>CM075266.1:1050000-3702500 GCA_037678475.1 x Bolboschoenoplectus mariqueter | reverse complement strand
CATACCCCAAACCCCAAACCCCAAACCCCAAACCCTAAACCCCATACCCCGTAACCCGAACCCTGTACCCTAAAAACCAAACCCCAATCCCCAAACCCCCTCCCCAAACCCCAAAACCCAAAACCCAAACCCTAATCCCTAAACCCTAGGCCCGAGGCCCTAGGCCCGAGGCCCTAGGCCCGACACCCCGAACCCCAGACCCTAGGCCCAGACACTCGGCCCCAGAACCTAGGCCCCATCACCTAGGCCCTAACACCTAAGCCCTAAGCCTAAGCCTAAGCCCTATGTCCTAAGCCCTAAGCCCTAAACCCTAAACCCTAACTCAATATGCCACACACATAAAAGATTTCTTGAATCAGGAAAAATTACTTTTATAGCAATCATTACTGCTAATTCTCTGTCAGTAATAATAACGAAAATTCGAACCTCTTGACCAATAATCTTCTTAAATATCTGTAACGCCCGCAGATAATTTTCTTCATTTTCTCTCCACAAGAAAGCAAAGTAAGAAAAAAATGTAGTATTGAAACAAGTAAGTCCAACAAGATCAAGAAGTGGCTTTTTGTATTTATTGGTTTTACAAGTGCAATCCATAACGAAAACATTTGAGAAGTTTTGGATTAGCACAACCTGTCAAGTTTTCTTTTCTGAGTTCATCAACTAAAGCTTGAATCATTGTACAACCTGTCAAGTTTTCTTTTTGAACTTTTACCTTAGTATTGTATATTGTTTTCACAATTGCTGGATGATTTGGGTCCTTTTGTCAAAGTGTAGAGAGGATTTGTCTTGGCGGTGCACCAGATTTGATCATCTATTCAACAACCTTTTATCATCGGATGACAATCGACGAGACAAGAGATGTCCAGAAATATTAGCAGAAGGTTCTTGATTGTGTGAGTAATTTTTTAATTCAACTACTCATAAACCATCACTCATTTTTACTTCGTTGATCTGAAAAGAACAATTTCTTAGACGAGTCATTCGATCCCTTTTTCATTACTTGTCCGTGATGCAATGTATATTTTGGTATAAACCACCTCTATCACATCTTAAAGTCATCACACTTTTTTTTGAAACTGTTAATGACTAAAGCGTACTCTTTATTGACACGAAAAGCTCGAACAAAATCAACTAATTGTTGATGAGTTTCAAAATTCTCAGCGAGTTGATTGGAATCAATATTATTTTCCTCAAAAGATGATGCAAGATTACTAAACTCCATCTATTTGAATTCCAGCAAATATCTTATGAATGGTTTGTAATGAAATAAATGCATTTGGACCTATTATTGAAAAGAGGCAAACGACAAAATTTAAATAAAAAATCAATTTTTATTCAAGTGAGACAAACAAAAAGAGACTTAGGACAAAACCTCCGTCTATTATATTATTTTTTCTTATCGTAGATTCAAAAGAATTGGTTTATTTCATGTTTTTTAAATTTTTTGAAAGTTTTTAAGCTTTTTTATAATGGAGGATGCGGCTCCTCTTTCCTTCAATACGGATGGAAAGCAGATATAGCAAGTAAGATACTGTAATATAATAATTATGAAAAGATTATTAGAGATGTGAATAATTGTTTTGTGCAATTAATGAAAGGAAGAAATTGGAGGAAGGGTAATTTTGTCTGAAAAATTTATCCGATTTTTGTTCGCGCTCCCCATTTGTGGGTCCTCCAGTAACCGTCGACAAGCAAGGAATCTCTATCCTTGTAGATACAGCAAATCCCGCGGAAAGTATTCTCCCGATTTCCACGTGGCAAATATTTACTCGCCTCATAGCTGTCTTCTGTTTGGTTCCCGGAGCTAATCTAGATACGCTCCCTGGACGGTGCATGTAATTCCTGCTGACGTACGATCTAGGTCAATGGATCCAGTACGCAATTGCAACAGCGATCTCCGCATTTATCCATTCAGCGACGCCCACGTGTTCGAAACCCCCAACAGACCATGCCATTCAATCCGTACTTGTTCATCTGAGTTAAAAAGAAATCTGAGGCGCAACTTCTATTCCAAGTTACATACCGGATCAACATATCTGACTTATCACATCTGTTGCACGGGAGTGACATAGAAAAATTACACATAAAACCAAAATCCCAAATTAAATTTTTACACAAGGGGAACCTTTTCGTTCGCGATTCTCATAGTTTCTTTCTTTCTTCTTTCTTTCGTTCTACACAAATCAATCGCCGATGCAGAGTAATCTCAGATGAGGCAATCCATGCTGCTCCCGAGGGTTCTCCTCTTGGGGCTGTTCTTCATCGTTTTGCCTTGTTTTCTTTTTATGATGCTCAACTTGCCATCCACCAACACTAAATCTGGTCAGTTTTCGTTTCCTTCAAGTAACTCGAGGAATTTGTGTTTTTTTTCTTCTTTTGGTATTTACTTTGTGGTTTTCATGCTTGATGCAGTATGGGAGGAGATGCGAAGAGAAAGCTCCGGATTGGTTAAGAACGTAATGGCTTAATTGTTCAAGTTTCTTAAATTCCCTTTTCAAATCTCTTAGAATGGCACAAATTCTTAAAATAAAATGAAAAAAGAAACAGTTTTTTAATTCTCCCAAGTCCTCAAGTGTCAGTACCGAATAAATGGGCTTATGGCATGGAATTTTGGGACATCTAGAAGAGAGGATTGCACGTTAATTTGGTTATTTTAGGGTATAATTGAGTTCAATCTGGTTCATATTCATTGTTCAAGGGCAAATTTCAGAAAAGAAAAAGGGACATTGTATGTTAAATGTCTTAATATGCCATATTTTTTGTAAACAGGGCCACCCTAGTGAGTCTCATAAGCTCAATGTCATTGAAGAGGTATCTTTCCAGCTTACTCTATTTCATCTTTTCTTTGTTAACTTTTTCGTCTTTCTTGTGGATTGAATTAAGTTTTGATCTCACATTATACGTCTTGCTTTAGGATACTGAAAGAATGGTATATAAAGACCAAAACCTTCGTACCTCTGTGATGAGAAGGAATGCTTCATTTGAAAATGGCAAGCCCTTTTTGCAACTTTTGAGAAATTTATCATTATTTCATATCAGTAACTAATCTTCATATGTATTATTTTAGTTAATTTTCTTTGCTCAAAATAAACAGGATTTGTATCTGATGGTAGTACATACAAGGAAGTTCGGAGTACTACCGGAGAGGTATGTCTCCCTACAAGGATGACTTAATTTCTGGTTAATTGATATATATACTTTTTTTTCTCATAAACAATCAAAATGCAGATAAACAAAGTATCAGTTGAAGTAAATAGAGGAATAAGAGAGAAGATATGGGAAATGGAAGACCAGTTGATAATGGCACGGGCATATTTGCAGTTTGCCCCTCCTAATAGCAGCAATTCACACCTAGTTAAGGAGCTCAAGTTGAGGATCAAAGAGATTCAGAGAGTACTTGCTCAGACTACATCAAATAATCACTTATCTAGGAGGTAGGATAGAATAATAAAATGAAATCTCTCTATTTTAATAGTATTTTTATAACAGCTGAGAACCCAACTTTTCTTATATCTTTTATTAAAAAAAAGTATGTAAAGAAAGAAAAGAATGTGAAGAATATTTCTTGTACTTGTAACTAACGCCGAAATTATTTTTGAGATCCTTGCACTGGCACCTGCTGGTAGTTCTCTTCAGAATAAAGACACATTTTAATCATTGACATATTTGCCCCTTCCTCTTCTGCTTTATTTTTGTTGAGCTCTATAATTAGTTTACCTTTGGTTTAATCGAGTTTGTGTTGTCACATTTTGTTATTTTTTTATTAATTGAAAATCATTTGTAGATTATGTGAAATATTGGGTCCAGTTTGCAAAAGAACCTAGCAGTAAAAAGTTTTTCCATAAAATTGAGATCAAGAACACTGCCCCAGTGCAATGCAGAAAATCCGCCAAATGGAAGCAACCTTATTCAGAGCACGAACCGCTTATCCTGACTGCGCAGCCATGGCATCTAAGCTACGGGCCATGACTTCCAATACAGAAGAACAGTTAAGAGCACAACAAAAACATGCATCGTATCTGACACAAGTGGTGGCTAGAACCATGCCAAAGGGACTTCACTGCCTCTCTCTGAGCCTCATATCTCAGTATTTTGGGTTGGATACGGAGAAGAGATTGTTGACGAGAGGGGATTTGGTTGAGGATCCTGATTTGTACCACTATGCAGTGTTCTCAGATAACGTTCTTGCTTGTGCAGTGGTTGTTAACTCAACAATTTGCAATTCAAAGGTATGCAGCTATTTCTGTATTTACTTTGTCCATGACAGACTGGTACCAGTCAGTTTTTGTTCCATCTCTTTTCAGTTGGAATTTCATTTTTTGAATAGGACTACAACCTTATTGGGGGTGTTGGCCAAATTATCTGTATCTACACCTTTTATTTAATGCTATAAGTTACATTCAAAAGGAAATGTTGGCTTCATTTGAGAAACAGTCAGTGGCATCTGTCATTTTTATCTACTCATAATTTAAGTTTGTAAAGCATCTGAAGTATATCTTTAATCGACAATATATATCTCCAACATCATTACTGTAATATTCCACACTGCATTTAAATCTGAAATTACTGTGATTCTCTGATACAGGAGCCAGATAAAGTCGTGTTTCACATAATAACCGATTCACAAAATTTTCCAGCAATGTCAGCATGGTTTCTCCTAAACCCTCCCACTCCAGCTATAATTCAAATCCAGGCAATAGAAAATTTAAAGTATCTTCCCTCCAATTTCTTTTCGACCTTCAGATTCCATGACATACAAGACCTCCGGTTCACATCTCCACTCAACTACCTCCGGTTCTATCTCCCACAGTTATTCCCTTTTTTAAGCAAAGTATTACTTCTTGATCATGATGTGGTGGTGAGGAAGGACCTAGGGGAACTATGGCAGATTGACATGGAAGGTAATGTCAACTTAGCTGTCGAGGCATGTGACAACACAGACTCATTCGATAGAATAAAAACTGTCCTTAATTTTTCTGAGCCAGTTGTGGCAAGTAATTTTGATGGCGACACCTGCATTTGGTCTTTTGGGATGAACTTGTTTGACCTAGATGAGTGGCGGCACCATGATCTGACGAATTCTTTCCATAAATGGCTTCAGTTGGTAAGATAATCTTATTGAATTAAAGATTACATTTTGACTGACACTGGTTATGTACCTGTGCTGCATCCGGGTGCTGTCATAAACACTAATAGTGGCCCTTCTAAGAAACTCTTTCATTATGTACAGGCCTTGTATGTTTATCTTTTGGTTCATTGTTATTGTTATTACCACTAAGTTCAATAATATTCAATATTATTATTTTTTTTGTTATATTGAAGGGAAAGGAGAGGCAGCTTTGGAGAGTAGGAAGCCTACCAATAGGTCAGGTGGTATTTTACAATCATACCATTGCTCTTGACAGAAGGTGGCATTTGCTCGGCCTTGGTCAACCAAATTTTAGAATAGTTAGTGAGCATGAACTAGAGAGAGCGACAATATTCCACTATAATGGGAACATGAAACCCTGGCTGGAGATCTCGATTCCAAAATACAGGGCATACTGGAAAAAGTACTTGAACTATAGTAACCCAATCTTGCTACGATGCAATATTCATGAATAACAATCTTGTAGTTATGTCTTTTTGGTTGTATTTTTTGTTACTTTTCTCCATGCAGGCAGGATATTTTTGTTAAGTACACAGTAGCCATTAATGCCTTCAATCTCTATGTTTAGATAGTGATAAGGGTAGAAGAAAAATAAATCTATAGGAATATAGTTGTGTTACTACATTACCGTTGCTGTTGATCTTATAATCCTTATGGTTATTACTGTTGCTGCCATTCTTATTTTTATTAATTTTATGTAATCAACTACACTGAGAGGTTGAACAGTAAATGAGGAGGTATGTTGATGATGCAAGATATATGCTCATAAATCATAATTCATGTTTCCAACTGGTTTATTTTACTTAATTGAGATTGTAACATACTGCTGTGGTGAATTGATCTGCATTTTGTTATCATCTCCACTGTCTCACACATATATAAGACCTTAGGATCTTCTTAATTTTACAGATTTTTTTTGTAATCAAGAAAGGTGTAATTTTGGGATATATGTTTAATTTTTGATAAAAAAGACGTCTCCAAATTTTCTTTATACCAATAAAAAAATATAATAAAAGCCTACAAAAATAATACAGGAAAAAGAAAAATTTTCTACTCGAAATGCTAATTCTCCAAATTATAACGGTGGAAGCCTAATTCAAAGAGGAATTAAAGCCCATTGTTTTAAAAATATAGCAGAAAATTTATAATAATCTGGCCATATGGTTCAAACTTGTATAGAATCTCACAACATCCTGTAACAGTAAAACCTCTAGTATTCACTGACAGGACTCTCTCACAGGCTCACAGCACGCCCTAAGAATTCATATTCATCACTAGCTTCACGACTGAATAATCGGTACCAGTACAACTGTACCAGTATACTGGTAAAAGCTCAGAAAACAAACTAATTAAAAGAAGAAAAGACCTTTCCACAGGATATAGACTGCAACCAAAAACTGTTAATGAATTCAAGAATTATGCAAAGGCATCCCTCAAAACTCACGTTTTGAACATCCAGACACTAATGAATGATTGTTCAGTGGGCAAAATCTTTTTTTTTTCTTTAACAAAAGATGTTTGACTTCATTGTTCAACATGCTTGCAACTCAGAAGTTTCTCCATTCTACAATTTATAGAATAATAGTTATAACCATGCAAGTGTTATTGCCCCCATGTTGATTAGTTTATATCTCATTATGTACACAAGCTAGCTACAACTACAAGTACAACAGTGGTTTTGGGAGTAGTTCTAGCTCGTATTATAAAAAAAAAAAAATGTATTTCTCATATATAGCAGATATTATTCGGATCATGCCTTTGCCTTCTAACTGCCAGTTACTGCCCCAATATATATACATGAATTGGAAAATTCTTTATGACATGTGAAAGATATTAATTTTCATTAAATAATGCATGAGGACAACGAGTTTGGATTGTTCTCAAAACTCAACCTGTTGAAATTGTAATTTTGATTATTCATTTCAATAAAAAATAAAAGGAATATCAAAGGCAAATCAAGGGACTTATTAGAACCAATTCAACACGTTCTAGAGTCTAGACCATTGAATCGAATTTTGGGATTGAAAAATGAAAATTTTCTTCTTTCACATTTGCTAAGGAAAATAAAATGTAAGCGTTTACCTTAGATCCTTAATCGGATTGGTGCATCAAGGAGGGGTCAATGTTTATACCTGCATTAATTACTTGAGGATTTATATTAATTTACTCATGCTCTAAATGAAAGCTATATATGTATATAGCTCTTTATCTGGATCCAGAAAGGTAAAATATTATTGCTAATAAAAATGTATGTTGCAAATGAAGAAATCTTCTAGTGAGGTGGAAGGCCAGAAGTCACTTGCAGAAATTAAAGCTATATATGTACGTAGTCAAAAAAGGAGAGACTTACAAACTAAAACAATTGGTCATTTACTTAATTTGCTTTATTATATATCATTCTTTTTGGGCCAGAAGATATTACTTATATAGAAACCTTTTAGATATGTTAAGCAAGAACAAGTTATTTTTCTTGAACGAACTAAAACAATTGATCATTGTATTTGAAACCATGACTCATGTGAGCACCTTTGTTAAGTATAAGAAGTTTTAATGAAGCAAATATAAATTAGCCATGGACTTCATTAGAAAAACTCTCCCCAACACCCCCTCCTTTTGTCCATTGAAAGACAATTAGTTTGACATTAAGTCTTGAATTCCAATGGATAAAAAACAGAAAGAAACCACTGCAGAGTGTCGACTATTGGGGCCACGCGCACCATCTCCATCAGGCTCGCCTTCACTACCCCCCATATCAGTTTTAGGTGATTCAACATCAACAAAGCGGCGTCAATGGAGCTCCGGTCTACCAAACCCTGGTTCAATGCGGTACCGCACAGGCCGCCTTCCTAGCCCAATTCCCCCTCCTTCTCCCTCGGCTTCATCCTCAGTTTCTTCAAATGATATTTTTCCCAATGGATCTTTTGATGACACCCCCCCAGCAGGAGTAACATTGTCGCAACCAAACATGCATTTAAACCCAATATGGCCTGACACGGTGATAAAACTGATCAAGAGTTCAACTTCAGATCCACACCATGGAGACCCTTCCACCATCCATCGTGTCTCACATGAATTTCATACAGGATTAGATGATTTGTGTTCACCTAAGTTTGTTTGCATAGGTCCTTACTTCCATTCTTCCCGGAATTCACCTTCCCTTAAGTATATGCAAGATAACAAATGGCGGTGCATACAAAGCCTCATATCTCGTTATGACGGTCTTCCCGAGCCAGACAAGCCCTCTATATTGACCCAACGATGTACAGTCCTTACGAAAGCAGTGGATGCACAGGTGCGCCAGGCCTACTCTGATTCGATCTCATTGGACAATGAAGAACTTGCCAAGATGATGGTCCTTGATGGGTGTTTCCTTCTACACCTCCTGCTCCGGCATGCCCCATCAGACATGATGAAGGAAGAAAGTCTCAAGGAGCTAGAACAAGGCAAAAATCACACAAGCATCTCATCAAATCGGCCATGGGTTTGGAATATGGTCTTGTATGATCTCCTCCTAGTGGAAAATCAGATACCATTTTTTGTAGTTGAGATCCTATTCGACATTTTTAAGACTAAACATGATGAAAAGGTTGATTTGTTGGCCTGCATGCTTAACCTCTTTACTGAGATCCAACCTCATGGTATAGAGGATATTTCCTTGTTTAGAAGTCGGCAATATCGCATCCACCATTTTTTGCATGCCTACTACCTTTCTCTCCTCCCACAAGTCAACCAAAAGGAGTATTCATCTTCAGTCTCGCCACCTCTTTTGTCACCTATTGAGAGCACTGTCAGTCTCAGCAAATTCCTTGAAGAAGGAATAAGGGTAAAAAACAATAAAAAATCAACAAGTTTTATTGATATATCTTTTAGGAATGGGGTCTTGATAATCCCAACATTGCAGATCCATGATTATAGCATTAGGTTATTCCATAACATTATTGCATATGAGCAATGCGAGAATGACAGTATGGGCTATGTGAGTAGTTATGTGGCATTCATGCGAGGACTAATAGACGACCCAAATGACATGAAAACATTGAGTTCTGATGGCATCATAATGGATAGAAGAAGTGCAGATCAACTGGAAAAAGATTTTTTCAGAAATTTTGGAGATCTGATTAGTATCGGTTCAGAAGAGAGTTATATGAGGGGGCTGTACTGGGAATTGAACCGGTACCGCGGCTCAAGGAATGATAACAGATGGACCAGTTGCATGCATCATCATTTCGGCAGTTCGACAGTAGTTTTCTCTATGGGAGCTCTTGTTATGTTTCTCTTGGTAATTAACATTCTGCTTGCTTATTTTTCAGTGTATTCGTGCGGCCCATCTAAGAAATAGATTCGAATAAACATATGGTTAAATTGTTCTTTCTAGTATATTGCTTCCATTATTTTTGGTTTTGTTATTTACCAGTTGTACTTCATTCTGTACTATATATTTGGGAATAAAACTTTCACAATTATACTATTTTGAAAGTTCCTCGACTTCAAATGCTGTTTTACATCTGTGAAATGGGTGAAAACATGAACTTCTTTATTAACAAAGAACTACAACAATTCAAAAATGTGTACCAAATTTTTTTATTAAGAATAGGAATCTGTAGTTTGATGTTTTTCTACTCTTGTTTAACTTGATGTCAACTCAATATAGTCTAGATAATGGAATTAAAAGAACAAAAATCTGTTTCTTTGTTTAAATTGAAAAGTCTTCTCTTTTTATGCTTAGGTAAGAAGCCAATTAGACACGTAGATTGATGCTGACATGAAGAATATTGCAAGGTTAATGCAATGCTCTAATTTTCTTTCATGTTTCATTGACTACCAAAGAAACATCCTTCATGTTTCCTTCAATCTCAGTTTGTTGGTTGTTGCCTGATGACTGATGACTTCTTCGCATGCTGCCCATTGCCCATTGAACCCTTAATCCGTGAGAAACGCTCTACAAAGCCCACCTCTTTGCGCACAATCATTAATTTGAGCCTATATAAATGGTTCTTAACAGCCTACCTCAACTCCTCAAGTCTTAGGCTGGGCCTTATATATATATGTTGTCATTGTATAGCTCAGAGATGAGATAATTGTTCAAATTATATATCTGAAAGGGGAAAATTTTGCCCTTGAATTTTCTTAAAAAAAATCAACTTAATTTCTAAACATTCATTTGTACTAATTTGATCCTTGAACTTCTTCAAAAAAAAAAAAATCAAATTGCTCCTTACAAGTCAGCCATTAAATTTTAAATATACCAAGTAAGCCCTTGAATTACATCAGATACAAGTATAATTTTTTCTATCTGTCTCGGATTTGTCAAGTCAGATTGGATCTAACCCAAACTGAACCAAACGTAACCCATTTAAAAGAAATAATAAAATAATATCAAACCGATGACCTGATCTATTTACACGCTTATTTATACCATTTTTATTATTGTTATAAAAAAAATTAGCTAAAGGTTGATCCGAGTTAGATAAGGTAACTTGTTAGTTGAATCAAGAACTGACATCCATAATTATAAATGAAAGTTCAGATATCAATTTAGTTTTTCTGAAAAAATTATTAATTTCTTTTGAAAAAATTTAAAGACCAACTTAAAACAAATAAAAGTTTAGATATCAACTTTGATTTTTTTTAAGAACATTCAAAGAGTAAAATATGAATTCTCCCATCTGAAAACTAACACATCAGAAATCAAAATTTATACCCTTCAATGTTAACCGTCTGATAGAAAAGTTTAGATGGCGGAGATTAGATTGGCAGATACCTAGACGTCTAGCAAGAAAACCAAAAGGTCTCATCTCCAATCTCCAGCGAAAAAGAAAAAGAAAATAAATTTTTGCACTCTCAGACACGAACACTGCCTCTCTCAAGTTCTCCGCTCACACCTCCCCGATTCTTCGTTTCGATTACATCTCTCTTATTTCTACGCCTCTTTCAGCTTTTGTCGTTTGTTGATCTGGTGAAGACTAAAGAGGTTTCCTTGGGTGCAAGTTAGTTTCTAAGGGCTTTTTGTTCGGACAACAACCTAACAAGTCTCTAGGTGATTCGATTCGATTCGATGTTTATCTCTAAGAAATCTATTTGATTTGGGTTATGTTTGGACCATTGATTTATTATTGCTCTTCTATTATCTCTAACTATATATAATCGTTAGTGTTCCATTTAGCAGATGTCATACAGGTGGGCTAAATCCACATCACATAAATCTCAAAGATACTCTAATTTATTGTGTAATTTGAAGTAGTGCAATATAAAATACAAAATCAAGTTTATATTGGCCCAAAAGAACTTACTTCACAACATAACTCTGAAAAGGTTCAATTATTATGGAGAAGAACCAAAAAATTATAGATGTCATTTGAACTGGCACTATGTGGTATAAGTTGGATCTATTTTCAATCCAAACTATTTTAATTTCTACCTTCAAAAATAAATGGCAATGATTTCTGAAATGGATTTGAGCAGTTTAGTATGATGATTTCCTTGAACAATAATTATAGACAACAATACTAAGCTCAATGGCATCGATGATGATATTTTATGAACTAGAGATTTAGATTATTAATTTACGATTTGCATTATTATTATGAACATTCTTTGTCATGCGTAGCAGTCAATATTTAGTAACAACACTCTATTGTCAATCGGTATAGGTAGGATGTTTTCTATTAGTTGTAAGACTTGAATGTGATAATTTTTCCAAAAAAGTAGGAAAGTTGATAAGGCAGATTTCATATTGCCTGGCATATGTTTGATGAAATTTCTGACTGAGTTTGATTTTTTAATTACAAACTATTAATTAGGTGTACTGTCACAGTGTTGTCAAGATATAATGTAAGTTTTCACTGCACTCGAAAAGCTACAATAACATGATAATGATTATTTAACGTTAGACTCTCTTTATATTTTTTCTTAACGGCTCTTATTTGAGTAGCCACTCACTGTTATGTTCTGATTTTACAAACCAAAGACTTACATACATCATTTCATAGCAAATGATAGATTTATTATTGTCCTGCCTTTTTCATGTTATTGTTTTTTGAAGAAAGATTCTACTTTTAATTTCAACATATTTAGGGTGATTATGAAATGATTAGCTAAGACTCATGAGTTCTAGAATATTTTTTCATTAAAATAATCGGAAATGTTGATCAATTTAAAGCTGAGGTGAATTGGGTTTGTTCTGTTTTGTTGTTCCACAATATCCCCTACTAAATTGTCTTTTGTACCCTATCATGTAGACTATTGCCTATTGGTCAAGTGAAAATAAGTGGCCCAATATACAATGCTACAATCTTGTCAGTAATTTGCTATTGATTTCCTTTAATTTAAGGAAAAATTATGTCGTTAATTATCCTGACTGCTAAACAAATCAATGGGATCTTCCATATATTTTAATATTCATATTTATTAATAATATTCTCTATACAAAATCAATGTTGCTTACATCAAGCAATTCTTGCTATGTAGAATTATTTCTAACATAATTCTGCTATGTACAGTATTTTCTTAAAAATGAATCCTTTTGCATTGTAATTTAATTAAATTCTTAAATATTGAGGTGCCCATTTATGTCATGCTAGAGATTTTATGAAAAAAAAAAGTTATGACTATGTTGGCGGGTTAATTCAAATCTAAAACATAAGTTTGTTTGGAACTTACAAATATATGTACCTCAAAATCATGACACATGTTGTTATTTATTTGTCTCCGTGAATCAAATTACTATATTTATCATTAAAAACACATAGAAATATATTTCTGTAATTGAGTTTGTCCTTGAGGATCATTTAAATAGAGATTTCAGCGTGAATTCTATATTGACTGTTGTCTCAATTGTAGAATAGAGTCAAGTGGGTTTAACATTTCCCGAAGTTAATTCTTTTTCTGTTTTTTATTTTTTTCAAGATTAGTTCTTTTGAGAAATTTTTTTATAATTTTAATTTGCATTGTCATTTTACATGGATTTTTCATGTATCAGCGAGCAAGACAAAGCCATTGTTCTTTAACCTCCAAAATACTAGGTGAAAGGAACTAAAGTCGTTATTAAATATTGTAACCTTGATTAATATATTTTTTTTTGAAGATTTAAATAGTCATTAGTATGAGGAAACCATACAACAATGCTATTCCAGTTCAAAATATGTTCTAATTAATTATACTAATTTTACAAACTACAATATTTCTAACGTTTGCTATAAATCAATTTGATACTTATATATTGAATTCTCTGATATAGAACCTATAGCAAGAGCGGTCAAGAAAGCAATTCTACCGTTGAGACTATGGTTGGAGTGTTAACTCATTTTTGTTTCGCGAGTCTTCAATTCTCTACTATAGTTCAGCATTACATCTGCATAGAATTGGACACTTTTTGAAAATATATTTTAGTAATTTTTTATATCGGAGCTTGAATTTCCTTCTGTAAGAAGTTCTTATTCAAGCAAATTGAAAAAGAAAAAAAATTATCTATATTTATATTCCTTGCTTATCCGCTTATTATAATTTTACTTATTTACTGAAAGTGGCCAATATCTTCTACTATAAAAAATAGCAGAACGGAATACGTCACCTCTTTTTTTTAAAACCGTTTGATCTTTTCATTCAACGGTTTAGAGACTCCTCAAAGCGCTGAAATAAAAATAAAGAAATAAAAAACCCTCTTTCTTCATGTCTCTTCGCTCCCATCGTCATCTTCTCTGAAGAGAGAAACAAAGAAAGAAAATAAAATCTCTCTCTGACGCCTATTTTAGATCCGTCGCTCCCTTTTCTTCGCGTGCTCTCCAAATTTCCTTCTAGCCAACTCTCCACTGGGATAAAGAGAAAGACATCACTAGGACTTCTCCATTCGGTCAACAAATTGTTGTTGATTGGAGAGAAAATCCACATAAAGGTATACAATGATACTTTCAACACAATCGGTCAATGAAAAAGAAGACATAATTTGTTTTAATATCAGAACTACATTGACATCAATGTCTATGAAGGATATTTGGTCTTCATTCTTCAATACATATAATAATTTAGCTTACTCTTAATTTCACCACCAATCGCTAGCATTGTTATTTGTTAGCATCCTTATTGTTGTATTATGCTTGAAAGAACTTAAACAGGGATTAAATGTCTCCATTGTAAGAACTTAAAACAAATGATGTTCAGTGTTGGCATGCTCAATCGGCATTGTTTTGAAAATGGTGACTTCAAAGAGTCACCAATTCCATTTACCAAATGAAACCATATAAGTTAAGGATTACATAGTCAACAACTATCCATCACAGGATGCAATCGAAGTAAACACAGAAAGCACCACTTCCTTTCATCTCTCAGAAATACAATACAAAAAACAGGAAGCTAGAAAAAGTAAGTAAACTGATAACAAAAGCAGCTAGCTGACAAAGTATTATTACACCTTATATTAAACAAACAAATCAATCAATATACCTTATATTAAAAATTCCGTGCATGCCACGGGGTACATGCTAATTAATACAATTTATGAATCGCAGCAGGAAGAGCCCTGTCCTGGTGGCGATAAGTCTAGCAAAGACGTCATATGAGTAGCCTTGCTAGCATTTGCAACCCAAGTCTTGACTTAATTTGTTGCTATTAAATGTTGATCTCAGTATGACCTTTTTTTTGTTTATAATACAAATTATGTTCCATATTAGCGAATTAACCTTTTTAAAAAATATATATATATTAGAATTAATTAGAGAGTAACAAGAATGCTTAGCCACCTTTTATCATCATCACCAAAGCCATCCATTTCAATTGAAATTGAAATAGAATGCCTGTCCCTTTTCAATTTCTATTTATCCGCTGACACTGAGCTGGTGATTCTCTTAGGCAGCTGATGGTATATCGATCATAATCTTTTATTCTATTTGATTTCATACATAAATTGGGCCCTAAATTTGATTACAGGATGTATTACAACGTATCTTGAATACTGTTAAAATGTTAATACTCTTTTAATGAGGAAAAACAATTTGTGAGGGGGGAGGAAGAACAAAAAGAGCTGGAAGATTAACCGTCTCACTTTATTGCTTTCAAATTAAGATCCACATTACAAGGAAACATCTCACTTATCTTATACTGATTTATTCAAATTATATGATGATAAGATAGATATTCTTTCTAGTCGCCACAGCTGACGAACTGGTAGCTGACAGTCAAGTGGCCGTTTCTATATCCGCTGCCATCGGTGTCAATCTGAGAAAAGACGCCCTGGTCCAAATCCAAGCCTCCATTTGAGCACTGATCGATGATCCTCACCGTTGCTTGTGCCCCTGTTGCGCTGTTCGTCACCTGAAAATTCAATTGCCAGACGGGGAATGATGGACTGAGTTAACGCTGCTAATTAATAGGACTGAGTTAACGCTGCTAATTAATAGAAAAAAAAGAAAAAAAAGAAAAAAACATCTCTGTCGCAGCCGAATAAATGAAGTTACCCTAAGACACTTCCCGCAGGCGGCCTGCCCAGTAGGCCCCACGGGCCCACAGAATGCCGTCCAACCGTACTTCTTTCTCCATTCCAGCGGCTTGCTCGCATCCCATGTGGCACAATATGCACTCACTGCATTCAGGTCCCAGTTGTTCTTCTCCGGGTAGTAATAGTTGTACGTTGCGCGCACACCTGACGCTTGCTGTGCGGTGGCCACGGCAATGGCCGCGCAGAGTAAGGCCGCGGCGAGAGCGATGTTCCTTTCCTTGAGAATCATGGCACTGTGGTGTGATGTGTTCGAAAGAGAAGGGGACGGGTTTTTCTCAGAGGAGAAATGGCTCTATTTATAGATGCGTCTTGATCTATCCAGATGTCTGAGATTTTGACTGTTTTGTTTGAATTCAAAATTTGCTGCGAATGATTGATTACTAAATACATCTTTAATGAATTTCTGCATAAGTTGTCGAAGATGTACTACATCTGGCCAGCCTGTCAGCATTTATGAGACGATTATGATGGTCCAATATTGTACTCCACAGCAAGCCTCTAGGAGTCTTGATAAATTTTTTACTTTTTCTCCTTTTTCTGGGCAGATAATAAATACTTTGCATCGGCTTCATGATATCTGCTAATGACTCGTATCAAAATTGAACACTCCAACACAAATTGCAATTCTTTTATCACAAGAAAATGGAAAAAGTTGTAACGTATCCAACAATAAACTGGAAGAAGAGGAACCAGTTTTAGATTGAACAAACTACTGCTACAGTAGTATTAGATCCAATTAATAAGATTGAGACTAGGAAATCAAAAATTGTAGGCATCCTTGGTCAACTAGTAGAAGATTTCATAAACTCTCCTTATTTTCCAGACAAACGTGGAATTTAAGGACCGATTACATCCACACATTTTTCTGCTCCCAATATGTTTAGAAGTGTTCAATAATTTTTTACCATTTTTCTAAAATGAGATACAGCTCAAGCTCAAATCTAACAAAAAAATATTTAAAAATAATAAATATTAAAACCAACCGCGGCCTTATTAAAAAAAAATCCTTAGCTAAAATGAATAAACTGATAATAAAGATTATTAATGGGTGCTTTGTTATCCAAATTATTAATTAATATATAAAACATCTGTATTAATAAAAGTACGTAACATATTGAGACGGCACGGATTGTATTTGTCCAGATATGGCTAAAATACAACATGAGTGCTTCGATGTGTTATGTATTGTGTTTTTAGTAGTGTTGTATTAGACAATAAGTGTATCAAATACGGCACGATACGATGTGTTTAAGTGCTTAACTGACACGTGACTCGTCTATGAAATTAAAAAAATATTATAATGTGCTTTAAATAGTTATTACAAGTATATTTTTTTTTAAAAATATTATTCTTTCATTCTATGAATTTTGTCCTATTTTCTGATTTTTTTTATTATTTTTCGAATTTTTTAATATTGTTAATAATTAAAACAAAAAATTTTAAATAAAAAAAATTAAAACGTATCTAAATATGTACGGTTACGGTACGTCAAAACATATTGTGCCGTTAAAAATATTATTTTTAATATTATTATAAAAAAATATAAACATTAATTTTTATACACATTTATATAATAGGATACACAATTATAGAGCATCACATCTGGGCATGGCTATGTTCAAAACATGCTTTACACATTGATGTGTACTTGACTACTAGCGTTGATTTGTCATTTTCTGGGACCCACCCAATGCGTCAGAAATCGGGCCATACAAGTCACATGACTTGCATCTCGGTTCATTCCCAAAAAAGGAACCAAGTCTCTTTTGAAATGTATTTCTTTTCTTTGAAATTGGAAAAAGACAATGACACTTAACATTAAAAATCCACAAAATAAGATTGACGGACATCTCCATTTAAAAGATAATGGAGACGACCTCAACCTCAATTATATTTTCCCCAAGCGTCCGAAAGACATGAAGTGGTAATCAGCATGCGTTGCCAGAAGTCGATCATTACATTACATCATTACAAGAATCAATATCTCAATCTTAGTACATAATCAATCATATGCTATCAATTAATACAACACTCAAAAAAGAACGAACAACAGTAATATTTTTTAGAGTCTTATTAATATCATATCTTTAACATTTCAACCCAAATATTAATGATTTAAATTTTAAATTTTTTTATTCGAAATTTTGATTTAAATAACTCAATAAATTTTTTATATCAAAATCTTATAAAATATTAAAATTTATCATATTTTAAATTATTTGCTATTTTTTTAGATTTTTCAAAATTTTTTTTATTTGTCTCAAAAATAAATAAAAATAAAAAAAATACTTGTTTATCAAATAAAGTCATCTTTAAAAATTTGAAAAAAATTAGTTAAAAAACTCTAAAATGGATAAATTTCGATAGTTTATAAAATTTTGAAATGAAAAATTTATTAAACTATTTAAATTGAAATTTCTAATACGAAATCTTAAAATTTAAATCATTAGAATTTTGAGCCGAAATGCTAATAATAACACAATAGCAAGAACTATATTATTATAATATATTTTTAGCAAGCAGTAGCATTCTCTGAAAACTGTCAAGAACTGTTTGTACATGCATTGAAAGGAACTTATTTTTTTTTTCTAAAAAACAAAAAACACCAAAACCTAGATCTGTAGGCTGTAGCAGAGACTAAGAACTATAGTTTGGTACCAAACTTGCCATTTTGGTACAACCACAAACGAATGGCCACTACCATGGGAGCACAATCTGTAGCTCAACAGGCCTCATTTCCAGGGGCCTGTTGAGCTACCATGGTCCATGGGTACATGTATATCTGTAGAAGACATCTTTATGCTTACCAAAAATAAGAAAAGAAAAAATCAAAAATATTTGAGCAAAGGAAAAATAACTTGCAAAAGAATGAAGTTCCAAGTGGCATTAACCAGGATTTCTCCAATATCCATATCCATGTGGTACATCAATGTGGACCAGGTCAATGATAATACAAAAACAAACAAAACAACAATGATGGAAAATGGAATAAACCATCACTTACCAAAAATGTGCTTCTGCCCGAGAACGGATCCTGAAGCAAAACAAATTCGACCAGTTTGATTTGGTTTATACAAGCCATATCATACCAGGCCAAGTGGCCAACCAATTACCATACATGCACCTTGGTCTAATGGGGATTGAGACTATATACAAAATTACTAATACCTCCTTTTTTTAGGATTTCTGCATAAAAAATAACCTTTCAAACTCCAGGTCTACATACACCCAGTTTGTCTCAAACAATGAATTAACAAAAGCAACCTAATATATATAATAATGTGATGGTAATTAGCATTCAAGCATGATAGATAAATACTCTCGCACTTACAAATTACTGTATTTTCTTACAAGTTATGATCTAACAAAAGACCACCAAATGAAAACAGCCAATTAAGAAAAGAAATTCAAAATAAAAAGAAAAGAGAAAACTTCTACTATTACTACTACTACCACCACTAAGAACTATTAATTGTACTAAAAAGGATTAATATATCAGGAGTAGTCAATGGGCACGTGCAGTAAGTGGGACGCACCTATGGCGGGTAATCATCATCCGTCATGGGAACTGTGAGATTACACCAAACCATCAGTACTTGAAATTTTCTGTCACCAAACAGTCCTTCCATGATTAATGCCCTAGAATAAATAAGAAAATAGTGAGTATGATGTTATGATATATTTTTGGTAAAGGCCAACATCATGAAAGGTCAGAAAACAAGCATGTAACATTACACCTGCTTGTTTTGTTTTTTGGTAAAGGCCAACATCATCAAAGATAAGTAAATGAACATAGGGTGTTTGGATATGTACCTATAACATATCCATATGACAAGCTAGAGAGACATGACTTGTTGAAAGTAGCAACATGTAATGTGAACTTCTCCGGCGTATTATTCATGCTTTCTTCTTCTTAAATTATATATTTTGTTTTGTTTTTTCTCCTTCCCTTTTGCTAAGTGACAAATTTAAGAGAAGTGATTACTTACTCATCTATAGCATGAATAGAAGTTTCACCAATCCCATGATTTGCAATGTTTGCTCAATTTAAGAAAGACGGTTTACCATATGTAATTACTAATACATACCCTGGTACAGTAGACATCACCATTACTATGTCTGACCTGTACCAAAATTTTATATTATCAAGATGGGTTATCATCTTTAAAGGACAGTTTCAACAAACAAGATATACCAGCAAGTTACCAAAACAAGCTCAGCTAAATTGATTAGTCAGAAAACCAAGATTCCACAAAGCTGTGGTAGGGCTAGTGTTACTGAGAAAAAAATTGTTAAGATTAAGTGGTGGGTGGTACTTCATAATATTTTCCCTCAACAACCTAGAACAATTCTAGTGGCATACATTTTTCCCTAAAACTGGAAATATCTTTTTTATTAGTAATAGAATAGTATCTCAGTATAAAGAGAGCATTAGTATATAATATGCCATAGAAGATGCCAAAAACAACAAAAAAATCTATAATCAACACCAGATGGCCATGAACACCATGAACTCTTTCACCAAACATAATTTCTTCATATATCTGCTTAACCAACCTATCTTGTTCTAGCTAAACAAAAAAGACCTCTAGATAGAAAAGCAGAAAATTGCACATAAATCAAATCAGAGCAGAAAATTGTGTACCCAACCCAAAAAGAAATCTCATCATAACACACTTGTAAAGTTTTGTACCTGGATGAGGATCCATTGTTACCCAAAAAGTTGAGTGGACAATGTAAAAAAATTGAGGCAATTTTCATGGTTTCACATAAATTCCTAATTGGGTGAGAAAGAACGCGGAAGATATAGAGAGAGAAAGGATGAGGGAGACTAAACAGGGGATAGTACTCGATAAAGACAAAAGCCAGGAATGAAGAAAGCAACATGACATGGAAAACGTTTAACAATGATAGGATAGTAGATAAAAATTATGTGAGTAGAAGCTATCAATGAGCAAGAATGATCAATGTGCTGAGATGGTGGGGTTGTGGTGTGACATGAACAACTAGTTGAGTTGGTAATATCTACAGAAAATCTAGGATTGGTACATTTCAGAAATCAAGTGAGGAATTTGTTGGTATGAAATTATTTTTAATATGATATGACAAGGGGTTGCAATCAGAGATGAAGTGGGTATATTAGTGACATCCCTTATGTGTCATATTTTGGTCTTAAGAAAATAACCAAATGCCTAATCCATCTCTCTTAAGTCTTAACCAAAAATGTCGAAGTGAAGAGTAGAAAAGAGGTACGCGAAGCACAGTAACTAGCTAGGTTTTGATATGAACAGTTAAAAGGAAAGCAAAGCAAAGGGAGAGATGAGACCTGGAGAGACCGATCGGAGGGGAGGAGGTACTGAAGCCTCTGCTGTGGCCTGTCGCTGGAGAAAGGAAGAAAGAAAGAAAGAAATTGGCGAGGGGCTCAAGGCTCAAGGCTCAAGGGAGAGAGAGAGGAGAGGAGAAGAAAAAGAGGCAACTCGACTCCACTGACACCGGCGTCTTTTCACATCGCTTCCTTCCTCAGTTCCTCTGCCCTCTGCTCTGCGAATGCGGCCCCATCTCAAATCTCAAATCTCAAATCTCTAATCTCTAATCATATAATAAGGTAGCATTCATTGGGCAGTTCGCTCTCCCTGCCCAAATCTCAAGCAACAACTGGGCCATTCAAATATTTGGGCCTCATCCATCTATCTTTGGGGTGGGGTTATAGAGAACCCTTGGGCACAAGAAGATGAGGGTATCATGCACATTTTCCTTCAAACTACTCTTCATCTACGGCTTAATTAAGACAAAAATGGATCAACTAATATTAATTTCTTAAAATCTTTAAAAAGTTCGGTTCATAGTTTTGATGCTCATCAATCTTATATTCAAAGTTTTGATGGGTATTTCAAATAATTTTATCTGATCTTATTAGTTATTATGAACTAAAATGGCAATTTTAAGTTTGCCTTCTCCTTGAACTTGTAATTGCACCGAAATAGCAAAGACTCAAAATTTAACTAAACCCTTTTCCAAACAAAAGTGACAAAATTTAACTAAACTCTTTACCAAATGGATTCACCGGCCAAATTCTTCTGGTACAAGCATTATGTAATGAACTTTTTTTTTCCATTTTCTTTTTTATTTTTGTCACCTTCAAGTATACACTTGCCAAGCACAAGATAGACGTTCGTTTAAAAACCTTCATGGTGTCAAAATATATAGATGAGGTACCAATTAGATGAACTTTGAAAATATGAAATCAAAAAGTCAAAAACCAACAAACGTTTTATATTTCATTTCAAACGGCTCAATCTCAAACCGCGTTGAGTGCGTACTGATCCAAATTGCACGTACGGAAGATAGAGATTGGAAGAGCATCATGCATGATTTTGAGTTCATTAATTTGCCCCGAGAGTTCCAAGTATCTTTTGAACAAATTGCATGCTGTTAACAGTAAAACTAAAATCAGCATGGATACATCAAACAGAGAAAAGTAGCATTAATTGTCTAATTAAGTACACTAAGCAGGGGATTTTTAATGGCAGTGGATAGAGACCCCTGGAAGGATCACACTACTACACTAGTGTACCGTCCAAGGAAAAATGTTTAGGTGCCTACAAGAATAACAGTAGGATTAATTTCTCCTTTTTTGTTCTTTAGTTTACGTGGAAGGAATCTATATGCTGTTAAAAGAGAGTGTTTCTTTCTATCCAGCTTGAAAGAAGAAGAGGCAAGTCCTTCTGTACAAAATGAATTAGTCATTTTCATTTCTAATAAATATAATAATTTAAGAATTAGCTTTTAATTTAATGATAAAAAATAATATTTTTTTGTGTGAGGTTGTTGTCTTATTGGTTTGAAATTTAAATGAAAAAAGATTTTTATAAACATTTAAAATTAAACAGTTTTAATTCTCTTTATTTCAAAAAATAATAACAAAAGTAATGATTTTGGATTGAACAAAGAGATAGAGAAATGAGAATTTTCATGTTATTGATACGAAATATCAGATATTATGATGTTTTAATGCAAAATTAGAATTTTTTTTTTAAATTTGGTGATCATATTAGCAAACCCCCCCCCCCCCTAATATTAATGATAAAAAAGGGGGAAATAAGAAAAATTGTTTATTTTTAATGAAGAAATAAAATATTATGCTGATTTGACAGGAAAATAATAAGTTTTAAAGTTTTGATGGGAACAACAACAGTCACCCTTTCTTTATAAGCCAATAAATTTGCATTTGATTGGGGGGTTGGGGGTTAGTTGTCAATTGTTGAATACAGTCAACAATGTGAAATCCATTTTATATCTTGCATTTGATGCTCTGGCTGTAGCATATATATACAGTACATCTACTGAGAAAGAAAATTCGGCCAGATTGCTACCAACTTGTGCATATCAAAATTATGTATTTTAGACCATAAATATTAGTCAAAATTATGTATGTTTTTTCCTTTCTGGATTTCCTGATGCTTTTACTTTGCGCCTTGAGGTATTCATGTATTGCAAAGTGAGCATTACATAGATGGCTCTACAGGAATGGCATAGAAGAACTTAACGAGAGTTGAAGCAGTTACAACCATAAACTACTTTTCTTTTCTTAATTCATACGCATTGCATTACATGTCTGATATTATATATATGGTATTTCTATTTCACAAAGAATACTTATACATTGAGTAATTAAGCTAAATACTAAGTTGAATTCTTATATTATTTAAGATGAATTGATCTTATATAATTTAGTTTGAGCATCTATATAACTTAAGCTAAATATTTGTAAAACAGTGTTGAAACCTTATACAATTAAGCTCAATTATCATGTACACTAAGCTGAATTAATAGTGTGATAAAAATTAAGTTGAATCCTTATATAATTAATTGAAGCTCAATATTTACATGAAATACCATATAGCAATTAAAAAGATATTGTGAGGAATTGATAATTCATTTCCCTCCGGCATTAAATTAAAATTAATATTGTTTTACTGGGAATTAGTCGTCTCCTGGCTGAGGTGCGATCCAGTTAATTTCTAGCTTTGTTCCCAGACTATAAATCAATTTTCAAAAATTCAATGACGAAGACGCGCAAGAAAAGAAATCCATTTGTGAATTGTGATTACAGATGGATGCCATATTCATACCAATTCTAGGCTTACTTGGAATTAATTAATGCATTGTTGTATTCTTCATACCTAGTCAAGATGTTTTTAAAACACCCATTTAATTTCCATTATAAAAAAAATACAAACTAATTAATGTTTTAGTTGATGAGTCTGAAGTCTGAACAAATTAATGGCAATGATCAATGTACCAACCGTGGTGTGGCAACCAGAAGATTCTCATGCATGTTGTTCTCTAGAAGCATAGGGGGTCCATAATCATATATAAGAGCTTAACGCCAAGTGCATCCATCTTTGTTCATTACATTAGTGACACTTTTGAAATTTTAGGAAAACGGAATTCGTGGTTCGTAAAAGCTTAACGTAAGAATTGATTATCGGATGTGCATTCTGTGTTGAATTCAGAATATGCCTCGCAGAGAGAGAGAGAGAGAGAGAGAGAGAGAGAGAGAGAGAGAGAGAGAGAGAGAGAGAGAGAGAGGCGAAGAGGAAGAACAGAAGCAATAATAAAGTGGGCACGCGGTCTCCTCCTCTCTGCCCATTGGGCTGGCGACTTCAATGCCCTGCTGGACACCTAATGACACATGCTCCTACAGCCTCATCTCTCTTCCTCTACGGCCAATCCAAACTCCAGTACAGACATCCATAAATACTACAACCAACTGCTCACTACCTAGTTCTCCCGAATGGAGGGAACACATCGTTTCAATTACCACGCCACGTCCTGCTAGTCCAAGAACCATTCAATAATAAGTTCGCTTGGTGGTTGCATCCGTCCCCCAAACCCCCCTCTCTCATTACATATAATGACCTACACCAATCCACTCTCTCTCCTAACCCACAACTACACAACATCCTCTCTCTCTCTACTTCCCGATCTCTGAACTAATTCCCAATCTCTCCTATTCCTCTCCAAGTATTACTTCTTGTACAATGTCAGAAAATGCTACCAAGTCATCAGTGCAAATGGATCCTGTTCCCACACCAACAATCAGACACCCGCCTCGTCAGCATCTCAGCCTGAAGCTATTCTGCCACTACTTTATCTCCAATTTCGTATATCTCCTTCTCGTGCCTTTCCTCGCTCTCACTTCGCTGAGTCTGTCCAAACTCACGGCTGGTGATCTGCCGGCGCTTCGGGACCACCTACAGAGCAATGTTGTGTCAGTCCTCATCTCTTCTATGCTTGTCGTTGTTCTTTCCATGATATATCTCATGAGGCGCCCCCGGCCCGTTTACCTCCTCAATTTTTCATGTTACAAGCCGGAAGATTCTAGGAAGGTCACACGAGAAATTTTCATGGAGCGGTCTGCGCTGGCCGGTACCTTCACCAAGGTACAATTACACATATATATTTATCATATTTCTGTGCCCTTAAATGGAAACGAACAAGTTCTTTACTTTTTGTTGCCCGGCAATTAATTGATGTGGAGCTTTTATCGACTTGCCTGTGTTGTTCTATACAAATATTAGCATGAATGTGTACATATTTAGATTATGTTATATTTTAGGTATATATATCCATATCCCATATCTATTAATTATTCTATTTGCATATAACCCTTAGTAAGATAAGAGTTGCAAATATAAAATAAACAAATAGGTCCATGCAACAGTTCCTCAAAACAAAGTAATAATTCATAAAATTGGGAAACGTGCGTCTGCACGACTTCCAATTCAACAGTTTCATGCTAGGAAGTTTTTTTTTTGTTTCTATACCGGTTTTTAATATTTTTTATAACAATATTCTAATGAAATGTATAACAATACTATGTCTAGGTATTTTCTAAAAACATATGTTAAAAAGTAAAAGATATTGAAAAAAAAAATTCGGAGTATCAAATCCAACAGTCTGAAGTCTGAACACAGAGCACTGAAAAAGCACACGTTCAGTGTGAACATATATATATATATGGACGGGATTCTTTTCCCAACTATTATTTTGATACTTTTTTTTAACAATAAATTAATTAAATAATTTCAAAATAAGTTTTAAAGTTTCTTAAAAATAGAAAAGTATTTATAGACATGTTCTTGAAGTTATAGATTGATTATGTTTCAAATTTCATATAATTTAAGTATCAATTAATATTCTATCAAAAACTATTAAATATGAACTATTATAAATATCATATAATTTTGATGATCTTTGATCAAATATCAAATATTACTTAATTTATATAAATTTTAAAACACAATCGATCCATAAGTTAAAAAATATCTTTATAATTTTTTTTCTATTTTTAAGAATTTTTTTGAAATTATTTGAAACCTTATTGTCAAGGTTATCAATAAATCCCATTCTATATACACACACATATGAACACATGAGTTCAATCAACTGATTCACTAGTTGGAAAAAAAAATTATATATTTCTATGTTTGGGATTGTCTGACTGCATGAGTTTAGAATGATTTGTAAATATATGCGTTCAGAAAATAAACATAATTATTTTGAATATTTGATGACAAAAATATTATCATCAAACTTTCTAAAATTCGGGATAGGCAAAAAATATTCTCATGTTAGCATTTAAGCTGAAGTAGTGAAACTTTACGGACCTCTATCAATTTACAATTTAATGCATATCAAATAACTGGGTCAATTAATATGGTTGTGTGCATTTTCTTAATTGCTATCATGTATAAGAAATATATAACAAATTTCCCTTTTAAAATTTATATAACACAACAAAAAGAAAAAGTCTTATGGTAATGAGTTAGTCATGAGTCTTGTATGTCATTTATACTCAACACTCAGTCAATCGATCGATCTGTTTTAAGTAACATCTAATTAAATTGCACGCCTCTGTGTACCTATACAGGAAAACCTAAATTTCCAGAGGAAAATCCTCGAGCGGTCAGGCCTCGGACAAGACACGTACTTCCCTGAGGCCGTTTTAAATGTACCGCCTAACCCATGCATGGCTGAGGCCAGGAAAGAGGCCGAGATGGTCATGTTCGGTGCAATTGATGAACTACTCGCAAAAACCGGGGTGAAGCCAAAGGATATCGGTATATTGATAGTGAACTGCAGCCTGTTCAATCCGACACCGTCGCTCTCTGCCATGGTAGTGAACCACTATAAGCTCAGAGGCAACATCTCTAGCTTCAATCTTGGTGGAATGGGTTGTAGTGCTGGGCTGATTTCTATTGACCTTGCCAAACAACTGCTCCAGGTTGGTGCTACTAAATTAACTACCGATGCTATTCTAAATGATTTTGTTGCTGACGAATTGATTCCAACAATACTTTTTGTA
The DNA here is from genome assembly GCA_037678475.1 of x Bolboschoenoplectus mariqueter. Taxonomy (NCBI): domain Eukaryota; kingdom Viridiplantae; phylum Streptophyta; class Magnoliopsida; order Poales; family Cyperaceae; genus x Bolboschoenoplectus; species x Bolboschoenoplectus mariqueter. The sequence continues at coordinate 3,675,491 of CM075266.1, read as the reverse complement.
CCGAAAATTGCTGTCAATATGGTTGTCTTATTTGTTTTGATGGTTTTAATCGGTGGATTTTCCTAATTAGTTTAAACCCTAACCAATATCTACTTCTATATAAGAAATTAAACTTAATGCATAGTAAAATTTATTTTCCATCTTCAAAGACCTCCATATGTTATCAATCAGATAGCTTTCAAAGCTCTAGATTGATAAGGTTTTGATATTGACTTGAGCACTTATTTCTTAACTTGAGTTGTTAGCTCTCAAGTCTTTCCAAAAACTTACAATTATTTCTTTCTTTTTTCTAAATATCCGAATAATATGATAAAGTATTTAGTCTTCAATATAGCAGATAATTGTAACAATGATCATTATAAACCTTAAAAACTCAGCTCTTAAATATAAATATCAGGTCCTCAATTTAACATAACCATAGTATAAAGTTGACATAACATGCACAACATTGCTAGAAACATGCCAAGATAACCATAGTTAAAAATAATTTCAGGTCAATCTTATGGGCTAAAATTAGTTCATACTAATTTCTAGAAGATTATGAGATCTGCTACAATAATATGGGATTTGCTATAATACTAAAAAATTTTCTGAATAAATACTGTAATGTTTGGTAATGTGTAAACATTATTTTAGACTTTATTTAATCCGAAATTATTACATATATATTAGTTAGATTAATTATAATCAGTCTATTAATAATTATAATTAATCAAATTTATTTCTATATGTTTTCGATTCCAAACCCTAATTGAAATACGTATAATGTATTTCCTTAATTAATCACTTATTTTGACATTAATATTCGTGACAATATTAAATATATAATTATAATACATGCATGTTCAACTTCATTTATTGTATTTAAACTTCTCTACATCCAATATGTTTATCATAATACCCAAAGGCATGGGTGTCAAGGAGAGCGTCCTAATTTAGCTAGCCATAATTGGAAATCTATCATGATTGATGGTATATTCCAACCAAGAAACTGAGGTATGGTTGAGCAAACCCAACTACCTTTTCAAACTCAGGTGCCCATTCCTCCAAAAAAATGGGCTTGTTAAGCAACTAATATTGGCGGGCACGAAGCTAGCCAGGGTTTTGGGGGGGGGGGGGGGGGGGGGGGGGCGTTGACCCCACGCCCCCAACAGCCCCCCAACACACACACACACACACCCCTAGTTTGTACGGAATGGTTTATATTTTGAATTGGATTACAGCTGCTGCCCCTCCGTACTTAAAAGCTCAATTATCTTCTAACAATTATAAGAAATTGTAAAATATATAAAGCGGTTTAGGTTGGTCAAATTTTCTTAATTGTAGCCATAACAGTGGTAATTTCTTTTCATTAATCACTGTCTAATGTAATTGTTAAAAAAAAGACAACTATTATTAAGCTACAGACCAAAAAAGGCAGTGGTATTTATCATGTCATTACTTAAATGTATTCAACGAATCACAAATTGCCCAATAAAAAAAAAAGTTAGAATCACTTAAAGCAAACAGCTCAATTTCTTACTAGAAAAAAGCTGTTTTCATTATTTTAAAATTAAAAACCAGTAGACAATTAGCAATTCTTTGGCTTGTACTTTGTTTAGTCTAATTTCAAGGTAGAGATTATTTAACTTAATAAATGTTATTCATTTATGATAAAAGTTGAAATACTGTTGATTTATGATAAAAGTTGCCCCTCCTATAAATATTTTCTAGCTTCGTCATGTTGGAAATTTAAAGGGTCATCTCTTTTAGGAGTTTCTATTTGGAAGTTAACATCAATGTAGCGTTCATATCCTAATTAATAATGATCTCTCTGGCTTGAAACAGGTACACAAAAACACCTATGCCCTAGTTGTAAGCATGGAGAACATCACTCTAAACTGGTACTGGGGCAACAACCGCTCCATGCTCCTCTCCAATTGCCTGTTTCGCATGGGCGGTGCCGCTATCCTTCTCACAAACCGCCGATCAGAACGTCGTCGTGCCAAGTACCAACTGGTACACACTGTCAGGACACACAGGGGTGCTGACAACCGTGCCTACCGATGTGTCTTCCAAGAGGAAGATGACACTGGTAGGACAGGTGTTGCGCTGTCAAAGGACCTGATGGCAATTGCTGGTGAGACCCTCAGGACCAACATAACAACTCTTGGTCCATTGGTCCTGCCAATGTCAGAGCAGCTGTTGTTCGTGGCCACACTTGCGGCAAAAAGAATACTCGGCATGAAAATCAAGCCGTACTTACCGGATTTCAAAATGGCATTCGAACATTTTTGTATCCATGCCGGAGGACGAGCAGTGCTGGATGAACTGGAGAATAGCCTGGAGCTGTCAGACTGGCACATGGAGCCATCCAGGATGACACTGTACCGTTGGGGCAACACATCGAGCAGCTCACTCTGGTATGAGCTTGCTTACTCAGAGGCAAAAGGTAGGATTAGGAAAGGCGACCGTACATGGCAAATTGCGTTCGGATCAGGATTCAAGTGTAACAGTGCAGTGTGGCGTGCTTTGCGGAGTGTAAATCCTGCCAAGGAGAAGAACCCTTGGAAGGATGTTATAGATAAGTTCCCAGTTCATGTGCCAAAGGTTGAGACCATTGCTACTAGGAACTGATTTGCAACAAAAATTAGCTGATTCAGGGTTCTCTTATACATTTTATTCCTGTGTGTATGTAGATGGTGATGAATGGGCAATAATTTTATCTTGGGTGCCTCTTAATTTTTTTTCTTTTGATATTTGTTGATGTAATAAAACTATTTTTTTTTTAATTCTTTTGTTAGAATATAATATTTGTCTGGCTGCTTGCATGGCTGCAATTATCAGCTACTAAAAATTGCAATGATAAATGCTCAAAACCGCAATTGGTAAACCATTCAATGACATATGTCAGAATCCATTTTTCAGTCTTATCAAACTTAAAAGCGCACTTTATTAGACGTTGCAAAATCATGAATTAGTCTATTATTTCCAATCAATCTTTTGTAGTTATCGTCTGTTGATTAGGAACTTGTACTGGATACCAGTATTTGATACTTTTTAGTGTAAAACAATCGTTTATTTTCAATGAAACTGGTGGATAGAAATTTGCATACCCCTTTTTCTTCATTGCATTGGGTTTTTCTAAATTTGCATCTCCTCTTCTTTTCTAGCTAGCTAAATTTCCTCTTTGAATTAAAAAAAGTTCCTTTTTAGTCCATAACTCCATACCTCCGCACAGTGGTTCTGTTTCTTAGCAACTGTAAAAAGGACCTAAAGAAATACTATTTTACTGAATGTCTGGTTTTTTATCAGATATGATCAAGTCAGATGAGAACCTGTTAAGTTGCCCTCTGATTTGTCCCCGGGTCATAACCTATATATATATATACTGATTGAATAATGGCACATCCGGATCATAGAAGACAAAAAGCATCCATAAACTTCAGCCTTCAGGGCTCAATGTTGTTGGGCTCTATTCAAAATGAGAATTAGGCATTTTCGGTCCTTAGTTAGGACTTGTGAAGAGTCGGGCCCAAAGGGATCCAATTCAGGCCCAAATATGAGAATTAGTGGCAACATTCAGCGTTGGCAGCTGCTGTCAATTAATTCGGAAAAAATCTAAGAAAGAGAAAAAGTAGTCCAAGTCCCGTGAAGGGAGTCAACACTCAACAGACGACCAACCCACAAATCTCCCCCTGTATTATTTCTTTATTATTGTTTCTTGCGATCAAAGCTTCCTCTCTTTATTTAGGCGAAATCCTAGCTATTATTTAATTAAAATAAGGGGACATAAAAGGAATCTAAAAAGGGAAACCGTCAATTATATCATCAAGTCCGAGTAAGAGGAAAATAAAACCGAAAAAGGAAAAACTCTGTAGCAAGCGAAATGATTTTTGTTGTGAAAACATTTTAGTTGAATTTAAACTCTCATAACAATAATATTTACAATAATTTTAGGTGCTGTTAGTAGTACAAAAAATACAAATTAAGTCGGTTTCTCTTCATCAAGTAATCGTCATAGATATGACCATATCATGTAGACTTGGTTGGTCTGTCACACATTCACAAGTTTCTTTCAGCATAATTTTTGTGTGCTTTGTAAAGAAATATTTTACATCGAACACAATTTATAATATATTTTCAGTGCTAATAAGAAGATTCACACAAAATTTGAATGCCGATAAAAAGATTCAAGAGGATATTTGCTCTTTCTTTCTTCTCTTATATTCTTCAATGATAAGTACGTTAGTTAATACCAAACAAAAAATAGTATAGCCGATAACACCCTTCCAAATGATTCTTATTTTAGTGTTTAAAAACAACCATCACACAAAATAAAACCTCAGAAAAAAATTATTTTAAAATGATAATATTTTCAGCGCCATAAATTTCTACAACTTCATAAGTATTTCTAACTTTATAAACTTTCTATAAGTATTTATAATTTTTTTAGATTTTCTTTTATTTTATTTTTGAGATTACAATTTTTTTTGCCGGAATAAGGTTAGGATTTGATCCTCGAGGTTATCCCTCTCATATTTTGTTATTTGATTTTTCATTTGAAGTTTGAATTAGAGTGCAACATGGCGGGAAAGAGTGGTAAAGGTTTACTTGCAACGAAAACTACTACTGCTAACAAAGACATGGACAAGAAGAACCCCATCTCTCGATCTTCCCACGCAGTCTGCAGCTTAAAACCTTAATTCTCCTTTTGATTTCTCTCTTGTATTGTTTTCCCCTTAATCTTTATATATATAAATGATTAAGTTTGACATGTTTAGAGATTGTGTTAGTATTAGAGTTGAATTGATTTGATCCTTAATCTTTATATATATAAATGATTAAGATATGTGCATTATTCATACTAGCAATACAACCACTTCTTACAATGAGATATTATAAATAGGGAGGGATCCTTGACAACTATTATTTTGACAATCTTGATAATCAATTTTTAAATAATTTTAAAATAATTTTTAGAAATTTTAAAGTTATCAAATATATTTTTTTAACTTATGGATTGATTGTGTTTTAAATTTTATATAATTTAAGGATGATTTGATATCCCATCAAACACCGTTAAATATTAACCGTTGTAAGTATTATGTAATTTTGACGGTCTTTGATGGAGTATCAAATAAACTTAAATTATATAAAATTTGAAATACAATTGATCTATAAGTTAAATAATATGCTTAAATTGTTTTTTTCTATTTTTAAAATTTTTTAAAAAAATCCATTATCAAAATTGTCAAAATAATAGTTGTTAAGGGATCCCCACTCTTAAAAATATCATAATAAATCTTTCTGTAAAAGTAATTTCTTATTTTTGGAATGAAAAAGGTAGTTTCTTATTAAAAAGATGACTACTTATCTGTAGTATATGTTCTGAACCGCTAATAGTTGTATTCATGCTAGCTTGTGAATTGCAATATTAGGAATCCCCAATTATTGTCATATTATCTAACAATTAAATATACTCTTCCAATGCAGTTCCCAGTTGGTCGTATCCACAGGCATCTAAAATCCCGTATTGAGGCCAATGGAGGTGTGGGGCCCATAGCAGCTGTCTACTTAGCTGCTATCTTGGAGTACCTGATTGCTGAGGTGCTGGAGCTTGCCGAAAATGCGAGCAAAGATCTGACGGTAAAGCGTATTACACATCGTCACCTCTAGCTCGCCATTCGCTAAGACGATGAGCTCGACACCCTTATCAAGGGCACCATTGCTGGTGGAGGTGTTATTCCCCATATTCACGAGTCACTCATCAACAAGACATATATTGTCGTGGCATGTCTAATGTTAGCTTTATGGAACATTTGTTATGTGTGTTTGTGAGTATTGTTGGCAGTTGAGATAGAAGTTGTGCGTGTTATCAAATCTTTAACTTGTGTTACTAGTGTGTTATGTCTTGAAAATTTAGGAACTGATTTGTGTCATTGATTGCTGCATTTTTTCTATATATTTTTTTGTTTGATAAAAGTAGAGGAAACCCACCGGTCTCATTAAAACAGAATGTAGTCTTACAGAAACGGTACCAAATATCTGGTACCTATAGAGAAAAAGTATTTTTCAACCTACAAAATGTAAGCATAACATCTAAAACAAGCATAAACCACAGATGAATACAGATTATGTTCACAGTTGACCATATCATCCACACCCATTGTCGACTGTCAGAACTGTTGTTGTCTAGGATTGTACCAGTTCTTCCTCTACCTAATTGTCCTCTCCAATCTCTTGTATCTCTATACCTACAGTGGAAGGTTGACTACATCGTGGGATAATATTAATGTCAATTTGAAAAGATTAGATTCTCCTTTTGATTTACACCAAAAACTAATAAGATTAATAATTCTAATTTCTAAGGTTTGTAAAGAGCTAACTTTAGTGTTTATTTCTTTCTAACCACAAGGTCCAACATACTGTACTTGTAACTAATTTAACTAAAGCTTGATCTTTAAGTGGCACACATGAATAAATTAACCATAAATCTTTTAAACATGTCCTTGAAAAATAAATTGATTGAATTGTGCAATTTCTTTCAAATATGATAAGCAACTGGACATTCCACAAAAAAGTAATCTGCTAATTCATGTGGAGAACAAAAAACACACGTATCTTCTGCTCGCTCCTTTTTTTTCCTCTTAATAGATGGATGTCGAATCTCTAACAACTAGCAAGCTCATAATTGGAGAAAAGAAAACACGTGTATTGCTGAATACTAGCTAGCGTATACCTATGAGGATTGCATGCTTCATACATGGTTAAACCATGCTGGCATGCATCTAACATGGAGATATAAGACCCTTGGGATGTTTTCTAGCCGCTATTGAATGTGGCGAGCGACAAAAGATAATTGAAAAGAGCATGTGATCCATCGAGTTGTCTATTAATTATGTGATTCAATTGTCAATGTTAATTTTCTTGGAGCATATCAACGCAAATATATTATTGACAGTTAATTTAAGATTCTTTCTCTAAGATAGCTTTTAAATATACCTTAACAAAACATTAATTTTTATCATGGAGGAAACCGAATACTTTCACCAAAAAATACATCATTACTTTTTATCCGGATTACCAAGTATAAATCAGGTGTATACTCTTATACAAAGAAGCTAGTTTAATTAACAATCCTGCTCAAGTGCTGATCATCATTTATTTATTGTAAGAAATACAGATTTTGTCTTGACAACAGCTACGTACAAGTAGAATTAAATTTGATAGCTTGTCAGAGGCTCTGCTCTGACAATCTTAAGTCATGATAATTCGGAATCAGAGCATATATAATATCTTGAGCTTGCCAATCAACCATTGGCGAGATTTCGTGTTTGGTGATTGACGCTCGAATCCTCCACTCCCACCATACCCAGAGATGAGATGGGAGATCCCGCCTCTCCTTTCCCCAAGATTCTTGGATCCGGATCACGGTATCGTCATCCTGTCCGTTCCAGCGAATCTAAATGTCTCCAGTACTCCAGTAGTGCGGCGCAAGGAGTAAAGGACCCCTCCAGTTTCCTCCCAATGGAGGCGTCCAACATTCTGCGTGCTGATGCGTTGCTGAGGTCATATATCTATAGCCAATAATAATAAGCCACCCTGGCTGCGGCCTAATCTCTGCTCAAAACGTTCGATTCTTTCTTTTCAGGAATCTGTGATCTATTACATGATTGCACACAGATACACCATGGTCCAGCAGGCATAATAATGAGTTCATAGTTTAATTTAAATAATCCAATAAAAGTCTAAAATTAGTGTCTTCAACATACGAGTACAATTCTAACATAGTTTTCTGTTTTCAAATATAGTAACATTTCAGAATGCTGATATTTTTACAAAGTAAACAGAAAAATCACAATTTTCACAAATAATATAGATTAGATGGAATGTTCTATGCATAATTTGTCAAAATCGGATATCATTCTGAAAAATGCTCAGAAAGAATAATACGAATACAGCCCCAATATTATTTGCGAGCATTATTAAGTCAAATGTGGTCGCATCATTTAACTACGAGTTGTAGTGGACAGCATGACTTGTGGTAACTACACTTTTCTTATGACAAAATTATCGAAAATAATTTATTCCTTCAGTTTTGTCCATTACTTTTTTGTTTCGTGTCTACTGTATTTGTAATGATAATTATGTTTCCAATTATATGAATTAATAAGGGAACTTTCACATATACACTCTGTTTAATAAATAAAATAAAATTAAAACAGAATAAGTGTTAAAGTACTTTAAAATATTAATGTTCGATAGTAGTGAAATAAATAGATGAATCATTGAGAGTAAAAAATATTAAAAATTTTAACTTTACTTTACTTTCATAAATACTTTAACTTATTCTGCCTTAAATGACCTCGGTTTGATATATTAAAACGCTTTAAAATACTTAAATCACCTCTACCCCACTTATGAAATGGGGGAATAACATGTAACCATATATCATGAAGGCATGGCATGTTATTAATAAAAAAAATGTCCTGCATATAGTATATTTGTTGATCTACGCCTTATTACACAGCTATATAAGCATATTTAGATTTAGAGTAAATTATGATCCCTAAAATAAAACTCATTTATTATTCTAGTCCTTAAAGGTTCAAAAATATCAATTTGATCTTTAAAATATCACTTTGTTATCATTTTGGTATTAATGTTTCAATGGTATCATTATAATCCTAGGAGTATCAATAATTTATCATTTTTATCCATAAAATTTTCAATTTATAACAAATTAATCCTACAATTATTATTGATCAAAAGAAAAATGAATATTACTATCACTTTTTTATGCCGTATCATAATGATATATCTTATGATATTAATATATGACAAAATATATGTATATATGATTCTTTTATTAATTTATAATCACACATAATTAGAGCTATTGATAATTAAAATAATATTTGATAACATGAATAATTATAATCATTTTTGTATTATTTATATTGTTTGATGATGATTATTTTTTATGTCGTGAATAATTATATATATTTTTGCAAGTTCAAAGCTAATGTTTGAACATCTATCCGCCCCTGCTGTTGTTGTATGCTTAATTGGTTACTGATTATGTATCTTGATATATGTAGTACCAACAGACAATGCGTCACTGTTGAAAGGCCATGTTATGGACCCTCATATCTTGTAACCCCAAACAAATTAAAGCACGTGTTAATATAATTAAGCGCGATAAGATAACGATCCACCATGAGTTTGTAAAATTAAGGTATTTGCAAAATATAATTAACCATCATTTTCAGATCCACAAAGCATCTCTCCTCTAATTGGTCAAATTTATTAATTATGCATGCCAGTCCTCGAACCCTGAAAAATTGTGAAGTATAAGATTCAGTCTAATTAAATATTTCAATTCACTAATAAAGATGAATTTGCTTTCTTGGACTCTTACCCAAACACTCGTGCAGCCATGTGACATGGTTCCCTTAATGTTATATAGCACCAATTAGTTACTAAAATATACAATTATAGCGTGCATTCATCATATAATTTATTAATTAATACAAAAAATGTCAAGTTGGATAGTTCGGTGCACCATTTAAAGAAATTATATCATTTATTAAATATTATATATTTACTTTACATTCTGATATAGTGATGTGTGAATTGTTTGTTATAGCACTTGTTCCAATGATAGAAAGATAAAATAAAGTCACGACTTTAAATGAATTCTAATTATTCATACATTTTACAAATTTTATGAACGTACAAAGCGCAAACTTTTACCTAATTATTAGGAAAAAAATGTTTGTTTATTAAATGAATGTGCCGTACGTACGTTATCTGCATATGCATTTTGAAGAAACAAATTATGTTTTTTTAATTATATCCATCTATATTATAATCGTAGCTCAAATATATATTGCCTAATTATTCCTTCATGCTAAAATTTTCACTATATATGTCGATGATGCATGGTCCGTGATATATTACAGAGATTCGCACACACACACTAGAGGGAAATTAAGAGGTTGAGGCTGTAATATTTTTCATACAACAGTATTTAAAACATTTTTCATTCGCGAGACAGGACCTGAATATGTCCATCTCAAGTAAGTGATCACCGTTTTGGAATAATTGAAATCCCCTCTCACGAATTACACGTACATCTTTTCTACACCTGAAAATATAATAGTTTGACTCAATTTGAAAAGCAATGGGCTAACTAATGTGTCCCAAAATCAGGATGCCTGATTTTAATAGATCCATTAATTTGTCCAACGCATGCATTTCTAATTTAACAGATAGAAAAGCACGAATCACCAAGGGTTGAGATGTGTTAGCTAGGTAGTGATCATGTGAAAAGAAAAAGAAAAAAGATATCAAGTCATGAGTGTCACACAAACTGCTATTCGTTGAAATCACGTGCATATATTAACTGCAACTAAAGATTATTCAAACCTAGGTTTGATGGAGAATCTTCCCAAACTCTTTTATAACGTCTATTGTTATTATTGGTTCAATAGGGGGCTAGCTTGCGTAAGAGCTAGCAAAAGAAAAGATATGATATGATTGATTATCATTTATGTGAAACAAGCACCTTCTTGTAATTAATAATACATAGCCATCGATCCATGATGCAAAGTGAAGTAATCAAGGAACCAACTACACAGAATATTTACAAAATTGCTGTAATCATGGCAATTAATTATTTGGATTCTTACTAAATTAAGTCACCCGCTAGAAGTAGAAACCCATACTTCGCCTATTTCTGCTATATATACGTTCTATTTGAATGCACCTTTTCTCTTCTTTTCTTTTCTTTTCTTTCTTCTTTTTTGTCTCCAATCCCAGTTGCTCAAATTGTTGCATTTAGTGCGCCGAAATTAATATTCAACGAAATTGTCTATACACTCGACGTATTCTTAATTTTATGTATGACGAATACTTCTTTATTCTTTCTTCTCCTTTTTTTGCGTACGCAATTGTTAATATACTCGTCATTTATTCAAAGACAAGTATATTGAAAGACAAAATAATATATAACATGGACAAACTAATGTAGAGCATTGTACATCATTACACACGTGTATCTTATCGGCATATAAATAAATTTAAGGAGTTGTGTTACATATTTTCGCAAAATAAGAACGTGTCAATCTACTAGTATTTTGGCTTCAAAACTCAAATTTAGAATCAATGTGACCTATATAGTGGAATCTTACCAGAAATAGTGTTCTATATTTTTATTTTTTTAGACATAAGAAAAATCATTGTTATCACATATTCCACAACTTTTAAATCAGTTGATTTTCCTCTTGTCGAATAAAGATAGTAAAGATAATCTAAAACTATAAAATTTGATTTTTCACATGATTTAGATATGTAAATCACGCTAACTTGTTCTGATTCATTGTTCAAATTTAAGAAAGATCGACACTTGAGGCAGAAGTGACTTCATATGTTTACTTGGTGAAACATCATAATACATATCAATTTGTAGTTTATTATTGTTGTAAATTAACTTAAAAATGTCGTATAAAAGATTTGAGGTCATTACGCCACATCACATCCTTTGCAAATTTAATAATTACGCGCTATTTTATTTGACATACAAAAAACCAGCCATTTTTTTTTCCTTTTAAGTTAGCAAATTAATATTCCTCGGCACTAAATTTGAACAAAAATTGGAAATATAGTGTCTAAAATTTAATGAATGAGATCTGCTGATCCTTGATGTCAAAGAAGAGGAAATTAGACACATGCCAGCGCTTCCAATAGATATATCCAAATTTCAAAAATAGTATAATTATTTTCTGGAAAAAAATATAATTTTAAAATTTTAGGATAAATGCAAAGCAAAACAGTTGGTTTTGATTTACAGATCCTAAAAAGACAAAATAAAGGTCCTTTGGCAATGTAGGGCAATTGGACCTTGCTCTAATTAAAAACATGCCACATGCTTTCTTAGTCAGGATCTGTAGTAAAGAGAGCAATTAAACTTAGGTACCTTTCTTCATGTAATAAAGCAATGCATCGTGACAGCTCATCAATCATAACTCTTTTTCATGTTACATTCTTTATTTTATTATTACAAGGTAACTCTTAGACCCAGCCCTAGCCCCAGACTAGCTAGCCATTCACAAACCTTCATTAATTAAATTGCAACAAGAGCTTGTGATTGTTAGAGTAATGATGCGTAATTAGTTTGCTACAAGCTAGCTAGCAAGATCTTCAAACTAGGAAGCAATATATAAGTAACAACTTTGCAGTATTTAAGTCGATATGGCTTAATTTTATCTCAATAAAAATCTGTTGTTAAAATTATTATATATAATCTGAACTATCCATCATAAATATATATATATATATCAATCTCAAAAAATTCCCCCTAAAAAATCACAATGAATTATACATACTGGAATCAAATTAATCGGATGGACGAAATCATATATCATAAAATCTTTATTCTTATAACTATGATAGCAAATTGAAACTCGACCAAAAATACTGTTCAGGTAGATGGATGCATTTTGTATTTGTAATTTGTAAAACAGAAGTTATTAGGAAAAGTACACATATATTAGTTTTGTTAGGTAACCAGTACAGACATACAGCTGTGGTTCATGATTTGAACCGGGGACAAAAAACGAGTGCTTGGAAACAATTCCGAAAACATAATGTTTTCCTCATATTTTATTTCTGATTTCTGTAACTTAATTTTACAGAAAAGTACATTAATAAAGTTAGATGTCCTTGGGGGAGATGCAAGGTCATAGGTGTTAGTAGCCCACCCTTTAATTACTTATCATAATATCATCCCATGCGATGCAAACCATGATTGAGACAGATTTCTTTAATCTCCATTCGTCCTAAATGACAGATAATCCAAACATGATCTATGGTTGATTGGTTGACAGCTCCATGTGTGACAGCAGTTTGCGTGATTAATTCTTTAAAAGATAACTCCTACGTAATAATTTCATTTCTAAAATAAAATGTTGACAGTTGCATTCTACAGTTTCTTCAATATATACAACTTTTAAATTATATCCGATTTATATTGTAAGAATTTAAGCCTAAAAAAATGTAGAATCAACCACCAAGAGATGCCTTTTCCACTCGGATTATTTTGAAATATTTTTCAGATAATCAATTTGATTTGCATTGGAGAATCTTCATTTTTAAGTTTAGAGGATCAATTATTTAATATGTGAATAAAACTTGGAAACCTTTATTCGTAACAAATCGAAGTAACATTTTTTTTATAATTTGAAGCCTTTTATCCTATGATTGCACTAACTTTGGCATTAATTGGTGTTATTAAGGCAATGGGACCTTTGATCCCATCTCTTGCTTGATAATCAATGCTAATGCAGTAGACACAACTTGTCAATTTTGTGCTGTTAAAAGAGTGAAATTTAGTATTTGTTTTGCTTATTTTCGAAGTAAAGAAATTTAGCATATATATAAGTTGTCTGAAATTTCAATTTTCATCTCAGAATTACACTTATGAGTATTAGCACGTGTGTTCTGTGTTAGGAGATGGCTTGGAGAAGCTTATATACATTAATTAACAAATAGCAAAAAGAAGTTCTAATAAGATGAAAAAGAAATTATTAATTGATGAAACTTAGACAGAGGCAAAAAAGTAGAGAGAGAGAGAGAGAGAGAGAAGAGGAGGTGAGGCAATTAAGGTTGGGAAGAGTGCAGTCATCCAAACACGAGCACCTAGACCAGACGAGACCAGACGAGACGAGATGTGAGTGTGAGTGTGATCCACATTCACATCACCACTTCATAGAAACCTCTCAAGGAACAGCCTGCATTCATTCAATCCTTTCGTTATTCTCAGATCAATGGTTCCCAGTAGCCCAACCTCTCTCTCTCTCTCTCTCTCTCTCTCTCTCTCTCTCTCTCTCTCTCTCTCTCTGGATTGGGCTTAATTTTAGATAAGAGGAACTCTGTGGTGCACGCGATGCATCTGCCCATCTCACATGTGCATGTGCGCTCTAAACTTTTCATACAGAAAATATCGAAAAGGATGAGAGAGAAAGATAAATAACTGGTCTTTATTCAGAAACAAAAGAATAATATCTTTTCATGGACTCAACAAAATTGGCAGTAATTAGTAATTACTGCTAAAAGATACAATCACTTTATTTCCTGCTTTTCTACTTCAGATAAGAAAAAGATAGAGGCAAGCACCGTCCAAAGAGATGCTTCTGAATTATTATTTCCTCCAATATCAAAACAATCCGAGAAAAAAGAAATTATTAATTTATGAATAAGGTATGTACGTAATAATTAAGATGTTAATTCTTGTAGTTAATTAAACGAGCAAGAGTAATTGTCATGCAACTTTGGGCATTATTCGTGGGAATATTTGTAACCCTAATAATGAAAAAAAAGGATATATATGAATTATGCAAGAAGATGAGGAGATACAAGTGTAATGTAATAGATTGATTGATCGAGGCATGCAGACTGAAAAGAATAGAAGCAAGATGGATGGCACATGGGAGGAGTAAGGGCTTTGTGGGTCATTTGCGCCCCCTTTTCCCCCTTCTTTGTTGGTTTACGAGACGAGGAATTTGTTGGGACAAAGCAAGGTGCATGTACGCTGGATTGGAGGTGGGGTAGGGACCTTTTGATCTTTTCTAACTAGCTATTTATTGAGATTCATTTTAGTCGACATATATGGGGAAGTGGAATGGCAATGTGTTCTTTTATCATCATGCTCTTTTTTATAGATTTATCATTACCATATGTGTGAACATATATATAATATATAGGAGAACACAACACAGGAAAGGCGTATACAAAGGCACATATAGAAGATCTGGGGAGCAGGAGGCAAAGATTAAAGAGGCGCGCCAATTATCAAAGGCCACATGCCACATGGAGGCTGAACATGTATGTATTGTCTTGGCAGAGAGAGTGGGGTTAAAATAGTATAAAAAGAATGAGTGTTTAAGAAAATTTCAAACGCTCCAAATTGGCGGGCATTAACACAACTGTATTGTGCTCATGTGGTGTGTGCTGTAGTGTTAAAATAAAAATTCAGTGGAATTGGGATGGGACTAATCATTTTTATTTTTCTTTAAGGATGTTTCAAATTAAGATTCTCTCCCCTGGCCTTGGCAGAGATCCTTTCCGGAGTCTGAAGACTGAAGAGATAAGGATGTAGGAATACGAAAAATAAATATATTTGTTTTGATTGAAACGTAGAAAAATTCAGAATCTAGTCTTAAATATACTCGGTGGTTATGGGTATCTGGACTGTCAGTAGGCATTAGGCAAGGCACACAGCATAGACGAATCTATATATGGGGTAAGTCTTGACATGTATTTGGATTTGAGTTTCAAAATAATTATATAATTATTAATTTTGCTCTATTTCATCAAAATATATAATGTATAAATTATAAAGAGTTTAGACAGACACTTCAACTTTTGATGTGGGTTCAAGTAAAACCTTCCATTAATTAGCTAATACTATCACAAAAAAAGTTTTGACAACGGTTATAAAATACATTCAGCACCTATTATGAAACCGGTACTAATGAAAGAGTCATTGAAAGTTAGCAACAGTTTTTTGAAAAACTGTTATTAAATTTAGAACTTTCAGTACCGGTTATTAACAAATAACCGTTGTCAAAAGTGATTTTTGGCACCAATTTTTTAGTTAACAACCGGTACCAAAGGATACTTTCAGCACCGATTTTTTAGCAAAAATCCGTACCGAAAGTGACTTTTGATATTGATTATTTGCTAATAACCGATACCAATTTTCTTTTTTTATCATAAAATACCCTATAGCCACTATTTTTTTAATAACCGTTGCTGAATAAATTATTTTTTTTAATAACCTTTTCATTTTCTGTAACTAGCTTGAAAATCTTAATGAATAAATTTACAAACACAATATAAATAATATTCACACATCACAATATTAAAATTATACAATCACCCAATCATATATTTCAAATAGTATTAATATAATATAGTAGTATAAAAAAATACTATTAAAATTAGAGTACTATTGTTGTATTCACACGACCCCGATTTTTCTTGTTTTTTTTCATTAGGGTACTATTGTTATATCAATAATATTTTTAAAAATATTTTTTATTAGAGTACTTTGTTATATTAATAATTTTTTAATAGTATTTTTTATTATAGTACTTTATTATATTAATACTATTTTTCTAATACTATTTTTTATTATAGTACTATATTATATTAATACTATTTTTGGTATGTGTGTATTAGGAAAGTTGTAATTTTTTGATAATTTTTTATTCACACAATTAATAAATAAAAAAATATAGTTTTAATGTATAAAATCAAATAATATCAGTAAGAAATGTCACAACCATAACTTCTACCTCCTCGATGTCACTTGGATAGTACGACGAGGGCTCTATAGTCTGTAAAAAGAAAAAATAATTTCTGATTAGTTTGATTGAAGAAATAAATAAAACGTATATACAAATGTAATTATTTTTTCATGCCGTAGATAAAGTTTGCGTATCATTAAAATTGTTGATAATATAATACAACATCATCATGACATAATAGTCACATTCCATACCGTTCAGTTATTGCGGACCCTATTATGAAAATAACAAGTAATTTCAATAAAACAAACAATATTTGCAAGCAAAAAACCTATATATTGAGAAATTACAAATTAAATTCAATTAAGTTGTGTACCATAATTTTGACATATGAGAATTTTTTATTGTTCTTATTGGTAATGCCCCTTTACAACCAACAATGCCAAAACGCACTACAATATAAATTAATAAAGTCCATATATATAATTAGCATTCAGATCCGAGTTAGAATAAAATAACTTACGCATTCAATGCCGCTTGAATATACAACGTTATAAGCTCGTCGAAATTTACAGGATCCAGGACATAACAATGGGACCCCCGGAGATGAAGGACAAGAAAAATCCAATGTTTTCTACAATTTTTATTAATTTTCATCAATAAATAAATTATGAAATAAATAAATAATTTTTCAAATATTAATCGCTCTAACCCCTCAATATACGGTAGAAGGACGAAGGAGTGCTCGTCAGCTTTATTAAAAAATTCTTGAATATAACTCACCGCAGCTGGATAATCGCCCTTGATACTAGTCTCAGAGCAATGTTACGAATTTAGAAAGCGAAATGGGGTAATCGCGAACGTGTTGCACCGATCTGTACTAACATTGCATACAATATTTATGACTTACATTTCATAGTATTTATTAACCAAATATTAAATTAGAAAAAATCTTACATGCAGAAAAGCTGAAAAATCGATGCATTCGGCCAATCATACTTCAATATGTCGATAATGTCGAACACGCCGAGCACGATGCCTCCCTCAAACCCAAACAACTTCACCCCAAAGGGGACCTCAAAATATTCAGTTTCCGCATGTTGGGATATCAACACTTGATACAAACGAAAATAAGTTTCGTCAAGGAGTCTCAACGTGCTCTCGTCGGAAAGTGCCTTCCAACAGACAACTGACGCTACTGTTGGCACCGTTGCATTGCTTTTCCCCTTCTCAAGAGTTTGCGGTGTGTTGACCTGCACTTCTTGATACTCGTAATTAATCTTTACGATTTATGACTTATATATTAGCGGTTTAACTTTACGATTTAGAATTTAGCAATTTACCTTTATTTCGGCCCACGTGGCGTCCTTTACCCTTAGGTTAATATGCTTTCAGTCTTTTATTATAATGAAAATCCGATCTCTCGCTATCACCGCAATGTAGTTACCAAACATGCTACAGTTCAAGCCCGATGGCGTGTCATCCTCAACAAACTCGATGGTTTTGTCATCATCATTTTTCACGATGAACTTACCGCAATTAATCTGTCCTCTAACTCTTTCCTGGACCTCCCAGATCCTTTGAATCTTGACATAACTGCATTCCAAAAAAAAATTAGATTTCAAACCCAAATTTAATAACCTTTCAGCACAATCTAACCACAATCCGACAGTCTAAATAATCATCTAAACTAATTAAATTAACAACATCTAATTAAACTAATTATATAAAAAAATTAGATTACTAACCTTAGGAGAGAGAGACAAGGACAAGGAGAGAGGCCGCAGGGGAGAGAGAGGCTAGGAGAGGGAGGGATGTAGGGACAGTGAGAGAGATCGGGAGAGAGAGAGAGAGAGAAGCAAGGAGATGAAGGGAGGCAAGGGGAGAGAGAGAGAGACAGACAGGGAGAGAGAGGGAGGTAGCGAGAGGGACAGAAGCAAGGAGAGGGAGGGAGGCAGGGGGAAGAGAGAGGCAGGGAGAGGGAGGGAGGCAGGGGGAAGAGAGAGGCTGGGAGACGGAGGCAGGTGGAAGAGAGAGGCGGGGAGAGGGATGGAGGCAGGGGAGAGAGAGAGGCACGGAGAGGGAGGGAGGCAAGGGGGAGAGAGACATGAACAGGGAGGAAAAGGTTGACGGAGAAGAACTCCCGGACTAAGAGCTATGAAAAAAGGGCTAGGCGCGACAAAGAGAAATTAAGGGTTTGGTGAGACAGAGAGGGGGCAAGGAGAGAGTTTTTCATGAAAGAGAGGGTTTAGAACAAGAGATATTCGGGGGTTTGTTACGAAATAATCATTGGGAAAGTGTTATTTTTTGCACCGGTTATTTCTCAAAAAATTGGTGCCCAAAGTAGCCTTTCAGCACCAATTTTCTAATAATAACCGATGCGAAAAGCAACTTTCAGTATCGATTGTTACTGGAAAACTAGTGCGAAAAGGAATTTTTGCACCGGTTACTTCCAAAAAACCGGTGTCGAAAGTTCTATAATTTTTTTCACCTTTTAAAAGTAGAATGATATGGGGACCCCACATGTCATGCTACAAAATATGAAAATAATAAAAATAAATATATAAATCACTCAAAATTAAATTATAAACAATAAACATAAATTGATACAAAATTAAATATAAATTTATACAAATATCTAATAATTCCTAAAAATCACTCAAAATTAAATTACAAACATAAACATAAATTAATACAAAAAAACATAAATTGATACAAAAATCTAATAATTTCTAAAATTCACCTAAAATTAAATTACAAACATAAATATAAATTTTGATACAAAATTAAACATAATTGATACAAAAATCTAATAATTCCGAAAAATCACTGAAAAATTAAATTACAAACATAAACATAAATTGATACAAAAAACTTATAATTCCTAAAATTCACCTAACAATCACATTATCTGGTCTTCTTCAATTTCTTTGATTTTCATGTTTGGATCAACAATCCTTCTTCATGATCTAAATGCAAATATGTTGCTTCAAGATTATCGTCAATTGGCACGGATTTGATACGGTGAAAAATGGAGGGATTTCGTCGAAATTATCGTAGTTTTCTTCGGCCACGACGTCTCCAATCCCAACAACTTATCTTTTCCCCGAAAGGACAACGTGTCATTTTTTTTATCAGGTCAACAACGTAAAACACTTCCTTTCCTTGTTTTGTCAATATAAAAGGATTGTTATGACATCCCAATCAGCTGAAATCAACAGATATGAACCAATCTTTGTCTCTTCAGACTCCATGCTAGTTCCCAATTCATTTACAAAAAAAAATAGGTGGATTCTAAATTTGATATAATCTAGTTCACATATTTCTTCAACCCAACTATAATATGACAGTAAAGTATTTTGATCACCTGATTACGCTATTAATGTCACTACACTATTTTGCACAGTGCTATTGTTGTCTTGTTGCCTTATTTATCAGGTAGACTCAACATGTCGTATCCTTAGTATGTGTGTATTGTCGCTTCGGAACCATATGCTAGCCATTTTAGAGTGTCACTGACGGTCTGAGATGTGCTCATTGGTAAAAATACTAGATTGTTCTCTTTGGTAAAAATACTTGGGAGTTTACTCTGTCTCTGAACCATTTAAAAAATATTAGATTGTGCTCGTTGGTAATTCATCATTCACTTCTCAAGGGATTATGTTGTTATAACTCGGTTAAGTGCTCAATCACATATAAAGTCACATCGAAGAGGTGTTGTAAGATCTTGAGATGCACTTTCTGTCGCAACTCATGACCCACTTTCATAAGTTCGTACCCAACTATATCGGCACTTTGGAGTCTACCCTCATGCAGAGATTTGGGGAAACCAATATGTTCAACGTTGGCTAGATAATTTGTATAAAATTCAATGACCTCTTCTGCAACATACCCTTCAACAATACTTCCTATGGACAGAGACCGGCTTCGAACCGTTCCTTTTTTTCTAACCATGTGTACTGTTAATTGCACCATAACATCAAAAAATGTGGGCGAAAAGTAAATTTCAAGCTCGCAGAGAGTCAAAATGGCCTCCATATGTAAATCATCTAATGTTTTGAGATCTATCACTTTGGAGCAAATCGAGTTGAATAAGAAACTTAGCTTGGTGATAGAGGGCCCAACATTTGGGGGGAAAATTTCGTCGAATTACAATCGGAAGCAGCTGAGTCAATAGGACGTGACAATCATATGACTTCATATCGATCAACTTCAACTCCTTAATCGATAAATTTTTGGAATTTGAGAAATGATCGGACGAAACCTTAATTGACTTTATACAATCTAACAAACTGATTTTATCTTGCTTCACAAAGTATAACACATTGAAGGTAGATAAATTTATTTTTCACCCTCCTGTGGTGCTTAACTCCGGTCGAATCTCCATTTGAACCATTTCCTTTCTGACTTTGACACCGTCTTTTCTTTTTCCTTGAATATTCAACAACAAACCAACCGGACTTTCACATATGTTATTAACGATATACATCAACTCTAGATAATGTCAAACATCTAAATATGACCAGTAAGGGAGATCTCAAAATATAGACATCTTCTTTCATATGCTGTCTGGATTATCTTTGACTTTTTTTTCCAAAATAGACATTTATGTCCTTCACATTAGCATAAACTTCATTCCCAGCTAATGGGATTGACACTTTACGGAGCTCGATTGTACCGTCGAATTCATTTTTCTTATGTCGATAGAGGTGATTAAGCCGAAAGAATTTGCGATGATGCATATACACGGTCTTCTTACAATTATTAAATCATAAAGAACAAGTATCATCCCCACAAATAGAACACACTTTGGCTCATTTCGTTTCACAACGGACATGTAACTGTATACGAGGAAATCATTAATTGTACAGAAAATTATAACATGAAGGGGAACATTCTTTCCGATTTACATCAAATACCGTAATGTCAAACCTCCACAATTTATCAAGATCCTCCAACAATTGAGCCAAGAAATGTCATATTATTACCTGGTTGTTTAAGATCCGAAATCAACAATAGCATCATCAAATACTTTCTTTTCATACAAAATCAGGGAGGGAGATTGTAAATACACAGTATAATTGATCATGTGTTGTGACTCCCGTCCATGAAAAGATCTATTCTCAAATTTCTGGGTTTACCGTCGAAATTAGAGAATATTCTGTCAATATTTCTCCATTCGGAAGAATCGATAGGATGTCTGAGTATTTCATCTTTTTTTCTACAATCGACATGCCACCATAACAATTTAGCGTCGCTTGAATTTGCGAAGAGACGCCGAAATCTCGTTATTATTGACATATACCACAACACTTTTGTTGTTGATTTTTTTGTTCTTAATCTAATTATCGGACGGCTTGTAACTCAAGGCCTCATACTTCGGGCATTTATTCATATCACTATATTGTTGTCGGCATAGTATGCAGTAATTTGGATATGCATGAATTCTCTCAACTTTCATATTCAAATGACACAATAGCTTTTTCACCTTATAAGTCGAATTTGGCAACTCATTATTTTCCAGAAGTATGTCTCATAAAAGTTCGTGCAAGAATGTAATACTTTGATCGCTCCATCCATTTTTGACTTTCAGATTATACAATTTAAAAACAGCAGATAATTTTATAAATTTCGCACAACAAAAAAATAGCAGTATGTTAGAGTTATTACACAAATTTTCAAAAATTTCAAAAATATCAACAAAATATGCTGCAACATCATTCTTTATTTGATCCAATTCATTATGTTCCATATACTGTATACTATCTAAATTTTCGACATTTTCACCCCCATTTCAGACTGTACATCAAGGCCCGGATCTAAAAAATCTTTTGAGTTAGGTACAATCCTGCTCGGCCTGACATTAATTGATTCTTCAGATCTCTCATCATGTCATACCAATTTGATGTATCATTCCTTAAATTCATGACAAATTAAATGATCTTTCACATCTTCGACATTCAAAAAATCTTTGTAAGTTCTGACAATCCCGACAAGAATATAGAATTTTACGGTCACCTCTCCGGCTCATATTTTCCTCGACAAAATCCACGAAATTCTAAAGTCCTGTCAAATATTCGATTGTATTCCGCTTAATTCCATACATCTAATTACTACGATCCATCTACAAAAGAAAATTATTCTTAATTATGCATTCAACATTAGGTTTCAATGTTGAATATATGAACTAGGCTTCAGGCTGGCCAACCATCCTAACCCACTCTTTGAATACTTTATTTCATTAGTTGACATACGTTGGTCAATCTGGTATTTGAAAAAAATCCAGCATCATTTCTCCTCAGCTCCCCAAGTACGCAAATGCACACGTGCATGTACGTACATACCCGTAGGAATAATTTGGGCCAGATTTTTCTCAAACACCAGATTGGCTAGCGTATGCTCATTAATTCTAAATAAGACAAAGTATTCAAATAGTAGTCCCAACGAGGACTATTCTAGATTAACCCCTATTGGGTTAATCTCGAACAACTACGGACCTATTGGGATGTATAAATTTCGATAAATTGATGCTTATATGACAATACCACTACATCTCAAATGTTGCTAATAACTAATTAATAATTAGTGTATATAATTAATCAAATATATACTAAATAAAATAATTAAATTAACCTTAAAATAGTAAAAAAAGACGGAGGCTGGGAGGTTGTGCGAGCCAGTGTTAGTGCTGGTGTTGGGAAAATATCGGTTTATATTGTTGGTGGGAGCTAATTTAATTCCATGAACTATATATTCTGGTGAAGTTAATTAATTGAGTAAGAGACTTTTGGCAAAGTATGAAATGACAAATAAGCTCTGGGAGGAGGAACTGTATTGAGACATTCGGCAATGAATATTAGAGGAAAATAGGTGCTGAATGTATGCGCATTAAAAAAATAAATATACATTCAACACCAGTTACTATGCAAAATAGTTGTGAAGATCCTACTGATAGGAGATTTTCCTCCAAAAAAAAAGATTCGGCAACTGTAAACAACCATTTGTGAAAGGTGACTTTCAACACCAATTTTTTGAAAAAACTGGTGCTAAAGGTTTTTTTCTTTTCTGGGCAGACTTTTCGCACCGATTTTTTCTTAAAAATTATTGCTGAAGGTTTGACATTTAGCACCGATTTTTTTAAAAAAAATCAGTGCTTAAAGTCTTTTTTTTTTATTTTTTGAACAGTTATTTAACAACGGTTATTTCTTAACAACCGTTGCTAAAATTTTCAAATTGTCACCAAATACTTTCATTATTGATTTTCTTGAATAACCGTTACTAAAAAGATGTTTACCAAAATTATTTTTCTAATAGTGCAATGACTAAAGATTGCTAAACTAAAAGTCTTTCTAAAATGCTACATCATTATTTACAATTCATTTACAATTAATATGAGAGCATTTTTCATCCCTAAAATTATTTAAATTTACTTTCTTTACCAATTAAAAATTACAACATCAACAAATTAGCGATTGCATGGACGAAAGTATTCTAAAATTAAATTGCTGAATTGATGATGTAGTGATTAATAATTAAATTAATAATTACAGGTATGAAAATGTTCTAAATAATTGATTGAACTAGGTGCAGCAGTTGACATAGAATGTTCCGATTCAACACTTATTTCCCCTTATATATCTTCTTTTATTCTTTCTTGTGATCACCCTGTTTTGATCTTTTACTAATTTTTTACCGGGCATATTTTTCTGGATTTTGATTTAAAAAATATTCATCCGAGAAAAGGTGAATTAGTCTTCATGATTTATTGTTATAAAAAAAGGGAGATATTTTTTATATGGTTGCAAGACCTGTTTTAAGATTAGACTTTCTTTTACCAAGTAAATTAAAATGAGTAAATGAGACGAACGTTTTGAATCATATTTATGATATTATGTTCATTTTCCCGAGGACCATAACAGGTGATATAATTAATATAAGCAATGTGAAAATAAAAAAAATAAAAAAAGAAGACGTGGCACAACATGCTCCATTTCAGATCATAACCATATAAGAATTGTTATCATGTAGCACTTTTATTTGTATCGGTCCATCCCCTCCGTCCAGGGTGTATATATATTTATATGGATATATGTTGCAATTGACAGGGCATTCAATTAAACACACATTCGAGTCTGTGACAAGATATCACGAGATCATACCGAATATGCACGCGAAAATAGAAATGGTCAACTTACGGCGACGCCAATATATAGTATGGATATATGTGCAATGTGACACAGTCAAATTAACGAAGGTGTAACGAGATGATGAGGATTTCTTATGCAACGGATCAGATGTTTAATTTACCCAAATCATGATTGTCATGATTGTGAGGTGATAAATTCCAGCCGATGTGACACAGACAGAAGCCATCATAGAATTCAGTGCCACATGAAATCCACAACAAACAAGCACAATCAGAGAGTACTCTGCTGCCTCAGCCTTGGTGAGAGGGGGGGGGGGGGGGGGGCTCCAATATTCATGTAAGACTCACTCAAGTCGCATCGCGCAGATCTAATATCACATAAATGATTATTATATTCGTCGTACAATCGGTGACGCGATCAAAAAATTGGCACCGTTGCTGTGTTATCGCCTTATGATCAGAGTTTTCGTACATGTTGGAGACCAACCAACCTTTTTCCGCGCTTGCTATGACTTATGGCTTATGATAATCCCCTCTCATGAAATTACTTTTTGGTGAGTTGGTGCATTCGTGATCACATAATATACCTATATGCTTTCGTACACTATTAAACTTGGTGTTCTTCGTATCAGTAATTTTTTCTTTCAATTTACGATTCAAATACAAAAATATTATGAAAATATCACTAGTGATATACAATTAATGAATTATTATACATATTAATGATATTTTTTTACATAATATTTTTATTATTTAATTTAAATATGATTCGGGGAGAGAGGTGAAAACAACGGCTCAGCTAGAATGTTAGACACGGTAAAGAATGATTTTGCACAGAAGCTCAGTTAGGAGAGAGACAGGGTTTGAGAGAGAATGAGTATAGTCAATACAGAGAGAGAGAAATAAGGTTTTAGAACTTAGAAGGTCCGATATGGAATAAATGGATTTAAGAAGCAACCGTCAAAAATTCAAAATCAACCACATTCAACACTGGTAGGAGATTTTCCTTCAGAACATTTAGCATCGATTACTCAAAAAGAATCATTTCAGAAAGTTAGAGAAAAATAAATAAAAAAAGATTCAGCAACGGTTATTAGTAAATAATCATTTCTGAAAGTTGAACATTCACACCAGTTTTCTTGTAATAAACATTGCCAAAAGTTAGAAAAAAATTAAAAAAATAAAGATTCAGCAATGATTATTAATAAAAAAATCGTTTCAAAAAATTAAACATTTGGCACGATTTTTTGTAGGGACTAGTGCTAAAAGTCTTTCAATTTTTTTTATTTTTTGGATAGCAATTTAGCAACGGTTGTTTTCCTAACAGGGGTTGCTAAAGGTTTCCAAAAAATTTATCCAAATTACTACTAGACGCTTTTATTAACGGTTTTCTTAAATAATCGTTACTAAAAGAGCGTTTACGAAAATTATTTTTGCAGTAGTAAGCGAAAATTTTGAAATTTTTATTACAATAATTGCGCCCATCTTAACAAAAAAAAAACAATTTATTTTATAATTTTGTCACTGCTTTGGGAACACACAGCTATGTAGGTGGATAATCTAAATCCACAAGGCATTAACCGTATTTATTAATTAACCAGTGGAAAATTGATTATTCTCTTTGAAACATATAGTTTGGAAAAAATTTCGTCATCAACCATGTTCTTTAACTTTTTTTTTCCTATTGTTGAACTACTGTAGCATGTGTCGCACAGGTGGATTCCTCCTGCTCACAAATTTAAACATAAACTGAAACCAAACCCTGTTTTTTAATGACAATTAACTGGAATGGATCACGCTACTTTGAAACAGGACGACACATGGGACTATGAGTTGCATTACATGTATCTCGTGAGTTGTGATTCCCTCGTATTATTAGTTAACACAGATCTTTTTGGTATACACTAATTAATTAAATAATTTATCCTGATCTCCTTTTCCTGGCCGACATTCAGCACTCTGTTAAGTTAACCGAACCGATCTGCAGTGTCACCGTCTGTATGGCCATTAGTGTAACGAATCATTCTCTAAAAGAAACGCGCGAGAGGAATGGGTTTGACACAGGGAAAGCTACTCTGGCCGGTGCACATGTAGCAGTGATCCGCTTACTTAGTTGGTATTAGAGTATTAGACTAATGGTAATGGTCATAGTATTGATTAGCACGGTAAGTTGGATCGTCTCGTCGGTCGTTACCCGTTAGCTCTCAATCTTATACTCAGAATATTCGTTTAAAACCTCTCCATTTGTACCCAACCTAAAGGCCTCTTGTTCTGAAGATAACTGAACAATGTTTATACATAATATTTTGATATAATAAAAAATGAAAAATGTTTCCATGTTCGAATGTTATATTTTATATTTTGGTATGTATTTAATATCTAATTGAGGGATAAAAAACATGAAAAGGAAAATAACTTTTATGAAATAAGAAGAAAATTGTGGCTCTATTTTATCTCTATGTTTAAATAATATTATTTATTATTTAGTAATGTAATATAATAAAGTAATGTCAATACAAAAAAAATTAATTATATTTTTTAAATCAAGTGAGATTCAACTTGTTTGATCTTAAGAAGATGTTTAAAGTTATTTTTTTCTCTTATTTTTAAAATCTTAACGATAGTTGTCAAGTATATATCTAAAGTTATTTTCACTCCAAAACAACCTGGATTTGAATCTCGATAGTTATACATTTGTTTTTTCTCAAAAAAATTTACATGTTTTCAATCTATATAGCTATTTTATTCAAAACTACGCACATATAACAATGAATTTAGCTCATGTTTTATAATTTTCTATCCAAATTAGCTTAAAAGAACCAACGTACGTACTTATCAATATAATACTTCTTCACATAGAATGAGAGTGAGAGAGAGAGAGAGAGAGCAGAGAGGGGAGTCTCCAGTTGGAGAAAACCGGAGAATCAGAGAATGGTGTCCCCATCCGGTCAAAGTGCACCATGGCTCGGATGCTGTGTGGGTCTTCTGACTCGCCTCTCAGGCTGAGGCCCAGGCTCTCACAGGGAAAAGCGCGCGATCTCAGATTTTACGTCTCCCGCGCACAGACCCCAAGTGGCAAAGTGGAAATGGTCATCATTCGTATAATTTCAATTTCAGAGGGTACATCTGCAAAAGCCCAAACTGCCAAAGCACGTGCAATTATCCCATCGCCCATCGCCCATCGCCCCATCGCGCAATTAAGCAAAAAAAAACAAATAGAAAAAACCAAACTTGAGACCCGTTTCCGTAAATTTCCCCACCCCCACCGCCGCTTTAAAAGCCTCCCAAGCGGGATACCTCGAGCGGAAGCTCTAGTACCCTGTACGCCCTTGCCCTCTCCGCAAAAAGCAAATCTCATCCCATCAAAGCACCGCTCAAGAGAAAACCAGATCAAATCTTCATCCCACTCCAACTCAAAAGCGATATGAGAGAATTAAACGAAGACGACGATGAGAGGCACTTCGCTCAGCATATGGGCTGTATGGCCACTCTGTTCCATTTCTTCGATCGCCCCCACATCCTCTCCTCCACCTCTCGCCGTGACAAGTTCTCCTCCTCGCAATCGCAGGTTTCTATCAGCAACCTCCATCTTTTATTCTTCAGTGTTAACTCCACACCTTCTATTTCTTCATCTCTATCATACATTTTTCTTTTTTCAGATCACAGAATCGGCATCTCCATCTGAGCGATCCGAGCAATCTGGACCGCTGGTTTTGCCTGAAAAGGATAATCTCATGGAGAAACCACCTTCTCCTGAGCCAACACGCGCATCATTAT
Source organism: x Bolboschoenoplectus mariqueter (assembly GCA_037678475.1). Lineage (NCBI taxonomy): Eukaryota > Viridiplantae > Streptophyta > Magnoliopsida > Poales > Cyperaceae > x Bolboschoenoplectus > x Bolboschoenoplectus mariqueter. The sequence continues at coordinate 3,647,273 of CM075266.1, read as the reverse complement.
CAGCATTTAAAACCACCACCACGTGGAAGCTCAGGGAGGCGCCACGTCTCTCCCTCGACAGTCGGCTCCGCCCCCGTGAGATCCGGACCACCGTGGACAAGCTCCAGGAGCCTGACGACAATGACTTCAACCGCCGGTCCCCGAGTGTGGTGGCCCGGCTGATGGGAGTCGATACTCTGCCAACTGGATCGGGTTTGGGCCCTGGCTCTCCTGCTCAGCTCTGCCGATCTGCATCTGAGTCCCGTGTGCCTCGTGAGCCATCATATTACCGTTTCATCGACTCATCAATTTTTAACAACAACAACATCGATTACAGCAACAATTACAACACTAACAACAGAAGGGTAGTACCAGAACCAAAACCGGATCTGTGTGTGAAGAACTCAAACCTGAACCTGAGCCCAAACCTTAACCCACATGTGCCTTTCCAGAGGAGGAGTTGTTTTGAGCCTGTGGATTGCTACCCTGATCCGAAGCGGTCAAACAGTGGGGATATAACATTATACGGTGAGATTGAGCGCCGTCTCAGAAAGCGCGGCATTGACGAGCCGTGCAAGGACCTAGAAACCCTGAAACAAATACTTGAGGCATTACAACTTAAAGGTTTATTACATTCACAGCCACCAGATCGCCAATCAGATGGTCGTCGTAGCTTTTCAGATGACCACATATCAAAATCACCCCAACTGCCAATTGTTTTAATGAAGCCCAGTCCAAGGCCACCACGGTCTCCCAAGAATGAGTCAACACTTGGCCGAGGTGGCGGGCCTGGGTCACGGCATTCTGGGGTCCATCAAAGAAGAGAAAGGGTAGAGATTGATCGGATGGTGAAGCGATCAAGGTCTCCTGATCGGAGTGAGGGGGTCAAAAGCCCCAGTTCACCGAGCAGGAGGCGTCCTGGGTGCCATGTGATGTCCCCCAAAAGGATGGGGCAATACGGGGGCAATACGGGGGCATCTAAGAACCCCCAAATGCAAAAACAGGGTATTTCAGCAATCCGTTGTGGTAAGGTGAGGCCGGAGCCCATGGCTGTCTACTCGGGGAAAGGACGCAGGGAAGTGAGGTCACCAGTGGAGGACGACACCTCACCTTCTGTGTCTGACAGCAGCGTCAGTACCTCTTCTGGCCTTGATTTTGAGGTATATCTCATGATTTCTTTTGTATTATATTACATGGTGGAATTTAAATAAGGACATTTCTGGTGTGTTCCATACTCATCTACTGTCATTGGGTGTTACATACTTTTTATAAATTTCTTGTGTTTTAAACTGTCCCTTTTAGTACAAACCAGAAAGGCATCTTTCAAGTTGTGGGGAATTGTATTGTACACTATGTACGTTATTATTTTAATTTTTATTGTACTACCCTACTATGCTTTTCACCTTTCCGGGTTGCTAAGTTGCCAGTTAACAGGGCTTTTTTACTGGTTGAAACTCTGGTAAACTTTTTCATGCGGACCTGATTAAATATATTAGACCTTATGTCCCACTTGCGAGTATTGTATATTTTATTTGAGAATTGAATTTACTGAAATCAATGGGTGTGACTTGATGCAGAGATCAAAACTAGAAGAAGAGAATAGTAAATCAGGGCGCCACCTCCTGGAGCGCTGTGACAAATTACTGAGCAGCATTGCAGCCTTTACTTCAACTGACATGGGCGATTCACAACCCAGTCCTGTCTCTGTATTGGACGCCTCATTTTTGACCGATGAGAGCTCTCCTTCTCCCTCTGGCAAGCGCCTAGTAGTTGCTCCCAAAAGCCCAAATGCTAATTTGTGGCATATAGAACCCAACATGGATCTTTCATTTGACTCTGATTCTGACGAGCCATGCACAGTTGGATCAGAATCAGATGATCAGGATTATCACTACCTTTGTGAGTTTTTACGTGTGTCTAGTCGCCCCTGCGATTTATCCAAGGCAAGTGAGTTGTTGAAGAAACGGCACCAATCTTCTGATGCAACATGGCAGCAACGCAGTGTTGTTTATGATGCCGTGAAAGAAATTGTGGAGAATAGTAGGCAAGTATCACCATGGGATGCATTCACTGGACATTTGGGGCCAGCACCACACACACTTAAACAACATGTATGGAGTGGGTTGCAGGAGATCCGGGAACCAGCAGTGAATTTTGGCGATCTGGTCGATTTGAATGAAGCCACGTGCCGGGCCATAGAGAAGGATTTCTCAGCCGATCGTAGGTGGAATGAACCATCAATAGAGATATCTGATGCTGTGTTGCAGATTGAACGGCTAGTATTCAAGGATCTTGTTGCCGATACAATCAAAGAACTTGCCGATGTTGCCTCCATGGATCACTACACGGTTCCCCGCCGCAAGCTTGTATTTTGACTCCCAAGTTTGCAGATGCTAGTTAAGAGAATTAGTTGTGTTGTCTGATTTTGATGATTGTGTGTTAATATTTTACTTTTGTTTAGCATAAAGTTATTCTCCTAGGTGATGTACTTGTATCAGCTGTTAACAAGGGCCTAAGCTTGAAGCCTTGAATTCAGCTAGAATATAACCTACTTAATTTTGCCAATGTATTAGAGTAAAAGGACTGCTTACTATTGCAAATTGGATAGTTAAACAGAATATTGAAGGTATCCTGAGAATATTTTGCATAGAAGAATTGCTGCTACGGTTTTGCTCTATCAGCGGATGCATATCCATAGTTTCCCTTAGTTATTTTGTAATAAGCGTAGCACTGTAGAATCTGGCATAGTTTTGGTTGGTTGGTTAGGTGTCATGCATGTGAAATCCTGATATGTATGTATCTGGTCTGAAAGAAAGAGTCTGAAAGGGACAGCAGGCAGAGCCGGTATCCATTTCCGGAATAACAAAAAAAAGGGGTGTTCTGCTCCAAATGATGAAGTGCTAGTCAAAAGCTGAATAGCGAACGGGTCAATTTTGATGACACGCATAGTGAGCCTGAGGCACGCTCCAGAGGGCAGAGGGCAGTGGGCAGTGACAGCGGCAGCGACCAACAACCCCCATCCAATTGCGGCTGTATATGTAATGTGCGAGTAAAAGCAATGGTGGCGGTTATGCGATAGGAGAAGGCCCCAACCCCATCACCCAAGCTGGGAGCGAGTCAGAAGTCACGGGAAAGGGCGGAGGTGGAGGTGAAGTTCATGAGGCCCGCCTGGCAGGCGTTCGCGTGGGACCTACGATCCCATGATGAGGGGTCTCCGTCTGAAGTCTGACCTCATAGTGATTTGTTAGCGGGAGAGAGAAGACACATATACAGTAGCATTTACAATCTACCGTAGATGCTAACTAATGCATACATGATTAAATGTTATTGAGGACAGCGAGATCAGAATTCTACAATTTACTGTAGATGCTAACTAGTGCATACTATTGGAACATTACTCGTGATTCTCTCGTGAACTCTAAATTAACATAAAATTACCTTGATCCATGCTGTCGGTCTTCTGGAGAGACACAACCCCGTTGATCATCGGATTCCTTAAGCCTTCATGGTGATCATTCTCTTCTCCGATGGAGAGATGAAGAGAATCGGCCCGGCGATTTTCTTCTTTTTTCAGAAAACCCGAATTTGTTTTGAGAGAGGAAATCTGTTGGTTGTCTTATGACGGTAATATAAAAAGGACGGTTTTTGATCCCTTTATAATGGGTGTCAATAACCGAAAGGTTGGCAAACCACTTATTATGCCTTAGCGGATCCATATCAGATCTAATTTCTCTCTTAACGGGTTTACTTTCAAAATCAGAAAACTGCCTATTAGTTGTATTCTCCAGGGACCAATAACATAATTGTATTATTACTAAACTTTATATAATTTAGACCATCACTGAATCATAAAGTTATTAATACGTATTCTACACATTAAGGGCCCCACTTCTCATAACACATATTGAAACCCGATAAATAATACTTAATTTGATCACTTCATAACGGGTCTAATTAAATATTTGACAGTCTATTATTCAATATATATTTATATTACATATAAGCCCATATAATTTTGTAATTAATAGAAATTAATTCCAACACATACATGATTAAATGTTGTTGAGGACAGCGAGATCGGAATTCTACAATATACTGTAGGATGCTAACTAGTGCATACATGATTAAATGTTGTTGAGGACAGCGAGATCGGAATTCTACAATCTACTATAGATGCTAACTAGTGCATATATGATTAAATATTGTTGAAGACAGCGAGATCGAAATTCTACAATTTATTGTAGATGCTAACTAGTGTATACATGATTAAATGTTGTTGAGGACAGCGAGATCGGAATTCAGAAAGAAGGATCGGTCATACATGGGTATTTGAACGAGTCAGGTACGTACTAAGGTGGGACGCGCCCTCCTTGGAAAAGAGAGCATAATAGAGTGACCTCAGTTGGTTGGTGGGGTTTTGTTCGTTCAACATAATGACATGTTGACGCGCCAAGTTTGGAATCCGAATTGTCTGTTCCAGTTCATTTTCCGTGATTTTCTTTCATTTGTAGGTTCTTCAGTTTATTCGAGGGAGAATGATGACTGGGGGGTGGGGTGGGGTGGGGTGTTTGGTTGGGAGACGTGAGTGAATTCCCTCATTCCCTGGGACAGGCCTACAGTGCGACAAACGGAGCTAACTTTGGGAGGCTAACTTGAGTTCTCCTCCTCTCAGACCCAAAATAAGATATGATATGATATGATATGATATATGATTATCACACCAACCATGGTGAAAGAGAAAGACGTCTCTCTTTGAAATGACCCTGATACATTGCTTTGGTAATGGTTCTTTGTCTCAGAACTGTTTCTTCTAGCACGCAACGCAAGGAGCGGCGAGCTTCATGGAATACAGCCAAGAAAAAAAAGGAACAGAATAGAAGCAACGGAGTGCTTTATTATTATATCCTTTTTGGTGTCACATTTTATGTGCCATTTTAACAGTTCAAGACCGCTCACATGATTTGAGTGCTCACTTAAAAAAATTTCAGTCAAGTTTACTTGGTTTAAGTTCTGAGGAAAATCCACCAAAATATCTCTTAGTTATTGACATGTCATAAGTGGTATTAATCAAATGTGCATAAAAAACAGAAAAGAATAGCATCATAAAATGGAGTCACCTAAGTTGGTAAAATAATTAATTATCCTAATACAAGTGAAAACAATTTCAACTACAACATGTTTACATCTCTTAAAAAAGTTAAAATGAATTGAAGAGAAACAACCAACCCCCTTTGATTGTAGTACTGTGTGGGACATAATTCATAATTTTTAATAGGTGCAGACAATAGTGTCAGCAAAGTAGAAAAAAATAGCTTTACCATTTTGCCAAGAAAGGAAAGGAAATTACATTACTCAGCAAACTTTTTCTTTATTTTGCATTAGCCCCCTTGCAGTTGCAGTACTCTTTTTTTTTTTTTTTCTTTATGTTGCCAAAGACAAATGGTGTTGAAACCTTGGTTAGAAACGATGTGAAACTTGGGAAATTAATGTCTGTCTGGTCATAATTGCACGCTTCAATAGCATTGAAATGTCGGTCATGTTTTATTTTCTTGCAGAAATAAGAAATTTATTGTTTTGTTTTTACTTCCCTCAGCAAACATTAAAGAAGTTAATGCACAGTACAAGTTATAACTCCGTACTTGAATCTTTCCCAAGAAGAAGCAGCATGAGACCACTGTTTCAACACCTTCTGTTTCTTTCATAGCAAACAAGAGGAGAGATGAATAGATGGTCAAAGAAATAAAATGTAGAAAATTCATTACAAGCCAGAAAGTTACATCATGATGGTAACACATTACCAATCCCAATATCTTAATTTTTTGTTATATTTATTTTTCAAATAATGGATCAAAGAAAAGAACATAGTACTTTAAATTTCTTAAAAGTTTGCGTCACTTATATAAGTCAATAGTTCATAAGGTCACTGTCAAAATGAGAAAGTTCTTCTAAGAACATACTAATATAATGGGATATTGGGATTTGAGTATTCACGGTAGTTGTCTAGTTGGTGTCAAGTTATCACATTTCATATTTTTACAAAACAGAGCGAGTGCCAGTTCACAAATCCTTGGGGGGTCTGTCTAACAAATGGAAATAAAAATGGATATCGTTGACCGAATCTCTCTGAGTCCTTGGTGCCAGAACTTGGCAGCACAAATGGCCACACAATTAAAATCCACCACCGAAAATTGGAGCAGGAGCTGTGCACTTTTAGCAGTGTGGCACAGAAGCCGAGGTGGATAATTATTTATTTAACCATGAGGTCATCCTGGCATCAGGTATCCAGTCTGACAAACTCAGAGGTAAACATCTCCTCCGGTCCAAATCAAAACTCAGATGAAAAGTAATTAATTAAACAGGTCTTTCTGTATTTGATTCCATTCTTTTTTCCTTTTCATCTTTATTTCTTATATATAATAGATGCAAGTTCATCAGTGTAGATAATTTACTTGTTATCCCGACATTGTATCTGACTGGTTATTAAGTTATGTTTTCATTTTTTCCCCAATCCGTTCTCCAATTACATTTACTTAAAATGGAGAGAGGGCACCATCTACAAGTTTAACAAACAAAAACACGTGACATTAAAAGCTCCACAGAATCAGTGGACAATCTGCCGGCTGGTAATTTTAGGTGTCATGTCACAAACAGCACCCCACATCCCAAACAGCCAATACCTTGTTGAAACGTTGGCTCATACACACAGATGCAATTATCATAATTACATTAATTCAAATTTATGTGTCATAAATAAGCTTTTGGATCCAGGAGGCAGGGATCCCAGCGCTGGGTCCAACCAACCCAACACAAAACAGACACCTACGAAGGAACCCCTCCTCTGGGTCTTTGCATTTGGGGGAGGTGACAAAGTTGGCATCTTTAATTATAAAGCGGTCCAATGTCATGTTGATTTTTGAGCCGTTTGTTTGACATCAGACGGACCAGATTAAATCGGATCAAAATTTAATGATTTAATTTCCAGCATTGATTACTTAATTTTAAGAGGTTAAATTCAGGTTGGTCGATCTGAAATAGACTGGTCCAATTATTTTTGGGACCCACTTGATGTAGTTATACGTACACAAATCTTAGAGTTGCATTGATGAGTTCATGCTATTGCAGGGAAAAAATATACAAAATATAATAAAAAAAGATGAGCATGCAATGTTATAAAATAGGAACACATACATAAAGGTAAAAGTATGAAACACAGACCAGAAGGGTGCTTTACATGAGAGGGACAACATGCAACTGCTTGATTGACAGTTGATACAAGCAAATAACCTCTGTTGCTTCATTGCTTGGATTTTAGTAATTAATTTCAGATTTCATCAGTTGTGGGCCGCACAGACCTGGACCATTTCAGCTAGTATGGGGCCAGACATACAACTAATTGTATCATTACCTATAAGAGGTCATTCGATGTTTCTCTTCCTAGTTAATTGATACATTTTCCTGAGTTCCATCTGGTGTAAGCCCTTGGAAATTTATCTTGAGTGCACCAGTAACCAGTATTTTAGCATTTTCCAACTTGGTGTTGTAGGCGCCATATTTGATCTTGAAACAAGAGAAAATTTTGAGGATGATTTAATCAACTTTTAGCTTTGGTTAGTTCTTGCTAAAAATTGAAAATACCCTGGAGCTAGCTAATACCAGCATAAGATATGGTACACCTTCATTCAACCAATCAGGTCCAGAAATAAAATACATGGGCCTTGGATGTATAATAAGCTTGGTTGTGAATGTAGGCATATGGTCATGAAAAAAATACATGGGCCTAGATCAGGCTCATTTTTGTTGTAGACTATTAACTATTAAGGGTTCAGCTGCTTCCATCAATTAGCTAGCTCTATAAAATTGGATCCTGGGCCTCCGTCGTTTTCCTGGCTTGTTATCCAAAATATTTTTGACTACTTTTCACAAGTTCTTTTTTTTTTTTGAGATAAATGCAAGCAGTAGGCATTACAGTTATATGCAGAAAGGAATCACATATTACCACTTACTTGAAAAACTATTATATTCTTATAAGTCACCTGAGGTGAGTATTGCACAAGATGATTAGGACATTTCAATATTTCATTCAACATTATTCATACTTTAATTTGCTAGAAATTTTGAATGTATATCGTTTGTTCTAGAGAGTTGTATCGTGAAGTTCCCGATCGTGCAATTCTATCTGTCATTTTAATGATATAATATATTCCATATAGGTCTAGCCTAACATACTGTGAATCATCATTACTTGACTAATTACTTCCATCTTGAAAGTGCAAGCTATAAAAATAGCTATTACTTCCATCTTGATAAGTACAATATTATAATCAGATTCTTACTTTGAGATGCATATTAAGCCACTTGTTAAGCAGAGTTGCTCTGTGATCATTGTAATAATCTCACCTTTTGAGATTTTTTTTTGCATCGACTAACTTCCAGAATGAATTACATTCATATTTTTATATAAAACAAATATTGTTTTTTTGACAGACTGATTGTTGTGTGTGGAAGTTACTGTAAAAGAACTGTAATTAAGAATACTGAAGAATTTGACGTAATTAATTCCTTGTTGTGTCACATATATATAAAGATATCGGATGATGATCCTTGCAAATTTGACTTTTAGAGGGCATATGTGCGGAATCTCTTTTCAATTGGACTGCACTGTGTGAGAGTATAGTATATTAGAGTATAATTGCATTTTAATTAGTGTGGAAATGCGGAATGGAATCTCGTACAGAATTTAGTCATGTCAAAGAAAACATATCAACTAATGCTAATACATAGTGGATGATGCAAATATGAAATACGCCTTGCCTTTTTTTTTTATAATAAATGGACATAAACAAGGGGAATATGAGAAACAAGAACTAAACTATGGAGATGCTTTATAGAGTAATAAAAAACCAAACTATTTCATTCCTTCTCTATCATATATTTCTCATCGGGTGGAACAATCAACACCATGCGATTGCTTTGCTATACCTGGAACAGAGAAACATATTGGGATAAAACCATGAATATGAATTAGTTTTTGATGTTATAGTGGTTAAATTTAGAAGTGTTAAGCAAAACTTACATCGTATGGCATAGCATGGTTGGTTAAGCGTTGGGTCTTCCAAAGGAGGTTTCTTTCCAAATATGATCTCACAGCTCATTTCTTCAAAATCTGGAAAAAGAAAGGGTAAAGTAATGAATTGTAGAACAAATAGACATTGTGAAATTAAAGGCCCCTGTTATTTGTGATTCAAGATTGCAATACCGAACCTGAGCATCCTTTCAGAACAGTATCAGACTGATACTTTTCTGAAATTGTCGTTCCAAGAATTAAGAGATCTTTCTTTAAAAAAAAATTTTGTCCTTTTTACTTTTCTTTGGCGTTTCTTTTTTGGTTCTTTTTTATTCTGCATTTATGCCGTGGTATTTAATTTCATGTTGTTATGTACCGAGACATGCTCATCGATACATACTTCTTGATGCATTTCTAAGTCTAACATTGTAATAGTACAGTGCAATAACAAAATAAACACTCAAATACAACAACAATTAATATCACCAAATTGTGTATTTGTCGCACCAGAACACTGGACCTAGAAATTCTAAAAATGATTGAGGAAACATTTTGGTATTCACTCACCCTATTATTTATGGGTTTTTGGTTTATACTGCGGTATATTTTTTCCAGACCTATATTATGCTGAAATTCTTTAAAATAATCACAATTAGTTCTAAAATTAAATATTTGGAAATTCGAATGATAAAATTTGAGAAATAAGAACAAAAGAAAATATCTTTTTTTTGCCCCTATCTATTTTCTCTGGATAATCAAAGGAAAAAATTAGAGAAAAAAATATAAAGTGCTTCCAAGTCATTGCTTCTTCATATTCCAACATTCACACAAAAAAGATCTACTAAAAAATTATTTATATAAACATGCAATGATAATTGATGAAATGAGAGAATATAACTGAGAGCACTGTATCATTACATAAAAAATAATAATAATAAATGAGAGATTCTGTTCCATCACAAATTCTGGGGAGGGATTCCAAATCTCCATCCATTAAATATCACTAAAAGATGCTTTGAGAAGTGGTGAGCGTGGTGGAATTGTTGAAGGAAAAGAAAGACAGATGTAGATGTAGAAATATTGAGGACGGAGATTTGATACCCGTATTTGGAATAAGGGACTAGCTAAAGATCTTTCACTACTTTTTCTTTACTTTTTTGCACTACTTGTGTCAGAAAAATAAGCAAAGACTGAAAATTATTACATTATTTTTTGTTATTCCTATATCTAAAAATTTATCTTTTAGTTTTCCTAAATATTTAATATCAAAATCAAAGTGATTATTTTAAAAAGTTTGAGCATATTTGGTATATGATTGGATCTTTATGTGTGAATCTAGCTATGAGTTTGTTCATGCCTTGCACTAACAATGGTTGGCAAAACTTTGCACAGTTCTCTGAATTTCATATGCATTCAGTCATGTCATAACCGTAGGCAATGTATTGGGGCTTTTCATTTTCACACACATCTTGTCTGCTCTCTCAGTGGTTTATATGCGGGTCCCTCTTTATTCATGAGCTTGATTACATCACCTCCAACAATTTTATTCCCCTTTCATTTTTGTTAATTTAGGATTCTTGTAACTTTTTCCAGGAAAATCTGCCTTTCTTCTTTTGACAAGAAGGGGATTTTGACTTAATTAATTCAGTGATCACTCTGACTCTATTATCTAGCATGAAATGAATAGGAAAGATAATTTAACTTCCAGTTTCAAATATAAATATTCCTGGTATAATTATGAACATAGGATCCTGACCCCTGGTTTCAAGTTGTTTGAGATTTCAAAGGCTCATGTCTTTACTTTGATCAAAGATGATAACATGGTGGTCCGTGGTAGTCCAAAAATTTATTTAGTATATATATCTATACTACCAGCGATAATTAATTATTGATTTATTTGTAAAATTGAAAACTAGCTTAGCTTACTAGGGAGCATGTAGACAGGCATGCCAAGAGAGTCATGGATGAATTTCTGACAAGGTACCTTGCACATGTTGGTGCACATCCCTACACACTCAGTGCTCTCCAGAAACCTACCATCACCACCACATACAAAAGGTATTCTTCAACTATGCACTGTACCAAATCCCAAAGAAAGGGAAATCCAAGATACCATATTCAATTGGCAGCAATGTTAGTGTGAACACTTGGTCTCTTTAATCTTTATCCTGGTCAAGATGCTAGCTAGGCTGGCTATCAATCATAATTTACCAGAATAAGTAGTTCATCTAAGTTACTGATCAAATTGTGTTAATTTGGCATCGCATCTACTTTAACAGGTAAAGAAAAATAAGTGCATTTATTTTTTTTGTCTTTTGAATACATGATTATTGTGCGCTGGATCCCATGAATTTTGTTAACATATAATCGCTTTGCTTGTGTACAAACAAGTGGATTAGCAAAAGTTATAATTATCTAATTTTCTGATTGTAAAAAGAAGACAATTCCTAAAAGCACTTTTCGGATAAAACTAATAGCTTAATTTTTAGGAAGTCCTTTAATTTTCTATTTTTTGTGAATTTGAATTGATGTTATAGTTGATGTTTCATATTAAATTTAGTTTTGGGATTAGTATAGGTACTTAGTTATTTTTGTAATAGCACTGGTAATTAGTGTGCTGATACTAGAAAGATGGTACCTATTACATTGTAACTCTTGTTTCTCTGTTTCAATGAAACAAGTGGAGAAATTCACTTTTCTCAAAAAAAGAAGAAAGTTACCTACCTGCATTTAGGGATGTAGACCACATTTCTCTCTCTTTTGCCTTCAATTTCAGATTCCCTTACCTTGCTCAACCACATCAAAATAATTCAGGAATATCACCTTCTAGTACTTTGCTTTTTGTGCGTTATTCAAAATAATTCAGGAAGGAATAAACATGATATGAGGTAGTTGTAGTTACCTCAGACGGTCCAACCAGCCAAGCAAAGAACAGAAGGGTGAATAGAGCAGACAATTCTCTCATGAACTTTGAAGGTGGAAACAACCTCTTTATCTGGCAAATTAATTACAACTTAGCTGCTTCATTAATTAGTGCTCATTATTCACTTTTTTCATCTTTATTAACGGTGTCTTAATTGACTAATTGCAAATATTGCATATGCAAATGTTAAGTTCAATGTTGGCAATGACAACATCCATATGGTAGTATGGTGTTTTGCCATTCTGAGCACAGAAATCATGCAACTAAAAAAAATTTTAAAAAAAAATTAATAAACAATATATGCATAAAAAGAAGTTTGCCAAGCCTTGAAGTTAATTATAGGAATGATTTAATTTCACAATCAATGGATCAAAAAGATTTATTAATATATTTACTGAAAAAATCTTTATGTTTTCTTGAAGCAAGATAAGTTGCCTGCAATTTGATGACAGTTCTTTTAATTTTACAATTTAAATATTTTTCATCACCAAACTGCTAACAGTCTATGAAGAAAAATATTAATATGTCATAATGTTAGCAATAGCTAGTCATTCTGTAATCTGAAAAGTGCTTGCCATTTTGAGCAGGAATGTTGGAAATGCCTTCTCAAGCGACTTGATAACCAACTCTCGTTGCACCTCTGCTTCGAAGGTTCTTGAAACCGTCATTGCTACTTCTGTTAGGCTTTCATAACCTTGTTTTTCATTCCTTAACCCTGTGGAAGAAATATAACTAATAATTGTTATCTGAAATTAACTAGAATGAACATTTTTGCTTGTTATGCTTTTTTTTTTGTTTTGCGTCTCAAATGATAAAATCATCACAGAACGACAGCTTGTTCACTGAACACTGTTACGTTTTCTTGAGTAAGTACATACCTGATAATAAGGTATTGTTGTACCAACTTAATTGATTATGTGCTGACATTATATTGTTTTCTTCTTCTTCATCTCTCTTTATTTTTCTACTTTTCGTGTATTGAAACCGAACTACTTCATTCTGGTAACTAGTATCCAGGAACTAAAAAAGGTGCAAAGAACAACTGCTTGATCGATGATTTTACCAGTGGTATGTTGGAGGCTTTGGGACAGATACCGAATAGCTAGACGATCAAACCAGCCGTCTTTGTAAACAGTCTTCTCCTTCCAAGTGATTCCTCCAAAAGTCTCTTTAGTCTGCGGCATGGATGCAACTGCTGTGCAATAATGGCTTGGATCAGTAACCCCGGTTGAATTGCCGAGCTTTGACCCGTGCATGAACCTTTTGGTTTGAAGTGGAATCGTTGTTTGGCCTGTGTGGAGAAGAAGAGAGGTATTCATGTTTGTGTGAATCTGTTATTAATTGGACATGAAAGGTGCGTCTGTGTTGGAGCCTGGGAGGGTGTATATATATATATACTTATAGCGATGTTCCCTTCCGCATGAGACCGGATGCATGGTGCGAATTTCAGCCAGCTGGAACCGTTGAAAAGATCAACCCGACAAAGCATTTCCAAGTGTCATGATTTTGTATAAAAATAAAATCAACATAAAATAAAAATACAAAATAGAGGGCGGAGTTTGGTACTTGAGGGCTGAAGTCAGGCCGTTTTGTGGGGAGATGGGCCGAATTAATTCAGATTTGAAAAAATAAGAAAATGATGGTTAATTGGATTTGGGCCATCTCAGATACTAACAGTAACAGGAAAGAGATTTAGATTTCGGTCCGTATCGCAGATATGTACATTTCTCAGTGGGCGTCGAGTGAAGATGAATGGCTGAAAGTCCCGGGGCCCACTGATCCATCCACCTGGGGGGAACGGAGAGGAGAAAACAGGAAGAATGATACACGTGTCCCAGGTTCTAAAATTTAAAAGACCAGAAAAAGACCAACAGGCGTCCATCTTTTCGGCCACATCAGCGCCACTCCCCTTCCTTTCTCATCTCGTCAGCCATCAGCGCTCGTCACAGCCTCCGGCGTCACGCTCTCCACACTCGCGCCTTTCCAGGCCAGCGAAAGACGAGCAAGTGCAAAAGGCCGAAAAGGCATAAATGAGAACCCACAACCTTGTCTGGTACTAGTGCTACTACCCCCTTCATTCTGAAACCGTAGCAATCGATCCATCTCGCACTGCTTCTCGTCCTTGCAGTCTCTCCGCCTCTTCTTCCCCAAATGCTGTCGCCGCAACTTTGCATCTTCGCCTCTCCCAGCTCTACCCTGCGCTTCCTCCTGTACGCTCCGCATCATATCAAGCCTCCTTCCTCCAATGCCACAAAAGGCAAACTTCATCTCCACACGTCCAACACTGCCGCTGCCCGCAAGGACCGCCGGTTCCAGCTCCTCCAGGTCGGGGCGGTTAGCGATCAGAGCACTGACGTGGATGGAGGCGAGCCCTTAGATTCGAGGACGGAGAAGTTCAATCGCCTCCAGGATGTCCCCAGGGAGGAGCGCGATCGCATCCAGAGACAGCAGCTCATCGACCGCGCTGCTGCTGCCATTGCGGCCGCTCGTGCGTTGATCAGTGAGACCAGGCCTGAGCAGTTCGTTCGACCCACAGAATCTGGATCGCCTGGCTCAGATGCTCAGCAGCAGGACAAGGGTATTTTCGTAAACTTCTTTTTCTTAAATGAGTACTTATTGTGTTCATCAGATTAGTTAAACCTTAAAGTATATCTGAGGTACAGATGCTACTGGTGAAAAACTGACGATTTCATGACCTTACTTTATCTGATTTGTTTTTTATTTCTATAATTAGGGACTGTTTGAAGTTCATTGAGCTTTAGATAGCCGCTATACCATTTTGTTTTCACGTTTAAGGTCAGGTTTGGTGATTAGCTTAGAATGAAATTATGTAGCAAAAGCTATCTTTTGACAATATCAACGAGAACTATATACTGGGTAGATTGTAATGAGGATTATAATCAGAGCTTGATGATTTGTGTAAATTAATTCAGCTCATTTCAGTCAATTTCACGTCCTAGAAATGCCAATACTATATTTACATGTAAACTGAATATGAAAAGTGGGCATGTACATGATGAGACTTATTCTGTGAATCTATATCCAAGAATTGGCTAACAAGGAGATGTACAATTTCTGTCAGCATTCCTGCTACACAGAATGTAGCTAAAAGAGATGGGAGAACCGACTAAATGGATAGCTCTTGTAACTTTGCTCTTCTTTGTGTAATTGGTACAAGGTTTAATATGCAACCAACTTCCAGATCTCCTTTTTTCTGGAATAAATAATAAACAATAGAAATAAGCATAAAATATGTACCTAAAAATTTTGAATAAGTACAATCCTATATTTAGACATACCACTTACCACTATGGGACAGCAAATTTCCATCCCATATTGGTGTGCATTCTTTTACGAAGACACTTCTCAGAGAAAATAAAATTTTGCCATTTACAGTTGCAGTTCCACCAACCAAGAAACCAGCTGCATCTGATACTGTCTTTGCAAAAACAGACAGCTCTGGTACTCCTGCCAAAGTGATTATGGAAGGTAGGATATGTGCTATCTTAATTCTAAACCCTGTATAGTTGAACATGCGGGGCACATGTACAATTTGGTAAATGGTCTTCAATGAGTTAGAAAAAAGAAAGCAAACAAAGAAGTAAAAATAAAAAGAAGGGGCAAGCAAATCATGACTATATGTGCTTGTAATGTACCTGTGATCAATTGTGGCTCGGACGTGGAGGGAGCCATTTTGATTGAATGGGTGTTCACTGACCAGCATATATTTTCAAAAGTGGTGCTTGGTTGCACTGCAATTACCAAACTTGCGTGAATACATATTACCCAAAGAAAATGAAGCAACTTATTTTAATGAGAACAACCCCCCCCCCCCCCCAACAAAAAAAAACAAAAAGAATAATAATGAATCAATCAAAAGGGAGAAACTCTGGCTTGTCTCGATTGAGAAAGGTATATGCAATCAGGCTTCTCCCAATTGCTAAAAGCACATGATGAAGCCTTAATAGGACATGCTGGTACAAACCAAATTGTACAAACAGGTCCGGTTGTACCAGCGCATTTAACTGCTGAAAATTGAACCTTTTCAATGCCATTAATATTTTTTTCTGCTCAGTTACTCAATCGCTAAATTTTGTTTCTGTGGTCTATTTAGGCAGCGATCTCCTCCAAGATAGTTCTACCTTAAAAGAAACCCCTGGCCCTGATTTCTGGTCATGGGCTCCACCAACTGAGGAAAACACAACAGTCCTGAAATCAACAGAAGACGCCCCTCAATTGAAACCCACCAAGGAATCAGGTACCTATCCACATCCACAACCTGCATACCTACTACTCGAAAAGGAGTCCCCTCCTGACACCTTCCTACCAATCCCATTTGAGACATCCACATCTCTCCCTCCTCTTCAGTCATACGTCGAACTTGATACACGCTTCTCAAATCATGCAGCGGAGGCTGCTTCAGCATTGGACAGCTCCAGCGGTGAGTTTGCCCAGGAGGGGATTGGGCTTGATGGGTCGAAGTGGTGGAGGGAGATGGGGATTGAAGAGAGGTCAAGTGGGGTGGCAGTCAAGTGGACCTTGACACGTGGGGTCACTTCTGAGGGGACTGTCGAGTGGGAGGAGAAGTACTGGGAAGCATCTGACAGGTACGACTATAAGGAGCTTGGTTCAGAAAAGTCCGGACGGGATGCTAGGGGAAATGTGTGGCGTGAGTTTTGGAAGGAGTGTATGTGGCAGGTTTGTGTATTTTATATAATATGATTTATTAATATTACGGTACTAGAACACTTGATTTTCAGAAAATACCAGGAAATAAGGTAGAATTTTTTTTATCTATATTGTATGTTATAATTTATTTATAACTTTCCAAACTCACTTAGGATATAGCAACTGGGCTATCGCACATAGAGAAGACCGCAGACAAATGGGCAAAGAATGAGAAGGGAGAGGAATGGCAGGAGAAATGGTGGGAGCACTATGATGCCTCTGGCAAGGCTGACAAATGGGCCCACAAATGGTGCTCTATTGACCCTTCTACTCCGTTAGATGCTGGCCATGCTCATGTTTGGCATGAAAGGTACCTCTCACTGTCTCCTCTCTAGTTAAGTTCTTTTGGTTGAGTATTGAATCAGGCTTCTCTTTAAAACGAGTCATTTTTGGTTCAAGTATTCCAGACTGGGTTAGCTTATAACCATGGAGACTGTATGAAGTAATACAAAATGGAGGGCTGGATGTGCTTATGTTAAATCCTAGAATTTATCAGTTAGCTTTAACTCGCTATTATGAAAAAAAAAAAAAAGGGTATGGCCAAAGACATGAAAATTATTTGGTTAGGTGATTTTTACCTTTATCATTTCTAATTCAAGACTTATATCTTACGCTAATCTCATAATGCAATTTTCGCTCTTTTATTCTGATTTTTCTTGATTAAATGGAGAATACTAGAAGCCATATATCCATAAATATGCCTAATTTTCAAATATGATCAATATTAATCAGCTTAAACCCCTAAAAGCTTGTGCTATGCTATACCTAGTGTTTAATGGTCTCTGGGCTTAAACTTGTTCATCGGCACTGGATGTGTATGTAGTGGAGGTTGAAAGGCTTTGGTCTCCGCTTTGCAGAAGAAGCTATACTCAAAATGATATTCCCAATTACCTAATCTAGCAATTGATTTAATATCTTGGTCTTCTTAATATATGCTTTTTGTGCCTTCTCTTGGTCCACAGATGTGCTCGCTAAACAATAGCTTCCTTTAAAATGTGTATAGGAAGTATTGCAGAAAGTTCCATAGAACATGTGTGCCAACTTGACAAGTAATATAGAAAGTGCATTGAAAGTGTACAGACTGCACCTAAAGAAAGTGTGAAGTAATAGGATAATTTGTCTTATAAACTGTATATAATGAGTTTATCCTTTGCAATTGACCCACCTCGCGAAGAATTTCTTTGCTCCATCTGCTACTTCTGCCCATTGTTCATCTCTCCTCTTACATCATCTTTTTGTGCAAGTTGTGTGCATTTGGGTGATTGTGTGTCTGTGCATGTCTTTGTTAGCTGAATTGGATCTCCATTGAGGTGCTTACTTGCAGCAAATAGTGAGACTGCCATTTTGTTAACAGGTGGGGAGAGAACTATGATGGCCAAGGTGGGACAACCAAGTACACTGACAAGTGGGCCGAGAGGAATGAGCCAGGCAGTGGTTGGTCAAAGTGGGGTGACAAATGGGATGAACGTTTCGACTCAATTGGAGCTGGACTGAAACAAGGTGAGACCTGGTGGGAGGGGCAAAATGGTCAGAAATGGAACCGTACCTGGGGCGAGGAGCATGACGGCACAGGCTGGGTGCACAAATATGGGAAGAGCAGTGATGGAGAGCACTGGGACACACATGTGAGAGAGGAAAGCTGGTATGAGGGTTACCCACATTATGGGTTTGAAAATTGTTATGAGAACTCAGTGCAGCTGAGAGCAGTGAAGAGGCGGTTGTAGAGGTAGGTAGAGCTGTCTTCCCTGGATTATGTTTGTTCTTTGTTCAATTGTTTGTTTTGTGTTGTTGTTGAGGCATTGTCTAGTGCGAGCTCCATAGCTGTCTTGAGATTAATTGTCATTATTTGAATAATGGTAGTACTGCATCAGCACTTTCTTTCATCTTTTACTAATGCATAGCTCTTAGTCCTTTTCGGCTATTTGGAGGAGGCCGAAATTGGTTTTTCTTGATTGATGTTTTACTAGATGTGTGCCGAAAGAGGCGAAGGTCGTACGCTTAATGGGATATTCGTTGAATGACAAAAAAAAAGGGGAATGGTCATGCTTTCACAAAAATAACATATAATATACAAAAAGGGGAAGAATTTAGAATATGTAAAGTATTTTAATACAAAGGGTGTTTTGGACGTTATGCGAAATGGCGGGGTGTAATAATGCGTCAGCTGAGCTGAAAACAGTTCTCGCTAAAACCACCATTGGCATTGAGAAATGGTAGAGCGGGGGAGTTGCTGGTTTTCGGATGCTTTAATTATTTTTTCTTGTGGGGTGGGGCGACCGAGACCCATTTATATATATAAAATTACTACTCTTGGCCTTTGAAATTGGGTTTCCTCCTGGAATCTAGAAAGTTTTATTCCTTTTGACATCTTTTTATTTTTTAAAGTATTAGCTCTTTAATGTAACGCAGGATAATGTGGTTTCAAGTGTCCTTCCCTTATAAGTAATACCGAATAGTTTGGATTTGCCTACTTTAAGATTTTCTTTTTGTTTTGTTCACGTTTCCCAAAACCTATCCTTCATGAAGATATATTATGGATGTGGCTTGTGAGTCTCGAGATCTGTTAAAAAGAAATATCCAACATTAGTTGTTTCTCAAGTAGAAACATTATTTTGTCATTATTCATATTCCTTATTAGTACGGGAATAATAACAAATAAGAGAAATTATCAAATTCAACACAAATGTTCTACGTTCAAGTAAGTAAATTCATCAAATTCAGAATCGGCTTTCATATACTTGGCATATAAAAAAGGGATCACGTTTATGTTCCATAAATACGTCTAATTAATATTTGTTCATGCCTGAAAGAACTTTGGACGACTAATTACTGAAAAGAAATTAATGGGGCACAAATGGATGTTTTCCATCATATGCAAAGACAATATTTGTTTATTGAACTTAGACAAATCTGGGAGCGGAATATTTCTACTATGGTGTAATGGATGCGCAGAATGAAAATAGTGCAGCGCACAATCAATAATCGCAAGGATGATACAATTGCACGTAATTAAGCACCTGCAGTCATCAAAAATTTTAAGAATTTTTTGAGTGAATTGAAAATTTATATAATTCACAAGAGAATTTAAAAAATCCTTGAGATCCTATTCCGATCGACCCTACTGGCCCTTTTTCTGTCCATGGATGGATGAGGAAACGAATATCCTATTCCATTTTCCTCCTCCGTTGAAAAACTCATATTTTATATCACTATCCGATATGAATATCGTATGTAATTTGTCATCAGTTTGGTATGCAAGTTATATATTATTATGCATGCGTAATATTTGATGTATGTGTTTAACTTTTGTAAAGATAAATTTATGAGCATGTAAAAAAAATGTATGTGTTATCCATTAATTTTGGTGGTCTTAAGATTATAAGTGTGGCATAAATGGCTTCAATTGTAAAGTTTTGAACAAGTGTAAACACACCTTAAAAAAAGGCATCTATCTCTCCGGAACATCACTTTTCAATTTCCGAAGGGAGGAAATCTTTTAGAAAAATAAGCAATCGAATATATAATAAAATATACAAAAGTCTCCCTTACAAGTCTATAAAGTCCCCTCATTTTCCCTCCTACAAATTAAAAGGCTTTCTCAACTAGAGACAACAACAATATCTCTAGCTGTTATCTTCCCTCCAATTCTGAAAACAGAAGATCTAGATGGAAGTGCTAACACATGAACAGATTGCTGAATATAAAGAGGCTTTCTCCTTCTTTGACAAGGATAATGATGGTATGTTATTTGTTCTTCTCTGAGTTTTCACTGATTCCAATTCTTACTTGAGTTCGTTCCTTTCAACATTTTCTTACGAAGATATTATGTAAACGAGTTGCCATCAGAGAAATGGAGTGAATTAAAGTTTTATGACTCAAAATTTTCTAAAAGCATTAAGGGAGCTGATATACATTTTCCAATAATTAAAAGTTGTTTAAAGAAATATTTAATTAGAACAAAGCAAATATATATATGCGACGGGTGCTTCATAGGAAATTTCCTAGTAACTACTAAGATATGGGTCCCGACGCTTATTTCCTTTCAACCATCCATGCCAGTTCTTTAGGGGTAGGCACAACCAATTTTGTCTAGCATTGCATTGCTTCAACGTTGACTTTGATTTTGACTTGGTCTTGCATCCAATTCCGTTGACCGACCCGGTAAACCAGCACGCGTTTTTGGCCTTGCAGTTGTTTTGCTACTGCTCAAGAGAACAAACTTGAGAATTTAATGTCTGAATTGAAGAATAAATAAATCATCACGTGATGCATCGTTGGCTACAAGCTTTACTTCATACAAAAAGTTGCACGAGTACAATTCTTCAAATTTCCTTTATCATTCCTACATTTCTTTTTCAAATATAGAAAACAGAAAATTATAATAACAACTTCCCTGTTTATTTTTGTTTCCGAAAATAAATTGAATATGACAAAAGATACATAAATAATTGTCAAGTCACACCATTATGCTTTAATATTTTAACTAATAAATTTCCCTATTATTTGTAGGATGCATCACAATGCAGGAGCTGACGACGGTGATAAAACAACTCGGCCAAAATCCAAGTGAGGAGGATGTACAAGAAATGATAAAAGAGGTGGATACAGATCGAAACGGCACCGTTGAGTTTAACGAGTTCCTTGCTCTCATGGAGAAGAAACTCAAGGTTCATATAAAATTTTAAACAACACTTAAGTTAACAAATACAAGGGGTTTATCTATAAGAAACAATTAATGTTTTGAGATGTGTGTGTGCAGGAGACTGACTCAGAGGATGAGCTGAGGGAAGCATTCAAGGTGTTTGACAAGGATGGCAATGGCTACATTTCTGCTAGCGAGGTAATATAAAACGTACTTTCTTTTACACAATTTTTCATGAATGCACGTTTTGGCAGTATTGGTTTCATTTGTTATGATATCCTAACATTGATATTTTGAAAATAAATCCACAAGATACCGTTTATTTCTCCCCGATAAATTAGGGGCAAAAAATTATAGATTGGATAAATTTTGAAGAACATTTTTAGGTTATGAATATCATTTGGGGTGGTTTGATTTTTCTCGTGCTTCATATTGCATTAGGCTGTTCTATTTTTTTTTTTCAGGGAGATACTAATTCTATAACATATGTGCAGTATTTGTATAACTTTCTAACAATTGTTATATATACATCTGTTGAACCTTATTTTTTTGTAGTTGAGGAGCGTCTTGGTAAATCTGGGGGAGAACATATCAGATGAGGAGGTGAACGAAATGATAAAGGAGGCCGATGTGAATGGCGATGGCCAAGTCGACTATGCCGAGTTCGTCAAAATGATGACCTATAGCTAATTATTTTCAATGTTTTGCAAAATTCATTTGTTGATTATACATGTTTTGCATGTTTTTCTGTATTTTGGAATTGTAATCATTATTATTGAACAGCACAATGGTTTTGGTTGTATCTCAAGTAGTTAAAAACATCAATTATATTTGCTTGAGCAAAATTTATTTAATTAAGACTTAGATTGAAAAGATTGAGAAGAGAATTGGAATCCTGGTCTCTTAAAAGAGTGGTAGCCGCAAAGGGCAGGGAGAGCGGCTACGTCGCTCAATTTATTATTATTTCATGCGTTGGATCTCTATCGTGATTTGTTTCGTGCGATCTACGATCTGAATTCATAGAGCATATTTAACGTATCTGTGAGCCACCCTTTCATCCGACACTAATCCTAACCCAGACTTCTCAGGCGATCCATCCCCACTCCCTCCTGAGAGAGAGAGAGAGAGAGAGAGAGAATTTAGAAGGGAATGCTAGATTAGGCTGTCCCATCAACTATTAATTAAGTTAGGCTCTTTGAATTTCTCTTTAATACAACGAGCATATGAATTACAATAATCTTTTTGAATGGAAGGGGAAGATTATACCCCAATGAATTTTCAATATGGCGCTTCTTATTCTTGCTCCTGAGTTCAGGAGTTACTGAAGTGGGTCCCGCTCAGCAGATGACCGTTCTGTCTTCCGTGGTCGCTCGTCGGTCCAGAGTCCAGACGCAGACTCGGAATTGTGCGCCAAAGCAAGCCGCGAAAGCA
The DNA here is from genome assembly GCA_037678475.1 of x Bolboschoenoplectus mariqueter. Taxonomy (NCBI): domain Eukaryota; kingdom Viridiplantae; phylum Streptophyta; class Magnoliopsida; order Poales; family Cyperaceae; genus x Bolboschoenoplectus; species x Bolboschoenoplectus mariqueter. The sequence goes on along the minus strand of CM075266.1, from coordinate 3,624,506 downwards.
GATGCCAATAATTCAAACATAATATAAGATAGCGCTTTGGGACCCATCCGTCAATAGGACATATGCTTATACACCCAGCTCAACTAAGAAGATCCGGATCTCTGGGAGCTGTCAATTCCCGATTTAATGATCCCCTGGCGTCCGATTCTTCTTTATATTAACCTCGCCGTCCCTCTCAAATTCAAAATTGAACGCTCTCTCTTATATCCGCACAACACAACCAGGAGGCAGGAGCTCTCTACGAGACTACGACTCCACCTATTCATTCAACGAAGAGGACTCATGGTGAACTCCAAGTGAGCTTCTTCACTTCACTCAATTGAGAAAATGGAGGCTCTCAACTTTGAAATCGAGTGTAACCTCTCCATTATTCCTGCTTATTGTCCAGATTTGAAGATCAGGGACAGCTTCAGCTGGTGGATGCCGATGATATGGACGACGAAGAAGATAGCTTCGAATCAATTGATAAATGTAAGATCCAGTCTCTTCTCTTCCTAATTCATCTACATTCTATGTTATCTGTTAAATTTTAGCGTTCATTGCTGTTCTTCTTACCAGGCACTGGATTTAAAGCATAGATCACGCTTTATAATGATAAACTAATGTTTTTAATGAAATCATCGATTTTATCACATTTTATATTCTTCTTATGGCTTTCAGAACTTTTTCACCGTGTTATCTTTGCTTTTTTATTAGATGATTAGATCTCCATTGCAGATATTAGGTTTTCTTATATGATACATCGTCTAAGAATAATATTCCTTGTTTAAGATTCATTTTGCTATTGGAAACTAGTGGTAAAACCTTCATCTTATTGTAAGCTTATTATAGATAATGCAATTTCTAAAACTTACATCTGATATATCTTTAATTCCAATTTATACAGTGATCTCTCAGGGGATCAATGCTGGAGATGTTAAAAAGCTTCAGGATGCAGGGATCTACACTTGCAATGGCCTCATGATGCATACAAAGAAGGTATATACTGGAGTTCAATATAATTTGGTTTAATTAATATGACTTTTGCCTCAGTTTCCTTTTTTTCTATCTTTTATAGAGTTTGACAGGTATAAAGGGTCTGTCAGAAGCTAAAGTTGACAAGATCTGTGAAGCAGCAGAAAAACTCGTGGTATGAACTTGTTTTTCTTGATTTACAAGAGCAACATATTTTCTTTTGAGTTTCTCTTGATTATTCTCATTTTTTTTTTCGTTGGCTCTTGGAAGAGTATGGGATATGTCACTGGAAGCGATTTACTTCAGAAGGTAAGTTTGATCTATTCCACAGCCCATGCGGCAATGATTGTTGTTCTTTTCTCATGTTTTCATTCATCTCCTTATTTTATTCACAAATTTATATTATTAGATCTAATGATGCATCTTACTAAATGTTTTTCCTCTTATTTTGCAGAGGAAACAAATTGTGAAGATAACAACGGGAAGCCAGGCCTTGGATGAGTTGCTTGGAGGTAGATTTCTTCAATTCCTTCTATTTAAATCTAATTCTTTTCTTGTTTAATTTTTAGTGTCATCTATTTGCAACATAGTGAAATATTTTTATTGATTTCTATTATGATGTGAACTTATGCTTTCAAAGGCGGAATTGAGACAGCAGCACTAACAGAGGCATTTGGTGAATTCAGGTCAGAACCCTTTCTTCCAAGTATAGATCTGGTTTCTCGAAAATAGTTGTAAACCCTCGATTAATATATCTAATACTCATTCCTTCACATCATTGAATGCATTCTGTTTTGCAATGATACCAGATCGGGGAAAACTCAACTGGCCCACACTCTATGCGTCTCCACTCAGGTTTGCATGCTTCAAGTCTTTTTAAATTCAAACCATCGAAAACATTGTGTTAATAGGACATAAAACATCATTTTTCTTTTGTATTCAGCTTCCAATCAGCATGCATGGGGGAAATGGCAAGGTGGCCTACATTGACACAGAGGGAACATTGTATCCTTCTTGAAACATTTCTGCTATAGCAATGCAATACACTTGGCTTTTTCTTTCCAAAGTATGGTTTTGTTGCACTCCTTAATGACATAATTAAGTCGACCTGACCGGATTGTGCCAATTGCTGAGAGATTTGGTATGGATGCTGGAGCTGTGCTTGACAACGTAAGTATAGCAGAACCAGATTTGATCTTAATTCTGTTTCATCTTTATGTCAATTAATCCAATTTTGAACTGAATTTTTAAAAGCTCTGAACCTTAATGCCTGTCTATTACTTACATGTTTTAATTCATCTCTATTTTCTCCTGAAAAAAAAAAAGATTATATATGCCAGAGCATACACATATGAGCATCAATACAACTTGCTCCTTGGCCTTGCTGCCAAGATGGCTGAAGAACCTTTCCGTCTTCTGGTGTGTATTCTACCTTTCTTTTTGGATTTTAGTATCATTGTGACACCAGATATTACAAAACAATACCTATGCAGTACAGCTTGAATATTAATTTTGGCCATCTTCTCCCTTCAGTAGTTTTGGCTTTTGGTTTGCTTGATTGAGGCTAAAGCATTGTGACCAGACAGCGAAAGCATTGTGTGTTAGCATTGATTTGGCAGAATATCTGTACTGGCTGTCAGAATAGTGCTGCAAAATAACTGATGCTTTTGTTTGATTCTCAATTGCAGATTTTGGATTCAATAATTGCATTGTTTCGTGTAGATTTCACTGGTAGAGGAGAGCTGGCAGAACGTCAGGTAATGACCATCTCATGTGCTCTCCATAACAGCAAACATTATTCTGTAATTAGTTTACTTTCTGGATTAATTAGCTGCTTTTCTTTACATATTTCAGCAAAAGCTGGCTCAGATGTTGTCACGCATCACAAAGATTGCCGAGGAGTTTAATGTTGCGGTTTACATGACAAACCAAGGTTTGTAACAGCTGGATTGGTCTACCTCTATTAAATGTTTCAAATACACCCTTCTAAACTTCAGAAATTTCAAAATCATTTAAAGAAAGCAAACCGCTGGTAAATGAAGAGCTCCTAAATTATTTCTGTATTGTTTTGACTTTTGACTTATGTTTACATTCTGATGGAAAGTTAAAGAAGTTTATAAATTTTCTTGAGATAACCATTACATGTCTATTTAGAAATAACAAGAGGGAAATTTATGAATACACACGTCCTGTTGTGATGGATTGCTTTCATGAAATTATCCTTAATTTGAGCAGTTATTGCTGATCCGGGAGGAGGTGTGTTCATATCTGACCCAAAGAAGCCAGCTGGAGGGCATGTGTTGGCTCATGCATCAACGGTTAGGATGATGCTGAGGAAAGGCAAAGGGGAGCAACGTGTGGCCAAGATCATTGATGCCCCCAGCCTTGCTGAGGGCGAAGCAATATCCTTTTTTCGATCAATAACTGTTTATGTTTCAACTCATTTTGTAAATCTAGTCACTGCAGCTATAAAAGAGGAAAAAAGAAAGAAAAGCACCTCAAAAGTTAATGTGTTAACATAATAATACCATGTAGTGGTATGATGCTGACTTGGTTCTTTATTGTAAGGTCTGGTAAAAAGACCGTTTCCCTTGACAAAGTGAATTCACGTTTTTCAGATAACTCCAGGTGGAGTGACAGATGCTAAAGATTAACCAGAATTTAATCTCTTCGCGCTACTTAAGTTTACAGGAAATTTCCTAATGCAACTTGTTGGCTGGCAACACCAAGATACTTTCAGCAAATGTAGGATCCGTACTCTGTTTAGGTCACCACTATAGGTAGCAATTACTGATGCATGTGTTTTGATTGTTAGTGACGGTAGCAATTTTAGGCCCATTCTGTGGCCTTTCGTTCTGTTTCTTGCCATTGAAAGTACTTACGAAGCTTAAAAACCTTATTTGTTGAAATATAGTCTATATAAATTTGCTTCTGATCCAAAATATTGTGTCATTATGTGTTTTTTTTTACTGGCCTAAATATAATGGGCCTTTTGGTGCTACGCTGAAAAGGTAAAAAAATGAAAAAGAAAGGAAGATCCATGAAATCTTGTGCTTCTTATTCATCTTAATTTACTCCGTATGGCCTGCACCGCATCTTAGTGAAATCTAAAAAAGTTCGAGGGTCATTTCCTGCTCTGCCACATATCGTAATTTGGGGTGGTTAGAAGGACATTCTAGAAAACTATATTCTTGTTGGTTAGTTTATGCTCAAAAGCCATTGGCCCTAATTTATGTTAATTGTCTAGATCTTCAGTGCCTCATTGCTTAGAATCTCTATCACTGTCAGTTACTGCCCAGTCCCTCTTTTTATCGTATAAATATTTCTTTCGTTTCATCAATGGAAACATGTCTCAGAATACAAACATACATCTTGACCAGATTTTCAGCACATTCTACCCGCACTTGGCGTTTTGAGTTCCTATTCGGAATTTCATCACAATTGCGCGGGAGAGGCGTTACCGTGACAGGTAGACAATAAAGGTTTCCGGGTGAATTAAAACATGCTATACATCTTTCTAGAGGTTCTCCGGTTGCCTCTTCTCCCTTGATAGATTTTGAGGCTTTGATCTAAACACACCACATGTCGGGCCTTCAGTACTAGATCCAATTAAATGCTTGAAGCCAAGGCACCAAACAGTAACAGGTTTGTTCAAACGTCCTGATCACCCCACGTGATATACAGAGGAAATCTTAGCAATACAATCTACACAGTCAGTAGCGTAAATAAGATGAGCAGAGGAACCTCACATGAAATTTTCCTATTTTCTTTTGTCAAATTATGACACCGAACATATAAATGCTTACAAATTGGGGTAAAAAAGAAGAAAAAATTACTCACGCTATACACTAGTAACTACAATTGACCTAGATTTTAATGCTAAAGCTATACAGTTAGCTGTTAGGAGCTGCTATTTCTTAATGCCTCTTCATTAGCTCTTAAAGTATGTGTGATTTAATGCTTCATCTACAGTTAGACGGCCCTCCTGTGAGGAATTTCGGTGAAAAGAGAATGCAATAGTTAGCATATGGAACTATAAATAATGTTACAAGAATAATATGGAAAAGATGGTGGAAATATATAAATGCTTACAGGATGCCAAACTAACAGCTGACGGGCTAACCTTAATGCCCAGATATTAGGAAAACTGCATAGTATTCAGAAATTATCAAATTAATTGTCAAGGGAGGGTATTCATTTTCTATTAACAACTGTTCCAGAGTTCCAGAGAAATTTCAGCTCAGTTGATTTGCCAAAGGAATCTTCATTACTATATATGTATTTCCAAACTAAAGAACTTGGTAAATGCGCCATGACCTTCAATAATATGCTTAAGAGTATTGAATTCAATTTTTCAAAATATCATAGCATGCTGGTAACTCCATTGAGCATAGCCACAGTTGGATAATCAAAATGCTAAAAAGTTTAGAAGATTTCTTTGGCATATATATATAAATTAAACTATTGGCACATACAGAAAGATATAGAAAATATGTACTGAATTGAAAGATAGAGAGTTATTTACAGACCCAATTTTAAGGGGATCTCTCATCTTTACTTGTTGTGAAAATGACTCTTCAGAGCATTTCCAGGAAGCAGGAGATGCATCATCCTTATAAAAAATTGGAAATAGAACTCCTCATTTAGTAGGGACTTATCAACAGTGCTCAATACTTACCATTTACAACTGATAGTGGTACAGATACTGCAATTCTGCAAAACAACCCTGACTCCATCCTAGCACTTATAGCGTTTGAATGATCATTTTAGGCAAAGATCAAAGCACAAGTTACAATCAAAAAGGTACACACCATGACCATATGCACAATAAATGGCAGTCTCCCTGTATTTCGAAATGAAACCCAACAGGCCGCAACTATTACCGAACAATTCTGAATATTTACGATGGTATCCATCAGCTTGTTTAACATAAATACAATGTACTAAAAATTGAGTAAATAAGGTTCATTATTTTTGTTTCTTTTTTAAAAGGTCCCACTTCTGAAGTTTTCTCAATTTTGAAACTTGTATATACCAGTTTTGCAACAGTAGTTTTGATATATAAGAAATGGTGGGTCCTTTTGTGAAAAGAAAAGTGAATTTGTGTGTGTAAAATGCAAAAGAAAAAAAAACTCAAGAAATAGTTTTAGAAAAGTAGCGATAGATTATACTCACATGGTAAAATGCATGGCTCCCTTGATGATGATGTGATGAAATCCCAGGGATCAAAATGCATAATTCCATATATGATCTCAGCCTAAAATCATCAAAAGTTAATCCAATCTATCAGCAATTAGATAATGTATATTACCATAATTTGATAAAAAGATTAAGAAAAGCAGTTAATCTAAACTTATCAATGCAGACATAAAACCAAAATGTTACAATAAATGTCATTCCTTTGGGAGAGGGAAAAAAACATCCATCTAGCTGACAACAAAGCATGGTGAATTATATAATCTTATCCAGGATTACAGAATCACTCAAGTTTGACAATGGTAGGCTAGCAGTGTACCTTTTCCTTTTTCCTGTATTTTATTTTTTTGGGATTCTTCTCTTAGCTTGTGCAGTGAGGCGTTCAATTAAATACTCTTACCTCAAATATTAAGGTGATCCAACTTCGAGGGGGGGACTAAAGACAGGAACAGGGTGATACAGAAGAACAATTTGTGCAATTTACTTAAAAGAAAGTCTCACTTGTAGGCCACGCGCAATTTACTTAAAAGAAAGTCTCACTTGTAGGCCAATTCACGTGTGCTCTCACCCCAGCCTTCAAGTTGCTGATCTAAGAGAGCTCGAGTGCGGTCACTTAATTCAAATACGTGAGGCGAACCCATTATCAGCTCTAGCATCACGACTCCTACACTCCACATGTCATACCTGTTCATCCGTAATAAGTAAATTAAGGTACAATTTTGTAAAAACCAACACAAATAGCAGCATGAATTCAAATAAACAATAATACTATGCATATGACAATGAAATGGCATACTTCATTTGCACATCATTTGGCACATGAAACCAGTTAGTGTTAAGGAGTGCTTCCGGAGGCGTGTATTCAAATGTCTGTTCAGATCTGTTTAACCATACAATAAAGAATGATATATCACAGAAATATGTTGATATTCTTGGACGATACTTAATGCAGGAAAACACTCATACCTTGTTGGTCCATTACCATAAAGATGCTTCATGGTGAAATCATCAATAGCACTCCCAAAATCGATGAGGCGCCTAGAAAGATAAAGAAAGAAAGTCAAAAGACATTGCCCTTTAGTAAAGACACGTCAAATTTTTAAAAATCTAATGTAAACACATCAAATTTTACAATTACAATATTTTTGTGATATTTCATTCAAATCAAAATTTTAAACTGATGTTATGAAAATTAAGACGATCTCTAGCTCAACAATAAAGTCCCAATTTTTACAAAAAGAAAAACAATAATCTTCACTAGCATTTGAATATATGAACACTCAAAGTATCAAATATGTTATTTTAAGTTAAAAGCAAACAAGAAGAAAATAACAGAACAGTGAGTATGTAAAAAGGTACATATGCAAGTTCTTTTTCTTGTCTTCATCTGGTATTTCTCTGGAACACTTGCCAGTCTCGAGATCTTCAAAACAGATGATCATATTCTCTTAAAAGCAACAAAATAAAGTGTGTTATGAGAGTTTACTTCCATGTTTAGACAAAAAAAAAAGACAACTGAAAAACACATAAAAAAGCACAATACTGTACTCCACACATTTTGTAGATTACCTGGTTTGATGTCTCTATGAGTGATGTTCCGGTCATGGCATGCCTTAACAGCCATTAGCTGCATGAGTGGAAAAGGAAATCAGTAATACTTAAATACAAAATGCTAATTGAAAAGATTGAAAAAAAAAACAGAGAGAGAAAATAACAGTAATATATATACCAACTGATATAACAGATCCTGCATCTGTTTCTGACCTTCATTGGTGGTCCTCAGCCAATACCACCACTTAGATGGCCGCACTACCTTCACGTACTTGGACTTCTCTTCCCTTGTATCATCACCTGTGATATCCTTTGTTTTCTCAGCTGTATACACCATTTTCGAGAGAGATACCCCCTCATTCTGAAACACAAGCCAGATTTCATTTGATTTTGAAACAAATGACTCCACAAACCGAGCTATGTGTTTCAGGCCTTCCTCCTCTTCTATTACTTTTTTACTGTAGTTGACCGCAAAATTGTACAATGGATTATATATGTTATTATATCCTGAAAATTGTTCATCAACTAAGAAGCAATCAAGAGATTTAGAGGCATTTAAGAAAAGCTCGCCAAAATACTTCTCACGAATTCCACTGATATAAGCTGCATTTCCTCTCTCTACCTGTGAACAGAAAAGATTAATAACAGTTAAATTGGCTTTTAAAAATTTTGCAAAGGTGTATAAGTAATCCTCATATTCAAGGTAGCACTTTAAAGTGAAGAAGTATGCTGCAGTAGCTACCCAACATGTTAGTTGCAGAGCCAAACTACAACTCCAAATTTGAGATCGGTAGTACTATTTTATCCAGCAAGGCTTTAGTTTACAGCCAAAATATGACTCTTAACCACCAAACACAGCCAATATTTTTTGCATCTACCCAGCTTAGCATCTAGCTGATTATAAATCAAATAGCTCAGAGGCTGTTTCGAGTTCTAAGAGAAGCTTGAATAGTTTTCCAAGACCACAGTATCAATTCACTCAGAGCTGTTCATGCAACCAGATACATATCTAGACGACCACTTTTGACACACTAGTGGGTGCTAGCTCAACTAACAAATCTTTTAAATATTAAAGTTTGCCAACCAGACCAAACCAAGCAAACTTCTTTATCATTTTCACCTTACCTTCAGAAGGCAGAGATTTTTTATTTTATCAAAGCGATTACAATGTACCATTATACGCTTTAGTATGAACAAATCTCCATCTGTGTGATTGGTAAAACAAGTGCCATCAGGTATATTATTGCTTGAGTTGTGCGAATAATGCTGTGATGAGTTAATTAGCTCATCCACATCTTGCGAGCAGTTCCAATGAAAGGCTAACCAAACTTCACCGTAGGACCCACGATCGAATTTTCTCTTCAATTTATACCTTAAATTAAACAAAAATAGTTAACTACTATTTTCAGTTTTATCCATGATACCTTCAAAATAGTACATGTATCGATATCTAACCATGCATCCTTATAAATTCATTGGAAACATTATAATAAGGAAAGAAAACAACCACAAACAGCATAAAAACTTTTCAATAAACATAACAGCAAAAGAAAGCAAAGGCTGGTTGGTTGTACAGTATAGCAAGTCCATAAATTTTAGGAACGACTAATTTCTGTTCAAATAGTTTTTACTATCTCAGTAAAATGCTTCTAGAGACAATGTTATACCTGAAGTCAGGTATATCATCACTGAACTCTGACGAAGCATCAGATTTGGTGTCTGCGTCTGGGACGAAATCGAGAAGACCAATGAACTTAGTAAAGGCCTCAGGATTCCTACAGTGGTCTTTTGCTTCATCTTGAAGGTCAAAGAACAAGCAAAAGTCATTCTCCTTGTATACTTCCAGGGGATCTGTTCTCAACCAACAAACCAAAACGAAAATTATACACCACCACCAGAATACCACAACCAAAGGGTCTATGGCAGGATGGTTCAAGTTTTGGTTGATTTAAGGACAGGTTGCTTCATATCAGCTAAATAATTTGGATCGGGTCATTGTCACATTTCATGGCAGTCTTGACTTGGGTTGACATATGTGTATCTTTCAGGCTATTGAGGCGTTGATCATGGTTCCAAGGGAAAATAACTTTGGGCTTCCATATATTTCTGCCAGGTGAAATTTGGGTTTAGAGTATTTCTGGCCTAAGAGTCATTCAGCATTTGGGCTCAGGAAGTATGAGCCTTAACATAGCAATTGACTTTCCAATCTGGATCAGCCTAACACTTCATCAGTAATATGCCATAAAATCAACAAAAAAAAATTGTATTTACTTTTTGATATCTTTTTTGCACTACATGTATTCTTTTGGGATAAACTCATGAGAACTTCCCTAATATTTCATTTAATCTCCCTCTCTCTCTTTTTATTTGTGGTAGAGTAGGTTAGATTCAGCCAAGTACACCAAGTGGACAGGGTTAACTACCACCTCAAGCTGTTCAGAACTTTGAACCTAGAGACGAGAGCAAAGCAAAGAAAAACCTACTATTATTGACAAAAGCAGGCTCGGATCTGAGAAATGAGTCATGAATGACAACACTGGTGTAGTCCTCTGGATCACGAAATATGTAGTCAGAGTGCTCATCAAGACTCTCAGATAAGTAGAAGCAGCCCAACCCTTTATTTTTTGCTTCAACCTGCAAATAACCAGAATCTCTGCTTCAACTGAAACATGATTATTTTGCAGAATTTGCAGAAATAAGACTGATTAGTTCATTAAGCCAATTTACTGTATATGAGATTTAGCATCTTACGAATGAACGGTGGAACCTAGCAGTCATAAGGTCATAGTACTCCTTTTCTAGTATACTTCCATAGTTGGCATTATCTCCCTTAGTTGCCCATAATAAATCCATAGCTGGATTTTCCTTTACTTCTTCAACATTGTACCAGAATCTACTAGCCAACCACAAAGGCACAACCACAGCTGCAACATTGTCCATGGTACCTCTCTCAAGAGCATGAGTCAAAAGTAATTCAGCCAGATTGGTCGATGAGATACCCTCTTGTATCATATCAAGTCTAATTTTCTCTTGAAATAATATATCACATGCGTCTTGCGTTGTCAACTTTTCAAAGACTCCGTCAGAGGTGGCTACCAGAAAAGTATCATTTCCTGAAATAGACCACCAATCTGCCACCTCAGGTGTTGATATGACACCATACCTATAAAAGCAATACGAATTATCACAAGCAATTAAAGATTCACATATAAAGCTCCAAGTGGAATATGCAAATGTGCTAAAAAAGGCAAAAAATTTTGAATCCACTTGTTGTTCAACTGGACCACACAGTATATAGTACAGATGACAGATGGTTCCCACAACTCGAGGTGCTGGTACAAAGAGCACCTTAGCAGTCGAGGGCATTCATTAACATAGTAAGTTCTGTACAGAATGAGCAGACTTGGAAATGTTTTTCATATGGAAAAAATGCAACATGGCATATTACTCTATTAGGTTTGATGGTGAAAAATTTTAAAATGTTACCGTAAAATGATCACAAGATAAAATAAGATCCATACACAACAGAAAATATTCTGTCATGTTAGCAAATAGCGCCCAACAGTTCTTGGTTTGCAGCAATTGCTGAGCAGTTAGATCCAAATTGCCAAGTAACAGGATTTAAAATATTTGCATCTAGCTACCCACCATTAGAACAGGTAATATGCTAGCTAATTTCCATTATAAATTGACAACTTTGTCCTGACTCTACTAAATTTTATGTTCTCTATTATACTCAGTATAAGTTGGGAGCTAAAATCAATAAACTAACTTCAGATGGAGGGTTCCAATTGTCATCAATAGATTTGGCTAAGAAAAAAGAGGTTAGGGCAGCTTACTAATATTGAAAATATTGAAATGTTGTAAAATTGTCATCAATAGGTTAGTGGGTGTCAATTGAAAATATTGAAATGTTGCAACGCTGAAAATTGTTGCCTTGTTGGTATAATTTGCAAAAGAGCACAAAAACAAAACTAGTTAAGAAGAAGTTTAACTGCTTATAGGACACATCACCAATAGCCCTGGAGACTGCCAGTTGGTCGTTGACTCGGACCACACCAGCCCACTCGGAGACATACCCACCAGAAGCCTCAACCCGTCTTCTTTCGTCCTCTCTGTCAGGATGATGGTCAATGGTCAACTCTTTGACTTGAGATCTTGGTTCTCCCTCTCCACCATTGTATGCAATTTCACTACTTGAAGATCGGGAGCGTCGTCTCTTAATTCTGCTCCTCCTATCCAACACCAGCCGTCTTTCAGCTGTGTAGATAGATGATTAAATGAGATTCCTTTTTCATATTAAACATAAGCATTGCCTCACTGGAGGAGATTTTACAAAAATAAAAAAAATTCTAATCTACTTGCAGATAACTGATACCATATAAGAACAGAGATAAGGACAACAGAGAGATCAAGTCTTAAAAATTCTCTCATCGAAAAAAGGAAAAAACAAAAAAATAATCATTTTTCTATTTCCTGAGGTATTCAGCTAGGAGTAATGGCAGGAAAAAGATAAAATTACCCCTATTCACACTTCTGCAGCAGAAAACAGTTTGGTTGGGACTAAGCAGGAAAAAAAGGTTCCCTTCGAACTAGATTTATTTTAGAGAGAGAGTACTTCTTTGTTTGAAGTTTTGTTTGCAACTTGATCTTGAGAACCAACCAAACAAGTGTTGAGAATGTAAAGTTTTTCTATGAAGCCCTTCGTTCCATTTAACAAATGTCACAAAATAAAAGAGTGCTTAAGGCAAGAAAAGGAGACCTTTATCATAATCTTCTGAGCACATAAATGCCTTCGAGTCGCCTACATTGGCAGCTAGAATCTGACCATCAGCTATAAGTACTACTGCAGCCGTTGAACCAGACTCAATACCATTCAACAAAGCCTCCTGCATTAATTAAACAAAAAATGGTATATTTGTAAAATTTTGGTAGAATATCAAATCGATAAAGAAGGCTCTAAATAATTTTAAAAACCAAATCAGGCACTTACCTTGGAAAATGTTGAGTCAATATCATCAATTGCTCTCACCAAAGATTCCTTTAGAATCTCCATGTGAAATGAATCATCAAAAACATTTGTTGACAAGAGCCCATCCATCCTGGAATTCATTACAATCCTTTAATAAAGAAAGATGGAGCACTGTCATGTGTACATGACAATGGATGAGTCCAATCATCATATGAGTGCAGTCCTCTTATTTTCTTCTGCCTTGTGAAATTTACAATTAAATCTGACATTGAGATTATATTTTTGTGTGGCTTTTTATTTTTCATATTGCAGCTTTTCTAGCAGGTTATGATTCATGATTATATTTTTCTAAAAGCACTTGAAACAAAACTGCGAGCAAATGCTATAGATACCCAACAATTATCATAGATACTTATACTAATCTAAAAGATAGAATGAATTATGCACCTTTCCTTGTCAATATATCCATATTTCTGCAACTGATGAAGAAGCACCTCATCTTTAAACATCAACCTTCCATTCAATTTTCCAAGGGTGACAGAATATAGGCCATCCAGCTGAAAATATACATGCAACAAAAAATATTCCAGCAATAGCTTGGATGCCATTTCACTCGCCTCAGCTCCTTTATGTCCATCAAATACTGCTATTATTCCAACATCCACCTCTTTTACTCTCGGTTTTCCTGCCAATTAAATAAAGGCATACCATGACACTAGATTATTTAGAATGGTATATACACAAGAACAAAACCTAACTTAATAAATCATTACGCATCATACAGTACAGATGTGTAGAACTGGTACAAGACGGGCACCATACAGATTCTTAAAAGCAGCAGCTATGCTGATAATGTACTGATGCAAGTCTGATACACTGACAGCGCACAACTAGGCACTAGCAGTAAAGTTCATATCATTCACCGCTCACCAGTATCACACCAACGTATTACCACCAGACAAGGCTACACCATGATCTATTGTCATCTCAATTGCAAATAACTTGCAACTATATCAATATCATCCAAAAGTACAGTTAAGCATACAAAAAAAAACAGTTCACAAAACAGTGAAAACAAAACAAAGCAGGAACAGCTCGCACCTCCATCCTGACCCAATCTGAGAAACGGAATGCGGAGGTTGAGTTCACAAACGGCACGGTCCTCTTGAGATCGCCTCCTTCCCTGGTTAAGCGCCACGTGGCATCCCGGCGTCGATGGCCTGAAACGGGCGGAGGAGGTCGGGAGGAGGGTCCAGCGGGGGCATTTCGGGGACTGGAACACGGCGGGGGCACCGCCTTCTCTGTAGACCGCGACGCAGTTGGGGGACTCAGCGGAGTTGGGAAGAAGAAAGGGGAAGAGGAGGCAAAGTGAGATTAGGAAACGGGGGAGAGAAGATGGCATCGGAAGACCCGCCTGCGCTCGGCGTTCGGCGCCGTGTTTGCCGAGTCACGGCTTTGGTAAAGAAACCGGCGCGCGCGAGAGGCGCGAATGCGCCAGAGGAGAGACCACGCTACGCTACTGTACAGACGGTTGCAAGAGCAAATTTTTTTCAGAAAAATAAAATTAATTAATTAATACCAAAATATTCAACAAATACACTGTTAAAATTTTATAAACATTTCTGCAAACTCACAATAATTATTATTTTATACAAAAAGTCATGTCTAAGTGACATCAACAAATCAATCGGACACATCTATTATTATCATCAAATAATTTCAGCATAGAGCAACTTTAAAAAAGAAAATTCTGCTATTATTGTTTAGATGAGATGGCATGGAAAAACGAAAGAGAAGGATGAAAAGAGACCAAGCACAAGGAGAACATTTTGTTGAAATTTTCTGATAATTCGTTTCAATATTTTCACAGTTAGGATAAAAAGTAAAATCTCCCTTACACGAGAAATATATCAGTTTTTACTAGAAAAGTACACAGCTGTGTGTAGGTGAAGTATTATTGCAAAAACCTAACAATAATAAATTCAAGTACGAGAAATCTCGTAGAGCCCGCTAAAAAGGGCGACAGGAAGAAAACCAGCTAGAAGAGCAATAAATAAATCAGTAGGGATGATTATTTGTGTTTATAATGTCTACTTTATTATTCTTATATTTTTAATTAGTAAACTGTTAAATATTTTCTAATTCATTTTAATAATATACATATAAAAAATTATTGAATTTTAATTTTATTTTGTTAGTCATCAAAAAAAACGAATTAAATTACAAATTTTGATCTTTAATTTTTTATTAGTACTTGATGCATATCAAAACAAAATTAAAATGATATAATTTTTCATATACATATACAATGTGATATATAAAATATTCAATTAATTAATTTTATTATTTAAAAATTTAACAAATAATTATTTATATTTTAATTATATAATCATTAATATACCAAAATCTTCATTAACATTAAATCCCTCGCCTAAATAAATAAAAGAGTATACACGAACTGAAGATCTCGTTCAACATCAACTTCCATTTCATTCTCACATCAAAAGTTTATGGTTATCTCTTCTGACTTGTTAAACATATAAAAGCCTAATCTATTCTAACACAGTAACACTGGAATATAATTACAAAACTTCAATGCACGGGGCCTATAAAAGAAAATACAGCAACCAAAAATGAGGACTTTGAAATTATGTAACCTAATTCCTGTGGAACATCTACACTACAAAGTGTGTGCTAACAACATGAAGATACACATGCATGGACCTTTCAAATGCATCTCATTCATTTTAGACAGCATACAAATTATATACAGGAAAGTCCAGAAGAACCACAAATTTCTATATTCTGTTCAACTTGGCACCTACACCTTTTTTTTTTAAATTAAACCCCAAGCTTTCAAGCCCTTGAGCTGCATTTAGCCTTTGACAATGTGAGGTTGTCCAAAAGCTCATTTGACCCCCATAAGCAGTTGTGTCTCTAATGTGGGTCCTACAACTTGAAATGCTGTATCCTTAGCATTTCAGGGCCCGATTCCGAGAAAAAAAGGAAGAAGATTCAGGGCCACAATGAACAAAACACAAAGTTGAGGTCCCAATTTTGGACTTTCCTCTATGACATTTATTTTTAAGCAAATGTTAGGGTTCTTGGGTGTGAACACGAGTATGAAGCTCAAGCATCTCTTGGTGGGTGGGATCCACTGACAATGCAGCCCGACAGTCGCGCAAGGCAGCTGAAACATTGCCAATATGCTCGTGAAAGGCAGCACGCAGGTGGAGGAGGTGGAGGTCAGCTTTGAATGAAATCGCATGGCTCAACTCGGCTATTGCCTCTTTCTCCTTGTGGTTATCCATCAAAACTGTAGTACATTTCATAATAATATTTTAATGGAATTTTTGTCAACAATTGAGTTGCAAATGTAACCATTCGACCCTTAAGCTAACTTCTACTAGATTGATGCTAAAACATTGAGATAGCCCAAATAGCATTAAAAAAAAATTCTAAAGTGGGGCTAGTGTACCCATATGCATCTTTTCGGTTTAGTGCTCATTATCTCTCGAAACTAAGATCATGGATGCCAGTCCCCAGATCAAGGTGTACCAAAAGTACATCTATTTACCTTCCAACAAATCTCTATTGATTGCAATTTATAGATTGGTAAAAAATTGGGTCATAATTCACAAAAGCAGAAAGTCCAAACTAAAAAGGTTCTAAAACTAAGCACATTTCTTCCTAGTTTGTTTCTAGGCAATTCTAAAAGATACTATTCTTTGGGTTGGTGATCACAACTGTCAAAACTAATGGTGACATAAGCCCTGAAACACCTCAAGAACAAATCTTACAAAATGTTACAGTAGGTCCACCTAGGCTGTCTTTTGAATTTAAATCAGGTATTAGGTGAATGTCTTTTTTAGAAGTAGATATTAGGTCTTATTTCCAATATAATATTACCACTTTATAGGTTGTAGGCAGTTTGTTGTACCTGTCCTAGGGGGAGCAAAACCTATATTTCTATCCAAAATATTGGATCGAGTTATAACCTGCTCGTCAAAGAGACCTTGGTAAAGTTTGAAAAATCGAAAAACCTAACCCAACTTTTCCACTTGTCACTTACTTCAACCAACAATACCTTCCTCAAGTATGAAACATTAAAATATAATGCATATCTAGACTATATATGGTTGAAAGAGACTAAGCAGACAAGATTAGTTAGAAATACCTGCAGCTAACCAATATGGTCTGCTTAATATTTAGTCAACAAATAGAAGAAAAAAATAACAGAAGAGAACAGCACCTGCAGCCCGGTAACGGTATGGGTAGACCCGCAGAGGATCCAATTTGGTGACCATGTGGAGGTCGGCCTTGGTGAGATCACGCTCACAGTACTCTGACCTCTTTTCATAAGCAGAGGCATTGTTCCGTGCCTTCTCAATCAATTTTGTCATTTCTTCGTAGGCTTTGTTTCTGTCATTTCGTAAAAAGTGAACTCGTGCAAGACCTTGATGGGCCCGTGTGTGACCGATTTTCAAGGCATTTGAGTAGCACTCAGCTGCTTGGTCTAACTTGCCACAGTCCACATAGACGCTGCCGAGATTGTTCAGAGCCTGGGCAATTTTTTTTGTCAAAATAAATTGCGTTGATTATCTCATAAGAATATTGGGTTTGCTTGGCAACTTTTAGTTGAACTTTCCTTGGAATTTTAACATTGGTCCATGCATCAGTACCAGATTTCTTTTTCTGCACTCATAGTGAAATTGAGCGATTTTGCAAAATAACCAACAAAAAATTCAGTGAAAGACCTATTAATTTCCTACATAAACTAAAGCTTGAACAAAGACAAGTCTGGACACATCTGAAAAGGGAAAAAAAAAAGAAAGGGGCTCCAGTTTATTGCTGTATTTGCTCTTTGATGTGCATAAGTTCTAACGTGCCTTTATCCAATTTCCAAAAGAACATTTTCCTTTGCAAAAACTAAAATAAAATAATAAATAAGCAAATCACACACCTGACCCTTGCGTAGCCTATCAGAGGGACACTTGAGTGCCTCCTCAAGCAAAGACACTACTGCTGCAGACGAAGGAGGGTCAGGGCCAGAATCAGCAAGTGCATAGGCCTTGAGGAAGAATGCTTCAAAGGAGCGGTGAATTGCAATGGACTCCTCAGCCTTACGCAGGCCTTCTTCACAGTGGCCAGTGTCATACAGGATCCAACCCTCATACACCAGCCTCTCGTGCCTGCTCGATGCATGCTCTCGTGCCAGTGCAAGGCTCCGCATTGCCACTTCTGGGCAATTCAATCTGGCAATGACCAAGCACAGAGGAGAGTAAATACATCAAGTATTCTGCCAATTTTCTTGTTCCTAAATTATAGCATGCATTATTAATGGAAAACCATTATGTATTCCCCCTTGCACACTCTTGTTCTTTTTTTTCCTTGAAACCTGTTATCTCTCTCTCTCTCTCTCTCTCTCTCTCTCTCTCTCTATCTGGGGATCCATCAGTGCCTAATTAGTCCGGATCTACTCTTGTCTATAATATACAAAAAGAAGTAAACAAAGCAGTAATGAATTACTTACCTTAAAAGAAGTAAAGATTGCCTGAAGTACAAAACCCCCTTAGGAAGATCTGACTCCAGCATCTGACAAATAACACTGAGTGATCCAATATCATCAACAGCTGACCAGCGGTCGTACAAGTGCATCCAGCAGTCACCAGGTGTCCACCTCTCCACATGCTCCATTACCAGCATCTTCATCTGCCCCACAGCCACTCTCCCTTCAAACATCCTCCACTCTGGATTTAATGTGACTATAGCATGTATATCTCTCAACGCGCCTCTATAATCCTCCAATGCAATGTGCAGAGAAAACCGCATCTCTAGGCACTCCAGAGAAAGCTTGAAGCCCAAGATCCGGTTTATCTCAACTAGTGCAGCTTCTATGCTCTGTTTTTTCATTAAATAAGCAGCTCGGTACATGTATGGGTATACAAGTGTAGGGTCTGACAATGTGGCTCTGTTAAGGCTGTCCCATTTAGCGTCTCCCTCAGAGTACAAGGACCTCTCTTGGTACATCCAGCCGAGTGGCATTGGACAAGAGGCGATAACTGAATCTAACATCTTGATAGAGAGATGCTTATTACCTCTTAAGGAAGCAAGTCGTGCCAAACCAGCAATAGAATAAACATGGCCAGCAGAAAAGGCTAGGTTAAACAGCTCTTCAGCCTCTCTGTACTCCTTCCTAAGAAACCTAACACATCCCAATTGGTGCAGTGCAAATTGATTCTGACGTTTCTCACTGGCTGATTCAACCAATTTTTCTAGGAACAATACTGCGGTCTCAGACTTTGGATCATGGCTCATGGCAACCTCACTTAGGAAACAAAACAGAGAAAATGACGCATTACCGACAAGGGTCAATAAATGGTCTTGATTCAAATTGGAGAAGAGATTAACCACATGCTCGTCGTTTAACCACTCTGGCAACTCATCCAATAGCACATGCAGACAAGCCGCCGCTAGAATGGTGCACCCTAATTCCAAAGCACACTCCATGTAATCAATTGCATCTTGTCTCGTATGTACAAAAGTGGCAAGTTTTCGGTCACAAGCCTCTTTTAAACCCTTGCAACAATACTTATTTGAGAAATCCAGGATTTCTAGTAATACATCAGGGGCAAAATGGGGCAACTTACCAGTTAGGCTAAATTTACTCACTGCCCTCATGGCAAGAGATGAAATCCCATTGTTTGACATGTCAACCACCTCCAGTTTTGATTCTTTAAATCCTCCGTTGAGCATTGTGTAAAGAGGAGAAGATAGAGCTGCAATCTTTCTCCTATCACACGCAACCATATCATCCCCAATTTTGAAATATACCATATTTGACCCCCGCAAGGGATAATTGGTTTCTTCGGTTACACTTTCAATTGATATCTGAGACACAAAATCCAAGAGATTGAATTTCTGGCAGCATTTATGGCAAGACGAAAGGAGGTCTGAAATGGGTTCTTCCCCTTTCTTCTCATATTTTAACCAGGCATCATAAATTAGTTTCTCATGAATTGAGGTAGATTTTTCCCATGCCAATTGAAGGCTCCGCAATGACAGCTTGGTCTCGCCTAAGCCATGAAAAACCTGGAACTGTAGAAGAAGTAGGTTCGATCTTTGGTCCGGTTTGCATATCTCTAGTTCTTCGTGAATTTGTGCAAGGATTTCGACATAATCAGTGGGTTTAAATAGTGGAAAAAGTGGAGGCTCGGCAACCTTTATTAAGTTTTCTCTGCCCAAAGATAAGATATCTAAAAATTAAAGTTTGTTCTTCTTCAATTGAAAATTTTAGGAAAGTTCTCGAAACAAATTTAGAACTTCCAATGTAACATTTTTATATTCAGAGAAGTGGGTATTGACAAGCTACAAAGAGGCTTTTGGGCAAAACAAAGTATTTGCTAAAGTAATTCATTGGAAACGCTAACAGATTTGGGACTCTCATAGAAGAAAAAGGTTAGTTATACTATGCTATCTCAATTAGGGTATCTTAACTAGCCAAAATGTTGTACAATTTCCTCCTTGTGGAGGCATCCAGGGATTAAGATAGGGAGATAGAGGCAATTTGGCGGCCTTTACAAAAAAAAAAAGGAAAAGAAAAAAAGAAAAGAAAGCCCAAAGAGAGCGAGGTGCAGACTTACATAGAATAAGGGGATTGGAGCGAAGGCTTGGAAGAGAGCTTCCCTTTGTCAAACTGGAACCATGAATAAGGGTTGACACTCTGCAATTTTGTTTCTCTGCAAGAGAGCTCAGAGAAGAATAGCTTCCTCATGGGCACATACCACTCAAATTCACCCCCAAATCTCCAAAACACTTGTGATCTCTCTCCAACGGACCCAATTAACACCAGTATCAGATAAATTACACAAAATCTTTCAATGGGGATAAAGCTTGGAGTAAAGACACCCTTTTAAGTAGGCTAAAGTACCACGAAAAGAAACGACTGTTGTGTCTCTAACTAAACCTCCATAGCAAACCCAAAAACAAGAGAAAAGGGCAAACCTTTAGCTAAACCACAGAAAACCCACCTAATGTTTGAAGCACAATTTAAGAAAGCGCCCAAAATGAGTGGATTGAGAAAGAAAAGAACCACTGCACTAGAGAGAAGGAAAGAGACAGTTGGGGGGGGAGCTTAAGCTGAGCAAGTGGAGTTGCAGCGAATCATGGGTTTAGTCAAAAAAGGGAGAGAATATTAAGGGAGTATTGGAACTAGAGAGGGGGCTTTTAATTGCTTTTTATCAAGTGCTCTTGAGCTGCTCTCTTCTTTTGTGGGGGTGAAGAAGACGGAGGTGGGAAAGTGCTTATTGGCTATTGGCCTAGAGAGTAGAGGGCCTGTTGCTCATTCCATTCATCTTTGCTAGTTGAGTTCTTTCCGAGTAAACAAATGCAAATCATTTCTCCAGTATCATCTCCAGTTTTGTGTGTGTTGCAACAAACGCGCTCTTCTATTATTTACAGCCGACTTCTTTTCCTCTTTTTTTTTTCATTCAGAAAACTCCAAAACTAACCCCTCAAATCTACATATTTAACTGAGAGATCATATAAATTAAAAATAACAAAATGATCAAAATAATCTGGATGCATCTAATTGTAAACTTTCCAATTAAATTCAGAAGGCTCCGTATAAAAATAAGATAATTTAAAGATACCTGGTGAATAAAATGAAAACTATTTTTTTGAGAGAGAGCGTAACTTTTGTTTGTAATTATTGTAATAGTAAACATGGGCTAACTGTTGAATTGAATCAATACTAAGCCTTTTAAATACTTGTTTGAGTATAGCGAAGGTTCGGAACGTTTTGGCTGGCAACTTGGGATTCCTGAAAAAGCTCCCAATGCACACAAGATTGTTTGTTTATATGAAAAGACAGAAAAGGGTGGGTTGCTTTGCAAAGAGTTCTGCTGCTGCTTCAACTGCTTCGACTGCGTGTAGCGTACTACAGCATGGGCGCGGGCTACGGGGCTAATCATATTCGTGTTGATATTGGTACTGATACTGATACTGATACTGATACTGATACTGATACTGATATTATTGATGTTGCGGTGTCGCCAGCACTGGAGAGGATCCGACCATTCAATCGCCGCGCCAGCACTGCAGTAACCAGGTTTCGTTTTTATTAATTTGCTCGCAGTCATACATACATACGTGTTGCTTTGCAGGTTAAACTATTCACACTTAATCACATTGAGGTAGTCAAATCACATACACAAGTCCATCGAGTCGCCGCCACAGAATTCTAACAACCTACATATTAATATTCCAGTCCAGCATGTGCAACCCATTAACCTTGCTGATGTCCGGTATATTTGGCTTTACCAACCAACCAATGGGAAATTACCAAACAAAGATCCACTCACTTTTCGCTTCCTTTTAAATGTTACATTTTGGATCATGGGAACATCGCACACGAATTTCATCAAATGGGACACGCATATTGCACGGGTCCAATTAGTTTACGATTTCTGAGATACTTAAATCTAATTCCATCGTCTTTAGTTCGAAATTTAAACGTTGATGCAAAGCATGATTTACCAAACGATGTAAGAAAGAATTTACGTACATACATCTCGTTTCAAAATTTTCAATTGAGATCCACCTCTACCTCGTCTGAGTTGTCTATTTTTGCGCCGGGACGAAGACGACACCCGTGGAAGGAGCTAAATGCCTAAATCTTTGTACAAAGCGAGGAAAAGAAATGCACTGTTACAAAAACCGGACAGTTTGAGACCACATGTGGACCCGCCAGCGTCCCTGCCTTGGTCCCAGCTCGGATTTTCTATGTCAGCTGCTCGTAAAACATTACATGCGGCGCCATCTTATATGTAGGTATCCCGATTCCCGAATGAAAGTGGCTCGCCATACGCTAAGGCACCTGTTAATTATTACACAAAATCTGTGGCTAGCCCATGTGCTCGGAAGTTGGAATAAGTTCCTGTCAATTGTTTCCAATCACCTTTAATTTTGTTGCCCATTATTTTTCAGTACTTGTATAATTGCTCGATATATTATATCTTCTCTTATGGGTTATGAGTCATGAGTTATGACCTTGACTTTTTAATTATGTCGTAAATTAAGTGGTGCTACTTTAATATTTGGAATCCCGCGTCAGGACAACTGAGTCTGACACTAGTCCGTTAATTGTGATTTCAAAATGAAAACAAGATGTAACAATTGCATGTCAAATAGTATATACGGGGTCAATTCACACCAGGATGAAATATTTTGAATATATATGCTCCGGCGTTTAATTGGATTTAACTAAAAATTCAATATCTGGAATTGTAACAATCGCATGCCAAATAGTAAATCTGTGTTCCTTTAACAACCAAACTTTATATAGTATTGTGACTGATAAAAATCAATCTTAACTTCTCAACTTCGAAGGTGGTCGTCAAAATTAGGTTTAGAGATTCCTAAAATTTGAATGAAAAGAGTACGAACTAATTAATTAAACATGGTCACCAAACAACGCTTTGAAATTGCAGTATAAATCATGAAATTAAACGTCAAAGCGCGTATCATTAGTGTTTGTACTGTTACCAATTGTTATTAGATTGTGGTTTGATGTAACGGGGTCATGTCATTCCAATTTTCAATAGATTTATCAGTGATTTCAACTTCCGAGATGGCAATTAATCCATGATGAGGCGACAATTGCGTCACACACGTGGACTTGTAACACTTAACGATATAAAAGATATAAAAGATATAAAAGATATAAAATATATAAAAGATATAAAAGATATAAAAGATATAAAATATATAAAATATATAAAAGATATAGGTAGAGGTAACTACTAACTAGGTGAGGTGAAGATATAACGGCTACAAAAGCAGTGAGTCAGCCGGCAACAAACAGGGGTGGGGCAGCAGTGCACTGGGCACTGGGCACTGGGCACTAGGCACTGTGCGACTGCTAAATCAGGTTTGGTGGGGGTTTGGCCAACCTATTTCTCTCACTGCTAGCTCCAACTCTACAATCCCTCCTCCCGCTATACTCTCCACTCTCCAACAACAACTCTCTCATGCCTTTTCAGAATACATATTCTGCGTTCTGCTCTCAAACAATTCTACCAGAAAACGGATTCTAGCTGAACATAGGTCCCTGCGATTGCTTTCAGGTGATGCAGCTCAACCTACGTTTTCAGAAAGGATGTAACATTTTCTCCCTGCATCGTCATTTCCATGCAACGCCTCCCTCCTTTTCTTCTTATAATAAACTTATAATTCTAACTCTTTGTTTTCTTCTCATAATTAATTTTACTCGGTCCACTTGTGACTTGTCTCGTCTCTTCGGACTGGTACTGTTCCCCTCCTCCTTTATTCCGCAGAACTGCAAGTCAAACTGAGCCCATACAAAATAATAGGCTTTGCCTCCTAGCGCTTTTAATTCGTGGAGTTTTACATTTGTGTAAGACAGACAACTCATGTAACGAGTCAGTTCACTGTCACAAATTCACAATGAAGTAATTAATGATTAAGAGGAATCATACTTTCTTAATCTTACTAAAGAAGTTATTGTTAGCCATCATGAAGAGGAATTATATTCTTCTCAGTGCGCTAAGAAAGTTTAAGAAATCCTTACTGAACTGGTACCTAGGATTCCTGCTATGGTGTACCTTTTAAGTACTAAAAAGATCGCACCAATAATCTTCCCAAGGCCATGTCCACAGCCTACAGTACTGTTGAGTGCTGTTGATAATGATTAATGACTTTTTGAATAAATTTGAAAAAAATTAAAAATATATTCTTAAACTCATTCCATGTTATTTAAGCGGTGTTCTATATTTCAACGGCGAATAATAAAATTATATAAAATTTGTAATAATTCACATCTAATGATCTTTAGTAAAATATCACGTGATATTTAAATTTTATGAAATTTAAAACACAATCAATTCAAAAAATATATCCATAATTTTTTTTATTCCTAAAGTTTTTTCTAATTAATGTAAAAAAAAATATTGCTAATTAAGATTGTCAAGTTCACTATCGATTATTGTCATTGGATCTCCGTGAGAGAAGGACATTAAATATTGCACGCACTATTTTTGATGTGATATTTGCTGAAAAATATTCCACGACAGAAAGTGATTTTGGGTCCATTAAATTAATTAAGTTCTTCAGGGTAAGATTCAATAATCCCGCTGTTTGGTCCGACAGGACCCATTTTTTTGGTACTTGTATGAATCCAAACCAAATCTAGATTTGAAAAATGTCTTTGTAGTTTGTAACATATCACCATCAGTAAAATGGATTTAATTAATTTATCCATTTTAGACCAAAGGATCAAATACACAACGCTGGATCCTACTCGCAGTCATATCGCATGCTTTTCGAGAAGTTGATAGCAGCAGATATATACGGACTAAATAAAAAATGGTCCGGTTAATTGATTACAATTTAATTAACCAATCGTTAAGGAAATTGATTAAACCAAACGTGCAGATTAATTCAGTTCTGTTAACACAGTTTGATATTTCGATTTGTTTAGTTTCAATTGGTATATATAATTTAGGTTCCGGAGTTGGGCTTGATTTTATACATTAAAAATAAATGTTAATAAACCAATCCGAACAAATAAAACAAAATATGAGCACGTGTTTGTTATAGCATTGCAACAATTGCACGTGCTAATGGATAATTAGTTAAGAATTAAATTATTGCTTACCAAACTTGTTTTTTGTCCTAGTTTAGTTTTCTATTTTTTTTTTCTGAAAAGAATTTTGTACCAATTTAGTTAAACGGAGTATTGAATGAAAATTTAGAGTTTTTTTATTAGGTTTAATAATTATACATGTAATTGATTCGAACACCCAATAAGAAAGGCTCACAATCTTACATTATGTATATAGTTTACGCCGCTGAGTAAGGTGAGATAATATATACGTGGATCTCTTCATCATAGCACTTTCATATTTGGTGAATGCTATATATGTGATGTTAGCACATAACATGCAAAGTTTGATGCACATGATGTACTACTGTACTAGCATGAGCCGTCTAAGCTATTAATTTATTATAAGCGGGCATGCTATTAAGTATAATAGTACGGTTGTACCTGGGCTATCTCGTACGGAGTCCATATTCATGCCCAAGTGCTGCGTGCGTGCATGTCAAGTCCCTGACACGACGAGAGAGCAGCAACCCAATTAATTGCAGGTGGAGTCTCTCTCCATTTCGACTAAAAAACAACCCATCTTGCAATGAAGTTATGGCACACATAATGCTCACATGTAAACACGCCAACGACCGGAGGAAGGACAGCACCGAGAAAGACAGAGAGATCCCGTATTTGCCTCACATGCGTGCGTACACATCACATGTAGAAGGACCGAGTATACATACAGATTCTTAAGGTACCTACCCCTACCATATTTACATTTACAACCAACAGAAATTGCAATTTTAATGCAAGCTGCGACATCGAGCTCGAAACAAAAACGCGGTCATAGTCCCATGGAAGATACCAGACCGCGTCAAACGCCGTACAAAAGGAGCGTAGCCACGGCCTCTATTGGGCCCACAATAGCCCAATATACGATGGCCTGAAAGACCTGTTGATGACTAACGAATGGTGTGGAGTAGGCCTTCTTTCTGCTGTTATTCCGACACTTTCAACTCCCCTGATATGAAAAAGATTATTAAGCGACCATATGAAACTAAATGGATCGGATATCATTATCCGATTTTATTCGCATCCGTATCCGAAAAATAATGAAATCGGATATTCGAATACAGAAATTATCGGATACAATAAGTTTTCAAATTTTATTTCATTGTTTAAATAAAAAGAGAGAAATTTGTAACCAAACAGTTCACTTGGCACCGCTTAAACTCGGCACAATCAACTCCACCGAACAAGAAACCCTTCTGCAATACAAATATCAATCAATTCCAGACAACTTGATCAAGCGCTACACATACGACGACTATGTGTGGGCCGCGGTCGCTCTATATCTCGACATCATCAACCTTTTTCTTGCTCTCCTTACGATCTTCAGAGCAAACGAGCCCTACTTCTTAACTTATTAGAACTTGTTATAAGGTTGTGAAGAAAAGCACTGTGTAATTAATTGCATAACATATCTGCGATTTTGTAAATGTAATAAATGTGTGGATATTACTTTGTATAAAAAGGCATGGTTGTCAGGGTTGTTCTTGAGTCTTGATAAATATGACCGTTCAGCTTTTTTTTTAATACAAATTTTCAGAAGTTGCTTACGATTTCTGAGTTGATGTTTTATTTTTTCTTAAATTGGGTTTTGAACTGGGGAGACACTAATTAATATCCGTTGGTTGAAGCGACTACATTGAAAGGCCCTTGAAAGTTGAAGCACACATTAATTTCACTATATCTAAAGCAAGATAGAAAATATGCACTATATATGTTGAATTAATTGAAGACGATGTCATGGACTCTTGGTGAATTGAACAAGTGTATGGTACTATATTCTTTATATCAATGTGATGCATGCATGACATAGTGACTAAAATGATGTATTCGATCAAAATATGAATGAACGTTAATTAATGCAGCAGGCTTCTGTAATTTCTTATTAGAGATTTGGTGACATTAATATTGCTGCATACTGATACACACTCTTGACTTTCTGAAAATAATCTCAACGCATAATAAAGTACAAGTAATGAGTTGATAGGAGATGCAGTTATTATCTTTCTTACTTTCATGATATGATATTAATCCATATCAACCAGCCAGCTTAGTGCTTGACATTTAGCTAGGTTGCTAGCAGGTAGCAGCCTAGCTAGAACAGCAGAAATCCATTTGGAATGCGCTACTTGTTGACGTGTGAATGCATCGTGAACTCCAGCAGCAAATTTTAAATATCGAAATACAAAAAAATTATAAATAAAATATCGAGTTTCAAGTAACCATAACTTTTGAAAATTATAAATGAAATTGTGTAATTGGCCAATATCTTTCACGGCATAGCAAATTTATTGCCTAAAATAAGCAAATTCTTATTCAATAATAAGCCTGCCATATATATATATATATATCTATTTTGTAAAGAGAAAGGAAAATATATATACATGAACGTTGTAATTGTTTTGCACCGTAAAGGGCTGGACAGTGGGTCCCTTGCCATATCATGCAGAATAGTAGCGAATCGGATGCAATTAATCCGGACTTTATCGGATCGGACAATAGTGCATGTCAAGTTTCGTGGAAAAAAACGACTCGATTATAAACACCCAAACCCACTGCGTCTTCACACTTTCCTCTCGCACGATCGCAGCGTCATCACACACACACACTCTCTCTCTCTCTCTCGATAATAACCATGGCGCAAGAATCAAAACCCCAATTGGCGCAAGAAGCAACGCTGCATTGGGACTCGGGCGACGTCGAATCGGGTGGCGGAGGCGACCTCCTCTACCCGAAGATGACGGAGGATCCGGCGCTGCGCTGGGCGTTCATCAGGAAGGTCTACGCGATCCTCTCCCTTCAATTCCTCTTCACCGCCGCCGTCGCCGCCGTCGGATCCTTCCTCAGACCCATCCCCACTTTCCTCCTCTCTCACACCCCCGCTGCTTGGGCGCTTTACCTTATTCTGCTTCTCTCGCCCTTTATTGGTATACCTTCATTAATCTAATCTAAGTCTCTGCTTATTTCATTATGTAAAGATCATTTGATTTGGAGCTTTCTGGGGTTCTGTGACTAAATTTTGTTCAAATCCATTCGATCATTTGCACGCTCAGGAGCTGTTGTTAAGTATTATGTGAAAAATGAACTTCTTTTGTGCAAAACTTGTTGCAAATTTAGTTACTTTTCATTTCGCAAATTAGTTTGTTCTTTATAAGGGCAGTACATTTAACAATTGTATTAATTTTCCGAAGAGTCATTTGAAACAAAGATATTCAAAATACTGAAATTGGATTTTGTTGCAGATTGTGCAAGTTATTTCTAAAGCAAAATCGTGGGAGTTAACATTTCTTTTTTCACCTTTTTCTGATGTTTAGGAGTTCAGTTTTCCTCTCTACTAACTCTGTAATTTCTGACCATAAATTTATCAAAATTTTTTGATGGCAGCGATGTGGCCAATGCTGGTGTATCGGCAGAAGCACCCTGTGAACATCATTCTTCTGGCACTTTTTACAATTTGCATCAGCTTGAGCGTCGGGGTATCCTGTTCTATTGTCGGTGGTATGAATGAATATATTATTTTTTATATTAAGACTGTGCATCAACCTGTTGCACATTAATAAATTTTAACTTTTACCCGGTCATTGTAGGAAATTTTGAACCATAAGCTAGGCTAGTTCACTATCATAGTGTACAAGATATATATTAAAAATTAAAACTAATCTCTCTAAAAGAAAAATAAAGAAAAAAAAATTGGGCCGGGGAGTCAATGAACAACATGTACATTGAGTAGGTTCTTATTGCAAATATGGCTTCTGTCAAGATTTAAATAGATATTTTGAATAAGGAAAGTTGAGATACAAAAGAGATGAAACAGAGTCAACTTATATTATAAACAGCAAACGTACAGTTCTATTCATGGCTGTGAAAAAGATAAACTCTGTAATAACAATTATCACGCCTAATGCCTTCAGAGGAAATTGAAACATGTTCAGATAATCAGATTTCAACCTCAATATTATTGCTCCAATACAAGTCTACGTTTTGCATTGTAGTTTCTTGTGTTGATATTCACTACTATGTTTCCATTGTATTTTCTTGTCTGTTTCTATAACAGGTAAGGTAGTACTTCAGGCGGCGATACTGACGACAGTGGTGGTGGTGGGTCTGACACTGTACACTTTTATGGCTGTTCGGCAGGGACATGATTTCTCGTTCCTCTTTCCTTTCTTGTTTTGTTGCTTCATTGTGCTGCTTGTGTATTGCCTCATGCAGGTACACCATATATATATATTAGCTCCATACTATAATTCTTATGTATTCTTATTTTTTTTTTCATGCATTATTTTTAGGTAAATTGCCCTTTTTTTTTGAGTTGGATGCATTGTTCAGTTTGCATTAGTTAAGTCTGCTTAAGTTGTTATTGGTTCTTGATGAAGTTCTTGTTATGTGTAGTACTAGCACTGAACCTGTATCTCAGTAGCGATTACCATTGCTTGATCTTGATTCTTGTTTCTTTGTTAATTTAATGAAGATATTGGGTTTTAGAAAAGTCCAATGCCCAGTCAATGGGTAACATTCTTAAACTAGCACATCTAGTTGATATCTTCCAATAGGAGTAATTATTTTGGCCCAGCTAGTTTAGGTCAAAGGTGGTAGCCTACCTAGGACATCTATTACTGTGGATTATAGAAATTGTATTATGTTGTAACAAAGTGACTTCCCTTTTTATATTTTGGTGCAAGCTATACAAACAATATGATATGTAGATGAGGCGGACATCCTTTTTATGTTGACGCCAACAAAAATAATCTAAATGACTATGTTGTTTTGTTATGTTTCAGATATTCTTTCCACTGGGAAAACTGGCACATACAATATATGGTTGCCTGGGCACACTAGTCTTTTCTGGATTTATCATTTATGACACCGACCAGTTGATCAAGCGCCATACCTACAATGAATATGTACTTGCTGCAATTTCTCTCTACTTGGATGTGATCAATATTTTCATGTCCACTCTCACCTTCTCTTCCTCTTGCCACTGATCATAACCTATCTGCTAGTTAACATGCATTTAGAATTCTGTAGTCATGTGCTAATTTGATCATGAAGTTTATTTCGTTACTCGATTGGGAACGATTTTAGTTGATATGATATATAGTTGGATATTGAAGAAACAAGTTTGGACACTTTTACTCGAAATGTTTATATAATAGAAACGTTAAGATGGCTCCAGTGTTTTGTGGTTCGTCTTCCCAAATTTGATTTGACATATATAAATCTATTACAAGTCCATTTTGTTGGTTCTAATTACCCCTTTTATTGGTGCATTCACCTGTTGGTATGAGCTTGTAATAGACTTTACCTCGTGTCAATTTTTCTAATAGAGAGGTTGCCCACAAAATCAGGTGTATTCAACATTGACTCAATAGTCTGTGGACTGTGTTAATTATTATTTTAATCTATCAATGCCATGTAATTGTTGCCAAAAAAAAGAAAAAGAAATTCAGCTCTGCATCTTTAAGAATTGTTTCTACTTGATATAAATGTGATTTTGCTGTACTCTTTTAAGAGAAAAATTGGTAAGAATGATAGGATTTTTCTATTGCTAATGAAATCCCTAATTTATACCTAGTTTCGGTTGTAAGCGTACAACCTAACGAAGTAGTAAAGAGGGGTATCAAGCCACGGGGACGAGGTTAATTATTAATCATAATTCGTTCAATTAGTTAAGTAATTCGTAAATTAGATTTGGACAATTAGTAAACTAAAAACAAAGTAAATTAAATAAATTCTTAAATTAATTGAAATTTTCTAGAGCTTGATTTATCACAATACTATATTTAATTGACACTTTTAATTGCAATTATTATTATTTTTTATTATTTTGAGGGTTTCTAGAAGTAAGGTAGTATCATTCACTCTCATGACTTAATACATAATTTGATTTATTCAACCGCTTACTCTCATAATCATATTATTCTAAATCGAATCCATTTAAATCTATGCCTAGCCAAAATTTATCCTAAGCAGTTGAATTTCATCTTCTCATCCATCACTCAAAGGTCTAAGTTTAGTTTTGGGGTCCCCTTAGAAATCTAAGCTTCATCTTTCAACCTTAATAAGAGAAAATAAAAATTATAAATAAAAGATACTAATTAAACATAAGTATTGAGTACATAGCCTAACATTAGGAAATAAAAGTCTAGCCTCTCCTAGACATTAAAAACTGAAAATAAAAATAAAAGAAAGATAGAAATACACCGGTTTCTGTCTAGATGGCTGAATTTTTCTCCACTTCCCTACTCCATTGATTCTTCGATATCTTAAACCTAGCCTAACCAAGCTTTTTAAGCCAACCTAAGTCTATTCTAGTAGGGTAGAGGGAGAGTGGAGTAGCGGAGAAATAGTTAGAGTCATGCTAGATCATGAGATGTTTTTTGTCAAGTTTGGTAATGCTTAAATTAGCACAAACTGACAACTGCTGCAACTTCCTTGTGTGCTCTCTTATCCGCTATGGGTCAAAGCAGCACTGTTGTGGGACACAATAATATTTTGTGGCTCATGACTTAGCCATGTTTCTTCACTTCTACTTTGTGCGTATATGCTGCGGCTGACAGTGCATTTGCTGTGGGTCGCAACAGTGTTGTTTGAGACGCTAAATATTTTGAATGTTCGATTTATGCACTACTCTTATTGGTGTTATCTCTCCAAAAGTATCTCAATTGCTTCTTTAATTCTCCTGAAAATAGAAAATAACACAACTCCTACATCTAAAAGTAAATTAAATTAAATAAATTTCAAGTCCTTTGATCAAAATTTAGAATTTAAACCCTTTCAAAATATATAACTATTTTAGGCTCATCAAAGAATTTCAAAATTATTCTCTCCATTGTTGTGTGATGTTCTTATGTCAATCCTCTTAGTATATTATATAAACTAAAGTTGTTTTTCAGGTTTGTCCTGAAAAATATTTATTAAAGAAAAATTATTTAAAATAATATAATTCTTAATTACAAATTTATATGCAACAATTTAAAAAATAAATAAATATATTTTGAAAAATAATTTGTATGATTAATATCATATTTATTTATTTTGAAAAAAAATAAATAAATATACTAAAGCTCCATATTGGATGACTTTTTAGGCAGAATTATCATGATATATGGTAGTTAAAGTGAACGAGTTTTGTGAAATACCATGGAATTGAGTATATTTACTACATCTAGAAGATTGCAACATTTAACAAAGAAGAGGAAAACAACTATTTTGTTTCCACAAAGAAAAATGATAGATGTGTTGCGTGATACACTCTTGATGAAAAATTGCAGTAAAATATTGCTGAAAACCAAAGTTATACTCTCCATATGCTTGTGGGGTTGTTATTGTGCCGATTTTCTTTATATTGTTTGCTCGACGGTATTTCCACATGCGTGGGTCAGAATTTTTGTATTAGTGGGCCAATTTTCTTTAATTAGGAAAGAGTTCTTAGTTGCATTGACAGTTGTGCAGAATTGACGCTACTGTGTGCAAGGTGCTTGATTTATAAGTAAAACTAACCATATTAGTTTGACAATTTTGCTTGAACATAGGCTGAATCGTACACTACAACACAAAGGGCTATGCAAGCTATTAAGGCTAGACTACACCATACAATACAAGAAAAGAAGAGTGCCAGACCAACATGAGCAAACAACAACGTAGGCCATTACTGAAGTTACACCTAGCGGGATTGAAGAACTCAAGGCTAGCTGTGAAGGAGACAAACGGGCACAATAGATTTTATAAGACGCTGGAAGCTGGACAACAGGAGGAGGCTGAATCAGTAACTGTGCATAACCCCTTGTGACAACAAGTGTTATCAGGTGTATGTTGCATGCTCAGCCTAAGAAATAGATCAACTGTATTTACTTGACAAAATGGCGGTACAACACCAATTACCACACTGCTATTGAAACGATCCCTTTCAAATAAGACAAGCCTTAAATAACTCAAAAACTTGATGAATGTAATTTACAACTAATATATATGTGGACCAATCAGCATTGCACCATCTTTTGTATACATGCACGAAAAATGTATAATACATAAGTCTACACGTATTAATGTCAGGAAGTGCAACGTTGGAAGTAGCCGTAGAGTCGCAGTATTTTGAATTGGTGAAGGAAGAGAAGGGAGAGGATGATCGGCTGAGTGATATGGGCTTTAGCAGCGCTATGCAAAAGGAAGAGATGGGAGAAATGAGTACTGGCCCGTTAAGTGAAGATGTAAAGAGAATAACAATTGAGGAGGTGTTGGTCCTGTACAGGACATGTCCAGTGGAGGAGTTGAGTGTTTTAGGTGAAATGGAGGAGCACGTTAATGTTAAATTTATTGGATTAGATGGCGTACGTGCATCAATTCAATCCTCTCTATTTGATTGACTTGCGTCATGTGCAGTTTCGGCTTTAATTTCACCACTTCTTTTATTGATCATAACCTAAATATATTAGATAACTTATGGTTTTAATTAATTAATTTTATTATGTAAGAGGATCTTCATTTCACTTCTAAATGACTTGCTAAATTGATATGACACTTGTAATTAAATTTTTAGAGATGCAGAGTATTTGTTAATTTAACAATCTAATTCAGTTAAGAAGTCTTTCTAAAATGTTATGTTAGTATTTGTAATTTTTTTACAAGTGATATGATAATCTCCATCATGCAATTGAAAAGTATTACTTTCTTTATTAATTAAAATTTTTCATATCTGCGAATTAGTAATTGTAAGGATAAAAGTGTTTGCTGCCAAAAAAAAATATAATACCAAAAATACACACAAATTAAAATACATGAAATTAACAAATATGATTTCATGTGATTTAATGCCGAAATTTAAAAATTACGAAATTATGCCCAATTTTGTAATTCACCACGTACGAAATTTATTTCTTGGAATTAAGAAACAATTCCATGAAATAATCATGCCAAATATTAAATCATGAAATTATGCTCAATTTCATGATTTATCACATATGAAATTTATCTCTTAAAATTAAGAAATAATTTCATAAAATAATTATTATGTGAGATTAATGCCCAATCGCATATGATACACAATGGTGAAATGAAATTAATGTCTAATTTCATTCCCAAAATGCCAAAAATATTTTTTAAAAATCATAGAAAGGCATTCTATGATTTTACAATAATTTTCATGATTTTATTATAAACAATTTCATGAAAAATAATTTAGAAATGAGAAAAGACAAATAAAATAGCAGTTGGGGAAAATTTTGTGTGCAATTTGGGAGCATAGAACATACTTGGGTACAATTTGGAGAGCCAAAGCATGGCTCCCCACTTCTCTCCAGCGAAAAACAGAGGGTGGTCTCGGTTCATGTACACCCACACTCAATGTAATGCTTCGGCTCACGTGAACCGAGACCACACAAAAGGAAGAAAGAATATGTGTCTCATTTAATATGACATATGGGACCTTAATCCACTCTCCCACTTACATTGGAACCTACATGGATTTTTAAACACAAAAAAAATAAAAAAACAGAGGAGGGGCTGTGCCACTGCCACTGGGCCCCACATGGCAAATCCTTCTCCCTCCTCTCCTCCCTCCTCTCTTTCTTCCCTGCACGAAATGGGTTCGGCCAAGGGCTGGCCAGCGGCGGGGCAGTGACTCCGAGGCGTCTCACGGCGATTCCTCTTAGCCCCGGGTAGAGATCGATGAGAAGAATTCGGGGAAACTATCAATTTCAAGAATAGATGAATGAACGAGGGAGAAATCGGGTACGAAAGTTATCTCGGTGAAAAGGCCAAATGAGCAAATTGGCGACCAAGAGCTCAAATTGAATGGTCTTAGAGCATCTCAAGGGTGTCACGATGATGTTCAAAGTGTATATTTGAGGTTTGGAACGCTCAATTAATGGGACCACCGATTCACATTCGGGTGTAAACCGAAAAAAATTTAAATTGGCAAAATTAAGATATGAGAGTTTGGAAAATGCATAAAACATGTAAATGCAACATGTTTGAGACCGGTTGACACGATAAACAAGTGTTAGAGAGGCTTCAATTTAATTGGAACACGTTAAGCCTCAAACCGCCACCGGGAGACACCAAACCATGCCTTGGATGCTCATTTCCGAGAGCCAGCGCACCAATACACGTGTTAGGCTATGATAGGTGAAGCATCTCTGCGAAAGAAACAGAAGGAATCTTCCAAAAATGAGCTGTTACACCTCTTGAGCCCGGTTGGCTCAATTTCGGTCATACGATTAATTCAACGCTCTAGATCAAATCAAAACTTCCCTGGAGTGTTGCCCTAGCTCTTGGGTTATAAATAAACCCCCAGAGAAGAGAAATCAGGAGCCAATACCCCCCCATAAGCTCAAGCTTGGCCAAAGCCTTGCCAAAACCAAAATTAAGTCTTAAACCCTCTTCTCTCCAAATAAAGCTCTGTTAGAATAGAAAAAGAAAGTTGTTGTAATTGATTGAGACACAAAGGGGCCAAGCTTTGAGCTTGGCTTGGTCTCAATTGAGCTCTAGGGGCTAGTCTCACCTTGATGGGTGAGATAGTCAAGCTTTCGGGTTGGAGATGGTGCACATGTGCCTCTTCCCTTACCGAGCTCAATTGGTAACCAAGCATGAGTCTCAGGTGCTTACTTATGCGTATTTTCTATGAAATTTGATAAACACACGATAACCAATCGGCACATGTTGATTTGGTTCAATAGGGATGGGCACATGTTCATACCCTCTTCTCAAACCCTGTGCACATGCGCAGTGGTTATATAAAGGCTCAAAACAGCTTAATACAAACTGTTATGCAGCCAAATTTCATAGAAAATAAAACTCCCCATGTTTATGTGATATTATTTGTTGATATGTTATATT
The DNA here is from genome assembly GCA_037678475.1 of x Bolboschoenoplectus mariqueter. Taxonomy (NCBI): domain Eukaryota; kingdom Viridiplantae; phylum Streptophyta; class Magnoliopsida; order Poales; family Cyperaceae; genus x Bolboschoenoplectus; species x Bolboschoenoplectus mariqueter. The sequence continues at coordinate 3,588,318 of CM075266.1, read as the reverse complement.
AAATGCAATATTATATGAAGTTTTGATCAAATCTGGTTTTTTATCTCTCCTTGATCTTTTATTTTGCATTTTAAACATGTTTGGATGCTCAAAATCATATTTGAGTAAAAGAAAAGCAATAAATATGCATGCTGATATGATTCCAGTAAAGGGGCATTTCTGTCCAGTTGAGAGATCAGTCCATATCTCTCAATCTGGTTGTTCATTTTTCATAAAATTTCACAGACCTGTAGAGTAGGTTTATATTAACTTACATTTCGAATTTTATAATTTTTGGAATTTTCTGTGAATTGTTATGATTTTTCAAATCTCATCAGTCCAAAAAATCTCAAAAGTCAACTGATGGTCAAACACCAAACTCAACATCCAAAAAAAAAAAACTGATTTAAATAAAAAAATATAGCCTGATAAAGGGTGATTGTTTATTTGATTTGTATTTTTTTTTAGTTGATTAGAATGTGTGAATTACTTGAAAAAATAAAAAAAAGAAAAAAAAAACAGAAAACAGAACTGGCACAGATCTGGCATGTGCCTTATCTGGCCAGTTCAAAGATCAGCTAATATATGTCGATTTACTCATCCATTTGATCTGAAATTTAGCAAGAATATAGAGTGTATTTTCATGGACATGTTACCAAAATTTCATATTTTTTTGAATTTTCTGTGATTTTATATGAATTTTTGAAGTTGGGTCTGTCAAAAAGAAAAAACTGGGTTGGTTCTGTTTTTTTCCTTTTCTGTTTTTTTCTGTTCCTTTCTGTTTTTTTCTCTTTTTTTTCTCCAGAAATAAAAATGGTGAAATTGACCACTCAAATATACTGGAACATGATTAAATATGTTTTTAGAAGAATCAATTGAAGAGAAAACAAAGATAAATGAACGAATTTTCAATCGGTACCAAATCCATTTGAGTCCATTCGGTACCGGTCGGTGAAACTCACATATTCAGAGATTTAAATTAAAATTAAGCTTCACAAACTTGTTTTTTATGTTCTAACGATGCTACAGCTCGAAGGAATTGAACCAATTTGACAAAACGAGTTCAAAATCGACAAAAAACCAATTCCTCACGAATTTCCAGCCCTAGCCGAACTGGTGGTGCCAATTCCGGCGATCGCCTGAGCTAGTGGCCCCGAGACCGGGACAATAGTGTCCTCCTCGCCGAGACGACTCCGATGGTTCCCCCTGATCGACGATCCGACGCCGGCAGAGCTCCGATCAAGCAAGAGTACGAATATTGATGCATATGAAAGTGTGAATATTGATGAAATTTGAACTCAAGCATATGGGAGGGAAATCGCACGGATCTTGATGTCATCCGACAGCCCAGAAAAATTCAAAGTTTGGAGCTTGATGATCTAGCTTTAAATCAACAGCTCACATTAATCTATTTCAAAAAACAGACTTTAAATATTAAATAAAAATAATTCCTTAAAACATTTGATCAAATATGTCAAAAATACATATATGCCCAAGTATTTGACCAAACATGTCAAATATGCAAATATGCCCAAAGTTCTGACCAAACATGTCAAATATGCAAATATGCCCAAACTCTTGACCAAATATGTCAAATATGTAAATATGTCTAAATCTTTGACCAAATATGCCAAATATGCAAATATGTTCAAACTCTTGACAAAATATGTTAAATATGCAAATATGTCCAAATCTTTGGCCAAACATGCCAAACATGCAGATAAGTCCAAAACTTGATAAAAACATACCAACATATCAAATCATATCAAATCATGTTTCAAGAATGTTAAACTGGCAGTGCGCTTCAGGTTTAACGTACCTCATTTTGGAAATCGATAAAGAATTATACGTTCCCGATTCTCCAAATTTCTCAAATTTCGAATTGGCATAGCGCTTTAGATTCGGGATTTGAAAGGTCAATAAACTGTTTAGGACGATACGCCCTTGTCTTTGACATGAGCCTCTATAGAGATTAAACATCTCTGGTTCCTTGAGTATCGAGTTGACAGTGCGCTTCATATTCGAACTCCGTGAGATCAACAAGATTAAACGTCATCGATCTCTGATTTATGAGAAATTATACGTTTCTCTGACTTTAGATCATACGTCTTTAGTCTTATTTATATCTTTTGGTTATTTTAAATATGTATTACATAAAAGAAGAAGGAAGAAATAAAGCCATAAATCTGATCCATATATTTTAATTAGTTTAGCCCATTAATCAGAGGTTCCCGAGGCGAGATCCGGGGTAATTAACGGCGGGGGCTTGCGCCCGTCGGAAAATAAAAGTTTCCACAATCACCTAAATAATAAGTCCTTGAGCGCACAAACACGCGCAGGGATGTACCTGCACCTTCTTTCCCCGTGAGCGAGGACGCCGATGCCTCGCGCGTGAGCCGCGAAAAAGGGCCGCACAAAAAGAAATACTAAAATTAATATGCAAAAAGTAGTTAAATTGATAATGTGATAAAAAAAAATTCAATTTCTACAGTTACAAAGACAAAAATGTTCTAAAGTGTGAAAATAATTATTTGTGTTCATTTTTATTGATAGTAATTTAACACTAGAACCTTTGGATTGGACCCTCCTATAAAATTATTATGATTATTTAGTACAAAATCATTTTTTATCCTTGCGTTGTGAACATAGTTTTAGCTAATAATATAATTTATAGTTAAGTATTAAAGGCAAGAAGAGTTTGAATGTTCTTTGATCGAATTTTCTATAAAAGAAGTTTGAAAAGTGGATGAAGTGTTCATGTATCTTACACTCTTATGAGGCTCTGTCCAGTCTGGATTTGATTTGCACATCTTTTTATTTATCAATTTTGTTGGGTTAGTGGTACCCTCTTCAATCAGCAAGTTAAAAAATGTTTATCTTCTCTTTTCAGTCGCACGTGTGTTCAGTTGCGATAGATCGTGCAGCCGTTAGCATCGAGCCTTAATTATGTGCCAATTTATCACGAATGAAACGTGAGGATGGACGGAAGAACACAATTTGCACAAAAAAGAAGAAGAGGAAAAGCAAGTAAGTCGAGAACCTCTGTTGTTGACTGTTGAATGTTGAGTGTTGACAGTTGACAGTGTACCAGTGGAACTTTTGAAGAATCCCAACCCATTAACCCAGACCAGACGGCCTCATTAGCACCCATTGGGCTTTTCACATTTTGGGTTGAGGGGTTAGCTAACAGCTTTTTGAAGTTTTCGTATTTCAAAATATTAAAATCTCCTGTCGCGGGATCCCATTATCCTTTTCTTTTACAGATTTCAACCTAGTTTTTCATCTTGGTTTTGTCGTCTAATTAATTCTAAAAGGTCTTTTAACTGAGGCAAACTGATTTAAACTCTCTATTCTGGCTTGAAAACTGGTCTCTCTTCGGCCATCTCAGATGCACTTTTCCTCTTTTATCTTGTGCGCTCGCTCATCTCTAATTCAATATTTTACTTGAGATACGTAATTTGTATATACAGTTTTGTATATGATAATAATCATAAGAGATTTTTTTCATTTTAAAAAAAGTTATACAATCCAGTAAAAGCAAATAACTATATATAAGTTCACAGAAGTGACGCAATGATGAATATTGTTTATAAACTAACCAGTTATTTATATCAAAAAAATATAACCAGTTATTTATATCAAAAAAATATAACCAGTTATTTATATCAAACAAATATAACCAGTTATTTATATCAAACAAATATAACCAGTTATTTATATCAAACAAATATAACCAGTTATTTATATCAAACAAATATAACCAGTTATTTATATCAAACAAATATAACCAGTTATTTATATCAAACAAATATAACCAGTTATTTATATCAAACAAATATAACCAGTTATTTATATCAAACAAATATAACCAGTTATTTATATCAAACAAATATAACCAGCTATTTATATCAAACAAATATAACCAGTTATTCTGACACTGAAATTTGAAGAGATGTCTCATGCAATACTTCTTTACCAAAAAATATAGTGCAGATAAATAAAGCAGCAGTAAAATGAACGCAGCTTATAACATGTTTCTTATCATATTGGCGGTTTCAAGGAAGAATAATCATGATGTGGTAGTGAAAGGGACCGAAGTTTATGAAACGCATTCCCATCGAGTGTATTTAATTAACTTCTTCATATGGGTTTGTAACAGTTAACAAGAAAAACAAAGATAATTACTTTGAATGGTTATTTACCACAGCTACAAAGAGAATTAACCTCTTGAAAGAATTAAGAAATATTAAAACATACTGGCAAGGTACTTGTTTATTAAGTGGAGATTTCAATATGATCAGATATAGGTCCCAAAGAAAAGCTATAATTTATAACCATGCAATTAGTAGAAGATTTAATGCTGTTATTAATGATATGCATTTCATTGATTTCAAACCTAATGATAGAAAATTTACATGGTCAAATTACATAAGACTGACTTCATTTGCATTATTAGATAGATTTTTAATTAATCGAGAATGGGAAAAATAATTTCCTTTTAGTGTAACAATTTCATTACCTAGATATCAGTCTGATCACAATGCAATCATTCTAATGACTGATAATAACAGAAATAAAAGACTTTCAAAGACAATAAGATTTGTAAAAGTTTGGATTAATCAACAAGGGTTTTCAGAATTAATAGTTAAATGGTGGCAAGAATATAAATTAGAAGATGATATAGGACAAAATTAGAAATGTAAACTATAATATTTAAGGAAAAAATTTAGAGGATGACACGCAAACTTTAGAGCTGATCAAAAGAAAAAGAGAAAAGTTTTATTTGAAGAAATAGAAGAATAAGAATTAATACAAGAGGAAAGAGATTTAGATCAAGATGAATTTAATTCATGGAATAATTATAAATAAGAATTAGAGGATGACACACAAACTGTATGTAAAGATCCAGATTACAATGGTTAAAGGAAGGTGATGCTAATATCAAATTCTTTCATACTATAGCCAATAATAGACAGAGGAAAAGTTTTATTTTCTCATTAGAAATAAATGGAAAATTGGAAGCTGACCCTACCGTTCTTCAAAAACACATAACAGATTATAATAGATATATACTAGGCGCTACTACAGAAAAAACTATCTTTTTACATCCAGATATTTATGATGATTAACATAAACTTACAATTGAACAAAGTTTAGATTTAGAACAATCATTTACATTAGAAGAAATTAAAGAAGTAATTTTTCAATCCAACCCATCTAGAGCACCAGGGCCTAACGGAATTTCTTTTCTATTCCATCAACAGTATTGGAATTTAATTAAAGAGGATATTTATAAGCTTGTACATGCATTTTATCACAAAACATTAGATTTAAGGAAAATTAATCATGCTTCTATCTGCCTAGTACCAAAAGTAAAAGAAGCAAACATAATCCAAAAATACAGACCAATAAGTTTGATTAATTGTAGCTTTAAGGTTATAATTAAACTATTAACTAATAGACTTGCAAAAGTAATGAATTTTCTGATTGATAGCTCCCAGACAACTTACATTAAAGGAAGAGTAATTTTTGATAATATTGTTTGTGCACAAGAAGTGCTTTTTCAGGTCAAAAGGAATAAGTCAAAACGAATATTACTTGAATTAGATTTTGAAAAAGCCTTTGACATGATAAATTGGGACTTTTTATTAGAAATCTTAAAAATTAGAGGATTTGAGACTTATGGATAACATGGATTAAAACATTTTGAATAGTGGACAAACATGTGTGAACTTCAATGGTAAACTTGATAATTATTTTCAATGTAAAAGAGGACTGGGACAAGGTGATCCTATATCACCCTTTCTTTTCAATTTAGTAGCCGATCTATTAAGTACTATTTTAAATAATGCAATGAGAGCTGGATATATATAAGGTCTAGGTAATTTTGGTAATAATAAAAGTGTATTAAATCTAAACTTTACAGATAATACATTAATTTTTCTCAAAGCTGATTTTAAAATGACAGAAGCTTTGAAATTATTATTGATTGGCTTTGAACACTTATCAGGACTAAAATTAATTTCTCTAAGAGTGAAATGCTTCCTAATCATTTAAATCAAACTGAATGTGCACTTATAGCTAATATAATAGATTGTAAAGTAACTAGCTTACCAATTACTTATCTAGGTGTCCCATTACATTGTAGAAGGTTAAAAACGGAAGATTGAAAAATCATAATAAATAAAATACAGAAGAAATTAGATAATTGGAAAGATAAAATTCTATCATTAGGAGATAGAGTAATTTTAGTAAATGCTGTTTTATCTGCAATACCCATTTATTGGTTGACAATATTCAAAATACCAGTCAAGGTTAGGAAAATAATAGACAAAATTAGAAGAAACTTTTATGGTCAGGAAATACTGCTAATCCAAAAAAATTTAGTCTAGTTGCATGGAAAATAGTATATCTAAGTAAAGAACAACGAGGATTAGATGTTAAAAATTAAGATTTAGTTAATAAATCACTTTTAGATAAATGGTTATGGAGATTTTTTGATCAAAACACACAAGGCTTATGAAAGGATATTATTGAATATAGATATAGCAACAAAAATTCAATTAAATCCTTCTCTTCATTTTGGCAGGGTGTTTATAAAGAAAATATTACTATAGATTTAGGTATTAATAAAATATAGGTAATGACCGAACCATTTCATTTTGACATGATAGATAGACAAGTGAATGCTCCCTGAAAACATTATTTACTGAGCTATATGAAATAACTTCTTACCCAATGAACACAGTAGCTCAAACTTTTCAAGAAAGAATATGCAGTATACAGTTTAGAAGACAACTAACTGGCCAACTAGTAGATAGATTTTATTCCTTAATAGATTACTTAGCTAAATTTAATCCTTCTAACACTAATGATTCTATTGTTTGGAGATGGAACAACAATGGCATCTTTACTGTTCAATCTTATTACACATGGTTAGAATATAATGGAATACTAAATGAAAAAGTTTATTCAACTTGGCAATCATACTTACCTCTGAAAATAAAAATATTTCTTTGGCTAGTCCAAAAGAAAAAAAATACTTGCCAAGGATAACTTAATCAAAAAAGGATGGTAGGGCAATCCTCAATGTGTATTTTGTGCTCAAGATGAAACAGTGGATCATCTTTTTGTTACATGTCGTTTTGTCGAATTAATTTGGTCATGGATAGCAAATTACAATAATTTCAATTTTACTTGCACCACAGTTCAAGAAATCTGGCAATTAGATAATCTTATACCCTTCAAGGATAGGAAAATCGTAGAATTAGTTAGAGGCGCTATTATTTGGATAATTTGGATTGAAAGGAATAAGATTATTTTTAAAGGAGGTAATTTGTAAAAGTATCAGATCTTTAGGTATGAGTATAATTTATGTGGTAATATACTGGTGTTAGGTAGGGAAAAATAATTTATATCTAAAAGCCCAATTAGTAGTACTAAGTGATGTGGAAGATTTACCTCTTAAACTCGATGCAGATACTAATAGTTCAAATTGAATAATTTAAGGGATTAATTCTAAAGAGGTACAATCAAGGAAGGTTGCTCCTACCACATTGAAGAGGATTTTCAGAAAGCAGTCTTGGGTTTGGGTCGGATCCAATGATATTTCAGTCTTGGGTTTGCTCTTAGAATTGCGTACTATTTGTTTTCCAACAGCACTTTACAATAAATTGTTTGCAAAAAAAAATGTAGGAGTTGCAAGTTACAGATGTGTGAAGATGTGGAGAGAGAGATTTTTGAAGAAAGACAAGAAGTAATTGACCTATTATTTCTTATATACCTATAGTACCGGGTTATGGTACCAGATTGTGGTAGACTGTTTGTAGCCTTATATTTCCTTTAATTTCTTAGACAAAACAAGTAATTAGTTTTGTAAACTCCCTACAATACTGAGTTGTAGTACTCAAAACAATTCTAGTTTCAACATGAAATTGGTGGTATATACCACTATTTCAAAAAAAAGAAAAGAAAAATAGAAGTGAGAAAACAGATGAATAATAACTTTGAACTAAGAAGTTTTAATTACTAATAGCACATTTTCTTGTACGGAAAATCTCACTTTATTAATTTTCTGATGTCATTTTTTGTACACATGCATCCAGCATATGCATTTTCAAAAGCAAAAGTACTTGTATTTCCAATTTACTCTTTAGTACGTAGCAGGCTATCCATTTCTTCATATCACCGACAACATTAATGCCTAATTACATTTGTTTAAATATTGACCATCAAATAAAAAAATTGTCTAAATAAAAGAAAAGAAAAGAAAAAAAAGGTAACACAAGCCTATGGAATTGTGGAAGTCGGTGGTACAGTGGTACGACAGCAGGGGCAGTCAGGGTGAGCAGCCAGCCATGGGAGTACGCAGTCGGAATGATACTTGTGAGAGCAAGGCAGCTGTATCACCTTCTTCTTTCCCTTTACCTTATCCAGGCAGACGGCACATAGCTCATCAGCACTCGATGCTAATCTCTTCTTTAACAAAGGGCTGTCAGGCACAGTTGATTTTTGGGTGGCTTCAACCAGATTTACTCTTTTCGATGTTGTTTCATTATTTGTGCTTGTTGTCGTGTTTTGCTGCCTGGATGTATTTGCACCATCGCGCATAAACTGACTCCATCTGTAAAAGTTCTGACGGTGTTAGAAATCAGGTCACTCATTCTTCATGGTTATTTTCTTAGATGCACTCTGTAGCAACTCTACTATATATGTTACAATTTTTATTTTTTATTTTTTAAAAAGAAAGCCTAATAAATCTTAATATTGCATATGGGGTATATGAGGGACACTGTGATTGCAATTATAAAGAGAAGGCAATAACAACTGCAATTAAAAGCAAACCAGTTGAAGGAATGCTAAGTGCACAACTGTAAAACAATTACATACAAGATTCTTAAGATCAGCAAGCAATTTTTCCCCACAACTATATATGAAGTGCAACACATCAGCCCCCACCTTGTTTGTGAAATGGAAAATTACATAAACCTCATCTTCAAATTAAGCTTTCCGAAAGAAATCAATTATTATCCTTATTCTTTTTTCTTTACTTCAGATTTATTTTTCTTTTGATTGACGTGCTTATGCCAACACAAATGATAATCAATTTGACTGCAAAGGTTAGCACCGCAATTTAATTAGCAGACGGTTTTCTCTCTAACCAAAAGGAAAAACAGAGGAGGTACGCAGTTCGAATTTCAAACTCCTAGCACGCAAATAAGCAAATCAATTCAGTCACTAATAACATTCTCTTAAGGGCTTGACATGCGGCGAATCCTCTTGAAAGAGAGGTCTGCCTTCGGAAAGGGGGGACCCCGCAATATTAATTTGCTCACCAGGTAACTCAACGTACAATTAATATTGTTAAAATTAAATTATCTCCTCACAGAATAGCAAGACTGATATTGGTATTGTAATTTTCGTGCAAAGAAAAAGGACCAATTCGCAAATATGGAAATTGGGGGGGGGGTGTTTGGAGAACAAACCTGGGGCTGGAACTTGAATTGGACGACGTGGGTGGAGCAACACCACGCAGCTTCTCCTCGAGCCTTATCCGAGCCGCCAGAGCCGGCTCCGCCATGCTGGAATGAAGCGGGCCCTGGGGCTGGCGAATGTGGCCATGTGGACCCCACGGTTGGATCTCGTGGTTGTGAAACCGCCGCCTCCTTGCTACCTCTACACCGGGGAGCATCATCTTTAACCTTCTCTCTCTCTCTCTCTCTCTCTCTCTCTGTGGTTCTCTCCGCCTCTCGCTTTATGAGCTCCTCAAGTGGCGTTAATTTGAGCAGGGGTAGGGGAGGGATGCTAATTTAGTAATTTATGAGGTAGGGAAGGTAAGGTAATTTGCAAGGGGAAGAGACGATAAGAAGAAGAGGTGACGACGCTTTATTTGACTCTTGTTTGAGCTCCTCTAATAAGTTCACTATTAGGAAATGGGGCTATACTTGTAACAAATTACGAAAAAGACATATATATAGGCCCTGCTTTGTATGTCAGGAGTGAGTGCCTCAGTGGTAAAGTCGAAATATTATGAGAACAGTTAGGTGAAAAGAAGGGCAGGAAACGTCGAGGAGTTCGCTTAACGAGCTTGACCGGAAACTACACGCGCTCACATTTCTTTGTACTTTTTTTTTTTTGGGGGCAGAAAGAAGTTTCTTAGATGTTTCGATCCGGAGAATAAATTAATTATTTTTTTTTTCGTGCGAGAAGGATATTAGCGACAGATAGGGAATAAAAAACAGTACGGTGTGTCAGGATTTTTTTACTGTAGATACGGTACGGCACGTATGGATAAGAGAGGCGATACAGTACGGGACACGCATAGGCACGATACGGGGACACGCGTAGGCACGGGTAGACACGGATAGGCACGGCACAGGTAGGCATGTTTAGCACGGTTAGCACGGATAGCACGGATAAGCATAGTATGCACGGATTGTGGGCCGTTGGATGTTGATCGGACGATTGATTTTGTAATTTTTTGGAGAGTTTTTGAAAAGATTTTAAAAACTAGGCTAATATGATATATAACCCCCAATTTGTGTACCCTATCGTATCTCCTCTCTTTAACAATGTTAAACACCTTTTAAATAACGTACCCCAATAAACACATTTTAATTTAAAATTCAAATTTAAAATAAGAAAATGACCAAAATACCCTCATTGAATTTTGTAAATAATTTTTTCAAATTTTTCAAAAATAATTTTCGGATTTTTTAAAAAAAAAATTCGGATTTTCTAATTTTTTGACAATTTTTACAAAAATATTATTTTTTTTTCAATTATTTGTTTAATTTTTTAGCAGCAAAGAAATTTAAAATTTTGATTTTTTATATTTTTTAAGATTTTTTCGATTTTTTTCAATTTTTTTCGATTTTTTTTTATTTTTTTTGAAATTTTTTCCCACCAAACACGTTTAGCACGGTTAAGACATGTGTAGCACGGCGTGTCAATTCGACACGGCATGGCACGGTTAAGGCATGTCACGTTTAGCACGGCACGTGTAGCACGCCGTGCCGTGCCGCCCTCTCCCCATTTTTGGTACGGCACGGCACGCACGCCAAAAAAAAATTTCCACCTCCCGTGCCGTGCCGCGGTACGTCGTGTTTTGACACAGCACGGCATGACACACACGGTTTGAGAACCCTAGCGACAGATCAGAAAAATCACAAAAGCGACTTGTTCTATACTTTTTTTTTCTGAGACTGCGCTGGTTCTACCGATTTTTTTATTAAGAAAATCATTATTCAAAATTAAATATATAGGAAAATAGGAAGGTAATTTTGATATTTGGGAAGGACGGGGTTGAAATAACTGTCCGAATTTGTATTTTCGAGAGTTTGATCAGAGGAATTTTTTAGTTTGGACGTGCCAGTGGACGAGGCTTTGAAGCTCGTCCCTGGGCTTGGGCTGTGTAATGGAGTCGCGTCTAAGGAGTGCGCTGGGCCGTGAAAGACTTCCTCGTCCCAGCCCGTGAGTTCGCCCGTGACGCGTCAGAATCAGTGAGGAGGGAATCACATGGCAGGCCAGGCCAACGTGGTGAGGCGCCCAAGAGCCCGTGAGGTTGGGGCGGTGTAAGGAAGCCCGTCCCAAGTTGGGGCGGTGTGAGAAAGCCTGTCCACTATCCCCTTTTCGCCCCCCCCCCCCTTCTCCCTCCCTCCCCACACTCCCTCCCCCACACTGCCCACCCTTCTTCCTCCACCAGCCATCCATCTTCTGCCTTCAAAGTGTCACACTCTCAGCACCCCGTCAAGTCGCCGTCGATCACTCCCGGCCACCTCTCTGTCTTCCCTCTGACATTATCAGGTAAATTTTAATTTAGTAGAAATACTTTAAGTATGATTTATAAAATTTGTGATTTAGTAGAAAATAATTTTTTTTGTTGCATAAACAATTAGTAACAAATTTAGTTAAATAATTAGTACAAAATATTTTTTTCTGGATCAACGTCATTTTTAGAGAAATAACTAATTTAATATTTTTATATTGCACATTTAAGAATATTTAGAAATTTATAATAAATTATGCATGCTTATTAAATATTCGTAAAATTTAAAATAATGAAAGTTCTTAATATTGGAAAAATAAAATTTTCAAAGTTTACAAATTACGAATATATATTATTATTATTTTCTAAAAATTTCAAAATATAGATAGAATGACAAATATATTCGGTTTTTTTATTTAACTCGGGAAAAAAATATTTATATTACATATTTAATGATGTACTAAAAATATATTCACATTGTATATTTGTTTCAATGATGAACTAATCAGAATTATTGGTATCAAATATTAATATTGTACAATTGCATGATGAAAAAATTGCATGATAGATTTTTTGGGTTTACAATTTGCATTTACAATTTGTTTAATATATGAACATATTGGACATTTAGGAATATTTTCAATGTCTTTATAAATTATGCATGCTTATTATGTCATAATGAAATATAAAATAATGAAACTTCTTAAAATCCAAAAACATTAAATTTTTAAATTTTAGAAATTAAGAATATATACCATTACTATTATTATTATTTTGTGATATCGACACTTTGGATAAATTGTGATTTATTTTTATGATATATACTTATTTTGGCGTATTTGTGAGTTTAATTTTCATTAACTGTTTTAATATATTAATTATTATTTATTATACTTTTGCTTGAAAGAGATGACCGTAATTATTTATATAAAGATTAATTATTTAGAATTTTATAGAATTTCATGTGCTGTATATTTTTGTAGATATTATAGAATTTTGTAGAATTTATCTGAATTTTCTGTACGTCTTGTGTAAGTTTATAACTAAAATAGATAAGTAATATCGAATTTTAAATTATTTAGAAAATTAAAACAATGGCGAACATACAAGAAGTTGGTAGTAGCAGCAGGGCCCGATCCCAGCGGGAGGTCGATACTATCGAAGCTGATGAGGCTCTTAGACGACCTTTCACTGCCTTACTGGTCATGCCTATGTGCAATCATAGAATATTTGACATACATGAGGAGGTGAGTCGAAAATATATCATATGTTTTTATTCGATAAAATACTATAGTTGAGTGATATAATTGTTATTTTATATTTTAAATTTTATTTAATTTATTTTTAGCCCGAAGCAATTTTAAACTCACGTGCACACCGTCCTCAAATTCCTTATCACGAGCGTTATGAGCTGACACTTAGGAAGTTAGGGATGTATTAGATTGCCCAGTTGTTTCAGATGCAAGTTGTTCCGAGATTAGTCATCGCACTTGTAGAGCGGTGGTGCCCAGAGACGCACACTTTTCACTTACTGGTCGGTGAAGTTACCATCACACTATAAGATGTCAGTTGCTTATGGGGTTTGCCAATATGCGGTCTCCCTCTGACCGGACATAGTGAACTGAGGAACATGTAGTTGGCGGATGACTATCTCGAACATGTCCCGTTACAAGCATGGAAGAAAAAGAAGAGAAAAAGCGAAGACGATGCAGAGAGGACTGTATATTACTCGAAATATCAAATGAACCTGAGATGGTTGAGGGAGACATTTGGTCAGATGCCCGAGAACCCAACCCAGGAGCAAGTGGATAGGTACACTCGAGCATTTTTACTTGATTTATTCAGATCGACTTTTTTTCCCGACTCGTCTGGTGATAGTGTACCGGCGATGTATTTGCAGTTTCTGACCGATTTACAAAATCCACCAACCTACAATTGGGTGCAGGTATTTGAAAATCCTTTTATTTTTAATATGAAATTCAATTCAGATTAATTATTTTTTTTAAGAATTATGTACGTATATTATTGTAATATGAAAATTCTTTTATTTGAAAAAATGTACGTATATGAAAATTATTAATTTTTTGTAGTTAATTTTTGTATTTATTAAATAAAATTAGTGTTGTGCAGGTGTACTAGCTGTTATGTACCGATATCTTTGTACAGCCTCGTTGTCGCGGACGAAAATAATCGGTGGGCCAGTTTTACTACTTCAGCAGTGGTCCTGGACGTATTTCAATATTGTGCGATCCCGTTGTCGAGGTACAGATCCTCCCTTGGGCGGCGAGGATCCTGAGTTGAGACCATGCTACGCGGTGCGGTGGGTCACTCCACATACTTATGCCTTTTGTCCGACCCGAGCCTCACTGACATATTATCGCAATCAGTTCAAGAGTTTATTTGATGAGCATGTCAATTGGGAGCCGTATGTTAGGTATTTTGATCTGCTTCCTGATCGTGTGCACCGAGAGCGGCAGTACTGGTTAGCTCGGATGCCGTTGATACATTTTTGGGTTGTTTCGTGGCATTATCCGGAGAGATTCATGCGTCAGTTTGGATTATATCAGACCATACCACCAGCTGACTCACATCATTGGACTGATCTTCGAGATCTAGATCGAGTTGCCCATACATCGCGTAGTTCATCGGATTGGGCTCATCACCATCGACAGTATGTGAGTATGTGGTCTCGGATACATTTCATTGATGAGACGCGACCATATGATTTGTCACGTCTGATAGAGTATCATCGATGGTATCAGCAACAGGGGATGTATTCGATTTATATTAGATGTCATTTGGAGGCTGGACTGGACAAGCCTTTACCTCCACCACGAGATTCTGTGGAGGTCCTCGGCTATGTTCCTAGTGGTCCAAGATTGCGCCGCATGGTATGTTTAAATTATTTGAAGTTAACATATTTTATTTAAATTAACTTGGATCACCTTAATTTGTATCTTCTTATGTTGTTTAGGGCATCAGAGCGTTACAACAAACTGAACATGTTATTAAGAAACTGTATAAGCGCGACACAAAAACGATCAGTAAAGTTCTTTTAAAGAGCATACATTATATGCTACAAGATGCCGATCAGGCGCATGAGATGGATCGTGTGTTATCAGAGGCCGGTCTTCCTACGAATATTGATGCTAATTCAGATGAGGATGACGAGCCTTCAGACGCTGGGCCTTCTGCTGTTGCACATGACGTCTCGGATATTCCGATACAGTTCGGATTTGATGATATTTTAAGACAACTATAGCCAGAGGCCACATAGGTATCACAACCACCTTAGGGGTCGATGCATTATCCATATCCATATTCATATCCACATCCACCTCGGGGGTCGACGTATTATCCATATCCATCTCCGGGACCATCGACACAGCCTTGTTATGGGTTTCCGCAGACATAGACATACGGCTGGGGTTTTGCACATCCTGTTCATCCATCACAAGCATATCCAACGTGGCAGGTCCCACTGATTTCACAGATGCCGCAGATCCCCTTGGCGCAAGCGCCTCCAACGGGGCAGCATATCCCCCACATGCCACAAATGTCGTCGACACAGCCGCAGATATCACAGGCATATCCGACGTGGCAGGTGTCGCCCGTGTCACAGATTCCGCAGACACAGGCACATGCACCTCCTATGACAGAGGCGCTGCAAACATGGTTTGGATTCCAGAGCCTTCTCACAGATCCGACATCAGAGCCTCCTACGGCTGCACCGCAAGTTCCCTCTGATAGCTCATATGCATGCACGACTGAAGTTCCGTCACATTCGTTGGTATTTTATTTGCATATATTTTAGAATTAATAATATTATATTATTACCATTTATTTAGATGAAGTTTTTACTTTGCAGAATGTCTCAATCGAAGATGATGTGTCGCGATCATCGGGGGATCAAGAAGATACAATTTCAATGGGGCGAGGTCTTCGAAGAAAGCGGGCATCATTTATTTTGTGTTGTATGGGATGACGTTACTTAGTATATCTTAATTATTTTGTACTTGTATTTATTTTGAGCACTTTGAATTATGACTTACCTTTATATTTTTTGGCACTTTATAAATACCTAATAATTCAAGTACAAAAGTACAACCCTAGCAAGTACATAATTTAATAAATACATAATAAAACATTAACAAATACGTAATCATAATTAAAAATTTTAATTATTTTAATAAATACATCATCAAAACCCTAAGAAATACTCCTCCGAGCACGAGCCAATAACCTTCGCAATCGTGAGATACCAGCCACGTTCGAACCTAGCAAATATAACATTTTGATCCATATTAGTATGTATTGTATACAAAATGTTATAAAATTTAACTAACAAATTGAATGAAAACCTGATTGCGTGTTTCGTTGTGTACAGTGAGTTGTTCCATGGTTGATCGAGTCACAACTCTCTCAAGGTGGAGGACCTCTCCTACCTTCCATGCGATCCATCATCATGGGAATACGTGTGTGCTTCCTTCTACCTCTCTGCACCAACTTTTTGTTAGGAATAATTGTTTCGCCGTCATATTCTGGCCAGTCTTCTTCCCTCCCAAAAATTTCGAACTGACCTTGCCATGTGTGCACCAGCGCTTCGGTGCTATAAAACCGATGAGTGTACTCATTCGAATTATAACCACGCACCGCACATACTTTCAAGATGTGACAACATGCAATGAATGTATTATCCGGTTTACGACACTTACATTTGGGTTCCCTTCCTTCCACTAGATCAATTTTGTAGATTCTGTCTTTCTTACCATTTGGCATGATTTGTTCGCCTTTGGCGATAATCTCATATCGACCTCTCATCACATCGAATTCGGTGACTTCAAGATTTTGTGTTTGTATCACTCCTTCCTCAAGTTTGGTAGTAACCATATTAGAAAATAACTGACCTTTACACACCAACTCTGCTACTTCTATTCTTCTTTTAGCAAACCAAGCAACGCACTTATAGTAGGTTGTTTCGACAATAACACACACCGGAAAGCCCCGACATACTTTGAATACCCGATTAAGTGACTCTGCACCATTACTTGTCATTATGCCCCAATGATATCCTCCATTATAGTATTGAGATCATTAATGGGGGCACCATTCTGTTTCTTTGTCAGTTTCATCCAGTTTTCCGACATGTTTGAAATATTCCTCCGCTTCCCGACTCCAATTTTTTATCTCATTAATGCCTTGTTTGAACTCACGCATACTATGTTTCCTGCATGTTGCTTTAAAATTATCTGTTGCATTTTGATTTTTACATACTTTTAATAAATTTTCAACAATATGTTGTGTACATAAACGATGGACGACTTGGTTTTGCTCTTCGTGCCAACCAAATTGAGGATTATGAAACACATGCTTAATGCCTGCATGACGATCAGAAATAACACATAGTCGTCTATCTTCGACAACCTCTCACAACCATCTCATAAACTATCTCCAATTGTCACCATTTTCTTTTTCAACGAGTCCGAATGCAAGTGGCAACAAATGATTTTCAGCATCATAAGCGACAACTACCAGTAAACTCTCACTGTACCGTCCATGTAGAAAAGAAGCATCTATACTTATAACAGGACGTAAGAATCAAAATGCTTCAATACACGGGCCAAATGCCCAAGCACATCGTGTGAATTGACACATAGCAGGATCTGTCGTGGGATTAGATTGTAACTCTGTTTTAATACCCGGATTAGACGTATATATAGCATTAAATAATCGAGGTAAAAGTGTGTACAAGCCATTCCATAACCCCAATAACTGTGTCATCGCGAGCTCTCTTCCTCGTCATAACTTGTTATACTTGAGATTTATTCCTGGGAATACTTTTTTTATCAATCCACGGACAGTTTTAACTAACATTCCTAAATCATCGTTCAATTCGTCTTTAATAATGTCAGCTATCATTCGAGATGTGAGCTGAGCATGGTCAACTCTAGTGGCTGTGGTGATACATGAGTGTAAAAATCGACATGTTTTAATAGCCCATGCATCACCCACTTTTGTTGGTGTTATGTATAAACTCCAGTTACAATTTGAATCTTTACATTTCACTTTATATTTTTTCGTGCTACTATCGGTTATGACTATTTCCCTATTTTTTTCAATATGAAATCTTTGGATTGCGAGGATAAGGTGTTGTTTTGAGAAAAATATTTTTTTTCTCCACGAGGGGACCTTCCAATCGTGCACGTGTACCGATAAAATCAACATCGGCACGTGCAAAACCTGACACATCATTTACCATACTAACTGGATGTTCTATACCTCTATTAATAAATGAGTTATTCTCTTTTCTACGTTGTAATAAATACATATCCGTACGTACCTCCTCCTCATCGTCATCGTCATCCTCATCATCAAAATCTGACTCTTCATTCTTATCGGACCCAATCTGATAATTGGAATCATCATTAGAATCTTTTTCGTCTTCCTCTTCTCCCTCGAGCTCTAGAGACGAATTAACATTCAGTATGGTGGATGAAGGTCCGGTATGATCGAAAAAGCTACTAACAGGTAAATTATTCGAAAATGGTTCCTCATTCCAAAAGTTCGACACATGTTTCAGATTTATGTACAGTTCAATCATTACTATTTGGGAAGTTACTAATTCATAAAAGGTTTTCCATGATATCTCATCATTAACTGATAGTATGGTGAACCACCAACATCCAGCTGCTCCGCTATTTACTTTACCATAAATCTCGAGAGAGTACTGACTCTTCGGTACTCGTAATCCGGTATATATTTCATTCAATATATTTTTAAAGGTAGTAGATTCATTGACAGAGAATGTTAATTGGGGAGCGATGGTGTACTCGACTCCAAATCGGCCATAAAATATCTCACCCCAAAATAAACACTTACAGATGACATTTTTAATTTATCTACAAATTTTTGATGTATCTATATAAGTATATATTATATATAACATACAGTTTCAAAATGAAAATATAAGGCAAATAATTAAAATACAAAAAAAAACTAACTGATTAATAAGATCCCGCTTACCATCGATTCAGCTCATTTCCGTCACAATTTTTTCTGCTACAATAGAATTTTTTAATTTCACAATTTTTTTTTGTAAATTTCACAAAAAAAAAATTTGTGTATAGGTCGTTGCGTCTGTGTTGGGTATTTATAGTGGTTCTGAAAAGTAGGGGTGGATTGAGAAAATTCGTCCGAAATAATTAAACTCAGGGTCGGAATTCGGTTTCGTAATCTGAAGCTGGGACGAAAAAAATGGGGACAACGGACGGTTAACAGTAACACGTCCCGGAGTTTAATTATTTCTGGGACGAAAAAATTTGAAGCTGGGGGATCGGGCGGGCCTATAAATCGCGGCACAAATCGCTGGGACGGGGTATTCGAACTTGGCCTAGGGACGTGAGGCCCAAATCGCTGGGACGGGGTATTCGAGCTTGGCCTAGGGACACGATTTCTGTGGACTGCCAAAACTTTGGGCCGCCAAAATCCTTGTCCAAGGACGTGGCTTTGAGGCTCATCCCAAGGACGGTGCTTCGAAAACCGTCCACCCATCCACTCAACCCAATCGGACGGTTATTTCAACCCCGTTCTTCCCAAATATCAAAATTATCTTCCTATTTTCTTATATATTTAATTTTGAATAATGATTTTCTTAATTAAAAAAAATCCAGCTGGTTCTACCCGACTGCTGCTGAAAGAAAAGAAAAGAAGATGAAATTACAAGAGAATGGATGTAAAAAATGTCAAAATTTAATTTTCCTCCTCCATATTTCAATTTGGAAATGACAAAAGTAGTTCATTTGAGTACCGATAGAACAAAAGAAGCCGAATAAATTCAAGGAAGTACCTTACTGAACCAGAAAAGAAAAGAAAAGAAAAGAAAAGAAAAAAGAAAGGTTGTTGAATAAATAGTACATGATATCGTGGGCCAGAAACGATCTTTTTAACTTTTCTTCTGTTGAGTTTGTTGGGCTGTTGTTAGAAAGAAAAGCCCATTAATGATATTCTTTGCCGCCTCAGCACTTCGCCATTCGGCTTCTTTCCAGGTGCGTTTCCTGGCTCTATGGTTCTCTCATGCTGTCATTCGCTATACCAGGTCACTGTGGAGGGATATACACTTCTGTACCCATCCGCTACAAAATGTTAACATGCGAAATTGACTCAGGTAGCTCCTAATCATTCTCGTCTTTTGTATGATCTGTTGTTCTCTACGCAATTATTTCAGTAGAGAATTTTGTAGCACAGCTCTCTTCGATCCAGAGTCCAGAAGGAAATAAAAAAAGAACGTGGTTACGGGGAGCCTCGCTCACCGTGACTCGCTACACAGTAGAGACAGATAATCAAGCACAGAAGATGCCAACTAACTTTTGTTTCCTATATAGCAGCTTACGTGTAAACGACGGGATAATTAATTCCACATTGCTCGATTCATCCAGGGGCCTCACTTTTGAAATTTCGAGTTCTTGATAGTGGTGTCGGTCGATTGTGATCGGACATCGGAGAGAAGGAACTCAGGAAGGGATTTGGCGGAGAGAAAGATGAACGGCAAGGCTTGCGTCTCGACGCAGCTGATCGACGGAGATGGAGAGTTCAACGTGGAGGGGTTGGAGCGGTTTCTGAAGGAGGTCAAGCTGCCCGATTGCGGCCTCTCCTACGCTGTCGTCTCCATCATGGGCCCACAAAGCAGCGGTATGGCGCCGCAATTTTGCAATTTTGCCCCTCGTTTCTGTTGAATTGTAGGAATGTTCTTGAAATTGGACTTGGAAGTTGGAACTGGAAGATGTGGAAATGGTTTTGATTTTACCAAATATAGAAGGAATGGGTTGTGAATTTAGTGGGGGAATAGGTGTTTCAGTCTGAGCTTTCATGTTACTTAGAAATTGCTGAATTCTGTAACTTATGAGTCCACATGTTAATTGTGCTCTCTTGTTATTTTGTGGTTGGCAGGTAAAAGCACATTGCTTAATCATCTGTTCAAGACTAATTTCAGAGAAATGGATGCTTTTAGAGGAAGGTAATGCTTACAGTACTTCTCTTCTTTGAAATGCTTTGGAGTTCCTTAGTTAAATTCTTGTTTGAGCGTGGTATTTGATATGTACAAATTACGATATAACTGACAAGTCAGATCTAATGCAGGTAGCATGCCAACAATGACCCGAACCAAATTAATATCACAGATATTGTGGTAAAAGTTTATGCCATTTTCTTGGTTAGTAAGTTTACAAAGGAGGTATTAGATTGGGTCTATCATCATTTGTTTCACCAGTAACCAGCATGAAGCCATACACTGGCTGAATCTGCTTGATACTGGTACATATATCCAGTATGGAGATGAACTTTTGGCATGCTGACCTATGGCCAGCACCTTATCTTGAGATTTAATGTTTTAGAGGGAAACCTGTTCATAAAGTCTGATATATTTTCGGTTTATAGGAGCCAGACTACAAAAGGCATATGGATAGCAAAGGGCATTGGCATTGAGCCTTGCACTATAGTCATGGACTTGGAGGGCACAGATGGGAGGGAAAGAGGAGAGGTTACACCTTAATATTCTGTTATTTCTTATAATTCTCTTTTTCATGTTGTAACCTTGTGTATCATTTTTCCATTTTCATGGTTTGATAAACTTTTCATTTTTGTTTAGGTGTGCTTGGTTAATTAACTGCACTCCTGCATTAATTATTACCTCTTTTTTTTAAATAAATATTCGAATTTTCAAGTCTTATTTGGCAAGAAGTTCTCAACCTTGTGAATGAATAAAAACAAATGTAATTGCATCTCATCAATATAATGGTTTTCTTAGCTGGCTCAGCTCTCCAACTTTTTTTAACAAGAAGGCCAAGGAGCTATTTGAATTTTATTAACCAAAAAATAGGAGAGAGTGTTTGAAGCTCGAAATTTGATATGTTGACTTTTTTGTGTTCTGCTTATCAATTTTATATCAGGATGATACCACATTTGAAAAGCAAAGTGCCCTTTTTGCACTCGCAGTCTCTGACATTGTTTTGATTAACATGTATGTTTAATTTTACCTCTATATTTAAGAAGCACTAGTCTTTTCCATTTGGGATATTGTATGCTTGCTTGCTAATCTATGTGGCCTGTACAGGTGGTGTCATGATATAGGTCGAGAGCAAGCTGCTAACAAGCCTCTACTGAAGACTGTTTTTCAGGTTTGAAAATCTTCAAAAAGTTAAATCTATTCCAATTTTTAGGTTTTGAGAGACTCCTCTTGTGCCATCTCAATGCTTCTAAAATTTCAAAAATCATAAAAGACAAATATTACATGGGTCCTGATGTAATATCCTTGATATTACAGTTTCTGGATTAATTGAATAACTGAGAAGAAATTGGAAGAAAAATTAGAAAAAGATGAATAACGAGGAAAAATTGATATATTTGATAAAGTTCAACAAGGTTTTCGATGCCGTAATTTTTCAGGCATTTCGCCTATTTAAAGGAAATAAAAATTACAACAGTAATTAAGTAAAATGTAAAGATAAGGCAAATCCATGGCACTGTGCTTCAACGACTTCTCTGCTTTGTCTGACGAACTCAGGCCCTTCTCTTCTCCATTCTATTTCTTCTCCTCTTCTCCAGTTATTAGCATAAGCCCACCCAGGCCCTTCTCTTCTCCATTCTATTTCTTCTCTTCTCCAGTTATTAGCATAAGCCCACCTTTAACTTAATTCTGGGCCCAATTCTCTTCCAGCATTAATTCTCGGTGGAACTTCTTTCTCCGACTCCTTTTAAATTCAAACTTTGGTGCAACAGCTAACTCCTTGCGAGCCAGCCCTGTTGTTAGCGCCATTGCTGACACGTGAACATTCTGAGTAGTACATTCCTTTAAAGGGTACTTACAATAGTTTTACTTGGGACGTTATGAGCAATTTGATTAGCACTTAGGACTTCTTGTTGTACTGGCGGTATGCGTCATCTTTTGTTTTACAAAAGAAATATTATTTTCCTATGACATATTTGTAAGTATTCCAATTGTTGTACATTTTGATTGCTATGAAGGTGATGATGCGCCTTTTCAGCCCACGCAAGACTACATTGCTTTTCGTGATTCGAGACAAAACTAAGGTCTCATATTTTTTATATCTTTGTTCATTTTGCTTCTCTTTGTCTAATTTTATTTTGAATTAACTTTTTCTTTGTTTCTTTCCCTAGACTCCAATGGAGTATCTGGAGCCTGTGTTAAGGGAAGATATTCAAAAGGTATGGTTAGTTTCCATTTATCTCATTTTACCTAGATGATATATATATTTCATTTATTTTATTGCTACTTTGGACCTTAATTTGCAAGATATGGGACTCTGTTTCTAAGCCTCAAGCGCACAAGGAAACGCCACTAAGTGAATTCTTTAATGTAAGTTATTTTATTCATTTAGTTATTTAAATCATTCATAGTAGCTTTGTTATTTAATTTGACTTATTATTTATTTATATTTTTGGGAAATGAAGGTGGAAGTCACTGCTTTGCCGAGTTTTGAAGAGAAGGAAGAGCAATTCAAAGAGCAGGTTAGATATCTGTTACACTGTTGCTTGCACATAATATTTTGTTTTTATGTATTGTTGACACATCCATAGATGGAGTGGCTTTTTTCTCCTTCTTGACCTGTTTGGTGCTATTGTTGCCTCAAACTTGGATTAATAGATAATTGTGACGTTTGTTCTTATCCTACAGTTCTTTAAGTTTCCACCATAAGCATACAGGCAGGCAATCATTATACTCTGTGAAGTTCTAAAATTATCTAACATAAATTGCTACCCCAGCAATAAAATTGTCAAATTTGTCATAGTTTACAATTGGTATTATCAGTTTACAATTGGTATTATCTTATACAAATGTGTGATTGGATATCTTTCGATTCAACCCTTCATTTGATAGTTTCGTTTGTCAATAGTGACTCGTATTTATTATGGATGTGAAAAATCATCCAATTTAAACAGAAGTTTGGCAAAAAAAGGCTTATAGTACTTTATTTATTTATATCTTCTTTTATTGCTGCAGGTTGCACAGCTAAGGCAACGGTTTTTCAACTCGATTGCACCTGGTGGTTTAGCAGGTGATAGAAGAGGAGTCATACCTGCATCAGGCTTTTCTTTCAGTGCACAGCAAATTTGGAAAGTTATTCGTGAAAATAAAGACCTTGATCTTCCTGCTCACAAGGTTCGTGCTTGATGCCTTCTAATCTAAATTGTATTTTTTCCATGTAGGCCTAAATCTTTTAAGTAGTAGAAAAGCTTATCTCTTAGAGGTCTTTAAATTGAAGGGTTCTGATACTTATATTCCCAGGCTTCCTAATTTTAGTTTGGAAGCTACTTGAAATTTCCTAGAATATTTTCCTGATGGTTTTGTGAGGATTTTCTGATCATCTTAATTTAATAGAATTTAATATAGTTTAATCCATAAATAGGTCATGGTTGCTACTGTGCGTTGTGAAGAGATTGCAAATGAAAAACTTAGCCAACTGACTTCTGACGAGGTAGAAGTCTCAGACAACAAAAGTTCCCTGATTTTCCTTAAGAATTTACTAGTAATTTCTTCACTTGTCAACTATTGATGTCTTTCCGGATTTTGTTTCTTCATCCAGAATTGGTTGGAGCTGGATGCTGCTGTTCAAGCTGGTCCGGTACCAGGCTTTGGAAGGAAACTTAGTTCAATCCTTGATTTCTATTTATCAGAGTGAGACTGCAACTATTGTCACTTTTTCTAAGTGTTTTCTAATGCGTGCACTAGTGTCATGTAGCATTTCTGTTAGGTCATATTTTTTTTTGAATTGGACTGCATTTGGAAATCAAGGAACAGGACATTTGAATCATAGTTTATACCATTTTGTTTATATTTTGCGCAGTGTGTCAATTAAGTAAGCTAGATCACACTTTTGTTCATTTGTAGGTATGACTCTGAAGCAGTCTATTTTGATGAGGGTGTGAGGACTGCCAAGCGGCAGCAGCTTGAAACAAGAGCTGTAAATGTGTGTATTTTACCTGACTTTACTTTTGCAGTATTGCAGTAGATTTTTTTTTTTTTTGCGCACATGCCCCTACTGAAACTAAACAGGTTCTCAGCAGTGCCTGACCTTACTACACGCTTAAAGTGGAACTAATTATGGTTTATATAACCTATCCTAGATGGTTAGTTTTTTGTCTTCCAGTGAGAAAACTGAATGTTTGTAAGGTGTATGAGTTCAGAAACTCCTGAGAGCCTCCATGAATCGGGTACAGGATCTGACACTTCGGGCCAGACATGGGACACTTTGTGCTATCAGTTTTTCTAGTTTATGTTCTGCAATATCTTTGTTTTAGCACAGTTATAAAATTTTGTTTGCTTAACTTCCCTTCTATTATATTAATATTTTCTTTTGGCTTTTTCCTCTTTTGTGCAGTATGTGCATTCAGCATTCCAGACTTTGCTGGGACATTTTAGGTCTAGAGCCCTTGAAAAATTCAAGAACGATCTTGATAGGTCTGTGAAAGCTGAAAAGAAGGGATTTGCACCATCTGTTCGAAGCTGTACTGAGGCTGCCATGCTTGAATTTGATAGCAATGTAAAAGGTAAAGGCTTATCTGACTAGATATGGCTACTAAATTCTGTCATATGTGAACTAGATATGGCTAATAAATTCTGTAATACGTGAAACTTGCAAAAAAGACTAAAAAATCTCCATTTTTAGAGAAACCTTTCTACAGATTGGGGGCTTTTTTCTGTGCAATTCGTTTTAATTATTTTGGACATATTTTTGTCTATTACTTCCTGTTGTACTGTGTTAATATCTTGTGCTAAATTGCCTGGGTCATATTCTGCACCAGTCAACCATGTCAGTAGTAATGCTTAATTTTTTTTCTAAAAAAAATTTCTGACTGTTTTACCTTTTGGCCAAGATTCCTACCGGGCATTCATGTGATAAATGAGGTTACAATATACAAATTTTTGTCACATATGTAATAAACCATATGTTTGTAATAGGCACCTAATCAATCCTGCATGCAAATTTTGGTGATCAGTTCCTAATGTTCTGTCAAAAGATCTACCAATTAAATACAGAGATAATTCTTCTCATTAATTATTTACTTTTACTGAAGCTTTTTCATTCTGTTTGGTTTGCCTCTTATCAGATGCAGCAGTCAAGCATGCTAATTGGGACACAAGAAGAGTAAGGGACAAGCTCAAGCGCGACATTGAGGCGTATGCTGGAGAAGTTCGCAGTGCCAGATTGGCTGAGCTTAAGAAATCCTATGAGGTTTTAGAACTTACTACTAGATTGGAGCAAATTTGTCAAAGTTAGACTTAACTGGGCCTTGCCAAATAAGTCCAAATTATGCAAATAGGTCTTGGCCTGACTATATGTTGTTTTAACGAGCTTCCAAGCCTGATTTTGCATAACTTGAACACATTTGTTAAATTATGCCTCGGGTAATGCTCGTCCCCAGGTTTACTTGCATGCAATTTTAGTCTCTACATGACTGTATTTTCTGCAATTGAAATAGCAAAATATGGAATTTTTAAACTGGCAACGCACAGCTGAAATGGTACTGGAGATCATGTGAATTAATTATTGTCAGAGTGTTCCAACTCTAATTTAGCTCTGGTTGTCAATTTTTAAGGTTGCATTTGTGAATTCTGGAAACTGAAGAATATTGAAAATAAAAAGGCCTTTGTCAGTCTGAGGGGTATAGAGCCAACAAAAAAGTAAAAACAGAAAAATAAAATAATCTTGTCTAGATAGAGTCCCCATAAAGCACAGCCAATGCATACAAGAAGTTCGATACTGGCTTAAATTGTTATCTGTGAACTGAAATTATCAGGAGAGGCTAAAAGAAGTGCTATCAGAACCAGTTGAGTCGATCTTAGAAACAGGAAGTGACAACACGTGGAAATCTGTACGGAACCTCCACAGAGTCGAGACTGAAAGGGCAGGGTCTTCATTTTCTAATGAACTTTCTGGCTTTGAGCTTGATGATACAACTCGTGATG
Organism: x Bolboschoenoplectus mariqueter; assembly: GCA_037678475.1. Taxonomy (NCBI): domain Eukaryota; kingdom Viridiplantae; phylum Streptophyta; class Magnoliopsida; order Poales; family Cyperaceae; genus x Bolboschoenoplectus; species x Bolboschoenoplectus mariqueter. Next base: position 3,561,589 of record CM075266.1, on the reverse strand, counting down.
CCATGATATCAAGTTTGAGAGAAGTGAGCAGAGACATAGTGCATAAGAAAGCAAGAGAAGAAGCAAGTAAAGTACTAATACATATGAAGGAGAGGTAGCAAATGGCTTGTCTAGTAAATTGCAGTTGTGCCCTTTTGACTTGCATTGGATCCTGTTTACATCTACAATGTTGATGGTGAAATAATTTTTTTTTGTAGGTTTTCAACTGTGTTTAGCCATGATAAAGACTCAATGCCAAGGGTTTGGACTGGGAGGGAAGACATACGAGCTATCACCAAAGAAGCCCGTACTGCGGTAGCATTTTATTTTAGTTTTCTTTATTCTCATTTTAAGGTTGGCATTTGATATGATCTGTGGTATGTTGTCATTTCTGTGCAATTCTCGTCTTTAAAGATCGTTGGAATGATTTCTTTGTTTTCTTCATCAAACTGGAAAGAATAGCAAAAGCTTTCTGAACACCTGACTTTCTAACAGCATATAATTCATACATGAGCCTGACTGAATGATGTGAAGTTTTATTAGGAATTTTGTACCTACTTTTGAACATTTATTTCCCAATTTTACAGGCTCTAAAACTCTTGGCTGTGTTGGCTGCTGTACGGTTGGAAGATAAAACTGACAAGATTGAGCGCATTCTCCGGTCGAGTCTCTTAGATGTGGGCTCTTCGTCTATGAATAGGCACATTGAGGGCTCCACAGATCCACTTGCCTTAAGCACTTGGGATGAGGCAAGCATGATGTTTCTCATGCAGCCTTTCTCCAGCAAATTCAATATTGATTTGGTGGAAATAGAAATGTTAAATTTATGGGAAATGTTTTTTAACAGGTTTCTCCGAAAGATGTGTTGATCACACCGGTCCAGTGTAAAGCGTACTGGCGACAGTTCAATACAGAGACTGAGTATGCTGTTGCACAGGCTATCTCAGCACAGGTAAATTATCTTGTTTTGAATATTTTATTGTTCCATAGAGTGACAACAGCACCAGCTAAAACAGGTTTTCCTTTGGTGTGGTGGATACAACCATAAAATGAGAAGTATCATGCATACCTTTTCAAGCTATGAGAAATTGTCGTCTAGGCCTTTTCACTTCTTTCAAGGTGTCCCAAGCTATGCTTTCCTGCCCATTGTTTGATTCTATTATTTCTAAAGAGAAGACAAAAAGGTAATTCGGGTATATGTTGCAGAAGTAAGAACAAGAATTGTATTGACAAGTACGAATTAAGAACGTTTATTTTGTACATGAGATTCTCATGAGCATATAATAAATTTTACTTCCCGATCATTGTCTTGTGACTTTGTCTTGGTGTATATACAGGAAGCACACAAGCGCAACAATAGCAAGCTTCCTCCTCTCTGGGCTATTATTGCAATGTTTGCACTTGGATTCAATGAAATTATGGCCATTATCACCTTTATTTTGAGGTCAAAACTTCTACAAAATATGAACTTTTGAGAACTAAAAGTTTGAATTATATTGTTTCTATTCTTTTGCTAATGATTTACCTAGGTTTTGCTTATGTGAACAGGAGTCCCTTTTACCTATTTGGCATTTTTGTTGTTTTCTTCCTGTCTTATGCTGTTGCTTTGCAATATAACATTGCGGGATACTTTCAGCATGGCATGGTAAGATGAACGGTTCTTATTTAAATTTGTCAAGCAATCTATATATAATTGCATAAATGTAACGTGTTGCTTCACATGCATTGAATATGCGTACTTCATAAGCGCTCATGCAAAGTAAAAGTCATATTTGTAATAGCTACCTGTACCTGTGTAGCGGTAGGATACAGTGTATAACAATACAATGCAGTGCTGATATTGAAGAAAACTATAGCTGAAAAGCAAATAAATATCTAGTTAACATGGTGCTGGCCACAAAAAACCAAGTAGGGTAGAGTTCCATTATTTGTATTACTACAGTTTCTGAACCTCAGCAAACAAAAAGGTGACTGGAATTTCAGATGAGATTTTGAGTAATCTTTGGCTAACACTAAAAACCTGGGTATGTAGAAGCTTGGTGCCCATGCCCCTATGTATCAGACAACCCATTTGACATGACACCTCCCTTGCTGAAATGGTGAAATTGTAACATATTTCATTATATAATTACTAAAATGTCCAAATCTCTCTACCTGCAAAAGCTGAATGTTATGTCTGTGCAAAATGGTGCAGTAGCAGTATCTATTGTGATTCATGAACTCTTCTATAAGAAAATGACCTATGTTATCATTCTAGTAGTTCATAGTTAAACCTTTAGTATCAGTATGGTTAATTAAACTCGAGCTACTACCATATAAAATAAAGAAATTGGGGACTAATTGCAGAAATAATTATATCACTTGCAGTTATCTGGGATTCTTACGCTATCGGCGAGATTCCTTCCGATGGTTATGAATATACTTCAGGGAGCAGTTAACCCGGGGCAACAGCAATACCAGAATAACCCACAGTATCCACAACCGAACTTGCGGCCTATCGGGACTGTGCAGAACTATAGACAACAAAATGAGTCTCAAGGACACACTGCATCAAGCTCGGTTGTGCGTGAACCAGCTTCATCGACTTCATCTGTGTCATCTAACAGTGCCATTGATGATGCGAGCCCGAGCTGTAGGGACCAAGCTGGTGAAGAGGCTACCAGCTGATATATTTGAGATTGTGACTTTCAGTTTCTGAACTCATATATGAGGTGATATGAGATTTACAAATCAGATTTGAGCTTGATCTTGTACTTGTTAATTGTTACTTCTACGTTTTTGATGACGTATAGTGTTCTGATGTGTATTGTTTCATGCATATGCAATAGAAAAGTTTTAATGATTTTGCAAATATTATCCAAGTTGTTGTATAGAATTCTGTTACACCTTTCTTTCAGTCATCTGCTTGGTAAAAATTCGGAAGGGCCCGTGCTAGACCCCAAAAAAAAAGAAAAAAAGAGAAAAAAGATGGTGATGTTATATAGATTGTAGGGAGCTAACTTAGGGGCACAATATCAAGCATTCAACCTTCATACAGTATGTGAACATTGCAGCCACACTTCAACTTGTACCAGTAATCATCTAATAGCAGCCTACTCTAATGATGCTTATGTAGCTAGAAAGTTACAAGTCTATTCAACAAGTAGAAAGTCGTAAGATAGAGATTTCTGTAACCAAATTGCTTGCGCTGTATGAGTTTTTAAATTATATGGAATTTAGAACATAATGTAAAATATGTTTTTAAATTTTTTCTATTTTCAAAATTTTTTTAAATTAATTTTGAAATTATTTGAAAAATAATTATTAAAATTATCAAAATATTAATTGTAACAGATCCTTTTAGAATATTTTTTCTCTATTTTTTCTGATGGAAAGAGAACTAATTGATTTTAGAATTTTGGAGCATCCAATAAGAATAATTTTCTCTCCATCCGAAAAAATAGTAAAAAAAATTCTAAAATAATGTAAAATTTAGTATTCTACAAGATTTTAATATGAAGATTAAATTAAATGATTCGGATCAATCATTTTTTTTTGTTCCAAACTTGAGATTTGAAGTCGTTGTATGAATTTATCTATACAACATGTTGTATTTTAGCCCACCTCATATGTGTGTATATATAGTTTGACTAATATGCTTCCATATGCATTTCGGCTCGAAATGCTTATGGGCCGAATTTCAAAATTTTGTATCCCAAACGTCGATCCAAATAACTTAATAAATTCTTTATACTAAAATCTTATAGAATACCAAAATTTACTATTTTTAAAACTATTTTTAATAATTTTTGAAATATGATCCTAAAAATAGTAGAAAAATATCAATTTTAAATCATTAAAAATAGTTCAAAATTTCTCAAAATAGTAAATTTTGGTATTCTACAAGATTTTGATATGAAGAATTTATTAAGTTACTTGAATCATCATTTCGGACACAAGATTTTAAAATTTGATATTTTGCACCGAAATGCTTATGTAAACATGTTAGCCAAACTTTACATATATATATATATATATATATATATATATATATATATATATATGAGAGTCCGGCTATGGTACTTCTACAAGCATTTCGGAGAAACGTTTACTGATCAAATTTTAATATCCCGGATTCCAAACAACAGTCTAAGTAGCTCAATAAATTCTTTATATCAAAATCTTGTAGAATACTAAAATTTACCCCTTTTAGAATTTATTTAGTATTTTTAGGGATTTTTAAAAAATGACCATTTTTGACCTTCAAATATTGGTATTTTCTTTTATTTTTAGGGTCATTTTCAAAAATCATTAAAAATAGTAGAAAAATTTAAAAAAAATTAAATTTTAGTATTCTACAAAATTTTGATAAGAAGAATTTATTAAACTACTTGGATTGATATTTCGGAGATGAGATTTTGAAATTTAACCCATAAGTTTTTTGGGTCGAAATACTTATACAAGCATATTAGTCAAAATTTTTGTATCCTATAATATTTTAATATAAAAAATTTGTTGAGCAAATTAAATTTATCATTTTAAATCGATATGATAGGTTTTTGAGTTAACCTCATCAAACTGTTTGATGAGCAAGCTCATTCTTTTTGTTCCTAACTAGCACCTAGAGGGGTGAATAGAGGCTTATAGCTATTTTTGGCTTAATGAAAAATTCAATTAACAATTCTCTAAATTAATCAAAGATAAATTCAAAGTAAATAAAATAAAGAAAAAGAGAAAAAACACAAAATATGTCAAAGGAGTTCGGATAAAATCGGTCTTACGTCTCTGAGATTTTGTTTCGATTCCATAGAACTCCTTATTATTAACTTAGCGCACTCATCGTTACAATAGTTTCTCAACCGTTATAAGGTTTGTATATTACCTTTGGGATTTTGTTGTTTTAACCTCAAATTTATACCACCCAAAAACTCTATATAAGAATATAATGAAAAATATAACAGAAATTTTATTTCTATTTGTAAAATACTGTCAATTTATTCTCGCACTTGTCCATCACATATTTTGCAATCTTGTGCATATAAACTTAAAAAATCTCACAAATAAAATGTAAAATTCATATTATATTATTTTGCAAACTGTCAAATATGAAATTACTTATAGCAAGAACCCTATCTACAATATATACTAAAATATTTTTGAAGGTTCAAATTCTTCCACCCTCGTATAAGGGAATGATTATTTCCTTATACGTGACGGAGTAGAGCAGTCTGATAGTTCACGAGACTCATAACTTCGAAGCCACAGGTTCAAATCTCGTCTCCGCACCAATATTTTTATATATATATATATATTTAAGATACGGGTGTAATTAAGAGGATGCAATTATCATTCATCTTATTTTTTTTTAATAAAATCGAATCACTAAGGTAAATCCATTTATGAAATGGGAGAAAATTCAAGGAATCATTTTCAGCACACGAATAATTTGTGCTTGCCGACGCAACTAATGGCAACAAAATTAAATAGTATTACAGCTCTCCGACGAAGAAATGGGGAACACGTTTATTTGGTCGGATCTGTATTCGGTAGGACCCAAGGCATATAAATATCAAATCCCAAATATAGTTAATTAAGCACATTGCATGTGTGGCTATATCCTAGTGAGAAGGGTTCGAATTAATGCCACACAAGTTTTTGATGTCACAAAATATCACAAATTAAATCCTTATTTCATTTATATTTCAAATTTGAATATCCAAAAATCAAATTCAAATTATTGATTTTGTTTATTTTTATGAGTGATGTATGTATATAAAATTATATGATTTTTTAGTACATTTTATACAAGATTAAGTAGTCACACAAATAAAGAAATCTAGTTAATCATGTTTGATTAATTCTAGTACATTTGTTTTTTGATCATTTGATCTAGTATAAAATGAACTAAAAAAATCATAAATTTTATATACATACATCTTTCATGAAAATAAATGAGATAAATGGTTTGAATTCGATTTTTCGATGTCAAAATTTGAAATATAAATAAAAAAAATTTATGACATTCTGTGATATAAAAAAATTGTGGCATTGAAAACCCCCTCATACTAGCTAATAACATCATATTCAAGCCTACTATATATCTATTTTTTTTAATTAAAATAAAATCAAAACCAAATCGTATATACCAACAACAAATAAAATAAGATTTCATATTCATACCGGGAAAGTCCAATTTTGATTGATATCATAGTTAACAAAATTAACAACAATAACAAGACATGTGAAGTTTGTAAAATTGTCAATACCTGTTTGAGAATTGTATCAAACATACCTTGCAATTTATTACTTAATATTTGTACTATATGTTAAAATTAAGAAACCGACTAAATGTTAATAGAAAAGAACTAAGTCTATACAGGGAGTAAATGTTTTTTTGTTAATTATAATGTGTGCTTTGAAAATTGTAAGTTAATATCATGCACGCAGTTTATAAGAAAATAATTTATTTGTTTTTTAAAAATATTTATATGTTAATTTAAAAAAGAAATAGTTATATATGTTGTAAAAAAATAATTATAAGGGTTCATATCTATATAACAACTAAATAAATGTTTATATGAATACAATAGTTGTTAATATTGGAGGAGCACACGCACAAAAGAAAACGATCAATATTGATTAATATGATAGTTAGCATACATAAATGTCTCTTCATTTTAGTTGTGTAAAAGCATTTGGCCAAATATATATGTAAATCTGTAGCATCATGCATACAATCATATTTTTGTTGAGTAAATGTTAAAATTAATTATTTTAAAGTTAAAGGTGATTAATAAAATGTTAGAAATTTTAAATATATTTGTAAAAAAAAAACTAGTTAATTAATGTTAAAATTATCTAGTTATTACTGAATAAATAAATTCAGAGCTAGATCAATTTTGTAGCTTTCAAAGAGACATGTTCTACCCGTACTCCAAAAGATCACTTACTTATTTGTTTCTAAAGGTCTATTGCTTGATAGAGGTATTTGGTTTCTTTTAGGAAATATACGCATGAAGGAATGAAGAGATAAGTTTCAATGTGTTTAGGTTTGATATATGTCAAACCTCGGAACTTCATATGGTTATTCGTCAAATTAAACATGTTTTGCATAGTTAGTAGTTTTTTTTATTATTCGATTTTTTAATTTCTTAGTTGCTTTTGCTCAATTAATTAATTAATTGATACAAACTAGAGACCGAAGGGCGGATGATTTATCGTCAATTGTAATATTTTTAAATCACTAAATATCATTGGTATAGAATTTAGTTTACCTTTTTTTCATTAACTGCAGGGTGCTAGCCAATCACATTTTCTTTAGCTATAACGGTAGAGCAACACGCCCGGAATTAAGGAATATAATCATGTTCGATTATTTCCTTTTCTTTGGCTACAATAAAATAGAAAACAACAAAAAAAGAAAACGACATAATTGAATATTTGTGTACAAGATCACCGATATTATTTTCCTTTTTGTAATGATATGTTTAAAGAAGGAAAGACATAATATTGATGGGAAATCTAGATAAAGGAAAGGATCATTATCGAAGAAGAATATTTTTTTAATCTTTTTTATCTAATATTGAAATTAAATATTATAATCAAATAAGATATCTTACTGAGCTGCGATTTGTGAGTATTGTTTCTGTTGCATAAGAATATAAGCACATTTACTTTTGCCTACTGTAAACCTATTAATTCCTACCGGTTCCACCAAAGGAATTACATGATTTTCCTGTAGTGTGGGAAATGGAGAAATATTGATGGACTCGAAACAATTTTCTTCTTGACTAATTATGACAAGAGCTGGCCTTTTAGCAGCCTTGTCCTATAAACGTGAGAAGCGTGGACAACTATATATGTACTCTCCAATTAACTAATGGAAAGTGACCTAATCTGTTTGTTAGTCTAAACAAATTAACACTAACACGTGAATGTTTAAAACAAGAAAACATATATTACCGACAACCAATCATGATCCCAATCTCACTTGTGTTATATTAATTCATCTATCTTCTCTATTATGAGTATTGCAAATATGAAACACGAAACCGGAGAAAACCAAAACAAATAATGATAGATGTTCTTAAAGTAAATGTGCTTAATTATAATTCTAGTGAAACACAGAACCACCGACTTAGTACGGGGATGATAGATCCCGCTTTTTCTACTGAGAGACGTAGGTTCAAATTTCGTAAAAGTTATTTGAAAAGAAATAAATATCGGAGCGAATTGAAGCTCTTATTTAAAAAAAAAATTCTAGTGTAACTCTTCTTGTCCTTAATTAAGCATATGCCATATATTGTGTAAACTAATTAAAACTTAGCAATAAGTCATGAGAGGTAAAATAGAAATTATTGACAATTACTAATATATCAACTTCTAATATTCATTAAAAAATATCAATTATGTGATAAATAACATATTATATAAAAAAGTTAGTCACACTAATGCCTACAATTAAAATATATAGTAGTAAATATGGTCTCTTTATAAAGAGACGTATAATTGATTTCTGTCAAAAATATCAAGAAATAGATGCTAAGCTTACAGAAGCTTCATTTTAAAAAAATGTGAACTTGTACATGTTTTGTTACATAGAACAATTGAAAAAGACATACCACTACAACAAAAAGGGGATTTAGCAAGACCCTCAACTTTTGCACAAAACTCATTTAATTCTAGCAAATTTTTTTACCAACACCTTCTCAACTCTTGCTATATCTAATCTAGTAAGATGTTATAGCAAGATTAATTTCTTCTCTTGGTAAATATTAACAAGTGATGTTGCAAGGTAGCAAGACCTTTTTCTTTAAGCTACTCCAAGATCAAGTGATCTTGCTAATTTCTTTTCTATGAACTATATCTCAATGGCAAAAGAGTAATTTATTATTCATCGTTTTCACTTTTTGCAACATCTGATCTAGTTCAACAAACACATTTATAAGCTTTAAAAAATTCATATTAATTATGAATCATTCATCAATTTAAAATGTAGATATTTTTAATACATTTCAATAATAACTGTAAATAAGAAAGGTGAAAGCTCAAAATTCCATTAAATATCATGCAAATTTGTTTTACAATATGCTACCATAACTATAATCGACAAAAAAAAATGCTAATATATCTTTTGTTTGACTGAAATATAAAAAAAATTCAAACGCCCATAACACTAACTATCATCTCTCCCAAATCTTCATGGTGATGCATCTCTTTCAATAGTCATCCCTTTGGTGTTGAATATAAACCAATTGAATGAGATCATTAAAAAATAACCCAAATTTGAAATTTGAATGTCAACAAAAGTAACCAACTTAATTTTTTTTAGAAGTTTGATTAATTTTTAATTAAATTTTACAATTTAATCTGCTATATTAATTCACAATTACATGATATATATATGCTATAATTTGTTGATTGGACATAAGTTACTTATGGATCTGTTGATTGTTGTCAATGTGGTAATTTACTGGAGTTGCAGCGGGCCTTGGGTTTGAGTCTCAACTCTTTCTTTTTTGTTTTCTCCCAACTCTTAGCTAAACTAGGCATAACCAATTGGTTGCTTGTCCGTTTAGACAACAACAGGATTGTTGCCCATAACGTCTCGAATCATTGGAGTCTAGTTGCATTCTCCGAATTCTTGGGTTCAATCCGCAGATCCATTTTTTCTTTTGCTTTTTCTTTCTTTCTTCATTAAACATGGTATCAACTTCAAATGCTCATAATTTTATTTCTATAGTATATCTATGAAAATAGCTTACAGGACAGATATTTTTATTTTCATGCATCCTTGTATTATTATGTAAACAATTTTAATTATTTTTAAAAATAACCTCTATTCTAATAGTGAAAAAAAATTTGGAAAAAGAAATTATTATATCTAATGTTAAAAATATGAAAAAAGAAAATGCAAACTTGGAATTTTTGACGGTAACAAGAAGAGAAAAATTTTTGGCCATGAAAATAAGAATGTTTTAGTACTGTTTTGCAATTTAGTGTTGCAAACAAGTAATATAGAAGATAATGCCTTGAAGAAAGTACCATACTTGCTACACCAGCGTCTGTGTTGCATGAAGGTCTTGCAAAAATAGATAAATAGCAAGACCAAGCATATAGTCTTGCAGCATTTCTCTTGGTAAATCCCATTTTTCTTGTAGTGACATCAATCAATTAAATTGAAAATTAAATTATGTGAAGGTCTGATTGTCTTAATGGAAGAGTCTAAATTCAAAATAGGAATCGTATGTATGATCGCTCCGAATAGGAAGTGATGTAGTATACAGAACTTTCAATCGAACAATCAGTACCCTGAAGAAAGTATGGAAATGAATAGTATTAACATTAATTTTGAATACAATTTTCAAATTGAGCTAAAGTTGATATATATTTTATCTATATAATTAGAAATATATCTATAATTTGAGTTTTTTTATTTAATCAATATTTCTCAAAATATATACAGTAAGAATTGAATATATGTTAATAGTTAAATATATATTAGAATTACTCTTTTATTTTTGCTCGCTTTCAAAAGTCAATTAAGAGGCTATCAAGAGAATCAACGCCAAGAACATTATATATGGTAGGGTTTAAACTTTAAAGCTAAGCTGAGCGAGCAAAACAATGGAGCTCACGACAAATAAAAAAGAAAGATGCAGGGCTCTCCCTATAATTTATCAAATAAATAATCAATCCAACCTGAATATATTATATAATGATTCCCATAGTTCAAAATTCTGCATACATCGATCTTATTTATAATTAATCAAATAAATAATTTGGTCTAGTAGTTGAACTCTTGGCTTTAATGCATGAAGTCTAAATTTCAACAAACACAATATTCTTTTTCAATAAAAAAAACATTTCAATAAATCCGAAAATTCATTAATATTTAAAAAAATATATATGAAATAATGGGTTATCGGTTCATCCGATGACCTAACTCGACCCATGTGAGGGCCAATTTATCCGACCCATTTACTCACGCATATCATTCATATGCAACGGGAAATCACATTGACATGTTTAATGCAATTTTTTTTCTCATTAAAAAGAGTCATATATGATATGTTCAAGATGCACTTTAACTATTAAAAACAAAGCAACGCTTTTCTATTCTTCAACGTGAATTATCTTGCAACTAGTTGTATTGTTTATCATTACACGTACACGTCCTTAGCTGGCTGGTAATTTTTATGGTACTTTTATCAAAGAAAAAAATCCTTAGCTTTTTGAAAAGAAGGAATTTATGTGTGTTCAAAATTTTATTAATAAAAATAATTATCATTATAAAATATTTATCGTTTTAAATATCTAACTCTTTATTCAATAGTTTTTTTGGGGGGAGTGTTAAATACAAACAATAAATCTAATATGAACTTTCGTTACATTGAGCATTGATCAGATAAACTCTTTTCTAATAAGAAAGATACTAAACGAAATTAAGGCGACGACTAGACATACTTGATCGTCTCAATCAGACAATGGCAGTGGCGGAGTCACCCTTTGGCAAAGGGGGACACTTGCAAAACCACACTCCCCCCCTCCAAAATAAATTTTTTGCTTGCAAAATGCACCCCATAAAATTTTAAAAATAATTTTTACAAAATTATATTTAATTTTAAAAATAATTGTAAAATTATGTCTTACCTTAAAATTTTATCTCATCCTAAATTCGAGTCTGGCTCCACCCTGAACAGTGGGATTCATAAGATTTATTAGCTGAACTTAACTTTCATCAAGTAATGTCAAATATTTACAAGGTGAAATCTATATATGGTTTTTCAGCGAATTTTTATTCCAGCAAGCTGTGTGAGTTTTTAAAAGACAATTTTCACATTCGCTTTTTACCAGTATCAGTATGTTAAAATTTGGTTCTTTTTGTCTTTTACTTTTAAAATATACTTGAGTGTGTCCTCAATAAAGGTGAGTTCCTCAATATATCTTGAATGAAATGATTGATCGAATCTGCATGTACAAAGAAAGAAGCAGAGTTCGCAATTAATGAAATTCGAGGAGGAAATTAAACGAGATGGTAGGAGCAAAGAGGAAACAAGGGGTCAATGTTAAAGAGTTAAAGAGGGAAAGAGTAAAACAAAAGGGAGGGAGACTGTACAGGGAGGAGATCAGACAAGTCAAAAGTCAGACACGATTAATGATGAGGATTGCACATATAAACACATTTTGATTGTCCTCAATAGTATAATTTTGATCAGATCTTTTTTCATCAGATCAGATTAATCAGATTAATTTGATTGCACGTACACTCCTCTCTTATTGCACGTTATGTAACTTTCTGCTCCTAGCTAGGCGGCGATGTTAACTGGGTCGAGAAAGGATTTCCATAAAGTAATAATCAATTATATATATGTTGGTGCATGGTTTCCATAGGTTCAAAATCTTTTTTTTTCTAAATATAGTCCCTAATCTAGGTGGGCCATATGTAAGGAAAAATAAGTAATCATACTGCCTCTATAAATGGAAGAGAAGACTAACAATCTGAAATAAATATATACACAGACGCAACTACAACCAATAATTTAGTTATAGCTCCTTGCATTGATTAATGGCTCTCAGTGTCAGCCTTCGACTTCCATCTATCATCCACGTTCGCCAAACACAAGGGAGACTGCCTTCATGGAGGTTCCGTGTTTACACGCATTTACAGTCTCTGAAGTTTGAGCGTCGGTCGGGACATTTCAAACCCACCATATGGCATGATAACTTCATACAGTCATTAAGTACCAGAGACGAACATGTAAGCAAATAAACAAATACTGTCATGCACTAGTGTAGTGCCTAGTGAGAAATCTGTCATGCTTGTACTATGGTCTTGTGAGAACAAACAAAATTTTACTATATATAAGAAAATTATAGTTCCAAGTACAAAATTTTTCACAATATACTTCCGTTAAAATACCTTCTTTTTTTCCACAGTTTCTCTTCCTTGTTATTAATTATGGTTCATATTTCTTTATTTAAATTATTCTTAGAAAAGCAACCCAATGCAACACAGCATCAATTGCTTCTACTGTTTCAGCTCCTTATGAATATATATGCATAATTACTTATTTGTATCTAAAGAAACTCCTTAAGCTAATCCAATCATTAATTAGAAGGATATATAATGTGCATAATCTTCTTGTTCTTTTTGAATATATGGAGGAGGATAGGAACATGGAAAGAGTATGCCAGCTCAAGAAAGAGGTAAGCCAAATGATATACAAGGAAGAGGTGCTCAGGGATAAATTAGAGCTTGTTGATGCCATACAACAGCTTGGATTGGCATATCACTTCAAGGACGAGATAAGCAGCGTGCTTACTCAAATCCATGAATCTATGGAGCAACTTTTGCTACAAGGCATGCTTGATGACATTTATGTAGTGTCATTGCTTTTTAGACTGCTGAGGATGCATGAATTTAGTGTATCGGAAGGTACTTAGCTTATGAACGGTATCATTTTATATTTCTACTTAAGATAGATTTGGTAATCAACAACTAATACGCATATTTCACGTTGACAATGTTTCAACTGTAAATGAATATCAACTTTAAGAGTTGCAGTGCCTTTCTGGTGCTATTGTGTTAGAGATGTTTTGAGATACATTTCCTTTTTGATAGATTATAAAATATATAGCCCTCCTTCCCCATCTTCCATTTAGGAGAGGGGGAGACAGAATTCTTCTCTGGCATTAGGAAATTAAAAAGTGTTTATTAGCCTCCACGCGATATTTTCTTCTTGTTTTGGCCAGTAATTTACCAAAACTCGCTACCAGCACACTTTTGACAAATCCATATTAACTTCAAAATTATAATCATTGTATGCTTGAGTTAATTTGGTTCAGGCTAGAATAATATCTATTTATTATTCACACAATTTTCTTTTTTATTTGGAAATAGAATTTTTGATTTTATACTTCAGGAACGGTGATCAGCTTATTATTATTTATATAGTATTTTTTTTGTAAAACTTGATATATATTTTAATTTTGAAAGCATGAGACTAATGTTACAAGAACGCAAAATCTTTGAACAGATATATTCAAAGCCTACTTTGTAGCATCAACTTTACAAGCCGGTATGCATTTTTGGTGCTACTATTTTAGAGATACTTCAAAAATTACTTCGAACTTTTAATCGTTGGGTATGTTTGAGTGGCTTTAAGGATAAAATAATATCTATTTTTCATTCTGACATTATTTTTTTTAGTTCGGAAATGAAAATTTGGATTAATGCATCAGGAAAGGTGATCAGTCCACATTTTTTAGTACATATATTTTATTAGAACTTGATACTTTAATTCTCAAAACCGAGATTAATTAATGTCAGTACTCAACTTTGAGTAGATATATTCTATTAATACTTTTGAAACTGGTACTCTACATCGAAACATGAGGTTAATGTTTCAAGTACTTTCAGCAGGTATATTCAAAAGCTACTTTGACGACAAAGGACAGTGCAAAGCAAAGCTATGCTCAAATATTAAAGGGATGTTAAATTTGTACGAGGCTTCTTATCTCGCAAAAGAAGGAGAAGAGATGCTGGAGACGGCAAGGCACTTCACAACCGAACACCTAACAAATTTTTTGGAAAGCTCCAAGTATGATAATTCAATGCTAAAAGAACAAGTTGCCCATGCATTGGGCATACCTCTGAATTGGAGGATGGAAAGATTGCAAACTCTTTGGTTCATCGACAAATACAAGAAAGACAAGCAGATCAGACCTGCACTGTGGGAACTGGCTGTTTTAGATTTTAATTTAATCCAAAAGTTGTACCAGAAAGAACTAAAGCACGTGTCTAGGTAAACATTTATTATACATACATTCATTATAAATCAAAAAGAAAAACAAAATCTTGATAATTCAAATTAATCATTGTTTTGTTATACAGCTTTTCAGCAAAAATCAACGCAAATTATTAGTCTTTTACTATGAAAATGGTTCCTTCATACATACCTATTAATTAAATTTTTTTCACTTATCTATTTTCCAGATGGTGGAATGCCTTAGGGCTTTATGAAAAACTACCATTTATTCGAGACAGGCTCGTTGAGAACTACCTCTGGAGTGTAGGCAGCGCTTTTGAGCCAGAACATTCAGGTTTTAGAATAGCAAAGACGCAGGTAAACTGTTTGGTTACAACAATTGATGACATCTATGATGTTTATGGGTCATTGGATGAACTCGAGGTCTTTACAGATGCCATTGAACAGTAAGTGATTTCCGAGTGTAACTTGTATATATTTGATACATTAAATGTACAATATGTTATTTATTTGCTTGGTTGTCATTTTTTTGTTGAAGATGGGATGTCACTATTGCTGAGGGGCTTCCCATGGAGTTTCGAATGTGCATTTTAGCTCTCTTTAATACTGTCGGACATCATTGTTATGAGGTCTTGAAAGAAAAAGGGCATCATGTTACTCTGTATCTCAGGAGAGCGGTAATTGGTTGATCCTTCCCGCATTTTATCTTATGCATAATTTTGTTACCAAAAATTATTTCTAATTCATTTTATATCATTCAAAAATAAAATGAAAAAACAAAAAGAAGCCTAACCGGCACAGGACTCTTGCATAATAATGGAAACAGTGGTGAAAATCTATTGGTTAAATTCTAATTTCATTGTTGAAAATAATTTTCCAGTGGAAAGATTTATGCAAAGCATATCTAGTGGAAGCAAAGTGGTACCACAATGGATATGCACCAACATTGGAGGAATACCTTGAGAACGCATGGGTCTCCATTTCAGGAAACATAGTTCTTTCCTATGCCTACTGTATCAACGATTATGTTACAGCCAAAGACTTGGAGCTATTCTCATCTGGTTATTCAGACATTGTTCGATATTCATCCATGATTGTTCGGCTTTATAACGACTTAGCAACATCCAGTGTAAGTGCACTGACAATATGTAGAGAACAGGGTAATAATTATGAATTTTATATTATCACCCATATATATTTGGGACATATATTCGACCAGATATAATTTCTACCTATTCTTTCAAAAATGAACCAACCAACAACCTGAGAATTATTTTTTTAATTCAAAATGAGTTTGGTGCCAATATTTGAGTCCTCAACCATCTGAAAAAGAAGAAAACAATCTAATTTTCTTTGTATTTTGCATCGCATTTCTGATTTTAGGATGAGCTACAACGAGGCGATATCGACAAATCCCTTCAATGTTATATGCGTGACAAAAGTGCTACGGAGTATATTGCTCGCCAAGAAATAAAGAAACTAATTAGGAAATACTGGACGTCGCTCAATGGCGAAATCATCAACAATTCAGCTTTTGGAAAATACTTGAGGACGGTTGCTTTAAATATTCCACGCATGGCACTATGTTTCTACCAACATGGTGATGGATATGGGAAGCCCGGCCGTGATATCAAGGATCTAGTTACCTCATTATTATTTACCCCGGTTAACTAAAATGATGCGTCTTTTCTTCTTTTATCTGTCATTCGCTTTCTTTCTTTTCTTTCCTGTAATTTGTTTTCTACTGTACTTCCATGTTGGCATGTAGTAGCTTTTTCCTTCTGGATGTATTGCTAATATCATAATAGGCTTTTGAACTCCTTAAATTAAATTATGAAGCTTTTTGTTCACTTTCTTATTAGAAAATTTGTAAATATAAAAACAGATTTACAAACAAGTACTTGATTATGTCTACTTCATATATCAAACGAGCCACTTTAGTTTATGTTAATTTGAAGTGGTCACATGTAAGAATATATGATTGGAATTACCCAGGAGGAAAAATGGAGAGTGTTAATAACTATGCTTCCAAGTTCAAAAAAATATAATTAAAGGATGTAATTATCATTCATCTTATTTTTTTTAATAAAATTGAATCACTAAGGTAAATCCATAGGAGAAAATTCAAGGAATCATTTTCAGCACATGAATAATTTGTGCTTGCCGACGTAATTAATGGCACCAAATTAAATAGTATTACAGCTCTCCGACAAAAAATTGGAAACACGTTTATTTGGACGGATCTGTATTCTGTAGGACCCAATCCATATAATATCAAATCCCAAATATAATTAATCAAGTACACTGCATCCGTGGCTATATAGTAGCTAAGAAGTTCCAATTATGCCACACAAGTTTTCCATATCACAAAATATCACAAATTAACTTTCTATTTTATTTATATTTCAAATTTGGACAGTCAAAAATCAAATCTAAATTATTAATTTTGTTCATTCTTATGAATGATGTATATATATAAAATTTTATGATTTTTCTAGTTCATTTTATACAAGATTAAGTAGTAAAAAATAAATGAGTCTAGTTAATTATGATTGATTAATTTTAATACATTTATTTTTTTGACTATTTGATCTAGTATAAAAGGAACTCAAAAAATCATGAAATTTTATATATATACATCTCTTATGAAAATAAATAAGATTAACAGTTTAGATTCGATTTTTAGATGTCAAAATTTGAAATATAAATAAAAAGAGAATTTGTGACATTTTGTGATATAAAAAAATTATGACATTGAACCCTCCTCATACTAGCTAATAACAACATATTCAAGCCTACTATATATCTAATTTTTTAATTAAAATAACATCAAAACCAAATCGTATATACCAACAACAAATAAAATAAGATTTCATATTCATACCAGAAAAATCCAATTAATTTTTATTGATATCATAGTCATCAAAACAACAATTAATAACTAGAAATGTCAAGTTTGTAAAATTTTAAATATGTGTTGAGAATTGTCTCAAACATACCATGCAATCTATTACTTTATATATGTACTATATGTTAAAAATACAGAAACCGACTAAATGTTAATAGAAAAGAACTAAGTGTTTGCAGAG
Source organism: x Bolboschoenoplectus mariqueter (assembly GCA_037678475.1). NCBI lineage: Eukaryota > Viridiplantae > Streptophyta > Magnoliopsida > Poales > Cyperaceae > x Bolboschoenoplectus > x Bolboschoenoplectus mariqueter. Next base: position 3,543,771 of record CM075266.1, on the reverse strand, counting down.
TACATGTTTTTCTGTTAATTATAATATTTGCTTTCAAATTGTAACTTGATATCATGCAGTTCATAAGAAAATAAATAATGTATTTGTTTCTTAAAAATATTTAAATGTTAATTATAAAAAAAAGAAATAGTTATATGTTGGAAAAAAAATAAGGGTTCATATGTAACAACTAAACAAAAGTGGTTCATATGTAACAACTAAACAAAAGTTTGTATGAATACAATAGTTGTTAATATCGGAGCACACAGAACAAGTAATCAATATTGATTGATATGATAGTTAGCATACATAAATGTCTCTTCATTTTATAAAAAAAGAACACGTCCTTAGCTTTTTGAAAAAAAGAATTTGTGTGTGTTCAAAATTTGATTAATAAAAAGAATTATTTATTATTATAAAATATTTTATCATTTTAAGTATCTAACTTTTTATTCAATAGATTTTTTTTGGGGAGTGTTAAATACAAACAAGAAACCTAATGTGAACTTTTATTAAGTACTGAACATTGATCAAATAAAATCTTTTGTAATAAGAAAAATACTAAACGAAATTAAGGTGAAGGCTAGGCATACTCGATCGACTCGATCGGACAGTGGGATTAATAAGATTTATTAGCTGAACTTAACATTCAACAAGTGATGTCAAATATTTACAACGTGAAATCTGTATATAGTTTCGAAAGTGCTACACGCGTTTGAGGTGAATTTTTATTCCAGCAAGATATGTGAGTTTTTAAAATACAATTTCCAGATTTGCTTTTTACCAGTATTTGATACTATGTTAAATTTGGCTCTTTCTGTCTTATAACTTTTTTTTTTATATAAGGTCTCACGTTAACTCCGGCATTTATTTATTTTCAAATTTCTTTTACAGGACTTCAACCTGCGTCTCTCAGTAGAGAGACGAGTTTATTATCATTGTTGTAGGACTGCGGTTCCTCAATAAAGACGAGTTCCTCAATGTATATATCTTGAATGAACTTCCATTCTCCATCACATAGGAAGAGATAAATGATTGATGGAATCTGCGTGTACAAAGAAAGAAGAAGAGCTGGCAATTAACGAAATTGGAGGAGGAAAACGAGATGGCCGGCCGGGTAGGAGGAAAGAGGAAGCGAGGGGTCAATATTGAAGAGGGAAACAGAAAAACAAAAGGGAGGGAGACTGTACAGAGAGGAAATCAGATAAGTCCAAAGTCACACAATTAACACATTTTGATTGTTTTCAATAGTACAATTTTGATTCGAATCATGTTTCATCAGATCAGATTAATCAGATTAATTTGATTGCACGTACACTCCGCTACTATTCCATGTCATGTAATTTTCTATTGTCCTAATTAGGTGGCGATGTTAACTGGGTCGGTCAAGAAAGTCATTTCCATATAGTAATTCATAATCAATTATATATATGTAGGTGCGTGGTCTCCATCAGTGCAAAATCCATTTTTTTCCTAAATATAGTCTCCAATCTAGGTGGGCCCTGTGTAAGGAAGATGTTTAAGTAATCATGCTACCTCTATAATTGGAAGAGGAGTCTAACAATCTGAAATAAATATATACACAGACGCAACTACCACCAATAATTTAGTTATAGCTCCTTGCATTGATTAATTAATGGCTCTCAGCCTTCGACTTCCATCTATCGTCCACTTTGGCCAAACACAAGGGAGACTGCCTTCATGGAGGATCCGTGTTTACATGCATTTACAGTCTCCAAAGTTTGAGTCGGTCGGGACACTATAAACCGGCCATATGGCATGATAACTTCATACAGTCAGTAAATACCAGAGACGAACATGTAAGCAAATAAACAAATACTGTCATGCAGTAGTGTAGTGCCTACTGAGAAATCTTTCATGAAGCTAGTGGTATAGTAGTAGCTTGTACTATATCTTGTGAGAACAAAAAAAAATTACTATTAGAAAATTATAGTTCCAAGTTCAAAAAATTTCACAATATATTTCAGTTAAAATGCCTTCTTTTTTCCTGAATTTCTCTTCCTTATTATTAATTGTGGTTCATATTTTTTTCTTTAAATTATTTTTAGAAAAGCAACTCAATGTAACACAATAACATCAATTGCTTCTACTGTTTCACCTCCTTAATTATGAATATACATACATCATTACTTATGTGTATCTAAAGAAACTCCTTAAGCTCAATCTAATCATAAATTAACAAGATTTATAATGTGCATAATCTTCTTGTTCTTTTTGAATACATGAAGGATGATAGGAACATGGAAAGAATATGCCAGCTCAAGAAAGAGGTGATTCAAATGATAAACAAGGAAGAACTGCTCAGAGATAAATTAGAGCTTGTTGATGCCATACAACAACTTGGAGTAGCATATCACTTCAAAGCCGAGATAAACTGCGTTATCTCTGAATCTGTGGATCAAATTTCTTTATTAACTACGCATGATGACCTTTATGAAGTATCACTGCTTTTCAGACTGCTGAGGATGCATGGATTTAATGTACATGAAGGTAATTAGCTTATATGCATAGCACGGTGTTTTTTATATTTCCAAGATAGATTTGGGAGTCGACAATTGTATATTTCAATTATTTTTCAACTGTAAATGTAGCATTAACTTTACAAGCCAGTATGCACTTGTGGTCCTACTATTTTAGAGGTACTTCAAAATTTACTTCGAAATGTTAATCATTGTGTATATTTGAGTGGCTTCAAGGATAAAATAATATCTATTTTTCATTCTGACATAATTTTTTTTAGTTTGGAAATGAAATTTTGGATTAATGCATGAGGAAACGTTATCAGCCCACATTTTTTAGTACATATATTTTATTAGAACTTGATACTTTAATTCTCAAAACTGAGATTAATTAATGTCAGTACTCAATTTTGAGTAGATATATTCTAATAATACTTTTGAAACTGGCACTCTACTTCGAAACATGAGGTCAATATTTCAAATATATTATGTTAGAAAATCAATCATGATCCTTTAGTAAATACTTGATTTAAATTAAAATTATCTTAATTCATATTGTCGGTCTTTCAGAGAGAAACACTCCCGTTGATTACCGATTTTCTTAAGCCTTCACAGTGATCTTCCTCTTATCAGATGGAGAAATGAAGAGAATCAACTTATATGGAGAGAGAACTTATATGGTTTTTTCTTTAGAAAATAATGAAGAGTCTGTTGAGAGAGAGAGGGTGGTTTTCAAATATTTAATGGGCGTTAAATAACCGAAAGGTTGGCAAACTAATAATTATACCTTAGCAGATCAATACCAAATCCAATTTTTCTCTTATCGAATTTACTTTCATAATCAAAAAATTACCTATCAGTTTTGTGTTCTCTAGAAACCAATAACATAATTATATTATTATCATATTCTATATAATTTAGAGCATCACTAAATCATAAAATTATTAATATGCATTCTACATATAAAATACTCCACTTCTCATGATACATATTAAAATCTGATAAATAATACTTAATTTGATCACCATAACGGTTCTAGTTAGATATTTGACAGTCTATCATTCAATATATATTTATATTATATATAAGTTCATATATGTTGAATAGAAATTAATTCTAACACTTTCTACAGGTATATTCAAAAGCTACTTTGATGATAAAGGACGCTGCAAAGCACAGCTATGTTCAGATATTAAAGGGATGTTAAATTTGTACGAGGCTTCTTATCTCGCAAAAGAAGGAGAAGAGATGCTGGAGACAGCAAGGCACTTCACAACCGAACACCTAACAAATTTTTTGGAAAGCTCCAAGTATGATAATTCAATGCTAAAAGAACAATGTGCCCATGCATTGGACATACCTCTGAATTGGAGGATGGAAAGATTGCAAACTCTTTGGTTCACTGCGATGTCTATGACGACTGCCGCGAGCGGTGTAGGAAGTACAACAAGCATTACAGGCGCTCACGTAAGATGTGCGAGAGTCATTGTGAGAAGTATGGTGAGCCAGGTGGATGCACCGAGGAAAGAGATGCAGTCGGTAGGGACCCAGAGAAATAGCCACACATGCAGTGTGTTTTGATGTTTTTTCCTCGTCTTTTTATTGTTTTTGTCTTGAGCATAGTTCACCCGCGATTAAAGTCACCCTAGAGATATAGCTTAAACTGCTTCTTTTATTGCGTTTCATAAGGAGCCACAACTAAAAAGTTTAACGATTTTTTCAAAGAAAACTCTCATAAAATAAAACCAAATTCAAATAAATAAAATATTATATATCCGAAAGAAAATTCAATTCCTTACTTATCTTATCCGTATGAAATTAGCTAGATTAGATATATTGAAACATGTGCTATGAGCCTATGATCAAGGCGAGATTTGGAGCAAGGATTTTAAGCCACATGCTCATGTTTCTGCTCTTTAGTTTCATTGTACTAGTGATGTCAAACTGAAAGGATGTTAATAATATATATCAGCTTGTTTGGTATATAAATAATTATTTTTTGTTAATTTTAGTTTTCAGTGAACGCCTTTAATTTTTAGGGTTTTTTTATAGATACTTAAAATTGAGTAGTTTTGATCTTTATTTTTATCTTCAATAAAAAAAACGAAATTCTCTCCTTAAAAAAATAAATAAATAAAAAAGGAAAACGAATGCCTCTGATTTAATTTTGGATCCCTTTGTAGTTTGCAAATATAACTGAGTAAAGTAAAATCAAAAGAAAATTAGAAATAAAAATTAAAAGTGCAACACTGTCAAACTTGCAAGTACTTTTTAATATTCCTCCTTAATTAATCTGATTTAGCATTTGGTGTATGTTTGAGCTCTTTGCTTCTGAAAATATTACTGCAACTCTCTCTCTCTCTCTCGCTCTTCTTAGAATAAAATGTGCAATTACTAGTACTAGTAGATCAATTAGAGTGAGAAGCATTTTCACTTCGTACGGCAGTTATATCATCTTCCTCAGGACCCAAGGCATATATATATCAAATCCCAAATATAGTTAATTAAGCACACTGCATGTGTGGCTATATACTAGCTGAGAACGGTTCCAATTAATGCCACACAAGTTTTTGATGTCACAAAATATCACAAATTAAATACTTATTTTATTTATATTTCAAATTTGAATATCCAAAAATTAAATTCAAATCATTGATTTTGTTTATTTTTATGAGTGATGTATGTATATAAAATTATATGATTTTTTTAGTACATTTTATACAAGATTAAGTAGTCACACAAATAAAGGAATCTAGTTAATCATGTTTGATTAATTCTAGTACATTGTTTTTTGATCATTTGATCTAGTATAAAATGAACTCAAAAAATCATAAATTTTATATACATACATCTCTCATGAAAATAAATGAGATCAATGGTTTGAATTCGATTTTTCGATGTCAAAATTTGAAATATAAATAAAAAAAATAATTTATGACATTCCGTAATATAAAAGAATTGTGGCATTGAAACCCCCCTCATACTAGCTAATAACATCATATTCAAGCCTACTATATATCTATTTTTTTAATTAAGATAAAATCAAAACCAAATCGTATATACCAACAACAAATAAAATAAGATTTCATATTCATACCGGAAAAGTCCAATTTTGGTTGATATCATAGTTAACAAAATTAACAACAATAACAAGACGTGAAGTTTGTAAAATTGTAAATACCTGTTGAGAATTGTCTCAAACATACCTTGCAATTTATAAGATTTACAAATCAGATTTGAGCTTGATCTTGTACTTGTTAATAGTTACTTCTAAGTTTTTGATGACGTATAGTGTTCAACCTTCATACAGTATGTGAACATTGCAGCCAGACTTCAACTTGTACCAGTAATCATCTAATAGCACCTTCTCTAATAATGCTTATGTAGCTAGAAAGTTACAAGTCTATTCAACAAGTAGAAAGTCGTAAGATAGAGATTTCTGTAACCAAATTGCTTGCGCTGTATGAGTTTTTAAATTATATGGAATTTAGAACATAATGTAAAATATGTTTTTAAATTTTTTCTATTTTCAAAATTTTTTTAAATTAATTTTGAAATTATTTGAAAAATAATTATTAAAATTATCAAAATATTAATTGTAACAGATCCTTTTAGAATATTTTTTTTTTCTATTTTTTCTGATGGAAAGAGAACTAATTGATTTTAGAATTTTGCAGCATCCAATAAGAATAATTTTCTCCCCATCCGAAAAAATAGCAAAAAAATTCTAAAAAAATGTAAAATTTAGTATTCTACAAGATTTTAATATGAAGATTAAATTAAATGATTCGAATCAATCATTTTTTTTTGTTCCAAACTTGAGATTTGAAGTCGTTGTATGAATTTATCTATACAACATGTTGCATTTTAGCCCACCTCATATGTGTGTGTGTATATATAGTTTGACTAATATGCTTCCATATGCATTTCGGCTCGAAATGCTTATGGGCCGAATTTCAAAATTTTGTATCCCAAACGTCGATCCAAATAACTTAATAAATTCTTCATACTAAAATCTTATAGAATACCAAAATTTACTATTTTTAAAACTATTTTTAATAATTTTTGAAATATGATCCTAAAAATAGTAGAAAAATATCAATTTTAAATCATTAAAAATAGTTCAAAATTTCTCAAAATAGTAAATTTTGGTATTCTACAAGATTTTGATATGAAGAATTTATTAAGTTACTTAAATCATCATTTCGGACACAGGATTTTAAAATTTGATATTTTGGACCGAAATGCTTATGGAAACATGTTAGCCAAATTTACATACATACATATATATATATATATATATATATATATGAGAGTCCGGCTACAGTACTTCCATAAGCATTTCAGCGAAACGTTTACTGATCAAATTTCAATATCCCACATTCCAAACAGCAGTCTAGGTAGCTCAATAAATTCTTTATATCAAAATCTTGTAAAATACTAAAATTTACCCTTTTTAGAATTTATTTACTATTTTTAGGGATTTTTGAAAAATGACCATTTTTGACCTTCAAATATTGGTATTTTCTTTTATTTTTAGGGTCATTTTTCAAAAATCATTAAAAATAGTAGAAAAATTTTAAAAATATTAAATTTTAGTATTCTACAAGATTTTGATATGAAGAATTTATTAAACTACTTGGATTGATATTTTGGATATGAGATTTTGAAATTTGACCAATAAGTATTTCGGGCCGAAATACTTATACAAGCATATTAGTCAAAATTTTTGTATCCTACAATATTTTAATATAAAAAATTTGTTGAGCAAATTGAATTTTTCATTTAAAATCGATTTGATAGGTTTTTGAGTTAACCTCATCAAACCCTTTGATGAGCAAGTTCATACTTTTTGTTCCTAATAGCACCTAGAGGGGGTGAATAGAGGCTTATACCTATTTTTGGCTTAATGAAAAATTCAATTAAGAATTCTCTAAATTAATCAAAGATAAATTCAAAGTAAATAAAATAAAGACAGAGAAAAAACACAATATATATTAATGGAGTTCAGACAAAATCGGTCTTACGTCTCTGAGATTTTGTTTCGATTCCATAGAACTCCTTATTGTTAACTTAACGCACTCAATTGTTACAATAGTTTCTCAACCGTTATAATGTTTGTATATTACATTTGGGATTTTGTTGTTTTAACCTCAAATTTATACCACCCAAAAACTCTATATAAGAATATAATGAAAAATATAACAGAAATTTTATTTCTATTTCTAAAATACTGACAACTTGTTCTCGCACTTGTCCATCACATATTTTGCAATCTTGTGCATATAAACATACAAAATCTCACAAATAAAATGTAAAATTCATATTATATTATTTTGCAAATTGTCCAATATGAAATTACTTATAACAACAACCCTATCTTTACTATATATATATATATATATATATAAGTCTTCAATTAACCGTGAACTTCATATGGGAGAAGTACTTCATGGTTTTGATTTGAGACTATACACTATACATCATTTATTTTTTTGAGAAATTATCCTTGCATCACATATTTTGCAATCCTCATCTACACACTAAAGTATTTATACTAAATAAATAATTTATTTATATATAAATTTGTAAGTATTCATAGTTAATATAGAAAGTGTGTATCATTTTTTCTTTCCTAAATGCTTATAGAAAAAGTGAAGTTAACAAATTTGTTGCACAAATATAAATACAACTTGTATAATTTTTAATTTTAATAATGCAAAATATAAATATTTTTATCATTAGATATAAATATTTTTTGAAAAAAATAAATCTGTTTAGGTTGCAAATAAGGAGTGTAATTAAGGGTTACAATTATCATACCTCTTATTTTTTTTTTAATAAAATTGAATCACTAAGGTAAATCCATATATGAAATGGGAGAAAAACCAAGGAAACATTTTCAGCACCTGAATAATTTGTGCTTGCCGACGTAATTAATGGCAACAAATTAAATAGTATTACAGCTCTGCGACGAAAAAATGGGAAACACGTTTATTTGGTCGGATCTGTATTCTGTAGGACCCAACGCATATATATATCAAATCCCAAATATAGTTAATTAAGCACACTGCATGCTTTGAGGCCATGATTCAAGGATTATGGCTACGAAGTTTTATTTGAGGACTTGGGTATGTCGACAATATCGTCAAGCCACTGAAAATTTATTGTGATAACTCCGTAGCAGTCTTTTTTAGTAAGAACAACTGGTACTCTAAAGGTGCCAAGCACATTGAAATAAAGTATCTGGCTGTAAAAGAAGAAGTGCAGAAGCGAACAATTACGATTCAGCATATAAGCATCGACAGAATGATAATTGATCTCTTAACCAAAGGATTAGCGCCCAAAACATTTATAAAGCATGTTGTAAATATGGGCATAGTCGAGCGTGCATGATTTTGCTGTAATTTATAAAACATTGAATTAATATTATTAAAGAGTTCAATGTTTGTTTGTTTCTGTTTGATTATTATATACTAGCTGAGAACGGTTCCAATTAATGCCACACAAGTTTTTGATGTCACAAAATATCACAAATTAAGTCTTTATTTTATTTATATTTCAAATTTGGACATCCAAAAATCAAATCCAAATCATTGATTTTGTTTATTTTTATGAGTGATGTATGTATATAAAATTATATGATTTTTTTTAGTTTATTTTATACAAGATTAAGTAGTCACACAAATAAAGGAATCTAGTCAATCATGTTTGATTAATTCTAGTACATTTGTTTTTTGATCATTTGATCTAGTATAAAGTGAACTCAAAAAATCATAAATTTTATATACATACATCTCTCATGAAAATAAATGAGATCAATGGTTTGAATTCGATTTTTCGATGTCAAAATTTGAAATATAAATAAAAAAAAAAGAATTTATGACATTTTGTGATATAAAAGAATTGAATATTTATGTACAAGATCACCGATATTTTTTCCTTTTTATAATGATATGTTTAAAGAAGGAAAGACAATATTGATGCGAAATCTAGATAAAGGAAAGGATCATTATGGAAGAAGAATATTTTTTTTAATCTTTTTTTATCTAATATTGAAATTAAATATTATAATCAAATAAGATATCTTACTGAGCTGCGATTTGTGTGTATTGTTTCTGTTGCATAAGAATATAAGCACATTTACTTTTGCCTACTGTAAACCTATTAATTCCTACCGGTTCCACCAAAGGAATTACATGATTTTCCTGTAGTGTGGGAAATGGAGAAATATTGATGGACTCGAAACAATTTTCTTCTTGACTAATTATGACAAGAGCTGGCCTTTTAGCAGCCTTGTCCTATAAACGTGAGAAGCGTGGACAACTATATATGTACTCTCCAATTAACTAATGGAAAGTGACCTAATCTGTTTGTTAGTCTAAACAAATTAACACTAACACGTGAATGTTTAAAACAAGAAAACATATATTACCGACAACCAATCATGATCCCAATCTCACTTGTGTTATATTAATTCATCTATCTTCTCTATTATGAGTATTGCAAATATGAAACACGAAACCGGAGAAAACCAAAACAAATAATGATAGATGTTCTTAAAGTAAATGTGCTTAATTATAATTCTAGTGAAACACAGAACCACCGACTTAGTACGGGGATGATAGATCCCGCTTTTTCTACTGAGAGACGTAGGTTCAAATTTCGTAAAAGTTATTTGAAAAGAAATAAATATCGGAGCGAATTGAAGCTCTTATTTAAAAAAAAAATTCTAGTGTAACTCTTCTTGTCCTTAATTAAGCATATGCCATATATTGTGTAAACTAATTAAAACTTAGCAATAAGTCATGAGAGGTAAAATAGAAATTATTGACAATTACTAATATATCAACTTCTAATATTCATTAAAAAATATCAATTATGTGATAAATAACATATTATATAAAAAAGTTAGTCACACTAATGCCTACAATTAAAATATATAGTAGTAAATATGGTCTCTTTATAAAGAGACGTATAATTGATTTCTGTCAAAAATATCAAGAAATAGATGTTAAGCTTACAGAAGCTTCATTTTAAAAAAATGTGAACTTGTACATGTTTTGTTACATAGAACAATTGAAAAAGACATACCACTACAACAAAAAGGGGATTTAGCAAGACCCTCAACTTTTGCACAAAACTCATTTAATTCTAGCAAATTTTTTTACCAACACCTTCTCAACTCTTGCTATATCTAATCTAGTAAGATGTTATAGCAAGATTAATTTCTTCTCTTGGTAAATATTAACAAGTGATGTTGCAAGGTAGCAAGACCTTTTTCTTTAAGCTACTCCAAGATCAAGTGATCTTGCTAATTTCTTTTCTATGAACTATATCTCAATGGCAAAAGAGTAATTTATTATTCATCGTTTTCACTTTTTGCAACATCTGATCTAGTTCAACAAACACATTTATAAGCTTTAAAAAATTCATATTAATTATGAATCATTCATCAATTTAAAATGTAGATATTTTTAATACATTTCAATAATAACTGTAAATAAGAAAGGTGAAAGCTCAAAATTCCATTAAATATCATGCAAATTTGTTTTACAATGTGCTACCATAACTATAATCGACAAAAAAAAAATGCTAATATATCTTTTGTTTGACTGAAATATAAAAAAAATTCAAACGCCCATAACACTAACTATCATCTCTCCCAAATCTTCATGGTGATGCATCTCTTTCAATAGTCATCCCTTTGGTGTTGAATATAAACCAATTGAATGAGATCATTAAAAAATAACCCAAATTTGAAATTTGAATGTCAACAAAAGTAACCAACTTAATTTTTTTTAGAAGTTTGATTAATTTTTAATTAAATTTTACAATTTAATCTGCTATATTAATTCACAATTACATGATATATATATGCTATAATTTGTTGATTGGACATAAGTTACTTATGGATCTGTTGATTGTTGTCAATGTGGTAATTTACTGGAGTTGCAGCGGGCCTTGGGTTTGAGTCTCAACTCTTTCTTTTTTGTTTTCTCCCAACTCTTAGCTAAACTAGGCATAACCAATTGGTTGCTTGTCCGTTTAGACAACAACAGGATTGTTGCCCATAACGTCTCGAATCATTGGAGTCTAGTTGCATTCTCCGAATTCTTGGGTTCAATCCGCAGATCCATTTTTTTTTTGCTTTTTCTTTCTTTCTTCATTAAACATGGTATCAACTTCAAATGCTCATAATTTTATTTCTATAGTATATCTATGAAAATAGCTTACAGGACAGATATTTTTATTTTCATGCATCCTTGTATTATTATGTAAACAATTTTAATTATTTTTAAAAATAACCTCTATTCTAATAGTGAAAAAAAATTTGGAAAAAGAAATTATTATATCTAATGTTAAAAATATGAAAAAAGAAAATGCAAACTTGGAATTTTTGACGGTAACAAGAAGAGAAAAATTTTTGGCCATGAAAATAAGAATGTTTTAGTACTGTTTTGCAATTTAGTGTTGCAAACAAGTAATATAGAAGATAATGCCTTGAAGAAAGTACCATACTTGCTACACCAGCGTCTGTGTTGCATGAAGGTCTTGCAAAAATAGATAAATAGCAAGACCAAGCATATAGTCTTGCAGCATTTCTCTTGGTAAATCCCATTTTTCTTGTAGTGACATCAATCAATTAAATTGAAAATTAAATTATGTGAAGGTCTGATTGTCTTAATGGAAGAGTCTAAATTCAAAATAGGAATCGTATGTATGATCGCTCCGAATAGGAAGTGATGTAGTATACAGAACTTTCAATCGAACAATCAGTACCCTGAAGAAAGTATGGAAATGAATAGTATTAACATTAATTTTGAATACAATTTTCAAATTGAGCTAAAGTTGATATATATTTTATCTATATAATTAGAAATATATCTATAATTTGAGTTTTTTTATTTAATCAATATTTCTCAAAATATATACAGTAAGAATTGAATATATGTTAATAGTTAAATATATATTAGAATTACTCTTTTATTTTTGCTCGCTTTCAAAAGTCAATTAAGAGGCTATCAAGAGAATCAACGCCAAGAACATTATATATGGTAGGGTTTAAACTTTAAAGCTAAGCTGAGCGAGCAAAACAATGGAGCTCACGACAAATAAAAAAGAAAGATGCAGGGCTCTCCCTATAATTTATCAAATAAATAATCAATCCAACCTGAATATATTATATAATGATTCCCATAGTTCAAAATTCTGCATACATCGATCTTATTTATAATTAATCAAATAAATAATTTGGTCTAGTAGTTGAACTCTTGGCTTTAATGCATGAAGTCTAAATTTCAACAAACACAATATTCTTTTTCAATAAAAAAAACATTTCAATAAATCCGAAAATTCATTAATATTTAAAAAAATATATATGAAATAATGGGTTATCGGTTCATCCGATGACCTAACTCGACCCATGTGAGGGCCAATTTATCCGACCCATTTACTCACGCATATCATTCATATGCAACGGGAAATCACATTGACATGTTTAATGCAATTTTTTTTCTCATTAAAAAGAGTCATATATGATATGTTCAAGATGCACTTTAACTATTAAAAACAAAGCAACGCTTTTCTATTCTTCAACGTGAATTATCTTCCAACTAGTTGTATTGTTTATCATTACACGTACACGTCCTTAGCTGGCTGGTAATTTTTATGGTACTTTTATCAAAGAAAAAAATCCTTAGCTTTTTGAAAAGAAGGAATTTATGTGTGTTCAAAATTTTATTAATAAAAATAATTATCATTATAAAATATTTATCGTTTTAAATATCTAACTCTTTATTCAATAGTTTTTTTGGGGGGAGTGTTAAATACAAACAATAAATCTAATATGAACTTTCGTTACATTGAACATTGATCAGATAAACTCTTTTCTAATAAGAAAGATACTAAACGAAATTAAGGCGACGACTAGACATACTTGATCGTCTCAATCAGACAATGGCAGTGGCGGAGTCACCCTTTGGCAAAGGGGGACACTTGCAAAACCACACTCCCCCCCTCCAAAATAAATTTTTTGCTTGCAAAATGCACCCCATAAAATTTTAAAAATAATTTTTACAAAATTATATTTAATTTTAAAAATAATTGTAAAATTATGTCTTACCTTAAAATTTTATCTCATCCTAAATTCGAGTCTGGCTCCACCCTGAACAGTGGGATTCATAAGATTTATTAGCTGAACTTAACTTTCATCAAGTAATGTCAAATATTTACAAGGTGAAATCTATATATGGTTTTTCAGCGAATTTTTATTCCAGCAAGCTGTGTGAGTTTTTAAAAGACAATTTTCACATTCGCTTTTTACCAGTATCAGTATGTTAAAATTTGGTTCTTTTTGTCTTTTACTTTTAAAATATACTTGAGTGTGTCCTCAATAAAGGTGAGTTCCTCAATATATCTTGAATGAAATGATTGATCGAATCTGCATGTACAAAGAAAGAAGCAGAGTTCGCAATTAATGAAATTCGAGGAGGAAATTAAACGAGATGGTAGGAGCAAAGAGGAAACAAGGGGTCAATGTTAAAGAGTTAAAGAGGGAAAGAGTAAAACAAAAGGGAGGGAGACTGTACAGGGAGGAGATCAGACAAGTCAAAAGTCAGACACGATTAATGATGAGGATTGCACATATAAACACATTTTGATTGTCCTCAATAGTATAATTTTGATCAGATCTTTTTTCATCAGATCAGATTAATCAGATTAATTTGATTGCACGTACACTCCTCTCTTATTGCACGTTATGTAACTTTCTGCTCCTAGCTAGGCGGCGATGTTAACTGGGTCGAGAAAGGATTTCCATAAAGTAATAATCAATTATATATATGTTGGTGCATGGTTTCCATAGGTTCAAAATCTTTTTTTTTCTAAATATAGTCCCTAATCTAGGTGGGCCATATGTAAGGAAAAATAAGTAATCATACTGCCTCTATAAATGGAAGAGAAGACTAACAATCTGAAATAAATATATACACAGACGCAACTACAACCAATAATTTAGTTATAGCTCCTTGCATTGATTAATGGCTCTCAGTGTCAGCCTTCGACTTCCATCTATCATCCACGTTCGCCAAACACAAGGGAGACTGCCTTCATGGAGGTTCCGTGTTTACACGCATTTACAGTCTCTGAAGTTTGAGCGTCGGTCGGGACATTTCAAACCCACCATATGGCATGATAACTTCATACAGTCATTAAGTACCAGAGACGAACATGTAAGCAAATAAACAAATACTGTCATGCACTAGTGTAGTGCCTAGTGAGAAATCTGTCATGCTTGTACTATGGTCTTGTGAGAACAAACAAAATTTTACTATATATAAGAAAATTATAGTTCCAAGTACAAAATTTTTCACAATATACTTCCGTTAAAATACCTTCTTTTTTTCCACAGTTTCTCTTCCTTGTTATTAATTATGGTTCATATTTCTTTATTTAAATTATTCTTAGAAAAGCAACCCAATGCAACACAGCATCAATTGCTTCTACTGTTTCAGCTCCTTATGAATATATATGCATAATTACTTATTTGTATCTAAAGAAACTCCTTAAGCTAATCCAATCATTAATTAGAAGGATATATAATGTGCATAATCTTCTTGTTCTTTTTGAATATATGGAGGAGGATAGGAACATGGAAAGAGTATGCCAGCTCAAGAAAGAGGTAAGCCAAATGATATACAAGGAAGAGGTGCTCAGGGATAAATTAGAGCTTGTTGATGCCATACAACAGCTTGGATTGGCATATCACTTCAAGGACGAGATAAGCAGCGTGCTTACTCAAATCCATGAATCTATGGAGCAACTTTTGCTACAAGGCATGCTTGATGACATTTATGTAGTGTCATTGCTTTTTAGACTGCTGAGGATGCATGAATTTAGTGTATCGGAAGGTACTTAGCTTATGAACGGTATCATTTTATATTTCTACTTAAGATAGATTTGGTAATCAACAACTAATACGCATATTTCACGTTGACAATGTTTCAACTGTAAATGAATATCAACTTTAAGAGTTGCAGTGCCTTTCTGGTGCTATTGTGTTAGAGATGTTTTGAGATACATTTCCTTTTTGATAGATTATAAAATATATAGCCCTCCTTCCCCATCTTCCATTTAGGAGAGGGGGAGACAGAATTCTTCTCTGGCATTAGGAAATTAAAAAGTGTTTATTAGCCTCCACGCGATATTTTCTTCTTGTTTTGGCCAGTAATTTACCAAAACTCGCTACCAGCACACTTTTGACAAATCCATATTAACTTCAAAATTATAATCATTGTATGCTTGAGTTAATTTGGTTCAGGCTAGAATAATATCTATTTATTATTCACACAATTTTCTTTTTTATTTGGAAATAGAATTTTTGATTTTATACTTCAGGAACGGTGATCAGCTTATTATTATTTATATAGTATTTTTTTTGTAAAACTTGATATATATTTTAATTTTGAAAGCATGAGACTAATGTTACAAGAACGCAAAATCTTTGAACAGATATATTCAAAGCCTACTTTGTAGCATCAACTTTACAAGCCGGTATGCATTTTTGGTGCTACTATTTTAGAGATACTTCAAAAATTACTTCGAACTTTTAATCGTTGGGTATGTTTGAGTGGCTTTAAGGATAAAATAATATCTATTTTTCATTCTGACATTATTTTTTTTAGTTCGGAAATGAAAATTTGGATTAATGCATCAGGAAAGGTGATCAGTCCACATTTTTTAGTACATATATTTTATTAGAACTTGATACTTTAATTCTCAAAACCGAGATTAATTAATGTCAGTACTCAACTTTGAGTAGATATATTCTATTAATACTTTTGAAACTGGTACTCTACATCGAAACATGAGGTTAATGTTTCAAGTACTTTCAGCAGGTATATTCAAAAGCTACTTTGACGACAAAGGACAGTGCAAAGCAAAGCTATGCTCAAATATTAAAGGGATGTTAAATTTGTACGAGGCTTCTTATCTCGCAAAAGAAGGAGAAGAGATGCTGGAGACGGCAAGGCACTTCACAACCGAACACCTAACAAATTTTTTGGAAAGCTCCAAGTATGATAATTCAATGCTAAAAGAACAAGTTGCCCATGCATTGGGCATACCTCTGAATTGGAGGATGGAAAGATTGCAAACTCTTTGGTTCATCGACAAATACAAGAAAGACAAGCAGATCAGACCTGCACTGTGGGAACTGGCTGTTTTAGATTTTAATTTAATCCAAAAGTTGTACCAGAAAGAACTAAAGCACGTGTCTAGGTAAACATTTATTATACATACATTCATTATAAATCAAAAAGAAAAACAAAATCTTGATAATTCAAATTAATCATTGTTTTGTTATACAGCTTTTCAGCAAAAATCAACGCAAATTATTAGTCTTTTACTATGAAAATGGTTCCTTCATACATACCTATTAATTAAATTTTTTTCACTTATCTATTTTCCAGATGGTGGAATGCCTTAGGGCTTTATGAAAAACTACCATTTATTCGAGACAGGCTCGTTGAGAACTACCTCTGGAGTGTAGGCAGCGCTTTTGAGCCAGAACATTCAGGTTTTAGAATAGCAAAGACGCAGGTAAACTGTTTGGTTACAACAATTGATGACATCTATGATGTTTATGGGTCATTGGATGAACTCGAGGTCTTTACAGATGCCATTGAACAGTAAGTGATTTCCGAGTGTAACTTGTATATATTTGATACATTAAATGTACAATATGTTATTTATTTGCTTGGTTGTCATTTTTTTGTTGAAGATGGGATGTCACTATTGCTGAGGGGCTTCCCATGGAGTTTCGAATGTGCATTTTAGCTCTCTTTAATACTGTCGGACATCATTGTTATGAGGTCTTGAAAGAAAAAGGGCATCATGTTACTCTGTATCTCAGGAGAGCGGTAATTGGTTGATCCTTCCCGCATTTTATCTTATGCATAATTTTGTTACCAAAAATTATTTCTAATTCATTTTATATCATTCAAAAATAAAATGAAAAAACAAAAAGAAGCCTAACCGGCACAGGACTCTTGCATAATAATGGAAACAGTGGTGAAAATCTATTGGTTAAATTCTAATTTCATTGTTGAAAATAATTTTCCAGTGGAAAGATTTATGCAAAGCATATCTAGTGGAAGCAAAGTGGTACCACAATGGATATGCACCAACATTGGAGGAATACCTTGAGAACGCATGGGTCTCCATTTCAGGAAACATAGTTCTTTCCTATGCCTACTGTATCAACGATTATGTTACAGCCAAAGACTTGGAGCTATTCTCATCTGGTTATTCAGACATTGTTCGATATTCATCCATGATTGTTCGGCTTTATAACGACTTAGCAACATCCAGTGTAAGTGCACTGACAATATGTAGAGAACAGGGTAATAATTATGAATTTTATATTATCACCCATATATATTTGGGACATATATTCGACCAGATATAATTTCTACCTATTCTTTCAAAAATGAACCAACCAACAACCTGAGAATTATTTTTTTAATTCAAAATGAGTTTGGTGCCAATATTTGAGTCCTCAACCATCTGAAAAAGAAGAAAACAATCTAATTTTCTTTGTATTTTGCATCGCATTTCTGATTTTAGGATGAGCTACAACGAGGCGATATCGACAAATCCCTTCAATGTTATATGCGTGACAAAAGTGCTACGGAGTATATTGCTCGCCAAGAAATAAAGAAACTAATTAGGAAATACTGGACGTCGCTCAATGGCGAAATCATCAACAATTCAGCTTTTGGAAAATACTTGAGGACGGTTGCTTTAAATATTCCACGCATGGCACTATGTTTCTACCAACATGGTGATGGATATGGGAAGCCCGGCCGTGATATCAAGGATCTAGTTACCTCATTATTATTTACCCCGGTTAACTAAAATGATGCGTCTTTTCTTCTTTTATCTGTCATTCGCTTTCTTTCTTTTCTTTCCTGTAATTTGTTTTCTACTGTACTTCCATGTTGGCATGTAGTAGCTTTTTCCTTCTGGATGTATTGCTAATATCATAATAGGCTTTTGAACTCCTTAAATTAAATTATGAAGCTTTTTGTTCACTTTCTTATTAGAAAATTTGTAAATATAAAAACAGATTTACAAACAAGTACTTGATTATGTCTACTTCATATATCAAACGAGCCACTTTAGTTTATGTTAATTTGAAGTGGTCACATGTAAGAATATATGATTGGAATTACCCAGGAGGAAAAATGGAGAGTGTTAATAACTATACTTCCAAGTTCAAAAAAATATAATTAAAGGATGTAATTATCATTCATCTTATTTTTTTTAATAAAATTGAATCACTAAGGTAAATCCATAGGAGAAAATTCAAGGAATCATTTTCAGCACATGAATAATTTGTGCTTGCCGACGTAATTAATGGCACCAAATTAAATAGTATTACAGCTCTCCGACAAAAAATTGGAAACACGTTTATTTGGACGGATCTGTATTCTGTAGGACCCAATCCATATAATATCAAATCCCAAATATAATTAATCAAGTACACTGCATCCGTGGCTATATAGTAGCTAAGAAGTTCCAATTAATGCCACACAAGTTTTCCATATCACAAAATATCACAAATTAACTTTCTATTTTATTTATATTTCAAATTTGGACAGTCAAAAATCAAATCTAAATTATTAATTTTGTTCATTCTTATGAATGATGTATATATATAAAATTTTATGATTTTTCTAGTTCATTTTATACAAGATTAAGTAGTAAAAAATAAATGAGTCTAGTTAATTATGATTGATTAATTTTAATACATTTATTTTTTTGACTATTTGATCTAGTATAAAAGGAACTCAAAAAATCATGAAATTTTATATATATACATCTCTTATGAAAATAAATAAGATTAACAGTTTAGATTCGATTTTTAGATGTCAAAATTTGAAATATAAATAAAAAGAGAATTTGTGACATTTTGTGATATAAAAAAATTATGACATTGAACCCTCCTCATACTAGCTAATAACAACATATTCAAGCCTACTATATATCTAATTTTTTAATTAAAATAACATCAAAACCAAATCGTATATACCAACAACAAATAAAATAAGATTTCATATTCATACCAGAAAAATCCAATTAATTTTTATTGATATCATAGTCATCAAAACAACAATTAATAACTAGAAATGTCAAGTTTGTAAAATTTTAAATATGTGTTGAGAATTGTCTCAAACATACCATGCAATCTATTACTTTATATATGTACTATATGTTAAAAATACAGAAACCGACTAAATGTTAATAGAAAAGAACTAAGTGTTTGCAGAGTACATGTTTTTCTGTTAATTATAATATTTGCTTTCAAATTGTAACTTGATATCATGCAGTTCATAAGAAAATAAATAATGTATTTGTTTCTTAAAAATATTTAAATGTTAATTATAAAAAAAAGAAATAGTTATATGTTGGAAAAAAAATAAGGGTTCATATGTAACAACTAAACAAAAGTGGTTCATATGTAACAACTAAACAAAAGTTTGTATGAATACAATAGTTGTTAATATCGGAGCACACAGAACAAGTAATCAATATTGATTGATATGATAGTTAGCATACATAAATGTCTCTTCATTTTATAAAAAAAGAACACGTCCTTAGCTTTTTGAAAAAAAGAATTTGTGTGTGTTCAAAATTTGATTAATAAAAAGAATTATTTATTATTATAAAATATTTTATCATTTTAAGTATCTAACTTTTTATTCAATAGATTTTTTTTGGGGAGTGTTAAATACAAACAAGAAACCTAATGTGAACTTTTATTAAGTACTGAACATTGATCAAATAAAATCTTTTGTAATAAGAAAAATACTAAACGAAATTAAGGTGAAGGCTAGGCATACTCGATCGACTCGATCGGACAGTGCGATTAATAAGATTTATTAGCTGAACTTAACATTCATCAAGTGATGTCAAATATTTACAACGTGAAATCTGTATATAGTTTCGAAAGTGCTACACGCGTTTGAGGTGAATTTTTATTCCAGCAAGATATGTGAGTTTTTAAAATACAATTTCCAGATTTGCTTTTTACCAGTATTTGATACTATGTTAAATTTGGCTCTTTCTGTCTTATAACTTTTTTTTTTATATAAGGTCTCACGTTAACTCCGGCATTTATTTATTTTCAAATTTCTTTTACAGGACTTCAACCTGCGTCTCTCAGTAGAGAGACGAGTTTATTATCATTGTTGTAGGACTGCGGTTCCTCAATAAAGACGAGTTCCTCAATGTATATATCTTGAATGAACTTCCATTCTCCATCACATAGGAAGAGATAAATGATTGATGGAATCTGCGTGTACAAAGAAAGAAGAAGAGCTGGCAATTAACGAAATTGGAGGAGGAAAACGAGATGGCCGGCCGGGTAGGAGGAAAGAGGAAGCGAGGGGTCAATATTGAAGAGGGAAACAGAAAAACAAAAGGGAGGGAGACTGTACAGAGAGGAAATCAGATAAGTCCAAAGTCACACAATTAACACATTTTGATTGTTTTCAATAGTACAATTTTGATTCGAATCATGTTTCATCAGATCAGATTAATCAGATTAATTTGATTGCACGTACACTCCGCTACTATTCCATGTCATGTAATTTTCTATTGTCCTAATTAGGTGGCGATGTTAACTGGGTCGGTCAAGAAAGTCATTTCCATATAGTAATTCATAATCAATTATATATATGTAGGTGCGTGGTCTCCATCAGTGCAAAATCCATTTTTTTCCTAAATATAGTCTCCAATCTAGGTGGGCCCTGTGTAAGGAAGATGTTTAAGTAATCATGCTACCTCTATAATTGGAAGAGGAGTCTAACAATCTGAAATAAATATATACACAGACGCAACTACCACCAATAATTTAGTTATAGCTCCTTGCATTGATTAATTAATGGCTCTCAGCCTTCGACTTCCATCTATCGTCCACTTTGGCCAAACACAAGGGAGACTGCCTTCATGGAGGATCCGTGTTTACATGCATTTACAGTCTCCAAAGTTTGAGTCGGTCGGGACACTATAAACCGGCCATATGGCATGATAACTTCATACAGTCAGTAAATACCAGAGACGAACATGTAAGCAAATAAACAAATACTGTCATGCAGTAGTGTAGTGCCTACTGAGAAATCTTTCATGAAGCTAGTGGTATAGTAGTAGCTTGTACTATATCTTGTGAGAACAAAAAAAAATTACTATTAGAAAATTATAGTTCCAAGTTCAAAAAATTTCACAATATATTTCAGTTAAAATACCTTCTTTTTTTCCTGAATTTCTCTTCCTTATTATTAATTGTGGTTCATATTTTTTTCTTTAAATTATTTTTAGAAAAGCAACTCAATGTAACACAATAACATCAATTGCTTCTACTGTTTCACCTCCTTAATTATGAATATACATACATCATTACTTATGTGTATCTAAAGAAACTCCTTAAGCTCAATCCAATCATAAATTAACAAGATTTATAATGTGCATAATCTTCTTGTAGTCTTTGAATATATGAAGCATGATAGGAACATGGAAAGAATATGCCAGCTCAAGAAAGAGGTGATTCAAATGATAAACAAGGAAGAACTGCTCAGAGATAAATTAGAGCTTGTTGATGCCATACAACAACTTGGAGTAGCATATCACTTCAAAGCCGAGATAAACTGCGTTATCTCTGAATCTGTGGATCAAATTTCTTTATTAACTACGCATGATGACCTTTATGAAGTATCACTGCTTTTCAGACTGCTGAGGATGCATGGATTTAATGTACATGAAGGTAATTAGCTTATATGCATAGCACGGTGTTTTTTATATTTCCAAGATAGATTTGGGAGTCGACAATTGTATATTTCAATTATTTTTCAACTGTAAATGTAGCATTAACTTTACAAGCCAGTATGCACTTGTGGTCCTACTATTTTAGAGGTACTTCAAAATTTACTTCGAAATGTTAATCAGTGTGTATGTTTGAGTGGCTTCAAGGATAAAATAATATCTATTTTTCATTCTGACATAATTTTTTTTAGTTTGGAAATGAAATTTTGGATTAATGCATGAGGAAACGTTATCAGCCCACATTTTTTAGTACATATATTTTATTAGAACTTGATACTTTAATTCTCAAAACTGAGATTAATTAATGTCAGTACTCAATTTTGAGTAGATATATTCTAATAATACTTTTGAAACTGGCACTCTACTTCGAAACATGAGGTCAATATTTCAAATATATTATGTTAGAAAATCAATCATGATCCTTTAGTAAATACTTGATTTAAATTAAAATTACCTTAATTCATATTGTCGGTCTTTCAGAGAGAAACACTCCCGTTGATTACCGATTTTCTTAAGCCTTCACAGTGATCTTCCTCTTATCAGATGGAGAAATGAAGAGAATCAACTTATATGGAGAGAGAACTTATATGGTTTTTTCTTTAGAAAATAATGAAGAGTCTGTTGAGAGAGAGAGGGTGGTTTTCAAATATTTAATGGGCGTTAAATAACCGAAAGGTTGGCAAACTAATAATTATACCTTAGCAGATCAATACCAAATCCAATTTTTCTCTTATCGAATTTACTTTCATAATCAAAAAATTACCTATCAGTTTTGTGTTCTCTAGAAACCAATAACATAATTATATTATTATCATATTCTATATAATTTAGAGCATCACTAAATCATAAAATTATTAATATGCATTCTACATATAAAATACTCCACTTCTCATGATACATATTAAAATCTGATAAATAATACTTAATTTGATCACCATAACGGTTCTAGTTAGATATTTGACAGTCTATCATTCAATATATATTTATATTATATATAAGTTCATATATGTTGAATAGAAATTAATTCTAACACTTTCTACAGGTATATTCAAAAGCTACTTTGATGATAAAGGACGCTGCAAAGCACAGCTATGTTCAGATATTAAAGGGATGTTAAATTTGTACGAGGCTTCTTATCTCGCAAAAGAAGGAGAAGAGATGCTGGAGACAGCAAGGCACTTCACAACCGAACACCTAACAAATTTTTTGGAAAGCTCCAAGTATGATAATTCAATGCTAAAAGAACAATGTGCCCATGCATTGGACATACCTCTGAATTGGAGGATGGAAAGATTGCAAACTCTTTGGTTCACTGCGATGTCTATGACGACTGCCGCGAGCGGTGTAGGAAGTACAACAAGCATTACAGGCGCTCACGTAAGATGTGCGAGAGTCATTGTGAGAAGTATGGTGAGCCAGGTGGATGCACCGAGGAAAGAGATGCAGTCGGTAGGGACCCAGAGAAATAGCCACACATGCAGTGTGTTTTGATGTTTTTTCCTCGTCTTTTTATTGTTTTTGTCTTGAGCATAGTTCACCCGCGATTAAAGTCACCCTAGAGATATAGCTTAAACTGCTTCTTTTATTGCGTTTCATAAGGAGCCACAACTAAAAAGTTTAACGATTTTTTCAAAGAAAACTCTCATAAAATAAAACCAAATTCAAATAAATAAAATATTATATATCCGAAAGAAAATTCAATTCCTTACTTATCTTATCCGTATGAAATTAGCTAGATTAGATATATTGAAACATGTGCTATGAGCCTATGATCAAGGCGAGATTTGGAGCAAGGATTTTAAGCCACATGCTCATGTTTCTGCTCTTTAGTTTCATTGTACTAGTGATGTCAAACTGAAAGGATGTTAATAATATATATCAGCTTGTTTGGTATATAAATAATTATTTTTTGTTAATTTTAGTTTTCAGTGAACGCCTTTAATTTTTAGGGTTTTTTTATAGATACTTAAAATTGAGTAGTTTTGATCTTTATTTTTATCTTCAATAAAAAAAACGAAATTCTCTCCTTAAAAAAATAAATAAATAAAAAAGGAAAACGAATGCCTCTGATTTAATTTTGGATCCCTTTGTAGTTTGCAAATATAACTGAGTAAAGTAAAATCAAAAGAAAATTAGAAATAAAAATTAAAAGTGCAACACTGTCAAACTTGCAAGTACTTTTTAATATTCCTCCTTAATTAATCTGATTTAGCATTTGGTGTATGTTTGAGCTCTTTGCTTCTGAAAATATTACTGCAACTCTCTCTCTCTCTCTCTCTCTCTCTTCTTAGAATAAAATGTGCAATTACTAGTACTAGTAGATCAATTAGAGTGAGAAGCATTTTCACTTCGTACGGCAGTTATATCATCTTCCTCAGGACCCAAGGCATATATATATCAAATCCCAAATATAGTTAATTAAGCACACTGCATGTGTGGCTATATACTAGCTGAGAACGGTTCCAATTAATGCCACACAAGTTTTTGATGTCACAAAATATCACAAATTAAATACTTATTTTATTTATATTTCAAATTTGAATATCCAAAAATTAAATTCAAATCATTGATTTTGTTTATTTTTATGAGTGATGTATGTATATAAAATTATATGATTTTTTTAGTACATTTTATACAAGATTAAGTAGTCACACAAATAAAGGAATCTAGTTAATCATGTTTGATTAATTCTAGTACATTGTTTTTTGATCATTTGATCTAGTATAAAATGAACTCAAAAAATCATAAATTTTATATACATACATCTCTCATGAAAATAAATGAGATCAATGGTTTGAATTCGATTTTTCGATGTCAAAATTTGAAATATAAATAAAAAAAATAATTTATGACATTCGGTATTATAAAAGAATTGTGGCATTGAAACCCCCCTCATACTAGCTAATAACATCATATTCAAGCCTACTATATATCTATTTTTTTAATTAAGATAAAATCAAAACCAAATCGTATATACCAACAACAAATAAAATAAGATTTCATATTCATACCGGAAAAGTCCAATTTTGGTTGATATCATAGTTAACAAAATTAACAACAATAACAAGACGTGAAGTTTGTAAAATTGTAAATACCTGTTGAGAATTGTCTCAAACATACCTTGCAATTTATAAGATTTACAAATCAGATTTGAGCTTGATCTTGTACTTGTTAATAGTTACTTCTAAGTTTTTGATGACGTATAGTGTTCAACCTTCATACAGTATGTGAACATTGCAGCCAGACTTCAACTTGTACCAGTAATCATCTAATAGCACCTTCTCTAATAATGCTTATGTAGCTAGAAAGTTACAAGTCTATTCAACAAGTAGAAAGTCGTAAGATAGAGATTTCTGTAACCAAATTGCTTGCGCTGTATGAGTTTTTAAATTATATGGAATTTAGAACATAATGTAAAATATGTTTTTAAATTTTTTCTATTTTCAAAATTTTTTTAAATTAATTTTGAAATTATTTGAAAAATAATTATTAAAATTATCAAAATATTAATTGTAACAGATCCTTTTAGAATATTTTTTTTCTATTTTTTCTGATGGAAAGAGAACTAATTGATTTTAGAATTTTGGAGCATCCAATAAGAATAATTTTCTCCCCATCCGAAAAAATAGCAAAAAAATTCTAAAAAAATTTAAAATTTAGTATTCTACAAGATTTTAATATGAAGATTAAATTAAATGATTCGAATCAATCATTTTTTTTTGTTCCAAACTTGAGATTTGAAGTCGTTGTATGAATTTATCTATACAACATATTGCATTTTAGCCCACCTCATATGTGTGTGTGTATAGATAGTTTGACTAATATGCTTCCATATGCATTTCGGCTCGAAATGCTTATGGGCCGAATTTCAAAATTTTGTATCCCAAACGTCGATCCAAATAACTTAATAAATTCTTCATACTAAAATCTTATAGAATACCAAAATTTACTATTTTTAAAACTATTTTTAATAATTTTTGAAATATGATCCTAAAAATAGTAGAAAAATATCAATTTTAAATCATTAAAAATAGTTCAAAATTTCTCAAAATAGTAAATTTTGGTATTCTACAAGATTTTGATATGAAGAATTTATTAAGTTACTTAAATCATCATTTCGGACACAGGATTTTAAAATTTGATATTTTGGACCGAAATGCTTATGGAAACATGTTAGCCAAACTTTACATACATATATATATATATATATACATATATATATATATATACATATATATATATACATATATATATATATATATACATATATACATATATATATATACATATGTGTATATATATATGAGAGTCCGGCTACGGTACTTCTACAAGCATTTCGGAGAAACGTTTATTGATCAAATTTTAATATCCCGGATTCCAAACAACAGCCTAAGTAGCTCAATAAATTCTTTATATCAAAATCTTGTAGAATACTAAAATTTACCCCTTTTAGAATTTATTTAGTATTTTTAGGGATTTTTAAAAAATGACCATTTTGACCTTCAAATATTGGTATTTTCATTTATTTTTAGGGTCATTTTCAAAAATCATTAAAAATAGTAGAAAAATTTAAAAAAATTAAATTTTAGTATTCTACAAAATTTTGATAAGAAGAATTTATTAAACTACTTGGATTGATATTTCGGAGATGAGATTTTGAAATTTGACCCATAAGTTTTTTGGGTCGAAATACTTATACAAGCATATTAGTCAAAATTTTTGTATCCTATAATATTTTAATATAAAAAATTTGTTGAGCAAATTAAATTTGTCATTTTAAATCGATATGATAGGTTTTTGAGTTAACCTCATCAAACTGTTTGATGAGCAAGCTCATTCTTTTTGTTCCTAACTAGCACCTAGAGGGGTGAATAGAGGCTTATAGCTATTTTTGGCTTAATGAAAAATTCAATTAACAATTCTCTAAATTAATCAAAGATAAATTCAAAGTAAATAAAATAAAGAAAAAGAGAAAAAACACAAAATATGTCAAAGGAGTTCGGATAAAATCGGTCTTAG
This sequence comes from x Bolboschoenoplectus mariqueter, assembly GCA_037678475.1. Taxonomy (NCBI): domain Eukaryota; kingdom Viridiplantae; phylum Streptophyta; class Magnoliopsida; order Poales; family Cyperaceae; genus x Bolboschoenoplectus; species x Bolboschoenoplectus mariqueter. The sequence goes on along the minus strand of CM075266.1, from coordinate 3,516,409 downwards.
GTCTCTGAGATTTTGTTTCGATTCCATAGAACTCCTTATTATTAACTTAGCGCACTCATCGTTACAATAGTTTCTCAACCGTTATAAGGTTTGTATATTACCTTTGAGATTTTGTTGTTTTAACCTCAAATTTATACCACCCAAAAACTCTATATAAGAATATAATGAAAAATATAACAGAAATTTTATTTCTATTTGTAAAATACTGTCAATTTATTCTCGCACTTGTCCATCACATATTTTGCAATCTTGTGCATATAAACTTAAAAAATCTCACAAATAAAATGTAAAATTCATATTATATTATTTTGCAAACTGTCAAATATGAAATTACTTATAGCAAGAACCCTATCTACAATATATACTAAAATATTTTTGAAGGTTCAAATTCTTCCACCCTCGTATAAGGAATGGTTATTTCCTTATACGTGGCGGAGTAGAGCAGTCTGATAGTTCACGAGACTCATAACTTCGAAGCCACAGGTTCAAATCGAATCACTAAGGTAAATCCATTTATGAAATGGGAGAAAATTCAAGGAATCATTTTCAGCACACGAATAATTTGTGCTTGCCGACGCAACTAATGGCAACAAAATTAAATAGTATTACAGCTCTCCGACGAAGAAATGGGGAACACGTTTATTTGGTCGGATCTGTATTCGGTAGGACCCAAGGCATATAAATATCAAATCCCAAATATAGTTAATTAAGCACATTGCATGTGTGGCTATATCCTAGTGAGAAGGGTTCGAATTAATGCCACACAAGTTTTTGATGTCACAAAATATCACAAATTAAATCCTTATTTCATTTATATTTCAAATTTGAATATCCAAAAATCAAATTCAAATTATTGATTTTGTTTATTTTTATGAGTGATGTATGTATATAAAATTATATGATTTTTTAGTACATTTTATACAAGATTAAGTAGTCACACAAATAAAGAAATCTAGTTAATCATGTTTGATTAATTCTAGTACATTTGTTTTTTGATCATTTGATCTAGTATAAAATGAACTAAAAAAATCATAAATTTTATATACATACATCTTTCATGAAAATAAATGAGATAAATGGTTTGAATTCGATTTTTCGATGTCAAAATTTGAAATATAAATAAAAAAAATTTATGACATTCTGTGATATAAAAAAATTGTGGCATTGAAAACCCCCTCATACTAGCTAATAACATCATATTCAAGCCTACTATATATCTATTTTTTTTTAATTAAAATAAAATCAAAACCAAATCGTATATACCAACAACAAATAAAATAAGATTTCATATTCATACCGGGAAAGTCCAATTTTGATTGATATCATAGTTAACAAAATTAACAACAATAACAAGACATGTGAAGTTTGTAAAATTGTCAATACCTGTTTGAGAATTGTATCAAACATACCTTGCAATTTATTACTTAATATTTGTACTATATGTTAAAATTAAGAAACCGACTAAATGTTAATAGAAAAGAACTAAGTCTATACAGGGAGTAAATGTTTTTTTGTTAATTATAATGTGTGCTTTGAAAATTGTAAGTTAATATCATGCACGCAGTTTATAAGAAAATAATTTATTTGTTTTTTAAAAATATTTATATGTTAATTTAAAAAAGAAATAGTTATATATGTTGTAAAAAAATAATTATAAGGGTTCATATCTATATAACAACTAAATAAATGTTTGTATGAATACAATAGTTGTTAATATTGGAGGAGCACACGCACAAAAGAAAACGATCAATATTGATTAATATGATAGTTAGCATACATAAATGTCTCTTCATTTTAGTTGTGTAAAAGCATTTGGCCAAATATATATGTAAATCTGTAGCATCATGCATACAATCATATTTTTGTTGAGTAAATGTTAAAATTAATTATTTTAAAGTTAAAGGTGATTAATAAAATGTTAGAAATTTTAAATATATTTGTAAAAAAAAAACTAGTTAATTAATGTTAAAATTATCTAGTTATTACTGAATAAATAAATTCAGAGCTAGATCAATTTTGTAGCTTTCAAAGAGACATGTTCTACCCGTACTCCAAAAGATCACTTACTTATTTGTTTCTAAAGGTCTATTGCTTGATAGAGGTATTTGGTTTCTTTTAGGAAATATACGCATGAAGGAATGAAGAGATAAGTTTCAATGTGTTTAGGTTTGATATATGTCAAACCTCGGAACTTCATATGGTTATTCGTCAAATTAAACATGTTTTGCATAGTTAGTAGTTTTTTTTATTATTCGATTTTTTAATTTCTTAGTTGCTTTTGCTCAATTAATTAATTAATTGATACAAACTAGAGACCGAAGGGCGGATGATTTATCGTCAATTGTAATATTTTTAAATCACTAAATATCATTGGTATAGAATTTAGTTTACCTTTTTTTCATTAACTGCAGGGTGCTAGCCAATCACATTTTCTTTAGCTATAACGGTAGAGCAACACGCCCGGAATTAAGGAATATAATCATGTTCGATTATTTCCTTTTCTTTGGCTACAATAAAATAGAAAACAACAAAAAAAGAAAACGACATAATTGAATATTTGTGTACAAGATCACCGATATTATTTTCCTTTTTGTAATGATATGTTTAAAGAAGGAAAGACATAATATTGATGGGAAATCTAGATAAAGGAAAGGATCATTATCGAAGAAGAATATTTTTTTAATCTTTTTTATCTAATATTGAAATTAAATATTATAATCAAATAAGATATCTTACTGAGCTGCGATTTGTGAGTATTGTTTCTGTTGCATAAGAATATAAGCACATTTACTTTTGCCTACTGTAAACCTATTAATTCCTACCGGTTCCACCAAAGGAATTACATGATTTTCCTGTAGTGTGGGAAATGGAGAAATATTGATGGACTCGAAACAATTTTCTTCTTGACTAATTATGACAAGAGCTGGCCTTTTAGCAGCCTTGTCCTATAAACGTGAGAAGCGTGGACAACTATATATGTACTCTCCAATTAACTAATGGAAAGTGACCTAATCTGTTTGTTAGTCTAAACAAATTAACACTAACACGTGAATGTTTAAAACAAGAAAACATATATTACCGACAACCAATCATGATCCCAATCTCACTTGTGTTATATTAATTCATCTATCTTCTCTATTATGAGTATTGCAAATATGAAACACGAAACCGGAGAAAACCAAAACAAATAATGATAGATGTTCTTAAAGTAAATGTGCTTAATTATAATTCTAGTGAAACACAGAACCACCGACTTAGTACGGGGATGATAGATCCCGCTTTTTCTACTGAGAGACGTAGGTTCAAATTTCGTAAAAGTTATTTGAAAAGAAATAAATATCGGAGCGAATTGAAGCTCTTATTTAAAAAAAAAAATTCTAGTGTAACTCTTCTTGTCCTTAATTAAGCATATGCCATATATTGTGTAAACTAATTAAAACTTAGCAATAAGTCATGAGAGGTAAAATAGAAATTATTGACAATTACTAATATATCAACTTCTAATATTCATTAAAAAATATCAATTATGTGATAAATAACATATTATATAAAAAAGTTAGTCACACTAATGCCTACAATTAAAATATATAGTAGTAAATATGGTCTCTTTATAAAGAGACGTATAATTGATTTCTGTCAAAAATATCAAGAAATAGATGCTAAGCTTACAGAAGCTTCATTTTAAAAAAATGTGAACTTGTACATGTTTTGTTACATAGAACAATTGAAAAAGACATACCACTACAACAAAAAGGGGATTTAGCAAGACCCTCAACTTTTGCACAAAACTCATTTAATTCTAGCAAATTTTTTTACCAACACCTTCTCAACTCTTGCTATATCTAATCTAGTAAGATGTTATAGCAAGATTAATTTCTTCTCTTGGTAAATATTAACAAGTGATGTTGCAAGGTAGCAAGACCTTTTTCTTTAAGCTACTCCAAGATCAAGTGATCTTGCTAATTTCTTTTCTATGAACTATATCTCAATGGCAAAAGAGTAATTTATTATTCATCGTTTTCACTTTTTGCAACATCTGATCTAGTTCAACAAACACATTTATAAGCTTTAAAAAATTCATATTAATTATGAATCATTCATCAATTTAAAATGTAGATATTTTTAATACATTTCAATAATAACTGTAAATAAGAAAGGTGAAAGCTCAAAATTCCATTAAATATCATGCAAATTTGTTTTACAATATGCTACCATAACTATAATCGACAAAAAAAAAAAATGCTAATATATCTTTTGTTTGACTGAAATATAAAAAAAATTCAAACGCCCATAACACTAACTATCATCTCTCCCAAATCTTCATGGTGATGCATCTCTTTCAATAGTCATCCCTTTGGTGTTGAATATAAACCAATTGAATGAGATCATTAAAAAATAACCCAAATTTGAAATTTGAATGTCAACAAAAGTAACCAACTTAATTTTTTTTAGAAGTTTGATTAATTTTTAATTAAATTTTACAATTTAATCTGCTATATTAATTCACAATTACATGATATATATATGCTATAATTTGTTGATTGGACATAAGTTACTTATGGATCTGTTGATTGTTGTCAATGTGGTAATTTACTGGAGTTGCAGCGGGCCTTGGGTTTGAGTCTCAACTCTTTCTTTTTTGTTTTCTCCCAACTCTTGGCTAAACTAGGCATAACCAATTGGTTGCTTGTCCGTTTAGACAACAACAGGATTGTTGCCCATAACGTCTCGAATCATTGGAGTCTAGTTGCATTCTCCGAATTCTTGGGTTCAATCCGCAGATCCATTTTTTCTTTTGCTTTTTCTTTCTTTCTTCATTAAACATGGTATCAACTTCAAATGCTCATAATTTTATTTCTATAGTATATCTATGAAAATAGCTTACAGGACAGATATTTTTATTTTCATGCATCCTTGTATTATTATGTAAACAATTTTAATTATTTTTAAAAATAACCTCTATTCTAATAGTGAAAAAAAATTTGGAAAAAGAAATTATTATATCTAATGTTAAAAATATGAAAAAAGAAAATGCAAACTTGGAATTTTTGACGGTAACAAGAAGAGAAAAATTTTTGGCCATGAAAATAAGAATGTTTTAGTACTGTTTTGCAATTTAGTGTTGCAAACAAGTAATATAGAAGATAATGCCTTGAAGAAAGTACCATACTTGCTACACCAGCGTCTGTGTTGCATGAAGGTCTTGCAAAAATAGATAAATAGCAAGACCAAGCATATAGTCTTGCAGCATTTCTCTTGGTAAATCCCATTTTTCTTGTAGTGACATCAATCAATCAAATTGAAAATTAAATTATGTGAAGGTCTGATTGTCTTAATGGAAGAGTCTAAATTCAAAATAGGAATCGTATGTATGATCGCTCCGAATAGGAAGTGATGTAGTATACAGAACTTTCAATCGAACAATCAGTACCCTGAAGAAAGTATGGAAATGAATAGTATTAACATTAATTTTGAATACAATTTTCAAATTGAGCTAAAGTTGATATATATTTTATCTATATAATTAGAAATATATCTATAATTTGAGTTTTTTTATTTAATCAATATTTCTCAAAATATATACAGTAAGAATTGAATATATGTTAATAGTTAAATATATATTAGAATTACTCTTTTATTTTTGCTCGCTTTCAAAAGTCAATTAAGAGGCTATCAAGAGAATCAACGCCAAGAACATTATATATGGTAGGGTTTAAACTTTAAAGCTAAGCTGAGCGAGCAAAACAATGGAGCTCACGACAAATAAAAAAGAAAGATGCAGGGCTCTCCCTATAATTTATCAAATAAATAATCAATCCAACCTGAATATATTATATAATGATTCCCATAGTTCAAAATTCTGCATACATCGATCTTATTTATAATTAATCAAATAAATAATTTGGTCTAGTAGTTGAACTCTTGGCTTTAATGCATGAAGTCTAAATTTCAACAAACACAATATTCTTTTTCAATAAAAAAAACATTTCAATAAATCCGAAAATTCATTAATATTTAAAAAAATATATATGAAATAATGGGTTATCGGTTCATCCGATGACCTAACTCGACCCATGTGAGGGCCAATTTATCCGACCCATTTACTCACGCATATCATTCATATGCAACGGGAAATCACATTGACATGTTTAATGCAATTTTTTTTCTCATTAAAAAGAGTCATATATGATATGTTCAAGATGCACTTTAACTATTAAAAACAAAGCAACGCTTTTCTATTCTTCAACGTGAATTATCTTCCAACTAGTTGTATTGTTTATCATTACACGTACACGTCCTTAGCTGGCTGGTAATTTTTATGGTACTTTTATCAAAGAAAAAAATCCTTAGCTTTTTGAAAAGAAGGAATTTATGTGTGTTCAAAATTTTATTAATAAAAATAATTATCATTATAAAATATTTATCGTTTTAAATATCTAACTCTTTATTCAATAGTTTTTTTGGGGGGAGTGTTAAATACAAACAATAAATCTAATATGAACTTTCGTTACATTGAGCATTGATCAGATAAACTCTTTTCTAATAAGAAAGATACTAAACGAAATTAAGGCGACGACTAGACATACTTGATCGTCTCAATCAGACAATGGCAGTGGCGGAGTCACCCTTTGGCAAAGGGGGACACTTGCAAAACCACACTCCCCCCCTCCAAAATAAATTTTTTGCTTGCAAAATGCACCCCATAAAATTTTAAAAATAATTTTTACAAAATTATATTTAATTTTAAAAATAATTGTAAAATTATGTCTTACCTTAAAATTTTATCTCATCCTAAATTCGAGTCTGGCTCCACCCTGAACAGTGGGATTCATAAGATTTATTAGCTGAACTTAACTTTCATCAAGTAATGTCAAATATTTACAAGGTGAAATCTATATATGGTTTTTCAGCGAATTTTTATTCCAGCAAGCTGTGTGAGTTTTTAAAAGACAATTTTCACATTCGCTTTTTACCAGTATCAGTATGTTAAAATTTGGTTCTTTTTGTCTTTTACTTTTAAAATATACTTGAGTGTGTCCTCAATAAAGGTGAGTTCCTCAATATATCTTGAATGAAATGATTGATCGAATCTGCATGTACAAAGAAAGAAGCAGAGTTCGCAATTAATGAAATTCGAGGAGGAAATTAAACGAGATGGTAGGAGCAAAGAGGAAACAAGGGGTCAATGTTAAAGAGTTAAAGAGGGAAAGAGTAAAACAAAAGGGAGGGAGACTGTACAGGGAGGAGATCAGACAAGTCAAAAGTCAGACACGATTAATGATGAGGATTGCACATATAAACACATTTTGATTGTCCTCAATAGTATAATTTTGATCAGATCTTTTTTCATCAGATCAGATTAATCAGATTAATTTGATTGCACGTACACTCCTCTCTTATTGCACGTTATGTAACTTTCTGCTCCTAGCTAGGCGGCGATGTTAACTGGGTCGAGAAAGGATTTCCATAAAGTAATAATCAATTATATATATGTTGGTGCATGGTTTCCATAGGTTCAAAATCTTTTTTTTTCTAAATATAGTCCCTAATCTAGGTGGGCCATATGTAAGGAAAAATAAGTAATCATACTGCCTCTATAAATGGAAGAGAAGACTAACAATCTGAAATAAATATATACACAGACGCAACTACAACCAATAATTTAGTTATAGCTCCTTGCATTGATTAATGGCTCTCAGTGTCAGCCTTCGACTTCCATCTATCATCCACGTTCGCCAAACACAAGGGAGACTGCCTTCATGGAGGTTCCGTGTTTACACGCATTTACAGTCTCTGAAGTTTGAGCGTCGGTCGGGACATTTCAAACCCACCATATGGCATGATAACTTCATACAGTCATTAAGTACCAGAGACGAACATGTAAGCAAATAAACAAATACTGTCATGCACTAGTGTAGTGCCTAGTGAGAAATCTGTCATGCTTGTACTATGGTCTTGTGAGAACAAACAAAATTTTACTATATATAAGAAAATTATAGTTCCAAGTACAAAATTTTTCACAATATACTTCCGTTAAAATACCTTCTTTTTTTCCACAGTTTCTCTTCCTTGTTATTAATTATGGTTCATATTTCTTTATTTAAATTATTCTTAGAAAAGCAACCCAATGCAACACAGCATCAATTGCTTCTACTGTTTCAGCTCCTTATGAATATATATGCATAATTACTTATTTGTATCTAAAGAAACTCCTTAAGCTAATCCAATCATTAATTAGAAGGATATATAATGTGCATAATCTTCTTGTTCTTTTTGAATATATGGAGGAGGATAGGAACATGGAAAGAGTATGCCAGCTCAAGAAAGAGGTAAGCCAAATGATATACAAGGAAGAGGTGCTCAGGGATAAATTAGAGCTTGTTGATGCCATACAACAGCTTGGATTGGCATATCACTTCAAGGACGAGATAAGCAGCGTGCTTACTCAAATCCATGAATCTATGGAGCAACTTTTGCTACAAGGCATGCTTGATGACATTTATGTAGTGTCATTGCTTTTTAGACTGCTGAGGATGCATGAATTTAGTGTATCGGAAGGTACTTAGCTTATGAACGGTATCATTTTATATTTCTACTTAAGATAGATTTGGTAATCAACAACTAATACGCATATTTCACGTTGACAATGTTTCAACTGTAAATGAATATCAACTTTAAGAGTTGCAGTGCCTTTCTGGTGCTATTGTGTTAGAGATGTTTTGAGATACATTTCCTTTTTGATAGATTATAAAATATATAGCCCTCCTTCCCCATCTTCCATTTAGGAGAGGGGGAGACAGAATTCTTCTCTGGCATTAGGAAATTAAAAAGTGTTTATTAGCCTCCACGCGATATTTTCTTCTTGTTTTGGCCAGTAATTTACCAAAACTCGCTACCAGCACACTTTTGACAAATCCATATTAACTTCAAAATTATAATCATTGTATGCTTGAGTTAATTTGGTTCAGGCTAGAATAATATCTATTTATTATTCACACAATTTTCTTTTTTATTTGGAAATAGAATTTTTGATTTTATACTTCAGGAACGGTGATCAGCTTATTATTATTTATATAGTATTTTTTTTGTAAAACTTGATATATATTTTAATTTTGAAAGCATGAGACTAATGTTACAAGAACGCAAAATCTTTGAACAGATATATTCAAAGCCTACTTTGTAGCATCAACTTTACAAGCCGGTATGCATTTTTGGTGCTACTATTTTAGAGATACTTCAAAAATTACTTCGAACTTTTAATCGTTGGGTATGTTTGAGTGGCTTTAAGGATAAAATAATATCTATTTTTCATTCTGACATTATTTTTTTTAGTTCGGAAATGAAAATTTGGATTAATGCATCAGGAAAGGTGATCAGTCCACATTTTTTAGTACATATATTTTATTAGAACTTGATACTTTAATTCTCAAAACCGAGATTAATTAATGTCAGTACTCAACTTTGAGTAGATATATTCTATTAATACTTTTGAAACTGGTACTCTACATCGAAACATGAGGTTAATGTTTCAAGTACTTTCAGCAGGTATATTCAAAAGCTACTTTGACGACAAAGGACAGTGCAAAGCAAAGCTATGCTCAAATATTAAAGGGATGTTAAATTTGTACGAGGCTTCTTATCTCGCAAAAGAAGGAGAAGAGATGCTGGAGACGGCAAGGCACTTCACAACCGAACACCTAACAAATTTTTTGGAAAGCTCCAAGTATGATAATTCAATGCTAAAAGAACAAGTTGCCCATGCATTGGGCATACCTCTGAATTGGAGGATGGAAAGATTGCAAACTCTTTGGTTCATCGACAAATACAAGAAAGACAAGCAGATCAGACCTGCACTGTGGGAACTGGCTGTTTTAGATTTTAATTTAATCCAAAAGTTGTACCAGAAAGAACTAAAGCACGTGTCTAGGTAAACATTTATTATACATACATTCATTATAAATCAAAAAGAAAAACAAAATCTTGATAATTCAAATTAATCATTGTTTTGTTATACAGCTTTTCAGCAAAAATCAACGCAAATTATTAGTCTTTTACTATGAAAATGGTTCCTTCATACATACCTATTAATTAAATTTTTTTCACTTATCTATTTTCCAGATGGTGGAATGCCTTAGGGCTTTATGAAAAACTACCATTTATTCGAGACAGGCTCGTTGAGAACTACCTCTGGAGTGTAGGCAGCGCTTTTGAGCCAGAACATTCAGGTTTTAGAATAGCAAAGACGCAGGTAAACTGTTTGGTTACAACAATTGATGACATCTATGATGTTTATGGGTCATTGGATGAACTCGAGGTCTTTACAGATGCCATTGAACAGTAAGTGATTTCCGAGTGTAACTTGTATATATTTGATACATTAAATGTACAATATGTTATTTATTTGCTTGGTTGTCATTTTTTTGTTGAAGATGGGATGTCACTATTGCTGAGGGGCTTCCCATGGAGTTTCGAATGTGCATTTTAGCTCTCTTTAATACTGTCGGACATCATTGTTATGAGGTCTTGAAAGAAAAAGGGCATCATGTTACTCTGTATCTCAGGAGAGCGGTAATTGGTTGATCCTTCCCGCATTTTATCTTATGCATAATTTTGTTACCAAAAATTATTTCTAATTCATTTTATATCATTCAAAAATAAAATGAAAAAACAAAAAGAAGCCTAACCGGCACAGGACTCTTGCATAATAATGGAAACAGTGGTGAAAATCTATTGGTTAAATTCTAATTTCATTGTTGAAAATAATTTTCCAGTGGAAAGATTTATGCAAAGCATATCTAGTGGAAGCAAAGTGGTACCACAATGGATATGCACCAACATTGGAGGAATACCTTGAGAACGCATGGGTCTCCATTTCAGGAAACATAGTTCTTTCCTATGCCTACTGTATCAACGATTATGTTACAGCCAAAGACTTGGAGCTATTCTCATCTGGTTATTCAGACATTGTTCGATATTCATCCATGATTGTTCGGCTTTATAACGACTTAGCAACATCCAGTGTAAGTGCACTGACAATATGTAGAGAACAGGGTAATAATTATGAATTTTATATTATCACCCATATATATTTGGGACATATATTCGACCAGATATAATTTCTACCTATTCTTTCAAAAATGAACCAACCAACAACCTGAGAATTATTTTTTTAATTCAAAATGAGTTTGGTGCCAATATTTGAGTCCTCAACCATCTGAAAAAGAAGAAAACAATCTAATTTTCTTTGTATTTTGCATCGCATTTCTGATTTTAGGATGAGCTACAACGAGGCGATATCGACAAATCCCTTCAATGTTATATGCGTGACAAAAGTGCTACGGAGTATATTGCTCGCCAAGAAATAAAGAAACTAATTAGGAAATACTGGACGTCGCTCAATGGCGAAATCATCAACAATTCAGCTTTTGGAAAATACTTGAGGACGGTTGCTTTAAATATTCCACGCATGGCACTATGTTTCTACCAACATGGTGATGGATATGGGAAGCCCGGCCGTGATATCAAGGATCTAGTTACCTCATTATTATTTACCCCGGTTAACTAAAATGATGCGTCTTTTCTTCTTTTATCTGTCATTCGCTTTCTTTCTTTTCTTTCCTGTAATTTGTTTTCTACTGTACTTCCATGTTGGCATGTAGTAGCTTTTTCCTTCTGGATGTATTGCTAATATCATAATAGGCTTTTGAACTCCTTAAATTAAATTATGAAGCTTTTTGTTCACTTTCTTATTAGAAAATTTGTAAATATAAAAACAGATTTACAAACAAGTACTTGATTATGTCTACTTCATATATCAAACGAGCCACTTTAGTTTATGTTAATTTGAAGTGGTCACATGTAAGAATATATGATTGGAATTACCCAGGAGGAAAAATGGAGAGTGTTAATAACTATACTTCCAAGTTCAAAAAAATATAATTAAAGGATGTAATTATCATTCATCTTATTTTTTTTAATAAAATTGAATCACTAAGGTAAATCCATAGGAGAAAATTCAAGGAATCATTTTCAGCACATGAATAATTTGTGCTTGCCGACGTAATTAATGGCACCAAATTAAATAGTATTACAGCTCTCCGACAAAAAATTGGAAACACGTTTATTTGGACGGATCTGTATTCTGTAGGACCCAATCCATATAATATCAAATCCCAAATATAATTAATCAAGTACACTGCATCCGTGGCTATATAGTAGCTAAGAAGTTCCAATTAATGCCACACAAGTTTTCCATATCACAAAATATCACAAATTAACTTTCTATTTTATTTATATTTCAAATTTGGACAGTCAAAAATCAAATCTAAATTATTAATTTTGTTCATTCTTATGAATGATGTATATATATAAAATTTTATGATTTTTCTAGTTCATTTTATACAAGATTAAGTAGTAAAAAATAAATGAGTCTAGTTAATTATGATTGATTAATTTTAATACATTTATTTTTTTGACTATTTGATCTAGTATAAAAGGAACTCAAAAAATCATGAAATTTTATATATATACATCTCTTATGAAAATAAATAAGATTAACAGTTTAGATTCGATTTTTAGATGTCAAAATTTGAAATATAAATAAAAAGAGAATTTGTGACATTTTGTGATATAAAAAAATTATGACATTGAACCCTCCTCATACTAGCTAATAACAACATATTCAAGCCTACTATATATCTAATTTTTTAATTAAAATAACATCAAAACCAAATCGTATGTACCAACAACAAATAAAATAAGATTTCATATTCATACCAGAAAAATCCAATTAATTTTTATTGATATCATAGTCATCAAAACAACAATTAATAACTAGAAATGTCAAGTTTGTAAAATTTTAAATATGTGTTGAGAATTGTCTCAAACATACCATGCAATCTATTACTTTATATATGTACTATATGTTAAAAATACAGAAACCGACTAAATGTTAATAGAAAAGAACTAAGTGTTTGCAGAGTACATGTTTTTCTGTTAATTATAATATTTGCTTTCAAATTGTAACTTGATATCATGCAGTTCATAAGAAAATAAATAATGTATTTGTTTCTTAAAAATATTTAAATGTTAATTATAAAAAAAAGAAATAGTTATATGTTGGAAAAAAAATAAGGGTTCATATGTAACAACTAAACAAAAGTGGTTCATATGTAACAACTAAACAAAAGTTTGTATGAATACAATAGTTGTTAATATCGGAGCACACAGAACAAGTAATCAATATTGATTGATATGATAGTTAGCATACATAAATGTCTCTTCATTTTATAAAAAAAGAACACGTCCTTAGCTTTTTGAAAAAAAGAATTTGTGTGTGTTCAAAATTTGATTAATAAAAAGAATTATTTATTATTATAAAATATTTTATCATTTTAAGTATCTAACTTTTTATTCAATAGATTTTTTTTGGGGAGTGTTAAATACAAACAAGAAACCTAATGTGAACTTTTATTAAGTACTGAACATTGATCAAATAAAATCTTTTGTAATAAGAAAAATACTAAACGAAATTAAGGTGAAGGCTAGGCATACTCGATCGACTCGATCGGACAGTGGGATTAATAAGATTTATTAGCTGAACTTAACATTCAACAAGTGATGTCAAATATTTACAACGTGAAATCTGTATATAGTTTCGAAAGTGCTACACGCGTTTGAGGTGAATTTTTATTCCAGCAAGATATGTGAGTTTTTAAAATACAATTTCCAGATTTGCTTTTTACCAGTATTTGATACTATGTTAAATTTGGTTCTTTCTGTCTTATAACTTTTTTTTTTATATAAGGTCTCACGTTAACTCCGGCATTTATTTATTTTCAAATTTCTTTTACAGGACTTCAACCTGCGTCTCTCAGTAGAGAGACGAGTTTATTATCATTGTTGTAGGACTGCGGTTCCTCAATAAAGACGAGTTCCTCAATGTATATATCTTGAATGAACTTCCATTCTCCATCACATAGGAAGAGATAAATGATTGATGGAATCTGCGTGTACAAAGAAAGAAGAAGAGCTGGCAATTAACGAAATTGGAGGAGGAAAACGAGATGGCCGGCCGGGTAGGAGGAAAGAGGAAGCGAGGGGTCAATATTGAAGAGGGAAACAGAAAAACAAAAGGGAGGGAGACTGTACAGAGAGGAAATCAGATAAGTCCAAAGTCACACAATTAACACATTTTGATTGTTTTCAATAGTACAATTTTGATTCGAATCATGTTTCATCAGATCAGATTAATCAGATTAATTTGATTGCACGTACACTCCGCTACTATTCCATGTCATGTAATTTTCTATTGTCCTAATTAGGTGGCGATGTTAACTGGGTCGGTCAAGAAAGTCATTTCCATATAGTAATTCATAATCAATTATATATATGTAGGTGCGTGGTCTCCATCAGTGCAAAATCCATTTTTTTCCTAAATATAGTCTCCAATCTAGGTGGGCCCTGTGTAAGGAAGATGTTTAAGTAATCATGCTACCTCTATAATTGGAAGAGGAGTCTAACAATCTGAAATAAATATATACACAGACGCAACTACCACCAATAATTTAGTTATAGCTCCTTGCATTGATTAATTAATGGCTCTCAGCCTTCGACTTCCATCTATCGTCCACTTTGGCCAAACACAAGGGAGACTGCCTTCATGGAGGATCCGTGTTTACATGCATTTACAGTCTCCAAAGTTTGAGTCGGTCGGGACACTATAAACCGGCCATATGGCATGATAACTTCATACAGTCAGTAAATACCAGAGACGAACATGTAAGCAAATAAACAAATACTGTCATGCAGTAGTGTAGTGCCTACTGAGAAATCTTTCATGAAGCTAGTGGTATAGTAGTAGCTTGTACTATATCTTGTGAGAACAAAAAAAAATTACTATTAGAAAATTATAGTTCCAAGTTCAAAAAATTTCACAATATATTTCAGTTAAAATACCTTCTTTTTTTCCTGAATTTCTCTTCCTTATTATTAATTGTGGTTCATATTTTTTTCTTTAAATTATTTTTAGAAAAGCAACTCAATGTAACACAATAACATCAATTGCTTCTACTGTTTCACCTCCTTAATTATGAATATACATACATCATTACTTATGTGTATCTAAAGAAACTCCTTAAGCTCAATCCAATCATAAATTAACAAGATTTATAATGTGCATAATCTTCTTGTTCTCTTTGAATATATGAAGCATGATAGGAACATGGAAAGAATATGCCAGCTCAAGAAAGAGGTGATTCAAATGATAAACAAGGAAGAACTGCTCAGAGATAAATTAGAGCTTGTTGATGCCATACAACAACTTGGAGTAGCATATCACTTCAAAGCCGAGATAAACTGCGTTATCTCTGAATCTGTGGATCAAATTTCTTTATTAACTACGCATGATGACCTTTATGAAGTATCACTGCTTTTCAGACTGCTGAGGATGCATGGATTTAATGTACATGAAGGTAATTAGCTTATATGCATAGCACGGTGTTTTTTATATTTCCAAGATAGATTTGGGAGTCGACAATTGTATATTTCAATTATTTTTCAACTGTAAATGTAGCATTAACTTTACAAGCCAGTATGCACTTGTGGTCCTACTATTTTAGAGGTACTTCAAAATTTACTTCGAAATGTTAATCAGTGTGTATGTTTGAGTGGCTTCAAGGATAAAATAATATCTATTTTTCATTCTGACATAATTTTTTTTAGTTTGGAAATGAAATTTTGGATTAATGCATGAGGAAACGTTATCAGCCCACATTTTTTAGTACATATATTTTATTAGAACTTGATACTTTAATTCTCAAAACTGAGATTAATTAATGTCAGTACTCAATTTTGAGTAGATATATTCTAATAATACTTTTGAAACTGGCACTCTACTTCGAAACATGAGGTCAATATTTCAAATATATTATGTTAGAAAATCAATCATGATCCTTTAGTAAATACTTGATTTAAATTAAAATTACCTTAATTCATATTGTCGGTCTTTCAGAGAGAAACACTCCCGTTGATTACCGATTTTCTTAAGCCTTCACAGTGATCTTCCTCTTATCAGATGGAGAAATGAAGAGAATCAACTTATATGGAGAGAGAACTTATATGGTTTTTTCTTTAGAAAATAATGAAGAGTCTGTTGAGAGAGAGAGGGTGGTTTTCAAATATT
Source organism: x Bolboschoenoplectus mariqueter (assembly GCA_037678475.1). NCBI lineage: Eukaryota > Viridiplantae > Streptophyta > Magnoliopsida > Poales > Cyperaceae > x Bolboschoenoplectus > x Bolboschoenoplectus mariqueter. The sequence goes on along the minus strand of CM075266.1, from coordinate 3,500,226 downwards.
TAATGGGCGTTAAATAACCGAAAGGTTGGCAAACTAATAATTATACCTTAGCAGATCAATACCAAATCCAATTTTTCTCTTATCGAATTTACTTTCATAATCAAAAAATTACCTATCAGTTTTGTGTTCTCTAGAAACCAATAACATAATTATATTATTATCATATTCTATATAATTTAGAGCATCACTAAATCATAAAATTATTAATATGCATTCTACATATAAAATACTCCACTTCTCATGATACATATTAAAATCTGATAAATAATACTTAATTTGATCACCATAACGGTTCTAGTTAGATATTTGACAGTCTATCATTCAATATATATTTATATTATATATAAGTTCATATATGTTGAATAGAAATTAATTCTAACACTTTCTACAGGTATATTCAAAAGCTACTTTGATGATAAAGGACGCTGCAAAGCACAGCTATGTTCAGATATTAAAGGGATGTTAAATTTGTACGAGGCTTCTTATCTCGCAAAAGAAGGAGAAGAGATGCTGGAGACAGCAAGGCACTTCACAACCGAACACCTAACAAATTTTTTGGAAAGCTCCAAGTATGATAATTCAATGCTAAAAGAACAATGTGCCCATGCATTGGACATACCTCTGAATTGGAGGATGGAAAGATTGCAAACTCTTTGGTTCACTGCGATGTCTATGACGACTGCCGCGAGCGGTGTAGGAAGTACAACAAGCATTACAGGCGCTCACGTAAGATGTGCGAGAGTCATTGTGAGAAGTATGGTGAGCCAGGTGGATGCACCGAGGAAAGAGATGCAGTCGGTAGGGACCCAGAGAAATAGCCACACATGCAGTGTGTTTTGATGTTTTTTCCTCGTCTTTTTATTGTTTTTGTCTTGAGCATAGTTCACCCGCGATTAAAGTCACCCTAGAGATATAGCTTAAACTGCTTCTTTTATTGCGTTTCATAAGGAGCCACAACTAAAAAGTTTAACGATTTTTTCAAAGAAAACTCTCATAAAATAAAACCAAATTCAAATAAATAAAATATTATATATCCGAAAGAAAATTCAATTCCTTACTTATCTTATCCGTATGAAATTAGCTAGATTAGATATATTGAAACATGTGCTATGAGCCTATGATCAAGGCGAGATTTGGAGCAAGGATTTTAAGCCACATGCTCATGTTTCTGCTCTTTAGTTTCATTGTACTAGTGATGTCAAACTGAAAGGATGTTAATAATATATATCAGCTTGTTTGGTATATAAATAATTATTTTTTGTTAATTTTAGTTTTCAGTGAACGCCTTTAATTTTTAGGGTTTTTTTATAGATACTTAAAATTGAGTAGTTTTGATCTTTATTTTTATCTTCAATAAAAAAAACGAAATTCTCTCCTTAAAAAAATAAATAAATAAAAAAGGAAAACGAATGCCTCTGATTTAATTTTGGATCCCTTTGTAGTTTGCAAATATAACTGAGTAAAGTAAAATCAAAAGAAAATTAGAAATAAAAATTAAAAGTGCAACACTGTCAAACTTGCAAGTACTTTTTAATATTCCTCCTTAATTAATCTGATTTAGCATTTGGTGTATGTTTGAGCTCTTTGCTTCTGAAAATATTACTGCAACTCTCTCTCTCTCTCTCTCTCTCTCTTCTTAGAATAAAATGTGCAATTACTAGTACTAGTAGATCAATTAGAGTGAGAAGCATTTTCACTTCGTACGGCAGTTATATCATCTTCCTCAGGACCCAAGGCATATATATATCAAATCCCAAATATAGTTAATTAAGCACACTGCATGTGTGGCTATATACTAGCTGAGAACGGTTCCAATTAATGCCACACAAGTTTTTGATGTCACAAAATATCACAAATTAAATACTTATTTTATTTATATTTCAAATTTGAATATCCAAAAATTAAATTCAAATCATTGATTTTGTTTATTTTTATGAGTGATGTATGTATATAAAATTATATGATTTTTTTAGTACATTTTATACAAGATTAAGTAGTCACACAAATAAAGGAATCTAGTTAATCATGTTTGATTAATTCTAGTACATTGTTTTTTGATCATTTGATCTAGTATAAAATGAACTCAAAAAATCATAAATTTTATATACATACATCTCTCATGAAAATAAATGAGATCAATGGTTTGAATTCGATTTTTCGATGTCAAAATTTGAAATATAAATAAAAAAAATAATTTATGACATTCGGTATTATAAAAGAATTGTGGCATTGAAACCCCCCTCATACTAGCTAATAACATCATATTCAAGCCTACTATATATCTATTTTTTTAATTAAGATAAAATCAAAACCAAATCGTATATACCAACAACAAATAAAATAAGATTTCATATTCATACCGGAAAAGTCCAATTTTGGTTGATATCATAGTTAACAAAATTAACAACAATAACAAGACGTGAAGTTTGTAAAATTGTAAATACCTGTTGAGAATTGTCTCAAACATACCTTGCAATTTATAAGATTTACAAATCAGATTTGAGCTTGATCTTGTACTTGTTAATAGTTACTTCTAAGTTTTTGATGACGTATAGTGTTCAACCTTCATACAGTATGTGAACATTGCAGCCAGACTTCAACTTGTACCAGTAATCATCTAATAGCACCTTCTCTAATAATGCTTATGTAGCTAGAAAGTTACAAGTCTATTCAACAAGTAGAAAGTCGTAAGATAGAGATTTCTGTAACCAAATTGCTTGCGCTGTATGAGTTTTTAAATTATATGGAATTTAGAACATAATGTAAAATATGTTTTTAAATTTTTTCTATTTTCAAAATTTTTTTAAATTAATTTTGAAATTATTTGAAAAATAATTATTAAAATTATCAAAATATTAATTGTAACAGATCCTTTTAGAATATTTTTTTTCTATTTTTTCTGATGGAAAGAGAACTAATTGATTTTAGAATTTTGGAGCATCCAATAAGAATAATTTTCTCCCCATCCGAAAAAATAGCAAAAAAATTCTAAAAAAATTTAAAATTTAGTATTCTACAAGATTTTAATATGAAGATTAAATTAAATGATTCGAATCAATCATTTTTTTTTGTTCCAAACTTGAGATTTGAAGTCGTTGTATGAATTTATCTATACAACATATTGCATTTTAGCCCACCTCATATGTGTGTGTGTATAGATAGTTTGACTAATATGCTTCCATATGCATTTCGGCTCGAAATGCTTATGGGCCGAATTTCAAAATTTTGTATCCCAAACGTCGATCCAAATAACTTAATAAATTCTTCATACTAAAATCTTATAGAATACCAAAATTTACTATTTTTAAAACTATTTTTAATAATTTTTGAAATATGATCCTAAAAATAGTAGAAAAATATCAATTTTAAATCATTAAAAATAGTTCAAAATTTCTCAAAATAGTAAATTTTGGTATTCTACAAGATTTTGATATGAAGAATTTATTAAGTTACTTAAATCATCATTTCGGACACAGGATTTTAAAATTTGATATTTTGGACCGAAATGCTTATGGAAACATGTTAGCCAAACTTTACATACATATATATATATATATACATATATATATATATATACACATATATATATACATATATATATATATATACATATATACATATATATATATACATATGTGTATATATATATATATATATATGAGAGTCCGGCTACGGTACTTCTACAAGCATTTCGGAGAAACGTTTATTGATCAAATTTTAATATCCCGGATTCCAAACAACAGCCTAAGTAGCTCAATAAATTCTTTATATCAAAATCTTGTAGAATACTAAAATTTACCCCTTTTAGAATTTATTTAGTATTTTTAGGGATTTTTAAAAAATGACCATTTTGACCTTCAAATATTGGTATTTTCATTTATTTTTAGGGTCATTTTCAAAAATCATTAAAAATAGTAGAAAAATTTAAAAAAATTAAATTTTAGTATTCTACAAAATTTTGATAAGAAGAATTTATTAAACTACTTGGATTGATATTTCGGAGATGAGATTTTGAAATTTGACCCATAAGTTTTTGGGTCGAAATACTTATACAAGCATATTAGTCAAAATTTTTGTATCCTATAATATTTTAATATAAAAAATTTGTTGAGCAAATTAAATTTGTCATTTTAAATCGATATGATAGGTTTTTGAGTTAACCTCATCAAACTGTTTGATGAGCAAGCTCATTCTTTTTGTTCCTAACTAGCACCTAGAGGGGTGAATAGAGGCTTATAGCTATTTTTGGCTTAATGAAAAATTCAATTAACAATTCTCTAAATTAATCAAAGATAAATTCAAAGTAAATAAAATAAAGAAAAAGAGAAAAAACACAAAATATGTCAAAGGAGTTCGGATAAAATCGGTCTTAGGTCTCTGAGATTTTGTTTCGATTCCATAGAACTCCTTATTATTAACTTAGCGCACTCATCGTTACAATAGTTTCTCAACCGTTATAAGGTTTGTATATTACCTTTGCGATTTTGTTGTTTTAACCTCAAATTTATACCACCCAAAAACTCTATATAAGAATATAATGAAAAATATAACAGAAATTTTATTTCTATTTGTAAAATACTGTCAATTTATTCTCGCACTTGTCCATCACATATTTTGCAATCTTGTGCATATAAACTTAAAAAATCTCACAAATAAAATGTAAAATTCATATTATATTATTTTGCAAACTGTCAAATATGAAATTACTTATAGCAAGAACCCTATCTACAATATATACTAAAATATTTTTGAAGGTTCAAATTCTTCCACCCTCGTATAAGGAATGGTTATTTCCTTATACGTGGCGGAGTAGAGCAGTCTGATAGTTCACGAGACTCATAACTTCGAAGCCACAGGTTCAAATCGAATCACTAAGGTAAATCCATTTATGAAATGGGAGAAAATTCAAGGAATCATTTTCAGCACACGAATAATTTGTGCTTGCCGACGCAACTAATGGCAACAAAATTAAATAGTATTACAGCTCTCCGACGAAGAAATGGGGAACACGTTTATTTGGTCGGATCTGTATTCGGTAGGACCCAAGGCATATAAATATCAAATCCCAAATATAGTTAATTAAGCACATTGCATGTGTGGCTATATCCTAGTGAGAAGGGTTCGAATTAATGCCACACAAGTTTTTGATGTCACAAAATATCACAAATTAAATCCTTATTTCATTTATATTTCAAATTTGAATATCCAAAAATCAAATTCAAATTATTGATTTTGTTTATTTTTATGAGTGATGTATGTATATAAAATTATATGATTTTTTAGTACATTTTATACAAGATTAAGTAGTCACACAAATAAAGAAATCTAGTTAATCATGTTTGATTAATTCTAGTACATTTGTTTTTTGATCATTTGATCTAGTATAAAATGAACTAAAAAAATCATAAATTTTATATACATACATCTTTCATGAAAATAAATGAGATAAATGGTTTGAATTCGATTTTTCGATGTCAAAATTTGAAATATAAATAAAAAAAATTTATGACATTCTGTGATATAAAAAAATTGTGGCATTGAAAACCCCCTCATACTAGCTAATAACATCATATTCAAGCCTACTATATATCTATTTTTTTTTAATTAAAATAAAATCAAAACCAAATCGTATATACCAACAACAAATAAAATAAGATTTCATATTCATACCGGGAAAGTCCAATTTTGATTGATATCATAGTTAACAAAATTAACAACAATAACAAGACATGTGAAGTTTGTAAAATTGTCAATACCTGTTTGAGAATTGTATCAAACATACCTTGCAATTTATTACTTAATATTTGTACTATATGTTAAAATTAAGAAACCGACTAAATGTTAATAGAAAAGAACTAAGTCTATACAGGGAGTAAATGTTTTTTTGTTAATTATAATGTGTGCTTTGAAAATTGTAAGTTAATATCATGCACGCAGTTTATAAGAAAATAATTTATTTGTTTTTTAAAAATATTTATATGTTAATTTAAAAAAGAAATAGTTATATATGTTGTAAAAAAATAATTATAAGGGTTCATATCTATATAACAACTAAATAAATGTTTGTATGAATACAATAGTTGTTAATATTGGAGGAGCACACGCACAAAAGAAAACGATCAATATTGATTAATATGATAGTTAGCATACATAAATGTCTCTTCATTTTAGTTGTGTAAAAGCATTTGGCCAAATATATATGTAAATCTGTAGCATCATGCATACAATCATATTTTTGTTGAGTAAATGTTAAAATTAATTATTTTAAAGTTAAAGGTGATTAATAAAATGTTAGAAATTTTAAATATATTTGTAAAAAAAAAACTAGTTAATTAATGTTAAAATTATCTAGTTATTACTGAATAAATAAATTCAGAGCTAGATCAATTTTGTAGCTTTCAAAGAGACATGTTCTACCCGTACTCCAAAAGATCACTTACTTATTTGTTTCTAAAGGTCTATTGCTTGATAGAGGTATTTGGTTTCTTTTAGGAAATATACGCATGAAGGAATGAAGAGATAAGTTTCAATGTGTTTAGGTTTGATATATGTCAAACCTCGGAACTTCATATGGTTATTCGTCAAATTAAACATGTTTTGCATAGTTAGTAGTTTTTTTTATTATTCGATTTTTTAATTTCTTAGTTGCTTTTGCTCAATTAATTAATTAATTGATACAAACTAGAGACCGAAGGGCGGATGATTTATCGTCAATTGTAATATTTTTAAATCACTAAATATCATTGGTATAGAATTTAGTTTACCTTTTTTTCATTAACTGCAGGGTGCTAGCCAATCACATTTTCTTTAGCTATAACGGTAGAGCAACACGCCCGGAATTAAGGAATATAATCATGTTCGATTATTTCCTTTTCTTTGGCTACAATAAAATAGAAAACAACAAAAAAAGAAAACGACATAATTGAATATTTGTGTACAAGATCACCGATATTATTTTCCTTTTTGTAATGATATGTTTAAAGAAGGAAAGACATAATATTGATGGGAAATCTAGATAAAGGAAAGGATCATTATCGAAGAAGAATATTTTTTTAATCTTTTTTATCTAATATTGAAATTAAATATTATAATCAAATAAGATATCTTACTGAGCTGCGATTTGTGAGTATTGTTTCTGTTGCATAAGAATATAAGCACATTTACTTTTGCCTACTGTAAACCTATTAATTCCTACCGGTTCCACCAAAGGAATTACATGATTTTCCTGTAGTGTGGGAAATGGAGAAATATTGATGGACTCGAAACAATTTTCTTCTTGACTAATTATGACAAGAGCTGGCCTTTTAGCAGCCTTGTCCTATAAACGTGAGAAGCGTGGACAACTATATATGTACTCTCCAATTAACTAATGGAAAGTGACCTAATCTGTTTGTTAGTCTAAACAAATTAACACTAACACGTGAATGTTTAAAACAAGAAAACATATATTACCGACAACCAATCATGATCCCAATCTCACTTGTGTTATATTAATTCATCTATCTTCTCTATTATGAGTATTGCAAATATGAAACACGAAACCGGAGAAAACCAAAACAAATAATGATAGATGTTCTTAAAGTAAATGTGCTTAATTATAATTCTAGTGAAACACAGAACCACCGACTTAGTACGGGGATGATAGATCCCGCTTTTTCTACTGAGAGACGTAGGTTCAAATTTCGTAAAAGTTATTTGAAAAGAAATAAATATCGGAGCGAATTGAAGCTCTTATTTAAAAAAAAAAATTCTAGTGTAACTCTTCTTGTCCTTAATTAAGCATATGCCATATATTGTGTAAACTAATTAAAACTTAGCAATAAGTCATGAGAGGTAAAATAGAAATTATTGACAATTACTAATATATCAACTTCTAATATTCATTAAAAAATATCAATTATGTGATAAATAACATATTATATAAAAAAGTTAGTCACACTAATGCCTACAATTAAAATATATAGTAGTAAATATGGTCTCTTTATAAAGAGACGTATAATTGATTTCTGTCAAAAATATCAAGAAATAGATGCTAAGCTTACAGAAGCTTCATTTTAAAAAAATGTGAACTTGTACATGTTTTGTTACATAGAACAATTGAAAAAGACATACCACTACAACAAAAAGGGGATTTAGCAAGACCCTCAACTTTTGCACAAAACTCATTTAATTCTAGCAAATTTTTTTACCAACACCTTCTCAACTCTTGCTATATCTAATCTAGTAAGATGTTATAGCAAGATTAATTTCTTCTCTTGGTAAATATTAACAAGTGATGTTGCAAGGTAGCAAGACCTTTTTCTTTAAGCTACTCCAAGATCAAGTGATCTTGCTAATTTCTTTTCTATGAACTATATCTCAATGGCAAAAGAGTAATTTATTATTCATCGTTTTCACTTTTTGCAACATCTGATCTAGTTCAACAAACACATTTATAAGCTTTAAAAAATTCATATTAATTATGAATCATTCATCAATTTAAAATGTAGATATTTTTAATACATTTCAATAATAACTGTAAATAAGAAAGGTGAAAGCTCAAAATTCCATTAAATATCATGCAAATTTGTTTTACAATATGCTACCATAACTATAATCGACAAAAAAAAAAAATGCTAATATATCTTTTGTTTGACTGAAATATAAAAAAAATTCAAACGCCCATAACACTAACTATCATCTCTCCCAAATCTTCATGGTGATGCATCTCTTTCAATAGTCATCCCTTTGGTGTTGAATATAAACCAATTGAATGAGATCATTAAAAAATAACCCAAATTTGAAATTTGAATGTCAACAAAAGTAACCAACTTAATTTTTTTTAGAAGTTTGATTAATTTTTAATTAAATTTTACAATTTAATCTGCTATATTAATTCACAATTACATGATATATATATGCTATAATTTGTTGATTGGACATAAGTTACTTATGGATCTGTTGATTGTTGTCAATGTGGTAATTTACTGGAGTTGCAGCGGGCCTTGGGTTTGAGTCTCAACTCTTTCTTTTTTGTTTTCTCCCAACTCTTGGCTAAACTAGGCATAACCAATTGGTTGCTTGTCCGTTTAGACAACAACAGGATTGTTGCCCATAACGTCTCGAATCATTGGAGTCTAGTTGCATTCTCCGAATTCTTGGGTTCAATCCGCAGATCCATTTTTTCTTTTGCTTTTTCTTTCTTTCTTCATTAAACATGGTATCAACTTCAAATGCTCATAATTTTATTTCTATAGTATATCTATGAAAATAGCTTACAGGACAGATATTTTTATTTTCATGCATCCTTGTATTATTATGTAAACAATTTTAATTATTTTTAAAAATAACCTCTATTCTAATAGTGAAAAAAAATTTGGAAAAAGAAATTATTATATCTAATGTTAAAAATATGAAAAAAGAAAATGCAAACTTGGAATTTTTGACGGTAACAAGAAGAGAAAAATTTTTGGCCATGAAAATAAGAATGTTTTAGTACTGTTTTGCAATTTAGTGTTGCAAACAAGTAATATAGAAGATAATGCCTTGAAGAAAGTACCATACTTGCTACACCAGCGTCTGTGTTGCATGAAGGTCTTGCAAAAATAGATAAATAGCAAGACCAAGCATATAGTCTTGCAGCATTTCTCTTGGTAAATCCCATTTTTCTTGTAGTGACATCAATCAATCAAATTGAAAATTAAATTATGTGAAGGTCTGATTGTCTTAATGGAAGAGTCTAAATTCAAAATAGGAATCGTATGTATGATCGCTCCGAATAGGAAGTGATGTAGTATACAGAACTTTCAATCGAACAATCAGTACCCTGAAGAAAGTATGGAAATGAATAGTATTAACATTAATTTTGAATACAATTTTCAAATTGAGCTAAAGTTGATATATATTTTATCTATATAATTAGAAATATATCTATAATTTGAGTTTTTTTATTTAATCAATATTTCTCAAAATATATACAGTAAGAATTGAATATATGTTAATAGTTAAATATATATTAGAATTACTCTTTTATTTTTGCTCGCTTTCAAAAGTCAATTAAGAGGCTATCAAGAGAATCAACGCCAAGAACATTATATATGGTAGGGTTTAAACTTTAAAGCTAAGCTGAGCGAGCAAAACAATGGAGCTCACGACAAATAAAAAAGAAAGATGCAGGGCTCTCCCTATAATTTATCAAATAAATAATCAATCCAACCTGAATATATTATATAATGATTCCCATAGTTCAAAATTCTGCATACATCGATCTTATTTATAATTAATCAAATAAATAATTTGGTCTAGTAGTTGAACTCTTGGCTTTAATGCATGAAGTCTAAATTTCAACAAACACAATATTCTTTTTCAATAAAAAAAACATTTCAATAAATCCGAAAATTCATTAATATTTAAAAAAATATATATGAAATAATGGGTTATCGGTTCATCCGATGACCTAACTCGACCCATGTGAGGGCCAATTTATCCGACCCATTTACTCACGCATATCATTCATATGCAACGGGAAATCACATTGACATGTTTAATGCAATTTTTTTTCTCATTAAAAAGAGTCATATATGATATGTTCAAGATGCACTTTAACTATTAAAAACAAAGCAACGCTTTTCTATTCTTCAACGTGAATTATCTTCCAACTAGTTGTATTGTTTATCATTACACGTACACGTCCTTAGCTGGCTGGTAATTTTTATGGTACTTTTATCAAAGAAAAAAATCCTTAGCTTTTTGAAAAGAAGGAATTTATGTGTGTTCAAAATTTTATTAATAAAAATAATTATCATTATAAAATATTTATCGTTTTAAATATCTAACTCTTTATTCAATAGTTTTTTTGGGGGGAGTGTTAAATACAAACAATAAATCTAATATGAACTTTCGTTACATTGAACATTGATCAGATAAACTCTTTTCTAATAAGAAAGATACTAAACGAAATTAAGGCGACGACTAGACATACTTGATCGTCTCAATCAGACAATGGCAGTGGCGGAGTCACCCTTTGGCAAAGGGGGACACTTGCAAAACCACACTCCCCCCCTCCAAAATAAATTTTTTGCTTGCAAAATGCACCCCATAAAATTTTAAAAATAATTTTTACAAAATTATATTTAATTTTAAAAATAATTGTAAAATTATGTCTTACCTTAAAATTTTATCTCATCCTAAATTCGAGTCTGGCTCCACCCTGAACAGTGGGATTCATAAGATTTATTAGCTGAACTTAACTTTCATCAAGTAATGTCAAATATTTACAAGGTGAAATCTATATATGGTTTTTCAGCGAATTTTTATTCCAGCAAGCTGTGTGAGTTTTTAAAAGACAATTTTCACATTCGCTTTTTACCAGTATCAGTATGTTAAAATTTGGTTCTTTTTGTCTTTTACTTTTAAAATATACTTGAGTGTGTCCTCAATAAAGGTGAGTTCCTCAATATATCTTGAATGAAATGATTGATCGAATCTGCATGTACAAAGAAAGAAGCAGAGTTCGCAATTAATGAAATTCGAGGAGGAAATTAAACGAGATGGTAGGAGCAAAGAGGAAACAAGGGGTCAATGTTAAAGAGTTAAAGAGGGAAAGAGTAAAACAAAAGGGAGGGAGACTGTACAGGGAGGAGATCAGACAAGTCAAAAGTCAGACACGATTAATGATGAGGATTGCACATATAAACACATTTTGATTGTCCTCAATAGTATAATTTTGATCAGATCTTTTTTCATCAGATCAGATTAATCAGATTAATTTGATTGCACGTACACTCCTCTCTTATTGCACGTTATGTAACTTTCTGCTCCTAGCTAGGCGGCGATGTTAACTGGGTCGAGAAAGGATTTCCATAAAGTAATAATCAATTATATATATGTTGGTGCATGGTTTCCATAGGTTCAAAATCTTTTTTTTTCTAAATATAGTCCCTAATCTAGGTGGGCCATATGTAAGGAAAAATAAGTAATCATACTGCCTCTATAAATGGAAGAGAAGACTAACAATCTGAAATAAATATATACACAGACGCAACTACAACCAATAATTTAGTTATAGCTCCTTGCATTGATTAATGGCTCTCAGTGTCAGCCTTCGACTTCCATCTATCATCCACGTTCGCCAAACACAAGGGAGACTGCCTTCATGGAGGTTCCGTGTTTACACGCATTTACAGTCTCTGAAGTTTGAGCGTCGGTCGGGACATTTCAAACCCACCATATGGCATGATAACTTCATACAGTCATTAAGTACCAGAGACGAACATGTAAGCAAATAAACAAATACTGTCATGCACTAGTGTAGTGCCTAGTGAGAAATCTGTCATGCTTGTACTATGGTCTTGTGAGAACAAACAAAATTTTACTATATATAAGAAAATTATAGTTCCAAGTACAAAATTTTTCACAATATACTTCCGTTAAAATACCTTCTTTTTTTCCACAGTTTCTCTTCCTTGTTATTAATTATGGTTCATATTTCTTTATTTAAATTATTCTTAGAAAAGCAACCCAATGCAACACAGCATCAATTGCTTCTACTGTTTCAGCTCCTTATGAATATATATGCATAATTACTTATTTGTATCTAAAGAAACTCCTTAAGCTAATCCAATCATTAATTAGAAGGATATATAATGTGCATAATCTTCTTGTTCTTTTTGAATATATGGAGGAGGATAGGAACATGGAAAGAGTATGCCAGCTCAAGAAAGAGGTAAGCCAAATGATATACAAGGAAGAGGTGCTCAGGGATAAATTAGAGCTTGTTGATGCCATACAACAGCTTGGATTGGCATATCACTTCAAGGACGAGATAAGCAGCGTGCTTACTCAAATCCATGAATCTATGGAGCAACTTTTGCTACAAGGCATGCTTGATGACATTTATGTAGTGTCATTGCTTTTTAGACTGCTGAGGATGCATGAATTTAGTGTATCGGAAGGTACTTAGCTTATGAACGGTATCATTTTATATTTCTACTTAAGATAGATTTGGTAATCAACAACTAATACGCATATTTCACGTTGACAATGTTTCAACTGTAAATGAATATCAACTTTAAGAGTTGCAGTGCCTTTCTGGTGCTATTGTGTTAGAGATGTTTTGAGATACATTTCCTTTTTGATAGATTATAAAATATATAGCCCTCCTTCCCCATCTTCCATTTAGGAGAGGGGGAGACAGAATTCTTCTCTGGCATTAGGAAATTAAAAAGTGTTTATTAGCCTCCACGCGATATTTTCTTCTTGTTTTGGCCAGTAATTTACCAAAACTCGCTACCAGCACACTTTTGACAAATCCATATTAACTTCAAAATTATAATCATTGTATGCTTGAGTTAATTTGGTTCAGGCTAGAATAATATCTATTTATTATTCACACAATTTTCTTTTTTATTTGGAAATAGAATTTTTGATTTTATACTTCAGGAACGGTGATCAGCTTATTATTATTTATATAGTATTTTTTTTGTAAAACTTGATATATATTTTAATTTTGAAAGCATGAGACTAATGTTACAAGAACGCAAAATCTTTGAACAGATATATTCAAAGCCTACTTTGTAGCATCAACTTTACAAGCCGGTATGCATTTTTGGTGCTACTATTTTAGAGATACTTCAAAAATTACTTCGAACTTTTAATCGTTGGGTATGTTTGAGTGGCTTTAAGGATAAAATAATATCTATTTTTCATTCTGACATTATTTTTTTTAGTTCGGAAATGAAAATTTGGATTAATGCATCAGGAAAGGTGATCAGTCCACATTTTTTAGTACATATATTTTATTAGAACTTGATACTTTAATTCTCAAAACCGAGATTAATTAATGTCAGTACTCAACTTTGAGTAGATATATTCTATTAATACTTTTGAAACTGGTACTCTACATCGAAACATGAGGTTAATGTTTCAAGTACTTTCAGCAGGTATATTCAAAAGCTACTTTGACGACAAAGGACAGTGCAAAGCAAAGCTATGCTCAAATATTAAAGGGATGTTAAATTTGTACGAGGCTTCTTATCTCGCAAAAGAAGGAGAAGAGATGCTGGAGACGGCAAGGCACTTCACAACCGAACACCTAACAAATTTTTTGGAAAGCTCCAAGTATGATAATTCAATGCTAAAAGAACAAGTTGCCCATGCATTGGGCATACCTCTGAATTGGAGGATGGAAAGATTGCAAACTCTTTGGTTCATCGACAAATACAAGAAAGACAAGCAGATCAGACCTGCACTGTGGGAACTGGCTGTTTTAGATTTTAATTTAATCCAAAAGTTGTACCAGAAAGAACTAAAGCACGTGTCTAGGTAAACATTTATTATACATACATTCATTATAAATCAAAAAGAAAAACAAAATCTTGATAATTCAAATTAATCATTGTTTTGTTATACAGCTTTTCAGCAAAAATCAACGCAAATTATTAGTCTTTTACTATGAAAATGGTTCCTTCATACATACCTATTAATTAAATTTTTTTCACTTATCTATTTTCCAGATGGTGGAATGCCTTAGGGCTTTATGAAAAACTACCATTTATTCGAGACAGGCTCGTTGAGAACTACCTCTGGAGTGTAGGCAGCGCTTTTGAGCCAGAACATTCAGGTTTTAGAATAGCAAAGACGCAGGTAAACTGTTTGGTTACAACAATTGATGACATCTATGATGTTTATGGGTCATTGGATGAACTCGAGGTCTTTACAGATGCCATTGAACAGTAAGTGATTTCCGAGTGTAACTTGTATATATTTGATACATTAAATGTACAATATGTTATTTATTTGCTTGGTTGTCATTTTTTTGTTGAAGATGGGATGTCACTATTGCTGAGGGGCTTCCCATGGAGTTTCGAATGTGCATTTTAGCTCTCTTTAATACTGTCGGACATCATTGTTATGAGGTCTTGAAAGAAAAAGGGCATCATGTTACTCTGTATCTCAGGAGAGCGGTAATTGGTTGATCCTTCCCGCATTTTATCTTATGCATAATTTTGTTACCAAAAATTATTTCTAATTCATTTTATATCATTCAAAAATAAAATGAAAAAACAAAAAGAAGCCTAACCGGCACAGGACTCTTGCATAATAATGGAAACAGTGGTGAAAATCTATTGGTTAAATTCTAATTTCATTGTTGAAAATAATTTTCCAGTGGAAAGATTTATGCAAAGCATATCTAGTGGAAGCAAAGTGGTACCACAATGGATATGCACCAACATTGGAGGAATACCTTGAGAACGCATGGGTCTCCATTTCAGGAAACATAGTTCTTTCCTATGCCTACTGTATCAACGATTATGTTACAGCCAAAGACTTGGAGCTATTCTCATCTGGTTATTCAGACATTGTTCGATATTCATCCATGATTGTTCGGCTTTATAACGACTTAGCAACATCCAGTGTAAGTGCACTGACAATATGTAGAGAACAGGGTAATAATTATGAATTTTATATTATCACCCATATATATTTGGGACATATATTCGACCAGATATAATTTCTACCTATTCTTTCAAAAATGAACCAACCAACAACCTGAGAATTATTTTTTTAATTCAAAATGAGTTTGGTGCCAATATTTGAGTCCTCAACCATCTGAAAAAGAAGAAAACAATCTAATTTTCTTTGTATTTTGCATCGCATTTCTGATTTTAGGATGAGCTACAACGAGGCGATATCGACAAATCCCTTCAATGTTATATGCGTGACAAAAGTGCTACGGAGTATATTGCTCGCCAAGAAATAAAGAAACTAATTAGGAAATACTGGACGTCGCTCAATGGCGAAATCATCAACAATTCAGCTTTTGGAAAATACTTGAGGACGGTTGCTTTAAATATTCCACGCATGGCACTATGTTTCTACCAACATGGTGATGGATATGGGAAGCCCGGCCGTGATATCAAGGATCTAGTTACCTCATTATTATTTACCCCGGTTAACTAAAATGATGCGTCTTTTCTTCTTTTATCTGTCATTCGCTTTCTTTCTTTTCTTTCCTGTAATTTGTTTTCTACTGTACTTCCATGTTGGCATGTAGTAGCTTTTTCCTTCTGGATGTATTGCTAATATCATAATAGGCTTTTGAACTCCTTAAATTAAATTATGAAGCTTTTTGTTCACTTTCTTATTAGAAAATTTGTAAATATAAAAACAGATTTACAAACAAGTACTTGATTATGTCTACTTCATATATCAAACGAGCCACTTTAGTTTATGTTAATTTGAAGTGGTCACATGTAAGAATATATGATTGGAATTACCCAGGAGGAAAAATGGAGAGTGTTAATAACTATGCTTCCAAGTTCAAAAAAATATAATTAAAGGATGTAATTATCATTCATCTTATTTTTTTTAATAAAATTGAATCACTAAGGTAAATCCATAGGAGAAAATTCAAGGAATCATTTTCAGCACATGAATAATTTGTGCTTGCCGACGTAATTAATGGCACCAAATTAAATAGTATTACAGCTCTCCGACAAAAAATTGGAAACACGTTTATTTGGACGGATCTGTATTCTGTAGGACCCAATCCATATAATATCAAATCCCAAATATAATTAATCAAGTACACTGCATCCGTGGCTATATAGTAGCTAAGAAGTTCCAATTATGCCACACAAGTTTTCCATATCACAAAATATCACAAATTAACTTTCTATTTTATTTATATTTCAAATTTGGACAGTCAAAAATCAAATCTAAATTATTAATTTTGTTCATTCTTATGAATGATGTATATATATAAAATTTTATGATTTTTCTAGTTCATTTTATACAAGATTAAGTAGTAAAAAATAAATGAGTCTAGTTAATTATGATTGATTAATTTTAATACATTTATTTTTTTGACTATTTGATCTAGTATAAAAGGAACTCAAAAAATCATGAAATTTTATATATATACATCTCTTATGAAAATAAATAAGATTAACAGTTTAGATTCGATTTTTAGATGTCAAAATTTGAAATATAAATAAAAAGAGAATTTGTGACATTTTGTGATATAAAAAAATTATGACATTGAACCCTCCTCATACTAGCTAATAACAACATATTCAAGCCTACTATATATCTAATTTTTTAATTAAAATAACATCAAAACCAAATCGTATGTACCAACAACAAATAAAATAAGATTTCATATTCATACCAGAAAAATCCAATTAATTTTTATTGATATCATAGTCATCAAAACAACAATTAATAACTAGAAATGTCAAGTTTGTAAAATTTTAAATATGTGTTGAGAATTGTCTCAAACATACCATGCAATCTATTACTTTATATATGTACTATATGTTAAAAATACAGAAACCGACTAAATGTTAATAGAAAAGAACTAAGTGTTTGCAGAGTACATGTTTTTCTGTTAATTATAATATTTGCTTTCAAATTGTAACTTGATATCATGCAGTTCATAAGAAAATAAATAATGTATTTGTTTCTTAAAAATATTTAAATGTTAATTATAAAAAAAAGAAATAGTTATATGTTGGAAAAAAAATAAGGGTTCATATGTAACAACTAAACAAAAGTGGTTCATATGTAACAACTAAACAAAAGTTTGTATGAATACAATAGTTGTTAATATCGGAGCACACAGAACAAGTAATCAATATTGATTGATATGATAGTTAGCATACATAAATGTCTCTTCATTTTATAAAAAAAGAACACGTCCTTAGCTTTTTGAAAAAAAGAATTTGTGTGTGTTCAAAATTTGATTAATAAAAAGAATTATTTATTATTATAAAATATTTTATCATTTTAAGTATCTAACTTTTTATTCAATAGATTTTTTTTGGGGAGTGTTAAATACAAACAAGAAACCTAATGTGAACTTTTATTAAGTACTGAACATTGATCAAATAAAATCTTTTGTAATAAGAAAAATACTAAACGAAATTAAGGTGAAGGCTAGGCATACTCGATCGACTCGATCGGACAGTGGGATTAATAAGATTTATTAGCTGAACTTAACATTCAACAAGTGATGTCAAATATTTACAACGTGAAATCTGTATATAGTTTCGAAAGTGCTACACGCGTTTGAGGTGAATTTTTATTCCAGCAAGATATGTGAGTTTTTAAAATACAATTTCCAGATTTGCTTTTTACCAGTATTTGATACTATGTTAAATTTGGTTCTTTCTGTCTTATAACTTTTTTTTTTATATAAGGTCTCACGTTAACTCCGGCATTTATTTATTTTCAAATTTCTTTTACAGGACTTCAACCTGCGTCTCTCAGTAGAGAGACGAGTTTATTATCATTGTTGTAGGACTGCGGTTCCTCAATAAAGACGAGTTCCTCAATGTATATATCTTGAATGAACTTCCATTCTCCATCACATAGGAAGAGATAAATGATTGATGGAATCTGCGTGTACAAAGAAAGAAGAAGAGCTGGCAATTAACGAAATTGGAGGAGGAAAACGAGATGGCCGGCCGGGTAGGAGGAAAGAGGAAGCGAGGGGTCAATATTGAAGAGGGAAACAGAAAAACAAAAGGGAGGGAGACTGTACAGAGAGGAAATCAGATAAGTCCAAAGTCACACAATTAACACATTTTGATTGTTTTCAATAGTACAATTTTGATTCGAATCATGTTTCATCAGATCAGATTAATCAGATTAATTTGATTGCACGTACACTCCGCTACTATTCCATGTCATGTAATTTTCTATTGTCCTAATTAGGTGGCGATGTTAACTGGGTCGGTCAAGAAAGTCATTTCCATATAGTAATTCATAATCAATTATATATATGTAGGTGCGTGGTCTCCATCAGTGCAAAATCCATTTTTTTCCTAAATATAGTCTCCAATCTAGGTGGGCCCTGTGTAAGGAAGATGTTTAAGTAATCATGCTACCTCTATAATTGGAAGAGGAGTCTAACAATCTGAAATAAATATATACACAGACGCAACTACCACCAATAATTTAGTTATAGCTCCTTGCATTGATTAATTAATGGCTCTCAGCCTTCGACTTCCATCTATCGTCCACTTTGGCCAAACACAAGGGAGACTGCCTTCATGGAGGATCCGTGTTTACATGCATTTACAGTCTCCAAAGTTTGAGTCGGTCGGGACACTATAAACCGGCCATATGGCATGATAACTTCATACAGTCAGTAAATACCAGAGACGAACATGTAAGCAAATAAACAAATACTGTCATGCAGTAGTGTAGTGCCTACTGAGAAATCTTTCATGAAGCTAGTGGTATAGTAGTAGCTTGTACTATATCTTGTGAGAACAAAAAAAAATTACTATTAGAAAATTATAGTTCCAAGTTCAAAAAATTTCACAATATATTTCAGTTAAAATACCTTCTTTTTTTCCTGAATTTCTCTTCCTTATTATTAATTGTGGTTCATATTTTTTTCTTTAAATTATTTTTAGAAAAGCAACTCAATGTAACACAATAACATCAATTGCTTCTACTGTTTCACCTCCTTAATTATGAATATACATACATCATTACTTATGTGTATCTAAAGAAACTCCTTAAGCTCAATCCAATCATAAATTAACAAGATTTATAATGTGCATAATCTTCTTGTTCTCTTTGAATATATGAAGCATGATAGGAACATGGAAAGAATATGCCAGCTCAAGAAAGAGGTGATTCAAATGATAAACAAGGAAGAACTGCTCAGAGATAAATTAGAGCTTGTTGATGCCATACAACAACTTGGAGTAGCATATCACTTCAAAGCCGAGATAAACTGCGTTATCTCTGAATCTGTGGATCAAATTTCTTTATTAACTACGCATGATGACCTTTATGAAGTATCACTGCTTTTCAGACTGCTGAGGATGCATGGATTTAATGTACATGAAGGTAATTAGCTTATATGCATAGCACGGTGTTTTTTATATTTCCAAGATAGATTTGGGAGTCGACAATTGTATATTTCAATTATTTTTCAACTGTAAATGTAGCATTAACTTTACAAGCCAGTATGCACTTGTGGTCCTACTATTTTAGAGGTACTTCAAAATTTACTTCGAAATGTTAATCAGTGTGTATGTTTGAGTGGCTTCAAGGATAAAATAATATCTATTTTTCATTCTGACATAATTTTTTTTAGTTTGGAAATGAAATTTTGGATTAATGCATGAGGAAACGTTATCAGCCCACATTTTTTAGTACATATATTTTATTAGAACTTGATACTTTAATTCTCAAAACTGAGATTAATTAATGTCAGTACTCAATTTTGAGTAGATATATTCTAATAATACTTTTGAAACTGGCACTCTACTTCGAAACATGAGGTCAATATTTCAAATATATTATGTTAGAAAATCAATCATGATCCTTTAGTAAATACTTGATTTAAATTAAAATTACCTTAATTCATATTGTCGGTCTTTCAGAGAGAAACACTCCCGTTGATTACCGATTTTCTTAAGCCTTCACAGTGATCTTCCTCTTATCAGATGGAGAAATGAAGAGAATCAACTTATATGGAGAGAGAACTTATATGGTTTTTTCTTTAGAAAATAATGAAGAGTCTGTTGAGAGAGAGAGGGTGGTTTTCAAATATTTAATGGGCGTTAAATAACCGAAAGGTTGGCAAACTAATAATTATACCTTAGCAGATCAATACCAAATCCAATTTTTCTCTTATCGAATTTACTTTCATAATCAAAAAATTACCTATCAGTTTTGTGTTCTCTAGAAACCAATAACATAATTATATTATTATCATATTCTATATAATTTAGAGCATCACTAAATCATAAAATTATTAATATGCATTCTACATATAAAATACTCCACTTCTCATGATACATATTAAAATCTGATAAATAATACTTAATTTGATAATTCAATGCTCTAAGTATGATAATTCAATGCTGAAGGAACAAGTTGCCCATGCTTTGGACATCCCTCTAAATTTGAGGATCGAAAGATCGCAAACTCGCTGGTTTGTCGACAAATACGAGAAAGACAAGCAGATCAAACCTGCACTGTGGGAACTAGCTGTTTTAGATTTTAATTTAATTCAAAACTTATACCAAAAAGAACTGAAGCACGTGTCCAGGTAACCATCAATTACGCGTACGTTCCTAATAAATAAAAAAGAAACAAAATCTCATAATTCAAATTAACCATTGTTTTCTTATACAGCTTTCAACAAAAGTCAAGACAAATTATTTAGTCTTTTACTATGAAAAAGCTTTCTCCATACATACCTATTAATTAAATTTCTTTTCTCCTATCTATTTTCCAGATGGTGGAATGACTTGGGGCTTTATGAAAAACTACCATTTATTCGAGACAGGCTTGTTGAGAACTATCTCTGGACTGTAGGTAGTGCTTTTGAGCCAGAGCATTCAAGTTGTAGAATAGCAACGACACAGGCAAACTGCCTGATTACAACAATTGATGATATCTATGATGTTTATGGATCATTGAATGAGCTTGAGATCTTTACAGATGCCATTGAACAGTAAGTGATTTCCGGGTGTGACTTGTATTTGATACGTTAAGTGTACAATATGTTTCTTTTCTTTATTTTGAAGTAGTAGGCGAAAAGCCTACTATAATTTCATTGATGAATAAAAAAGATATTATGGAGGAAATGAAAGAATTAATAAAAAGGAAAAATGTATAATATTTTACTCATTTGCTCGACTGTAATTTTCTTTTGAAGATGGGATGTCGCTGCTGCTGAGGAGCTTCCTGAGAATTTGCGAATGTGCATTTCAGCTCTCTTTAATACTGTCGAAGATCATGGTTATGAAGTCTTGAAAGAGAAAGGGTGTCATATTACTCCGTATCTTAGGAGAGCGGTAATTGATGGATCCTTCTTGCATGTTCTCTAATGCATAATTTTGTTACCACTCAATTATTTCCAATTCATTTTTTATCATTAAAAAATGAAGTGAAAAATGACAAAGAAGACTGATTAGCATGGGAACCTTGCTTAATAATGAAACCAGTGGTCAAAATCTATCAGTTAAACTCTAATTAATTTCATTGTTGAAAACAATTTGATAGTGGAAAGATTTATGCAAAGCATATCTAGTGGAAGCAAGGTGGTACCACAATGGATATGCACCGACATTGGAGGAATACCTTGAGAACGCATGGGTCTCCATTTCAGGCAACATAGCTTTGTCCTATGCCTACTGTATCAACGATTATGTCACAGCTAAAGATCTGGAGCAGTTGTCATCTGGTTATCCCGACATTGTTCGATATTCATCCCTGAATCTTCGGCTTTATAACGACTTGGCAACATCCAGTGTAAGTGCATGCATCAAATGAGTTTGGTGCCAATATTAAGATCCTAACCATCTGAAAATGAAGAAGACAATAGAATTTTCTTAATTTGTATTACACATTATATTTATTATTTTAGGATGAGCTACAACGGGGGGATACTGACAAATCCGTTCAATGTTATATGCGTGACAAAGGTGCCACAGAGTCTGTTGCTCAGCAAGAAATAAAGGAATTAATTTGGAAATACTGGAAATCGCTCAATGGTGAAGTCATCAACAATTCTGCTTTTGAGAAGTACTTCAGAACCGTTGCTTTCAATATTCCACGCATGGCACAATATATTTATCGACATGGTGATGGATATGGAAAGCCCGACACTGATACCAAGGATCTAGTTACCTCATTATTGTTTACTCCAATTAATTAAAACGATGCTATTATTTTTCTTGTTTTGCTTCTTTTGTCTGTCACTTTCTTACCTTCTAGATGTACTGGTAATATCACAATAGGCTTTTGGACTCCTTAAAAAAAATGTGATGCTTTTTTGTTGACTTCCTTATTAGAATATATGTGAAATTAAAGATTTTGCAAACTGGTAACAATCATTCTATCTACCTTGTGATGCAAAGTGTGATTCTTTTCGCTAACCTATATACTTAAATTTATGTTAATTTGAAGTGATCATATGTAAGAAGATATGATTGGAATTACCAAGGAGAAAATTTTGGTGTTAAGAACTAATAAGTGATATATATAACAATAACACAAGTTAAAGATTGGTGAAGCAAAAAGAGAATGGAACTGGTTTAGAGCAGGCTATACATTCTAGCGCTCTGTGGTTCCATTCACAATCAAAACTCATTCCGACACAACAATTTATTCTTGTGCCTTGTGCCCACAACAGAACCTCTATGGACAAATGGTGTAGTTGTGTAATTACTCTGGTTAGAGTTTTAGACAGTGATCCATGAAAAAATATGTTGCTGTAGAGTGCCAACTTAGGCATTCGATCATATATAGATGAAGCCTAGTGAGAGGCTAGTGGTGTTAGCCGGTACTGTTGAAAGTTTGGAATCAAATAGAAATCTACAGGTTTAGTATATATGTTGTTAATTAGTGCATCATGCACTGCTATTTCTTTAATTTGACACTATCATGGGTCAAATTCCGCTATTGTAACTGGTTATAGAGAAGGTTAATGTACCTAAAAGTTTATATGTGTACATGTATCTCACAAATTGAAGTACAAAAATCCGAGCAATTTGCAAATATAAACACTGATAACACATAAGCAGAATTTTAAAATAGCGTCATGAGTTGCATTGGTTGTATCTTGTATGCAATAATTTCATCTATTGTTGATCAGATCATTCATCCAGCGATCCACCAAACAAGAAATGGCAAGTTGCATACTGTGGAGCTTTTAATGGCAACAGCTGTTTCTTGGTCAAGTCCCTCCTGTTTAAACATTACCCGTGATCCTTTAGTGAACTCTAAATAAAAATAAAATTATCTTGATCCATGCTGTCGGTCTTCTGGAGAGACACAACCCCATTGATCACCGGATTCCTTAAGCCTTCGCGGTGATCCTTCTCTTCTCCGATGGAGAGACGAAGAGAATCGGCCCGGCGGTTTTCTTCTCTTTTCAGAAAACCCGAATTTGTTTTGAGAGAGGAAATATGTTAGTTGCCTTATGACGGTAATAGAAAAAGGATGGTTCTTCATCCATTTATAATGGGTGTCAATAACCGAAAAGTTGGCAAACCACTGATTATGCCTTAGCAGATCCATACCAGATCCAATTTCTCTCTTAACGGGATTACTTTCAAAATCAGAAAACTGCCTATTAGTTGTATTCTCCAGGGACCAATAACATAATTGTATTATTACTAAACTTTATATAATTTAAACCATCACTAAATCATAAAGTTATTAATACGTATTCTACACATTAAGGGCCCCACTTCTCATGACACATATTGAAACCCGATAAATAATACTTAATTTGATCACTTCATAACGGATCTAATTAGATATTTGACAGTCTATTATTCAATATATATTTATATTACATATAAGCCCATATAATTTTGTAATTAATAGAAATTAATTCCAACACCTCCACCAATGGTCGGAGATGGAGACGAGCTGATGTGGAAATGCGAGAACTCTGTGCATAGGCCGAATGTGGGTTTGGTAAACGGTGATTCCACCAAAGCCCGGAAGCCCATCAAGCATCACTTGTTCATAGGAAAAATGAGCCGAGAATGGTTAATTCCATACAAATCAGAACGGAGAAGCTTATATGTGCCCATCACATATTAAATTTATCAATGTTTTCCTTTCTTAAAATTTTGTTATGTTGATGTGACAAAAATAATTACTTTACAAAATTAACAATAATAATAATTTTTGCAATTACATAGAGGAAGGTGTATAAGCATGGAACCACACATATTACTTATAAAGCAATTGCAAAGAGTGGTGCGATATTTTTAAAATTTTTGCTAATTTAACATATATTCCACATTTTTATCATGAAATTGTAATGTCAAATTAATATTTAAATAACACCATAACAATATTCATACAAAATATATCCCAACGAATTAAAGATAAATATAATCTCACGTAAAGATAAACATAATTAGTAGAAGCTGGAAGCTGGAAATGCAACCAGCACAAAGTTAGAAACAATGCTAGCATCAGATTTATTTAAATAATGAGAATTGTTTGTTTAGTTGTTAACATTGATCGAATTAAGTTTGTTTTCTTTAAGACAAAGATGGAGGATCAGTTAGAAGACATAAATCAATCAATCAAATTGAAAACTAAATTATAAGAAAGTCTGATTTACCTTAACAAAACAGCCATATAATTACTCCAAATAACATGTGACATAGCATAGAATTTTCAATCAAAGTCATAATCAAGTACCATCAAAAAAAATTGGAACTCAATAGTATTAACAATTATTTCATTTTTCTTGGCCACAAATGGAGACAGAGACGATAAGTGGAAAAGGATATATGTGCTTGAACCTAGACCATGAGAAATGATGTCATCTATCTTTTTCATATCTGCAATATCACTATTCACTTTTCTTTTTGTTTGCTTTGAAAAATCATCAGACTCATAAAGGAATCAAGGCCAAGAACATTATGGCACGATTTAAGGATGAGCGTAGAACAAGACCACAAAATTTTCTTTTATTATTTCATATGAAAACCGCAGATCTAACACAATTGATGGGTCTAATCTTTTTATGAAAAAATATATATTTAAGTCTTATAAAAAATATTTAAAAAATAATAAATATTCAAATTAACGAGAGTCTTTATTTAAAAAAAAACAATGAAACAGATTACTTAGACATGGCACCATTTGATCAAATTGGATATTTGAAAAGAAATAAGGAACGGATCAATCAATCAATTACTAGATGTTAAACATATATATATTTCTAGTTAAACTGTCGTTAAGAAATGTTTCAATTAATACATTACATAGCATATGAAATCTTCATAATATCATTCATTTATACTAAATCTTAATTAAATCCAATGATCCAATTAAATCTAGCTCCCTTAGCTAGCTCCTGACTAGATTGAAAAGATGAAGATTGAAGAGTAAAACAAAAAGGAGGGAGAGTAGACCAAAAAGGACACCAAGGCAGAAATAATCATTCATGACCAGGATTGCACATAGAGACGCACATTTTGATTCTCTGCAATAATACAATAATGATTCGACGGATCATATATACTGGCCTAGTTAATCAAATTAGTCAGAAATATCTGATTCGATTCGATGTACACTCCTCATTTATTGCATGCCAGGTGTCAGGTGAAGTTGCTCATGTTATCCTAGGTGCTGATGTTAACTGGGACAAGGAAGTCATTAATTTCAGAACAAAGAGAAAAGGTAATAATTTATATATAAATATATGTAGGTGCATGTTCTTTGACTCTTAATTCATCAGTGCCAAATCCATTTTTCCTAAATACAGACGAAATTAAGTTATCTCCAACAATTTATTTATAGTTCCTTGCTTTAATGGCTCTAAGCCATCGGCTTCCATCTAGCATCCAGGTCAGCCAAACAAAAGGGAGAGTTGTTGGAATTAATTTCTATTAATTATAAAATTATATGGGCTTATATGTAATATAAATATATATTGAATAATAGACTGTCAAATATCTAATTAGACCCGTTATGAAGTGATCAAATTAAGTATTATTTATCGGGTTTCAATATGTGTCATGAGAAGTGGGGCCCTTAATGTGTAGAATACGTATTAATAACTTTATGATTTAGTGATGGTCTAAATTATATAAAGTTTAGTAATAATACAATTATGTTATTGGTCCCTGGAGAATACAACTAATAGGCAGTTTTCTGATTTTGAAAGTAAACCCGTTTAGAGAGAAATTGGATCTGGTATGGATCCGCTAAGGCATAACCAGTGGTTTGCCAACCTTTCGGTTATTGACACCCATTATAAAGGGATCAAGAACCGTCCTTTCTGATTACCGTCATAAGGCATTAACCAACAGACTTCCTCTCTAAAAAATCAAATTCGGGTTTTCTGAAAAGAGAAGAAAACCGCCGGCCGATTCTCTTCGTCTCTCCATCGGAGAAGAGAAGGATCACCGCGAAGGCTTAAGGAATCCGGTGATCAACGGGGTTGTGTCTCTCCAGAAGACCGACAGCATGGATCAAGGTAATTTTATGTTAATTTAGAGTTCACTAGAGGATCACGGGTAATGTTCTAACAAGTGGTATCAGAGCAAACTCTAGTTGAACGATCAAATTCTGATTTTGGTTCGGAAATTGAAAAGATATTTGTGCTTTTGAAGATCTGTTTAGTTAATTTTGATTTGTTGGTTTAAATCAAATTATTTAATCAAATCTGA
Organism: x Bolboschoenoplectus mariqueter; assembly: GCA_037678475.1. Taxonomy (NCBI): domain Eukaryota; kingdom Viridiplantae; phylum Streptophyta; class Magnoliopsida; order Poales; family Cyperaceae; genus x Bolboschoenoplectus; species x Bolboschoenoplectus mariqueter. The sequence continues at coordinate 3,473,068 of CM075266.1, read as the reverse complement.
TTTTTAAATAGTTCGGAAATCAGTATATCTGTTGGTTAGTATTTTAGTTTCAGAAATCAAAATATAGTTTTGAAAATTGATTCCGAAACTCAAAATTGATAATTAATTGGTTAATCAATTCGGGAATTAATTCTTTACTTATTATTTAGTTAAGTTTTAACTCTGCGTTTCAAAATTATCAAGTTTGAAACTATGTTAAATTTAAGAAATTAATTGGCCAACAATCTAGTTTCTGAACTGTTTATGATCAGTTATGAAAGTTTCTGGATCAAATCAAAGGTACAAATTTCTGATCTGTATTCCGCTGCGGTTATTTCCGAATCAGAATTGTTGATCTGTAACCGCTCAAATTAAATTTGGGGGGGGGGGGGGTAGGCGGTGTTAGGAAGCCTATTTTGTGTTGCATGCCTAACTCTGTTTTGCAGTGGTGGAATATGAGATAGTATGACCCCGTTGCCTTGTGTGAAAAATTGTAATGAATGCATGAATGATGTGTGTAAATGCGGCCTAAGGTGCCCCGTTGAATTAATTAAATTTCGTAATTAAAGGTGACTTGCATGTCGCTTCTGTGTATCATTTATGCGGTCTGCGAGCCGTCATCCTTAGGACTCTAATGTAAATTTTTCATTTATTACTATTAGAGTAGTAATTTAGTTAGAATGAAGAACATTGAAGAAGATGGATGAAGGCCACTGTCGTGTACATTCTTACAATGGAGACTATCGTGCCTTGGGTCATACTATCTCAGTTGTGATTTGGGCTCATGTTAATTATTGTTTTATTTTCTGCATTTCATGAGCCCATCATGGTTAAATCGGTTAAGCCAAATCTTGATATATTTTATTTGGATAATATTGAATCATCATGAAGGCTTATGAATTAGATATATTTTGGAAAATGATTGATAAAGGTATCAACTTACCAAAGTAAGCTCTCATACTTGAGTTGATCATTTGTCAATTTATACACAGAAAATATACATATGATGTTTGGTTATTGGATTAGCCCAAAGGAAAGACAATGATCAAATATTATATGTGTATACTTGTAGTGATGAATGGGTAATGGTCATAAGTTTTTTGATGTAGTTAGTTAATCGGCCCAAAGGAAGGTTGACTTATTGACATCAAAATGGACTGTTATATTCTATTGCTACACCTATTTATCCTAGAATAATGATTGACTCCAAAGAGCACTTATTGTTCGAGAATATTTAGTTGATGGAATATGCCTTATTTTGATTTTTTATTATAATTCAGACTTTTAATTCGTTCTTTTACCAATATTTTTCCAGCAAAAATTACTGATCTTACGGCCGGCATCAATAATATTCCGATGCTTACGGGTTCTAATTTCAAGGATTGGAAAGATAATCTAGAGATTATCCTTGGGTGCCTTGATCTGGACATAGCGTTACAGGAGACCAAACCGCCTGTGCCTAATGAAAGTAGTTCTGACAAAGAACAAAATGCACATGCACGGTGGATGAGGTCAAATCGCTTGTGTCTCCGGGTCATGCAGAAGACCATTCCTGAAAGTTTTAGGGGACCGGTTTCTGATTCCACTCTTGCCAAAGATTACCTTAAGGAACTTGAGCAAAGGTTTGTTAGGAATGAGAAAGCTGAAATAGGCATTCAATTAAACAAACTCTGCACAATGAAGTATAATGGCAAGAGCAATGTCAGGGAGCACATTCTTGAAATGATGCATACCGCTTCGAAACTGAAGGGACATAAGCTAGATATATCGGATGATATGCTGGTCTATTTGGCCCTTAACTCTCTTCCGGCCTCATTTGGACAGTTCAAGGTGAGTTACAACTGTCAGAAGGAATCATGGACAGTTAATGAGCTCATCTCGCACTGTGTTCAGGAGGAAGAGAGATTGAAGTCGGACAAGAGCGAAAGCGCAAACATTGCTTCTACGTCTAAGGGAAAAGGGAAACAGAAACGTAAGGCCAATTCAGATGCTGCAACTACAAGTTCGCAGAAGAAACCCTTCAAGGATAAAAAATCGGCTACCGGATCGGAGCCGAATAAGGAAAAGAAGAAGGGTTGTTTCTTTTGTGGATCTGAAGGGCATGTGAAGAAGAATTGTACCAACTATCACGCATGGCGTGCCAAGAAAGGTATTGATTTTTCTTTTGTTTGTGAAGAAGTTAATGCGATTTCAGTTTCAATAGACACATGGTGGATAGATTCGGGTGCAACTGCTCACATATCTGTGTCTATGCAGGGTTGCCGAAGTTACCGGAAGCCAAGTGATGGTGAAAGATACATCTATGTGGGCGATGGCAACAAGGCAGAAGTTGAAGCTATAGGGCATTTTAGATTACTTTTGAAAACTGGTTTGTATCTTGATTTGGTTGATACTTTTGTTGTACCGTCTTTTAGGCGGAACTTAATTTCTATTTCTGCATTGGACAAATTAGGTTTTTCTTGTTCATTTGGAGATAGAAAGTTTAGTTTGTATCAAAATTCCAAATTGGTTGCTTCTGGTTTTCTGTCTATTTTGGATAATCTTTATGCTTTAGATACTATTGCTTCCTATAATGAGACCTTGCACAATGAAACTCGAAACGTTAGACAAAAAGTAACACATCAGGATTCAGCTGCACTTTGGCATAGGCGTTTAGGTCATATTTCTCAATAGAGAATTACACGTCTTATTCAAAGTGAAATTCTACGACCCTTAGACATGTCGGATCTCGGTCCGTGCATTGAGTGTGCAAAGGGCAAACAAACAAGCATGCGTAAATATACAGCTAATCGTATGACGGACGTCCTTGAGCTGATACATACGGATGTATGTGGGCCATTCCCTACAGCTACTAGGAATGGACATGTATATTTTATCAGTTTCATTGACGATTATTCTAGATATGGCTATATATTTTTAATTAAAGAAAAGGCTCAAGCTTTGGACACATTTAAATCCTTTAAGACTGAAGTTGAGTTACAACTCAACAAAAGGATTAAAAACGTCAGATCGGATCGTGGTGGTGAATATTACGGTCGATATGACGGCTCAGGAGAACAACGTCCAGGGCCTTTTGCTAAATTTCTAGAGGAAAGTGGAATTGTGTCACAGTATACAATGCCGGGTTCGCCCGCAATGAACGGTGTGGCTGAAAGGCGCAATCGAACGTTAATGGAGATGGTGCGGAGTATGATTTCTCATACCTCGCTTCCATTGAACCTCTGGGGAGAAGCGCTCAAGACAGCAGCATACATTCTGAATCGGGTACCGACTAAGGCAGCAAACAAGACTCCATATGAGTTGTGGACTGGGCGGAAGCCTAGTCTCCAACATTTTAGAATCTGGGGTTGTCCGGCTGAAGCTCGGCCTTACAGGCCACAAGAGAAAAAGCTAAACGAAAGGACAGTTAGCTGCTATTTTGTCGGTTATGCGGATAGGTCCCGGGGGTATAAATTTTATGATCCCACTAATAGAACAATTTTCGAGACAAATACAGTTAAGTTCTTTGAGGATGTTATGGTTCAAGGGAGAAATGCAAATCAAATTGTCTTTGAAGAAAGACATGATTCTCCTATACAAGGGGCGCCAACATCGGTACCAATTGTAATAAGAATATCTGGAGACTCATTGGTTCAGGATCCTACCGTGAATGAACCTACTGTGAATGAACCTCCGGAAATGGAAGAGAATCAGGTACAAGACAATGTTGATGTTGAAGAGGAACCTATACCACCTCAAGAACTTCAAGAACAAGTGCCTTTAAGACGATCCACAAGAGAGAGAAGAAGTGCAATATCTAATGATTATGTTGTATATCTTCAAGAAAATGAATTTGACATTGGCATGATGGAAGATGATCCAATCAACCTCCGTCAAGCTTTGGAAAGTGCAAATTCACAGAAGTGGATCGAAGCCATGAATGATGAAATTAAGTCGATGCATGACAACAAAGTCTGGGATATCGTCTCATTACCCGAAGGTGTGAAACCTATTGGTTGCAAATGGATATTTAAAACCAAACGGGATTCCAAAGGTAATGTTGAAAGATACAAAGCACGACTTGTTGCTAAGGGCTTTACACAAAAGGAAGGCATTGACTTTACGGAAACTTTCTCCCCTGTGTCGATGAAAGATTCTTTTAGAGTTATTATGGCTTTAGTGGCACATTATGATCTTGAGTTACATCAGATGGATGTAAAGACAGCGTTTCTCAATGGTAGCATTGATGAAACAATCTACATGGTGCAGCCGCCGTATTTTGAGTCGGATGACCCAAAGCAGACGGTTTGTAAATTAAAGAAATCCATCTATGGGCTCAAACAAGCGTCTCGACAGTGGTATTTTCGATTTCATCAAGTGATCGTCTCATTTGGTTTTGAGGCTAATTTGGTGGATGAATGTATATATCACAAGTTCAGTGGGAGTAAATTCATGTTCCTGGTTTTATATGTTGATGACATATTGCTTGCCACGAACGATATAAATATGTTGCATGATACTAAGAAATTTCTTTTCAAAAATTTTGAAATGAAAGATCTTGGAGAAGCATCATATGTGTTAGGTCTAAAAATACATAGAGATCGCACTGAGGGTATTTTGGGCCTTTCACAACAAGCATATATCAATAAAATTCTCAAGCGATATGGCATGGAACATTGTAAACCAGGTAATACCCCGGTTGCAAAAGGAGACAAATTTAGTCTCAAACAATGCCCTGAGACAGAACTTGAAAGGTCAGAAATGCAGCAAATTCCATATGCTTCAGCAATTGGGAGTTTGATGTATGCTCAGGTCTGCACGCGTCCGGATATTGCGTACATTACGGGAATGCTGGGCCGATATTTGAGTAATCCTGAACTGGATCACTGGAGAGCAGCCAAAAGGGTACTACGGTACTTACAAAGAACGAAGAATCATATGCTCACCTATCGGAGATCAGATAAGCTTGAGATCATTGGGTATACTGATTCCGATTTTGCGGGCTGTCAAGATAGCATGAAGTCTACATCCGGTTACATTTTCATGTTAGCCGGTGGAGCTATCTCTTGGAGAAGTGCAAAGCAGACGCTTATTGCCCCATCCACCATGGCAGCAGAGTTCATTGCATGTTTTGAGGCATCAAATCATGGAATATGGCTGCGAAATTTTGTCACGGGGCTGCGCATAGTGGATACTATCAAGTTACCACTAAAATTGTATTGTGACAATAATTCTGCAGTACTGTATTCAAACAACAACATGAGCACATCGAAGTCAAAGCACATCGATATAAAGTTTCTTGCTGTGAAGGAAAGAGTTCAGAATGGACTAATCAATATCGAGCATATTGGAACAGCTTCCATGGTTGCAGATCCACTGACTAAAGGTTTAGTGCCCAAGCAGTTTCATGAGCATGTCGCTCATATGGGTATCTGTGTAGTAGAGGATTTACAGGTTTAGTGGGAGATTGTTGTACTTGTGCTTGATGTTTTATATGATATACTTTAGTATGTATCATGCAATTTTCAGTTATAAAGTTTTCAGATATTCAGTTTTTCAGTTTGCATTCTGAATTTGTAATTGATCTCAAAATTAATTTAAGGTGACCAAATTGAAGATAGGCATGTAGATCACATTACATGTAATTTTCAAACTACACATCCCCTTCATGATTCATGTCATTCAGTTATATTTACATAGTGATTTATGTTGGTTTGGTTTCGCATTATGAAACGAATACTACTTAAGTCCTTGTGAATATAATTGATGGACGGAATTGGTTGATGACACAAAAGGCTATGACAGCACAGTTAGAGTACTCAATTCAGTTTTATCAATATATATATTATTTGGATATACATATAGCCCAAGTGGGAGATTGTTGGAATTAATTTCTATTAATTACAAAATTATATGGGCTTATATGTAATATAAATATATATTGAATAATAGACTGTCAAATATCTAATTAGACCCGTTATGAAGTGATCAAATTAAGTATTATTTATCGGGTTTCAATATGTGTCATGAGAAGTGGGGCCCTTAATGTGTAGAATACGTATTAATAACTTTATGATTTAGTGATGGTCTAAATTATATAAAATTTAGTAATAATACAATTATGTTATTGGTCCCTGGAGAATACAACTAATAGGCAGTTTTCTGATTTTGAAAGTAAACCCGTTTAGAGAGAAATTGGATCTGGTATGGATCCGCTAAGGCATAACCAGTGGTTTGCCAACCTTTCGGTTATTGACACCCATTATAAAGGGATCAAGAACCGTCCTTTCTGATTACCGTCATAAGGCATTAACCAACAGACTTCCTCTCTAAAAAATCAAATTCGGGTTTTCTGAAAAGAGAAGAAAACCGCCGGCCGATTCTCTTCGTCTCTCCATCGGAGAAGAGAAGGATCACCGCGAAGGCTTAAGGAATCCGGTGATCAACGGGGTTGTGTCTCTCCAGAAGACCGACAGCATGGATCAAGGTAATTTTATGTTAATTTAGAGTTCACTAGAGGATCACGGGTAATGTTCTAACAAGAGTGCCTTCATGTATGCTCCGTATTCTCGCGCATTTACAGTCTCCGAAGTTTGAGCGACGGTCGGGACACTATAAACCCACCATCTGGCATGATAACTTCATACAGTCAGTAAACAGCAAAAACGAACATGTAAGCAAAAAAACATACATCATTACTTATGTGTATCTTAAGAAACTCCTTAAGCTCAATCCAATCATAAATTAGCAAGATATATAATGTGAATAATCTTCTTGTTCTCTTTGAATATATGAAGGATGATAGGAACATGGAAAGAATATGCCAGCTCAAGAAAGAGGTGATTCAAATGATAAACAAGGAAGAACTGCTCAGAGATAAATTAGAGCTTGTTGATGCCATACAACAACTTGGAGTAGCATATCACTTCAAAGCCGAGATAAACTGCGTTATCTCTGAATCTGTGAATCAAATTTCTTTATCAACTACTCATGATGACCTTTATGAAGTATCACTGCTTTTCAGACTGCTGAGGATGCATGGATTTAGTGTACATGAAGGTAATTAGCTTATATGCACAGCATGGTATTTTTTATATTTCCAAGATAGATTTGGGAGTCGACAATTGTATATTTCAATTTGACAATTTTTCAACTGTAAATGTAGCATCAACTTTACAAACCCGTATGCATTTTTGGTGCTACTATTTTAGAGATACTTCAAAAAATACTTCAAAATTTTAATCGTTGTGTATGTTTGGGTGGCTTTAAGGATAAAATAATATTTATTTTTCATTCTGATATAATTTTTTTTAGTTTGGAAATGAAAATTAGGATTAATGCATGAGGAAACGTGATCGGTCCACATTTTTTAGTACATATATTTTATTAGAATTTGATACTTTAATTCTCAAAACTGAGATTAAATAATGTCAGTACTCAACTTTGAGTAGATATATTCTAATAATACTTTTGAAACTGGTACTCTACTTCGAAACATGAGGTTAATGTTTCAAGTACTTTGTGCAGGTATATTCAAAAGCTACTTTGACGACAAAGGACGCTGCAAAGCAAAGCTATGTTCAGATATTAAAGGGATGTTAAATTTGTACGAGGCTTCTTATCTCGCAAAAGAAGGAGAAGAGATGCTGGAGACAGCAAGGCACTTCACAACCGAACACCTAACAAATTTTTTGGAAAGCTCCAAATATGATAATTCAATGCTAAAAGAACAAGTTGCCCATGCATTGGACATACCTCTGAATTGGAGGATGGAAAGATTGCAAACTCTTTGGTTCATCGACAAATACAAGAAAGACAAGCAGATCAGACCTGCACTGTGGGAACTGGCTGTTTTAGATTTTAATTTAATCCAAAAGTTGTACCAGAAAGAACTAAAGCACGTGTCTAGGTAAACATCTATTATACATGCATTCATTATAAATCAAAAAGAAAAACAAAATCTTGATAATTCAAATTAATCATTGTTTTGTTATACAGCTTTTCAGCAAAAATCAACCCAAATTATTAGTCTTTTACTATGAAAAAGGTTCCTTCATACATACCTATTAATTAAATTTTTTTCACTTATCTATTTTCCAGATGGTGGAATGACTTAGGGCTTTATGAAAAACTACCATTTATTCGAGACAGGCTCGTTGAGAACTACCTCTGGAGTGTAGGCAGCGATTTTGAGCCAGAACATTCAGGTTTTAGAATAGCAAAGACGCAGGTAAACTGTTTGGTTACAACAATTGATGATATCTATGATGTTTATGGGTCATTGGATGAACTTGAGGTCTTTACAGATGCCATTGAACAGTAAGTGATTTCTGAGTGTAATTTGTATATATTTAATACATGTGAAATGTACAATATGTTATTTATTTGCTTGGTTGTCATTTTTTTGTTGAAGATGGGATGTCACTATTGCTGAGGGGCTTCCCATGGAGTTTCGAATGTGCATTTTAGCTCTCTTTAATACTGTCGGACATCATTGTTATGAGGTCTTGAAAGAAAAAGGGCATCATGTTACTCTGTATCTCAGGAGAGCGGTAATTGGTTGATCCTTCCCGCATTTTATCTTATGCATAATTTTGTTACCAAAAATTATTTCTAATTCATTTTATATCATTCAAAAATAAAATGAAAAATCAAAAAGAAGCCTAACCGGTACAGGACTCTTGCATAATAATGGAAACAGTGGTGAAAATCTATTGGTTAAATTCTAATTTCATTGTTGAAAATAATTTTCCAGTGGAAAGATTTATGCAAAGCATATCTAGTGGAAGCAAAGTGGTACCACAATGGATATGCACCAACATTGGAGGAATACCTTGAGAACGCATGGGTCTCCATTTCAGGAAACATAGTTCTTTCCTATGCCTACTGTATCAACGATTATGTTACAGCCAAAGACTTGGAGCTATTCTCATCTGGTTATTCAGACATTGTTCGATATTCATCCATGATTGTTCGGCTTTATAACGACTTAGCAACATCCAGTGTAAGTGCACTGACAATATGTAGAGAACAGGGTAATAATTATGAATTTTATATTATCACCCATATATATTTGGGACATATATTCGACCAGATATAATTTCTACCTATTCTTTCAAAAATGAACCAACCAACAACCTGAGAATTATTTTTTTAATTCAAAATGAGTTTGGTGCCAATATTTGAATCCTCAACCATCTGAAAAAGAAGAAAACAATCTAATTTTCTTTGTATTTTGCATCGCATTTCTGATTTTAGGATGAGCTACAACGAGGCGATATCGACAAATCCCTTCAATGTTATATGCGTGACAAAAGTGCTACGGAGTATATTGCTCGCCAAGAAATAAAGAAACTAATTAGGAAATACTGGACGTCGCTCAATGGCGAAATCATCAACAATTCAGCTTTTGGAAAATACTTGAGGACGGTTGCTTTAAATATTCCACGCATGGCACTATGTTTCTACCAACATGGTGATGGATATGGGAAGCCCGACCGTGATACCAAAGATCTAGTTACCTCATTATTGTTTACCCCGGTTAATTAAAATGATGCTTCTTTTCTTCTTTTATCTGTCACTTTCTTTCTTTTCTTTTGTAATTTGTTTTCTACTTGTATTCCCAATCTCCCGTGTTGGCATGTGGTAGGTTTTTCCTTCTAGATGTATCGGTAATATCCTAATAGGCTTGTGAACTCCTTAAAAGAAAGTATGGGAAGCTTTTTGTTCACTTTGTTATTAGAAAATATGTGTAAAATAAAAGATTTTACAAACGAGTGCTTGATTTTGCCTTCATATACCAAACTACTTGAATTTATGTGTTAATTTGAAGTGGTCATATGTAAGAACATATGATTGGAATTACCAAGGAGGAAAAATGGAGAGAGTTAATAACTAATAACAATGACATAAGTGAAGATTCTGAAGCAAGAAGAGAATGCAATTGCTGTAATTTTGTAGTTACTCTAGTTAGATAGATATTTAGGCAGTGATCATTGGAAAAATATAATGCTAGCAAGTGCTAACTTTGGCATTTATATATAAATGAAGCCAAGTGAGAGGACTAGTGGTGTTAGCTGATACTGTTGAAAGTTTGGAAGCACATAGGAAGTTATTTGGTATCTTATTGCTGTATCACTGATATTTCTTGAATTTAATTCAATCAGGGGTTAAATTGGACTATCGTAACTGGTACAGAGCAGACAACACATAAATTGCACTGATTGATTGCAATAATTTGATTAATTGTTGACCGAATCATTCATTCAGGAATCCACCAGAAATGCATGAAATTATTGTCAAGTTACTTCTTCTGATGCAAGATTCTTATGCCGACACATTATTAATCGGAGGGAATTGGCTTGTAAAAGGAAAGGTCTCTGTTTCAATTGCAGCAGAGATGTGACAGAAAAGAAAATGACACCTAGAGTGTCTCTGCGGAGGCCGGGGGTGGGTTTGCGAGTGGCGGGTGATTCTATTAAAGCCCAGGGGTACAATCAAACCTCTTCTATTAAAGCCCAGTAGAAGATTATACAAAAATTGAAGCGGCAGGTCCAGATAATGGCTCACTCTGCGTCTCTGCCTAGCTTAGCTATCTGAAACTCAAGAACAGAGAGAGACGACGTTCCCAAGTCCCAATTAATAGGGAAAAACAAATTTATTTCTCTCTGTTGGCACTTCTTTCAGGAAGGATCCAGCGTGGTTAATTTCCATATACTGCAGTCCATCTTGGCCTACTATATATATACATATATATGTATATGTATATATATGTATATATATCCTTTGGTGAAAGTAGTCGAAAATATCATTTTTTTCCCTTTTCTTTTGAGAGAAAAGGGTAATCAATTTATTGATCATCCTATTGAAAATTCATCTAATTTTAATGAATTCCTAACATTTGCGAATATAATTCGTCCTTTAAAAGAATTTTTCATGCAAACAATGATACCAATTAAGTTCAATATCAAGTATTTACTATTCATAAAAGACATGCGTGTTACTGTTCAAATGCTTTCTTTTTTTCTCTGATGAGTATATTGCAAATGATGATAAATAATGTACAATAAAAAGGCTTTAATGTCGTCCTATGTAGTCATTGCATAAGTTAATTGTCCGTTCTTTTAGTTGTAGGAATGCACTATATCAATTAGTTTTACTATTTTAGAGTAATTCAAAATTTGAAGAACAAAATAACCACTTTTTTTTCCTTTTTTGATTTTTGTTGTCTAGTACAAGTTTCATTCATTAACAAAAAAAAAACAGAGTTAATTTGTTCCTTGTATTAACAGAAGGAACTAAGCGAATGCCACAAAGAGTGCCAGGATGAGCAATTTGATCGTCGAAGTGAGAAACAGTGCTTGCAGCAGCATGAGGAAGGAAAGGAAAGGCATGAAGGCGGAAGTACTGGCAAGTCAACCAATCCCGACCCAGAGCATTAATACTCAGAGAGCCGTCAGAAGTGCCAGCAGCATTACCAGCATGATCGTTATAAGAAACAGCAGTGTCAAAGCCGTTGTGATGAGAGATACAAGCAAGAGGAAGGCAAGCAGGGAGGCAGCAAGACGGATGAATTAGAAGATAACAGAGACCCAGGGCAGAATTCTCGCAATGCCGCAAGCACTGCCAGGGAAGCCACCGGTACGACTGCCAGGACCAACAACAGTGCCAGAAGCAGTGCAAAGATAGGTACGAAGAACAACAAGGGCGCAGGAGTGAGAGGGACAATGAACTAGCAAACCGGGACCCTGGAGCAAGAGTTCTCTCAAGTGCCGTAAGCAGTGTCAGGAGCAGCACCAGGATGATCGCAGCTGCCAGCAGCAGTGCCTAAGACAGTGTGCGGAATGCTATCAAGAGGAAATGGAGAAGGAGAGGAGAAGAGGAGAAAGCGAGCAAGATGACAACTGGGATGTCTACGACGACTGCCGCGAGCGGTGTAGGAAGTACAACAAGCATTACAGGCGCTCACGTGAGATGTGCGAGAGTCATTGTGAGAAGTATGGTGAGCCAGGTGGATGCACCGAGGAAAGAGATGCAGTCGGTAGGGACCCAGAGGAAGAGCTCCAGAAGTGCCAGAGGATGTTTGAACAGAGAGGGTACGGCGAGCAGCAACAGCAGTGTCAGAGACAGTGCAAGGAGTGGTACCAGCAGGAGAAGCAGAGAGGTGGAGACATGGTCATAGAGATGGTAGCCTGAGGTTGTGTTTGGGGGGTTGGGGGGGTGGTTATGTAATGTAAATTAAAGAAATAAAGAGAGGGGCTCTCTCTGGGGTAAGAAAGCTCTGGTAGTTGAGTGAGGATCAACTGGTGGCGTGTATCTGAAGTTATAAAAAGAAAAAGAGCCAGGTCCTGAAAACGAGTATGTGATTTTGAAGTTCTTTCAGAACTCCTCAAAAGGGTCGTCCACTACTACTAGCATGTACCATCTAATTGTTGGGTATAGCAAAAGTTCCAAACCAGAATCAGCAATTGTGCAATAGTAAAGTTGATGAATAGAGATTCCAACTGAACAAATTTTATGAGTTCCATTGAGAAACTATTTTAATTAAGATTTAACAAGTTAAAATAATCCGCCTGCTGGTCTGGCTTTTAAGCACAGACTGTTACAGTGTTCATCTGTTGCTTGTTTTATTATACGACTGATCTTAAGAAACATACAATTTTCTTTTCCTGAGGAAAAAATATACTGCCTTTAGAAATACGGAGAATGTTTGCTGAACATGGAAATTATCTTCACCTACTAGTCACAGAGTAGGGTAGCTTCTGCTCTGGGCACTGATAGTCTGGTACGACCAGTGGCCTCCCAAATCAGCTAAAAATGAGTAATTTGTAACTTTCTATGCCAGGCTTCAGAGCTTTATTTAGCCTCAAGCCCTCAAGTAACGGTAGTGACTAGCGACCAGACAAAAAAATAAATTGCAAGAAAACATGAAAACTGGAAATTTCAGTATCAAGCTGATATCACTTTAGTATCGAACAATGTCAGTGTGCAATAAGCCACAAAAGTGGACGACAAAGAGAAAACGTTCTAACTTTACTGGGAATTGTTACAATATATACTTTTTCAGAAAGGAATGGAGGTGTTTTGTTTAGAATTTGAAGCAAAAAGGGAAACAGGTAAGGTTTCACTCACAACTGCAAGCTTTCGCTGGTTGCTGATTTAAAAGTACTGAAACCAACTAATGGCCTGCTAATGGAACACTCCAATAACATACAAATCCAATGCTATTGCTGAAAGAACTAGACTTGCCTGCTCACCAAAAATCACCACAAGAACAATCCCCATCACGAAAATGGTGAAAACGTGTCCTATCTCTCAACACAATCTCTTTGTGATAAACTCTTGACACCAATTTGACAAACAAGTGACAATCCTCGCAAATCCTGATATTCTTTGATATCCGCACACATTCACCTCTTTTTGAGTTAATAAGCCCGTAAGTCAGAGCTAGCTTCTCGCTATGAAGAAGTACAGCCTCTTTCTTCTCTTCTTCATCTGAATCAATCAACGCACATCCAGCATCTGGCAAATACCCAATTGTCCCCAGATCAGCAACAACTTCCCTCAATTTCTCATAAATTTCAGTTCTCCGTGGGTGTGAATTATCTTGCGTTAAGAAAGCATGCACTGTCCCATTCAACTCTAGCCAACTGTATCCCTTTTCCTTTGACAACCCTCTGAATTTCATATTTTCCCTTACTTTTCTGACATCATCTGACCGACCAGCTTTCGCATAGATATTTGATAGAAGCACGTAGGCTCCATCATGACTTGGGTCCAGCTCCAAAACTCGTTTTGCAGCCAATTCACCAAGCTCGACTTCACCATGTATCCTACAAGCCCCCAATAAGGACCCCCAAACAACTACATTAGGTCGAAAAGGCATGGTTTCAATAAGTTCTACTGCTTCTTTCAACAGTTTGGATCGGCCATATAAGTCAACCATGCACCCATAATGCTCTTGTCTCGGTTCAATATTATAATCCCTGACCATGCTTTTGAATAGAGCCTGACCTTCCTTAACCAATCCCGCATGACTACAAGCATAAAGTAGACTAACAAATGTTATGTGATTCGGCTTGATCCTATTTTCATCTTTCATATGATCAAATAAAGCTAAAGCCGACTTCCCATCACCATGCATGGCAAAACCTGTGATCATGCTTGTCCATGTTATAATATTCTTCCTAGGTATTTGTTCAAACACCTTACATGCATCATCTAGGCTCCCACACTTTGCAAACATGTCAATTAAAGCATTGCTTACTGATAAAATTCTGTCAAGCCCGTGATTTTTGACATAGACATGAACCCATTTGGCTGCATCAAGTGCACCGAGATTTGAACAGGCTGAAATGAGACCCAGCATTGTGACCTCATCAGGCCGAATCCCACGCAACTTCATCTGTTTGAACAGGTCCAAGGCCTTATCAGGGCGGTCACTCTCCGCATAACCTGATATCAAGGCACTCCAGGAGACCAAATCCTTTTCAGGCATGTCATCAAATATACGATGTGCAGTCTCAATCTGTCCCAATTTAGCGTAGCCAAAGATCATAGAGGTTGCTGCTACCAAATTCGGTGACATTGAGTTATTGTATATAGTCTCGGCCATCTTCATTTGGCCACAACTTGAGTACATGATGATCAGAGAGTTCTGAAGGTGCACATCTAGAGACAGATCAGACTCAATTATATAAGAATGCAGTGCCTGCCCCATGGAGAGATTTCTCGTGCGTGCACATGCTGAGAGAACAATAGAGAGAACAAATCGATCTGGTGTCAAACCGGAGATCTTCATTTCTTCAAACAGGTGAATTGTCTCGTTGTAATTGCCAGTCCGACAGTAGCTGCCAGTTGGAAGTTGCATAATTTGCAAATTAGTACAAGATATATGTGTAGCATATAGGACAATAGCATCTAATGCTTTATAGAGCGAAACTTTTCTTCTGGTGATTAACTTATTGCCGAACCAGGAGTTATTTTTTTGTACCAAATTGGTTATTTATCATGCAATACTATTTCTGGAACACATTAGTTCCATTCCATAAACCAATAGTTCTAACCAATTAATCTTCACAAACTAGATAAAATAAAATTACCTATCCATCATCACACTCCATGCAACAAGGTCTCTGTACAGCATTCTATCGAACACTTTGCGTGCATCCCGCACTTCCCCCACTGATGCATAAGATCTCACAAGAGCCGTCTGGACAAACGGGTCCAAATCAAACCCCATCTTAATCCCGAAGCCATGTGCCTCATTAAGCACATTGATATCACCAACACCAGTCTTGTCCTTCCCAACGGCCTGCAAAACCACTGAAAGGCTGAACTCGTCGAGTTCCAGAGAGGCACACCTAAACTGAGAGTAGGCAAGGATGGTAACGTGTGGTTCAACGGAGCGGAGGGCAGAGGTGAGAAGGCGGCTGGGGTCAGGTGAGGAGAGGAAGAAGGAGAGGCAGTAATGGAGGGAAGAGGAGGACAGGGACAGGGAGAGAAGACTGGAGAGGAAAGGAGGGGAGGTGAGGTGGTGGTTTAGGTGGGACTGTCTGATGAGCTGCGCGTGGAGTTGCTTTAGATGGTGAATGGAGGTGGCGGTGCGGACGAGGTAGGAACTGGCGGGAGGACGAGCAGCGAGGCGAGGGGTTATCGTCGGCTGTACCTGTAGGGTTTTCTCCATTTGTCAGCGGAAGGAGGAAGGAAGAAGGATAGTGGCGTGTGAGCTGAAAGATGATAAGGCTCTCAAACAGAGGTGTGAATGAAACCTCTCTCGTTCCCCGATCCTATGATAGAGAGTATAGACCGACAGACAGAATCTATTTCATATCGATATAAATAAAGTTTTCATTAATATCCGATGTAAGGCTATTTCCCGAATTTTTTTTAACTAAGAAATTCATTATTAAAAATTAAATATATAGGAAAATAGAAATGTAATTTTGATATTTGGGAAGGACGGGGTAAAAATAACCGTCCAATTGTGGGCTGGACGGGCCTCAAAGCCAAGCCAGTGGACGAGGCTGTGAAGCTCGTCCCAGAGCTTGGGCCGCGGAAAGGAGCCGCGTCCGAACTGGGCCGAACCGTCCCAACCCGTGACTAACCCGTGACTAACCCGTGACTACGCCCGTGACGCGTCGAAATCCGTGCAGGCCACGGAATCAGTGCAGGCCAGGCCAAGCCAAGACCCGTGAGTGGGGGCGGTGATGGGAAGCCCGTCCCAGCACGTGGGGCGCTGTTGGGAAGCCCGTCCCAGCAGACCCGTGACTTGGGGCGGTGGGGGATACCCCGTCCCCTGGGCCTATTTCTCCCCACCCCCGAAGCCCAGTCCCTCCTCCCCCACACTCCCTCCCCCCCCCCCCCCCCCCCGAAGCCCAGTCCCTCCTCCCCCACACTCCCTCCCCCACAGCCCACCCTTCTTCCTCCACCAGCCATCCTCCTGCCTTCTGCCTCCAAGGTGGCAACACTGTCGGCACCCCGTCGAGCCGCCGTCGATCACTCTCGGCCACCTCTCCGTCTTCCCTCTGACATTACCAGGTAAATTATAATTTAGTAGAAATAATTAAAGTATGATTTATAGAATTTGTGATTTAGTACAAATTAAATTTTTTTTTTGCATAAACAATTAGCAATAATATTTAGTTAAAAAATTAGTAGCAATAATATTTTTATTTAGTTTATGTTGCACATTTAAGAATATTTAGAAAATTATGCATGCTTAATAAATATTCGTAAAATATAAAATAATGAAAGTTCTTAATATTGGAAAAATAGAATTTTCAAAGTTTAGAAATTAATAATATATATTATTATTAATTTCTGAAAATTTCAAAATATAGATAGAATGATAAATCTATTCAATTTTTTTTATGTAGTTCGGGGAAAAAATATTTATATTGCAATCTAATGATGAACTAAAAATATATTCACATTGTATATTTGTTTCAATGATGAACGAATCGGAATTATTGGTATCAAGTATTAATATTATATAATTGTACGATAGATTTTTTGGGTTGTTTACAATTTACATTTACAATTTGTTTAATGTATGAACATATTGGACATCTAGGAATATTTTCAATGTCTTTATAAATTATGCATGCTTATTATGTCATAATGAAATATACAAAAATGAAACTTTTTAAAATCGGAAAACATATCATTTTTAAATTTTAGAAATTAAGAATATATACCATTACTATTAGTATTATTTTGTGATATCGGCACTTTGGATAAATTGTGAATTATTTTTATGATATATACTTATTTTGGCGTATATGTGAGTTTAATTTTCATTAACTGTTTTAATATATGAATTATTACTTCTTATACTTTTGCTTGAAAGAGATGACCGTAATTATTTATATAAAGATTAATTAGTTAGAATTTTATAAATTTCATTTGCTGTATATTTTTGTAGAGATTATAGAATTTTGTATACTTTATCTGAATTTTCTGTATGTCTTGTGTAAGTTTGTAACTAAAATAGATAAGTAATGTCGAATTTTAAATTATTTAGAAAATTAAAACAATGGCGAACATACAAGAAGTCGGTAGTAGCAGCAGTGTCCGATCTCAGCGGGAGGTTGATACTAGCGAAGCTGATGAGGCCCTTAGACGACCTCTCACTGCCTTACTGGCCATGCCTATGTGCAATCATAGAATATTTGACATACACGAGGAGGTGAGTCGAAAATATATCATATGTTTTTATTCGATAAAATACCATAGTTGAGTGATATAATTGTTGTTATCAGAGGCCGGTCTTCCTACCAATATTGATACTATTCCAGATGAGGATGACGAGCCTTCAAACGCTGGACCTTCTGCTGTTGCACATGAAGTCTCGGATATTCTGATACAGTTCGGAATTGATGATATCTTAAGACAACTACAGCCAGAGACCACACAGGCATCACGACCACCTCAGGGGTCGATGCATTATCCATATCCATATCCGTATCCACATCCACCTCAGGGGTCGCCGTATTATCCATATCCATCTTCAGGACCATCGACACAGCCTTGTTATGGGTTTCCGCAGTCACAGACATACGGCTGGGGTCCTACACATCCTGTTCCTCCATCACAAGCATATCCGACGTGGCAGGTGCCGCCGGTCCCCTTGGCGCAAGCACCTCCAACGTGGCAGCATATCCCCCACATGCCACAAATGCCGTCGACACAGCCACAGATATCACAGGCATATCCGACGTGGCAGGTGCCGCCCGTGTCACAGATCCCGCAGACACAGGCACAAGCACCTCCTATGACAGAGGCGCCGCAAACATGGTTTGGATTCCAGAGCCTTCTCGCAGATCCGATATCAGAGCCTCCACGTTCTGCACCGCAGGTTCCCCCTGGTAGCTCATATGCATGCACGGCTGAAGTTCCGTCACATTCGTTGGTATTTTTATGTGCATATATTTTGGAATCAATAATATTATATTATTACCATTTAATAAATATATTTTTTAATTTGCAGAATGTCCCAGCCGAAGATGATGTGTCGCGGTCATCTGGGGATCAAGAAGATACAATTCCGATGGGGCGAGGACTTCGAAGAAAGCGGGCAGCATCGAAATATACACCAAGCAGCTCTTAGATTTATTTTGTGTTGTATTAGATGGCGTTACTTACCAGCTCTTAAATATTTTGTACTTTTATTTATTTTGAGCACTTTCGATTATGGCTTACCTTTATATTTTATAGCACTTTATAAATACCTAATAAATCAAGTACAAAAGTACAACCGTAGCAAGTACATAAATTAAAAAATACATAATAAAACATTAACAAATACGTAATCATAATTTAAAATTTGAATTATTTTAATAAATACATCATCAAATGCCTAAGAAATACTCCTCCGAGCACGAGCCAGTAACCTTCGCAATCGTGAGGTACCATCCACGTTCGAACCTACAAAAATATAACATTTTGATCCATATTAGTATGTATTGTATAAAAATTGTTATAAAATTTAACTAACAAATTGAATAAAAACCTGGTTGCGTGTTTCGTTGTGTACAGTGAGTTGTTCCATGGTTGATCGAGCCACAACTATCGCAAGGTGGAGGACCTCTCCTACCTTCCATGCGATCCATCATCATGGGAATACGTGTGTGTTTCCTTCTACCTCTCTGCACTAACTTTTTGTTAGGAATAATTGTCTCGCCGTCATATTCTGGCCAGTCTTCTTCTTTCCCAAAAATTTCGAACTGACCTTGCCATGTGTTCACCAGCGCTTCGATGCTATAAAACCGATGAGTGTACTCATTCGGATTATAACCACGCACCGCACATACTTTCAAGATGTGACAACATGCAATGAATGTATTATCCGGTTTACGACACTTACATTTGGGTTTCCTTCCTTCCACTAGATCAACTCTGTAGCTTCTGTCTTCCCTACCATTTGGCGTGATTCGTTCGCCTTTAGCGATAATCTCATATCGACCTCTGACCACATCGAATTCGGTGACTTCAAGATTTTGTGTTTGTATCACTCCTTCCTCAAGTTTGGCAGTAACCATATTAGAGAATAACTGACCTTTACGCGCCAACTCTGCTACTTCTATTCTTCTTTTAGCAAACCAAGCAATGCACTTATAGTAGGTCGTTTCGACAATAGCACACACCGGAAGGCCCCGACATACTTTGAACACCCGATTAAGTGACTCTGCACCGTTACTTGTCATTATGCCCCAACGATATCCTCCATCATAGCATTGAGACCATTTTTGAGGGCACCATTCTGCTTCTTTGTCTGTTTCATCTAGTTTACCGACATGTTTTAAATATTCCTCCGCCTCCCGACTCCAATTTTTTATCTCATTCATGCCTTGTTTGAACTCACGCAGACTGTGCTTCCTGCATGTTGCTTTAAAATTATCAGTTGCATTTTGATTTCTACATACTTTTAATAAATTTTCAGCGATATGTTGTGCACATAAACGATAGACGACTTGGTTTTGCTCTTCGTGCCACCCAAATTGAGGATTATGAAACACATGCTTAATGCCTGCATGACGATCAGAAATAACACATAGTCGTCTATCTACGACAACCTCACGTCGCAACCATCTCATAAACCATCCCCAATTGTCACCATTTTCTTTTTCAACGAGTCCGAATGCAAGTGGCAACAGATGATTTTCAGCATCATAAGCGACAACTACCAGTAACCTCCCACTGTACCGTCCGTGTAGAAAAGAAGCATCTATACTTATAACAGGACGTAAGAATCGAAATGCTTCAATACACGGGCCAAATGCCCAAGCACATCGTGTGAATTGACGCACAGCAGGATCTGCCGTGGGATTAGATTGTAACTCTGTTTTCGTACCCGGATTAGACGTACGTATAGCATTAAATAATCGAGATAAAAATGCGTACGAGCCATTCCATGACCCGAATAACTGTGCCATCGCGAGCTCTCTTCCTCGCCACAACTTGTTATACTTGGGATTTATTCCTGGGAATACTTTTCTTACCAATCCACGAACAGTTTTAACTGACATTCCTAAATCATCTTTCAATTCGTCTTTAATAATGTCAGCTATCATCCGAGATGTGAGCTGAGCATGGTCAACTCTAGCTGCTGTGGTGGTACAGGAGTGTAAAAATCGACATGTTTTAATAGCCCATGCATCACCCACTTTTGTTGGTGTTGCATATAAACTCCAGTTACAATTTGAATCTTTACATTTCACTTTATATTTTTTCGTGCTACTATCGGTTACGACTATTTCCCTATTTTTTTCAATATGAAATCTTTGGACTGCAAGGATAAGGTGTTGTTTTGAGAGAAATATTTTTTTCTCCACGAGGGGACCTTCCAATCGTGCACGTGCACCGATGAAATCAACATCGGCACGTGCAAAACCTGACACATCATTTATCATACTAACCGGATGTTCTATACCTCTATTAATAAATGGGTTATTCTCTTTTCTACGTTGTAATAAATACATATCCGCACGTACCTCCTCCTCATCGTCATCGTCATCCTCATCATCAGAATCAAACTCTTCACGCACATCGGACCCAATCTGATAATCGGAATCATCATCAGAATCTTCTTCGTCTTCTTCTTCTTCCTCGAGCTCTATAGACGAATTAACATTCGTTATGGTGGATGAAGGTCCGGCATGATCGAAGGAGCTACTAACAGGTAAATTATTCGAAAATGGTTCCTCATTCCAAAAGTTCAACACAGATTTCACATTTATGTACAGTTCAATCAATGCCATTTGGGAAGTTATTAATTCATAAAAGGTTTTCCATGATATCTCATCATTAACTGATAGTATGGTGAACCACCAACATCCACTTGCTCCGCTATTTACTTTACCATAAATCTCGAGAGAGTACTGCCTCTTCGATACCCGTAATCCGGTATATATTTCATTCAATATATTTTCAAAGGTAGTAGATTCATTCACAGAGAATGTTAATCGGGGAGCGATGGTGTACTCGGCTCCAAATCGGCCATAAAATATCTCACCCCCAAAATAAACACTTACAGGTGGCATTTTTAATTTATCTGCAAATTTTTACACAAATTATTTTTTCTGTATGTATACAAGTATATATTATATATAAAATACATTTTCAAAATGAAAATATAAGGCAAATAATTAAAATAAAAAAAAACTAACCGATTAATAAGATCATGTTTACCAACAGATTCAGCTCATTTCCGATAATGCTACAATAGAATTTTTTAATGTCACCCCAAAAATTTTGTGTATAGGTCGCTGCGTCTCTTTGGGTATTTATATTGGTTCTGAAAAGTAGGGGCGGACTGAGAAAATTCGTCTGAAATAATTAAACTCGGGTCGGAATTCGGTTTCGTAATCTGAAGGGGGGACGGTTAACAGTAACACGTCCCTGAGCTTAATTATTTTGGGACGAAAAAATCCGAACCTGGGACGAAAAAATCCGAACCTGGGACGAGTTGGGCCTGTAAATCAGCTGCATCGGACGGGCCGGCAAATCGCGGCCCAAATCTGCCGAAACTGCGCTTGGAGCTTGGGACGCGCTTTTGGACCTTGGCCCAGGGACGGGCTTTTGGAGCTCGGCCCAAGGATGCAACATTGGAGCTTGGCCCAGGGACGCGAGGAATCTGCCAAAGCGCTGGGCCGTGGCTTTGAGGCTCGTCCCAAGGCCGTTGATTTGAGGCCCGTCCACCCATCCACTCAACGCTATCGGACGGTTATTTCTACCCCGTCCTTCCCAAATCTCAAAATTACCTTCCTATTTTCCTATATATTTAATTTTAAATAATTATTTTCTTAGTTAAAAAAAATACAGGGCTATTTCATATACTTTGTAAAATTAAATAAATTATATATAAAATTATATATGATAATTTATATTTTATATTTAATTATATAATATATAGATGGGAATCCGTGATAATGGTTCACTTGATAATATGGACAGTGATTTTTTTAAATAAATTAAAGTATCTCAAAAATATAAAAAAATTTATAGACATATTTTTAAACTTATAAATTAATTGTGTTTTAAAATTATATATTTTAAATATCATTTAATATTAAATTAAAATTATATGAAATTTATAACCGTCCAAATTGTATTGCCTTTAATGGAATGTTAGACAATATTCAAATTACATAAAATTTATAATATAATCAATTTATAAGTTTAAAAATATTTATAAACTTTAATTTTAAAATTTTTTTCCAATTTATTTGAAAATTCATTGTTAAGATTATCAAGTTAGTTATTATCAATGATCCCCGCTTAATAATGATGATGATAATATAATAATAATAATTATTATTATTATTATTATTATTTTTCAAAACTCTTTCTCTTTCTTTTCTCTCATCAGTGTCCTTAACTTTTTCTCTCATATTTTTTATTTTTTGAGACTTTTTTTCTCTCTTCTCTCTCTTGTTACTTTTATTCTTGACAATTTATACAAATACCCGAATAACTGAGTCTCATATATAAACACCTAAGTATATAATATAAACATTTAAGTTAGACTTATTGGGCTTAAACATATGAGAGTATATAAATATTTTTTTTGTCAAAAATGAAAAGTTAGTGTATATGAATGTATTTTTTTGTTAAAAATGAAAAGTTAGAGGATTTTTTGACGGATTTGACTTAGAATCTAATAATAATAATAGTAGTACTAATAGTAATAATAGTAGTAATAATAATAATTAGAGGGTGAGAGTAGCAAAATAATAAAGTGAACTATTAATATTCTACAAGAGCAAATATAATTTAATATCAATAATCAAGCTATTTAAATTTTATGAAAAATGAGCAATTATAGACTTATTAAGACACCAGAAAGATTCGGACTTAAGGTAAAATAAAAATAAAATAAACATAACATAAAACTTAAAAAAATAAAATTAATTAGCCAATAAACAAACGTAAACTTAAGAAGTATCGAGGAATCGAACCTCCTCCTTGGACTTGCGAGCAGAGAAGAAAAAAAGGGAACAATGGAGCAGCTCTCGAGCTCACAAACCAGATCTGCTCTACCTCCTCTCTAGATCTCTCTCCTGGGATCCCAATTCCCCCATTCCGCTTCTCGATTTCCAATTCCTCGCGCTCCGTTCTTCCCTGCTCCGACTCACCTCCCTTCAAATCTCAGATCTAACTTCTCTGATCCAAAGAGATCCCGTCTTTGCGATGTCTTCTTCTCCATTTTAACCGAATTCTCCGGTACCTATATCCCGACATGGGCGGCCCTAGCCGATCACCGGCCGCCACGTGTCCCGTTCGTACATCAATGGCGTGCGTGGTCAGCGCAGAGGTCTCCACCGTGTTGGCTGTGATGCGGCGTAACGTGCGATGGGGCGGCCCGATTGGCGTCCGGTACGGCGGCGATGGACATGGCGACGACCACTCGGACCACCCCCTCATTCAATCCCTCAAGTTGGTGCGGAGTCTCGCCTTCACATGGGACCCACACGACTTTTTCTCAGTCGACCCCGCTGTCTACCTTCGCCCGTTCCTTGACATAATCCGGTCTGACGAGACCGGAGCACCTATCACCGGCGCAGCTCTCAATTCTCTATATAAGTTCTTTGCACTTGATATATTTGATGTGAGCACGGCCAACATAACGGGTGCATTGGATGCAGTGGTGGATGCGGTTACCGGGTGCAGGTTTGAAGTAACAGACCCGGCATCAGAGGAGGCTGTGCTGATGAAGATATTACAGGTGTTGCTGGCATGTGTTAGATCCCGTGCGGCGCCAGCACTTACTAACCGTCATGTGTGTGCCATTGTTAACACGTGCTTCAGAGTGGTACAGCAGGCTGGGACCAAAGGGGAATTGTTGCAGAGGGTGTCCAGACAGACAATGCAAGAGGTTGTGCGGTGTGTTTTCTCACGCCTTCCTGATTTGTCTCCAGAGGAGGTAATATGAGTACTTTGTTTATTTTATGGTCGGAACGATATGTGGCACACTGATAAGGTGCTAACATAGAAGGTTGGGTATACTGAGAATTGCACCTTTCTGTAGTAGTGGTCTCTGGGCTCTTACCTCCATTTCTTTTTCGGAACACAGACACTGGGTCAATAGTATGGCTCATATGCTACCGTTATTCGGTGAAGAACTTGTGAAACAAACCCACAATAAGTGTCATGTTCAAAACTGACTGAATTAGAGCAAACAAAGTGAATAGTTAATTAAAGACAGGAACACAAACTTTGGATTGATTGTAAGTTTCCTCATGCCCCATTGCAATACTGGGCTACTAATATGATACTAAAGTTCTAAACCATGTAGCATTGTTTTCTTTAAAATCTACTTCTGGTGTCTTATATATTTGGAAGTCAATCAGGATTAATCAGGAATTTACTTCTACAGGTCAAGCACAGCACTGACCAAACAGCTGAGACCAAAATTCTGCAAAATGGGTCTAGTGACCCAACAGTGCTGAACCAGGAACCCCACCCTGACCCGGCCCTTAATGATCCATTCGGTATCCCATGCATGGTTGAGATATTTGAGTTTTTGTGTTCCTTACTAAACATTGCCGAGGATATAGAAATCAATGCACGGGTCAACCCGATTGACTTTGATGAAGATGTGCCACTGTTTGCGCTGGGGTTGGTGCAGACTGCCATAGAGCTTTCAGGATCATCAATCCACAAATACCAGCAACTTCTGTCTTTTGTGAAAGATGAATTATTCAGAAATTTGATGCAATTTGGGCTGTCAATGAGCCCACTAATTCTCTCAACTGTTTGTAGTATAGTGCTCAACCTTTTCTACCACTTGAGAGGAGAGTTGAAGCTCCAACTGGAGGCATTCTTCTCAGGTGTTATACTTAGACTAGCGCAGAGTAGGTATGGGGCCACATACCAGCAGCAGGAGGTAGCCTTGGAGGCATTAGTTGATTTTTGTAGACAAAAGGAGTTTATGTCAGAGATGTATACTAATATGGATTGTGAAATCATGTGTACCAATGTATTTGAAGACCTCGTTTGCCTTTTGTCAAAAAGTGCTTTTCCTGTAAATGCCCCTCTTTCTTCTCTGAACGTGCTCGCACTGGAGGGGCTGGTTGCAGTTGTCCAGTCCTTTTCTGAAAGAGTAGGATCCAGGCATCACACGTCAGACCTTGCTATTTCTGAGGAAATTGATAAATACTACCCCTTTTGGTTGGTGAAGTGCCAAGATATCACCAATCCTGAAAAATGGGTGCAATTTATGCGACACCAGAAGTTCATTAAGAAGAAACTAGCGGGTGGTGTGGATCAATTCAACCGGGACCCTAAAAAGGGTCTCGAATTCCTACAAAATGCAAAACTCCTTCCTGAAAATCTTGACCCAGAAAGTGTAGCCTTGCTTTTTAGGTACACTCCAGGTCTAGATAAGAACCTACTTGGTGACTATCTAGGCCATCATGATGACTTCTGCATCCTCGTTCTTCATGAGTTTGCAAGAACTTTTGATTTTACTGGCATGAGCCTGGACACTGCTTTAAGGCTATTTTTGGAAACATTTCGTTTACCGGGTGAGTCGCAAAAAATCCAACGGGTGCTTGAGGCCTTCTCTGAAAGGTATTACGAGCAGTCACCCCAGATTTTAGTAAACAAAGATGCAGCTCTTGTTTTGTCATACTCTTTAATAATGTTGAACACTGACCAACACAACATACGTGTGAAGAACAAAATGACAGAGGAGGATTTCATTCGAAATAATAGAAAAATCAATGGTGGGTCAGACCTTCCACGGGAGTATTTGTTAGAGATGTATTTCTCGATTTGCCGGAATGAGATCCGTACCATGCCAGCTGATCCTGGTGCAGGTTCTGGTGCTGGAATTCCAGAGATGACTCTCAGCCGGTGGCTTGATTTAATGGCCAAGGCCAACAAGACATCCCCGTACATAAAGTGTGATTGTTCAAAGGCTTTCCTTGACCGTGATATGTTTGCCATTATGGCTGGCCCAGCTGTTGCGGCCATATCGGTCGTGTTTGACTACACTGAGCAAAACCAAGTTCTTGCTTCATGTATTGATGGTTTCATGGCTGTGGCGAAGCTAGCTGCAAGTTATCATACTGAAGAGGCCTTGAATGACCTAGTTGTGGCCCTGTGCAAGTTCACTAATCTTCAAAATATTTCCAATATAGATGATCCGGTAACTGCTTTCGGGGAGGATACAAAAGCTCGCATGGCAACTGAGGCTGTGTTTTACATAGCCAATAATTATGGTGATCACATAAGATCTGGCTGGAAGAGTGTAGTCAATTGCATGTTGAGTCTGCACAAAATGGGTTTGTTACCTGCCCGACTCACATCAGATGTATCTTCTGATGAGTTGTCAGAACCATCCTCTTCTTCAGATTCTTTGACAACCAAGCCAGCAGCGACTCCAACAGCAGTCCCACAAACTGTGGCAATCAACACCCATAAAAGGAGTTACAGTCTGATGGGGCGGTTCACCCAGCTACTGTTACTAGACACTGAGGAGGTCCAAGCACAACCCAGCGAGGAGCAGCTCGCTGCTCGACAGGGTGCTTTGGAAACTGTGAGGAAGTGCGAGATAGACAATATATTTGCAGAGAGCAAATTTCTGCATGCTGACTCACTGTCTAACCTAGCGCGTGCGCTGATGCAGGCTGCCGGCCAGCCTAAGAAGATCGGTTTCTCATCCGACGAGGAGGACACTGCTGTATTCTGCCTTGAGTTGCTTATCACCATCACATTAAATAACCGTGACCGTATTACCCTCTTATGGCAAGGGATTTACGAACACATAGCCCGCATCGTACAGTCTACAGTCATGCCTTGTAACCTAGTTGAGAAGGCTGTTTTTGGTCTTTTGCACATTTGCCAGCGGCTGTTGCCGTACAAGGAGAACCTGTCTGATGATCTTTTACGATCCCTACAGCTGATCCTGAAACTGGATGCACGTGTTGCTGACGCATACTGTGAGAACATCACGCAAGAGGTTGCACGGTTATTGAAGGCCAATGCATCCCACATCCGTTCCCAGACAGGCTGGCGCACTGTGATCAATTTACTCTCCATCACAGCACGCCACCCTGATGCTTGTGAAACAGGTTTCGATGCACTCGTGTTTGTCATGTCAGACGGGGCACACCTCTCTCCTGCAAACTTTATACTATGTGTAGAAGCAGCTCGACAGTTTGCCGATTCACGGTTGGTACCAGGTGACCGGTCTGTACATGCATTGGAGCTTATGGCTGGCTCCGTCAGTTGCTTGTCGAGGTGGTCCAATGAGGTCAAGGAGGTAGGAGGAGAGGCTGAGCAGGTACTGGAAGGGATACGTGAAATGTGGCTAAGATTAGTGCTGGCTTTACGTCGTGTGTGTACCGATAACAGGGAGGAGGTGAGAAATCATGCATTGATATCAATACAGAGGTGCTTGGTTGGAGTTGATGGTATTTGTCTGTCGGGTCCTGTGTGGTTACAGTCGTTTGAGGTTGTTTTTCAACTGCTAGATGAGATGCTGGAGATTGGGAAAAGCTACTCAGCCAAGGATTACAGAAACATGGAAACATCTCTGCTTCATGCCATCAAGCTGTTGTCCAAGGCCTTTCTCCAGTCATTGCAAGATGTCTCAGCAATTGGGGAGGCTTTTGTGGAGCTCTGGTTGGGGGTTGTTAGCAGAATGGAGCTGTATATGAAGGTTAAATTACGTGGTAGGAGAATGGAGAAGTTACATGAGGCGATTCCGGAGCTGCTTAAGAATACACTTCTAGTTATGAAAGCTAGTGGGGCTCTTTCGAGGGATGATAAAGGATTATGGGATGCAACGTGTAAAATTGTTAATAACATTGCACCATCTTTGCTTTTAGAAATATTTCCTGAGCCTGATGAAAAGGACAAGGAAATCACTGGCGTGCCGGCCATACCAGGTGGCGGCATTGAAGCAGCAGTTTGAGTGTCCTATATTATGGAAAATTTGATGGGGTTCTTATTTGAATGAGCCCCAGTAGATGGTTAAGTTCAGATATCGTATATTGTATTCTTTAACATGTTATAAATTTTGGTTTTTTTGTTTCTTTTTTTCCCTCCTTGCTGTTGTTTTTGGTGATTGGTAAATTTGTTTTGGCTTTGAATTTTCTTCCTTTTTCACATGGGGTAGTAGAGGTATTGGAGATGCATCAATATTTTCAGTATAGATATTTCTGTACTATTAGAATAATTGTATTACTTTTAACACCTAGACTAAGAAATTATACTCCTTCCATTACGTCTTGTTTATTTATACTGTAGTGCTGTTTTTTCTACTTTGTTTTGCTAATTACAATGTCGTTCTCAGCCTCTCAGGTTTAATATTTTTTTTTTTCAATCTTACGAAACAACAAATATTCGTGAGACCGCAGAATCGCTAGTAGAATACAGCTTTCCAGATGCGTCGTATAAAGAATAGGCCACAAAATTTACGCAAAAGAATTTTGCACAGATAAAATTCTCACAACATATCGGCTCAACCTGTAATCAAATCAAAATAAAATTAGAATCAGCTGCAAGCTTGAACCGTTTGGACTCTGGAGATTTTCACACAGAGGCCCCTCGGATGAGAGGTTGAATTTACGGGCTTTCAATGCTTAATCAGCTCCGACCAAAAGCTGGTACTGTCGGATTAATTATGTAATGTTTAATTCTTTTAATATTTTCTCAAATATAAATGTAATGTAATATGTTAAACCCAAGGCCAAGAACTTACAACTAGTTTTTAGAATTATAGTAAAAATTTACCTAAAGAATATCAACATGCGAACGCAATTGAAGACGAAGCTGTACAGGAACAGCGGGAGGATTACAACAATGGCTGTTCGCTGTATACAGCATCAAAACAAAAAAGGGGAAGAGAGGAGTTCATAGTTTGGATGCACATCATGTCAGTATAACTGTTGTCGTCCTGGGAAATTGTTGCAATATTTTGGGAATATAGTTGCCGTATGCATTGGCATCTTTAATAAACATGGTTTTTCTATTATACTGTAATTAGATCATTACTAAACTGGCTTAATTGGTGAAAGAGCAATATGTTGTTTTTTGTATTGTGCCATACTAGCCACTGGGACAGCTAAAAAGGGCCTATTCTGCCAGTCTAAGAGAATTCATGAATCAGAGTTATTCCGAAGCCTTGTGTAGTCCAGCATAGAATTTCATAAAGGGTTAGTTCATATATTTTTCATACATGAACTAACCCTTTATGAAATCAGAGAATATTCAAATCAGAATTTCATATATTTTTCTTTCATTAAATCAGAGGGTTAGTTCATAGTTTGCAAATAGCTATAGGAGCCTGACAGAAGCATGAGCTTGGCTTCTTGGCTTTTAAGATTTTTTTTTTTCAGATTGATCCCTGTTATTTTTATTCTTCATTATGGAGTAATATTAACTAAGAATCTGTTGATGCCCATAAATTGTAAATACTCCTGGTTCCTGTAATGTAAACTAATTAATGGAAGATTGACCACATACAAATTAACAAAACCTTTACAACAGAGGATAATTGAACAGAAGCTACAATTAGATTCTACCAAATTTCCTGCCATAATGTTTCTAATAAGTAATGATATTTCCTTATCACTAACAGAAAATTAGACATTGAACTTACACTTTGTTTTGTCCCAAATCTAGATCTTCTGCAAAGGAAAAAAGTACACAACACAATTTGTCCATTTTATTACAAACTAATATGCAAAGAGCAAAAATAACCACGCCAGAATGTTCAAAAAAATATATCAAAGCAAAATACTAAAGCAGCTTTTCTTCACTCTCTCACACAACACATCCTTAGTTATTGTTCTTTTCATACAACTTATTTTCAATGCACTAATTATAGACATTAAATTGTTCCCCCTCAATATTATAATTATGAGATTTTCTCTCCCTCAAAGAACTTCATTGATCCATTCTCCATTATGGGCTGAACGGGTTGAACATTTAGCAATTGGAATATGTGCCACTCTATGGTGATCACGGCCTCCTTCTCGCAAGCTATCTATAAACCCTTGTGGCATGCCAAGCAACTGAAACTCTTTGAGGTTAGTCAGGTTCTCTATGCCTGAAGGAGCCTGTTCCAACTCTGGACAGTACCAGATGGATAACTTCTCGAGCTCACTCATTGCTCCTTTCTGCAGAACAAACCTCTGCAATCCATTTGAGTTACTAATATGTAATTGCTTTAGCTTCAAAAACTTGCCTGTGTTAACATGGAGGATGTCACCACGGTAAGCCTCCACTAGAAAAAGAGCTACGAGATTTGGTAGATCCTCAAGGATAACAAAGGGGTCATTTTGTAGCCTTGAACCAACAAGGACAAGTCTATTGAGATGGGAAAGAGAAGAAAACCATGCTGGCAAGTTCAGAAGTGGTCCTGCTAGAAAGAGACGCTCTAGATTCAGGGGAGGTGAAGTGAGATCACCAAGCAGAAGAGGTTCGTGTCGGGACATGGATAGGAGTGTGATTGAAATCAGATGGCTCATCTTATCCATGACAGCACAGAGTTCATTACAACCTTCCCTTGTAAGCCGTCTAATGCCGAGTTTTCTCAACTGGGTCAGCTCCCCCAGCTCCCTTACTACACTGGCATCAAAAGCATCAACAAGAGAGAGATCCCACAGTGCTTGCAACATTCCAATGCCTGTAGGCAATTCAGCACCCTTTACATTGGAATGTATAAACCATCTGACGAAAATTTCATCTTTTGCTGGTGGAAGATACTCAAATGGAGGATACGGAACAAAGAGATGACGCAACCGCTTGAGCTTAGTAATATCTCTAGGTATCTTCATTATGAAAGTGCCCCGAAGATCAAGAGTTTCAAGGTTCTGGAGCTTCTTTAAAGACTCTGGTAGGACCAGTAATTTGGTATTTCTCAAGCTCAGATACCTGAGCAGTACATGAGAGGAAGTGAACTCAAAAGGAAGAATATCAATGAATGTACCTTCCAAGTCGAGCACCCTCAAGAGCTTGAATTTAGCAACACTGATCCTCAAATTTAATGGTTTCCTTTGATGGCTAATAGTTGGTTTACCAAGTTCAAGGATAAGTGACCGGAGGTTTGAGGAGGCAGATTTGCTCGTTATCTCAGATGGATTAGCTTTCTGAATGGCAAGCCGTCGAATCCTATCAAGCACCCTGTGTTTAGTGGCATTCCCCCTTTGCACTTGTTTTATATCATACAGCATAACAAAATTCTCCTCCTTTGACTTGTTCTTAATAACCTCATGCATAAAACTATTTACATAACAAGTCTTGCATCTTCCCAAAAAATCTCTATCCATTACCTGGACTAGATTCCTGTCAATCAGCTCATCCAGGTACTCTTTTGCTGTTTCCTCAAGTGAAACACCCCGTCTCATCTCCACAAATCCTTCAGCAATCCAAATCCTAATAAGTCGAGATACTTTGGTCACGGGAAAGATGCTAAAGCATAGAAAGCAAGGCTTAAGATAGTAAGGCAGGTTATTATAACTTAATGTCAATACACTCTGTGCATACCCAAGGTTGCCATGGCTTTCCATTTCGATATTAAGGTTCTCAAGAACTCTCCCCCATTGAGTTGCAGATTGGGGTTTCCTTTTTCTCACAAGATCCCCAACAGATGTTATCGCCAAAGGTAAACCTCCGCATCTCTCCATGATCTTTCTTGAGTGTTGCTCCAGGTTTGGAGGGCACGTAGCAGAACTAAATGCACTGTGCCAAAACAGAAGCAAAGATTCTTCGAGCGGCAATGGCTCAAGTTGGTGGATATGACCTCCTCCTGGATTGTTTCCTTGGCACGATTCAGCAACGCTTTGAATCCTAGTTGTCACCATGATTTTGCTGCCGCTTAGTCCATTAGGAAATGCTGACCGGATATTATCCCAGGCCACTGGACTTGACATATCATCTAGCACAATCAAGTATTTCTTATTCTCAAGAAAATCCCTGACAACCTCAGTTAATTGATCATAGTCCATGTTGCCTAAGTCATCATCAATTTTCTCTCCACTGTCCCTAAAGAGCCTGCTTATTAGGCTCCTTAACAGAGAGTGGATTCCAGAGGGCCCTCCAGCTTTGAAGTGAGACATGGTGATCCATACACGGGATTGGAAGACATTTCTTGCCTTATGCTCCTCAAATATCTTTCTTGCAATTGTGGTCTTCCCAACACCTCCCATCCCGACCACAGTAATCATCTTCATTTGTTCATCATTTCTTTGTAAGTATTCCATAAGTTGACGGCGGTGCAAGTTGATGCCCACAAGCATAGATTCAGGTAAATGTGTGCAATTCTCAACCCGTTTTAAAGCCTGTTGGTGATTAATATCAACAGCAGGATAACGACTCTTTCTCTTCTCAGCCTCAACTGCTTTTGCTTTGAGTTCGCGAACCTTTGTTGCAAGGCGATGTTGTTGGATAATTACTTTTGGCGAGAAGTAGTTCCAAGCCGAGGTATCTGTTCCTGGGCTGTTAAAGAAAACTTCTAGGCAATCCTCCATGTCATAAGCCAATTCCCTCACTTCATTGACCCAGGTTTTCAATCCCTCCTCCTCAAGGAAATCAGATCCTTTGTTCTCTACCTGCTGGGACACATTATCAAAAATGTATATGTAATTGCTTATCTATATTAGAACTCAAAAAAAAGTTTGGCACAATGTTTACTTGATTGAATTCAAATTTGAATGATAGAAAATGTCAAATCGTTTAATATTTTCTTGTAATAATCCAGAATAAACCTATGATACTTCAGCTTATAATAAGAAATAGTTGTTACAATATAGATGAAGAAACTGGTATTTCTGGTTCACTTCTTGGCTTTCATTGTAATATCAGTTGCCTAAAAAATTTACCAGTCAGATAAAAAACAAAGCTTTTTGTACCCTGGTGCTTGATACAATATAGAGAAGCATGATGTGTCGATGCACGTAGCTCTTTCAAATGTAAAGGAGGAAAGTACTGGTTGATTCTTAATCTTCAATTACATTATTTAAATATGGCCAGTTAATTTTTCTTGTTTTGACATGATAAGTGCATCTGATCTTAGTTTACTGTAAGGTATGATGCAGAAATCAAATTGCAAGTGTCAGTTTAGGTTGTTGAAGGCTTCAATCTTAGACCTTGCCTTCTACTTTTAGGCTAAATCAGATACCTTTTTCTTCTTCTTTTTTCTTTTTTTTTTGTAATGAATCAGGTACTTGATTGGGCCAAACTTCATGGGATATAAAATCTTCTGAGTTGATTATTTTGGTTTTTGTTAGGTCCAATTTGCAGAACCTCATTTGATTTTTTAACAAAGGGTTTCTTTTATGATTGTCACATGAGGACAGGAATTCACAATTATTTTAATGAAAGCTGATTTTGGCAAACGGCATGAGGCTTTTGAACAGGAGGGTTTCACTTAGTTATTTTGACAATCATAAATAATCAAGTCTTAAGTTTGAAATCCAACATTATAGACTTGATCTATATAATACACATATCGTATATAAAAATAATTATGAGTTTTGGTATATGTTTTTTACCATTCATCAAGTGATTTATATTTTTCAACGTATAAAAATTAATGGCTCTTGATACATCATTAAATTACACTCAAATTGCATGAAATTTGATTATTACTCTTATATATCCAACAACATATCTATAAATTTTTTTGGTTTTAAAACTTCAACTTTATTTGAATTGATTATTAGACAAAAAAATTATCAAGATAAGTCATTGTCAAGTGATCCCTCCTCTTTCAAATATTTCAAATAATGATTAGGCAGAACATTTCAGAATCATGATTTTAATCCGGATATATAGGAACCCAAGTTTGAATGTTGCGAAATGATACCAAATTCTGGTAGATCTTGGTGAAAGCAAAGTACAGGTCCATGCACAGAGTCAACATGAATTTTTCATTTCCGTTTGTCCATTTTAGTTCACAAAGTGAAATAACAGTGAGTGATTTGAGCTCTTTCTAATAAGATGGCAAAAGTAAAGAGTGTAAAGAAGTAAAACAGCAACAGCACCTGCTGAAGGAAGCCCTTGATGCTTTCTAGCTCTTTCTTAAGATCCTCCAACTCCTTGCGAAAACCGCGCAGTAGATTGACTTCGTCCGTCAGCAGGCGGTCTGTTCTGTTCAGTAGGAAGCCCACAATGGCGCCAGTTGCCATCTCGCAGATTCACCTTTGTTTCCTCTCAATTTTAGTTTGCTCTCTTCTTCAGACACTTCTGGTTTTTAGGGGTGCCAAAAGTATATGCTAGATGACATGATAATAATTGAGAACAAGGTCTTAAATATTCACATGGGGTTTATTGCAATTTGAGGGACCCATCAAATTTAAATTATTGAGTTGTTGGAGACTTCAGACTTGGAGTCAGTCAATCAACGTGTCATTATTGATGAGTGATGATTGCTGTTAAACTGATAGCCTGCCTCAGTGCCTCTGGATCCTCTATGAAGGCTTTTTAGGTACTAAAATAAGGCCCCTATTGCTGTCATTGTTCTTTTGGCACTGTATGACACGATGTGAGTGTTCAGGAAATCTTTTGAGATATGAAACAAACAAATTACAAATTATTATCACAGAATTGCAATGATGTGAGCGGATTCACATATGCAATAAAAAACCAATTTTATGATACAATATACGCTGAAATCTACTAGGTTGTCTTTCTACATTCCTTTCTGATACAAGCGGTTGGATTTTGTTAATTTAAATTTTGGTACTGCACCTCGGCCCTCAAAAACATCAGTTTCTTGTTAATAATTTACGGTGACAATTTACATAGGAAAGCATTATTTATAATAGAAGATAGATCACTGTTTAAATATATCATTGCCAAGAATACGCCTAAAGATTCTAACATCCCTTTTTAAATTAAATTTGGAAAAACCAGACTACCATAACCATACAGAGCATTGAAAATAAAATTACAAATAAGAAGCACCTAACTAAAACTATGATCAGAACCATCAGGCAAGTAAAACTCTCTCCTTTTTTTCTATATGGTACCACTGGGCAAATGAAACCATCTGTAAGTGAAAGAAAATTAAAATTTCGGCTAGATTTCTTTACAACAATCTCCTACCAAATAAAAGCTTGTTATTGCATATACAAGACCCTTGAGCATGTTGTTCCAGTCCCACAACAGTCCGCATTCAAATTCAGCTAGAGTGCTTTGCATGTGCAAAAGAGCCATTACTAACTCATTTATCAGGAAAATCAGATTCCTTCCTGCTCCTAACAACTGCCCTTTTCTTCGCATCAGAATCAAATATCTCCAAATCAGATGCAGTAGCTAAGTACCCATATAGAACCCGCTTCTCACCTGACCCATACTCTTTAGTCAGATTTGGATTTATGTCACTTGTATTCACCGCCTTATCACCACTACTATTATTCTCCTTGGCTTTTTGCACTTCAATCCAATTTTTACGCCCCTGACCAGTTTTTTCAAATAATTGTGAGAGGTGCTCTGCTTCCTTCAAACCGCCTAGAGTCTCTGAAAATCTAACAAGTGTCACCCCTTGATGCCCCTCCCTTCCATACAGAGACTTTGACTTGCCCCATTTGAAACCTAAATCTGGATATTCAAATAAAATTGAAGAATTAATTTTAATCATCACATACACACGATAACTGGGATTCTTTTACTAGAAAGAAAATAAATCGAGAAATTGAGACGGGAGCTGATGCTATTAGAGTGACATGATAATAGAAGCCAAAAGAAATGTTTCAATACTGCATGGGAGACAAAATATATATGTTATGTACAACTAATCGATTTCACTCATTAGCTTAAGGGTTAAGATTATTTTTTTTCTGATAGCTCACGTAGTAAGGTTAATGGAAAGAGCTGTTTCATACCCAAGTAACCTTTACCCAATAGAGGAGTCCATAAATAAATTTAAACACCACAATTTCTTATATCTCACATATAATCCTTTATAATATTGGAGAAAAGCCTACAAAAGGCCCTCGAACTTCTAAATTTGGTCTGATTGAGCCCCAACACATTTATTTGGTTCAGATGACCCCTTCAACTAAGCCCCTTGTCATTTTTTGACTCTAGTGTTGTGACAGCATTAATTTAGATGTAGCATTCTGAGATCCCTGCTAGTCATTTAAACATATCTTTCAGATATTTTGGTTGATTTAAATTTCTTCCTTACATCTCAACATCTCTCAGCACCCCCCCCCCCCAAAAAAAAAAAAGGAAAATAAAAAAAGAATAAGAATCTAAATTCTGAGTACCAGGACTTCAGATTAGGCAATTTATCAATTTGTCTATTTACTTTTCACTTTTTTATGATAAAAATGTAATTCATTGACAATTCAATTGGGAACTGTGTACAGAATTACCAGTAGAGAATTACCTGAATGGTAGTTGCTAATTTTTTAGACTGAATTATAGAAATGAAAAATCTGTTCTTTTTTAGCTGATGAATTTCCAGTATTCACCTGTTACCAGGACATTTTTGCATCTAACAGGGTAAAGCTAAAGTCAATCCTTAACATGTGATGGTAGGAAACCATTAAAGCAATTACTATGGGTATGGATGTGGATGAAGATACCTTTACCCTGTCCATACTAACAACTCTATTATCAGCTCCACCAATTATGACAATATACGTATTTTCTGATCATACTCTCTTTTTCTTTTCATTTGTGTCTTTTCCTACTTTCTAATAGATTATGTCTCCACTTTCTAAAATAAACATCTAAATAAAGACAATTTCTAACAAGCCCAACTGGGAAACATACAAGCCAAAATGGTAACAAGCATATAAACAGTATCACCATGTATTTTCTCGCTTCCTTTTTATTCTTTCCCCATTTCAACTTTCTTAAGCAGATCTTCAGAAGAAAGTAAATACAGAAAAATAATGAATCCAGACTACTGACTCTACAGTGCAGTTGCGCCATAATGCCTATATTACGAAAAGAAAAGAAAACAGAGAAGTCAAGAGTAAGTACCTAAAAGTTTAGCATCCATTTCTTTATTCCCTATGCCCTCAAGCCGTCCATCCTTCTTACTAGATGAATTGGTATTCTGAATCACAACCATTGGTGGCCAGAGCACGAGATCATCCCTATTGGCCTGGGCCTGGTCAGGAGATAGTTTCTGGTAACCCTTTGAGTTGGTTGGCTCGACTGACGGGTCCCACCCCATGAGAACACAGAGAGCTTTGTGCAGTGCTCTGTGCTTGACAAGCAATTCAGGATTCATCGCATTGTATGCATGCATAAGA
Source organism: x Bolboschoenoplectus mariqueter (assembly GCA_037678475.1). Lineage (NCBI taxonomy): Eukaryota > Viridiplantae > Streptophyta > Magnoliopsida > Poales > Cyperaceae > x Bolboschoenoplectus > x Bolboschoenoplectus mariqueter. The sequence continues at coordinate 3,435,383 of CM075266.1, read as the reverse complement.
AGAGCAGTCACGTGTACAAAATCTTTTGACTCCCTTTCATAGCTGTATGAGAAATGAAGCATTATTATAAGACAGCAGCGGAGGCTCACTTTCCTGGCCAGTTTCTTAGAATCAGGTTGTTCTGTGTCTTTCTAGAATAAGCAGATGTATTTGTATTCCACAAAAAGTTTTACTCGGATCAATTAATTCTGTAACTATAAAAAGTAAAATCGTAAAGAAGGAAAGATTCTGGACTTTATTGCCCCTAAGAACATTATCGTATTCATCTATAACAAGGGAACAGATATTACACTACATAAATAGGTCATATTTGGTCATGAAAAAGGAAATTTTCCTTTAAAAAAAAGAAGGATTTGAAAGTTTGAACTGAAACCAAACCTTCCACAGACAATGCATCGTAAAGGACCATTCCTACCCTCTGAAAGGTAGTTCCTTTTCTGGCTCGTGCTCTCATTGACCACTTTTGACATCTTGAGGAATGCATCCAACAAAGCCTTTTTATCCACCTCCAATGAAGTCTTCCCCTTCTCTCCTTTATCCTTCTCCTTTTCCTTCTCTTTATCTGATGGTAAAGGTTAGCCGTTAAATTATCAGTACAAGGTAAGCAAATCATAGTCAGCCTTCATTATTTCTCATAGCTTCAGGAAACATGCTGATTTTTGCTTCTTTTTGAATTTTTTGTTTACAAATTTTCCTCAGAGATCATATGAACAAAACTGGTTGTGCCACTTCAGTTAGGTAACAGTAGTTGTAAGTTCCAACCTGTTTATCTATAGTATAGTTAAGATCAAACTGTTATTAACAATAGTCCAATACTAATACAATCCAGCCGATTCAGCTTTAAATTGTTTAACACCAATCAGGTAACCTATAATCAGTGAGCGAATAGCAAGAACAAAATTCTCTGGTCCACTGTACTCACCAAATTTTGGGCTTAGGACCCACACCAACAAAGTTCCAGATGGCATCTACAGAGATCTAACACTTTAATTCTGAGGAGCATTTCAGGTAATTACCTCTGCTTCCCGTCTTTTCACGCTTTGAAGACCTTGCCTCTTCTTGTTCATGTTTTCTCTTTAGTGCCGATGGCCCAGCCCCACTCCTATCACTATCCCTATCGCTTTTGCTATTGTTCGGCGTGCTCTGCCTCTGAGACGATCGTTCATGCTCCCGCTCCGACGTAACAGCTCTGCCTGACCCTCCCTGATTTGGAGTCAAGGCCAAGTTGGGTTGCGGCTGAGACACGCTCATAGGCTGGGGCAACTGATCGAGCACGTGGTATGCGCGTGCAAAAGGGGGCGGATCAGGCGGCAATGCAAAGTAGGTCCGAATCGACCCGTCTGACAGGGCTATTGTGCGCCTCTCTAGACCGTCTGGCGGTGCTATCATGCGCCGGTCTATCATCTCTTGCTGCGCTAGTGTGCGACGGTCCAGATGATCTGGAGTAGGTAACGCGCACCGGTCTAGAAGGTCGGGTTGTGACATCAGGCGCCGGTCTAGGAGGTCAGGTTGTGGCATCGGGCGCCAGTCTAAGAGGTTGGGTTGTGGCATCGGACGCCGGTCTAAGAGGTCGGGCTGTGGTATCGGGCGCCGGTCTAAGAGGTCGGGTTGTGGCATCGGGCGCCGGTCTAAGAGGTCGGGTTGTGGCATCGGGCGCCGGTCTAAGAGGTCGGGTTGTGGCATCGGGCGCCGGTCTAAGAGGTCGGGTTGTGGCATCGGGCGCCGGTCTCGCAGGTCGGGTTGTGGCATCGGGCGCCGGTCTGAGAGGTTGGATTGTGGCATCGTGCGGCGGTCTGGGATGTCGGGGTGAGCGACAGTGCGGCGGTCGACGCTATAGTGGCTGTAGAGAGGAGGAGGTAGCGGTGCGGGATTGGGACCCTTCATCGAGGAAGAAGAGGGTTCTCCACTTCTCCTCGATTTTGGGGTGTTTTGAGGGGGCTCTGAGAACAAATCGTTTTCGTGCTGGTGGTGTTCAATCCCAAAATCCGCAAGGAACGAAAAAAGGAAACCATTTAGAACAATTGTGGGTTACTTCTGGACCCGATTGCCTGGCCCCATCGTTGTTGTTTCGGAAACAAGCTCAGAGCAGCATTGCACGTCTGTTAGGCAAAGCTGGTCTCAGTATGAATGGTGAAAACTGGAAAGGTTGGCGATTCTTATTTTATAAATCATCGGCATACATATCTTTATGAAAATACAATTTTATGGCATGCGTTTATGGTGGGGAAATTAGCAACTATTGCATTGTAAATGCGTGGACTTAAACGCGTGCGTCTAAGATTCTAAGAATTTATCATTAAATTTAGCTGACAATATTTATGCATTGCCAAAGTATGATTGATGAAAACAAAATTGTATATGCCGGAACTAGTAATAGAGAAGTTTTCATGAGGTTTGCGTCATTATGCCGATGCAAATTTGGGATATTGATTTAAAAACAGAAAATACATCCTAAACATTAATTGAACAAAAAGAAAAATCACAATTTAGTCATATCTTCAAAGAACAATATATTAATAAAATTAAAGCATATATAAAAGGTGTTCATATTTGCAAAATTAAATTAACATAATTTGTTGCAATACAATAGTATCCCTAAATACCCTCTACATAAAAAAAAGTACGATGCAAATTTAATGCAAAATATATCGGTAACAAATACATTCGAGTATAAATGCATCGAGAAATTTCTTTTAAATGTTTTTTTTTCTAATTTTGATTCATCTTCATTTTTAGTTACAAGTAGAAAAATTAAGAATGATTCTTAAATGGATGAAAATTTTGGAGTAAAAAAATTAATATAATATCAAGATTTGGAAACAAATGAAAACACTTCTAAAAATCAGAGTCCTTAAATTAAGGATTAAAACTGAAACTAAGAAAAAATAATCCCCTCAGCTCTCAATATTGTGTTTTGAGTCTTGAAAATATTATCTCCCCATATTTTTTTAATTCTAAATATAATAGACTTTTTCGTGACATTATAGTTGATTTTGTAACTTTGAATTCTTTTATATTGGTTGCATATCTTTTCATTAACAAAATCTTTTTTGGAAGATATTTTTATATTAATCAGTCTTACCTATTATATTATTATAATTTATTAATTTTCTCTAGTATCTCATTTTGATATTTAATCATATATATATATATATATATATATATATATATATATATATTAATTAAATTTTATTAGTTAATAATAATATATTTTTAATTGACAGATATATACTTGATATTAATAAATAAATGAGTGGATATATAGATAGATAATAAGAGGGTAGTCTACTCTCACTACTCCTTATAGTTAGTCGCAATTTGATATTTTATTTTTCCTTATTTTTGGAATCGGTTTTATTATTTTTTTTCTTTGTAGTGATACTTTTCTTATGCTTCGACATATATATTTTTTTTCAATTTACCAAACTAAACTCATGCGTCATTTTGGGATGCATAATTCATTTTTAGACATAGTATATCATCAACACATTTTACTCTGCATACTATCTTTATTTATTTTTTTAATAAATACACCACATACAAATAAAAAAATTTCCCTCCAAATGACATCTCATTAGTAGTTTTTTTATTGCACAAAATTAATCTTTGAAACTAATGTAAACGCCAAAACCGAAATTAATAGAGCAAGAATAGAGCCTAAACCGAAATTGGCAAACACTAGCACAGAAAAATAATATCGGTCCAGTAGACCACGTCCACGTAAATAACAACACCAAGACCAGCTCATAAACCCTAGCGCCAACCTCCGCACCACAACACTCTAAACCCTCCCGCCTCCAACTCCAAACCCGAACCAAACCCTAATACAACCATGCGTCCACCAAGAGGCGGAGGTCGCTTCGGTGCGAGAGGCGGTGGTGGACGATTCAGTGGCGGTCGCGGCGGAGGTCGTGGCTTCGGAGGCCGTGGTGGGGGGTATCGTGATGAGGGACCTCCAAGTGAAGTCGTAGGTTCGTCGCTAGATCTTGAATCAATTTATTTGATCTTAGATTTCCTGATTTTGTTTGCTTTAGGAACCTTACACTTTCGCACTTGCCCTATAATTTTAATTTATCCATTTGTGATTCTCGAACTCTGAATTGCTTCCTTTGTATCCCATTGAAATCTTTGCTTGAACATTATAGTACAGGGAAAAAAATACCTAGAAATTGCTAAGTTATAAAGATGTAAAGATGTGTAAAGTTTGGAGGAAAATGTGTATTTCTGGATGGCTCAGTATGTAAGTACTAATTCTTCTTTTATTATTTTGAAGAGGTGTCATCATTTCTACATGCTTGCGAGGGTCTTGCGGTGACTAAGTTGACACATGAGAAGATACCATACTTCAATGCTCCGATTTACCTCCAAAACATGACTAAAATCGGGAAAGTTGATGAGATCTTTGGCCCAATTAACGAATCAGTCAGAAACTTATCCAATCTCCTTGTTCTTAATAATAATAATCATATTTAATCTTACTCAGGGATTATTACTCTTTATGAACCCAGACCAGCAGTCTCGTTCCTTTTGTCTCTTGCCCAGTACTCTGTTAATTTATCTAAATTCTTATTATATTTCTCTGTTTTTGTATAGTGTTTCTCTGTTAAAATGGAAGAAGGAATTATTGCAACTTCTTACACAGCAGGAGACAAGTTTTACATTGACCCTGCCAAGTTGCTTCCTCTCTCACGGTTTCTCCCACAGCCAAAGTATGATATTTTTTCCTCTCTATCTTTTTGGCATACTGTATTTGCAATGAAAATTAACATCTCAATTTCTAGGAGTTATTCTGATCAGGTTGCCTATAGTGGCATATTATTCAAATGCCCCCTCATGTCCAGGTCACATCAAGGACAGAGACAGGTCACAATTACTGAATGATCGATTATATAGTTGTGCTAATATGGCATTGCAAGAGTATGGTTTCCAAGTACCAGAATCAGGAATTGCTTAACTTTCAAGAGCAAATGTACTTCAGTACTGCAACAGTTTCAAATGCAATTCTTATGAGGGCTAATGTTTTTGCATTATTAGGGGAGCGGCACCTCAGTATGCAGGGAGAGGTGGTGGCCGAGGCGGAGGTAGGGGCCGCGGAGGACGTGGTTTTGGTGGTGGACGAGGTGGAGGTTTCCGTGGTAGAGGTGCCCCGAGAGGTGGTGGAAGAGGAGGCCCACGCGGCCGTGGTGGATTTAGGGGCGGTGGTAGAGCATAGATTAGCTAATTCTTGTTACAATTTATGTTCTTGTTTATTTGTCAATCGTGATGCGTGTTGGTTTAGTTATGTAGAACTAGATTGCGATTTCAATTTCAATATCCGTTTTGTAAGGCACATATACTAATGTCTTGGATGATTTCTGTCTGATGTCGATTTTGCGAAATGGTGCTCTGGAGTCTTGAATTTTCTTTTGTAAAATGGTGCGCAATTAGTAAGCATCATCCTAAAATCTTGAATTTTCTTTTGTGGTACCTACTTTCTTTTGTTTGCAATGTATAAAATTTGTAAAATCCGTTCGACTTTGTAGCCAAACAAAAAGGCTTTGAGAGGCCAAAAGCGTAATTAAAAGAGGAATTAATATGCCGTCATTTAGTCTCTTAACGATTTGACAAAATTTTCTGTATGTCAAATCGCGGTCACTTCATTTTTAAATAATCTTCAACATACTTGATCTTCTTAAAAGAAAATTGAATAAAAAAGATTGGGTCGTTGTTCGTTAAGTAGATCGAGATCAACAGTTTAAGTTTTATCGTTTAAAATCAATGGGCACTTTTTAAGAATCACAAATTGTCGTAGTAAGTTTGACCTATATTAACTTCAGTTTGAATGAGAATTAACAATATTTACTTTTCTTTAAACTATTATTTTATTCAAAAATACATTTTGGGATTTGATGTTAATAAAAGTATGTTTTGAATTTGGAAAAGAAAGATGAAAATTATAGGATTTAATAATATTCTTTTCTTTATTATTTTTACTCGATTAGGAAATTATACGATTATTTCTGTGTTCATTTAACTAATCTGAACATATTTGGAATGTTTATTTCATGTTCTGAACCTCTATTTGTTTACTGTCATAAATTATCAGTGCACAACTCCTCTTGGTTTTGGTACCAGATGTTGCTTGAATCAAATTGAATTGATTCTTTCTTAATTTGAGCTATTTCCTCTGTCGGTTACCATCACGGGAATACTCAAAAAGTTTGTATGTATTACTAGTTTGTGATCAAGCACGCCAAATACGCTACTGCCACAGGTCAGAACCAACCAAGCTGCAGAGTCGGTACAGAGGCATTCCATTTGCATTTCTTGTCAGTTCAAGTAGCCCAGTTCTGTACCTCTAACCTCCCAAAGGTATGTTCCAGGTATTAGATTGGAATGACCTATAGACTGGTATATCGGTACCAGTTGAGTATGATCTTTGCTCCCTATCATTTATCAGTAATGACTTCAATCAGTTTGTATACTTAATTTGTGTTTAGAATGCATTTAATTTGCCTCGGCTTGTTTTGTGTTGCTTCGTATCAAACGAGTTCAAAAGTGTGCAATTGAGTTCATTTTGAGTTCCATTTATTTCTTGTTTCATTTACTGACCTGAGAAAGGTTGGCTTGAATAAGTGATCATTTGACCTTGAAAAGAGTTAAAAGAGTGCAATTATTCCTGTTTCATTAACTATGCATGGTTTACTCTGATTTGTTTCATAGTTATTAAAGTCAAAATGCCAAAGTGAGTTCTCTTCAGTCCTTTCAATTTTTTTAAGCTTTTATTAAGAATTTGAATTGAAATATGCTCTCAAACTTCATAGAAACGTTCGAGGAAGAGCAAAGATCATTTCCGCAAGCATTTCATATTTTTTTAGAATTTCATTTCTGTTTACCAGTACCCCCAATCTGACTTTCAGTTGACTTTCCAATGAATTTGGAAATACTCAACTTCAAAATTCATATCTATTCACAAAAAAAGAAAAAAAAAATCCTAAAAGAGTAAAAGTATTCAGGGAGGTGCATGAGAGGAGATGTGCACCTGGAAGCATGAGAATGGTTGAACAACTCATCAGATGGCCAATGGAATCACTCTTTGCATATTCCTCCTCACTCCTATCCTGTGTTATGTAATTACACGTGTCCAGTAGTTATCCCCGTTGAGGCGAGATGGCATCCAATGCGTTGTATCTGGTGACAGCGCATGATCTCTACAAGGTTCTTCACACTTTAAACATGCTATTAAGATGTCAGTAGATCGTGTGTGAGTCGTATTTCGACCCCTCACGACCTTAATTGCTCAGTCGAGCTCATTAAGCATGCATCCGGGTGCCAAGTCATGAACTCGTCACCCCCTTGCTTCTGACACCCAATTGGCACATCCAACAGTGTCGTGGTATCACTATGACACTTCCTAACCCCTCAATTTGATGATTGAAGCAGTGAATTGCATGATTTGAGTCATCACCCGTCACGGTTCTTCTAGGAAATTCGCCTACTCCAGTTGACCAATCCCCTAATTTCCTGCTCCAACGTATTCTGCTCGATGTGCTTCATTACCACGTAAAAGGAATTGCTCTGAAGTTATCTGATCAGATCTCCCTAATTTTCCTTTTTCCGATCTCTCTCTGTTCGGGCTCCGTTTGAATTGGGCGCGCGTAGGGGAGGAAGAAAGAACAGGAGAAGAAAGGTGTGCAGCGTGGGGTCCACCGGGCATAGAGAGAAAGAAGAAGAGAAGGAAAAGCCTCTGCGTTGTGGGTCCCCATCAGCAGGGAAAGAAAGAGAGGAAAGAGAGAGTTTTATAAAGAGGCGCTGGGTCCCATTTGGCATAGAAAGAAGAGAGGAGGAGCCCACTTGTCATATTCTTAAAGAGACTGATTTCTCAATCTCTAAGTAGTATGGTTCATATAGAAATATAATTTTTTTATATAAAAAAAAGTGTGATAATTGCAAATCAATTCTACACCCCCACAAGATTCTTGTCACAGATTTTCAAGATTATGGCGTAGATTTTGTAGATCGGAGATAGAACGTTTAAAATTTACAAGACTCACACTTTTCATTATATATATATATATATAAGATAAAAGTGGTTATACTAATATTTAAATGTGTTTATACTAATATTTTAATGTGTTTGTACTAACATTCAAATATATTTATATATATGATAAACACAATAAATCATAGTATTGCAGGCCGTAACAGACAGTCACGATCCGTGACAATATGTTACAGCCCGTGATGTCGTAACACATATCAAATAACATTATTATAGTCCGTAATATTCATTATTAGCATTGAATCGTATGATGTAAAAGGTGAGTGATAATTTCTCAGAAAAAAAAAATAATTCATGTAGGATCATTCACGAGTCCCAACTCACACCACCATATTAATGAATTTAGAGTATTAGACGATATTTTTTTTCCTCTTAATTTTTCTTTATATTTTAGATGGTATCCGCTAAATTGGATGGTTTCATTTTTCCTCATATAAACCGTTTAAATGAATTTATAATATGTTATCATTAAACCAGTTAAATTGAAGCTTTATATAGATGATAAAAATGACTATTTGTGATCCATTCTCTTTTTTGGAGCTTAATTAATTAGCATGCCAGAAAAATAATGGAACTGATAAGGTTGTCAAAAATTTGCAATCTAGTCATGCATCAGCTTACAAGCACTTCTTTGATAGATAAAAATATTCAAAGATAAATTTTTAAACAGATTGGAAGTTCCATACATATATATTTTACTAAACATATCATATATTGCAATTCTGTCACTCAATTCTAAATATATAAGGTTGCTTTGTTTATTGTTTGTCTGTATTAAAGTGGTTTTGTTCACTTCAATTATAGGTTACACCTGGTATTTACAAATTATCATAATCAATTTTCCAAAGATACATTATGTCATAAACATAGTAGGAATGGAGGGAGACACCATAACCTAAAACATTTACTAATTATAATTAAGAAACTCTTTAAGTACAACGACCTAAACTTAAACCATAAATTTGGTGAAAAAAGCCATAAACTCATCCACCCTAAAATTGTTTTAGAGAAGAAAAACTAAGAATACAGAGATACTTGACACTTGATAGCAACTGTCATATTTAACTTACAAATTGGTCGTATTTATATAAATTCGAAATAATTTTTAAAAAATTTTATAGACATATTAATTCTTGAAGTCATAGATTGATCGTATTTTAAATTTTATATAATTTTAATTACATTTGAATTTCATCACTGACCAATTAACTATTAAATATAAAATTGAAGTACAATCAATTTATAAGTTAAAAATATCTATAATTATTTTTTTCAAATTTATTTAAAACTCATTGTCAAGTAATGCTCCTATAGTCCTCTTATATATATTACATTGATTCGAGATGATGAATTGTACTAATTATGAGAAGCGGAAGCGCAAAAATAATTATCGATAAGAAATAGAGGTTTTGTCCGAATTTTTCTTACTATCGGAATAGAGAAATGCGGCCGAAGAATCGGAACAGAGAAGTGCGGCTGAAGAAGTTAAACTGATAGTCATACATCCTCAAGTCAGGTATCAGCCGCTAGACGGGCGAAGTCATAACTCACAACTGATAATTTGAAACACACCTAAGGTTCCAACCATACTAAATTTTCTGGATGGAATTCGCAAATGTGGCCGAGTGTATCCAAATACAGAACACAGTAGTAGTACGATATCTTTCCTTTTAGATGCTAACAAAAAATACATACTTGCGCACCCCCCCCCCCCCCCTCACAAAATTCCCTTCTTAACAAAATTCTTACCATATGATATGTTTTTGTCCAATAAGAATAACAGCGGCATTCCTTAGAAAAAAAATATTTGCTCCAATATATCTTGCAAAAGAACATAGTTTTTGAATATCCATACTATCTTGTAACCAAATCATATATTTGAACTTGTAATCACATATTACAGAGCCAAAGAGCAAAGAGGGCCTTATCTTGTAATAATTCAGATACTACTGATACCATTCAACATCGGTAGCCATGACAAAGGTAAAAGAAACAAAGAAAGCAAATAACAGAGAAAATAAAGGTAAAAGAAACAAAGAAAGCAAATAACAGAGAAAATAAAGGTAAAAGAAACAAAGAAAGCAAATAACAGAGAAAATAAAGGTAAAAGAAACAAAGAAAGCAAATAACAGAGAAAATTAGAGCTTATTTGAAATTAGCAAAACTCATATTAAGCAAACATAATTGACAGAATTCAGCATATCGCCATTCCAAAAATTATCCGAAAAGCTACAATACATTTAAGTAAATCTACACCTTCAAATTATTCATATATCCGACCGCTACAGACTTTAACCATGATAGACAACTACAAGTTCCAAACCCAAAAAAAAAACTATGCTTGATACAAGAAAGAAAAATAACTTTTCTTTTTCTGACCCTAAAAACCTTTACCCTTTATTTTACTTTGCTATACACCTCAAGATTAGATCCTGCAACAAGTACAACTTTTGCATCTCCATGCAAAAGCTCCGCAAACATAAAACACAAGATGATACAAAGAGAAGCGGCTCAGGAGATGCCACTTCACTTATTCTTCATGCCCATTCGGGCAAGAACTCTTCTCCCAAAGCTGCTGTTACGCAATGCAGGAGCATGCGGCCTAATGACCTCCACCAATGTGGCACGAAGCACTCCCTTCAAGAAAATAGAAGTTAAAATTACTATAAATTTAAATTTAGGTCAGTTCAGAAAAGAGAGCTCCAAAAAATTATCAACAAAAAGAAATGCAAAAATTAAGGTAATAGTACAGAGTTCGACCTTGTTATTACATACCATACCGGCACCGCTAATGACCATCCCATTAAAGAGATCAACAGAATGAAAAACTATTATCGAAATAACATAAAACACGAAAGCCTGCCCGTGAATTTGGTTTACCTTAGGACCGCTGTGAAATAATAATGTTTGGAAAAAATTTACTTGTTCGACTTCCCCACAAGAGATATGGTCAAGTAGCAAGGGTGACCACACCACACAGTATGCTCAGCATCAGCAACCATACAAGCTCCAGTTAATTACATTTAGCCCAAAGACACAACTAATGAAATGAGAATTACAGTTACCTTAGAAGATGTGATGGCGGACTGAACTACATAATTACCGAATTGGTCAAGAGCAATATCAAGAAGCTCTTCAGGTTTGAGCATCAGCTCATGAATGATCCTTCCGCGGTTTGCATCACCACCAAGCTTGAGACATTTCTCGACCACATTGCTGCTGTACTTTTGCATTGAGAGAGCTCCGAACCGGCCGTCAAGCTGGTTCACAATGCGGTTCGTCATCCATGGCACCTTCATCTCTAATATGTATTGGATCACATAATTCCTGCACCAATTGACAGTTCCAGTATTGAAGAATGTAATTGAGAAATAATTCACTTCACCAAGATAGAACTACATTATCCTGCTAATAACTCATAGGACCCATAAACTACGGTAAAGATCTTTCCTTCTCTGTGCATTAGAGACTTGGGAAGAGGAAGTACAACGCATGCATTTAATGTTTTGTAGGCTTTCTTTCAAGTCCCTAATGTTTTGCAGGGACATGCATACTATTTCTAGTATTTACAGGGATATGCATGAAATTTTTTTATAATATAGGGTCATGCATGTAATTGCCTCTTCTCCTTATTGACGTGCTTTTCTTATTGTATATCATTAAGCGCGTAGTGGACATCTCTTTACAGTACAATTTGTTTGTCCAATAGAGAACTGCTTATTTCAAGTTAAGTACTAATTGGTCTAATACTACAAGTCAACGGTGCTGCCCAGTCAACAATTAAGGCCGGTACATAGCAGACCTACTTATAATGTGCATATACTACATCAGATGGTACAAGTGACAAGAGAGATCCTTACCCATATGGATCTTCAGCTAGGATGAGAGTATTGGCAGTGATGCTGTGTACCAATTGGTACTTCATCTTCTCTGTCGAATGGTGTATGCACTTTTGGAGCACGCAACAGCCTTGTCGGTTCTTGGCTAGGTCAAAACAGTGCAGTAGCGCTATCTCCAAAATAAACTGCAAAAGAACCAAAATGAACGAGTTTAATACAGCACCTAAGGAACTTTAATGTTTATTGTCTTCCTCTCATTAATGCTGATGGAGATGGACACATCTAAAAAATAATATCATAAAATATGCAAGAAATAAAAGAAATCAACCCACAAGAATGTCAATTAAAACAATATTAATTGAGACCACACTCTCTGAATACAGCAAAATCAGAACTTAACATTTTTGTGGCGTAAAAAAAAATATGCAGTTGAATAATCCACTTACTTCTTAATGCACTACCTAACTCAGGATCAACAAAACCAAAAAAAAATATTCACACAATTGTTGCAATACTTGTTCTCACTCACCATAGTATATTCAGGATCCATGTGTTGCAAACACCTCTGTGTGACATGACTACCGTTGGCATCCATCATGAGGTCAAGCACACCTGGGTTTAATGCCGATATGACCCTTGAAATAAGGAGGGGGTTCCTTCTAATGGTCTCGATCACCTTTTGTACAGCTCTCGTCCTACAATTTCCAAAATGGAATTGAATTTTTTTCAAAAAAGATTCCCAGCAAATCCTCAAAATAATGAATGCCTACCAAAATAAAACTTATGAAAATATCACTTTACAAGCCTGGAATAGTGAAAAACATGAAGTATGTCTAATCTGATCCTGCTATATGACTATAATTATTAATGAAAAAAAGAGGGTGGTCTCATTTTTTATTTTATTTTATTTTATTTATTAGCTAATTAATTTTTTTTTAAAAGGACATGGGTTACAGTCATGCACAATCTATGGAAAATATGAAGTTTCTAAAATTTGTTTATAAACTTAGAAAATTTGACAAAGACATACCCATGCATATCACAGGAAATGCTCAGTAGCTGGCCAGGTACTTTGGTGATTTCATAAACAACTTGAGCCTTCTGATTTTCGTCGCACCTCTCCAGCAACATCTGAACCAAATAGTTAGCAAATGGGTCGATCATCAAATCCACAATACTGCCTATTATCTCTCCAAAAATTTTCTCCATGTTGCACGGGGTTGCTTCCTTTAGCACATTTTGCAAAAACAGACACCCGCTCTGATCCTTTGCCAGGTCAATGATCCTCTGTGGAAACATCCCATGTGTTCTTGGTGTGGTCCTTCCACTAAATGCTTGGTTGAACAATGGATGCCTCAGTCTCTCACCATACTGGAGCCGGCATGGCTCACCCCGGCCGATCAACAACTCCGAGTTGTACCCGTCATCAGGATAAATGCTCTGACAATCTGCACTCAGCTGGGTGTTCCTCCAGTACAGTTCACGAACCGAGAGTCCTGGTTGGCGAAGGTTGTGCAAACCCAAGAGGTTTCTAGAGTGCGTCTTGGGCTCCATTTCATGCAATGCCATATCGGATTGATTCATCGGCTGGTATTGTGAATTATACAGGTGTTCCACCAAGGAAGATGCCGAAACGGGCACTTCAGCCAGCCTTCTTGTGTTGCTAGAATTAACCGGTACATTATACATGTAAACTGGGATGTTTTGCAATCTAGGCCCTTCATAAAGTGAAGAATTGGATTTCGTTAACGGGTTATAATACGGAATGCTGTTACGGGGGGTAGAGCTGTTATTATAATTTGTGTCACCGTAATTAGCCCCAAAAGAAGAATCCTGCAGGGGACCCCTGGAAGAAGAGGTACTACCTATGTGGTCTCTGAAGCTCAGATCGGCAAATGCAGTTGCAAGCGACTCGTCATCAGGTAAATTGAGAGCAGGTAAGTGCTTCCTATTGGTTTGGAAGTTGGTTTTGCGGAACGGAGAGTTTGTCATCTCTTGAATAGAGCTGTCACAAGGAGATTTCGGCATCTCGCCTAGCAGCACCTCGAGTTCCTCATAATCCTGGCTACATGCAACTCCTTCCATTGTGTAACTCGGGAGCAATTGTTGCACAGCACTGAAAGCTGGATATCAACCAGCTTTTTTTAGAAACTAATTACAGAACCTACAAAAGAGAGAGATGATGGGTTTTCTGCTTAGATGAGAAATATATAAGAGATTTCTACAAGGAAATTAAACTAACAAAAGGAACTTTTTTTCTTAATCAAAATATTATCAAACAGAAAAACAATTCTTGCTCTAATTTAAAGTCCATACATCTTTATTTCTAAAACCCAAAATCTGGTTGACTGAAATCTCATAATAAAACTTAAATATCGGTGCATATATAAAAAAAAACAGAGAATAATAATATGGAATAAAAAAGGGTAATGATTCTGCACACACACACACACAAAAACACCAGATTTACAAGCTGATAGGACGATTGATACAATACAAGATCGAAATAAAAACCTCAAAAGAATGATAAAATTGAGATCAAACTGCAGATATTTGATCCGATAGTAAGATTTTTAGTATAGAAAAGATTGATCAAATGCATGTTAATTTTTTATGCTATTAATAGACCCGAAAACCCAAAACCCCCAAAAGAACAACCACTTGGATCAATTTCAAAATCAAGACAAAGAAAAAGATATCTTTTCTATTCTTCTTGCGATTAATAAAGTGAAGTATCATCAGATTGTATGAAGATTCAAACAGAGGAACCTACCCCTCCCCCACAAAAAAAATCCCAAGAAAAAGGGAAGATTTACCAAGAAAAGGCCAAGTCGATGATGCGTCTGAGTCTGAGAAGTCGGCGGTTTTACAAGTGTACTGGACAGAGGGAAGAAGGGTATTTCTGGAATTTCAAGTGGGAGAAGAGGAAGCGTTTGCTTGAGAGAGGAGAGAAAGGTGGAGAGAAACGAGAGAGAGAGAGAGAGATACTTAAAAAAGAACAAAAAAAGGGTCTTAAAATTTCATAAAAATTTCATCAATCAATCAATGTGGCGTCAAAACTTATAAATGGGTCTCCTCGCTACTTTCTCTCTCTTCATCCCTGCCTATATTTTCTTTCCATACATAACAATGTCTCTCTCTCTCTCTCTCTCTCTCTCTCTCTCTCTCTCTCTCTCTCTCTCTCTCTCTCTCTCTCTCTCTCTCCCCCTCTCTCCCCCTCTCTCTCTCTCTCAAACACATACTACACATCCATGCATGCATGTTTTGCATGTATTTAAAAGGCTAATTTTAGGCCCCTGGCCTTATTTTATTTAATTTATTATTATCAAAGGCCAATTCTGGTTTTGGGTTGGGTTTTGTTTTGGTTTTGGTTTGGGTTTGGAATCACACCATTTTATTTTTACCATAGATAAACATCTCCCAAGAGTACTACATGTTATATCCACATTCTATTATTTTAATAATTATATAAATTAAATGGCTCTTGTATAGGTAGGAAGTATTGAATTGTGAAATGATGAAAAGGATATTTTAGATGAGAATTAGATTAATCATGCATAGCTCATGTAGTATTATTATTTTTATTGAAATAAAATAAGTGACATTTATTTTTTAGTTTTCTGAATTATAATTAATTTGAAGAATTTTATGTTAGAGTATGATCAAATCGGTGTGCCTTTAAGACTGAAAAAACGCTAAAATTTAGGATGTGGCGATCATGTAAAACAAATTATCTAATTTTGGCTGCCACTCCGTCAATACACTTATATATATTTGATATTCAAATCATAAATGCAACTTTGGCATATTTGTCATAAATAGATTCGACGAAAGTTATGTGCATCAAGGCAAAAGTTGCGTGAGATCGTTGTTTAATTTAGGTACCTGATAAAAAGAAAAAAAAAAAGAATAAGTTTAAAGTAACGGTCAAAGCGATTAATCCGATGTATGTATTTGGAGCATGAAGCTTCTACATTTGCTATTTTGATTAATTGATTTCACGTGAGTTTGAAGGAGTTTAATTCAACTCGTACCAGCAGATTATATACCGTGCAATTATCTACTATCAGTCACAAATCGAAAGCGGCTTGGAGTAATATCTCTAATCAATGATTTTACTAATTCATCAGAACTTCTTTTGACGGATTAATTAATTTCACTAGATTCTGAATTAAATATAAGAACAAAAATTATTGTAGGACAGCCGATGTACTCATAAATAAAAATAATAACTTCAAAATGATGCCTTAGCGTCACGGCGCGTCAAAAAAAATAACTACGGCAGATGAAGGTTTCCGATCTGGGTACACACATTTGTTGTGGAAAAGCATTTCCATTGAGCTGCTAATATAATATAATCCGCAGATTAGCATTGGCCGGTCTTATTTAAGGCTAATCCTAAGTATAATCATGACAATATATTTTGGGATTAAGTACAAGGTTGGACTAGCTAGGTAGAGCCCACCTGATCCGCTACTATTACCGTCACATCCCGTGGTAGCAGCAAAGCCGTCCGATTTCAATCGGAGGATTGAATAAAGGAGTTTGAATGTCCGTATATATGATCCGTTTAAGTTTGATCGGACGGTCGAGATCGAATGGCAGCAACGAGGTCATTGCACTTCAGTGTGACGGCGACCGATGACATCTGGACCCCACTCACTCACGGAACAGCAATCTGATGGTACGGAGTGCGGAGTCGAAGGCAGAAACAGAAAATCCGGACTGATACTAGGTTTTGAATGAGATGGTGATAAGTAATGAGCGTTACTACATTTGTGTGCTTGGATGGCGATGCCAAGTGCCTGAGCGGAGGAGGAGGTGCCCCTCCGCAGTGGCAAGCATCACCTTTTTTCATTTTATTTATGGTAGTTTTTTCATGGTATTAATTGCCACAGAAAATCCGGAGTTCACGTCAGATTCGCGCTCCCTTTTGCTTAGCTTCAATGAGACGCTATGGGATTGTATATATATGTATATCACTAACATGAAATAAATGTCGGAATTAATAGAAATTTTTATATTAAAAAAAGTTATATGAGTAATTGTAAACATTAACACTATGACTATAATTTGTATTGTTAGTTCATGATGATATGTTATTGTTTATATTGTGGTTGTAAAATAAATATAATATTGACGCGCGTTGAAGTTTTAAGTGTATGACCGGTACTAATTTAGGAATATGTCGTACCAATTTAGGATTGTTTTGCGATTGCTAATTGACATAATATAAACTTGGATTGCGAAATTACTAGCGAAATTAAAATTAGAATTAATTGCATGGATGAAAAAGATATACAATTAATCGAGATATATTTTCTAATATTTTTATGTGGCAGAACAAATACCATTTGCAATTCTATTTTTACAATTCTAAAATAAAGATACTCTAGTGAATTTTTTATTTTATTTTAACACATATTGCCAGGGTGGAGGAAGAAATTTCCCTGGATATGACCAAAATTGCAAATATCAAAAGAACTAGTTGAAAAAAATATTAACTAATTTTAGGAACTCGTAAAATAATTTTGTTAAAATTATTTGATTCCATTGTATGTGGGTACAAGTTTAATTATTTAAATTAGGTGGCATCAACAGAAATATTAACAGATGTATCATAACAAAGGGACTATAAAAAGAATTAAGTATAATTACCGAAAATTAATATTATATTTATCACGTGAAATTTACACGGATTAAATGGCTTAATTAGCAATTATCTTCTTTTCTAAAAATATAAAATCACAGTCAGAAGCAACGATAATTAAGTTCTAATCTAATATTGTGTTAGCTTTACTTAGCTTCATCTATTCTTAATTTGTTTAATTAGAAAAAAAATCTTTCAGTGCTACTAATTATTTATTTATGTTATTTTAGTCATCTAATTGGAAATCTGTACTTAGTTTTCAAAAAGTAATTTATTTCAAATACCCAATACATCAACAATTCATCTTCTTATTTTTATGTAAATCAATAACAAAAAAAAATAATTATTCAAAAATCTTGAAAAAAAAAATGACAAAATTCCTACATTTTATCTTATGTTAAACTGTTGCAGAAACACAGATCTATTGATTTTTTTTTTTGAGATAAAGATGAGGATCAAAACCACTCAACTTTAAATATTCATAAAAGACTCTCATTCGAATTTTGAATCTACGACCTCTCATATAAAGAATTTTATCTTTATCACTAGAACAAAAACTGATTCTCACACGGATCTGTTGATTAAAAATTCTTGACTCCAATCTCTAAATTGCATTTTTAAAATATACACTACAATATATGTCAAGATTAACTAAAATAAGTATGAAGATTCCGCGTATTTCTTTGTCCAAAAATAACATATTCTCTAAAAGAAAAAAAAAAAAGCTACATATTGATTGGAACTAACCAAAAATAATATTGGAGACTCTACATTCATAGGCTAGAAATTTTGAAGAGAAAAGGAATAAATGAATGATACAGTTTTTGTTTTTTTTAAAAAGAAATTAGGAACTTTCGCAGAAAATTGGAGGAACAATTATGGCAAAATTGGGAGACATTCGGTGACAGTAACCTTGATCCAAATAGCATAAATTTGCATCAAGAACAAATTCTTTTTAAAAACAAAAAAAAAACAAAAGGACCACTTGTTTACTATTATTCGAAATCAGTTACACTATTCCGTCAAAATATTTATTTGTTATTGTTAAGTTTCCTTAATTTAAACATTTATTCATGTTCAAATATCTCTTACGGGACTTGAATCTAGTTAACGGCTGAATTTGAAGGCCGTGAGGAGGAGGCGGAGAATGAAAAATGCCTCAAAACCAAAACCCATTTTGTAGCCTTGATGGTTGCAAATATGGCCGTTTGTTTCATCAAGGCCCAAAACAAAGTCGCTACAAGAGAGAACAACTGAAGGAAAAACGAACCCAATCTTCGCAAAAAGAAAAGAGGAGAGGAGAGGAGAGGAGAGGACCAGAAAACCTAATGGCGGCGGTTGAGTCGGCGCGGCCTCAGGCGGCCAAACTCCGCTGGGGAGAGCTCGATGAAGACGACGGAGGCGATCTCGACTTCCTCCTCCCGCCTCGAGTCGTCGAGGGGCCCGACGAGAACGGGATCAAGAAGATCATCGAGTACCGATTCGACGACGAGGGGAACAAGGTCAAGGTCACCACCACCACTCGCGTGCGCAAGCTCGGAAAGGCTAGGGTTAGTAAGAAGGCGAAGGAGCGCCGCAACTGGGCTAAGTTTGGCGATGCGGTGCATGAGGATATGGGGAGTAGGCTCACCATGGTTTCCACTGAGGAGATTCTTCTCGAGAGGCCCCGAGCTCCAGGTTTACATTTATAACTTCTTTTTCTTCTTCATTTCTTGTTTTCGTCGGGGGATTTACGGCTTATCTAACTGGATTTTGGTGTAAGTTTGTTTGGTTATCGTCTTCCGGTGCTTGATAGATCCTGTGAATCAGGGTCTGAATTGCGAGGCCGTATCATTGATGAATGGATTTTAACTAAACTAAGGATCTCATTGCTAATCCTTACAACTTACGATCCCCTAATTATTTTACTAGATCGATCGCTTAGACAAGTTATTCCTCAAGTTTGTAATTAGTTCTCTGGTCATCTATTTAACCCTTCTGGTTTCATCAATAACCATATGAGTATCTGTTGTACCTAGATAGCGAGGTCTACTTAGCTCGAGCCTTACAATCTCAATTGGTTGGTCGAATTTACCACTTTTCTCTAACTCGGGGGTTAGCCGATAGCCATTCCATCAAATTCCTCGAAGCGATATCTATGTAGATGTTTGTAAAACAAGCAGGAACCTCCTCCATGCAACACTGTAACTCCTGTTGTATATCAAGTTCAACAAGCTTGTTCTTTTGTGAACTGCTAATTACAGTATTTCTGAATCTTAGTTCGATAGAGAAGCAAGGACCATTGATTTCTAAAACCCCGAATTTGTCCTTTTATTTTGCAGGGACAAAGGAAGAACCAACCATCTCGGACGGGCTGGGTGCAGTTCAACCGGGTGCTGTTCTCATGGTATGCCGTACCTGTGGCAAGAAGGGTGATCACTGGACCTCCAAATGCCCCTACAAGGACCTGGCACAACCAACGGAAACATTTGTTGACCGTCCATCCACTGCCGATGCTTCGAGCGCTGTTCCTGGTGCTGGCAAGAGTGCTTATGTGCCTCCAAGCATGCGTGGTGGTGCTGAGAGGACTGGCACTGAAATGAGCCGCCGCAGGAATGACGAGAACTCAGTCCGTGTGACCAATCTGTCAGAGGATACCCGTGAGCCTGATCTTCTTGAATTGTTCAGGACTTTCGGGCCAGTGAGCCGTGTCTATGTGGCCATTGATCAGAAGACCGGTATGAGCAGGGGATTCGGGTTCGTCAACTTTGTTCACAGAGAGGACGCCGAGCGGGCAATTAACAAGCTTAATGGTTATGGTTATGATAATCTCATTCTTAGAGTTGAGTGGGCCACACCAAGGCCTAACTAGGGCTTTATTACTATGTGGAAGTAAAATGGTCGGTGTAATTTGGAGCACTTTTGTTTGTGTTTTTTCATTATGGGGGGGTTTTTTTGGGTCCAGTTGACGATAAGGCCTAAATAGGACATAATTACGAAATTAAGATGGTCAGGATATTGTGGAGATTTTGTTCTGTTGTGTTTTGCTTTCTTTTGTCTGGTTACAAACATTATTAGGAGGTTTTGTATGATGAGGTACCTTTTGTTTGCTCCAAAGTGGTATATCAGTAGGTGTATTCCTTTGTTTTTATCTAAAAATATAAACGTGTTTTGCAATGGACTAGTCCTTGTGCGATCGATATTTATCTTCTCATGCCTGGTAACTCTTTCATGAAATCATCCCTCTAATCACACTTGAAAATACACATCCAGATATTGTATAGTGTAACACACTTGGTTATCGTCTGATATGCACCTATATATTTTTGTTTAAAGTTGTTGTGTCTATTGACTTGGTCAAAACGTGTATTTTTTCTAAATGAGTATTTGACAATTTTAATTATTGTCTTAGACTTCTAGAGTTATTTTCCTAACAATCTAAAATGCACATTTGCTGTTACACAGTTCATATTGATTTAAGCAAATGCTATACATGCCGATAATAAATTGCATCATAGAATATATGCTGAACAATTTATTATACACTAGACACTTAATTATTGCAATACATATTTGTTGGGCCGAATTGCAAGTGTGGCATTCCTCATGTTTTCCATGTGGATTGTTCAGGAGGGAACTGGTTAGTTTGTAGTTCTATTGCACAAAAATTTTAGTAGGACAATTTTATAAATTGCCTCTCTTTTTCAAAACATCAAACAAAATCCCCTTGTAAATTTTTTGATAAAATGCTCTTGTGAGCCTAATTGCACGCACTATTTTCATTTCCTTCGCCTCCCTATTGTCTCATCTTGTTTCCTCTCAAATCCAATCATTCCAGCAATTTTGTTTTAAAATTTTTGTTATTCACCACCAAACCATAAGTAAACTATAATAATAATAAAAAATTATTCTTAATGTGAGTACAATAGTCAGGAAATTGCGAAACTGTCTTAAGAACAAATAATTTTCCGAAAGAAATCTTAACTAAAACTAGAAGTTCAGCATGTTAGGAACTAGAAATATATATATAAGTGTGTTTATAGATTTTTTGATTTTATATTATCAGTTAATATATTTCCTTAATCTGTTAACATTTTTGTTTTCAATTAATATAAAAAAAAACATCGACCGAAATGGTAATTGTCAAGTACTAGTAATGACATAGCTAATAAACTGAAAATTTGGTCGCTTCAATTTATTTTTTTATTAACTTTGATTATTGTTCATTGATATAATATAATTACAAGTTGATAGAATTCTGTATATTTGTTGAATTTTAATTGAGATTGGAACAAAATGTGGCATAATAATATAATTACAAGCTGGTAGTGTTTGTAGTGATTGGAAAAAAAATTATGAAAAAGATGGGGGGTCATATGCCCCCAAAAGGACATTTTGTCAAAAAAATTGAAAACAAGTTATTTTTTGTTTGATGTTTTGAAAAAGAAGAGTATTTTATAAAATTGTCCTTTTTAGTAACTGATAGTACTATTAATTTTTCAGCCAGTTTCTGCTTCATCAATCCTAGCATCATGCTCCCAAACTTTGAGACAGAAAGAGCAGAAAAATAAAAATAGGAAAGGAGGCAAGGAGTATAGTGCAAAAATGATCTAATTGAAACACTGAGCTACAAAAATCAAAATAATCTAGATATGAGACCACATCTTATTTTGAATGATAAATCATGGATGAATGACGGATTTTTTTTTTCACGACGTCAGAATTCAGTGTTTTTTTTTTTTCTATTTGATTCACGCAATCTCCAATGGATTAATCTGATATCAAAATTTAGGATTCTTTTAATTTCACGAGATTACTAATAGTAGATATATATGTTACATGGTAGAACCGTTGGAGTTCTTTCTTACAAAACTCTTGCCATTTTGTTCTAATCTTACATAGAAGCGAATATATATATATATGATCATTATTAATTTATTTATGATTGAGAAGAGTTTTAACCTCCTGATCAAGTCATCATAACCAAAACTTTTAAGAATTCAATTCATTTTGGGTCACTTCATTTCAATGGAATAGAATATAATAATGTGATTTAGAATTGAATGTTCTATATATGATTAGTGTTCTCAAGTGCGTACCGTATCAAAATACGGCATGCCGTGATATGACGCGGGTTTTTTTTTCACGTGCATGTCGTACCGTGTTAAAAATTGAGGGAGGACTGCACAGCACGGTTAAGGCATAGAGTGCTACATATATCGTGTCAGTTCGACACGCTGTGTTAAACGTAACGTGTTTACTTGACACGGCGTGTGGTAACTGTGCTAAAAGTATTTGGTGAAAAAAAAATTATAAAAATTCAGAAAAAATCTTAAAAAAATGAAAAATTTTTTGGTCATTTTCATTTTTAAATTGAATTTTAAATTAAATTGTATTTATCGGAATACATTATTTTGAGAATGTTTAATAATATTAAAGAGATGAGGGTATTGCGGTGTACATTATACTGATGACAAATATCATATCTAGTCTAATTTTTAAATCCTAATACAAAATCCCCCCGATTTATTTCAAAATTAATCGTCCGATCAATATCTAGCAGTTCACAATTCGTATGTGCCGTGCCTTTCCTTGCTACCCGTACCTAACTATGCCTAACGTGTGTGCCGTGTCTATGCACATTCTCGTGCTACACGTATTGGCATGTCATGTCGCTCCCGACATGTGTCGTGTCTTGATACGCCGTGCATTTTTTAGAATTCTAAAGCAGATTATAAGTAGAATTTCATTCATAAAAGATTGTAAAAGATCTACTTATCTTCTAATTTCTTCCCAAATTGCCATTTAAAACCCTAACTAGGGTTTGCAAATGGGGAGAGAGCAGATTTTCTCACATGCAAGAACTGAAATCTCGTCAAATATCTTTTGTTTTGGCTACCATTTTCATACGTAATTTCAGCGCTCTGAAATCCCAAATTCATTTCTCGTTGCAACGGACAAGAAAGAGTGCATACCAATCACAAAGTAAACGTCTCTCTCTCTCTCTCTCTTTTCCCCTTATTATGTCCTTATTTTAAAAAATTTGATAATACAAAATTCAGAAGCTTAAACGTCAAACTGAAAACAAGGAGCAACTAGTTTTTAGGCGTACATAAATACATGTCAATATTGTTTTACTTGGTCCCGAGAGCTTAAAAACATTCAACAATGTTGACGAAATTTGGAAATTGATATCAATTGGTTTGTATCAAAACAAAATGAAAATGACATAGAGACAGTGACGAAGCCAGACCAAATTTAAAGCAGGGATTAATTTCATTGGAAGTTAATAATAATTATTGAAACGAAAAAAAACTTAATTTAAAATTTAATAAAATCTTCATCACAATTTTAAAAATACAAAATTACTTCATATTTCTCAATTTTTAATCTTCGTAAGCAACAGAAAAATAAAAATAATAACTAAAATATAAATGCTACTTTGTGAGTTTTCCTCTACGAGATGTCATATTTTAATAATATTGTAAATTTTATTTCATTTAATGCAATCTAGCCGGCAATCACCCGCTACTTCAAAAAAGAAAAGAAAAGAGGGGGGGGGGGGGGTCAAATCTGATACTGCCATAAAAAATAACATTACATTTTGAAAATGGAGGGGCCACGGCCTCTCGTTATTCTGTGTCTCTCTGTCTCTGCATAGAGAAAGTAACATAGATAACATCTAGTGATTTAATTGTTATTTTTCATGTTCTAAATTTTTTCATTAAAGATTTTAAAAGTGTAAACGTGAATTTTAACCAACACCTATACAACAGCCCGTTCGTGAAGAAGGAAAACAAATTGAGAGACATCGAAGCAAGCCTTGAAGTGAAATATTATTTGTATAATACCTTTTTTTTGAACGAATTTGTTTGTGTGGAACCAAGTCCGACATTCAAAATATCATAATTTCTTTCTATCATAAATCCAAATTCCAAACGCTTCCAAGAATGATTACTATGGAAGGAAAAGGAAAGGGGAGGATAATAGGGAATTTAAAATAATAATTTTGCTGTTCTTCTTAAAATCCATGTTTGAAACAAAAAAAAAAAAAGCAAAATTTGTCGAAGAAGAAGGAGCGCTGGAATCTGGAGCGGTAATTTGCATAGCACAAAATTTGAATTTTCACAGAGGATGGTCTCCCTCCAAAGTACGTACGCTCCTCTGGTCCCACCAAATTCCCAAGACAAATCTCCTGCGGCCTCTTCCAGTGCATCAGTCAGTGTTGTGGGTCACTGATGACTATAAAATACCACCAGATTTCAGTATTACATCCAAGCAAGCGATTTTGTCTCGCAATTAACGTTCAGCGCTTTTTTTTTTTCCTTTGAACGTAATTCAGTGTTGATTATTTTCACTCGCAACACCATAGGTATCACTGAGAACGACACAAGAGATCAGAGATACTGTCTTTTTCTGCTCTGTTTTGGGGGGGTGTGGTGGAGGCGCGTTCCCGTTTTCAAAAACCCTGATTACAAACAAAAAAAAACCCTACGAGGCATCGGTTCTTTTCAATCTGTTATTATTCCATAATAACACGGCCATGTAATCACATCACAACCGTTCGATTTATTTAACGGTAGAGATTAACTCAATCTAACGGTTCTGATCATATGTTCTAATCCAACAGTTCAAATTTTCATGCTTTTACCCTGTTATCGACACGAATAACAGAAAGTAGCGACCGTATGGAGAACTTTCAAAAACCCTTCGTTTTCAATTCTCTTCTCACGGATCCAGATCTCTGTTCCAATTTCCAAACTTGAACGAGAAATTAATAAAGAGAGCAGCTCCCTGCTCTTGTTACCATATTTGGGTTTCTTGGGTTCTTGCTCTGGTGATTAAGTTTAGTTCTCGCCTTCGTGCTGATCTCTCCACGGTTCAATCTTGAGGAGGTGAGGTGTGGTTCTCTCTCTACCTCTCTCTCATTTGCTCTTTTCAATTTGCAAGATATCTCCTCCTCAAATTTTATTCTTGATTGTTCAACCTTGAAAAATAAACAACAAAACCCTAGTTTCGGTTTGTCTTTGCTAATTCTTGAAGCCTCTTTGTATCATAGCTACAATATTTTATGATTATATACAATTTGTTCAAAGTTAGCTCCTTTCTTTTATTTCCCAGCTCTTCTTGATTCTTTGTTTTGTTAGTTGATTGTGCTAGGATCTTGAGAGGAAAACAAAATAAAACAACATGGACATACAAAACGCGGTATTTTATTGTAGGCTAGACTGTTCCTGTCTTAGTTTGTGGATACTGAAATCCACACAGGAGCAAGTTAATCTAAGCAATTGGACTTGTGCACCAAAATCTTAAACCATTGTCTTTCTAGTTTGTTTGTAATATTTTTTATGGGTGACTTTCTTCTGTCTCAATTTCATGTTTCTGAACTTAATTAAGAACTTGGGATAATTAGTACTCTTCTGGGTAATCAGAGCTCAAATTGCGAGCCTCAAGTTCTACAGTTATGACTTGATTGAAAAATTCCCTAATAGGAAAAAGGTACCAAAATTAGTCCCTTTGTGGAACACTAGCTGTTACAAACCGGTACTGTCCTGTATTAGCATGATAAGTGCATTTACCAGTACCCCAGTAATCCTTTTCACCAGCAGTAATTGCTTCTAGGATATTAACTCAATGGAGATTTAATGTATAATTTTCCTTGTTCTTTTTCAGGTATCTAATTTTTTGCACCTAAACGAAACCCTGATGGGCCGGAGTCTCAGCCCATTGCTCCGTCAAGAGCTCGCCAACCTTGACAAGGATGCTAACAGCCGTCAGTCAGCCATGAAAGCCCTAAAATCATATGCCAAACACCTTGACACCAAAAACCTACCCCAATTCCTTGCTGAGGTCTCTGATAAGCAGGTCCCAACAACCACTCCATCAGGCGAGTTCACCATCTCCCTTTATGAGGTACTTGCTCGTGTCCATGGCAAGAACATTGTTCCTCAAATTGATCACATCATGTGTACTATAATGTGCACCCTCTCCTCTAGCGGAGGTTCCTTCCCTCTCCACCAAGCCTGCTCGAAAGTGGTACCAGCAATTGCTCGGTATGGTATTGACCAATCCACACCTGATGAGGAAAAAACAAGGATCATAGGTTCTCTTTGCAAGCCCTTGTGTGATTCTCTGATGGGCCCACAAGAGAGCACTGCATCAGGATCTGCTCTGTGCCTGAAGGCACTTGTTGAGTCGAATAATTGGAAGTTTGCCTCGAGTGAGATGGTCAATGAGGTGTGCTTGAAAGTTGCTGGTGCTTTGCATGAGAAATCGACCCAGTCAAATGCCCACATGGGTCTGGTCATGGCTTTGGTGAAGCATAATGGGTTGACAGCGGAAGCCTATGCCCGGTCTCTGGTCCGGTCTGGGCTGCGGATCCTTGAAGATGGATCTGATAGAAGTTCACAGAAGAGGCTGTCGGCAATTCAAATGATAAATTTTTTGATGAAGTTTGTTGATCCAAGAAGTATACACTCTGAGCTTGAAAAAATAATTGAAATTATGGAGCAGTGTCAGAATGACCGCATGCCATTTGTTCGTGGTGCAGCCTTTGAGGCATCCCAGACTGCTAAAAGTATGTCAGGCCAGAAGGGATCAAGGCATGAAATTGGTTTAAGCCCGATTTCAAATGCAAGCTTCAAGAGCAAAAACAAGAGCCCATCTAGGAGCCCAAATTTAACCGGCCCAGTCAAAAAGATTGCTGAGTTCACCTCTCCTGAGTCTCAAGTTGTGGAGTCTTCTATCAAGTACGATGGCTCGTTTGATTCCCCCGTTTCATCAGTTGGCCAGTGTTCTACTAATTTTGGGTATAACAAAAGGAGCAATAGAAGGTTGTGGAATAGTGATAATAGTAGTGTAGATGTATCCCTAAAGGATGGATTGTTTCTCAGAGGTTGTTTATGGAACGGCACTGATGGAACTGTGAAATTGAGGAATGAAGACTCCATGCAAAGTGAGATGGATCAGACAGCTTCTTTCTCTGGTTTTGCAACACTTAGTCCAAAAAGTGGTACTATGCATGAGAATACTCCTAGCCCTCAGGTACTTTCAATTGCCTTTTTATGTTTTAAAATAGCATTTTATGATGTGTTTCTGTAAGTTTGTCCCGTCATTTTGGAACCCTTGAAAACCGTTACAATTTCAAATGCTGGATTGTTCTGCAACTCTATTTTCCTCTGTAGTAATCTCCAGATTGTTTATTTACTTATTTTAAATTGAACGGAGTGATTCATAAATTGATAATTTTATTTGTGTCAGAGGCCGGCATGGAATGGCATGGATGACATCAAGATATATTCGACCCCTAGGAAGCTGTTTCATTCTCTCCAAACATCAAGTGAAACAAGCTCGAAATGTGCAAATACAACCATAGCTTCAAATGGAGATGCTGAATCTGAGAACTTGGATGTGAAGGCTGAAGAGAGTAAGGAGTTTGAAAATTCAGTAATAACTACCAGCAAAGACTGTGAAGATGACCCAGATGAAAATGAATCGGTCTTTTCTACTGATGATATCATTGAAAAAAGTACAGAACAAAAGCCTTGTGAAGCTGAGAAGGGAGAAAGCAGTGCTGTGAAGAATGTCAGGGTTGTTGAGGATGTGAAACCGAGAAATAGTCTGAAACTGCAGTTTGGTTTCGTGTTGAGTGTGATTTTGTTCATGATTTCAGTTGTGTTAATGTCAATGTGGTCTGAGGATGACAGGCATGTTGTACCTTGTGGTTTGGTCCCAACATGACAAGATGGTATAAAAAAAATGTAGCTCTAAATTGATTTATGTTAAAACTTGTATTTGGTTGTGAGCCTTTTTGAAGGAGAGAAGGTCAATATTGTGTTGATCGACAGTACATTTTTATTACTGATTGTTTTGGATGTGGGTTGTTTCTAATTTAACTAGAAATTTTTTGTTTATATTGTTTTTATGGGAGAACTCTAAAGCACTGCATCGTCAGCTTCCAGTTTTCAGTGAAAAGCTAAAGTTCAATTGATCTTTCATGTTTAACTTGAGATTTACTGCCTAAACATATTGTACTGAGCTGTTCAAGCTTGCCCCCACCTCAAACAAGCGCTCTATATGGATGAGTTTAAATGGATTTGCTGTGATATGCTGAACGGCAGGAATTCTATCAAATGCAATTTCAATTCTGTTTCGAACTGAATGTAAATAAAATGTTGTAGAGTATTTTGAGATTTATCTAGATTTATGATGGACGATTTGAATTGTATGTCATAATCACAACAGAAAAGCTATTGGACTATTGCAACACATGAATCCTAACGATGCGTGTTGGCCTAGATAATTTGCTTCAACATTTGTCAATGCTATCTAATATGGCAAGCTTATCGCTGCTAACAAACAAGACGGTCTAGACTCCAGAAGATAACCCCATTAAAGAACTTCAGAACTGTTGCGCCTACATGGAAATTGACCTGTGTATTAATATATGCATCTGCTCTAGTTACTTCGACATCAACACTGCCAACCAAAAAAAATATCAGTTTTTTTTTTCCCAATTTTCCTATAAAAAATATTGGGCCTCAACTATATTTTGAGAAACAAGGTACTGGGTACAAACTGTGGAACTTTCCTTGAGACTTCTCATACAGCATAACAATACCAATTTGCAAACCATGCTTAATTCAAAATTTTGAACCATCCTCTTCCCATACCAACAATAGGCTAACAGTTTTTAAAATAAATGCTACGGCTACCGCAAACCTAGATTAAATAAAGTTCCCATAAAAACATCAAGCACACACCAGTCAGCTCGGAAACCGACAAAATTTCGAAACAAAAACTCAAGATGCACTACTACAAGATCCAACCCCTCCAACAACACGAAAATGCAACTAGTTGCTCTGGAAAAACTAATCCTCATCCATGCCAGCAGGACGATCTCCTCTTCGTGGGCCACCGGCCGGTTTTGCCATTATAATCTGCATCGCAAAATATTAGCCACGTCAAAATAAAAAAGATATGCATAACAAGAACCAAAAAGCCATTTCCTTCCAGAAGAGGAAAATTTCTAACCTGGTCAACCCGCAGTACAGTGCTTGCAGCATCAGCAGCATATTTTAGAGCAAAGAATCTATTCAATGGGAGAAAAAATGTTCAGCTTAGTCATATCTGGTGGTAAGAATATAACTTCAAAGTTTGAAGTTTAAAAAAAGCACATGGGCATATCGCATTTCATTGCAGTGTTTGGATAATTTTATCATAATTGTACAACAACACATAAGGAGATAGGGGGATTGTAGTTGCATGATGATATTTCAGCAATACAAACCATACATACCAGGTCAAATGAGAACAAATTTTCTTGCATTTTCCCTAGTACGATATGTTCCTTCGCACTTCATTTGGTGGACAAAACAAAATAACTCAGAATATAATACAAATACTCACTTGGTAACATAGAGGTCCCAGATTTTCATTTCTGTTACATCCTTGCAAGCCCCATTCTCCAAGTCGAGTCCAACTTTAATTTTGCCAGCAGCATGCTCAGCATATAATGACGAAATTATTTCCATCGCATTAAGCCCCGCATTTTCAGATAGGGTTCTCGGGATCATCTCAAAGCTTTCGGAGAATTTTGCAATAGCATACTGATCCAATCTGAAAGAAAAATAAACAAATATGAAGCATAAAAAAAGTATTAGAAGCATCAGGTAGATTGGGTGTAGTCAAGTATAGATAAGTATTTTGTAACTCTAGAACTTACCTAAGTGCAGTGCAGTGAACAAAAGAAGTAAAAACGACTATAATGCGTTAGTAGGCAGAACTAAACTTCTCCATTTAAAATACTAAATGATTTATTACAGTTTAATTTATGCAAGCGATTATAATGCGTTAGTAGGCAGTAATGTGTTTTGCATTTTTTAGATTGAGATAAACATAAGGACCACTATGTACCAATTTTGCAATAAAAAGAACTGTGACTTCAGTGATAAATCTTTATATTTTTCAGAGGGCTTTCCAGCCCTTGTCAAAAGCCAAATAAGAGATATCACACACCCAGTCTCCTTGAGTGAGAACTCCTTCAGCTTCTTAGCCAATTCAATTTCCGTGGCAGCAGCACCAGGAATTATTCGGCTGTCCCTACACATGGCCTAAAAAAAAGAAGTGAACTATCAGATGAAAGATATAAACCAAACAAATAAAAAAAGAAGGAAAACAGGGATATTTTGCTGAATTCCTACAGAGAGTCTCATGCCCCTAGGCATACTCTACCTATCCACCTCTGTCAGTTCTGGTACAAGTACCCTCTTGTTGAAGATGAAAGATATAAACCAAACAAAAAAGAAAAGAAAAGGCAAAAACAGCAGGAAGACAAAAATGGAAGTAAATGAGAGCAAAACTAATGAAGAAAACAGACCTTGTAGGTATTGACACCATCATCGACTGCTCTCTCAAGATCATCTAATATACTGTCAGTGCTACCTCGCAAAACCACTGTTGCAACGGAGTTCCCGCCTTCATCATTCTTTATGACAGTAACCTGACCAAATAAAAAAAATAAACAAAAGTATGAAATGAGTGGATAAATTAATTTAGCTTGGTGGATTTTTCAGTTAAACAACATCAATTAAAAGAAAATTAACTTACCCGGACACCGCCTATTTCTTCAACCGAAACAGAATCAGCATAGCCCAATTCATCCGGATTTGGTTGGCTGAGCTTCAGCTGTTTAATCACAATGCATGTTAAATAAAATCCAACACTTAACAAAGGGGAAAGATACTACACATGATGATTATTACCAGGGCTACAGCACCAGTTGTACGGCAAAACCTCCTCAATTCAAATTTTGAGCTGATCTTCAAAACCATGAGTCTGCAAAAAGAACAAGTTAAAACAAAATACATCCACAAGAACAAAGCCAAAGTCTTCAAATATTTTGATGTGATCACCTTGAGTAGAGAGGTACTATTCATAAAAGATACAAGATAACTCTATTAGTGTTCTAGCTTTCAACGATTCGTGCTTGCTTGGAATTGAGCTACATGAGCTTATTTCTTTCCTACATGCTATAATTCAACTTTCTATAAACCATCTCCAAAGTAAAGAGTGTTGTTTGTTTAATTTAGATACTGAAAGAAAGATGCACAACATCAAGCAAGAACCTTATTTTTAGTATGAACAGCAAATTAACACCAATAATAAAGCCTCACTTGTATCGCTCACAGAAATGCAATGCCATGTCACCGACTGCAGCTCCGCTGACAATCACCTTGGCACCAGAATCAGCAACTGCTTTAATGAGCTCCTCTACTTTTGCTTCCTCTGTCTTTGCATAGTTCTCTAACTGTTCAGCAGTGTGAATAAGAACAGTTCCCTTTGTTTCAGTTGCAGATGTATCAACACCTCCAACAAACACAGCAATCTAATAAAAAGAAAAAAGAATAAGAATTCATGTTTATTCATGTATGCAGAGCATGTGAGTCCACAAAATGAATAACAAAGAAAGATGACTAGTGACTACAATTAACCATGAGACGCTTTAGTAACAATAATAGTGATAAATCTTACAGCACCTAGAAGCAGATCAAAAGTTGTAGGCATGTTTAAATTTTATGAAAAGCAAAAGGTCCCAAGCAATCAAGTTTTCAAGAGTTGGTCAAAGTACAAAACCTACTATGGTAACAATAGCACAGAGGAAATGGTCCCAAGCAATCAAGTAATCAAGAATTAGTTTAATCATCATATTTAAAATATAGAGCTTTAGCTTGAATAAAATAAAAGAAAATAAAAACACCAAGTACAAAGAAGCACAGCCCTCATTGAACAAATAAAAAGGGGTACAAGTATTACATTACCTTTGTCTTTTCAGCCCTCTTGATGCTGCCAATGGCATCATTTTTCAAAACCATACCACGAACCACTGTGGAGTTGTGCAAACCACCTCCAAGCAGCTTTGCAACCCGTACATTATCAACGTTAAAGTTTGCAGGATTTTTTGGGCAAACTTGTATACAAGCCTGATAAATGAGAAGACACGTAAGTCCATGATACAACAAAAATAAAAGAGACTATTTCATGTGTAATCAGCATGTCCAAAGAAAAACTATAAGCAAGAAAGCTCGAAAAGTTCCATACACCTAACTTGGACCATTTTTTTCACAAAGTGCCCAAACAATGGAGAATAACTGAATAAGAGATAATCTAAAAACTGTTTGAATCCTAGATGTGATGTTTCATTGTACTACAGGTTTATGTAAGATATTTCATGTTGCATCATAGTTATAGAAATTGTAGCACTTCTAATACAGGGGTACCATACATCAGCAATAAGAGGACACAGAATATCCTCTTGACCAAACTGCTTGCTTGCAACAGCAGCTCTCATGCGCAATACGACTTCCTCTTTGTTTCTGACATCCATTGACTCGGATCCCTTATCCACCAATTCATCTAAGATTTCAATTGCCTGCACAATTGCACAAAAATGATCAAATACAAAGGTAAGTAGTTCCCCATACAAGGCCAAGTACGCAAGTACAATTGCAGAACCTTTCGAACATCTTACCATGATACTATATGTCATATACAGTATACTAGTATGATATAAGTTAAATTGGTTCATAGATGGCGCAGGAATTGAGCAAAAGATTAAAAAAAACATATTGGTAACATGGCTCGAATGCTCAAAATTTTCCACTTTCTGCCACTCACAATATGGCCACAAAATGGTCAACAAAGTTTATTGATGAAAATCCCAATTAAGCATTGGTCAAATATGCCAATAAAAAATATCAGAAGAAAAACTACAGAGAAATTAGCACCTTATTAATGGATTTGTTGTAGCCACTAATAATCTCACTTGGATGGAGACCCATCCGAATCAGCTCCTCAGCCTTCTCAAGTAGCTCACCAGCAAAAGAGATAGTGAGATTGGCACCGTCACCAATCTCCTCCTGCTGCGCTCGTCCGGCCAAAACCAATAATTTAGCAGCTGGGTGTTGCACCTCAAGTTCGTTTACGATCGTGGCAGCATCATTAGTCACGAAAAGCTTGTCAAGGTGGTTTATCACCATCTTATTCATCCCTATACGGCACAATATTTATGAGAAAAATTCCCAAAAAATTGTCCTTACCTATCAACGTACTTGATGCGACAGAATATAGCTATTATGAAAATGTTACTATATATGTAGAAGTCACTATCAGAGACCATATAACAATTGCAAGGCTAATTCTCTAATTACCAACCACTGCTTGCTCAAGCAGTTGGGAGAATGAACAGGATTAGCATGCACGCAAAGCAAAAGACATTGGACTTCTTGGCTTCTTTCAGAAAAAAGAAGAAGCTAGAATTGGTGGATCTAATACAATTTGGTGTGCTATTAAACCATAACCTGAACTTTACTGGTAGTCATGAGTAAATGTCTTGTTTTTCAAAAGCTGAATGTAGTTTGGAGACAAATACAGGAAAAATGTTGTAGGTTTTCTATAGCACATATATAAACTGTGCATTGTTACCAAATTTCTAGTTAATACATCATAAAGATAAACTTAAGTCCTGCAATTTTTTCAAAAGACCATACTGAAATGAGTAAAGAACTATTCCAATAAGCCATAAAATACCTTATTCTTCGTTTCCCTTTCTGTAGTGTGTTTTTTCACTCAGTACAAGCAAGTTAGAAACTATGATCCATCGTGCAAATTCAACAAAATCAGAAACGAGTTATGCGCTTACTCATGGGAGTATGGGACGAAATGTTAGCATCATACAACCACCGCATCAAAATCAAACCAAACATGAAGATGATCGGACCTTTTAAAGTTGAAACTCACCATTAGGTCCAAGAGAAGTGCGGGTAATGGCGCTAAGCTCCTTACAGGCTTCAATGTTCTTCAAAACAGCCTCTTCGAGTCCAGAGAGGTGCTTGTGCCCTTCCTTGAGCATCGCTTGGATCCCGTACGGCTGCATCTGAAACCCCATTTCGCTCCTATGGAAA
Source organism: x Bolboschoenoplectus mariqueter (assembly GCA_037678475.1). Classification (NCBI taxonomy): domain Eukaryota; kingdom Viridiplantae; phylum Streptophyta; class Magnoliopsida; order Poales; family Cyperaceae; genus x Bolboschoenoplectus; species x Bolboschoenoplectus mariqueter. Next base: position 3,400,913 of record CM075266.1, on the reverse strand, counting down.
CTTAGACGACGAGGAAAAGAGATCGACGATAGAAACAGAGAGAAACCAGTTCAAATCACAGGATCTCAAACGCGAGAGAGAGACTCAGAGAGCAGAGAGAGAGAGAGAGAGAGGGAAGCTTTGGTAAACCCTAGAGAAGGAGCGAAGAAAAGAGAAGCCTAGAACTTTCGAAACGGAGAATTCACATCATGGGCTGAAATTAGATCCATTAACCCTCAAAAGAAAAAACTCGTCCGACCCGTTAATGTCTTGGGCTGATATGGTTTTCTTGCATTTGGGCCTCCTCTATGTGCATCAAAGTCTCATTTGCTTAGAAAAATCTACTGTTTAACTTCTTTCTTTTTTGTTCTCATTTTCATCACAAATAGCATAAGAAATATATACGATGTTCACAAGAAATAGATTCCATCAAAAAAATTGACACAACCAAAATTTTAGATCAAGTCATGATGCTCAAACAATCTCTGTAGAAAACTATTATTTTTTTTTTTTGTGGATCTGCTAGTCCTATTCAAATTGTCTATGCACAGAGAAAGGCCGATAACCCGAATAACAAAGACACAATTGTAGCAATTGGCACCAATGTTGATTGAATCGATCCGGAATTTGTGCCATGGCCGGACGGTGATCCAGAAGGAGAGCCAGTTGCATCGGCAGAGTCGGTCCCTGGAGCCGGTGCCGGTGCAAGTGGAGGGGGTGGCGGAGCAAGTTGCACATTAAATTTGCACACGCCCGTAGAAGGATCCTTGGTGGTCAATGTGGCAAGACCGTCAAAATGACAACTTGCATTTTGCTGATTGAAATTTTGGAAGTAGCTGTTAAATGCGAAAGATGCCTGGCCGAGGTTGTTCAGGCTACTGCAGCTCGACCCGTTGCCGAGTGCAGTGCAGTCGGCATTTTGGCAAGCATAATCTGCATTCTCTTCCAGAGAAGTCTTATTTGTGACGCTAGGGTTTACTACACACCATTGCTTGGCCAAGTACTTGACATCTTTTGCCCCAACAAGGGTGTTCTTGCCTCCTTTGCCGGTGATATCCAACTCGAACTTGGGCTGGCCATCGTAGGTGAAGATACCCCAGTGGCGCTCAAAATCACCCGGCAAGATGCTCTTACCCTCTTCATCAATCAAACTGAAGAGGTACACATTCATCCGGTCGTTAGGTCTGAGCGGTGTGCCTTTTTTGGCAGCAAGGTGCTTCACCAATCCCTGATAAAACTTCTGCGCAAGTGTCACGTTTGCGTTAGTATCACCATCAGTTGGCCAGCCAATCTCACCTACGATGATTGGCATGTCCTTGTAACCGGCCTTGTTCAAGACAGAGGCCAAGGTGTCGTAATTTGCATCGAGAACATTTGAGTAGGCAGCGCTGTTGTCCATAAGAGGGTTGGGGTTTCCATCGAAGAAGGCGTAGTCTGCTGGGAATTTTCCCTTGCCATAGTAGAGACTGAGGAACGGGTAGATATTGACAGTGAACGGTGCACTGTTGTTGTGGTAGAACTCAATGATTTGGTCCATCAGATCAGCCACGTCATTGCGCCAGACACCTACGTAAATATCACTCGGTTTAATTCATCATTTTAAATCGGCTTATGCACAACAAAAGAATTAGTGAGCGATTTCTAGTAGCATGCATGAAGGAGTGAATTGTATTTTTGTAACACCTGTACATTTTACAATATATATTAATATATGCATGAATAGATCTATTATTATTCGTAATTTCTTGTATACATTATAGCATGTTCAGTAATAGTGCCCTTAAATGACTATATGTCAAAATGCATATGAAAGGGATTGTATAGTAATAATGGTTAAATCCCCGGACCGAAAAAAAGTTTACTTTAAATTACAAATATTGCATTTTGTTTTTACATAGTCTAAAAGTGTATCAGATTTTAAAAATACCAGCTGAAGGAACAGGGTCGGAGTCAGGAGAGTAGTATACATCAGCATTGATGGGGATCGTGGCCTTGATGTGGCTGTAGTTCGCAGCGTTGAGGGCATTTTGGACATTTTTTAATGCAGGGAAAGTGACATTGTTGAACGTGCCATTATAGTCTTTCAGGAACGGCTCGTTACCGACAGCTACATAACTGGAGCAATCAATAAATAAAGAAGCTTTTCAGATTTATAGATGTGTAATTTGGATGCAAATAAGCAGATAAAAGTGCGAAAATATGAGATAAGTGCAACGATATTTATGCAAGTCAGAGCCTTAAGAAAGGAACTCAAAAGCATTTTGTTAAAAAGAAATGCAATCTCAACATGTAATTGCTCCAAAGATGCTATCACCTTAATAAATTTTAAGCACATGCTAAATCATATTCTTCTTATTTTAGTATGTGGAGATATGTTCATGCTCATGGCATCCTATATATGGAGGTAAAATACTATTGCCCTCTTTCAGGAAAAACAAAAGGCAAAAAAAAAAAAAAAAGAATAAATTTTATGAGCAAATTACTTACGCAATGTTAACCCCTCCTTTGAGGTCGATATAACGAGTCAAGTTCACCTTGACCCACTCCTTGGCCGAATCAGGGCTGCCCATCTCGGCCAATTGGCCATTAGTGATAGTGACCATGACCTCGATGTCACTGCCTGCCAGAGCCGATAAAATTTCATGGTCGACATCAAAAAGCTTGAGCTTCTTTATGCCGTTGTCTTTCAACAACTGAACCATTGTCTCTGTCGGCAATGGATGGTACATCACAGTGCCCCAATTTACCCCCAATCCAGTGACAGCGCTCACACCTGAGGCGTCAGTAGATGCAGCTGGGCCGGCAGCTGCTGCTGGGGCTGCTGCAGTTAGGCTGCCGGAAGCTACATCTCTAACAGCATTTGTGACCGAAAGGCCCAAAATAAGCAGGATGATATTCATCGAAAACTTGATATGCTCCATATTATTTTTTTGTTTTATCTAGCACATGAAAAATGCACAAATTGTTAATAGTTAGATGGGCATCAAATTTTTCCTTCTGAAAGCAAAATATATAATGAACTTATTCAAGAAAGGAAGAGAAAAGGAGATATTAATTATCCTTGTAAGTACCTTATATGATAGCTCAACAGAAAGATCTTTGTTTTTGAGAATTAACCCCTACTCCATCGTCCCTATAATTAATAAAAGCAAAGGAAAAGGAAAAGAAAGAGAAAATGTTCTGATGTCAACTGACAAGAAATAGATATAAATAGGTAATTAGTTAGGATCTGAATCCTTTGTGCTGTTGGTTGTTAGGTTAAATTTGGAAAAGATAGGTGGGACGAAGGCGGTAATGAGAGGTACATTTTTGCATTCATAACGGAAACAGCAAGTCATGTTGACAGAATGTTTGGTTTTGAGAAACTGGAACTATTGCTTGTTTCGAAAGTAAACAAGCTATATATGTACCAGTAGCTGGATCTGTATACTCCTGTTGTGGAATGTATACAGCATGATACATGCTGGTATGTTATACAGGTTAAGTACTATAGAGACATTATTTGGTTATTTGGATGTTTCATAAATCAATATTCTGAATAGGTAAGTTTCCAGTAGCTGGATCTGGCCTCTTTATTGTCCGCCTTAAGCACAGGTAGGTTGGAAAAAAAAAATTAAATTGTATGGTACAAGTATATACGTACCAGTAGCTTTTTACTGAATCCAACCTTTAGCACCTAGTCCAAGCACTCATAAATGTCAGTATGCTATATAATGGTGATAAAAGTTTCATTTTTTCTGAATTACTAGGTCATAAAATTTATATTACAGAAGTTGCATTCAATAAGGTAGGGACAAACTGATGTTCAGCTTTCCATTCCAAAAGAAGAATGCGCTAAACTGTTAATAAAGGCAGTTTCTTTTTTGAAGTCAAAATCAGAAAATCTTGAAAGATGAAAAAAAATATTTATGAACGAGTACAATGGCATTACACTAAACTGTTATAGAAAATTAGGCTTAGAAATCAAAAGCCAAATGTGAAACATATAATTAGCTAGTGTAGACCAATAATTAATTACTATATTAGTTCAACTCTCAGTAATTGTGCTTTGATTGAAAAATAGTTAGAAGAGAATACCTTAAGAATTTTGAAAGGCACTTTGATCAATGATAATACGCAATTATATCCTTATCTGAATATAACTATATAATATATATATTTACAAGAATATTTCTAGCGTACATTCAATTTTTTTATCATCCATCCAACCCTCACAGAACATATATTCAAAAAATATTATTCAAATTATGAATTTAAAATCGTAGATGTGTTCTAAATTAATTTGATAGTGCATGTGTTAATTAAAACTTGAGACGATTTGAAAAAAAATATTTAATCTTCCATCAAACAATTAACAAATTTAATGATAGAGTTTTAATGATTTTATGATAAATGACCAATCAAATTTCAAATTAACTCAAACTTAATATACATCCTATTTAGATAATGAGCAGCACATCTATAATTTCAATTTTTTTTAATTTGTATAATATTTCTCAAATATATGTATCATAGTAATTATATATACTATAAAAGTTAAATAAATGCTACTACCCATATTTAGGCTCTTACCATAGTGTCTGTTCAGAACAATGACATAAAAGAAATCAACACACAACATATAAATATGGCACATATATTGCACCACAGATCCGATCCGAATATAATCCTGGATTGTGGCCTTGATAGTAGTTGTGACCATGCTAGTAGGAGGTATATAATTAAAGCAGTAACTAGAAACATGTCAACTGCATTGTCATCCTTTCCAGAGAATTTCTTAAAACCAAATGAGCTTACTCTTAAAGGCAGAACAAAATTAACCTCAAGGACACTACTATGTATATGTATATAGTCTATATCTATATATATATGTCCAATTCGCACTAAGTAGGTTAATACTAGAAAGTTCTAATGAGAAGATATATAGATGCAATTGACACACTGCTTTGCTCCTCTATAAACTTAGACCATGAGAAATCAGAGCCACTACTATAGAACAACATTGAGAATTACTGGACTAGAGATATGGTTTTCCAATTTTAGTTTCTTTTATAAAGGGATAATTCTGGACCGACACAGCTACTTCTGGACTGATAGAAGTTGTACCAAGTGCACTTGTTCCTCTTTATCAATCAAAATAGCTGTAAGTTATTGCCATATTAGAACTTCTGTAACATGTAGCCATGTATATCATATGTATGGAAACAATAAGCTAATAGAGAATGAATGCTTATGAAGGGGGAGAGAGAGAGAGCATAAAACCATAAGCTACTTGTATGGAAACGACATGCTTGCATTTGAATCACTAAAAATGTGTCTGTAATTAATATTATTAGGTGGCGAGATGGCGATAAAATTAATCCCCTTACGGTTATTATCAAAGTCCTATATATATGTTTACCATACTTATATATTTATGATACAGATTGTACAAACAAAACTGTAACATTTGTATAATCTTTTTCTTTGCTTAATTACAATTAAAGGAGAAGATGAAGAAAAGCTCGAAAATGCTGCACCGAATTAAAAAAAAATGAAGAGGAAACAATAGAAATGAGTTATTTCTTGCCAAATGTGCAAAATACAAGGGAATTATTATCAATTCATCCTTTGAATATATAATCATAAATAGTATATCTAATGTTAATTACTTTCTACGTTTTAAAAGAAAATGCAATAACAAAACTCAAATTTAGTAGCTAGATAAAGAGTAATTTTCAATAAGCAGTAAAATAATGGCAAAGCAAATTAACAAAATGAAGCATAAAACATAGCAAAATATCCGAGGTTACCATTGACCAAAGATCCTAAACCCAACTAATTCTTAAAAGATACATCTTTAGATTTTCCAAACAAATATATGAAGAGAGAGAGACACAAACAAATAAAGAAAGGAGCAGAGAGAAAAAGTGAGACCCCTAACAGGAGCACAAATAGAAAAAAAAAATGTACTCTCTATCACATACTCATCACATACGAACTTCTCAGAATCCTTTACTCATAACTGAAACCTTGACTTGAAACTTGCTACCAGATCCATGATCTTATAAGCCGATTGTGTTTCGACATGCTCCACCCCATAAATCACCTCTTTGATATTTATAGCAATTCTGCACAGATCTTCTGCCACGTCATATTTCCCCATTTGTGTCATGATTTTCGCCCTAGTTTCCAAGATAGCGGCACGTAACGTGATGATATCATGATGAATTGAAGGCTCAGATTCGATAACAGATCGGCTTTTCCGACCAAACAAAGATTTGTTCTTCCTAGCAGCCCCAACCTCATTTAGAAGAGAGTTTTCTAATAACTCGAGTCTTCGAGTAGCGACCCACAAAATCTCCAAAACAACACTGCACAAGGATAATTCGTTGAGGCTATATGTGACGAGAGGTATTACTAACCGCTTAATGAAGAACAACATATCACACGGAACCAAATCAACCGATACGGGATGGTACAATCCAAACTTGAGCACTAAAAAACTTGCGGCCCAGACATGATTACTGTATTCTGGTAAAAACCCTTCATCAATAATTGCCTCGACAAATGAGCTACTTGGCTCTACATTACTCCTCTTTCGGGCGTACAGTTTGAAAATGTCATGGAAACATATGAGTCCAGGTCGGGTCCCGCTCCTCGATATCCCGAGTCTCATGAGCATAGACAACACCTCTGCCTCCTTGCCTTCTGCATTTAATGCTCCCATGCACGGTAGTGAGAACATACCATTACGTAATTTTTTCCAAATATTGTTGGAGCTTGAATTCAATGTGCCTCCCCATGCTGCATATGCTAACATGTAAACTGGTACCAGAGACGATCCAAACCAGGTGCTCGCCTCGATCATTTTCAATGCCAAATTGTCTGTGCCTTTGTAAAACTGGTTGAAGAGAGAAAAACACACATCTAGAAGTTGGACAAGGAAAGGGTTGTACTGAAAAACCGGATCTTCTATCGGAGTGTATGAAATCTCCGCAAGCATTGCATTTTCTAGTAACTCCAAGAGGGTTTGTGCATTGATAGTGAGTTCTGATAGGATCGTCCGGACGAGCACAAGCCCGAACGGGAGCCGCCTAAGTTTCTCTTGAATAATCTTTAAAACTCCGTCGTCTTCATTTTGCATGAATAGAGAAGTCTCTCCTTTTATTAATGACATGGCCTCAGAGGAAGATGGAAATGGAAGCTTAAATTGCATGATGTTAAAAATTCTAGGCAAACGAGTTGATATTAACACATGGGTCTGGCTTGTAAAAGCCGGAAGAAGATCTGATATGGGTCTCCCATCCCAAAAATCCTTCTCCATCTCCAGATTATCAATCACTAAAAGGTACGGTATATCTCTTGTGAACTCTTTACGCACTTTACCAATCGCCTCATCTTCTATATTACTACTAACACCATAACCGTTATCTATACCGGCTTCGATACCTAGTGGACCGGATAGCTTCATGTAATTCTCCCTCAAGAACCTTGCCTCACCACTAACCCAAAACACAGCCTTGTACCTCTGCGAGTGACGGTATGCAAATTCGAGCAAGAGCTCCGTTTTGCCGATACCTGTTTCTCCGGTTACACAAATAATACCTCTATCATGAGATCCATTTACAGTGACTGTATGACTCATTTGTTCTTCTTCTTGTTCTTCATTAGTCAAGGGCTTCTTCCCCTTTCCTTTCTCTCTTTCTTTTTTCTCTATTTCTGAATCAATAAGCTTTTCTTCATAATTATGCCCTTCTATGTAACCAAAGAGAATAAACTCTAGTTGCCGCAATTCTTGTTTGCGACAGAGAAAATCATCGTTACGAGGAAACGGTATCTCATGCAAAGATGATCCAGACCATTTTTTGATTGATTCAACAATGCTTCTCTTGCCTAACCTTTTGCCAATAAAAGCTACTACGTTCAATATACAATCCCTCAAATTAGTAGCGCTAGCTTCGAAATCCATATCGACTCTAGACAAACTGTCCACAGCCTCTATCCAATCTTCCCCTCTCCCCCCATAATCCCTCCAAAGCTCACCACCAAATCTGCCCCATAAATCTCCTTTTCTCTGAATTACATCTAGGGAAACACAATCATCCCTTGTTAAGCCTACAAAAATTGGCACGAGCTTTTTATTCTGGGAAAAGAGAAGCATCTCCTCTATACCGAAAGCATTTGATAAGGATGGAACAGTGACCACCACAATACCCAATGGTGCCACATCCATAGCCACTCTAGCAGCACAGTGAGAGATTGCGTCCTTGTTCCTACTTCGGTCTGTGGTGAAGACTGAAACGCCAAGCATTTCTAGCTCAGAAGTGAGCCATTTCACGAGTCGATGGCTAAGAGGTGGGCCTAGTCGGTTGTGACCGATGTAAACATCACAGAAGCGAGCCCGTGCCAGTGGAGTTGGCAAGTCATGGATTGTCGAATTTGATTCGATGTCATGAGTCGTCGAATGCTTTCTATAATTTCTTAGAGAAGGAATAATCTGCACAGTTGGTGCAGATTCTAAAGGTTTTTCAAGCCCTGGAATGAAAAAATGGGAAGAGGAAGTAAGGGAATGATCCATGAATTAACTTGAGAATAGGAAAGAAAGGTAATGGATAGGGAAAAGGAAGGAATTTTGAGAGGATTAAAAGGAAGGAGATTTTAAGGAATGGTCATATATATTTAAAGAATTTTGTAGTGAAGATAGAAGCAAGTGGATGTTGCCATTTAAGAGAGGAATGAGAGAGAGAATGAGAGAGAGATGCTTCATACCATTTGACAGCTGCTGCCAATTACAAGGAAAAAAATAAATGGTTTGAAGTCTTTAATGGAATTGGTAATTGCTTTATCTCCAATTAATTCTTTCTAAATTGGAGATGAATTAGGGATTTTTTTTAGAGAAAATATTCTTGTATCTCATATTTTACATATTTTATCTGTACACCACAAGTATTTATATTAAATAAATAATTTATTTATATTTATATTTGTAAGTGTTTATAGTTAGTATAAAAAATATTTATTATTTTTTCATTCCTCGATGATAATGAAAAATTACAAATTAAAAATTTAAATGCACAAGTAAAAATAAAGTTCACAAAATTTTTAATTTTAGTAATATAAAATATAAATATTTGTGTTATTAGATATAAATATCTTTTTAAAAAAATATAAATATATCTGAATATATATAAAAGATGTAATTAAGGATATAATTATCAATTTTTTTTTCTTAATGGCCTACTGATTTGAAGGAGCCCAATCTCTGCATGCCACTTGGTATGGAAAGAGTTAGAGATACCGTTTCCATGAATTTTCCTAAATGCAACTCCAATTTGCTTCTCATTTTCATTTGCATTTTTCTTCTCAAATCTCATTGGTACTTGTCAGTGACAAAAACTCAATAACTAGCTGAATTGTAATATATTTGTAATGTAGAAATTAAATCTAAATTAATTATGTAACAAAAATGAGCATAGTGGTATGAATTCTACTTATAATCAATGATTTCTCAGAAAAATAAATCATAAAATACAGTAGCCAGGACAATATGATTATAAATCAGTGTCAATTTAGGAGAAGAATTGAAATTTAACAAAATACAAAAAGGTTTAAAGGATTGGCTGAGGCCTGAGAATACAAAAGATTTGAAAACTGTGTGAGACAAAATATTAGATTTAGGATCTAATAAGATGTTTTTTTATTAGTACCAAGTACTCTTATTGTCAATTAATTCTCTTATACAAATTAAAATATTTACAATAAATTGAATTAGTTATAAGAGAGGACTAATCATCAATAGCTTACATTAGTCTTTTGTTATTCTTTAATTTCAAGTCTCACAGATAAATTTAAGTTAGAAATATCATGAACCTGATGGTACTCCGGTTGCATTTGATTATTACATTTAACTTATTATTTGGACAACAAAAGTTGGTTAAAATCATTAATGAATACATGATGTACATATAACATAGTTGGTAATTAATTCCTCCACTACATATAAAAGTTCTAATTTTATCCGTTAATTATTTATTGCATCCAAAAATATCCCTAATTAAATTGGAAAAAAATTACTGATATATCAAAGAGAAGATTCTAATACCAGAAGTTTTTGATGCCACAAACTTCCTTTTTTATTTATATTTCAAATTTTGAAATCTAAAAATCAAATCAAAACCGTTGATCTTGTTTATTTTTATGAGTGATGTTTGCATATAAATTTTCATGATTTTTTGTGATCGTTTTATACAAGATCAAGTTGTCAAAAAATAAATGAATCTAGTTAACTGTGATTGATTAATTTTAATACATTCATTTTTTGACCATTTGATCTAATTTAAAATGAACTAAAAAAATCATGAAATTTCATATGCATACATCACTGATAAAAATAAACAAGATCAACGGCTTTGATTTGGTTTTTGAAAGTCAAAATTTGAAATATAAATAAAAAAGAGAGTTTGTAATATTTTATGACATCAAAATTTTGTGATATTGGAACCTCCTCTATATCAAAATCGTTAATTGTAGAGGAATGCTAATAGTCACCGGAAATTGGCTCATATGGACTCCCCTAAAATAGGGATTCGCATCCACTGTCATATTTTGTTCTACGACACATTTGTACCATAGTTTTTTTAGGTCTATAACATGTGGAGCCAACTAAAATATAAATAAAAAACACCCCTATTAGTCAAATCTAAACCGTTTAAATCAAATCGAACGGTTTAAAATCTATGACAGCTAATGTGCCGTGAATTTTATGGCAATGGATACGGACCCCCTAAATAGAGGTGACCACTTGTCTATCATATGTAGTAAGAAGCCGGATGTTGGCGGCGAGGCACTTGTCCTCTCCTGTCAAAATATTTTTCAAAATATATCTTTAAGATTATGCTTTTGAACAAGAAAAGTTATAAAAATATATCTAGTCTTAATATAATTATGATAATGTGCTCTAATTCACGAAATATTTTGTAAAATGTGTCTTTAAAATTATATTCTAACATAAAAAATATAAATATATTTTTTTAAAATAATTATAAAATTATAAGTCTTATATCAGAAAATTCGGCCTCACTTCAACCCTTTTATGTCTTTTATTTCAGAGTCAAATAGGACACCAATTTAATTAGAAAAATTATGAGTCAAATTATGATCCGGTTCCATTCAAATATTAGATAGAATTTATCTGCACAATAACGGACGGTCAAATTTATTAATAACTACATAGTGCATCATTACTATTAATGCAGAAAAAAGAAAATATTAGTTAACTTTTTTTGGTATTATTCAGAGAAAATTGGTCATACTAATTTAATTAGAAAGAGAATTTCTAATTTTTGCCAAATGTTTAGTCCCATTCAAGCTTGAACAAGATTTTTGTGGTATTTTTTTTTAATTCTTACATTACTACATTAATGCTACAATTAAATAAATTAAGATTGATATTTAAACAAGTGAGAGAAATATTTGATTCACAGATTTAAGAGGGCTTAACAATCATTTTCTTGGAAACAGGAAATATATTTTTCCAATCAATTAAAATAACCATAAATAAATTAGATGAATTTATACAACAAAAAAAAAAGAAAAATGAGGGGTTAATTTCTTTTTGAAAGGAAAGCAGTCAAAGTAATTAATTAGTATATAAGTTATATGCCATCAGTAATTTAATATAAAGAGTCAAATTAAAGTATTGAAGAACATGCTGTCATATTTTGGAGTCCAACTGGACATTACCAATTTAAGTCATAGCCAAACTGGAAACAATTTAATTACCAAAACTATGTGCTAAATTATGCACAGATACGGTTGTTGATACTGCCGTCGATACGGGCTTAATTATACACATTAAATAAGTTATGATGCATATTAATGACTTTATTATATAACTCATTTTATATAGTATTATCATTATGCAACTTAAATGAGTTATTATGCATATTGATAGTATTTAAGAAATATTGTACATAATAAAGCCATTAAAGTACATAATAACTCGTATAATATATATAATAAAGCCCGTATGTATCAATAATAGTATCTCCATAACATTTTGCTTTTGAAATTTATCTACACAATAAATGTCGGGTCCATAAATTAATGTCAGTCAAATTTATCAGTTACTTAGTTAGTAAATTAATGTCAGTCAAATTTATCAGTTACTTAGTTAGTATATATTGCATAAATTATAATTACATGCAAAAAGACAAATAAATAATTATTTTTTTGTTCTGTCTTAAAGCAAACTAGACATGCCAAATTAGTTAAAATATGGCTCATTCAAACACTTTACACAATTTTAGTGGGTATATTTATTAATAGGTTATTGACACTTGTCAATATAATTGTTTATGTGTCAATAATTATAAAAAATCTAAGAATTAATATTTATCAATAAGAATTGAGAACTAAATAAATTACGACTGATGTTTAAATAAATAATAGAGATACTTGGTTTACAGATCATTTAATTATAAGGATAATTATAAAATGCCACCAATTTAATGCTCCACTCATGCTCCAATTATCACTGACAAAAGAAACCGCCTAAAAAACATCAGCAAGACCACTGACAAAAGAAACCTCCTAAAAAACATCAGCGAGTGGGACCACGCCGTAATAATAGTGAATGAAATTAAGAGGCATTACCGGAGACACTGTATCACTGTCCTAATTATAACGAAACCGTCGACTTTGACTGAATTTAGTAATGGTCGTCGGTTTTTCGAACAAAAGATAAAGATTTTTTTTTGCTTTTGAAAGAAGGATTAGGATGCTTCATATATATTCCTAAAAGAAAGAGGAGGGCAGTTAAAGTCATTAATTAGTATATAAAATGTAAGTTATCATTAAATCAAAAAGAAAAAATTATTGATATGCCTTCTGTTCAATTTTAAAGTCCAACCAGACATGAGTAACAACTTAATTGGAAAAACAATGAGATAAGTTTTGCTCCGATTTCATTCAAGTATTAGATGAAATTTATCTGTACAAAAAAAAAATCAGAAAAAGTCATTAATTAGTACATTGTGTATTAAAATTGCTATTACTAAATGCAAAAAGGAAAATTATTAATTATTTATGGGATGTTTCAAAGCAAATGTTTACATGCCAGTTAATGTTAATAAGACCTTCTTCATCGCTTTGAAATCCAGGTGAGGTGCCAACGTTAACGTTAACAAGTCCCAGTTGAAATTTCGGACTATGTAATTAGAGAATGTGTTTTGGACTAAGAAATTTTAGTATATAATTTGTAAATCGTCACTAATCAACAGTGAGTTGGGTCATACTCTGATTCGACCCATTTGACTCGCTCAAAGCAGATGATTTCTGACAAGTTACAAGGCTGGGCTTGCTGTAACTCTATTCCTAATTCTGAATTTTTATGGCATGTTGCATGCACTCTTCTGTGTGACGGTGTGTGGTGAATCTTGTCCAACCCTTCTTTTTCTGTTTTTACTGATATTCTTTGTTAATCAGATAAATTGGTTGATGTAGGTAGCTGAAACAAAAACTGAGGCCATACCAGTCCGGTTGTTACGTTCTGCTGGCAAGATCCTGATATCAGCTTTATTATTTAGTTCACAACTGATTGAGATAAGTTGCTTATTGCCATCATTGTAGAGCAAGATTTCAGGAAATTGGTTCAGATAAGACAAAAGTTGCAAAATTCCTGGTTCATGGACCTGATAACAGCAAATGCCCTCTATAGTTTGTATTTCATCCATCAAGTTTCAAGCACCAGACTAGGTGCACTGTTAATGCGTGATGTAATATAAGCCAACTATTTTCATAGTTCTTTTCTTAAAAAGACGGTACAAGTATGATAAAGAAATCCAATGTAAAAGAAATGAGGTTTTTATGTTTGTGCCTAAAAGTCTGAATCCTGAAACAAAATTACAGCTTTAAAAAAACTAAATATTTCCATATTAATAAAACAAGCATTACATAAAATTATATGCCTCTTGGGACCTTAAAACCGGAAAAATAAATGAGATGAAAATACTCCAAAACAAAAAGTCTACCTCCAGGTTTATGTTGTTCTATTTAGATCCATCAGTTGCACAAGTGAAACTGCATTCCATATTCCATCTTTAGCCTGAGCATAGAGAATCCTCCTACTCGAGTCCATATAAATGCCAACTGTACCGAAATCGTACACCTGGTACCCATTATGGAACTTACCAACCCTTGGCATGAACGGTATCCCCTGCTCTGATGCATATTCCTGTATTGCCTCTTTAAAGCTCAAATCTGGTACACTAGTACCAGTACTCTGTTGCATTGCCTCCGTTTTCTTTCTCTCGGTCATGTGCAGATAGCTTGCATTCTCTCTTGTACTGGGCTGTAGCACCTCATTTCCATCGACAGCTTGATTCATCATGTCCAGACCAGTACTCAGCAATACTCTAATTCTTTCATTAGCTAACAATTCTTCCGGGAACTGATTTTTCCACCCCATGTACCAGCTTTGCACCTCATTATAATCAGGATTGCTACAAAGCCAGTGGTATAGCACCTGGTGCCACTTGTTAAAAAACCCAAACTCCAGCAGGTGCACCATATGGTGTACTGGTATTGCATCAGCCCACATCATGACCCACTTGAAATGGTCCAGATTCTGGTTTGAAGGATTAACTTCAAACTCCTGCAATGCAAGCCGCAATTTCGGGATGATATGGTTTACCATGAGCTGCTCCCAGTTAACAGCTGGAAAAACATCCTTCCAAGGGAATAGAAGCTTGTGTGCTGATGTATCCCTTGCGTGCAGAGCATGCAGTACTTGACCAAGTTTGTACTGGATTGTATGGTACAGGCTCTCAAGCCTCTGACCCAACAGTGGCAGCCATGGGTGCACCCATACATGGATTGCTACAGCCTCTGAATGTGGGTCCCACGAGTCAACACCAGCTGTCAGTTTCGGCATGACTACATGCTCCAAGATGGATTGCAAAACAAGAGATGGGAGGAGGCCATCCCAAGTTTCAAGAAACCGAAGCATGGGGTCAGGGTCTCGGACCAGCCACTTGTTAGTACCCGCTAACCTTACTGCAGGCAATACCACCTCACTAACCAGCTGGCTGTATGGTGAGACGGTACCAGAGTAGGTACTGTCTAAGTAGTCATATGGCTGGTCTCCTTGAACCAGGTCCCGCCATGCCCGCATTATTTCAAGGCCGTGTGATGGGTTTTGTAGTGGATCCCATCCATGGAAAGCTTGGGCCAATAATGGAAGAGCATAGGCACACGCCAGTGCAGACAGGTCGCACAGCTTATAGTCATCTCTATACTTATTCTTCAGATCCAAGAAAGTCGTCAGGAGCGAATCGAGGGTTAGCAAACCTGACCCATTAACTTTTTGGACCTGATCAAGAACACCTGCTATAACCTCTATGGTTTGTAGCTGTTTCCTCTGCCTTGCCTCCTCTTTCTCTCTAATTTTTTTCTCCTCAAGCAGGCTTTGGACATTCTCTCGCTCTCTTCTCAATTGTCTGTCTTCCATCTGTATGTCTGCCTCTGTCAACTCAATTTCAACACAAATGTTGTATTGCAGCTCTTTCATTGGTACATCATCGCTCTGCTCTTTCTCCTCATTAGAATTTAAGTTTTCAAGATTCGTCAAAAACCGGACCTGTGGACCCCGCATGTCCATTACTTTTTGTTGCAGAATAACCCCTGCGCCTTCATCTTCCTTATTGGCCAACAAATCATCCTTGATTAAAATCTCAGCCCTCTTTCTTCCCTGTCTCTTCTTAGACCAAAGTTTCTCCTTGTGCTCAATTGACAGTGGTACTACTGTTGTAACCTTATTCTCAGTCACTGGCACAGGCTCAGCTAGCAACTTGGGCTCTTTGTAGTTGTTGAAACCTATACCCATGTTCTTAGGTCTAAGCTTGGCCTCAACTGGTGCCAGAATACCCTGTTCATTTTTGCCTAAGCCCCGCCCTGCTACATAGCCCATATTCTCTAGTAGTTTCATACCAATACCTTTGGTATGAACCTCGAACCTGCCAATTTCAGATGTGCCTGTTACATCTCGCCTTGATGTGGAATGTTTTGATGAGTGGATACGTTCTCTCCCTCTCTTAATCTGCTCAGCTCTCTCTTTCTTTTTCTGTGCAGCGCCTTCCTTGATCTTATGGCCAAATATTGTTGGTATAGAAGATGCTTCATCATCTGCCAAATTTTCACAATATCTTTAGTTAGATTACATTGTTCTTGAGCAAAATTTGGTAAAAATTTAGGTGAAGAGTGCATCTAAAGCTGTATGATTGCAAAAATAAGGACTGACTCATGAAAGGCTGGAATAAAATAAAAACATTTTTCATAGTTAAATCTTACTTGAGGTTTACACAAATGCATACTTAATACATGGGTGGATTTAAGTGTTAAACATTTTTCAATGTCCTCCATTTTTCTTCGAGTTATACATATGGTATTTTTTATATTATACACATGCATTTTTCTTAAAAAAATTCATATTGAACCCCCATATTTTATGAAAATCATCCCATTATGACCTCCATAATTGAAATTTATATGATCATTGTATTAATATCAATATCTGATATAGTACTTGACCCCCATTCAAAAATTTTCTGGCTCCACCCCTGACTTAATACATTATTAGGCCTAATTGAAACAACTCTTAAGTTGGGGAAATCTGTGTAGTTTCAGCAAGTTTCACAAAATAGCAATTTACATTAAAAATGAAAAAATATTATTATAACTATGCAAACTAAAGTATTTCTTTTAAAGAAAAAAAGAAAAACTGTCAGTTATTACACAAATGCTGCTCCCGTTCAATTAGAAATGATTTATACGAGTCCATACCTTGTACCATATCCTGACTCCGCATGACCGTACTAGTCGAGACGAAATGCACAGGCTTCGTCAGATCCGTCTTCGATCCGATAACATCCCTTCTCCGGCGCTTCCCACGGCGGCGTCGAGTAGCGTCGGAGTCGGAGTAACTGGAGCCTCCAGTAGCAAACCCCTCGTAAACGGAGCCATCCTTAGACTGCATGGTAATGGCGCGCTCTTTCTTGCTGTCGCCGTAGTAGAACAACAAACACGCTGTTGAATTGTTGATCCACCTACCCCCCTTCGTAATCGTCGTCGAATCTGTCGAGGCCTTCGCAATCTCTGATCTGGGAAGCTCATCATGACTGAGAGAATTGAAATGAGATTAAAAAGAGATTGCCTTGGAGAGAAAGAAACATTTTCATTCATGTTTTTCTTATTTTTCATACGGGGGGAGGCAAAAGGCGCATATAATATATATATATATATATATGTGATTGGCTTGGAGGAGGAGAGGGAAGAAACAAACTAATTGTTCTCTCCATTTTTTACATGTTCTGTTTTCTCCATTTCTGATCATACATAACAAAAGAGGGGTTAAACAAAATTAGAATAAAATCTTAATTGTTGCATAATTTAATAAAATGGAGGATAAGAAAAAATTATCTCCTCTATCCTTCAAATAAATTATTTTTATCCCCTTCGGACCAAGGTGTAGAGAAAAGAAAGTAAAATTTTACAATTTTTTTCATTATTTATTTCCTTATCATTTTATTCCCTTCACTCCCTCTCAAATCTTTTTATGGAGCATAATGTCAATAGAAAATTATTGTGTTTTTGTTACACCTTCAAATTGAATTTAAAAGATTCTTGAACATTTTATACACATCTTTAATTAATTTAGTCTCATTTCTGATTGAAATATCATCAAAATTCACATATAAGCTGCTGAATATATTTATTTATTATTTACATATGTTTTTGGAGCTAACTTGATTAGTTATGACCTATATTTCACCACAAATTATACTAAAATGTATTTAAAATATTTTAGAACATATTTATACATATTTTTAATCAATTGACATCATTTGTGATTGAAATATCATCGAAAATCACATATAAGCTACTGAATATGCTGATTTATTATTTATGCATTTGTTTTGGAGCTAATTCATTAGTTATGACCTATATTTCACCTCAAATTATATTAAAATGCATTTAAAACTGTTTTGAACATGTTTATATATATTTTTAATTAATTTGATCTCATTTCTAATTGAAATATTATCAAAAATTACACATAAACTGTTAAATATGCTTATTTAATGTTTATACTTTTTTAAAAGCTAAATTAATTAGTTATGACTCATATTTTATCTCAAATTGCACTAGAATATATTTAAAATCCTTTTGAACATGTTTATACACGTTTTTAATCAATTTGACCTCAATTTTAATTGAAATATCATCAAAATTCACACAAACGGCGGGATATGTTTATTTTATTATTTATATGTATCTTTAGAGCTAAATTGATTAGTTATGATCTATGTTTTACATCAAATTACACTAAAATGTATTTCAAATGATTTTAAACATGTTTATATATATTTTTAGTTAATTTAACCTTATTTTTTTATTGAAATATCATCTAAATTTACACATAAGCTAGTGATTAATTAGGATGTATGTTTGTAACAGTAGAAATTGGTGTCAATGAATAAATTCTCAGGTCATAACTATGTTAAGATCAAAATAGATTACTACGAATCTATCCTAGTCATTCGTATGATTTGCCTTGGTTATAATTATCATTAGTATTTTGTTTGACAAGTGAGAATGTATGGCAGACTAGCGGCATTTCATAGAAAATGTGATCTTATGGTCACCATATCGCCAGAGGCATAAGCCTATTCCCCAACTACATGTCATTCATCACTGTACAGTGTACAGACTACAGTGTACACATTGCACACTGCTCATACTGTTTTTTCTCACCAGTAAGTGCATGCACCACATCTCAATCACCAAACTTGCCTCCTCTCCCTCAAATGGGACCCCACGGAACAATATGCCACAACCAAGCTCACACTCGCACTACATTGATGTAGCTGGCATCTCATGACATCGCCAGACAATTTGCTGGTAAATCTGCATGGCTGTGATACATGTCGTGGAGATTACAGCACTCTGATTCAGTATGGTGTTGCTTGCATGCATCCATGCACAACACTGCAGTCAATTTTGATTTTTGAGAAGATCTAGATCCAGATACCAATACAGTACTTGGTAGAAAAGGCAATCACTGGTAGCATCTTTGTCATAATGCCTAACATTCTGATGAAATCAGTACAATTGGAGGTGAGACAATTACCCTCCATGGTAGCTCACAGCAAACAGCCATGACAGGAGTAAACATTGCATGAATATGGTACCTCACATAGGTAACTTTCTAGTCCCTAGATGGAATTCGACTAATATGCATAGGTAGCTTGGTCCCAAGATGGAATTGGGAGTATCGGACTGATAAGATGGTTCGTTCGGCACAAGAAAGCATGGGGCGGAACAATTTAAAACACACACACACACACACACACACAGAGTAATCTCAGAACTTTTTCTTATTCCCCACTCCCAACAACTTCACAAGTCATTAAAATAGTTGAGCAAAGATAAATTTTCCTGCCAAAAAATATCATGTCCTACTGTCTTATGGAAATTTTCTAAAATATAATCTCAAGATATAACTTAAAGAAAACAAAATACTACAAAATGAATAACTATTATACTAAAGGAAAAATGATGGGCTACTCATGAGATACATAAATACACACGTCGAAGCCTCAAAAAGTATAATAATACTAGTTTCTCACAGCACCCTCTAGTTCTCTGCAACTGAAACATGCTAACCAAGAAGAAAACAAACCTGCCCCTAAGTTTGTGCAAAACGGGTATGCGAATTCATATATCTCGACTCCGAATACCTGGGCTTATGTTGATTCCAATGGTTATTTGATTTGGAAGACTCCTGTCCCTGCCAGCGTCGCTTTTCTGATGAATATGGTGTTGAATAATCCATTTCATAGCTAGAATTTCCATAGCTCCTCTCCCTTTGGCCCCAGCTTTTGGGCTTGAACTTCTTTGGTGACGAAGATGATGGGATGTCACCTTGAACATCTAACATCCGACCTTTTGCTCGTGATTTTGGAGTGCTACTAGTGCTTCCTTTTTTGTCATACTGCATACCTTTCCTTTTCATGCCAATCTTCCCTTCAGGTGCTGATCTAAACCCAAATTTCTTCTCTCTTTCTTGCATCTTCGATTTCTTGCTTTTAGGTGTTATGCCTAGTACAGATCTAACTATAGACTGTAAAAAAAAAAGGTAGTTTTCTCATATCAGAAAATAATCAGGAGCATAGTTTAACAGCTTTTATCTGCTCATTGTTATCATTATACTCATTACTGTTGACGTAAGATGCAGTCTCTTCCATTGTGATTTGTAAGGGGCAAAGGAAATTAAAAGCGGCTAAATAAGTTACCCCATTAGTAATTCTGCAGCCACGAGCAAAATGTCCTTCACCACCACACTTGTAGCATAAGATTGGAGGGACAACTGTCCCAATTTCTCGTCTAGGCTTTGCACATCCCTATTGTTTAGAAAAAATTCCAAATAACAAAATCTTAAATTTGTGGCCAAAGAGTAAAGAAGATGACTAAAACAGAATTAAGTACAAATTTGGAATTCAGCAGCAACCCACAGCTCCAGTGTGACCCAATTCTGCACAATTGTAACACGACACCACTTTCGAAGAACTATCTAACGCGACAGCACAACAAAGATGTCCTCCCATTTTGCAGACATAGCATTGAATCTCCTGTAGAAATCCATTAGTGGAAACAACTTAGAATATGGCTATATGCCCACATAATTTGAGTTGATGCTGTCAAAAAATATTTTAAATAATCATTCAGGTCCAAAATTTAAATTAAATACTTATCTTTTTCTATCTTACCAATAGTTTCATATTAATTTCAATGTACTCGAAAACAAACTAACATTTAAGTAAAAAATTCTTTGACTTTAGTTTGACTTGAAGTTAAGGGTGGAAAAAAAAAGAAAGGAAAACAGGAACATAATGGAGACGTGGGCACAAGTTTCAATACTTAACAGACTATGCCTGGATCATCACGCTAATTTAATGGTTTGATGCAAGTCAAATGTATCCAAAAAGTATGGTATGATACTATGTAGATACAAACATGAGGAATATTTGCTAACCACCATGACACCATCCCCCTAAAAGTTATAACATGAAATAAATAAATTATTTTGATTTCACAGTGATGTTCTCTATTGAAGGGAGAGAAAAAAATTTCAATTATGGTCTTCTCCATACAAAGGCACGAGGGTGCAGAGGAACTAAGCCATTACAACACAATTTTGTAATAACAATGCCAAGTATTGCAATTGTGATGGTTAATAGTTTAGTACTGAGAAACTACCTTCATATCATCAAGTGGATAGTTGTTTGCACATGAAAACATATCATGGCCCACACCACAGCACTTAAGGCAAACCTTTGAATCCTCAGATGCATTTTTGTTCTTTTCTGGGCAATTTTTTGCCTTGTGACCACTTTTTTTGCAAGTATAACAGTATTGACCCTGCCAAAGGACATAGGATAATATCACAGATGTAACCAAGCAAAGTAAAAAAGTTAAATCTCAAAAGATAGGCATAGCACAAATTCAAAGAATATATCTGATTTTTTTCTCTTAATAGCCTAAAAATAACAGAATTATAGGCAAAGATCAAAACAGGATTTTGAAAATTAGACAGCATCCCATCAAGCATAGGGCACTAGCAATGTGAAGGTCCCCTAAAAAAT
The DNA here is from genome assembly GCA_037678475.1 of x Bolboschoenoplectus mariqueter. NCBI lineage: Eukaryota > Viridiplantae > Streptophyta > Magnoliopsida > Poales > Cyperaceae > x Bolboschoenoplectus > x Bolboschoenoplectus mariqueter. The sequence continues at coordinate 3,379,251 of CM075266.1, read as the reverse complement.
TAACTGATTCAGACATAAAAACAATAGAGATGGAAATCAGACATGGCAGTAGCAACAGCCTGCCTATTTATCTAATCCATGGGCATGGCTAGAGAAAAAATTCACCGAATTTTCTTACCTTGCACTCAATTGAACCACCATAACAAATGTTAGGGAGACTAGCAGAACTGAAATCTGATGTTACCAGTTTGGTAGCAAAAGCAAAACTCAAAAAGTTTCTTCATTCTTTGGGGCATTTTTTTAGCCTTTTGGTCCTTTGACTTAATTAATGTTAGAACTGAAACAAACAAAAAAATGCAAGAAAAACCGATGATCACACAGAACGGGACCCAACCTGAGTGCAATCTTTGCCGGAGTGGCCAAATTGGCCACAGCGAAAGCATGGCTTCTTCTTCTTCTCAGCAGGGCAGTTAGCTGCCATGTGGCCTTCTTCACCACAGTTGAAGCACATCTGTGAGAGGGTCTCACCAGGATCAAAGTATCTTGCTCCACGCTGTCAATAGGAGCAAACATAATTAGCTTATTGGAGACCATGAGTTACTTTGGCTGCAACTTTATGTTCAAGCCTTGAGGCTAGTAACTTGTTTCTATCACTCCAATTAAACTCCAAAGAACTTAAAAGATAAAATATCTGACAAAGAGAGACCAAAAGAGCTTTGCTACTTCTTATCCAGCACGCCAAGTAAATTTAAAAGAAATAGGGTGTGCATCAATGGCAAGCTCAATTCAGCAAGTAATTCAAAGAGAATTAACATATCATACTTACAAGAAGCCTCCGAAGGACCTTGTTATCTGGCGCTTCATTCCCTTCTGTAAGAACAGGTTCTTTGGTGTCAGTAGGTTTTGCACCAGTTACACCAGCCTGAACCAGAAAAAAAAACATAAGTGAAAAGGTTTCTAGTTTATTTGTCACAGAAACACAAAGGGAGTTATCTCCTCTATAGGTTTTTCTCTCTCTAGTATGTATGGTGCAAAATCATATAAATTTGGTACCATAACACCATCATTATAGACTGATGCCAGTAAAAAAGGTAACCTTTAAGGACAAGGATTTGAATGTTAATAAATCAAGAAGAAATTAAAGGAGAAAGGATAGGCCCTAGCCATGCTTACAGAAGAATTGCATACTTCAGGGGCTGCGGTTATAGTTTCTGCTTCCGATATGCCAGCCTGTGGCTGAAAAATCATGGTAAAAAATACTTAGTGTCCCTTAACTACAAATCTCAATGAATATTATCTTTCTTTCTTTTTTTCACGGTTTGTTCTAAACTAAAATCTTGATCCTGAAGCTCTCAGCATATTTAACCACTCCTTATAACTCCTCTTTGATGATGATCCATGCATGTAAAAAAGCCATCTTAAGGCTGTCGTGATTGTTCTCATTAATTGCTTAAAAAACATTTAGTAATGCACATACAAAAAATGAAAAGAAAGAAAAAAAGAAAAAAAACAAATCTCTAACACACGAGTTTGAACTAACCTGTTGAACTAATAAATCCACACAACTATAACAAGTCAAACAAATTGATTTGTAATGATAATCACTGAGAAAGCATTTTTATATGAATCTAAATAGAGTTCTGAAAATTCCAAAAAGTACTCACTAATAGATGCCATTAGAGTTTAAGGAAAGTGCGATATTATCCACATCATATATGAGGTGTATGACTCGATATCTATTAAGAAACTGATTAATTTGAATTATCAGCTCATAATTTCCATGTACATTCGATATTTTCAAATGAACACGATGACTTATATTAGATCCAAATTAAACTGACAATGCTTCTGGGCGGTGCGCATTAGGGGGTTAAATCAAAGTTTAGAAATCTTGGTGAAATTTAGCCCTTCTATGTTACCTTCCCCCAATTTATCTAATTCAACCCTCCAAATTCACGTACATAGAAATTTTCTTTGAATCATAAAGCACGCGTGACTTACAGTTTCGCCATCAGCAACATCTCTCTCCTTCTTCTTCTTTTTCACCCGCTTTTTCTTCCTACTCCCTTCGCGGCCAGTTTTATTCGCTTCGTTCTTATCCAGCTCCGCTTCGTCCGACGAGATATTTACTAAAGAAGCCTCGACACTCTTTCTCTTCGCCTTGCTTTGCTTGGCCTTCTCTACAATAGCTAGGGATAGATCCTCATTTGCCTCCTCATCATCGCTACTCGTCAACACCACCACTGTCTCCGCCTTGTCGACCTCGTCGGACGGATCGGACTTACCAGCGTATCGCCACCGCGTTGCCATGGAGACGTGGCGACAACAAGGCGGGGCAAAACAGCGAGAGAAAAAAACCCTAGAAATTAGGTTAGCAGCGTTTCGACGGTGCAAAGGAGAAAGGTCAAAAGAGGAGAGATTTCTCTGACTGACAAGCGGGTCCCAATAACTTCAAATCCAAACCCCCCGACCCGACCCGACCCGACCCGACCCAAATGTTAATTGGGTTCGGTTGCGGATCCGATAAATTGGTATCTGTGACTTGGGCCTTGTTTTCATCCGCTTACGCAGCCATTTTTCGTTTTAATCCAAAAAAAAGTTGATTTTATTTTTTTTCACGGGTGTGGCATAATTATTAATGGAAATTGGAACCAGCTGAGTAATTAATTGATTAATTAACTGAAATGAAAATCAACCCAAATAAATTGAATTTAAGTACATTGATGTTGTAAGTTAGATTACCATGGAAATTGTGCTAATATAATATTGACAAATTTTGTAGTTTACTTGGTTTTCAATTGTCAAAATTAAGACGAAAACGAAAATTAAACCATCTAATTTAATGTACTAATACTACAATATTGATATAATTAATAACTGTAATATTTTGAGTTTTTTTTCAGCTATGAAAACTGCACTTAGAAACAAAAATAACCTATCATAATGTTTAAACCGAACCAAACTAATTGAACTACGAAATCAACCTATTTTATTCAAAATAAAATTGATTTAGTTAAAATCAAACAAATTAAATCAGTTTCATGTTGTTTTAATTTGGAGATAATTATCATTGTACCTACTAAAACTCCCAATATATTATATATCTTAAGAAAACACTAAAAAAATAGTTTTTTTTTATTTTTACGTTTGATTTATGTGTTTGATTGTTGCATGGGTAAATTTATGAGCATGTAAAAATTGTATTTTGGATGCTACTTGGGTCGACTTTGATTGTCTAAATATCATAAATGTGAACAGATTTGATTGAAAATTTTATGTATAATATATGCAAATTATGTAAGAATCAATTTTATGTAAATGAATATAAGAATAATTTTATGTATAATATATGATGCGTTTATTTGAATTTTGTACAAATAAATTCATTAACATATAAAAAGGCATATACTATATGTTATCTATAAATTTCAATGATCTAAGGATTATAAATTAATTAAAAATACAAACAAACTTATTCGAACTCGTTGTAAGTACATTCAACTGAATTTTATGCAAATTATGTTGTATCTATTTGATTTGTTGTGAATAAAAACACATGTAAACTAAAGTCATAAAGACATAGTATATTTGTGAATTTTAATTATTACAAAGACCTAAATTGATAGAAAAAAAAAAGACATGAGCATATCCATTCAAACGAAATGAAAACGCATTCTAGTACAAAATTTGTCGGGATTTCATGTATATATTAAGAAGGTGAAAAATTAACATTTTTTACCTTTATTTAAGTCAGTACACAAAAGAATTTTATTTGTATGACAATAACAAACAAGATTACATTAGACATTTCATCGAGCACCTAATGTAGATCAAATAAAACAAATAAATCTATTCATTTTTCACACGAGAGGAGATGAGAGTGTATACCTAATCAGATTGTCAAATCGCTTGTTAGAGAGAAGCCGGTTTCTCTTCCAGATCTCTTGAAAATATTTTCGATCTCTTGTCAGTTTTAAAAGAACCTTCCAACTTCTCAGTTTACCTTGAATCTAAACGATAAACTAATACACTTTCTCAAATAGATGAATATAAAATTTAGAACATAAATCCAACTACCTTGATCTTCAATAAACAATTTATTTCATTACATCATTATAGAAAATAATTTTATACCTTATATATATTATATTTATTTGATTTATCTCGATATTTTTTATAGATGTAAAAAATATAAGTCGAAGCATATCTGTGAGCTTTGGTGTTATTCCAATAACATTTTTTTCTTTTCAAATTGATTGAAGACATTAATAGACTCGGTCAAATACACTAACACAGTATAAATACATTTTATTAGAATTTTATATGCAATGTTTCTCGTAGCTTTGATTTAGCTTGGATCAATCTATGCATACATAAAAAAAAACGTTGTAGTATATATGTGAGTTTTAGTGATACTAGAATTATATATGAGGCATAATTAATTAATTTAACATATGTATTCAAATGAAATATGAATACATTCTAATAGAATTTCACACGTAATATTGGTCAAACCTATTTGATTCAGCTTGAAAAAAATCAATGCAAATGTAAATGACATATAATGTGTGCGTATTCGTGAGTTTTGGTGCAAGGACAAATGACGTTTAAATGGTTTAAAACATGAAAATTTTCATTCAAGTTCGTACATTTTATTAGCTCGTATGAATATTCATGCGCATAGGAAAAAAAAAAAACACATAAGTTGGAGCAGATCCGTAAGTTTTTATAATATTACAAACACAAATACACACAACATAACTTGGAGCGTGGAGGGGACCCGGCCGAAGGGAAACAGCGAACCCATTCTATTTTCTTATTATTATTTAGCATATTTAACCCTGTGTTGGGCACTTCTACACCATACGGCGCACGAGTTACTGACAGTAGGACCCACTGAACAGACTTGTATTTCGGATAGTCTGGTCCATGATGTCAGCGACTCGGCACATCTTTTGCTGCACTCTATGCAAACTTACAAATCCCCAAAATAGCCCTGGGTGGGCATACCCTCTCGCCCCTCTCCTCTCCTTTTCTCTCCTATTCGCTTTCGTGGTATCATCGCTCCTTACTTCCGCCTCTCTCCTTCCCTTTTGTCAATTCTAGTCTCTCTCGCGCTCTCTCTCGCTCCTCCTCCGGCCACCGCCGGCCCGATCACTGCCGTGCCTCATTCTCCGCTGTCTTCGCTCATGACGACGATGACTCCGCCTCCTCTCGAGGTAAGCACGCGCCTAGAAACCCCCCCTCCCCTCTCTGTGCAAAAACCCTAGCAGAGAATACACGCAGTCGGTTCTTCTCCGTTGATCTGGATCGTATTATGAGCTACCAGATTACTTTACTCCGTTTATTGGGACCGTTATTTCATAAGGGTGTACTAGGTATGTGGGGAAGGGAGGGTTAGAAAAAAAAAATGTTCTGTTTTCTGGTTCTTTCTCGGGGTGGCTTCCCGTGATAGTAGCGGAAGACCTTGAGATTTATAAACCATAGGAAAAGTGGGTTTGAGTAGTGAGGGTTTTGATTGCTATTTGATCTGCTGTTTTATGGATCTGAGGATGTTGTTTTCCTGGGAATCACAGGAAGCACAGGAGGATGAGGAGATGCTGGTCCCACATCAAGAGAATGTGAATACTGATGAAGTGCAACAGCAAGAGCAACAAGAGTCACAAGAGCCAATGGAAGGTGATTAGTTAGTTTCAGTACTATGGATGTTCTGCATACAATTGAGATATTTTGTGATTTATAAGTTTCTTTTGTGATCATGTAACTTGAAAGATTTTATTTTTTAAGTGTGGGGTAGAGTAATTTTTGAAACTTTTGGCACACATTAGGAATATTCAGGATTAATTTGAGAAAGTCCCCATATGTTCTTTTCCATTGACTTTGATTTGCTAAGCATGACTAGGAGAGGAATAAAAGAGGTGATTATGCTGAAAGAGAAAACCCTTGGTGTGTTTTTTGTGCAACTTACATGTTTTGAAATGCCATCGACTCCTGCATTTTCTTTTATTGAGATTTCTGGGTGCTAATATGGTAGATATCATGCTGTCTTTGTTGGAAAAAGTGACGGTGCAGTTTCTTTATTATTCTCTTGTTGGTTAATTGATTAACAAATTAAGTTTTCTACTGTAAAGTTTTTGAAGAAAAAGGGGCTATTCAATTCCAAATATATATTTTTTTTAACAAGTCTACTATATCAAACTATGAGAGAGGGGTCCGTGGTGGAAATGCTAAAAGTTTAGCTGTGCTTGTTTAGTGTATCAAGCATATGTTGCTGTTGCAGCATGTGTTATCTGTTGTACCCTTTTTGTATGTTAGGAGATGGGCGATTTTTTCAATGTACTTTTCTGGCAAGTATTTGTGTTTATTAAATATTGAAACATATAACATGAGCATATATGAAAGAACTGAGTTGGCTGCCAATTTACGTCCCTGGGACTTCTGTTGGCGGATCAAACATTTTCCCACCATATCCTGACAATAGAGAGTCCTGTCAAAAAGAGCTAAGTATTTATGTTGCTTTGTTGCTAACTTTAACTATTAGATTTGTTAAGTAACTGATCTAGGAAGAGAGCGACAAAATTGAATTGAAGGAAAGGTTATTTCCTTTGATCGAGTCATTGAAACATAATCTAATTCTAAAATTTTAATCCCTTTTGCTGTTTCTTTGGTGACAGTGGTGGCACAAAACGAAACAGTATCAACTGCAGAGAATCAGCCTACAGAAGATCCTGCAACATCGAGGTTCACATGGACCATAGAGAATTTCTCAAGGCTTAACACTAAGAAGCATTATTCGGAGTCATTTGCTGTTGGAAACTACAAATGGTAAATAGAAAAAATTACCTTAAGTTCACTTTTGCAACTCAGCACTTATGCTTCTCCTGGCTGCTGCTAATGATGCTACTGTTTTTCCAGTTAAAAATGTGAATTAGATCTTCCTTTGACACGGTGTTCTTAGCCCATCTGTGGCAATTTTTATATTGGTATATTTAAACAGAAATCAAATCTGGACTTTCTGAAAATGATATAAGTAGTAGCTAAGATGTCACATGAAGCTTTGGCTTATTTCACGTACCTAGGTCATACCAATGGAACTGAACTTGAATTAGGTTATGAAAGCTTTAACTTATTTTACTGTTTCTGTGCTTTTTGATGTTTGTAAATAGATTGGTTCTCATATGAAGCTTGGGTCTTTGGGTAATGCAAAGTTCAGTCAAAGATTGAATCTTCAGCGAATGGAAACTTTACCATACTTGTAGTTCTGGTTGGGCACATCAGGACTTAGTATCTGGTTTTGTTTGTGGACAAGTAATTGTGACATTTCCGGGAGAATTAACATGTAATTTTAATGATTAATCTTTTTAGGCGGGTGCTAATTTTTCCAAAAGGAAACAATGTGGATCATTTCTCGATGTACTTGGATGTTGCTGACTCAGCAAGTCTGCCCTATGGCTGGAGCCGTTTCGCTCAGTTTAGCTTGGCTGTGGTAAATCAGATCCATCCCAAGTTGACAGTTCGAAAAGGTAACTTTTTTACTGGCTTGGCATTTTCATTCATGTACTTGTTAGTTTGTGTCCTTCTATTGATGTATTGTGTGCGCATGATTAAAAATTCTTTGATACATTTTGCTTTCCTAACCAACATCAATTACAGAATCAAGATATTGGCAGCTAAAACACAATGTGTGCACATGTGTGTTGTTTGTCAGTATTTATCTGGAAAATACGTTGGTATAACTGTGCTGTTCTTTTCTAGACTCATCACATCAGAAATATATAGTTCTTGTATCGAGTACTGCAACCATGTTGCATTAATTGAGCTGCCTTTCTCTTGGCTCCTTGTAGTTAGTCATGGAAACAACTGAATAGTACATTCTTCTCACTTCCTTATTGCATGGCAGAAACACAGCATCAGTTCAATGTACGTGAGAGTGACTGGGGCTTCACTTCGTTTATGCCTCTAAGTGAAGTGTACGACCATGGCAAGGGTTACCTACTGAATGACACTCTTATAGTAGAGGCTGAGGTGACAGTGCGTAAAATGCTCGACTATTGGTCATATGACTCCAAGAAGGAAACTGGCTTTGTCGGACTTAAAAACCAAGGTGCCACCTGCTACATGAACTCTCTTTTACAGACCCTCTACCATATCCCATATTTCAGGAAGGTATGGAAATCGTGAAACCTTACTTATTTACCTCTCTCCATTTCTTAGACAGCATTCTTTTGTCCTCTTCTTTTAACGTTGTGAGATCCTTGCAGATCTATATTTGGACTGTATAGGGAATGAATGATATTGGTTTGTGTATAGACACAATTATAATATTTGTTGGTTGCTTCTTTTCATTTATAAATACTGAACTGGGTTGATCAAAGCTAACTACATATGTTTTTGCTATCTTTTCAAACTTTTTCAATGTCCGCAATCTGCATTTGCTTAAATGTTTTGGACTGAATTCTACATGGATCTGAGCTGGAGCCTGTGCGTAGCTCACTAATTGAAACTCACTTATGGCTAATATGCATTTATGCATCTCATGTTGGGACCTTTGTCTCTTATGGATATGTACTTGCCTTGAGAACAACTCTGGTCTTTGGTTTACAATCTTTGTTAAACCCATTTCTCTTCTATTGCTTCAGGCTGTATATCACATGCCCACAACTGAGAATGACATGCCATCTGGGAGCATCCCGTTGGCTCTCCAGAGCCTCTTTTACAAGCTCCAGTACAGTGACAGCAGTGTTGCTACAAAAGAGTTGACCAAGTCTTTTGGATGGGACACTTACGACTCTTTCATGCAGCATGATGTTCAAGAACTTAACCGGGTTCTTTGTGAAAAATTGGAAGATAAGATGAAGGTATATACAAGTCTACTATCAATCCATCCCTTTTATAAGCCGAGTCCCCATTTAGGTTTAATCTCAATAGATTGCACTTGAAATAATACTCTGACAAATGATATTCGGCTTGATCAAGTTTGTATTGTAAGGCCTAAGGCTGTGTTCAAATTGGGCAAGAGGAAGAGGGGAATGTTCTTGCCCAAAATCTTCACCTTGCTCCACAGCTTAAAAACATTTCTGAAGGGTAGAGGAGGGTAAGGAGGGGATAAGAGGTTTTCAACTCTATATGAAGTCCCAAGCATCTGTATGCCCAATCATGACCTCCCCCCTTCCCTCTCCCTGCCTACAGTTTTCCAGAGCACTTAGATGTAATTCCAATAGAAGTGTCAAAGTTTGCAGACAGTGTATTTCGCATAGATGGTCAGTTTTTAAGTAGATAATACTTTGTTCTTTTCAGGGAACTGTTGTGGAGGGGACAATTCAGCAGTTGTTTGAAGGGCATCACATAAATTATATTGAATGTATCAATGTGGACTATAAATCTAGCCGGAAGGAGTCTTTTTACGGTACGTGATCAGTTTTAAGCAGTCTTGACACTATTTTAGCATGAGGATGCTAATGTAATGGGCTCTCTCATTTAATGTGAATAATAGACTTGTACTACTTAGGTCTGGAAATTCTGACATGACAAAGGATTACCTTGAGAAATAGGGATATGATTTGACATGCACTAAGTGAAGCCTTCTTGTATTATAATTGGGCATGATATGAAATTTCTCATGACTTGTTTTGGAAAAAAATGCTTCAGATCTCCAACTTGATGTTAAAGGTTGCCAGGATGTCTATGCATCTTTTGACAAATATGTTGAAGTTGAACGGCTTGAGGGTGATAACAAATATCACGCAGAGCAATTTGGTCTCCAGGTGAGTTTTAGCAACTTTTTTGTTTTGAACTCATTTTAGAAATTATCTATAAGTATTTAGAAATTTCATTGAATATGATCTGTATTGGACATTGCATTCTGGTATGGGACCTGTCCAGAGTGGTGTCAGTCTGCGTAAGTACTAGTTGATTTTGGCTGTTGTTAGATAAAAAGTTATTTTCCTGGAAATTTCCACTGATTAATCATATTTAAGCACAAACAAATATAAGTTGAGAAAGCACAATTCTAAGATTCTTGTAGTTACTTAAAAAAGTGTCTTGTTCTGAATCAATTATTCTGCAACATATTTTCTTAATTGCATTTATATAAATTTAATTTTCTTGACAGGATGCTAAAAAAGGAGTTCTCTTTCTTGATTTCCCACCCGTTTTGCAACTCCAGCTGAAGCGATTTGAGTATGATTACATGCGAGACACCATGGTTAAGGTTATCATCCACTATCATTGCTTTACAATCCTTTGTTTTTTTTACTTGGTATTACATTTGGTGTTGAAGTGTGTATCAATATTTTATATGTTGCTATTACTGAAATGGATCCATAGAATGGATTAATTTGACAATCGTATAAAATAGCTTCTAATTTTAAAATCTCACATTTGCAATATGATCTATAGTATATGTATATCATGCACATAAAAGATATGTAACTTAATGCAACTTGTTCTTCAAACACCTTAAAATTTGCAACTGTCCATATTTAATGGGCTTTGATGGAATATCAACTTTCACTCAAATTGCATGATATTGATACACAACCGATGAGGTCAACAATATACGTGGGTAGCTTTTTTCTATTTTTTTGAATTTTTTGACTTACATTTGAAAAATGTTGTCACAATTGTAAGTTTACTTGTTGTCAATGGATCGTAATTTAACATAATGTTCTTTAACATTGATACTTCTTTAAATCCAGTACTAGAAAGTGATTTTGAGGGAAAATCAAGTGAACAGTACAAAAGAATAAAATAAGTACATCTTAACACGAGTCAGTAACTTGACGTGAACTTAATTAATACAACAAGGATAAGCAAAATAGTAGGAAGTAGGGACAAAAAAGGCCATTGAATGTGTTTCATGTACTTACAGGTTCTATTCGTACTTTGTTTTATTGTTACTGTAGTTTTTTTGTCTTTTGAAATGACGGCTCATGTGAGTCCTGGCATCCATTTCTTTTTGGATGCCTTTTGGGGAATTGAATTGCATCTCTTTAAAGAGGCTAGGCACATCACCATTAGTGCTAGGCCTGTGGATTTTGTTACTGTAAAATTATTTGTAACTTGTTGTTTGGATTTTGTTTTTAGTTAATTTCTGTTGCAAATATCAGATAAATGACCGTTATGAATTCCCTCTTCAACTTGACTTGGACAAAGATGATGGCAAGTATCTTGCTCCTGATGCCGATAGAAGTGTCAGGAACCTTTATACTCTTCACAGGTACTCAACTGCCGCTTTATTATTAACATCCACTTTGTTTTGATTGCTGTATTAAGATGAGGTTTATGATACTGCATACTAGATGACAGGTACATGCTGGCATCTGTTAGTTTGATAGTGTTGTGGAGAAAGGTGGATGGAGTTATTTATTTTAAAAAAAAATGCAGTGTTTAAGCTTGTACTATGGCTTAATTTCTTACCCAAAGGAGCCTCAATTAAAGACCAAAATTCCACAAAAAATTGAGCCTTACATTTGACATTTGAATATATTTTAAAGAAATTATAGTTTAAATTTGACTCGTCTTGCTCATTTGGTGTTGATGATCTTTTGTTTGCTAACTGTTCTCTAAATTTTTGGTACAGTGTTCTTGTTCACAGTGGTGGGGTGCATGGCGGACATTACTATGCTTTTATTCGACCATCTCTCTCTGATCAGTGGTATGTTTTTGAAATATTTGTTCATTTTCTGTGGGTTATGCTTGTACCTGGCCATGCATATATATTTTTCCTGATTACATGTATTGTAGTCTTAAAGATTCTGGTAGCACTACATGTAACTGGTTTCTTGTCTAGTCATGTAGTACTTTTTTTTTCCCTTTTGTCTTGTTTATTTCAGTTTTTGTAGCGTATTTGAGGCTTACAATTTAAAGGATTTGGGGTACTAAATTGAGGTTTACAATTTAGTACCAATGCTCTAGAGGTTACATGCATCATTCCTTGTTATTAATTGTCAGGCAGGTTTGTCATCATTTATTGGTAATTTTGGATTGAGGATACCTGGTATTTCAGGTTCAAATTTGATGACGAGAGAGTAACAAAGGAAGACATAAAGAAAGCATTAGAAGAGCAATATGGTGGTGAGGAAGAGGTAAAATTTTTTTGAACACTGCAAACCAAGAAGATTATTTATAAATTATTCAAATTTAAAACTTCTTCTTTTCTTTGTCCTGAATCAGCTGCCTCAACTCAATCCCGGCTTTAACAACACCCCATTTAAATTCACAAAGTATTCAAATGCATACATGCTTGTCTATATACGTGAGAGTGACAAGGAGAAAATCATGTGTAATGTGGATGAGAAGGACATTGCAGAGCACTTGAGGGTACTTCTTTTTGTATTAAATGTGAAATTTGCATTTTGTATGTGTATTTTTGAGGTTTGCTAATGTACTAACCTTAGCATATTGACTGATATGCTAACGGGTTAAATTTTAAGGTTTCATTTTCGAAATTTTGATTTAAGTACCTCAATAAATTCTTCATATCAAAATCTTGTAGAATATTAAAATTTACCATTTTTAGACTTTTTTTTAACTATTTTTTTGGAATTTTCAAAGATAGCCTTATTTGGCATACAAACTTTTTTTTAGTTTGTTTATTTTTGAGCCAAATAAAGCCATCTTTGAAAAATCCAAAAAATAGTAAAAAATTCTAAAAATGGTAAATTTTGGTATTCTACAAGATTTTGATATGAAGAATTTATTAAGCTACTTGAATCAAAATTCTGAACAGGAAAACATAAAAATTTGACCTGTTAATGTTAGTACATTAGCGAAACTCATATTTTTTTCCCTCTTTGTTGTGCCTCTTGTCATGTATATTGTTAATGAACTGATTTTGCAGATGAGGTTGAAGAAAGAGCAAGAAGAGAAGGAGCACAAGAAGAAAGAAAAAGCCGAGGCACACCTTTATACCATTATAAAGGTATTAGCTATGTTCCTTTTCTTTATTATTGATATATTCTCCAATATCTGAACCCATTTGTATTGGTTTTGAATTCTCTTGATTTGTTTAAATGCTAATAAACCTGTAAAGGTTGCACGAGATGAGGATCTAAGCGAACAGATAGGGAAGGATATATACTTTGACCTGGTGGACCATGACAAAGTCCGCAGCTTCCGCATTCAGAAACAATTACCGTTTGCTGCTTTCAAGGTACATCTTTACTTAATTTTGACGGTCGATGCTGCTTAATTAAAGATTGAGACTGCAATACATGTTTTTAAATTTTATGGAACAGCCACTGCAAGTTAGTTCCTTTTTCCTTCCTTTTCTTTGGCAAGCATTGACGATGGTTGAAGTATTATACCATATCGAAGAAAAATATAGGAAATATTGAATAGGAAGAACTCAAAAAGGGACTTAAGTATCGATATAGAATTTCCAGTTGTTACTCAAAAAGGGACTAAATATTGATCTACAATTTCCAGTTGTTACCTATATTCACTACAGCAGGTAATCAAACTCCTCCAGTTCTTGACATTTCGTAAACATGAATTCCTCCTATATTGGATGTCTATTTATGCAGGAGGAAGTTGCCAAGGAATTTGGTGTACCAGTGCAGTTCCAAAGGTATTGGTTGTGGGCCAAGCGCCAAAACCATACTTATCGGCCCAACCGTCCCCTGACAGCTCATGAAGAACTACAAACTGTAAGTTCTTTACTATTGACTATTTTGGGAGGTACTGGTAAAGTGCAGCCATTTAGCAAGCCCCTCTATGTTGATTCTAAACCAACATTACAAAGTTCACTGCATTTGCAATCTTTGTTGGTGCCTATAACATATATTTTACCTTTTGTAATATATAGGTGTTAGCCAAAAAATAGGGCATTGTCACTTGGTGCTGCAGTCCTTGATTTGTGTTATCCATTGATGAAGCCACGCCATTACTGATATAAACTAATATTGTTTAGATGACTTCTATGTTCTGATTATGTAGGTTGGTACACTTAGAGAGGTATCAAACAAGGCGCATAATGCTGAGCTGAAGCTGTTCTTGGAAGTAGAGCTTGGAGTGGTAATGCCTTAAAAATGTTTTGAGCATCTGCTCTAGATATTTGATTTGGGTAGTAAATTTACTTGATAAATCTTTTTACTCTGTTTGTTTAGGATTTAAGCCCGCTTCCTACACCTGATAAATCTAGGGAAGATATATTGATTTTCTTCAAGCTTTACAACCCTGAGAAGGAAGAGCTTCGGTATTTTCTCAATTTTATATAATTTTATATAATGTGTATGATTTTTTATTTTATTTTTTTTGATAAAAGAAGTTAGTTTGGCTGATGTAACATATTTTTATGTCTATGCTGAACTTAGTTATGTGGGGAGAATGTTTGTCAAGGCGGCAGGAAAGCCACTAGAGATTCTTGCAAAATTGAATGAACTTGCTGGTTTTCCAGATAATGAAGAGATTGAACTTTATGAGGTGCTTATACTTGCGCTTGGCTTAACATATATTATTATCAGTTTCACACTTGCACGTCAGTTTATACATGAAGCTTTCCAAATTTTGGATTTTCTATTTTGTTTTCGTCATGTCAATTTGCCATGGTCATTCTTACTTGTAACATGGATAATAACCGGTACATTTGCAGATACATTTATTTCTTGAGATAACTCTTATAGTACTTGCTTTTTTATCTGCAGGAGATCAAATTTGAGCCAAACATCATGTGTGAGCCAATTGACAAGAGAATCAGTTTCAAAAATAGCCAGGTGTGTTATGACATAACAAAGGCGTGTAAAATCAGTTCATAAATGTGAAGATTATATGGAATGACCCTCTTAAATTTATTTTTGTAGCTTGAAGATGGCGATATTATCTGCCTCCAGAAAACTACTTTATCTGACAGTGAAACCAATTATCGCTACCCTGATGTTCCTTCATTTTTGGAGTATGTCCATAATCGTCAGGTACAGTAAATATTGTATACCCCTAATACAAGTCAAAAATAAGGAAAAAAGGGTCTGATAGATCATAGAATGTAAACTCCGTCTTCTTCCCTGCCTCTCCTCTGAAGCTGTTCTCTGTTCCATACTAGAAGCCTTTTTCTTTATAAAATGGGAACTAGAAAAGAATTTGGATGTTTTAGGTTCATTACCATATATTTATTTATTATTTGATTATCACTCGGGTAATAATTTTGCTGAATGCATGCTGTAGGTAGTACATTTCAGACTTCTGGAAAAACCAAAGGAGGATGACTTTAGTCTAGAACTGTAAGTAAACTTCCATTACTTTATAATAGTAGTGAGCAAGAATATATATATATATATATATGTATATATGTTCATTATTTGAGTACCCAGTGATTTTTATCAGTGCAAAAAATGCAACCCCATATATGCTGAGTTGGCTGAGAAAAACAAAAGAAAAATGACAAACCCAAGCAAGAACAGAATGATCTTATAACATGACAGTGATTTATCCTTGTCTAAACCTGATGATACCAGCTTATATGTACCAGCAAACATGACTGATCTTATACATTTATCTTTTTTTCTCTGTTCCTTATAGGTCGAAGCTTCACACATACGATGATGTTGTGGAGAGAGTTGCACGTCACATTGGACTGGATGATCCATCTAAGATCCGTCTTACCTCTCATAATTGCTATTCCCAACAGCCCAAGCCTCAGCCCATTCGGTATAGAGGTGTGGAGCATCTCTCTGACATGCTTATCCATTATAATCAGGTGGGCTCATAGTTCTGACATCGAATGTTACCAACAGGATTGTTGTAGTATTTGAAATAACAAAGTTGCTACTCTATAGTGTTCCGAAAAAGCTGTTAAAGCACAAATTCTTCTTAAAAGATATAAGACAATTAGCACCTATCTATTACCAAGAACAGTAAATAGAATTCAAGTACAAAATAGGACTAGAAAATATACAGAATTTTTTGTACAAGAATAGTGTGGTAGTACCATTCCAGTACTAGTCATGGCCTTTTTGCATAAATGATTCTGTGTGAGACTAAAGGCTTTCCATTTAAGTCTTGTTTTCTGTTATCACTACCCTAAATGGAGCTTGACATCAGTTTCTTCAAGTATTCAAAAATTTTAAATTTTTAATAATATTAAGATGTACCATTGTTTTACAACCTAATGGTTTGGCATGCGCAGACTTCAGATATTTTGTATTATGAAGTATTGGACATCCCATTGCCTGAGTTACAGGGTTTGAAAACTCTGAAAGTTGTATTTCACCATTCTACAAAGGATGAGGTACATTGCAACCCAATACTTATCATTTTCTTGCATAAGCTGCTGTAAATATCTGTTATTGAATGCTTCTGATACAAATGATATTGGTGAACAGGTGGTGAGTCATACTATAAGGCTTCCAAAGAATAGCACCGTTGGTGATGTCATCAATGACCTGAAGTCAAAGGTACTTTGCTTTTAGTTATGTTTGAATTGTGTCTTCTTCACCAAGTACCTCTTCTACTGGTTTGTACTGCACTTGTTCAACCAGTTAGAATCATTTGTGGTACCGCCACTGGATGTGAATCTGAATTTGGTCGGAACAGAGACATTTCTCTGCAAAGATAGTCAGATAATATAAGCAGGTAACTTAGTTCTGACTAATCCGAACGATGGAGTTGTTGTATTATTATTCTTTGTACCAAGTGCTAGTTCTAGAATATTATTCTGTTCTCATAATATTTGCATGTCTAATTTTCTGGATATATGTTTCAGGTTGAGCTGTCTCGTCCAGATGCGGAACTTCGGTTGCTTGAGGTTTTCTATCACAAGATCTACAAGGTTTTCTTTTTCGTTGTTTCGGATTGTCTGTTTTTAGAGGCTGTAGATTATCAACTGGAGCTACTGACTGTGTATGGGATGAGCCTTTGCTTATTTCTTTTTGCCCCAGCAAACTAGGTCTTTGATTGTATATGATGGGTTAACATGCCTGCATCTAGCTCTGTAACCTGGTAGATGTTTGAGCCTGCATAAATAGGAAGAAAATAAAAACTGTTTTTCAGTCTACTGTGATCATATTAACCTTGGTTTTCTTTGTTCTCCATGGCAGATTTTCCCTCCCTTTGAGAAGATAGAAAATATAAATGATCAGTACTGGACTCTACGTGCAGAGGAGGTACTATGTCTTATCTCAGCTCCTGATATATTGTTGTCAACAATAAAATGTATATCTAGGATCTTACTTTTTACATCTGTTGGCGGCGAAGACAAGGTTACACACACTAGTAGTCATATTATCTTCCTTTTATGATCTTTTTCTCTCTAATTTGACAGATACCGGAGGAAGAGGCTAACCTTGGGTCTCAAGATCGGCTGATTCATGTTTACCATTTCATGAAAGATCCAAATCAGAACCAGGTATTGAGTGATTCTAGTTGGACTGTTTCAAGCAAAATTAAATACGCTTTCAATTACTTCATCACAACAGTTTCTGATTCTTGTGGGTTCCCTTGTGTTAAGGCAAAGTTTAGTTCCTATCCAATTGAAAAACCCAAAAGTACACAAATTATTATTTGTCTGTACTCTGTAAAGGAGGAGCAGTATATCTAAGTAAAATAAATAAATAAATTGAGGGAACAAATTTGGATTACTCGAAATAACTACCATATTTTGGCAGTTCCATCAGTGAATCTTCTGCTTTATTTTCATATCCAACAGCAGGTGCAAAACTTTGGAGAACCATTCTTATTGGTTATTCATGAAGGTGAGATTTTAGCTGAGGTGAAAAAGCGCATTCAGAGAAAACTTCAAGTTCAAGATGAGGAATTTGCTAAGGTTCTCTCCTTCTCTCTCTCTCTTTATTTCCCTAGTTTAACAACAAGGCCTCTCCCAAAGAGAAATATAGAACAAAATATTCACTATAAAGTCTCTATAGAAAAATGGGAGTAATTATTTGTATTTTGCTTTCCAATTGCTGATTCCACCAATAAGAAACATTCTTGTATAACAAGGGGGACTTTCAGGAAGTAGAATAGCCTCTCATTTTTCAGGGTTGTGACTGGTTTTTGAGTGTTGAAGAGTGCAAGTAAAATTTTCTTTCCTTTTGTTGTTGTAATGAAGTGAAGATGAATTTCTTTTTTTTAATCATAATTCATAAAAGATGATTTTTCCTTTATTCATTTGAAAGGACTGTATTTTATATTCTGTTCTTTTGTATTATGGAAGTTGTTTAAGATCTATAACCTTTTGATTCCAACAGTTCTATTTTTTTTTTGTTGAATTATTGTCAGTGGAAGTTTGCATTTTTATCCATGAATCGCCCTGAGTACCTTAAGGACAGTGATGTCATCTCCAGCCGTTTTCAGGTGAATAATGCTGGTCTATTGCTTAATCTGTTTTCTTTTTACGCATATATGATTTCTGTCGAATGTAACATTGTCCGATTGCATTCTAAATTGGATACAGAGAAGAGATGTATATGGTGCATGGGAGCAGTACCTTGGTTTGGAGCACACTGATACTACTCCTAAGAGACCCTCGATTGCAAATCAGGTATATTTAAGTACATATTCTGATATACGTCTTTTTCTTTCTAGACTGCTTTTTTTTTGTTTTTTTTTTTATAGAAAAAGACTTTTGCTCTTAATGTGCTTTCTATTTTCATGAGAAACAGGAGAGGTGCTTGAAAGATTAAAAAAAATATCATGCATCTTATACAATTAGTTTGTACAAAGTGCTAAGTTGGGATATATACAGATATTTACAGGTCATACATGTGAAATGTAAGATAGGTCCTATGCATCAAGCATTTTTTAAAAAAAAATAAGAAATTCTCCAGAGCATCTTATTCTGTCTAGAATTCTGGTTGACATGCCTTGCAATATTTTGCCAAGAAAATATTCAGATCTTTTCATTGCAAATCTTGATTTTTATGCAGAATCGGCACACTTATGAAAAGCCAGTGAAAATCTACAATTAGTGGTCAGGGAACTTCTCTCCTAATGGTTCATCTCTTTGATTCATCCTAGTTCAGAACTAGAAAACAAAAATGAGAGGAATTGATTAGATTGTTTGTTAAAGGTCCATTAAGAAACAAAAGCATTTTGACTTTACTTTGTTGCTGTTTTTTTGTTGTCTTTCGTTATAAAAAAAGGCCCCATTAGGAAAGATGTCTCGTTCGAAAAGTCTAGTAGTGCATAAAGTTTTGTTTTTTTTTGGCAGCGGGGTCATGTATACAGCAGGGATAATTAGTCTAGTGAATGTTTCATTATTGCCGTTTTTATTTTTACTTTTATATTTCTCTGTTCCTAATTTTTTACTTGGGCAAAAAGGAAAATTGTAAAACTTAACTATTGCTACAATTTTCCAGTTCTAAACATGATGTAAACATGTGGAAAGCGTTGCTATATTGAGGTCCTAATGCTGTACGTCTCATCATGTTTTGTCTCTCTTTTATTTTGTTAAGAGTTCATTGCTTCTGAGATTCAGTTACCTTACAGTAGATCAATAGAATGGTGTTTGGTATGACAATGGAGCAACAGATGGTGCTTACATCAGACGAAAAAAAATTTCGTTGTGCACAAATAGGTGGTAACGTACTCAAGATCTTCATATATTAGGATGATTCTATTAGAATATATGCTCGATGCATATATGTAGGAAAATATACTGTGTCTAGGGGCAGAGTTTATCCCATTTTCACTGATAAAAGGGCTCATTCATGTAGGGCTTGTATGTCAGTGATGGTGGATGAACTAAAGGGGCAATGTTTGGGGAACTATGTATCCAGTTATGTTAAAATTTCTCTTGTGATACCTGATTTAAAATGGATGGGACGTATTTGGCAGTCATACTAATTTGTTCAACAATGAAGTGAAAAAAGTATCAAAACAAAATATAATATTGTATGTGTGTTTTTTATAGTTTTAGATAGTTTGTTTATTAAATTTCATGCAGCCCATTTAACTGAGTTGTCCTTCCTCTCTTTGAGTTCGCATACGGCAAAATATTTCATCAGGAACGGACAAAAATCCCCTTCTATAAAACCACTTGTGCGAATCTCAATGATGGCCGCTACGATATTTGTTACAGTGTTCGTATGATTTTTTTTGTCTATTTTATCCTCTAGATTAGCTGTCCACTCTCAAGATACGAACTCCCTCTCCCTCATGGTTGGCTTGGTTAATTTGTTCAACATCACTCCCAAATCAAGTCAAGTTTCTGAACTCTCATATTGAAATTTTAATCATAAAATATATACTAAAATCACGTCTATCGGACTTAGAAAACATTCTTTAGCATCGGATTATCGAATTTCATATTTTCATACGAATATTAAAGCATTCTTTTAGTGCTATCAGATCCAAACTTAATTTGAAGTGCATCAAAATATATTTCGTAAAAATGAAACGAAACAAATAGGAAATATAGGTAATGAGATACATGTTTGAACAACAAGTGCGCCTGTAGCTCAGTGGATAGAGCGTCTGTTTCCTAAGCAGAAGGTCGTAGGTTCGACCCCTACCTGGCGCGATCCTGCTTTTTTTTAAACCCTCGCAATTGTATCTAAAATTTTGATCACGCATCTATTAAATAAATAGCATGATAATTCTATCATCAATGCCTCGGCAAATGAGACAAAAAAAAGACCTCGACCCTCTAAAACATTCAAAATAGACTTAGTTTCTGATGAATTTTTCTATCATAAGTTTCATGGTTTATAACGGATTATGCCAAACTATATGCATAATGCATTGAAGGTACGCAAATAAGATAGATTTTTTAGCCATTAAGTAAGATGATATGTTTTAAGGTATTAGATTGTTTAACCGCTAAGTAAGAAATTATGACATAATAGTAAATTTTATATGAATTAGATTTTTTTCATCCCTATATTTGCTCTAACTTATATAAAATGACTTAGACCGTCTCGTAAGAGTATTAGTTTAATCTTAAACTTATAATTCTCCTCTTAATACAATAATATATCAACGAGATTTGTAGTTTTTCATCACCTATCTGATTTTTCAAAATTTTAGTATATTTTCTCTTCCTCTCTTGCTTTCTCTTATTATTATGTTGGGATATCGTTAGATTTCCTCGACTTTATAACATCATGCACATTTTGGTATTTAAACGAAAGCATTAATCTAGTAGATTTTTAAGTCTGCAAGTGAGATTTAGTAGCAGTGTATTAAAAAAAATACGTGGCATGTGGGCACGGTACGGATTGCACGTGTCCGGGTATGATAAAACGGCACGCATGCTTAGACGTGTCGTATTTGACGTACCACGTGCCGTATCCTTATAAGTACCGTATTAGACAATAAACGCACTGAACACGACACGACACGTTCAAGTGTCTAGCTGGTACGTAGTACGTCTAGACACGTCTATTAAATTTTAAAACATAGCTATTATAATATACTTTTAATAGCTATTACAAACGCATTTAAAAATATATATATTATTGTAAAAAAACTTCCTTCATTCTATGAAATATTTTCTATTTTTTCTGATGTTTTTTATTTTTTTCTGATGTTTTTTATTTTTTTCAAATTTTTAAATATTTTTAATAATTAAAATCAGAATTTTAAATTAAAAAGATTAAAACGCGTATAGATACTGCATACCAAGACGTGTCATGCCATTCAAAGTGTCGTTCTTAGTTCTATTATAAATAAACACGATATGGTACGGCATGTCCATTAGCATGTATAGACATGGTACGATATATTTATAGATCGCTATTTAGTAGATTTATCAATAAAAAATAAAACATCAAGGAAACAAAATTCAATCCATTTTCTTTCTATTGTCTACGAATTTCTCATATCAGTATCATCAAAGTGGATGCTCCAATTTTCTTGCAAATTTCTATTAAAATTAGCACGGTTTTTCATATCGTCCCAGGTTTGTTATGACACAACAAAGGAGTGTAAAATCAGTTCAGAAATGTAAAAATTATATGGAATGACTCCCTTAAATTTATTTTTGTAGCTTGAAGATGGCGATATTATCTGCTTTCCAGAAAGCAATTGTATCTGACAGTGAAATCAATAACCGTCTGGTACAGTAAGAAAAATGATAAACCCAAACAAGAACATAATTTATCTTTTAACATGGCAATGATTTTTCCTTGTCTAGATCTGATGGTACCGGCTTATATGTACCAGCCAATTACATATGATGATGTTGTGGAGAGAGTTGCTAACTTACATGACATGTTGGACTGGATGATCCGTCTAAGAGAAAGAATATACATTAAATAGATATATTACATCTTTTAGAAAGAGTAAATTTGGTATGCAAAATTTTATATTTACTCTGAAGATAATCATTTGGAAAGATATTTCCATCTTTCAAAAAGAAGGCATTTTTTGTAAATAAACTCTCATCCTTTTTTGGTGTGCAAGAAGAGTAAATTTTTGCTATGCTCAAAAGAATAAATCTAGACAGATATTTTTTTAGGGAAAAAAAGATGAGAGTTAAGTGACTCAAATCTTCAAATTTCATTAAAATATTACATTCACTTAATTGTGAACAGTAAAATACAAAATTATAGAAACCAACTAAAAGAGAGAGAGAAAAAAAGAAGCAAAAATTAAGAAAATTATTTACATCCTGTTCCAATCCTTGTATTTCTGCATCATTTCCCTGACCTTAACTATAAACCCTCCATGAACTCATCAGCAAAAAAAAAAAAAAATCTTCCACACCATTGTCGCCATGTAACAAAGCATGTTGTCAATTCAAGCACTATCCATTCTTTAGCTACTGATTTATTTGTAAGTGTGTGATGGAATGAAGCAGTCTGATATTGCGGATAGTGTGTCTGAATAGGTTCGATGGATTAATTGCGTAATATATTATATTTGGGTATTAATATAGTACTCTTTATTATGTCCCTTCACTTTTTCTACTGTCACTGTATGCGGAGTCCACGGATATTTTTTAGGAGATCTCATTTATGAGTATGAGTGACAATTGAAATATAAATAGAATAGAATATTGGAGATAAAAGTATATTTTTCTATTATATTTTGATCTCGTGAGTAGTTTGATGTGTGTATAGCCACTAGCCAACCAAAAGTAATGAATGTATCTGCTTCTGATATATGGGCCTGATGCAAGGAATTGGTATGCTGATTTGGATCAGAAGTTTTGATCTGAACAGTTATAACAGGGATATTCTAGGTATATAAAATATCTGAAGGAAGTGGAAAAAAACTAGAGAAGTTCATTCTTTAGCTGTTTAATTTATACAAAGATGGAGATTTGTTAATAGTTAATAATTTTAATAACTGTGATAATACTTTATAAAAATAAAAAAATAACTATAGACATATTATTTTTTTTATGAATTAATTGTGTGTTAATTTTTATATAAGTTAAAAATCATAATGTAAGTTAAAAATTATTTGATGTCACATCATCCTTTTTTCTTTAAGTCCAAATGCATGTACCTGTAAGCACTGTTTAGACATAGAGGTTCATATATTGAATTTAGAAAAATAAATGTATATATCTGAACCTAGGTCTAATACAGTGAATATGCATATGAGAATTTCTGGTATTCACCACAGAAAAAAGTTTAGTTGTAGAAATTTTCTTTAGACAGTCGTCAGGCGCTTTGTCTTCACTTGGATTTCACTCCCTCTCTGCGCACAACCAACTCCTCCTCCGTCTCCTTTCTTTTGTTCTAACAATTTCTTTATCAATTTTTCCAAATTCTCAACTCTGCCGCCTAACGCTCTCAAACCCCCTCCATGTCAGACAATCAGCCCCACTTCGCGCCGTGCCACGTCTCTCCTCACCCCACGCCATGCCGCTGCTGCTCCGATCACCGCCGAAGAGTCGACCAGTTACTGGCCGAGCTCGATGCTGAGCGCGCCGCCGCTGCCACCGCCGCGGCCGAGTCCATGGCCATGATTCGGCGCCTCCAGCGCGAGAAATCTGACGCAATGCTGGAGTCTAGGCAGTTCAAGCGGTTTGCCGAGGAGCAAATGGCGCGGTACCGTTTCGAGATCGAGGCGTTGGAGGAGGTTTTGGGGGAAAAAGAGGAAACGATTTTGTCACTGTCACATGAGCTCGAGGATTGCAAGAAGGTGTTTGATGATTTGCCTCAGTGGGTCAATTACACGGTTAGTCAATCAATTGTTCCTTTATCTTAATATGCTTGTAAACAAGTTACTTAGCAGATTTGGGGATCTTGGATGCTGCATTGTCACATTATGTTAGAAATTGTTGAATATTTATAATTGATTTGTCTATCCTTGCTTTTGTTCAAAATCGGATAACTGAATTGGGTATGTTTATAACCGGGCCTTTTCAATTACAATTTGGATCTTTAAATAGTTCATGACTGTTATTTACTTATGCAAAACCTCATATTAGCCTCATTATTCTCATAATTAGATTCATCCAATGAAAAGCCAACCCAGAATGGAAATATAGTCAAAAGAATGAAGAATAAACCATTTAATGTATTCGTCATGGTGCAATGTTCGACTGATATGGTATTGAAATTCTAGATCTTTTTCACAAGTTGGAACTGAGTTGAAAATTTCAATTTCTTTGTGTGTGCAAAATAAAAATGGAGAAGCACTTTGATTAATTATTTGCATTGTCCATATAATTTTGCATATTATACTACAGTTGGATGATGCGACAATAATGGAGAAACAGGTCGTCAAACAATCCCCAAATTCTCCAAATCAGATTAGACATTTGTCAAGCTCTAGCTCTGGGTCTCGACTCGATTTTGACAATTATGAATACGATGATATCGCTGAGCCGGCATGCACCATAGACACTGTGCACAGTACTTCAATACCAAACTATGAAGAACTCAGGGATAGTAAATCTAGTTCTGTGGTGGGTATGGAGGTAGAGGAGATCAGAAAGCTATGTGAGAGAGTGAAGGTGCTGGAGAAAGAGAGAGAATCTGTGAGGCAAGTAATGGATTCTATGGAATTGGAGAAGAATAAGGGAGTTATATTGAAGGAGATTAAGCAAAAGTTGTACGAGGAAGCGGTCCCACAGAAGAAGAGGGTCGTTAAGCGGGGTGGTTTCTTCAAGAGGTTCTCAATTTTACCAATCTTGAAGGTAGTCTTTTGTAATTACAATTCACTGCTTTAAGCATTAAACAATACAAGAAGGCCTCAACAGGATTTATTTGCACTTAACACCTATTACCTGTCCGCAACATTTTTGTTTCTTTTGAAGTACTGTCCACAACATTTCCATATCCGCAGTTACCACAAGACATTACAGAACACCTAATTGTTAGATTAGAGTGGCTTTGGAGGCACATTTAGTTATATATTGATAATGACTTGGTAGAGGCACATTTAGTTATAAATTGACAATGACTTTAGGCACATTTAGTTATATATTGACAATGACTTCGTATATTTGCAAAAGATCTAAGAAATGTGGAGTTATTTGGTACAAGTACTTCTGGTGTTACTGTGGTATTGCAAAAGTTAATCTTATAGATTCTGCTTTATGTAAGCAATTTCTTGAGTTCTAGCACTAAAAATATTTGTATTTTTCTTCTTTTCTTCTCCAGTTCTCATTCCGATGGATGAAATCCACAATTTTCGCCAGAATGAAACCTCTGCGAATTAGGTATGTTAACACACCTTGGAATACATTGTTCAAGTTCTGCAATCAGACTTTTGCTCAACTGGTACTTTCTCTTGGATATATTAGGTACCCGTTTGGTCAAACAGCAAAAAATGTAGGCTTGTTAGTGCTTCTACATATGTTACCTGCCCCAAGACAAAGAAAAAGTCTTTGCTTAAGAGAGCCAAAGGGTGTTTAGCTTAAAAGTGCATCAATGCCAATGCTGAAGCAAGTGTGTTTATTATTATTATTATTTTTTTGTATCGCTAAAGTGCTTGTTTGTTGGTTGCTATTTTAGCGATCCAGCTTCTTGGTATTATTAGTGTTGTGCTCTGTGACTATTTTCTACCCCACTTGTTTTTTTTTTTCTTTTTAATGCTTGTGTAAATTCTGTTCAAATTTGGATTCATTACAACTTTTGGTGTATCAAACTATGAAAATTAATCCATTTTGGGAGAATTAAATCTTGTAATTCTGTGTACCCAGCCTAGTCATGGCAATTAGAGAGAGCTCATCCCCCTGCAATGGTGATTTATGTTCTGAGTCGTTCTACTTTTTATAGTTGACATGTTTCAGTCTATGTTCCTCATATGTATATTTATACCAATGGGGATTTCTAACAGTAAATGCAAATAGAATGATGGTAAATTGTTGCATGGTGTTTAGCAAAGAGGAAAAATTGCATCTTTTTCTTCTCTAAAAGTTGAGGTGGCAACATTAAATCTGACATAAACCCTCTGAGGAACACATTCTGACCTGACAATGAATCATCTGAAGTAGCTAATCTACTTGGCCAGACTTTCATGGCAAATTGACATGATCTGAATGAATGAGTATGACACATGATCTTTATTTGAGAGAGAGGGATCCAATCACCCAATGCCTTTATATATATAGATAATTGTTAATGTGCTATCGTTAGCATTTCGGTCGGAACGCTAACGATTCAGATTTTAAGTTTGTGCGTTCGAAATTTTAATTTAAGTAGCTCAATAAATTTTTCATATTAAAATTTTGTAGAATACCGAAATTTATCATTTTTAGAGTTTTTTAACTTTTTTTTTAAAGATAACCTTAATTGGCATACAAATATTTTTATTTTTATTTATTTTTGAGTCAAATAAAGCCATCTTTGAAAATTCAAAAAAAATAGTTAAAAAACTTTAAAAATGATAAATTTGGTATTTTATAAAATTTTGATATGAAAAATTTATTAAGCTACTTAAATCAAAATATCAAACACATAAATTTTAAATCTGAGTCATTAATGTTTCGGCTGAAACGCTAATGATAGTAGGTTAGTAATACTTTATATATATATATATATATATATATATATATATATTATGGTGAAGGTAATGTCTAATTCAAGCCGGACAAGGCAAATTATGGTGGTGGGACCTCACTTTTTAATATAAGAAGATGAAAAATTAAAGTATGTATATTAGAAACCGTAATGAATATTTTTGATAAATAGAAAATTTTTGAATATTATTTGTGAACCACTTTTTTTAGTTCGTGAATGTTGTTTGCGAATTCTTCTATGATATATTTTATATAGTGAGTTTATAAAATTATAAAATAGGTTGACGAACAATATATACGAATCAAAATTGATTCGCTGATAGTAAATGTGAACTTTCTAATTTTAAATATATGCAATTTTGAACTCCTTTATTCTCATATTTTTTATTTTAATATTATTATTTAAAAAAAAAGTGTGGGACCTCCCAGATGTTCGTACAAAGTTGGAGAAGATCCATCCATCCATACATAAGTGGGCTTAAATAAATGAATGGGCTATTTACCAGACTTGTAGATTACAAGGCTTTTAAAAGAAGCTCACTTTTTATCATTCCTCTCTTCCTCTGGCTGTAACCCTAAACCAAACTATCATTCTTCCATTTCTACCCCCTGTTTTCTTCCTCCTCCTCCCACTGTTTTTCCTCTACCTCTGCACTCCCTTCTTTTGTTTTTTAAAGGCTTGGCAGTGGCTGCTAAATCTCTCTCTCTCTATCTCTCTCTCTCTCTCACACACACACACACACACACACACACACACACACAGATCACAGATGCCTCGTGGTTTTCTCGCTGTCACCAAACTAAAAATTACCAGACCCAAAATGAAAATTAAGAAGAAGAAAAGAAAACCCAAAACCCTCGAAACCTCACAAGACCATGACCGAGACTCCAACTTTGCGTTCAATCTCAAACAAACCACCTCTTCTTCTCTCACGCATTTCCCCATACAGCCTCTGGGCAACCTGCTCCTGGGCTCCACATCAAGAACCAATTTGCGAGATACTGGGCTCGGCGCACTTTGCCACCTCCCTGATGACCTCTTACTTGACATCCTGTCTCTCCTTGGTGCAACTGACCTTGCAGTGTTTTCGACTGCCAGCAAGTCGGCTTACGTGTTCTCATCCCATGATCCGCTGTGGCGATCCCTCATTCTTTCAAAATGTGAAGGACAGTTCTCATTCATATACTCGTGGAAGTATACTTATGTCAACTCGGTTACTGGTAAACCACCCCCCATACCGAAATCACTGAAGATTACAAATTTCTACTCAGACTACCTTTTCCAGAGCTATCTCTGTGCCAACATGGAATTTAAACCTGAATGGCTCAAAAGAGATAACATTCAAAGAAGGAGGGGCATTTCGGTTGAAGAATTTATATCCTGTTTTGAGGAACCAAACAAGCCAGTGCTTCTAGAAGGTTGCATTGACACATGGCCAGCCTTTAAAAAATGGTCGCGTGGTTACCTTTTAGAAACTTGTTCTGGGACCGAGTTTGCTGTCGGACCCGTCAAAATGCCACTAGAAAGATACTTCCAATACTCAGATTTAGTTCGGGAAGAAAGACCTCTATACCTTTTCGACCCAAAATTCGCTGAGAAAGTCACACAATTAGGTTTAGATTATGATGTTCCTGTTTATTTCAGGGAAGATCTATTCTCAGTTTTGGGGAAAGAGAGGCCTGATTACAGATGGATTATAATGGGCCCAGCTGGGTCAGGTTCATCGTTCCATGTGGACCCAAATTCAACGTCAGCTTGGAATGCTGTCATAAAGGGTTCAAAGAAATGGATCCTGTTTCCACCTGAAGTGGTCCCACCTGGGGTGCATCCCAGCCCGGATGGTGCTGAAGTGGCATGCCCGGTTTCAATAATGGAGTGGTTCATGAACTTTTATGGGTCATGCAGGGATTGGGAGAAGAGACCAGTTGAATGTGTATGTAGAGAAGGGGAGGTTATATTTGTACCAAATGGATGGTGGCATTTGGTGATTAATTTGGAGGAATCGATTGCAATTACTCAGAACTATGTAAGCAGGTACAATTTTTTATATCATTTGCCTTTCCACATTGGTACATTCAGGCATAATTAGAAGAATCTATTGCTATGGTCAAATTATGCTATCAGATAAAAGTGATCTTATAGTCCCATTTTTGTGTTTTGCTGCATTTTGGTATCCAGTTTGGTTCCTGAGCTACCAGTAAGTGCTGGACTGAAACTTGTTCGTGCTGGTTTGTATTGTGTAGTTTCTCTGTTAACTGGATTCTTGTACTGTCCTATTATTTCAGTGAATACAGTACCTGTACTAGTACCTGCTAGCTGGAATTTCAGCTTACTGACATGAAAATTTCAGGTTAATGGTGAACTGATATGATTATTATTTTTTCCTATCACAGGAGAAATTTGTTAAATGTCTTGGATTTCCTAAAGAAACCCAATGCAAGTGTGCTTGTCTCAGGAACCGATGATCGGGTTAACCTACACAATAAATTCAAGAAAGCAATTGATGCTAAGCATCCTGGGTTGATCAATCAGCTTGAGCTAGAAGCCCGAGAGAAGGCTGCCAAGCAGAAAAAAATGACCTTTTGGGAATCGGCTGCTGATTCTAATACGGGCGGTTTCAAATTTTCATTGTGAGATTTTGAACAAAGGCCTGAAATTGATATTCTTTTCCCTTATAGATGTGAGGTTTTTCTCTTTCAAGAAATTGGGATAGCAATGTAACTTTTGTTTTATTTCTAGTGCCTATTTGGCAAAATACAAGTACCATTCATTTATAAGATATTTATATGATATTTCTTCTTTGGATTATTTATTTCAAATTCTGTCTGATTAAATATTGCTGTCTGTGCCTCTTTTTTTTCCCTTCAGATACTGAATTAAATTAATTCAACAATTGACCACAGCTAGCAGTTAGGAAAAAAAAACATAAATTAGAGTTCAGGATTGTACAAAATTTATGCTTAACGATTTCTCTGGAAAGAGGTTCGAGGAAGGGATTTTTTTTTTTAATAAATTAGTGTTGTTTGGTTAGATTTTTTTGTAGGAATGTTAATATTTTAACCTCTTATAACCTTCAAAAACTACAATTTGTTACTCTCCAAATTAAGATGTAACAAAGGAACATAAACCAACCAAATTAGGAACTAAAATTTATTTATACACTTCATTCTTCTTATATCTTCTCAATTCTTCATTTTTCTTCATCTCACCTCCCATAAACCAAATAAGGTGTAAGAAAACCAAACAAGCTTCAAGAGAATTGCCAAAATAGAATGTAAGTAATCAGATATCATAAGCAAAACAGTAGATGAATATTATATCTATGTATTATATTTTTTTTATGATACCCTAAAATGAAGATGCGAACCACAAAGAGCCATAATTCAAAATAAATTTTGATTTTGAAGCTCTTTCCACCATGACACTCTGCAGTCTAAATATACAAACTAGAAGTCTAAATATATACAAACTAGAAAAAGACCGATGGTCGCGTTCTCTCCCCCTCTCCCTATTTTTTTCTCATTTCTCTTTTTCAGGGAACTAGGTTTCTTTCTCTACTCGCTTGATCGAGAGCTAGAATCTCTGCTTCCAATCGAGACAGGGAGAAAGTTGTAGTGATCATTATCTTTTTTTTCTTTTTCACAAATTGCCATATTCCCCTTTTTGAGAAGGAGAAAATCAAGAGGCAAACTGACATTTTGATCATTCATAGAAGCAGGTCGAAATCATATTAGATCGCCATGGCGATTCCCGCATCGACTATCGTTCCCCTGTTTGTGCTAAGGGGTCTTGCGGATAAGCTTTATGAGAAAAGGAAAAATGCAGCACTTGAGATAGAAGGGATAACAAAGAAACTGGCGTCAGCAGGGGAGCATGACAAGATTGCAGCTCTTATTAAAATGCTGACTGACGACTTCACCTATTCTGCTCAGATACATTGCAGAAAGGGTGGATTAATCGGACTAGCGGCAGTGACAGTCGGTCTGACCACTGAAGCTGGGCCCCACCTTGATCTCAAATACTTCATGTCCGATCACTTGGAGAACATTGTTCCACCTGTCGTCAACTCCTTTCTGGACCAAGAGAGCAGGGTCCGTTACTATGCATGCGAAGCTCTCTATAACATTGCCAAGGTTGTGAGGGGGGAATTCATTGTCTTTTTTAATAGAATATTTGATGCCCTCTGCAAACTCAGTGCGGATTCCGACGCAAATGTGCAGAGTGCTGCCCATCTCTTAGATAGGCTTATTAAGGATATCGTCACCGAGAGTGATTCTTTCAGCATAGAGGAATTTGTACCTCTATTGAAAGAGAGGATGAATGTGCTCAATCCGTATGTGCGGCAATTCTTGGTGGGATGGATCACTGTTTTGGATAGTGTTCCTGATATTGCCATGCTCGGTTTCCTCCCTGATTTTCTCGATGGTTTATTCAGCATGCTGAGTGATTCTAGCCTTGAAATAAGGCAGCAGGCTGATGGCGCTCTCTCTGAATTTCTTGGAGAGATTAAGAACTCCCCGGTAAGTCCTAACCCTCCAAATGTAGATTATGGTCGCATGGCTGAAATATTGGTGAAACGGTGTCGATCTACTGATGAATTCACTCGTTTAACATCTGTTATATGGGTCAACGAGTTTGTGAAGCTTGGTGGTGGCCAACTGGTGCCACATTATGCCAATATCGTGGGGGCCATATTACCTTGCATATCTGACAAGGAAGAGAAAATACAATCACTTGCATGTGAGACGAATGAAGCGCTCCGCAGATTGAGACCAGAAATATCTGAAGGATTTGATGTAGGGAAAGTTCTCCAAATAGCGAGGAGAGAATTAAATAGCTATTATGAAACAACTAGGATCGAGGCACTGCGCTGGATACAAAATATTGTTCTAAAATACCAAAATGAGATTATAATCCACATGGATGAAATCTTTAGTTCGCTTCTGAGTGCACTCTCGGATCCTTCTGAAGAGGTTGTATTACTGGTACTAGAGATACATGCTTGCGTAGCCCGAGAGACTCGCCATTTCACCGATCTTTTAACCCATGTACTCCATAACTTCAAATCCAATAACTACATCTTGGAAAAGAGGGGTCCTTTGATAATACGGCGGCTTTGTGTGCTTCTAGGTGCTGCAAGGGTTTATTCCAAATTTTCAGCTATACTTGAGAAAGAATGTGATCTCGACTTTGCTGCCACTATGATTCAGATTCTGAACATGATTCTAGTGACATCAACTGAACTGGCTGGGCTTAGAGCGGTTCTAAGGCAGGCATTGGTGAACTCATCTGGCAAAGAATTGTTTTTGTCCTTGTACCCTTCTTGGTGCCACTCCCCCATGGCAACTATAACACTCTGCTTCCTCGCTCAGACGTACCATCTTGCAAGTTGTGTGATACAATCATTGGAGGAGGAGGACATAAACATAAAGTTCATGGTTCACCTCGACAAGCTCGTTTGGCTTCTTGAAACCCCCATCTTCACCCACCTACGTTTGCAGCTCCTTGAGCCCGAAAAGCATACATGGCTTGTGAAATCTCTCTTTGGTCTTTTAATGTTGCTCCCTCAGACTCCTGACCTATATTCAAAAAGTTCAGACGATGGGTTAATACCCAAGCAAAGGTCAACATTCAAGGTCTTGCGGACCCGGCTGAAGACTGTCCCCTCATCTCGGTTGTCAGATGCTCTGACCCAGCTATCCCCAGTTCCACATGATCTACCCATAAGAACAGAAGATGGCAGCTATAACCCCAGACAGGACACAGCTTATGATGACGACTCAATCAATTTTCAGGCTCAGTTTGACCAGTTTCTGCAAAAACGGGAGCAGCGTCGTGAGTTTGCCAAGTTGAAGCTGCCACTCACTGATGACCTTGATTCTGATCTGCGTCAGGGTACCAGTAGGAGTTTAGATCCAGGACTGAGTTCATCATGGTCATCTGCTCAGGAGGCAGTTCGGGAATTCACGATGATGAAGTACCTGACAAACTCCTATGTACCTAAGCCTGATCCAGTCGAAGCAGCATCTGCACAGGATGTGCTAAGACCAGAAAAAGATGGGTACCACAGCCCCAACCTCGCCACCTCCTGATAACATGTAATTTTTTACTTGTGCAGTGTAAACTGGTGACACAAAGTTCACTATTTTTCAAAGATTAAATGTACCTACAGCAACTATTCTGTTCCACGATTTTTACTTTTGCTGTATATAACTTGTCCAGTCAAAATTGTCATTTACTTGACTGTCAAATTCTATAAGATTACCATCATTTAGTTAACACTTACCACATCTTTTGCAAAACATTGTTGAAACATTGGTTTTTCCAATGGCCTATTCAAGTTGACCACCACCCAGCTGTTTTTTCTTTTTTCTTTTTTTTACCAGGAATGTAATGTACGAACAGTTGTAAACAGAAAAGGCTTCATAGCTACCTTAATGGCATTTGCGTTTTGGCCTTGATAAATATTTAATATACTTCCCACAAGCTAAAAAGAAAAGGAAGAATACAAAGATAGTAAGAAAGAAAAGGCACACCTTATGATTTATTGTGGCTTTATTTTTCCATCAAGTCATCCAATAGCAGCGATACTAATACAACTTGCGTTCAAACCTTATCAACAATCAGTTTACCCCAAATGCAAAAACAAAATAACACCAAGACTCCTGATAAAATAAGTAATAGAATTGCACGAAGCTCGAAGAGGCGAAATATGTATGTAGCCATCCTTCCAGTACCATGCACCGCATATTAAGCTAAACCTCCATCAATTTATGCAAATCTCTCCAATTTGCAAGGCAAAGCTCCACTAACAAGAGAGTTGGGTTGGTGTGTAATTTGGTAAGCAATAGGAAATTTTGCAATTTATTCATCTCAACTGTACAATGCCCCTCCTCCCCACCCCCTCAAAAAGGCAATAAATACAAATTAAATGCAAAAAGGTTCCCTGTAAGTGTCAAACTGTCTCACCTCTCCTCTCAGAAGCTGCATGATATAATACTCACAGGACAGTGTACAACTATTACATTGCAGAAAAGAATTGCAAGGCTACAAAATTTAAGCACTTAATTACAAAGTTAAGTTGTGTGCTTCTTTCCTCTAGATCCAATATGGCAGATGCGACATGTATTGACACTAGTTAGTTCCAAATTGGGGGAACCCTTGAGAGTTACACAACACCGAGCTGAAATATCGATGCCACAGCTCACATTTCAGTCAGGCCATGGACCTGAACCAACCAAGCAACCTAAGAAGAGCAGCATCTAGTACTGGAGATCTCTTCTCAAGCCCTACAATTTCACAACAATATAAATTCATGCTGATAACAGGATTAGTTAGTTTGCTAACAAAGCAAGATAATAACCAAACAAAAAGCACTTTTTGAGGTCCAGCTTATTGTATCATTATTATTATCTTTCTATATCTACACAAGGCCTATGGACAAGAAGAAGCTGTCTAAACAATTAAATTAAGCCATTAATTATGGTTTTGGACAGAAATCCAAGTAACTCTACAAATAGAAGCTAAAAAGGATGCAAATACCAATATCAGCAGCAACTCTATGAGCACACATCACGCCTGAAAAGGCAACGGCTATGACACCTTGTCCTGGAAAGCAGCTATCACCTACACAGTAGAGACCATCTATAGCCTGCAATCCAAATTGGCAACTTCAATCAATCTGTAAAATAAACTTTGCTAATCTGATTTTAAGACGATCAACTTCAAATCCTTTTGGTTTATTTTCTGCTTTCTACTGGCTTCTTTAAGGTTGAATTTCTCAACTGAAGGAAAATTAAGGCCAATTTACTAAATAATCATGGGATGAAGTTGACCAGAATTGAGGCTTCTTGTGCTTAATCACAAATTTGGAGTTATCGAACAACATAATACCAGCATATGAATCATTCCCAAAGACAATTTATTCAATTCAAATATTTGATAGAATAATCTTACAAAATGTTATTAACCGGGATGAAAGGGTGTCAGAGAACTTACAGTAGTGTTAAAAGGCATTGCTAGCAAGCCTTTGGGTGTGCCACGTGGCATAGGCCCGTAGGTGCCATTATCTCTAGCAAGAAATCTCCTGTGTGTCTTTGGTGTTCCTACCTGAAAAACAAAATGGAATTAGAAAAAAATATACAACCTAAATTGTAAACACTTGCTAACAATTTACAGAGCCTTTTACTCGTTTTAGCTAAAAAACATAACCAAACTATGGTGTTATTAACTTGGGTACTCTGGATCTATTTGACTGTAAGTTGTTAATAATTAGCCTCAGATAAGCCAAAAATTTTAAATAAAAGCAGCAGCCACGATGATAACAACATAAAAAAATAATAACACTAACCAGCATGCAAACTGGTACATATGACAATTTCAGCCAGTACTTGGTGTCCATTTTGATCAAGCATACTGTGGAATCATAAAAATTTGATATAAAAGACCAACCTCTTTCAGCACAATAGAGCTTTGAAGCCCTGGAAATAGTTTGCTCTCAAGCCTTTGTATAATTTCATTCGCCACAGTTTCCTTCTTTTGCTCATAATCCTTCCTGGCAAGCCCCTAACCAAAGTACGAAGACAGACAAATTAAAAATCCAAAAGATTAGCATGTTAACTTGGCAGGTAAAATTTAGCTGTGATGGATTGTTCACCTCCCAATCTTCAATTCCTGAAGTTGTGAAGATGTGAAGTATATGATGTCCTTCTGGGGCCAGAGATGGATCAAGAACAGTCGGGATGCTTAAAAAAATGCTTCCATATGGTTTTTCCAAGTTAGCCCAACCATCCTATGCATCGAAAACAAGTAGCACAATTGTGTGCTCGGATGAGGCCATGATCAATGAGTAATCGGAGTTTAAATATTTTTTCTCAGAGAAAAATCATTGAAAGACCTACTGCTAAATCTAGCAGGTACATTTTCAAATTAGTCAGGATCATAAGTGTTATGCTGACACTGGTACAAATGCAACTTGAGAAATTGGGACAAGATTTTTAATCCCAATTTTATCAGATTAATGCAAAACCTACCTCAAGTATGAAATGGTGACAGTCAGTGTCAGGAGGCAAAACAGACGCTTTCACACCCATGTGAATTGATAGAAAGGATGGAGCCTTTACATATCTTTTTTGAAAGTTTTTCTCCTCCTCAGGCAGTTCTTCCTCTTTAAGAAGTTTCCCTAATTAAATTCAGGACCAAATTCAAAATTTGTAACCATTCAATAGTACAAGAATTAATTGTATTAGGTATGAACATAAGAAGGTTAATCTTTCAGTTGAGTTGTATATGTCTAGTTCATTCTAGTTCTATACTTATCCTTGTACTGCACCTCATATTCTCCACCTCAGCAATGACCACATCTTATTATTTTTTAATTATACTAAGCATTAAACTGATCAACAATCTGAAGGACAGAGACAACACTGTACTAAATCTCAAACAGTGCCAATTAAAGCTGTACCGAATGTATCCCATCTAGTGGCATTTGATATCACCTTCCTAGCAAAGAATTCTTTTCCAGTAGAAAGCCT
The DNA here is from genome assembly GCA_037678475.1 of x Bolboschoenoplectus mariqueter. Taxonomy (NCBI): domain Eukaryota; kingdom Viridiplantae; phylum Streptophyta; class Magnoliopsida; order Poales; family Cyperaceae; genus x Bolboschoenoplectus; species x Bolboschoenoplectus mariqueter. Next base: position 3,342,920 of record CM075266.1, on the reverse strand, counting down.
TACTCCCACCTGTTACAGGATGAGTTTAATTCCTTTGATGACATGTAATTATTACGTAGCATGGTAATTGATAATAATCTATAAACTCACAGCTTTTCCATTCTCAAGAATTATACTAGTAACATTCGCCTTGTATTGTATCTCACTACCCATATTGACCAAACCATTTGCCAAAGCCTCTGCAATTCCACCAACACCGCCAACCGGATAGTTAATCCCACCAAAGTGTCTATCACATAAAACCTGTCATACAGAATGAAGAAGTTTGTACAAGTAACTCGGTAAAGGGCAATTCCACATATGCCCCAGAAAAATCTCAATATCACATAGAGGCCACAGGACAAACACAATTTTTACAGGTCTTCCATTATGTCTTTTATTTATATATGCACCTGCAGGCATGAAATCCCTAATTTTTACAAAAGAAGTATCCAAACTTTCCTCTCCCCGTTTGGCTACATGAATGGAGGTCAAATGAGGCTATCTTTGGTTACATTTTGAACACGTATCAAAAGAAAAGCAGATTTTAAAGGGACGGCCTAAAATTTTCCTTGACAATGCCCAATTGAACATAGCACTTGAGAAGAAGCAACTCACCATGCTTGCGTTAATCATGGGCGTTTGCAAAGCATTAACCGTGCTCACAATAAAACACTACAAGTTATAATTTTAAGTTGTGAATAAGCAATATATTAAAATATCACTAATACATAAATTTAATAAAATGTACATGTATGGAAATCACAAAGTGTTCACACCTCGGCATCTATAAAAGACAATAATTCTGGATCCTTAATATATTTCCGAGCTATAGCACCGGCATTTTGTGGCAAATAATATGCTGTGATAAGAAACCAAGCAAAAACACAGCAAATTACTAATAGATAGTAAAGAAGCACTAATATACACATCTCAGTACAAGCAAGAACCGGTATGCACCAGCTAGTATTGGATTCTATGTTCTTGGTTTCTTGGATTTTCTATTATTTGATTGCACCAATTGGCTAATGGACACTAAATTGGATTAAAGTTGGACTAAATTGTACAGACTGAGGCTTAGATGAACACTTTTTAGGCTATTAATGTTCCTGTGCAGTGGCAGATGAAATTGAAAACCCTGATTATATATTTTACCTAGAGTCAAGCATTCGAGAGGTTTCTTGAAAAACTGTCCAAATAGGTAGAGAGGCTCCTCCAGTGACTTCAGCTCCATTGCATTTAAGGAGTTGAAAATCTACTAAGAAGATAGTTAATATCAAATTAGTTAACCATCTATACAGGAAAAAAGAAAAGATAGAACTTAAACCTCAAGATGACATAAGTACAGTGCCAACATTGTCTCCTCAAAAATTTCAATAAAAAGATCATATACCTTCCAACAATCTCCATAGAACTGGAGGATTCCTTGCTTTTCATGAGGAAATTTGCTAATTAGTTCTGAAACGAAGTTGTCATACTCTCTATGTACACGGACCGATAATTGATTTGGTAGGTGGAAGTGAACTGTAGAAGGATCTGGTATCACTGCCATCTTATGACCCACTGCTGCCAGTGCTTGTGTAATCAAATTAAGGTTCCCCTGATCACACATTGAAAAAAAACGATCTTTTATCTCATACCAATTTAGAGACAGCAATTGATCGATACAACACTGGATTAGTTACCCATTCTAGTCTTTGTGCAAGTTAAGTAATAAAATATCTACCATTTAATGTGGTAGAAAGATGTATAATTTCAAACTTTACTTAAAACAGTCCCTTGAAACATACTCCTCCGAATAATTTCAACTTGTTTAATGAGCTCTCAGAATGCTTGTATCAACATAAGGCATGAAAAACATAAAATGGTGGAACCGGAGTAACTGTATCAGGCTTGGAATTACTGAGCTGAGCTATTCAGTCATAGTGCAACAATAGAAAGCTCTGATCACTTGATAAAAGCACTAAAATTGCAAACTGAGAGCTCACTTAACCATGCTTAAACTCATCTCTCAAGTAACAAGTAAGCAGAAACATCTAAACTCTAATCACCTTGTCACTAAACCCAAACATGACAGAGGATCCAACATCAAACTTGAATCCATCTCTGGTATAATATCCCGAGCTTCCTCCCGGTATAACATACTTCTCCAGTACCAAAACCCTAGCTCCTTTGGCAGCCAATTGAGTCGCCGCCACAAGACCGCCTATACCCGACCCGATCACTATAGCATCGTACTTTTGTCCTTCTCCACCTTCATCTCTTCTCTCTGTTCTCTTCTCGGCGGCACTGAGAAGAGCCTTAGGGTTGTGATTCGGGAGCCTTCTACTAGCGGAGAGCTTCGTTGAGAGAGATGGACAGGTGGTGACTGGAGGGGAGCGGTGTTGATGAGGGGAGAGAGAGGAAGGGGGTAACTGAGAGTTTAAACCTAATTTGAGAGCTGTACCTGCCATTGACGTGGTTTGGTTGCTCCCTTACCAGAGGAGGCAATGGCGAGAGCTTTCGATTGGCTGAGGCTGATGGGTAGTGTCGGAGTGAGTGGTGACACATCACACACTACACTGACAGTGACGAGAGGCGAAAGCGGATCGGATATTTTCCTTCAATGGGTTCATTTTCTTGACCCGACTTGGTAAGGTTTTTGAGTTTTTTCATATTTTAGTACCGTCACGTTTTTCATATGAAAAAAATGTTAGGAAGGTGATGTTAATGTTGATTTTATTATTATTTATATTAATAATTTTATTATGTAATTTATTTTATATATCATTAATTTGAAAAATAACTCATTTAAGTTGAATAATAAAAACATTGTACAAAATAAATTATATAATAAAATTAATAACATAAATAATAATTCATTTAATCTAAATAATAAGTCCACATTGATGTCAATATTAATCATGATATTTATATATCAACTCTCTTTTTATATTTTGTGGCTTTAACTAGATACACATAAAATCAAAATTAGACATGTATATAACTTCTCGACACATTTTGATACATAAAAATTACTGGTAATATTTCATTCTTGTGTTTTTATCTAAACACGTAAAATCAAAATCATAGCTGTTATAACTTTCATCAATTCTTTTTTATATAAAAGCAAAATGTTTGGAAAATTTTATCGAGACGCCAACTATTTCAACAATATACGGGAATTATACAAAATTCTCTTATATCAATATAAAATATTAAGATGGCACATTGAAATACTTAAAAAAAAACACTATATTTTACTTCCGAGCACACCAACCACATTGTTGATGAATATTAAGCCAAGCATCTGACTAACTTGCAACTGTGAAAAAATGTCCTTATATCCCACCCTTCATCACACAAAATATGCTTACAGTAGCCAGGTCAAATTAAACTTTGTTAGGATCAGATAATTAAAAAACTTTACTTTTTACTTCGAAATACACAAATGCTATGTATCAAAAAATGAATGACAAATAAAGCTTTTACATAAACAAAGCTAAGCAAAATCCATTAAAAAAAAAGCCTCAAAATCAAACTCAACTCAGAATTCATCACCTCTTTGTTTTAGAAGTTAGCTCATGCCTCACACATACAAGATCATCTAGCTTATTCCCATCCATCTTATATTGTGACACACGATCCATTTGCACATAATGCTCTTGCGCCTCCTCTCGGAGACTAGTAATTGGAAGCAACTCCCACTTGCTATAGTTTGAGTTACGGCGGGTCTCAGTCATGTCATCAGAGCCCGAAACAGGTCCATAGTCCTGGCTCACAGTGCCCCAGACCTTGCAATTGCTGAAGGGAGTGAGTTCTTCATGTTGGCCAAGTTGCTTTCTCTTGAGACGAAATGCGGCAGCATGTGCTCTTTTGATTGCTTCTTTGGTTGGGATGTTTGACCAGTCTTCTTTTCTCTTGGATCTCATGGGTGAGTGTATCCGAATTACCTAGAGAAAATAGGAGAGGTTAACCCTGGATGAAATGTGCCATAAAATCACGAGATCAAATACCGCATCCAAGAAACATTGATTAACCAAAAACTAGATCCAATTTTAAATTTTAGATCAATCTCTAACCTCAATGACCAGTAACTGGAAACCAGATCTAGCCCAAACACTGTTGCCCAAAGCCCCACTTATTTCACACCAAAACAAACCCAACAAAGCAGAGCGTAGGAACCAGAACTAGAAACTGACCAAGAAGAAATAATGTAAGCTAATTAAATCTGATCCAGCAGGACATTTCACTGGTTCCAGTCAGCGCACAACCTAATTTGCACAAATTATGCAATCCTAAGGTTAAGATGATATGTGCGCTCCAATTTTAAAGGGAAAAGGGAGGGACTGGGCAGAGACTTAAGGAAGGTTAAAAGTCCAAAATTGGGTGAATGGGATTGAAAGAATGTATTTCCTTGCATTCTTTTTCCTTATTCTTCATGCATCTTCCAAACAACTGGGACTTGAGAAAGGTTGAGAGTTCCAACTCCTCTTCCTTCTCCCCTCCTACTCACCTAAAACCCAGTAGTGAAACCCAGTAACAAATGAGAAATGAAACAAAAGAATGGAAACACTTACTCCGAGGCACTCTAGAAGTTGATAGTAAGCCCGGCCTTGCAGAGGATTATGTCCCTTTCTAGGTTCTGAAAAATATCTTGTCCTGAAATGAGAGAAACATGTGTTTATATTTTTGTTATCCCTATCCCATATTATTACGTTTCAACATAGTATTTACTAGAAGCAAGAAAATCAGAAGAACATACACCAAATGAAGGTAATTCCTGATTTTCAAACCAGCGGTTTTGTTAATTCCACTGAAGCCTGTCATAGTCACAGAAATTTGACTTTGCCCCACAATTACAATTTGATATTACGCAAGTCAGGTTTATAGTTTCCTATATTTCAGAAGAAGCTACAAACTGAATTGACCTTTCACAAGAGATTATACTTTTGAAAAAGGATAAGATTAGACATTTTGCTAACCAAGGCCTATGACTCAGTTACAAAATTTACTATTCTATAAATCAACTTGTAAATTGTGTGCTCTGAATTTCAAATAAATAAACCCACCCGACTCAGACCAACTTAAAGTTCAATGTACTTGAGAAGCAAATCAAAGTTGAATGACCAAAAGAAAACAAAAAATTGAGGAACCACAGTAAAATTAACCGCCCTAGTTGGATAAGTCCTTATCTTTAGTAGACAACCCACTACATTCCATACTATTAAATGTACCAAAAGAAGATCTTTCGGTACAAAACAACAGACTTTGTTCCGATTGTAATAAAACCTAAGCATTAACTGACCAGGATTTCATCCAGGGAACTTATCAACAGGAACAGAGAAAAAAAAAAGATAACTTAGGTGTATAAGAAAGTAGTAAATTTGCACACAAAGTAATCGCAAATTATGCCAAGTGAAAACAATCAAGCACATCTAGTTATTTACATGCAATGGTAAATTGTGTTGACATCAAAGAAATGGTTATACTTTACAAATGCAAGTAAAAAATACACAAGTGTTTTTGTTGCAAATTACAAACAAGTCGCAAATCAAACACAAAACATATATGATTCATAAAAAACAGAGAAAAAGACAAAATACACAAGGTTTATTGCAAAAAACAACCAACAACCAAAACCAAATTATCTGTATACTCTTGAGTAATATGAAGTATATCATGCACAGCATATATAAGAGATGCAAATCTAATTAGCCTGATTTTAGTTTGATTAAGGTTCAGGAAGAAAAAATCTGACAAAGAAGATGAGCTCTTGTATTTACCAGATACACATTTCTTTATATGCAAATGCAGTAAAATTTACATGTCTACGTCAGAAACCACCGAGTACAAATTTGCATAAGTATCTTAATAATTGATAATTCAAATTTACTGATACATACCACTCAGTATAGCCGGGGTCAACGGTAAAACCGTACATGTCAATGATATCACACATGGAAAGAGCCAGCTCTATTGATTTCATTCCAGTCCCTTTAGCACCCCTCCTGAGTACTATGCCTTGGAATAAATATATTGGATTTGGTAACTCCTGCTTAAAGGCACTAATATCATATTATAATGTTATATATATACATGTTTACCATAATTTAACATAATTTTGAAGTGCAAAAGTTGAGAAAACTGTACCCTAATCGCTTGGTTGAAATCTCTATGGGTCACACTTTTGATTATAAGTACCTCATCAGCTACAATCAGAAATAATGACTTTTTGTTTAGTCTGGATAGAGATATTGCACAGATTCTAATACTACTGTAAAAGAGTAACACTTTGAGGTAAAGGCCATGCACCCACACTGCTTAAAAACCCATATCCATTAACAGAACCACAATGGCTGTAAATCTGTAAATCTTCTAGATTACTTATCCAAAATATTTGGTGTTCAAATCATCTACTACTTTTAGAGTTTTTCTTTCTTTGGGATCAAAATACTTAGCATACAAAGGACATGATATAGGCTATTGTCTTACTATTGGACTTGAATTTCAGTCTCACCCTCTTCATGAAATTATTTACCATGTTCATTTCAATATTATCCAAGCCTTCCATTATTCTTATGAACAGCATTATGTGGTGGGCAATCAGAAAGAGAGTAAAAGAGGAAAAAAGTCAAGCTTACAGGATCCCTTCAATATTTCACCCATGTTGCGAGCACCCCCTCTGACAACCAGTCGAAAGTTCCTTTTAAGCCCAACATGCTTTGCATATTTCTGAAAAGAAAAAAAAAAACTAAGGTTGACATGTTTTAATTTCATTTGCATCAAATTAGTTCAATTCAGAATGTATGTACCTCATTAACAGGAGCTTCATTGTCCCGAAAAACAGCATCATGTTCATCAATCTCTTTTCCAAACTCCGTTTTCAAAAGGTCCCCTGAGTTGCCAACAACTGCACACATACCGAACTGGCGCGGGTGGAAAGGAGCCTTTGCTGGTAAAATCGGGTGAAGTAGCTCTTCACATAGAGACCGGTTGTAGCACTTGTCAGATCCTCTTTTGCATCCATCAGCGCCAAAGCGGCACTTTGGTTAATATCAAAATTTAATGCTACCAGAGGTTTCATGCTCATAACAAGTAAATTTTTATGCTCTGGATACTAAAGCTCTTTTATACAATTGCTCAAAAAGCGTGCACAGTTTACTAAAGTATATTGATATGGTATGGTTTTGGTGTGCATTCAGCTGATACATAACACCATCTAGAATCAATGATGTGCCGGACTATTTCATCTTGTTTGTTAATTTTTTTTAAGTTGTTTTTAATTTAATAGTTAAGATAATCGAATATGTTTTGCGGAATATCATTTACTAATAATACTATGCTGGACTAATTAAGCATTGTACCAGTACAGTATGGTATGATATACCAGAACGAATGGAACATGCACCATTTTGAGATACCCTCCAGTTTGTGTGGTAACATAATTGTGTTATGAACTTAAGTGCATTATAGAAGAAACACGGTAATATGATACAGTACTAGCTTGGTGCTGTGCTTTAGACAGAAAATAAGCTTACAATTGAGCAATCCTTTTTGCAGCATAGTCAAACCATCCATCTGGTCTTACATCTAGGTATTCCCTTGTTAAGACCGTTGTCATGTTGCGGTACTGCATTTAACATATGTTTCAATTTTAGTACTGCATTTTACTTTCAAAACATATCTTGTGAAGCATCAAAATTTGAATGATTAGAAGAAAACAGAAACCTCACCTGTTCCCAGAGAAGGATAGCCTCACAAACATTGTACTTGTACTCTAATGGCTCGAATACTTTGAACTGTGCATTGTACTGAACAGTTTGTAAACGGGATAATATAACAATTAGTGATATGAAGAGAAAATCTGAAATATTAATAAATTAAAAATAGAAAAGAAATTAGTACCCAAGTGCTATTGGTGCCTTCAGGAAATTTAAGTACCAAGTTGCAATGATCAATGATGTCAGCAGTCAAGCCAAGACCTCTTTTTGCCTTCAAAAATTATTTCAATATTAGCTCTACAACGAATGTTGCCAGTTACCAATGAAAATGTATCTTAGGGGCACATTGTTATTGTCACTCAACAAAATTTCCGTTTCAGTTTCAAATTTGAAGTTTCAATATTTCTAAACTATTAAGTTAGCATTCCTTTGCTTTGGATGAAATGGAATACACTAAAGTATGCAATTAATTATTCTTTCATCATTTTTCATAACTCCAGATGATGACATTAATGCTAACTCCTCAGTAACAGTATCAATTGCTCAAAACAATAAAAACCAAAGGTGGCAAGTATTGCATTATAGAACAACACGAACAGATATTCGAATTCAATAGAGAACACCCAGTTTTGGACCAATTGCTAACGAATTCACCATTTCATACAAGAAATTTAAATATCAAAATGAAAAATAAGAAGCAACAGAATACCACGCATTGCTGGACGCTAGATTGGAAATCATAAAGGTTCCGGATCTCCTCACTGTACCTCTGATCCGATTTGCCTACCCCTAAAATCCATAATGACAAGCCAATCCAATAACTAACTGAACGGATCAAATGCAATTAGAATCTAGATTGAACAGCTAACTCACGCGTGAAGAAAGAGGATTGAATGGAGAGGACTGAAATGGAGAAGACAAGCGCGGCGCATAGGAGAATCACGACCGTCGATTGTCGACCGCCGGACGAGGGAGGAACCCTAGGCATCGGCGATCTGACAGTAGGAAGGAATTCACACTCTCCTCGGCGAACTTCCCGCTTGCTTTTTCTTTTTCTTCTTTTTTTTTCCTCTTTTATGATCTTTTATTTTTCTCTCGATCTTCTCTCCCAACCCAACAGTGAGCTTGTAAGTGTGAAAATGCAAGCGCCAAATTTTTTTTTTTTTGTGGCCTTATTAGTTATTATTTTATTCGACATACTATAGTGTTTTGTCGAGAAAAGGACGAAAAAGAATATTGGATTCTCTGTGGCTAAAGCGGTGCAAGAAATGTCAAAATTGGGTAACGGGTCATGGGCGATTCTTTCTTGGTACTTTAATGGGACTTTTTATATTATTATAATTTTATAATGGACGAATTGAATTGTTTGTCATAATTTTTATGGCTAGAAAATTATGATAGCAAATGTAAATTTTTTCATATGTATAGTCTATGAGCTTTTATTTTTATTATTTTGCTTTGTTGGATTATTATATATTTTATTTTTCAATTGTCAGGAATCTATATTATTGAGTGCAACATAAAAGATATAAATTAAAATCGCGCTAAAAATAAAATAAATAAATACAACTTAAATTTAAATTCTTGTTATGATGGTAAGCTAATAAGGTTTTCAAAAAATCTACATCATATCAATATTATTCTTTTTAGTGTAGTGATTTAGAAGTCAAATATATTTAATTTATATAATCTAAATGATTTATATATATGATATATATGTTCATTTTGTTTTTTGAGTTATTTTTCTTTATTGATATTTTGGATTGAGAATCTAAAATGTGAAACTTAATAATAAAATATAAAGATTATACTAAAATATTCTTAACTTATCAATTAGATAAATGAGATAGATCTCGTAGAGTCATATCGAAATAAAGCGAGTAAGACAAGTATGTGATACTTGAACTCCCGATATTTATTGGATGAATATTGATCTCTAAAATGGATTTCAGACGGAGTTGTTTCAGGCCGTGACAATATCTATTTCGAGCCACAGCAAGTGTCACAGGACGTGATAGGTTGATTATGAGAGCAATTGTGTGTTGGGTTAGTTCCAAACGAGGGAAGTGAACCACACCCATGCTCACCCGCATTTTGGATGGGATGAGAGTGCTCAGCCCTTCTCCCCACACCCTATAAAAAGAGGTGTGCACTCTAGAGTTCAGACATTAAGTTTTCCCACGTCGAAACTCTACCGCTCCACTGTCTGACATAATTACAAGAGGTTTAGTGTTATCGTCTGAGGACCCCTAATAAGGTTGATAGTCGATGTCTAATGAGCTCTTTGATAGACACCAACGGAGGACTTCTGTATTAAAGTCTAACGATATTTTTTGACAACCGCTCCAATGTATAGTGCTTGAGTTTCCAACAAAATAAAAGTACAAATTATTGTATTTCATATTCGATTTATTTTTCACTGTATGAATATACCCTTTAATACATTAAAAAAAATTTGTTCCGTCTCGTATCATAAAATTCCAACAAACTAACATCTATTACATTGTTAAATTATTTTGGAAATTAATGAAATGTTTTAAAAACAAGCCGCTTATCTCATATTATCAATTAAAAAGCACGTATTTGCGGTCGGAAACCGTTCTCTCCCCCCTTAAATATATTAAAAAAAAAATCACATTCTCGCCATTACCATCGCCATGATCGGAAGCTCACTTAAGCAAAAAAGGGGCGCGGATTGCTTGCTCCAAATAGTTTAGATTTGGACATAAATGGAGTCGGCGATGTGAAAACTTCATCATATCCTTTCATTTATCTTCTTCTAGTGAGGCAACTGAGACGAAGGATCTGTGACCATGTTTAGGAGCTCCGATCTATGCGGTGTCTTGATTTCTCTCCATATTAAGGTCGAATGTTTCAAATCTATTTTTCTATATGCATCGTTATTGCTTCGTCTCTTCTTCCTAATAGATTTTGTGTTGATTAGAGTTTTGAATGACATAATAAGATTAGAAGAAGTTAATCGACTTCTTTAAATTTTTTTTTATGGATTCTCCTTAGCGTCGTTGCGTATTCTGATCATATAAATTTGATATGGAATCAACGTTTTGAAATAAATTTTGCTTAGATTGAGTCGAAGTCCAATTAATTTTGATTGTAGTTACTGTAGAAAATTATCAAATAGACGCAATATAGTAAAAGTGAAGAAAGGGTTTTTTTTTTTTTTTTAGTTTTCATGACCTCAATTGTTCTACTAAGATTTTTAGTGATGATAACAAAATTTGAATGATAAATATAGTTTTGTAGAATAGATAATGTTAGTATATCAAATTACTTGTCAACGATCGAAACTTAGTAACATACAAGGTTATTCCATCTGATATAAAGTCATAATAACTAATCTTCAAAATTAAAGGTAAAAAACAGCCATTAATCAACACTACAAATTTAATGGTCCAGACACAAATTGAAATATATAGAAAACAACACACTCAAAATTCTAGAATTGTTTATTAAAATAAAACAAGATAAAATGAAGAAATTAACTATTTCTGGGAGGGAATTCCCTCACTAGGTGCCACTATTAAACCTAAATTAACAAGGTTGTACACAAAAGCGTAGAAAGTAGCGTTCATGTTCATCCAGCCATCACCAAGCTCCTTCAATTGTGCTTTCAAATTGGCATTTTCAGCTTTCAAAACTTCCACATCAGACATTTCATTGTCGACCTGAGGATCAACAACTAATGTGCTTTTTCCAGTTAGACGTGTCGCCTTTTCCTTTGCAATCCTCTGGCCTAGCTCCTCCATCATCTTAGTTAGCAATACTGGTAAACCGAATGAGCCTTGTATATTATGTGATGGAGTGAGATTTGCACTACACGGGCTCGCTATGTAGCACATAGTAAGGAGATGCTCTTGAATTGCATAAAAAGATTCCATTGCCTTCAACCAATCATCACGCATAATTTCCACTTCTTTCATATATGCATTTTTTTTAGCTTTTAACCCCTCAATGTCAGAATTTTCATCAACAATTTCAGATTCAGCTGACATCATGGTTGCTCTAGTGAGACACCTAGCATTTCCTTCTGCAAATCCTTTGGATAATTCATCGATCATCTTGGAGAGTGTCATTGTAACAGGTAATGTTTGTTGACCTTGTGGTTCCATTTTGGAAATAGGTATCTTTGTAGCTGCATCAAAAATATATATATTAATAAACTATTTACTTGATAATGGAGATTGAAGGTATATGATAGATGGTTGGCATATTATGGTAAACATTATAATATTTCAACTAATGGATACCAACCCACTTCAGTAGCAAGTAAAATCAATTCAAATCTCTTTTATTTTCAAATATCCTCAATTATACAAATGAAAAGAGTAAAATTTAAGAAAATATGTAACTTAAATTTATAGTAGGCTCAAAACACATTTAAAAAAGGACAACAACATAAGAATATACATGATCCACAATGATTAACGTGCATATTTTTAGTTTTCCATTTTAATTCTAAAATAGACTTAACAAAATATCAACTAAATATCTAAATAGAAAAATATTCAAAGAAAGGGGGCAATTAAATTACTTTGAGATTTACATTATGTAATCTATATAGACTGAATTTTCATCAAAATTATTATATAGACTTCCAACTCATAATTTTTATATAATAAATGTTCCATCCACTGCATGGAATATCTTTTTCCAACAAATGAAAATGGAGAGGAGTTTAGGAATTTAATTGCGAAATCTCGCTGATAGGATACAGCCTAGAAATATAATTCTATAAGCAAAAAATGGAGCCTTATGAAGGCTTGGGCCCAATCCCTTGACCTATTTTCTATTACACAGCCCATTTCTTCAAAGGGAGATCACGTTTATTGTTTGTACTCGAGCACAGAAAAAATACAACTACAGACAAATTTGTGGAGATCATACTCGTTGGCTACTATAAATAGAAGATCCTAGCCTCATTTCTTGGAGGTGTGACAACAACTAGGTATATTAAGAATTCATCTTAAGAACCTCGGATTGAGCCTAAACCTTGTATTCCTAAGTCATCGCAGCACCTTCCCTAGTACTTGCATGCCTGCAATAATGTACCAAGGAAAGGACATCCGAGCACCCACCCCTCTATTCCACCTTTTTATAGTACACCATCATTGTGCTCAATTTCATTTTTACGCTTTTTGTCGAACATGATCTTAGTGAACAAAACAATAATTGGTTTACACTTTCACATTATATTTACATATGTTTCAATTAAATATTTAGATTAAGAAAATAGAAGTAATATATTTTAATCTTGACTCCTTTCCAAATACTAAGATCTCTAGCTATCTCAATTACTTCTATTTTTGTATGCATGATATATGCTGAAATATTTAGGTTTGATATTTTTAAATACTATATGTATTGGTCAATGTGATTCATATTTCATTCAACTGATTTTGTATGCATGGAATATTTGATGAACCATTAAGGGAAGACATGCTAAACATTCTTTATTGAGTTTTGGTCCTTTCTCAATGATGGGATCTATATCTTCAATTCTTTTCATGTGAAAATGATATCTCATGAAATGTTTAAACAAAGATAAGACAATATGAATCATTTTTTATTGTTAGATTCATAGATCATTTAATTTTAGTTATATTCGCAGAATATTTGATCCTATGCTTAGGTGTTGCCGTGGTGGTGAAATTTTTTTATTCATGTAGATAAGTTATTTGATGAAATGTCCAAACAATATCATTGACAAAAATGCAACCTATATTATACTGGTTGGCATATGTATTAGGCCAACTATTAGTGATGTAATCGGTGCTTACTTTTTTTAACGATTACAGATCAAACTATAGTCATCAACAATTATATAACTCTGAAATATTCTTATGCATAATATAAGTATAGGACGGTATGGTTTCATAGTCAAACTCCCAATGACGTGGTTATATGAGGAGCATGACTAGGTTTCAATAGAAAAGATTGTGATGTAGAAAAGGGGTCAAGATATATCTAACATAATAGATTATAACTAGGAAGCGACAAATAATTCTTTTTTCTAAAAGTATTGACAGAGAAAATAAAGGACTCAAGAATTTAATTAGAGTTGTAAGCTGAAACACTTGAGATCTAAATATTTTCTTTCAAATTTTCACTAAAGGGCGAGGAAGCTAGTTTTTCCCTTGATAAAGAAAGGATAAATCAATATACTTTTCTCCTTCAATCTAAAAAAAAGAAGAAGTTGAATCGCATGCTTAACCTAGACATTGTAGTAGCTTTCTATGATATATAAATTTATAAGCTTGCTTCAAAAAGGTGGAGGTGCGGAAAGAAAATAAAAAGGATGAAGTTGAGATGGATTAGAAAGGAAAGAGGAAATCTTACATTCTAATTCCGGAGAAGGAATTCGTGGTCAATAGCCTCCTTTTCGCTTCGGCTCTCTTCTCTATCCTTCAAATTTTGGTGATCTAAAGCAAGATAAATGTGTTTTATAGCTCCAGTCACGCAGTCACGGGCGTCGGCGATCCCTTTTTTTACTCCCAACTACAAGCAAACCCTAATAGAAAAGGTATAGGGTTTATTTTTCCTATTTGGTCCTTTTAGTTTTATATATTATAATAGAATCATGGTAGAGTCATCAAAAAATATGTTATAGATCAAATGAAGGCATAATTCTTATATGTATTACGTAGATTAGTTTTAATATATTATAATTATATTAATTAAGATTATTGAAAAGGTAATGACGATTAATTATTGGATAGAAACATTGAATTTTATATGATCTAGTCATAATGATTAGCGACTGAATATGTATTCCAATAGAATTTTTACATGTATAGAATATATTTTGTTTATCTCATCATTCAAAAAGCATATTATTGATTACTATTTATATATATTATTATATGAATTAATGTCTGGATTGAGCTGTTCATCAATACAAATAAACTGTAGTATAACAAAAACAAAAAGATTTGATGTTCAAAGAGAGAATTAGTCAAAATTTTCTTGAAACTGAGAATTACAAGTCTAAAATATAAAAATTTATTTTATTACACATTTATATGATTTTAACCTTTACTGATAAGATTCTCAAAGTTAGTAATATATATATGACAACATGTTTTATAGAAAAACTATTATTTATAATTTTGATTTGTTAGCATATTATCTTATGAGATGTCGAATATGAGATAATGAACATCCTTAACCTTATCCGATATACAATTAGAAAAATGATCTATAATCATATTCAACATGTTAACAGCAAAAATGATCATTCATACCTCATTGTTGAATATACTACAAACTTAATAAATGAGTGAATGAATACTACATCCTCAATCAGAGAAATAAGCACTTTTACAAACAATATTTAGATAATTATATATTTGATGTGGGGGTGCATTTAGGATGAGAGATAATTAGCATGAACTTAGATATAGTTTTGATGATATTTTGACACTTTTACAACTTGTGCCAAATCCTTTTATGAACGAATTAAATTGTCAACAATAAGTGTTTGTTTTGAGATGACTATTGTCCATGCCGATTTCAAAATCTTTCTCCTCAATTGCACCAAGTGGTCTTCAAATTTATACTATATGTAAATAAGGTTAAATCTTTAATTTTTTTAGTCATTTCACGTCATTTATGTTTTGATCCATCTGATATTGATCTCTCTTCTCATTTTTTTTGTTTGGATGACTCATTTATATCATACTACTCTCTTCTCTCATCATTTAAGACAATAAATATTTCAGTGCCTGAAGTGCAATGTAATTTTTAAAGTAGTATAATTTTTTGTGTCCTTCTTCATTGATTATCATGTGTCTAATTGTATTGTTTACCATTGTACGTATCTTTGATATTTTGAAAAAAAATATTGTTAACTATTTTAACAGATTGTGTATCAAATTTTGTACAGTTTAAGAATTAGTTAATTATCTGTTAAAAAATTTAAAACCAAATGATTTAGTTTTATCCACTTTTGTTGGCAACTAAATAATTTTCAAATACATCTATAATTTTTCAAAAAAACTTTGAAATTTTGATAATTTTTCTAGCAAAAGAAGGTTTGAGCGTCTTTCTTTTTATAAATTTTTGTTGTTGTCAAATTTCGAATGTACAATTTCTCACATGATAGGAGATAGACCTCTGAGGCCTAAACAACTAGACTAGGCCTATTTTTGAAATGGACTTCAAAATGGGCCTCCTGACATCTTGCTTTGGCCTGTCATGAATCGGGGCCAAGATGTCTTCTAACTTCGTCGCAGAGGTTAGTCGACTTCCCTCTTCCTTTGGTTACAAGGCATGCATGTACATGTGTATTAGTGATCTAATCGATTCTGTAGTCACTAAGGACCTATAATGCACACATGCTCTCCTTCTACATGCATAGTGACTATCCATATATAATCAATTCCTTCAACTACGAATGTAGTCTAGCTAGTACCATATCACCACGTGAAAGGTATTGCCTAACTGTATTAGATGTGATTATATATCCATTATGAAAGATTTCAATATTAATTATTATTAAAGTTATCAAATTAACTGACTGTTAGTATATATTTCCTTTTTCATCTTTGAATGGCTACCAATGACTTTGTGCTTATATGACATGACAGATAAAGGCAAAGCATTTGGAGCACAATGTAGAAAATGAAGCCTGTTAAGGGTAAAAGAGTACAATTCAGTACTATTTATTAGATATGTGCAGAACAGGGAAAATGGAAGGAAGGGGGGGGGGATTATTTTTCGCTGAGCTAACACCTGAGCTGGGGTAGCATTTCCTCCAAACACCCTTGCATTGTGTGCCAGCCACAAAGCCCAGCACCCTGCTAGCCATATATACCGTGTGCCACATGATGAGTATCTGTGCAAATTGTTGCCTAGCCCATCTTGAGGATATTGCGATGATCATGCTCACCGTTGTCTGTGGCAACATCATACGACATTGATAATGATTGCTCAACAAACCCCAGATGTGCACCGCATAAGGGCAGAGGAAAAAAAGCTGTAATGCAGACTCATTGGGGACTTGGGGCAGTGATTGCACATTAGACAGTCCTTGCTACACCTCATATTCCTTTTAGCTGACCATAACGTCATGAGTTAGGAGCTAGCTTGCCTTTTACCGGGAGTTGTGCAAATATCCTAACCATTGGTGGAGATTTCGTATGCCAGATCCAGTTGTATACTGTCCTTGTATGCCCTGCAGTAGCCAAAACTATGGATGTGGAGCTGTGGACTAGGCGCTGTTAGTTAGGTAGGTTGTGTTTTTCCTTTATCAGGTTGGAGCGCACTAGTCTCTGTAGTGTTGCAGATGTAAAGGATGTACTCAAAATTTTTACGCTTTTAATAAAATGCTTGGTAGTTCTAATAGGATTAGGGATTGTTTACTGGATGTCTTTTACAGCTCAGATCAAGAAACTGATCGCAAAGAGAAATGTGGCTATTGGTCTGCATAGGAAAGTCAATGATTGGAGGACACGCATGCAGCGCCTGAAATGATCTAGCTTGAAGGTTTTAAAGCTTACAATACCGGTTTGTAGTACCAGTAAACAATAGTTTTAGATATTTTGTTGTTTTTGACTCAAGGTACTGAGTTGTAGTACTAGTAAACAACAGTTTCTCTGTTTTCATACTTTAGAACTTTTAATCTAAATCCCTAGTTGACACTGGGATGTGGTGTGTACTAAATATATGTTTCAATTGAAACAGATGGTCTTGTACCATTATTTCAAAAATAAAATAAAATGCTTGGCAGCCGGGCCACAATATTTTGGTCTTGACCAACTTCACCAAAAAGACTTTTGGGTCTTGTTTTATATCCAAAAAAAAAAAGAGAGTAGAATTACTAAAGATTTCATATTGTTAAAAATAAATTCATGATAATACAACTTCAGTAATTTTTCATACCAAAATATCAATGTAGCAGCAGCATATATTCACCTCCATACTCCTAGAAAGTAAAAAATACATGTTAATTTTCCATACTTCAGACAACACCAAATGGAAACAAAAAGGGAGCATTGTATATGTTGTCAAAATATTAGGAGGCTACCAAAAGTAAAACCCAATAGAAACAGGGGAAGAAGAACGCTACCCCTGAGAGGGATAAATTCCTTCGCTAGGTGCCATTATCAAACCAATGTCAACAAGGTTCTTCACAAAAGCAAAGCAAGCAGCATTCATACTGAGCCAGCCATCACCAAGTGCCTCCAGTTCTGATTTCAATGCAGCGTTCTCAGATTTCAAGGCATCTATGGTATCAGAAATCTCGTCAGTGACTTCAGGAGCAACTGCTGATATTCTCATCTCTGCAAATTGTGCCGCCTTTTCCTCTGCAATCCTCTGGCCTAGCTCTTCCTTCATCTTTGTCAGCAATACTGGTAAACTGAAAAATCCTTGTACATTATGTGGAGTACTGAGATTTGGATTGCTTAGGTTTGCCATGAGGCATAGAGTGAGAAGACACTCTTGAACTGCATAGAAAGATTCCATTGCTTTCAACCAGTCGTCACGCATTGTTTCCACATCTTTCATCAGCACAGCTCTTGTGGCTTTCAATCCACCGATGTCAGACTTTCCGTCTACAGTTTGAGGCTCAGCTGGCAATGCACTTGCTTTGGCCTGATGCTTGTCATTTCCTTTGGCAATTATTTTGCATAGTTCGTCGATCATCTTGGAGAGTGACATGAGAATGGGATAACCTTGTGGATCCATTTCAAGTAGCTATATATAATTGAGAAAATGCGAATTAGTAGACACCATCTTAATTGTTTCTAAAAGTTACAAACATCATTTGCTGATTAGCAAATTACAATTAAGACTATTGAGCTCATAGTTATCCTCAATTAAGCCTAAGTTAGGCAAATGATTAGCAAATTAGAGCAAAACATCTAACCAATTAATTACAAGGGGAGAAAACTGAAATTGGATTGAACTGGCAGCAATAGAACATCTAGAGAAGCACCAGAATAAGCAATGATGCAACATGCATGTTGATGTAGACTCAACAACAATCAAATAGGTACATATATAACCAGCAAAATATGACAAAAAGGAAGTAGAACTAGGATTGTCCACCAATATAAAATGCAATTTGAAGGTACTATTTTGTAGATACACAAGTTGTAGGCTGATCATGATTGAATTGTTTGGGTATCCATAGATTGTACAAGCAAAGAAAAAGAACCATGCAGAAAAATAGAAGGTTGCTAAATCAATGGTCTCAAATTGAGGCTCAATATTTTATTATATGACTGGTTTTGAGGAGGGTTTCAATATTATAAATTTTTTATGTCACAAAATATCATAAACTCACATTTTAATTTATATTTTAAAATTAGACACTCAAACTTTAAATCAAAACCGTTGATTTTGTTAATTTCCATATAAAATTTTATGATTTTTAAATTTTATTTTATACTAAATCTAGTAGACACAAAATTGATTAATTTTAATGTATTTATTTTGTGACTGATCTGATATACTATGCCGAACTAGACACAATGGCAGATCCACTAATGAAAAATGGGGTCAATGTCCTCATTTCTTATTTAATTATATATATACATATGTAGTATTTTTAGTGTTTTATTTATGTTTATCTTAAAAAAACTAACATCTGAATTCCATAAAAATATGAAAATTATTTCACCGCCGACTCTCATTATTATAATTTAATGATTTTGATATGATTATTTTATTGGTACTAATATCTCATCTGATATCTTACCCCCATTCAAAAATTTTCTGATTCTGTCCATGACTAAACGCTATGGTTAAACTTTCTATAGAGTGTGGAAAATCAAGAAAGCCAATAAAAATTTGCTATTTTGTGGGTTGATGTGGGTAGTTTGTGCTTGTCCACTGTGTTACAGATTCTGAATCAACAAAAAAAATAAAAAATGAAAACAACAAATTACTACACACATCCCAAGGTTTGGAAGGAGAAAAAAATCAAATTTTATTTTAACTGAAAAATAAAAGGTCCTGAGGTATAATATCTGAAAAGAAAATAAACAATTGAAGAGTGAGAAAGCCAAAATTTAGGGAAAAGTAAATAGGAAGAGAGAGAGAGAGAGAGAGAGAGAGATTATACTTGTCAGCCACTGGTAAGGTTTCAAAAGAGAGAGAGAGAGAGAGAGAGAGAGAGAGAGAGAGAGATAGAGAGACAACAAATTAAGCTGATTATACCCACTAAGGTGTTATATATCCTACCAAAAATTGATACCAAAAAGAAATTAAAATTCTAAGGCTTCTATAGCTGAAAATTCAGGATAGTACTTCATCCATTTATCACTCTCATGAGGAAGATACTACTACTCTTTTGTAGGTAGAAAGAAAAAAAAAACCCAAAGGAAAATACACTAAACATAAAATCCTATCTCCTACCATCCAAAAAAGATGCTCCATTTGAAGTTTGTAAGTTGTAACTTACCTGTAGTTGAAGCGACGACCTTGCTTCACTCTTGAAGAGCTTTTTCAACTATCAATGTAAAAACAATAGTGTGAGACTTGGTGTTTATATGGACACCCAAGAGGCAAGCGCCATTGTATTTTTCTTCTTCTTTTTTTTTTTTTTTGCTTTTCTTTTTAATTTATTGGGTTTTTAAGAAAAAACTTGATAAATATAAATATGGCTAATTGCTCATGTACCCATCCAAAACTTCAAAATTGCCAATTTCCCCACCAATATATCAAAATATTTTATTTCCCCATCAAAATTTAACATATTTTCTCTTTTTCACTTTTCTTTATTTAATCCATCATTAATATGTTATGACATATTAAATTTACCTTTTTATCCTTGGTTTAAAATAGAGATGTCTTTTTTTATATCATAACAATACAAAACAAAAGTGAGAAACAGAAGAAAATTTAGACGTGAAGAGTGCTTAGATCATAAAAGTACAAAACAAAACAAAGTTAAAATTAAAAGAGTGCTTAAATCATAACAGTACAAAACAAAACAAAGTTAAAAGGTGGTTTAGATACAGAAAAAAAAGCGTTTAGATGTTAAAGGAACAAAAGGAAAATTTAGATATGAAAAATGAATCCTCTTTCATTGTGTTGGAAATTTGAATAGACACATTTTAAAGAAAGGGTATTTTTGTCTATTTAATCTTTAATGACAAACTAATAACAATTAAATATATAAATGGGGATAGAAGAAATGATCTCAAGTTTTGATGGGATATGAAATATTATAATGTTTTTACTAGAAAATTGACAATTTCAAAAGTTTTGATGGATACACTAAAAAATTAACCTATAAATATGGGACACATAAGATGTAAATTAGATGTAGGAGAAAGAGGAAGAGATCAGGACAGCAGATTAAAGTAATAATAAAGTAGTAAATTAGTAATGTTGAGTTTTGTTTAAAGATTATTTATAAAATTTATTATAACTATTATTATTAGCGTGATTAATTAAAGAATGGTGAGATATATGAGATTAATTCATGAGTTTAACGGGGATGTATTGAAAATTAATGTTTTGGTGAATAATTTTTTAATATAAAATTTTTGATGGATATATATCCAATTTTATTCATATTTATTTATGAATTATGTGTTGTCCAATCAGTCAAATCTCTTAATTTCAATTGAAGTTGTCAAAGTTGTCAAGCAAACCTACATCTTACATCCTGTACCTATGTAAAATAGGACAATTTCCAATTTGATAAATGACTACACTAGTGCATTGATATCTAGATACATCATATTTATTTGATTATATGTACTGATCTATAAATATATCGTGTCTTATTTATATATATTATATTATATAAATACGTATAAAGATTAACACATGTTATATTATATCGTATTTTTTTATAATAATGATAAAAATGGCATAATATATTTGAATATGTCGTGTTTATATGTATTTATACGTATTTAGATGTATTTTAACATTTTTAATTTAAATATCTGATTTTAATCCTTAACAATATTTAAAAATTTGAAAAAAAAATAGAAAATGTTTCAGAGAATGGAGAAAATAAATTTTAGAATAATATTTTTTTAAAATTTATTTGTAATAACTATTAAAAACACATTATAATAGCTATTTTTTAAAATTTCATAGACGTATTTAGAAATATCACGTATCAGCTAGACATTTGAACATATCGTGTCGTACCGTGCTCAGTGTACTTATCACCTAACACGGCACGTAAAATATGATATGTTCAAATACGCGTGTTGTGCTTTGATCATGTCAAAACACGTGCAATCCATGTCATCCCCGCGTGGCACACGTGGTTTATTAATATACTAATTATATGGTTGAGCAAAATCTTTTGCCATAATTTCTTTTAAATAAATTTTGTTTGAACTACCATGCATGTGTAGAATTCAGATCCTACTTTACTTGTATTGAGCAAAATCTCTTTTAAAAGTTATTCGGTGTGAATCTCAAACTATCTGTTACAATATATGAAATATTTTTTCATTCAATTTCTATCCACTCAAATTTAATGAAG
Source organism: x Bolboschoenoplectus mariqueter (assembly GCA_037678475.1). Lineage (NCBI taxonomy): Eukaryota > Viridiplantae > Streptophyta > Magnoliopsida > Poales > Cyperaceae > x Bolboschoenoplectus > x Bolboschoenoplectus mariqueter. The sequence goes on along the minus strand of CM075266.1, from coordinate 3,320,759 downwards.
TAGCTGAATGATACAGACTCGCAAATGTACGCAGATTCCTACACTTTTATTGCGAATCCAGATTAAATGATGATGAGATTTAGATGTCCATGGCAACATCATTTAATTAGCTCTCATATAAAAAAAAATTCGGATTTTGTTTAGTATATAATTCATTTTTTTTCCATTAAAATAAGTCTACATACATTTGTATTTATATATGTTCATACGAGTATTTTGTACGATTTTATCCATTCCGGGAGTGGTATCACCAATTTCATTTCAAAATTACTCTGAGAATGTAAAGCTTCAGAGAGAGTTGAGATCTTCCTTTGATTATTATCCAAAAGAAAATTACTCACAGCTGACATTCTAGAAGCCAAACAATGGCCCCATACGACTGGATGTGTCACCTCTTCCTTGAATGCAGTTACATAGAGATTATTTGACATTCAGTCACATTTCGACCGGATCTTAACTCCAACATAATTAACTATTAGTTAATTATACAAAGGAGTCAAGACTCAAACCTATAGAAGAAAAGAATAAAAAGCTCTTTCAAGAAAAGCCAATGCACCCATCAACATTGTTGAGTTTAATCAAAAAGAGATGTAAAAGCATAGAAAAGGAACATAAAATAACATAACCTATCATTACACCCACTTATACATTCTCTCTTATTTTCTTCTCCCCATCTTTAACTTGCAACTTTTTTCTTAGTTAATAAAAAATTAAAGTAGATTTTTGTCCTACTTACTTCAAAAAAAAATTTGTACAACTTTTAAAATACAAATAAATATATTTTTTTAAATAGATGAGATTTAAATGATATTTTTCTAACAATACTTAGCACCCCAAATTTTATAATGACAAATTTTGATTCAATAGCTGGAATCTCAATCCCAATGCCGATTCTAAATGGATTAAGAACTTACAATTTGTATCACCTGTTCAGATTTCAAACCATTTGGATCATTAAAACATTTTCATTTTTAAAGTTGTAACAAAAAATTGTTGTTATATCAATCACTTAAGGAATCATCCTCCCATTCTTTGTAATTATTTGTAGGCTAATTTTGTGATTTTAATTTTATATGTAATTGTCAATTGCAATTTGCAAATCAATTACAAGCTGTCATAATACTTTTAGATAAACTAGTAAATTAATAATTTTAGAAAATTAGCAATTTCTCGTATAATTATAATTAAAAATTGTAATTGCTACACAATTTGCAATTAGAATGAAGATGTTCTTATAGAAAATTAATTCGAGACAAATTCTTAGAACATCTTCATATCAACAACAAGCAACCTCGAAACTCAATCATTTTTATGGAATATAAATGTGGAATTAATCAACGGAATAGTGTTAATCCAACGTTTTTGTCAAGAAAGAAAAAGAATGTTTGGATTGCTAATAAATAAGAATAGCAACATTTTTCTTGAATTAATGTTATTCTCATACTACCAAACATATCCATAGACAAATTTTGTAAGTTAAAAAAGAATATAGTTTTTTTTGGAAAATTTTCATTTTTTTTTATAAAAATCCAACTTCAAATAATTTTATTCCACTAAATTGGATTGAATTTGTTAGTTTTGATGATGAAATTTTTTTTTCCTATATTGACTTCTAAATCTTTAACTTATAAAAAATTTAATAATATCATGTCTAATTTCTGAATATATGCATTAGATTGAATTTTCCATGGTGTACTGATAAATTTATTTTCCAGCATATTCTATCCGTCTAAATATGTAAATTTAGTCAAAATCATTGAATGCATTCTCAGAAAACAGATACATCTAAATCCACAATATTAAAATTAAAGACTTTAAAAACCAAATAAACAAGAAAAAGCATCTCAAATAAAATTAAAGTTTTTAAGACACTAACAAAGAATGTCAAACTCCTGAGTTCTCTCTCAAGCATTCTCTCTCGAATGATTTCAAGGCAGTGTCCGGCAACCACGGATTGCTTTGTTTTCGCCGAAAAAGAACCTTTGTGATATATAGGCAACCCTGTAACTTCCCGATGGGTTCGTTGCGCGTGATACGAACCCCAGCCAGTTCCGGTTATGAATTCCACGGTGCTACGCTTTTGTATGACCTGAAAATGTCTCTCCATTTCAAGCTGGAGGTTGCCATGGCTCAGTTGGATGAGAATGATGATGAGAAGCATTATACAATGGTATCATTTATTACATCAACATGCGTAATGGTGTCACAAGAGTGTTGGATGTTAGAAGAAAATAATAGCTGGTTTTTGGAAGGAGAATGCATATGACCATGCGACGCGAGCTCTGCTGGTAGGAACCCGACGAGACGCGGAGGAAACTAATTGCATTCGATCTTGCAAGAAGGTATGAGATTCTCTCTCGAGGCGTCCAGTTCACTGGAAATGTGTTCGACTTCCCTCGAGTGCCTCATGCCAATACTCTGGCACCTCTTCATGTCGCCGAAAATTGAAATTGATGAAGGTGTGTGATTTCTTGGTACTTTGCTGGGATCTGGTTGAAGTCTTTGTAAGTGCATACGATAACAAAGGCATGTATGGATGTTACATGCATGCCTTTGTTATCTAATGCATCATACTCTTGAGATTGCTCCTGATTCATTTCTAGTTAAAAATGTGATGGGTCTTGGAACTAAGCTAATATTGATATTTTTCTGGATGCTTTGTGAATAATTAAGCTTAAGATGTATGTAAATGGATGTTGTAGGCACAGTAATTTCAATAAATGGGTTTGTAATTTGTTCTAGCAAGCTAGAGATGATATATTATATATTAATCCTGAAGGGCAATCCAAGACAATATATACCCCCTCTTGAACTGATGTAGATACTTGAGATGATATTATTTTTCTCTGTGTTGTTTTTTGTTTTAATAATGACATGATTTTTCATATTGTTTTTATATGCTTGTTGAACGAGTTACAAAATATTGCCATACAAAATTGAAAAAAAGGTACTTGTTATGTTACTTCAATGAAATTTCATTTTAAGTCTATAATTTTTTTCTATGGTTTCTCTTTAAACTATAAATTTTTCTATCTTTTTCAGCTGTGCCAGGTCAGATTAATTCAGAATCATTGAATCATTTTCTCTCTCTTGTATTATATGCATCCAACGGCTGTAAGTATTACCAGAAAATATTACAATTCTTATTATTTTTTTTTTTGAATGAAAGTAAAGCTCAAATTCTCCTATTTCATTAAAGTCTACCATTAATCATCATGGCCCCATTAATCATTATTGAAGGTTTAGTTTTCATAACATTTTTATTCTTTTCTTCTTTTGAGAGATTTGGCCAATGTAGACACCATCACAGTTGGAGATTGCCTATTAACAAAACAGTACAAGCATATATATATAGAGTTCAAAAATAGTTTAAAGCTGCTTTACTTAATAAACGAATTAATACAAGTACAGAATGAATGCATTTACCAGTAACAGAAGCAGGAAAAGCAGCCTGAGAACTGTACTGAGAAGTGCTTCGAACATTCGGATCACCGCCGTGCTTGATCGTTGGCCTTCATAATGACATCTTCCAAACGAGAAATTCTTTGGTTCAGGATATTAAGCGCTGAGAGAAATTCTAATTCATTCATCGATTCTTACTGTGCATTTTCGGCTATAAATTTTTTAGGTGTAGTCAAAAGGATCTTCCGCATACAGCTTGGACATAAACAAGACGGCATCCGTAGCCGCTTTTTCTCGAGCGAGGCTTTTACTGAACTTATCTAGACCAATAAATTCACATATTTCGTAGGAATCGCTCGATGTCAACATGCCCGGCATGTCGTTCTTGAAGCAAGGTTGCTTAAGAATGCACCAAAGAGATAACCGGGAACCCGGATCACTGCGAATCTCCCCAAACTTGTACTGGCCACCGGAGACACCGTGCTTACGGCACAGACGTTGCAAGTATGTAAAGACATCCATTTTCTTCTGGACAAAACTAAACAAAAGAAACAGATGTGCAATTAATTTTCTACAATATATAATACAAAATATATAAGAAATATTAATTCCTTATAGGGAAAAAAACAAAGTGCAGTTATTTCAGCATACAATGAGATTTTTTTTTAAAAGAAAAAAAAAGATTCCACTTAGAAACTACTCTATTACATGTAAAAAAAAAGAGTTGGTAGATATTTACAATAACGACAGTAGTATCACAAAAAAACTTAAGCAACTATTAATAAAAAAAAAATTCACATAAAAAATAAAAACAGATTCCACTTAGCAAAAAAAAACAATAGGAGAATTAAAACAGTACCTTATTAATTGTCTTATTTGAAGAACAGTGAAGAAAGAAGCCGAGGAAGATAACTGGGATATGATATTGGAAGATTTTTTCAATACAATTAATAAGAGAGTGCAACATATACATATATATATATATAGGAAAAGTATATATAGATATACACCGCTTCATTTATTTTATTTTTTTTAACGATTATCCCATAAAAATTACACAGGTTTCTATCTTCTAAGGTTAATATTGCGTGGATATCCACGTGGCAGCTGCATGTAAATGTTTGTTACAAACGCAACACGTAAAATTTGTCTCTGTTGTATAAATTATAAATATTTAAATATTTACTGTCAAGTCCACTGTAAAAAGAAATCTCACAATAACGGAAACAAGGATATATATATATATATACCATTGTATAATAGGGTTGATAGAGAAAATGTACATACATACATGCATGAGAAAAAATAAAAGCAAATATATATAATACAAATACACTGAGAAAGTTTAAAATGCAATGCTTCGTACGACTTAAAATCTTCAATTTGAAAATAAAAAATATATAATCTTTATATCAAAATCTTATAGAATATCAAGTTTTTTATTTTTTAGATTTTTTTTGCTATTTTTCAGATTAAAAGAAAAATCAATTGATTTGTTGATTTTGGAGCATTCAATAAAAATGATTTTCTTCCCATTCAAAAAAAGTATCAAAAAAATTCTAAAAAATGTAAAATTTGGTTTTTCACTGGATTTTGATACGAAAATTATGTTGAACGGTTCAAATCAGTCATTTTTAACTTGAAATTTGAGATTTAGACATATTATATCGGTCCATCCATACAACGCGTTGCTTTAGCCTTCGTGTATATAAAGTGGGGAAAAAATATCGTATATAAGAATACAAGTAAGAAAAAAAAATAAGATAAGCCCAAAACAGAAATGAAGATGAAAAAAGCAGGGAATAAATCAATTTGTAAGAAAATTAGCAACTTCCAGTGGCGTAATATAATTGAGGAAAGGAATTAAATTAGACGCTAATAGTATAAAAAACAAACAAATATATTATAGTGCAAAAATTTAACGTAATTTTAACATAAACAATGAGGATATTTTGTGGTAGAGCAACTCAAAAAAAGACTACAGAGGGGGGGGGGGGGGATGGTGTAAACGCTTTATATAATTTGAAACAAATTAATGAATGATGAGGAGAATAATTACCAAAAAAAATGAATTATTGAAAAAATCATAAAGTTAAAAAATTGTAAAAGAAAAAATGAAAGATAAAACAAAACGTTATATATATACATAATGACTATTAACAATTTAGCAAAATATATTTTTTGAAAAAAAATATATTAATGAAAAAAAATTGGATGCTGAAAAAAAAGGCAGATTGTAAATTCATGAAAACAGTTTACAAAAATTAGAACTTCCTAAAGGCAGACATTAAAAATATGGGAGGAGAAAAAATTATGCTAATATTACAAAAAAAACAATGAAAAAGAAAGTTAACACTATAAGAAAAATATCACGTAATTTAATCTCAGAAAACAATAATAAAATGATATTTTATGACATAGCAATTAAAAAAAAATAAGACAGTGCAAACAAAAAAATAAATAAATAAGCGTTTCGTATGTTTTGAAATGAGAAATCAAACGACAATGACAAGAACTTCAAAAAAAATGAAAGAAAACAATCGTACTTAGTAAAAATATAACACTGGCTAAATAATCAGCTCATGAAGAATTAATTAAACTTGAATTAGTGAGAGCACAACAATGTGCAGAAAAATAATCTGGTGGAAAGATGCTTGAAAACTAAATTCTAATGAGTTACCTTCACTGTTTACTGGTACGAAATGGCGGATTTCACTGTTTACTGGTACGAAATGACGGGAACTATATTGGAGAAGTTCAGGCTAGTGTTTAATACCCATTATTAATTTTTAAGATCAATAATAATTATATATATTTTTCTTTCAAAATTTAATAAATTAAGTATAAAATGTTAAACGTATCTAGATTTAAATAGCTAATATTAAGAGAAAAGTTCTCTTAAATAAGTTATGACATTAAAAAATTGAATAAAAATTCAAAGCAACGCCAACATCCGTCCAAGCTGCTTTTCGATAATTGTTCATCATTTCAAGTGCAAAAGTACATTTTTCATACTAAGAAATTATTTTGTCGAAAGAGGAAGAGGTCATGGCAGCAAATTAAAAGTAATGGTAATCAACATAGTAATATTGAATTTTGTTTAAAGATTATTTACGAGGTAAAATTTATTATAACTATTATTAATGTGATTAATCAAAGAATGGGGAGATGTATAGATTCATGAGTTTTAATGAGTATATATTCAAAATTGAAGTTTTCATAAATAAATTTTCAATATAAAACTTTCGAATTCTAATTTTCTGTTGTACAGCACTACGTTGTACACTATATGAACAGATAAATTATAAAAATATATTTTTTTAAAATTTATTTTATAAAAATTTTAATATAATTTGTTAAATAATATATTACATTATACGATATAATACGGCACACGACACAAATCCAAAAATATACATCCAAATTTACTATAATTTATAAATTATGTATTGTCTAATCAATCAAATCTCTTAATTTCAATTAAAGTTGTCAAGCAAATTTACATCATGTGTCTATACAAACTAGGACAAATTCCAATATGATAAATGACTACACTACTGCACTGATATCTAGATACGTCATATTTATTTGATACAAAATCTTTTGTCATAATTTATTTTGAACAAATCTTGTTAATTTAAATTATCATACAAATGTAGGTAGATCTCTATTTATTGTAAAAATTCAAATTAAATTATGATGAGATTCAAATATCTATGTAAAAATTTCACATCTCTATAGTATTATAAATGGGGTGAGTAAAATTTGATCGTTCAGCATAAATTTCAATATTATGTTGCTTCATTATATTCATTTCGTGAATAATATCTATCAGTTTAAATCAGTTGGACTATCCACTTTATATACGGAGTAATACAGACGAATCAGACTCCGTGTAACATCATTTGCTCGCATATGAAAATCTTTTCAGATTTTATTTAGTATATGATCATGAAATAGGGGTTGTCCATTCAAACCAATCCAAAAAAAAAGCAAAATATGTAAAAAGAGAAATTTATTTATATCAAATTAATATTCTAATTTCATTTCATTACTAACATTTTTTTTGGTATATATTTTTTCACTTCAATATTTTTTTTTTCAGGGCGAATTACAAAACACATCTCTATATACTTCTATCATACATAAAAACACAAGATATTAGATGAATTTATCTGTGACAACTTACAACATGTTAATTGTAATTTTTATATAGTTAAAAAAAATAGGGAGAATTATTGGTATACCCATTAAAATATTCTAAATTACTTATTTCCCCATCAAAACACTCAAATCTCTTATTTTCCCATTTAAAATTAAAATGTTTTCTTATTTCCCCTTATGTTAAATAAATCTGAAACTTTTAAATTTCATTGATCATTTAGTTCTATTAAATAGTTGAAATATCTATTTTACCCTTTTTTGAATGGACACGTCCATTTTGCTTGAAGCATTTCGTCTTTTCTCTGTGATTAAAATTAGTGCTGGTCTCATGAGTTACAAACTCTTCTCTCTCTCTCTGTTATTATTATTAGTACTAATTAACCTTATCAATGCTTGTGGATTGACATTGCTAATCTTTTTGTAACTTTAATTTCATTATCAGGATTTGATTCGAAACCTAATTCACTCACTTTGCTCCTAAAAAAAATATCAAAAAATTTAATATACCATTAGAAAAACTATTAGGAGAAATCTACATTTCATTATAAGTCATTTGTTACTGGAGATAAAGAATCGCAAAGAACTAGTGCAAATTGAAAGTTTCAGAAGCTATGAAATTTGCTAAGGATGCAAAATATCCATATCAGTTAATGTATAATTTCATTAATTTGACCTAACTTGTCTTACAACTCAAAATATAAATGGGTTTACCATCATATTATATATTTTTGCACAAGGAAATGAGAGACTCCCATTATAACTACCCATAACATTATTCCTTATTGATATACTGTCAAATATCAGAACGAAAGAAAATTCAAAATTGAATCATAGTTTAGACATCATCAAACCTCTAACCTCGTTAAAAGAAAACAAAAAAAGTTGGTCCAATAAATAGTATCTGGAGTAACTAATATCTTTATTTTAATCAAAGCTTGCTCAAATTATATTTGTTCTAACTCAAGATGTTTTTAAGATCAGAATTTGGTTACCATTGACAGTCATTGAAAAATCAACATTTGTTTAACAATGACAGTAACTGAGAATCAAAAATATTTGTCAATAACAACAATATATGAGACTTGGTTGGGGATGTGAGTGTACCAATCGGTACATAGAAGCAATAATCATTTAGGACATCTATACACTTGACAGGTACACCTCACTTGGGTGGTACAGTAAACCTATTCAGGACATGTGTACCAGTAACTCTGAAACTCTCGTTAACATGCTGCTTCTCTTTTCTTCTTGTTTGCAACTTCTCATGAGTTTGATATGTTGCTGATCAACGAGATTAGAAGTACAAGAAGAACGCTTATAGTACCAGAAGGAAGAAGGCGATTAGATAGAAGGGTTTTATTTGATATCAGAATAATTTGAAGATAATTAAATGATAAAGTTATTTTTTATAAAGAGAGTGATAATTTTATTTCTCATTTATCCCCATTTCAAATAAGATCAAAGGAAATATTTTAAGCCTAAAGATGAATAGTCTTTCTTTATGTTCTATTCAATCATGTTAACAGTTCAAAAGGACACCTCCATTTAAAATGAAAAGGGTATATTTGTCAATTTGATTTTTAAAATAAATAAATAAAAGTTTAAATAATTAAAAGGGCATAGAAAAAAGAATGTCAAGTTTCTAATATTGGATATTGTGGTATTTTCATGGAGAAATAGGCTATTTTAGAATTTTATATGGGCACATTAGAAATTATCCAAAAATAATATCTTAAGCACTTAAATAAGTTATGACATCAAAAAATTGAATAAAAGATCAAAGCAACGCCAATGTCAGCCCAAGCTGCTCTTAGACAATTGCTCATCAATTCAAGTGCAAAATTACATTTTCATACTAAGAAATTATTTTATCGAAATTCTCTTCTTTTTTTGAAGAAATTTTTTTATCTTTATCGGCATCTTTTACAGCATATCTTATCTGCATCTCAGATATGTTCATATTTTTTTCTAAAAATATTTATATATAATTTCAAAAATATTTATACTTTGTATTATTAGAATTAAAAATTCTATAAATTATACTTTCATTTCTGCTATAAATATTTTTAACGCAAAAATAATTTTTCTTTACTGATTATTATTTTTATTAAAAGCGGGTGGAAAGCCACCTATTTGATTTGATTGAAACAGAAAAATAAATGTTCAATCCTTTGTACTATTTATGATCTCATTATTACTCAGCCCCTACAAAATCAAAGTTCAAATCGTTGAGCTACAAGTCAAGTAATTCATAGGTCAAAAGAGAGAAACAAAAGTCAAGCCTTCAATTTCTGGTTTTAAATCTTCCCCCCTTTCTAATTAAATCCATAATTAAGCATCTGACATAAGCCCATCTAATCTTCAACCATGGCAGAAAGCTTACTGTCTTACTGAGCTCAGACTTCGACATAATCTTCATGATCCTCTGCCTTCTCCCGGCTGAGACCCTGTCGCTCCGATAATGCCGGTATTTATCACACTAAAGGTAAATGACCAGCTTTCTGGCAATGGCAACCCAATCCAAACTTTGAAATATTGTCAAGAGGGTGACAGACTTCCAAGCTCCATCTCCGGCATTCTGTCAAGCGGCTTCAAGGCGGTGTCTCGCAATCATGGCTTTCTCTGTTTCCTGGACTATGATGCATTTTGTCTGAATTTTATACTGGTCTGTCGTTCGTCATGCTCGTGCCGGTTTTTCTTTCTATGAATACTATGGTGTTGGTTTGTATATGACAGTGCAAGGAGAGCTCTGCTTATAGGAGACCGACGAAATAGGAAGTTGTCTGCATTGCATCTTGCGAGCTCGAGGCTTGAGATTCTCTATCAAGGGGTTAAGTTCTCTAGGAAGCGTTTTGTGTCTCCTCAAGTGGCTCATTTTGCAACACTCTAGCATCTCTCCATGGTGCCGAGACAGGAATCGACAGTCTTGCCAGAGAGTTTCGTTTGATGGGATTGACTCCGTTGGCTCTGTAGCAGCTCTTTGGGGTGTTTTATTGAACAATAAGTCTTGCTAACTATATATGAACTGTACTAGCATCCTTTTGATATATGCTTAGTTTAGTTTTAACTATGAATGTTCTTATGCTTCTGTTATTATGCATGTAATATTTCTTTGGATTTGCGTTTAATATCTGTATGTATCCTGTTTAGCATTTTTATTTTCTGAGTTGGTATCATCATGTTTTCATTAAACTGCGCCCATTGCCAACGCAATTCTTCTTAAGCTCTTTCTAATTTACATAATCAAGTTTCCCTATTCCGAGCTGAGAATTATCTGCATTTGGCATTAGACACCACAACTTGCCAAATTTCTGTTACACAAAATGCACAAACAAAGTTGTGCATTGTTTCCGATACATCGGCAACTTAAGATAATTAACTAGGTAAATCCTGAGAGAAAACTAGCTTCTCTAAAAGCTGGACCTAGAACACAATGGCTCATTCAAAATATATATACTTGATGTTCCCAGCTCTAACAAGACCCAACAAAAGGGGGGGAAGGAAACATAATAAAAATAACACTAGGCTAAGATTCAAGTAGAAACATCATACACGAAGGCAAAACTGGAAGCATTTTTCCCAGCATATAAGCTGCTGACTTTTATCTCTTTCTCTTCCCAGCTGAACCACGAGCCAGCTTCTCGGCAGAGCCAGTAGATTTTGATCTGCTTGCAGGAGTGGCCTTTTTCTCTTTTGAATCCCCCGAGTTTTTCAAATCGAGCTGCACTTGGATTCCTAATAGCATAATAAAGAAAGCTTTGGCTTAAAGGAAAGAGGGAATACTTTTCTCTGCAAATATTTTCATAGCTTTGATATACTGTATTTTCCTTATTTAATATACTTTCTTCTGACCTGAGATGCTTTGTTTCACTTCGCATTTGGATTCAATTAAGAAAATAAATCTCAATGTTTAAAAACAAAACCTTTTGATTTGTCGCTCTGGAGGTCCAGCTTTGGTTTTGATTCACCAGAAATTAATTCATCTGGCAAAGAGAGAAAAAAAAGATTTTAATTATGAGCTTCTACAAGAAAAATTAATAAGGGGTTATCTTCATAAAAGCATGAGTTTGAATTTTGTTTTCCTATATAGCATCTTCATCAGCAGTATAAACCAAAGCCTCATGCTTACAGTGACTTGGGACACAACTTGACAGAACAAATTTGTATTATACAGAGAATTCATTAAGTCTCCTCATGCATAGAAAAAGTGTAATCTCCCGATTGATGAGAAAATTAAACAAAACCAGCCCTTGTTGTACATATAGTAGTTGGTAACTAATCAAGAGCAAAAATAGGAACCTATTAAGAGAAGCCGTAAATGATTAAAACTAGACAGGTAAAAAAGTCCAAAGAAGTAAAATACCATCATTCTCAGCATCTGATGGATTCTCTTCTTCTTCACCTTCATCCAATGCAGTTCCATTTTCTTCGGGAGTCTCTGTCTCAACTGGAGGCTCCAGTATGGCAGCAATGCGCTTTTTCGGGGCTTTCTTCACACCAGGGAGCGTGATCAGATCTGCAGACCTTACCACTCGGGATCTGCTGCCTTGCTTATATGCCTTGGTTAGTGCCGCCTTAACTGCCGGTTGTATACCTTCCATTGGATTGCCATGTCCCTAAGATGAAGATAAACACATGTCATAAGCAAGGAACTCCGTGATGGGTAATGTTATGCCCTGTTTCCGTTTGGTAATTGACAACTATTTTTCATTTAATTTATATATTAATTAATTAAATTTTTTCCCCCTTTTGCTTTAGTTGAGGGTGGGGTGAGGTGCACTCTTCTACCCCCAAGACAACGGAGTCTTCAACAGCAAATTATTGGCAGGAACCATCCAGGATTGATCTTTTTCCCTTGGATAAAGAAATGAAAGCTACAAGAGATCAGCATACTGAACATGATGCAAACATTGAATTGAAGAGAAATTCATGAACCTTGAGCTTGGATAGCTCGACAAGGGTGTCAAAGTCCTCCTGGCTTAAAGAGTAGGCGTCCATCAATTCAACCACCTTTTGTACAGCTTCATCCTTTTTACCAGAGAGAGAGAGAGAGAGAGAGATAGAGAGGGAGGGAGGGAGGGAGGGTGGTGAAATGAGTGTTTAGTGTAAATAAACTCCCCGTAACATGAGAACATTAAGCTTTAGCTAAATTAATTACAGCACATATTATCTAAGGTACAATTACAATTGAGCTTAATCAGAAAAACCTTGGGTAATGCACGTAGAGGTTCAGTCAACTGTTTCAAGAGAAGAGTAAGGTAATCTACCCGCAAAGTTTCCCTGCATTTGAAGGTATTAGGATGTTGTATGAAGAATTTATCGAGATTGCCAGATAGCAAAATGAGAAAGAGTCCATTGTGCATTATGGAAAAATGTAAGAAACAAGTATAGCATCCTTTACCTGTCCAGATTAGTTTGCTGGGAGGCAAGAATATGGACATGTACATCTTCCAAGAGTCGCATGTTCTTTCCCATAGTTGAATTTTTTCCAAGCCACCCTCCAAATCTATTGAAGTTACGTTCTCCCTGTTCAATCAAATAAACTTTTTCACAGAGTTTCCAAAAAGCACCATAGAATGAAAAGAAATCTGAAAAAAGTAGTACCGGCTCAAGTGTTTCCCTATTACCGTGCATCAGTGCAGCGCTGGTTAGAAAGAAAAGAAGATGTAAATAACATACATAAATTTTAGCATAGAAAATGTGAAAAGAAGTCATTTAACAAAAATAATAAATAAATAAACTGATGGAACTCCATGTGCCAGACAGGTCACAAACTATTGAGTAGAATTTGGTAAATAAAGAAACTTGCAAATAAATACAAGAACAAAAGAGCAACACAAATAGTTTCAATACTGTTGTACTTAATGCTGCTATGGCTGGTATGATATAACAATATTGGTATAAAAAGTAGTTATTGTAGATGCTAATACAAAATCTACTTACGGCACAATGCTTGAAGCAAATGAAGAGGCTTGGGACAGCTGCCACTGACGGTATCGTCTGATTTGTACATTCACGATATCACCATCTGATATTGACTCCGCAGCGCATGCAAGTGTCTTCATTCTCTTCACCCCACTTTCATCCTTTCCTATGCTAACTGGCTTGTAATTTATGTAGTTTTCCTGCCATTCAACAATTACTTTATAAAGGGTTGTATAAGAACAAAACATCCAGAAGGATACAAGATTTACTGGGTGTTTCAATTCTTTATTCCTTTACTCACTTGCTTGACAGGGGGGTGGATGGGAGATACGTCAATTCTACAGGTTTACCAACTAGAGAGGAATGGCACTAACACAAACCTGAATGATAAGAGGAACTAAATCAGGATCACTCATGCTATAATCAATCCTTTCATCCATCCGGAGCTTGCTACCATTAAAGCCAAACAACCTGAAGACAAATAGCTTGCGCACATGAAAGCTATGTAAAAAAGTTTCATTCCAGATGTAAGGCATGTACGATGCAAGGATAGAAAAGTGAGGTTGAAGTACTTGTCAACGGCAGTGAAGGGAGAAATATCCTCATCCTTGGCACTACTTTTGAGGCGCTCTATTACATCATCATATTTTATTACTGACATCTGGAGGCCCATGTACTGCAACTGATTTATTGCCATTCGCATATCACCATTCACTCTGTTGGCAAGCTCCTCCAGTGCGACCTGTTTACTCAGAAGAACAATAATCGAAATCAAATAGAAACACATGAAGCAATAAGATTATAATATATTTCATTAATTTGGTTTCTTTACTTGATATTTTGCATATTTTCATTCTCATTTTAAATACATATTCTTTCAAAATATAATGTCCATGCATTCATAGATGAATTAGCTATTCAGACCAATAAGTTGCTCTTTGTTGTACCTCATTAACTTGCAGGCGTTCAGAATTTGCAATTTGCATCAGCCTTTTAGCCATCTGCCAGTAGGAACACACAAACCGGTAAAGAGAAAATAACAGTTTCCTAAATATTTTAGGTTGAACTGTGTTGATTCCTGATCCATATGTAATTTGAAATATCAAGACATTCAAAACAGTTTTTAAGCGTCATGTCAATGAATGTCGAGCACTTAATATAATCAAATGCACTAACACTCAATGTTGGTTTGCCAACATCTTGTTTGCTGGTAGCTCCTATACGATAGTAATGCTTCATGACATTGAAAGAACATAATTCATGAAAGAACTAAAGAATTAAGAGCAACATATCCTTTATGTTGTGACATCTGTGTAACATCGTAAAAGACACAGCTTTTAAGAAGGACTAACATATCCTTTTTGTTGTGACGTTTATGTAACATCAAAAAAGACAGTTTTTGAGAGTAACATATCCTTTTTGTTGTGACATCTATGTAATGTCATACAAGATGCAGCTTTTAAGAAGGATACAAGAACACATCAGAAATAAATACAAAAATATGTAGAACAGAAACCTGTTGTTTTGTGGGCTTCCTAAAGTTAAGTAGCAAGCAATAGTTAACTAGGCTCTTCAACTTCTGGCTGTAGCGATCATTACAAATGCAAATAATTGGAATTTTTGAAATTTTAATGCTAGCAATTAGATCAGCGACACCTCCTCTGTCACCAGCTGACATGCCATCTACCTCGTCCATTATA
Source organism: x Bolboschoenoplectus mariqueter (assembly GCA_037678475.1). Taxonomy (NCBI): domain Eukaryota; kingdom Viridiplantae; phylum Streptophyta; class Magnoliopsida; order Poales; family Cyperaceae; genus x Bolboschoenoplectus; species x Bolboschoenoplectus mariqueter. Next base: position 3,305,568 of record CM075266.1, on the reverse strand, counting down.
AGTACTGACTTCAGATGCTTCGAACTGTCATATCAATTTAAAATCATTTTAGAACCAATCAGAGAGAAAGCAATACCAGCTTCTATACCAAAGACTTAACTACGCAACAAAAAACAACTAGACATTCAAAAGAAAAAAATCAAACTGGTATCAACAAGTAGAAACAAGTGTCTATTTATGCTGCACCAAACTAATCATTCTAGAGCACTCAATACATTAAAAAATAAAAAATAAAAAACCTGTTAGTGCCATAGTTTAATGTGGCATTGTTGATAAGCTCTTTGATGGAATTTGAAGTGTTTCCACCAATGCCTTTCATAATCTTTGAATCTGCCTTGCCACGATTATCACTTGCATTAACCTACCAATAAATAATCATCAATCAAACAGGTTCCAATTAGTAGCTCTATTTTGGTTTTCTATATTTCATTTAAAAAGAGACAAGGTGATTCTGATATGCACCATAATCTCCAACGTTACTTTGCATATGGCATAATTCATTTGTACAAAACATTTTAAAAGATGCCATACCAATTTTAATGACTGCACAGTTATAGTACAAACATATAATAAAACAGTTTTGCAAATAATGTGCAATTTTACATAGCTACATAATCTTTTGAAATAATACAATTCACATTAGACATATTCCACTTTACCAGCTCAGGGATTAATATTTATCTCATTAGCAGTATAAGAATATTTTAAAAGTACCTCGATAACTTGAAACCCAAGCATCTCACTAACGAGTTTGGCGCTAGTGCTTTTACCGATACCAGGTGACCCGCTCATAAGTACAGCCTTTTTAGATGCACTATCTACTTGTTTTTTTCCTTTTCCTTTTTGGCTAGCATGCAGGAATTGATTGTCCCAACTTTTTAACCATTCCTGTAGTTGCTTCACCTATAAAATAGACATATTACTTTATACAATATGAATAATTAACAATTAACAATAGAACTTGTTACAAAAGAAAAAGTCCATAACTCGTCAGAGATTGAAAACATATCTGTGGTTTAAGCATTATACCATTTCCATGCCTTGTGTCATATGATCACCTTATATGCAATTACTATAACAAAAAGATCAACAAATCTCAATTGTGATGGTTCTAAATTTTCTGAGAATGGTAGTCAAGGCAAATTATGAGACCTACTGCTTATCCATATTATATACACTAACAAAAATAGGGAAATCACAAATATTGTTAAAAAGATGAAAGCTAACATACAATGGACTGATTTCCAATAATATCATTTGGGGTCTTTGGCCTATATTTCTCCGTCCATGTAAGCGAACTGGACACTCCAGTTTTGGCCTTCTTCTTATCAGGAGAGATACTTGATTTGGTGCTTTTTGGAGCTTCCGTTCTTTGCATCAAGCTAATGGAATCATCTGATAAAGATGATATCATTGTTAGACAAAATAGCAATTCCATCCTAAATAATAATCTGATAAAATCAAATAACCTCACAAACTATTTCAGCTCCAAAATTGATTATCTTTTGTTCCTTTTTTCATTCCATATGTTGATTTTGCTCTTATAGTTGAACTAGGTTGTAACAATGCTTCAGTTTGTATCAACTCATCTAATCCTTGAAATTTTACAAATTAAATGAAGCAATACACTTCAAACAAAATAGCTTAGGTTGCTCCAAAAAAAAAACATCTGAATTCGATCTTCTACTGTGTAAATAGTATTTCTTTATTTCTTTTTTGTTGGGGGGGGGGAGCTGGTACTGTAGAAGACGGGATATTCATTTAAATATTTTAAAAAGCAAGACACACATACCTTTCTTCACGACTTTTAAAGGGCTGCTCTTTGTTTGCACTTTCTCCACCTTTTCTGACAACTTACCCTTCTCATCTTGCTTTCTAGGTGCTTTAGAACCAGAAGGCTTTGATTTGCGGATCATATCAAACAAACCATCTTCAGTCAAAAATGGAAGCCTAAATAGAAACACAGAAAGGAAACAAGAGTGAGGAACAGGTGATGTAATCTTCTACCCATTATTCAAAAAATGTAATTATATTTGAAAGTTGTACCCTAGCTCTTTGGCCCTTTGAGACTTTTTCCCACCAATATCCTCATCACATAACAAGTAGCTCTGTAAAACAAAAGCCAGATTTAAACATTGAAGTTGCAAGTACAAGAAAAATAAAATCTTATACAAATAATGGCAATAGTAATAATTATTCAGGAAAGAGCCAAAAGTTGCTATTAAAAGGTTCTAAATGTAATCTTTAAAAACAATAAGAAAAAATAAAAATGGTAAAGCTGCTTCTTGGGGATCTAAGGTATTTTACAGGTTAAAAAAAAAGGAATTCCGGAGCTGGAATACATCTTTGGTTGTTTCCAAGATCCTGAAGGGTTGCATGTAGTGACTAACAGTTTCATTGTTTTATTTGAAAGAGTAAGAACAGAAATGATCATGGTCATGATTTACCGTCCTTTTGCTGACAGATCCAGTAACACGACCACCATGACGCTTGATCAGGTCCTCGGCTTCTTCTCGTTCCAAGCTAACAAGTACCAAAAATATAAATAGCAAAACAGACCTCTGATGGGAGTTTGAATAAACAAATAATTATCTGATAAATATTGAGTTCAATGTTGAAACCATAAGATACCTATCAAGAGTCCCAGAAATGACAAAGGTCAGACCAGATAAGCACTCAGGGGTCCCTTCAGGTACTTCCTAAAAGAGAAAATAAAATTGCAAATTCAGATGTAGACAATGCCATGCAAATAAAAATAAAATAAAAAATCAGTCTGCAAAATGGAAAAGGAATCAACATTTCCCTCGACTGTCAAACATCAAACCATAAACTTTTCTGTGCACAAATACATTCTTTTAGGACTGGATACAACAAGCTCATAAAATATTTTCTTAATTTAAAATACCCTATATAATTTTCCAGTTAATATACCTCTAAATGTGGTGATTACTTTGGTAATAGGGGCATTGTCAATATAAACATATCAAGCCACAAAAGTATATATAACGTTGACATCCACACAAACATGTAACACACCAGTACCATTCTAATATAAAAACCAGTATCAGCCCTGCGACACCAACATACTGAGCATAATCTTCAAATAAGAAATTAGATAAATATCAAAAGCAAACATAATCAATTAATTAATAAAACAAATACCATACCTTCTCTCCTTTATGAGGTGGATCCTTCCTTTCACCAAAATTCATAAAACCACCCCTCCCACCTCCTCTCCCTCTCCCTGCAGAGGCAGAGCCCGTACCCCTTCCCCCACTTCCTCTGCCCCTTCCAACCCCTTTCATAGGCAACTCCTCTTCCTCCAATTCATCTTCCAGAGCAACTGACTTGCGGGCAACAGCAGTTCCTGACGCCCCCTTTGACTTCTTTGTTGCAACTGGCTTCACAAAGTCATCATCCTCTTCCAGTTCTTCTTTTTTCGGCTTTTTCTCTACATGGGCCTTCTTGGCTGGTGTAGGCTTGGGCTCTTCCCTTGTTTGGGTTTGGGTTTTACGCTTGGCAGGGGTTTTTTCATCTTTTGGTACCTCTTTGGAGGCTGCTTCTTTTGAATTGGATGAGGCAAAGTATTTGCTCGTCTTTTTCCTGGCAGGAGCATCTTCAACCATAGACACCTACATAGAAATAGCTTTTTTGTTAGCTTTGTCTTGCCTTCACATGCTTGCAAATTAAGCAGGGAATGAAAGAACTGATGCACAAATTTCAGGCACTTCAAGGATAACAATCAAATTCCAGGTAGCATCTTGATTGGAATCATTGCCACAACACAAACCAAAGAATATTCGAATATTCTTCCGAAACAGGGAGTAACCAGCCAAAGATAGGCCTAATTCCTGGCAACCAAAACTTTCAATGTTGCAAAAGGATTGGTATTTCTCTATAATAAAGTAGCAATAGAAAAAGGAAAAAAAATATATACAAATAGTATCATTTTCTATTTCGTTACGCACATTCAAGAAAATTAACAGATGAAAAAGCTTACTCAAATTAAACCTTAAAAGAAAACCAAATAAAACCTATAGATGTAACAAACAAACTCGTACCGGTTTCTCTGGGAGAGTTAAAGTGGGTTTCGCTGAACTTGGTTTTACCTCAGGCTTAGAAGTAGCACCATTGCCTTTATCATGCTGCTTAATGAACCACTTCCTTATATCAGAAGACTTCATTTCCATTCAACCAAAGAAAAAAGCAACGAGACATATTAGCTCAAGAAATAAGTTCAAAAAAAAAGGGTATTTGTGCATACATCCTGAGCAGCTAATTTTTTTCGAAAGTAATCACAAGCTGCGGGGAATCAACTTTTTTTTTATTTTCTAACACACACACACACAATAAATAAAATTACTACTCCTGTAAAATGAAAGAAAATTAAAAGAAAATTATAAAAACAAGAAAAAGAAAAAAAGGGTTTTGCTAGGGTATAAGTGCAGACACTGAGTCCCTAGGGTTTAATTGATAGTTCCATCCGTTTCGAAGGTTCTACGAAGAAATGCCCTAAATGAGAATTGAGAGACCAAACAATCTTGAAAGAGAGTTCATGCTATTACCCTTGTAACAAAAGCAAATTTATTCCTATAACCTTATGATGTTTCGTACATACTCCTCTACTAAAATTAGAGGAGACCTGTGCAAGTGTCTAAAATAATGAAGCACCAGGTCAAGTCTTTGCAAAATCTGGTTTCTTTTTTTTTTCTCAAGGCATAGAAGTAAAGAACAAGAAAGAAAAATATCAAACCAAAGACGCACCATTTCGGAGAAGAAGAAGAAGAAGAAGAGAGAACAGCGAAGACGATGACGCGAAGCTCGGATCTTCTTGCGTGAAAGAAATTAACCAACTAAAGAAAGAAAGATTGAAATCAGAACTCTCTGAGCTCTAAAACAAGGGGAACTCAGAACGTAGAAGAATGTAAAGAGTTTCACATAGAGTAGGTATCAGGTGACGAGTAGCGAAAGAAGGGGAGGGTAGGAGATTACATGCTTGAGTTGCGATTTCGCGAAGCGGAAAAGAGAAACGAAGAGAATTGGGATCTGCACGTGTTGAGAAGAGGAGGAGGAGGAGGGAAGAGATTTGGGCTGCTGCGCTCTTACTGGGCCGATGCCAAGAAATCCTGATTCCATTTAGAAAGGAATCGGATTGATTGTGGCAGGCGCACTCTGTTATGATGCTGTGATAGATCTGACCGAATTCGAAGGGGATAGTTTCGACGTTTATCGTATCAAGATTTGATTTGATTTGATTTGATGGGTTGAATACTCGTTTCATTCGTGATATTGAAATTTATATAAAAGTTTTGTTTTTTATAGTTTAGTAATCGTGTGAGTTATCATATTTGATGATTCGACGGTGATTTTGTCTATCGGATCAAAATGGGCGCTGGAACGATCCCTATTCTGACAAAATTTGATCCGGCCGAAGTGATTTGAAATCCAGACCTGAATAAACGTGCAAATGTTAAGTATTTAAATATAAATTATTCGAATCGGTATGATATGTTATCTGAAAAAATCCGAATCCGAAACGATATGAAATTATGTGGTATCTGAACCAACAAATATCTAAAAGAGGTGCTTTGATCTCATTATTATATGAATTTGTCTTTAATAAGGCGATTTATTTCCTTTACTCCTCTAAACAAGATATATAAGTAAAGATAGAAAACAATTTTTAGACCTTGATACTTACAAAATTTGGAAAGGATAATCAAGCTTATTCTTGACAATAGCAACGCAAGCTTTCTTCTATCTACCATAACTAATATAAAAATCATATAATCTGCGTTAGATGGTAGACATCATATTACTAAAAGAAAAGAAGGTTTAGATCAGAAAAAATTATGTGATTCATGAATCATCAATAATGAATATTCATCATGTAATGCTATCTTATGAAAGAGGATATTGCTCAAATAATTTTGTTCAGATTTCGTTCAATTAAAAAAATTTAACTTCTTTTTGCTTAAAAATGATGCAGATTTCACACTTCAAATATACATAATAATTTACCTTTTTCAAGTAGAAAAATAGTTAATTTGTACTGAATAATTTCTAAATAAGCGATCAAAATCATCATCCTTATTAAACTATATTTAGTCTCTTTAAGAAAGTTAGTTTTGTTCAGTAGCATGGTTTCGCATTTAGATGATTTGAAACTCGCTTTTAGTTTTTTACTTATGAAATTGAGGGGAAATTCATATGTTTCATTGAAACAAAGAGTTTACAGTATCGCTTTTAGCATTTAAGATCACTTTTGTGAGATTTTCAAATTCACTTTGAACATGTTAGAATTTAAATTTATCCTGTTTAAAATTCAATTTGGTTATATTCTACCATATTTAAAGTGACTATAACTTTGACTAGTTTAAAATTTAACTTTATTATATTATGATTTATCTTTGTAAATATACAAAAAGGGATCACTTGATAATGCTTATTTTAACAATGTTAGCACTTAATAATAGATTTTCAAATAAATTTGAAAAAATTTAAAAATAGAAAATCTTCATAGACATATTCTTAAGTTTTATAGATCAACTCTATTTCAAATTCTTGAGCTTCCAAATTGATGCGCGCTTCCCTCGTGTCATCTAATTTCAATATGATTTAAAGATGAAAGGAGTTGATCCAAAAATTAATATCATTGACTCATCATATCAATTCAGCAACTACCAATGAATAAAAATACGAAAGAATAAATTTAGCAACTCAAATGGAAAAGAATAAAGATAATGATAAACTACAATGAATCAGGTAGCAAACAAATATTCACAACAAAAAAACAAGGACGAAAAGGTCAAGTGAATATACATACACAACCCACAATCTTTGAATTTGAAATAAAATAAAAAAAAATATAAAAACAACTATTCAGCAAACAACAAATTATGGCACGAATGTTTTTTTGAACTTCCCACCAACTTGCCTATTCACATAAGAGGTGCAAATCACATGCAATACCAATTGCAAACAACTTCTCAACCAAGAACCGAAACTTCATTTGAGGCAGCCATAGGTACAGAAACCGAATTAGCATCAATAAAAGTGGTTTCTTCTTGAAGTGTAATGGTTTGGACTTGTTCGACTGAGTCAGAAATGGTGGTTTCAATTGCTTTCTCCTCGTTTTGTCCAACCTTCGCTTTTGATACTCTCGCTCTATTGTTTGCAGTTTTCAAGGTCTTTAATGCAGTGGTTTTAGATTCGGTCTTTGTGTTGGGCTTGTTGATGGCATTCTTGGGACCTGCTTTGTTAGATGTAGTGACCTCAGTTACTTTTGATTTGGTGGTGGTGGTACGAGGACTGGAACAAGTGATACTTCCTTCTGTACTCATCTCAGATGATGCAGTATTCTTGTGCCGACCCAGCTTAGGTGACCTTGCACGTGTAGGAGGTATCTGTTGAATGGAAATCACAATCATAAAGACCCAGTAGTTCACACAACACTTACAAGATAAAGAAGAATGATGCAGACATATATGTTGTACCATCTCTATAAGCTAATGCTATTGAAAAAAAACCAGCATCTAACCTGCAGCTCTCCAAATGCATGAAGATATTTGATATTTTCTTATTATTATCTTTTTTTGCTTTTGGCAACCCAATAGTAGTAAATGCATAGGTTTTTGTCTTACTGAACAATCGATGCATAAAGAACACACTATTTTGCACACTGATACCTAATTCATTGTATATTTATTTATTTGACTAAACTTCCATTCGACATAGACATAATGAAATATTAGAGGATTATCGAAAATATGATATCACAAGCTGATAGACTTAGAACAAACAGAAAGCCAGGTAAGCCATCTACTAATCTATAACCACAAACCTAATTATCTTAAGTTCATGTAGATCATAAACATAAGAGCTCATAAATGAGTCGATACTGTGTGCTATTCACATATCAAGAACTAGCCAAACAAATATTTATCTATTTGTTGCATCCAGATATTATTTTCTCCCCTTGCAAAAAAAGAATGATATTATTTTCTCGGAACACGTCTAAGTATTCTGATATACCATTGAACAGAGGTCCCCATTACTTAAATCAAATAATCAAAATACTTTCATTTATTATCTAAGAATCATCAAAATGATGACAAATCACACATTATGTCATGTCAGTTATAATTTTTGCAGTTATTGCTTAAATCAAATAGTCAAAATATAACAAAAAGAAGAAAATGCTGCAGGGTAGTCAAATCTTAAGTAGAATAACCATCATGATAGATATAAGTACCTTTTTCAGTTCAGCTTTGGGAGGGACAGGTTCTTTGTAGAAGCTTGGCATAGGCGTGGCTTTGAAGGTGAGGCTCTTGCGAAGCAACTTGATCTCTGCATCTTGGCTTTCCTGCATAAATTAAACAATACACATTAGTAACTTTATAATGAAGCTAGCTCTAGCACTGGATCTAGAAAGTATGCTGCATTTGGATTTAGTATTTCCAATCTGCCATTTGCATTTTCCACTAAAGAACAAAAGATAACCAAAGGAAGAATTTCAATATTTATTTTGGGTAAATCAATATCACATTATCTAAATATCTAGATGCTCAAGAATCGAGATTAAATTATATTAATTAAATTTGAATATATACTCGAAGAGATAAGATACTTAAATTTCAAAATTTTGAGAAGAAATATTGACAATGAATTAGTATAGATTTTAACCTTAGATTTTGCCTGCATATTAGTCTTTTCCAATTCTTTGGCATGGATTTTTTCCTCCAGCTTCATGAAAAACTAGAAAGAGCAAGAAAAAAGAAAGTCAAAAGTAAATTGTATTAATTAGCATTTCATGAGCAAGATGAAAGTTCATGAACAAAGGTAACAACTAACAACATAACCCAAAATCAACACTTCTAGTATAAGACACCTGACCTGAAACTATTTCGTGTAGCTAATAGCTTATCAATTGAACTCGAGCGATAATCTTACCTGGAAGTCTATTAGATTGTTTACATCATAAACTATCAGGACAAAGCTCCTGTGAATGCTTAGGAATGTATGCACACAACTCTGAATTTACCAGTCATGTCCATATGGCATTCCACACATAACTCTTTTCTCTGTGCGGCATAAACTCTACTGAAAAGTAAATTAGATACAACAATCAACTCACCTCCTTCCTCTTCTCAGCACGCTCCTCCAATCTGAAGTTGAAACCACTGCTGCTGTTCTTCTTGAGACCCTCTGCTGTGGGGGTGTTGGTACTACTAAAAAGTAAATCAGTATTATTAAATCGCCTTAAAGCCACCTAAACAAAGATTTAAATGGGAGATAAAGCCATTAGCACTATAGTATCTCATTTAGTTTCTCACTATTTCTTTATCTGGGACTTAAATGTATAGACACAACTAGCCTGGATGCAAATTCTGAACAGTAACAGGTTTTATTAACTGGTTGAGCCTCCCCATCAGTTACTTGGATCAAGACACAATTCTTGGATTTGACTAACAAAGAAGCAGTTTAGGAAGAGAAAAATACGAGGTAATGGAGTGGGTATCTTCCTCAGCTTTTCCCTGCAGAAGCTGTCTCAAAGCAGCTGTGTCATTGTCCTGTGACCTGTACCGAACATAAAAGCAAATCAGATCAGTCACTTCTCAACAAACTCTACATGTCCTTAAAATTAAATCACTGTAAGGCTCTAAAACTTACTGCACAGACTCAGAAGAGGCTTTGTTGGCAGTTCCATTAACAGATCCAGACTTGACAGCCTAATTGGAGCCAATACTTCAAGAGGGTTAGAGGTTTACCACACATTTCTAAGAGTAAATAGATTAAAAAATCAATTAAATTTCTACAAGGACACTGACCAAAGATCGCTTGGTGGCCGGTACCTGGCTCAAGTTGGGCTTCTTTGCATTAACTCGCCCTGCATTTTTTAAATTCAATTTAATTTGATGTTATAGCAAGGTGCAGTTTATCAAAATTTGCCATTTAGGTTCTAAGCTGGCATTAAAAGACCCAGGTTGTGCTTACATATGGAAAATCCTTCGACAAAAACTCAACTGAAAAATCCATTTATTAAATATAAATAAACAAGTGCAAATATTGTCATTGCACAATACATTCGTATGAATCGAATCAATAATGGATCAGCACAATACCCATTAGTCATAAAAAAGTATATTAAGTAAAAGTCTAAAACACATTAGAAGGGAAAAAGTCGAACCAGTGGTGGCTTCAGAACCATTTGTCTGGTTAATGTTTTTGTTGTCAGACTTGGCCTGCTTGGAAGACTGTACACTGCTCTTTTTTGTGGTAGCCCTAGAAGGGAAAGAGAGGCTCTGAGACAAGCTTGGCTTCTTGGTCACCGGTTCCTTCTGTGCTCTGCAATTCTTGGCTCGAGCAGCATCAGATCCAGCTTTCTACAGAAGAAAATTTAACATATTTACAATCACAGATAAAACACAACTCGGCATGCTATGACAAACAACAAGAAAATGGAAATATGCTAATTATTCTAATTCTCTAACAGCATTTGCAGCCGATTTTTTTATTGATTGAACATGGCCCATGTTTTATTTTCTATTTGTTTATATACTCTTTCTTTTTCCTTCAAAATTGTAATAAAAATCAGCTTCTAACAACCCGATGCTGCAATAGAAGGAGGGCAAAAGTGAACTGCTCCTCAATCAAAGTGATATAGGGTGCTGCTTATCAGCAATAAAATAAAGTACAAGGTTTGATTAAAAGATTTTAGACGTAGACTAAAGGACACTAAATATGCACCTTCTTAGTGCCAGCTGTCTTGCTTTCACCAGTAACAGCATTTCCTTCATTACCATCCTTGTTGATAGGTTCTTGGTTTACACCATCTTCAACTACAGGTGGCTCTGAAATTTCCCCGTTACCATTGGGCTGGGTCACATCTCCAGTCTCTTCCAAAGCAAGTTGTTCTTTTTCAGCCAATTCATCAGTTTCTGGAACCTTCTCCACCCACCCATTTGTGAGTTTGGCTTCAGCTTCCATTGTATAAAGTACGGAGGATAACTAGATAAGAGTTAGATGCAATTCTGCAAAAAAAAAAGAAAGAAAGAAAAGAAAAAAAAATTGGTGTTAGTATATTTTGTTTAACACCCGGAAAATTAGTAGCAATTGCAGATGGAGCCATACTATTTTGACTACCCATATAGCACCAAAAGATATGCTGACCAGCCCAATACTGGTCCACATTATTCATACCAGGGTCTGAATTTTGGATGCATATTATTCTGCACATATAGAGAGATAAAATTCAAATTCATTAAAAAGGGATCAACAAGCTTGTGAGACCAAATTGAAAGAGATGGAGACAGGTAACTAAAATGTTTTATTTAGCAGATTTGATTCTGATGGCCACAAATGAAATTCTGTATTTACAAGGGTTTTTGTGCAAAAGGGAAATAAAAATCAGTTAAAACCACTTGGATCAGAGTCTCAAAAAATAGAAAAATGAGATATACTAACTTACAGTCTACACACTTCCCTGCCCCATTAAAATAACTTTAGAAAAGTAATGAGAAACACTATATATATATATATATATATATATATATATATCCACTGGATCAGATCATGACTAATAATAAAATCACTTGGCGTTAGTAGCAACTACTCAAGAGCTATCACAGATCTCAAATGGTATATTAAGGCACCATGATCCATGAACCAGATCTCCATGCAACATTTGTTGTAGCTTTAATTCTCAGCAAACATATCTATTCAGCGAAGAAGATCTAACTCAACCGATCATTGAAAAGATCGAGATCCGTACAACCAAACGACGGATCAAAACTGAAGTAGACACTGTAATTTAAGTAGCATATGAACTAGGTATTCAAATCAACAAAACGAACTAGGATCAAGGAGATATATATATATCGTACCTCAGAGAACGATCACGATGAATAACTCAGAGATCAGGATCAAACGGCCTCCAGTAAAGCAGCAATCCGGAAACAGCCGCCATTTTTGTGACACTGAAGAGTAAAGAGAAGATGATAACGAAGAAGAAGAAGGAGAGAGAAGAAAAGGAGGAAGAAGAAGAGAGAGAAAGAGACTTATCAGTGCACTCTCTCTCACACGCAAGCGCACACACACACACACACAAAACAGCGCAACCAATCAACCCAACCAACCACCACTTACTTCCACTTGACTAAGGAATGAGAAGAACTGGTCGGATTGGAGAGGAGAGAGAACCGAAGAAGAAGAGAAGAAAGAGGAGACGGTGTTCTTCTTCGAACAAAAAGGAACGGATGTTCAGTTATTTACAAAAAATGCCAATTATGTCACTTGGACCAAAATACCCTCGTCATGGGACCGATAAAAGTTATGGCGTAACCGGTGGGCGCCACCCAAAATAACCAGCGGTGCGGTTTTCGTTTTCTTAATCTTATATAGTGAGACTATAATACCCCTGAGTTTTGAAATTAGGGGGTTTAATTTAATTGGGGTGTGTGTGTGTATGTGATAGAAAAAATGTTATAGAGATATTAATTATTAATATTGTTGTTATTAATGTGGATTTTATTATATATATTAAATATATTATTATATTTGTTAATGATTTTATTTTGTATAGTATTTTTATTATTCGGTGTAAATATCTTTAATATATATAATATTTTGAGTAAAGCTAGCATGAGGTTAAACTCACCGAATCTTTTGATGAGTTTAACTTAAAAAATAATCGAAACGGTTTCAAACGATAAATTCGAGTAGCTCAATAAATTCTTCATATTAAAATCTCCTGGGATATTGAAATTTTCTATTTTTAGAGTTTTCTAACTATTTTTTCCGAATTTTTGAAAATGATTCTAAAATCATTAATAAAATAATAAATGTTTTTATATATGAATAGGTCATTTTCAAAAAAATTTGAAATAAATAGTTAAAAAAACTCCAAAAATAAATTGTATCCTATAAGATTTTGATACGAAAAATTTATTGAGTAAATCAGATTTATCATTTGAAACCGTTTCGATAGTTTTTTTAGTTAAGCTCACCAACAGTCATAGTAAACTTAAACTCATGTTAGATTTAAGTTGAATAATAATAATACTATATAAAATAAGTTTGTATATAAAATCATTAATATATATAATAATTTATAGTTCATATTAATAACAATATCAATAACTATATTTATACATTATTAACTCCTTATGTGATCATAAGAGCTAATTTTAAGCTGGTGAGGGCAGTTTTGACCATTAATTTATTGTGAGTTGTGAGTGAACCACTATTCATCTTTTCTGCCATTTCTTTTTTTTCTCTTTTTTTGAAGTAACGGCTCATCTTCACAAAAATACAAATTAATAAATTGAAACATGGAAATAACTTTTTTTTTAATACAAACATGTAGGCATTTCCACATGTCCTTTTTAAATTAAAGATCCAATTCAATCTAAGCTAATAATTGATATTTAAATCTCTACATAGAAAGATAATGTCATGGTCGTTGTCTTCGAAGGCAACATTAAAATGTTTTTATATAATTTTTTTCTCACAAAATAATTTCAACAAAATTTTAAAAAATATGAGATGATGACTAAATTGTTGTATTTGAGAACAAAAAAAGTTTAAGATCCTAAACGAAAATACTTCAAGTCATTGTAAAAAAATAAATTTACAGATAGATAGTGAATTTTTTTTTTACAAATAACAAAAAAAAAGGGATAAAAATTGAACTTCAATTTTACCAAAAGAAAAAAAGAAAAATATTTGAGAGATACCATTATCGATATCAATTTTATTATTTATATGAATGAATTATTATTATTCATATTAATAATTTTATTATGTAACTTATTTTGTATAGTATCTATACTGCTAATTTAAATAATGATTTACTTAAATTAAATAATAAAAATATCAAAGAAAATAAGGTGCATAATAAAGCCGTTAATGTGAATAATAACTCACTTAATATGAATAATAAAGCATGTTTTGAAGTCAATTACAACCATTGTTTGAAGTGGGAGAAAAAAGTCCAAAAAAAATACAAGCATGTTTATATTGCAAAAAAGAATGATTTCTTGATATAATCAATTTTAGCAATTAACTTATATAGAACATGTCAAACAATTCATATTTCGTCTTTCACAAACCCTAACAATAATAATCCGTAATAAAATCAACAATTAATGATGTTTCTCAATATAAAGGCAGGATATTGACAGACACAAATAGAAACAATTTAGGAGAAAATCATTAAAAGGGAAAGGTTCAATGTACCGCCAACTAATAATTAATTTCATTACTCGTATATATATATATATGTATATATATATTATATACATATAATGGAGCATTTAATGGGTTTTATTATGAAGAATACTTTCACATTCACTAAACATAATTAAAGCATCAGAGACAGACAACCTTTATAAAGATTTATTCAGAGAAAAAGAAAAACCATTCTTACTTGATAAGCAAAAAAAAAAAAAAAAAGGCAAATGCTCGAGAGATATCATTACTGATATTACGGTAACGGCTTTATTACGTAATTAATTCTCTTCAGTATTTTTATTATTCAAATCAATACCACTAATCCGAATAAAAACTCACTAAAATTAAATAATAAACCTACCATACAAAATAAATTACATAATAAAATTACTAATATAAATAATAAAACTGATATCGATAATCATATTAATAACAATAATAACAAGAAGAAGAAGGAAGCTTCCTACAAAACCAGTCCCCCAGTGGCATTTCGGTCTTTTCACAAGCAAGGAAGGAGGGAGAGAGAGAGAGGGAAAGAGGTCCACTGTGTCTGTCAAGAGAGGAGAGAAACAGGAACGTGATCCTCTCCTAACAATGGACATCTCATCAGTAGAAATTACCCCATCCATCGTACGTACATACGATTTCTATAACGGATCACCTAAATACAATGAACGATGATTAAGTAATTATATATATTCGCGAGGGGTATTTTGGTCCAAGTAATGATGGACGGAGGAAGGAAGGAAGGAAGGAAGGAAGGAAGGAAGGAAGGAGAACGTGTGTAAAGAGGAGCTGTTTCTCGTCTCTTCTGCTGACGTGGCTGTCCTTACCACTACTCTAAACCCAACACCCTCAACATGATATGATAATTCATTAATTATAACTATAACTATAACTATAACTATAACTATAATTTAATACTTTTTTATATAAAAACTCTCATTAATTAGATATTTATTTTTTTAAATATTTTTTTATAGAATTTAAATATGTTTTTTTTTTTGTAAAGAAACGGAATTTATCACTGCTGTGTTGAGTATGCAGTTCAATTTAATAATTTATTAATACTTGCTAATTTATCATACTATTAAATTAACAATATATTTAAGAGTATCATGTTAATTTGTAATTAACTTATAGATCATGGATCTAATACAGTGGTAATAGATCTCATATCTCTACGGAAATATGCATGTTCAAATTCGGTAAAAAATATTTAAAAATAAATAAATATCGGGATCAATATGAACCCTTCTTTCAAAAGAATATTATAATTGACTTATAAGTGACTATTGCAAGAATAAAAAAAATTAAATTAAAAATATTACACCTACAATTAAAAACAGTATTAATTGTAAAAAAAAACAGAGGTGGTATAAAATTATTGGAAAAATATTGTCATAATTGTTGATGTGTTAAAAAGCAATCATTTCTCTAGTGTTGTTGTACGGATGGAAATGCTTCATCCATACAACTCATGTGAAATTATTGGCTTCTCCAAGGTGTACCCAGATGATTCTGGATTTGTCATCTTAAATTTCTTATCACAATTATGTAGTTCATGTATTCGGTTTTTTATTTTGCTTTTAACCTTTTGCACTCTTTTTGTATATTGGGTTTTATTGTCATTTTCTTATTTATTGTTAGACATTTTCTTATTTATTGTTAGACATTTTTTTTGATGATTTATATATTTTAATCATAGTGAGTAATAAAATCAGTCTTTTGTACAGAAGGTTACGGGTTTGAAATCTGGATGAGAGTTCTTTATAGACATTAAAAATTGGATAATTTAAATTTTCATCTTTATCTAAAAAATCATAGTAAATAATAAATCAGTAAAATATGAGATTGAAGTTTTTTGGTGACCTGCACTTTCAACATTTTTCAATTGTTTTTTTTTTATATTTTACATCGCTCGAAGGCTATATCTAAAAAATGTGATTAGAAATATAGGTTTGTTCTTATTGAAATTTTATTTTATAAGAATGGCAACTCCTTTTTCATTTTATTTCTTATTGAAACTTTAAAACTTAATATGTTTTTTGGGTCCTTATTTTCTTGGTTTAAAATTAGAGCAAGAATAAAAATAAAATAAATTTTTTTTATGAACATCTTGCTTGAAAATAGATGTCATTAACCATATAGCCCATAGGTTTGAAGTACTAGAAGGAATAAAATAAAATAAAAGATTTTAGGAACATTATTTGACATTATTCAAAGAAAATAACTTCACTATATAGGCATGAATATTGTGCTTGAAATCAATTTTTTGTAATAGAGTTTTTATTATTAAATTATACTAAAATGACTACCATACAAATAGTGTCCATTAATGTATGTAGATTATTGTTTATTTTAATGTCATCATGTTGGTTTCGGATTATTTGACCAAATAATTGTATGAAATAAGAAACGTGATAATTAAAATAAAAGTAATATAAAATTAATTCGGCGTGTATTTACGAAAAATATTTACGTGTTTGCAAAGCTACACTTAAAAAATGTCTACCAAAATAACCCTAAATTCTTAATACATCTAAAGAAAAAATATAAAATATTATTTTAATCAAAATTAAGCAATAATTAAGAGCATTCAAATGACATTTTTTTTTGTCACGCCATTAACTTTAACAATCATTTCTCAACGTAAACTATTACTAAAAGAGAAAAAAAAAAGAAAAAAAAATATCAACCATGTATTTTATTTGGTAAATATATTGAAGCTCCAACGGTAGTTGTGAATTTGTGATCTGATCCGAGATGATATGATGATTCGGCAGCTTATTGGCAGATTTGACATGATGCGGCGGATCCTCTCCACCTTTGGATGTATTAGAAAGCAATTATAAAGTTTATAATTATTATAATACAATGCTGGTGATGCTGATGCCAGCCAGAACGGAGTGACGTGTCGGTGTAACGGCGTCAGCTGTTGGGATTTGGTAGGCGCGGCGTTGGACAGAGAGCGGTGAGATCTGACGGCTACCATACAAGCAGCAATAAGATCACAGCCGTTCGTTTCTAACGGCTAGAATTCATCATACAAGTACCAAAAAGGGGGAAAAAAAACAATTCATCATGGATAGTATTAATTAATCTCTTGAACACAAGTTACTTTCTCTGATATTTATTAAACATATTTCCATTAGTAAAATTGGTTTTGTGAATATTTTTCTAATTAAAATTTTCTAAAATCATACAACTGAATTATGTAAGATTTGTAAGAACTAAATCACGCAAAGTTAATTTAAAATATTTATTTATCCTAATTTAATAATTAATATACATTTTTAATTAATCGATGACATATTTAATTATATTTAAATTTAAATGACTCCATTAGAACCATCACTAACTATATATTAGGAATGATTTAATTTACTTCTTCAAGGGGAACGGAGCATACACCAGGTGCAGCCAGGTAGAAAGAAGGTGGTGGGGTCAGAGAGGCACCGTTTCGGCGGGTAGCACGTTGCTCTCAGCCTTCATAGCTGGCGACAGCGTGGCCTCCTCGCTGTCCTGTCTCCCATTTTCGGTTCCTTTTCGTCTCCATTTGTATCCGCAACTGGAGAAGTCCTTTGCTTTGGGATGCGTTTCCGTGGGGCCGTGGGGCCCACTGACCACCTGAGAGGATAAATGAGTAAAATTCATGAGAATTGTTATCTAATATTTAAAAAAAAAAAATTCAAACTCGTTCGGTTTGATTATAGTTTGCTCATGAAATTGGATAAAAAAAATCTCATCTCTCAACCCATTTTTTTTTTACAAAAATATGAGAGAGAAAAAATTCACTCCAACCAAATTTTTTTTTTTTTTGCAACACATCATCATTGTGGCTCATATCTTTCTTTTACTTTTTAATAATCTCACCTCTTTATTAAAAATTAATTAAATTATCTCATGTAATCAATGCTCTTATGGTATTATACTTTATTGATCATCTGGTTATCATATATCAGTGTCAAATATTGGTTTTCTAAAACATAGTTGATATTTTTTAAAGCTCACTTAATTAATATTTTTTATTCAAATTAAACTAGAAAATTATTATTTTTCTTCATGATTTTAAATTATTTTACTTTTTTTAATATTTATAATAATTTCATAATTTTCTAATATAAAATGACGTCTAAATTGCATGAAATTTGTAATACGATTAATCTAAGAATTCAAGAATATGTCTGTAATTTATTACTTAGATTTTAAATTAATATATACTTCTTAAAATCATTTATTTTATAGTGAATTCCGAAATTTATGAATTTCGTGATGTAATGCAACATTATCAATATTAATAAAAGCATCAATATAAAAAAAAATTAAGTATTGATATTAAGTTCTTAAAAAGAAAAATAATAAATTCTCATATTATCTTCTGCAATACAAACGAACGTTCATTTATACACATTCTCACTTTTGTTTTCATGCAACTTACGGAGATGGGTTCTCACGAATTAAAAAAAGAGATTTTATTCCCATAAAATATCATCCTACGTAATCCCATGACAACCGAACGGGGCAGCGTCACAAAATAACCATCAAATATAACCATTTTGAGTATAATATTTAAATTTTAAAATTTAAAATATAAATATAAAAAAATAATAACTATTTTATAACATCAAAATCTGATGACATTCAAATCTCTCACAATATATAATACACAATTTAAAACCTTACAAAAACTAGTCCCTATATGAAAATTTTATATCTCGCTCGCAACAATGCATGTGTATATTTATTGATGTTTATAATTAGTTTGGGATTTATTTTGAATTCATACAATGGAAAAAATTTAATTTTTATATGGTCTCAAAATATTATTTATTTATCTACAACATGTATGATATATTAATTTTCTAGTAGATATATCTATTTCTGCGTAAATATATGCCGATAAAATGTATTTATAAACATGTGTAAAGAAAATGTATTTACATATGTTAGAAAAAAAAATTTGCATTAGCTCAAAAGTATGAATCATGAAAATCCATGCAAAATTTAGAATTGCATTAATGATATCTTTTTATTTTTGCGAACAAATGACGGATTTAGATGTTTTTATATACAAATGATTGATCTAAATCGTTGAACCTTATCTATTTCATGAGTGATACATTTATATTTTAGATTAAATTTTTTTCTCATTATTTAGGGTTCGTTTGACACTCTCTTTTCAAGATACTATTTATGGAAGAACGTACTATTTTAATAGTTGTCAGTGTTAAATGCTAAAAATAAAAGGTGTTTTAAGATACTATTTTTAATAGTATTTTTTTCAATCACTCTTTCAAATATCGTTATTCTACTTTTTGTTGTTCGAATGATATTATTCTGATGTTATTTTTTTTATTTGCTGGACAAACCCTTAGTACAAAGTCATTGGTGAAAAATTTGAAAATTCATAAATTATTTTAAGAAATCAATTTCTCATTATTTCTTTATCAATTGACTTTACACTAAATAAAACTAATAAATTTAACACATAAAACACATCACTCATAAACTAAATCCATTCCAACAATTCAAATTTCTCCTTCAAAACTAATTCAATAAATATTTTTAATTAAACTCATCAACTATATATCTTAATATGTTTTAAGTTCTCACTACCATCATTCAAATTTATATGCGTATAAAAAGTATTAATGCCTACAAATTCCAAAAATAAAATTGATGCTAGTTCATAACATTTTGACCAAAGTGCATTTAAAGCATGTGCCATTTGTCTCTTAGTGCTTTTAATTATGTTTATTGCCTAATTAATTTTTGTTGTAGAATCACAATCCATATATTTATTTTTTTTTATGGATGCCACTTAGACAAGTAATAGGCAAATTATATGTATCATTTCTAATTTCTAATTTTTGGATATAATTAGTTTTGGATACAAAGATAGATCAAATACTTAGTGAATATGAATATGGATTGAATGTTAAATTAATTCAAATGCAAATACAAATATAGTTTGGATATTAAAAATAAAATTTTCATAGGTTCATGCATACATTATATACATTTGTAAAAATTAACTATATAATATTTTCGTATAAATTTATTAGTTAAAAAAATATATATGACCTAATGAAAGTAAATCATCAATTATCATTATATTGATAGTCAAAATATACAAAATCATTATAAATCTTAATAGAAGATAAAACATGAGTTGATATAGTTGAGCAAACATATTTAAAAGTAATTGCATTTTTAATAAAATTTCTGATTATACTTAAAACATAAATCAAAGTGATAATATATGGACCATTAAAAAAAAAGGGAAATTTGTAAGAGTAAAATTAGTAAAATTAATGTAAAACATCCATAAAAACTAGGGACTATTTACCCAAATTTAAAAAATTGTGGGCTGAAATCAATGACTAAAATTAGTAAAATTATAATGTTTGGTCTTCTATAATATATATTTTTTATATCCCTATGGTTACAATATTGTTTTAACTATTTCTTTATTCCTAATTAATATCCATAATAATAAGAATAATTTGAACTCCGTTTTCAACCCTAGATTAAATTCACTCTTTAATATGAAATGACAATCGCTCTCAATCATTTATTTAATTTAATCTAAAGATATTATAGACTGAATATAGGCATATCCATGTCATTATAATGATGATAACAAACAAATGTAGAGTTTTAATATAAGCAAAATTATGTGTGGAGAAAGATACATACTACTATTTACTTGAAAACAAGTCTAAGCCTTAGTTATTAAAAATAAAGAGAAATTATTTTTGTCCCTTACATTTTGCATATTTTATTTATACAATAAAAAAATTTATACTAAATAAATAATTTATTTATATCTGAATATATAAGTGTTTATAGTTAGTATAGAAAATATTTATCAGTTTTTCCTTCCTAAATTATTATAAAAAAATTTTAAATTTAAAATTTTATTAAACAAGTAAAAACATACCTTGCATAACATTTAATTTTAATAATATACGATATAAAAACTTTATTATTAACTACAAATACTTTTTAAAAAAAACATAAAAAAATATAATTAGCCCTCCTCATTCCCCGATTTTTTTTTATGTAAGACAAATAATATTTAAAATTAAATAAATAAGAAAATCGGATGAAAAATCACAAATATAGGAGGGACGGATTTTCAAAATCCGTCCCCAAATGTACTTTTAATCTTTCTTTATAAAAAATAATATTTTAATGTGGGACGGGGTTTGAAAGCCCGTCCATCAATAAAAAAATATTTTTTTATTGACGGACGGGGTTTGAAAATCCGTCCATCAATAAAAAAATATTTTTTTATTGATGGACGGGCTTTCAAACCCCGTCCGTCAAAAAAAAAATATTTTTTTATTGATGGACGGGCTTTCAAATCCCGTCCATCAATAAAAAAATATTTTTTTTATGGACGAATTTTCAAAAAATAAAATATTAATTTTTATAAAAAAATATTAAAATCGCGTATCGAGCTTCAAACAGACATAACTTTTGATAGAAAAGTCCGTAGAAAACGTTTAATATCAATTCGGATAGATTATTTTACAAGCTTTCCGAATTGGTATTAAACGTTTTCTACGGACTTTCCTATCAAAAGTTATGTATGTTTGAAACTCGATACGCGATTTTAACATTTTTTTTATAAAAAATAATATTTTATTTTTTGAAAATTCGTCCATCAAAAAAAATATTTTTTTATTGATGGACGGGGTTTGAAAGCCCGTCCATCAATAAAAAAATATTTTTTTTGATGGACGGGCTTTCAAACCCCGTCGCACATTAAAATATTATTTTTTATAAAGAAAGATTAAAAGTACATTTGGGGACGGATTTTGAAAATCCGTCCCTCCTATATTTATGATTTCTCATCCGATTTTCTTATTTATTTAATTTTAAATATTATTTGTCTTACATAAAAAAAAAAAAAATCAGCCTCATTCCTCTATCAACTTCAGATTTGTTCTTATCCTTTTATGTAAATGCTCAATGTATAGCTGTCAAATCTCTTGATTAATTTGGTCTATTTTGAAAGAATTGGCTGACGTGGGATGGTAGGTTATAAAAGCTCAGAAGTGACAATTACTACTTCCAACCCATGGATGGAAATGCTGTCACTGTGATAAGAAATTGTGAGTTATTTTTATGAGATTTGCTTCAGGACACTTTTAGAGCAAAATATTGTGAAATCAAATGCTGATCATGTGATAGACTAAAAATAATATTGGAATCTTTATTTAATGTAATGAGAAGGGTTTTAATATGATAAGTTTTTTATGTCACAAAATCATATAAACTCTTTTTTTTATGTATATATTTAAAAATCAAATTCAAACCGTTGATTTTGTTTATTTTTATGAGTGATGTATTTATATAAAAATTCATGATTTTTTTAGTTCCTTTTATACAATATCAAGTGGTCAAAAAATAAATGAATCGAGTTAAACATGATTAATTTATTTTAATACATTCGTTTTTTTGACCCTTGGATTTAGTATAAATTGAACTCGAAAAATCAACAAATTTTATATGCATACATCTCTCATGAAGATAAATAATATCAACGGTTTGGATTTGATTTTTGGATGTCAAAATTTGAAATATAAATAAAAAAGAGAGTTCGAAACATTTTGCGGCACAAAAAATTTATGACATTAAAACCCTCCTCTAATATAATACTTCAATATATTGAGAAAAATAAAATATTTCCTATTTGAGCCATGTTTGATTCTTATCAGGTTTCACAATATAATACTAGGTAGTTCTCTCTCTCCATCTCTGAATGGTTACTTACTTTTAGTAACAGAATTTAAATTGTGCGATTTAAATTTAAAATCAGAATGAAACTAATGGCCTATAATTCGTTTCTTGACAGATAAATGATTCAGATCTCAAAACCTTAATCTCCTTTTATTAGGAGTAAGGAATGTATAATTACAATAATACTGTTATTAGAAACTTTCTTACCAGTATAACAGGCATGTGACCAAATTTATAATCATCCTTCATATTCTTTCAATTTACTAAAGACTCACACTATATTTATATAAAAATACTTTTACGTTTGATATTATTTTCTCTATTGTTTCTTTTGATTAAAAAAAACATCGATATCAAGATAACAAGTTAAATAGAAACTTGGTTAAATTAAGCCTTGTAGCAAGTGTAGAAACACAATTATTGGAGGCCCAAATAAACCTAAAACCAAAATGTAAAACTTTAAACTTTTAAACAGTGTAATTGGCCCATGATGAATATATTGTAACTAGTGAAAATAAATAATATATATTGGAATGAATAGGAAGGATATATTATGTTCTTATCTCAAATTACAAAAGAAAAATTGAACTATTATATTCAAAATATGAATGAAGAAAACACCTTTTTCTGATGAAAGTAAGAGGAAGCAATTTTACTAATTGAAGAGAGATCCAAACTAACAAATCTTTGCATAGAACCGATCACGAGAACATTTTTTTTTTTTTTGCAAATTCAAGAAGAACCAACAAATTAATTAACATTGCAAAACCTAACATCTGTCCTAGATTAATTTCTACATGTCAACTCATTCACAAAAAAAAAATAAAATAAATTGGCCTGTCACATGAATTACATATAGATTTTTTTTGCCAATTTAATTAGCACTGCCATCACAAAAGAGACTTGTTCAATCCTTATATATACTGCTGATTGGACCGTACCAGTATTAATTAGCGGCACCAGGCTATTACTTCATTCTGCAACTGTTGTACTCTCAGCACCACCAAATTAGTTAATACTACATGTATTACTTTGTGTGATGACAGTATTCCTGTTTCCGTCAGTAGATTGATTATTCGGCACTTGCTGAAGTAACTTTTACCGCAAAAAGGATATATTTTTTTTGCAGCATAAAAGTAATTTAGAGATATACAAGCTCCATCCCGTAATAATTAGATTCTGTTTGTGGTGCCATGTGGTGTCTTATGAGGAGAGGAAAAATTGTCGTTATACTCCGAATTATCGGAATCAGTGCTGCTATTGGCGAGGTGGCCCACTTTCAGAGCATCTCTCATGGCTTGTGTAAAACTCTGGTTAAGAGGAGTTATCCTACCAAAACCGATATCCCCTTTGTTCATCATTGCCACGAACTCGCTGTAATCTATTCTTCCATCCTACCAAATAATATAAAAAAAAAGTGTAAGATTAAAAGAAAATACAACTTAAATATACAAGAAAGATGTGGATGGAAAAAGATATATACATTGTTTTGATCAACTTCTTGGATTATGTCCTCGAGCTGGTTGCCTTCGATGCCGAAATCTTCACAAGCCTTTTGCAACTCATCGTGAGTGATGTATCCGCTCCTGTCTCTATCGAAGTATTCGAAGGCTGTTAACAAGTAATCGTCTCTTCTTGCCTTGTTCCAGTGCATGGTTGCCGCCACAAACTCCGCATAGTCTATCGTGCCACTTTTATCGATATCAGCCTGAAAATTACAAATTTTAGTCTACTTTTTTATGTATACAGAGTTTTATAAATTGGGTGCGAATTGATGCAGTATCTTATATTATGACAAATTTATTGAGCTAGGTTATTCTTGGTTGGTACCAGTAAGTAAATTCAGTACTTTTCAGCACCAACCTGATTTGAATTAATTTAAGTTTCCCTGAGCAGTATCTATAAGGCATGGAAATTAATGAAATCTCAAATTAGAAGATGGCACAAATATAGATATTTTCCAATTTGTTAATAAACAAAGCATGAATTACCGCTTCCATCAACGCTTTGACCTCTGGCTCATCGAGGTGTGCACCGACTCTTGCTAGTCCTGCTTTTAGTTCCTCAAATGTGATCTGGCCACTATTGTCTGTATCTATCATCTTAAACATTTCTTTCAAGCCAGCGATTTCTTCTTCGGATAGATTCTCAGCAATTACCTACAGTCGACAAAAGTTCAATAAATAAAAAACTCCTGAATTTTCTCAGAACGGCACTAGCAACACAAGTGCAAAACAGATTGACGAGTAAATATACAAGTATATATCCTAAAAGTGATCTTAAAATTCGTTTATGGCTTACGATATGTAGGTAGAAACGTGGATTCAGATTTAGATTTTCTAAATTCATCCTTGTGCAACAGATTCATACGTTGATTTTGTATGAAAAGATTGAGAACTTTCAAAACAATAGAATTAAGGTGCATACTCTTAGAGCCATCTTTTTGAAATTATTGGTCGCTGAGAATTGCTTCAAACGAGACAAAACGGCTGAATCAAGCGGTTTATCAGGTGCCACCCCTTCAACCTGTAGCCATGGATGGGCTGTAAAAGAAAGGATAATATATGATCAGAATCTACAAATATGCTTGATCAAACAAGGTGAAAAAAATGGAAAAATAAAACTCACATAGGACTTCATGAGCAGTCAATCTCTTTTTAGGATTTCTGATAAGGATCCGACGTACGAGATCTTTAGCGCTCTCTGATATGTTTGGCCATGGTTCCGACTCAAAATCTAGCTTTCCATTCAACACCTGCTCAAATATCCCTTGCTCAGTTTCTGTTGGAGAAAAAAAAAAACCAAAGAACACACATTATAAAATTTATTCTCTGATAAAGGTTACTATATTGAATCACAGGCCTACAAATTTTTTTTTAAAAAAAAAATTGCATGATGAATCTTCTGACATGTATTATACGGAGTCGGGGTTTAGCCGTTTACGACTAACTGCTACTGTTGTTCTTTTATCAATGCTGTTGTGATTGTCACTATAATATTTATCATCATTATCATTCATAAATGAAATCATTTTAGAGGAATTGTACAAACCAGCCCAAAATGGAGGCACCCCGCATAACAGAATGTAAATAATCACACCGGCACTCCATACATCAGCTTCAGGTCCGTAACACTTTCTTAATACTTCGGGCGCAACATAGTAAGGGCTACCAACGACGTCATTAAATATTTCATCTGACAAGGAAGACAATAATTCCACATCAGGTGCCTGCTCCCAATAGCATGAAACTAAAATTCATCCTCAAAATTATTAAATTAAATGCATATGCAATCTACGACAACGTGCATGGAAATTATCCAAGTTTGACAACAAAAACAGCTACGACAACAATAATAAATTAATCATTTCTGTGTTACTGTTACTACACCTGGTCTGAAGAAAATCGAGAGACCAAAATCGATAGCCTTTAGCGGTGCATCCTCATCCTCATTTACAAACAAGAAGTTCTCTGGCTTTAGGTCTCGGTGCATGACACCGAGTGAATGGCATGCTTCCACCACTCCTACAATCACCCTCGCCAACTCAGCTGCTCTTTTTTCACTGTAATGACCCCGCTTAATAATCCTGTCAAATAACTCTCCGCCAGTGCACAGCTCCATTACAACGTGCACGTGCAGGTTATCCTCATATGCGCCCTCAATGGAGATGATATTTGGGTGGCCACACACATGGTGCATAATTTGTATTTCCCGTCTGACATCCTCCACATCATCATCTTGTATTAACTTCCTCTTGTTGATGGACTTGCATGCAAATTCCTTTCCCGTGATTTTGTGAGTTACAAGGTACGTCGTGCCAAACTGTCCTTGGCCGAGCTTTTTGCCTGTTAATGATCACGGATAAAGTTATGAGACAAAAATGATGGTAGTCTTAAGATACTGATTTGGCCAATATTTAAATAGTTATTTCAGAACTTCTTTGTCATTTTATTACTGAAATTTAAACCTAAAAATCAATGTGAACATGAGATGAACATTACCAACTGTGTATACATCCTTCATCATTTCAGTTTTGCGGTTAAGCACGGATTCGACACGCAACCCAGCAGCTGAAGGAACCCTTCTGTGGTGTGGCTTCTTCGATCCCTTTCGCTTTGGCTTTGCTGAAGCCGACGGTGACTGTTTAATTTGGCGGGTTTCATTTTGGGCCGCATTCATATTTTTGTCTTGGTTCTCGATTTGGCTCGGGGGTTCTCTTTGGTTGTCATTCTGATTGATTTTTATGTTCTCATGATTGGGATCTGCGATTTTAATCGGAACTGGCGGCGCAATTGTAGCTGGGTCAATGACAACAACTGGTGGCAAAGACTGTGAATTAACACCTTCAACATTCGTGGCAGGCACGGCGGCAGGGGCATTGTAGTTGTTATTACCATTAAAAACAAGATTACTGTTCTTGTCATTGTTATGATTTACGCTGTTCGGATCGTATTGCGGACGGTTGGAGGTTCGAAAGAGATTGTTAGAGAGAGATTGCATGATGCTGCTGCGGTTGCTGTTGGCGTTGCTGATATCTCTGGAGGTTGCACGCCGGTTAGATCCCGGACATATATTGCCCATGATGATTCAACAAATCCAAATTTTTTTTATAATTTTACCACAACATTTGCCGAAGATAAATCGGTTTTGGCAACAGATAATAGTTACTGCTTACCAGCAGCTTGAAGGTGAAGAAACTTATATTTAATATCGAGGGCAAATCTTCCCCCTGTCAATTGCTCGTTTGTCCCGTTTGTGATTTTGAAGAGTTCTTATTGAATCGCACTTCGCCAACCGGTCTTCAAGAAAAAGAAAGAAGAATTCTTGTTGAATGAAATCTATAAAAGAATATGTACAGCCCAAAAGGAAAATACAAAGAAGGGCAGGAGATAAACTAAAATTACATAAAGAGAAGGCAGGATATCTTAAATGGAAGCAACAAAATAAACAAAAAATAAATGAATAAACAAGAAACAGATGGGGATAAATTAAAAGAAGGTGCAATGATAATATATACCTACAACACGTCTCTCATCTTACAATGGCTGGAATTCAGAGAAAAAGAAGGAAGAAATTGGGCATATGAAGCTCAAAATAGAGCTTGGATATTTGTTTTTCTTTTTAATTATTTGTTGAGATTTTGGGATGCAACTTTTACGTTGAGAGAGACGAAAAGACAGAGAGAAAAGAGGAGAGAAGGAAATCATACGCTGGCCAGCGGTTAGGATCCCTGGCCAACCGATACTCTCTAAGTATTACTTGGGTAGACCTGGTCTAATATTAAATAGGAAAATATTTGGGAAATACCATCATTGATACTGTAATCGATACCGATTTTCTCATTCATGTAAAATAAGTTATTATTCATACTGATGACTTTATTATGCAACTTATTTTTAACAGTATTTTTATTATTTAACTCAAATATCACTAATATGAATAATAACTCACTCAAGTCGAATAACAAAAGTTCTGTACAAATAAGTTGTATAAATAAAATCGTTAATATGAAATAATAACTCATTTAATTTAAATAACAAAGTCGGTATCGACTATGATATCAGTATATCAGCTCCCTATTAAATATATCTAGCGAATGAAAAATGGAGAGAATAACTAAATTTGTGATCAGCCTAACCTTTGTTCTTCTTGTTAGTATATCTATCTGATTATTTCTTACTAACAATATTAATACAGCTTAAGTTGACATAGTTAAAGGGATAATGAGTGTACAAATTAATTTAATCACTTATATTGTCAATATAAAAAATATTAATGGATAATTAAAACAGTACAATAATTTAAACACTTATGTGGCTAAGGTTTCTGCCAGGTGTTGTTAAATGAAATATGACCAGTTGATATAGCATGCAAATTTAATTCCTCAAATTTTGATTAGTTGGGTCTAAATATTTAATGATGGATAACCCATTTT
This sequence comes from x Bolboschoenoplectus mariqueter, assembly GCA_037678475.1. Taxonomy (NCBI): domain Eukaryota; kingdom Viridiplantae; phylum Streptophyta; class Magnoliopsida; order Poales; family Cyperaceae; genus x Bolboschoenoplectus; species x Bolboschoenoplectus mariqueter. The sequence continues at coordinate 3,276,647 of CM075266.1, read as the reverse complement.
AGTATTCTATGAAAAAGCGTGTGCCAGATGTGGTGTAACTCCTAAAAATGGAAGGATGCAAATGATTTATTCCTCCTTTAAAATGGGAACCTTATTTCATGATTTCATCTAAGAAAAAGAAAAAAAAAGAACTTTGATTTTTTTTTTTTTATGGGATGAAGAAATATTGTTGGATGGATCTAGATTGTAAAATTATATGGCCAACTGGTAAGTACTCACTTAAAATTGCAAGATTAACTGGAAACGATTCCGATCTCTTTTGGATTCTGTCCAAGAAATTAATTAATTAATTTGATTATAAATGGCATTAAACTGTGGAAGTGAGACTTATAAGCACTGATAAGTAAGATCTATTTTTTCATGTCATGTAGAACTAATATATACATGATAAATTAACACCCAATTTTTTAGAAAGGAATCATTGTTAAGATGTTCCAATATCAAATACGAAACAGAGTATAGCAATGATACAATAATTAGCGAGATTTAGGATTATAAATTGGTATAATTTGAGGGTCATATAACGATATGGTGCTTGTATCAAGTTTTAAGGTATCTTCGACTTGCATTTTTTGCTTTTGAAAGAAGGCAAAAGCAATTTGTATATTCGTATTGGGCAGAAAACTTTTTTAGATAGCGTATCTTTTTCCATTTTATTATTTGGAAAATGCGCGGAAAATATTGTTACAATGAGGAAAAAATGCTGACTATAGCCAGATTTGAAAGTCAAAGCTCATCTCAAATTAAGTTCATAAATACCTAGTTTGATAATGAGAATGATTTACAGAAAACATTTATTTGCGTCTCATTGAAAACTAACACTGCAGAAACAGTGATGAACATTCAAATTTCAGCTTTTGAATGCTAAATCCAAACATCAAGAAATTTACAAAAATTATTGTCATAAACAGTTCAGAAATGGAATAATATAACCATTTTTTTTTCTTTTTCATCTCTTCTCTACTTGCTATACATCAATGAATTGTAATTTCTTTTTTAATCCACCTTGTAAAAACTCAGACAAAAAGAAGAATCTATTATGGTCTTCTTGCTTCATCACAAATTCATTTACTCATCTACAAACAGAATTTGAAGGCAAAGTTCCCATATCTCTTTTTATTTTTTTTCAATTTATGGTCGTATGAACAGCCGCATCACATTCCAGATCAAAGAGGATACTGACCTTAGGATTTTCGATATGATCTTTCATTGCACTGCACCAGATGTGCCAATACAACACTTCCATTTTTTACCTTTTCTTTTCTTAATAGTAGTTGGCCCCTCGGCATAAGATCCATTAGCCTTCTGTAATGTTCTTTCATTGCTCACCTTTCGATTTTTCTCTCTGTGCAGGGAAGAAGGCATGGCACCATTCGTTCTGCAAATTTTATTTAACAGAATGGTTTTAACAGCCAATTTTCTCTTTTGTAAGAAAAAGGTTCCATAACCAATATAATGCATGTTCGCTTTTATAAAGTTTAACCAAGACTACATATTATAGATTCAATGAGGTTTCAACCACAAAAGTATTAAAGAAAATTAAACGAAAACAAGCACGGAAAAAAAGAAAAACACAGATCCTGTCTAAAGCATTCAGAGGTTTTGAACATGCCCATTGCACCTTTTATTATCTTACGGTACCACCATTAACATTTTCCTAGTACATGATTTCCAACAGGTACTGGCATCAAGAGCTTGGACAAATGAAGAAGTTTTGGTTTGTCGACTTTCTAGGGCTTTTGATGCAGTATAAATAGAAATTCCTTATGAATGTTATCTTAGTGCACACAATGCATTATGTATAACAAATCAAGTTTGGCTAATATGCTTCCATAAGCATTTCGACCCGAAACGCTTATGGGTCAAATTTCAAAATCCCGTGTCCGAAACGTTGATCCAAGTAGTTTAATGAATTCTTCATATCAAAATCTTGTAGAATACCAAAATTTATCATTTTTAGAATTTTGAACTATTTTTAATGATTTTTGAAAAATGACCCTGAAAATAAAAAAATACCAATATTTAAAGGTAAAAAAGGGTCATCTTTCAAAAATCATTAAAAATAGTAAATAAATTCTAAAAATGGTAAATTTTGGTATTCTACAAGATTTTGATATGAAGAATTTATTGAGCTACTTAAATCGCTATTTCGAATGTGGGATTTTGAAATTTGACCCGGAAGCGTTTCGCCGAAATGCTTATGGAAGCACCGTAGCGCAAATCCAATGGGTTATATAATTCCAAAGTTAAAAACTCAAAATATAAATTTGATTTCTTTTCAATTTGGTACCAGCATCTTAAGAAATTGATCCAGCTCTTTGAAAAATACACTTTCATTACTTTTCTTTTTTTTTTTCCTTTTCTTAAACTAACCTTGAGTCTCTAGCTGAAGGACCTTCGTACGAAGAACTATTCACCATGTCAGCACAATCCATACCCAGATCACCATTCCCATTCACAGGACCCTTCTTATCTGAACTAAACCTCACGAACTTTCTCTGAAATGCTTTAGCTACCTCATTTTTGCCAGAAGACCCATTCTGATGCACCTTAACTATTGCACCATCTAAAACCGACAAAGCATGTGCCACATCGGGACTTACACATGCTTCATTTGTATCCATCATTTCTTGCTGATTGCATGTCTCGGGACTCTCAGGAATCTCGTCCATGGCTTCATACCACTCTTCTTCTTCTTCTATCTCAGTAATAGATGTACCATTTGATGTGGGTTGCACTTGTTTGTTGGTAGACAAGGTGACTTCAGATGCTGTCAGTTTCTTCATTGAGCGTCTTATTTGAGCATATAAGGGTCCTTTTAGGGCATTTTGGTAGTCTTTGTCAGATGCTGCAACAGTGCTAACTGCCTGGAAGGATTTAGATACAATATTCAGTTTATGACATTGTTAGGTAGCTTCTGTGTTCTAGAATAAGATGTGTTAAACAAATCAGAAAGCTAAGAGATCAAGGAAACAGCCTCTTCTGAACTGCCAAATTACTATAAGGCCATCCTTCAGTTTTTTCTATTTAAGAGTTTTGACTATACCCTTTTATTCTGCATTTTGAAATTAGTCCATTCTAACATGCAAGTTAGCTAAGTATGGTCCAGGTGAGCTGAATATCTTAGTACCTTAAGAGTAGAGATTGCAAAATGCAACCCCCCTACCCAACTCAACTCGAGTTGGCCAGGCTGAAATATGACTAAACATAACCAGCAAACAGAATACAACACAAACTGAACTCCATCTGACACCAAACAAAATCAGTCAAAACTTTTAATGAGTTTAATTTTTTTTTTCTTGCAGACATACCCAGCAATGGAAATTGTTAATTAATTGTTGAGCCAGAGACATCTGAAACCCAAATAAACTGAATTTTAAATTGACTTCAAACTCAAATCATTTAAACCTGGAATAACCCTATATCTGAACTCTGAAATTCAAGCAAAACCAACTCAACCACCCGACTCTGTCCCTCTTTGCTACCTATAGGTAACATAGAGAAATAAAATTGCAGATATGAGAAAAGACCTTTTGAAAAAGCTTGTGTCCACTTGCAACTAACTGCCTTGATATGAAGTTGATCAGTGATGCCGGAACAAAATCCAACTTTATATCCATATTATATATTGCCCTGAAAATTAAACGGAAGGTGAAAAGATCTAATAAGTTCACCTATCTAAATTTTTTCAAACATTATGCAAGTTTTAGACATATAACAGCAACCTGAATAGTTTGCCTTTGACAAAAACTGCAAACTATCAAAGGTAAAGTTTGGAGGATCCCCCCCCCTCCCCCCCCTGCCCCCCCCACCAACCCCAAAAAAAGAAAAGAAAAAGAAATCTACATATCTATGGAAAAATGTTCAGTTAATGTAGCAGATAGTACAGAAACTATTACCGTCAATTAAAAGCTTAAACTGACAGTGCAAGTCTCAAGTAATGCCCTCAAAAATTATCAAAATAAGACTCCAGGACAAAATTATTTGTTAATCTACAGAAACAAATAAGGACTGGAGGGGCATAGGGATCTTTTTCATAATTTGTACAGAATAATTTTAGTATTGCCAAATGTTATTTTCTCATCTTGAAAGCGCATACAAGATATGCTGACAAGTGACAACATCCACTAGCATACATGAAATTCTTGACAATAAATTACCTGAGGTAGCTCTGTTCTTCATTGACCTTTTGAAAGACAAAGCCCCCAACCATATCGAGCCTTACTGTACCATCTGCTTTAGGAATTCCTTCTCTAGTAAACCCGTGTGTGCTTATATCCACCTCTTCTTCATCTGAAATCTACATGATTTTCAAAGTTAAACTATGTAGCATTCATCACAGGTCTTTTAACTCAGAATGTTATGTTTAAATTTATGGTATCTTGATTACTCACATAAGTTATGTTTAGAAAATAAAGCATCAACATAATTTTGCAGTTTTATATTACCATAATTTCAATAATGACATATTTTCTAACATATCAAGTCGAAGTAAGAATGTGATTGAACATTTGGTCTTAAAAGACATTTACTATATGTGTTATGTAATGTAAGTAAGAAGATGAAGATATAATAAAATGAAGTTGCACTTTTACCGTATTGACAAGTACAAGTATGAGATCTTCTTTTAGGTATTCAACTTCAAACAAATGTAGAAGAGCTTCTCTGTCGGAAACTGGCCAAGGAACCTTCACTCTTTCTTCCACATTTTGGGCCAAATGGAATAGAAAACGTTAGGAAGAAAAAGATTATAATAGATGTAAAACTAAAATGCACAAGTCAAAAGCAAACCTCATGAGAGAAATCTCTTCACCAATTCGAACTTTCTTTAGAACGTCTGATGTGATAATTTTAAAAGTTGGGAAGTTATATTGTGGCCACCTTGAAAAAGATAGAATAGAAATGAGTCTTAAAATAAGTACGTAACCTGGGAATGAAATAAACTATGTAATGGCAAGGGTACACATACCATTTTTTATACAAGCTTGATTCCCATGACACACATAAGCCTAATCAGAATAACAAAGAGAAAATCAATCCAATGAAGTTAAAAGTAAAAGTGTTGCAACTGGGAATAACTGCCATATAAATACAGGCCCTGCTGTTACACAGTACCAAGATGCAGAACCAACACTAAAGAGTAAGATTTCTTTGGTTCGGCACACTCAATTATTACTCAACCATGCAACTCAACACCATAAAGGTGTCTGGGGGTTAATCCAGCTAAGACTAAACCAAGCAATTCAATACCAAGATAAAAGTTAATGCTATCCTCCCAAGTCCCAACTGGTAGAACACTCCTAATGGGACAAAATTGAGATGTGTAGTTTGAAAAAGCTCAACTTACAGACGTCAATAGGTCCATCAGCAAAGCCCTCAAGAAGCAGAGTATGAAATGGAGTACCATGCGGGCCCTCACGGTACAAGACCCTTAATTGGTCAGTATCTTGTTTTAACTACAGTTTTATATAGTATGAAAATATGAACAACTATTTTGATGTGCTCTTTGCAATGTGAACATATGAAGAAAAAAAATATTAAATGGTTTGACATCACTTCTTTTTTAGTTTCTGAAATGGAGCTAGTGTACGAAGCTAGTCTAACATACCAATGCCAGTAAGGAACAGGTTAATGTTCTTCTAACTTTGCAGATATTGCAAGGTATACTGAAATATAAACAAACTGATGTCATTTGATCTTAAAACGCGGCAACTAATAAAAAATGGGTATCAATTATACATTGAGCAATAGAATGCACTAAATCATATTGAAAGAAGGATCTTCTATGATGGTATGTATCAAATGACAAAGGTCCATAACTAACTTATAATAAGAAAACACCACCTTCCAATCTTTGCTTGTCGTTTCATGTTTCTGAATTACTGCTTTGTCGGTTTCTGAAGCACTCCTGAGCATTTCTAGAAACTTTGATACTTCATTTGTGCGCCTATCCACTATAAGGTCAATGTCACCTAATTGATGGGCAAAAAATTGAAAGAGAACAAAACAAAAATAAGATATATGCGGACAAAAAATCAACATTAATACAAAATAAATGCTCCTAAACTACGAAATAAGAGCATAGTCCTACAACGCAGACAAATAACTGCACAAACCAGAGTATGTGAAGAAATAGGCCCATATAGGCTTATGCATTTTTCCTGTGTTCTAAAGAGTTATTTCATTTACAAGAGCTACCTGGGAAATTTTTACTAGAAACTGTCCAAAAAGAAAGGTAGTAGAGGCACCAACTATTTGGGGTACTTTTAGGAGTATATCATACTATTGAGCCATTTTGACATAAGTTACAAGTTGTTGACTGCCCTCCAACTAATTTACCTAACAATTGATTTCTTTTCCCCCTTTTTAACTAAAACCTGACAACTGGTTTGAAAGGTACAATTGTAGCTGAAAAAACCCAGATTGGATGTATCGGACCTTCCAGAGACGACACATCTTGCCAATTCAACCATGCAACCAAGACGCATTCCGTTGAAGTGCTTAATTAAAAGAGTGTAAATGACAACAAAAGAACTTTTCATAACTATCAAACCTTCAAGGCCGGAACGAAGAAGCTGAGATTTCACAAGAGACCTTATCGAATTTTTATTTACAAGATCAGGCGAGGCCAAAGTTCTATCTAGTCTTCCTCTTAGTTCCACAATCTTCTTTTTCTCCTCCATCTTTGTCTTTTTTTATTTTTCCAATCAGAGGGATATTAATAGCTCCCAATAAGTTTTGCTATAACTTTTTCCCTCTCTCTCTCTCTCTCTCTCCAGTAGCTGCATGATGTAAAAAAAAAACACAAAAGAAGAAATCAGCAATCAGTAACCATATGGTCAATAGAAGCAAAAGCAGAATATCTTCAATGAAATAATTTGAAATTTAGAATAGAAAGAGAAGCAAATTATATACAAATTAAGTTAACTGATTCCCAAGGAATAGAGAAAGGTGAAAATAGCAAGAGTCTTCTCATCAGTCTTCATCGATTCGGAGCAATAGGGAAAGAAAAAGGACAATCTCAATAATTGAGAACTTGTACTTTACAAAATTAACTCAATTGTATTGCAAACTTCAGTTCATTTATGTAACCTGGTTTCCTTGATTGGAAAAATCCTATATATTCTCAAAGTACAGTTACTTATTTCTTTTCAGAACCTCAGATTTTTCAAGTTTTAGCTCAGAGATCCATTTTTTTCAAGGAAATTACAAAAAGAACATGGAACATAGAATTTATCTCATAGTCAATAACAACACCGATTCATTCAACAAGTACACCTCTATTGTAGAAAAATCAGCTCGATCGATCTGTTTCTGCTTTCATCAATGAAACTAAAGCAAAATGTACTGAGAACGGTGGGCCCACAGTCACCGCTCAGCTATTTCATTGAATGCAACGAACGTCATGCCATAAAACACCAAATCAAACAGAGCTTCTTCGTCAGATGTGGAGAAGCACTAACATGATTTGTCAAAAAAAGGCTAGAAAACAATAGAGAAAAGTAAAACAGCTTGCTTTTACCTCGTCAGCTTCTTGCACTCAATAGACGGATAGATAGATATATATATAGAGAGAGAGAAGGAGGAGACGAGGAGAGAAGGAGAGAAGGAGATGAGCAAAAAAGGTAAACCGTGGATGTTGAATTGGCTCCTTTTGTGAATGCGAGCCAAAAATGCCAAGAGAAAGAGAAAGAGAAAGAGAAAGAGGGGAACAGTTTTTTCCCAATACGGAAGGAAAGAAAGAAGCATGGGTTCGGCTTCTTCAACCAACATGCGATGCTTTCTACAGAGTGTTGTCTCAATTTGAGGCGATAATGGAGAGATCCATTGACCATTTACTTCAGAATGGGGCCCAGTTACAGGAAAGAGAAACGACTTAGAAATGTCCGACTTTTGATCGTGTGTTTGAAAATAGAAAAATGACATAGACCGCTTGTTAACTCTAGACAAAGCGGAGGTTGGCTCCGTGGCCAATTTAAAGCACACGTGGATCGAGAGAGCGGAGAGCAACGAAGCTCCTCTCCATTGGAAGGATTTCATGGACAGCTCCAGTTATCGGAATAATATTTAGCGAAAGTTTATTGAGATATGTTGTAATTAGAGTTTACTTCATCGAATCTAAGTAATACTGCTAAATTAGATTGTGTGTTGTTATGGACTGAATAATTAATATTTTGATAAAATAAGCACCGAAATAGTAGTTTGGATTTCTCTATGGCCTTAGGCCTATCATTAAAATTTGTTCCTCATTTATATTTTTTTGCCTATCAGACATGTTCGTCGTCATTATTGATTTCTATAAATATAAAAGAAAGACAAATTTTTTCGGGATGCAAATTTTGAGGACGAATAAATTTGTACGTGAAAATGTTATTTATTCTCGAATAGTTGACGACCTAATCGTATGACGTACAAGAAAAATCTAGACTTACCTCAATTTTATTTTATTTTATTATACACTTTATTTAATTAAAATTCAGAATTTTGATTTAGGAAAAGAAAAATTATTCTTCCGTATTTTGCACTCTTTATCTATATATCAAAAATATTTATACTAAATAAATAATATTTATACTTAAATTAATAAATACTGTTTATAATTAACATAAAAAGTATTTATCAAACCACTGGGCTAAGTTGCCTAAGTACCAATACATTCAAGGCTCACAATACCAGTGTACTGTGCCACCTCCATCGCTTTAGCGATTCTCAATTCCCAATTTTATACGAGGCGTCCAGATCTGGGGATGAGATGTCTTCTCCGGCGACGACGACGACGGCGACGGCGGCGAGGATACTACGCAGGTGTTTCTCTGCCGCTCATTCTCCGTCGTGTCCACAGCCATGGCTCTTCGTCGGCCTCGGAAACCCTGGCGAGAAGTACAAGTTCTCGCGCCACAATGTAAACTTCTTCTACCTTTCCCCTCAGTAAATAGAAAAGTAGATCCATTCTTTTTTCCTGTGTCGCTTGAAGGATAGGCCAATGGACAATGAACTGTGTAGACTGTAGATCACCAGATGAGATCAATCGGTAGTTGTAAATTTTGAGCGGCCTGGTAGCTAGTAGAATGTTTATCGCGTGATGCTAAGCTACTTGTTGATTCTGATCCTTCTTTCTTTTATAATGTTGGAATATCAGGTTGGATTTGACATGATTGATGCCTTTGCAAGGTCTGAAGGAATCCCTATGACGACAGTCCATTTCAAAGCTTTATTTGGTGAAGGTTCTCTTAGACACTTCGCATGCTAGCTTTGGATATTTATTCTGTTAGACAATTCAGTATTTGTGATATTTTATAAGTTAATTTGTTTTGGAGTTCCATTTTTCTAATTTTATAAGGAAAGGGATTCATAAGAAGTGTATAATGATAGGAAGCAGCGATCAATTGCTATTGTAGGAATTTTTTATTCTAGGTTTTTTTTTCATACCTCAGATTTGGATTTAAAAATAATTTTTCTTCCACTTTTCTTGTAGGGATGGTTCAAGGAGCACCTGTTTTGCTTGCAAAACCGCAAACCTACATGAATCTTAGTGGAGAATCTGTAAGCATACATAGATTTGAAACATGCAATTACTTTTTATTTTGTTAGCTCATTGCATAGTTCATGCTGTTTTGCCAACAAATCCGGAGCTTCACTATCGTAATCACATACTTATCTCAGAAATAAAGAGATAATATAGTTTCAACTTCCAAGTTTGTAAACTAGGAATAACATTTTTCTTTCTTTTATTTTTATTTCCAGTGGTTTTCTCCTCTATGTTGTTTTCTCTATCTGGGCCTTCTTGCTTTAGCTTGGTCTTTAAAAAATCTCTTACTTTTTGAGAAAATAAAATCTCTTACTTGACTAATATTATCTTTTACTTTGCCTTGTTGGTTGTAGACAGGCCCACTCGCAGCCTACTATAAGCTCCCACTCAACCGAGTTCTTGTGGTATCATGATTTTATTATTTATTAATTTAGCTTAAACATGTTCAATTTATGAGTTTGTATATCCTTGCTGAAGGTTTAATATTTGTTTTAAGAATTAGATGTATGATGACATGGACTTACCATGCGGGGTTCTTCGGTTGCAGCTGAAAGGGGGTCATGCACGGCATAACGGGTATATCAAATTTATGATTTTTTAAGTTTTACTTATTGGTAATACCATTGATATTTTTATCTTATTAACTTTCCTAAAGGAATTTGAATAGAAGATTATGTATGTTGAAACCATTTGAATAAGTTTTAAGCAATGGGAATTGAAAACCTTGGGAAAAAAAAATGCAAGTCAACAGAATAAAGCTAGTTGGGTCATTTATGGTACAGGTCATTAGGTACCAGTCTTACCAAAATGCACTCAAAGCCTTTTTTTTCTCAATAATATGCCTCCAAACAGGTAATATATCTCAAGGAAACTTGTTTATGTTATTCACAGGTTGAAAAATGTGATCTACCATTTTCGAGGGAATAAAGAATTTTGTCGACTCAGAATAGGTTAGGATTTTCTTTTTTTAAAAATGTTAAATTGTGTTGGTGAATTTTTTTTCCAATAACTTTAGATTTAATTGGTTTAGGAATAGGTAGACCGGCTGGGCAGATGGATCCTAAAGCATTTGTTCTTCAACCGTTTAACAAAACAGCCCGTGAAAAGGTAAAACCAAATAAGTTAATATTGTCCCTACTTAAAAACTAATATGTATTTAAATTTAGTGATTATTTTTGCTTTTGCCAGTAAGAAGCAGCAGTTTGCTGAATGATTTCCACACTACCTAGAAATGCTAATAAAAAAATAAATGCTAAAATTTATGGTTCATTTCCCCTCTGATTATCAATTAAACCCAATTAAGTTCAGTTCACCTATACCATCAAATTAAGTCTCATGCTGAAATACTACAAAATCAGTAAATAAAATAGCAGTCTCTCCAAGCTGGCTGCTGTAAACTGTACTGTTTAATTAAACCTAATGAGCTTTTGTTAGTGCAACAAGCACCTAATTTAATCTCAGTTTCCCTTGTTCTGTTAATAGAAAACAGAAGAGAAATGCTTTACTATCAGTCTTATTTGTATATAATAAGAAAAAAGGCTTAATGTTGGTCACAGTGTCATACCAACTGATATATGCTGGTTCAACTAACTTGTTCGTTGTGGTCCCTTTGACCAGATCGATTCAGCAATAGAAGAAAGCACAGATATACTCAGGACTGTAATTTCAAAAGGTCTAACTGAAGCGGCAAGACTATTCAATACTGAGCAGAAGTATAAGCATCTTAGAATGGAGAGAGTCTCTCCCTGTGACTTCTAAGTGCAAAATTTTGTGAGAGTTGAAGCGATGCTGTTGTGATACCAGAAGAAACGAGAAGTTATTATTGTGCTTCTGGTGGCATATATATGAAGAACTGAAGAAGATTAGCATTCTAGAGGTTTTACAAGATAACAAACTTATTAGCACTGATGTGGTTTCGGAAACTAATTATGAACTAAGACCAAGAGGTATGATACAGAATTATCAATTTATCATCCATCTTGTTGTCCGGGGTGAAATTAGACTCAAAAATCTTGTACAATTTTGTTCATCTTTTAAAGGCAGTTATTTTATCTTTGGTCTCTATGGGGTTTTAACATGTAAAACTCATCTATCTGTGAATCTTTTTTTTTTCTGTTATATAATTATAGATTAGAAGTATCTTTTTGTTTTTTTGAAGAAACAAATCTTTTCGCTGACTCGTTGTCATTTCCAAATGACTGACTGGGGACCAGATAAACAAAAAAGGAGGAGTTCCCAGTCAAAGAGGAACACAAGTGACGGCCTTCTTCCATTCCTATATATGCTACAGCTGGAAGTGATTCGGAGGCCTTATCCACAATCTGCTGCTGTCTCTACGTAGTAGATATCGATCAAATCAACTTGTGAGAGAGAATTTATTTTGGGAAAACGTTGCGGAAGTATGTATGTACGTTAAAATATATTACTTTTATTATTTAACTTACATATTTACATAGCGCTAATTAAAATAATTTATTTAAATTAAATAACGATAATATTTTATAAAATAAATTTATATAATAAAATTATTAATATATATAATAATTTATTATTATTATTATTATTTAATATATATAATAAAATTCATATCAATCACAATATAAAAGTTCCCTAACTTAAAATGGGGCTCATGAATGAACCCCGCCGTTCTTCTTGGATCCCACATACCAGGAAAAAAAAAAGACTTCCGTAAATATCCGTAACGTACGACACATATAACTGAGAATTGATGACTGATGAGCAACTGACACACTTTCGTATCCGCATTGTCTTTCTCTTACAACAATCCCCTCTCTTCTCTTCTCTTCTCTAGCTCGGAATCATCTCCATCCTTCAAGTTCAAGCGCTCTCGTTGCAGATGCTGAGCACTCTCGCCAGGCGATCATGGAGGCATCGGCTCCCCCAGTTCCATCTTCCTTTCCAAAACCTCGGCTCGAGTCTCTTCTCCTCCGCCGTGCTGCCCGACGGCGTCGATCGGAGCTCGGACGCCTTCTCCTCTAACTCAACTGCCGCGCAGGAGCTCGTGTCTCAACTTCATTCACAGATTTCCAAGGTCTCTTCCCTGTTCGATTACCATTTGATATCATGTATTGGCAATTTGTCTTGAGAGTTTTGCATGATTATCCCTAGAAAGTGCTGTAATTACATGTATACCCTCTCAGAAACAGCATTTTTCTTTACCTGGTTAAGTGACCTTCATATACATTTGATGAATACACTATTACATTTTGTTCGTTATGAAACATGAACTAATGAGGAACTTAGGCCAGTCATTTAGTTCCTTGTGCCAAGAAGTATGAAAATTGGAGCATAAACTTGTAAGATTTGTCCTGGTTTGTATGTCAAATTCCAAATAACAACAATGAGAAGAAATTAAATACCAAGAGACAAATATCAGATTTGGCAATTTGAAAGCATGCCAAAACATAAATTGTATCAATATAGGAAAAAATTGAGTTTCAGGTCATGTATTTTTAATTGAATTACTTAGTTTTCTTTTTGAGATTGTGTATTATATAAATTGTTCCTTCTAATAGGTTTTGGGTGGAGGCGGGGCTGAAGCAGTAAAGAGAAACAGAAGTCGAAACAAGCTGCTTCCAAGAGAACGAATTGACCGTTTAATTGATCCAGGCTCATCTTTTCTTGAGCTTTCTCAGGTACATTGATTTATTATAAGATTGGACGTTGTACTATTCTCCTTTTAAGATTTCATAATGTCGAGGTGCAGGATGTATTTGCTGTTGTGTCTTGGGGTATATTATGACTAGTACAATATCAGCCCAGTATATGCTAATTCCATCTTGGAGCGCAATATTGCAAATTTTGGTTCCTTTAAGTTCCTAGAAGAGAAGAAGGAAGAGAGGGAGGGGAAAAAAGGAGAATTCAAATGCTCACAAAAGGAATAAAATTAAACCTATGCAAAGATCATACTTCAGATATAAATAAACATATATTGACCATTACATTATGTGATAAAGCTTGCAGGTTACGAACTCTACGATGAATCCCTCCCATCAGGTGGAATAATTACTGGAATAGGCCCTGTTCATGGCCGATTATGCATGTTCGTGGCAAATGACCCCACGACAAAAGGAGGGACCTACTACCCAATCACAGTTAAAAAACACTTGAGAGCACAAGAGATTGCTTCTCAGTGCAAATTACCTTGTTTATACCTAGTTGACAGTGGTGGGGCCAACCTTCCAAAACAAGCGGAGGTGTTTCCAGACAGGGACAATTTTGGAAGGATCTTCTATAACCAGGCAAAAATGTCAGCTGAGGGGATCCCACAAATTGCTCTGGTTCTGGGGTCATGTACTGCTGGTGGGGCCTACATACCAGCCATGGCTGATGAGAGTGTAATTGTGAAGGGAAATGGAACCATCTTTTTAGCTGGGCCTCCTCTTGTTAAGGTAGTGTTTTCTTTTCCTGCCTTTTTGAAAATGGGATGTTTTGTTTCTCCATTGGCAATGATCACCTATTGTGTCTTGTTTGTTTGAAAATAAAATACACTAGGTTTTGTCAGTGTTTAACGTGCCTGCAAATGTTTACTTTTTCTACAAAAGTGTAGTTCAACATCTAAATCGGTTTTCTCTTATTTTAATTCAGCAGTTGGCCGTTATTTGCAATTTAAGCTATTTTTGCAACTTTTATCGTACCAATAATCTTCGAAGCTTGGTTTGGGAAAAAAAGGCTGTTTCAGAAAATTACTTTTGTAATACAATGCATACATTGTGGGAAAATAATGAAAGAGCTTAATGTTTCTACTAGGCTGCAACAGGAGAAGAGGTATCTGCCGAAGATTTGGGAGGTGCAACAGTGCATTGCAAGATATCAGGAGTCTCTGACCATTTTGCTGAAGGTTCCTTTTAAAAAATGAGCAGTATTTACTGTTATCGCTGGTCATCCTGCAGCATTGCGATGCTAAAATATCAAAATTTATTCTTTGCAGATGAACTCCATGCCTTAGAGCTGGGGAGGAACATCATCAGAAATATTCACATGGCTGGAAAAGGACCATTTAATTCACAAAATATTCCTTCTGAGTATAAAGAGCCCCTATATGACATGCAAGAACTTCGAGAAATTGCACCAACGGATCAGAAACAGCCATTTGACATCCGTTCTGTAATTGCACGTGTTGTAGATGGTAGCGAATTTGATGAATTCAAGAAATTATATGGATCTGTAAGAACTTTATCAAAATCTAAAATTTTATCTTCGGTTGGGTGTTCTTTCGGGTAACATAATCAAATCTTCATCTATAACCGACCAAAATTGGCATCTCAATGAATCGGTTCTTTTCTTTTGTTCTTTTTATGCTGGTAGAGAGGGGGTGGACGGCGTGTCTCTCCTTTCAACTGCTTTATATTCTTGTAAAAGAGGGATATTGGCCAAATTGTTGTTTGGGATTGGATATTTCAATGACTACTATACTGGCTCGAGTACCTGTACTGTATACCCACAGCTAAGAATCTGACTGCCATTATACCAGTTTCTTTATATGGATGAGAGGGATTTTAGTTTCTTTTTTCACTTTCTGCGTAAGTTTAGTGTTTGCTTCTTACATTATGAACTGCAAAGACACTAGTGACAGGATTTGCAAGGATATGCGGGCAGCCAGTAGGAATAATAGGAAACAATGGCATATTGTTTACTGAATCAGCACTAAAAGGGGCCCACTTCATTGAGCTGTGTGCCCAGAGGAATATCCCTTTGATTTTTCTTCAAAATATCACTGGATTTATGGTAAGTACTAAGTACTCAAGTTCTGCTTTCACATCTGTACTTACCAGTAAACTGAATTTCCATTCTGTCCTTACAGTACCGGTCCTTTTTTTTCTTTTTAGTGTACAAGTTTTACCCAATCTTACAATTGAGCTGATAAGCTCAACTAACCGTCAATTTTGTGATTAAGTCTCTATTAAGCCTGATAAGATCATCAATATTCAGTTGGACCTCTATCTGGTTTCATTTTGCCACTACTTACTCCCGATTTGATCAATCATGTCAGCTTGGTTTAAGAAAGATAGGATCAGATGGGCATTAAGCTCACTTTTCTTAAAAGACACTGTTGCTTTAATTAAGAAAAAGTATTTATATACCAGTGACCAGTAGGCAAACTATTATTATTTGTACTAGTAAACAAATCATGATCTGTACAAAACCCCAGTCAGATACCGACTAGTCATTAAATACAGTGTCTTACTAGCATTTAACTACATAGTTAAACTAATCATTGACAAACTTGTTGGTAATAGGTTGGTTCAAAATCTGAAGCAAGTGGAATTGCAAAAGCTGGCGCAAAAATGGTCATGGCTGTTTCTTGTGCAAAGGTTCCAATCCACTTTCTTATTTACAGAATTAAGCTAGCTTCTTTCTGGCTGTTTGTAATTCTTTATAGTAAATTAGTGTTGTTGTCCCATTGTTCGACCAATCAGATGCAGTATATAGACTGTATATGGTGTGATGTTTTGTGGGGCATCTATCAAAACCCTAAATGAAAGAACTCCTACATTGGTAAATAACTGTACTTGTGCCAGCAGGCCTCTGAACCAGGAAAGACAGATTGATATTGTGATTCTGGAACTGTACTTCTGTTTTTTCGTTGTTCTTGTAACTAAAGTGCTTCTTAGCTTTTTTTGCAAGACTATTGTATTTATTACTCTTGAACAGGTCCCAAAAATTACAATAATTGTGGGCGGCAGTTTTGGTGCTGGAAATTACGGAATGTGTGGGCGTGCATATAGCCCCGACTTCTTGTTTCTCTGGCCTACAGCAAAGATATCTGTCATGGGCGGTGCTCAGGTAATTTCTCAAAAGCAACCCTTTTTTTATTGAGAAATTCTGACTGCAACTTATGTATTGAATTAAGTAGAATTTACCATATTTTCAATTAAAATAAACTTATTATGATGTGGAATTGTGGAGTTCACAAACTTTCAAGTTTGTACTTCTTTTAGTGAATGCAACTTATTTCTTTGCATGGTTGCTGCTCCATACATGGTTGACAGTAAGATGTACCGTGGCTATTGTCCTTCTCACTTTTTCCTGTCTAACCTCCCCACCCCCCACCAAAAAAAAAATTCCTCTTCTCTGTGTGCACGTGCGCGTGTTTCTGTGTGCTTGTGAATTTAGGTTGATCAACAAAACTTTGTCAACTTTTCAGGCTGCAGGAGTGTTGGCACAAATAGAGAAGACCAACAAGAAGAGGCAAGGGAAAGAGGTACACTTTTTGATGCCTCAACTTTTACAGACTTTCATAGAACCTTAAGACCTTTATTCCAAGTATGCAAAATATGTGAAATATGTCATGTCCATCTCTTTTCAACCCTCTTCAAAAGATGTGCAAAAATTTTCCTCCTTTCTGAGTAGTTTTCTCTGCCAAGTAGAGTGAAAAGTATAGGTTTATTTTTGTAAGAGGGGTATGGATGACACTTCTTTTTTTTTCAGGGGTATCTATGATATTTTTATAAGTTTTTCCTTGAAAAATATTACCAACCATACTGGAGTAGAACAGATTATTACAAAGATCGGATAAATCTTTACCTTGTGCTCCAAAAGACAAAGATGGCTGTAATGAGGAAACTAATTCTATTTTAGCTTCATTCATTTGGCTCGGTTTCTATCCTGGTTAATTGTATATATTTTTTTTTGCTACCTGGTACCAGGCAGTGCCCACTTCTGGTACACACTGAGGCCTTTAATGGACCTGACTGTCCGAATAGCAATAAGACCCTTGGTATACAAACATCCTGAAACAGAGAATTTGTCAGTTGAATAGGATGTAAAGCATAACTCTGCTACTTCTTCTTTCCGGTGGGAAATGCCATTGGTACATGTCAATAAGTAGCTACTGTGCTCACCAAACTAATCTGCCCCTTTTTTGTTCCCATACAGTGGACTCCTGAAGAAGAAACAAGCTTTAAACACAAAGTAATAGAAGCTTATGAGAGAGAAGCAAGCCCATATTACTCCACAGCTAGGCTTTGGGATGATGGTATAATAGACCCGGCAGATACTCGTAAAGTACTAAGTTTGTGTCTTTCTGCAACAGTCAAGTCGACTCCTGAGGAAACAAAGTATGGCGTCTTTCGAATGTAAATCTAAGATCGTACATAAATCAATGCATTTGAATTGACCAATGAAGGGGCAAAATGTGAATTTGCTGCCCCCCTAATTGGTCTGGTTGCAATCTTTTTAAACGGTAAATCTTCTCTGGTGATTTACTATTTCAATAAAGAAATCTTTCTTTCCTCTTCCTTTTTTTTTTTCTAAAAAAGATACAGTCATAGAGCAATAAGAGATGAAGGTAGAATTTATCTTTGGGATGAAGGTAGAGCAATAAGAGATCTTCAACCTCTCTCTCATTTAAGTTGGATCATTTAATTTCTCATACGAAGTCTAGACTATTCAAAAGTCCTCATAAGTTCCAATTTTCTTTTCTTTCTGTAGCATTTTAATTATGTTATAATATGATGTTTCATCAGAACATATTGCTAACACCCAGCTGTCCAAAAAATATAGTTCCAAATGTTGAAGCTTATGATTTCCAAATAAATTCAACCCCAGTAATACTCAATTCTCTTTTTAACTACTCAAACATCATACTCTTTAAACCAAATTCTCTTTTTAACAGTCATGAGCCCTCTTATTGACGGCTGCTGTCAATTCATTCGGGAAACTAAAAGAAGTCATGTGCCCACAATTCACATGGATAGCAATTAATTTGCCATAATATCATTCTAATGGAATTTATAATAAAAGGAGAACGCTTAAATCATATAAAAGGCCTCTGAAACCGTTGTAAACTCAAAATAATTATTGATTTCACATCACAAAATTAACTACAGGACTAATCATCTCAGCAACAAGCTCACTACATGACACAACTTAATTCCAGTACTAGGGTTATTTTCTGATAAACCCCACACATCTAAGCATTATAACATTAACAGCAGATGCAAAACGGCTTCTGGAACATATAATTAGTAAGGTCGGTATCGATAATCCATTCTTGATGCCCTACCGCCACCTCCGCCTCCACTTCCGCCACTGCTGCTGCTGCCGCCACCACTGTGCCCATAACCATACTGCAGTGAATATTATAACAATGTGAGTACCATTACGATGATTGATGATAAATTATACAGATGTATAAACATTGTTCTTCGTGTTTTCCCAATTTCCACATTCCTTCGAAAGCTAAAACCCGGATTATTCTCACTGTGCAGATAATCCCCAACCTTTCAAATTAACAGTGTAACACCCAATTTTTTGTTCACTTGCAAGTAAACTACGATAAAAAAACAAAACTTGCATCTATGATAGCAAATTCACACTAGGAATGCTCAAGGCTTGGTACTTACACTGCCATAATCCATGCTACCATAAAGTCGACCATAAGACCGCATGGGGCCATAACCTCCAAAGGCCTCTGCTGAAATCGGGTCAATAAAACCTCCAACCATACCACCTAAGATGCCGCTTTCCCTTTCTCTATCTCTGTCTCTCTCCCTGTCCCTGTCCCTGTCCCTGTCCCTGTCTCTCTCCCTCCCGCTTCCACCTACTTCGAGTGGTGCTGCTGTGTCTATAAGAACCTGCATCATTATGATAAAGGGCTTCTAAAACTCTTTTTCCTTATCCCTGTCTTTTGTTCAGTCTGTTTTCTAATATTTCTTATATTTTCGATTTGTCTCCACCAATAAAATTTGAGCAAGCATCTAACAGGACTTCAAGTACAGCATTACAACACGGATATGAAGATTAGAGGTGGTTCAGGTCTAGATTGGTGAACAACTAAACACATCATGATCCTAGGAAACCAAAATTATAAGATCCAACTAAGATTCCAGTTACTCCGTTGCTCACAAATGATAATTTTGCTATATACCTCTTGTCCCAGAATCTCATGGGTTCTGCGTGCCACACGATCGGCCGCACCATCATCAGCAAAAGTTACAAAACCAAACCCCCTATGACCTGATTTTTTCGGATCCTGCTCCAACACAACAAAATAATTTTAATAAGTATCGACAAATGTAATCTATATCAATACATCTATGCATCTCAATTGCAGACCAACATTACTACTTAGCTAGAAAGATATATAGCTGAGTAAGGCACCACTGAGGGTAGCACAAAAAGCTTCACCCAGGAATTCATGGGAGAAACAAACAAAGTAAACTTTATCTTATAACAATACCAGTACAAACAAACATTGTTGTATAACCCCAATGGAAAGATCAGTTTACCTTAGGAATGTAAGCATCAATGACACGTCCAAATCTGCTGAAGTAGTTCCTCAGATCATCAGCATTTGCTTCTAGGGGAAGCCTTCCAATAAACAACTTTTTACCCAAACCACGGGGTGCTGCCCCAAGAAATGATCCTGCAGAACATTATAATCAAAACTTTATTACAAGGAAAATATTAGTCAAATTATGATTCCATATCAGATAATCAATGGGCCAAAATACTGATATTTCCTTTTGTTAGTCCTAGAATCACCATCATTATTGGATTTTTCATTTTTTAGTTCCTACCCCAGTTGATCTTGCAGCGAAGTTAATATAGAACAATATTAACTTGAATATATACTGCAAATCCAGAGACCGTATTGAGCAAAAAGATAGCCGAAAGTAATGTTTTTTTGGCCACAGGCAAATCAAAATGAAGCCAAGAATTTTTGCCCAACCAACAACACAATTAGCCAATAAAATAATGTACTAATTAGATAAGTAGCCTTCAGAAATATACATACTTCCAAAAGAAGAACCGGGGTGATCATACAGAGTAGGCGCACCAAGCGCAGCATACCTCGTAGCTGCTGATATATATGCACTATATGCACCATAACCCCCTTGGAATGCTCTGCTTGGGTATCTCATGTCATCCTCCTTTTTTAAAACAAATGGAAACAATACAGAATTAGAACATGCAGAATTTTCAAATTGCTCCATCAGAAGTATATTTGAAAAAGTTTTCATCTGACATGAAAAATAACAGGTACCTTAGGAGTTGCTCGATCAACAACTACAGTACTTCCCCCAAGTTCATGCGACTCATCCATCAGCTTATCAACTGAATCTGTTGAATCAAATAAAACACTTTAACACAAATTTTGCCTTACATAAATCAGCATTGACATGAATTCACACTAAGAACAAAATGGTAAAACCACACAATTATATTATTATTACCAGAACTCTGATAAGTAATAAACCCAATTCCACGATGGCCTTTTGCACCTGGTTCCTGTTAAAATGTACAGAAACAGTTAAACCATTTATTAGGTGAGAGGGTAGCAAATATAGTTGTTGCTTGAAATTAAGGTAAAAATCAAACTGTCCACCATCTAGCTAGTGGAATACATACAATCATGTAGGTCGGATATGCTTGCATATCAATTAAAATTTCAGTATGGATAAAATGAGATAAACATTAAAATTAACATATGGGCTAATAAAAGGAAAAAAAAAACAGCTGCTTACTTTCGGCATGTAAAGATCTGTGATCTCTCCATAAGTTTCAAAATGACTGCAAAGGCATAACACCATCAAAAGTCAAAATAACAGCAAGAGGAATACACGTGTAATGTAAATAAAATTATCATAAAATTAATCATCCAGTAACTGCACTGGTACCAGCAAAGGCATTTCCATATTTCAGTCTTTTAAATTTTCCTTCTACTAACCTACGAAACATTGACTCATCGACAGATTGCGGAATCCTAGCCACAAATATTCGAGTCGCTTTTTTGTTGCTTGTGTTCCTCATTTCCTCCTGAAATCAAATATAAATCGTATATACTAAAAAAAGAGTAAATCCCTACCTAAGGAATACTACAAACAGATGGGTAAAATGGTCATATCATATGTATGCACCTTTGGTGTAGCTATCTTCACTTCCAATGTTCTATTTCCCATAACATGTTCACTATCAAGTGCCCCCTATAAAAACACATACATCAGATCATAACATTACTTTAAATCAGCTATGACATAAATGAAGATTGAAAGCTTATTTTTTTAATCTTCAGAGTGGTATTTCTGTTCAAAAATTGATACTACTTGTCTTTTAGCAATCCACCATAAAAGGGTATTGTTCGACGCCAATTTAATCCCAGAGAAAACCTAGGCGGTACAAACAGTCTGGCATGGTAAGTGACAAGCAGTACATTTATAATGAGAGACCATCAGTACATATTTCCAATTTCGACAATATCATTCATGACCTTATAATTACAAAATCAGAATTGCAACATAAAAGACTGCCTTAGAAAACCAAAATCATTTTACAAATCAGAGACCTTAAGTGGATTCATCTACTGCCTACAAGGCCATGACCGAACAACTAAAAACCAGGATTGCAACAACAAAGATACTACAAAGCTTATAATCTACAAACTGGAACTGCATACCACATTGTGAGATCTTTTTTAGTTCTTATCCATCCCATTTATGTGGGTTCCAAGCATTGAAGCATTAGAAAGAGAGGTGTTTCAGGATGCAGATTATTAGCAAAACAGCCATATGAGTTTTGAGTAGTTTTTTTTTAATATACTGGATTTATGATGAGATGAGAAGTACTTTCTTGGCGTCACTAACCATATTTTAGTTGGTAATCCTTTATCTTATTGGGACTGTTATTTATTTAATACATATACTGTACCTTGTATGGTACATTTTTAAAACGTATGAACAATGGCAATTTATTGGCAATGCATACATATTCCTGATTATTATACTAACAGAATAAAATATAACCTTTGCATCATCAGCTGATATAAATGTCACATAGCCAAATCCACGAGACCGTCCAGTTGACCTCTCCTGTTATTTATAGACACATTTATCAAATATTATATCTACATTTTAAAAGAAATATCATGAAGAATAGGCGGTATTCTTGAATTAATATAGCATTAAAAATAAACCTAAGCAAAAGAAAAGGAAAAAAGTTAAATCAACCTTCATAACAATGCAATCTACAATCTTTCCAAATTTGCTCATATATTCTTCCAAACCTCTTGAATCAACGTCCCAAGGAATTCCAAGTACCTAAAAATTCATTTCAAAAGAAAGATAAAAAAAGGATGTTTAATATCCCTAAAATCTAAATCAAGTTGTGAGAAATTATCCAAGGGAAAAAAAAGAAAAGAAAACTAACCACAAGCTTTGTAGTCTTCTCACGCTTGTCCTCCCTGTCCATCTCTCAGTATCTCTCTCTCTGTTTTCTCTTTCTCTCTAGCAATCCTCGCAAGACCTCACTCTGTACCTCAGCCTCTCTCGACCCTTGCTCTCCTCTCCTCGCACTCCTCTCTAATCTTTCGCTCAGCACTCTCCTACGCATACAATTCTATTTCATTACTACTTAACACACAATATCTTGCGTCGTTCGCCCCTTAGGTTCTCGACGAAATGTGGAGGAGAAGAAGAAGAAGAAGAACAGAAAAGAACAAAAGAAAGCAGGGACAAAGGAAAAAGGACAATAGATCGGGTCAATCGCGCTCTCAAACGCCATTGTATGCTTACCTAGCCTTCTCCGCTCGAGAAACCCTAGATCTGATATCCTCCGCGAAACCCTGGCGCTTGGGAAGAAGGACGACGATCGTTGGAATTGGGGATTTATGCGTCCGCGTTGGAAAGAAAGGTAATGGTAGACCGGGTTCACTGTGAACAATTTTTCTTTTTTGGGGAAAGGTAGGCCCACAAGTAAGTGACTGTAGCGAACAGGCCATATTGCACGCCAGTTCTTTCCTTCGCCCCCATATTTGCACGCCTACGGGCAATTTGAGGAAAAAAAGTTGCCCCCAGAATACTATAATGAGAAATAATTGTGCATCTTAAATCATGTATCCATTTAATATTAAATATAAATATTTTTTAAAATATATATTTTTTAAGTTAAAATTATATTGAATAATTTTAAATATTTGAGTTGTAAATAAAAAAATACAGATAAGAGGTATCGTTATTACTCCTCATTTATAATATTATTAATATTCAAACACATTATTGTTGTGTCATAATACTTAGCAATTGTAACGTGTTACGGTGACTCGATTTTTTCCCCCCATGTGTTTCCCCCACATGCTCAAGCGCATAACTATTGTACTATAGTATTTTACAACAATAACCGCAACAGTGATCCGATAGTTTTTTTTTTTTTTACAGACTTATACAAGCATGTCATGTTTTTTTCCTATTGGTTAGGATTGTATAATTAATTTGATAATTATTTTTAGATAATCCCGTATGAAATTGATAAGTTAACATACATATTTATTTCTTTTTTTGTATCGATTAGATTTACTTTTTATGTTTTGAATAAAAATTAGATTTAAGGCTTGATTTGAGTTTTAGATTATCTCCTTTTTTTATTCTTGCAATTGAATTTTGAATTATAAAACATTTTATTAAGAATTTTGCATTCATCAATTATATACGTAAACTATAAAATAATATTAGTTATATGGTAAACTTGAAATATATTTTTCCATTAAATTTAAGTCAACCTAATCATGTTTCTTTTTCTAGCATACGAACCCAATTTTTTTTATACTATTCATTTTAATTGACAAGTTGGTATATAAATTAGGTGGTTAGAAAACTATTATCTAATTATATTATTTCAAATTATGTATCAAGTTTGATTCAATTTTCTCCATTATAACTCTTATTTCTTTTTTTTTTTGTACTAGCTAAGAAATATATGAAATCTATGGTATATCATTGTTGGTTAACGATATTGATACATGATAACATAATGTAACGAAAGGAAAAAGGCAAGAGATGAGACAAACTGTATGAAAAAAAGTGTAGTTGAGAATTGTTGTGGAAAATTTAATTTACTATTATATTAGAATGACAAACTTATTGTTTAAACACTATATTTTAATTTGTTTAATGTTTCTTAAGTTTTCAGAAATAATATCTCATTTGGGTTGAACTTAATTTTGATTTTTTCCCCTCTTAACTTTTAATTTTAAATGCTATTTCATTTATTTAGGGTATTTTTACATTTGTTGACTTCAAAAAATTTATTTAATTAAGTTATCTTAAGGAATTAAATTTTATTTCATTTTATTTTAGTTTGTTTTTAAAATTTATATTAAAAATTAAGATCACCTTAAAAAGCTCTTTACTTACTTTAAGTTTTAGTTTTATTATATTTCATTGGTAAAGAAAATATATATTGAACTAATTTTTTTTTGAAATGTAACAAACTTTTTAGTAATATATTATTTTGCTATTATTAAATTGATTTAATATATTAGAATGCTTCTAAATAGTAAATTTTTTTTTGTTATTATCATGTGATGTAAATCTAACAAAATTAATTTTATTTGTGAAAATATTATATCTGCAAATAATTAGACCAGATAATTTTGCACATACGCAGCAAAGCGCGCAAATTTTCTAGTTATACTAAAATTTCTATGAATTGTCCATAGCACATCCTGATACTTGGTTCACTAAAACCATTGATCGAAAATTTACTTGTTAAAAAAGAAATGTCTTTAGATAAAATTAAAACTGATTTTGTTATCATGTTCCTCTTTTTAGCAAATATAGAAACAAATTGATATTAATGCAATATTAACTATTTTATCTTTTGTCAATAAATGTTTTAGATTCCAGATATGAAGAATCAAACGGTTATAATGATGAATAACATCATAATATAAAACCCAAATAAAACTGCATTACTATTAATACGAGTTACTATGAAATGGTTATATTCTGTGGAAATTTCAAGCTGCTCAATCACCATGTCTATTTTCTCAATAGTAAGTACATGTGTCAACAAAAATACAAGTAAACATAATAATAAGTACATATGCATCGAATAATAGGAGTTTATGTATCTAGTAACAAGCTTTTCTCAAGTGATAAATGGAAGTCGACGTTACCAAACCTATGACACCTTTCTACATGGTGGCCGGGGGCTACAATGCTGTTCCCATCAGTAAACAAAACCTTCCTGTTGGTTAGTTAACTCTGCTAACTCAACCCGATTAAGGAAATGCGAAGGTCAGCTTAGGTTAGCTGGACATCTAGCCATAGAATTTTACATATACCCTTCTAAAACTTCAAAATTACATATTTTAGAAGGGTAAATATGATATATGAATTTTAGAGGGGAGGAGTATATAATTTTGAACTTTTAAAGGGGTATACATGAAATTTTGCCTAATCTTTTATCATATAAAATGCAACATGACCTGTAATAGGACAAAATTTTCATTTATTTCAAAATCTTATCATAACTAGAATTTGGTGATGTTCCACCATTTACCTCTAAAAAGGTAAAGATGAAAAAACTTAGCAAAAATCTAGACTAAATAAAACCAAAATACGAAGATCAACTCTCAGTCTCAGCAGCTGCGCTTGCGGCAAGTGCTTCTGCAGCAAGTTTCCGTTCTTCTTGAAGCTTCATCTGGCGCTCTGCATGCTCTCTCTCACACTGGCTGATTCCCATGATAATATCAAGCATGGTACCAGTTGTACCGAAGAAAACAAGAGGTGCCAGTGATTTCCTCTTTATACCGACAGGAATCGCTAGCAGTGCCCCGGCAAGTGAGAAAAACCAAGTACCAAGTGCTGCACTGCATACAAGTATAGAAATTTACTGGTAGCACACGCATATATATATTTTTAAATTCCTTGTACTTTTAGCTAAATTCTCAATAGGGGCTATTCTCTACTTTATGAATAACCATACAATATATTAGTCTCGTGGAGTATAACAGAAACCCTGGAAATTGTAGTTGAGAAACTGCAAGAAACCGAAGTAGAAGAAACTAAAAAATGTGAACAGCAAGTAAAGTAAGTCCTTTACAATTATACCAGTACATATATGTACCAGTAAAATAAATGCCCAGAGCAAGTGCCAGCTCTGAGTTTCTAGTATGAACTGCTTGAGCTATACTTCCGGTATATTGGATTTTTATTGTTTTCTGGAGGTAACAGCCAGAAATTTGAGACTTACCAGGACAATCCTAAACATCAAATTAAACAAAGGTTCCTATTATACAACTAACCTAATGGTATGTAATGATATCAAGTTAGACATGTAGTAATCCTTGATTAAACCACTGGTAAGAGTTTCAGATATCAACTAATTAATTATGCCCCAGAAATGAAATAAATAATACTCTCTTTCTCTTTCTTTTTCTGATAATCATCACATCATGCCACTACACTCACCACCTCCATACCCTCACATATAACCTAGCAATCCATTCCCGAATTAAACAACAACAACAACATCATGATGCCCCTTGACTTCCATCCTTACGAGTATTAAGTGGAAAACCGATGACATCGAATCATGTGGGCCTCATTTCCATCCTAAGCAATGGAGAGAGGAGAGCTTCTCTACGAATTGTGAAGTAAGAGAAGGGGGAGAGAGAGAGAGAGAGAGACTCACTTGGCAACAGTGCAATCCTCCAATTGCTTCACGCCATCACCACCTCCGCTTCCGCCTCCGCCACCGATCCTCTCCATTTTTGTCGATCTATGATCGGATTCGGAGAAATCGTGGGGGTTCTACTTCTACACCTGGTCCTTGTACTCAAACCCTCTCTCCATTTTTCTAGCTGTGAGGGGCTCAAAGTCAGTGTACCGGTGCATGAGGACCAGGTGCAGCCTATGGGGTGTGAGTAAATTTGGACTCATTTGCAATTATGGCTCAGAATAATTACATATTCGCATAACGTACTTTACGTTTGCAGATATGCCCTAGCAAGTTTTATATTTATATAACATTGAATAGTTCATAACATGAGGGAATGAGGTAGTGGTTAATGACATAAGATGTCTCAATTAAAGCAGTGCAATTGAGAGCAACAACTAACAAGATATTATATATATATATATATATATATTAGTTTGGTTAATTTTTGAAGTTAATTGAAATCATGCATAGAATATTAGAATTGTAGAAAGACAATAGGCCAGATACGAAACACACAATACAAGTCTTATTTATTGTTCTCTTCTGTTATCTTATCTTTCTCTCTATATTAATGCTGATTTCGTCTAAATTATCATACGGAAAATAACAACATCAGCTACATAACTCTTGATAATCATACAAAATTCTGAATATTTGCCGAGGATACATTGCACGGCGACAAAACAATCTCTTGTTTAGGTAACACAATACGGATCTGCGGCAATACCACCTCTTGAGGCTCTTGAGGCAACACTCTATTGTCTCCTCTCTTTCCCCAAATAACCATGTACAGACCTAGAGTTATCACAATTGCCCCTATTAATCTGCATTCATGTTAAAAAGGAAATGCTGGTTCAAAAGGATGAATATTGCTTTCACCTAGGAAAATTATTCTGGTTCAGCAAAAGTTGATACCAATTAGATTTTCTGATCCAATACTTTCAGTGATGGATTCAAAGAACCCTACAAGTCTAGACACAAATCTAATAACGAGAATTTTTCTTTTAGTGTTAGCAATTTAAGTCGAAACATGTTTAATATTTTGTACTTAATATATCAAATTCTAAGGAAAAAAATATACAATTATTGTTGATTTTGAAAATTAAGAATGGACATTAGCCTAGAATTATTCCAACATAGGTCCGCCCCTAAATAATTTCATATGTTATCTATTCTAGTACAACTTGGAGGAGAAAATATGAACAACCTATGATCACAAACAAAGTGTAATACGCATACCTTCCGACAAGCAAGT
Source organism: x Bolboschoenoplectus mariqueter (assembly GCA_037678475.1). Lineage (NCBI taxonomy): Eukaryota > Viridiplantae > Streptophyta > Magnoliopsida > Poales > Cyperaceae > x Bolboschoenoplectus > x Bolboschoenoplectus mariqueter. The sequence continues at coordinate 3,248,400 of CM075266.1, read as the reverse complement.
CTTCTTCCAAGAAGAAAAGACCAAAAATTGAGACGACAATCATGCTCAAAGGACTGAAGGCTGTTACAAAAACAGGCCCTTTCTCTTTTGTCACATAGCCTTGTATACAGAATGACATTCCCGAAACAACTATTCCCTACAATTTTCATGTGGAAACAATTTATTTTACAGTAAAATTCAGTAATTTTGTCTTTCTTCAATACCAGCAGTCTAGAACTGTTATTATTAAACTTTGACCCATCTTTGCACTGTATACCGTGCAGGCTTGTACCTGAATGGGTAAGAGATGGGGATTCACCAGTAGAATTCTGGGTTTCTGTAAGTTATACCAGATATTTCGGTTTTAGTTGAAAATTTCAATCAACACAAGATTGTGTGTTCGTAACGAAAAAGCAGCATTATATGGGTCATTTGCCAATATAACCAAATTGTAGGTGTGGCAAACATGCTGGTGCTTTATATAAAACCTCTCCCGCAATTCCAAATTTCATGTTAGGTGTTATTCGTTTGGTAAACACCTCAAACTTTTGGACATGAGTAACAAGTATAACAACTTTCTCTTTTCTTTTGCAAATAAGATAAGGTAAGGTCTTTATTTGTAAAAGAACAAGCTAACTATGTGTAAATGCTTATAGAACTCAGTTCGGAGCCTTTGTTTCTGGCTCTGTTGGATCCATGTATCATGGCCTGCAACATAATATTACATATATTACCAAAACTTTGAATAACTTACCGCATAAATTATCGTGTATAACTTCCAGCCAACATGTAGTTTCCAAGCTGCAAAATTGTGCTCAAGTATGATCTCAGCAGCTATACCGAGTACTGTACCAGATACACATGTCAATCCCGCAACAGTCAACTCAAATGGATAATCCCTCAATACAGTATCCTACAATAAAGAAAAAAAATAAAAGTTGCAGTTGTTAGTTCTAGAAAATGCTTGTATCACTTTCGGGTAGGCTCTAGTTGTGCCATCACAAGGTGAAGATTTCATGCAAAAGTACAACAAGCCACAATTTAGAAAATTAACTAGCACAAATCAAACAAAAATGATGAAATGAAGGGGGGCACAAGATCTTTGGTTTTACTGTACTTTTTTGTTTCGACCAGTATCATTAACATAAATAGAAGGAAGTTTCAGAAAATCAGAGTCACCAGACTCACAAGTCACAACTTACTTGAAGAATCATATATGAAGACCAGCTAGAGAAACTCCCGAGTAGAAGAAAAAATCCGGAGACGCTGCTTTTATTTGTGGCCCCACTATGATACACATGTCCTACTGATTTCCTGTGGACTAAGCATCGTCCCTTGTAGAAAGCCATCGACACAGCGCCAGCTACCGAAATAACAGTACCTAGTATTTTCATCTTGCTGCTTCCTTCACTCAGATTCACTCTTTCGATCCTTGAGAAGGAAAAATTGTGAGGAAATGAAGATGCATCTAGGCGTTTTTTTGTACAATTTATTGACAGATTTGTACCGGATTGGGTGGTACATATTATCTGCTTTACATGGGTACAGAAGAAATTTAGCTACAGAAAGAAACAACTATTCTAACGAAGATTTATCTTTTTTTTTTTACTCGAATAACTTGTTCTCATTTGGTGCTCCCGGTTTCTTAAACTTGTTTTGTGTATTGTGTCTGCTCTTGGTTGGTTATTGATCGAAAAACAAGGACGGAAAAGTAACTATAAATAAATTGTTAATTGAGCCCAAAATCATATTCGAATTACTGGTGTACCTATTACTATCAGGTACTGACTGGTATACAGCTGGTACTGTACAGTACTGGGTTGAATGTTGATACTTGTTGCCAGGTCAGCATGCCTATCAACAATATTAGTACTACTAAAATATATATGAGGAGGAAGTACCCTAGAATGCAAGCAAATACAAAAGTAATTGCTGGTAATAAATTTCCCATGGTCGAGGTGATGCTTGCTGAAGTACCCTTCATGCCGAAGAAGAACATGTTTTGATCCATTACTGGCCTATTTATAAACAAAAAAAAGAAAGAAAATAGATTCATGAAATAGCATATATATCACTTCAACTTAAATAAGGGATTCAATTAATATCTGTAACCCTACTGGTACAACAAATCAGATTTCACCCAATCATTCTCTATGAGGGTATTAAATCTCTAATTTTACCTGGAAAATTAGATTCAACAATATGAGATAGAGGAGAGAGGAAGGGAGGGAGAGAGGGAGAGAGAGAGAGATTACTCTAGAAGACCAAGCAGCACAATCTTCAAAAGTGTGGAACGATTGAGCTTTCGCAGCACATCCCTGACAATAAGTTTAATTATAATTAAAGCCATTTATGTTAGAACCTTAAGACTGTTATATCATGGTACCAAACTACATCACTGGTGTTCACACCTTCTCATCTCATGGTTATCAAACTACATATACCGAATCAGTTTGCTTAATTTACTAAATGCAAGAGTAAGCGCCGATATGCAATTTCCTGATGTACCATAGACAATTAATAAGCTGATATAAACCTACATAAACATAATAATGGAATAGTAAAATATACTTACCTCTCTCTGCACAGAGCAAATGGCATGATCAGTACTGCAGCAATCAAGTGACGGTACACTACAAAAGTGTAGGGTGTCATGCCATCATTTAATGCCAAGTCACCGAGTACGGTCAGGCCGGCAAGACCAAGTTGAACAAATACCATAAGCAAATATGGCACACAAGGATGATGATATCTTCTCTCTGAATTTTCATTTTCATTGTTTGCCTCCATTGAGCCTTAGTTTAAGAGCTCAACAAGAGGGGGAAAAAAAAGGACCTTCTTGTTTTGCACCTATAAGTTGATATGAGAAGCAAGATATACAAAGCATCTATATACATATATATATATAGAAATAGTAGAGAAAAAACAGAGAGAGTTCACTATCATTTGCACTGGGTCCATTTTTCATGATTAGTTGATCAATCACTTGATTCGGTTCGGTTGGTTTCGTGATTAGTTGTAGAAGGAAATTGGACATTTAAGAAAGCTACGCAAGGCTGAAATTTGATTTTGTATTGTTTATAATTAGTACTAGTATTAGCAATATTATGGTTTAATGGAGTGTGACAGATATGGAATTTCTTAGATTGGAATGATATGATACCCCTTTTATTTCCAAATTGATCCATAGATTGTTTATATGGTTTCCAAAGCAATGTAAGGGAAGTGGGAAATTTTATTTTTATCAGCTCTAAAAGTTACCAAACAGTGAAATACATATTTTAATTTTTGTAATATCTTTACTAAGTTCACCTTTAACGTGATGGACTATATATAAACACTGTCGCAGAATAAAATAAAGTATGATTTTTTAATTTATATTAAATGTTATTTACTATATATAACTTTTTCTCTCATGTGATTCTGTTTCATGAGACTCTCTTTCTCTCTTTTATTATTTTTCTTCTTGGTGATTTATCTAAATACATGAATCTCTTATCTAAACACTCGAATACAAAATAAAATATAAACACTTATTTAAAATACATAAACACCCGAATCACTTATATAAACACTTAAATACATAATACAAATACTTGATTCGTTGTACTTAAAAACATGAGAGTACATAAACATATTTTTTTTGCCAAAAATGAAAAGTTAGTACACATGAATGTATTTTTTTTTTTTGCCAAAAGTGAAAAGTTAGTTAAAGAGATTTGATTTGGGATACTATTAGTTGCTTCCTTTAATGAATATTATGAGATGTATGCATTAGATTTAGACCATTTATTTGGAAAAAAAAAAGAAGAAATGTAGAAACATATGAGATGTAAAATGGTTGAAGAATAACCAATTAATTATGCTTTAAGACAAATCATACAACAGGAGTTATACAATACTAATTAATATTGCACTAGTGTTGAACTAAAGCAAGAAATTAAGATGCAAGTAAAAGAAGTTGCAATTTAATTAGTTGATCTCATCATGATCAGATATGTTTTTTTTTCTTTCCTTTCCTTCCCATTTTTGCATATAACAAATTTCTGCTTCTGAACTTGATAAGTTATCTTTTCTTCAAGTGGCCTCCAAGTGTAGGCGTATTTAATGTACCATGTTTTCAACAGTTTTCAGATAACACACCATACCAAAATTATATCAGCAGTTTCATGCGTTCCCAAATCATTTATTTATAGCATGTATATCACTTGTGTGGTTTTAATTTAACACCTGATGTGTTGAATTCTTCCTTTAGCCTCTTTCTTCATTGTTATTGTTATATGGTTAGAAGAGGGTTAAGCGAGATGTGTCATTTGTTTGTAATGGAGAAAAGGCAGGTGAATGAGTAGGATTTTGTTTTAATTAAATGGGAATGATACAAGCAATATTTTTCATGTTACATAAGCTAATTGAGATACTTTTTTTTATTTCACAAGACATCCATGGTTATTTAATTGGATATTTTATCACGATTAGTTTCGTTAAATGAAATTTCTGGTGAAATTTGCGGCCATTTTCCAAAAACAATGATTATTTCAGATTTTTAGGCAAAAATACATGAGAATTTTCAAGTATAAGACACCTTTTATAGGAAAAAGAAAAAAAAACTATTTAACTTCACCATCTATAGGTTAAAAAAATAGTGAATTGTCATCAGTATATGTGGAGGATATGCTGCTTTTGTTTAACTTCTATAAATAGGAAATTAATTAGCCAGGTATTTTAACTTAGAAAAGGTGTCAATACAAGTCTTGCTTAAACAATAAGAAATGCAACACTAATGAACCCGACAATATCTTTATTTACAAAAAGAAAATTGGTCTGTTTGCTCATATATACGCAACAATACAAGTATGTCAATAACTGCACAGTCAGGTAAATGTAGGATCCTATACTAAACAGAGTCTGATAAAGGCATGCATTCTTATGAATTTCAACTAAGAAATATAAAACAATAAATATCTGAAGATTCCATCGACTGGTTCGACATATAAGATAATGAAAACAATTAAATATATTTGCATTCTCATTCTGGCAACATATGTAGTAAAAAACCAGTACATTTCAGCGCCAGTTGAGAGCCTTAAGACTGACAAGGAGAAGGTTTTCTCCAGAGATTACCCTTTCTCTTTCATAAATCTATCTCAATATTTCTTGGCATGTAAAAATTGTCTGATAAATACCCAAATTTGAAGTTGTTGGTTGCACAGGATGGACCACTAAATTAATGGAGATAAATAATCCAGATTGAGAATACACAATAACCGGCAAAATAATTCCACTTCTACAAGACTATAAAGTATTAAGAAGCAGCAAACTAAACTGAATCTAAATCAGCTCTGCATGCTTCTAAATTACGGAGTAGATGACAAGCAATGCCAGACCAATACAATAAGTTCTATCAACAACTCCTCAAAACAATTACTTAAATGGAAAAAAAAAGAGGGTACAAGACCTACGCTTCTTCCCTGGTGTGGTACAATATGTACAAGCACAAAGCCAACAGACTGCTCGTTAGCACTAAAACATAAGATGAAACCTGAGGAAAAAAGGCAAAAGAAAGAAAATAGAACAAGTCAACACTAATCTTCATTGTCATAGTCTTCATCCTGATCTATCTGCATCGTCAAATGTGCTGGTCCTGATGGATCCCCACTTGCTCCACCTGGCAAACCCCAAGGAGCCAGCTCATCCACCTGAGTTGCATCCCCAATTTGACCCACTTCTGCTGGTGGCGGCACTTGAGGTTCTGAGGCAGTGGAGTTGCATGCAACTACAGTGGTAGCTTCAGAAATGGGTTCGTCAGAAATGGGAATCTTCTCAGGAAATGGATTAGGTTCTTCTTCGAAAGGGGTGTAATTGACTTCTTTTCTCTTCGGTGGTCGACCACGGCCACGGCCTCGTCCCCTCCCTCTACCACCACCCCTTGGGCTAGGGGTCAAATATGTCATGGCCTGTTTAGGTCACAAATAAAATTACTACTCAATTGTTTTTTTATATAAATAAGATAGGGGTCAAGCCCCTAACTTACTACTTCTATTATTGTTATAGTTACCCTTACAAGTTTGAAGAGTAGATTAAAAGTTTTCTAGTAATTGGTCGTATATCAAGAATGATCATAGGTGTGTGTTTCAGACTAAACGAAAAACTGACTAGCGGAGTTCTTCAAATTTTTTTTTTTTTACTTTTTGTGTCTTCTCTGGGGTTTTTATGAAAGGATTGAGACTTTACTGGGGCCTAAGATTAATTGGACATAAAAGAAAAAAGTAGAGAACCTAACAGGGGACAGTTTTGGCCCAGCACTGTACAAAAGAATTGTTGGGCCCACTTCTGGTATGCAAAGGAAGGGGCCAAGATGAACCTTCAGGACTAAAAAGAAAAATCCAGGGGCATTGTTATCGAAAGTTAATATCTGCAGATTATACTTAATGGAGTGAACTCCAGGGCAATTACAATTCATCTTAATTATTTATCAGAAATAGAAGATTAAAGTACCACTTTGTTGGACCTTGACTCTTCACTGTACTCCATGTTGCTATCCACTGATAATGTCGTTTTCCTGTAAGAATTGCTTCAGAAAGTTATTATTTTCTATTACTTCCAAAACAAAGTTACTCTTTCGTACTACGTTTGACATCAGTATCATGCAAAAGGCTGGGAATAAGGTTACTTCGCAAACTGAACTCATTATTTTACCCGAATATAGATCTACTCGGCCTGATTTTTGCTGAATAAAGGGGAAAATTAGATCTTACCAAAGTTGGGAAAACTGAAAATTTTTTAGTATTATTTAGTATACCTCTTCAGAATGGTAACTTTTTCCCAGTTCTTGTGTATGCAAACATTGAGAGAGAGAGAGAGAGAGAGAATTGCAAAATTTTAACCTGTCTATCAGTCCTTTTCATGAAACCGAGTATTCTACAGGTCTAAACAAACTAAGACTCAGCTGCATGCAGCCACAATTGTGGGACACATGCAGTGGTATTTTTTTGTGAACCAGCAGCCACACTAACAGCTTGTAGCTGTATACTATTGAAAACTTCAAGGCATTGTCTCGTGTATTCTTTTAGACAAGGCATACTATTATCTTTCTTCCAAAAGGAGGAATGGACAGGCCATACATTATTAAATTGCAAGTATGAGAAGTTTTGGTTATTACTTATGAGTACAATGAGATATGCTGCTATGTTGCAAAAATATTCACTGCATAATTGTTAAATATTTAATAAATACAGTACCTTCTCCTAGAAATTCCCATGTCATCACCAGAAGGTTCTGAGGTGCCAAGGCTGGGAACCTTGTTTACAACTTCGGTTAAGAAGTCAAATGCACCATATGTCTTCACACATTGCTTTCTGGAAGTTTTACACAATTAAAATTAGACAAGCACATTATTTATTTTCTTAAATAATAAAGATGAAAGTCGTATTCTATTGCAGCAAGTAATAATACTAGGTCATTTAATAAAATAATAAATTAGCAATACGCCTTAAACAGAGATGTGGTATTGGATTATAATAGCAAATCAACTACAGCCAACTCTAGCGCACAGCAGTTGGTAACGATAACTGAACATTCAGGGCCCTTCTTAATGGAATCTAGGATTGGTACTCTTATAACAGCACTTTGGTCATGTCAGGATATTATTATCAAGATAATAAAAAACATGTGAAACATCATAGAAAGAGAACAAGGTAATTTGATGACTGGATGTCACTTACAAGTGAGAAGAATTTAGTGTCTTAGCGCCCCTTTGAAGAGTTATTTCATAAGTTCTGTCACACAGGTCTTGCAAAAACAACTCCAAAGCTTTCGCTGTACAACACCCAAATAAAGAGACAAACTAGCCCCATAAATATTCTTCGAAAAGAGTTACAATTACACACAGACATACACTAATGTTGTAATATAAATGAACGTGGATGGCTAGATTACTAATACTTAATTAAACAAATGTACATCAAGCAAAATGATAACTATACACCAGAAATTAATATAAAAGAGTGCATTATATTCATGATATTCATTTTCTATAACACAAGGATTCATTACAACATACTGTTTTGTCTTGATTTTTCTTCTCTTATTGCCAGACTGTAATTGCTTTCATACAAATGTGTAAGGGATCCTTACAATGCCGTTACGTACCAATAAGAATTGTAGATTATTTACTAATTTCTACAAAGCCGAGGAAAAGGAATAAGGTAATAAAACTTACAGACTAAAACAGGTACAGCGAGTGCGATTTTACCAACATCCTCATCCGCTTGCATAATTTTTTTTATCCTTGACTGTCAAATATAAAAAAGCAAATAATTAACCACTGAAACTGGGACCTACTATGTCAGTTGCACAATAATTGAGAGATATCCTAACAAAAAGAAAAAGGAAAAACAAAAAAAAGTACAATATAAAAGTATGACCACGATCTAAGTAGAATACAATCAACTGATACAAATTACACCGGACTAATCTTCAAGTCCTACAAAATTATCCCAAATCGTATTGATCTGGAGCAGCAATTAAGGGTATGAAAACAAGCATCATGCAATCGGGGATCGAGTATCAACGGATCTTATATATTTTTCCCAAAATCATTCAACTAAACAGTAATCAGATCAGCTAATTAAGAGAAATAACAAAACTGTAAAAAAAAACAAGGCGAGAAAACAGGAAACCTAACCGCAGGAAATCGAGTTTCGAGCTTCTTCCTCATCTCCTCCGATCTGTCTCGCCGGATCTACCTCCAGATCTCGGATCGTGCGCTCAGATCGCATACGGATCGTCTGAAATCGGAGAAATATAAAAAATTCAAGAAATACACTCAAGTTAAAGTTGAATTTTAGACATGCCCTGATTCGTTGAATTCAATGGTTTTTCATTTTTCAAGTTCTTTAGACTTTCAATTCTGAAAAGTTTCTAGGACCTTTTTGTAAAATTTAACTCCACCGGGGACCATACAAAACTCGCTTGAGTGCTCTTAAAAAAAAAAAAAAAAAAAGTTAAAACTGTGCCACTGATGTAAGAGGGGCTTATTTGTTTATCTACCGCTCATCGATTCCTTAATATCGACAAAAATTAGGGGCTTATGTGCATAAAAAAACAGATCGGATCAGGTTTATTTAATAAATCGAGTAGTTGAGTACGTGTGAAACCACTGGGACCCACCTGACAGGGGAATCCTACTCCCAGTTCTTGTCTATGTCATGTGGGCCCTGTACACTGCCATGATCTTTTTAATTTAATTTAGCGGGATGTAGCAACCAGTGACGGCCTCGGCGCATTAAATGATTCAATTGTAGTTAGTAAATAGTAAGCCACTAAGTCACGGTTTTAGATCTTTTGTACCAAAAATAATAATACATTAAAGTATTAAACCCCGTGACTTGCGTACGTAGGGAACTAGGGATTGAATTCGGAAATAATTTGATAAATCTAAAATATTGGTTATTCAGAAATATAATTTAGAATGCTTGTTGTTTTTTAGTAAAAATAATATATCAAAATTTTTGTATTTTTTTTAATAAATAACCGCCTGTTAATTTCTATATTGGATAAATATTGTTCTTCAACAAATTCGAAAAAAAATATATGAAAGTATTTCAATGTACAGCACATATTACTTGAAAACTTTGTTATATTAAATTGAAGAGAAATTATTCTTGCACCTCATATTTTGCACCCATTATACTAAATGAATAAATAATTTATATTTATATTTATAAATATTTATAGTTAATATAAAAAAAATATTTATCACTTTTTCACTCCTCAATAATATAAAAAATTTTAAATTAAAAACTTTGTTGTATGAATAAAAATAAAATTTATAAAACTTTTAATTCTAATAATATAAAATATAAACACTTTTGTTATTAGATACAAATATTTTTAAAAAAATGTAAATACATTTATAATGCAAATAAATAATATAATTAAAGGTACAATTATCACTCTAAATTGAAATCCGATCTCTCTTATTTTGTCATCATACAATAATTCAATCATGTGGAAACACCTATCTTGCTATTTTCTGATTGTCCAAGCTCACATCCTCTATAGTAATAAGTTCACAAAATTGTCCACGTGCTCCAAATAATATGAGATTTATTTTGCAATTCGTGAACAATTACGATCAATTACCAAAGAAAAGGAAAAAATCAAATACCAACGGCTCATTTTCTACATGATTCAGAAGAAGTTATCCCCATAATTCTACATTAAAGTTTATAGCTACATTTAACATCAATGGTAAGCTAAGATATTTAATATTGTTACACGAACACAATATTAGTACCCTACCAAATTAATGCTAACTCATTATAAATCCTACTCTTATGCTACAATGAGATAATCATAAAATAACACATTCTTTGTCTAACAGAGCATAAGCATACACCAGATGTTAATTCCTACAATCTGTCATGCTTTCCAGTCCGTTTGCTAGTCTTCTGATACACCAGGTATTAATGATTGTCATCACCGCCATCTACAAAATACCAAAATAATGAAGACCATCAGTATATTAATTTATTAACTACTTTCTGTTATACATAGGTTATTTTGCAAATTATGGACATTAACATGGGATCTTATTTGGAAATAATGCTAGCATCTGATGTTCTATTTCAATCCGGATGTCTGAATTTCTCTCTACATAATAAAAAGAATGGAAAAAACTTGCCATAATTATAACTCAGGAGAACCAGTAATAAACAGACTTCACTGTTTTATAACTTGAGAAAAGACAAACACACTATATTTCCAACAGTTTCGACACTGTAATCCAAATAGCGATCATGTTTGTTTTAACTTAGTTTGGACAAAAATTCATACAAGTTAAGCAAACTATACGTTATCCATCATAATGCATGCTAGTTTTATTTTTGGGTCAATCTTTCATCAGCTTAAACTTTCAGAAAAAGTTAGTAGCAAGTGTGCATACCTTGACCAGATCCTTTGCCCTTGTCAACATCATCATCATTACCCTCATCTTTGCCATCATTTCCACCGTCATTGACATCTCCATTATCATTGCCCTCATCTCCGCCATGATCTCCACTATCATTGACATCTCCATCATCATCATCATCATTGGCATCACCTTTCTCCAGATCAACATCATCGTCGTCGTCATCCTCATCATCCTCATTGTCGTCGTCATCTGAAGAAAGTTCTAACTTTGGTGGTTTTGGGGGTGGGATGTAGCTGAAGGCAGAGCTTCTCCTACGAGAACTAGTGATGATGTTGCTCATGTCAATTCCTTCCAGTTCCTTTGCTCTCTCCTTCCTTTTTCTCACCTCTTTTATCTCTGCCAGTGTATATAACAGATCACAAAAAATGCTTTAACCCACTTGAACACAAGAATAACACGATTGCAAATATATGTATATGGCGAGGGAGAGGGATCACTTGACAATGGGATTTCAAATAAATTTGAAAAAAAAAATCTTAAAAGATAGAAAAAGTTTTATAGACATGTCCTTGAACTTACAGATTAATCATGTTTCAGATTTCATGTAATTTAAGTTATATTTGATATTTCATCAAAAACCGTTAAATATGAACTGTTGCAAATTACATAAATTTTAATGAACTTTGATGGAATATCAAATGAAATTCAAATTGCATGAAATTTGATACACGATCAATCTGTAAGTTCAAGGATATGTCTATAAAGTCTCTTTCTATTTTTAAGATTTTTTATGAATTTATTTGAAAACCCATTGTCAAGATTGTCAAAATAACCATTGTCAAGTGATAGCTCCCCTATATAGATATATATAAAGTAGAAACAAAATAAGACTGTCATCTTTTCATATTTAACCTGCTATGTACAGAATATTTCAGAAAAGTACTCCAGCAAGCCACAAACAAAAAGCAAAAACATTGAAATGATAACCAGTGAAGACGATGGTCATAGTGAGGGTAATTTAAGGTATGTCTAATACAGTATGACAGATAAAATTGCCAAGAACAAGCCGAAAAACAGATTGAAAATGATTAAAACCAGTTCAACTACCAAGCCTATAGAAGGTCAAGTACCACTGCTCTGAGAAGCTTACCTAACACTGTCAAGAAGTCCGGTATTCAGCATTATAGGTTTCTGTGGCACAATTATATATGAGAGTACCTTTTTCAGACGGGTTAGTGGAGAGGCCTTCCTTTTGAAGTATTTCTTCTAGCTCCTTTATCAAGAATGCCTCACGCTTGTCCTCTGGCGCCGCCTGTTTAGCCCTCCTATAAACTGCTGGAGGGATACTGGAGAGTGCAAAGAAAAAAAAATAATCAAACCAATAAAGTTTATTGTAATAAAATATCATACAAAATGCATCTAGAAGGATAGAATTTTAATCACCTAAGTCCACATGATTTGATGATGGATTTCAGGTGCTCTACTTTCTTTCCATACACCTGTGGAGTCTGTTTTTCTCTTTTCTTCTGTCATGTTGGGAATTTTCTTAGTCAGCTAAAAGCAAAGTTCACCCCCAGCATTTTTCAATTTACAGAATATTAGAAGAGATGTAAGTAAGAGGCACAACCAAACCTGATAGAGGCTAAATCACGTTACATTAAAGATAACCAAGAATGTAATACACTTTAATTTACTTAAGCAATAATGTTAATAATTGAGATAGCTTCATAAAATCAACCTCAACTAGAAAATTGTCAGAACTGTAAGCTGCCACTTCAGAGCTCTTTTCATGCACAGTGGGATGTTCAGTGGAGGCCAAATTAAATTAACATTGGCTTCATTGAACAATTAAAGCTTATGTGCAAGCTGAGGATCAACTGATGTTCTTTTGTTCAATATAGGCTCTAAGCAAAATAAGAGCTTGGTTGAACAAATGTTAAATTGAGACTTCATTGACCAATTAAAAAGTCTATTATGCTGACAGTAGATTAATTGAAGATAAAGTGTGTTCAACTGGGATTCAATTCCAGAATCAAGGGTATCTAAGGCTTTATCTGTTTACAATGGATTTCACTAAAAATTAGAAGTCCTTACAGAGGGGGGAGGGGGATTTACCTCTGTATCCTCTTCTTCATCTGATGAACGGGTCTCATTCTTGTCAGAAGAATCCCCCCCTTCTCTTCCTTCATCAGAGTTATCTTCCCTCTCATTCTTTGCAATCTTTTTGCTCTTTGAAGAAGCAATAGGCTTCTTTTTTTCTACTGAATTCTTCTGAGTAGTTGAGTTCTTAGTGCTTGCTTTCACTTTGGATGCCACTTGTTTTCTCCTCTTTGGTTCAACCTCCTCATCAGATCGTTCTTCCTCTTTGATTGCATTGTCAGATGAGTCAGAATCATGGGTTCTTTTAGAAGTTTTAGTTGCTTGTCTTTTTTCAACCTTCTGGGAAGCCTTTTTGGGCTTTTTCTGTACACCATTTTCTGACTTGTTCATCTCCAGTGATGTCAAAACCTGAATAAGGCAAGACTCAAAGATAACAAATCAACAAGGACCAGCTATTGGATGACACACATTATTGCAAAAAGAAGGAAAAAAAAACATATACATTATGATTATAGTATCAGCAGAATGGTACATGACTAACAAAAGCAATAACATGGGTGTTCACAAAACAAAAATGAATATCTTACCCTTCAATGGATAACATACATTCCTTTTCAATTTCAAAATAGGGGTTGTTTGCGGATAGCACAAGTCATGGGTGTTTCCTTCTACAAACGAGGATAAAGTTTTTCAAATAAACCTGAAAGATAAGAGATTTTTTCTAATATTCCTACCGATCAATCTGAATTTCCTATAAGCCCAAAAGAATCCAAAAGGTATTCCTCATACTCTTAAAAGGAGGACAGATATCACTAATACTCCCTTCACCACTTATGAAAACAATCAAATTTCCACCCGGCAAAAAATGATCCAGTACTTCAGTAAAAGATAAAAGAGAAAGCTTTGTGGATAGTCTTTAAAAAGAACCCAAAGAAAGACATGTTACCTTCTCTAATTCCATGCTAATAAAAGCTTTGTGTACATCCAAAGCTTTGATAGAAAGGTTGAGATCTTCCTCTAACAATCGGCGCACCTTCATTAAGGTTATAGTCCTACAAATTCGATTAGAAGTAAAAGCAGTCAATTATTACAATTCCCTAACAAAGAATAAATGAAGCATCTAGGCTTTTATTGTCAAGGGCAATGAACAGAAGTCTCTTTGTTGCTTGCTTCACCTTTTGATGCGATCTTGCACTTATAGGAATACTATAGAATAAAGTTAAACAAGTTCTAACCAAATTTTAGGTATATTTAATCCATAGCAAACTTGACTTTAAGGAAAAAATTATAAATTATAAGTCTACCCAATTACTAAGTGGAGGCCTCTACCTAAGAGGTGAGACTGTAACAATGCAATAAGGCCCTAAAACTAAGAGACTGACACAAATTACTAATTTACCTAAGCAAAAAACAAAAATAACAAGTCACTCAGGTCACCTAAGATTTTCAGTCTTAGATAACAGTATCATACCAGTAAAGACCAGATCTGCACCTCTCCAAAACAGATCCCCGCCCTCACTACATTTATTCTCTTTCTTTTTTCTAAGGAAAAAGTAGCCTCAAAGGCTAACTATTCGGTTTAATAATTTTTTTTCCTCTCTCCTCTGGACAGAGAATGTAAGAAACTAAAAATTGGCCTTCTTTTTTTCAAATTCTATCTCTTTATCCACTGCACAGTGCACTACATTACAAGCTCAGGGCTTCATGAGAGGAAGCTACTTCTTTTCACTTGAATCTCATATCTTTACCTGCTTTTGGCAAATGAAAATAAAATCCATTTGCTAAACAACTGTGCTTTGCTGGTATGTAGTTTACATGACTAGATCTTTTAGTAACCACTGTCTTTCAGTCTAAAAGAGCTTAAATGAGATACAAGTTCAACTACCAACTTTGGGGACAACACCCTTCAAATGTACTTGAGATATCATCACATCAAGCAGTTAACAAAATTTGGCTAAAAACCCTAAACCCTAAATTATTTATGGATAACCAACCAAAACCCTTCTGGACTGTGGAATAGCAAATATTAAATCAGCCAACAAGGCCCAAATATAACATACTAAATAACAACAAAAAAATATTCTTTGCAACTGTTCGGCTAGTATAAGGAGCTCCATCAAATATCTATTATTCAGTACCAGACGAACAAAAAAAATAAAGAACAAGAAAAAGGAGAAGTGTTTCAGCTTGTAAACAGGAATCAGTAGATAGTAACATACTCTGAATGCTTTTTGAAGAAGCTAACTCTATTCTTGATCGCCTCCTTGATCATATCCTCACTAACTTCATTTCCCTCATTTCTAGTTTCTGTGTATGATGCATGTGTTTCATCAAAATTAGATGCACTGTTGTTTTTCAGTGTTGATGTATTTTGAGTCTCCTCTGGTTCCTCTATTGTTGATTTTTCAGCTTTTGTAGGGCTTCCAGAAGGTTCTGGAGTTTTCTCACCACCATCAGTATTGAGACACTGTGTTATTGTATGAAATTCAGCAGAACAGAAAGGAGAAATAAATTTACTTGGTCCCTATTCATATTAAAATACATCCCTTCTTTTTAAACCATACAAAATTCACTGTGAGGCACCAACAGAATACATTAACCTGGAAATATGCTATATGCTAACAGAGGAAGCAAGATTTGGACACAGATATGATTCTAATTTTGCATCAAGCAAATACAAGAATTATCTGGTTAATTCTAGTCTATTAAAAACTTTTAAGGGTTTCTGCTCACCGGAAGACTTACAAAAATGAGCAAATACAAGTGATAAAAATAAATACTATGAAGTGCCTAAGTAAGATAAAGGGTTAACATACCGAGGCTGAAAAAGAAATGAACAATGTAAGTATGTCTCAGGCACAAAATTTATTCTATGACAAATTTGCATACCTCTTCCATACAATGCTTTACAAACTTCTTATGAGCATCAAGCGAGAACCGCTTCATGCGTAAATCCTGCTCAACCACCCTTCTAGCACCTTCGAAGGTCAATGCACTGGACACCAAAGATAAAAATAAATATGATTTTAACCTCAAATCAGCATATCATCAGTAAAACTTAAATGCTCACCGTTCTAATTGTGTTGAAGATTCTATTAAGGAATGGGATTAAGAGAAAACAAATACAACATTATTGAAGAAGAAAATGGTTATACGATACATAGAATTATTGGTTCAATTTCAAATTGAGTAAATGCCAAGTACAATAATCAAGGCAGATGGACTAGGGTTTTCTTTTAAAAAAAATACAGGAAAGAAATTAAGAAAGAAAGAAAGGTATAAACAAAGAGTCATAGATTTTTTTTCCTTCTTAGTTACCCATGAGATCACTAATCAAATATTGTGGGATGAATGAAAGAAGAATCAAGGCTCTCAATCAGAAAATACATGTTGAATGCCTGCTCAAGCATTCTAGTCCGAATTGTCTAAATTACAAAATTCCACGAGATTTCCAGTTTGCCTTCCTAAATATCAGAATAAAAAAAACTGACAAGACAGCAGAATCCATAATCCAGCAGCACCGTGTTTATAAGTTATAACAGATAGAATCGGAAGTTCTTACGAGGACAAATTTGAAGAAATAACTAATAGAAAGGGGAAGAAGGAGAAAATAATCAACCGTGAGGAATTTGCAAGGGTTTTGAAGTGAGAGAGGTACGTAGTTCATAGTTTCATACCTTGCTTTGGCCTTGAATTCGGGCACTCGAGAGCGAATCGCCTTCTTTATCGCCTCTTCTAGTTGTTCCTTGCTCCATTTTTTCTCTCCTTCTCCTCCCTTCATCGCAACCTCTTTCTCTTTCTCTTCTCTTCTCTTCTCTTCCCCACACACACACGCACTCTCTTCCTCTCTCTCTCTCTCTCTCTCTCTCTCTCTCATCCGAACAGGCGGTAAGGAGAAAAAAAAGAAAAAAAAAGGAGCAAACGGAGAGGTGAGAGGTGTAATCGGCTAGACTCGGTCTATGGTTGCACTTTTGCCTATTTGGACATAAATAACTTCTTTTTGGTAAATTATGTCGATGTCCCTTGAAATTCACTTATTTGCACTTGAAGTTCAACACTGTCATCTGTTTAATATATTGTAATTTTTTCATTACAGATAATGATATATGCAGTTACACGTATATATAATAGAATGATATTGTTAGCGATGTTATTTTCCATGGCATCGTGTGTGGATTAAATAAATACAAGTATTGACATTCATGTTATAAAAATTTAACATAAATTTTATATGCATGTATATATACATATATATAAATCTCATTCTAAATATCATCATCATATATATAAATCTCATTCTAAATATCATCATCATATGAATGCTAAATCAATCTTCATCAATTTGTTGTGATAGTAAAATCAGTTGTATACATTTTAAGTATCGGACGGAATACATGTATAACTGGAAAATATTTTTCGATACTTGAATATATTTAGGTTGTCGTATAGTGTCTAATTCTAAAATCTGCAGCAGTTAGGATAGAAGTTTATGTTAGATATTGTTATTTGAAATATAGATCATCTGATCGAAATCACATGATCTATATTATATTTTAAAATTTTAGAAACTTTTAATTTTATACGGATGTTTGATTTTAATCGGATGACTCAAATGTAATTAAAGTACTTAATTTTATTGAAATGGATGAGGAGTTATCTTTCGATAATTTCTTAGATATTTATCATCAACAAATAGTTTTTTATATACGAGTGTCGACTCGTATGAAAGCTCAAATTTTTAGAAGAATCTAGATCCTTAGAAAAATCTATAGTCGATGTTTTTAACAGGTCTATACCGTACGCTATGGAACAAAAAGTGCGACTTAACTGGCAATGTTTGTATGCCAGTTGGATAATCAAATCTAAAATGCGTTACTCTAATTATACTCACATGCCACGAAAGTGGAAAGAAATCTATCCTAAAATTCACATATAAAAAAAATATAGAACAAAATTAAATTATTTATCCTAAGTTATAGTATTTGCTTCAATTTTGTCATAAACTATTCATTTTTTTTATCTTTGTATACACCTTTGATATTATTAAGAGTTTGACCAGGCTGGTATATGATTATATTTTCATGTATTTCAGAATTTTCTTTTTGATAATACTTCGTATTTTTTTTTTCTTTGCATATTTATTATGTCCCCATCATAAAATTATAAAATTACAGATGATTAAAAATCACTTCAAAACTAAAAAAAATGAAATGTCCATTTTAACATTTCTAGCAACAGAAATTGTTCCAAAGAATTTATAAAGAACGATTTAGGCTATTCCTCCAAAATCTCGAATCTTTTTAATTTCCAGAATTCATATTTATAATTTCTGAAATTAACTTTTGAAGTTTGGTATAGTGAAGTACAAGCTGAAATTTCATAAATTTAAACTTGAATACCAAATTTTAGAATTTAAATATTCAAACTTGAAATTTTGAAAATATTACTAGAAATTTTGATTTGTGGAGATATATAAACCGAAAAGTCAATTTTCAAATATACAGAATTCGAAATGCATGTTAATATTTAAAATTTTGAATTTCGGAGACGTCAAAATTATAATGTTCCAGATAGATAATATTAATTTTTTGTCAGATCAAGTGCGAAAGTTTTAATGAGAAAAAAAAATCTGAAAAATATAGGAATATACAATTTTTTATTTTAATAATTTGAAATTTGAAAACTTTTAATTGCGAAAATATAGACTATTGTTGGAACTTTGAATTGTACATTTTTGTATTGTGAAATTTATATCCATGAGATCATGAATAGAAATAGAACATTTAAGGACATGTAGTTTGTGTCCTCCTAACAAGTTAAAATGTTAAACTAAATGTCACCATTGAATATGCATAAATACTGTAATATATGAGAGTTTTAATAGTTTGAAAGGGTAAATATGATATTATAAATTTTAGAGGGGAAAATATGTAATTTTGAATTTTTAGAGGGGTATATAGGAAATTCAGTCTTCTTTTTTTAATGGTAAAATTTCATGTATACCTCTACAAAACTTTAAAATTACGTATTTTCCCCTCTAAAATTCATTATATCATATTTACTCTTTCAAATTTTTAAAACTCTCATATTTAACCAATATACCATCTTTTTCATTAAAACTAACTCCATACTTATTAATTCCTCATTTATCCTTATTGAAAATAATAGATAAAACTTTTTGAAATTAAATTCTCAATAAATATACTATAGATACAATTATGAAGCATGAATACCAAAGGTGACAATTAGGCGGGTTAGGTCGAGTTCGGGTTGAGCCGGGTTAGTTTGACCGAGAATGATTGTTGGGTCACAAGTCAGGTCAGTTCCGATTTCAAATCGTCTAACGTCGGCTTTTTTTGAGTCTCGAGTCATCTCGAGTCGGGTCGAGTTCGGATCACTTTGACTTTTTGGAAAAAAAAAATAGGTCAAGTCGGGTTGGGTTAGGTTTGTCCACCTCTAATGAATATCAATCATCAAAAATTTCAAATTCTTTGAAATTGAAATTGAATTCTCAATAAATGAAAAGACGGAAGGTGAAGTATATTTTGATGTTTGGAGAATTATTACTGTGACAACACGAATGAGAAAAGTAAAAAATATATAATAATTATGAAATATATATTAAGATCTTAGATTGAGTTTTAAAATATTTAATGAGGTTATTTGGAGTTTTTAGATATATTTGATATATCATATAATTTTGTTGGGTAAATATGAAAATTTTAAAAATTTAGAAGGATCGATATGATATTATAAATTTTAGAGGGGAAATACGTAATTTTGAATTTTAGTGGTATACATGAAATTATTCCTTCTTTAATAAAAAACTCGTCCCTTTGTCCTGTGAGTTGCGTCTCTTCCATTCCATCATATATCTAGGGTTTGTATCTCTGTTTTGTTTCGTACATACATCAGTTCGCGCGTAGAGGAAATCTTCCTCTTCAATTGTTGATCTGTATCTCTATTTTGTAAGCAATCACGCCTTAGTTTACGCTGTGATTTCTCTGTTTTCCTTGATTTCAGTCCTAATTGCGAAATTTGCGATTGTTCTTTTCTTTTTCCTGAAATCTCAGGTCGAAAAGAACAAGTCCGACAGTGAATTTACTGAAAAGAGAGGGGAAATTGCGGAATGCCTCGGGATTTGTCACGATCGCCTTCTTACAGGAGGAAGCGATCGCCATCTCCTAGATACAGTAGTAGAAGAAGTAGAAGAGATAGGAGTCGATCTCCTTATTCGCATAGGTGATCCCGCTATTATCACGTATCATGTGACTACTCAATTATAATTTTCATTGCTTTTTGTTCAAATTTTTGCAATGTTCTTTCAGTATGAACCCGGAGAAGGTTTTTGATGAGATAAGATTTCAAACTTTAAAGCCAGTAATAGTTCTTGGTTTATGATATGTATTTATAAATTATCCAAGGATGGGATTTGACCTGAAAACTGAAGCTGTCAATAATTGAAGAACTCAATTGTCAAATTTTAAGTCAGGGGAAAAAGAAGGCCCCATGTAAGTTTCATGATCCCGTACCTATTGGAAGCAATAAGGAGAATGAAAAAAAACATTTATATTGTCTCTTAATATAATACTTATGTTGTTTTGGGATAATATATTCTCTCAACTTTGTAGATAACATTTAGATAAATTTCATATGAATTTGTATTTGGTTAATATTCTAAGTTTGAGAATTAAGCCTTCCTGTCCACTGGGATTAGCTTTCTTATTTGGTTTTATACTCTTGATTTATTTGTACTGGCATTCCTTCGGCTTATTTGACTGTTTTCAAAATTGCTTATAAAAACTTGGTTTGAGAATGAAGTCTTCAAACTTGAATTCGATGGTAAAAAGCTTTGGATGATTCCGGCTTTCCTTTGGTTTCGGGGTGTCTCTGGTGTGTTCCATTCTTCTAACCACCTGTAGGGAATTTTTTATGCTGAAAAGGGGATACCTTTATTCCATTTGCTTTGTTAAGTCAAAATAGAGTATATTTGTTCAGGTAATTTTGATGTAACTAGCATTAACAAGTCTGCATGAGGTGATAGATTGATGTAACTAGCAATTAAGTCTGTTGCCCAATGTGATAAATTCAAATCTTATCTCTCATGCACATTATAATGTGATGGATTATCTCATACAAGTTGGACAAAGGAAGGGTCTTTTTGTTGCTGTTTTTTAAAAGAAAAAATAAAATAAAATGTTTGGTTTGCGTTATTTTTCGAGTATCTAGCAGTGGGGCCCACATCTGCAATATATTAGTTTGCTTGAGGTAACTGTGTTACTATTATTGTTCTCTTGAATCCAAATGGCGAGATAAGCCCATTACCTTGAGGCAAATTGGTTGTTCTTGCACTGTACCATCCAAGCCTCTAGACGAAAAGAAAGATCAGAAAAGCTATAGATTGAATCTACTTTATTCTTAGGATATCAGACCTATTTTTTAATACTAGTTGACTGGGGGTTAAAATAAAGAAATGAAAAAACTGCAAAGAGATCTGTTTAATTTTAGGTTACTTGCAGATGTTGTCAAATGTAAGGTTAAAATTGCAAGGTATTGAAAAAATCCCTCCATCTACTAAAATAATCCAGACTTGGCTCTCTGTAAGTGTGTTTCAGACTCAACATGTAACCCCATTCGACTTGATTTTAGTTTTCTGATGCTTATAAGAGTGATTAAAGTGTCCACCTGACTAGAGTTCAAATGTATAAATGAATTACTCTTGCTGTTTG
Organism: x Bolboschoenoplectus mariqueter; assembly: GCA_037678475.1. NCBI lineage: Eukaryota > Viridiplantae > Streptophyta > Magnoliopsida > Poales > Cyperaceae > x Bolboschoenoplectus > x Bolboschoenoplectus mariqueter. The sequence goes on along the minus strand of CM075266.1, from coordinate 3,226,677 downwards.
TTTACTTTCTTATTCATCACCTTTCTTGTCTTTTTGTTTTGTGGATTTTAGGAGAAAAAGCCGATCTCCTTCTCCAAGAAGACGCAAGAGCCGTTCACCTTCTCCTAGAAAATACAAAAGAGAGAGAAGCAGAAGCTCTAGCGTTGATAAACAGAAAATAGAAGAAGAAAAGAGAAGGTGGGAAAATCGAAAAGTAAAATTGGTAAAATGAAATAAAGATGATCAGTGGATCTGTTGAATAGACCGTCAATCTTTTATGCATAGTTGGAATCTAACTATTGCTCTTGTTAATTTTGGCCATTTGAGCTCAGCAAGTCTACACCATATTTCAAAAATGGATGTAAAAAATAGTCTTATGAGGAAAGTGTCTATAGAATTGAAGGGACTGATAAGCTTAGTTTTTGAAGTTGCGGCATATTACCTGACATTTCTCTCCACAGGCTTTATCTGAAGGCAGCTAAGTTCGTACAATTGTTATAATTGGTTGATTGATGCAATGGTGACATCTCTCCCCCTTATCTACTACTACTTTCGTTGCACCTGTTTGAATAATATTCTCTTTAAATTGAAGGTATGCCTAACCCTGCGATTTATATACAGTAATTGAAACCCAGAGAAGCATGTTCCTTGCCGCCTCATGAAGAATAACCAGATTGGAGTTGTAGAGCTCATTTTTTCTTACTCTTAAAAGAGCCTTCCCTTGTTTGATTTTGTCTCATTTTTTCAACAGGAAACAAAAGGAGATTGAACTTAAGCTATTGGAAGAGGAGACTGCTAAGAGAATTGAAGAGGCAATTAGAAAGAGGGTTGAAGAGAGTCTGAGTTCAGAAGAAGTAAAGCTTGAAATACAGAGAAGGATTGAAGAGGGAAGAAAGAAACTGTTTGATGAGGTAGCGGCTCAACTGGAGAGAGAGAAAGAAGCTGCCTTGATCGAGGCCAGAAAAAAAGCTGTATGCTTTGCTTCCTTCTATTTGCTGCTTTTTTTTTTTTTGCCAATAATATCGTATATATTTCATTGTATCCAAAGTAGCACCTTGACATTTTTGATGTTGAACCTACAACAATATTGTTAAGGATGTTTGCAAGTCACACCCAAACAAGAAACCGGCATGATACATTTAGTACCTACATGGAGCTTTCTAGATGGAAATAGTTTTCTTTTTTCTTTTTTTTTTTGAAAAAAAAATTGCTAGGCTTAAAGCTAAGCAAACCAACTTGTTTCTTTGCAAGTTGCACAAACCATGCTAAAAGCTTGGTTGAATTGATATGTTATCTTTCTTGTTTCCCTCTGATTTGACAGTAGTGCATTTTGCAAATGACCCAAATGTCAGGCGCTTATCGTTAGTTACGGGATTGTTGTTGTTATTTCCTAATAGGTAAAGTATTCAGTGATTTTTAAAAGCCCCTTTCACCTGTTCCTTTTTAACATATCGTCTTTTCAAGAGTATTCTTATTCTCTTTTTCCTTTTGTTTTCCTATCGTTTCTTTTCTTTCTTTGTATTTTCATTTTTCTAATTCTAATCAGGATGTTTTGTTGGTCTGTAGGAACAAGAGAGGAGAGAGAAAGAGGAGTTGGAGAAAATGCTAGAAGAGAACAGGAGGAAGGTAGAAGAGGCACAGAGAAAGCTAGCTATGGAACAACAACAAAAAGAACTGGAGAGGTATCAGGAACTGGAAAGGATCCAGAGGGAGAGAGAGGAGGCCATGAGGAGAAAGAGAATGGAAGAGGAGGAAGAGAGAGCTAATCAGATGAAGTTGCTTGGCAAAAACAAATCCCGGCCAAAGCTGTCTTTTGCCTTTGGCTTGAAGTGAAAAGCAAATGATTTTATTGTTTGTTATTTTAAATTGACAGTTCGATGTATGTTGTTTGGGCAACCTAAAAAATCTGAGCAGTACCAGAAGCTTAATTTGATGCATCATTAGTGAATTTTGGTATTCTTTTTGCATTATTTTTCTTGCTCTGAAGTCTCAACCTTTTGAAATGTTGCGCTCATATCTGCTTCGAGCTTTCAAGTATGCTTTCAGGCTTAAGTTGTGTCCATTGGCGTGTTAGTATTAAGGTAGTAAGGTTACAAGTGTTCTTTGTTTTTCTGAAATGAGGATTTCTATTAACTTAGACATTTATTTTTTTTTCAAATGTTTTTTGTGATATTTGAATCCGTATTTTTCGTAAAAAGACGAAAAAATATGTATTTTTTCATAAAAAGACATTTATCATCATTACTTCAGGTCTATGATTTATTTTTTGGTATTGTGGCCCGCAGTTTATCTTACTAGTTGTCATTAGGTTGGATCTTACCTTACAACATTGCACCTTCTTGTACTGGGGCTATCCGAGCTTTTTATTGTTATTCAATTAAATTTGTAAAGATAGTTATATGACTATAGGAGGTATCTGTATAAATTTTTCATGAACCTGGATAGATTGGTGAATGTACTAGTCACCTCCAAACAAGCCCGTCTAGCTCAGTCGGTAGAGCGCAAGGCTCTTAACCTTGTGGTCGTGGGTTCGAGCCCCACGGTGGGCGACTTTTTCTCCTTTTTGTTTTCTTGGTCCATCAGGGAAAACGCTTTCAATTGTTTCGCTGAAGGGATGGTTCTTACCAATTAAGGAAAAAGGGATAATAATACATGCACACGAAGTTATTATTTATCTTCACAACTTAATAATATTACAGATTAATTAAAATAATTTAAAGATAAATTTTTGGATAGGGGATTCCAAAGAAAAAATGAAAAAAAAAACCAGAAAACACGGAAGACCTCAGAGAGAAAAAAGAAAGGAAAAATGACAATTGTCAAGAATTCAAGTGGTTTAACAGAAAATGAATAAAATCTTATCATCTTATGTAAAGCATGATACTGTACCACGCTTTGAATGTCAAAATTCATATGTAGACTAAAAATGACGATTGCTGCGAGTGTCAAATTAATCAGTTTACTACCATAGATCACAAGTTGCTAACCTTACTAAAATATCAAATTAACGTTTTGATGGATTGGCTCCTCTCAATATAGCAACTCAAACAAATGAAAATCGTAAAATTTAAGATGCCAAAAAGTAAAAAAAAAAAAAACTGCTGGTACAAACCAATAAACTTTTTAACTTTATTTTAAGTATGAAGTGTTTCATAGATGTGTTCTTCCCTGATCATCAATTCATAATCCTTCTCTACAAACTAAATTGTTGGAGAATAGACACATAAATCTTCCCTTTATTTTTTTTTCCGCATACAACAAGAAGTTCCATAAAAATATGTTTGGGGGTTGTCATGTTTCTATGTACTCGAAAATTGCACCAGTGTGATTAAAGCCACAAGATACATGCAAAGCCTTCATATTTGAACCATGACTCACCATTGTAGGCTCAAAATAGTCTACATCACTTCCATGTCCCTGGCATTCGACAAAAAAAAACAATGATATTAGGGTTAAAATAGTAACTTATCAGATATAGCAGAAAATAATTAAAAAACATTTACCTTACTATGCACCAATTTAGCAGCAAAATGTTATGCAACTAACTTAAAGATCTTTTGAAACTAAGATGCAGTATTGGGGCAAATTTGCACAAAACTGAAATGTTTAGTTTGAAGAAAGCTTACAAGCTGTCCACCAGATGAATGACCATCTTCAAAGAATGTGCCGCTAGCACCTCCCCATCCCCATGCGAAAACACTTCCACCTGAAAATTTTAAAAATTATAACCATGTAGCACTATTTTGAGAAATTTAAAAATTCCTTAAGATGAGAATCAACTATTTATGGGACAAGGAAAAATGCTACTTGACCATGATAATGTCCTGGTGGAGAAATTCAAGTAGGTTTCACTACCATAGCTCTTGCTTAAAAAATGGGGCTATAACATTAATATACAGAATATTTTAGGACTTTGTTTACAGATAAATTTCACCAACAAGTACCACAGCAATTTGATATTGATTACTATTAGGTATTAATAGAAATCTTTGAATATGTACCAATAAACATAAAGAACTACCATGAGCAGTAAAAATGGGTCTACACTAATTTCACCTAATTTTCAGAGATGACCACCAATTCCTTAACACCCCAGTATAGCTTTTAACTCAATTCATATGTTCACAATATACAACTCATATTATATGGTGAATGCCTGTCTGATATTCCTAAAATTCTAAATTCACTTAGATAAACAGTGGTCTTGTGTAAAAAATGATGCAGGATAAACTTCTTCAAGGAAAAGTAATACTAACTAAAAAGTTTTCATTATTAGACTAATATTCCATGTGCCTCTATAAGTATGCATCTTTTGCAAACAACAGAAGTTATAAGTGTCATCCAACTACGAACAATATAGAGGACATTTTTCGGACCAAAGAACATACGTTAGTAATATAAATTATCGTGCTAACCAACCCATCAAGTTATTAGGAACTCTACGATAGATAGGGTTCAACAAAACTTATAGTTTATGAGCATCTTTCTTTTTAAAATGTTTCAGATAAAGATGTGGTTCAAAATACAAGACACAAGACCTGACAAAAAAAAAATCTGCATTTCCATACCAAGCCTACATAGAATCAATGCAGGATTACAGTTGGACAATCTATACCAGAGAGTTATATGGTTGAAGTTACAGTAATGATAAAATATAGATGCGTATATTACCTGAGATCACAGCAGTATGCTTCCAGCCACAAGATACCTATAAAATTCAATTAGCATTTAAAAAATATTTTTTTCAAGCATAAGCAAAACGAGGCCATCGGATGGGAACTCACATGAGATATAGGAAACTTGAAAAGTGAACTTGTGACATTTTGTGGTGTCTGAACCATGTCTGTGTCACTGTGAACAGAAAAAAGTTAACTACATGAGTAGAATAAAAAAAAAAAATATACTGCTCGTAAGTAATAATAAAGAAAAAGGACTAAATAGAAAAAGAAAAGGAGTTCAGTAAAAGTACCCAAGCCCAAGGCAACCATTTTCATTTGAACCCCATGTATACAATTCTCCTTGATCTGTCATAATAATATATATTACATATAAATATCAAAAATCTTTAATTTATTTAGCTTTAGGAAAAATCCAACTGAGTAGACTGAAGCAATCTCCCAGAGACCAAACGAAATTTCTTTATGGTTTATCTATATCTTTCGTTCTAGCTTTTGTTCAGATTGTACTGATTCCAAGAGAATCAGGTGGTACAGAATTTCCATTCTGTATACTACAAATTGAGAAGCTCAAGACAGTACAGTAATTCTTGCTTTTGTACAAAACAAAAGTAGGTAAATAAATGAATATTTTTTTTTCTTTATAAACAGATCAAAATAATTGGAAAGTTGTGTGGCAAGATGCATACTTGTTACAACACAGGTGTGGTAGCCGCCACAAGAAACCATTTCTGAAAATGGCAGATCCTGAACTGGTGATGGTACTGATGCATCATTCACTCTTGTTAACCCCTACAAAAATATTTCCAGCAAAACAAGAAAATTAAAATTTGATGTGTATTCCTTACAAACATGCTATGTGATCCTGCAAAGTTGGAAATATACCATACCACCCTACAGAACATGAATAATCCCCCCCCCCCCCCCCGAACAAAACAATAACACTCATGTTTCTGAAATACCCGAATTAACCCTGCTTTATAAATCTCTCTCCTCAGGTATTGTTGAATACATTCTTTCCTCTTTTTGTTTTTGAAGTGGCAGGCAATTGCCTAGAAATGAATTTCATTAAACAAAGAAAAAGAAAATATTATATACAAGGTTTTTTATAGGGTCGAATACATTTGTGATAAAGACGTGGATAGCAGGGATGAGAAAACCTCATGCTTTATGCAGATTATTTGTGATGCTTCTGGTCTTAAGGGATTAAACAAATTCAAAAGTAACTACAGATGCACTAGAAATTTTCCAATAAGTTAGCAGAAAAATAGCAAGGATGATTAGTTACCATTTTACTGGCCGTTCTTTCACCAAATAAGAAGACACTTCCTCTCTCTGAAGGATTCAGTGCAAAAAGATCAAAACATGAGATCAAATTAAACATAACACAGCTATTAACTTTACAACATAGTTAAATCTCTTCTTGGAAAGTTCTCCCTGTCTGATTGTCAAATCCTCCAAATATCAGGTAAACCCTGAATTCCAAGCCCTATAAACCTGACAGCTTACCCACCCCATCCCTTACCTCATGCCTTCTCACAAATGCCCAAACTGCCCCTACTCTCAATTTTTAGGCTTCCAGGTCAACAAGATTGAGGTATAGGAGAACTGTTGGGAATATTCTGGAGAAGAAACAGAAGTGAGTTGCATAAGCTACATTTTCCACATACATTGATTAGCAAGCTCACATTATATGGACATGCACGCTTTTATAGTATATCAGAAATTTTGAAAGGCTATATAGAAAATTTTGAGAATTTGCCAAGGAAGAGAAATTCTCTATTTCCATTGTATTTACCATCTATGCAAGCTGAATGCAACATCCCAGCTGCAATACTCTTGACCTATAAATAGATAATTTCCCACTCAGATACTCGGGATCTAGCCTTCCATGATAAAAATATGATATAATTTTCAAATTAAACTACCTTCAGACCATCAAAGTTCTTGATCAATCTTGGTGTATATTCACTGCATAAAAGAACCTTTAGATAAATTCATGAATGATTATTCAGGAAAAGAATATATCACAATTCAAATTATTTATAACTTAAAAGCTATGCCTGGTTGGAAATGCAATCAGAGAAGAAAAGTGCATTCGGCCCAAAGAACTAATATGCTTCTGTCAAAATAAATTAAAAAGACTGACACCAAAAAGACGATAATTGAATTACAAAAGTAGAGGTTCGAAGCCAAAAGAAGAACCATGCTTTTTATCAGAAATCCATCCAGTCTGCAAAACACACGTATACGCACGCTCGCTCCCTGTCTCTGCCTTCTTGATTACTCTCTCTCTCTCTCTCTCTCTCTTTGTGTGTGTGGGTGTGGAATACATATACTTAAAAATTGCCATTGTCCTTAAATCAGCACTTGAATGGAAAGATGTAATCCTTATCTAGTGATGCTTTTATACACACAGCTTAAAGATTCTCAAATATCTTCAGCCATTCTTGTACAGAATTTTCTGCAAATAATTTGTCATAATTTGCTCTTTTAAGAACATACGCTTCCTTCTTCTTTCACTGTTTGTTTGCATTCTGAATTCACATAAGTCAGTAAAAGTTGGTATTATCAAATATAGCATGCACCTGTGTAAGGTAGATGTCCATACCAATCAATATCCAACCTGACTAATCCTCACTTCACATAGAGCAATTAATTCTTCCAAATACCACGAGAGATCACTTTTTTCCGGTACCTATCATACCGTCGTTGGATACTTGTCAGCTGGTACAGCACATAAAGATACATTATATACATGAAATGTATATATTTTTTAATTAGATTTTTACTCGAAAATCAAACAAATTCTCTTGATCATAGATTAATTTAGTTAAGTATTAGATATAAGATCGGATTAAAACCATAGTTCTTGGATTTTGTGAATTTCACGGATTATTTGAGAAATTTTGAGAAAAAAAAATCAAGCTAAAAATAAAAGGAACTTGACTAGAACATGGAACACAAGATTTTAGGCCATAGAACGTGCAAATGATTTTCAGAAACATGTGATATCATGTGTCCACGTTGTAGTGCTTGTTTTAAGCTTTCCACCAAGCTCTGAATCACTCAAATCGGAGCTAAAATGAAAAAGGTATAGCCAAAATAACAACAACACATCAGTTCTGAATTTAAGGTGCAGACTGCACCAAAAATAGCAGCAGCGGTCGGTTATTTCAGAAAATTACATGTTTTAGTGATTTCACCACTTTCTCATGATCTCCATTTTCTCCAGAAGACACCTCACATTCTCTACTCTCTCCAAATGGCTATAAAAATCCTCTAAATTGACAAAATGAAGAATCCAATTAAACCTAAGGTTTGGAGGCAGTTATTGGAGGTTTTGAACAAAATTCAAGTCTTAAGGTGCAAGAAGGTGCAATGCTTGCAAGTTGAAGATTGGCAATGAAGATTTAAGGGTTTACTCTTTCTTTCTCTGTTTACTTGTCTTTTTACTTCTGAAATTTGGTATTTTATTATCATACCTATGAGAGGCCAAATTCAATCCCTTAGGACTAAGCTTTTAAACTTCAACATATATGTTAATTTAATTAAGTTTACTCGTAATTATTATTATTTTTTTATTTATCTCTTAGATTATTTTATGTGTGCATGAATGTTTATTTTATGAATATGATGCTACTTGGAATTATAAACTTATTTAGGTGAATGGTCACATCTAGATAATTAGAATATAGAATAATTAGAGTTTATATTCATAGGATACTTAGGCTTAGAATCAAATCGAGAGATGAAGTCTAAATTCCTAAGGGGACACCAAAATTGAACTTAAGCTTTAGGTGATGAATGAAAAGATTAAATCTCATTGTTTAGGGCTGATTTTGACTAGTCATAGAACTAAACAATTAGTCCGATTTAAAAAAGTATGCCATGAGAATGGATATTTGATTAATTTGGACAATGTTTTAAACAATGAGAATAAACATGCTAAAATAGGAATAGAAACCCTCAAGATAAATAGGGAAAGTAAAATTGTAGGTGGAATTATTTTAGTTAATATTAAGTATCATGGTAAGCTGAAACCTTAAAAACTTGCCTTGTATTGTTTTTTCTCTTGCTTTGTGTTGGATAATTTAGAAAATAATTTAATTTTAGTCTTTAACTTAATTTGGAAAGTCTAGGTAATTGAAATAATTAAGAACTGATACTCAACATCGTTCCATGTGGATCGATTGTTAATATGGTAGGTTGTGCATTTGCAATTGCATTGTGAGTTATGTTTAGTGTTAAAATATTAAAAGCCCCCGTGACACATCAATACAACAGTCCTAGCCTGTGCCAAACAAACAAAGAATGAAACTAGTACCTTGTGCTAGAAAAGAGACCAAAGAAGGAAGACTTGTGGCCATGACCCAGCTTCCCAGCTCCACCTGCACCCCAACTCAACACTTCTCCTTCATCTAATCCAAGCAATTAAAAAGTTAACAAAAGAAAAATATAGACAGAATAATGAAGCAGTAGTATCACATGTAACATTCCATAACCCAAATAGGAAAAAACTTGTGTTTGAAAACAAAAAACTACCAGATTAATAGATGTGAATTCGAACTACAATTTTGAAAACTAGGACATCAAAGTTCAATACTCTGGACACTGTTCGAAAAATGTAGAATATCTGAAGTTTCATAACTTTAGAATTCAGATTTGATTTTCTGAATAATGCCAATGTCTTGGGTTTAAAAGTGCAGCCATGACTTTAGCTTACATGGCCAGCATTTCATAGTCTGCCTGGTCTTTTGCTTTTCTATGTAAATTCCCGTCTATCAATTCAGCGAGTTATAGTTTCGAAAAATAATTTTTTTCCTTTGTTCAAAAAACACCTATTCAATAACTCTTTTTCTTTAGATATTTAGAGAGATGGAGGATAATTTTCCTATATTTAAACACCATATTATTTTTTTTTCTTTCTTTTTGAAATAAGGACTCTAGTGAACCCTGGCATCCATTTTTTTTTTCCTGATGCCTCTTGCAGGAGGCAAGGCCCATCAGCACTTGTGCTAGGATTGTTGTTCCTGTGTCCTGTGTTTCAGGATAATATCAATATGTTCCAATATGTTTCAGGATAAGATCAATATATTCTCAGCTTAAAAGTGGTAGGAACTATAAGTAATACTTTTGACATTTTGAGTGATATAAATGAAACTACTATAAGTGATACTTTTGACATTTTGAGTGATATAAATGAAACTATCTTATACTGAAGAACATTCCACCAGCATCTATAGAATATAGATTATAGAGTAACTATCAATTGTGAAATTAAGATGGTTGACTTTATTTCTTACCCGTGACAGCAATGGAGTGCTCAGAACCAAGTGCAGCCATCTTTACCTTGACATCAACCAAGAAATCAATCTTTGCAGGTTTTGCAACTTTTTTCTCTCTCTCTGCATAAAGACATCTAACAGCAATTAATTTCTCAAGCTTCTATATAAACTACACTGGAAATTATAAATAAATAAAAAACAGTGGTATTTTCCTTCCAAGCCAGTCAGGTGTTCTGCAATTGTTAATATTAATAATGATGTGGTTCAGCAGTGATCTAAAAATCAGTTACTTGGAACTTCTAATTACATGGCAAATAATTATCTGAAATGAATACAGGCAAGGTGCAACACCTATAGTTGGTTAGTTGATTATAGGTAAGAAGTTAGAACCATGGCTAAAACGATATTTTTCCTGACTTATTGATCACAATCTGATAGAGTGATAGCCTTACTCTTTCCCAGACCAAGTTGGCCACTCGAGTTGTTGCCCCAAACAAAAAGCACACCATCCTCTGTAAAAAGTTATCATAAATTCCTTGATTAATGAAAAAAAGAGCAGAACTGTTCACATAATGAAATACCTTTTATACAGGTACCATGATCATGATCAGTAAAAATTATTAAAGTGGTAATTGTTTTCTAAATTAATATGTAATATACTAGCACATCTACGAAACAACCCTACATTAATAGCTCTCAACCCAATTAAAAAAGAAAGATAGACATCTCACGTGTTGGCTTCATTGCTCACCAGTAACTGCGCACGAATGGTAAAATCCTGCAGACACTTTGACGACTTTTTCATTAAATCCAAGAACTTCGACAGGGTCCTGTTATAAAAAGGAATGAAGATTTTAGAGCAGTTTGGTGACAGAACTCAAATAAGAATTAGTTGATGCAATATTAGAGAAGAAGGATCTATACAACTGAATGTGTTTGTGACGAGTTTATTCCTAGCTGTCCAAAATTGTTCAATCCCGTAGCAAAGACACGGCCACTTTCTGCATTTTAGAAAAAAATTAATAACTTCTTTTAAATTCAGTACTTTAAAATTCCTGGTCATATCTCATACATTATATCATATTGTATAAAATAAACAACCTGATTCCTACAACTCGGAAAAAAGTAAGCAGGTTGCAATTTAAGTTGAGAATCCAGATTATGATCCCATTATATCAGGTCAAATCGGTGCCTTCAATTGATTGATCTTTTGGAATCCTTCAGTCAGGTCTGATCAGATCGTCTCAGACTTAACTATCTAGACAGCTATTTATCTAATTCATCGTTATTCTGTCCTAAAAAGGCATCTAAATAATTGATTCGGTTAAGATACGTGCCAGTAAGAAAGAGAGTATGCGCGCCTCCACAAGAGAGAGATACGAGAGGATCGCTATCAGCTATGGCGTCAAGGAAGGTACAAACCCTGGGTCTCCACTGAGACTCGAGGCCACCGAGCCCCAGCCTCCCGTAGTCCCCGTTCCCCCACAGCGCCGCGATCCTCCGTCCCTTCGGATGGGAAACCTCGCCTGAGAACCGGCGTATCGCCGGAGCTAGCATGGCGGCGACTTGTCGGAGATTTGTTTTTGTCAGTGATGACCACGCCATTGTCAGCTGAGGTGACAGGTGTAGGTAGGAGGTTAGCGAAAGGCGAGAGAGATCACCAGATCGTGTGAAGTTTCCAGTCTGGATGGTTCTATTCTGAAATATGGGCCCAACAGACCAGAAAGCATTAAATGTAGCGTCTCTCTCTCTTTCCTTTTTTTTCTTTTCTTTTTTGGGATCTTTGATGATTTGAAAATTAATTTTTAAATAATTAAAAAAAAATTAAAATAAAAATATTGACAAATATATTTTTAACTTATAAATTAATTGTATTTTATATATTATTTAAAGATTGTTTGATATTTCATAAAAAATCGTTAAATATGAACCGTCGTAAATGCATATAATTTTAATATTCTTTTTATGAAATATCAAATAATATTTAAATTATATGAAATTTAAAACACAATAGAAACTTTTACTATTTGAATTCAAATAATTATCCTTATCTGCATTTCATATATCCATTTTATAATAAGATCAGAAAAGAGATGCTTGACCCAAGATTTGAAGCTAAAAACTCTCAATATTTATAAAAGGAAGGGATGTCTTGACAACTAATAATTTGACGATCTTGATAATCATTTTTCAAATAATTTTAAAATAAATCTTAAAAATAAAAAAAATTATAAACATATTTTTTAACTTATAGATTGATTGTGTTTAAAATTTCATATCATTTAAGGATTATTTGATGTTTCCTTAAAAATAATTAAAATTCAATGAAACTTTCGATATTTTAAAATTTTAATACAAATGATGGAATCCCAAATGGCTCTTAAATTATATGAAAATTAAAACACAATCAATCTATAAGTTACAAAATATGTTTTGTAAATTTTTTTTATTTTTAAGATTTTTTTAAGATTTATTTTGAAGTTATTTAAAAAAATGATCTTCAAAGCTGTCAAAATATTAATTGTCAAGGAATTCCTCTCATTTATAAAAGAGACAAAGAAGTCGGCCATTGATGATGTTGTGTTTTATTCAATTTCTAATATTATACATATACATATTCATTGAAGACACGTAAATTAAATTGAAATCTATATGATAGCGTGTGAATTTTGAAAATTTTCAAAAATAATGTAATAATTTTATGCATTGTATACAATTTATGTTATTTTTATTACAATATCCGAATAATATTCATTTTTGTATTCATATTCGTTTAATATCTGATCCGTATTCGTATTCGTATTTGAAAAAATAAAACGGATACATATATGATTTGACCACTATCCGATTCAATCCTTTTGCACCCCTATTTCAAAATATGTCTTTTACATATTTATACATATATCATAAATAAATCTAGCAATACTACACATATTATGCACAAAAATTGTGCGGTATTATTAAAAACGTTTTTGGATGATTGTTTTAATTAATTTATGTATTAATTTTAATTACAATGTCATCAATACTAATAAAAATATTTTAGTCAGCGTCTTTAACATGATTAAAATGCTTTTGAAATAAACTAATGAGATACAATTTATATTTTACCTCAAATTATATCAGAGTGCATTTAACTCGCTTCTGAATACGTTTATATATGTTTTTAATAAATTAGGCCTCATTGGCGATTGAAATATCATTAAAATTCAAGTAAAAATCTATTAAATATATTTATTTAATGTTTATATTTGTTTTTTGAGTTAAACTAAATGGATACAAATATATTTTGTCTAAAATTATATTAAAAAGCATGCAAAACACGTATGATTGTGTTTATACATATTTCTAATTAATTTGATCACATTTTTTTGTAATGTCGCCAAAGTTCATAAGTAAGCTATTAGAAATATTTATTAAATATGTATATGTGTTTTCAGACTTAAACTAAAGATATACGACATATATTTTGCCTAAAATTGCATTTAAAGACATTTAAAACCGTTTTTGTATCATGTTTATATATATTTTTTTTATAAATTTGGACACATTTCTGATTGACATATCGTGAAAATTCAAATAAAAGATGTTAGATAAGTTTACTAAATGATTGTGTGTATTTTACAAGATAAACTACAGAGAACCTATATTTTGTCTAAAATCATATTATAATACATTTAAAATGTTTTCAATCATATTTATACACTGTTTTAATCAATTTGACATAATTTATGGTTGAAATTGTGCGGCCCTTTTTCGCGGCCCACGCGCGAGGCATCGGCGTCCTCGCTCACGGGGGAAGAAGGTGCAGGTACATCCATGCGCGTGTTTGTGCGCTCAAGGACTTATTATTTTAGGTGATTGTGGGAACTTTTATTTTCCGACGGGCGCAAGCCCCCGCCGTTAATTACCCCGGCTCTCGGCTCGGGAACCTCTGATTAATGGGCTAAACTAATCAAAATATATGGATCAGATTTATGGCTTTACTTCTTCCTTCCAATTTATTATAATACATGCTTGAAATAACCCAAAGGTGGAACTTTGGATGATAAGACTAAAGACGTATGATCTAAAATCAGAGAAACGTATAATTCCTCATAAATCAGAGATCGAGGACGTATAATCCTATTGATCTCACGGAGTTCGAATATGAAGCGCACTGCCAACTCGATACTCAAAGAATCAGAGATGTTTGATCTCTAGAAAGGTTCATGTCAAAGACAAGGACGTATAGTCCTAAACAGTCTATTGACCTTCCAAATCCCGAATCTGAAGCGCTATGCCAATTCGAAACCTGGGAAAATTGGAGAATCGGGAACATATAATTCTTTATCGATTTCCAAAATGAGGTACATTAAACCTGAAGCGCATTGCCAGTTTAATGTTCTCGAAACATGATTTGATATGATTTAATATGTTGGTATGTTTTTACCAGGTTTTGGACTTATCTGCATATTTGGCATATTTGACCAGAGATTTGGACATATTTGCATATTTGACATATTTTATCAAGAGTTTGGACATATTTGTATATTTGGCATGTTTGGCCAGAAATTTGGGTGTATTTGCATATTTGACATGTTTGGTCAAATGTTTGGGTTTATTTGCATATTTAACATGTTTGGTCAAAAGTTTGGTCATATTTGCATATTTGACATGTTTGGTCAAATATTTGGGTTTATTTGCATGTTTGACATATTTGGTCAAATATTTGGACATATTTGTATTTTTGACATATTTGGTCAAATATTTGGGTATATTTGCATATTTGACATGTTTGGTCAAAGATTGGGACATATTTGTATTTTTGACATATTTGGTCAAATATTTGGGTATATTTGTATTTTTGACATATTTGGTCAAATATTTGGGTATATTTGCATATTTGACATATTTGGTCAAATATTTGGACATAATGACATATTTAAACATTTTGATTTGTTTTATCAAAATATAACAAAGTTTGATTATTTTGAACATTTTGATTTGTTTTATCAAAATGTAACATGATTTGAACATTTTTGAATATTCTGATTTGTTTTATCAAGATATAACATAATTTGATTATTTTGAATATTTTGATTTGTTTTATCAAAATATAACATAATTTGATTATTTTGAATATTTTGATTTGTTTTATAACATAAATTAATCATTTTTGAATATTTTGATTTTTGTTTTATCAAGACATAACTTGATCATTTTGAATATTTTGATTTGTTTTATCAACATATGACATAATTTGACTATTTTGATTATTTTGATTTGTTTTATCAAAATATAACATAATTTGATTATTTTGAATATTTCAATTTGTTTTATCAAAATATAACATAATTTGATTATTTTAATGTTTTGATTTGTTTTATCAAAGTTTAACATACTTGATCATTTTTTAATATTTTGATTTGTTTTATCAAAATATAACATAATTTAATTATTTTTAATGTTTGGATTTGTTTTATCAAAGTTTAACATATTTAATCATTTTTTGAATATTTTGATTTGTTTTATCAAAATATGCATGATTTGATTATTTTGAAAATTATTGATTTGTTTTATCATTATTTTCACTTTAGTTTTAAACATCCTATTTGTTATTTTGAATTTATTTTATACATATATCATATATCTTGAATTTTCTTTTATTTATAACATAAAAATAAAATAAAATCAAAAATTGACACATTATAGTCTCAAAAATATTTATAAATGAAATCATGATTTTTAATATATTTTTCATAATTTTTGGGCTTAAGAAATCATTTTTATTTGGTGTTTGAAGTTTATTTTCAAAATAGATTAATATGGGCCGTCAGATTCCGGCCCATGCATCAAGATCTGAACTTAAGTTCAGTTTTTAAAGCATCTTTTAAACCGGGCCGTTGGATCTCTGGCGCGCATCAAGCTTTTACTGGGCTGTTTGAATTTCATCAAGATTCGCACTTTGAGATGCATCAATATTCGTGCTCATCCTCCCCGACACTGATCAAGGCCCTGCCGGCGTCGGATCTCCGATCAGGAGGCATGGCTGGCATCGCCGGGGTGTGGGGAGTCCATCGGTGGTGGTCTCGGCGGCGGCGGCGGCCTGGATCGCCGGAGATGGGGGTAACCATTTGGTTTCGGTTGAGAAGTTGGCTGAGATGAAATTTTGAGAAATTTGAGCTGATTTTTAACAAATTAACTCGATTTCTTTGTCATATGGCATCGTCAGAGCATGTTTAACAAGTTTTTGGGATTTAATTTGGGTTTAATCCATCAATTTTGCAACTTTGGTCATTTGGTACCAAACTGGTTTCGGGACATTGGTACCAAATAGAATTTCATTGTTTTTCCTTGCAATTTTCTTCCAATTAACCCTCCAAACAGTGTCGTTTAGCATGTTGGAACATGTTTGATTTGGTTTTGTTTTTGATTTGGTTTTCTTTCGATTCCATCACATTCTTCTCAAATTGCATGTTTAAGTATGTTTATTTGGGTCAATTACATGTTTTAGAAAGGTTCTACACTAGATTTGCATGTGGATTTCATTTGTATGTAAGTTGATTTCATTTTTTCCTTTTCTGGCATTTATTCCAGAATTAAATCAATTCTGATTTTTACAGATCCAATTTCAGAAATTCATAGAAAATCATAGAAAATACCAAAAATAGTAAAATTTGGTGAATGAATTCATTAAGACTTATTTTATATGCCTGTGAAATTTCAAGCTAATTGAATAATCAGAAAGCATGTTTTTTGCATTTTTACCAGACTGGACAGAAATGCCCCTTCAGATTTGTTAAAAATCAAATTTGGCTTAACCTATGGATTAAAGCCTGGTTTAATTATTCTAAACCCTTTACAACATCACATGAGGTGTCATAAAGGTGAATTAATCAGGAAATTTTGGATTTTTGAATCAAAAGAAGAATGAACTTCTCAGTTTGACCCAAAGTTGACTTTTTTGGAGTTTTTGACAGATGAGATTGTAAAATTCATAACAATTCACAAAAAATTCCAAAAATTATAAAATTTATGTGATAGGTTAGCATAAACCTAATATACATGACTGTGAAATTTCATAAGAAACTAACAACCAGGCTGAGAGATATGGATTGATCTCTCAGCTGGACAGAAACTGAAATACACTGGATTCAAACCAGTATTGATGTATATTGCTTTTCCACTGCTCAATTATGATTTTGAGCTATCAAATACATCAGAGAACATGAAAAGAAGGAATTAAAGAGGGAAATAAAATCAATTTGCACCAAAATATCATATATTATAACAAATTGGAATACAATACACATATAAAACATGGAATTTATTTCTCCATGGAATTTTGACAGCATAACAACTTGTATAAAGCCATTATTGAGCTTTACACAGCTACTACACATGTGCACAGAGCTTGAGAGAGAAAGGGGATGAACATGTGCCCATCCCCATGGAACCAGATTGGCATGTGCCAATTGGTTGGAGTATATTGTCAAATTCCATGGTGAACTCACCATGTGAGCTCCTGAGACTCAAGCTCAGCCACCAATTGAGCTCTGGAAGGAGGGAGGCACATGTGCACCTCCCCAGCCAGAGGCTAGCCATCTCACCCAGCAAGATGAGACTGGCTCCTTGGGCTCAATTGGGACTGAGCCAAGCTCAAGGCTTGGCTCCTCTATCCCTTACCTAGCTGTTCAAGACTTGATTTCTTCTCAGCTAAGCTTTCTTTTTGTGGAAATTGGGTTGAGTTTTGATTTTGGCAGAGTTTCAGCTATGTTGCTCTCTCCTCTTTTTCTTCTTCATTGGGGGTCTATTTATAGCCCAGAGGGCATGGTTTAAGCCTCAGGGCTGAGCTGGCATCATCCCAGCCCTTGGTTTGATCAAATGGCCAGGATTGAGCCAGCCAGGCCTGTGCTGGCCTGAGGCTTGTCCTTGGAAGATTCCTCCAGCTAACTGGCGCTCAGAGCTCTCCATTGAGGTGCCTACACGTGTCCCTGACACAGTCCTGGGGAGAGAGAAGGAGCCGTTGGCTTTGTCTTCTTCCTTGGGTCAGTGTGTCATGCCTTTCGGGTGTGAGCATATCCCGAATATTCCTTGGCCTTGTTGGCGCTTGACATGTCACCAAAGTGCCATTGAGTGTGCCCAACGTGTCAATTTGGCTGCTTGAGTGCTGAGTTGTGCCAATTGACCACACCCAGATCAGACCCAGGTGCCAAGTGGTGCGCCTGCCAATTGAGTGCTTTTCACCCCAAATTAGCACTTCAGGCAGCGTCGTGGAGGTGTCTTGAAGCTTCTCCAGGTGTTGGCTTGGCCTCTCGAGCTCCCAATTGTCCTGTCACCTTCAAGGTCGAGGTACTTTCTCCTTCGATTTTCTCCTTGTTTACTTTACTATTTTCAATGCTGTTTGTGGCATTGAATTCCCCTTAAGGTGTAGATTAAGTCCCTAAAATAGTTTAAGCCAACTCGCGTTGTACACCTAGACTCCATTTTCGAAGCTCCACTGAGCTCTGGAGCTCGAAGAGGAAGAAAGGAGGGAGAGAGAGAGGAATTCAAAAGGTTTCTCTCGCTTGGGTTTGGTGCACGTGAACCGTGCTTTGGTTTCGGGCTTGTCAGAGGAAGGGAGCGCTTGCACCGCGCTCACCTCTCTTTCCCTTCTTTTCTTTTCGCTGGCCAAAATAACTCTGGGCGCTGGGCCCCCTTGGCAGTGAGATAGAAGGAGAGGGGCCCAGTCGTCAGGTTTAATGAGACACAGCTCCAATGAAAAACTGAGGGTTGGGCTGTGGGCTTGGTCTTTGTGCACCAAAACGTATTGTCAGTGGTATGGTGCATGTGTACTAGGTCCACGCAAAACGCCTTTAACACTTTGTGTGTATGACAGGCGGGTCCCAAGGGCAGAAGTCGTGTTTGAGCTCCCCAGATTGCACCCAGAGTGTTGCACATCCCCCAAATTGCACCCATAATTATCTCCAGTTCTGATTTTTGGTATTTTCTTTATTCTTTTTTCCATTTTATTTTATTCTTCATGCAAAAATCCATGAAAAATTACTGAAAAATCACAGAAAATATATTCCATGATTCTGTTATTTTGGGTAATATTTTTGGTATTTTTGGGTGTGAAATTAGGCATTAATTTCACTTAAATCATTAATTGTATATGATTAGACATATTAATCTTATACAATTAATATTTTGGTCATGATTATCCCAAAGAATCATTTTTAATTCCAAGGGATAATATTTGAGGCATTTTTCATGAATGAAATTCATGATTTTTGAATTTGGCATGTTTAATTATATGAAATTGTTTCTTGATTTCATATAATTAGGGTTTTGTGCATAGATCTTTTTTTTGCACACATGTGTATATATTTTTTTTGAAGGGGGTTTGGTATGATTATTTCATGAAATTATTTTTGTAATTTCAAGAAATAATTTTGGGATTTAATAAATCATGAGATTGAACATAATTTCATGATTTAATATTTGACATGGCTATTTCATGAAATTGTTTCTTTAATTTCAAGATATAATTTTATGAAATTGGACATAATTTCATAATTTTAAATCTTTGATATAAAAATCACATGAAATTATATCATTAATTTCATGTAATTGAATTTGTATATTTTTCTGGCAACTTTTAAATAGGAAACATGTACTTTTCTTAATCTTATATGTTGATGACATACTATTGATAGGAAACTTTATTTCCTTAATGGAGCAAACAAAATCTTCATTGAAAGATATTTTCTCAATGAAAGACTTGGGTGAGCCCCAATATATTTTTGAATGAAATTAGGCATTAATTTCATTTTATTATTGCATATTATATGAGATTAAGCATTTAATCTCACATGATCATTGTATTTGGTATGATTATTTTATGAAATTATTTCTTAATTTTAAGAAATAAAATTGACATGTGGCAAAATCATGAAATTGAACATAATTTCATAATTTTGATATTTAACATGATCATTTCATGAAATTATTTTCTTAATTTCAAGAAATAAATTTCATATGTGGTAAAATCATGAAATTGAACATAATTTCATAATTTTGATATTTAACATGATCATTTCATGAAATTATTCCTTAATTTCAAGAAATAAATTTCATATGTGGTAAATTATGAAATTGAGCATAATTTCATAATTTTAATACTTAGCATGATTATTTCATAGAATCGTTTCTTAATTCCAAGAAATAAATTCCAAATGTGATAAATCATGAAATTGAGCATAATTTCATGATTTTAATATTTGACATGATTATTTCATGAAATTATTTCTTAATTTCAAGAAATAAATTTTATATGTGATAAATTATGAAATTGGGCATAATTTCATAATTCTAATTTTTTTTGACATGAAAATTACATGAAATTACATCGTTAATTTCATATAATTTAATTTGTGCATATTTTTTGGTAACTTTTTAATGGTAAACACTCCTTTATTACCACAATTGTGAACATATTTAGGATTACATGTTTCTCATTTTAAGAGTTTTATGGTTCAAGATCAAATACATATTCTTAAACACTTTCAAAGATATAACATATTAATCTTAAGGAACAAGAATACATAATAACATTCAAAATCATAAATAATACATAAATCATTGTCAAAAAGATAACTTTCGAAACACACATATTTCATATAATTATGTTTAAATTAGTCTTAATACTAAAAGACGACACTATGATGGGTATAATTTTCATTTTTTCAATGTATATTAAATATAGGATCTATTTAGTACAAATTAAAAATTTGAATGACTAAAATGATATTTTTAAAATTTTAAGAATCAAAATAATAATTAAATAGTATTCTAAATACCAAATTAGTAATTTTTAAAAGTTAAAGAATAAAAGATCAAAAAATTATATTTTAGGTATCATGTAATTTACTAAAAGAAAAAAGAAAAACTTCAAAATACATCCGACCCATCAAAGAAAGAAAAAAGGTACTTTTTTTCTCAGCAGCTTATTTATTAACCACCGGATACTGATCTCTCTTCTTTTCTCCTCAATCAACAAAACACACTCGACGCCACGCTATCCCCAAATCAAATCTCTCTTCCGAATTCCGATCTTCAATTGATCAGATCCACCATCGCCTTTACTTTTCAAGAATCGGTGAAGATCAAGTTTGAAGAATCGGTCACTGACAAGTAAACTAGGAGGAGGAATCGGCGTAACTCGGACTAAGGTGAGTTCTCTTCCGATTCTAGGGTTTCTTTTCGCACAAAATGGATTTGGCCACTCGGTTTGTAAAATCTCTCAGTAATCGGATTGGATCGTGGGCTTCCCATAGACGGATTATCCAAATCATGATAGCAACGCAACAATTGAGAGACTTTTGCTTGCTATGGTAGAACTAGAAGGTAACTTTAAGTAAAGGTACCTCACAAACAGTACAATAGGGGGCTTTGCTGATAGATAGTCATAGAATTTTCGATGTATATCCGACTTATTGTGGATTTATAGTTCCAGATATTTATGTGATATACTTATTTTTTCGATATGAATAAGCTGGGACAAGCCTGATTCTTCTCCAATTCCAAGAATTATTCCAAAATTGAGTATTGTTAAGATATCTCTGTTTTTGAGGTTTCTTACTTCATAATACAATGAGGAATTCACATCCGCTGCCATAGTTTTCTATGACAGCTTGCTGCCATTGAGGGAATGCCAAATGGGACCCACAGATTAATTATTAAAGAGAGCTGCTGGTGGTTAGTTTTCATGTAATCTCTACTTTTGTGTTGATGTGTCGGGATGCTCTTTTCCTTTAGGCCTTGGTGATATTTCTCTTAGGAGCTTTGTATTCTTAAAATACTAGAAAAAGACTATTTTTCTTATTTTTTTGGGATTAGAGGAGGTTATTAATGTTCATATTGAAAACTTATATGTCAAGATTAGAGGGTTGAGTCTCTGTGTGGATTCCGTTTATTTTCTCTGTCAAAACTTATTTATTTTGCAATACTATGTTTGTATATGGAAAACCAATGTTAATCTTGAATATCTTTCTCTCTTTTTTGAACTTTACATTTCAGGTGGTCTACTTCATTTCTGAGAAATGGCAGATGGTCATGAAACTGACAAGAATATAGAGATATGGAAGATCAAGAAGCTGATAAAGGCGCTGGAGTCGGCGCGAGGCAATGGGACGAGCATGATCTCTCTCATCTTGCCGCCTCGTGACCAGGTCTCCCGTGCAACGAAAATGCTTGGTGATGAATATGGCACAGCTTCAAATATTAAGAGTCGTGTCAATCGCCAGTCTGTTCTTGCAGCAATTACTTCAGCTCAGCAACGTCTCAAGCTGTACAACAAAGTGCCTCCCAACGGACTTGTTCTGTACACAGGTATTTTATAATACAATACACTTTTCTGCATGTTTCTTGTTCTGCGTTTTTGGCTGAGACTTTGTACGGACTTCTGTTCTCTCAGGCTAACATTGTAATAGACATGTATGAATTGCAGCTTATGTATCCCTGTACTGTTTCAATCATTTGGATCTTACATCTTCCTGTCTTTTTCTGTCGGGTGTTTAGTTTCCAACTGAGGAATCAAGTCTAAAACTTAGCTTTGACAACATCAATTGAGCGTTAGGCTAAACAAAGTTCAATTGCACAATTGGATTCAGCTGCTCTTCTAAAAGCTGTATCATGCGTGTAAGGACCTTTACCAGTAAGTTCCTATACCATAACAACCAGCTGAGCTACACATCTATTAATTAAATATGGACATTTTCAGGTACTGTACTGACAGATGATGGGAAAGAGAAGAAGGTGACAATTGATTTTGAACCCTTCAAGCCAATTAATGCCTCTCTCTACCTCTGTGACAACAAGTTCCACACTGAGGCATTAAATGAACTCTTAGAATCTGATGACAAGTTCGGGTTCATCGTTATGGATGGTAATGGTACCTTATTTGGCACGCTATGTGGCAACACAAGGGAAGTTCTCCACAAGTTCAGCGTTGACCTCCCCAAAAAGCATGGCCGTGGTGGTCAATCTGCTCTTCGTTTTGCGCGGCTTCGCATGGAGAAGCGCCACAATTATGTTAGAAAGACAGCTGAACTGGCAACCCAGTTTTTCATTAATCCTGCCACCAGCCAACCTAATGTGGCTGGGTTGATCCTAGCTGGGTCGGCAGATTTCAAAACCGAGCTCAGTCAGTCTGACATGTTTGACCCACGCCTTCAAGCAAAAATTCTGAATGTGGTTGATGTGTCATATGGTGGCGAGAATGGCTTTAACCAAGCAATTGATTTATCAGCTGAGATTCTTGCAAATGTGAAATTCATTCAAGAGAAAAAGCTGATTGGCAAGTACTTTGAAGAGATAAGCCAAGATACTGGGAAGTATGTTTTTGGTGTTGATGATACTTTAAAAGCCCTAGAAATGGGAGCAGTTGAGACTTTAGTTGTGTGGGAGAATCTCGACATAAACCGGTACACTTTGAAAAATAGCACAACTGGAGAAATTATTGTAAAGCACCTGAACAAAGAGCAGGAAGCCGATCAGGCTAATTTCCGTGACTCCGAGACCAATGCTGAACTGGAAGTTCAAGAGAAAATCTCTCTTTTAGAGTGGTTTGCGAATGAGTACAGAAAATTTGGTTGCACCCTTGAGTTTGTTACCAACAAATCACAGGAGGGGTCTCAATTCTGCCGGGGGTTTGGTGGTATTGGTGGAATTTTACGCTATCAGTTGGACATGAGGTCCTTTGATGAGGTGTCTGACGAAGAGACTTACGAAGATTCTGATTAGCAATTAGCCAATCAAATGCCAGGGCTGGCCCAGAAAGAAAGCGCGCAGAGCAAAGAATCCATGATCAACGTATCTTGTTTGAGTAAGATTTTTTTGTTTCTAATTCAACTGTATTTGTATTTTTTCCTCTCAAGGTATTTGGTTGGTTTGAGATTGTAACTGCTAAATTGGACGTAGATAGTGCAATACATTAAGAATTAAACTACCTACAATAATGCCCTCTACTCTTTTGGGGTGTTAGAAGCTCTGTTACAGTTGTCGCCTCCCTTTAATCCTTGATTGCATTTAATTTATGCAATAATGATTTTATTAGTGGTTGATCTAAGTAACATGCTGTATGGAACCAGAAGACAAGTCACCTATATTGTTTGTTTTTCTTTTATATTTTTCCTATGTAGAGGATAAATTTTAGTCTAGTTTCAAAGTCAAACAGTGAATTGGTGTTCTGAAAACTACTAAAGCAATTAAAAAAAAGAAAGGAAAAACATGAAAATTAACCTTTTGTATCTAATTTATTGATGCCTAATCTTTCTGACAAATTGCATTTTCGTTCTCTTAACTATCTTGCATAGAAGAGGTTCAAAAAGGGACGCCGCGTGATCAGGCCAGCTTTCACAGTAAGGAGCAGAAGATCTATGGGGCTATCTGAGATGGCAAATAGTTATGATATTCACTTGTCATAATTTAAGCCGTATAATCTATTCTTGGACTTGGTATGTGTTTGTTCCACTTTTATCAGCAGAAATACGGTTTGTGCTTTTCGCCAACAGCTATCAGTGCGTTTTAGTTTATGTAATTTGCATTTCTTCCAAATTGCCACCTCAAATTATAGTCTGAACTCTGAAGTAGCCTGTGTGTGTGAGAAATAATTCTGGCATTTTGCGTTGCTTATTGTGTTATGTGTAAGGAACTCTGGTTTTCGTTTGTAATACAACTAATGTTTGGTTTTATGGAATTCTCTGTGTCTTTGGTTTATTTGCTGGAGGCACGTGGGATTGCTACTGCTACCAGGAGATTTGATTGGAAGGTTATATAATTATATTATCGACTTCCTCTTCCTCTTCTTCTTTTTTTGCCCCCCTTTCCGATGCCAATTCTCCACACGAGGACGAGGACTTTGATGATATATATTTCTTTATTGAGAAATTATTGTTACATTTATATTTTATACTATTTATCTATCTGTATACTATAAATATTTATGTTAAATAAATAAATAATTTATATTTATATTTATAAATATTTATAGTTAATATAGAAAATATTATTATTTTTTCATTCTTTAATGATATGAAAAATTTTAAGGTTAAAATTTTGTTATATAAGTAAAAATAAAGTTTGTAAAATTTTTAATTCAAGTAATATGAAATATAAATACTTTTATAATTAGATATAAATATTTTTTGATAAAAATATAAATATATCGTAAGTGCCGATAAAGAGTGTGAATAAGGGGTGTAATTATTATTATTTTTATTTGTCTATACTAGTTCTTCTAAAAGAATATTATATTCCCTGATTTTAAAAACTTGATGATATCATTTTGAACGGGTGGAGATTTGTTTACAATAATTAACTTGATAATTTTGACAATTATTTTTTAAATAAATTTAATAAAAATTTAAAAATAGGAAAACTTTATAGCCATATTTTTTAAATTTCATGCAATTTATGTATCATTTAATATTTCATTAAAAATCATAATTTACAATCTCGCTATTATAAGTTTTGAAAATGATGATATTTTTTAATATGTTATAAAAGTGATCCAAATTGATAAAAAAAGCTAATGTCTTTGAAAAATGATGATACACATATATGGAATATCTACATTGTAAATAATACATTTACATTATAAATTTGAAGTTTTTTGAATTCATTTAGTATAAAATTAAGTGGTCAAAGGTTTGGATGTTGTCAAGTTTTTTGCTAATGAATTCATTTTCTTGTCATTTTTTACCGCTTAATTTTACATTAAATAAAATTTAAAATCATTAACTTTAACATATAAACATGTCACAAAACCGATTTACATTCATCATTTTAAACCAATTCAACAAGTTTTTGATTCAAGCTTACCAACCATTCCATTTTGATAGGCTTAAATACAAGAAGTAGCTTTATCAAATTCAATTGCAATTTTACTAGCTCGACCGGATCTTTCTTTCATAGACAATAAAAATGTTAGAATAAAGAACAAATTGTATTTGTGTGGAAAATTACATTTTCATAATAGCAGCACTAATAGAATACTTGTCTCAGAGCATCATACAGAAATAGGATGCAGTGATGCACTCGCTATACAGAACATCATACAGAATGGTGCCACATATATTATCACCTCTGAACAATTCATGCGATGAATGATGCGAAAGCGAACCATGCGCCGTTGCGGTCGGTACGAAATCCATTTCGAACATTGATGGATACACATACACACCTCTTCTCCTTCACTGGAAATTACACGGTGGTTCCGGTGTACTCATCATCAGTACACCATAACACCTTCAAGGACGCTGAATTGTGGGCCCACTTTTCTGTGATATGGTCTATGTACCGAGCTGGTCTGTCTGGAATAGGATGCGTTCCAACGCCCATCGGACCATATTTGGTCTTATGGATTAAATGACCGTTGGATCATAAAATATGATAATTCCACGATGATTAAAGCCTGGGAGCGAAACTTTTGTGCGAATCTTAATGCCATCGAACGGTATTTTTCCCATCTGACCAAATTTTGGTCCAATGGGCGTTGCCCGTCTGTGAACCATCTCCTTTCCCTCTAGAGCTCTAGACGGGTCCCAGATTGCTCACTCTCCATCTACTAACCGCGCCAGATAGAGAGAGAGAGAGAGAGAGAGAGAGAGGTGAAGAGAGGGAGGGGGAGAGAGAGAGAGAGAGAGAGAGAGCGAGCGTCTAAGCGATGCTTCACTGACTCCATAGATAGATCTTTTTCACTCGCTTCTCGAAATGGATCTGACTCTCCTGGTTTCATCTCTTTGTATTGTTATTCTTCTCTCAATTCTCCATAGGAATGGCGTCGAGGGATCGATTCACACTTACCAGTACGAGCCTTTCAAGGAGGTGGGAAATGCGTTCCTTCTCTCTGGTGGCAGCGAAGGAATCGTTGCGTCTGATAGGAACTCCTATATCAAGTATATTTGATCTGGTTTGATTTAATTTTATTGAATTATTGAATTATCGTTCGTAAGATTCGGAGAGGTATTTGATTTTCAGCTGAAATTGGATTGTGAGGTACAGCTGGAGCCTGATTCTAGTGAAATCTGAATTGGAATTGGACAATATCTGAAAAAGTAGAACTAATCGGA
Source organism: x Bolboschoenoplectus mariqueter (assembly GCA_037678475.1). Lineage (NCBI taxonomy): Eukaryota > Viridiplantae > Streptophyta > Magnoliopsida > Poales > Cyperaceae > x Bolboschoenoplectus > x Bolboschoenoplectus mariqueter. The sequence goes on along the minus strand of CM075266.1, from coordinate 3,199,638 downwards.
ATATTTCTTCACAATTCTGATTCCAGCTCTACCAGTTTTAGAATCTTTCCATCCCAGAGTAATCTTTATGAGTTTGATTGAGTTGTTATATATCAGATCTCTGAAGTGCAATCAGTTGGAAAATCTTATATGCTAGTTATAGTGTATTCTCAATTAACATGTCATCAGATGCACCAATGTTTTTGTACTAAATGATGACAGAAAACACGTTGCTGTATAGCTTAACTGCAAAGATAGGAGGTCTTTGATGGGTCCTTATGGTTAACATTGGTCATTTATTTTACCGTTGAGCTCGATTAATTCACTGAAACAATTTGGAAACAAAAAGGTATCTCATTTGCCCTCTGAAGTATGGTAAATATAACCTATCTGGCTGCACCTCTCTCTTAATTTCATTAATAATTACTCAAGTTATTGTTTTTTCATCGTCCCATTTAGAGTTAAGCAGTGAGGAAAGAGGGGTATTTTGGGCTCATTTCAGTTAATTGTGTGAAGGGAGGAGTATAGAGGATGGTTATAATATCATATTTAAAATAATATGCTATGTTTTTAGGTCCATGCATTCCAAATTCCAGACTAGCATTTTCTATAACACTATTCAATTTCTGTATACCAGATTTGATAACATAATTTTCTGGCGAACCAAGGAGGCAGCGAACGTACATTCAAGCATGGAGCACAGTACCGGGCTCATCCAAGCAATTGTATTTGAGGCAGCCGATAGAGATGACATTGGTGGATCTGCATTTGGTGGCACAAGATCCATATGTTGTACACCTGATCTGGCAAAAACTACCAGTTGCAAACAAGGTGAGGTCATAAGGCGCCCCTCAGCACTTGATCTAAACTGGCCTGTTGTACTGAGCACCCATTTTAGCGGCAATTATCTTTCTGCTAAATTGGACAACCAAAAAGTGAACATTTCCAAAACAGGCATGTACAACTTATTTTTTATATCTTGTGATCCGAAATTGAGGGGGCTTACTATGAGTGGAAAGACCGTGTGGAAAAATCCTAATGGGTACTTACCGGGTCGTATGGCCCCGTTAATGACATTTTACGTGTTCATGTCACTGGCTTATCTGGCTTTAATGGCAGTATGGTTTTTTCAATACATGAGGTTTTGGAGGGAGATAATGGCAATTCAGAACTGGATAACTCTGGTTATTGCTCTTGGTTTATTAGAAATGACCCTGTGGTATTGCGAGTATTTGAATTTCAACCATGTTGGAGTTCGGCCAGTTGGCATAACCACTTGGGTTGTGACTGTTGGAGCAGTTAGAAAAACTGTTTCAAGGCTTCTTATATTGTCTATATCAATGGGATACGGGGTTGTGAGGCCGACTTTGGGGGGGCTCACATCAAAGGTTTTACTTCTTGGGGTGACATACTTTTTTGCGACCGAGTCATTGGATTTTGCGGAGAATGTGGGGACGATAAATGATATTTCTGGGAAGGCACGACTCTTCCTTGTACTTCCTGCTGCCTTCTTAAATTCTTTTCTCATTTTGTGGATCTTCACTTCTCTTTCTCGGACTTTGGAAATACTTCAGGTAGATATTTCCATTCTTTTTCTTTCTTTGTACAACATAGGAACCCCATGTGCTTGTGTGTTCTCACTACCTTAATACTTTATACTATATTGCTTCTGAGTTCATTTTTATCTATTTGCGAGACATAAATTAATTATTAATGCTGGTTAACCTAATTTAATCTAAATTGTGTAATTGAACAACTAAATAAGGGAAGGTAATCAATAAGAAAGGCATTCGCCAACTGTGACCTGTACCAGGCAATTACCCGTCCTTTGCTGACTGGTAGAGCATCAGCATCAACTATGATATTGAGTCTAAAATTATGCTACAATTTTGGTTTAAAATTAGGCAAAGAGAAGTTCTGTGAAGCTGGAGATCTATAGAAAGTTTACTAATGCCTTAGCAGCTTTTGTGATTGCTTCAGTTGCCTGGATTGGTTATGAGGTGAATTTTGTTGCAACATCTTTGATTTTTTAGTTACTTTTTTATCACATATGTCAGCATAAACTATGGTTACTTCCCAGAATCTCAACTTTTGTAAGTTGCATATTGAGAACATGAGTTGACTTCTACTATTTTGAAACTTTTTGCCTGCCTGAATTCAGTTGATAGTCATGACAGAGATATGACCGTGATTAGGAAACATATTCCACTGTGTTATTTCCTGACGATTATAGTATTGTTTTTAGAGATAAAGCTAAAATAATAAGTTGCATTCAGAAGCACCTGGTGGTAAATACATTTTCTGTTTGCAGATAAACTGTTGAAATATATAGAACTGTGTGATATTTACATCTGGTAAACTTTGTCGCTGAAATGGAATATTTTTCTCATATTATATAAATTTTGAATTATATGTAGGTTTATTTTAAGTCAACAGACCCCTTCAGCGAGAGGTGGCAGAGTGCATGGATTATTACTGCCTTTTGGGACATTCTTGCTTTCCTTCTGCTTTGTGTTGTTTGTTACTTGTGGCCCCCCTCTCAAAGTTCACAGAGGTTACTTTCTACATTGCCAAACTTAATTTTATTATTATAAATATTGATGATGGTATATAAAATGAACTTTCAAATTTGGGAACTTCTGGGTAACTGAAGCTACGTAAGGTGTGCTTGACCAGAATTAGTGGGGACTGACATGCTGGTATTTAACTGTTTTTTTCCAAATTTTCACTTTTATTGCTTTATCATATTTCATCTTCATCTTGAATTGCATTCTATTATAGTTGTGTACTCATGGTATGTTGAGGCTACTTATTTAGGATGGACTGACTAATAAGTGAAGCATCATGATGCAATCGAGAGCTAATTTTCTTGGAATCTGATTGCATGTCTAGGCTTTGGTGCATAGATTGGCTAAATTGCAAAGTTGGAGTTTGCTCCTTACAATATCCTTATGGTTTTAAATAATACCTGACCAGTTTTAATGCTCACCAATCCACTAACACACACAAAAACACATGCGGTACACACGCACACACAATGCATGCACCAACAGTGACACACAAAGGTGACATAAGAAACCAATATTCTTTTTCTAAAAGTGCCACGTGAAATTGTTAATATGCAGATATGCATACTCCGGTGAGGCTGTTGATGAAGATGATGAAGAAGCGCAATCATTGGCTAAGGGAAATTCAGATGGTGATATAGGAATGGTGATGGTCGACAAAGAAAGGAGTAATGGTGGGTCTGCCAGTCCCTTTAGTCTAGATGAGGAAACCGGCGAAGAGGATAAGCGAGAGTAATGTATATTTTCATAATTTGGATATGGCGTCTTGCCCCTTCTTTCTTTTATAGTCCTCTTATCAGTATTGTTATTTTGTGATTTAGTTTTGATCTCTGTATCTCTTGCTCGGAGGACTTAGGTTAGTTTTGGTTCTCAGAGACTTTAGCAAACTGTAAGTACTTAGTTTTGGTAATGTCTGGTTTTTCAAAAGAACTACTACGAGCACCGAGTTCTTTGTTAAACATTTCTGGGCTCTGGCATTTGAGAAGCAACAGCTTTTGAAGCGACGTTGGATCCATTTATTGGCAAGATCACAACTTAGTTATCTTTTTAATGGAAAAAAATATCTGAGCATGAAACATTGTTAGCGGATTAAATCCATGACAATCATTTGTTAGATAATATCAACCATGGCTATAAAATATGGGAAGGGATCCCTTGACAACAAATATTTTGACAACCTTGATTATCATTTTTCAAATAATTTCAAAATAAATTTTAAAAAAATCTTAAAAATAGAAAAAAAATTTACAAACATATCTTATAACTTATAGATTGATCGTATTTTAATTTTTATATAATTTAAGGGTAATTTTATATTCTATTATTTGTCTTAAATTTTAAATCGTTGAAAGTTTCATATAATTTTGATAGAGTATCAAATAACCCTTAAATTATATGAAATTTAAAATATAATTAATCTATAAGTTAGAAAATATTTTTTTAAAATTTTTTTCTATTTTAAAGATTTTTTAAGATTTATTTTGAAATTATTTGAAAAATAATTATTAAGATTGTTAAAATATTTATTGTCAAGTATCCCTTCAGAAGGGATATATCACCCAGGGAAATTTTTTCTTGGATTGTATCCTTATTTTTCTCTAAATAAATTAAAAAAAATACAATATGATATCATGATATCAGTCACTTTTATTATAATGTAAATCCCTCTCCAACTTGAATTGGTCATCTTTGAGAATATGATATTTTCTCAAACTGCAAATTGCCTCCGGATAAGCCAATGAGGTGGCTCATCTGCCTTCACAATTTGGTAAGAAAAAAAAAGCATCAATTTGATGCACATACTCGGTTCCAAGCAACAGTTGTAATCAACAAAATATCTAACAAAAATATTGAAGGATCCATCAGCTAACTACATTGCAACTGCTTACTGTTGTCATTTTTTATGAGTCTATGAAATTAGTCCTTTTTGTATGTAGAATTTTGTTTATCAAATCTCACACTGTTAGTGAAATTTATAGGAACTCTTTACAGTTTGATATTAATGGAAGAATACATTTTTTTTTTGATATTTTTTAACTAATTAGTTACAAAAACTACATCACAAGAGATTAAATGTGTCAATTCCAATATATATATATATATATATGGAAAATATTTAAAAATTTTAATTCTCATTTCATAATTTAAAAAAAAACCCTGCAACATAAAACCTGATGTCAACAAAACATTGTGCAAAAAGAGACTTGATGCATATGAAATGTACTTTTTTAAGAGGTTCTTATGTTTTACTTGTCAAAGGAGATTTGATGAGTTTAAAAAGCTATGTGCAAATGTGAACTCAAAGATTAACTATGAAAGTGTAAAGTCCAAACAAAATTAAAATATAAAATATTAGTGTCATTCTTTAAACCAAAATTAAAAATAGGAAAAAAAAAGAGGATATTCCTAGGCTAGTAGATGAGAACCGTTTTGACAATAAGCCCCCAAAATAACTACAAACCCTCATCATGTTATATATAAAAGCTTGAAAATTATGTTTCATCAACTAATAATTTATCCTTCTCATACAATGGTTTGTAAAAGAAGGCAGAGAGATGCATTGAAGCAAATAGTGCTTCAATTGTTATGGCACCAGATTGTTTTCCGCCTCTTCGCCGTAGGATCTGCCGGTATCATCGACTTTGGGATGCCGCCTGATGATGATTCCATGGTTCGAATCTTAAACGAGCTCTTCTTCTTCTTTTTTTTGTAATAATTTCCTTTTTGTAGTAGCTGATTAATCAGCATATTTTGTGAACAATTTAATTACACCTCAACATCAAAACTATTTTGTGAACAATTTATGCTTCCTTTGTTTACACACTGGGTTGTACTTAAATAGAAATAGACTCTTATACAGGACTAATTATGTTATTAGTCCAAGGATTAGTCAATCATATACTGGAATTTAATTGAGAAATAGAAATTCAGATAACAATTTTCCAAAGAAAACATCTGAAAAAAGAAAAAAAAAATATATACAGATACAGCTGAGTCTAACTAATTAATGTCGAATTAACAGCAGAAATGCAGCCGGACATGCCGGTCGGAGTATTGCTCAGGTGAGAAATGCAGCTGAATTATCCTTTTGAGACCAAAAAAAATCGAATTTCTGAAAATTTCGCTTTATTTTATAATGTAATTTGTCTATTATTTCTAGAGCCACCACTGCTAAAGTACGGGAAATACTGCGGAGTCTCTTATACCGGCTGTCCCGGTGAGGCCCCGTGCGATGATGTCGATGCATGCTGCATGTTCCATGACTCCTGTGTTGCTGCCAGTAACAGTATTCTCTCCACCCCCTATACAAAAAATCAAAGAAAAGGAAACAAAAAAGAAAACCAAATTCACCATTAATCTTTTATTATTTTACTCTTGTCAAATTTGTTGTATTTTTTATTTGTTACTCATAACATGATTGTTTGATTTTCTTTTTCTTTTTGGCAGATGATTATTTGAGCACAGTGTGCAATGAGAATTTGCTTAACTGTCTAGGAATGGTGAAGAAGACAGGTGTGAAGAAGACATTCGAGGGGAACACGTGCTCGGCCGAGGAAGTGGCCGACGTAATATCGTCGTTGGTCGAGGCGGCTGTCGTAGCAAAGAGAGTCCTTAACAAACCATAGTGAGACAATCAAGGTGTTCAATTTGATTTGAGAATGTTTTGGTGTTTTTTTTTGTGAAAAAAATGTAAAAAAGAAAAAAAAATGTTTGAGATTGTGAATATTTTGGTGGGTGTGAAATCATTTATTTGTTAAGAAAATGAAGAAAATACTTTAAATTGAATAAAATTTTTATTGAAGAAAATGTTCATAAACATGTAACTTTTTTTGGAGAAAATTGTTTAATATGTAATTACTCATGAAATATTTTCTTTCTCCGAAAGTGACTTATCTGATATATATGAAAATTTAATCAAAGACAGAAACCATGTAAAATTGAGAATACAAATTGCAATATTAACAAATTGTTAATTATTAGGTACGCATCATATATTGTCATGACCTCATGTATTAACAAAAAAAATATATGTTAGGAAATATTAGTGCAACTAACCCTAATATTGCATATTTCCCCATCTAACTAGTGTGAAAGCAGATGAAATATATGGATGCCTATATATAAAAAAAAGCCAACTCAAATTATATTATAGACGAAAAAATTAAATTGAAATTAATAATCGTGATATATTCAAATATAATAATTATTAAAAAAATTTATCCATAATAAAATTACTCATACAAAAATGATCACAAACAGCTTGTTATTTAGAGTAGGGAATAACATCTATTTAATTAGACTTAACTCTGAATTTTATTTTATTTTTGCTAGAACTCTATGATTGATTAATTGCTTGTGTCCTGAACAAAATTAATCAGCTGATAGTTACTCTCAATTAGATAAATTAATGATTTCAATAGTTGTTTTAGATTATTTTAATACTAACTATATACTTGTTTTAATGCTCGTTGATTAGAATTTTTTTTTTTGAAAGTGTTAATTTGGATAAATTCATGATGTTTTGTATATTTGGATTATTTGTCTTTAAATCTTGAAAGTGTTCATTTTAATAAAATTTTAATTTTCAATTTAACTCCTATTAGTAAAAAAAAAAATCTGGGTCGTTATAACGAGTGAAACAGCTCTCACCTCATAAATTCTAGTCCGAGGTTAATCAACGCGGATTAACTACTCTTTCTCACAAAACAGCATGTAATTCAGTAATTTAAACGAAGCAGCCAATAGAAACGATCACAAAGGCACATACGTACATTGCTGTAGAAATTCAACGTAGACATAACATATACCCTCTTCATCTCAATTTTTTTATATTATAAATGGCGCGGCGCCGCTGTCCCTATATATTCCTTTATTTTTATTGTTTTTTTTTATTTTGATCTATTCCCACGTGTAATTTCTAAAAAGCGCGCAAACAAACACCACCATAGTTTTCGCAATGAAGCCACGTCACCTTTTTCCCCTTCAATTCTCTCGCGCCTCTCTCATGTCCGCTCTCTCCTCCATCTTCTCTCTCCTCCCCAAATCGCCTCCGTCTAATCCAAACCCTAACCCTAACCCTAGATCCAATTTCGTTCCTCGCGCGGCTCCAAGTCCGAACCCGAACCCGGACACCGATTCGCCTGAGGAGAGAAGATCACTGGCGGTCGCGACCGGAGAGATCTTTCTTAGTCTCGCTTCTTTTTTGATAAAGAACCGCGCTGTCAGTGAGAGACGGGTGGGACGGGTTGTGTCAGGAGCCGAGGTCTTGAATGGAACGAAGGATAAGGTTGGGGCTCAATCGGTGGTATGGGAACAGAGAGAGAAGGATGTACAGGCGGAGAAAGAGAGAAGGAAGGTTACGAGTCCTGGTTTTAGCTTTAGCGCAGCTGGATTGCTATTTCCTTACCATTTAGGCGTAGCACAGCTTCTCCTTGAGAAGGGTTACATAAAGGTATATTTTCTCTCTTATATATTATCAATTTGCTATTACATGATTAAAAAAAATGGCAATGATGTGATCCCTTGCAGATTTTTGGATTTGAATGGAGAGGTTTAGGTTTAGACAAATTGAGAAATTTTTATTGAGAATTGACTAATGAAGAAAAAAATAATGAAACCGTCAACATTGTCTCATTGAATTATTAGGAAACAACTCCATTAGCTGGCTCATCAGCTGGCGCTATAGTATGTGCCGTGATTGCATCTGGAAACACAATGGAGGAGGCACTACAAGTGACCAAAACTCTAGCTGACAATTGCCGTACGAAAGGCACTGCATTTCGTCTTGGTGTAAGGAAATTTTATTCTAGAAAAAAATGTTTTGGTGCCCTTCCTGGAGCAGGATATAAATTTTTATGGTTGGTTTGTGGTACATACTACACACTGTTGTGTGGTCAAAGAAATGCTAGTCCATGACTTCTTATAATTGGTACCTGAATTCCATGTTCTTGACCTTTGCATCAGAAACATGATTATATAGTTTACATTTGACCCCTTTGGATACATCCCTTAGAGATCGATCAATAAACTTCTCCCAAAGTCATTAAGTTGATCTCCTCCTATGATTTTCGTACCCTGTTCCTTTTTTTATTAAATCGCCTCTTTAGTATGGATGGAAGTTCACAAAATATTTTCCATTAAGATTTATCTTTCTGTAGTTTTCATGTTAATTGAGAATATGTTTTGGTCGACACATGGAAATGTATTCACTTTGTGACATCTTGTCAAATTGTTTTGTGCAGGCAGTGCTGAGAGATGTGTTAGAAGAGTTCCTCCCTGAGGATGCACACATCAGATCCAATGGAAGGATTCGAGGTAAACCATAAATATCTATGCTTTCTTCTTGGTCCTAAGATTAAATTTTTAGTTGGGTTATTTTCTCATTGACCTGCTCTCTTTCTTTTTGAAATATATCTTTGACCACCCTTTGTTTTGTTTTGAAAATTACATTGTTGACCTCTCTCTCTCTCTATACCCCACAGTTGCAATAACACAGTTAGGTTGGAGGCCGAGGGGTCTCCTTGTTGATCAATTCGACTCAAAGGAAGACCTCATAAATGCTGTCTTCACTTCTTCCTTTATTCCGGGGTACCTAGCTCCAAGGCCAGCAACTGTATTTCGTAAACGACTATGCATTGATGGGGGTCTCACCTTGTTTATGCCGCCTACATCTGCTTCTCAGACGGTATATTTGATTCCACATATCTTGATTCATTTGACCCGTTGTTTCATTATTGCTTCCATGACAAATTGTTAATTGTGTTAATTTTTGCTTCTGAACTTGAACATAGGTACGCATATGTGCTTTCCCAGCTAACAGGATCGGTATACAGGGGATTGGAATAAGCCCAGATTGCAATCCAGAGAATAGAGCCAGCCCTCGTCAGGTTTGTCTATTTGTCTATTCTAATAGAAAAAATATTTGTCTGCCACAGCATAGTGTAAAATAGTTAGTATATGTACTAACCTATTGTCGGAATGTTGTTTCGAAGAGATTTCACTAGCGGGAGGGCCATTTTGTCAACAATTCATAAATCATTGATTGAAAGAGGGCTTTGTTAATTCACTGGTTACTCTAAAAATGTGTGCTGTACAAGCAAGTAAACTTTTGATGTTTATCTTCACAGTTATTCAATTGGGCATTAGAGCCAGCGGATGAATACATACTCGATAAATTATATGAGTTTGGATATTTGGATGCGGCTGTCTGGGCCGAGCAGAACCCTGTCGAATCCATGGTGAGAGATGAAGATATTGAATGAAAAGATCAGGTATTCTTTTTTCGAAGAATGGCGGATTACAAAAAGGATGTGGAAGGTTATTATGTAAGAGTCTTCCTTCAAATGGGGAACACAGTACAATTTTTTTTATCAGTTGGAGAAAAGTAACAGAAAGGTCTAATTTTTTTCAGGAGAACAAGTTCATTGCTCCTTTCTTTTTGCCTAATATTAAAACACAAGAGAAAACATTTTTGGTTGATTTTTTTTTCTGTTGCACTAACACCCGTAAATTTGTAAAGACAATTTTGTTAAAATAGTGAAAGGTTCATAATTTTTATTTGCTCTATTTTCCTTCCCCCCTTATGTTATTTATGCCTGAAAAATTACAACGTGAGTTCACACAAACCACATGCTCAGCACATTCAGGTTTGTATTGGATTGATACTGTAAAAACAGGTTTGTATCAGCTGTATATGATACAATTATTCAGATTGTAGGTTATAGGTTCAGAATTCAGATGAGAAATTCTTTATAGACGTTTGAAATTTGAAATTGGATGATTTATATCTCCATTTTTTATTTAAAAAACTGAAAAAAAAAACTGTTCAGATTGTTAAGTACCACTTTGTCACTTCTTCCGAGAAAAGAAAAGAAAATATAGACAACCTTCAAACGAAAACAGAGAACGGGTAAACTGAGCTTTGTTAGGCTTGCGATAATGTCATTGGAGTATGTTCTACATTGATAGAAAGATTGATAAAAATATCAGTTCAATCTTTCTATACACCATTACACCACATAGAAATCTTTTCATGGTACTTTTTGTATATTTTCTTGTGGCGTTTTCCAGCATCACAACCATTTAAATTTCATCGGCAAAATCTGAGCTGTTTCTTGGTATCAGGGCAAAATGGTCAGATATTACCAGAAATTGATTCTTACGTGAAGGAGAAAATGTTGCAATTAAAAAAAAGAAAAGAAAAGATTCTTCTCCGCCCCATTTTCATCTTCATCTCTATAAATGCATGAACTATACACATGCACTGTAAATATATTCTAATTGAATTAATGCGTAATATATGATGTATTTATTTGATTTAACATGAGTTATCAACAATACGCAAAGAACAGATCTTATAATGTTATAAGTCAATTTTTGTGATATTTAATTGGAATATAGACTGATAAGTTTTTCTTCTCCATCCTATATAGTATGTACTCATTCTTTCTTTATATGTTTGTCTACCTCTATATCCTTGTTTTTATTTTTATTTTTAATGATCCTATACTCTTGTTCGTAAGGAATAAAATATTAATAATATCCATCCCTTGTATATTGACAACCAAAGTTTAATATAAATCAAATAAATTAATTAAATTCTGAGACCCAGTTCTACTCCAACATTCTTCTACAAATATAAAAATTGTAAAATAGAAGTCTTAGCATCTTGATTAATTCAAATTTAAAGATAATGTTGTTAAACCCTTGAGAAATTCCTTAGAATAACATGACATTTTCTAATCAATTGGCATTACAGAGCCAATATAGTCAATTTATTGTTAGATTAATTTGCAAAAAAATTCATTAATGCTTTTATGCATTTTATAATTGCATGAATGGTGCATCATTTTTCTTATTTGATTTTGATTCCTCTATTTTAATTTATAAGACCAACATTAGATATATATAAGTTGACCAATGTTTTTCATAACCTTTTATTACTTTGAAAAGCTATAATTAGTTCTCTGACAAAATCCAAAATTGTGGTTTGTACCTTCCAACATTTCCAAGGGTTATGGAACCAAAAATCTCTCAAGCATTGAAATTAAATTATATCATACAAATTATATCTATCTATATATACTACAACTATTCTTCACCAAGTCCTAATGGCTTCAATCAATTTTCCTCTCTTTTTGCAAAGGTACACCCCTAAAATTGCTCATGTTCTAATATTCACCTTCTTAGAATGGACCTTAATAGCCCTTCTCTTTCTCAATTACATTCTCTTCTTTCTCATAACAAAGTTTGCCTCTTTGTTTGGCCTTCAAACTCCTTGCATCCTTTGTTCATCATTTGCTTCTAAATTCTCCTTGCGTGTTCTCATTTGCAAGGATCATATGAACCGAATCTCTCGGTTTAAGAGAGGCGAAAGAAAGAGAAACAGAAAAGATACAGGGGATTTTAATTATATCATATATGGGCCTCCTTGGAGGGTTGTAGAGTGTGCCAAGAACGGAAATGTCGTTGATAAAATAATCAAAAGGGAGAGTGCAAAAGATTGTTGTGTTGTTGTAAAAGAGGGAGATCATCGATCTGATTTTGTCGAAGATGATTTTTTGGAGACTATGATGCATAACAGGTGCATAATTGATGAAGAAAAGTTGGTACCAGTTGAGTTGATAGATCAAGTCACTATGCAAGATGGTCATATTTGGTTCCATGAGGAAATGCTTAAGCGCCGCAAAAGAGAATTTACCAGAAAGGGTTCTTTTGAGTTTTTTCAAGGTATGATTTTCTTCTGTAATTGCTTCCGCATACATACTGCTAAAAAAGAAAATTGCCCCTTTACATTACAGGAATTCAGGTTATGCTTCGATTTTTGAGTATTGTACTAACATTTATCAGATTATATTCTGGTAACAAAAATCTCATTTTTTTCTGTATTTTAATTGTTGGACTTCATTTTATTTTAGTTGCTTTCAGATAAAATTTTCTTAGGTTTCTTATTTCCTTGCTGAATTTGTGTAATCTCATTGCTTACTCATTGTGCTAATTTATAATTTATTCCTCCAAATAATTTCATATAGATATAAACACAGCTGGTGATGGAAAGACCAAGTTAAAAAATGAAGCCAGAGACAGTATTTATGTTGAAAATTATTCTCCCGGAAAAGACCGTGTAGACAAGAGCATCCATAAAACATCCAATCAATGCCGAAACACACATTCATATAGTTCTTTGTCTGATGTTATACCGATCGAAATAACACCTCCTGCAAACCTTTTTACAAGATCAGAACCTACTTCTCCCAAGTTCAATGAGCTTGAAAACCAGAAAACAAAGCATAAATCTTTAAGTTGTAAGTCACTACATTCATCTTTTGTGAAGAGAAATAAAGAGAATACAGATAGAGGAATTTTGCATAGTCGAGACCAGAACATAAGTTCCTACAAATCTATATTTGAGATAACACCTATTCAAACCGCATCATTTGTGAATATAGCATCTGAACCAATATCGGACAAACATGATGAATTAGATGCATCTGTGGTGAAGGGTAATGAAGAAGAAATAAAAGGAGAAATGTTAATTAAACTTGATAAATTATCACTGGAGAAATTTGAGGAAGAAAGGTGTTCTGTAATAGGAAAGCTCAACCAAAAGGAAGAGCAAGCATCTGAAAATGTGACAGAAGAAGAAAAACCAAATTTACAACAGGATTATAAATCCTTGTCCGATTTCTTAAACCGTGAAATGAACTACTCAACGAATGATTTGGTCAGTTTAGGGAAAGGTCAAATTCAAAGGAAGGATACAAATTTGAAGATGAAAAGAGTTCTACCTTCCTTGCAAGGTTTTAACTTGAAAAAAGGAGTTGACAATAGTCGTAAGGTGCATAAACTCGATGCCGGCCAGGATTGAGAACCATGAGAAAACTTGATGCCGGGCTTGAGGAGCATGAGAAATCAGCTATTCAAGGGGAAAAATAAGCTTCATGAAAGTGGCATCTTTGAAATAATTTGGTGGTTGGATAAAAGAAATGACAACTTTGTACAGATGTATATATTTGGAGGAAAATAGAGGTGTGAAACAGGTTGTGTGATTAACTACATTGTATTTATGTATGATTTTAGTTGATATTGTATGTGGGTCTCATAAGATGTATCTAAAAAATACTTTGAATTTATATATCTTCCTCAGTGAATGCATTTATTCAAGAAAATTAATTATCCAAAAAGAAAAGAGAAAAAACTAATACCACATAATTAATTACAATTTACAATGATATAGGCCTAATACAAATTCATGCACCCATGCTGAGAGATAAACTAACTTGATTCTCAAATCTTCTCATTATGTATCTAATATGACAGGTCCTTTAGACGGATGAATGAATAAATGAATGAATCTAATTCAAATTTAGCAAAGTTGGGCTTATATTTTTGTTGGATAGTGTGGGGATATTTAATCAAGCTTGTCATATTTCCAATAGATATCCTTTTTTTTTTTAATCATATAGAGTCTCTTTCCAATAAAAGTGATGAGATTAGAAAAAAGAATGTCCTCAAATATCTATCATAAAATTTCTGTTCTGAAAATAATCTAATCAACTTCCAGTGCTTCCTTATGGCTTTATTCTGTTGAAATTTGAAAACTGTGACTGTTATTTCATTTTACATTCTATGAAATCATCACATACACATACACATACCTAAATGATATATAAATATTATCGCATTCCGTTACTGAGAAGCTGTAATTGGATTCTCAGCAGATAGCATCCCTTTACCAGAATCTCTGTTGCTTCAATTTATTCCTGAGACTGAAATGCCCTGCTAAAGAGAAAACATATCATGATCGATTTTTGTACATATATATATAAATTTAATATCTATTCGAAAAAATCGAGAATACGTTTTACCTGGCTGTGGAATAAAAACTCCTGTTCCATTCCCATCCTCTTGTTTCAGAACCTGCACAGAGATGGAGAACTTAATCAGGCAATAAAATATGCTCGTTTAGTTATAATTAATTGAACCGGTACCAGTAGGTTCACCTTGTTAACTTGATGCACCATTTCAATTTTTGTGTGCTCATCTCTTTTGTGCACTTGGTGTTCGCAACAACTCGAATTGGTACAGCCGCAATTGCCGTGAAAAATCTTGAACAGATACAACTACAACACAAACAACAAATATTGTTTTGTGTTTAGAATCAGGATGAATATATTTTAATTGAAATGAAAAGAGAAATATATTTTGAAATTGAATATAAATATATCATTTTTTTTAATTTTCAAACACAAACCTATAATTCTGTTTATGTGATACTGTTACAGACAATATTTTCTCATGATTTATATTGCAGCATTAGCATGAAATGAATGTAACATACAAATGCAAAACTAAAATACAAATGCAAAGTTAAGAAACTGTCATGTTCTTGCCGGATCCTTTGAGACGCGATTTCGGGCATCCGGCACGTCTTGATTGTCGTCAGATAAGAGAATCAGGAGCTGTTTCTCTATACACAAGTTGAAGTGTTCTTCATCTCCATCCTTTAAAAATTCCATTATAGCTAGATTATATAATTTTCATATACTTTTTCTCTTGTATATTAGCAGGTGAGGTTCATTTAATTTCCATGTGTTATTTCCTGTAACGCATAATGTGTGGGATTTCCTGAAACGGGTCACAGTTCTCTATGGGAATAGAACCGCTACAGGATCACTGCATTGCAAGAACCACAGAAGATGAGTAGAATTGTCTCATTTAAGTGCTATTTGTATTTGTTTTTGGGCGTTACAATTTTCACTAATTGGCTTCACATGTAATTAAATTGGAATAAGATATTTCTCCAATATTGACAACTGTATATATCCTTAATTTTCTTGGTGTGACTAATAATTAATGTTATGAGCAATCAATTAATTAAGATAGTTAGAGAATCATTATTTGATTTAGTGATAAAAACATTGTTCTTCGTTTGAGAGGTCGTGAAACTAAAATAGAGAGTTTTTTTTATAAATATTTAAATTTGAGCAGACTGACTCTTATTTTTATCTAAAAAAATTAAGGCAGCCGGAAAATTTGTGAGTGCTGGTATATACATTTTTTTAATTATCTTTTTTCATAGCAAATTTTAGACACAACTCACAACACGAGGGATTTTGATTTTTTTTTTAACTATAATAACCTTTTCTTTATTTAATGAAATTATTTAAAAAAATTGAACAAAGAATAAAAAAAAATGTTCTCAATGGATTGGACCGGTAAAAAAAAAAAATGAAAACTTCAATTATATAACTCAAGATCTTATCCTTGCGTTTAATGCGATCTAATTTCATATGAGAATAGAAAATATATAAATACAAGGTAAGATAGAAGAACCACTAGTATAGTAATGATAATTTACGTCTTTTTTATGAAGAAACGTATATTTAAATTTCGTAAAAAAAATATTTAAAAAATATAAATATTAAAATTAATAAAAAAAATTTATATATAAAAAAGTTAAGATATGTCAATGTCATTGTCATTGTCAAGGAAATTGTTTATCAAAAACACACATGTCACGCATGAAATTGACAAGCAATTTAAGATGCAAAGGGGAAAAAAAAATCACAAGATAAGAACACAGAAATTTGCCATAAAAATATATGTTACAACAAATAATATATAATTTTAGTATTTGATAATGACCATATTTCTTTTTTATTAATAATTCAAGATCTAAATTTCAAATGAGTACTTTGAAGTTCTATTTCTACTCATCAATAGAATTTTTAAGTCATTATTCTTTAAAAACAAGACTTTCATATTATTATACTTAATTTTCTAATTTGGTCGGATATTCATATCTTAAATTTAATTTTAGTTTTTTCCAATAGAAATAAGGTAAGGTAGAAATAAGATTTCATATTAATTCTAACTATTATAAAATAAAAAATTCTGAAAATTGAAACTTTTTTTCTAAGTTTGTAACCGCTGTCATAAATTTTAAACGATTTAATTTAAAAAATTGAGATTTAACTGATTGGAAATATTTTTTATTTATATTTTAATAATTGTATATATTATATTTTAAAAAAATTATGATATAAATATTGTATAAATTCATATAAAAAAAATATGCTCATGTAAATCTCTTTCTTTTTTCATAAAACGGTTTTTCAGAGCAAACACGTGTACTGTTTAGAATCCATCTAGACTGTCATGTCATGGCGCTTACTTTAAAAATTTGGGTCTCTACTTCCAGAGAATTTCGCTTTTGCTTTTTAACAATGAAGACCTGTTCTATAATCTAATACTAAGCTCATCTTTCCTTGTAAGTATTGGTCCACGAACACCGCGTCTTTGAAAAAAAAATCTCCTCTCTCGCTCACGTGGTCCCCCTGACCTGATTGCATTCGAGCGCGGTACACCCGAGAAAGGCATCGCATCTCCATCTCATCTCTCACCAGAATTCAAGTCAGCGATCCGCACTTCTTGCCAAACAGCAAATTTCGTTTTCTTTTCTGTATTCCGTACACATAAGCATCTCGCAGAAGTTATGAGTGTTTCCTGTTATGCGTCGAACAGCTTGCCCAGATACGATACGAGGCGATAAGCACGGGCAGTGTGGGGCCCGCAATCTCATCGTCGCGATGCCTGTTTGACCGCGCCATCATTGACAGCTGGTGTTTCGGACACGTGTCTCCTCACTATTCGTAGTATACAGCGGTGAAGCAGACCGTTTCGATTTTTTTTTTTTTTTTGCGTGCACAAGGTACACGACCTACCCCCACATCTTGATCCGATTGGTCCCACAGTACCTTTTCCAGAGTTGGAATCATACTTTGGACCGGGTTCACTTTAAAATTGTTAATTCCAATTTCCTCTGAACTGGAACTTCTCTTTTCTTTTATTATTATTTTTTAAATATTCTGAACTCGGTTTATTTTTGACGGTCGACACCGTTTGTACAAGAAGAATCCAACAAGATCAAGTCCACGAAAAAAATCTATGAGCCGCTCTGCGAAATTCTGAAAGTGGACCCCACAATTGTAGAAATTCCTCGAAGAAGTTGAATACTGGCGCTTACATTTAATTGAAGTCCGTCTATTGTCATCTAATTACCATGCTATCGGACTCCGTTCCCAATTTAGAGAGAGAGAGAGAGATAGAGGGGGCAAAAGAGGGACATAACAGAGAGATCTTCAGATTGTCTCGAATTCCTTGAATAGCTTGGGTTTCTGTAATCTCAATCTAGGTAAACCTTTCTCTTTGATCTTTTTCGTAATTTCTGACGAGGATTGATTTTGGTATTTCAATTTCTACAGCTTGCGATTGTATATTCTCCATAGAATGGATTTTACGGTTAGGGTTGGTATTTCCTACTCGTGATCTGGATAATCTGATGCGTGAATTTGTTTATTTCTTAATTGTAAATTAGGTTATTGTCTTGCTTGATTCTAGTTCGTTGTAGTTCTTGTCGGAAGTAGAAAACTAGGGATCAAAGTCAAATATATATTTGAAAGAATGAAGGTTATTTTTTGTGTTTGTTAATTCAGGTTAGGATTTTCCCCTAGGGAACTTTAGACTTGTATTTTTGCTAGATACTATGAACTAATTTAAATACGTGAGATCGTGCTAATTTGTTCCTTTATTCTATTATATTGTTGCTCTTGAAGAATGAAATTCATAATCAGTGGCACGCTTTTGTTGAAAATACCCTTTAGGATTAGTTATTTGTTTGTTAAATAAAGCCGTAACTTAACGCTCCTTGTTCTATCCTTTCCAATTGAGCTTTTCATAGAAAATTAGATTTTTTGTTTGTTAAATAAAGCCCTTCTTACGCCATGGATTGATTTTGTTCGGTTTTGGCAATCTAGTTGCCTTTCCTTATGCTTGGATTTATGCTGGTATCGGTTAAATGCTGTATTTGAATATTTTTATATGTTTTATTCGAAAATAATCTCTTCCTTTTATAAAATATTTTTGTAGGTTTTAAATTGTTTTTTAGTAGCAATTAAAGATGGTATTAAGACACCGGACCCGCTAGGCATTTTGCATAATTAATACCTCTTAAACTAAGAGAACTATCTCCTTCACAAATGATAAATCGTTCAACAGTATTTCAAAGAAAGTTCGTTTGTTTCTACTAGCCATATTGGCTAATTTTATGGGGTTAAAAGTATTTGGTATATTATCAGGATTAGATTAAAATAGGCATAGTAGTAGGATTATAAAAAAGTTTGGTGATGTTTGGCAAATACGATGCTACTGCCCCAGTGCCCAAGGACTTTTAAGAAAACACTGCCAGTACATATTTCCTCACATTTACATCGTAACTCATTTGAAAACTTGAACAGGAAAATCAAACCAGAACAGAAATACAAAAATGGCATCTAGGGAGGAGAATGTTTATATGGCAAAGCTGGCCGAGCAGGCAGAGAGGTACGAAGAAATGGTTGAGTTCATGGAGAAAGTTGCCAAAGCCTCTGATGCAGATGAATTGACTGTCGAGGAGCGCAACCTCCTCTCAGTGGCCTACAAAAATGTGATCGGGGCCCGTCGTGCCAGTTGGCGGATCATCTCCTCGATCGAGCAAAAGGAGGAGAGCCGTGGCAATGAGGCACATGTTGCAGCAATCAGGGAGTACCGTGGGAAGATTGAGGATGAGCTGAGCAAGATCTGTGAGGGCATTCTTGATTTGCTCGACAAGCACCTCGTGCCGTCTGCGACTGCAGCTGAGTCGAAGGTGTTCTACCTCAAGATGAAGGGAGATTACCACAGGTAATATTGAAAACTTGTTCTTTGCTGAGGGATTCATTTGGCGGTGCCTCGAATGTGAGGTTCGGGGAATGCTACAAGTGACAATTTTTATTGAGTTGTCTGGAGTTATCACTTGAATAACTTGTTTAGTTCTCAAGTTTTTCTAGTTGCTAGTCAGAAATTTAACAACAAGACCAATGTCAGCTCTTTGTTAATGATGAGCAGAAAATGGTTTGGACTGATTAAGGTGCTGCGGTTATAAGCTTGTTCCAAAGGCCCAAGATAGATTAAGTTGAGCCTCACTGTACATGAATGTGTTCCTCAGAACATTGAAACATTATGTGTCCTTAGCAAAGCTGTTGTCTCTGGGTCTCAACTTTCTTTTGGTTAGAATGATGATTGTGCCATTTGATATGGTATTGAGTTTTCATTTTCCCACTTGTCTTTTTTCCCAAATGGGCACAGCTTACTTGCTTAGGATTAGAAATAAATGATTATAAACATGTTGGTTTTGTATTAGGGTTCATTTTTATGCTTTACATTCCAAATGGTCAGAGTTCAGTCGTTTGGGATTTAGTTTAGTAATTGAGGTTATACTAAGAATTGGAAACTGCTTGCAGTTTCTTCTGTGTTGATTATTCTCTTGTGATTGTTCAGGTACCTGGCTGAGTTCAAAACTGGTGCTGAGAGGAAGGAGGCAGCTGAGAACACAATGTTGGCTTACAAGGCAGCTCAGGTATGTTTTCTTTGATGCACACTGCCACACACACACACACAGAAATGTTGTGATAATACATTATATACAGTATATTTGAAAGACTGCAATGTATCAAAAAGTTAACATCGAGTTTAGTTTAGTTGCATGAAATGAACATTTGGTGGGAAAAGGTTAATGTTGAGTTAAAGTTTACTTGCATGAAATGAGCATTTGGTGGGGAAGTCGTCCTGCCTCATGTTCTTTATAAATACAACTGTGTCCAATAATGCTAGCAGAATATAATTGTACTAGGAAGGTCCTGAGGGTTTGTGCCTTGTTAGTATCTAAAATTTTGGCTTCTGTTTTTGTAGGATATTGCTCTGGCTGAGCTGGCACCAACCCACCCCATAAGGCTTGGTCTGGCACTCAACTTCTCTGTATTTTATTATGAGATCCTTAACTCCCCTGACCGTGCTTGCAGTCTTGCCAAACAGGTATATCTTAGCTTGTTTTTTTTTCATATAAACTCTGTGCAATTCTGGAATGAAAGAGTCAATTTTTTTTTATTTTTTGTGAACTACCTAAGTAAATTCTTCTGAAGTTGAGTCAATGTTTTTACTCCACTATATCAGATTTGAGTTTTCTGAAGTTCATTATATGGTCTTATGGCCAAATTTGGATTTCTGGATCTTGAGCTCGTCTCACTTGTACCTGAATTAGTTTTGTAGATGTACAAGTACTCAAAAAGAAAAAAAAAGAAAAAATGGAAATGTCTATGACTAGTTGTAGAGATCTGTAGACCCGAACTATGTATAGTTCAAAGCTGAAATTATTGGTTCTCTAATGCATTGGTCTCATTTTTGGTTTAAACAAAACAGGCATTTGATGAGGCTATCTCTGAGCTAGATAGCTTGGGTGAAGAATCATACAAAGACAGCACCTTGATCATGCAACTTCTTCGTGACAACTTGACTCTTTGGACTTCTGACACCACGGTATGAAGAAATATTTTCCTAATTAATTATGTTCCTTTTTACTTTTTTTGAAGTTAACATTAAATGAGGTTCATTAATTTTGTTCCTGGGAATGACAAACATCAACTTTGCTTGATTGTTTAGAGATTTTAGAATGGTACATCCTGTCTAATCATCTCCGGTCACCCTGACATCACTTATTGGTCCAAATTGGGTGTCTTCAGGATGGTTGATTTGGATCTCGATTGATAATTTTCCAGCTGAAGAGATTTGCTTGTGTTAAAAACACATTTTTCTATTTCTAATGTTTATTTTTTGTTTCACGTCGGAATACAACAGGAGGATGTTGGAGAGGAGATCAAGGAAGCACCTAAAGGGGAGGGAGAGGGGCAGTGAGGCAATATATTGTGTGTTATGTTGCCTTAGTTTGTATTAGCGGGAATTCAATGTGTTGCTTGGAGATTCGAGGTTTAACCTTTTTTTAATGGTTTGCTGGTGAATTCTCTTCCATGCTGGTTTTATGTTATAATAATTTTACTATTTATTTTTCTCGGAGCTATGTTTGTTGTTTCTTATTGTAGTTTTTACTGTTCAGTACATGTTTAGGTTGTTTCTTTTAAAGTCTAGATACCTATGTTGTCTGATTGGTTTCACCGGCACGCCACATGTTTTATGGTTTGCCGGTTAAATCAGTAGCAGATACATAGCATATGCTGTTCTTTAATAAATGCATGATATAGTTGGGAAGTATGTGATTTGTAAATGATCTTGCTTTCCTGGTAAGGAGTCTTTGAATCTTTATAGGAGCCAAGTAACCTCTCTGAAATAAGAGGAGCATTTCAATATTACAATCTACGTACTCCTAAAACTTTTTCTTTTCTTTTCTTTTATGTTTTGGTTGAAACACCAGTGATTCTAAACACGATTGCATGTTTTTGGCTCCACATCTCACTCAGGTAGTGGGACCCAAGTGGGGCACCTCTCGGATTGTCAGTTTTGAGTTCCAAAACTGTTTGACTTTCTGAAAAGAAAAATGTTTGTATTGACGGATGGTTTTTATTTAATAATTATCGACTTGAATCAGCACAGGGTATTAATCGTGGAAATGTGATAAACCATCTCATTCACACATCCCAAAAATCAATGAGATGGATTCGATTTCTTTCCATTCCAAATCGGTGTGAATAAAATTGAATTTTTATTAATTATTTTTTTGAATTTTTAAATGAAAAAAACTAATTCATTACATATTTTAATATCATGTTTATATGCATTATAAAAGTTGTTCAATCTTACTTGTGTATACATGAGGAGCTTGCAAAATCGACGTACCAAAATTACCACATTTTTTTCCCCATCTCCCCGTTTTTTATGCATGTGCAATTAAAAATTATAATAAGATACATCCAAATTTTCCATTGATGATATTTGGCATTGAATCCCTCAATTAATTTTACACTAAGTGCAATACCTCAATTAATTCTTTTCACCATTGGAAACTAATATTCCTTCTTCCATTGTAGAGCTGCAAAATGATATTAACAAATAAATAGCAAGTGAAATGCAACTTCACAACTTTGAATAAGATTACAAGAATGTTAATTGCCAGAGGTTGCGCCATTCTTCATGCCATTAACTTCATAAGACTTAACATATTACCTTTAACATACATTTTTTACACAAAAGTAGAGAGTTCCATTCATAAAAATTGATCAAATCTTTGGATGTTTTAATTATTTTAGAACAAGTTAAACCATTATAACGGGTTTTCTTCAGACTTTGGAGACATCCGACTCCACTTTAACGGGTTGTAGCATTGCCAAAACAGGGCGGGTGCAACGCAACTCTAATTTCTATCGAGTTCCATCATCCATACTATGCATTATTATTTTTTTTAAGATAAAAATGAGAATCAAATAATTTAAATTTAAATGGTTATAAAGAATCACCCATCCGAATTTCTAATCTATGATCCCTACAATACGAAAAATATTATCTTTGCCACTAGACTAAAAGCTAATTCTCCGTGCCGCATTATTGAAACTAAAGCAGACATTAACCTTAGGAAATTTCTGGGAAATTACCAAAAGAGCTCTTATCAACAAATTGCTAGAAGATGTCCCTACTACACTTTGAAAAAAAATAAAATTGAAAAAGGTTGGCATTTGTGCTTTAATGATGTGATTAATTGCGAAACAAAGAACATATGCTTTTCTTAAATTGTGCACTACTGCACTTTAATAATATATAGCTGGTACATGAAATTTTCAAACAAAATTTGAGTGAAAAGATTTCTATTTATATAAAGAAGATTAATTTTATCAATTATTTCTGATTCTTAATCTCTATTTTAACATAGAATTAACTAATGGTAACGTCACTTTTATTTTTTTTTGAAAAATTTCTCCAAATATATTAATCTTTTTTGAAAATATTGAGAATTTAATGGTGTTCTTGCATTTTATAAAAATAAATTTTCTGAGGCCATTGACAAGTTGCCTTTAATTGATAATTTATAAGAAGTGGTGGTGATGCTTTCTAGACCTAAAATTTTGCCAAGGATTCCTTACTATTATAACTTAATGGTTTGCTTTATATCCGAATCTTTTTTTTTTTGAATAATTAACACCTCTTGGTTTTGTCCTTGCTTGATAAATCATTTGATAATCTTTCTTATCCTTGAGATAATATTTGCGTTTGACTTTATTGTTTTTTGATTGGATACCCCTATTTCTAATGAGATAATGAGTTGGTATATTTTGCATTTTTTTTAGTATAAAAATTGGGTTTTATATATTATGATCCAGTTCATTCGATCTATATGATGATTTGCTCAAATTAGAGTAAATTTTAGTGTGTTCTTAAACTCACTAAGATTTTTTATGAGATTAATTCAAAAATTAATTAAATCGACTTCAAATGATAAATTTAAATCATTGAAATCAATCTACATAATGAGTACTATATTTATTATAAAATTTTAAATTCATTTAGTAAAAACTCAAGCGTACAAAAAAATGAATATTTCTGAACTATTTTCAGGCGTTCATTTCTTTTTTGTCATTTTTTTAACCACTTGATTTTACACTAAATAAAATTGAAAATTAACAATTTTAGCATATAAATGTATCAACTGTTGGGTACGAGACAAAATACAACTTCTTAATCGCTAAATAAGGTGATAAATTACTTAAGCACTAAGCAAGGTGATATGTTTCTTAGCTGCTAAAGAAATGTGATATGTTACTTGACCGCTAAGTAATGACATAGTCGTAAATATTATTTTTTAACCATCAAGTAATGACAAAGTTGTAATTTTTATGAATTAGATTTCTTCACCCCTAAAAAATCTCTAGCATATATAAAAAAGATAAAAAGAGTCTAGACACTCTTGTAAGAGTACCACAGAAAAAGCTTAGTCTTAAGCTTATAATTCTCCTTTTAATACAACAGTATGCCGACGGGATTTTTGGTTTTTCACCATCCGTCTGGTTTTTCACAATTCTAGTGTCTTCTCTCTCTCTTTCTTGCTCTATTTTATTATTGTGTTGTGATATTGTTGGCTGTCTCGGAACTTTACATCAATGATGAAATAAATCGATTTAAATAGTTTGAATTTATTGTTTGAAGTCAATTGAATAGATTTTTGAGTTAAAGTTATCAAAAAATTCAATGTATTTAAACTCATCTTAGCTTTGCTCAACAAATTAACATCAAATGTGCTTTAAAAAATTCCTTTAATTTAGATTGATGTAAATTTAATCAGTTCATTTTGAAACTGCATCAATCAACAATCCAGTGACGGAGGCACATATACAATTATAGGTGCAAATGACACCACTGGTTTTTTTCAATTGTCTTTGACATTTGATTAGATGGTAACATATTTATGCTGATATTTGTTATTTCTTACCAATTTGAACCCACAAACATTTTAATTGATTTCTCACTATTGACCCCACAATATCCTGAACAGCTGGACCAATGAGAAATAAAAAAAATTTCTTTTTACTTTGTAATGGGATATTACTATCATACATCCTAAATTATAGAATAAACTAAGATATATCCTCTAGAGTCTAGACACGTTTACTTATAGGCTGTAGTTTTTTGTTGATAAAAAGAGTTAAAGAAAATTATGAAATATTCATGCACTTGATTTATTAAACTTCAATAGACCATCTAAAATTATGAGACAAATATACATTATGGTTCACAATAATTTCTGAAAAACATGTCTAGTAATCTATCTAATTCCAACACCCCCCCCCCCCCCCAATGCGCCTCTTGCTATTCTTCTCTACTAACCTATAATCACTTCTCTCTTCTTTCCCATGTATTCTCCTCTTCCAAAAAATTGAAATGGCCAACAAAATATTACACTTTTGATTTTTTTTTTTGGAGAAAATAAGAGTTTATAGCCTCTCTATGCTGGTATCAAAGGGTATTAATCAATGCTTACAGCTTATTTGTCTCACTATTTGAATTTTGAGCATTTTAGTAAATAGGGGTCTTTTTTGAAACAAAAATTGAAGCAAATGCAAACTTTTATTGTTCTATAATTTCAAAAAACTATGAGAATTCTATGAAACTTGGGAATTTAATAAAAAGCTTGTTATACTTGTGTGGTGGTGTTATGAATTTAAAGCCGAGTAAGGAAATGATGTTATGATTTTTTTTTTTTCCTTCAAATCTGAACCAGGTTCACAACTGAAAGTTGAAGTTCAATCATGAAATTTGAACTCTTATTTTAGATAAATACAAGTACAAAGATAATTTATCTTGTTCAGATTTTATTTCTATTTTAACATAGTAGTAGCACCAATTAAAAATTTAAGAGTGATTGCTTGAAAGATATGATTTCAATGTTAGTTCTATAAATCATGAATTGACTATTTGACTTAATTTTTGTTTAAAACTATTATCCTTTTTCTTCTCATTTCATATATCAAAAAATGGAGAAATTTTTAAAAATAGAAGGAATTAGAGCATCTCAAAATCCATCTCCAGAATCCAAGAGAGTTTGAGTAGAATCTTTCAATGGCCAAGCGATACACATTGGGGGTCACATTATTGCACTATTTTAAATTTTATTTCTAATTTATCCTCCTTGCTACATGTTCTTAAATGGGTTGGAAAGAAAGGTTCAAAACAATAGCAAAGAACTGAAGGAAATTGTCTCAAAAGATTTCTTCAAAACTTTGTCTTTATTTTTTGTTTATTTTTCATGAAGAATTTGTTGGGTCTAACAAATGAGCTTTCTTTAGCCTTGCATTGCAAAGATCAAGGCATTTTAAATGCCATATCACTAGTTAGAATGACAAAAATGCAACTACAAAAGATGAGAGATGAATGATGTGAATCTATTATTGATGAGGAGGCATATAATTTTTCAACAAGGCATGAAATTGAGATATCCGAACTAGATGATAGATATCTTGCACTTGGCAAATCTTCGTGCAAAGCTCCAGAAATTTCACATCTACATAGGTACCACATTGAGATATTTTGTACCATTTTAGATATGTAACTCCAAGAACTCAACAACCGATTTGATGAGACAAACTCCAAACTGGTTCTTTGTATAGCATGTTAGAATCCTAGAAACTCATTTAAAGCTTTTGACAATGAGAGATTAATAAGATTGACTATATTTTATCCACATGATTTCTCCAAAACTGATCTTTTAACCTTGCCATAGCAACTAGAATGTTACATTAAAGATGTTCGATCAAACGCTAGTTTTTAAGGATTGAAGGGAATAGATGATCTATGTAGAAAGATGATACATACTCGACGGAATCTACTAATATGTGATCAATGGATAAATGATTGTTTGGTAACGTATATTGAGAGAGAAACTTTTGCAAATATTAGTAATGAATTTGTCATGTATTATTATTAAGATATGGGATCTAGTAGATTCAAGTTAGCAAAAAAAAAGAAAAAGAAAATAGAGTGTTAAAACTTTGTATTTTGTTAATGAAGCAACTATACCTCTTTTGTGTTTTAATTAAAATTAAACTTAATTTAATTTTAGTTATTTATTAATTGACACCACTAAGTTATATTTTTGACTCCGCCACTTCAGCAATCACTAATTAATGTATTCCTCCAAAGGATATATTCCATTGAAATGACCATACTAATATAAAAAATATATACACATTAGAAAAGGGAACTTTATAAAGGCTAAAAAGAATCAATTTGCGCAGTAAATAAAAAAAAAAGGCACCATTTTGACTAAGGGAAAAGTGTGGTTATATGATGCGGATGCCATTGGCTTTTTTGCTGTCCATACTCCATAATATTTGAAGAGGAGATTTAAATGTATTCATTTTTTTTTTGCCTTCATTATATCTCTATTTTTTAATTTATTAATAATATTTTTTTAAAACTAAAATGTTAAAATAAAATCATTAGATGTGATCTATATTACATTCTATTTATGTACATAAAAAAATTGATATTTTAGCTTTTATTTTATATGAATCAATAAGTTAAAAAAATTATTCACATTAGTGCATTTTTTATATGCTCTTGATGTCAAATAAAATAATATCGAAATATCATATTCTTTTATATGTACATAGAGAAAGTAATATAGATCACATCTAATATTTTTATTTTTATAGTTTAATTTTTAAATTAGAGTTATTAGAAAATTAAAAAATGGAAGCATGATGGAGGCACCAAAAATATAGGCATTTGAACTCTCATCATATTTGAATAAGGATAATTTTAGCATATATTTAATTTTTACAATATATATTTAAAAAAGGGTGAGGATCCCTTGATAATTATTTAGCCTTACAACTTTGACAATGAATTTTTAAATAATTTCAAAAGAAATCTTAAAAATAAAAAAAAATACAAACATATTTTTGAACTTATAGATTGATTGTGTTTCAAATCTCATATAATTTAAATATCATTTAGTATTTTATCAAAAATCATTAAAATTACAAGATATTTACAACGATTTGTATTTAATGATTTTTGATAAAATATTAATTGATACTTAAATTATATCAAACTTGAAAGACAATCAATCTATTAGTTTAAGAATATGTCTATAATTTTTTTTCCTTTTTTTTAAGAATTTTTAAAAATTATGTATATGACTTAGTTCAACTCTTGGTAATCTTTGTGAGCGTGTTGCCCTCTGTCTAGAGGTGACAATTAGATGGGTTGAGTCGGATCAATTTGATTTTGGAGAATTATTCAATCATGATCAGATTAGTTCAAATCGAATCGGATTTTCGGGTTTTAGATAAATCGGATCGAGTTCTAATCAGTATGAATGAAAAGTGTTGGGGGGCACAAGTTGGACTGAATCAAGTCGGATCAAATTTCGAGTCATCCGATTTTAGATCATATTTACATCTCGAATCATCTCAAATTGAATTTGAATTAGTTTGACTTTTCAAAAACAACAACTTAGATCAGATTAGGTCAAACAAATCATTTGAACCAGATTAAATTTTGTCATCTCTACCTCCACCAGTACATCTATTCTTTAATGATGTTTCATTTATTTGAGTGATTAATTAAGAAATAATAAATCAAATATATCTAATAACTCAAGTTGTATCAAATTTATTGCAGAACTTACCTAAACTTTGGAATAATATTCTACAATTTTATTTTATTTTTAAATTTAGATAACTACTATTTGTCACTGCTGCCAAATAAATATGTTCATATATACCTTTTTCATTGATTATCATTATTTTTTGTTGTAAAATGGCTATAGATTTCTAACTTCCTTTTTCTCTTTTATTTGTGATAGGATTACATGTTTAATTTTTTTGGTGCATTAGACATTTCGCAAATATTTGCATGCTCTCTTTTTCATTTTTTTTCACTTTTGTATTGATGCTTTATAAAATAAACTAAAGTGCCAAACAACTATAAGGTTAAAAAGTTCTGAAAAAAAAATGCTAATAACGAGATATCAGTATACATATATATAGTTAACAAAACAAAATTTGAATTTTGATAGGAAAAGTTGGGTGAGAGTTAATTATGGAAATTAAGATTTTAGGAGGGGAATATTGAAAAATGTCAAATGTACTGGCTGGATTAATCCACTGATGACTCATGCTTCGTTTTAGATTGACAACGAACGAAACAAATAAAACAAGATTATGCTTTTTTGAGTGAGAATAAATGAACAATATATAGTGGAAATAAAGTGGTGTTCTATGAATATATATATGGTGCAAAAATGGCGTCTTCATCAATAGACTGCATACATGAACCATGCATGGTGCATCTACCACCTCTCTTTCACTCTTCTTTGGTGAATTAACGGTGCAGCGTAACCTATTATCTGTCCAATCACATTAAAATTCGTATAAAATAAATCTCAAAAACACTCATATAATCTAACTATCTGTTCATACACCGTATAACACAGTGCTGCATAACAGAAGATGAGAACCCTTCTTTTTCTATATTGGTGTTTTGTTACCTAAGTTACATGCTTGCTAGGTGCAGAATCCTAATAGCCAGAACCAGATTCTGACAAGGTGCATATAATATGGGCCCATTTTGGTGCCCTTTTTTGGGAATTTTTCATTATGTTCTTGAAAGGTTCCTAATGACCATTAATTGATAAGTTGTTTTAATATATATTATTCTTGGTTGATATGACATAAACTTTGAAATGATGTACCCCAAATTAAGATCAACATGTATGTCAACTTGAGAATGATGTACTCAACTTTATATATGATTGATTGTGCAAGGAGTACTTGAACTCCAATTTTATAATATCAACAAATTATTACATATTAAAAAAATTATTCTTACATCTTATAATTTCTACTCTTTATTTACACCTGTAAAGATTTTAAAATTATATGTATTTATATCTAGTATACAAAATAGTTATTATATTTTTCTATTTTGAATGATCACAAAAGGAGTTTTAAGTTAACAATTTTGTTGAATAAGTAAAAATATAATTTCTAAAATTTTTATTACTGGTAATATAAACCATAAACACTTTTGTTGTCAAGTATAAATACTTTTAAAAAAAATAACACATATCTAGGATACCAAGTATACAATTATTGTTCCTCTATTAAATTTGGGATTAATAATTGCATGATTTTTGTTTTTTGTGGTATTAAGCAATGGGATATAGTTTTTTGTTTCCTGCATTCTAAATGTAACTCTTGCAATGTTCAGTTGCCTTTGCAATTAGCAATTTCCTTTTAATTTGAAATAATTTTCTATTTAAAAAACTTGAATTAATCTTCTAATGTGAATTCTGAATACTTGATATTAACTTGGAAAAACAGGCTCAATGGGACAGGAAAAGGGGGAAAAAATGACCATTTAGACCCATTCTCTGATAAGAAAAATTTTAGAGAGATATCATCATTGATACTATCACGACTTTGTCATTCAAATTAATTGAGTTTTTATTCATGTTAATGATTTTATTATATAATTTATTTTATACATTATTTTTGTTACTCAATTAAAATACCACTGATTTAAATAATAGTCCACTTAAGTTGAATAATAAAATACTTTACAAATAAGTTACATAAATAAAGTCATTAACATGAATAACAAAGTAGATACCGATGAAAATATCAATAACAATATCTATATATCAACTCTCAAATAATAATTGTGGAACCTGCGCTGCACAACAAAACCAGATTGAAATTATGAAATATTGAAAATTGAAAATCCAAAAAGTATTGATAATCTGGCATTTAATTCTGACTGAATATTCCCAAACCTTTTTTTTTTTCTATTTTGGGTATATGATACTTGGTGTAGGTTGCCTCCTCCAGATAGATTTTCTTGGATTAATAAATAAATAAATGAATAAATATCTTGCCATTTAATTAACAGCTTTGTTATTCGGTAATTGGAATAATATAATAAATAAATATCCATAAGTTTGACTGCTTGTTATTCGGTTATTGGAATATGCCAAATGTTTTGTGTGATGTCAACTTTTTTTTTACATTTAATTATGTCTAATTTAATGGACCTATTTAGATTTTTCAATTTCTTGATAAATATATTAACATATAACTAAATGTTAACATAAATTATAGTTCTTTGATAAACTGACAAAATTTTTAATTTCAGAAAAAAAGGTGAAATAAGTACCTTTGAATATTTCTAGAAAAGAAAGCGTTTTCTAAACTAGCACAAGATGAACCCTAATTTTCTCAAAGTGCTTCAACAAAATTTTTGTTTATGTTAAATTATATTGCTTCAATTCGCAAGAGGCATTATGTTTGGAAAAAAATAAATAAATAAAAGAAAAAACAACATGAAAGAAAAAGAAAATTTGGCAGTATGGTATAGTGTAGCAGAAGATATGAATTTCTTAGAATAATATCCATTCCAACAAAAATATAATAACCACTAAAAAAATGCTGAATTGAGAAAATCATAACAAAAATTACACGTTTTGGGGGTTAAATTGTAACCCACTTTGGATGATAGATATTCCATGAACTTATAATAAAAATTCACGCGGATATAAAGTAATTAAGAAAAGTGAACTGTTCTTTTCTATTTTTGCACTAATTTTAAGTTACCCCAAAAATTTTACAAGATATTATTTGTACTAAGAACCTCAGGTCTTGATCTTCTGCTGTACAACACTGTATTGTACATAACGTATGGATGACTTTATTATAGAAGATTTTTTTTAATTTACTTTGCACGAATTTTAACACGATTGGATAAATAATATGCTATGATGTACGGTGCAGCACAACGGAATATATGTATCCCATGAACCTCTCTTGACGCACCTTTTAGAAGTTTTGTGCCTTATCACAATTATCCCCTTCTTTTTGCTTATTATTTAAGCAGCCTTCATTGTCAATCTCTACATGAGCTGCCTACTCTATAAATCAGAAATCAGAAACCTCTCTCTTTCTCTTTATATAACCTTGTTTTGATTTGGCAAGAGGATATCTTTAGAGGTAGATGTATCCTTCATTGAGAGGGATGGATGCGGATGTGGTAACGTTGGTATCTCGGCAAGGCAGGGAATTGCAACGGTACAGTAGTAGCGGTGGCCGCATTGTTGTCGGGTTAGTGTTCTTGAAATTTTTTAACCAAATTGAACCTCTTTTTCTTCTTGAAATACATAAGAACATAGATAGGATCTTTATAGGAAGATTTAAACAAATTTATTAGGTTAGTACATAATTCGTAATTTCGCATACTGACGATCTCATCTCTGAAATATGCCACAGGTGCATTCCATACAGAGTAAATGGCAAAATTTCATGCTCAGATGATATAGATAAAGCCATGGAGGTTCTTGTAATAAGCTCCCAAAAAGGACATGGCATGATGTTTCCTAAGGTACATGTGCTATTTCAATTTTTCTATGGGTCAAATTGTGATGTAATATTAGACAAGTCCTAGTAAAAGTTTAATACTGATTTTACCATCTTCATCTTTGTATCTTCTTTTAGAATTTTTTTTTTTTTTGTAAGATCTTTCTCAATATTTTCTGATGACAAAGACTGTCTTTAGATTTGAATAAAAAGAAAATAAATTTTAAGGTTTTCATGGACCAAGGACTACTGGGCTGTTATATCAATGGACCTAAAATAGTTAGTCTTACAATGCACCACAGAAAACTAAAAAT
Source organism: x Bolboschoenoplectus mariqueter (assembly GCA_037678475.1). Classification (NCBI taxonomy): domain Eukaryota; kingdom Viridiplantae; phylum Streptophyta; class Magnoliopsida; order Poales; family Cyperaceae; genus x Bolboschoenoplectus; species x Bolboschoenoplectus mariqueter. The sequence continues at coordinate 3,167,070 of CM075266.1, read as the reverse complement.
ATACAAACCTGTGTATCACAATTGATGGAGAAAGATGTTAAATTAAACCATGTGTAATATTGGCAGGGAGGATGGGAATTGGATGAAACTGTAAAACAAGCTGCATCAAGAGAGGCTTTGGAAGAAGCTGGTGTTCAAGGAAAAATTGAGGTTAGTTCTGTAAATATCTTAGTATAATAATACCTTGCATTTTTATTATTGGTCTTAATGATAATAGAGAAATTATTTTTGTACCTTTTATATGCACACAAAAAATATTTATACTAAACAGATAATTTATTTATACCTAAATTTACAAGTGTTCATAGTTAATATATAAAATATTTATTACTTTTTCTTTTCTATATGATCATTGAAAATTTGTATTCCACAAATATAAGTACGACTTAAATAACTTTTAATTCTAATAATATAAAGTATAAACACTTTTATCATTAAATATAAATATTTTTTGAAAAAATATAAATACATTGAATATAAAATAAGAGGTAAAATTATCACTCCTCATGATAATCAAGCAAATAATCAATCAATTACTGTGATGTCAATGCAGAGAAGGCTAGGCAAATGGAATTACATGAGCAAAAGCCATAACATACTCTATGAAGGAATTCTTTATCCTTTGAATGTAACGGATGAAATGGCTGATTGGCCTGAAATGCAAGTGCGCAAGAGAAAATGGGTACAAATTTTACCATTTCCACCTTTTTTTTATATAAGGACTACCGTAACTTCAGCATTTTTTTTTTCAAATATCTTTTATGAGACTTAAACTTGCATCTCTCCGTAAAGAAACAAGATCTTTACTTGATTTAACTTCTCTTCATATAATGTTAATATAGATATCTGTTCTGGTACTGCTTATCAGGTTGCGGTGTCAGAAGTGAGAGAGGGATGCCCGCACCAGTGGATGATAGAGGCATTGGAGAGACTTTTGAATAGAATCAAGAGGCCTTTGAAGATGAAAAGAACCTCGTCTTGCGCCTTTTGAAACAATTAGTGATTATGTGGTAGAAAGGAAGCACCGAATCACACCCGAGCGACTGTCTCTTCGGTGTTGCTCAGAGGACTGTTTTCTTAGTTAGGTGTACATATTTTGTAGGTTTACTTTTCGCTCTCTAGAAGAAAATAATGAGGAAAAATGCAAAGACTTGAATAGTTTTAAGAATTAGTAACTACATATATACTATGTATGTTTGATTACATAAGAAATTTAAGAAATGCAAGCTTCCAATCATTTATGAGATCATTTACTGGTTCAATTGTGATCTAATACCAGAGAATTGAAAAACTCTGAATCATTTATTAGGAAGAACATACGATGAGAAATTACTGGCAGATACATAGAGTCTGTAACTACAGTATTATGACATTAAATAAACAGCTATTACAAAATTATTTTTTGTAGAACAATTCAGAGACCAAAATAGGTAAATTAGAGTGGCAAAAAGAAATGAGGTTCATATGCATAAATTCAGGACTTTTGAGGGGTGACATATGAAAATGTCAGTATATAATGTAAGTTTGAAAAAATATAGTTCAAATCATACAATTAACCCTTCAAAACCAAATGTTTCTTTTGCTCTGAAGTTAGCTGTATATATGTTGATACAAGCTAAAAATTATTGATAGGAAAATTTGAAGTCATTTTCACCTCCTCAGTAATAATTCATGAATTACCAGCTGATGTAAACATTGCTATATCAACTAGAATGAACAAATTAAACCAGTGTTTTGCTCTATGAATTTGGAACGAACAAAAAATATTGTAGTGTAACTAAGAAAGTTCCCAAATTAATATCTCTAAATACTTTTTGGAATAATTTCAGAATTACATAGATCTCTAATTAGCAATAACTACAAAATTAGATGCAACACAGAAGCAAAATTAGATGGTGCTATAAAAGTTGTATACAAGTTGGAACAGCAGTTACTGTGTCTACACAGACCTACGTACCAGTAAAATGCACACTCTATAAACTCTGAACCGACTAAAATTATCCGTTTCAAGCATATAACTCAAGCACATACAAAATGATATTGCTCATCGAAACCACCATGAAAATGAGATCATGTGTGTTCATCGGGCCTACTAGCTAAACAAAGCTCATGCAACTCATTCAAGATCCACTCCTCGCCGGTACGTCCCCCTAATACCAGAATCCTAGTTCCCCCGACGACACAAGTGCTATGTCCCCAAGCAAATTTTGGTGCTGTTCCTGGCACATTAAGCACTCGCCAAGCCGGCTTATCCTCTCCTGGATCGAGCAAAAATAGCTGAACTGGAGAATGAAGGCCGGCTATTGATCCCCCAAAGATGAGGATTCGTCCACACGGCAAACTCACTGCGACATGGTCAAGTCTAGGAGGCGGTGCCACCCCCTCAAATCCGTTAAACTCTAGTTGCCTCCACCTCGGCTCACTTTCCTCTAAATCCATTGTGTATGCATCGCTCGAACGTAAGCTGAGGGACCCGCTCTTAGCAAGACCGCCAAACATCATGATCTTGTTGTTGTCATAGACTGAAAGGGTGTGCCCGAGCCGGGATGGTGGAGCCCAGGAGGTATGTACCTCTCGCCACGTGGGCCGCTCTTTTGTCATGTCGAGTAGGAATGTGTCATTCAATAGTGTGCCTGTGTTGGTGCACCCACCCGAGACGACAAGCTTTGATCCATTGTCGATTGTGCATGAGCTGTGCCAGGATCGTGGCAACGGCCTTGTGTTAGTTCCACCCTCACAAGCCGTTGTAAGCTCCTGCCAAGAAGGTTGTTGTGCATCGAGATCGAGGACAAAAGCATCGTTCAATGGCCCGTTACGGCCACACCCTCCAAACACCACCAACCATGAGCCATTTAGGCTAGATAGTGTGTGGCCCCACCTACCAGGTGGTGCTGAGGTCACTTTGACACGGTGCCACTCCGGGCTCACTGCGTCAAGATTCAATACAAATGTGTCATCCATTGGTTGCATGTCAACTCCTTCACCTCCAAACAAAACGAGCCGGTTACCGACTGCACATGCACTGAAGTTGCACCTAGATGGCTCCACCCGACCACCAACCGTGAATTTGTTCCATGTGGCAGCCTCTAATGTGGTAAGTTCCCTAGCCAGCCGGCCCCAACCGAGTCGCCTTGTACTTGGTTCTAACCGGACAGTCATATCTCTACCCCAGGCATTCTGGCACACGACTTTCCTTAAGTGCTCGTTCTTTGTTATTTGGAGCATTCGTGTACAAACAGACCCGACCGAAGCGACATCCCGAGGTGTCAACCTTGATAAGATGTTATGTGCCAGCACTTCATCAGAGAGTTGAAAAATCCTGCAATAATCTTCATCTCCATCAAGCAAGTCCCCTTCTTCATAATCACACACCGGGATGATGTCCATTTTGCTCGCCACATTGTCAAGAATTTCTTTCCTAAAAGCCGGGTACGAAAGTCTCGAGCAGTCGAGGTCTGTTTCAGAAAACACTTGTATGCCAATGAAATGGGTCACAATCGGGCCTTCCCGAATTGGGATCACTCTAAGATGGTTAAGTACCGGTGTTCCATCCTTGCGGAAGTTTAGTAGATCCCCTTGGAACTCAGCTCCCTTATCCAGGCATTGCCGGATCTCCGACACAGTCGTGGGGTCGACTAACGGGTGTCGCCTTCGGGCCCGTGGATCTCGGAATTGCAAGAATCGGCTAAAATTGAGAAAAATGAAATAAAGAACATATAATTACTTTGGGAAATTAATAGTTCAATTAGTATCAGTATATAATAGATTAAAATCAAACAAACTATGCACCAAGTATTCAGTGATCAGTATTTTTTTTTAACTAAGCACAGAATAATTCGCATTAAATCAGGTGCAAATAATTGTTGATAAAACTAAAAAGATTGAAAAGAGATAAAAAGAAAAAGAAAAAGAAAAAAAGACAAGACTCAATCCTCACCAATTGCGGCCAAGCGCCTCCTCTGCCCGGTATCCCGTCGCCGACTCGAACACCGAATTCACATAGATTATTGGAAAATCAGGCTCCAGTGCATCACAAACCACAAATGACGACGGCTGATTCGGGTAGTAGCAGAGATCAAATCCATTTTTATTCTCTCCTTCCTCTTCACTTTCTTCTTCTTCTTCTTCTTCTTCCTCTGTTTCCATGTCATCGGTTCTGCCACCGATCTCCATTTCCATCACAGGCGAGACCGAGCGCTTGTGCCTCTTCGCCATGACCTGGTCATACTCGTAGCATTCTTCCCCTCTCTCTTCTTTCATCTCCTCTCGTTAAATTTTGTTTCAGTTTTGTTTCTCTTCTTTTTCCTTTTGTGTTTTTGAACTCTGCATCTCCTCCTCTGCATTCAAGTTCTCCCATGTGTTGGTTTAGTAATCTAATATAGGGATTTGGTTTTGAGGGAAATTACAGGAATGCCATTGGAAATATCTAGATGGTCATATGGGGAAAGCTAACCAACATGAGTGAAACAGCGCCACAGAAAATGGAAGCATATTATTATACAAAGTAATATGGACAAAGGGACCCATTAATTGTTGCATTATTAAATATAATTATTATAAATGCAAAACATAATATAAAGTTTGGTGAATTTTAATTTTTGAGTTAACATGGAGAAATGGGCCATTTAATTGTTGCATTATTATTAAATATAATTATTATAAATGCAAAACATAATATAAAGTTTGGTGCATTTTAATTTTTGGAGTTAACATGGACAAATGGGCCATTTAATTGTTGCATTATTATAAAATATAATTATAAATGAATGATGTAAAATATAAGGTTTGGTGGATTTTAATTTTGAGTCACTAATGAGGTTGAGGTTGAGGTTATGGAAAAGTATTTTTAGTGAGTTTGTTATGGCATGTGAATTTAGATATATATAATTTTGATGAAACAAGTAAATATTTATTTATTTTTCTAGAGTTTGAATATATGATTTTTCTAAAAATCGTTCTATATTTTATCACTTGAACTAATTTAACAATCTCTCTTTTTTAAAATATCTGATAAATATCTGTGTGCTGCACATAAGTTCAAGATATATCATGAATTATATATTATATTACGGTTCAATAAAAAACTATTGTTCATGTATATTTTTTTTATCTTGGGAGAAGTAAAAAAAAATGTCGAACATAAGTTTTACATGTGTGAATTCAACAATTAATTGTTAAATAATACTTAATTAGTCCTTGAAATGATGTGCTTACTTTGAAAATGCTGAAAAATTAATTAGTTGGTACAATCCCTTCAAAGCATCACATGCTTGCTTAAAAATGAAATAAACAAAATGCCTTGAGATTTCTTTTTTTATTTATTTTTTGGACGGTAAACTAAAATAATATTCAATCATGATTAAAATAAAAAATATATATATATATCTCTTGCTTCGCCAACGGAATTGAAAAAGATATATATACACCTTTCCGACAAAATATCTCGGTGGCAATATCGTTAATAACAAGACCCACAAAGGGCAAACCCTGAACCATAGCATTACAGAAGCAACCAGATTCACGCGCTTATGTATCAGAGACACACATCTCTCACTGTGTAGCATTAAACTGACAAACTGACCCCACCTATAAACCACTCATGTTACCCCACCTGTCAGGCATAAGCAACAGGCTCTGGTGGTTTGCACCTGAAACAGAGGATTATAATTAGTACAGAAAATAAATAAAAGAAGATGTTCTTGTCATCTTCCGTGGCGCCAAAATATCTTCTTGGTGAAACACGCCTTCGGAAGGTGCCACGTCATCCGGAACTACCATGGGACGGTTTAGTGCTATATCTACGTAATAAATAAAATCCCACTTGGTGTATGAATGTATGAATGTAGATGAGATGAGTTCATCATGAATAAAAGCCTTCTTTTTTTTTTTTATTATGAGAGCTTATATACAGATACGTTTATTGATACCGTCGTAATCGATATGGACTTAATTATATATATTAAATGAATTATTATGCGTATTAATGACTTTATTATGTAAACATTATAATATATATTAATGATTTTATTATGTAAATTTATTTTGTATAGTATTATCATTATACAACTTAAATGAGTTATTATGTATATTAATAATATTTAAGTTAAATAATAGAAATATTATATGTAATAAAGTCATTAACATGCATAATAACTCATTCATTTAATGTATATAAATAAATCTGTATCGATGATGGTATCAATAATGATATCTCCGTAACATTTTCTTTTTTTTATTATTGAACTGTAATATAGTAATATTTTATTTATGGTACATCTTGAACTGTGTGCCGCACATAGATGTTTATCAGTTGGGTATGTGATTTTGTATCGAATTTTGATTTCTTTTTTCTTTTTTTTCTTTTTTAAAGGTTTGTGCTCTTTTTTTTTATTTAATTTGAATAGAATATTTTTTTGTTACATATAATATTCTGTTTGAAGGTTGAATATGGTGTATTTTTTTAGGATCCTTTTGAGAGAAAATGCTCTCTCTTTTCTGATATTTTATAACGATAAAAAAAATAATCCTTAATTTCTTATAAAAAATGAGAAAGATTGATTTTTAACATTTTTTTTTGTAATAAGAATTAACTATGTTTGAAGGGTGGGGGATATATTGATAATGGTTGACAATATTAACAATAAATTTTTCAATAAATTTGAAAGCATTTTAAAAATAGAAAAATAATTATAGATTGATTGTGTTTTAAATTTCAGCCGATTAAAATATCATTTGATATTATATTAAAGACAATCAAAATTGCATAAAACTTAAAACGGTCTACATTTAATGATTTTGATGAAATATCAAATAATACTTAAATTATATAAAATTTCAATCGATAAGTCTAAAAATATGACTATATAAACTTTGTTCTAATTTTAAGAACTTATATGATTTTTTTTTTCAAATTTTGAAAACTCATTGCCAAATTAATTATCAAGTTAATCATTATAAGAAATGCCAACCCATTTTAGAAATCTAAAAATTTGCATTCATATAAAATACTACATTAAAAAAATGTTATTTTAGTTCTATGTGTTCTTGTAACTCTTTTATTTTTCTTATTTTTCTTTTCCTTTCCTCTCAAGTACTAAACTAATTTTTTTGGTTAATAAATGCCAAATAGGAGATATTAATCACTAGAAGATAAGACAAATAAAAAAAGCAATTAAAAATTTTATTCTGATTTATTTCTCCAATAATATTACTTTTTAAGACATATATGATTTTTTTATTTCATATTAAAATTTGGTTTTGTGCACAAAATGGATAATAATTTACTCAATACAATATCTCTTACGTGAAAGAAAATAATCCGACGATTTTTCTATTTTTAGATAAAAATAAGGGTTAAATCACTCAAATTTAAATTTTAATATTCATAAAAAGCTCTTCATTTAAATTTGTAATCTACGACCTCTCGTATATAGAGTATTACATTTATCACTAGTTCAATAACTGATTCTCCGTTCCTCTTTTTCTCGGTCAACTTTTTTAGGTGGTTTTATAATCAAGGAGTTCCAAATCTACCGTCATAATTGTACGACAAAGATTCAATTAAATGAAATTTCGATTGTCTAATTCATAGACGATTGAGATCGCATGTCATAATTTTACGAAAGAAAATGAATTCGCAAATCGCAATCAAGAGTTCGTAGTAGGTTGATAGAATAAATATGATTTGATGAACTTACTATTGAATTGCGTACATGTACATTCGGATTTTTATACATAATTAATACATATCATGAGTATCTTTTAGAACAAACCAACAATTAATACCAGCTAATTAATCACAGATTAGCAACTAATCCGTTCAACCTTCCTACTAATTAATTAATGACGCGTACACGGAACCATATACATATACATATACATATACATATACATATACATATACATATACATATACATATATATATATATATATATACATGCAACACCAAATGTTTATGCAGTAAAAAGATTGCACACATTTTTTGTATATTCAATGACAGTAACAAATAGGCACGTTTCGTTGCGTCACGAAAATTTATCATTAATTTTTATCATATATAAAATATGATCATCGGTGAATTGCATATTAATATATAAACAGTAATAGCACCGTATATGAATAGTATCTTCTCAGAAGAACAACAATCTCTTCGGAATATTGTTTTTCATTATTGTGAATAAATAATAATTTTTTTGAGGATTTATATAATTATATATATTATGATTTTTAAAAGTTTTCATCTTCTAAGTTTATAAAATTGATCATACGACATTTGTCATTTAAATACCTAAAGTCATAGTGATGTGTTAATTTTTTTATTTTTACTGAATTTTTTTTAAAATATTCTATTTAGTTTGTAAGAGGGATTTTAATATCATAAATTTTTAATACTACATAATATCACAAACTCGTTCTTTATTTATATTTCAAATTTTGACATCCAAAAATCAAATCCAAATTTTTGATCTTGTTTATTTTTATGAATGATATATACATATGAAATTTCATGATTTATTGAGTTTATCTTATACAAAATCAAGTGATAAAAAAACGAATGAATCTACTTAATGATAGTCAACTTTATCCTCGTTAATTATTTAGTTTTGTCTTGTAAATGAGCAATAAGTTAAAAAATAAAAATTTTAAAATTACTTGTGTATTTTGTTTTCTAACAATATCTATATTTTTATATATTTAAAACATAATTTCATAAATAAAATTTATCATTTAAAATCAACTCTCTCATCCCTCCTAAACACTACCCCAAAAAAGCCACAAAATTTGCTTCATAGAAAAGGCGGTTTGGTTGGTTGTACAAAAAGAGATTAAATTAAAGAGGTACAGTTGTAAACAACAAAATTAAAAAAAAGTCATATACAAATATTATAATTGATATTGACATTATTATTTAAATTAAATAAATTATTATTCAGATTAATAATTTTATTATTTAACTTGAATAAATTATTATTCATATTAATAATATTTAAATTAAATAATAAAAATATTATAAAAAATAAATTACATAATAAAATAAATAATTAATATAAAATAATAAAATCCCCATTATCATATCATATATTTTCCAAATTTAAAAAAAAATGTGTGTGTGTTCAACTGAGGGATTCTGGTCAGGATTTGGCATGCAACTTGACAAAATAGGAGATTATTATTGAATAATATCATTTCATCATTTTATCACCATTCTAAAGAGATATTTTCTCTCTTGGCCTATGTATCTAAATAACGTATATAAACTAGATTTTATTTGAGAAGATGGAAAAATATCTCATTGAATCTGGGCCCACAAGGTGGGTCCCACTCTTTCTTGGCACCGCCGCTTTTTTTTTTTTTTTCTCATTTTTGGTTTCAAAAGGGAGAGTGGAGAAACTTTGCAATCAACATCAATATATAATATTATTTTGAGTGTGAATATATAGGTGTAGTTATTGATATTATTATGATATATATATATTTTATTATATATATTAGATTAGTTAGTATGTATGTTAATGATTTTATTATGTAAATTTATTTTATACAGTACTGTTATTATATAATTTAAATAAATTATTATGTATATTAATGATTTTATTGTGCAAATTTATTTTGTATAATATCATTATTATATAATTTAAATGAGATATTATGCATATTAGTGATATTTAAGTTAAATAATAAAAATATTATATATAATAAAAATATTAATATATATAATAATTCATTAAATATATATAATAAATTCTGTATCAACGAGGATATCAATGCCGATATATTAATAACATTTGCCTATTATTATATCATGGCACTGATTGCATTTCTGGTTCAGTGTACAAGTGGCATTAGACTAGAGGTCTAGGTTTGAATATAATTTTTTTATATAAGGATTCGTTAATTTTGATATTTATTTTTTTCAAATGTTTATTACGAAACTTGAATTTATTTATTTTTGTAAAGAAACGAGTCTTATTACTACTCTATTGAGGTTTATCTAGTTTTGAATATTATACAATATAGTTTCAAAATTAATTTGTTATTTAAATATAAATAATGTATTAATATTTGTATAAAAGACAACAAAATTTCGTTAATCAAGGTTTATAATGGGGATAGCTTCCATTTTTTGTGTTTTCAGTTTGTCTTCATTTTTTAAATTTTAATAACTCAAATTTCAAAACTAAAATATCAAAATAAAATCACCATATGTGGTTTATATTACTTTCTCTATGCAAAAAAAAAGAACTATGGAATTTCAACATTATTTATTTGATAAAAGAATTTGTAAAAAATGCACTGACAGTTTGATATGATAATTTTTGAATGTTGATCTTTTAACTTAAATTTATATAAAATGAAACTCAAAAAATCAATATTTTTTATGTAGATGAAGAGAAAATAATATATAGTTTTAAAATTTTAGTTTTAAAATTTTTATTATTAGAAAATTAAAAGACGGAGACACGATTGAGATATAAAAAATTAAGACATTTGAACTCACCTTATTTATAATATAGGATGAATATTATATTATTGATACAACTAGCAAGTAACCTATGGCATGCATGGGGATTTTGTTAATTGAAATAAATTAAAAAAAAAATAAAAACCTTCAAATGACAACACAAAAATTGTAAATAAATTCAGACCTCAAATATAGAAGCTCATTCGCTGGAAGACTATTTTCAATTTACCTAATTTTTTTTTTCAGAGGAAATCAAATATTCTGAAATTTATGTTACATAAATAACATTTTATTAACAAAGTAACAAAGATTGGACGGTCAGTGATGAATAGTAATTAAACTCTCTATTAGTAATAGTCAAATATAATTGCAATTGTTTAATATTATTTAAATATATTGGTAAAAAAAATTGTATATTTTTTTACTTAAGATATTGCAGTATCTCAGAGTGAAAATTATGATTGGAAAAGAAATGAATATGCATAAGTTCTTCCAACAAAAGAGATAGGAAAATATTTTGGGAGATACCATCGTTATCGTTGATACCGTCATTGATATTGATTTTATCATTCCTACAAAATAAATTATTATATTAACGACTTTATTATACAACTTATTTTATATAGTATATCATTATTCAACTCAAATACTACTAATCTGAATAAAAAACTCACTTAAGTTCAATAATAAATATAATGTATATATAAATTATATAATAAAATCAGTAATATAAATAATAACTCATTTAATCTGAATAATAAAATCGATATTAATAATAATATCAATAATAATATTTGCTTATCAGCTTCCAAGAAAATGATCTTTGTTAGTTTCTTAGTCAGAACCTATCTATTTTAATTTTGATGTGAATACTTTATGAGGAAAGAGCGGTACTAATTAATTATCCAAAATCTGAAACGGTACCAAATAAGCCCACTTAGCCCAAAATCAAGAAATGGGCCTCAATATAAAAGAATGGAGTCTTAGAAAAGGTTTGAAACACGAAAATATTATGAAAATATTATTATTGCTATCATCGTCGATATGAACATAATTATATATATTAATATATTTATTATGTATAATATTTTTATTATTTTATTTAAATGTCATTAACATGCGTAATCATTTTAAGTTGCATAATATTGATACCGTACAAAATGAATTTGCATAATAAAATCATTAATATGCATAATAATTTATTTAAGTTGCATAATAATAATAATACTGTTCAAAATAAATTTGTATAATAAAGTCATTAATATACATAATAACTCTTTTAATGTCAATAATTAAGTCCATATCGATAACGGTATCAACAATCATATCAACTCCCTTATTTATTGATTTGATCTAAATTTAATCAAGCCAACATAAGTGATAACACCAGAAAAAGAGATGGAGCATCAACTTTTCTTATCTTTACACAATTTCTTTTTTATAAAAAGAAAGAATTTATTCTTGTCTCCGCCACCAAAGAAATGAAGGAAGAAAGAACGAACTAATAATAAAACTTGTTCTATTTGCAAAGTGTGAGGTTGATTTAGTAAGAGCTCTCTGTACCAATGAGTTCATACTGGTCTAGGTATGATGATGGCCGGAGCAATAACGGAGCCGAGCATGATCGGAGCGAGACACGTATCGCTGGGTTTCCGAGATCTATTTATGACAGAGTGGGACAATTGTTTGATCAATTTACATTCTTTCTGTTTTTATTTTTAGAAAGGAGATTGCTTTTCTGGTTTTGTACAACTTTTTTTTGAATTGTTGCAGTTGTGTAATTGCTTGTTGAATCCTTTTTTTTCTTTGTTCTGATAAAATTCTGGAACTTACTAAAATAAACTTATCTATCCTGTTTATGTTATTGTTTATTCTTGGTTTTTTTTTTCTTATGGAATGTTATGTTATTGTTTAGTTTTTTCTTGAGGATGCGGATGGAGAGCTGTATCCTCGGAGAACCAGACGTATCTCTATATGGCCGTAAATTCTCTCTTTTTTCTCAAATTATTACCTAAAAATGTTAAAACATATATAGTCTCAGATATCATATATAAGAAAACAATGTATGCATATAAATATGTGACATGATTTAGAAGAAATTTTGACCTAATTAATTTACTAACCAAAACGGAAATTAACTATCTTCTAGGCCTCCACCGCCGGAACCATTCCCTCCCTTTCGCGTCCCAGGAGATAGTGACGGCGACGACAATGACGGTATAAGTCCTGGATTGCGACAGTTCCTCCAGGACCCGCCGCCTCGAATCCGGAGGGAACGGAATGTATGGACGCGACAAGAACTACGAGAACTTGAAAACCCGGGCCACACAGAGAGCGAGTTCGAGACCGCGATGAGGCGGCTAAAGAAGCAAGTGTACCAACCATCCAAGAGAGCCCGAAGAAGGGGCTTGTTCGGCTGTATGAGAAGCGTGACGAAGAACGAGGTAGAGGTGGAGAGAACCGAGGAAGCAGGCGGCAAGGACTGCGCCGTCTGTCTGGAGGCATTCGTGCCGAACAAGCATGTTCTCGTGACGCCATGTAAGCACATGTTCCATGAGGGTTGCATCACTCCATGGGTGAAGAGCCATGGCCAGTGCCCCCTTTGCAGATTCGCGTTCTGCGAGAGAACTCAGAGCGGAAGAATGCTTATGTAGCAGATACACACATCTCCCACTGTGTAGCATTCAACTGACAAAGTGGTCCCATCTGTGAAACGCTCACATTACCCCACCTGTCAGTGATGAGCAGCAGGCTCCGGATGGTTTGCACCTGAAACGGAGGATTATAATTAATACAGAAAATAATAAAAGAAGATGTTCTTCGTGGCGCCAAAATATCTTCTTGATGAAAGACGCCTTCAGAAGGTGCCACGTCATCTGGAACTACTTTGGAGGTGGGTTTATTAGTAGTTAGTGCTGTATCAATGTAATGTAATGTAATACAATCCCACCTGGTTGTATGAATAATGAATTAATGGAGATGAGTTCTGAGTTCATTATGATCATTAGATATTTTTTGTTATTATTGAACTGTAATATAGTAATATTTTATTTATGCTACATCTTGAACTACGTGCCACACATAGATGTTTATTAGCCTTGGTATATGATCTTGTAATATAGGTTTGTGCTCTTTTTTTATTAGTTTGAATAGAATATATTTTTTTCTTTGTTAATAGAATATTCTGTTTGAAGTTTCTTTTTTATGAAGTAGCGGAGGATAGCCAGCTAAATTGGGACTCACATCTGCTACCACATTTTTCTATGATAAGTTATGTCATAATTAATTTTGGATCACTGAAAAATGAGATTCATTAATTATAAAAAAATCTCTATATTTAAATCTGAGACATTCAAGTCAAATGGGATAATTTGAAAATGATGACAATATATAAAGCTGTCATTGTTTTTAATAGCAGCAAATCTGAAGTCAGCTATATTGCATTAAATTAAATGAAAAAATAAAGCTGTCATTGCTTGTAATGCACTCTGATGGCCCCAGTGTGACCGGGGACGTATTATAGCTCTGTCGGATCACCTGCCAGAACGTGATGGATACCGGGCATTGGCAGAATAGGTGATCAGTCATCTCCATAACTTGAGCAGTGCACAGTTGGTATCGTGACTGTAGCGCACATCCCCTCTGATGCATCACCTCTTGTGTTCTGATATGACTCCAGAGTGGTGCATGACCTGGTATGATGAGCCCGCCGAGAACTGTCCCTTCGCGTTCCATCGCCAGCCTATGCTCTGCTGGTGGTAGGAGGCACTAAAGATTGGTAGCAGGGTTTTCGGTGCTTTGATAAAGTAGGAGGCTTGTCCCATAGGCATGTCATTTACCCCGTACGCCAACCGTAATGTGGAGGCCCACATGCAGTTCGGCTGTGCGTTCAACTTCCCAAGCCATTTGAGTAGCAGCGCATCGTTCTGTACTTGAAGGTTTAGTATCCCCATTCCCCCGTTGAGTTTCAAGCTGCACACTTTGTCCCCACTTGACCAAACAATTTAGTCCTCTACACGTGTTACTTCCTGCCCACAGAAAGCCCCTGCGTAATCTGTCAACATGTTTTATCACTCCTCTTGGTAGTCTTGGTAAGAGATTGATGTTCAAAATAGTTTTCTTTTTTAAAATTAAGTTTTTTATTTTTGGTGGCAGCAGTCACGTTCTCTGCTGTTCTAGTTCATGACAGCAGATGTGGTGCTATTTTTAAAAAACCAATAATAGTTTTTTTCAGTTATTTTTAGGTTTGAGATTGATATATAAGCACAGGCTTTTCTCCTGTTGATTGTATCAATCGTGTGTAAATTAGCAGTGTTTTGCAGTTAAGAAAAATTTCAATTAGCAGAAACAATTTGTATTTTTTTCTAACAAATTGGTATCAGAGCTTGGGTTTTTCTAGATGGATACTGCAGCAACCAATCTATTTAACTCATCTGTTCCTATCTTTCAAGGAGAAGATTATGAATTCTGAAGCATCCAGATGTCGACCTTGTTCAAATCGCATGGTCTATGGAAGATGGTTGAGGAAGGCAGTGCAGACACAACAGAAGCGACAAAACAGAATGATGCTAAGGCCCTGTTCCTCATCCAAAGGGCTGTACATCGTGAAGTATTCAATAAAATTGCCAGAGCCACAACTGCAAAAGAGACTTGGGGAATTTTGAAGACCTCATATCAAGGCACAACCAGAGTTATGACCATCAAATTGTAAGGATTAAGGAGAGAATTTGAGATGTTACACATGAAGAATGGAGAATCAATACAAGCCTTCCTGTCAAGAGTTAAATGCTTGGCAAATCAAATATAAACACTTGGTGAAGAGATCAAGGATTCAACCTTGGTGGCCAAAGTCCTCAGAAGCCTCACAACTAAATTCTCCCATGTTGTGGCTGTCATTGAAGAATCAAAGGATCTAGAAACTTACATCTTTGAAGAACTATCAGGATCCCTATACACTCATGAAATTAGATTAAATCTTGAAAAATCAACAACTGCTAAGGTTCTTTATTCTCAAGGAGGAACTTCAAGAGAAAGGGGGAGAGGTGGCTTCAGAGGCAGAGGTAGAGGCCGTGGCAGAGGGAGAGGAAGATCCAGTGCAACCAATTACAGCAACCAACAGCAACAGGAGCAGACACAGCAACAATTCAATTCCCAAACTCAGCAGCAGTCAACCAACTACAGTAATAATTATAGCAGAAAATCCATGAAAGATGTCCAATGCTATTACTGCCACAAATATGGTCATTTGCAGGCAAATTGTTTCAAAAAGCAGAGAGAGAATAGTCAAGCAACATTTGCAGAAACAAAAGAAGAAGAGATCAGGTTGTTCATGGCACAAATATCAGAAGAAGTTGATGCAACCACAATCTGATATCTGGACAGTGGGTGTTCCAATCACATGTCAGGCTATATTGAATTGTTTACAGAAATAGACACAACTTACAAAAATGAGGTGAAGTTAGGAGATGATAAGATGATTCAGGTGCAAGGTAAAGGTACTGTAGCAATTCCTACTTCTCAATCAGGTTTTAAACATCTGCAGAATGTATATTTTATACCAAAATTGTCTCAAAACTTGTTGAGTATTGGTCAATTGATAGAATCAGGATATTCAATTTTATTTGAAGGAAAATCTTGCAAGATTAGAGATAAAAACAAATTGGTTATAGAAGTTGGAATGGTACAAAATAGATTATTTCCTCTTGAAATTACCAAAATTAGTGACAAGGCTCTTGCTGCAACCACAAACCTTTCTGAGTCTAAACTATGGCATTTGAGATATGGCCACTTGAGTATAGGAGGTTTAAGATTGTTAAAACAAAAACAAATGGTATATGGATTGCCTGAGATAAATGAATTTGGGTTGTGTGAAGGGTGTATTTTAGGAAACACTCTAAATTACTATTTGTGAAGGGTCAGTCTCTGAGGGCAACTCAGTTGCTTGAATTAGTGCACACCGACTTGTGTGGTCCCATGGATACCAGTTCACTAGGAGGAAGTAGGTACTTCTTGCTTTTCATTGATGATTTCTCAAGAATGAATTGAGTATATTTTCTGCAAACCAAAGGAGAGGCATTTGAATGTTTTAAGAAATTCAAAACTATGGTTGAGACACAATCAGGTTTGAAGATAAAAAAGATAAGGTCAGATAGAGGGGGAGAGTACCAGTCAAATGAGTTCAAACAATTTTGTGAAAATGAAGGAATTATTCACCAATTGACCTTACCCTATACCCCGCAGCAAAATGGGATTGCAGAATGTAAGAATATAACCATAGTTGAATTAGCCAGAAGTATGCTGACAGGGAAGAGGTTGCCACATAATTTCTGGGCTGAAGCAGTTGCTACTGCTGTGTATTTGTTGAATATTACACCCACCAAAGCAGTTTTTAATATCACCCCTTATGAAGCATGGCATGGAAGAAAGGCAGCAGTTGGCCATTTGAAAGTATTTGGGTGTGTAGCGTACTCTATGGTAAACTCACAAAATAGGAGAAAGCTTGATGAGAAATCTGAAAAGGGTATTTTCATTGGGTACTGTCAACAGTCAAAAGGTTATAAAATTTACATCCCTGACACCAAGAAGACAATCACTAGCAGAAATGTAATATTTGTTGAAAATGCTAGATGGATTTGGGAGAATGAAACTAAAGAATCAGTGTCAATTCAGTTAAATTCAGATGAAGTAGCCGTTGAAGAAGGAGATCTAGATGCTGACAGTGAGGATGATGCCAATGTTCACACCCTTGAACCTCAATCACATACTAAAGGTTCAAATAGCAGAAATATTATTGTCTATCAAATAAGAACTCCTGCTAAGCCTCAAGGAAGAAAAATGAAGACTATTCGGGAGTTGTATGAGACAACACAAGTACTCTATGTGAATGATCCTTCCAGTTTTGAAGAAGCTGAAAAGAAAGAAGAATGGAGAGAAGCAATGAAGGCAGAGATCAATGCAATTGAAAAGAATAACACTTGGAAGCTAGTTCCATTACCAGAAGGTAAGAAAGCCATAGGGGTAAAATGGGTATTCAGAACCAAGTACAACTCAGATAATACAATTCAGAAGCATAAAGCAAGGTTAGTAGTGAAGGGATATGCTCAAGAATATGGTATTGATTATGAAGAGACTTTTTCTCCAGTTGCAAGAATAGAAACAGTGAGATTGGTACTAGCTCTTGCAGCACAGCTCAAGGCAACAGTTTTTCAATTAGATGTTAAATCAGCCTTCCTAAATGGTGACTTGACAGAAGAAGTGTATATTAATCAACCCCCTGGCTTTGAGAAGAAAGGCAAAGAGAATCAAGTGTACAGGCTCCTGAAGGCCTTGTATGGGCTAAAACAGGCGCCAAGGGCTTGGTACAGCAAAATTGATGGATTTTTTTGAAAATTGTGGCTTTAGCAAAAGCATGAGTGAACCAAATTTGTACATTAAGGATGAAGGTACAACAAAATTCTTAATTGTTTGTCTATACGTAGATGATATGATCTATATGGGCACAAATGTAAAATTGACAAACTGGTTCAAGGAGAAGATGATGAGTACATTTGAGATGACTGATTTAGGTGAACTGCATTATTTTTTGGGTTTAGAGATAATCCAACAACCAGGAAGTATTTTCATGTTTCAAAGGAAGTATGCAACAGATCTTTTGGAGAAATTTAGCATCAAAGAAGCAAAGTATGCTACAACTCCAATGAATGTAAATGAAAAACTGAAGAAGGAAGATGGATCTGGTATAACTGATCCAACCAGGTACAGGAGTCTAGTAGGTGGTTTGATGTATCTCACACACTCAAGACCTGACCTCTCATTTGCAGTTGGCATGGTGTCAAGGTTTTTACAAAATCCAACCAGACATCACTTTGGAACAGCTAGAAGGATTTTGTGCTATGTTGCAAGCACAATAGACTTTGGACTCTGGTATAGAAGTTCTGACACTTGTATGTTAGAAGGTTTCAATGATAGTGATTGGGCAGGCAGCACTGAAGATAGAAGAAGCACATCAGGCCATGTGTTCAAATTGAGCAATGCAGCAGTGTCATGGAGCTCAAAGAAGCAAGCCTCAGTTGCACTTTCCTCATCAGAAGCAAAGTACACAGCAATGAGCACAACATCATGTCAAGCTGTATGGTTAAGAAGGATTTTAACAGATTGTCAAATAAAGCAAGAAGGTCCCACAACAATCTACTGTGACAATCAATCAGCCATTGCAATGGCTCATAACCCAGTCTATCATGCTAGAACAAAGCATATAGATATTAAGGTTCATTTCATCAGAGACTTGGTGGCCAAATCAGAAATCAAATTAGAGTACATCAGTACTGATTTGCAGGTTGTAGATATTCTGACAAAATCATTGGCAAGGGCAAAGTTTGAACAGTTGAGAAACCTACTTGGTCTAATAAGTTTCGCATCAAGGGGAAGTGTTAGAGATTGATGCTCAAAATAGTTTTCTTTTCTAAAATTAAGTTTTTTATTTTTGGTGGCAGCAGCCACGTTCTCTGCTGTTCTAGTTCATGGCAGCAGATGTGGTGCTATTTTTAGAAAACCAATAATAGTTTTTTTAAGTTATTCTTAGGTTTGAGATTGATATATAAACACAGGTTTTTCTCCTGTTGATTGTATCAATCGTGTGTAAATTAGCAGTGTTTTACAGTTAAGAAAAATTTTAATTAGCAGAAACAATTTGTGTTCTTTTCTAACAGTCGTCACACTTGCATGAAGTGCAGTGGCGGAGCTGACAGGACCGCGTCGACCAGTGTATCGCCTGAGGTTGCATGAGTATTGGTTGATGGTAGAGGGGTGTTGCATTAGAAATGAGCTGCTGGAGCGAGTCTGCCACGAGAATGAAGAGAAGCGGTGATGGTGGGCCGCCCTGTCAGAGTCCCCTCCTGTGTCGGAAATATGGAGTGAAGTCCCCATTTACCTTTATTGTTGACGTGGAAGTTTTGAGGATATTCAACATCAAGGAGATCCAACCAGAGGGGAACCCCTTCTCAATGAGAAAATTTATCAGAAAGCACCAATCAATCGTATCAAACGCCCGTTCGAAATCTGCCTTGAAAAGAATAGCTGGCACTTTTTTCTTATGGTATAGATGTAGCAGTTCCCTTGCAACCACAAAAGAACTCCATGATACTTCTCCCTTCTACCAAAGGTGTCTGCCTATTACTGATCACAAAGCTCAAAGCTGCAGGTTGAAGCCTATTTGCAAGAACTTTGGTGATTATCTCAAAGCTCAAAGCCTGTTTTGCAGCCAGTGTAATGGCAGACTTGTTGACGCATGTTATATCAGCTTCGTTTCGTTGAAAGGCTTTGATCAGTGACAGCAGCTCTTCTTTGAGAAGATGCCAGAATTTTTGATAGAATTCTATTGGAAATCCATCGAATTCCAGCATTGAATAAATCGGCAGATAAAAATATCTGGCCCGCTAGCTTTTCCTTTTGGAATTTGGAATACCTCCCGTTTGATGGTTGAATGGTGTATTTTTTTTAAGATCCTTTTGAAAGAAAGTGCTCTCTTTTCTGATATTTTATAACGATAAAAAAAAATCCTTATTTTCTTATAAAAGTTGAGAAAGATCGATTTTTAACATTCTTTTCTCGTATTAAGAATTAACTATTTTAAGGGTGTAGGAATCCATGATAATATTGATAATGAATAAAAAATTAAAAATAAAAAAAATTATATACATATTTTTGAATTTATAGATTGATTATGTTTCAAGTTTAATATAATTAAATCTCATTTGATATTATATCACAGAGAATCAAAATTACGTGAAACTTACAACAGTCCAAATTTAATAATTTTTGATGAAATATAAAATAATATTTAAATTATACAAAATTTGTAACATAATCAATCTATAAGTCTAAAAATATGACTATATAAGCTTTGTTCTATTTTTAAGAACTTACATGAAATTTTTCAAATTTATTTGAAAACTGATTGCGAATCAAGATTATCAAATTAACCATTATAAAGGAATACCCACCCACTTTAGAAATCTAAAAAATTTGCACTCATGTAAAATACTACATTAAAAAAAATCTCCTTTTAGTTCTATGTGTGCTTGTAAATCTTTTATTTTCTTATTTCTATTTTCCTTTCCTCCCAAGTATTAAACTCTTTTTTTTTTGTTAATAAATGCCAAGTAGGCAGCCTACACTGGAAAAAAAACGATTGTACTCATTAGAAGATAAGACAAATAAAAAAAGCAATTAAAAACTTTAGTCTGATTCATTGCTCCAATAACTTTTCAAATACATATGATTTTCTTATTTCATATAAAAATTTGGTCATTTTTTAAGTGGTTTTATAATCAAGGAATTTCAACTACTGTGATAATTGTACGACAGGGATTCAATTATATGATATTTTTTTGAAAAAGAATTATATGATATTTCAATTACCTAATTCATAGACGATTGAGATCATATGTGGTAATTTTATGGAAAGAAAATGAAATTGAATTCTCAATGAAGAGTACGTAGGTTGGTAGAATAAATATGATTTAATGAACTTACTATTGAATTGCGTACACGCACAAGCTGACTGCAATTACCAGGTTATATACACATTACATGCATGAATATCTTTTAGAACAAACTCAGACAATACCAGCTAATTAATCACAGATTAATAACTAATCCTGTGCAACCATCCTACTAATTAATTAATGACGCGTGCATGGAACCATAAAATATTACATGGCGTAAGCTTGAAAGTTTACCAGGTTGTATGCTTCTATGGATTTCATATATGCAACATCAAATGTTTATGCAGTAAAATAAAGATTGCATACATTTGTGTGTATATATATTCAATGACATATTGTAATTTTCAAAAGTTTTCATCTTGTTATAAGTTTATAAAATTGATCATATGACATTTGTCATTTAAAAAATCTAAAATGATATTAATGTCTTGACTTATATTATAATTTTCAAAGTTTTCATCTTGTTATAAGTCTATAAAATTGATCATATGACATTTGTCATTTAAAAATCTAAAATTATATTGATGTCATAATTTATATATTTTTTTTTACTGATAAAAAACTAAAACGGTACCAAATAAGCCCACTTAGCCCAAAATAAAAAAATGGGCCTCAAAATAAAAGAACGGAGTCTTAGAAAAGGTTTGAAACATTTCTTATTTATTAATTCGATCTAAAATTAATCAAGCCATCAGAAGTGATAACACCAGAAAAAGACATGGAGCATCAACTTTTCATATCTTTGCATAAATTTTTAAAAGAAAGAATATATTCTTGTCTCCACCACCAAAGGAATGAATGGAGAGAGAGAGAGAGAGAACAAACTAATAATAATGCTTGTTCTATTTGCAAAGTGTGAGGTTGATTTAGTAAGAGATCTCTGTACCAATGAGTTCATACTGGTCTAGGTATGATGATGCCCAGAGCAATAACGGAGCCGAGCATGATCGGAGCGAGACACGCATCGCTAGGGTTCCGAGACCCATTTATCATAGAACAGTACTGCTCTCTAATCAATTTCTGATAAATTTACATTCTTTTTGTTTTGCTGGTTATGTACTATTTTTTTTTGAATTGGTGCAGTTGTGTAATTGCTTCTTGAATCCTTTCTTTTTTTTGTTCTGATAGAATTCTAAAACTTATTTAAAACAAACTCATTTGTCCTGTTTGTGTTCTTGTTCATTCTTTTTTTCCCCTTTTGGAATGTGATGTTATTGTTTAATTTTTATTGAGGGTGAGGATGGAGAGCTGTATCCTTGGAGACTGTTCGAAGAACGCGTAAGAACCGGACCTTTTGGTCTATCCCGGTAAATTCTCTTTCTTTTTTTCACAAATTATTACATAGAAATGTTAAAACATATATAGCTTCAGATATCATATATAAGATCAGATTATGCATATAAATATGTGACATGATCTAGAAGAATTTTTGGTCTAATTAATTTACTAACCAAAGAAGAAATTAACTATCTTCTAGGTTTCCACTGCAACCGTTCTCTCCCGTTCGCATCCTAATCCTCAACGGAGGCAGTGGTGACAGCAACACTAACAGCAGAATCAACGGCACTGACAGTATAAATCCTCGATTGCGACGGTTCATCCAGAACTCGCCACCTCGAATCCGGAACGAATGGAATGTATGGATTCCCCCGGAACTACAAGAACTTGAAGACCCGGGACTAACAGAGAGTGAGTTCAAGACCGCCATGAGGCGGCTAAAGAAGCAAGTATACCAACCATCCAAGAGAACCCAAAGAAGGGGCTTGTTTGGCAGTACGAGAAGCATGACGAAGAACGAGGTAGAGGTAGAGAGAACTGGAGAAGGAGGCGGCAAGGAGTGCACCATCTGTCTGGAGGCGTTCGTGCCGAACGAGCATGTTTTGGTGACACCGTGTAAGCACATGTTCCACAAAGGTTGCATCACTCCGTGGGTGAAGAGCCACGGCAAGTGCCCCATTTGCAGGTTTGCGTTCTGCGAGAGAACTCAGAGTGGAAGAATGCTTCCGAATTACAACGACAATAACGATAACAACAACAACAACAACAATGCTAATGTTAATAATAACGGTAACAGACGTGTAATAAGCACGGCGGGGAGGGCGGAGATGACGGGGGAAGAAGAGGCGCTAGCATTGGAACTGTTTGCATTAATAAGGGCAATGGAGGAGGCTTTCAATTGGATCACTAGTAATTCAAGAGCTATCCCTTTTGAGTAAATGAGTAGCTAGGTGCATGCCATTTGGCTTAATTATTTGTAGTGTTATATAAGTATTATGAATTATGTATGGGGAAAATTATAACACTAGGTTTACCTAGCTTATGTTATGTTATAACTTATGAGTTTGATGAATTGAGTGAAGTTGAGTATGATGCATCATCAAATATTAGAAATAATTTGTGCCATATTAATGAATTTCGATTAATTTGTGCATTGTGCCTTTTATTTTTGCCTCATATTGTGAGTTCTATCTATATGTTCTTAGAAAACCATTTAACACTCCACAAACTCTCCCTTCTTCTCTTTTTCTTCCTTTCTCCATTCAATCCCAATTCTCTATGAGGGATTTCAAAAGAAATTGCAATTTACTTAATGATAATCATACTCGATCTTTACTTGATGATATTTCTTTTGGAAAACAAAAAATCTTTCCAACGAGGAGGCCTAACAAAGGAAAACAGATAGAATCAAGTATAGATATTTCTTTTGTGATAAAGCACCAATATTTCTTCCAAAAGATTTTATATTGTTGATCGACCAATCATTGCAAGTAAAACAGAAAATAAATATTAAGACAAAATAATAATGGCATTTGAAAATTCAGCTAAGCTGGCACATTGGAAATTGGGACCAATCTATGTGTGATGTGACGCATTTATTGTACTATTCTAGTCAAAAATTGACTCCAATGGTCAACGGTAGTTAGAAGGTCACAATTATTATTCAAATTATTGATATTTTAAATTAAATAATGAAAATATTATATAAAATAAAATTATATAATTAAATCAATAATATAAATAATAATTTATTTAATTTAAATAATAAAATCGATATCAATGTTGATATCTCAGTAACATCTTTTTATTATTATTTTTTTGCTGATAAGCCTTTTCCAAAATAATAAGGACATGTTTATATTGTGATAAATTGGGGTAGTAGTTAGAAGGTCACAATTTCTTGGATTATTGCAAGTAAAGTCTTTACTTGTGTTTTTGGCTTGAAATACTCTTAATTGGCTCCACTTATATGATTTATCACATCATCACTATGCTTTCTGCATAAAATTGGAAAAAAGTTAAAAATTATTATCATTCTTTTTTGTCGTTAATTCTGGTTATCATTCACTTGAACAATTAATCAGCTGGATTACATGTTATTATTTGGTTGTTTTTATAATTGAGGGTTGAATTATTTGAACAATTAATCATTCACTTTCCATATGTAAAATTATATAAATTTTTAGAGTAGTGCTGCTATGCTATGGATCAAAATTTTTAGTGATTAATGAATCATAAATCATAACTGTTAATTTCAATCAGATTTTCTTGTCTATAATATAAATTTTGATTTATAGTAGAATTAGCCAATTTTTTAACTGTAGTAGATTCCCGAACTGGTGTCATTTGATTAATATAAAATTTTAACTAATTTTCTAGAAAAATATTAAACACATTTTGATATTTTTAAAGGTTGGGATCGAAATTTTCGTTCATCTTATTTTCAGTTGAAAAATAAAAATAAAATAAAGAGTTTGGCTCTTCAAAATTAGGAATTTGAAATTTCATCATACTCTTTTTTTTAAAGATCGAGTTTATGACATGATTCGAAAATTTGTCATTTTGAGAGACTGAAAAATTAACCAATGGTTTTAGTAAGAATAATTTGTTTTTCCTTGTTTGTTGCAGAAAAATAATTAGATTGAAACTTTTTATACCGTCATTTTTAAATTTAGTAATTTGTATTTAATATTTTCTGGAAGCTTAGATGAAAATTTTACTTTTATTGAATAACGAAAGAGCGGACATCCATTGACAATAAATTATTTTGACAACTGTAAAAACCGTCAAAAGTAATATATAATTTTGAAATTCGGTAACTAAAATACATCATACTATATATTTTAAAATTGAAACTAATTAACAAGAAAATTAATGTTAAGCGTAATTAAAAATAATGCAAAGATCTTAACAACCGACAAACTTAATAAAATTAAAATTTAATAAAGTGGTAAATAGAGAAATTATCTTTACAATTTATTCTATATAAATTTCAATAAAATCAAATAAATAACATATTACATTATACGATACAACACAACGAAACAAACAATTACAAATCTCTTACCATTAATCCACTACAAACCAAGCTGCGCCAGTAGCTTGACAAAACCATTGGCCATGGATCCCATCCCTCCCTCCTCTCCCCTAAGAGAAGAACAAAAAAGAGAAGAAGAAGAAAAAGAAGAAGAAGAAACAATAATTTATTTATTTATTTAAAAATTCATGGCCTGATGGAAAGAAAAGAAAAAGAAGGTGCATTGAATGCTGAAACTCTAATCTCAGTGTGTATCAGACAGGAATGGGACCTGATTCTATAATTATTATCCTCTCTTAATCGAGGTATAAAAATTGACTACTCGTTTACTTTAGGAGCTGACAGTCAAATCTCCAGCTGGCTTCACTTTATAGTACACACAGCATGGACGCTGCTTGCTTATTTATAATTGTATTAATTCTCAAACGGATTGGCATTACATTATAGTATAGAGTAATAATTTAGTAATAGTAGCACGTTATAGTGTTCAGTTTTTTTTTTTTTTTTTTTTTTGCCTCTGACGGTCTTTTCTTTTTTTTTTTACTTTTTTTTTTTCAGACACGTTATAATGTTCAAGCGTGTTACTGTTTTCGTTATAGTGTTTAACAACAGTAGCGCGTTATAGTGACTCGATTGTTTTTTATAGTTTTTTTTATTTTTCACGAATTTGTATAAGTATGTCATGTTTTCTATTAGTCAAAATTGTATAGTTAATTTGACAAGTGTTTTCTAAATAATTCTATACGAGATTTGATAAGTTAGCAGATCTACTTATTTCTTTTTTTAATCAATTAGATTTACTTTTTATGTTTGGACAAAAATTAAATTTATGGCTCGATTTGATTTTTAGATCATCTCCTCTTTTTTTTATGTTGCAGTTAAATTTTGAATTACAAAAATTTTTATTAAGAATTTTGTCTTCATCAATTATATATGTGAACTATAAAATAGTAGTAGTTATATGACAAATTTAGAATGCAGTTTCTTCCACTAAATCTAAACCAACTTAATTGTATTTCTTTCTCTAACACATGAACTCAATTTTTTTATACTATTCATTTTGATTGGCAATTGATATATAAATTAGATGGTTAGGAATCTGCTATCTATATGTATTATTTTAAATTATGTATTAAGTCTAATTCAATTTTTCTCCATTATAACTCTTATTTCCCCCTTTTTACACTAGCTGAGAGATGTATGAAGTCTATGGTGTATCATTATTAATCGATGATATTGATACATGATAGCAAAATATGATGAAAATAAAAGGCAATAGATGAGACCAAGTACATGAGAATCATAATGAAAAACTCAATTTGTCATTATATTAAAATGACAAATTTATTGTTTAAATGTCATATTTTAATTTGTTTAATGTTACTTTAAGTTTTCATAAGTGTGGATTAAACTTAATTTTGACTTTTTTTCACTCTCAACTTTTAATTTTAAATTTTATTTCTTTTATTTAGGATATTTTTTTATATTTGATGACTTCAAAAATTTTATTTAATTAAGTTATCTTAAGAAATTAAATTTTATTTCATCTGATTTTAGTTTGCTTTTAAAATTTATATTAAAAATCAAGATCATCTTAAAAAGCTTTTTTACTCATTTTAAGCTTTAGTTTTATTATATTTTGTTGACAATGAGAATATGTATTAAACTATTTTTTTGTGAAATGTAACAAATCTTTTAGTAGTGTATTGTTTTAGATCAAATAAATTATTTTGCTATTATTAAATTGATTTAATATATTAGAATACTTCTAAATAGTAAAGTTTTTTTAATTATCATATGATGAAGTTCTTGTAAAATCAATTTTATTTGTGAAAATATTACATTCGCAAATAATTGGATCAGATAATTTTGTACATGGCACAATAGAGCGCGCAAAATTTCTAGTATATATTGAATGTTGGGTGCTACGCATTGTTAGTGATAAAATCGTGCTATAAATTTTAGGATCGTCTGATCTGCTCTAAGATTTATGCACATATTTTAAATTTCGTACTTAAAATATTTTGTATGAATATTTAAACATATCGAATGATTCTGAAACTATTTTTAATATGATTTTTCACTAACTACGCATAATATCCAAACCAAATTCTGCTTATATGTATATAATAGTGTTACATGTTTTTTTTTTTTAGAAAAATCAAAATGTAGGAGTTACATATCACCAAAAAAGAAAGAATTATAGAAAAGACAAGAAAAAGATGGGCATCAAAATAAGCTCTTTTTTTTTTTGCACATTTCCTTTGTAACTTGCTTTCATGATTACGCTTTCAAACCTATATCTGAAGATAATTTTAAATACATTAAATTCTTATGAAAATTTTAATTTAAAATTTTTTTAGTCAAATATCAAACTTAAAATTATTGATATCCTTCATTATTTGAAATTTGAAAATGATGCGTGTCAAAGTTGGACCAGTTTGTACCGTTGAACTTTCTATAAAATACTTTGAAATATGTTATTGTTGACTTTTAATAACTTTATTAAAAACACCAATATAAACTTTAAGTTAATTTAAAACTGATACATACACAGTTTTAAATTGTTAGTTTCAACTTTCAATTATATTTTTCTAAATATCAAAGAAACATATCAGAAAATTTAAATGTACACTAAAATCATCCATTGATTTTTTTTCCCTTCAATTAATTAAATGGAGAAGCACAGAAGGCTTCCAATTTAAATACACTGATGCATTATTATCTTTTGGCAAACTAAGTTGAATTAATTAATTAACCAAGTACATGTTGCAATATTTTTAATGTATATAAGGTATTGATCTGCATGGGGATCTGTTCCGGATGTGTTATCAATGCAAAATATTGACAAGTGTGTGAATTGACACATGTCAGAAATTATTAAATACATAATGGAGAAAATGAATAATATCATTATCTCCATTCCTCCGTGCTCATAATATGTCCCCAATTCCATCTCTGCTTTCTAATTTTGTTTTATGTCAATCCGATTTATAATTGCATTTCATTTTTTATAATATAATTTTTCAGATGCCCTTTCATTCAAAAATTCGGTTTATTTTTCAAAATTTGAATCTTTCTTCCTTGAATCTATCTCTCAAAAATTTGGTTTCCATTTTTGAGTTTTCCTTTTCTCTTTTTCTGATTAAAACTATTGGCTATGATATACGTAGTGTTGATGTGAAGGTTAACACAAAGAAATTATCCTTTAATTTTATTTTAATAAAGAAGAGCGTGTTTGGTAAATGGAGTAAGGATAGAGTAAGTACTTTTAAGGTATTTTAATACATTAAAAAAATGTGATTTGAGGTGAAGTAAATTAAAGTATTTATAAAGATAGAGTAAAGTTAAGTTGTCAAATTTTTAATATGTTTTATTCTCATTATTTTATTTATTTATTTCATTACTATCAAACATCAATAAATTAGAGTGATTTAATTCTTTCTTCGCTTTAATTTTATTTCACTTACTAAACAGAGGGGAAAGAAATATCTTGTCCTATGCGCACATGCAATGATGCAAATTTAGATTTTTCTCTTCGTTTTATTGTTATTATATATTGGTTTCTTCTAAATTCTTAAACAATGCCTTTTTTAATAGGCGATTGAAATTCTTAATTATTGAATAGGCAACTGAAATTAAAATTATTTGTGATTTCTCAAAATATGCAACGAATCGTTGAAAAATATTTTTGGTATCAGTCGATTTAGCTCTCCAAAATCATATTTAATGAAGATCATGTGATCATTTTTATGTTTGTGCCGTTTGCAAACTTTTTTATAGCGATGATTTATTTAAAAATTATTACATTAATAGTGAGTTAGAAAAATAATTCATTGATATTTAGTCTCAAATTCATTCTCTTTTTTTTTGAAGGTAACTTTGAAGAATGTTTGATTATTTTGAGATATTCTCTGTGTTTTCTTAGATCAGATTTATTGCATAAATTCTCAAATTTTTATTATTGAAGAGAAGATCATGTGCTCAATCAATTGGTCAGCAGAATGTGAATGAAATTTCATTTTTCAAAAAAAAAAAATTTGGTTCAGAGAACTTATTATTAATTTGTGCTATTTCATATTGTGGTGCAATATTGTATTTCATTCAAAAAATGCAACCAAGAAATTAATACTTGGTACGATATATATTATTGACTAATAATTAATCACCATAATAACGTCTTTCATAACTATAAATTGTTTTAAATCAAATATTATCCTTAGATTATGCATGGGGCATCATTTAAAAAAAGGTTGATATAATAGCTTTTAATAATTACTATAATCACTATAAATAATACTGCTTACGATTATAAATGGCTTCAAGCAAGATACAAGACGACATCTTTTTAATTAATGCTAGCTATGATAATTGTTACATTCAATATAATTAGTAAAATCAATTAATAACTACTTAACTTAATATAAATAATATAAATAACTCCTATAATTACTATCAACAGCTTAAAATAAAATAAAAAAGCTACGCTCATAATCAAACACTGGAGGTTTTTCATACCCTTTGACTGGAGTGCTTGGTCAATGCTTGGGGATTTTTTTTGGGACAAAACGTTGGGGACTATTATCATCTCTCATAAATAAATTGTAATAAAAGAAGATCAAGGAATCCACACCCACCAAACATTAAACAAGCAAGACTTGAAACTAAATTTATATAATCTATTAGTACTGATTTTCTGTTACGCAGTATTGTGCTGTATAATATATAAACAGATAAATTATAAAGAGTTTTTTTTAGATTTATTTTGTACGAATTTTAACGTAATTAAATAGATAATATATTGTGTTGTACGGTATAATGTAACAGAAAATAAGAACTCATAATCTATCACTCAGTCTCAAAGCTCTGACACTTGCTATATAATATAGCCTGTCATGCCTTTTAATTTCTTTTCCATATATATAGCCATAGATGCAAACAAACAAATATATTCGTTGTAATATTTCCAAATCAACGATTGGAGAAGAAGACTCCATCACGGGTTCTCTTATTGCTATCAACTATATTAAATCTATCATGAATCAGCCAAAGCCTATTTGCCTGTACTGTTGGTGACAGTGTGCTATCTATTTCAAGCTTAGGCCATCGTTTTTCTTTACTTTCAAAGACTACACCATTACCAAGCTCAACTTCAAAAGGAGATTTACAGAGGTGTTGATAAAGGGTGCGAGTGAGGGGGAGAGAGTGGAAAGAGAGAGAGAGAGAGAGAGAGAGAGAGAGAGAGAGAGTGGAAGAGAGAGAGAGAGAGAGAGAGAGAGAGAGAGAGAGAGAGAGAGAGAGAGAGAGAGAGAGAGAGAGTGGAAAGAGAGAGAGAGAGAGAGAGAGAGAGAGAATGAAAGAGAGCTTTCTCTCTGTTGTGTTGTTTGCTGTGTTCTTAGTAGTAGCGTTTTGTGTGGAAGACACCTCCTCAGTGCAGAGACCCAAACTACATCCTTCTGAGAGTAAGTAGTCAAAAGCTCAAGCACCATTTTCCTCTCTCTCTACTCTCTGATCATCTACTAATTAATTAGAGTTGATATTTGCTTAATTTCTCTGCTCTTGAAATGTGTATGATTTGAGTTGATTGAAATTGAAAATGTCTGTGTTTCTTTTTGCTTATTTGTGTGAAATGAAGAGAAAGCGCTGAAGGAGATAGCGAGGAAGCTAGGGAAGACAGACTGGGATTTCTCGGTGGATCCTTGTTCCGGCGCCGGCAACTTCACCGTTCCAAACCGGCCCCGAGGCTCCGAGATTCAGCTCAACTGCACCTGCCCCCCCTCCCTCTCCAATTCCTCCTCCTCCTTCTGTCATGTCAATGTCCTGTAAGTCTCTCTCTCTCTCTCTCTCACACACACACACAAACACACACACACACACACACACACACACACACACACACACACACAAAAGACAACAGTCAACACAGGTCAATGCACCACTCATCAGTCATCAGTGCTAACACAATGGCCCACTTTAGGATGAGGGGTAAATTTTAAATATGATATCATATGACCATAGTGGAGTTTAATTAGTATATAGTGGAAAGATTAATTATTGGATGGACCGGTATAAATTGATTTCATTTTTCATTTCTATTTTAATTAAGCATTCCTTGTGTCAATTAAATTTAGAAATGTACATATATAATAGCAATTTGGAATTTTGATTTGGATGCAGATTGTTGAAAGCTGAAAATATGACCGGGGTTCTGCCTCCGGAGTTTAGCCAACTTTCTTATCTCGAACAACTGTAACCATTCTAGCTTTTACCCTATTCCTATTCAATAATTCTTTATTCATTCATTCAAAAATTGTTAAAGTCTTTGCTAATGATAGCATGCTGATTTTTAATTAACAAGCACAGTACAAATCAACTATAATTATTTTATTTCCTTTTAATATGGATTGCTCTAACAAGCCAACATGTCTCTGCCAATTGTGCTTTGTCCTATTATTAACAATAAAAAAACTGTAGACATTTTTTAGAAGAAATAATTTTTTCAAAAAAAAAAAAAAGAAAAGAAAAAGGAATTCGATCCCCATATAAATTAAACATGTGATTGTTATGCAGGGATCTAAGCAGAAGCGTGCTAACTGGTACCATCCCCACTGAGTGGTCTAGCATGAAGCTTCGTATTTTGTTAGTTTCCCTTTGCCCCTTTTATTCTTCTTTAATTTTAATAGTACGGTTTAGTTGGCTAAAATGAATATTATGTATACAACTTGTGTAATTAACTTCAGCTGGGCCATCATGACTAGGTTACTGAGATAAGAATGTATTAAACAGTGTCTACTGCGGCGACTGTGATATGCCTCTCACAAGAGAGATCAAAAAAATAATTCTAATTTTAAGTTTAATCAAATAAATACAAATTCACTCCAATTTATCTAGTACTCATATGTATATTTAGTTTTGGTTCCAAGACATGAAATGGCTGGTATATATGGTACTAAGTACTTGATGCTAACATATAATATGATGCAGGTCGTTGATGGGAAACAGATTATCAGGCCCATTTCCAATGGCAGTTACCAAGATCACCACTTTAAATAATTTGTATGTATTTCATGCAGCTTGAATGTCATACTATGTAGCACGGACACACCAGTGACACGGTCAGATTGACACGTGGACATAGTCAACCACATGACACATGCGTTTGGATACTTCTGAGACACGTCACAAAGCATCTGAGACACGGCTACTACTTATGAGTGGGTTACACCAGTGATGTGCAATTGGATTTGGTGTTTTGTTTTGTGAAACCACATAACACAGAAAATCCGAGGCAACAAACTTGAGGGAAAAGAGGAGAAAAGTCCAAATATGTTGGCTCTGTGACTCGAGGTTGAGTCCTCAAGCTAATAAGCTACGGTTTTACCAACAGAACCAAAGCATGCTCGTGACAAATTGAAACAATTACTATATATCTATTAACTGCAATAATTATTAATTGCCGTGTCAAATACCGTGTCATGTCTTTGATTTTTGAAAAATGCCGTGTCGTGCAGCGTGTCAGTATCCGTGCTACATAGGTGTCATATAAATAATTTGCATGGATTTCCAATGGTGTAGATTTAGAGTTGAAATGTTTGTGTTAACAGGAGTTTGGAGGCGAATAACTTCTACGGTCCGATTCCATCAGAGATTGGAAACCTCGTGAATCTACAACAAATGTGAGCTCTCTTACCGTTCTTTTTAACTTAATGTTCCCGGAAATATTTTCAAAATAACTACTAATTAACCTCCTTTTTACTACATTTTTTTCTGATCTAGACATTTGACATCCAATAAGTTCACCGGAGAACTGCCTTCAAACCTCACCAAGTTGACCAATTTGATTGAGTTGTGAGTACTTTCTTTTTCTAATTTTACGGTAGTTTTGGCTCAATTATAATTCTCATTATTTGAAAATGCTTCTATCTTCTGAACTTATGTTTATGTATTACTTCCAAGCAGAAGGATTTCCGGTAACAATTTCTCTGGAAGAATCCCTGATTTCTTGAAGAAATTGACTAAGTTGGAAAAATTGTAAGTGTTTCCAAGAAAAGATAATTTTTTTCTTTACAATAAGCCCTGGCCTAGTATTAATTCATGACAAAATTATTAATCATTCTTTGTAGGCACATGCAGGGTTGCTTGATGAAGGGTCCCATCCCTAGTGGCATTTCACAACTGACAAGGCTAACTGATCTGTAATCAAATAAGTTTTAACTTCAAAACCAATTGTTTATTTCTTCTTGAAATTTATGTAGATTAACATTTTGAAATTGCCTTTTGCTTTTTGACAATATGTAGGAGGATTAGTGATTTAAGAGGAAATGCTTCAACCTTCCCAGATTTAAGCAGAATGGAATCTATGAATAAGCTGTTAGTTATTTTCTAACCCTGTTGCATATTTTACTTTTTTATAAAATAATGGTACTAATATATATATATATATATATATATTTGTAGAACTTTGAGGAATTGCTCCATTAATGGATCCATCCCATCTTTTATTGGAAAAATGACAAAGTTAAAGCAACTGTCAGTTTGTTTCTCCTTTATATTTCCACATTTTCTTAGTTTTTCTCTGTATATTTCATTGTTTACAAAAGAAATCAATACAATTACATCTGCAGATACAGCATTTGGCTCATTAATTGTCAAGATACCCAGTACAGAGTAGTCAAAAAGGACCATGCCTTTTTGAAAGTTTGTAACAAATATAATTGTGAATAGAGCAAGAAAAGAAAATAGTCAACCATGTTCTGGCATAAGGACAATGCCTTGCTTATTTGGATGCTATTTTCATGTAGGGATCTTTCTTTCAATAAATTGAGTGGGGAGATCCCGACCTCTTCTGAAAATTATGCAAAAGTTGACTTCATGTAAGTTAAATTACAAGTCATCTTTTTCTGATAACATGAAGCTTTTTCTGGTTTGTACTGTGAAAATAAAAATTTTCATATGCATCACCCTGCAAAAGAAGGTAGTTTACACAGTTACCTATCCTGAACTGCAATAAAAAAAAAAGGCAAAATAGTCAACTGATCACATGCATAATATTCTGATTTTGTAATGGTACACAGAAATAGCACCTGCTGTCATAATTAACATACTTGAGATTTGTGTGATTACTACAATTTGCAAATTTGAATTGTTAGACCAACAATTATTCTGTTAATTTGTATCATTTTTTAATATACTATGCTTAAAACACCATTGCAGATTTTTGACTGGAAACATGCTTACAGGACATATACCTCCATGGGTATTGTCCCGAAATAAAATTATGTGAGTGTCAATTTTTTTGTTTCTTAAGCATATTGTGAGAAGTCATCACACACAAACACTCCAGCACGAGTACCAGAGATACATGCACACTGACACACACAAGGAAAGAGTACTTGTTTGGTATTTTAGTTCGTGAAGATGCTTAAGAAAATCATAATTTATCAAAATAATCAATATTTATGACATAATGTCACATTCACATGCAGCGACATATCATACAATAATTTCACGGTTGGCTCAGGCCCCACCCAGTGTCTTGAAGGAGGGAACGTGTGAGTATACTTTATAGTTTCCTTATTCTTCAGTTCTATTCTTACTTGGATCGATGCCAAATTTCAGTTCCTTTTTTTCCCTCCTTTGCAGAAATGCAGTAGAGAGCTATTCGTCCCAGGCAGACAAAATGTGAGCTTATTTCATATCACACCACACACCCACACACTCATGTAGGCACCAAAAAGGAGTACGTTAAACCGACATCCATGTTTCTTTCTTCTTACCACAGTATCATAATGTAGGCCAAACGTTGCCCCGTGCCTAAAGAGGAACTTCCCTTGTGCTTCTGACGGAAAATGTAAGCCCTTTATGAACTTTCACTTTCAGACCCCTGTTAGGATCTCATGTATCGTAATTTTAACACGAGATTCCATAAAACTTCCCAACAGATCGCTATGAACTGCACATAAATTGTGGCGGCAGAGAGGTAGTTATAAATGGAACAGAATTTGAAGCGGACACAGACCCAAAAGGTGCCTCAACGTTATACAAGGACCATGATCAAAATTGGGCATTTAGTAGCTCTGGAAACTTTATGGATGATTCTTCGAGTGCTGATATTTACATCACGACAAGTAAATCTAAGTTAACTGTGCCTAACTCAGAGCTATACATGAATGCACGCCTCTCTCCTTTATCTCTTACATATTACGGTCTGTGTATGTATCCTGGGAGCTACACAGTGCAGCTCCACTTCGCTGAAATAGTTTTTTCTGGGGACAATACATATAATAGCCTCGGAGAACGCCTATTTAATGTATTTATTCAGGTAATTTATTAAGAATCTTATTGAGTCTTTCGTTAGATTAGAAATATCTCACACTCTCGATCTCTCTCTTAGTCATATGATTTATGTGTTTGCCCTTTATGTGTGTTGCAACTGTGTGGACCTGACATTTACAGGCAAACATGTTATTATGCTTAAATGTACCAATAGCTTGTGCTAGCACCTTTTGTGACTCAGTGGCTCAAATGCGGAGCTAGTAATAAGAAATGGGGGTCAATGTCCCCCATTTTTTATTTAATTTTGTATGTATTAATAGTATTTTTGGTGTTATATTTGTGTTTTTCTTAGAAAAATTAATATTCAAACCCATAAAAATATGAAAATTGTTCTATTGTTGAACCCCATAGTTACAATCTATTGATTTTGATGTGATTATTCTATTGATATCAGTAATGGATATGATATTAGACCCCCACTAAAAAATTTTCTGGCTCCGCCCATGGCTCCACATGCAAATATATACTACTGCATACACAGAACCGATTTACTTTTAGGACGTGCATTTTCTTCATCTTGGCAACCATAACAATATTCTCAAATTCAGGGGAAATTGGTGCTTGAGGAATTCAACATAGCAAAATCTGCAGGCGGGCCTGGGAAAGCAGTGATAAAGAATTTCACAACATATGTCACAAATCAAACATTGGAAATACGTTTCTACTGGGCCGGAAGGGGCACCACTGGAATACCTGACAGAGGCGTTTATGGTCCTCTTATTTCTGCAATTTCAGTAACACCCAGTATGTTTCATTAAATATTTTTCTGTTCTTTTCTTCTTATCCCTATTCTCACTAAGCTAGCGTTAGAATTAATTTGGCTTATACCTGATGAACAGACTTTGAGCCACCAAAAGAAGGGAGAAAAGTACCGCTTCTGCTTGTTGTTGGTGTTTCAGTTTTGGCATTTTTGGTATTCCTTTTGGCAGTCTTTATCTGTTGGAGAAGGTTGGAAAGAAGTAAATCGACGTTCAAAGGTATTGGAGAACTATTTTTGGTAACTTGCATTCCTTACTGTTTTGAATTTTGCAGTCAGTACGCAATGAAACCACTTGCTTTAAGGACTTGTATTATTATTTTGATGACAAGCTCGTTATTTGTTTCTTGACAATAATAGATTTGAGAGCATTGGACCTTCAAGTCGGTTCATTTACCTTGCGACAAATCAAGGCAGCAACAAAGAACTTTGACATAGCCAACAAAATTGGAGAAGGGGGTTTCGGTTCAGTCTATAAGGTATCGAGGATCGGTTCAATTTATATACATTAAATGTTTTAATTCATCACCTTAATTTATGAACCTTTAATTTAAAGCTTTCTCTATCTGAAGGGCCTATTATCAGATGGAACAATCATAGCAGTCAAACAACTGTCATCAAGATCAAAACAAGGGAACCGAGAATTTGTGAATGAGATTGGCATGATATCAGCACTTCAACATGCAAACCTCGTTAAACTATATGGCTGTTGCACTGAAGGCAATCAACTTTGCTTGGTTTATGAATACATGGAAAACAACTGCCTTGCACGTGCACTTTTTGGTGAGCTCTCTGTTGCATGTTTATGGCATATTAAAAATGCAAGGAGCATGCTGCAAATTCTGAAACTTACAACTGTACAGTAAGGACATGATACCTTCTGTTGTTTGAATTCTAGATAGAACATGTTTCAATCTGACACATATTAATATATAGGCGTTGATGAGAAATTGAGAATGAAATTGGATTGGAGGATGAGGCAAAAAATATGCCTAGGTATAGCACGAGGCCTTGCTTATTTGCATGAGGAGTCGACAATAAAGATAGTTCACAGAGATATTAAGGCGAGTAATATTTTACTTGACAAGGACCTAAATGCTAAAATTTCCGATTTTGGCCTTGCCAAGCTCAATGAAGATGAGCATACCCACATCAGCACTCGTATTGCTGGCACCATGTTAGTATGTTATTATTGTAATTTCTTTTTGTCTTTTTTAACTTCTTTTTTTTGGTTTTAAGAAAATTCATGCTATCTCTTATTTTGTTACTTTCTGATATCTGCAGAGGATATATGGCCCCAGAGTATGCAATGAGGGGCTATTTGACGAATAAAGCAGATGTCTACAGCTTTGGAGTCGTTGCTTTGGAGATTGTCAGTGGCAAAAGCAACACCAATTATCGACCCGAGGATGAGTTCGTTTATCTCCTAGACTGGGTAATTTTTTCCATACATTATTTATTTATTTATTTTTAAAAAAGTGGGGGAGAACCCACTGATTTTCGTTAAAAGACCTCGAAATATACCAGAGTATCAGAATCTGATACCAAGTATATGTAGTAAATCCACGTACTATATGAGTTAAGGTACCTTTCTTTTCTTTTTTTACAAAATCATCCAAGTTAAGAATTTGATGCCGGTGTTTGTTGTCTGAACATTTTTATGATAATCTGCAAGATCCAGGATTGTAAAGTTCCTAATTAGACCAGTCAAATTACACCTAATGTATGTTGAGCATACTCAACATGGTTGTTAATAATTCTCGAGTGGAGCTGAATCCAATTTGGAAAAGGATGTGGCTTGATTTTACAATAGAAGCTTATATCGCACCAGCCCATGTTGAGTCGGGTTTAAACTTTGGCTCAGTTGAGTCCAGTTGCGAACTGATGTTGAATCCTTTCTTCAACAATCTTTCAATCTGTATAAATTTTTGTAGAACTAATAGAAGTCTAAAAATTTGACACAACAGGCATGTGTGCTACAAGAGAAAGGCACACTGCTAGAGCTTGTGGACCCGAGCCTAGGTCAAGAGTATTCTAAAGAAGAAGCACTTTTAATGCTAAATGTGGCACTTTTATGCACCCATGCCTCCCCTACTCTGCGACCAAACATGTCGCAAGTAGTCAGTTTGCTTGAGGGGCAGGCCCCGCTCCAGCCGTTGTTATCTAAACTAACTCTCTCTTCCGCGTCAGCAATTAGCGTGGGCCCAATGGGAGTGAGCAGCAACTTCTGGCAAACTATCTCGAGTGAAAGCCAGAGTCTGACACTGAATGAGTTGTGTACTGATTCGTCAGAATCTTTTACCGAGACTGTTCCCTTGGTAAGTTTTGAGTTTTTGTAAAAAGACTTTGGCACGGTGCTAGTACGTACTGTCTATATACCCAATGAAATTTACCTGGTCATGAACGAGTGTTCCTTCAAGACCCGGTCAGGACACAATTAAACACGGCCTAGCATATGAGATGCAACAAAGCTGCATGTAACAAAGTACATAGATGTACCATCTTCAATATATCTCAGAAAAATGAGTTCTTTTGTTACTTAAATTTTTCCTTAACTTAAATACATTTTTGTCGTCAGAACCATAGCGGGACTTACCAGTGATGGCACTATCCTACTCCTGAACTGCATCAAGGTGAAACTCAGCATTTCTTGTGCTTGTGTAA
Organism: x Bolboschoenoplectus mariqueter; assembly: GCA_037678475.1. Lineage (NCBI taxonomy): Eukaryota > Viridiplantae > Streptophyta > Magnoliopsida > Poales > Cyperaceae > x Bolboschoenoplectus > x Bolboschoenoplectus mariqueter. Next base: position 3,128,031 of record CM075266.1, on the reverse strand, counting down.
TGCTCACTTGCTTTTACTGTTTTCAAATCTCCAATTTAGTTTCAATTAATTCCAGTGCTGATGGAATTTGTCATGATTGGTTTCTCTTAGGTACACTCATGGGATCGTTGTTTGGATGATGGTACTGCTCAGATTTGTATAACTATATATATATATATATCCTTTACAACATAATTTGTGATGATTTGCGTTTAGAGTAGCTAGTCCTATATGTGTGAATACTTATTAATTAGTTAATTAGTCCATGGCCTAACAAAGACTTGAGATAAAAACATTTCTCAAGTAATATGAGCTTATAACATGAATATATTTTCCATTTTCTCTATGTCACAGATAAGATTGCAATCCCATTTTAGCTTCCTTTTGTTTCTCCGTTCCCCTTCTGGTCCAGGAAAGTGCAAAGAAAAGCACTTGACTGGTCAATATAATTAAGCTACCTAATCACCAGACTACTCTTTTCTCTTTTAATAAAACATACTAGAGACTATTGAGACTTAATTATATATCAATTAAGATTAAGTCTAAATCAACGAATCGGTTATAAAAAATAATAAAATATTGTCGACCTGATTCGACCTACATTGACACCCTGTATGAAACCGAGAGTTCCTTTTATGTAGTTGTAAAATTTAAACAGTATTTTGGTTTGACCAGCATCAGCCTCTGTGTCAAGGTGACTTAGTACTAGTACTGAAGGAGCTCCGTTTACCTTCTTTTTTCTAATTTCATATCTGTCATGAGGGAAGGATGGTGATGCTTGCTCCTTTTTATTAATTCTTTTTTATTGAGTGACTCAAGAAGTCTCACAACTACCTTGCTTATGTTTTGTTGATTTGGACTCCAGATTTTTTATTTGCATCTTTTTCATTCATGAAAAGAAAAATCCAATAATTTCTACTTCAATAGGAAAAAGAAGTGAGACTTATAATATTACTAATAAATGGATAAATTCAACATACGTTTACCTTTTATGATACATCGAATTTTTATGACATATATATCTAAAAAGTATCATTCAAGTTAAATGTGTTCTCATTTATTTAGATAGGATGTGCATAAAATTTGAATTAATTTGAAATTTATTTGTCATTTCATAAAGCTAATAAAAATTCATTATTAAAATTTTAAATTATTTGATGAAAGCTCGACATCATCAAAACTAAATCAAATTTGACATGTGCTCTAAAAAATTGAGAAACATCTATAAATTTTTTAATATTTTAATTTAAATAATTTTTTGAACATATATGTATCATAATCCATATGATTTGAACGTATCATAAAAGTCTAAATGTATGCTAGTAAATTACTTGAGAATAGGAGCACATGATTCCATTTCACCTAATTAACTTATGATCAGATTTAAGTTAAAAAGGTTTCGAAGGTACTTAATTAATTTCTAGACGGCGTAGGTAGGTCGTTTACTATATTTTTTTTTAAATAAAAATGAGAATTAAATTTATTTAAATTTAAATATTTATAAAAAAAATTTATTCGGATTTTGAAATTGTGATTTTTCATATGGACAGTATTATAAGACCGAATGCGGTCTTCTACAATTTTCTTTTGTTCCCTTCCAATTTGTATGAAGTCAATTTGAGTTTACATTACAAAGGATGCGGTCAAAATGTTGGAAAATAGAAAATGGTACTTGGTTGGTTGGTTGAGAATTAATCCCATTTCAAGCATCAGAGCAATCAATTCTCAAATCCAAACTTGAATACGCAACCAAATTAATATCATTCTTTTTTGGTTCTAAACACGCAACCATAAATTCATAATGGGATTATTTAACAAGAGACCAAATAAGACAGAAAAATATGTCAATAGATAGACATCGTGCATATATTTATATATATATCAATACATAATACTAGAACAAATACAACAAATATTACAGCATTCATTCATTATATATATATATATATATCTGTGTGTATATATATTACAGCAAAAACTGCTGCATTTATTTATTCTTCTTTTTTATTCTCTCTGAATCAAACATCAATATCAAACTGTGCATATATCAACCATCAAGCTATAAGAATAATAATAATCTTCCTAATTAATTTCCTTGTACCAGACATACACATCAAATTCGTAAACCAGCTTGGTCTCAGAGGTGTACACAGGCTTGGCAAGGCTGTATCCGTTTGACAACCTAAACATCCCGGTACCGCCTATGACGGGTCGTTCGATCGTCTCCCCCAACACAACCCTCCCGTATATCGCGAGAGTGCTTCCATTGTATTTCCCCTCGGTGAAAACAAAGTTGAGCATTGTTTCTAGTGATCCATCAAACCCCACTGCCGTGACAACGCCCTGAGCACGACCTGCATTATATTTATATATATAGCATTTTCTCATGTTAGCAATCAGCAACTAGTTTGTAGATTTTATATTTAACAAGATATTCCATCAAAAATTCAAAATAAATAAATTAGACTAGTTTGTAGATTTTTCTTTTTCCAGAAGATATATAGAAAATAACCGGTATATATGAAAACATAATAATAAAAAAAAACAATACTAAGATTAATTACCGATCAATGTCGAGTTGTCATCCTGTCCTTCCCGCAACATGTCGTCAATGACCGCAATTGCACCGCGGGTGAACGAGTCGCTGTTCGGGGCTTTAACGGTAGTGAGCACAGTTGCATTGGATCCAGAAAGGATTTCATGGAAGTAGAAGTGCAAATGTTCCTTCTTCGCAACGCACACTTGATTGATGGAGAGGAGCAGAAGGACGGAGAAGATAACGGTTTGAGAAAGAGAAGAAGCCATGGCGATCGATCGAGCTAGCAGAGCACAAATTAAGGGAAATTTGCTGATTAAAAGATAAAAGATGCTTCCAAGATGCTATATGTGTATCCACTATTTATATTGATTGATATAAGGTTTGGATTATGAAATTGAAAGTCTAGGTTAAAACTATTCAGAAGATTAAGCCGTCAAGAAAGACTATGACTATTTTTTTTTTGGATTTTTTAATTACCAACTACTTCGGAAATTGAAATATTAAATGGACTGAGTATGAAGCAAGGCTACTATCAGACACTTTTTGAATGATTCAGAGTTTAAGTTTTCTTTGTACTTGAAAAGAGAATTAAAAAAGAGGAGGGTACCTTTGATGGCTCTGATTGAAGGTGAAAGTTGTCATATGCAGGACACACGGATACGGACACGTTAATGTTGTTGAAAAGAAAAAAAAAATATATGCCCCAAGGTCAATGCTCCTCAAATGTCCTCACAGTTATCGATAAAAATAATCTTTTTATAAGTTTGATCGTGTGGGGTCCGTGTGCATTGAAAGTGGGGGAAGTGGAGGGACAAAACCGAAGACACTGTATCAGCATTTTGTTGAAAAATAGAAAAAGACAGTTGTAATGATAACGTAATCTCACAAGTAGTTTTACTCATTGAATTTGAATGTAATGTATTATTATTATTATCTGTGTTTTTATGAGAAGTTTCTGAAGTTGAATTTAAATTTAAACTGAATAGTTCGGATTATGTGCCGTAACAGTTATAGTATTATTTATTATTATCTATATATAACTCTGACAGCATATATGAACTCATAGATACTGTATTGAACATGAGTACATTACATATTCTAAGATTAAAAACATGATTTTGCATTTTGTTTCACTGGCTGTTTGTTTGCTGTTTAAAAGTTGCCAGAAAATACACAAATTAAATTGCATTACATTAATGATATTATTCCATGTGATTTTTATAACAAAAATTTGAAATTATGAAATTATGTCCAATTTCATAATTTACTATATGTGAAAATTATTTCTTGAAATTAAAGAAACAATTTCATGAAATAGCGATGTCAAATATTAAATCATGAAATTATGTTCAATCTCATGATTTATTAAATCCCAAAATTATTTCTTGAAATCAAAAAATAATTTCATGAAATAATCATACCAAACCTCCTTCAAAAAAATATATATACATGTGTGCAAAAAAGATCTATGCACAAAACCCTAATTATATGAAATGAAGAAACAATTTCATATAATTAAACATGCCAAATCCAAAAATCATGAATTTCATTCATGAAAAATGCCCCAAATATTATCCCTTAGAATTAAAAATTAAAATAATAAATAAGTAATACTTTAAGTACCACCTAATCCACTCTATTATTATCTTATATATATGCTCTATTTAAACATTATTTCCAGGAAACCCCGGGGGGCCTTTGATTTTAATAAATAACAGGATTAAATATTTAAATCCCTCTAGTTTCTAGATCAGGATACATTATTTTGTAATTTGGTTTCTCTTCCCGTTTCGTCTGTGCGGTGGAAATTCCATGGCGTGTCCGACACTTTTGCTCGCCGTGTCTGCTTCCACACAGACGCAATTTATTTGTATATATTACTTTTATTATTCAACTTAAGTGATTTATTATTCAGATTAATGACATTTAAATTGAATAATAAAATATTATACAAAATAATTTGCATAATAAAATTATTAACATAAATAATAATTCATTCTACATAAATAATAAAAATATTATCGATGACGATACCAATAATGATATGTCTTCAATATTTTCCATTGAACAATTCTCTTACATGACCTTTGGTATTTTCATCTTTAGTATGTTCTATATCATTTACTGAGCTAGTTCTATATTATTTACTAAATCCTGATAAGGTTGAGGTGTATAATCATCATCATCTAGAAAGAATCAATCAATCAATCAAACAAGCTAACTGGTCAAACTGTCAAAGCTTCTGATTTCACACAAGTAATTAAGAACTTGCTCAACAGTAGTCAATAAATAACATGCAATTTAATATTATGCAGGGTTTGACTTTTATATTGAGAAGGATGTAGAGAAATACCAGTTCTTTTTTTATTCTCTTAAAGTAGCTGCTCATATTATACTTATCCATTTTTTCTGGCCTTTTGTTGCATTAAATAGCTAGTAGAGAAATATGACTTTTTCTTTCTAGTTTATATGTATATATTTGACAACAAATTAGCTGGTTATGTATGAAATCGATTGGGACGCTTTAACGCAGGGATTGACTTCAATAATTAATTGGTTTTTTTTTGAATTATTAATAGATGTGGTCATGTGTAAATGGATCAAGTGTGGAAGAATCTAGAATTGTAATTACTATTCTAGATGCTCTGGTCAAAGGTGTCAATTTTGTGTCTTTTCATATTTTGACATTTGGGCCATATATAAATTAATTATAATTAAGATTCTATTAAATATTATTATTATAGCATACCAGCAATATTATTGAAACAAAAAAAAAATCTAAAGTTGGATATATTTTTAAAAAATATTATTCAAACTAAACAATTAAAATTGTGAAATGCTCTCAATCATTGAGATAGAAGCCTATATAAAATTTGAACCAATTTGAAATTTGTTTGGTCATTCATCATAATTAATGTTAATAAAACTCCATTGTTAAAAATTTAAAATCATTTGATGAAAAACTAAATGTCATTTACATCAAACCAAATTTAACATACACTTTATCTAAATAATTGAAAAAAAAACATCTACAATTTTATTCTTTTTTAAATTAGATGATATTTTTTTTAACATACATCATAAGAGTCAGATATACCTAAAAGATGAATATATACTAAAATTATTCTTAAATAAATATAATAAGTATCTTTCCATTGATAAACAAATGCAAAAAAAGTCTAATGACTATGTCTACAATTCAACATGAGTTAGGTGGGATTTTTATCAAAAAAAAAAGGAAAATTTATCAAAAAAAGGTGGGACAAACCTGTGGAATAAAAAAATATTTTTTTCTCAACAAAAAAATAGCAGAAAATGGAGACTACATAAAATTAATCTAGTTATATAGCATCTTCATTCTTCAAACTTATTATTGACTAATTAATTTCTCTCCATAAGACTAAGACCTCCTGAACCGTAGGTCTAACACAGTGATAATATATTTTGTCTTTTTACGAAGAGATGCATATTTAAATTTCACAAAAAATATTTCAAAAAAATATATATATCGAAGCTAACGAACCCTTATTTAAAAAAAAATAATAAGTCCTCTTCTTCATTTCCTTTTTTGTCCCTTCCTGGTTCACCTTCATGCATGCCACAAGTAGGTATAATTAATTAAGCACTTTTCATGGAAGACAAATCTGTTATATATGGTATGAGATTTCTTCTTCTATATTCTGGTATTATTATTATATGTGACCGCGTTGAAATCCAACCAGTACAATTGTTTACTTGAATCCACAACAACTTCACCAAACATTAAAACATGGCGATTTTATGATATTGCAGACCGCCAATTGTAGAGTATATATGGTATGAGATTATGGTACCATATTTGATTTGATTTGATTTTATCTTTTTGTTTCTGCTCAAAACAGTTAAGTAAGTTAATACTTAGTGATAATTATAGGATGTAATCTCTGAGTACTGAGATGTAAATCAAATATATGAGCAATATGTGTGATAAATTAGGGGAAATTAACCACAGATTTAGTACATATGATAATAATATTTGAAAAAATAAATGCTGGAGCTAATAAAAACACTTATCTAAAAAAGAAATAAAAATAAATGACAAAAAATACAAAATAACCCAAAGGTTCAATGAATGAATTAATAAGGATAAAAAACGATTAACAGAAACTAATTGTAACATTAATAGAAAACAAAGAATCAAATTATAGGAATTAACTAGGCCAACTAATGTTTTGGACAGTAACAAAAAATGAAAGAAAAATAACAAACATAGCTATAGTAGAATATATTTAGCTCAATGTATTTCAAATCTTCCCACAATACGTAAATGAAATATACGAGCAATACCAAAGCAAAATAATATTCCAAAAAACAAATAAGAAAATAAACAATTAGCCTTTTTTTTTTGAAGTAAGTAGCTCATGCCTATTTAAATTTTCAAAGAGAGATTATTCTTACACCATGTATATTTGCATCCTGAAAGTATTTAAATTTAGCATAAATTTTTTTTATTTTTTGAATTCAAAAGTGTTTATATCATGTATACAAAGTGTTTATTATTATTTTTTGAATGACCATCTAAAATTTTAGTTAAAGATTTTGTTAAATAAGTAAAAATATAATTTTGAAATTTTGCAATATTTTTTAACGTAAGATATAAATATTTTTGCTATCAAGTATAAATATTTTTTTTGAAAATTTGTAAACAAGTATAAATGCAAGTAAGGATACGGACTTATTATTTCTCAAAAAGTTAATAAATAATTTTTTTTAAATAAGGGCTGCTGTTAACTCCGATATTTATTTTTTTCAAATATTTTTTGCAAGATTTGAATCCGCGTTTTCTTCGTAAAAAGGCGAGATCTATCGTCACTGTACTAGGCTCACATTTCAAGTTGATAAATAATTGTTGCAACAAGCAGTTTTAGTTGGTGGGTTGTCGATTTATATTTTAAAAATCTGACTTGAAAACCTACGAGAGAAAGAAATGACAGCTTTGCGGTGTTTGTTGGCTTGCCTTTCATACTTCTGATTTTGCTTCTCAATCCTTTTCCTCACCTGTTCATGCATCTCCTTGATTGCCTTAGCACGCTCATCTGCATCTCCACTATAGCTATGATTGATTGGCAATGAAACCAGGTCAAGAGGAGACTTTGGATTGCATCCATACACCACTTCAAAAGGGCTTTTACCAGTTGTGTTGCTGCTGGACTTGTTGAAAGCAAATTCAGCTTGAGGAAGAACAAGATCCCATTGGCGTATGTTATCACCCACCAAGCTTCTCAACAGATTTCCTAAACTTCGATTCACAATTTCGGTTTGGCCATCAGTTTGAGGATGATAGGCTGAACTAAACTGCAGCTTTGTACCCATCTTACGCCAAAGTGTTCTCCAAAAATGCCCAACAAACTTCGGGTCTCTATCAGATGTTATGGTATTTGGAATACCATGCAACTTCACTATCTCCTTGAAATAAAGATCAGCAATGTTGGTGGCATCCATTGTTTTTGCACAGGGAACAAAGTGTGCCATTTTAGAGAACCGATCAACCACCACCATGATTGAATCTTTGCTGCGTTGAGTTCGGGGCAGTCCCATTACAAAATCCATGCTCACATCTTCCCAAGGTGCATTTGGAACAGGAAGTGGAGTGTAAAGTCCAGAATTTTGGGACTTTGTTTTTGCTAGATGGCAAGTTCTACACCTCAAAATGTAATGATTCACATCTTTCATCATCTTAGGCCAATAGAAACGGTCTTGGAGCAATGCACCAGTTTTATCTCGCCCAAAATGACCACTTAACCCACCATCATGGACCTCTTTAATGATCTGCCACCTCAAAGAACAATTGGGTATGCACAAACGGTTGTCATAAAAAAGATATTCATCATTCACCATAAATTCTTTATATGGTCCCTTTGCACATTCAACTTTCACTTTGCCAAATAACTCATCACCAGCATACAACTCTTTAATCACATCAAATCCAACAACATTTACCTTCATTGTGGATAGCAAGGAATACCTCCTACTTAAAGCATCTGCCACCTGATTTGAAGCTCCACTTTTATGCTTGATGTGGAATGTGTAACCTTGCAAAAATTCCACCCATCTTGCATGCCTCGGTTTGAGCTTGTGCTGCCCATTTATGAATTTCAGCGCCTCATGATCGGAGTAGAGAATGAACTCCTTGGAAATGAGGTAGTGCCTCCAATGCCCAAGAGCTCGCACTATTGCATAGAACTCCTTGTCATATGTTGTGTAGTTTTTGTGCGAATCTGAAAATTTTTCACTAAAGAAGGCAATAGGACAACCTTCTTGATTGAGAACCGCTCCAATACCTACACCCGATGCATCACATTCAAGCTCAAAAATCTGATCAAAATTAGGCAAAGCAAGAATAGGGGCTGCTGTCATCTTCTCTTTGATGAGCTGAAAGCTCTTTTTAGCTTCATTCGTCCATTGGAACACACCTCCCTTCAAGCACTCGGTGATGGGAGAGACAAGAGTGCTGAAATTTCGAATGAACCGGCGATAGAATGAGGCTAGTCCATGAAAACTCCTTACGTCATGAATGCTGGCTAGAGTTGGCCATGAAACAATTGCATCTACCTTAGAAGGGTCAACAAGAATACCCTCAGCTGAAACCACATAGCCTAGAAACACCAAGCTGTTCGTTAAGAACTCGCACTTCTTAAGGTTGATGTAAAGTTTTTGTTCAGCTAGCACTTGAAAGACTTGGTGAAGGTGTTCCAAATGTTCTGACTCACACGTGCTATACACGAGTATGTCATCAAAATAGACCACCACAAACCTGCCAATAAAAGACTTAAACACCAAATTCATTAGTCTCATAAAAGTACTAGGAGCATTAGAAAGTCCAAATGGCATCACCAACCACTCAAACAATCCATCACGGGTCTTAAATGCCGTCTTCCACTCATCTCCAGGCCTCATACGAATATGATGGTACCCACTTCTAAGATCAATCTTTGAGAACACACTAGCACCATGGAGCTGATCTAGCATGTCATCAAGGTGAGGAATAGGAAAGCGATACTTGATAGTGATCTTGTTAACCGCTCTACTATCCACACACATGTGAAATGAACCATCTTTCTTTGGAACAAGCAAGGCTGGAACTGCACAAGGACTCATGCTCTCACGCACCAAACCCTTGCTTAACAACTCATCTACTTGCCGCTGCAACTCGGCATTTTCTGCTGGGTTCATTCGGTATGCTGCCTTGTTTGGTAAAACTGCACCAGGAACAAAATCTATGCAATGTTGTACACTCCTCATAGGAGGCAAACCTGCTGGAATTTCATCCGGAACAAGGTCCTGAAACTGCTCAAGTAAAGGTACCAATGGTGCTGGAATTTTGGAGCTTTTATCCCCCTCAACTTTTTTTATGACCAAAGCAAAAGCTACTTGGGTTTCTTCAAAAATTTCAGCAAATTCAGATTTTGAGACAATGAAATTGCTACCCTTGAGTGCTGGTTTGGACATCAATTCCATCTTAGAAGGACCCAAAATAATCTTAACACCTTTCAGCTCAAAAGAATAAGTGTTTTTAAAACCGTCATGGTGTACCTTCCTATCAAACTGCCAAGGTCTTCCCAAAAGTAAATGACAAGCATCCATGGGAACTACATCACACCATACCTCATCTCGATACTTCTCACCAATAGAAAAATCAACCAAACAACGCTGGTCAACTTGCACACATTTACTCTTTTCCAACCAAGAGAGTTTATATGGTTTTGGGTGTTTTTCAGTTTTGAGTGGCAGTTTTTGCACCATAATTTCAGAAACAACATTCTCACAACTCCCACTATCAATGATAACATCACATACCTTCCCATGAGATGTGCATCGTGTGTGAAAGATGTTGTTACGAAGCCACAAATCCTCTGGAACTGGGCTGGAATTCAGCACACGCCTAATCACCAACAACTCACCAGTATCTCCATAAACGATTTTCTCATCATCCGCTGCCTCATCAAAAACAGGTGGGGAGTCAAAATATGCTTGCTCCTCCTCCCGGGGTTCTTCAACGATGGTAAATACCCGCTGGTTTGGGCACTCAGACATCATGTGACCATACCCTTTGCACCGAAAGCATTGGACAGCTTTAGGGGCTGGTTTAGAGGGTCCTGCGGCTGCCGTCTTTGCTGGAAATTTAGTCACTGCACTAGATGTTGGCTTGGCTGATTGTGAACTGCTCCCACGGCTTGATGAATAGCCTCTATTGAGAACTCGGCTACCACCAAAGCTCACTGATTTTCTGACCTCTTTCTCCTTGAGTTGCTTCTCAACTTTTGTGGCAAGCTTAAAAACATCATGATAAGAGATAAAGGGCTGTAAAGTTATCACATCATGAATCTCTTTGCGTAGGCCACGAAGATACCTTGCAATGGTTTGTTCTTCAGGTTCAACAATGCCACACTTGAGCATGAGATGATCAAGCTCTTCGGTGTAATCTGCCACAGTTTTATCACCTTGAACAAAGCCATGAAGTTGAAGAAAGGCCTCTTGCAAGTACCCTTCCGGCAGAAACTTCTTTCGCAACTCTTTCACCATCTTCTCCCAAGTTCTAATTTTCTGCTTACCCTCACGGGCTCGCTTCATCTTCAATTGCTCCCACCAAATAGATGCATGCTTCTTCAATTTAATGGCAACAATTTTCACCTTCTCTTCCTCAGGGACATCTTGGTACTCAAAGACACGTTCAACCGTGTTGAGCCAATCTATGAACTCATCGGGTTGTATGCGCCCTTCGTACATCGGAATATCCGCCTTTAGATCAAAAGCCCGTCGGAATTGCTGGTTCCTTCGGGTGTGATGTTGATAGAGAGCCTCTTCATCACTAGACACCAAGGTGTGGTTGTCGTGGAAGGGGTTGGCCTCTTCATCTTCATCACCATAAGTTTCGCCATCCGAGCCACGATGGGAATCATCGCGGTTGTGCCCAGCGGCCTCCACGCGCGCAAGACGCTCTTGGAGTTGTTGCACATGCTGCCTCAACTCGTTCAACTCAATATCTCGATCGGCTTGCTGGTTGCCTTCAGGAGGATTGACACGAGCACTACGTCGCACCATCCTTCGCCTGTAGCTCTGATACCAACTGATAGCGTTCAAGCTATGAATCTCACAAGGACACGCACACGTTCAACGGATAAATCACAACTGGAGGATACTCTCAACTCACAGCAGGATAAAAGAGGAGATAAACTCAACTCAAGATAAACTTTTCATAATAATTCAATAACTGAGTTTTACATTCAGATTAGGCTTGATATAGCCATACAACTCTAGAAACTTCCTAATTAATTAATATCCTCTTAACTACTTTTGCAAATATCAAAACATATTAAAAACACTCTTAATTACTACTGCTGCTAATACCAAAATATATTAAAAGCAAATAGAAACTCAAAAGACAAGTTTCAAGAAACTAAATGCTGTTGGTTGGCTGACTCTTCAATGACCACTTTCAGTTAGCACGCATTTATCACCCAGAAGCATCCAGAATCTAAAGAAACTCAAAACATATCAAAGATGACCCATTTCATTAGCAAACCATAGAGCTTTGAATCATCCAATTCGGAGCCCAAATGAGAGAGTTATGCCCAAAATACTGGCCCAGTACGAATCTGTCCAAAAGGCTGTTTCGGGAATTGATTGCAATTCTGACTTGGGCCTGGATCTTCAAACTGAGAACTGAACCAGGACATGCTTCCTTGATCATAGTTTTTCACCTGTAGGCCTACCACATCTTGAACTCCATCATGAGATGTAAATCGCGGATTCTTAAAACATTTAAATATTTCGTACCCGATCAACATAATCTGATTACATAATTTTATGGGGTACAAAATTGAAATACATATAATTGACATACAATTATCGCATCTCTAAATAAATTTATACCAAATGCAAAAGTTCATGTGTCTATTTCTTAAACAATGAAAAGTTTGTGCGAATTTTGATGTCATTGAATATATTTAGCTCAATTTAAATGTGTTCTCATTTATTTAGATAGGATGTGCATAAAATTTGAATTAATTTGAAATTTATTTGTCATTTCATAAAGCTAATAAAAATTCATTATTAAAATTTTAAATTATTTGATGAAAGCTCGACATCATCAAAACTAAATCAAATTTGACATGTGCTCTAAAAAATTGAGAAACATCTATAAATTTTTTAATATTTTAATTTAAATAATTTGTTGAACATATATATATCATAATCCATATGATTTGAACGTATCATCAAAGTCTAAATGTATGTTAGTAAATTACTTGAGAATAGGAACACATGATTGCATTTCACCTAATTAACTTATGCTGAGATTTAAGTTAAAAAGGTTTCGAAGGTACTTAATTAATTTCTAGATGGCGTAGGTAGGTCGTTTACTATATTTTTTTAAATAGAAATGAAAATCAAAATTTTTAAATTTAAATATTTACAAAAAGATTATATTCGGATTTTGAAATTGTGATTTTTCATATGGACACTATTATAAGATCGAATGCGGTCTTCTACAATTTTCTTTTGTTCCCTTCTAATTTGTATGAGGTCAATTTGAGTTTACATTACAAAGGATATGGTCAAAAGGATGGAAAATAGAAAATGGTACTTGGTTGGTTCAGAATTAATCCCATATCAAGCATCAGAGCAATCAATTCTCAAATCCAAACTTGAAAACGCAACCAAATTAATGTCATTATTTTTTGGTTCTAAACTCGCAACCATAAATTCATAATGGAATTATTTAACAAGAGACTAAATAAGACAGAAAAATATGTCAATAAATACACATCGTGCATATATTAATATATATATCAATACATAATATTAGAACCAACTACAACAAATATTACAGCATTCATTCATTATATATATATATGTATGTATGTATGTATGTATATATATATATATATATTACAGCAAAAAATGCTGCATTTATTTATTCTTCTTTTTTATTCTCTCTCAATCAAACATCCATATCAAACTGTGCATATATCAACAATCAAACTATAAGAATAATAATAATCTTCCTAATTAATTTCCTTGTAGCAGACATACACATCAAATTCATAAACCTGCTTGGTTTCAGAGGTGTACACAGGCTTGGCAATGCTGTATCCCTTTGACAACCTAAACATTCCGGTACCGCCTATGACGGGTCGTTCGATCGTCTCCCCCCGCACAACCCTCCCGTATATCGCGAGAGTGCTTCCGTTGTATTTCCCCTCGGTGAAAACAAAGTTGAGCATTGTTTCTAGTGATCCATCAAACCCCACTGCCGGGACAAGACCCTGAGCACGACCTGCGTTATATATATATATAGCATTTTCTCATGTTAGCAATTAGCAACTAGTTTGTGGATTTTATATTTAACAAGATATTCCATACAAAAATTCGAAATAAATAAATTAAACTAGTTTGTAGATTTTTCTTCTTCCAGAAGATATATAGAAAATAACCGGTATATATGAAAACATAATAATAAAAAAACAATACTAAGATTAATTACCGATCAATGTCGAGTTGTCATCCTGTCCTTCCCGCAACATGTCGTCAATGACCGCAATTCCACCGCGGGTGAACGAGTCGCTGTTTGGGGCTTTAACGATTTTGAGCACGGTTGCATTGGATCCAGAAATGATTTCATGGAAGTAGAAATGCAAATGTTCCTCCTTCGCTTCACACACTTGATGGATGGAGAGGAGCAGAAGGACGGACAAGAGAACGGTTCGAGAAAGAGAAGAAGCCATGGCGATCGATCGATCTAGCAGAGCACAAATTAAGGGAAATTTGTTGATTAAAAGATAAAAGATGCTTCCAAGATGCTATGTGGGTATCAACTATTTATATTGCTTGATGTAAGGTTTGGATTATGAAATTGAAAGGCTAGGTTACAACTATTTAGAAGATCAAGCCGTCAAGAAAGACTGTGACTCTTTTTTTTTGGATTTTTTAATTACCAACTACTTCCGAAATTAAAATATTAAATGTACTGAGGATACTATCAGACGATTTTTGAATGATTCAAAGTTTAAGTTTTCTTTGTACTTAAAAGAGAATTAAAAGAGAGAAGGATACCTTTGATGGCTCTAATTGAAGATGAAAGTTGTCCTATGTAGGACACGCGGATACGGACACGTTAACGTTGTTACGTAGAAAAAATATATATATGCCCCAAGGTCAATGCTCCTTAACTATCATCACAGTTATCGATAAAAAGAATATTTTTATAAGTTTGATCATGTGGGGTCTATGTGCATTGAAAGTATTTAAATTTAGCATAAATTTTTTTAATTTTTGAATTCAGAAGTGTTTATTATTATTTTTTGAATGATCATCTAAAATTTCAGTTAAAGATTAGTCTTTCGCCATGTATTTTTGCTTCATAAAAGTATTTATATTTAACATATTTTTTTATTTTTGAATTCTAAAGTGTTTGTATTCAATATATAAAATATTTATTATTTTTTAGAATGATCATCTAAATTTTTGGTTATAGACTTTGAATAAGTAAAAATATAATTTTAAAAATTTATAATATTTTTGTAATGAACGGTATAAATATTTTTTCCATCAAGTATAAACATTTTTTTGTGAAAAATTGTAAACAAATCTAAATGCAAGTAAGTATACAGATTATTTCTCAAAAAGTTGATAAATAACTATCGCAACAAACAGTTTTAGTTGGTAGGTTGTCGATTTTTTATTTATTGTACAAATAAGTTACATAATAAAATTATTAATATAAATAATAAAATCAATATTAATAATAGTATCGACAATGATATTTATATATCAACTACCTATTTTATATAATAATAAAATCGATATTTATATTTATATATCAACTACCTTTAAAAATCTGACTTGGGAACCTACAAGAGAAGAAAATGACAACTTAAAAATTAGAAAGCAACATTAAAAATTAGAACTGATGAAATAAATTTATCGATACAGACCAAATGCAAAAGGTTTTGTGTCTATTTCTTAAACAATGGAAAGTTTGAATCGTAAAATTTAAACAATGAAGAATTTGACTTGAATAATTTAAAAAGGAATCTCCTATTTTATTAATTCCTAAATATTAAAATAACTGAAGTATATACTGTTAGATATTTTTGGAAATAACAAAAAAATAACGTAGTTTCTTCTTAAATAATATGTTTATATGATAGCAACTACTTTCCTTGATATCATGTCTTTATTATATATAAAATTTTGGAAAACCTCCACATCATAGCTTTATAATATTGCTATTATATTTATATGATATCAACTAATTTTCTCGATGTCATGTTTTTATTATATATATAATTTTGAACAACATCCACACTGTAGCTCTACAGTGATTGCTACATTATCAGCTACTATGTTAAATCAATAGTGATCTGCCTAACTCTTCTATTAACCAATAACATTATGAAATAGTGCGGCCTTTTTTCGCGGCCCACGTACGAGGTATCGGCGTTCTCGCTTATGGGAAAAGAAGGTGCAGGTACATTCCCGCGCGTGTTTGTGCGCTTAAGGTCTTATTATTTTAGGTGATTGTGGGAACTTTTATTTTCCGACGGGCGTAAGCCCCCGCCGTTAATTGTTGGGATATTTCACCTTTAGCTAATAATATCCTAAATCTACCTAATTCGGTTGCAAGCGTACAATCTTGTCAAGTAGTAATTGGGGTGTCGAATCCATAGGGGCAAACTCGTAAAATACCGGTTCTTACTAGTTCACTAAGCTAGACGAATTAATTTTTGTTGGTTTTCTAAACTAAATCGGATGAAGACAAAACAAATAATAAAATCCTGGGATTTAATTCAATAACAAGAATTCTAGGGGCTTTGGCTTACTTTCCACTAGACTTTAATTTATTTGGTTTGCGTATTTATATTTTCTAAACATGTGCGGGTTAATATATAGATTTTGGTTCTATTAATTAGTTGTAATTCACCGTTAGGTACCTCTCACAAGCAATTCAACATAACCAAAAATACCCGTCTAGACCTTTGGATTCACCGTTAGGTACCTCACCTCTAGCCTAGTTTTGTTCTCTTGATCCGGGTTCAAGCAAGTGATTGATTAGTCATTTAGTCAAAATCCTAAGCACACGTATTGCTAAAGTTGGTTAAACAAGCAATTCATGCATTTAACAATTCGCAAAAAAACAAATCACAATAATCAGTTAAAAACAACAAACCAAGTAAAATTAAAGCACTAGTTTCGAATTTTACATGCGATCGCCCCTAGAGAGGGAATTAGCCTCTCATAGGGGCACACATCATCTCAAAAGAATATCTAGAACGACAGATAAGAATTTAAAGGAGAGAGAATAGAGAGATAAAACAAAGTAAGAGTAGTCTTCTTCTTCTTCTTCTCCTTCTCCAAGTCACGCGCTAGATCTCTTCAAGTAACCCAAAAATCTTTCAAATCTTGGTCCCAAATCAGTTCCTAGGTGTGGAGAGTCGTGGAGAGAGGTGAGGAGAGGTCTGGGGGCGGCTAGGGTTTCCATTGAGGCTCGTGGGCAAGGGAAGTTTTGCTCTTTTTCCATTGTGACCGATGGTGACATAATAGTTGTCCACTTGTTTGATCAAATGAGCATTGACGAGAGTTTTGATGTCAATCCTTGTGCTTCCCGGGAGGACAGTACGATAGACGGGACCATCCGTGATGACGCCGAGTGACTTTGCAATTCTTGTAACAAGACCTCCAACCGAGATGTGACCACCGGGTCTTGTGTTTTCGACAACGCGCTCGAGATGGCGGATAATGAAATATCCCACATTAGGAGTTGGCCGCGCAATGGGTGGGTAGCTATCAAGCATGCATTGGAAAAAGAATAGATCCTTCTTGTTGAGAGTGGAAGGAGTTTCACCTCGGCCGAAAATCGAATAACCTAATGCCCTTTGAATGCAACGGAGTGCTGGGTGTTGGATTTGGCTTGCGCGGGTGTCCTGCCGTGGCCCGCCTATGATCAACTTCTCAAATTTGGCTTGTGGCATGTAGTCCAGCCAATCGAAGGTGGTGAGTTCGGCCGTGGTTTTTTTGGGTCTAAAAGGTTGTTGAGGTCTTCCAGTGTTAATACGCGAGGTTCACCGTCCATTTGGAAGTAACATTCATTATATGAAGGGTGGCACGTGTAGCTAGCGAGAAATTCGTATGTGAGGGTCCGACCAGTGTAGATTAAAGAAAAAGAAAGATTGAACTCCCTGGACTCCAACACGAGTTTCGAATGCTCTTGCAAAGAATTTTTGTATTTCGACTTGAACTCTCGTTCCAATCGTAGAATCTTGCCACTTTTCAAACTTGCCACTAATCCAGCCTGTGAGTGTTAAAATTTTTTAAATTAATAGTAATAAATAGAAAATCTATATATATATATATATTTTATCAAAAGTTAAAAGAAGAAGAGAGAAATTTTGGAACTCAATCCCAAGTAGTT
Organism: x Bolboschoenoplectus mariqueter; assembly: GCA_037678475.1. Lineage (NCBI taxonomy): Eukaryota > Viridiplantae > Streptophyta > Magnoliopsida > Poales > Cyperaceae > x Bolboschoenoplectus > x Bolboschoenoplectus mariqueter. The sequence goes on along the minus strand of CM075266.1, from coordinate 3,110,062 downwards.
CTCAATTTAAGGTCGTGAGCTCGACCCTCGTTTTCTCATCCGGATGGTGCGTCAACGAGGGAGATGTTGATCCCTTCTCCCATCGGTTCTCCTTGTACGTAGTGCTTCAATCTCTGCCCATTCACCTTGAAAGCTCCCGAGCGCTCACTCCAAATCTCGACCGCTCCATGGTTAAACACGTTTAGTACTTGATATGGCCCGGTCCATCTTGATTTCAATTTTCCCGAAAAGAGTTTGAGCCTAGAATTGAATAAAAGCACCCAATCCCCAACTTGAAAGGTCCTTCGAAGAATACGTTTATCGTGCCAATTTTTAGTCTTCTCCTTGTAATGCTTGGCGTTCTCATAAGCCTCTAGACGGAGTTCCTCGAGTTCATGCAAATCCAAAAGTCTTTTCTCCCCCGCGGCTTTCAAGTCAAAATTTATAGTCTTGATAGCCCAATATGCCTTATGCTCCAATTCAACCGGGAGATGACACGATTTCCCATACACAAACTTGAAGGGGGTCATACCTATCGAAGTTTTGTATGCCGTGCGGTATGCCCAAAGTGCTTCGTCTAGCTTGGTGGACCAATCTTTTCTCGTGTGACTCACCATCTTTTGCAAGATATTCTTTATTTCACGGTTGGAGATCTCCACTTGTCCACTCGTTTGCGGATGGTAAGGCGTTGCAACCTTATGTTTGACTCCGTATTTGGCTAGAAGATTGTCAAATCGGCGGTTAATAAAATGAGAACCACCGTCACTTATCACTACTCGGGGCACCCCAAATCTCGGAAATATCACCTTTTTGAAAAGGCGGTTGACCACTTGCGAGTCGGCCGTCGGACTCGGAATTGCCTCAACCCACTTTGATACGTAGTCCACTGCAACCAAAATGTACTTGTTGTTGCTTGAACTCGGAAACGGACCCATTAAATCTATCCCCCAAACATCAAACAACTCTACCTCCAGAATGTTCTTTTGTGGCATCTCGTGTCGCCTCGAAATATTTCCCATGCGTTGACACTTGTCGCACGCTTGAATGAAATTTCTCACATCTTTGAAGAGAGTTGACGAAAAGAATCCTGCTTGGAGAATTTTAGCGGCGGTCTTGTTGGATGAAAAATGCCCGCCATAAGGCGAGGAATGACAATGGAACATTATGGAATGGGTTTCATCCTCCGGAACACATCTTCTATGAATCCCATCAACTCCCAACTTGAAAAGGAACGGGTCATCACAAAAGTAGTGCTTCACATCAGCGAAAAACTTTTTCTTCTGTTGATAGGTGAGCTCCGGCCGTATTATGCCGCAAGCAAGGAAGTTGGCATAATCGGCGTACCATGGGGCTTGGAGAGTGCTCACACGGCAAAGTTGCTCGTCCACGAATGAGTCATCAATGGGCAACTCTCCTTCTTTCGGTTCGTGCTTGATTCGAGACAAATGATCCGCCACTAAATTTTCTATGCCCTTTTTGTCCTTGATCTCCAAATCAAACTCTTGAAGCAAGAGTATCCAACGAATGAGTCTCGGCTTTGCATCTTTCTTATTCAACAAATAGCGAATAGTGGCATGATCGGTGTGGACTATCACTTTCGATCCCACCAAGTAAGACCGAAACTTGTTGATGGCGAACACCACGGCGAGTAGCTCCTTTTCGGTAGTTGTGTAATTCATTTGCGCTTCATCTAGAACTTTGCTCGCATAGTAAATTGCATGTGATCTCTTGTCTACCCGCTGTCCCAACACGGCTCCTACCGCGTAATCACTTGCATCACACATGATCTCGAACGGAATGCTCCAATCCGGCGGCCGAAGTATCGGCGCTGAGATAAGTGCCTTCTTTATCCTACAAAAAGCATCAAGACACTTTGCATCAAAGTCAAAAATCGAATCTTTCATGGTCAAATTAGTTAAAGGCTTAGCAATTTTCGAAAAATCTTTGATGAATCGCCGATAGAATCCCGCATGTCCCAAGAAACTTTGCACTTCCTTCACATTCGTTGGTGGCGGTAATTTTTCGATCACCTCGACCTTGGCTTGGTCAACTTCCAATCCTTTCTCCGACACGACATGACCAAGTACCACTCCTTCTTGCACCATGAAATGACATTTTTCCCAATTGAGCACCAAATTCACCTCCTCACATCTTTGCAAAACTTTAGAGAGATTAGATAGGCATTCATCAAATGAGGTACCATAAGCTGAAAAATCATCCATAAAAATTTCCATGGCACTTTCAATAAGGTCTGAAAAAATACCCATCATAGCCCTTTGAAAAGTGGCCGGTGCATTACAAAGACCAAATGGCATCCTACGGTATGCAAATGTTCCATATGGACACGTAAATGTGGTCTTTTCTTGGTCCTCGGGGTGAATTGGTATTTGGAGAAAACCGCTATAACCATCTAGATAACAAAAGAAAGTGTGTTTAGCAAGTCTTTCTAGTAATTGATCAATAAAAGGGAGAGGAAAATGATCCTTTCTCGTTGCGGAGTTGAGCTTGCGGTAGTCAATGCACATTCGCCATCCTGTCACGAGTATTGTTGAGATTAGTTCGCCATCCGTGCCTTTGACAACCGTTGTTCCTCCCTTCTTCGGTACCACATGTACCGGGCTTACCCAATTGCTATCGGAGATTGGATAGATGATGCCGGCGTCTAGGAGTTTGTGAATTTCCTTCCACACTACTTCCCTGAGATTTGGGTTGAGCCTCCTTTGCGATTCGATTGAAGGCTTGTGACCATCCTCCATGAAAATTCGATGCATGCAAATGGAAGGCGCGATCCCTTTGAGATCTTCAATCGTGTACCCAATAGTCTTTCGGTGCAATCTCAACTCATTAAGAAGTTTTCGGTTTGGTCTCGATTTAGGTTTGCATTGACAATCACCGGATAGGTTTCATTTGGTCCAAGGTACTCGTAGCGGAGAGTAGAGGGAAGTGGTTTTAATTCAATCTTTGGTGCTTCGGGTTTGGACTCGGAGAGCTGAGTTTCGGCTTGAAAAACTTCTTTTTCCGACCCAGAGAATGAAAATTGTAACCCACAAAGAGGATTAGAATTCTGAGAATGTTCTGCACCCAAACTGCTAACTTCTTGCGACTCACAATTTCTATTGTGACCTGCAATTTCTTGCAGAAAGTGGCCAGAACCTCTGGTTTCATCTAAATTTTCGTCAAACTCTTCGAAATCTTGATCATCTTCTCCCATCAACTCGAAATTCAACATTTCTTGATCATCCAATCGACTCAAAACTTCTTCAAAATTCATTTCAATTTCATCTTCCGTTGGATTTGCAATCACGTGCCGTAGCGGATCATCAATTGTGATTCTCTCAATTTCTTCCGCTACAATGGCGTCGATGGTTTCAACCCTGAAAATTATATCTTCATTAGAAGGAAACTTAAGAGATTTTTCTACATGAAAAACAAGTGACTTCTCCCCAATCCTAAGTGTTAGTTTTCCATCCCTAACGTCAATTAAAGCTCCCACAGTTGCTAAAAAAGGACGTCCCAAAAGAAGCGGAGTTTGGATATCCTCTTCCATTTCAACTACAACAAAATCAATAGGAACGAAAAATTTTCCAACTTGGATTGGTATGTCCTCTATTATACCCATTGGTAATCTAACCGATTTGTCCTTGAGTTGCAATGATATTCGGGTCGGTTTTAGGTCACCTACTCCGATTCTCTCATAAACCGATCTAGGCATAAGACTCACACTTGTTCCAAGGTCACAAAAGGCTTGTTTGAATTTGGTGTAACCTATAGAACAAGGAATGGAAAAACTACCGGGGTCCTTAAGTTTTGGAGGAAGTTTGTTCAACAAAAGTGCACTAACTTTCTCAGTTAAAGTCACGGTTTGAATTTCCTCAAGTGTTTTTCTACTAGACAAAATGTCCTTAAAAAATTTCGCATAGATTGGCATTTGAGTCATAACATCGGTAAGTGGAATATTCACATTCAATTGTTTCAACAACTGCACAAACTTACCGAATTGTTTATCCATATTACTCTTGACAAGTCTTTGAGGAAAAGGAGCGTACCTGTGCGGAGGCACATACTTGGGTACCTCCGTGCTTACCTGTTTTGGGGAGCCATTACCGGTTCCCTTGTCTTGTGACGGTTCCTGAGGCACGACCTCTTCAGTTGAATCAGTTTTTGCTTCGGGCTCCTTCACTTGCTCTCCTTCATTTTCCTTTGGCATCTTGGGTCCTTCGTACCCAAACCCGCTTCGAAGTGTTATGGCTTTGACATGTTCTTTCGGGTTGTCTTCAGATTTAGGTGGAAGATGCCCATTTTGGCGCGAAGACGACGCGGCTTGTTGAGCTATTTGGTTCTTCATTAACCTGCTCTGAGTTGCTAACAAATCGACTTTTGCACTCAACTTATCAAATTTATCATTCATCTCATTGTTAGTTCTATTTTGGGTCTCAATGAAATTTTCCATCATTCTTTCTAGGTTGGACTTTTGTGGCATATTTGACTCGAATTGTCTTTGACCAAAATTCTGATTAGGTCGGTTTTGATTTTGGTTCGAATTGTCTTGGTCATTTCTCCAAGAGAAATTTGGGTGGTTCCTCCAACCGGGGTTGTAAGTACTAGAATATGGATTATTTGGCGGCCTAAAACCGTTGTTCAAAGCCTTGACTTGTTCCAAATCTCCATCACTAGTAAAACCCGCAGTACAATTAATAGAAAGATGATCCGTACCACTACAAATCCCACAAGGAGAAATTTGACTTACGGCCGAGATATTCATTTGATTGAACATCTTTTGCATTGCTTCTACCTTGGCCGAGAGTTCCATCACTGCATTCGTCTCCAAACGACCGGGAGTCGCTCTCGCAACACCGCATTCGGACGACCATTGGTGTTGATTCATTGCCATCTCGTCGATGAGGTTGAAGGCTTCGATTGCGCTCTTGCTCATGAGACTACCTCCTGCCGCTGCATCAATAGAGATACGAGTATTATAAATCAACCCTTCATAGAAAATTTGCAAAATTAACCATTTTTCCAATCCATGGTGTGGGCATAACCTCAACAACTCCTGATATGTATCCCAAGCCTCACTAAGTGGTTCCCCGTCCCTTTGCTTGAAATTGGTGATTTGGTTCAAGCAAGTGATTGATTAGTTATTTACTCAAAATCCTAAGCACACGTATTGCTAAAGTTGGTTAAACAAGCAATTCATGCATTTAACAATTCGCAAAAGAACAAATCACAATAATCAGTTAAAAACAACAAACCAAGTAAAATTAAAGCACTAGTTTCGAGTTTTTCATGCCATCGCCTCTAGAGAGGGAATTAGCTCTCATAGGGGCACACATCATCTCAAAAGAATATCTAAAACGACAGATAAGAATTTAAAGGAGAGAGAATAGAGAGATAAAACAAAACAAGAGTAGTCTTTTTCTTCTTCTTCTTCAAGTCAAGCGCTAGATCTCTTCAAGTAACCCAAAAATCTTTCAAATCTTGGTCCCAAATTAGTTCCCAGGTGTGGAGAGTCGTGGAGAGAGATGAGGAGAGGTCTGGGGGCGGCTAAGGTTTCTTGGGAGTCGAGCCCAGGCCCTTTTATATCCCTTCCATGAGAGATTTTGACCTGCAATATTTACTGCGACCTGTAATAATTGTGCAAAACTCCATCAGCAAGTTTCCAGTGCTGTATTTGTGCTCTGCCTTGCCTTCAACATTTCTCTCTTGCTCTCGAATGCTCCAAACTCCTGAAATCAAACCAGAACATAGCAGTATCTCGACCTTGGTGCAAAATTTGACTAAATGATCTAAAAATTATGTAAAATGTTATCGTTTTAGAGATTAAATCCTATCAAAAAGTGTATGCAATTAAGACTTATCATTAATTACCCCGGCTCTCGTCTCGGGAACCTCTGATTAATGGGCTAAACTAATTAAAATATATGGATCGGATTTGTGGCTTTATTTCTTCCTTCCAATTTATTATAATACATGCTTAAAATAACCCAAATGTATAACGTTGGATAATAAGACTAAAAACGTATAATCTAAAGTCAGAGAAATGTATAATATCATTCTTTTTTGGTTCTAAACACGCAACCATAAATTCATAATGGGATTATTTAACAACAGACCAAATAAGACAGAAAAATATGTCAATAGATAGACATCGTGCATATATTTATATATATATATCAATACATAATACTAGAACAAATACAACAAATATTACAGCATTCATTCATTATATATATATATCTGTGTGTATATATATTACAGCAAAAACTGCTGCATTTATTTATTCTTCTTTTTTATTCTCTCTCAATCAAACATCAATATCAAACTGTGCATATTATCAACTATATTGACTCTTTTTTTTTTGGATATTTTAATTACCAACTACTTCGGAAATTGAAATATTAAATGGACTGAGTATGAAGCAAGGCTACTATCAGACACTTTTTGAATGATTCAGAGTTTAAGTTTTCTTTGTACTTGAAAAGAGAATTAAAAAAGAGGAGGGTACCTTTGATGGCTCTGATTGAAGGTGAAAGTTGTCATATGCAGGACACACGGATACGGACACGTTAATGTTGTTGAAAAGAAAAAAAAAATATATGCCCCAAGGTCAATGCTCCTCAAATGTCCTCACAGTTATCGATAAAAATAATCTTTTTATAAGTTTGATCGTGTGGGGTCCGTGTGCATTGAAAGTGGGGGAAGTGGAGGGACAAAACCGAAGACACTGTATCAGCATTTTGTTGAAAAATAGAAAAAGACAGTTGTAATGATAACGTAATCTCACAAGTAGTTTTACTCATTGAATTTGAATGTAATGTATTATTATTATTATCTGTGTTTTTATGAGAAGTTTCTGAAGTTGAATTTAAATTTAAACTGAATAGTTCGGATTATGTGCCGTAACAGTTATAGTATTATTTATTATTATCTATATATAACTCTGACAGCATATATGAACTCATAGATACTGTATTGAACATGAGTACATTACATATTCTAAGATTAAAAACATGATTTTGCATTTTGTTTCACTGGCTGTTTGTTTGCTGTTTAAAAGTTGCCAGAAAATACACAAATTAAATTGCATTACATTAATGATATTATTCCATGTGATTTTTATAACAAAAATTTGAAATTATGAAATTATGTCCAATTTCATAATTTACTATATGTGAAAATTATTTCTTGAAATTAAAGAAACAATTTCATGAAATAGCGATGTCAAATATTAAATCATGAAATTATGTTCAATCTCATGATTTATTAAATCCCAAAATTATTTCTTGAAATCAAAAAATAATTTCATGAAATAATCATACCAAACCTCCTTCAAAAAAATATATACACATGTGTGCAAAAAAGATCTATGCACAAAACCCTAATTATATGAAATGGAGAAACAATTTCATATAATTAAACATGCCAAATCCAAAAATCATGAATTTCATTCATGAAAAATGCCCCAAATATTATCCCTTGGAATTAAAAATTAAAATAATAAATAAGTAATACTTTAAGTACCACCTAATCCACTCTATTATTATCTTATATATATGCTCTATTTAAACATTATTTCCAGGAAACCCCGGGGGGCCTTTGATTTTAATAAATAACGGGATTAAATGTTTAAATCCCTCTGGTTTCTAGATCAGGATACATTATTTTGTAATTTGGTTTCGCTTCCACACAGACGCAATTTATTTGTATATTACTTTTATTATTCAACTTAAGTGATTTATTATTCAGATTAATGACATTTAAATTGAATAATAAAATATTATACAAAATAATTTGTATAATAAAATTATTAATATAAATAATAATTCATTCTACATAAATAATAAAAATATTATCGATCACGATACCAATAATGATATGTCTTCAATATTTTCCATTCAACAATTCTCTTACATGACCTTTGGTATTTTCATCTTTAGTATGTTCTATATCATTTACTGAGCTAGTTCTATATTATTTACTAAATCCTGATAAGGTTGAGGTGTATAATCATCATCATCTAGAAAGAATCAATCAATCAATCAAACAAGCTAACTGGTCAAACTGTCAAAGCTTCTGATTTCACACAAGTAATTAAGAACTTGCTCAACAGTAGTCAATAAATAACATGTGATTTAATATTATGCAGGGTTTGACTTTTATATTGAGAAGGATGTAGAGAAATACCAGTTCTTTTTTTATTCTCTTAAAGTAGCTGCTCATATTATACTTATCCATTTTTTCTGGCCTTTTGTTGCATTAAATAGCTAGTAGAGAAATATGACTTTTTCTTTCTAGTTTATATGTATATATTTGACAACAAATTAGCTGGTTATGTATGAAATCGATTGGGACGCTTTAACGCAGGGATTGACTTCAATAATTAATTGGTTTTTTTTTGAATTATTAATAGATGTGGTCATGTGTAAATGGATCAAGTGTGGAAGAATCTAGAATTGTAATTACTATTCTAGATGCTCTGGTCAAAGGTGTCAATTTTGTGTCTTTTCATATTTTGACATTTGGGCCATATATAAATTAATTATAATTAAGATTCTATTAAATATTATTATTATAGCATACCAGCAATATTATTGAAACAAAAAAAAAATCTAAAGTTGGATATATTTTTAAAAAATATTATTCAAACTAAACAATTAAAATTGTGAAATGCTCTCAATCATTGAGATAGAAGCCTATATAAAATTTGAACCAATTTGAAATTTGTTTGGTCATTCATCATAATTAATGTTAATAAAACTCCATTGTTAAAAATTTAAAATCATTTGATGAAAAACTAAATGTCATTTACATCAAACCAAATTTAACATACACTTTATCTAAATAATTGAAAAAAAAACATCTACAATTTTATTCTTTTTTAAATTAGATGATATTTTTTTTAACATACATCATAAGAGTCAGATATACCTAAAAGATGAATATATACTAAAATTATTCTTAAATAAATATAATAAGTATCTTTCCATTGATAAACAAATGCAAAAAAAGTCTAATGACTATGTCTACAATTCAACATGAGTTAGGTGGGATTTTTATCAAAAAAAAAAGGAAAATTTATCAAAAAAAGGTGGGACAAACGTGTGGAATAAAAAAATATTTTTTTCTCAACAAAAAAATAGCAGAAAATGGAGACTACATAAAATTAATCTAGTTATATAGCATCTTCATTCTTCAAACTTATTATTGACTAATTAATTTCTCTCCATAAGACTAAGACCTCCTGAACCGTAGGTCTAACACAGTGATAATATATTTTGTCTTTTTACGAAGAGATGCATATTTAAATTTCACAAAAAATATTTCAAAAAAATATATATATCGAAGCTAACGAACCCTTATTTAAAAAAAAATAATAAGTCCTCTTCTTCATTTCCTTTTTTGTCCCTTCCTGGTTCACCTTCATGCATGCCACAAGTAGGTATAATTAATTAAGCACTTTTCATGGAAGACAAATCTGTTATATATGGTATGAGATTTCTTCTTCTATATTCTGGTATTATTATTATATGTGACCGCGTTGAAATCCAACCAGTACAATTGTTTACTTAAATCCACAACAACTTCACCAAACATTAAAACATGGCGATTTTATGATATTGCAGACCGCCAATTGTAGAGTATATATGGCGATTTTCTCAACCAGTACAATTGTTCTCATTTATTTAGATAGGATGTGCATAAAATTTGAATTAATTTGAAATTTATTTGTCATTTCATAAAGCTAATAAAAATTCATTATTAAAATTTTAAATTATTTGATGAAAGCTCGACATCATCAAAACTAAATCAAATTTGACATGTGCTCTAAAAAATTGAGAAACATCTATAAATTTTTTAATATTTTAATTTAAATAATTTGTTGAACATATATATATCATAATCCATATGATTTGAACGTATCATCAAAGTCTAAATGTATGTTAGTAAATTACTTGATAATAGGAACACATGATTGCATTTCACCTAATTAACTTATGCTGAGATTTAAGTTAAAAAGGTTTCGAAGGTACTTAATTAATTTCTAGATGGCGTAGGTAGGTCGTTTACTATATTTTTTTAAATAGAAATGAAAATCAAAATTTTTAAATTTAAATATTTACAAAAAGATTATATTCGGATTTTGAAATTGTGATTTTTCATATGGACACTATTATAAGACCGAATGCAGTCTTCTACAATTTTCTTTTGTTCCCTTCTAATTTGTATGAGGTCAATTTGAGTTTACATTACAAAGGATATGGTCAAAAGGATGGAAAATAGAAAATGGTACTTGGTTGGTTCAGAATTAATCCCATATCAAGCATCAGAGCAATCAATTCTCAAATCCAAACTTGAAAACGCAACCAAATTAATGTCATTATTTTTTGGTTCTAAACTCGCAACCATAAATTCATAATGGAATTATTTAACAAGAGACTAAATAAGACAGAAAAATATGTCAATAAATACACATCGTGCATATATTAATATATATATCAATACATAATATTAGAACCAACTACAACAAATATTACAGCATTCATTCATTATATATATATATGTATGTATGTATGTATGTATATATATATTACAGCAAAAAATGCTGCATTTATTTATTCTTCTTTTTTATTCTCTCTCAATCAAACATCCATATCAAACTGTGCATATATCAACAATCAAACTATAAGAATAATAATAATCTTCCTAATTAATTTCCTTGTAGCAGACATACACATCAAATTCATAAACCTGCTTGGTTTCAGAGGTGTACACAGGCTTGGCAATGCTGTATCCCTTTGACAACCTAAACATTCCGGTACCGCCTATGACGGGTCGTTCGATCGTCTCCCCCCGCACAACCCTCCCGTATATCGCGAGAGTGCTTCCGTTGTATTTCCCCTCGGTGAAAACAAAGTTGAGCATTGTTTCTAGTGATCCATCAAACCCCACTGCCGGGACAAGACCCTGAGCACGACCTGCGTTATATATATATATAGCATTTTCTCATGTTAGCAATTAGCAACTAGTTTGTGGATTTTATATTTAACAAGATATTCCATACAAAAATTCGAAATAAATAAATTAAACTAGTTTGTAGATTTTTCTTCTTCCAGAAGATATATAGAAAATAACCGGTATATATGAAAACATAATAATAAAAAAACAATACTAAGATTAATTACCGATCAATGTCGAGTTGTCATCCTGTCCTTCCCGCAACATGTCGTCAATGACCGCAATTCCACCGCGGGTGAACGAGTCGCTGTTTGGGGCTTTAACGATTTTGAGCACGGTTGCATCGGATCCAGAAATGATTTCATGGAAGTAGAAATGCAAATGTTCCTCCTTCGCTTCACACACTTGATGGATGGAGAGGAGCAGAAGGACGGACAAGAGAACGGTTCGAGAAAGAGAAGAAGCCATGGCGATCGATCGAGCTAGCAGAGCACAAATTAAGGGAAATTTGCTGATTAAAAGATAAAAGATGCTTCCAAGATGCTATGTGGGTATCAACTATTTATATTGCTTGATGTAAGGTTTGGATTATGAAATTGAAAGGCTAGGTTACAACTATTTAGAAGATCAAGCCGTCAAGAAAGACTGTGACTCTTTTTTTTTGGGATATTTCACCTATAGCTAATAATACCCTAAATTTACCTAATTCGGTTGCAAGCGTACAATCTTGTCAAGTAGTAATTGGGGTGTCGAATCCACAGGGACAAACTCGTAAAATTCCGGTTCTTACTAGTTCACTAAGCTAGACGAATTAATTTTTGTTGGTTTTCTAAACTAAATCGGATGAAGACAAAACAAATAATAAAATCCTGAGATTTAATTCAATAACAAGAATTCTATGGGCTTTGGCTTACTTTCCACTAGACTTTAATGTATTTGGTTTGCGTATTTATATTTTCTAAACATGTGCGGGTTAATATATAGATTTTGGTTCTATTAATTAGTTGTAATTCACCGTTAGGTAACTCTCACAAGCAATTCAACATAACCAAAAATACCCGTCTAGACCTTTGGATTAACCGTTAGGTACCTCACCTCTAGCCTAGTTTTGTTCTCTTGATCCGGGTTCAAGCAAGTGATTGATTAGTCATTTAGTCAAAATCCTAAGCACACGTATTGCTAAAGTTGGTTAAACAAGCAATTCATGCATTTAACAATTCGCAAAAGAACAAATCACAATAATCAGTTAAAAACAACAAACCAAGTAAAATTAAAGCACTAGTTTCGAGTTTTACATGCCATCGCCTCTAGAGAGGGAATTAGCCTCTCATAGGGGCACACATCATCTCAAAAGAATATCTAGAACGACAGATAAGAATTTAAAGGAGAGAGAATAGAGAGATAAAGCAAAGCAAGAGTAGTCTCCTTCTTCTTCTTCTTCTCCAAGTCACGCGCTAGATCTCTTCAAGTAACCAAAAAATCCTTCAAATCTTGGTGCCAAATCAGTTCCTAGGTGTGGAGAGTCGTGGAGAGAGGTGAGGAGAGGTCTGGGGGCGGTTAGGGTTTCTTAGGAGTCGAGCCCAGGCCCTTTTATATCCCTTCCAAACGAACAGGCCTGTTATGGGCTTGTCAGATCTGAAACATGGTCGATTTTGTGACCCGCAATAATTATTGCGACCCGCAAAATCGGGGCGAAAAGGCGCCAGAGAATTCGCAAGAAAAATTGTTTCTTAGCCATGAGAGATTTCGACCCGCAATATTTACTGCGACCCGCAATAATTGTGCAAAACTCCACCAACAAGTTTCCAGTGCTGTATTTGTGCTCTGCCTTGCCTTCAACATTTCTCTCTTGCTCTCGAATGCTCCAAACTCCTGAAATCAAACCAGATCATAGCAGTATCTCGAACTTGGTGTAAAATTTGACTAAATGATCTAAAAATTATGTAAAATGGTATCGTTTTAGAGATCAAATCCTATCAAATAGTGTATGCAATTAAGACTTATCAAATTCCTCCAAGCTTAAACCTTGCTTGTCCCTAAGCAAGTCTTGCTCGAGAGCCTAGAACCGGTCTCCAAACTAACCAAGTTTATAAAAACCCTAAATCAACATGCGAAGGTCGCGAGTGGTCTAGATAATTGTAATTAACTCGAAAGAAAATGCTTTCCAATTTACCAAATACTTGTCCGGGTCTTTGGGAAATTTCTTAGGAATTTTCAATTATTTAAAATTTCACTCCACGATATTTTACTTAAGGAATATACCCCACAGCCCCACTTTCACTTCTCTATATCATGTGATTTTCAAAAGAATGTTATGCTTTCAAGTCTACACCTTTTTCTTGCACTTAGTTCCGATTATTGGATTTGACCCCCTTTTTTTTCGAAAAAGAAAAATTTAGTGCTAATCTTGAACCTCGCGCTTTTCATTAGAATGATTTTGAATTATTCAATTGCACTTTTGAGGCTGCCTCGTGCCGTATGCGGATAACCCGTGAGCGTAGCCCTAGCACTTATTTGAGGCTTAAGATCACTTTATTTTATTTTATTTTATTTTTTTATATATTTTTTTTTGAGTGTGTCAAGCATGTAGCTTCGTGCGAAAATGCACAACCAAGTGGGGACCATCTGATTTTTCATGATTTTTCGGATCCACCGGCTACTACAACACTTTCTATAGATTAGGTCACTTTAATTTTGTTTTTGGTGGGGGTATTTCTCCGCATCGGTTCTTTGTGCAATATTAGATTTGAACTTAAAAATATCTCATTCTAAAGAATATCACAAAATATTCAACCATTCTATCGGCGTGGGTACCGATTTCATTTATCATGGGTTAGATCATAAAACTTTGAAATATTCCCTAATCAGTTTCCCAAAAAAACCCGTCATGGTAATTCAATTCTTTTTCCGACAAGGTTTGTTCATTTGTCAACTTTTCCTTTAACAAGTTAATTCACAATATATTGCTAAAACATCCACTAAGAAACCTAAACTAAAAACATGCAAAAATAAAAAATCCTACATAAAAATGCGAATGCAGATACAATCTCAAATTCTCCCCCCCAAGCTTAAATCGAGCATTGTCCTCAATGCTTCAACCAAACTACAAAAGAAGGTAAATGAGACATGGAATACTTACAATGGTGGCGGTGCTGCGGTATCGCGCTGCTGACTAAATCTGTGGGTCCTTCACGTGGCGGGTGTGTCTCGGACTGCTGGCGTCGGTGGTGCTGCCTGGCCGGCCTAGTAGGCATGTCCTCCTGCTCGTAATCATCACGCTCTAGGTGGAATGCGTGCATGCGGTGGGCAATATACCATGTCTCATACAACCGCTTGTCCAAGTCGTCAATTTGCTCTTGTTGATCCAGTTGAGTTTCTTGGATCTCGCACAACTTAGCATAGATCATGGCATTTGTAGGCTCGGCCACGGGATGAGTGGGTTGTGCTGAAGAGGTTCCAGGAGCATGGGGGTTATGTGGCGTGTCATAAGTGGAACATACCATTGGGTCCTGTGAATGCACCAACCAAGTGGTTGGGTTAAACTTGTTGAGGCTCGTGGGCAAGGGAAGTTTTGCTCTTTTTCCATTGTGACCGATGGTGACATAATAGTCGTCCACTTGTTTGATCAAATGAGCATTGACGAGAGTTTTGATGTCAATCCTTGTGCTTCCCGGGAGGACAGTACGATAGACGGGACCATCCGTGATGACGCCGAGTGACTTTGCAATTCTTGTAACAAGACCTCCAACCGAGATGTGACCACCGGGTCTTGTGTTTTCGACAACGCGCTCGAGATGGCGGATAATGAAATATCCCACATTAGGAGTTGGCCGCGCAATGGGTGGGTAGCGTTCAAGCATGCATTGCAAAAAGAATAGATCCTTCTTGTTGAGAGTGGAAGAAGTTTCACCTCAGCCGAAAATCGAATAACCTAATGCCCTTTGAATGCAACGGAGTGCCGGGTGTTGGATTTGGCTTGCGCGGGTGTCCTGCCGTGGCCCGCCTATGATCAACTTCTCAAATTTGGCTTGTGGCATGTAGTCCAGCCAATCGAAGGTGGTGAGTTCGGCCGTGGTTTTTGTGTCTAAAAGGTTGTTGAGGTCTTCCAGTGTTAATACGCGAGGTTCACCGTCCATTTGGAAGTAACATTCATTATATGAAGGGTGGCACGTGTAGCTAGCGAGAAATTCGTATGTGAGGGTCCGATAAGTGGGCACTTCGGTGGACAGGAAGTTCCAAAGCCAAATCTCGACCGCTCCATGGTTAAACACATTTAGTACTTGATATGGCCCGGTCCATCTTGATTTCAATTTTCCCGAAAAGAGTTTGAGCCTAGAATTGAATAAAAGCACACAATCCCCAACTTGAAAGGTCCTTTGAAGAATACGTTTATCGTGCCACTTTTTAGTCTTCTCCTTGTAAAGCTTGGCGTTCTCATAAGCCTCTAGACGGAGTTCCTCGAGTTCATGCAAATCCAAAAGACTTTTCTCCCCCGCGGCTTTCAAGTCAAAATTTATAGTCTTGATAGGCCAATATGCCTTATGCTCCAATTCAACCGGGAGATGACACGGTTTCCCATACACAAACTTGAAGGGGGTCATACCTATCGGAGTTTTGTATGCCGTGCGGTATGCCCAAAGTTTCCAGTGCTGTATTTGTGCTCTGCCTTGCCTTCAACATTTCTCTCTTGCTCTCGAATGCTCCAAACTCCTGAAATCAAACCAGAACATAGCAGTATCTCGAACTTGGTGCAAAATTTGACTAAATGATCTAAAAATTAGGTAAAATGGTATCGTTTTAGAAATCAAATCCTATCAAAAAGTGTATGCAATTAAGACTTATCATTAATTACCCCGGCTCTCGCCTCGGGAACCTCTGATTAATGGGCTAAACTAATTAAAATATATAGATCGGATTTGTGGCTTTATTTCTTCCTTCCAATTTATTATAATACATGCTTAAAATAAC
This sequence comes from x Bolboschoenoplectus mariqueter, assembly GCA_037678475.1. NCBI lineage: Eukaryota > Viridiplantae > Streptophyta > Magnoliopsida > Poales > Cyperaceae > x Bolboschoenoplectus > x Bolboschoenoplectus mariqueter. Next base: position 3,094,159 of record CM075266.1, on the reverse strand, counting down.
CCAAATGTATAACCTTGGATAATAAGACTTTATTTCATCCTTCCAATTTATTAAAAATGAGTTCTTTTGTTACTTAAATTTTTCCTTAACTTAAATACATTTTTGTCGTCAGAACCATAGCGGGACTTACCAGTGATGGCACTATCCTACTCCTGAACTGCATCAAGGTGAAACTCAGCATATCTTGTGCTTGTGTAATGCTCACTTGCTTTTACTGTTTTCAAATCTCCAATTTAGTTTCAATTAATTCCAGTGCTGATGGAACTTGTCATGATTGGTTTCTCTTAGGTACACTCTTGGGATCGTTGTTTGGATGATGGTACTGCTCAGATTTGTATAACTATATATATATATATCCTTTACAACATAATTTGTGATGATTTGCGTTTAGAGTAGCTAGTCCTATATGTGTGAATACTTATTAATTAGTTAATTAGTCCATGGCCTAACAAAGACTTGAGATAAAAACATTTCTCAAGTAATATGAGCTTATAACATGAATATATTTTCCATTTTCTCTATGTCACAGATAAGATTGCAATCCCATTTTAGCTTCCTTTTGTTTCTCCGTTCCCCTTCTGGTCCAGGAAAGTGCAAAGAAAAGCACTTGACTGGACAATATAATTAAGCTACCTAATCACCAGACTACTCTTTTTTCTTTTAATAAAACATACTAGAGACTATTGAGACTTAATTATATATCAATTAAGATTAAGTCTAAATCAACGAATCGAATATAAAAAATAATAAAATAATGTCCACCTGATTCGACCTACATTGACACCCTGTATGAAACCGAGAGTTCCTTTTATGTAGTTGTAAAATTTAAACAGTATTTTGGTTTGACCAGCATCAGCCTCTGTGTCAAGGTGACTTAGTACTAGTACTGAAGGAGCTCCGTTTACCTTCTTTTTTCTAATTTCATATCTGTCATGAGGGAAGGATGGTGATGCTTGCTCCTTTTTATTAATTCTTTTTTATTGAGTGACTCAAGAAGTCTCACAACTACCTTGCTTATATTATGTTGATTTGGACTCCAGATTTTTTTATTTGCATCTTTTTCATTCATGAAAAGAAAAATCCAATAATTTCTACTTCAATAGAAAAATGAAGTGAGACTTATAATATTACTAATAAATGGATAAATTCAACATACGTTTACCTTTTATGATACATCGAATTTTTATGACATATATATCTAAAAAGTATCATTCAAGTTAAATGTGTTCTCATTTATTTAGATAGGATGTGCATAAAATTTGAATTAATTTGAAATTTATTTGTCATTTCATAAAGCTAATAAAAATTCATTATTAAAATTTTAAATTATTTGATGAAAGCTCGACATCATCAAAACAAAATCAAATTTGACATGTGCTCTAAAAAATTGAGAAACATCTATAAATTTTTTAATATTTTAATTTAAATAATTTTTTGAACATATATGTATCATAATCCATATGATTTGAACGTATCATAAAAGTCTAAATTTATGCTAGTAAATTACTTGAGAATAGGAGCACATGATTCCATTTCACCTAATTAACTTATGATCAGATTTAAGTTAAAAAGGTTTCAAAGGTACTTAATTAATTTCTAGACGGCGTAGGTAGGTCGTTTACTATATTTTTTTTAAATAAAAATGAGAATTAAATTTATTTAAATTTAAATATTTATAAAAAAAATTTATTCGGATTTTGAAATTGTGATTTTTCATATGGACAGTATTATAAGACCGAATGCGGTCTTCTACAATTTTCTTTTGTTCCCTTCCAATTTGTATGAAGTCAATTTGAGTTTACATTACAAAGGATGCGGTCAAAATGTTGGAAAATAGAAAATGGTACTTGGTTGGTTGGTTGAGAATTAATCCCATTTCAAGCATCAGAGCAATCAATTCTCAAATCCAAACTTGAATACGCGACCAAATTAATATCATTCTTTTTTGGTTCTAAACACGCAACCATAAATTCATAATGGGATTATTTAACAACAGACCAAATAAGACAGAAAAATATGTCAATAGATAGACATCGTGCATATATTTATATATATATATCAATACATAATACTAGAACAAATACAACAAATATTACAGCATTCATTCATTATATATATATATCTGTGTGTATATATATTACAGCAAAAACTGCTGCATTTATTTATTCTTCTTTTTTATTCTCTCTCAATCAAACATCAATATCAAACTGTGCATATTATCAACTATATTGACTCTTTTTTTTTTGGATATTTTAATTACCAACTACTTCGGAAATTGAAATATTAAATGGACTGAGTATGAAGCAAGGCTACTATCAGACACTTTTTGAATGATTCAGAGTTTAAGTTTTCTTTGTACTTGAAAAGAGAATTAAAAAAGAGGAGGGTACCTTTGATGGCTCTGATTGAAGGTGAAAGTTGTCATATGCAGGACACACGGATACGGACACGTTAATGTTGTTGAAAAGAAAAAAAAAATATATGCCCCAAGGTCAATGCTCCTCAAATGTCCTCACAGTTATCGATAAAAATAATCTTTTTATAAGTTTGATCGTGTGGGGTCCGTGTGCATTGAAAGTGGGGGAAGTGGAGGGACAAAACCGAAGACACTGTATCAGCATTTTGTTGAAAAATAGAAAAAGACAGTTGTAATGATAACGTAATCTCACAAGTAGTTTTACTCATTGAATTTGAATGTAATGTATTATTATTATTATCTGTGTTTTTATGAGAAGTTTCTGAAGTTGAATTTAAATTTAAACTGAATAGTTCGGATTATGTGCCGTAACAGTTATAGTATTATTTATTATTATCTATATATAACTCTGACAGCATATATGAACTCATAGATACTGTATTGAACATGAGTACATTACATATTCTAAGATTAAAAACATGATTTTGCATTTTGTTTCACTGGCTGTTTGTTTGCTGTTTAAAAGTTGCCAGAAAATACACAAATTAAATTGCATTACATTAATGATATTATTCCATGTGATTTTTATAACAAAAATTTGAAATTATGAAATTATGTCCAATTTCATAATTTACTATATGTGAAAATTATTTCTTGAAATTAAAGAAACAATTTCATGAAATAGCGATGTCAAATATTAAATCATGAAATTATGTTCAATCTCATGATTTATTAAATCCCAAAATTATTTCTTGAAATCAAAAAATAATTTCATGAAATAATCATACCAAACCTCCTTCAAAAAAATATATACACATGTGTGCAAAAAAGATCTATGCACAAAACCCTAATTATATGAAATGGAGAAACAATTTCATATAATTAAACATGCCAAATCCAAAAATCATGAATTTCATTCATGAAAAATGCCCCAAATATTATCCCTTGGAATTAAAAATTAAAATAATAAATAAGTAATACTTTAAGTACCACCTAATCCACTCTATTATTATCTTATATATATGCTCTATTTAAACATTATTTCCAGGAAACCCCGGGGGGCCTTTGATTTTAATAAATAACGGGATTAAATGTTTAAATCCCTCTGGTTTCTAGATCAGGATACATTATTTTGTAATTTGGTTTCTCTTCCCGTTTCGTCTGTGCGGTGGAAATTCCATGGCGTGTCCGACACTTTTGCTCGCCGTGTCTGCTTCCACACAGACGCAATTTATTTGTATATATTACTTTTATTATTCAACTTAAGTGATTTATTATTCAGATTAATGACATTTAAATTGAATAATAAAATATTATACAAAATAATTTGCATAATAAAATTATTAACATAAATAATAATTCATTCTACATAAATAATAAAAATATTATCGATGACGATACCAATAATGATATGTCTTCAATATTTTCCATTGAACAATTCTCTTACATGACCTTTGGTATTTTCATCTTTAGTATGTTCTATATCATTTACTGAGCTAGTTCTATATTATTTACTAAATCCTGATAAGGTTGAGGTGTATAATCATCATCATCTAGAAAGAATCAATCAATCAATCAAACAAGCTAACTGGTCAAACTGTCAAAGCTTCTGATTTCACACAAGTAATTAAGAACTTGCTCAACAGTAGTCAATAAATAACATGCAATTTAATATTATGCAGGGTTTGACTTTTATATTGAGAAGGATGTAGAGAAATACCAGTTCTTTTTTTATTCTCTTAAAGTAGCTGCTCATATTATACTTATCCATTTTTTCTGGCCTTTTGTTGCATTAAATAGCTAGTAGAGAAATATGACTTTTTCTTTCTAGTTTATATGTATATATTTGACAACAAATTAGCTGGTTATGTATGAAATCGATTGGGACGCTTTAACGCAGGGATTGACTTCAATAATTAATTGGTTTTTTTTTGAATTATTAATAGATGTGGTCATGTGTAAATGGATCAAGTGTGGAAGAATCTAGAATTGTAATTACTATTCTAGATGCTCTGGTCAAAGGTGTCAATTTTGTGTCTTTTCATATTTTGACATTTGGGCCATATATAAATTAATTATAATTAAGATTCTATTAAATATTATTATTATAGCATACCAGCAATATTATTGAAACAAAAAAAAAATCTAAAGTTGGATATATTTTTAAAAAATATTATTCAAACTAAACAATTAAAATTGTGAAATGCTCTCAATCATTGAGATAGAAGCCTATATAAAATTTGAACCAATTTGAAATTTGTTTGGTCATTCATCATAATTAATGTTAATAAAACTCCATTGTTAAAAATTTAAAATCATTTGATGAAAAACTAAATGTCATTTACATCAAACCAAATTTAACATACACTTTATCTAAATAATTGAAAAAAAAACATCTACAATTTTATTCTTTTTTAAATTAGATGATATTTTTTTTAACATACATCATAAGAGTCAGATATACCTAAAAGATGAATATATACTAAAATTATTCTTAAATAAATATAATAAGTATCTTTCCATTGATAAACAAATGCAAAAAAAGTCTAATGACTATGTCTACAATTCAACATGAGTTAGGTGGGATTTTTATCAAAAAAAAAAGGAAAATTTATCAAAAAAAGGTGGGACAAACCTGTGGAATAAAAAAATATTTTTTTCTCAACAAAAAAATAGCAGAAAATGGAGACTACATAAAATTAATCTAGTTATATAGCATCTTCATTCTTCAAACTTATTATTGACTAATTAATTTCTCTCCATAAGACTAAGACCTCCTGAACCGTAGGTCTAACACAGTGATAATATATTTTGTCTTTTTACGAAGAGATGCATATTTAAATTTCACAAAAAATATTTCAAAAAAATATATATATCGAAGCTAACGAACCCTTATTTAAAAAAAAATAATAAGTCCTCTTCTTCATTTCCTTTTTTGTCCCTTCCTGGTTCACCTTCATGCATGCCACAAGTAGGTATAATTAATTAAGCACTTTTCATGGAAGACAAATCTGTTATATATGGTATGAGATTTCTTCTTCTATATTCTGGTATTATTATTATATGTGACCGCGTTGAAATCCAACCAGTACAATTGTTTACTTGAATCCACAACAACTTCACCAAACATTAAAACATGGCGATTTTATGATATTGCAGACCGCCAATTGTAGAGTATATATGGTATGAGATTATGGTACCATATTTGATTTGATTTGATTTTATCTTTTTGTTTCTGCTCAAAACAGTTAAGTAAGTTAATACTTAGTGATAATTATAGGATGTAATCTCTGAGTACTGAGATGTAAATCAAATATATGAGCAATATGTGTGATAAATTAGGGGAAATTAACCACAGATTTAGTACATATGATAATAATATTTGAAAAAATAAATGCTGGAGCTAATAAAAACACTTATCTAAAAAAGAAATAAAAATAAATGACAAAAAATACAAAATAACCCAAAGGTTCAATGAATGAATTAATAAGGATAAAAAACGATTAACAGAAACTAATTGTAACATTAATAGAAAACAAAGAATCAAATTATAGGAATTAACTAGGCCAACTAATGTTTTGGACAGTAACAAAAAATGAAAGAAAAATAACAAACATAGCTATAGTAGAATATATTTAGCTCAATGTATTTCAAATCTTCCCACAATACGTAAATGAAATATACGAGCAATACCAAAGCAAAATAATATTCCAAAAAACAAATAAGAAAATAAACAATTAGCCTTTTTTTTTTGAAGTAAGTAGCTCATGCCTATTTAAATTTTCAAAGAGAGATTATTCTTACACCATGTATATTTGCATCCTGAAAGTATTTAAATTTAGCATAAATTTTTTTTATTTTTTGAATTCAAAAGTGTTTATATCATGTATACAAAGTGTTTATTATTATTTTTTGAATGACCATCTAAAATTTTAGTTAAAGATTTTGTTAAATAAGTAAAAATATAATTTTGAAATTTTGCAATATTTTTTAACGTAAGATATAAATATTTTTGCTATCAAGTATAAATATTTTTTTTGAAAATTTGTAAACAAGTATAAATGCAAGTAAGGATACGGACTTATTATTTCTCAAAAAGTTAATAAATAATTTTTTTTAAATAAGGGCTGCTGTTAACTCCGATATTTATTTTTTTCAAATATTTTTTGCAAGATTTGAATCCGCGTTTTCTTCGTAAAAAGGCGAGATCTATCGTCACTGTACTAGGCTCACATTTCAAGTTGATAAATAATTGTTGCAACAAGCAGTTTTAGTTGGTGGGTTGTCGATTTATATTTTAAAAATCTGACTTGAAAACCTACGAGAGAAAGAAATGACAGCTTTGCGGTGTTTGTTGGCTTGCCTTTCATACTTCTGATTTTGCTTCTCAATCCTTTTCCTCACCTGTTCATGCATCTCCTTGATTGCCTTAGCACGCTCATCTGCATCTCCACTATAGCTATGATTGATTGGCAATGAAACCAGGTCAAGAGGAGACTTTGGATTGCATCCATACACCACTTCAAAAGGGCTTTTACCAGTTGTGTTGCTGCTGGACTTGTTGAAAGCAAATTCAGCTTGAGGAAGAACAAGATCCCATTGGCGTATGTTATCACCCACCAAGCTTCTCAACAGATTTCCTAAACTTCGATTCACAATTTCGGTTTGGCCATCAGTTTGAGGATGATAGGCTGAACTAAACTGCAGCTTTGTACCCATCTTACGCCAAAGTGTTCTCCAAAAATGCCCAACAAACTTCGGGTCTCTATCAGATGTTATGGTATTTGGAATACCATGCAACTTCACTATCTCCTTGAAATAAAGATCAGCAATGTTGGTGGCATCCATTGTTTTTGCACAGGGAACAAAGTGTGCCATTTTAGAGAACCGATCAACCACCACCATGATTGAATCTTTGCTGCGTTGAGTTCGGGGCAGTCCCATTACAAAATCCATGCTCACATCTTCCCAAGGTGCATTTGGAACAGGAAGTGGAGTGTAAAGTCCAGAATTTTGGGACTTTGTTTTTGCTAGATGGCAAGTTCTACACCTCAAAATGTAATGATTCACATCTTTCATCATCTTAGGCCAATAGAAACGGTCTTGGAGCAATGCACCAGTTTTATCTCGCCCAAAATGACCACTTAACCCACCATCATGGACCTCTTTAATGATCTGCCACCTCAAAGAACAATTGGGTATGCACAAACGGTTGTCATAAAAAAGATATTCATCATTCACCATAAATTCTTTATATGGTCCCTTTGCACATTCAACTTTCACTTTGCCAAATAACTCATCACCAGCATACAACTCTTTAATCACATCAAATCCAACAACATTTACCTTCATTGTGGATAGCAAGGAATACCTCCTACTTAAAGCATCTGCCACCTGATTTGAAGCTCCACTTTTATGCTTGATGTGGAATGTGTAACCTTGCAAAAATTCCACCCATCTTGCATGCCTCGGTTTGAGCTTGTGCTGCCCATTTATGAATTTCAGCGCCTCATGATCGGAGTAGAGAATGAACTCCTTGGAAATGAGGTAGTGCCTCCAATGCCCAAGAGCTCGCACTATTGCATAGAACTCCTTGTCATATGTTGTGTAGTTTTTGTGCGAATCTGAAAATTTTTCACTAAAGAAGGCAATAGGACAACCTTCTTGATTGAGAACCGCTCCAATACCTACACCCGATGCATCACATTCAAGCTCAAAAATCTGATCAAAATTAGGCAAAGCAAGAATAGGGGCTGCTGTCATCTTCTCTTTGATGAGCTGAAAGCTCTTTTTAGCTTCATTCGTCCATTGGAACACACCTCCCTTCAAGCACTCGGTGATGGGAGAGACAAGAGTGCTGAAATTTCGAATGAACCGGCGATAGAATGAGGCTAGTCCATGAAAACTCCTTACGTCATGAATGCTGGCTAGAGTTGGCCATGAAACAATTGCATCTACCTTAGAAGGGTCAACAAGAATACCCTCAGCTGAAACCACATAGCCTAGAAACACCAAGCTGTTCGTTAAGAACTCGCACTTCTTAAGGTTGATGTAAAGTTTTTGTTCAGCTAGCACTTGAAAGACTTGGTGAAGGTGTTCCAAATGTTCTGACTCACACGTGCTATACACGAGTATGTCATCAAAATAGACCACCACAAACCTGCCAATAAAAGACTTAAACACCAAATTCATTAGTCTCATAAAAGTACTAGGAGCATTAGAAAGTCCAAATGGCATCACCAACCACTCAAACAATCCATCACGGGTCTTAAATGCCGTCTTCCACTCATCTCCAGGCCTCATACGAATATGATGGTACCCACTTCTAAGATCAATCTTTGAGAACACACTAGCACCATGGAGCTGATCTAGCATGTCATCAAGGTGAGGAATAGGAAAGCGATACTTGATAGTGATCTTGTTAACCGCTCTACTATCCACACACATGTGAAATGAACCATCTTTCTTTGGAACAAGCAAGGCTGGAACTGCACAAGGACTCATGCTCTCACGCACCAAACCCTTGCTTAACAACTCATCTACTTGCCGCTGCAACTCGGCATTTTCTGCTGGGTTCATTCGGTATGCTGCCTTGTTTGGTAAAACTGCACCAGGAACAAAATCTATGCAATGTTGTACACTCCTCATAGGAGGCAAACCTGCTGGAATTTCATCCGGAACAAGGTCCTGAAACTGCTCAAGTAAAGGTACCAATGGTGCTGGAATTTTGGAGCTTTTATCCCCCTCAACTTTTTTTATGACCAAAGCAAAAGCTACTTGGGTTTCTTCAAAAATTTCAGCAAATTCAGATTTTGAGACAATGAAATTGCTACCCTTGAGTGCTGGTTTGGACATCAATTCCATCTTAGAAGGACCCAAAATAATCTTAACACCTTTCAGCTCAAAAGAATAAGTGTTTTTAAAACCGTCATGGTGTACCTTCCTATCAAACTGCCAAGGTCTTCCCAAAAGTAAATGACAAGCATCCATGGGAACTACATCACACCATACCTCATCTCGATACTTCTCACCAATAGAAAAATCAACCAAACAACGCTGGTCAACTTGCACACATTTACTCTTTTCCAACCAAGAGAGTTTATATGGTTTTGGGTGTTTTTCAGTTTTGAGTGGCAGTTTTTGCACCATAATTTCAGAAACAACATTCTCACAACTCCCACTATCAATGATAACATCACATACCTTCCCATGAGATGTGCATCGTGTGTGAAAGATGTTGTTACGAAGCCACAAATCCTCTGGAACTGGGCTGGAATTCAGCACACGCCTAATCACCAACAACTCACCAGTATCTCCATAAACGATTTTCTCATCATCCGCTGCCTCATCAAAAACAGGTGGGGAGTCAAAATATGCTTGCTCCTCCTCCCGGGGTTCTTCAACGATGGTAAATACCCGCTGGTTTGGGCACTCAGACATCATGTGACCATACCCTTTGCACCGAAAGCATTGGACAGCTTTAGGGGCTGGTTTAGAGGGTCCTGCGGCTGCCGTCTTTGCTGGAAATTTAGTCACTGCACTAGATGTTGGCTTGGCTGATTGTGAACTGCTCCCACGGCTTGATGAATAGCCTCTATTGAGAACTCGGCTACCACCAAAGCTCACTGATTTTCTGACCTCTTTCTCCTTGAGTTGCTTCTCAACTTTTGTGGCAAGCTTAAAAACATCATGATAAGAGATAAAGGGCTGTAAAGTTATCACATCATGAATCTCTTTGCGTAGGCCACGAAGATACCTTGCAATGGTTTGTTCTTCAGGTTCAACAATGCCACACTTGAGCATGAGATGATCAAGCTCTTCGGTGTAATCTGCCACAGTTTTATCACCTTGAACAAAGCCATGAAGTTGAAGAAAGGCCTCTTGCAAGTACCCTTCCGGCAGAAACTTCTTTCGCAACTCTTTCACCATCTTCTCCCAAGTTCTAATTTTCTGCTTACCCTCACGGGCTCGCTTCATCTTCAATTGCTCCCACCAAATAGATGCATGCTTCTTCAATTTAATGGCAACAATTTTCACCTTCTCTTCCTCAGGGACATCTTGGTACTCAAAGACACGTTCAACCGTGTTGAGCCAATCTATGAACTCATCGGGTTGTATGCGCCCTTCGTACATCGGAATATCCGCCTTTAGATCAAAAGCCCGTCGGAATTGCTGGTTCCTTCGGGTGTGATGTTGATAGAGAGCCTCTTCATCACTAGACACCAAGGTGTGGTTGTCGTGGAAGGGGTTGGCCTCTTCATCTTCATCACCATAAGTTTCGCCATCCGAGCCACGATGGGAATCATCGCGGTTGTGCCCAGCGGCCTCCACGCGCGCAAGACGCTCTTGGAGTTGTTGCACATGCTGCCTCAACTCGTTCAACTCAATATCTCGATCGGCTTGCTGGTTGCCTTCAGGAGGATTGACACGAGCACTACGTCGCACCATCCTTCGCCTGTAGCTCTGATACCAACTGATAGCGTTCAAGCTATGAATCTCACAAGGACACGCACACGTTCAACGGATAAATCACAACTGGAGGATACTCTCAACTCACAGCAGGATAAAAGAGGAGATAAACTCAACTCAAGATAAACTTTTCATAATAATTCAATAACTGAGTTTTACATTCAGATTAGGCTTGATATAGCCATACAACTCTAGAAACTTCCTAATTAATTAATATCCTCTTAACTACTTTTGCAAATATCAAAACATATTAAAAACACTCTTAATTACTACTGCTGCTAATACCAAAATATATTAAAAGCAAATAGAAACTCAAAAGACAAGTTTCAAGAAACTAAATGCTGTTGGTTGGCTGACTCTTCAATGACCACTTTCAGTTAGCACGCATTTATCACCCAGAAGCATCCAGAATCTAAAGAAACTCAAAACATATCAAAGATGACCCATTTCATTAGCAAACCATAGAGCTTTGAATCATCCAATTCGGAGCCCAAATGAGAGAGTTATGCCCAAAATACTGGCCCAGTACGAATCTGTCCAAAAGGCTGTTTCGGGAATTGATTGCAATTCTGACTTGGGCCTGGATCTTCAAACTGAGAACTGAACCAGGACATGCTTCCTTGATCATAGTTTTTCACCTGTAGGCCTACCACATCTTGAACTCCATCATGAGATGTAAATCGCGGATTCTTAAAACATTTAAATATTTCGTACCCGATCAACATAATCTGATTACATAATTTTATGGGGTACAAAATTGAAATACATATAATTGACATACAATTATCGCATCTCTAAATAAATTTATACCAAATGCAAAAGTTCATGTGTCTATTTCTTAAACAATGAAAAGTTTGTGCGAATTTTGATGTCATTGAATATATTTAGCTCAATTTAAATGTGTTCTCATTTATTTAGATAGGATGTGCATAAAATTTGAATTAATTTGAAATTTATTTGTCATTTCATAAAGCTAATAAAAATTCATTATTAAAATTTTAAATTATTTGATGAAAGCTCGACATCATCAAAACTAAATCAAATTTGACATGTGCTCTAAAAAATTGAGAAACATCTATAAATTTTTTAATATTTTAATTTAAATAATTTGTTGAACATATATATATCATAATCCATATGATTTGAACGTATCATCAAAGTCTAAATGTATGTTAGTAAATTACTTGAGAATAGGAACACATGATTGCATTTCACCTAATTAACTTATGCTGAGATTTAAGTTAAAAAGGTTTCGAAGGTACTTAATTAATTTCTAGATGGCGTAGGTAGGTCGTTTACTATATTTTTTTAAATAGAAATGAAAATCAAAATTTTTAAATTTAAATATTTACAAAAAGATTATATTCGGATTTTGAAATTGTGATTTTTCATATGGACACTATTATAAGATCGAATGCGGTCTTCTACAATTTTCTTTTGTTCCCTTCTAATTTGTATGAGGTCAATTTGAGTTTACATTACAAAGGATATGGTCAAAAGGATGGAAAATAGAAAATGGTACTTGGTTGGTTCAGAATTAATCCCATATCAAGCATCAGAGCAATCAATTCTCAAATCCAAACTTGAAAACGCAACCAAATTAATGTCATTATTTTTTGGTTCTAAACTCGCAACCATAAATTCATAATGGAATTATTTAACAAGAGACTAAATAAGACAGAAAAATATGTCAATAAATACACATCGTGCATATATTAATATATATATCAATACATAATATTAGAACCAACTACAACAAATATTACAGCATTCATTCATTATATATATATATGTATGTATGTATGTATGTATATATATATATATATATATTACAGCAAAAAATGCTGCATTTATTTATTCTTCTTTTTTATTCTCTCTCAATCAAACATCCATATCAAACTGTGCATATATCAACAATCAAACTATAAGAATAATAATAATCTTCCTAATTAATTTCCTTGTAGCAGACATACACATCAAATTCATAAACCTGCTTGGTTTCAGAGGTGTACACAGGCTTGGCAATGCTGTATCCCTTTGACAACCTAAACATTCCGGTACCGCCTATGACGGGTCGTTCGATCGTCTCCCCCCGCACAACCCTCCCGTATATCGCGAGAGTGCTTCCGTTGTATTTCCCCTCGGTGAAAACAAAGTTGAGCATTGTTTCTAGTGATCCATCAAACCCCACTGCCGGGACAAGACCCTGAGCACGACCTGCGTTATATATATATATAGCATTTTCTCATGTTAGCAATTAGCAACTAGTTTGTGGATTTTATATTTAACAAGATATTCCATACAAAAATTCGAAATAAATAAATTAAACTAGTTTGTAGATTTTTCTTCTTCCAGAAGATATATAGAAAATAACCGGTATATATGAAAACATAATAATAAAAAAACAATACTAAGATTAATTACCGATCAATGTCGAGTTGTCATCCTGTCCTTCCCGCAACATGTCGTCAATGACCGCAATTCCACCGCGGGTGAACGAGTCGCTGTTTGGGGCTTTAACGATTTTGAGCACGGTTGCATTGGATCCAGAAATGATTTCATGGAAGTAGAAATGCAAATGTTCCTCCTTCGCTTCACACACTTGATGGATGGAGAGGAGCAGAAGGACGGACAAGAGAACGGTTCGAGAAAGAGAAGAAGCCATGGCGATCGATCGATCTAGCAGAGCACAAATTAAGGGAAATTTGTTGATTAAAAGATAAAAGATGCTTCCAAGATGCTATGTGGGTATCAACTATTTATATTGCTTGATGTAAGGTTTGGATTATGAAATTGAAAGGCTAGGTTACAACTATTTAGAAGATCAAGCCGTCAAGAAAGACTGTGACTCTTTTTTTTTGGATTTTTTAATTACCAACTACTTCCGAAATTAAAATATTAAATGTACTGAGGATACTATCAGACGATTTTTGAATGATTCAAAGTTTAAGTTTTCTTTGTACTTAAAAGAGAATTAAAAGAGAGAAGGATACCTTTGATGGCTCTAATTGAAGATGAAAGTTGTCCTATGTAGGACACGCGGATACGGACACGTTAACGTTGTTACGTAGAAAAAATATATATATGCCCCAAGGTCAATGCTCCTTAACTATCATCACAGTTATCGATAAAAAGAATATTTTTATAAGTTTGATCATGTGGGGTCTATGTGCATTGAAAGTATTTAAATTTAGCATAAATTTTTTTAATTTTTGAATTCAGAAGTGTTTATTATTATTTTTTGAATGATCATCTAAAATTTCAGTTAAAGATTAGTCTTTCGCCATGTATTTTTGCTTCATAAAAGTATTTATATTTAACATATTTTTTTATTTTTGAATTCTAAAGTGTTTGTATTCAATATATAAAATATTTATTATTTTTTAGAATGATCATCTAAATTTTTGGTTATAGACTTTGAATAAGTAAAAATATAATTTTAAAAATTTATAATATTTTTGTAATGAACGGTATAAATATTTTTTCCATCAAGTATAAACATTTTTTTGTGAAAAATTGTAAACAAATCTAAATGCAAGTAAGTATACAGATTATTTCTCAAAAAGTTGATAAATAACTATCGCAACAAACAGTTTTAGTTGGTAGGTTGTCGATTTTTTATTTATTGTACAAATAAGTTACATAATAAAATTATTAATATAAATAATAAAATCAATATTAATAATAGTATCGACAATGATATTTATATATCAACTACCTATTTTATATAATAATAAAATCGATATTTATATTTATATATCAACTACCTTTAAAAATCTGACTTGGGAACCTACAAGAGAAGAAAATGACAACTTAAAAATTAGAAAGCAACATTAAAAATTAGAACTGATGAAATAAATTTATCGATACAGACCAAATGCAAAAGGTTTTGTGTCTATTTCTTAAACAATGGAAAGTTTGAATCGTAAAATTTAAACAATGAAGAATTTGACTTGAATAATTTAAAAAGGAATCTCCTATTTTATTAATTCCTAAATATTAAAATAACTGAAGTATATACTGTTAGATATTTTTGGAAATAACAAAAAAATAACGTAGTTTCTTCTTAAATAATATGTTTATATGATAGCAACTACTTTCCTTGATATCATGTCTTTATTATATATAAAATTTTGGAAAACCTCCACATCATAGCTTTATAATATTGCTATTATATTTATATGATATCAACTAATTTTCTCGATGTCATGTTTTTATTATATATATAATTTTGAACAACATCCACACTGTAGCTCTACAGTGATTGCTACATTATCAGCTACTATGTTAAATCAATAGTGATCTGCCTAACTCTTCTATTAACCAATAACATTATGAAATAGTGCGGCCTTTTTTCGCGGCCCACGTACGAGGTATCGGCGTTCTCGCTTATGGGAAAAGAAGGTGCAGGTACATTCCCGCGCGTGTTTGTGCGCTTAAGGTCTTATTATTTTAGGTGATTGTGGGAACTTTTATTTTCCGACGGGCGTAAGCCCCCGCCGTTAATTGTTGGGATATTTCACCTTTAGCTAATAATATCCTAAATCTACCTAATTCGGTTGCAAGCGTACAATCTTGTCAAGTAGTAATTGGGGTGTCGAATCCATAGGGGCAAACTCGTAAAATACCGGTTCTTACTAGTTCACTAAGCTAGACGAATTAATTTTTGTTGGTTTTCTAAACTAAATCGGATGAAGACAAAACAAATAATAAAATCCTGGGATTTAATTCAATAACAAGAATTCTAGGGGCTTTGGCTTACTTTCCACTAGACTTTAATTTATTTGGTTTGCGTATTTATATTTTCTAAACATGTGCGGGTTAATATATAGATTTTGGTTCTATTAATTAGTTGTAATTCACCGTTAGGTACCTCTCACAAGCAATTCAACATAACCAAAAATACCCGTCTAGACCTTTGGATTCACCGTTAGGTACCTCACCTCTAGCCTAGTTTTGTTCTCTTGATCCGGGTTCAAGCAAGTGATTGATTAGTCATTTAGTCAAAATCCTAAGCACACGTATTGCTAAAGTTGGTTAAACAAGCAATTCATGCATTTAACAATTCGCAAAAAAACAAATCACAATAATCAGTTAAAAACAACAAACCAAGTAAAATTAAAGCACTAGTTTCGAATTTTACATGCGATCGCCCCTAGAGAGGGAATTAGCCTCTCATAGGGGCACACATCATCTCAAAAGAATATCTAGAACGACAGATAAGAATTTAAAGGAGAGAGAATAGAGAGATAAAACAAAGTAAGAGTAGTCTTCTTCTTCTTCTTCTCCTTCTCCAAGTCACGCGCTAGATCTCTTCAAGTAACCCAAAAATCTTTCAAATCTTGGTCCCAAATCAGTTCCTAGGTGTGGAGAGTCGTGGAGAGAGGTGAGGAGAGGTCTGGGGGCGGCTAGGGTTTCCATTGAGGCTCGTGGGCAAGGGAAGTTTTGCTCTTTTTCCATTGTGACCGATGGTGACATAATAGTTGTCCACTTGTTTGATCAAATGAGCATTGACGAGAGTTTTGATGTCAATCCTTGTGCTTCCCGGGAGGACAGTACGATAGACGGGACCATCCGTGATGACGCCGAGTGACTTTGCAATTCTTGTAACAAGACCTCCAACCGAGATGTGACCACCGGGTCTTGTGTTTTCGACAACGCGCTCGAGATGGCGGATAATGAAATATCCCACATTAGGAGTTGGCCGCGCAATGGGTGGGTAGCTATCAAGCATGCATTGGAAAAAGAATAGATCCTTCTTGTTGAGAGTGGAAGGAGTTTCACCTCGGCCGAAAATCGAATAACCTAATGCCCTTTGAATGCAACGGAGTGCTGGGTGTTGGATTTGGCTTGCGCGGGTGTCCTGCCGTGGCCCGCCTATGATCAACTTCTCAAATTTGGCTTGTGGCATGTAGTCCAGCCAATCGAAGGTGGTGAGTTCGGCCGTGGTTTTTTTGGGTCTAAAAGGTTGTTGAGGTCTTCCAGTGTTAATACGCGAGGTTCACCGTCCATTTGGAAGTAACATTCATTATATGAAGGGTGGCACGTGTAGCTAGCGAGAAATTCGTATGTGAGGGTCCGACCAGTGTAGATTAAAGAAAAAGAAAGATTGAACTCCCTGGACTCCAACACGAGTTTCGAATGCTCTTGCAAAGAATTTTTGTATTTCGACTTGAACTCTCGTTCCAATCGTAGAATCTTGCCACTTTTCAAACTTGCCACTAATCCAGCCTGTGAGTGTTAAAATTTTTTAAATTAATAGTAATAAATAGAAAATCTATATATATATATATATTTTATCAAAAGTTAAAAGAAGAAGAGAGAAATTTTGGAACTCAATCCCAAGTAGTTCTCAATTTAAGGTCGTGAGCTCGACCCTCGTTTTCTCATCCGGATGGTGCGTCAACGAGGGAGATGTTGATCCCTTCTCCCATCGGTTCTCCTTGTACGTAGTGCTTCAATCTCTGCCCATTCACCTTGAAAGCTCCCGAGCGCTCACTCCAAATCTCGACCGCTCCATGGTTAAACACGTTTAGTACTTGATATGGCCCGGTCCATCTTGATTTCAATTTTCCCGAAAAGAGTTTGAGCCTAGAATTGAATAAAAGCACCCAATCCCCAACTTGAAAGGTCCTTCGAAGAATACGTTTATCGTGCCAATTTTTAGTCTTCTCCTTGTAATGCTTGGCGTTCTCATAAGCCTCTAGACGGAGTTCCTCGAGTTCATGCAAATCCAAAAGTCTTTTCTCCCCCGCGGCTTTCAAGTCAAAATTTATAGTCTTGATAGCCCAATATGCCTTATGCTCCAATTCAACCGGGAGATGACACGATTTCCCATACACAAACTTGAAGGGGGTCATACCTATCGAAGTTTTGTATGCCGTGCGGTATGCCCAAAGTGCTTCGTCTAGCTTGGTGGACCAATCTTTTCTCGTGTGACTCACCATCTTTTGCAAGATATTCTTTATTTCACGGTTGGAGATCTCCACTTGTCCACTCGTTTGCGGATGGTAAGGCGTTGCAACCTTATGTTTGACTCCGTATTTGGCTAGAAGATTGTCAAATCGGCGGTTAATAAAATGAGAACCACCGTCACTTATCACTACTCGGGGCACCCCAAATCTCGGAAATATCACCTTTTTGAAAAGGCGGTTGACCACTTGCGAGTCGGCCGTCGGACTCGGAATTGCCTCAACCCACTTTGATACGTAGTCCACTGCAACCAAAATGTACTTGTTGTTGCTTGAACTCGGAAACGGACCCATTAAATCTATCCCCCAAACATCAAACAACTCTACCTCCAGAATGTTCTTTTGTGGCATCTCGTGTCGCCTCGAAATATTTCCCATGCGTTGACACTTGTCGCACGCTTGAATGAAATTTCTCACATCTTTGAAGAGAGTTGACGAAAAGAATCCTGCTTGGAGAATTTTAGCGGCGGTCTTGTTGGATGAAAAATGCCCGCCATAAGGCGAGGAATGACAATGGAACATTATGGAATGGGTTTCATCCTCCGGAACACATCTTCTATGAATCCCATCAACTCCCAACTTGAAAAGGAACGGGTCATCACAAAAGTAGTGCTTCACATCAGCGAAAAACTTTTTCTTCTGTTGATAGGTGAGCTCCGGCCGTATTATGCCGCAAGCAAGGAAGTTGGCATAATCGGCGTACCATGGGGCTTGGAGAGTGCTCACACGGCAAAGTTGCTCGTCCACGAATGAGTCATCAATGGGCAACTCTCCTTCTTTCGGTTCGTGCTTGATTCGAGACAAATGATCCGCCACTAAATTTTCTATGCCCTTTTTGTCCTTGATCTCCAAATCAAACTCTTGAAGCAAGAGTATCCAACGAATGAGTCTCGGCTTTGCATCTTTCTTATTCAACAAATAGCGAATAGTGGCATGATCGGTGTGGACTATCACTTTCGATCCCACCAAGTAAGACCGAAACTTGTTGATGGCGAACACCACGGCGAGTAGCTCCTTTTCGGTAGTTGTGTAATTCATTTGCGCTTCATCTAGAACTTTGCTCGCATAGTAAATTGCATGTGATCTCTTGTCTACCCGCTGTCCCAACACGGCTCCTACCGCGTAATCACTTGCATCACACATGATCTCGAACGGAATGCTCCAATCCGGCGGCCGAAGTATCGGCGCTGAGATAAGTGCCTTCTTTATCCTACAAAAAGCATCAAGACACTTTGCATCAAAGTCAAAAATCGAATCTTTCATGGTCAAATTAGTTAAAGGCTTAGCAATTTTCGAAAAATCTTTGATGAATCGCCGATAGAATCCCGCATGTCCCAAGAAACTTTGCACTTCCTTCACATTCGTTGGTGGCGGTAATTTTTCGATCACCTCGACCTTGGCTTGGTCAACTTCCAATCCTTTCTCCGACACGACATGACCAAGTACCACTCCTTCTTGCACCATGAAATGACATTTTTCCCAATTGAGCACCAAATTCACCTCCTCACATCTTTGCAAAACTTTAGAGAGATTAGATAGGCATTCATCAAATGAGGTACCATAAGCTGAAAAATCATCCATAAAAATTTCCATGGCACTTTCAATAAGGTCTGAAAAAATACCCATCATAGCCCTTTGAAAAGTGGCCGGTGCATTACAAAGACCAAATGGCATCCTACGGTATGCAAATGTTCCATATGGACACGTAAATGTGGTCTTTTCTTGGTCCTCGGGGTGAATTGGTATTTGGAGAAAACCGCTATAACCATCTAGATAACAAAAGAAAGTGTGTTTAGCAAGTCTTTCTAGTAATTGATCAATAAAAGGGAGAGGAAAATGATCCTTTCTCGTTGCGGAGTTGAGCTTGCGGTAGTCAATGCACATTCGCCATCCTGTCACGAGTATTGTTGAGATTAGTTCGCCATCCGTGCCTTTGACAACCGTTGTTCCTCCCTTCTTCGGTACCACATGTACCGGGCTTACCCAATTGCTATCGGAGATTGGATAGATGATGCCGGCGTCTAGGAGTTTGTGAATTTCCTTCCACACTACTTCCCTGAGATTTGGGTTGAGCCTCCTTTGCGATTCGATTGAAGGCTTGTGACCATCCTCCATGAAAATTCGATGCATGCAAATGGAAGGCGCGATCCCTTTGAGATCTTCAATCGTGTACCCAATAGTCTTTCGGTGCAATCTCAACTCATTAAGAAGTTTTCGGTTTGGTCTCGATTTAGGTTTGCATTGACAATCACCGGATAGGTTTCATTTGGTCCAAGGTACTCGTAGCGGAGAGTAGAGGGAAGTGGTTTTAATTCAATCTTTGGTGCTTCGGGTTTGGACTCGGAGAGCTGAGTTTCGGCTTGAAAAACTTCTTTTTCCGACCCAGAGAATGAAAATTGTAACCCACAAAGAGGATTAGAATTCTGAGAATGTTCTGCACCCAAACTGCTAACTTCTTGCGACTCACAATTTCTATTGTGACCTGCAATTTCTTGCAGAAAGTGGCCAGAACCTCTGGTTTCATCTAAATTTTCGTCAAACTCTTCGAAATCTTGATCATCTTCTCCCATCAACTCGAAATTCAACATTTCTTGATCATCCAATCGACTCAAAACTTCTTCAAAATTCATTTCAATTTCATCTTCCGTTGGATTTGCAATCACGTGCCGTAGCGGATCATCAATTGTGATTCTCTCAATTTCTTCCGCTACAATGGCGTCGATGGTTTCAACCCTGAAAATTATATCTTCATTAGAAGGAAACTTAAGAGATTTTTCTACATGAAAAACAAGTGACTTCTCCCCAATCCTAAGTGTTAGTTTTCCATCCCTAACGTCAATTAAAGCTCCCACAGTTGCTAAAAAAGGACGTCCCAAAAGAAGCGGAGTTTGGATATCCTCTTCCATTTCAACTACAACAAAATCAATAGGAACGAAAAATTTTCCAACTTGGATTGGTATGTCCTCTATTATACCCATTGGTAATCTAACCGATTTGTCCTTGAGTTGCAATGATATTCGGGTCGGTTTTAGGTCACCTACTCCGATTCTCTCATAAACCGATCTAGGCATAAGACTCACACTTGTTCCAAGGTCACAAAAGGCTTGTTTGAATTTGGTGTAACCTATAGAACAAGGAATGGAAAAACTACCGGGGTCCTTAAGTTTTGGAGGAAGTTTGTTCAACAAAAGTGCACTAACTTTCTCAGTTAAAGTCACGGTTTGAATTTCCTCAAGTGTTTTTCTACTAGACAAAATGTCCTTAAAAAATTTCGCATAGATTGGCATTTGAGTCATAACATCGGTAAGTGGAATATTCACATTCAATTGTTTCAACAACTGCACAAACTTACCGAATTGTTTATCCATATTACTCTTGACAAGTCTTTGAGGAAAAGGAGCGTACCTGTGCGGAGGCACATACTTGGGTACCTCCGTGCTTACCTGTTTTGGGGAGCCATTACCGGTTCCCTTGTCTTGTGACGGTTCCTGAGGCACGACCTCTTCAGTTGAATCAGTTTTTGCTTCGGGCTCCTTCACTTGCTCTCCTTCATTTTCCTTTGGCATCTTGGGTCCTTCGTACCCAAACCCGCTTCGAAGTGTTATGGCTTTGACATGTTCTTTCGGGTTGTCTTCAGATTTAGGTGGAAGATGCCCATTTTGGCGCGAAGACGACGCGGCTTGTTGAGCTATTTGGTTCTTCATTAACCTGCTCTGAGTTGCTAACAAATCGACTTTTGCACTCAACTTATCAAATTTATCATTCATCTCATTGTTAGTTCTATTTTGGGTCTCAATGAAATTTTCCATCATTCTTTCTAGGTTGGACTTTTGTGGCATATTTGACTCGAATTGTCTTTGACCAAAATTCTGATTAGGTCGGTTTTGATTTTGGTTCGAATTGTCTTGGTCATTTCTCCAAGAGAAATTTGGGTGGTTCCTCCAACCGGGGTTGTAAGTACTAGAATATGGATTATTTGGCGGCCTAAAACCGTTGTTCAAAGCCTTGACTTGTTCCAAATCTCCATCACTAGTAAAACCCGCAGTACAATTAATAGAAAGATGATCCGTACCACTACAAATCCCACAAGGAGAAATTTGACTTACGGCCGAGATATTCATTTGATTGAACATCTTTTGCATTGCTTCTACCTTGGCCGAGAGTTCCATCACTGCATTCGTCTCCAAACGACCGGGAGTCGCTCTCGCAACACCGCATTCGGACGACCATTGGTGTTGATTCATTGCCATCTCGTCGATGAGGTTGAAGGCTTCGATTGCGCTCTTGCTCATGAGACTACCTCCTGCCGCTGCATCAATAGAGATACGAGTATTATAAATCAACCCTTCATAGAAAATTTGCAAAATTAACCATTTTTCCAATCCATGGTGTGGGCATAACCTCAACAACTCCTGATATGTATCCCAAGCCTCACTAAGTGGTTCCCCGTCCCTTTGCTTGAAATTGGTGATTTGGTTCAAGCAAGTGATTGATTAGTTATTTACTCAAAATCCTAAGCACACGTATTGCTAAAGTTGGTTAAACAAGCAATTCATGCATTTAACAATTCGCAAAAGAACAAATCACAATAATCAGTTAAAAACAACAAACCAAGTAAAATTAAAGCACTAGTTTCGAGTTTTTCATGCCATCGCCTCTAGAGAGGGAATTAGCTCTCATAGGGGCACACATCATCTCAAAAGAATATCTAAAACGACAGATAAGAATTTAAAGGAGAGAGAATAGAGAGATAAAACAAAACAAGAGTAGTCTTTTTCTTCTTCTTCTTCAAGTCAAGCGCTAGATCTCTTCAAGTAACCCAAAAATCTTTCAAATCTTGGTCCCAAATTAGTTCCCAGGTGTGGAGAGTCGTGGAGAGAGATGAGGAGAGGTCTGGGGGCGGCTAAGGTTTCTTGGGAGTCGAGCCCAGGCCCTTTTATATCCCTTCCATGAGAGATTTTGACCTGCAATATTTACTGCGACCTGTAATAATTGTGCAAAACTCCATCAGCAAGTTTCCAGTGCTGTATTTGTGCTCTGCCTTGCCTTCAACATTTCTCTCTTGCTCTCGAATGCTCCAAACTCCTGAAATCAAACCAGAACATAGCAGTATCTCGACCTTGGTGCAAAATTTGACTAAATGATCTAAAAATTATGTAAAATGTTATCGTTTTAGAGATTAAATCCTATCAAAAAGTGTATGCAATTAAGACTTATCATTAATTACCCCGGCTCTCGTCTCGGGAACCTCTGATTAATGGGCTAAACTAATTAAAATATATGGATCGGATTTGTGGCTTTATTTCTTCCTTCCAATTTATTATAATACATGCTTAAAATAACCCAAATGTATAACGTTGGATAATAAGACTAAAAACGTATAATCTAAAGTCAGAGAAATGTATAATATCATTCTTTTTTGGTTCTAAACACGCAACCATAAATTCATAATGGGATTATTTAACAACAGACCAAATAAGACAGAAAAATATGTCAATAGATAGACATCGTGCATATATTTATATATATATATCAATACATAATACTAGAACAAATACAACAAATATTACAGCATTCATTCATTATATATATATATCTGTGTGTATATATATTACAGCAAAAACTGCTGCATTTATTTATTCTTCTTTTTTATTCTCTCTCAATCAAACATCAATATCAAACTGTGCATATTATCAACTATATTGACTCTTTTTTTTTTGGATATTTTAATTACCAACTACTTCGGAAATTGAAATATTAAATGGACTGAGTATGAAGCAAGGCTACTATCAGACACTTTTTGAATGATTCAGAGTTTAAGTTTTCTTTGTACTTGAAAAGAGAATTAAAAAAGAGGAGGGTACCTTTGATGGCTCTGATTGAAGGTGAAAGTTGTCATATGCAGGACACACGGATACGGACACGTTAATGTTGTTGAAAAGAAAAAAAAAATATATGCCCCAAGGTCAATGCTCCTCAAATGTCCTCACAGTTATCGATAAAAATAATCTTTTTATAAGTTTGATCGTGTGGGGTCCGTGTGCATTGAAAGTGGGGGAAGTGGAGGGACAAAACCGAAGACACTGTATCAGCATTTTGTTGAAAAATAGAAAAAGACAGTTGTAATGATAACGTAATCTCACAAGTAGTTTTACTCATTGAATTTGAATGTAATGTATTATTATTATTATCTGTGTTTTTATGAGAAGTTTCTGAAGTTGAATTTAAATTTAAACTGAATAGTTCGGATTATGTGCCGTAACAGTTATAGTATTATTTATTATTATCTATATATAACTCTGACAGCATATATGAACTCATAGATACTGTATTGAACATGAGTACATTACATATTCTAAGATTAAAAACATGATTTTGCATTTTGTTTCACTGGCTGTTTGTTTGCTGTTTAAAAGTTGCCAGAAAATACACAAATTAAATTGCATTACATTAATGATATTATTCCATGTGATTTTTATAACAAAAATTTGAAATTATGAAATTATGTCCAATTTCATAATTTACTATATGTGAAAATTATTTCTTGAAATTAAAGAAACAATTTCATGAAATAGCGATGTCAAATATTAAATCATGAAATTATGTTCAATCTCATTATTTATTAAATCCCAAAATTATTTCTTGAAATCAAAAAATAATTTCATGAAATAATCATACCAAACCTCCTTCAAAAAAATATATACACATGTGTGCAAAAAAGATCTATGCACAAAACCCTAATTATATGAAATGGAGAAACAATTTCATATAATTAAACATGCCAAATCCAAAAATCATGAATTTCATTCATGAAAAATGCCCCAAATATTATCCCTTGGAATTAAAAATTAAAATAATAAATAAGTAATACTTTAAGTACCACCTAATCCACTCTATTATTATCTTATATATATGCTCTATTTAAACATTATTTCCAGGAAACCCCGGGGGGCCTTTGATTTTAATAAATAACGGGATTAAATGTTTAAATCCCTCTGGTTTCTAGATCAGGATACATTATTTTGTAATTTGGTTTCGCTTCCACACAGACGCAATTTATTTGTATATTACTTTTATTATTCAACTTAAGTGATTTATTATTCAGATTAATGACATTTAAATTGAATAATAAAATATTATACAAAATAATTTGTATAATAAAATTATTAATATAAATAATAATTCATTCTACATAAATAATAAAAATATTATCGATCACGATACCAATAATGATATGTCTTCAATATTTTCCATTCAACAATTCTCTTACATGACCTTTGGTATTTTCATCTTTAGCATGTTCTATATCATTTACTGAGCTAGTTCTATATTATTTACTAAATCCTGATAAGGTTGAGGTGTATAATCATCATCATCTAGAAAGAATCAATCAATCAATCAAACAAGCTAACTGGTCAAACTGTCAAAGCTTCTGATTTCACACAAGTAATTAAGAACTTGCTCAACAGTAGTCAATAAATAACATGTGATTTAATATTATGCAGGGTTTGACTTTTATATTGAGAAGGATGTAGAGAAATACCAGTTCTTTTTTTATTCTCTTAAAGTAGCTGCTCATATTATACTTATCCATTTTTTCTGGCCTTTTGTTGCATTAAATAGCTAGTAGAGAAATATGACTTTTTTTTCTAGTTTATATGTATATATTTGACAACAAATTAGCTGGTTATGTATGAAATCGATTGGGACGCTTTAACGCAGGGATTGACTTCAATAATTAATTGGTTTTTTTTTTGAATTATTAATAGATGTGGTCATGTGTAAATTGATCAAGTGTGGAAGAATCTAGAATTGTAATTACTATTCTAGATGCTCTGGTCAAAGGTGTCAATTTTGTGTCTTTTCATATTTTGACATTTGGGCCATATATAAATTAATTATAATTAAGATTCTATTAAATATTATTATTATAGCATACCAGCAATATTATTGAAACAAAAAAAAAATCTAAAGTTGGATATATTTTTAAAAAATATTATTCAAACTAAACAATTAAAATTGTGAAATGCTCTCAATCATTGAGATAGAAGCCTATATAAAATTTGAACCAATTTGAAATTTGTTTGGTCATTCATCATAATTAATGTTAATAAAACTCCATTGTTAAAAATTTAAAATCATTTGATGAAAAACTAAATGTCATTTACATCAAACCAAATTTAACATACACTTTATCTAAATAATTGAAAAAAAAACATCTACAATTTTATTCTTTTTTAAATTAGATGATATTTTTTTAACATATACATCATAAGAGTCAGATATACCTAAAAGATGAAATATACTAAAATTATTCTTAAATAAATATAATAAGTATCTTTCCATTGATAAACAAATGCAAAAAAAGTCTAATGACTATGTCTACAATTCAACATGAGTTAGGTGGGATTTTTATCAAAAAAAAAGGAAAATTTATCAAAAAAAGGTGGGACAAACGTGTGGAATAAAAAAATATTTTTTTCTCAGCAAAAAAATAGCAGAAAATGGAGACTACATAAAATTAATCTAGTTATATAGCATCTTCATTCTTCAAACTTATTATTGACTAATTAATTTCTCTCCCTAAGACTAAGATCTTCTGAACCGTAGGTCTAACACAGTGATAATATATTTTGTCTTTTTACGAAGAGATGCATATTTAAATTTCACAAAAAATATTTCAAAAAAATATATATATCGAAGCTAACGAACCCTTATTTAAAAAAAAATAATAAGTCCTCTTCTTCATTTCCTTTTTTGTCCCTTCCTGGTTCACCTTCATGCATGCCACAAGTAGGTATAATTAATTAAGCACTTTTCATGGAAGACAAATCTGTTATATATGGTATGAGATTTCTTCTTCTATATTCTGGTATTATTATTATATGTGACCGCGTTGAAATCCAACCAGTACAATTGTTTACTTAAATCCACAACAACTTCACCAAACATTAAAACATGGCGATTTTATGATATTGCAGACCGCCAATTGTAGAGTATATATGGCGATTTTCTCAACCAGTACAATTGTTCTCATTTATTTAGATAGGATGTGCATAAAATTTGAATTAATTTGAAATTTATTTGTCATTTCATAAAGCTAATAAAAATTCATTATTAAAATTTTAAATTATTTGATGAAAGCTCGACATCATCAAAACTAAATCAAATTTGACATGTGCTCTAAAAAATTGAGAAACATCTATAAATTTTTTAATATTTTAATTTAAATAATTTGTTGAACATATATATATCATAATCCATATGATTTGAACGTATCATCAAAGTCTAAATGTATGTTAGTAAATTACTTGATAATAGGAACACATGATTGCATTTCACCTAATTAACTTATGCTGAGATTTAAGTTAAAAAGGTTTCGAAGGTACTTAATTAATTTCTAGATGGCGTAGGTAGGTCGTTTACTATATTTTTTTAAATAGAAATGAAAATCAAAATTTTTAAATTTAAATATTTACAAAAAGATTATATTCGGATTTTGAAATTGTGATTTTTCATATGGACACTATTATAAGACCGAATGCAGTCTTCTACAATTTTCTTTTGTTCCCTTCTAATTTGTATGAGGTCAATTTGAGTTTACATTACAAAGGATATGGTCAAAAGGATGGAAAATAGAAAATGGTACTTGGTTGGTTCAGAATTAATCCCATATCAAGCATCAGAGCAATCAATTCTCAAATCCAAACTTGAAAACGCAACCAAATTAATGTCATTATTTTTTGGTTCTAAACTCGCAACCATAAATTCATAATGGAATTATTTAACAAGAGACTAAATAAGACAGAAAAATATGTCAATAAATACACATCGTGCATATATTAATATATATATCAATACATAATATTAGAACCAACTACAACAAATATTACAGCATTCATTCATTATATATATATATGTATGTATGTATGTATGTATATATATATTACAGCAAAAAATGCTGCATTTATTTATTCTTCTTTTTTATTCTCTCTCAATCAAACATCCATATCAAACTGTGCATATATCAACAATCAAACTATAAGAATAATAATAATCTTCCTAATTAATTTCCTTGTAGCAGACATACACATCAAATTCATAAACCTGCTTGGTTTCAGAGGTGTACACAGGCTTGGCAATGCTGTATCCCTTTGACAACCTAAACATTCCGGTACCGCCTATGACGGGTCGTTCGATCGTCTCCCCCCGCACAACCCTCCCGTATATCGCGAGAGTGCTTCCGTTGTATTTCCCCTCGGTGAAAACAAAGTTGAGCATTGTTTCTAGTGATCCATCAAACCCCACTGCCGGGACAAGACCCTGAGCACGACCTGCGTTATATATATATATAGCATTTTCTCATGTTAGCAATTAGCAACTAGTTTGTGGATTTTATATTTAACAAGATATTCCATACAAAAATTCGAAATAAATAAATTAAACTAGTTTGTAGATTTTTCTTCTTCCAGAAGATATATAGAAAATAACCGGTATATATGAAAACATAATAATAAAAAAACAATACTAAGATTAATTACCGATCAATGTCGAGTTGTCATCCTGTCCTTCCCGCAACATGTCGTCAATGACCGCAATTCCACCGCGGGTGAACGAGTCGCTGTTTGGGGCTTTAACGATTTTGAGCACGGTTGCATCGGATCCAGAAATGATTTCATGGAAGTAGAAATGCAAATGTTCCTCCTTCGCTTCACACACTTGATGGATGGAGAGGAGCAGAAGGACGGACAAGAGAACGGTTCGAGAAAGAGAAGAAGCCATGGCGATCGATCGAGCTAGCAGAGCACAAATTAAGGGAAATTTGCTGATTAAAAGATAAAAGATGCTTCCAAGATGCTATGTGGGTATCAACTATTTATATTGCTTGATGTAAGGTTTGGATTATGAAATTGAAAGGCTAGGTTACAACTATTTAGAAGATCAAGCCGTCAAGAAAGACTGTGACTCTTTTTTTTTGGGATATTTCACCTATAGCTAATAATACCCTAAATTTACCTAATTCGGTTGCAAGCGTACAATCTTGTCAAGTAGTAATTGGGGTGTCGAATCCACAGGGACAAACTCGTAAAATTCCGGTTCTTACTAGTTCACTAAGCTAGACGAATTAATTTTTGTTGGTTTTCTAAACTAAATCGGATGAAGACAAAACAAATAATAAAATCCTGAGATTTAATTCAATAACAAGAATTCTATGGGCTTTGGCTTACTTTCCACTAGACTTTAATGTATTTGGTTTGCGTATTTATATTTTCTAAACATGTGCGGGTTAATATATAGATTTTGGTTCTATTAATTAGTTGTAATTCACCGTTAGGTAACTCTCACAAGCAATTCAACATAACCAAAAATACCCGTCTAGACCTTTGGATTAACCGTTAGGTACCTCACCTCTAGCCTAGTTTTGTTCTCTTGATCCGGGTTCAAGCAAGTGATTGATTAGTCATTTAGTCAAAATCCTAAGCACACGTATTGCTAAAGTTGGTTAAACAAGCAATTCATGCATTTAACAATTCGCAAAAGAACAAATCACAATAATCAGTTAAAAACAACAAACCAAGTAAAATTAAAGCACTAGTTTCGAGTTTTACATGCCATCGCCTCTAGAGAGGGAATTAGCCTCTCATAGGGGCACACATCATCTCAAAAGAATATCTAGAACGACAGATAAGAATTTAAAGGAGAGAGAATAGAGAGATAAAGCAAAGCAAGAGTAGTCTCCTTCTTCTTCTTCTTCTCCAAGTCACGCGCTAGATCTCTTCAAGTAACCAAAAAATCCTTCAAATCTTGGTGCCAAATCAGTTCCTAGGTGTGGAGAGTCGTGGAGAGAGGTGAGGAGAGGTCTGGGGGCGGTTAGGGTTTCTTAGGAGTCGAGCCCAGGCCCTTTTATATCCCTTCCAAACGAACAGGCCTGTTATGGGCTTGTCAGATCTGAAACATGGTCGATTTTGTGACCCGTAATAATTATTGCGACCCGCAAAATCGGGGCGAAAAGGCGCCAGAGAATTCGCAAGAAAAATTGTTTCTTAGCCATGAGAGATTTCGACCCGCAATATTTACTGCGACCCGCAATAATTGTGCAAAACTCCACCAACAAGTTTCCAGTGCTGTATTTGTGCTCTGCCTTGCCTTCAACATTTCTCTCTTGCTCTCGAATGCTCCAAACTCCTGAAATCAAACCAGATCATAGCAGTATCTCGAACTTGGTGTAAAATTTGACTAAATGATCTAAAAATTATGTAAAATGGTATCGTTTTAGAGATCAAATCCTATCAAATAGTGTATGCAATTAAGACTTATCAAATTCCTCCAAGCTTAAACCTTGCTTGTCCCTAAGCAAGTCTTGCTCGAGAGCCTAGAACCGGTCTCCAAACTAACCAAGTTTATAAAAACCCTAAATCAACATGCGAAGGTCGCGAGTGGTCTAGATAATTGTAATTAACTCGAAAGAAAATGCTTTCCAATTTACCAAATACTTGTCCGGGTCTTTGGGAAATTTCTTAGGAATTTTCAATTATTTAAAATTTCACTCCACGATATTTTACTTAAGGAATATACCCCACAGCCCCACTTTCACTTCTCTATATCATGTGATTTTCAAAAGAATGTTATGCTTTCAAGTCTACACCTTTTTCTTGCACTTAGTTCCGATTATTGGATTTGACCCCCTTTTTTTTCGAAAAAGAAAAATTTAGTGCTAATCTTGAACCTCGCGCTTTTCATTAGAATGATTTTGAATTATTCAATTGCACTTTTGAGGCTGCCTCGTGCCGTATGCGGATAACCCGTGAGCGTAGCCCTAGCACTTATTTGAGGCTTAAGATCACTTTATTTTATTTTATTTTATTTTTTTATATATTTTTTTTGAGTGTGTCAAGCATGTAGCTTCGTGCGAAAATGCACAACCAAGTGGGGACCATCTGATTTTTCATGATTTTTCGGATCCACCGGCTACTACAACACTTTCTATAGATTAGGTCACTTTAATTTTGTTTTTGGTGGGGGTATTTCTCCGCATCGGTTCTTTGTGCAATATTAGATTTGAACTTAAAAATATCTCATTCTAAAGAATATCACAAAATATTCAACCATTCTATCGGCGTGGGTACCGATTTCATTTATCATGGGTTAGATCATAAAACTTTGAAATATTCCCTAATCAGTTTCCCAAAAAAACCCGTCATGGTAATTCAATTCTTTTTCCGACAAGGTTTGTTCATTTGTCAACTTTTCCTTTAACAAGTTAATTCACAATATATTGCTAAAACATCCACTAAGAAACCTAAACTAAAAACATGCAAAAATAAAAAATCCTACATAAAAATGCGAATGCAGATACAATCTCAAATTCTCCCCCCCAAGCTTAAATCGAGCATTGTCCTCAATGCTTCAACCAAACTACAAAAGAAGGTAAATGAGACATGGAATACTTACAATGGTGGCGGTGCTGCGGTATCGCGCTGCTGACTAAATCTGTGGGTCCTTCACGTGGCGGGTGTGTCTCGGACTGCTGGCGTCGGTGGTGCTGCCTGGCCGGCCTAGTAGGCATGTCCTCCTGCTCGTAATCATCACGCTCTAGGTGGAATGCGTGCATGCGGTGGGCAATATACCATGTCTCATACAACCGCTTGTCCAAGTCGTCAATTTGCTCTTGTTGATCCAGTTGAGTTTCTTGGATCTCGCACAACTTAGCATAGATCATGGCATTTGTAGGCTCGGCCACGGGATGAGTGGGTTGTGCTGAAGAGGTTCCAGGAGCATGGGGGTTATGTGGCGTGTCATAAGTGGAACATACCATTGGGTCCTGTGAATGCACCAACCAAGTGGTTGGGTTAAACTTGTTGAGGCTCGTGGGCAAGGGAAGTTTTGCTCTTTTTCCATTGTGACCGATGGTGACATAATAGTCGTCCACTTGTTTGATCAAATGAGCATTGACGAGAGTTTTGATGTCAATCCTTGTGCTTCCCGGGAGGACAGTACGATAGACGGGACCATCCGTGATGACGCCGAGTGACTTTGCAATTCTTGTAACAAGACCTCCAACCGAGATGTGACCACCGGGTCTTGTGTTTTCGACAACGCGCTCGAGATGGCGGATAATGAAATATCCCACATTAGGAGTTGGCCGCGCAATGGGTGGGTAGCGTTCAAGCATGCATTGCAAAAAGAATAGATCCTTCTTGTTGAGAGTGGAAGAAGTTTCACCTCAGCCGAAAATCGAATAACCTAATGCCCTTTGAATGCAACGGAGTGCCGGGTGTTGGATTTGGCTTGCGCGGGTGTCCTGCCGTGGCCCGCCTATGATCAACTTCTCAAATTTGGCTTGTGGCATGTAGTCCAGCCAATCGAAGGTGGTGAGTTCGGCCGTGGTTTTTGTGTCTAAAAGGTTGTTGAGGTCTTCCAGTGTTAATACGCGAGGTTCACCGTCCATTTGGAAGTAACATTCATTATATGAAGGGTGGCACGTGTAGCTAGCGAGAAATTCGTATGTGAGGGTCCGATAAGTGGGCACTTCGGTGGACAGGAAGTTCCAAAGCCAAATCTCGACCGCTCCATGGTTAAACACATTTAGTACTTGATATGGCCCGGTCCATCTTGATTTCAATTTTCCCGAAAAGAGTTTGAGCCTAGAATTGAATAAAAGCACACAATCCCCAACTTGAAAGGTCCTTTGAAGAATACGTTTATCGTGCCACTTTTTAGTCTTCTCCTTGTAAAGCTTGGCGTTCTCATAAGCCTCTAGACGGAGTTCCTCGAGTTCATGCAAATCCAAAAGACTTTTCTCCCCCGCGGCTTTCAAGTCAAAATTTATAGTCTTGATAGGCCAATATGCCTTATGCTCCAATTCAACCGGGAGATGACACGGTTTCCCATACACAAACTTGAAGGGGGTCATACCTATCGGAGTTTTGTATGCCGTGCGGTATGCCCAAAGTTTCCAGTGCTGTATTTGTGCTCTGCCTTGCCTTCAACATTTCTCTCTTGCTCTCGAATGCTCCAAACTCCTGAAATCAAACCAGAACATAGCAGTATCTCGAACTTGGTGCAAAATTTGACTAAATGATCTAAAAATTAGGTAAAATGGTATCGTTTTAGAAATCAAATCCTATCAAAAAGTGTATGCAATTAAGACTTATCATTAATTACCCCGGCTCTCGCCTCGGGAACCTCTGATTAATGGGCTAAACTAATTAAAATATATAGATCGGATTTGTGGCTTTATTTCTTCCTTCCAATTTATTATAATACATGCTTAAAATAACCCAAATGTATAACCTTGGATAATAAGACTTTATTTCATCCTTCCAATTTATTAAAAATGAGTTCTTTTGTTACTTAAATTTTTCCTTAACTTAAATACATTTTTGTCGTCAGAACCATAGCGGGACTTACCAGTGATGGCACTATCCTACTCCTGAACTGCATCAAGGTGAAACTCAGCATATCTTGTGCTTGTGTAATGCTCACTTGCTTTTACTGTTTTCAAATCTCCAATTTAGTTTCAATTAATTCCAGTGCTGATGGAACTTGTCATGATTGGTTTCTCTTAGGTACACTCTTGGGATCGTTGTTTGGATGATGGTACTGCTCAGATTTGTATAACTATATATATATATATCCTTTACAACATAATTTGTGATGATTTGCGTTTAGAGTAGCTAGTCCTATATGTGTGAATACTTATTAATTAGTTAATTAGTCCATGGCCTAACAAAGACTTGAGATAAAAACATTTCTCAAGTAATATGAGCTTATAACATGAATATATTTTCCATTTTCTCTATGTCACAGATAAGATTGCAATCCCATTTTAGCTTCCTTTTGTTTCTCCGTTCCCCTTCTGGTCCAGGAAAGTGCAAAGAAAAGCACTTGACTGGACAATATAATTAAGCTACCTAATCACCAGACTACTCTTTTTTCTTTTAATAAAACATACTAGAGACTATTGAGACTTAATTATATATCAATTAAGATTAAGTCTAAATCAACGAATCGGATATAAAAAATAATAAAATAATGTCCACCTGATTCGACCTACATTGACACCCTGTATGAAACCGAGAGTTCCTTTTATGTAGTTGTAAAATTTAAACAGTATTTTGGTTTGACCAGCATCAGCCTCTGTGTCAAGGTGACTTAGTACTAGTACTGAAGGAGCTCCGTTTACCTTCTTTTTTCTAATTTCATATCTGTCATGAGGGAAGGATGGTGATGCTTGCTCCTTTTTATTAATTCTTTTTTATTGAGTGACTCAAGAAGTCTCACAACTACCTTGCTTATATTATGTTGATTTGGACTCCAGATTTTTTTATTTGCATCTTTTTCATTCATGAAAAGAAAAATCCAATAATTTCTACTTCAATAGAAAAATGAAGTGAGACTTATAATATTACTAATAAATGGATAAATTCAACATACGTTTACCTTTTATGATACATCGAATTTTTATGACATATATATCTAAAAAGTATCATTCAAGTTAAATGTGTTCTCATTTATTTAGATAGGATGTGCATAAAATTTGAATTAATTTGAAATTTATTTGTCATTTCATAAAGCTAATAAAAATTCATTATTAAAATTTTAAATTATTTGATGAAAGCTCGACATCATCAAAACAAAATCAAATTTGACATGTGCTCTAAAAAATTGAGAAACATCTATAAATTTTTTAATATTTTAATTTAAATAATTTTTTGAACATATATGTATCATAATCCATATGATTTGAACGTATCATAAAAGTCTAAATTTATGCTAGTAAATTACTTGAGAATAGGAGCACATGATTCCATTTCACCTAATTAACTTATGATCAGATTTAAGTTAAAAAGGTTTCAAAGGTACTTAATTAATTTCTAGACGGCGTAGGTAGGTCGTTTACTATATTTTTTTTAAATAAAAATGAGAATTAAATTTATTTAAATTTAAATATTTATAAAAAAAATTTATTCGGATTTTGAAATTGTGATTTTTCATATGGACAGTATTATAAGACCGAATGCGGTCTTCTACAATTTTCTTTTGTTCCCTTCCAATTTGTATGAAGTCAATTTGAGTTTACATTACAAAGGATGCGGTCAAAATGTTGGAAAATAGAAAATGGTACTTGGTTGGTTGGTTGAGAATTAATCCCATTTCAAGCATCAGAGCAATCAATTCTCAAATCCAAACTTGAATACGCGACCAAATTAATATCATTCTTTTTTGGTTCTAAACACGCAACCATAAATTCATAATGGGATTATTTAACAACAGACCAAATAAGACAGAAAAATATGTCAATAGATAGACATCGTGCATATATTTATATATATATATCAATACATAATACTAGAACAAATACAACAAATATTACAGCATTCATTCATTATATATATATATCTGTGTGTATATATATTACAGCAAAAACTGCTGCATTTATTTATTCTTCTTTTTTATTCTCTCTCAATCAAACATCAATATCAAACTGTGCATATTATCAACTATATTGACTCTTTTTTTTTTGGATATTTTAATTACCAACTACTTCGGAAATTGAAATATTAAATGGACTGAGTATGAAGCAAGGCTACTATCAGACACTTTTTGAATGATTCAGAGTTTAAGTTTTCTTTGTACTTGAAAAGAGAATTAAAAAAGAGGAGGGTACCTTTGATGGCTCTGATTGAAGGTGAAAGTTGTCATATGCAGGACACACGGATACGGACACGTTAATGTTGTTGAAAAGAAAAAAAAAATATATGCCCCAAGGTCAATGCTCCTCAAATGTCCTCACAGTTATCGATAAAAATAATCTTTTTATAAGTTTGATCGTGTGGGGTCCGTGTGCATTGAAAGTGGGGGAAGTGGAGGGACAAAACCGAAGACACTGTATCAGCATTTTGTTGAAAAATAGAAAAAGACAGTTGTAATGATAACGTAATCTCACAAGTAGTTTTACTCATTGAATTTGAATGTAATGTATTATTATTATTATCTGTGTTTTTATGAGAAGTTTCTGAAGTTGAATTTAAATTTAAACTGAATAGTTCGGATTATGTGCCGTAACAGTTATAGTATTATTTATTATTATCTATATATAACTCTGACAGCATATATGAACTCATAGATACTGTATTGAACATGAGTACATTACATATTCTAAGATTAAAAACATGATTTTGCATTTTGTTTCACTGGCTGTTTGTTTGCTGTTTAAAAGTTGCCAGAAAATACACAAATTAAATTGCATTACATTAATGATATTATTCCATGTGATTTTTATAACAAAAATTTGAAATTATGAAATTATGTCCAATTTCATAATTTACTATATGTGAAAATTATTTCTTGAAATTAAAGAAACAATTTCATGAAATAGCGATGTCAAATATTAAATCATGAAATTATGTTCAATCTCATTATTTATTAAATCCCAAAATTATTTCTTGAAATCAAAAAATAATTTCATGAAATAATCATACCAAACCTCCTTCAAAAAAATATATACACATGTGTGCAAAAAAGATCTATGCACAAAACCCTAATTATATGAAATGGAGAAACAATTTCATATAATTAAACATGCCAAATCCAAAAATCATGAATTTCATTCATGAAAAATGCCCCAAATATTATCCCTTGGAATTAAAAATTAAAATAATAAATAAGTAATACTTTAAGTACCACCTAATCCACTCTATTATTATCTTATATATATGCTCTATTTAAACATTATTTCCAGGAAACCCCGGGGGGCCTTTGATTTTAATAAATAACGGGATTAAATGTTTAAATCCCTCTGGTTTCTAGATCAGGATACATTATTTTGTAATTTGGTTTCGCTTCCACACAGACGCAATTTATTTGTATATTACTTTTATTATTCAACTTAAGTGATTTATTATTCAGATTAATGACATTTAAATTGAATAATAAAATATTATACAAAATAATTTGTATAATAAAATTATTAATATAAATAATAATTCATTCTACATAAATAATAAAAATATTATCGATCACGATACCAATAATGATATGTCTTCAATATTTTCCATTCAACAATTCTCTTACATGACCTTTGGTATTTTCATCTTTAGCATGTTCTATATCATTTACTGAGCTAGTTCTATATTATTTACTAAATCCTGATAAGGTTGAGGTGTATAATCATCATCATCTAGAAAGAATCAATCAATCAATCAAACAAGCTAACTGGTCAAACTGTCAAAGCTTCTGATTTCACACAAGTAATTAAGAACTTGCTCAACAGTAGTCAATAAATAACATGTGATTTAATATTATGCAGGGTTTGACTTTTATATTGAGAAGGATGTAGAGAAATACCAGTTCTTTTTTTATTCTCTTAAAGTAGCTGCTCATATTATACTTATCCATTTTTTCTGGCCTTTTGTTGCATTAAATAGCTAGTAGAGAAATATGACTTTTTTTTCTAGTTTATATGTATATATTTGACAACAAATTAGCTGGTTATGTATGAAATCGATTGGGACGCTTTAACGCAGGGATTGACTTCAATAATTAATTGGTTTTTTTTTTGAATTATTAATAGATGTGGTCATGTGTAAATTGATCAAGTGTGGAAGAATCTAGAATTGTAATTACTATTCTAGATGCTCTGGTCAAAGGTGTCAATTTTGTGTCTTTTCATATTTTGACATTTGGGCCATATATAAATTAATTATAATTAAGATTCTATTAAATATTATTATTATAGCATACCAGCAATATTATTGAAACAAAAAAAAAATCTAAAGTTGGATATATTTTTAAAAAATATTATTCAAACTAAACAATTAAAATTGTGAAATGCTCTCAATCATTGAGATAGAAGCCTATATAAAATTTGAACCAATTTGAAATTTGTTTGGTCATTCATCATAATTAATGTTAATAAAACTCCATTGTTAAAAATTTAAAATCATTTGATGAAAAACTAAATGTCATTTACATCAAACCAAATTTAACATACACTTTATCTAAATAATTGAAAAAAAAACATCTACAATTTTATTCTTTTTTAAATTAGATGATATTTTTTTAACATATACATCATAAGAGTCAGATATACCTAAAAGATGAAATATACTAAAATTATTCTTAAATAAATATAATAAGTATCTTTCCATTGATAAACAAATGCAAAAAAAGTCTAATGACTATGTCTACAATTCAACATGAGTTAGGTGGGATTTTTATCAAAAAAAAAGGAAAATTTATCAAAAAAAGGTGGGACAAACGTGTGGAATAAAAAAATATTTTTTTCTCAGCAAAAAAATAGCAGAAAATGGAGACTACATAAAATTAATCTAGTTATATAGCATCTTCATTCTTCAAACTTATTATTGACTAATTAATTTCTCTCCCTAAGACTAAGATCTTCTGAACCGTAGGTCTAACACAGTGATAATATATTTTGTCTTTTTACGAAGAGATGCATATTTAAATTTCACAAAAAATATTTCAAAAAAATATATATATCGAAGCTAACGAACCCTTATTTAAAAAAAAATAATAAGTCCTCTTCTTCATTTCCTTTTTTGTCCCTTCCTGGTTCACCTTCATGCATGCCACAAGTAGGTATAATTAATTAAGCACTTTTCATGGAAGACAAATCTGTTATATATGGTATGAGATTTCTTCTTCTATATTCTGGTATTATTATTATATGTGACC
The DNA here is from genome assembly GCA_037678475.1 of x Bolboschoenoplectus mariqueter. NCBI lineage: Eukaryota > Viridiplantae > Streptophyta > Magnoliopsida > Poales > Cyperaceae > x Bolboschoenoplectus > x Bolboschoenoplectus mariqueter. The sequence goes on along the minus strand of CM075266.1, from coordinate 3,055,603 downwards.
GCGTTGAAATCCAACCAGTACAATTGTTTACTTAAATCCACAACAACTTCACCAAACATTAAAACATGGCGATTTTATGATATTGCAGACCGCCAATTGTAGAGTATATATGGCGATTTTCTCAACCAGTACAATTGTTCTCATTTATTTAGATAGGATGTGCATAAAATTTGAATTAATTTGAAATTTATTTGTCATTTCATAAAGCTAATAAAAATTCATTATTAAAATTTTAAATTATTTGATGAAAGCTCGACATCATCAAAACTAAATCAAATTTGACATGTGCTCTAAAAAATTGAGAAACATCTATAAATTTTTTAATATTTTAATTTAAATAATTTGTTGAACATATATATATCATAATCCATATGATTTGAACGTATCATCAAAGTCTAAATGTATGTTAGTAAATTACTTGATAATAGGAACACATGATTGCATTTCACCTAATTAACTTATGCTGAGATTTAAGTTAAAAAGGTTTCGAAGGTACTTAATTAATTTCTAGATGGCGTAGGTAGGTCGTTTACTATATTTTTTTAAATAGAAATGAAAATCAAAATTTTTAAATTTAAATATTTACAAAAAGATTATATTCGGATTTTGAAATTGTGATTTTTCATATGGACACTATTATAAGACCGAATGCAGTCTTCTACAATTTTCTTTTGTTCCCTTCTAATTTGTATGAGGTCAATTTGAGTTTACATTACAAAGGATATGGTCAAAAGGATGGAAAATAGAAAATGGTACTTGGTTGGTTCAGAATTAATCCCATATCAAGCATCAGAGCAATCAATTCTCAAATCCAAACTTGAAAACGCAACCAAATTAATGTCATTATTTTTTGGTTCTAAACTCGCAACCATAAATTCATAATGGAATTATTTAACAAGAGACTAAATAAGACAGAAAAATATGTCAATAAATACACATCGTGCATATATTAATATATATATCAATACATAATATTAGAACCAACTACAACAAATATTACAGCATTCATTCATTATATATATATATGTATGTATGTATGTATATATATATTACAGCAAAAAATGCTGCATTTATTTATTCTTCTTTTTTATTCTCTCTCAATCAAACATCCATATCAAACTGTGCATATATCAACAATCAAACTATAAGAATAATAATAATCTTCCTAATTAATTTCCTTGTAGCAGACATACACATCAAATTCATAAACCTGCTTGGTTTCAGAGGTGTACACAGGCTTGGCAATGCTGTATCCCTTTGACAACCTAAACATTCCGGTACCGCCTATGACGGGTCGTTCGATCGTCTCCCCCCGCACAACCCTCCCGTATATCGCGAGAGTGCTTCCGTTGTATTTCCCCTCGGTGAAAACAAAGTTGAGCATTGTTTCTAGTGATCCATCAAACCCCACTGCCGGGACAAGACCCTGAGCACGACCTGCGTTATATATATATATAGCATTTTCTCATGTTAGCAATTAGCAACTAGTTTGTGGATTTTATATTTAACAAGATATTCCATACAAAAATTCGAAATAAATAAATTAAACTAGTTTGTAGATTTTTCTTCTTCCAGAAGATATATAGAAAATAACCGGTATATATGAAAACATAATAATAAAAAAACAATACTAAGATTAATTACCGATCAATGTCGAGTTGTCATCCTGTCCTTCCCGCAACATGTCGTCAATGACCGCAATTCCACCGCGGGTGAACGAGTCGCTGTTTGGGGCTTTAACGATTTTGAGCACGGTTGCATCGGATCCAGAAATGATTTCATGGAAGTAGAAATGCAAATGTTCCTCCTTCGCTTCACACACTTGATGGATGGAGAGGAGCAGAAGGACGGACAAGAGAACGGTTCGAGAAAGAGAAGAAGCCATGGCGATCGATCGAGCTAGCAGAGCACAAATTAAGGGAAATTTGCTGATTAAAAGATAAAAGATGCTTCCAAGATGCTATGTGGGTATCAACTATTTATATTGCTTGATGTAAGGTTTGGATTATGAAATTGAAAGGCTAGGTTACAACTATTTAGAAGATCAAGCCGTCAAGAAAGACTGTGACTCTTTTTTTTTGGGATATTTCACCTATAGCTAATAATACCCTAAATTTACCTAATTCGGTTGCAAGCGTACAATCTTGTCAAGTAGTAATTGGGGTGTCGAATCCACAGGGACAAACTCGTAAAATTCCGGTTCTTACTAGTTCACTAAGCTAGACGAATTAATTTTTGTTGGTTTTCTAAACTAAATCGGATGAAGACAAAACAAATAATAAAATCCTGAGATTTAATTCAATAACAAGAATTCTATGGGCTTTGGCTTACTTTCCACTAGACTTTAATGTATTTGGTTTGCGTATTTATATTTTCTAAACATGTACGGGTTAATATATAGATTTTGGTTCTATTAATTAGTTGTAATTCACCGTTAGGTAACTCTCACAAGCAATTCAACATAACCAAAAATACCCGTCTAGACCTTTGGATTAACCGTTAGGTACCTCACCTCTAGTCTAGTTTTGTTCTCTTGATCCGGGTTCAAGCAAGTGATTGATTAGTCATTTAGTCAAAATCCTAAGCACACGTATTGCTAAAGTTGGTTAAACAAGCAATTCATGCATTTAACAATTCGCAAAAGAACAAATCACAATAATCAGTTAAAAACAACAAACCAAGTAAAATTAAAGCACTAGTTTCGAGTTTTACATGCCATCGCCTCTAGAGAGGGAATTAGCCTCTCATAGGGGCACACATCATCTCAAAAGAATATCTAGAACGACAGATAAGAATTTAAAGGAGAGAGAATAGAGAGATAAAGCAAAGCAAGAGTAGTCTCCTTCTTCTTCTTCTTCTCCAAGTCACGCGCTAGATCTCTTCAAGTAACCAAAAAATCCTTCAAATCTTGGTGCCAAATCAGTTCCTAGGTGTGGAGAGTCGTGGAGAGAGGTGAGGAGAGGTCTGGGGGCGGTTAGGGTTTCTTAGGAGTCGAGCCCAGGCCCTTTTATATCCCTTCCAAACGAACAGGCCTGTTATGGGCTTGTCAGATCTGAAACATGGTCGATTTTGTGACCCGCAATAATTATTGCGACCCGCAAAATCGGGGCGAAAAGGCGCCAGAGAATTCGCAAGAAAAATTGTTTCTTAGCCATGAGAGATTTCGACCCGCAATATTTACTGCGACCCGCAATAATTGTGCAAAACTCCACCAACAAGTTTCCAGTGCTGTATTTGTGCTCTGCCTTGCCTTCAACATTTCTCTCTTGCTCTCGAATGCTCCAAACTCCTGAAATCAAACCAGATCATAGCAGTATCTCGAACTTGGTGTAAAATTTGACTAAATGATCTAAAAATTATGTAAAATGGTATCGTTTTAGAGATCAAATCCTATCAAATAGTGTATGCAATTAAGACTTATCAAATTCCTCCAAGCTTAAACCTTGCTTGTCCCTAAGCAAGTCTTGCTCGAGAGCCTAGAACCGGTCTCCAAACTAACCAAGTTTATAAAAACCCTAAATCAACATGCGAAGGTCGCGAGTGGTCTAGATAATTGTAATTAACTCGAAAGAAAATGCTTTCCAATTTACCAAATACTTGTCCGGGTCTTTGGGAAATTTCTTAGGAATTTTCAATTATTTAAAATTTCACTCCACGATATTTTACTTAAGGAATATACCCCACAGCCCCACTTTCACTTCTCTATATCATGTGATTTTCAAAAGAATGTTATGCTTTCAAGTCTACACCTTTTTCTTGCACTTAGTTCCGATTATTGGATTTGACCCCCTTTTTTTTCGAAAAAGAAAAATTTAGTGCTAATCTTGAACCTCGCGCTTTTCATTAGAATGATTTTGAATTATTCAATTGCACTTTTGAGGCTGCCTCGTGCCGTATGCGGATAACCCGTGAGCGTAGCCCTAGCACTTATTTGAGGCTTAAGATCACTTTATTTTATTTTATTTTATTTTTTTATATATTTTTTTTGAGTGTGTCAAGCATGTAGCTTCGTGCGAAAATGCACAACCAAGTGGGGACCATCTGATTTTTCATGATTTTTCGGATCCACCGGCTACTACAACACTTTCTATAGATTAGGTCACTTTAATTTTGTTTTTGGTGGGGGTATTTCTCCGCATCGGTTCTTTGTGCAATATTAGATTTGAACTTAAAAATATCTCATTCTAAAGAATATCACAAAATATTCAACCATTCTATCGGCGTGGGTACCGATTTCATTTATCATGGGTTAGATCATAAAACTTTGAAATATTCCCTAATCAGTTTCCCAAAAAAACCCGTCATGGTAATTCAATTCTTTTTCCGACAAGGTTTGTTCATTTGTCAACTTTTCCTTTAACAAGTTAATTCACAATATATTGCTAAAACATCCACTAAGAAACCTAAACTAAAAACATGCAAAAATAAAAAATCCTACATAAAAATGCGAATGCAGATACAATCTCAAATTCTCCCCCCCAAGCTTAAATCGAGCATTGTCCTCAATGCTTCAACCAAACTACAAAAGAAGGTAAATGAGACATGGAATACTTACAATGGTGGCGGTGCTGCGGTATCGCGCTGCTGACTAAATCTGTGGGTCCTTCACGTGGCGGGTGTGTCTCGGACTGCTGGCGTCGGTGGTGCTGCCTGGCCGGCCTAGTAGGCATGTCCTCCTGCTCGTAATCATCACGCTCTAGGTGGAATGCGTGCATGCGGTGGGCAATATACCATGTCTCATACAACCGCTTGTCCAAGTCGTCAATTTGCTCTTGTTGATCCAGTTGAGTTTCTTGGATCTCGCACAACTTAGCATAGATCATGGCATTTGTAGGCTCGGCCACGGGATGAGTGGGTTGTGCTGAAGAGGTTCCAGGAGCATGGGGGTTATGTGGCGTGTCATAAGTGGAACATACCATTGGGTCCTGTGAATGCACCAACCAAGTGGTTGGGTTAAACTTGTTGAGGCTCGTGGGCAAGGGAAGTTTTGCTCTTTTTCCATTGTGACCGATGGTGACATAATAGTCGTCCACTTGTTTGATCAAATGAGCATTGACGAGAGTTTTGATGTCAATCCTTGTGCTTCCCGGGAGGACAGTACGATAGACGGGACCATCCGTGATGACGCCGAGTGACTTTGCAATTCTTGTAACAAGACCTCCAACCGAGATGTGACCACCGGGTCTTGTGTTTTCGACAACGCGCTCGAGATGGCGGATAATGAAATATCCCACATTAGGAGTTGGCCGCGCAATGGGTGGGTAGCGTTCAAGCATGCATTGCAAAAAGAATAGATCCTTCTTGTTGAGAGTGGAAGAAGTTTCACCTCAGCCGAAAATCGAATAACCTAATGCCCTTTGAATGCAACGGAGTGCCGGGTGTTGGATTTGGCTTGCGCGGGTGTCCTGCCGTGGCCCGCCTATGATCAACTTCTCAAATTTGGCTTGTGGCATGTAGTCCAGCCAATCGAAGGTGGTGAGTTCGGCCGTGGTTTTTGTGTCTAAAAGGTTGTTGAGGTCTTCCAGTGTTAATACGCGAGGTTCACCGTCCATTTGGAAGTAACATTCATTATATGAAGGGTGGCACGTGTAGCTAGCGAGAAATTCGTATGTGAGGGTCCGATAAGTGGGCACTTCGGTGGACAGGAAGTTCCAAAGCCAAATCTCGACCGCTCCATGGTTAAACACATTTAGTACTTGATATGGCCCGGTCCATCTTGATTTCAATTTTCCCGAAAAGAGTTTGAGCCTAGAATTGAATAAAAGCACACAATCCCCAACTTGAAAGGTCCTTTGAAGAATACGTTTATCGTGCCACTTTTTAGTCTTCTCCTTGTAAAGCTTGGCGTTCTCATAAGCCTCTAGACGGAGTTCCTCGAGTTCATGCAAATCCAAAAGACTTTTCTCCCCCGCGGCTTTCAAGTCAAAATTTATAGTCTTGATAGGCCAATATGCCTTATGCTTCAATTCAACCGGGAGATGACACGGTTTCCCATACACAAACTTGAAGGGGGTCATACCTATCGGAGTTTTGTATGCCGTGCGGTATGCCCAAAGTTTCCAGTGCTGTATTTGTGCTCTGCCTTGCCTTCAACATTTCTCTCTTGCTCTCGAATGCTCCAAACTCCTGAAATCAAACCAGAACATAGCAGTATCTCGAACTTGGTGCAAAATTTGACTAAATGATCTAAAAATTAGGTAAAATGGTATCGTTTTAGAAATCAAATCCTATCAAAAAGTGTATGCAATTAAGACTTATCATTAATTACCCCGGCTCTCGCCTCGGGAACCTCTGATTAATGGGCTAAACTAATTAAAATATATAGATCGGATTTGTGGCTTTATTTCTTCCTTCCAATTTATTATAATACATGCTTAAAATAACCCAAATGTATAACCTTGGATAATAAGACTTTATTTCATCCTTCCAATTTATTAAAAATGAGTTCTTTTGTTACTTAAATTTTTCCTTAACTTAAATACATTTTTGTCGTCAGAACCATAGCGGGACTTACCAGTGATGGCACTATCCTACTCCTGAACTGCATCAAGGTGAAACTCAGCATATCTTGTGCTTGTGTAATGCTCACTTGCTTTTACTGTTTTCAAATCTCCAATTTAGTTTCAATTAATTCCAGTGCTGATGGAACTTGTCATGATTGGTTTCTCTTAGGTACACTCTTGGGATCGTTGTTTGGATGATGGTACTGCTCAGATTTGTATAACTATATATATATATATCCTTTACAACATAATTTGTGATGATTTGCGTTTAGAGTAGCTAGTCCTATATGTGTGAATACTTATTAATTAGTTAATTAGTCCATGGCCTAACAAAGACTTGAGATAAAAACATTTCTCAAGTAATATGAGCTTATAACATGAATATATTTTCCATTTTCTCTATGTCACAGATAAGATTGCAATCCCATTTTAGCTTCCTTTTGTTTCTCCGTTCCCCTTCTGGTCCAGGAAAGTGCAAAGAAAAGCACTTGACTGGACAATATAATTAAGCTACCTAATCACCAGACTACTCTTTTTTCTTTTAATAAAACATACTAGAGACTATTGAGACTTAATTATATATCAATTAAGATTAAGTCTAAATCAACGAATCGGATATAAAAAATAATAAAATAATGTCCACCTGATTCGACCTACATTGACACCCTGTATGAAACCGAGAGTTCCTTTTATGTAGTTGTAAAATTTAAACAGTATTTTGGTTTGACCAGCATCAGCCTCTGTGTCAAGGTGACTTAGTACTAGTACTGAAGGAGCTCCGTTTACCTTCTTTTTTCTAATTTCATATCTGTCATGAGGGAAGGATGGTGATGCTTGCTCCTTTTTATTAATTCTTTTTTATTGAGTGACTCAAGAAGTCTCACAACTACCTTGCTTATATTATGTTGATTTGGACTCCAGATTTTTTTATTTGCATCTTTTTCATTCATGAAAAGAAAAATCCAATAATTTCTACTTCAATAGGAAAAAGAAGTGAGACTTATAATATTACTAATAAATGGATAAATTCAACATACTTTTACCTTTTATGATACATCGAATTTTTATGATATATATATCTAAAAAGTATCATTCAAGTTAAATGTGTTCTCATTTATTTAGATAGGATGTGCATAAAATTTGAATTAATTTGAAATTTATTTGTCATTTCATAAAGCTAATAAAAATTCATTATTAAAATTTTAAATTATTTGATGAAAGCTCGACATCATCAAAACAAAATCAAATTTGACATGTGCTCTAAAAAATTGAGAAACATCTATAAATTTTTTAATATTTTAATTTAAATAATTTTTTGAACATATATGTATCATAATCCATATGATTTGAACGTATCATAAAAGTCTAAATTTATGCTAGTAAATTACTTGAGAATAGGAGCACATGATTCCATTTCACCTAATTAACTTATGATCAGATTTAAGTTAAAAAGGTTTCAAAGGTACTTAATTAATTTCTAGACGGCGTAGGTAGGTCGTTTACTATATTTTTTTTAAATAAAAATGAGAATTAAATTTATTTAAATTTAAATATTTATAAAAAAAATTTATTCGGATTTTGAAATTGTGATTTTTCATATGGACAGTATTATAAGACCGAATGCGGTCTTCTACAATTTTCTTTTGTTCCCTTCCAATTTGTATGAAGTCAATTTGAGTTTACATTACAAAGGATGCGGTCAAAATGTTGGAAAATAGAAAATGGTACTTGGTTGGTTGGTTGAGAATTAATCCCATTTCAAGCATCAGAGCAATCAATTCTCAAATCCAAACTTGAATACGCGACCAAATTAATATCATTCTTTTTTGGTTCTAAACACGCAACCATAAATTCATAATGGGATTATTTAACAACAGACCAAATAAGACAGAAAAATATGTCAATAGATAGACATCGTGCATATATTTATATATATATATCAATACATAATACTAGAACAAATACAACAAATATTACAGCATTCATTCATTATATATATATATCTGTGTGTATATATATTACAGCAAAAACTGCTGCATTTATTTATTCTTCTTTTTTATTCTCTCTCAATCAAACATCAATATCAAACTGTGCATATTATCAACTATATTGACTCTTTTTTTTTTGGATATTTTAATTACCAACTACTTCGGAAATTGAAATATTAAATGGACTGAGTATGAAGCAAGGCTACTATCAGACACTTTTTGAATGATTCAGAGTTTAAGTTTTCTTTGTACTTGAAAAGAGAATTAAAAAAGAGGAGGGTACCTTTGATGGCTCTGATTGAAGGTGAAAGTTGTCATATGCAGGACACACGGATACGGACACGTTAATGTTGTTGAAAAGAAAAAAAAAATATATGCCCCAAGGTCAATGCTCCTCAAATGTCCTCACAGTTATCGATAAAAATAATCTTTTTATAAGTTTGATCGTGTGGGGTCCGTGTGCATTGAAAGTGGGGGAAGTGGAGGGACAAAACCGAAGACACTGTATCAGCATTTTGTTGAAAAATAGAAAAAGACAGTTGTAATGATAACGTAATCTCACAAGTAGTTTTACTCATTGAATTTGAATGTAATGTATTATTATTATTATCTGTGTTTTTATGAGAAGTTTCTGAAGTTGAATTTAAATTTAAACTGAATAGTTCGGATTATGTGCCGTAACAGTTATAGTATTATTTATTATTATCTATATATAACTCTGACAGCATATATGAACTCATAGATACTGTATTGAACATGAGTACATTACATATTCTAAGATTAAAAACATGATTTTGCATTTTGTTTCACTGGCTGTTTGTTTGCTGTTTAAAAGTTGCCAGAAAATACACAAATTAAATTGCATTACATTAATGATATTATTCCATGTGATTTTTATAACAAAAATTTGAAATTATGAAATTATGTCCAATTTCATAATTTACTATATGTGAAAATTATTTCTTGAAATTAAAGAAACAATTTCATGAAATAGCGATGTCAAATATTAAATCATGAAATTATGTTCAATCTCATTATTTATTAAATCCCAAAATTATTTCTTGAAATCAAAAAATAATTTCATGAAATAATCATACCAAACCTCCTTCAAAAAAATATATACACATGTGTGCAAAAAAGATCTATGCACAAAACCCTAATTATATGAAATGGAGAAACAATTTCATATAATTAAACATGCCAAATCCAAAAATCATGAATTTCATTCATGAAAAATGCCCCAAATATTATCCCTTGGAATTAAAAATTAAAATAATAAATAAGTAATACTTTAAGTACCACCTAATCCACTCTATTATTATCTTATATATATGCTCTATTTAAACATTATTTCCAGGAAACCCCGGGGGGCCTTTGATTTTAATAAATAACGGGATTAAATGTTTAAATCCCTCTGGTTTCTAGATCAGGATACATTATTTTGTAATTTGGTTTCGCTTCCACACAGACGCAATTTATTTGTATATTACTTTTATTATTCAACTTAAGTGATTTATTATTCAGATTAATGACATTTAAATTGAATAATAAAATATTATACAAAATAATTTGTATAATAAAATTATTAATATAAATAATAATTCATTCTACATAAATAATAAAAATATTATCGATCACGATACCAATAATGATATGTCTTCAATATTTTCCATTCAACAATTCTCTTACATGACCTTTGGTATTTTCATCTTTAGCATGTTCTATATCATTTACTGAGCTAGTTCTATATTATTTACTAAATCCTGATAAGGTTGAGGTGTATAATCATCATCATCTAGAAAGAATCAATCAATCAATCAAACAAGCTAACTGGTCAAACTGTCAAAGCTTCTGATTTCACACAAGTAATTAAGAACTTGCTCAACAGTAGTCAATAAATAACATGTGATTTAATATTATGCAGGGTTTGACTTTTATATTGAGAAGGATGTAGAGAAATACCAGTTCTTTTTTTATTCTCTTAAAGTAGCTGCTCATATTATACTTATCCATTTTTTCTGGCCTTTTGTTGCATTAAATAGCTAGTAGAGAAATATGACTTTTTTTTCTAGTTTATATGTATATATTTGACAACAAATTAGCTGGTTATGTATGAAATCGATTGGGACGCTTTAACGCAGGGATTGACTTCAATAATTAATTGGTTTTTTTTTGAATTATTAATAGATGTGGTCATGTGTAAATTGATCAAGTGTGGAAGAATCTAGAATTGTAATTACTATTCTAGATGCTCTGGTCAAAGGTGTCAATTTTGTGTCTTTTCATATTTTGACATTTGGGCCATATATAAATTAATTATAATTAAGATTCTATTAAATATTATTATTATAGCATACCAGCAATATTATTGAAACAAAAAAAAAATCTAAAGTTGGATATATTTTTAAAAAATATTATTCAAACTAAACAATTAAAATTGTGAAATGCTCTCAATCATTGAGATAGAAGCCTATATAAAATTTGAACCAATTTGAAATTTGTTTGGTCATTCATCATAATTAATGTTAATAAAACTCCATTGTTAAAAATTTAAAATCATTTGATGAAAAACTAAATGTCATTTACATCAAACCAAATTTAACATACACTTTATCTAAATAATTGAAAAAAAAACATCTACAATTTTATTCTTTTTTAAATTAGATGATATTTTTTTAACATATACATCATAAGAGTCAGATATACCTAAAAGATGAAATATACTAAAATTATTCTTAAATAAATATAATAAGTATCTTTCCATTGATAAACAAATGCAAAAAAAGTCTAATGACTATGTCTACAATTCAACATGAGTTAGGTGGGATTTTTATCAAAAAAAAAGGAAAATTTATCAAAAAAAGGTGGGACAAACGTGTGGAATAAAAAAATATTTTTTTCTCAGCAAAAAAATAGCAGAAAATGGAGACTACATAAAATTAATCTAGTTATATAGCATCTTCATTCTTCAAACTTATTATTGACTAATTAATTTCTCTCCCTAAGACTAAGATCTTCTGAACCGTAGGTCTAACACAGTGATAATATATTTTGTCTTTTTACGAAGAGATGCATATTTAAATTTCACAAAAAATATTTCAAAAAAATATATATATCGAAGCTAACGAACCCTTATTTAAAAAAAAATAATAAGTCCTCTTCTTCATTTCCTTTTTTGTCCCTTCCTGGTTCACCTTCATGCATGCCACAAGTAGGTATAATTAATTAAGCACTTTTCATGGAAGACAAATCTGTTATATATGGTATGAGATTTCTTCTTCTATATTCTGGTATTATTATTATATGTGACCGCGTTGAAATCCAACCAGTACAATTGTTTACTTAAATCCACAACAACTTCACCAAACATTAAAACATGGCGATTTTATGATATTGCAGACCGCCAATTGTAGAGTATATATGGCGATTTTCTCAACCAGTACAATTGTTCTCATTTATTTAGATAGGATGTGCATAAAATTTGAATTAATTTGAAATTTATTTGTCATTTCATAAAGCTAATAAAAATTCATTATTAAAATTTTAAATTATTTGATGAAAGCTCGACATCATCAAAACTAAATCAAATTTGACATGTGCTCTAAAAAATTGAGAAACATCTATAAATTTTTTAATATTTTAATTTAAATAATTTGTTGAACATATATATATCATAATCCATATGATTTGAACGTATCATCAAAGTCTAAATGTATGTTAGTAAATTACTTGATAATAGGAACACATGATTGCATTTCACCTAATTAACTTATGCTGAGATTTAAGTTAAAAAGGTTTCGAAGGTACTTAATTAATTTCTAGATGGCGTAGGTAGGTCGTTTACTATATTTTTTTAAATAGAAATGAAAATCAAAATTTTTAAATTTAAATATTTACAAAAAGATTATATTCGGATTTTGAAATTGTGATTTTTCATATGGACACTATTATAAGACCGAATGCAGTCTTCTACAATTTTCTTTTGTTCCCTTCTAATTTGTATGAGGTCAATTTGAGTTTACATTACAAAGGATATGGTCAAAAGGATGGAAAATAGAAAATGGTACTTGGTTGGTTCAGAATTAATCCCATATCAAGCATCAGAGCAATCAATTCTCAAATCCAAACTTGAAAACGCAACCAAATTAATGTCATTATTTTTTGGTTCTAAACTCGCAACCATAAATTCATAATGGAATTATTTAACAAGAGACTAAATAAGACAGAAAAATATGTCAATAAATACACATCGTGCATATATTAATATATATATCAATACATAATATTAGAACCAACTACAACAAATATTACAGCATTCATTCATTATATATATATATGTATGTATGTATGTATGTATATATATATTACAGCAAAAAATGCTGCATTTATTTATTCTTCTTTTTTATTCTCTCTCAATCAAACATCCATATCAAACTGTGCATATATCAACAATCAAACTATAAGAATAATAATAATCTTCCTAATTAATTTCCTTGTAGCAGACATACACATCAAATTCATAAACCTGCTTGGTTTCAGAGGTGTACACAGGCTTGGCAATGCTGTATCCCTTTGACAACCTAAACATTCCGGTACCGCCTATGACGGGTCGTTCGATCGTCTCCCCCCGCACAACCCTCCCGTATATCGCGAGAGTGCTTCCGTTGTATTTCCCCTCGGTGAAAACAAAGTTGAGCATTGTTTCTAGTGATCCATCAAACCCCACTGCCGGGACAAGACCCTGACCACTATGTCTACAATTCAACATGAGTTAGGTGGGATTTTTATCAAAAAAAAAAGGAAAATTTATCAAAAAAAGGTGGGACAAACCTGTGGAATAAAAAAATATTTTTTTCTCAACAAAAAAATAGCAGAAAATGGAGACTACATAAAATTAATCTAGTTATATAGCATCTTCATTCTTCAAACTTATTATTGACTAATTAATTTCTCTCCATAAGACTAAGACCTCCTGAACCGTAGGTCTAACACAGTGATAATATATTTTGTCTTTTTACGAAGAGATGCATATTTAAATTTCACAAAAAATATTTCAAAAAAATATATATATCGAAGCTAACGAACCCTTATTTAAAAAAAAATAATAAGTCCTCTTCTTCATTTCCTTTTTTGTCCCTTCCTGGTTCACCTTCATGCATGCCACAAGTAGGTATAATTAATTAAGCACTTTTCATGGAAGACAAATCTGTTATATATGGTATGAGATTTCTTCTTCTATATTCTGGTATTATTATTATATGTGACCGCGTTGAAATCCAACCAGTACAATTGTTTACTTGAATCCACAACAACTTCACCAAACATTAAAACATGGCGATTTTATGATATTGCAGACCGCCAATTGTAGAGTATATATGGTATGAGATTATGGTACCATATTTGATTTGATTTGATTTTATCTTTTTGTTTCTGCTCAAAACAGTTAAGTAAGTTAATACTTAGTGATAATTATAGGATGTAATCTCTGAGTACTGAGATGTAAATCAAATATATGAGCAATATGTGTGATAAATTAGGGGAAATTAACCACAGATTTAGTACATATGATAATAATATTTGAAAAAATAAATGCTGGAGCTAATAAAAACACTTATCTAAAAAAGAAATAAAAATAAATGACAAAAAATACAAAATAACCCAAAGGTTCAATGAATGAATTAATAAGGATAAAAAACGATTAACAGAAACTAATTGTAACATTAATAGAAAACAAAGAATCAAATTATAGGAATTAACTAGGCCAACTAATGTTTTGGACAGTAACAAAAAATGAAAGAAAAATAACAAACATAGCTATAGTAGAATATATTTAGCTCAATGTATTTCAAATCTTCCCACAATACGTAAATGAAATATACGAGCAATACCAAAGCAAAATAATATTCCAAAAAACAAATAAGAAAATAAACAATTAGCCTTTTTTTTTTGAAGTAAGTAGCTCATGCCTATTTAAATTTTCAAAGAGAGATTATTCTTACACCATGTATATTTGCATCCTGAAAGTATTTAAATTTAGCATAAATTTTTTTTATTTTTTGAATTCAAAAGTGTTTATATCATGTATACAAAGTGTTTATTATTATTTTTTGAATGACCATCTAAAATTTTAGTTAAAGATTTTGTTAAATAAGTAAAAATATAATTTTGAAATTTTGCAATATTTTTTAACGTAAGATATAAATATTTTTGCTATCAAGTATAAATATTTTTTTTGAAAATTTGTAAACAAGTATAAATGCAAGTAAGGATACGGACTTATTATTTCTCAAAAAGTTAATAAATAATTTTTTTTAAATAAGAGCTGCTGTTAACTCCGATATTTATTTTTTTCAAATATTTTTTGCAAGATTTGAATCCGCGTTTTCTTCGTAAAGAGGCGAGATCTATCGTCACTGTACTAGGCTCACATTTCAAGTTGATAAATAATTGTTGCAACAAGCAGTTTTAGTTGGTGGGTTGTCGATTTATATTTTAAAAATCTGACTTGAAAACCTACGAGAGAAAGAAATGACAGCTTTGCGGTGTTTGTTGGCTTGCCTTTCATACTTCTGATTTTGCTTCTCAATCCTTTTCCTCACCTGTTCATGCATCTCCTTGATTGCCTTAGCACGCTCATCTGCATCTCCACTATAGCTATGATTGATTGGCAATGAAACCAGGTCAAGAGGAGACTTTGGATTGCATCAATACACCACTTCAAAAGGGCTTTTACCAGTTGTGTTGCTGCTGGACCTGTTGAAAGCAAATTCAGCTTGAGGAAGAACAAGATCCCATTGGCGTATGTTATCACCCACCAAGCTTCTCAACAGATTTCCTAAACTTCGATTCACAATTTCGGTTTGGCCATCAGTTTGAGGATGATAGGCTGAACTAAACTGCAGCTTTGTACCCATCTTACGCCAAAGTGTTCTCCAAAAATGCCCAACAAACTTCGGGTCTCTATCAGATGTTATGGTATTTGGAATACCATGCAACTTCACTATCTCCTTGAAATAAAGATCAGCAATGTTGGTGGCATCCATTGTTTTTGCACAGGGAACAAAGTGTGCCATTTTAGAGAACCGATCAACCACCACCATGATTGAATCTTTGCTGCGTTGAGTTCGGGGCAGTCCCATTACAAAATCCATGCTCACATCTTCCCAAGGTGCATTTGGAACAGGAAGTGGAGTGTAAAGTCCAGAATTTTGGGACTTTGTTTTTGCTAGATGGCAAGTTCTACACCTCAAAATGTAATGATTCACATCCTTCATCATCTTAGGCCAACTACTTCGGAGATTAAAATATTAAATGTACTGAGGATACTATCACACCTTTTTGAATGATTCAAAGTTTAAGTTTTCTTTGTACTTAAAAGAGAATTAAAAGAGAGAAGGATATCTTTGATGGCTCTAATTGAAGATGAAAGTTGTCCTATGTAGGACACGCGGATACGGACACGTTAACGTTGTTACGTAGAAAAATATATATGCCCCAAGATCAATGCTCCTTAACTATCATCACAGTTATCGATAAAAAGAATATTTTTATAAGTTTGATCATGTGGAGTCTATGTGCATTGAAAGTATTTAAATTTAGCATAATTTTTTTTAATTTTTGAATTCAGAAGTGTTTATTATTATTTTTTGAATGATCATCTAAAATTTCAGTTAAAGATTAGTCTGACGCCATGTATTTTTGCTTCATAAAAGTATTTATATTTAACATATTTTTTGAATTCTAAAGTGTTTGTATTCAATATATAAAATATTTATTATTTTTTAGAATGATCATCTAAATTTTTGGTTATAGACTTTGAATAAGTAAAAATATAATTTTAAAAATTTATAATATTTTTGTAATGAACGGTATAAATATTTTTTTCCATCAAGTATAAACATTTTTTTTGTGAAAAATTGTAAACAAATCTAAATGCAAGTAAGGATACAGATTATTTCTCAAAAAGTTGATAAATAACTATCGCAACAAACAGTTTTAGTTGGTAGGTTGTCGATTTTTTATTTATTGTACAAATAAGTTATATAATAAAAGTATTAATATAAATAATAAAATCAATATTAATAATAGTATCGACAATGATATTTATATATCAACTACCTATTTTATATAATAATAAAATCGATATTTATATTTATATATCAACTACCTTTAAAAATCTGACTTGGGAACCTACAAGAGAAGAAAATGACAATTTAAAAATTAGAAAGCAGCATTAAAAATTAGAACTGGGATTTAATTCTATAACAAGAATTCTAGGGGCTTTGGCTTACTTTCCACTAGACTTTAATTTATTTGGTTTGCGTATTTATATTTTCTAAACATGTGCGGGTTAATATATAGATTTTGGTTTTATTAATTAGTTGTAATTCACCGTTAGGTACCTCTCACAAGCAATTCAACATAACCAAAAATACCCGTCTAGACCTTTGGATTCACCGTTAGGTACCTCACCTCTAGCCTAGTTTTGTTCTCTTGATCCGGGTTCAAGCAAGTGATTGATTAGTCATTTACTCAAAATCCTAACCACACGTATTGCTAAAGTTGGTTAAACAAGAAATTCATGCATTTAACAATTCGCAAAAGAACAAATCACAATAATCAGTTAAAAACAACAAACCAAGTAAAATTAAAGCACTAGTTTCGAGTTTTACATGCCATTGCCTCTAGAGAGGGAATTAGTCTCTCGTAGGGGCACACATCATCTCAAAAGAATATCTAGAATGACAGATAAGAATTTAAAGGAGAGAGAATAGAGAGATAAAACAAAGCAAGAGTAGTCTTCTTCTTCTTCTTCTCCAAGTCACACGCTAGATCTATTCAAGTAACCCAAAAATCCTTCAAATCTTGGTCCCAAATCAGTTCCTAGGTGTGGAGAGTCGTGGAGAGAGGTGAGGAGAGGTCTGGGGGCGGTTAGGTGAGGAGAGGTGAGGAGAGGTGAGGAGAGGTCTGCGACCCGCAAAATCGGGGCGAAAAGGCGCCAGAGAATTCGCAGGAAAAATTGTTTCTTAGCCATGAGAGATTTCGACCCGCAATATTTACTGCGACTCGCAATAATTGTCCAAAACTCCCCCAGCAAGTTTCCAGTGCTGTATTTGTGCTCTGCCTTGCCTTCAACATTTCTCTCTTGGTCTCGAATGCTCCAAACTCCTGAAATCAAACCAGATCATAGCAGTATCTCGAACTTGGTGCAAAATTTGACTAAATAATCTAAAAATTATGTAAAATGGTATCGTTTTAGAGATCAAATCCTATCAAATAGTGTATGCAATTAAGACTTATCAAATTCCTCCAAGCTTAAACCTTGCTTGTCCCTAAGCAAGTCTTGCTCGAGAGCCTAGGACCGGTCTCCAAACTAGCCAAGTTCATAAAAACCCTAAATCAACATGCGAAGGTCGTGAATGGTCTAGATAATTGTAATTAACTCGAAAGGAAATGCTTTCCAATTTACCAAATACTTGTCCGGGTCTTTGGGAAATTTCTTAGGAATTTTCAATTATTTAAAATTTCAGTCCACGATATTTTACTTAAGGAATATACCCCACAGCCCCACTTTCACTCCTCTATATCATGTGATTTCAAAAGAATGTTATGCTTTCAAGTCTACACCTTTTTCTTGCACTTAGTTCCGATTATTGGATTTGACCCCCTTTTTTTTTCGAAAAAGAAAAATTTAGTGCTAATCTTGAACCTCGTGCTTTTCATTAGAATGATTTTGAATTATTCAATTGCGATTTTGACGCTGCCTCGTGCCGTATGCGGATAACCCGTGGGCGTAGCCCTAGCACTTATTTGAGGCTTAAGATCACTTTATTTTATTTTATTTTTTTATATATATATTTTTTTCAGTGTGTCAAGCATGTAGCTTCGTGCGAAAACGCACAACCAAGTGGGGACCATCTGATTTTTCATGATTTTTCGGATCCACCGGCTACTACAACACTTTCTCTAGATTAGGTCACTTTAATTTTGTTTTTGGTGGGGGTATTTCTCCGCATCGGTTCATTGTGCAATATTAGATTTGAAGTTAAAAATATCTCATTCTAAAGAATCTCACAAAATATTCAACCATTCTATCGGCGTGGGTACCGATTTCATTTATCATGGGTTAGATCATAAAATTTTGAAATATTCCCTAATCAGTTTCCCACAAAAACCCGTCATGGTAATTCAATTCTTTTTCCGACAAGGTTTGTTCATTTGTCAACTTTTCCTTTAACAAGTTAATTCACAATATATTGCTAAAACATCCACTAAGAAACCTAAACTAAAAACATGCAAAAATAAAAAATCCTACATAAAAATGCGAATGTAGATACAATCTCAAATTCTCCCCCCCCAAGCTTAAATCGAGCATTGTCCTCAATGCTTCAACCAAACTACAAAAGAAGGTAAATGAGATATGGAATACTTACAATGGTGGCGGTGCTGCGGTATCGCGCTGCTGACTCAATCTGTGGGTCCTTCACGTGGCGGGTGTGTCTCGGACTGCTGGCGTCGGCGGTGCTGCCTGGCCGGCCTAGTAGGCATGTCCTCCTGCTCGTAATCATCACGCTCTAGGTGGAATGCGTGCATGCGGTGGGCAATATACCATGTCTCATACAACCGCTTGTCCAAGTCGTCAATTTGCTCTTGTTGATCCAGTTGAGTTTCTTGGATCTCGCACAACTTAGCATAGATCATGGCATTTGTAGGCTCGGCCATGGGATGAGTGGGTTGTGCTGAAGAGGTTCCAGGAGCATGGGGGTTATGTGGCGTGTCATAAGTGGAACATACCATTGGGTCCTGTGAATGCACCAACCAAGTGGTTGGGTTAAACTTGTTGAGGCTCGTGGGCAAGGGAAGTTTTGCTCTTTTTCCATTGTGACCGATGGTGACATAATAGTCGTCCACTTGTTTGATCAAATGAGCATTGATGAGAGTTTTGATGTCAATCCTTGTGCTTCCCGGGAGGACAGTACGATAGACGGGACCATCCGTGATGACGACGAGTGACTTTGCAATTCTTGTAACAAGACCTCCAACCGAGATGTGACCACCGGGTCTTGTGTTTTCGACAACGCGCTCGAGGTGGCGGATAATGAAATATCCCACATTAGGAGTTGGCCGCGCAATGGGTGGGTAGCTATCAAGCATGCATTGCAAAAAGAATAGATCCTTCTTGTTGAGAGTGGAAGAAGTTTCACCTCGGCCGAAAATCGAATAACCTAATGCCCTTTGAATGCAACGGAGTGCCGGGTGTTGGATTTGGCTTGCGCGGGTGTCCTGCCGTGGCCCGCCTATGATCAACTTCTCAAATTTGTCTTGTGGCATGTAGTCCGGCCAATCGAAGGTGGTGAGTTCGGCCATGGTTTTTGTGTCTAAAAGGTTGTTGAGGTCTTCTAGTGTTAATACGCGAGGTTCACCGTCCATTTGGAAGTAACATTCATTATATGAAGGGTGGCACGTGTAGCTAGCGAGAAATTCGTATGTGAGGGTCCGATAAGTGGGCACTTCGGTGGACAGGAAGTTCCAAAGCCAAATACTTTCCGTGAGTTCGCGTACCACATGAAAGATGCCCAAAGTGCGAAGTGTCTCCTCATGGAGGAAGCGAGATGGAATTAGCTTCCGTGTTAATAGCGCATTGAAACGCTCGTGTGCTTGTGGTGTAGATAATGTCAGTCCGAAATCGGACGTGGTATTTTCTGGCCACTCATTCTCGGGGATATTTGCAAGAGGATGTTGTGGGGCTTCATCATACGGTTCATCAGTATCCGTGGTGTTGGGGGTTCGGCTTGCACGTCCCCTTCTTGGCTTGGACGCACAAATTTTTCTGGGTCTCTTTAATGGAGGTGATTTGTCCATAGTGGTCTAGATAATTTCAGAGATGTGGTTTGTAGGGGAAAAGGTAGATGGTGAAAAATTGGGGAAGACAAAAGGTTTAGAGGGAGGAGGAAGGTCGGATGTAGAGTTGGGGTGGAGGTGGGGCGGAGCAGAGGCGACGCGAGGTTGAGGCAGGGCGAAGCAGAGGCGGTGCGAGGTCGGAAGGGGCGCGCGTGCGATGAAACGGGGTCGCGACGGGGCGGGGAGGCGAGGCGGGTGCGCGTGGAGGCGAGGTGGCGCGTGGAGGCGAAGTAGAGCCGGCGTGAGGCTGGGAGAGGCGCGCGTACGGCGAGACGGGATCACGGCTGCGCGTGGAGGCGGCTGTGAGAGAGAGAGAGAGAGAGTAAAGTGTGGGGAAGTTAGGGTTAATTTTGGGGGGAAAAGAGAAATAAACCAAATAGCTCAAAAAGGGATTGTATCTCCTGTCTTGTTTTGTTCCAAAAATTGCGAGTCGCAATAAAAATTGTGACCTGCACTTTTTGTGAAAAATGAGTCCAGAAAATTAGTTAAAGGCTTAGCAATTTTCGAAAAATCTTTGATGAATCGCCGATAGAATCCCGCATGTCCCAAGAAACTTCGCACTTCCTTCACATTCGTTGGTGGCGGTAATTTTTCGATCACCTCGACCTTGGCTTGGTCAACTTCCAATCCTTTCTCCGACACGACATGACCAAGTACCACTCCTTCTTGCACCATGAAATGACATTTTTCCCAATTGAGCACCAAATTCACCTCCTCACATCTTTGCAAAACTTTAGAGAGATTAGATAGGCATTCATCAAATGAGGTACCATAAGCTGAAAAATCATCCATAAAAATTTCCATGGCACTTTCAATAAGGTCTGAAAAAATACCCATCATAGCTCTTTGAAAAGTGGCCGGTGCATTACAAAGACCAAATGGCATCCTACGGTATGCAAATGTCTTTAAAAAATTTCGCATAGATTGGTATTTGAGTCATAACATCGGTAAGTGGAATATTAACATTCAATTGTTTCAACAACTCCAGAAACTTACCGAATTGTTTATCCATATTACTCTTGACAAGTCTTTGAGGAAAAGGAGCGTACCTGTGCGGAGGCACATACTTGGGTACCTCCGTGCTTACCTGTTTTGGGGAGCCATTACCGGTTCCCTTGTCTTGTGACGGTTCTTGAGGCACGACCTCTTCAGTTGAATCAGTTTTTGCTTCGGGCTCCTTCACTTGCTCTCCTTCATTTTCCTTTGGCATCTTGGGTCCTTCGTACCCAAACCCGCTTCGAAGTGTTATGGCTTTGACATGTTCTTTCGGGTTGTCTTCGGATTTAGGTGGAAGATGCCCATTTTGGCGCGAAGACGACGCGGCTTGTTGAGCTATTTGGTTCTCCATTAACCTGCTCTGAGTTGCTAACAAATCGACTTTTGCACTCAACTTATCAAATTTATCATTCATCTCATTGTTAGTTCTATTTTGGGTCTCAATGAAATTTTCCATCATTCTTTCTAGGTTGGACTTTTGTGGCATATTTGACTCGAATTGTCTTTGACCAAAATTCTGATTAGGTCGGTTTTGATTTTGGTTCGAATTGTCTTGGTCATTTCTCCAAGAGAAATTTGGGTGGTTCCTCCAACCGGGGTTGTAAGTACTAGAATATGGATTATTTGGCGGCCTAAAACCGTTGTTCAAAGCCTTGACTTGTTCCAAATCTCCATCACTAGTAAAACCCGCAGTACAATTAATAAAAAGATGATCCGTACCACTACAAATCTCAAATGGAGAAATTTGACTTACGGCCGAGATATTCATTTGATTGAACATCTTTTGCATTGCTTCTACCTTGGCCGAGAGTTCCATCACTGCATTCGTCTCCAAACGACCGGGAGTCGCTCTCGCAACACCGCGCTCGGACGACCATTGGTGTTGATTCATTGCCATCTCGTCGATGAGGTTGAAGGCTTCAATTGCGCTCTTGCTCATGAGACTACCTCCTGCCGCTGCATCAATAGAGATACGAGTATTATAAATCAACCCTTCATAGAAAATTTGCAAAATTAACCATTTTTCCAATCCATGGTGTGGGCATAACCTCAACAACTCCTGATATGTATCCCAAGCCTCACTAAGTGGTTCCCCGTCCCTTTGCTTGAAATTGGTGATTTGGTTCCTCAAATGAGCAGTTTTAGAGGGCGGGAAATACTTATTGAGAAATGTTCTAGACATCTGGGCCCATGAATTTATAGACTCTGGTTCTAAAGACCGCAACCAATTTCTAGCCTTATCCCTAAGAGAAAATGGAAATGCCCTTAATTTAATCGCATCTGGTGAAACATTGTTCATTTTTAAGGTATTACAAATTTCCTCAAAGATGGCTAGATGTTGATTTGGGTCCTCGTATGTTAGACCGGAAAACTGATTTTGGTTAACCATGCTAATGAGGGCTGGTTTCAATTCAAAACTATTGGCGGCAACTGCCGGCACAGTGTAACCCATGTGAATGAACTCGGCTTGTGGTGCGGCAAAATCACGCAATGGCCTAGTGTCAGGCTGTTGTATGTTCTCCCCCATCCTTGATTCTTCGTCGAAATTCAATCGTCTAGGTCGGGTTGGAGTAGTCGTGGTGTCTCTCTTCTTGGTTCGGAATTTCTTCCTCTTGTACACAATGCGAAAGCGTGGTATCCTTGTCGATCCACTAGCCAGAGTGAGTTCTACAAGAGAAAGAATTCAACGTGAGTATCAAGCAAAAATCTGAAGCAAAACAAAAATAAAAGAAAATGAAGAAAATGAAAAATGTCTAGTCTTAATTACTAAAGCTTAAACCGATATTTACCGTTGTCCCTGGCAACGGCGCCAAAAAGCTTGTTGGGATATTTCACCTATAGCTAATAATACCCTAAATTTACCTAATTCGGTTGCAAGCGTACAATCCTGTCAAGTAGTAATTGGTGTGTCGAATCCACAGGGACAAACTCGTAAAATTCCGGTTCTTACTAGTTCACTAAGCTAGACGAATTAATTTTTGTTGGTTTTCTAAACTAAATCGGATGAAGACAAAACAAATAATAAAATTCTGGGATTTAATTCAATAACAAGAATTCTAGGGGCTTTGGCTTACTTTCCACTAGACTTTAATTTATTTGGTTTGCGTATTTATATTTTCTAAACATGTGCGAGTTAATATATAGATTTTGGTTCTATTAATTAGTTGTAATTCACCGTTAGGTACCTCTCACCAGCAATTCAACATAACCAAAAATACCCGTCTAGACCTTTGGATTCACCGTTAGGTACCTCACCTCTAGCCTAGTTTTGTTCTCTTGATCCGGGTTCAAGCAAGTGATTGATTAGTCATTTACTCAAAATCCTAAGCACACGTATTGCTAAAGTTGGTTAAACAAGCAATTCATGCATTTAACAATTCGCAAAAAAACAAATCACAATAATCAGTTAAAAACAACAAACCAAGTAAAATTAAAGCACTAGTTTCGAGTTTTACATGCCATCGCCTCTAGAGAGGGAATTAGCCTCTCATAGGGGCACACATCATCTCAAAAGAATATCTAGAACGACAGATAAGAATTTAAAGGAGAGAGAATAGAGAGATAAAACAAAGCAAGAGTAGTCTTCTTCTTCTTCTTCTCCAAGTCACCCGCTAGATCTATTCAAGTAACCCAAAAATCCTTCAAATCTTGGTCCCAAATCAGTTCCTAGGTGTGGAGAGTCCTGGAGAGAGGTGAGGAGAGGTCTGGGGGCGGTTAGGGTTTTTTGGGAGTCGAACCCAGACCCTTTTATATCCCTTCCAAACGAACAGGCCTGTTCTGGGCTTGTCAGATCTGAAACATGGTCGATTTTGCGACCCGCAAAATCGGGGCGAAAAGGCGCCAGAGAATTCTCAAGAAAAATTGTTTCTTAGCCATGAGAGATTTCGACCCGCAATATTTACTGCGACCCGCAATAATTGTGCAAAACTCCACCAACAAGTTTCCAGTGCTGTATTTGTGCTCTGCCTTGCCTTCAACATTTCTCTCTTGCTCTCGAATGCTCCAAACTCCTGAAATCAAACCAGAACATAGCAGTATCTCGAACTTGGTGCAAAATTTGACTAAATGATCTAAAAATTATGTAAAATGGTATCGTTTTAGAAATCAAATCCTATCAAAAAGTGTATGCAATTAAGACTTATCATTAATTACCCCGGCTCTCGTCTCGGGAACCTCTGATTAATGGGCTAAACTAATTAAAATATATGGATCGGATTTGTGACTTTATTTCATCCTTCCAATTTATTATAATAAATGCTTAAAATAACCCAAATGTATAACCTTGGATAATAAGACTGAACACGTATAATATAAAGTCAGAGAAACGTATAATTTCTCATAACTCAGAGATGGAGGACGTATAATCTTATTGATCTTACGGAGTTCGAATATGAATCGCACTGCCAACTCAATACTCAAAGAACCAGAGACGTTTGATCTCTAAAAAGGTAAGTTTTGAGTTTTGAGTTTTTGTAAAAAGACTTTGGCACGGTGCTAGTACGTACTGTCTATATACCCAATGAAATTTACCTGGTCATGAACGAGTGTTCCTTCAAGACCCGGTCAGGACACAATTAAACACGGCCTAGCATATGAGATGCAACAAAGCTGCATGTAACAAAGTACATAGATGTACCATCTTCAATATATCTCAGAAAAATGAGTTCTTTTGTTACTTAAATTTTTCCTTAACTTAAATACATTTTTGTCGTCAGAACCATAGCGGGACTTACCAGTGATGGCACTATCCTACTCCTGAACTGCATCAAGGTGAAACTCAGCATTTCTTGTGCTTGTGTAATGCTCACTTGCTTTTACTGTTTTCAAATCTCCAATTTAGTTTCAATTAATTCCAGTGCTGATGGAATTTGTCATGATTGGTTTCTCTTAGGTACACTCATGGGATCGTTGTTTGGATGATGGTACTGCTCAGATTTGTATAACTATATATATATATATATCCTTTACAACATAATTTGTGATGATTTGCGTTTAGAGTAGCTAGTCCTATATGTGTGAATACTTATTAATTAGTTAATTAGTCCATGGCCTAACAAAGACTTGAGATAAAAACATTTCTCAAGTAATATGAGCTTATAACATGAATATATTTTCCATTTTCTCTATGTCACAGATAAGATTGCAATCCCATTTTAGCTTCCTTTTGTTTCTCCGTTCCCCTTCTGGTCCAGGAAAGTGCAAAGAAAAGCACTTGACTGGTCAATATAATTAAGCTACCTAATCACCAGACTACTCTTTTCTCTTTTAATAAAACATACTAGAGACTATTGAGACTTAATTATATATCAATTAAGATTAAGTCTAAATCAACGAATCGGTTATAAAAAATAATAAAATAATGTCGACCTGATTCGACCTACATTGACACCCTGTATGAAACCGAGAGTTCCTTTTATGTAGTTGTAAAATTTAAACAGTATTTTGGTTTGACCAGCATCAGCCTCTGTGTCAAGGTGACTTAGTACTAGTACTGAAGGAGCTCCGTTTACCTTCTTTTTTCTAATTTCATATCTGTCATGAGGGAAGGATGGTGATGCTTGCTCCTTTTTATTAATTCTTTTTTATTGAGTGACTCAAGAAGTCTCACAACTACCTTGCTTATGTTTTGTTGATTTGGACTCCAGATTTTTTATTTGCATCTTTTTCATTCATGAAAAGAAAAATCCAATAATTTCTACTTCAATAGGAAAAAGAAGTGAGACTTATAATATTACTAATAAATGGATAAATTCAACATACTTTTACCTTTTATGATACATCGAATTTTTATGATATATATATCTAAAAAGTATCATTCAAGTTAAATGTGTTCTCATTTATTTAGATAGGATGTGCATAAAATTTGAATTAATTTGAAATTTATTTGTCATTTCATAAAGCTAATAAAAATTCATTATTAAAATTTAAATTATTTGATGAAAGCTCGACATCATCAAAACTAAATCAAATTTGACATGTGCTCTAAAAAATTGAGAAACATCTATAAATTTTTTAATATTTTAATTTAAATAATTTTTTGAACATATATGTATCATAATCCATATGATTTGAACGTATCATAAAAGTCTAAATGTATGCTAGTAAATTACTTGAGAATAGGAGCACATGATTCCATTTCACCTAATTAACTTATGATCAGATTTAAGTTAAAAAGGTTTCGAAGGTACTTAATTAATTTCTAGACGGCGTAGGTAGGTCGTTTACTATATTTTTTTTAAATAAAAATGAGAATTAAATTTATTTAAATTTAAATATTTATAAAAAAAAATTATTCGGATTTTGAAATTGTGATTTTTCATATGGACAGTATTATAAGACCGGATGCGGTCTTCTACAATTTTCTTTTGTTCCCTTCCAATTTGTATGAAGTCAATTTGAGTTTACATTACAAAGGATGCGGTCAAAATGTTGGAAAATAGAAAATGGTACTTGGTTGGTTGGTTGAGAATTAATCCCATTTCAAGCATCAGAGCAATCAATTCTCAAATCCAAACTTGAATACGCAACCAAATTAATATCATTCTTTTTTGGTTCTAAACACGCAACCATAAATTCATAATGGGATTATTTAACAAGAGACCAAATAAGACAGAAAAATATGTCAATAGATAGACATCGTGCATATATTTATATATATATCAATACATAATACTAGAACAAATACAACAAATATTACAGCATTCATTCATTATATATATATATCTGTGTGTATATATATTACAGCAAAAACTGCTGCATTTATTTATTCTTCTTTTTTATTCTCTCTGAATCAAACATCAATATCAAACTGTGCATATATCAACCATCAAGCTATAAGAATAATAATAATCTTCCTAATTAATTTCCTTGTACCAGACATACACATCAAATTCATAAACCAGCTTGGTCTCAGAGGTGTACACAGGCTTGGCAAGGCTGTATCCGTTTGACAACCTAAACATCCCGGTACCGCCTATGACGGGTCGTTCGATCGTCTCCCCCAACACAACCCTCCCGTATATCGCGAGAGTGCTTCCATTGTATTTCCCCTCGGTGAAAACAAAGTTGAGCATTGTTTCTAGTGATCCATCAAACCCCACTGCCGTGACAACGCCCTGAGCACGACCTGCATTATATTTATATATATAGCATTTTCTCATGTTAGCAATCAGCAACTAGTTTGTAGATTTTATATTTAACAAGATATTCCATCAAAAATTCAAAATAAATAAATGAGACTAGTTTGTAGATTTTTCTTTTTCCAGAAGATATATAGAAAATAACCCGTATATATGAAAACATAATAATAAAAAAAATACAATACTAAGATTAATTACCGATTAATGTCGAGTTGTCATCCTGTCCTTCCCGCAACATGTCGTCAATGACCGCAATTGCACCGCGGGTGAATGAGTCGCTGTTCGGGGCTTTAACGGTTTTGAGCACGGTTGCATTGGATCCGGAAATGATTTCATGGAAGTAGAAATGCAAATGTTCCTCCTTCGCGACACACATTTGATGGATGGAGAGGAGCAGAAGGACGGACAAGAAAACGGTTCGAGAAAGAGAAGAAGCCATGGCGATCGATTGAGCTAGCAGAGCACAAATTAAGGGAAATTTGTTGATTAAAAGATAAAAGATGCTTCCAAGATGCTATGTGTGTATCAACTATTTATATTGCTTGATGTAAGGTTTGGATTATGAAATTGAAAGGCTAGGTTACAACTATTTAGAAGATCAAGCCGTCAAGAAAGCCGTGACTCTTTTTTTTTGGATTTTTTAATTACCAACTACTTCGGAAATTAAAATATTAAATGGACTATGGCTACTATCAGACGCTTTTTGAATGATTCAAAGTTTAAGTTTTCTTTGTACTTAAAAGAGAATTAAAAGAGAGAATGGTACCTTTGATGGCTCTAATTGAAGATGAAAGTTGTCCTATGCAGGACACGCGGATACGGACACGTTAACGTTGTTACAAAGAAAAAAAATATATATGCCCCAAAGTCAATGCTCATTAACTCTCCTCACAGTTATCGATAAAAAGAATATTTTTATAAGTTTGATCGTGTGGGGTCTATGTGCATTGAAAGTATTTAAATTTAGCTTAAATTTTTTGAATTTTTGAGTTCAGAAGTGTTTATTATTATTTTTTGAATGATCATCTAAAATTTCAGTTAAAGATTAGTCTGACGCCATGTATTTTTGCTTCATAAAAGTATTTATATTTAACATATTTTTTTTATTTTTGAATTCTAAAGTGTTTGTATTCAACATATAAAATATTTATTATTTTTTAGAATGATCATCTAAATTTTTGATTATAGACTTTGAATAAGTAAAAATATAATTTTAAAAATTTATAATATTTTTTTAATGAAAGGTATAAATATTTTTTCCATCAAGTATAAACATTTTTTTTGTGAAAAATTGTAAACAAATCTAAATGCAAGTAAGGATACAGATTATTTCTCAAAAAGTTGATAAATAACTATCGCAACAAAAAGTTTTAGTTGGTAGGTTGTCGATTTTTTATTAATTGTACAAATAAGTTACATAATAAAATTATTAATATAAATAATAAAATCAATATTAATAATAGTATCGACAATGATATTTATATATCAACTACCTATTTTATATAATAATAAAATCGATATTTATATTTATATATCAACTACCTTTAAAAATCTGACTTGGGAACCTACAAGAGAAGAAAATGACAATTTAAAAATTAGAAAGCAGCATTAAAAATTAGAACTGAAGAAATAAATTTATCGATACAGACCAAATGCAAAAGGTTTTGTGTCTATTTCTTAAACAATGGAAAGTTTGAATCGTAAAATTTAAACAATGAAGAATTTGACTTGAATAATTTAAAAAGGAATCTCCTATTTTATTAATTCCTAAATATTAAAATAACGGAAGTATATACTGTTAGATATTTTTGGAAATAACAAAAAAAATAACGTAGTTTCTTCTTAAATAATAAGTATGTTTATATGATAGCAACTACTTTCCTTGGTATCATGTCTTTATTATATATATAATTTTGGACAACCTCCACATCATAGCTTTATAATATTGCTAGTATATTTATATGATATCAACTAATTTTCTCGATGTCATGTTTTTATTATATATATAATTTTGAACAACCTCCACACTGTAGCTCTACAGTGATTGCTACATTATCAGCTACTATGTTAAATCAATAGTGATCTGTCTAACTCATCTATTAACCAATAACATTATGAAATATCTAAAAATATTCTAGGCAGAACAACTTAGAAATTGAAAAGATGCAATCTGTCTGTTGGTAACAAACTGACAGGAAAAAAAACAAAGCATCTCAGAAGGGTAATTTTATCCAGAATAAATTTTCCGAAAGGTCACTAAATTTTATCTCAAATTTATATTTGGTTTCTTAACTTTCATATATTTTTAATTATTAAATTTTGATATTAATTCAAATTTAGTCACTTCGTTAGTTTTTCTGTTAAAACTTAAGGGAAAGTTTACGGATCCTCTATTTTAAACATGTAGACCATATAAAATTTTAAAATATGAGAATATAAAATATAAATTATTTTTTTCTACTTTTTTTATAAAAATTTCGAACATCATATTTTAAAATATGTGTTGTTTTAGAAGCAATCATATAAATTCAGAATATAAATTATTACTATATTTTTCTAATTATTTAAATAAATAAAATGATACATTGTTCTTTTTTATTAATTCAATTATACAATTTGGGATACTTTTAAAAGTAAAGTACTAAAGTTTCAATTATAGAATAATATTTCTAAATAAAATTTGAAATAAAAAACAATATGCTCACCCATACACAAAAAATGGATGATTTTTTTTTGTTTTAAAATAAAAAATATTGTTAGTTAATGTAATTAGTTTAATAATTTATATGCTCAATAATATAAATATGTTCTATGAACAATATGACAACAATAATTCAACAAAATTTCTTAATAATTTAATAAACATACAAAATTCATATAATCATACAAATTTTACATTAAGTTTAGATGAAAAAACTAACGGAATAACCAAATTTGCATAAATATTAAAATTTAGTGATAAAAAATAGATAAATTAAAGTTGAGTGAATAAAACCAGATTTGAGGTAAAGTTTAATGACCTCCGCAAAAAATTACCCTTTTATCAATTAATTAATTGTTTACCTTTTTAATAATTAACAGCAAATGTAAAAAGCTTGGTGAAAAATTTTCAGTTGAATTTCTCTTTTCCAGGCCGAAAAAAAAGGAGAATGTTTAACCCTTTGGAGGAGCAGCAGCTCTATTCTCTGGTTTCTGAATTTTGTTCAAAAAAAAAAAATCTCTTATCTGAATGGACTTTAAATTTCATTTTGCAGGGGAGAGAGCTATTCTCATCAGATAAACAGAACATAAAACAGGTTCAGCGTATTTATGATATACTTGTAATTACAAGTATTGTCCAGATGTCACCGAATCGATTTATGCATTCGTTGCGCCCGATATATATCTAAAATAGCTCATGGTGTTTCTTATCTCTGATTTCATGCTTTCCCTTCTGTGAGGCAAACTGTGCTGCATCTGGTATTCTGCATTGAGAAGGCATTGATTGGAGCAATGGATGGCAAACTCTTACTATGTGCAGAACCTTAACGGGGGTGCTGTTTCTGGTATCTGCATCGGTGCACAAATAACAAAATGTCCAATTAATATGGTTCATCAATAAATAGAATACAAAAAATTAGAAATCCAAATCACGCTTCTTAATCAGCTGTGAGCAATGCTGTTTGTTAAAATTGCATACCTCCCCAATTGACCGCCTTTCCTTCAACCAGATACCATCATCCTTGCTATCCTCTTGCTTTTCCCTATTAATGCAGATCAGCAATAACAGGCTGTCAGCCTATTAAAAGAGAGAAGGGTATCTTTGATGGCTCTAATTGAAGATGAAAGTTGTACTATGCAGGACACGCGGATACGGACACGTTAACGTTGTTACAAAGAAAAATATATATATGCCCCAAGGTCAATGCTCCTTAACTATCCTCACAGTTATCGATAAAAGGAATATTTTTATAAGTTTGATCGTGTGGGGTCTATGTGCATTGAAAGTATTTAAATTTAGCATAAATTTTTTTAATTTTTGAATTCAGAAGTGTTTATTATTATTTTTTGAATGATCATCTAAAATTTCAGTTAAAGATTTTGTTAAATAAATAAAAATATAATTTTGAAATTTTGCAATATTTTTTAAGGTAAGATATAAATATTTTTATTTACATTCCATGATCCAGTCACTAATAATAAGTGTTGTGGTCTAATATGTGTTATGATCCGTAGCAATCCGTTACGTTCCGTAATACTGTCTTCTGATGTGTTTGTCACGTATATAAATATATTTGAATATTAATATAAATATTATTATTTTATATATAAACACATTTGAATGTTAATATAAATACATTAGAGTGTTAATATAAATATGTTTAAATGTTAGTATAAATGTATATGCATGAGATGTAAATCGCGGATTCTTCAAACATTTAAATATTTTGTATCCAATCTACATAATTTTATGGGGTACATAATTGAAATACATATAATTGACATACAATTATCGCATCTCTAAATAAATTTATACCAAATGCAAAAAATCATGTGTCTATTTCTTAAACAATGAAAAGTTTGTGCGAATTTTGATGTCATTCAATAGTTATTATATCTATCGGACTAACTTTTAATTCAATGAGCGTTGAAACTCCTCCACTTCCATCAGAGAGAGCATTTTTCAACATCAATATCTAGCTTAATAATACTTTAAAGGATATGTTGGTCATATTTAATTAATTTTATTTTTTAAGAGAAGATTCATAATAAATTAACTAGGAAGCTAGTAATTTTTGTGTCATAAATAACGAATAATGCAAAATAACCCAAAGGTTCAATGACTGAATTAATAAGGATAACAAACGATGAATAGAAATTAATTGTAACGTTAATAGAAAACAAAGAACCAAATTATAGAAATTAACTAGCCAACTATAGTAGAAAATATTTAGCTCAATTTATTTCTAATCCACCCACAAGACATAAATGAAATATACAAGCAATTCTAAAGCGAAATAATATTCCAAAAATCATATAAGAAAAGAGAAATTAGTCTTACACCATGTATTTTTGCTTCATAAAAGTATTTATATTTAACATATTTTTTTTATTTTTGAATTCTAAAGTGTTTCTATTCAATATATAAAATATTTATTATTTTTTAGAATGATCATCTAAATTTTTGATTATAGACTTTGAATAAGTAAAAATATAATTTTAAAAATTTATAATATTTTTTTAATGAAAGGTATAAATATTTTTGCCATCAAGTATAAACATTTTTTTGTGAAAAATTGTAAACAAATCTAAATGCAAGTAAGGATACAGATTATTTCTCAAAAAGTTGATAAATAACTATCGCAACAAACAGTTTTAGTTGGTAGGTTGTCGATTTTTTATTTATTATACAAATAAGTTACATAATAAAATTATTAATATAAATAATAAAATTAATATTAATAATAGTATCGACAATGATATTTATATATCAACTACCTATTTTATATAATAATAAAATCGATATTTATATTTATATATCAACTACCTTTAAAAATCTGACTTGGGAACCTACAAGAAAAGAAAATGACAATTTAAAAATTAGAAAGCAGCATTAAAAATTAGAACTTATGAAATAAATTTATCGATACAGACCAAATGCAAAAGGTTTTGTGTCTATTTCTTAAACAATGGAAAGTTTGAATCGTAAAATTTAAACAATGAAGAGTTTGACTTGAATAATTTAAAAAGGAATCTCCTATTTTATTAATTCCTAAATATTAAAATAACGGAAGTATATACTGTTAGATATTTTTGGAAATAACAACAAAAATAACGTAGTTTCTTCTTAAATAATAAGTATGTTTATATGATAGCAACTACTTTCCTTGGTATCATGTCTTTATTATATATATAATTTTGGACAACTCCACATCATAGCTTTATAATATTGCTAGTATATTTATATGATATCAACTAATTTTCTCGATGTCATGTTTTTATTATATATATAATTTTGAACAACCTCCACACTGTAGCTCTACAGTGATTGCTACATTATCAGCTACTATGTTAAATCAATAGTGATCTGTCTAACTCATCTATTAACCAATAACATTATGAAATATCTAAAAATATTCTAGGCAGAACAACTTAGAAATTGAAAAGATGCAATCTGTCTGTTGGTAACAAACTGACAGGAAAAAAAACAAAGCATCTCAGAAGGGTAATTTTATCCAGAATAAATTTTCTGAAAGGTCACTAAATTTTATCTCAAATTTATATTTGATCTCTCAACTTTCATATATTTTTAATCATTAAACTTTACTATTAATTTAAATTTAGTAACTTCGTTAGTATTTCCGTTCAAACTTAAGGGAAAGTTTACGGAGCCTCTATTTTAAACATATAGACCATATAAAATTTTAAAATATGAGAATATAAAATATAAATTATTTTTTTCTACTTTTTTTCCAGGCCTATAAAAGGAGAATGTTTAACCTTTTGAAGTAGCAGCAGCTCTATTCTCTGGTTTCTGAATTTTGTTTAAAAAAAAAAAGATCTCTAATCTGAATGGACTTTAAATTTCATTTTGCAAGGGAGAGAGCTATTCTCATCAGATAAACAGAACATAAAACTGGTTCAGCGTATTTATGATAGACTTGTAATTACAAGTATTGTCCAGATGTCACTGAATCGGTTTATGCATTTGTTGCGCCCGATATATATCTAAGATAGCTCATGCTGTTTCTTATCTCTGATTTCATGCTTTCCCTTCTGTGAGGCAAACTGTACTGCATCTGGTATTCCGCATTGATTGGAGCAATGGATGGCAAACTCTTGTACTATGTGCAGAACCTTAACGGGGGTGCTGTTTCTGGTATCTGCATCGGTACACAAATAACAAAATGTCCAATTAATATGGTTCATCTATAAATAGAATACAAAAAATTAGAAATCCAAACCACGCTTCTTAATCAGCTGTGAGCAATGATGTTTGTTAAAATTGCATACCTCCCCAATTGACCACCTTTCCTTCAACCAGATACCATCATCCTTGCTATCCTCTTGCTTTTCCCTATTAATGCAGATCAGCAATAACAGGCTGTCAGCCATAATTCAACTCAAAAGTAGAGAAAAGGAAGGCACATCCGAGTAAATGTGAACTTCAAATCAATATTTTTATCAGACAAATCTCACACCCTACCCCTTGCACACCAGCCCCTTTCCAACAAAGAAAGAAGATTTTTTGTAAATGGTTATCTCAGAGGTTCTTATTTACTAATCAATATACAGCTCACTTACATCCACCGACAGTTAATAATTAGTTCAGATATAAATTCAGAAGGAAATGTGGAAAAGCAATCACCAGCTAAAGCAAAAGATTGAAATGAAGACTTACTCTGGAGGCGGAGAAGCACTAGCAAAGCGCAGACCTAGACTTGACATCTGTTGCTTATTTGAAGCAGTACAATTCTGAATTGAAGAAAACTTTAGGCGGAAGCGTTAGTACTGATCTTCAACGGTTTTCCTCAGATCTAATGATGGAGATCATTTTGTGTTTTCTTTACTTCTCTTTCAAAATGGATGTCAAGGTTTTCAGAATAATATCAGTTCTGAATTAAAACTTCTCTTATTAATCACTCATATCTATCTCTTATTATTATATTTTATATAGAGAGAGAGTAGAGAGAGACTAGAGAGAGATAGATAAAGAGCCGTATCTTTATCAAAGGTACATATCCATAAAAAAAACAACCCTACTTAAATTAATCACCAAGGATATATATATATCTATCCGTATTAATTTAGGATAATACAGACCATATGCACCTGTTGGATATATGCACCTCTTCAAATCATGTGTCTTTTTAATTATTAATTAGATTATTAATTAATTAATTAATTAATAAATCAATCTTATTTTTCAAAAATTAAATGGCAAAAAAACGTTTTTTAAAAAAATGACATCCGTCCAAATAGAGAAGGGATCTTTTATATATTCTGAGGCAACCTTTGGGACCAGTACATTTATTAATAATAGTAATCTGAATTTTTCCATCAAAAATTCAGATGCCTTTTCGTTAATTTCTTTATATGAAATTGGTGCACAATAATAATATAGGCCACATAATAAAAAATAAAACTAACATTATCCCACTTGGCCGTAATGTTATAATATAATAAAGCACACATTCAAATTTGGCCAATATAATTTTCATTAAGCGTAAACCTGTTCAGTTAGAAATACCAAACCAAACTAAAGTAATCAGAATAACAAATTGCGTTATTTGATCCCCATTAATTATAGCATTGGTACTCTTTCCAACAATGGTTAATATTCTTCATTCGGTCCTCATAAGTAATTTGCGTAGATCAAGTAAAATTATGCGCATCATAATAAGCAAATTTATAAATTCAAAGTCAATACATAATTAAAAAACTTAGTACATAACATAATATATATATATATATGTTACAACACCAAATCTTAATACATTAACTAAATTCATGCCGACAACATGTTCTTTATAAAGAGTGGGTGGAAGTGCTTTTGTTAGAGAATCAGCTAACATAGCTCTTGTATTGATATGTTGTATCATAATAGTACTATCTTTGACTTTGTCTCTAACAACAAGATATTTGATGTCAATCCACTTGGATGCACCACTTGATTTGTTATTCTTAGAGAAAAAAATAGCAGCCTCGTTATCACAAAATAAGGTGAGTGGCCTTGCAATACTGTCAATTACTCGAAGTCCTGGTATAAAATTTTTTAACCAAACTGCTTGACCAGTAGCATGATAACACGCCACAAATTTTGCTTGCATAGTGGAAGATGCCCTTAAAGACTGCTTAGCACTCTTCCATGAAATTGGTCCCCCTGCAAGCATAAATATATAATCTAATATGGATTTCTTACTGTCAACACATCCAGAAAAATCTGAATCAGAATAACCAATAGTGCAAGATGCCCTTAAAGACTGCTTAGCACTCTTCCATGAAATTGGTTCCCCTGCAAACATAAATATGTAACCTGATGTGGATTTCCTACTGTCAACACATCCAGAAAAATCTGAATCAGAATAACCAATAACTTCAAGGTTATTTGACCTCGTGTAAGTAAGCATATAATCTTTTGTCCCTTGCAAATAGCGTAAAACTTTCTTGGCAGCTTTCCAATGGTCCATTCCTGGATCGGTTTGATATCGGCCAAGCATACCAACTGCAAATGCAATATCAGGACGTGTACAAACTTGAGCATACATAAGATTCCCTACTACCGAAGCATAAGGAATTTGCTTCATTTGAGAACGTTCTATTTCATTTTTACGACATTGAAACTTGCTGAATTTATCACCCTTGACAATAGGAGCAACACTAGGGGAGCAATTGTGTATGTTATATCTTTTAAGCACTTTCTCAATATATCCTTTTTGGGATAAACCTAAGATTCCACGAGACCGATCTCGGTAAATTTCAATTCCTATAACATAAGAGGCTTCATCAAGATCCTTCATTTCAAACTTAGTTGATAGAAAACGTTTTGTCTCGTACAACATGTCTAAATCACTACTTGTCAATAAAATATCTTCTACGTACAAAACGAGAAAGATAAATTTACTCCCACTAATCTTAAGGTATATGCATTGATCTATTGTATTTTCTTTAAATCCAAATTCGGTTATGACCTCATCAAATTTGAGATACCACTGTCGTGAATAGATTTATCACTCATAATAGAGTGAGATGATTTATCACTCATAATAGATTGCTTATGAGTGAGTGAGATGATTTATCACTCATAATAGATTGCTTGAATGAGATAGGATAATCTCCATTACCTATATCACAACCCTCCTCGGTAAGGTATACGATATAATCATCAGGTATGGCAGATCTTCTCTCTCTTTGTGATCTACGTAAGGGTTCTTGTGGCAGCATAGGAGCTTCATCAACATTAGGAACATCATGAACATGAGTTTCTTCATTAGCCTCTTGAACAAGAGGTATAGAATTTATAACCTCTCGTATTATCGGAATTGGAACATAAATCCGATTTTCTTCGAGGTTTACTGTTCTAGTTACATTACTCCCACTAACGTTGCCATTTTCATAAAATACAGCATGTCTAGTCTCAACTATTCTAGTAGTATGTGACGGGCAATAAAATCTGAAACCTTTGGATCTCTCTGGATAACCAATAAAATAACAACTAATGGTTCTGGAATCAAGTTTCTTTAGTTGTAGATTATAGACTTTTGCTTCAACCGGACAACCCAACACACGTAAGTATCCTAATTGTGAATTTTTGCCAGTCCACAATTCATAAGGTGTTTTTGGAATAGATTTACTAGGAACCTAATTTAGAATATGTGTGGCTGTTTTTAAAACTTCTGTCCACAAAAATTCCGGCAATGTGGTATTGCATATCATACTTCATACCATATCCATTAGTGTACGATTACGTCTTTCAGCAACTCCATTCTGTCGAGAATCTCCCGGCATAGAGTACTGATGAACGATACCATTTTCTTGAAGAAATAAAGCGAATGGGCCTGGACTTTGACCAAGGTCGGTGTGTCTACCATAATATTCACCGCCTCTATCCGATCGCACCACCTTAATTTTAAGGTTATGTTGATTTTCAACTTCAACCTTAAAAATTTTAAATTTATCTAGTGCTTCAGATTTTTCATTAATCAGATACATGTAACCATAACGAGAATAATCGTCAATGAAAGTAATAAACGATTTATGCCCGTTAATACCCGGAGTAGGAAAAGGACCACATATATCAGTATGAATAATTTCTAATAGTCCCCCACTTCGAGTTGCTCCTTTCTTATTTCCTTTGACAAATTTTCCCTTTACACATTCAATGCAGTTGTCAAAATCAGAAAAATCTAATGCAGGGAGAATTTCATTTCTAATGAGACGTTGCATTCTATCTCTTGAAATATGACCCAATCCGCGATGCCATAATTTGGAAGAATTTTCAATATCACGATTTCTCTTGACTCCACGTTTATGATTAACACTAGTAATATTCATAGATAACAGAGATTCACAAAAAGAAGAATCCAAACATAATTTATATAGATTATCACATAATAATCCAGAACCAACAAACTTAGAGTTATGATATAGTTTCAACTCATTATTTCCAAACTGAAATATAAAACCACACGCATCAAGTCTAGAAATAGAAATTAAATTCTTAATCACACTAGGAATATAAACTACATCATGTAAATCAAGAATAAAGTCACTCTTCAAGACTAAACGAAGAGTTCCAACAGCCTCGACTTCAGCCTCTAATCCGTTAGCAACTTTAAGTTTCTTTTCTCCCTTTTGAAGCATCCTCACGGAATGGAATCCCTGCAATGAGTTCGTAATGTGCACAGAGGCACCAGTGTCAACCCACCACGTATTTAAGGGAATATCAACTAAAAAGGTTTCACAAATCATGAAATTTAAATCATTACCCTTTTTAGTGAGCCAATCTTTAAACTTCACACAGTCCTTCCTCATGTGTCCACGCTTCTTACAGTGATGACACTTAGGAGCATGCACGGGTTTTGTACTAGATGTACTTGCCTTGTTAATACCAATAGCCGTATTCATTTTACTTTTACCTTTGCCATTTTCCTTATTTTTCGGTTTTGGACTTTGAACAGCAATGTGTGCATAATCAGGTTTCTCAGCCTTAATTCTTTCTTCTTCTTCAACACACATGGCAATTAATTCGCTCATTTTCTACTTTTCTTTCTGCGTATTATAATTGATCTTGAAAGGACCAAATTGTGTAGAAAGAGAAGTCATAATGAAATGAATTAAAAAGCCTTCAGAAATTGCCATATCCATGCCATTTAACTTTGCGGCCATATCATTCATCATCATGATATGTTCACGTACACCGCTTGTCCCGTTATACTTGGTGGTGAGCATTTTCATTATGAGAGTACTTGCATTAGCCTTAGAAGTACTTTTATACTGCTCTTCAACATAAGCCAAATACCGTTTAGCAGTGAAGATAGTATTTGCATCATCCTTCTCAAGAATACCTCCTCTTATAGCAGTTGTAATAGTACTTTTCATAATCATGAGAGACATCCAGTTTGACCGTTCTCATTTTGCAAAATTATTCTTTTCATCATCAGTACTTGTTGCTATAATAGTAGGTTTGTCTATTCGTAATGCCTGATCAATATCCAGAACACCAAGACAAATCTCAATTTGTTCTTTCCAAGTGGAAAAATTAGTTCCATTCAATGGTATTATTCCATAGATTTGAGCATGAACATTATTCAATGCTGCATTAGATTCAGAAAAAACAAAATGCTTACTATTATCAACTATAAATCCACGAATAGCAAAAGAACATTAAATCAACTGTATATAGAGGGACTAACAATAATTATACTGAAATAAATAATAAAACGCCAAATTATATTTCAGTTCTATCATAATAGTTGTTGCATAAAATTCAATTTATATCACTGTTGGGCAGAAACAAATTGAATTGTTCAAATAAATAAATTCATTTAATAAATGCATAATGGTAATTAACGTTGATAAAATTAACCTTCATAATTTATTAAATGTAAAAACATAATTTCATAAAAATTAATTTGTATCACTGTTGGGCAGAAACAAATTAAAAACAAATTATTTAATAAATCATAATGGCAATTAAAGTTGGTAAAATTACCGTTCATAATTTATTAAATGTAAAAACATAATTGTGACTTAAATCAAAAAATTTATTTTAATAAAATGGCAGTTACAATTTAAAGTTGATAAAAATTAATAACAGCCAATTATTAAAAATAAATAAATAACGTTATATGGTTTAAATTATTTATATGAAAAATTATATATAATAAACTTCCGTTGGGCCGATTATTATATATGAATTCATATAAAACCATAGAATTATATAACATATTACAATTCATGCAACATATATATGTGCATACATAATAAAGAATAAAAATTCTCCTTTAAAATTTTCATTCAAATATTATAAGAAAATATTTATACATAAAATTAATTGAATATCTATATCTCTTATACGAACCATTGAAAATCAATCTCGTAAAAAAAAATTATTGCATCTTATATGAATTTACGAATGCTCTGATACCAAATGAAAGACATAATTGACGTCATGAAGTATTTTGCAATTAAAAAACACGCAAACCAGATTCCGTAAATTCAAAATAAAATAGCAAAGAAATTTAAATCTTACAATTCTGAACTGAAGACATATTTAGGCGGAAGCGTTAGTGCTGATCTTCAACGGTTTTTCTCAGATCTAATGATGGAGACCCTTTTGCATTTTCTTTATTTCTCTTTCAAAATGGATGCCAAGGTTTTCAGAATAATATCAGTTCTGAATTAAAACTCCTCTTATTAATCACTCATATCTATCTCTTATTATTATATTTTATGTAGAGATAGAGTAGAGAGAGACTAGAGAAAGAGCCGTATATTTATCAAAGATACAGATCCATAAAAAAAACAACCCTACTTAAATTAATCACCAAATTATACGTATTAATTTAGGATAATACAGACCATATGCACCTGTAGGATATATGCACCTCTTCACATCAGGTGCCTTTTTAATTATTCATTAGATTATTAATTAATTAATTAATTAATCAATCAATCTTATTTT
Organism: x Bolboschoenoplectus mariqueter; assembly: GCA_037678475.1. Lineage (NCBI taxonomy): Eukaryota > Viridiplantae > Streptophyta > Magnoliopsida > Poales > Cyperaceae > x Bolboschoenoplectus > x Bolboschoenoplectus mariqueter. Next base: position 3,014,409 of record CM075266.1, on the reverse strand, counting down.
TCAAAAATTAAATGGCAAAAAAACGTTTTTTAAAAAAATGACATCCGTCTAAATAGAGAAGGGATCTTTTATATATTGTGAGGCAACATTTGGGAGCAGTATACTTATTAATAATAGTAATCTGAATTTTTCCATCAAAAATTCAGATGTCTTTTCATTAATTTCTTTATATGAAATTGGTGCACAATAATAACATTGGCCACATAATAAAAAATAAAACTAACAGGGTGCAGGTGCTTGTAGGCCTCAAGTGCTTGGTTTTGATTTGCCAATTGGCGGCCAAAGGTACCTACACATGGATATGTACATGTAATACATCATTTGTTCATGACATCTGACAATTAATCAAGTGAACTGTTATGGTAAGAAGTAGTACCAACTGATGTACCAAACTTCATTTCAGGTTGAATTGGCATCTATTGGATTGATGGAAGAACAAATAGTTGCAAAGACTCAATTCTATTTTCTGCAAACAACAACTTAATTGATTACAAACTTGAATATGGATGTTCAGAATTTAAAGCCTTACAATAGCTAAATTTGAAACCCACTAATCCTACTACAACCCCTAGTCACTACCCGACTAATTATGGAAATAATTTACCCCACTACCTCTAATACATGCTTAAAAACATAATTCTAAATATACAAATCTAATTTTGCATCACATTTTCAACACTCCTCCTTGATGCAAAATTGACTACACCAAACTTCTTCCTCATGTTCTCAAACTTGCCCAGCGATAGTGCCTTCGTCAGTACATCGGCTTTCTAATTTTCTGAACCAATAAATTTCAGTTCGATGATCTTCTCTGCAACTAGATCTCTGATGAAATGTAGGCGAATGTCGATGTGCTTTGATCTTCCGTGAAATATAGGATTCTTCAACATTGCTATGACTAATTGATTGTCACAATAAATCACCGTTGGCTGCTGTTGTACATGTCTAACATCTTCTAGAATTCGTCTAAGCCATACCGCTTGACATGCTGCCGAATTGATTGCACTGTATTCAGCTTCTGAGGATGACAACGCCACTGTTGCTTGTTTCTTCGAGCTCCAACTTATTGCACTTGATCCTAGTGAGAAGACATAGCCCGAAGTACTTCTCCTATCTTCTTCAGGAAACTTCACTAGCTACCACGTTTTGTTCTTCTCAATTGCTTGTATCTCTTCTTGCATCGCCTTACACCACTCCTCTTTTTCTGCTGCCTCTTCATAACTTGTCGGATCTGCAATAAAAAGAACTTGTGTGGTTTCGTACAGCTCTTGTATGGATCTGAATTTTCGTGCCGGACTGCCGGGTGTATTTTCTATACTTGCGCCAACGGAATTGCTGTTTGTTGGTTGCTCATGTGCAGCAGGTACCTCTTCATCTTCTTCTATTATTTCTTCAAGTTGTGGTTGATATAAAATATCTTCCCACTGCCGTTTGTTGGTGTGCTCTTGCCTTCTACTTGAATTAGCTTGTCATCACCAAGTTTAACTTTCAGCTTACATTGTTCATCCAAATCTACAAACAATTCCTTGAATCCCGACATGTGATTTGAGCACCCGCTATCGAGAAACCAGATGGTTCTTGCATCGACTTCATCAACTGCACTACTGGCCATGAAAAGAGTTGGTTGCGCATCTTTCTCTTCTGAATAATTTGCTTGACTTTCTTCTCTTTGTTTCTTATAGCAATTTGCTTAGTAGTGTCCATACTTGTTGCAATAATAACACTGAACATCCCTCCTGAAATTATTGTTTGAATCTGCTTGATTGTTTCTGCCTCGACCTCTACCTCCTCTGCTGGTATTAGCCCTTCCTCTACTGGAATTGTATCCACCTCGGCTGAAATTGTTTCTTCCTTTACCTCGGCCTTTGAGGTTGCCATTAAATCTCCCTCTTGATGACTCCCCCTGCATGTAAAACGCTTTGTCGTCACCTTTATCCTCTGATCTTGACGGCGTAGCTTCATGGGTCTGCAGCGACCCCATCAATTCATCAAATGTGTAGGTTGCGAGGTCCTTTGATTCCTCAATTGCTGCCACAACGTGATCAAATTTAGAGGTTAGACTTCTCAGCACTTTTGCCACTACTGTCTTCTCTTCCATGGTGTCTCCAAATGCTCTGATTTGATTGACCACCTCTTGTACTCGTGACAGGAAAATCTGCATAGATTCTTCCTTCTTCGTCTGCAAAGTTTCAAAGTCCCTACGTAGGCCTTGAAGTTTGATTGTTGTGACACGAGTGCTCCCATGAAATGCGGTTTTCAGGGTTGTCCATGCCTCCATTGCGCTGGTGGCTGCTGAAATCTTTGAGAAGACGGTGTCATGTACTGCTTGTTGAATGAAACATAACGCCCTTACATCTTTTTTCTGAGTTTCCTACTGATTAGGATCTGGATTTGGTATGCCTTTTTCAACCAAATCCCATAGGCCTTGAGACTTGAACAAAGTCATCATCTTGATGCTCCAAAAGGCATAGTTTTCTCCTTTGAACAGTGGTATTGCTGGTTGTGTAACATTCACCGTGCTACTGCCGGTTTCAGCCATCTCTTCCCCCAATTAGATCACCTCTGCTCTGATACCAAATTTGTTGGATTGACGGAAGAACAAACAGTTGCAAAGACTCAATTATATTTTCTGCAAACAACAACTTAATTGATTACAAACTTGCATATGAATGTTCAGAATTTAAACCCTTACAATAGCTAAATTTGGAACCCACTAATCCTACTACAACCACTAGTCACTACCCGATTAATTATGGAAACAACTTACCCCACTACCTCCAAACATGCTTAAAATCAGAATTCTAAATATAGAAATCTAATTTTGCATCACATTTTCAACAGCATCTGATTGTTGTTCTGAGGAAAGCTTTGTTGTCCAAAAAGATTATTTGATGCACTTGATGGAGCAGTAGGCATAAAGTTTTGTTGTCCAAATTGATTATTTGAGGCACTTGATGGTGCAGGAGACCTATAATTAGGCATAAAGAAAGAATCAGATCTGATGTCAGAACAAGAAGAAATCACCCATGTAGAAGTTTCCATGGTAGCTCTGTGTTGAACAGCAGCATTATCACATTTTCTCTAATTTTTTGATACAACCCTTGAATATAGTCTTGATCTTATGTATTCTTTTTGGTTGGGTCATGTACAGAACATCAGTATGTATCATGCTATATGAGTGATGTACAAACTTGTGGACCTCTAATGGCAACCTCTCCTGCCTGTCGTTCTCATTATTTTACATTGATGTCTAATCTGTATTCTTACAGCTGTTCTACGGCTAAGCTTATGCTATGAAGTCATTTGCAGCAAAAACTACTGTCTTGCTTCGACAAGAGAAAAAGAGAGATTGGAAAGAGAAGTAACCTGAAGGCTGATGTAACATTGCTCGCAGCTCCCAATTGACTAAAGCTGGTAAATGTTGGTGCTGCGTTACTTTGAGAAGTGGGGTTGAGAGAAGCGTTTGGAGGTGCGTTTGGCTGGCGAAGCAGATTCTCAAATTCTGACAACTTTGACTGCAGTAAATTTCTCTCCCTCTCTACCTGCATCAACATACATCAAACTTAAATACCATTAATGTAGAGATTATAGCACATAAAGTAATTATCGAAACAAACAGCTAGAGATAATAAACACATAAAGTACCATTGTTTTCAATGATTATTTGTATGAACAGATAAACATAGTGAATCATACAAGAAAACTTCTCAAGCATGATCCTTATTTGATGAATAACGAAATTGGATTACAAATGTTCGAGTATGAAAACATTGCAGGTTAGACTTGAGATAATATAGAACTTCTACAGATAAATCTATCAAATAAGGGACATAATAAAAGTTCATAATGCAGATTAGAGTGATGAGCAAAATTAAATAAAATAACACAAGTAATATAGAAAATAAAAAAAGAACACATTGAACATACAATGGACTGTAAACTACGGCCTTGCTTTGCTTCTTCATATGCTAAAGCACGTAGCTCTTCAAAGCTTATGTCACCATGAATATCACAAGGCAAGCTGCCAAGAAAACAACAAAATCAACACAAGTACATGTATGATCATAAGTATCAGTAATGTTGTTATGATCTGAAGCAACAAATCTACTTCAGAGAACCCATGTATATACCATAGTTCATAAGAAGCTCAAGCTGATATTCCGGTACCCCCGCACAACCCTCCCGTATATCGCGAGAGTACTTCCGTTGTATTTCCCCTCGGTGAAAACAAAGTTGAGCATTGTTTCTAGTGATCCATCAAACCCCACTGCCGGGACAAGGCCCTGAGCACGACCTGCGTTATATATATATATAGCATTTTCTCATGTTAGCAATTAGCAACTAGTTTGTAGATTTTATATTTAACAAGATATTCCATACAAAAATTCAAAATAAATAAATTAAACTAGTTTGTAGATTTTTCTTCTTCCAGAAGATATATAGAAAATAACCAGTATATATGAAAACATAACAATAAAAAAACAATACTAAGATTAATTACCGATCAATGTCGAGTTGTCATCCTGTCCTTCCCGCAACATGTCGTCAATGACCGCAATTCCACCGCGGGTGAACGAGTCGCTGTTCGGGGCTTTAACGGTTTTGAGCACGGTTGCATTGGATCCGGAAATGATTTCATGGAAGTAGAAATGCAAATGTTCCTCCTTCGCGACACACATTTGATGGATGGAGAGGAGCAGAAGGACGGACAAGAAAACGGTTTGAGAAAGAGAAGAAGCCATGGCGATCGATTGAGCTAGCAGAGCACAAATTAAGGGAAATTTGTTGATTAAAAGATAAAAGATGCTTCCAAGATGCTATGTGTGTATCAACTATTTATATTGCTTGATGTAAGGTTTGGATTATGAAATTGAAAGGCTAGGTTACAACTATTTAGAAGATCAAGCCGTCAAGAAAGCTGTGACTCTTTTTTTTTGGATTTTTTAATTACCAACTACTTCGGAAATTAAAATATTAAATGGACTATGGCTACTATCAGACGCTTTTTGAATGATTCAAAGTTTAAGTTTTCTTTGTATTTAAAAGAGAATTAAAAGAGAGAAGGGTACATTTGATGGCTCTAATTGAAGATGAAAGTTGTCCTATGCAGGACACGCGGATTCGGACACGTTAGCGTTGTTACGTAGAAAAATATATATATGCCCCAAGGTCAATGCTCCTTAACTATCATCACAGTTATCGATAAAAAGAATATTTTTATAAGTTTGAACATGTGGGGTCTATGTGCATTGAAAGTATTTAAATTTAGCATAAATTTTTCGAATTTTTGAGTTCAGAAGTGTTTATTATTATTTTTTGAATGATCATCTAAAATTTCAGTTAAAGATTAGTCTTACGCCATGTATTTTTGCTTCATAAAAGTATTTATATTTAACATATTTTTTTATTTTTGAATTCTAAAGTGTTTCTATTCAATATATAAAATATTTATTATTTTTTAGAATGATCATCTAAATTTTTGGTTATAGACTTTGAATAAGTAAAAATATAATTTTAAAAATTTATAATATTTTTTTAATGAAAGGTATAAATATTTTTTCCATCAAGTATAAACATTTTTTTGTGAAAAATTGTAAACAAATCTAAATGCAAGTAAGGATACAGATTATTTCTCAAAAAGTTGATAAATAACTATCGCAACAAACAGTTTTAGTTGGTAGGTTGTCGATTTTTTATTTATTGTACAAATAAGTTACATAATAAAATTATTAATATAAATAATAAAATTAATATTAATAATAGTATCGACAATGATATTTATATATCAACTACCTATTTTATATAATAATAAAATCGATATTTATATTTATATATCAACTACCTTTAAAAATCTGACTTGGGAACCTACAAGAAAAGAAAATGACAATTTAAAAATTAGAAAGCAGCATTAAAAATTAGAACTTATGAAATAAATTTATCGATACAGACCAAATGCAAAAGGTTTTGTGTCTATTTCTTAAACAATGGAAAGTTTGAATCGTAAAATTTAAACAATGAAGAGTTTGACTTGAATAATTTAAAAAGGAATCTCCTATTTTATTAATTCCTAAATATTAAAATAACGGAAGTATATACTGTTAGATATTTTTGGAAATAACAAAAAAAATAACGTAGTTTCTTCTTAAATAATAAGTATGTTTATATGATAGCAACTACTTTCCTTGGTATCATGTCTTTATTATATATATAATTTTGGACAACTCCACATCATAGCTTTATAATATTGCTAGTATATTTATATGATATCAACTAATTTTCTCGATGTCATGTTTTTATTATATATATAATTTTGAACAACCTCCACACTGTAGCTCTACAGTGATTGCTACATTATCAGCTACTATGTTAAATCAATAGTGATCTGTCTAACTCATCTATTAACCAATAACATTATGAAATATCTAAAAATATTCTAGGCAGAACAACTTAGAAATTGAAAAGATGCAATCTGTCTGTTGGTAACAAACTGACAGGAAAAAAAACAAAGCATCTCAGAAGGGTAATTTTATCCAGAATAAATTTTCTGAAAGGTCACTAAATTTTATCTCAAATTTATATTTGATCTCTCAACTTTCATATATTTTTAATCATTAAACTTTACTATTAATTTAAATTTAGTAACTTCGTTAGTATTTCCGTTCAAACTTAAGGGAAAGTTTACGGAGCCTCTATTTTAAACATATAGACCATATAAAATTTTAAAATATGAGAATATAAAATATAAATTATTTTTTTCTACTTTTTTTCCAGGCCTATAAAAGGAGAATGTTTAACCTTTTGAAGTAGCAGCAGCTCTATTCTCTGGTTTCTGAATTTTGTTTAAAAAAAAAAAAGATCTCTAATCTGAATGGACTTTAAATTTCATTTTGCAAGGGAGAGAGCTATTCTCATCAGATAAACAGAACATAAAACTGGTTCAGCGTATTTATGATAGACTTGTAATTACAAGTATTGTCCAGATGTCACTGAATCGGTTTATGCATTTGTTGCGCCCGATATATATCTAAGATAGCTCATGCTGTTTCTTATCTCTGATTTCATGCTTTCCCTTCTGTGAGGCAAACTGTACTGCATCTGGTATTCCGCATTGATTGGAGCAATGGATGGCAAACTCTTGTACTATGTGCAGAACCTTAACGGGGGTGCTGTTTCTGGTATCTGCATCGGTACACAAATAACAAAATGTCCAATTAATATGGTTCATCTATAAATAGAATACAAAAAATTAGAAATCCAAACCACGCTTCTTAATCAGCTGTGAGCAATGATGTTTGTTAAAATTGCATACCTCCCCAATTGACCACCTTTCCTTCAACCAGATACCATCATCCTTGCTATCCTCTTGCTTTTCCCTATTAATGCAGATCAGCAATAACAGGCTGTCAGCCACAATTCAACTCAAAAGTAGAGAAAAGGAAGGCACATCCGAGTAAATGTGAACTTCAAATCAATATTTTTATCCGACAAATCTCACACCCTACCCCTTGCACACCAGCACCTTTCCAACAAAGAAAGAAGATTATTTGTAAATGGTTATCTCAGAGGTTCTTATTTACTAATCAATACACAGCTTGCTTACATCCACCGACAGTTAATAATTAGTTCAGATATAAATTCAGAAGGAAATGTGGAAAAGCAATCACCAGCTAAAGCAAAAGATTAAAATGAAGACTTACTCTGGAGGCGGAGAAGCACTAGCAAAGCCCAGACCTAGACTTGACATCTGTTGCTTATTTGAAGCAGTACTATTGCCTGTACTTGCAGTTAGATGAGAAAAAGGCGAACTGAAAAGCTGACTCCCAGCTGTACTACCATTTGCATTCATATTTGATGCTTTGCCAAAACTAAAGATGGGTGCAGGTGCTTGTAGGCCTCCAAGTCCTTGGTTTTGATTTGCTAATTGGCGGCCAAAGGTACCTACACATGAATATGTACGTGTAATACCTAATTTGTTCATGACATCTGACAATTAATCAAGTGAACTGTTATGGTAAGAAGCAGTACCAACTGATGTACCAAACTTCATTTCAGGTTGAATTGGCATCTGACTGTTGTTCTGAGGAAAGCTTTGTTGTCCAAAAAGATTATTTGATGCACTTGATGGAGCAGTAGGCATAAAGTTTTGTTGTCCAAATTGATTATTTGAGGCACTTGATGGTGCAGGAGACCTATAATTAGGCATAAAGAAAGAATCAGATCTGATGTCAGAACAAGAAGAAATCACCCATGTAGAAGTTTCCATGGTAGCTCTGTGTTGAACAGCAGCATTATCACATTTTCTCTAATTTTTTGATACAACCCTTGAATATAGTCTTGATCTTATGTATTCTTTTTGGTTGGGTCATGTACAGAACATCAGTATGTATCATGCTATATGAGTGATGTACAAACTTGTGGACCTCTAATGGCAACCTCTCCTGCCTGTCGTTCTCATTATTTTACATTGATGTCTAATCTGTATTCTTACAGCTGTTCTACGGCTAAGCTTATGCTATGAAGTCATTTGCAGCAAAAACTACTGTCTTGCTTCGACAAGAGAAAAAGAGAGATTGGAAAGAGAAGTAACCTGAAGGCTGATGTAACATTGCTCGCAGCTCCCAATTGACAAAAGCTGGTAAATGTTGGTGCTGCGTTACTTTGAGAAGTGGGGTTGAGAGAAGCGTTCGGAGGTGCGTTTGGCTGGCGAAGCAGATTCTCAAATTCTGACAACTTTGACTGCAGTAAATTTCTCTCCCTCTCTACCTGCATCAACATACATCAAACTTAAATACCATTAATGTAGAGATTATAGCACATAAAGTAATTATCGAAACAAACAGCTAGAGATAATAAACACATAAAGTACCATTGTTTTCAATGATTATTTGTATGAACAGATAAACATAGTGAATCATACAAGAAAACTTCTCAAGCATGATCCTTATTTGATGAATAACGAAATTGGATTACAAATGTTCGAGTATGAAAACATTGCAGGTTAGACTTGAGATAATATAGAACTTCTACCGATAAATCTATCAAATAAGGGACATAATAAAAGTTCATAATGCAGATTAGAGTGATGAGCAAAATTAAATAAAATAACACAAGTAATATAGAAAATAAAAAAAGAACACATTGAACATACAATGGACTGTAAACTACGGCCTTGCTTTGCTTCTTCATATGCTAAAGCACGTAGCTCTTCAAAGCTTATGTCACCATGAATATCACAAGGCAAGCTGCCAAGAAAACAACAAAATCAACACAAGTATCAGTAATGTTGTATTGATCTGAGGCAACAAATCTACTTCAGAGAACCCGTGTATATACCATAGTTCATAAGAAGCTCAAGCTGATATTTCAGACAAAAAAGTTGGAAATTCTTCGTTGCGCTAAAAAAAGAAAGGAAAATGATAACATCGAGAAACGATTAAAAAGAAAGGTACTGTTTATAATGAGCATAGCAGGTTAGTTTCCATAGTGGGGCTTCATTCTTAAAATCATCAGCAATTATCTGTTTGCACGACCCAGGATCTGCACAGCTGCAAACAACCAAAAACATGACATCACACACTGCTATGCATCCAATTAGAAAGGAAAGAAAATACTACGGAAAAGTAATCAGTATTTCAATAAATACTTACGTGTGGACTGATGTTTGTGCATGTGGATCTGTCTGCTTTGAGGCTGTCGAAGTTGGATGTGACCATTTATTTTCAAATGGCTGCCAATAGAGTTTTTCAAAACTTAAATTATGAAACAACAATTTGCCATTTGTATACCAGTAAGGATCCCAGAACTGAATTCTTCGACAGAATTCATGCAAGGATACCAGAACTCAATTTTTGGACAGAACTCGTGTAAGAGTCTAGGCCTCGACAGAAAATCCCTAATTGACCATAACAGAACAAAAAGAAAACAGAATTAACAAAAGAACAGCACCCCTTTCAATTTTGATGCTGGAAAATATTTGCTTCTAGGTCATAAACCCATTACTTTTCCTAACTAAACATTAAAGAAACCCTAAATCAACCGCTACCTTTGATGGAGCCTGAAATTGATTAGTAGAATTTCTGTTCTGTACTCCAAATCCAAAAGGATTGGGCTTCTGTTGTTGCTGTTGCTGTTGCGGAGAGAACTGTGAAGCGCCAAATCCAAAGGGGTTGGTTGAAGGCCTTGACTGATTCTGGTTCTGATTTTGATTTTGATCGAGAGAGGCATGCGAGTATCTACAATTCGCTCCAAATCGGCAGCTGCAAATGCGAACAAATGTGAATTGGAGAATTCTCATGTTAATAAAGCACAATAGAGAGGCTATCTAACACATGATTGAAAAAGAAAACAGCAAAGAAGTAATCAATGGAATCTGCGCATTTTGTGTTTATGTGGAAGAAAAAGAAATGAGAACAAATTGATCTTCCTCCATTGATGAAAGTAAACCCTTGTTAAAACGATATAGAGAGATAGAGAGAGAGAGACCTGCCGCGGAGGAAGTGTCGACAGGGCTCCTGTCGTCGGCTCATCGTGACTATAGAAGGCGATCGACGGAGAAGAAGCTGAAGCTGAGAGGCGATGAGAGAAATGAAATCGTGCTCTGGGGAAGGAAGAATCGGAGAAGTAGGCGCTGTCTGGTAGTGTCTCGCACTCTCGCTAAGCTTCCCTTGAATTGCTTGAAAGAACTTAATCAGGCGAAAGGGGAAACAAAAGGGAAAGAAGAAATACTTACAGTGGGACCCCACCCGTCAGAGAACCGGACAGGAACGAAGAGAAATTAAAGGAAGAGCTTCTTTAGGCGTGAAGAGAGGGAACGAGAGGAGGTTAAATGTTGATCGAATTAAATTTGATTTGATGAGCAGTTTTAATTATCAAATTATTATATCTAATACTTCACATAATTATTAAAGCGTCCGAGAGAAATTTCAGTACCAATTTTATCTATTGAATATAAATATTGGTCCACATAATTATTAAAGCGTCCGAGAGAAATTTCAGTACCAATTTTATCTATTGAATATAAATATTGGTCCAATGACCGTTGGACCTCCCCCGGAACTTGCACTATTTTTTAATATTGGATCATCCGAATTCACATTCATTCACCGTTATATTTTCCAAAATTATGACATGTAATCCGAAACGTCAATTATAATTTGCAAAAATATTAAAAAAATCTTAAAAAATTACTACAAATCATATGCATTGAATCCTTCTCGAACAATCAATATTACATGTCATAAAATTTCTATCATCACAACTATAAAAATGGACTCGGATATGTTTGAAGACTTTACATGAGTTTTAGGCATTATATTAACTTTTTTTTGGTATGGTCTTTTGTGATGCCAGAGCAACCATTTTTATTTGAAAACATCAATAGTCTGATTTATATCAGATGGCACATTTTTGAAAAAAAAATAAATAAATAAGCTTTCCTTCAGACATGCCTTCTAGAACAATGCATGATTTCATAATTCTTCTGCTTACTAAAAAAAATAATGAAAACGAATTTCACTTGCCATGCAATTTTAAGAAAATTTTTGACAATATGAAAAAAAAAATAGTAAACGAGAACAATTATGAGATCAAGAGAAATTTCATCAAGATTTGAACAAATTTTTTATAAATCAAAAGCAACATCTTTTTATTTATTCAAGCAAACAATACCACAAATACAACATCATCATCACCATTATTGCAAACTCAAAAATCACGAGGGGAAGACACCTCAATTCTCAAAGAAAGAAAGAAAGAAAAAGAAAAAGCTCAATAATGCCAAACATAAACATCAAATTCATAAACATACTCCATAGAGGAGGCAATGACAGGAGAGGCAATGCTATAACCCCTTGCCATCCTAAACATTCCGGTGCCACCGATCACGGGCCGCTCTATCCCCGTCCCTAACGTAAACCTTCCATATACCGCGAGGGTGCTGCCGTTGTACGCCCCGTCGGTGAAGACAATTAAAGTTGAGCATCGTCGAAAACGAACCGTTCTTCCCTGATGCTATAACCAGGCCCTGAGCCCTACCTGTTGACATTAATTACTAGCAATTAGTTTAATTTATCAATCTGTTGCCAAATTTGTTAAGTGCAACTTCTTCTTTGTGCAGAATATCCGCTTTGTAATTAGTAACCAATTACTAATTAGAAACTTCGTTTTAATATGCTCCTTGTAATTAATTTTGTAGGGAAAATTATGCTTAAAGATATCTGCTTTGTGATTTTTTTTTTTTTCCTTTTGCCTGACATGGAAGAGTAATATATAAATTTTTATAGTTTGGTAATATATTGGATGATATCTCATGCTCCAATTGCCATAGCTATAACAATTCAAAGTTCCTTATTGGAACCAATTAATTTCTTTCATTATTAGAATTTTAATGAGATCAAGGCATCTGAGCATGAAAACTCTATAACTAGTTTAGATGGTTGAAACATAATTCATTTATGAATAATTAATGCTAATATTGCACATACATTCCATTGTTAGAAACTTAAAATTAAATATTGTGTTATGTATAGTAAAATCCAATTTAAATTTTATTTTCTTTCTTAATGTATAAGGTTATAGATTCGAAACCCAGATAGATAATATTTTCTGGATATTTAAAATTAGAATACTTGATTGTATCTTTATCTAAGAAAATTTGCACTGTTGCAAAAGAATTTTTATTAATGGTGGCACTTTATTACCTATCAACGTCGAGTTTTCATCCCGTCCATCTCGTAAAATATCATCGATCACCGAGATTGCACCGAAGGTGAACTCCGTGGTGTTCGGGGCTTGCACGACTTGCAATTTCGTGGCGTCGGGTCCTGAGAGGATCTCATGGAAGTAGAAATGCAAGTGAGTTGTTTTGCTCTCCAGGAGGAGAATCACTGCATGCTAATTTATTGATAGAGAGGAATAGAAGGATGGAAAAAATGGCAGCTTGAGAAATGGAAGAGGCCATGGCTAGCTACTATTTTATTTAATTAAAAGGCAAATATATTGTGCTGTTTATATGCATAATAACATGGAATCAAAGAGGCAATATATATATATAGTTTTATGGTAGGCTAGCTAAGAAAATTGGTATTTGGTAGTGCAAAATTAGTCAAGAACCTAAATGTGTTCTTTTTTTATGTTTTTTAGGAAATACTTTTTGTTTTTGGATCAAAAATCTTGAATGAACAAAGTGACTTTCATATTTATGTAGAGATTATATCACAGGTTGATCAATTTTAATTCACATGATAGTTATAAGTTCTATGGGATAATATTATTTTTCTCAAAACCATTTACTAGAGATCATGCTTCAATTGTCATAGAATTACATGCGATAAGATCTTACAAGCATGAAAAATTAGTCTTTATAGTGACAAAAATAATATTTTTTATATAGAAGATCCTTAATTTAAAAACTCAAACAGAAGATTTTTATGAACATTTAAAGTTGAATGATTTTAACTCTTATCTTTATCTCAAAAAAAAGATCTTACAAGCATGGAGTCTCATGAATCAACTTACTGAACCTTCCTCCATTAAAATGCAAAGAAATAATTATGTAAATGTACAAGATGATTGTATGATTATACTAGTAAAAGATACAATTGTTTGGAAAATACTGCCTTTTCTTTTTCAAAACTTTGATATCAATATTAATTTTCTATTACTAATAATTATCTGTGTAATTTTTAAAAAAATCACTAATTGAGTGGTATCTAAAAAAATGATCTTTTAAAGTAAATATACTCATTACTTACATGATAATGAAAAACTGTCAAACAATTACAATAATCATTGAAAACTTCAAAATAAAGTTGTTTGAAGGATTTCATGATGCGAATCGGATAAAATAAAAAAAAATTTAATCCGATAACATCTAAGATCGTTCTATTATTACTAATTTATCCATGTCATAATCATATACATATTCTTACAAGAGGGAATTTTATATCATACCTATGATCTTTAAGGTAGCTTGATTCCTCTGAGGTTCACCTTGAATCCGAAACAAGAACGGTGTCGAAATTGCCTTAAAATTCTCATTCAAAGTTGCCTTAAAATCTGTCCATTTTGTAATCCGAATTTAATGGTCATAATCAATATTTGTTTGGGCTTATTCTCTTCTCAATTTGCTAAAATATGTTTTGGGCTTGGGTTTGGGCTTGAAATAAATTTATATTTCATAATATTCACATATTATGATATGTACAACGAATATTATTCTCATAATATACACATTACAATATATATTTATTTTTTGCTGGTCAGTCACATCATGTGACATAGTATTTATTTCTTGTTTCCCGTTCAGTTGGTGCGACCTATATTGAGGATCTATATTATGTTGGCAATGAAATTAAATATTTAATTTCATAAACTGTAAGCGGTATTTTAGCTATACATTACAGCTACCCAAATAACATAGATGTTTAGTAATCCTTTTACGAAACGCGATCCTTACAGTAATATAACATTTGTCATTACTTGTGTCCATTTCTTGCCTTATGATATTATGATTAACATACAAAATAGGACTGTGTCATCTTTTTATTATAATCATTTTTTGATCTCTATTAAGCAAATTATAAAATTATAACTGCACTTCAGTTATATTGGATCCATTTATAATTCTGCTTTATCAAGGGGCCCAAAATATTATTTCTCATTATTAATGAGTGACAATGATGCTATTGACATATATCATTTTTCCCGCACAAGTTACATATAAAGAACTATTATTTTTATCACCACTTCTTGCAAGTAGCTTTTAATAATAATTACGTTGTATATTCCTCATGTGAAAACAATATATGTCTCAATCTTGAAATCAGAGACACGATGAAAACATTAATGACACTAACACAATCCATATAATGTTTCATCTATTAGGTCTGTTCAATATATGAAGCATTTCATATATTCGTGTTATTAAATGATAATCTTTTATCAACGTTTGCAGAACTACAACGTACTTTTAATCAACACGACAGTCTTATATGTCATATTAGTATTCCTGCTAATATGCAAGACCTGTGAACATTTTAATGTTGTATATTTATTTACTAAAAGTCCTGCAGTTAAAGACCAAGTGCATTTTCTTGAACACTTCTAAATATAAATATAAAACTCATGGAACAAAATGTAAATCACATTCAATTCATAAATATAACATATATAAAAGATAATCAATAAATGATAATTTTTAGAACACAAATCTAACAATCTCCCACTTGTTCTTAAAGTTACATCTTATACATTCATATGTATTAACTTAAAAAACTAAAGTTGCCTTCTGACTTAATCAGCTATCTCTATCCACTCTCCATATTCCTTTAGACCCATGGAATCAAAGTGGACTTCGCTCTTGGCTTGAGATAAAAGGCTTTGTTAGCAGATCTGCTGTGTTGCTATCCGTGTCCACCTTTAACAATTTTATTCTACCCTCTTCTATGAAGTCTTGAATGATAAAATATTTTCTATCCATGTGTTTGATCTTGTGGTGTGCCTTCGGCTCCTTGATTTGCGCAATAGCTCTACTATTATCGCAAAACAACTCCAATGGTCCTTCGATGGAAGGCACCACATTAAGTTCCTCGATGAACTTCGAGATCCAAACACCCTCTTTGCTGGCTTCAGCCGTAGCCATCACCTCTGATTGGGTTGTTGAGTCAGCCGTTGTTGATTGTTTGACATCCTGGTTCAACTTAAGAAATTCAAGTTACAAATTGCTCTCAGCGTAGGAGACTGTAAGTTCGAAATACGGATTGAGGTCCTATATAAATATTTAAAATTGAATAACTTAGACTCTTATTTTTATCTCAAAAACAAATCGTATTTAATTGTTTAATTGTTGTTAATTAGCAGCGATTTACTGTTATGTATTTCAGAAACAAAACACCAAATCAGAGATTTGATAGTTGGATTCTGACAGAGCTTGAAACAGAGGCCCAACTCTCTGTGTGCAAATTAGGTCTGGTTATGGACAGAGCTTGATCCAATAATACAAAGCAAAATGCCTTGGTTTGAACTAGGCCTGTTTATAGAAACAGAGCAACCATTCTATGGGCAGAGCAGGCTGAGCCTCAATTATCTGACTCTTTGGATAAACCAAACCACATTGTTCTTTTTTCTATTCTGGTGCGAATTTTCTTTTATTTTTCTTTTTTCATTTTTGAGGCTTGACATTTTTATGCCAAGTTAATTAGGAAAAGAAATGCATTACATAAATATATATTTTTTTTAAAAATAAAAGCTTATGTTAATCCCAATATTTATTTTTTTCTAAAAATATTTTTTACGGGACTTTAATCTGTGTTTTATCACCACCGTATTAAGTTGTTAAAGCTCTTATTTTAAATGGAAAAAAAATCAAATGACGTGATATATTATTTAGCAGATCAGAACTGTAATGTAATACACAATGCAACAAACAAATTAATGATGAACCAAAGAGGATTATGATACTCCAAGATATGAACCTAGCTATATAGTTATCAGTGCGAAATATAAGCATCATATTCTAAAACCAGCGTTCCTTGTGAGGAAGGCACTTGCTTGCTGATGGTGTATCTCCGAGCCATCCTGAATTCGCCGGTGCCGCCTACGATTCCTCTCGCCATTACCATCCCCAGCACGGCCCTACTGAAGACAGCCAGAGTGCTGCCGTTGTACAGCCCGTCAGTGAACACAAAATTGAGCATTGTGAAAAGGGCGCCATCTTTGTCCATAGACGATGCTGAATCCAGCCCTTGAACCCTACCTGCAGCGATGCGAAGTAAGTTTTTCTGAATTTCCAAAATTTAATGAATTATTTGGATATAGTTCTGACAGTAGAATCACATGTCTAGTACAGTGGTAATAGATTCCGTCTCTTTATAGAGAGACGTATGTTCAAATCTCGTTAAAGACATTTAAAAAGAAACAAATGCCGGAGCTAACGGAAACCCTTATTTCAAAAAAAAAAAAGTTCTGACAGTAAGTCCCGGCAGCTGTAATTTCTGAGCACACTTCTGATACAGAAAACTTATCTTGAAAAGGTAATATATAATTCTAATTCTAGTACCAATCAATTTGGAGCTCGGATCTGGTCCTTCTTTTATCATGTCATCGATTGCTGCCATTGCGCCGAAGCTGAAGGACGAATCGTTTCTCGGATTGACAACAGTCAAAGCGGTCGAATTAGGCCCAGAATAAATCTCATGGAAATAGAAATGGAGATGAGTGGTTTTCTCTCCTTGAGTTTCAGTACAATGTACCAGAACCAGAAGGAAGAAGAGGAAGAGAACAGTGCCGCGACTGACGGAGACAAGGCTGTACCAGGCCATGTAGAGGTGAAGAACAGTAGAGAAACCTCTCTCTCTCTTTCATTTTTTTTAATGGAATTGAAATTAAGGAGACTAGATAGAACTGGAGCGCAATGTGGATGCATATGCTGTGCATCAATAGATAATTAAACTGTGGTTTTAATAATTAATTTGTAGTAAATTAATCAACATGTTCAATCATTGCATTATCAAACTTTTTTATATAATTGTGAGCTGCCAAATGCAACCCAATTTGTATGAGTCAATTTTGGAAACCCTCTGTTCGTTGCACTATTTAGGAGATTTCTATTTCTGGTAAAGGGGTGAGAGTTCACTCTAAAAATATTGCAAATTAAAAGAATTAAAATCATAGATAATTTTTTTTAATTATTTTGACAAAATATGTAGCAAATGACGGAGTTATTTTTTTCATCTTCTCTCCTCATTTGAACATGTGTTTGATGTACAATAAATCTTTTAAATGAAGTAATACTAGTTACTACTATTTTGTATTTTTCTATATGAATTTCTGTTTGGCTAATCAATTTCTTCGTTTCATACATTATCTCATTTTAAAAAATAAAAAATGAATATCTGTCAGCGTAAAGCTTGTACTTATAATATTGTATTTGTACATTCGTTTATATACATATTTCTAAGAGTTGAAATTTTCAAGTTGATGACTATTAAGAAATAATTAAGTCATCAGATTGCACATGTTAACAGAGAAAAGAAATACTCCCTCTTAAATTAATTTAGGTAGCCACTAATAATATCTCAAATTAAATCTCTCTAACTAATTTTTTATTTTTAACAAAAAAAATACATTTATAGCCCATTGGCAAGAACTGGTTTAATTAGGAATAGCGGCTTTCTAACCATAATTTATTAATTCAAGTGCAATCATTTTCAGATAAAGATGGGTGTTAAATATAATATTCAATTTTAAATGTCTATAAGTATTCTATATCTGAGTTTTGAACATAAAGTACAATCATATTATTAAATATTTTTTAATTTTTTTTTGAAATATAGATGCGGTCAAGATTTCCAACTTCTAATACTTACAAGGATTTTTTGATGGAATTTCGAACATACAACTTAGAGTATTACTTTAATCACTAAATCAAAAACAAAATGTTTAAATATTTTGGTTTTGAAGTGAATGATGCTTATGTTTGTTATAACAACGGTTGACTTTTGAGCTCAATTTCCATTTGCATGGAATTTAGGACAAAATCTTTTTTTTTCTTTAATATAAGATATTTCGTTAATTTCAATATTTATTTTTAAAAAAAATTTGAAATTTTAATTTTTTTTTGTAAAAAAAAATTATCATTATCGTGTTAGATTTACTATTCGGAATAAAAAACAATTAAATGGGTCAATTTCGGCCCCTTGATTATTAGACAAAAGCAGGCTTCACACCTCAGTCAATACCCAAAAAAATAAAAACGAAAAAATAAAAAAAGCAATAAAGCAAAAAAACAATAAAATAATTATGATGTTCACAATGACTATTATAATGATGATTATTAATTTTTTTTAAAAAAAAGTCATGCTCCAAACATCCAATAGAAATTGAAACCCTATTTGTACAACCATATATGAGTCAATAGCCCAATGACAAATAAAAATGGACATTGTTTCTTAGCCCAAATAAATTTAGGTTCTTTTAATTAATTAACACATGGGCCAAGACATATTACAAAAATTCATAGCTACCCTTTGTAATATTTTCTTTTTCTTCTTCTAGTAGATCAAAAAGATGGAGGCTCAAAAGCAGTTCTTAGCAAATTTTTTTTGTTTCTTTCTTTTTTTGAGATAAAGATGAGGATCAAGTCACTCAAATTTAAATGTTCAGAAAGAATCCTCCATCTGAATTTTGAATCTATCATCTTTCACACACGAAGAGCATTGCCTCTTTTTCTTTCTTTGTTTGTTTAAAAATTGTGTTTTTTTTTAAAGATCCAGCAATCCTTAATTGGAATGGATTTCATTTGATGTGTGTAGTAATTAAGTGTGTTCTAATATGAGGGATTTCTCTATGTAAACAGCGGATTTCTGTGCTTTTGGATAGTGGAGAAGTTCGATCAATAATTTACTGAGCATCTGATACAGTCTCAAGTATTTGATTGATTCTTGCTTCAACTTTTTGACAATTAAGAAACTGATAGAGCCGTGACAGAAAGAACAAATCCATGCATTATTGTGAAAATTAAGTTCATTTAACATTGCTAGTACACATCATATGGGATCTAATTATTCTATGTTTGACAACACATACATATGTGAAGGAAATTGCACTAAAAGCACAAACAATGTCTTGACACCACCAATGGAGATTAGACTTAGGCAAAACGTACACAACACATACAACACACAAAGTGATTAGTGATTATAACAAATAGAAACACTAATTACACCACTTCATAGCCAGTCTAAGATTGAGAAGGTCGTGATTGTTCTCTACCAGTAACGTGTCATCGTGCCGCCACGTGTCAACATTAGTTTCCACATCTCCTAACAACATATCTGTTACATGTATACAATATGAGTTTTTTTTTAGGAGAAAGATGGAGGTCAAACATTCAAATTTCATTAGATAGATATTAGTGGTGTCAAATTACAAAAGTTAAAATGTAAAAAGAAATGGAAACATAAGAAAAGGAAAAAAAAAAAAAGAAAATTTGTTGGTTGTCCTATTTATATATGCTACTATGTAAGATTTATTTCATATCAACTTTTATATTCATTTACAATTTCAAAGATCAGGAGCTACACATCTTTGATTTTCTGCTAGAAAATCATGCGGCATCTCTCCCTTCAAACGACAAAATAAAGAACTTGTAGTTTTCTTATCTTCCTTTTTACTGTTTGCAGTATTGCCTGAATAAAATTACTCGCCTAAAAATATTGACAGAATGACATATTTTGATAGGAATTTAATTTGTCATTTGATAGATGTTGTGTATGTGCAATTCGCAAATATGCATGCAGTATATATGTGTTAGTTCATGCTTTTAAGTTCCTTCAATATTGCTGATTATGAGACCTATAAGAATCAATATTTGATTTAATGATAAAGACAATGCATTATATGTGATATGTTACATATTCGAAAACCAGATAAAAAATTATTTATAGACATTTAAAATTAGATAGTTTAGATTTTCATCTTTTTCTCAAAAATATTATGAGACTTAATCTTATGTTCGACGAATATCTACTTCATGCGGCATATGTTCATGCTTGTTTTGTGAGCGCACACAGTGGTAAAATTTTTTTAAAAGGAAAACATTTGGGAGATACCATCACTGATATCATAATCAATACCGACTTTATTATTCATATAAAATGAGTTATTATTCATATTAATAACTTTATTATATAACTTATTTGTTACAGTATTTTTTATTATTCAAATCAGATACCATTAATATGAATAATAATTCTCTTAAATTAAATAACAGAAGTACTGTAAAAATAGATTTCATAATAAAATAATTTATTTAATATGAATAATAAAATTGGTATTAATTATGATATCAATATATCAGTTCTTTTTAAAAATTAAAAAGAAAAAGCATCAAGGTCCTATCCGAGGCCGCTGTCCATTTTCCAAAATAACTTACTGAGAGAGAACAGTTTTCTAGACTGAGCAAATCATGCTCTGGTTGATGTGAATATCAGATGGAGAGGGGTAAAAAAGGGAAATTAGCCATTCAACTACCTAATATATAACCCTCACCAGATCCAATTCACAATTTCGGATCTGATTGGATACATATTAATTATATATTGGAACTGTGATGAAGATATATTGTCATGGGAGTTATAGCATTCTGACATCTTATTTATATTTTCTGATTATTGTTGATCTTTGTAATAATAACAAATTTAGGGTTTGGGGAGAAAAAAAATTCAAGGGCTTAAGTGAATTGGATCAAATATATTTTATTTTGTGTCTACATTTATCAAATTCTCCGAATCCACCACCAAATACCTCCCTCAAAAGGGGAAAAAAATTGTTACATATTACTAACAAATAACAAGATATTATCACAAGGCTTGAAAAAATAAAAATATATATATGTATATCAAAAGGCTTATCCGGTACCAATTCCTCTCTGACAATGAAAACAATAAACCAAAAGAACAATGTGCCAGATAGACAAACAGGTGGTACCAGTATGGTACCTATGTGGCATCACTTTGAATTGTAAACCAATCAATCAAGTGCTATCTCTTATCTCTTTCTTTCTTCCAGTTGCTCCAATCATTTCTCTTAGTCTCACTGTTCCAATACCAACTTCTCAGGGGTAGAACTGGAAATTAGACATCCACCAGAGGAATCATGCCTGTCTCTATCATTGATGATAATATATTATAAACACAATTATTTGCCACAATTACTATGACATATGTCATTCTTTTTTTTTTTATCCTTTTTGTGAGTATTGATATACTTTTATTTGGAAGGATTAGCATGCACACGGTGTAACATGAGATTACTAAAATGGTAGGATCTAAAAAAAGAGCTAATATTTAGATATTGTCATTGATACCGATTTTATTATTCACATTAAATGAGTTGTTATGTATATTATTGACTTTATTATACAATTTATTTTATATAGTATTTTTATTATTCAACTTAAATGAGTTGTTATTCGGATTAGTGATATTTAAATTGAATAGTAAAATTATTGTACAAAATGAGTTACATAATAAAGTAATTAATATGAATAATAAATCATTTGACATGAATAACAAAATCGGTATCGATGATCGTATTAATAATGGTATCCCTCTAACATTTTCCAAAGTATTATTGTTATGCAACTTTTTTTATGGTTTATTTAATGCAATCAATAAATGCTTATCTGTATAATTTAGAAGGGTCAATTTTAATTTGAAAAAATGATGGGTGGTTTATTGTATAAAATGTATTCATTATGGAACTAATTATGCTCATAAAATCAAGAAAGACATCGTAACAACCAAATTATTCATTGAAAACAAACTTTATGTACATCTACATATTGAAATCTTCCCATTTAGAAGTTTTTATAATTAACAATAAGTATAGGGGGTTCAATGAAATATCACACAAATAAATAAGTATTAAGATCCATTGCTCTACAGATTTCAAATTATAGCAATTCTTAACCGATAAAGTAAGTTAGATCGGACGATTGGGGTCGTCTACTATTCAGATCCAACGGCTGTGATTCTCTCCAGTTATCAGTTCAAACTCCTTCATGATTTTCTCTGTAGATTTGCTGCGGCGGTGGACAAGGAGGCGATTTTATCGCGTCATTTTTCTTGATTCTTGTACCGTCATTCGCTATTTATATATTCACTCGCTACACTGATCGTTATACAAATTGCGTTACAAATACCGACTAGCTAATACAAATTGCGTTACAACGGTCCAAAAGTATATTACAAACATTTTACATTTGGAAGGGGAGTATAACTATTATTTTGTCATCTTTGATAATCAAGTTTTATATACTTTTTAAAATAATTTAAGAATCCTCAAAAATAAAAAAAAAATTGAGAATCATATTTTTTAACTTACAGATTGATTGTGTTTTAAATTTTATGTAATTCAAATATCATTTGATATTTCATTAAAGACCGTTAAATAAATATTGAAAATGCCATATAATTTTAATGGTCTTTAATAAAATATCAAGTAATATTATATTATATGAAATTTGAAATACAGTCAATCCATAAGTTAAAAAATATATTTATAAAACTTTTTCTATTTTTAAATTTTTTTAAATTATTTAAAAATCCGTTTTCAAAGTTTCTAATCAAACACCATATGAAACCAATACATGGGACCCCCAATTTCATTCATAGAGAGGAATTATTAGAGAAACAAACAAAAAGAGAAACAAGAAAGCAAAAAAATGGAAGTAAAGCAAAGTGTCATGATGTCCTTAATTTTGACCATCAATTTCCACATGAGAATAATATTTTTCATTAAATGGGTCTTTTACAAAATAAGAAAAATGCACTAATTGCATTATGCATACAATAATAATTACATAATCATAAGTGATGAACTGGATACAAGTATTAAAAAAAATTGGTCGTCCCATGTATTTGATTACTTACATTAATTCAAATTTGACAAGGATTTTTATCATCTTTCAATTTCAATGATAAATATATATATTGTAAGTATTAGTGTAGAAAAACACACAAAAAAAAAGATTGTTGATATATATAGTATTTCATGTGAGCTTCCACACACCAAAGCGTGAGTCTCCAAACATCATAAAATAAATGATGAGAAAAAAGAATCCAATAACTTATATTACAGCACAAAAATATGTACGAGATATTGTTGTTGTAACATTCGAAAACTTAAACTAAGTAAAAAAAATGTATTATTACTATGCATCCTTTTTTATGGTTTGTTTAATGCAATAGTTATCAATAAATGCTTATCTACATAAATTTTTTTTGTTTTGGTGGTGGGGGTGGGGGGGGGGGGGGGGGGGTCAATTTAATTTGAAAAAAAGATGGGTGGTTTTTCGATTGCATAAAATGCATTCATTATTGAACTAATTTTGCTCATAAAATCAAGATAGACATCGTGACGACCAAATTAATATTGAAAAGAAACTTAATTTATATACATCTAAATATGGAAATCTTCCTTTTTTAGAAGTTCCTTTCATATGTCATTTACTTAATTTATACAAATTGCGTTACAACGGTACCCAAAAGTATATTACAAACATTTTACGTTTTCACGCATAAAATCCAATGAACATTTAACATGAGTTGAGTTACTTTTTTGCCTAAAACATTCTCTGAATTTGACATTTGAATGATGATTCACGTATCAAAGATTCAATTTTTGAACAAGTTGACTAGATTGAATGTGTTTGTTTTCTTCTTGGAATATTTTGTTCGTTGATTGCTGTACATGTTTTTTCAATTAAGGAGAGAACAACATGGTGCTGAATTGGATACAAGTAGTAACAAAAATTTGGTTGTTTAATATTTGACTGATGCCTTTTTAAGGAGCACATAGTTATCATGTCCATTTACTTTTTGAGGAAAAAGAAATAGAGGTTGTTGATGTCTATTTACTTAAAAAAGGAAAGGATGTTTTGACAATTATTATTTTGATAATTTTGATAATTAATGTTTAAATAATTTTGATAATTTTTAGAAATTCTTAAAAATAGAAAAAAGTTGACAAATATATTTTTTAACTCATAGATTGAATGTGTTTCAAATTTCATGTAATTTAAGTATCATTTGATATTCATTCAAAAATCGTTAAATGTGAACTGTTGTAAATATCATGTAATTTTGATGGTTTTTGATGAAATATCAAATAATACTTAAATTATATGAAATTTAAAACACAATCGATCTATAAATTAAAGAATATGTTTATAAATTTTTTGCTATTTTTAATTTTGTTAGAATTATTTAAAAATCTCTTCTTAAGATTATTAAAAAAAATAGTTGTGAATGGATCTCCATCCTTCACAATAATCAATTGAAGTATCAGTTTCTAATCAAACACCATCTGAAACCAATGCATGGAACCCCCAATTTCATTCATAGAGAGGAATTATTGGAGAAACAAACACAAAGAGAAGCAAGAAAGCATAAAAATGGGAGTAAAGCAGAGTGTCATGGTGTCCTTAATTTTTACCATCAATTTCCAACTCTGAGTAATATTTTTCATTAAATGGGTATTTTACAAATGGGAAAAATGCACTAATTACATTATGCATACAGGTCTTAGTGTCTATAATTTCATGTATAGAGAGGAATTAATGGAGGAACAAACAAAAATGAGAAGCAAGAAAGCAAAAAATGGGAAAAATATTTTTCATAAATGGGTATTTTACAAGTGGGAAAAATACACTAATTGCATTAATGCATACAAATATAATCACATTACCATAAAATTATATTCCAATTTTTAATATTTAGTCCCTTGCAATAACCAAAGGGGATTTGGTTACACTAACAAATTACACTATCCCAATGCAATACACTACTGCTAACACAATTCTCTTTATTTCGTCTCTCCGGTCCTTCTCGGCTTACATAGCGAAATCGAACGAGAGAGGGCCTTGATCGATTTTGGCCATGTTCCATTTGTGCAATTCCTGCCCGGCGACGTCATAAAACACAATGTCGGCATCAGATTTGGTCAATTTAAGCGACATGAAACCCTGGCCATCATAGAAGAATTGCAATTTGTCTGAGTTTGGTCTGTATACGCCTCTCCACGCCTTCGAGCCGCCTCCACTCGTGAAGTATTGCAATTGGCTTTTTTGTGCATACAAGTAATGATAACAAAATTTAGTTATTGTTAGATATTCTGTCTCTGAAATGGAAAGAACTTCAAAATTTCCAGTCAAAATTGCGATTTTCTTTTCGTGTACCAGTAAAGTTAAACCAGAACAACAACCTGTTTGTTAGATTTACCTGTCGGTACTACTAATGTGCTCGAGGCAATGGTCGTGCCCATTGACATAAAAGTCGACATTATTTTCCTACATTAATGTAAAAAGAAACATAGAAGACAAAATTAATATCACTTAGTATCACATAACCATACAAGAAATACATGAAATTAATAATGATATTAAAGTATAAGTTTAATGTTACCTTAAGTATGGGAAGCAGATATTGCAAGAGCTCTACAGTATCACCATGTATACTAACACTTCTTATAGCATGGTGACCCACCACAACCTTCCACCTTGCATTAGATTCTTGCAATGCATTGTCCAAATCCTATTTCCAAAAGAAAATTAAATACTTGCTTAATTTGATTGTTAAATAGAATTGTTTCTTTTTTTTTTAATTTGAAATTGTGTAATATATACCTTCAAGAGATCTGCAATGTAGGTCTTGCGAGGTTTGACGCCCCTCCAGTCATAGTGAGAATCCTCCGGAGTGTTCCAATACTTCATAACAAACGGAGTTGTGTCGACGAAGAAGAAATCCACAATTTCTGAAAAATAAGAAAACCAAATATTTAAAATTTGTAATTACAGAAACTAAAGAAAAGTCTAAAAAACAGTTATTTCGTACCAGAATTGACTATGAACGATCTCATGCAGATGAACCGGCTGTCGATTTTTCGTAGCGCCGGGCTCAACTGCGCGATCACATCACCCCTATAATCATGGTTTCCAAGAACTGGCACAAAAATTACAAAATTAATCAATTAAGCTTGTAAAAAATACAAATTCAAATCGAATAATTGCACGATAATTATTGAGACCTTACCAGTATACCATGGCTTTTGCAAGCTATCTGCAGTGTAAACATCAGTAAACGACTCCTCAAAACCCTTGTCGTCGACGCCAGTGAGCCCGTTCTCGTAAAAATTGTCACCAGTTGAAATAACGAAATCAATATCTAGCTCCTTCCCAACTTTTCCCATCTACATTTGAATTGACAGAAGAAACAATTATGTTGTTAATATCTGTTTCTAAATTTCTAAATTTCTCAACTCTAGCAACCTGAAAAATCAGGTACAGAAGCAACGCACTGAAACCACACGGGTACAATGTTTGGTTTGAAAAGGAAAGAAACATTGTTGAAAGTTGTTAATTTATTTATAAAAAAAGGTTAAATTGATTATAAAAACTTGGCTTGGAGGGAGCTGCATTTTCAAAAAGAATTTGACTTGGAGGGATTATGAGCATTCAAAAACAGTGAATTAGCAGTAAAGTACAAAAAAAAAAATTTATTCATATATTTTCTTTTTTTTTCCTTTTTTATTTTTCTCTTGAGTGAAGAGAGAAGATTTCTTCATACCTTGGAGGAAATCATCTCAAAGTTATCCGATATGAAAATAAAAAATGTACATGGAAAATTTTTATTTGCTTAAATATATCCTTAGTAATCTAAACGGTTCAAAATAAAAAAAAATAGCAACTTCATTAATTTATTCAATTTTTTTTATGGCAAAACTAGGCTGCAAGATTAGCATTGGACCCGATCAAATCCATCCATAATCTAAAATAACAGAGGGAGAATGAGGAAGCTAAAGAAAAAAAAAAGATAATTCATTTCTAATATTCCTATAGAATTATAAAAAAGATTAATTTCAGAAGAAATCCTCTATATAAAGCACCATACTTCCCTTTATAAAAAAAGGTTTAATTATCAATATATACCTGTTGAGCAACCAAGGATTGATTGTAGTTGCCTTTTCGTCCCCAATCGCCTATGACTAGAACGGCAAGGGATTCATCGTTCTTCCGAGAATGCTCAATTCTAGTCAGATCTGACAGAGCAACAGAGACCAAGAGAGAGAACAATGAGAGAAGAAGAAGAAGAAGAAGAAGGGGAACTCGCGCCATGGACTGTTCGAGTTAAAACCTCTTTGAGGTAATAGTCTTTATGTTGGTTGAGACTTGAGAGTGACACAGAAGGAGAAAGGTGGAG
Organism: x Bolboschoenoplectus mariqueter; assembly: GCA_037678475.1. NCBI lineage: Eukaryota > Viridiplantae > Streptophyta > Magnoliopsida > Poales > Cyperaceae > x Bolboschoenoplectus > x Bolboschoenoplectus mariqueter. The sequence continues at coordinate 2,986,651 of CM075266.1, read as the reverse complement.
GTAGATTTATATGAAGGAGAGAGAAGTAGGCGACAAATGGTGGAGCCACATCCTCCTCCAACTGGAAACCGCTCCATTGAGAGAGAGAGAGAGAGAGAGAGAGAGAGAGAGAGAAAGATCCATACTTTCTAGTTGGTTACAATAAAACGGAGAGAGAGGTCTAATATCCATCCGATCGAATTTGGTTCGACGAACAGTTTTAACCGTCGAGTCGTTATATTTTATAGTTCATATTGATTATTAAAGCATCAGAGATAAATTTTATTATGAATGTTGATGTTACCGGATAATTAATTTATCTATTGAATATAAATTTTGTTCTAATAATCATTGAACCTCTCGATTCTGATTACAATAGAATGGGATGAGGTTTAATGTCCATCGAATCGAATTTGATCCGATAAATAATTTGAATGGTCAAATCATTATATTTGATACTTTACATTATTATTGAAGTATTGAAGGAAAATTTCAATATGAATTTTAATATTATTAAATGATAATTTTAGCCGTGGAATATGAAATTTAATGCAATGATTGTTGGGCCTCGCAGATTCTGGTGAGGTTATAATACAATGTTGCTTTAATTGGAACAGAGGCTGACATGTGGGTCCAAGAGAGGGACCACACAGCACTCGTGAGTTTACTAGGGTCCAGTGGTTTGTCTACAAAAAGAGATTGCGTGGTTTCTTTTCTTTTAATCAATCAATACGTTAATAATATTCTGCGAATATACCGTTGAACAATTTTAAATTGGGAGGGGATCTTGATAATTTCAACAATTGATTTTTAAATAATTTTTAAATAATTTTTATAAATTATTAAAAATAGAAAGTTGATAAATATATTTTTTAACTTATAAATTGATTGTATTTCAAATTTCATATAATTTACGGATTATTTAATATTTCATCAAAGACTACTAAATATAAACAGTCGTAAATGATATGTAATTTTGATGAACTTTGATGGAGTGTTCAATAATACTTAAATCATATGAAATTTGAAATACAATCAATCCATAAATTAAAAAATATACTTACAATTTTTTTATTTTTAAGATTTTTTTTGAAATTATTTGAAAATTCATTGTTATGGTTATCAAAATAATAATTATCAAGAGATACCCACCCTTTTAAATTTTGTCTAATGGCCGTATGGCCGTTGGACATTCCTAATTCTGGTTACGGATTGGAAGGAGGTCCAATGTCCATCAGACCGAATTTGGTCCGATGGACAACTTCACATAATTGTTGAAATGTCTGAGAGAAACTTCAATACAAATCTTGATGTCATCGGACAATTATTTTACTCATCAAATATAAAATTTAATCTGATGGCAGTCGGACCTCCCCGATTCCAGTTACCGGGTTACGGTACAATACAATGTTGCTTTAACTGGATACCGGGTTACTAGTAGTAGTACTAGGGGTTTATCTAAAAAAGAAGAAAGAAGAAGAAGAGATTGCGTGGTTTCTTTTCTTTTCATCAATGAGTTAGTAATATTCTGAGAATATACCGTTGAAAATTTTAAATTTCGAATTTTGTCGTTCGTAATTATAAAGTGGGAATCCTGTCATCTACGATTCATGGGTTATGAATCCTGACAACGAAACAACGTGCAGAGATGCAGGGGACAATGCCTAAATTATTTAACAGAATATAATATGGTATGATATATTATTTAAATGAAGTTTCTAAATTCACTAAAATATTTTTTTTAAATAAAGATTTCATTAGTTTTAATATTTATTTATTTTTAAATATTTTTTGTATAATTTAAATCTGTATATTTTCGTAGAGAGACGAAATATATCATTACCATATTAAGCCTGCATTTTAAGTTGTTACTTTGGTTACAACTTAAAAGATTCGACTTCTTCTCTGATTGGAATGATGCATGTGTCATGCACGGTCACAGCTTTTGTAAAAAGAGAGTATGATTGAAATAATATATCCTATATTTGACAAGTAGAGTAAGAATGAAGTAAGTGTTTTAAGACGTTTTAATATATCGAACAAAGGTAATTTAAAGTTAAGTCATTAAATTTCATAGCTATTAATATATTTTATTTTCATTACTTCATTTATTTACTTCACTACTATCAAACATTAATATTTTAAAATAATCTAATATTTACTTCATTTTAATTTTACTTATCAAATAAAAAGATGATGTGCACGTATAGTAGAATTGTATTATTATTGTAATTGAATATATGGAGATGGTTTATTGTCACCATCAAGCATGAAATGCCAGGGAAAGATGTGAGTTGGCATGCAGTGAAGTATTTCACACGTATGAGTCAAAAATTTCCCCTACAAAGCTTCCGCGTGCGAATCTTAATGATGTTCGCCACAGTTTATATTACAATAATCGCGTGTGATTTTTGTCCATTTTATTTTTTGAAATAGCTATTCATTTCAGAGGATATAGACTCAAAAGATGTAGCGTTTGAGTTAAATAAACAAGAAATGCTAGGCATTTTGGAAATCCACGTCAATGATAGTGACCGTGTGATGTATTTAGCATATATCCTATGCTTCAAAATCTCCATAGAGATAAAAAAAAGACAAAAAGACGTAAGGATGTGAGACAAATGTCGCCAAAAAATTTGCTTATTACCTTGTTTTCTGATGTTATCATAATTTCCATCATGAAGCAAATTTGGTGGACAATAAATTTCCACTAAATATATATGCTTATAAGTGGCAAGAATCAACTTTGGTGCGGTGACAAAAATATTATCCTCCGAGATTATAAATTCGAAATTTAAATAATTTTTTTTGGATATTTAAACTTAAATGATTTAATCTTTATTATTTATTAGCGGCATTCGCTTGATTTAGTATTTTTTTTAAAATAGTTCTTACTGATAGATATAGAATGAAAACTGTTATGGAGATATCATTATTGATATTATCGTCGGTACGGGTTTTATTATATACGTTAAATGAGTTATTATACATGTTAACGACTTTATTATATATAATATTTCTATTAATAAACTTAAATACTACTAATATGCATAATAATTTATTTAAGTTGAATAATGACAATATTATACAAAATGAGTTTGCATAATAAAATTATTAATATACATAATAACTCATTTAATATGTATAATAAAGTTCTTATCGACAACCGTATATATGTATCGGCTCCCATATAGAATTAGTGGTGCTCCACTCTTAAAAAATGATGGACCTGAAAGAATCTATCCTGGCCCACACAACTCATTTGGGCCCCAAGTGTTTCTTAGATAATAACATAGAGCATGATTCACACAAAATACCTAATTTCAACTACTACTACTTTTTTCGGCCCCCCCCCCCCCCTCCCCCCCCCCCCCTCCCCCCCCCCCCTCCCCCCCCACACACACACACACCAACAAGTGTATTTACCTAAATCCAACTAAAATTCACCATCCGGAAGTCTATGTCTTGTGGGGCCCACAACTTAGAACTAACTTCTACACTTGGAAATCCCTTGTGTAGTTGTGATATTTGAATTTGATCAACTTTTTTTTCTCTGTCATCATTGCACGAATACTTTCTGTTTTTAAAATTTGTAGGGGTAGAGTTTAGTGGAGAAGGAGAAGAGGAGAGAGGCTCCAGTCGTCTCAAAATTTTTAAAAATTAATTATATACTTATATATATAATATTTAAAATATTTTTTTATAATTATACTATAGTTAGTTTCTCTCCCAAAATTTTTTTAAAAAACATATAATTATAATCAAGATAATATTTTAGTTTCCGTTAATTTTGATCAAGCTCCGCTACTGAAAACCCATATTTGTTTCAACTTCGTTGCATTATATATTCATGCAAATACTTATTTGAGTTATTGCATCATTTATTTTTCCTGATATATACTTTCTTTAAATTTCAGTCATTTTATGGCAACCTTTATAGTGACTACCATTATTGGGCCTCAAAAGTTTAACACAGGTTTTTGTTATTGCTTAATTAGAGCCCAGTTTTGATCCAGTAATTGGTCAAAGTATCTGATCCAGTACTGGTTGGATCATTTCAATCAGAACTTGCAATATTTACAAATATTTTGATCCATATATATATAAGATATAAATGTGTGTCTGATTATATATCCACGTAGCAACAGAACATATATACACTTGATATCAACCAAACATTCCATTAAACAATTTTTATATAATAAAGTTGGAAGGCTTGAATCTGCTTACTGAATACTTAATGGAAACAATTAAGCACATTGAGTTTTAAAATATGGCAAATTGTTAATTAAGTATTTTTCCCAGAGTTTTGACTTCTCAAATACATATACTAATATCACCAATTATGTTATATAACAATAAAGAAGCTGTCATACATTGATGACTATTTCTCTAGCATTCAACCCTCTTTCTAAAGTATAGATTAGTGCCACTAAGTCACTAATTAACCCCACAACAATAACCAAATTAAGGGGATCTCATAAATACAGCCCCCACCCAATACAATTGTCAAAACTTTCACCAAAAGAAGAAAAAAAAAATTGTCACTATTTTATTTTTACCTCTAATATATTTTTTTCTTTATATTGTTGCCTCAACCTCTCAACTCATATAGCAATGTCGCGTGAGACGGCACCTCGGTTAACCTTGGCCATGCTCCATTTGTACAACTCCTGACCGGCAACATCATAAAATACGATGTCAGCATTCGATTTGGTTAACTTGAGTGACATGAAGCCCTGCCCATCATAGAAGAACCGCAATTTATCTGAATTTTGTGTGTATACGCCTCTCCATGCCTTCGAACCACCTCCACTGGTGAAGTATTGCAATGGGCTTTTTGCGCGTACCAGCAAAAATAACAGTAAGATAACAGTTTGTTGTGTTATGTATGTTCCAGATATTTACTTTTTTATAAAATGGAGATGAAATTTCTTGTGAAGTATTGACATCATATATATTTTTTTTTGTCTACCAGAAAATGTCCAAAATACTTTATGTTGATAAAATGTAGAATTGAAACCAAAGTAGCAAACTGTTTGTTAAATTTAATTACCTGTCAGTACTGCTAATGTGCTCGAGGCAATGGTCATGTCCATTGACATAAAAATCAACTTCATTTGTCTGCATAAGTTTTTATTAGAAAAAGAAAACACAAAAGATGAAACTACTAACATCTGATACCATAGAATTATAAAATCAGTAGGAGAAGATGGAAATTATATATTCAATTATATTTTTTACTGATACCTGAAGGATAGGAAGCAGATACTGTAAAAGCTCTGCAGTATCACCATGGTGACTGACACTTCTCATGGTGTGGTGACCCACCACAATCTTCCATTTTGCACTGGATTCTTGCAATGCATTGTCCAAATCCTAATTTAAAAACAATAGTAAGTACTAGTGAAATTTAATGTTTATTATATATGTTTAATTTTCTGTTGGAAATTTCATACTGCACCCGCAAGAGATTTGAAATGTAAGTCTCGCGAGGCGCAACATCTCTCCAGTCGTAATGATGATCCTTTGGATTTGTCCAGTACTTCAAAACAAATGGGGTTGTATCCACAAGGAAGAAATCCACAATTTCTGAAAGGAAAAGATGAAATTAGATTTGCCAGATCAAAGAACTAATAAAAAGATATATAGTCGACAAAAGTTATCAGTACCAGCCTTGACTATGAAAGATCTCATGCAGATGAACCGGCTATCGATTGTTCGTAGCACTGGACTCAACTGCGCAATCACATTACCCCTATAATCATGGTTGCCCAGAACTACACAAAATACAATTAAAAGAATAATCAATCAAGATTGATTATAGATAAGTAAATTGATTATTTGCACTCTCTATATATATATATATAACAACCCTTACCAGCGTACCAAGGTTTTTGCAAGCTATCTGCTGTGTAGATATCAGAAAATGACTGCTCGAAAGCTTCATCATCTACACCAGTTAACCCATCGTCATAGAAATTGTCGCCGGTTGAAATCACAAAATCAATATCTAGCTCCTTCCCAACTTTTCCCATCTATCAATTAAAATGTTGCTAATCAGTTTCTAATATTAAATCTCACAACCTGAAATCCAGGAACAAAGGTCACAGTGGTATGACATAGGAGGAAATCTATATATTTTTCTGTTCCAAAGCATTGTTGAATGTTGCTTGATTTATTCACAAATAAAAAAATGTCAAATGGATTCTACAAAATGGTAAAAAGTAACCGAATTCAGGTTCAAACAAACTTGGTTTACAGGGATTATAACCTACCCAGAAAAAGTTCACAGATAAATACAAAAATATGATTGTAGATGTACCTAAAAGTAGGCCATATCTTATAATCCTTTCATTCTCTTAAAACACCAAAAAATATACTTCAAAGAAGCTTCTCCTAAAATGGTCGTTTTTCCTAAAATCCTACTAGTTATCCATTTTATTTGTTTTTTTCGAGTGAACGAGTAAAGATTTCTTTATCCAACTATACATTAAATCATCTCAAGTTCTCAACGTTACGTCACATGAAATATTTAGATAATTGGACAGTTTTGTTTACTTGTTTATCATCACCTTTTTACACTTTCAATAATAAATTAAGAGATAATAAACCCAATTTATATTTTTCTTTTTGGAATACAATTTGGGTACTGATTGATATAATTGGTTTTTGAACCAAATCAATATACTATGTACAAAACAGAGTTAGATGACAAAAACAAAGGAGTCAGTCTATGAAAAGATAGTTTACTGATTTCATTCATATAATTAGTTAATGATAAATAGAAGAAACAACAGAAGTAATAACTATCCAGATCAAATAATTTAACAAAAGATATACCAGCAAAATAACATATATAAAAACTTCTGTCTTCAAAAAACAAAAAACAAAGAATATACAATAATAATAACCTGCTCGGCCACTAAAGATTGATTGTAGGTGCCTTTTCTTCCCCAATCACCTACCACTAGAATAGCAAGAGATTCATCCCTCTTGAGAGAATGCTCTATTCTAGTCAAATCACAAAGCACAACAGAGACCAAGAGAGAGAACAGTAAGAGAACCATGACAGTACCGTTCGCCATGACCACTTGCAAAGCCTTTTGTGTAAAGTTGAAATTAAGAGACCAGGAATAAAGAGAACAGAGGAGCATATTTATAGAAGAAACAACTGAAATGGGCTCTTGTGAGAGAGAGAGAGAGAGAGAGAGAGGGAGAGAGAGGGATGGAGGTATGTGCAATTGATGTGCTTTAATTAATTTTCTCTTACTTGTTCCAATTACAAGAAAGAAAGAAAGAGTTTCAATCAATTCAGTTGTTTTCATCTGAGAAGAGAAAATGACATGAGGTTTGGACTGTAGACAGTGACATATATATTGTGCATGCATGGCCTTCCTTGTAGCAATCAACAACCAACATATTTTATGATCATGCTAAAAAAACAACATATATAATAATAATATTACTTTATTGTTATTATTTACATACTAATTTTTATTATTATACTGCAAAAGTAATTACTGATAGTAATAATGGTACTATAATAGATATATGAATATATATATATATATATATATAATGTTATCATCGTTCTATGATAATATAGATTAATGTTTTTAGTGTAGAAGATTTCTTGTTTCACTTTATTACACAAGAATTTGAGCTATGATACATGCATATGACATATAAATTATTATTTTTTTCTCCATCGTCTAGGACTGCATACCGTATTGAAGAAGCTATAAACTCTTTATATACATTTGGATCGTGGATTAGCACAAGAATAAAGCAACTAGGGTTAGTAGATGAGATGAGAATAGAAATTAAATAGTGATTTTTAAATTAGTGTGAGAATAAAGATAAAATGATGTTATTCGGATCAGTAAAAATATTATATGTATATTTGAAGTAGTGTGAAACTTCTAACATTCTCTTTCTCTCTATACACAAAAGTAGTTATTATGCTAACATTTATAAGGAATAACTGAATAACACTATCCTTAGTTATTCCAAACAGCGACATAATTATTTGAATCAATACTCAAAAATTTGAGAATAATAACTCTATTACGGAACAACACTATTCTTGCACGAGAATAGCAACTCATTTTTCTACGGTTTCATGTATGATGTGTGGGATATGACTTATGAGCATGATTTGACGGATGAGAATGATATGTTAATTTATTTTGAGTAAATCAGATATGATAAATTTCCATGCAATTATGATAAATAAACATATATATTAGACTAAAACTAGGGTGCTTCTAAGAGCATCTAATTTTTTGGTGCTCTTAATTAATTCATTGAATTGATTTCAAACGATAAATTCAAGCTGCTCAATAAATTTTTCATATTAAATTCTTATAGTATACTAATTTTTTTTTTATTTTTGAAAATTTCTAACTATTTTTTTAGATTTTTTTAAATTATCTATTTTTATATGCAAAAAATTTATTATTTTATTATTATTTTAGAGTCATCTTTAAAAATCTAAAAAAAATAGTTAGAAAACTCCAAAAATAAAAAAAATTGGTATCTTATAAGATTTTAATATAAATAATTTGTTGAGCAATTTGGATTTATCGTTTGAAACCGATCCGATTAATTTTAAGTTAAGAACATCAATAATTTTGGTGCTTATAAAAATACGCTAACTTTACTCTATATACTAATTTTATATTATTTTTTATTCTATTATAAATAATTATTTATGAACATAAGAAGCTTTATATGTCGCTTTTTAAAATTGCTATTAGTAACGGACTGACGTATATTTTTGGAAGATTTAACCCCCTTCCGTTTGTCACTTGTTGGGGTAGTTGGCTCTTTATTTTCTTTACTTGTTTCTTTTTTTCTTTTTTTAGGGATGTGATTGAGTGTTTCTAGGGTTATCCATAGATATTTATAATTCAAAAATTTGATCCGAATTTTTATGAATTGATTCGTATATGAATCTAAAAAGTATGTCTGATAGTTTATTGGATTTACATATGAATTTTGAAAAAAAATATACTTTACTTTTTGGATTCGCATTTGGATTATACATGATTCGAATCTGAATCCATTAAGAATCCAATAAAATGATATTATTTTAAGTTTTTTAATAACAAGATATAATAATGATTTAATTTGAATTATTATAATTATTTATAAATATAATTATAATCTAATTAAATTAAGTCTCGGTAATTTTCACTATTTCCTATTCTATCTATTTTTTTAAAAGAAAACTTATTTAGTAAAATAATTTTCATTATTGTAATTAGATCATATTAATTTAAAAAAAATACTGTTTTTAAGTCATGCAAGTTAATTAAATTAAAGTTATTAACTTAATATATATTTTTATAATGTAAAATTATATACATTTATTCATGTTAAATATGTATTTCATTATTTTAAATATTTGAATAAATAATCCGATACATGATCCGAATCCGATCTGATATCCGCTAAGAAAATTAATATGAATTTGTATTTGAATCCTCAAATTCTAATTAGATATAAATCCGCATATAAATCTTATAAATTTATAATAGATCCTTATGTAGATTATACTAAATCTGATCCGAACCCGATCCATTGACGACCCTACGTGTTTCTAATTTATCCCTCATGTGTCTGGAAAAAGAAAAATAAGTTAAATAAATAAGATGTGACTTAAATAGGACCATTAGTAATATCGGCTATGTTTCAATACAGAATAAAAAATAATTCTGACGCAAATTTAATTTTTCTGATACATATTTAAAAATATATATTTTTAATTATTTAGATATATTTGTGTCAATATGAAAGACATCTAGCTTTCTATCAAATAATTTTATTTTTTAATAATGAAATTTTTAATGATTTTATGATGAATACACAACAAAATTTCAAATTGAGTCAAAATTAATATATATTTTATCTAATTTTATCTAAATAATTAAAAATATATTTATAATTTTAATTTTCTTAATTCAAAAGATATGTTTTAAATAAACATGCATTACAAAAGTTGAATTTACATTTCAATTATCCAAAAAAAAAAAGTTTCATGAATAACTTGAGTACTGTAGGTGTTTGGCATGTTTATCATGTGATCTTAGCCAAAAATTCTACAATTAGGTGCACATGTTATGCACTGACACACAGACAAGAATCAGATCGGTGCATTTTTTATTGGAAGCCCCCTAATAGACAAATATTAACAGATTATATCAGATTAAGGGACCAAAATGTAAAATTCTATCAAAGATTAAAACATTACAGCCACTCAGCCCCTTGCCTCATTTCCTTTGAAGATAATGGGAACCATCCCTGAAGTGCACCTAAACACACTCTCTGGCCCCAATGCCATGCCGCAAATCGGCTTCGGCACGGCCGTTTACCCCTTTGTCGGGTCGGAAATAATGCAAGAAGCCGTACTGTCGGCAATCAAGCTAGGCTACCGACACATCGACTCCGCGGCTGTGTATCAGTCTGAAAAGCCAATCGGTGAGGCCGTTGCTAAGGCTATCTCGATGGGTCTCGTGAGGTCCCGTGATGAGCTCTTCATCACCTCCAAGCTCTGGTGCAGCGATGCGCATCCGGATCGTGTCATGGGTGCACTTCAGACGACACTTCGGTAAACCGGATATAGTATAATTGTTGGAAATATAATGATAAAAACTCAAAAAATTTATTCACAATATTGTAAAAATCATTTCATCTTCTGCTATATGTTATATTTCTTTAAATTTGTAAAAATCCATAGATAACTATTATGTTGAGTACACTATTGATGTTTTCCGTTTTCAGTTTTTAGTTTTTACTCTTTTCCTTTATCTCTATCAATAGTGAGCCATCTCCTTTATTATAATTAATTCATTTAATTAATTTGTTGAAGCCGTTTGTTTGGTCTTCCATGCTGTATATATATGTATCATTTCCCATCAAATAAAAGGTACGGAAAAGTACAGGGAGTTTTGACACCGCAATTCATATATCAATTGACAGAAAATATTCATCAAATTATTGTTCAAATAATTCCTCAATTCTATTCAAAAATATCATTTCAATATATTCTACTGGGTATTGTGGAGCTATCGTCAGTTACTTTTATAGTCGTACTCTCAGAAATGATAACTACGGATTATCTTGATTGCGATTTCAAATCTTGTATATAAAAGACGGAATACGGTTAAAGACAATGACAATATCACGATTCAAATAATATAATTCTAATTATTTATTTTAACTTATTTAATTTATTTCAAACTATTTTGTAGTTATCCGAATTTACAGTTATTAGTTCCAACAATAATATGGAGAATACATTTGCATAGAAGAAAATGTTCTAGATATTCTCTTTTAACACACTATACACAATTTGTTTCTTTTTTTTTTCAGTAATCTCCAAATGGAGTATGTTGATCTGTATCTAATACACTGGCCAGTAAGCACGAAGCCAGGCCGGTACGAGCTGCCTTTTCCAAAGGATGAGATCGAGGAATTTGACATACGGTCGATCTGGGAGGTGATGGAGGAGGGCTACCGTCTCGGCCTCGCCAAGTCAATCGGTGTCAGCAATTTCTCATGCAAAAAGTTGGAGACCCTTCTCTCTTTCGCAAAAATCCCTCCAGCTGTTGATCAGGTTACTGATAAAATTTTCTAGCTATTGGTCCAATGTACTTGGAAAATAAAATTTGAACTATTTCTGTTATAACTGATGATAACTCCAAAAAAAATGTGAAGGTGGAGGTAAATCCCCTTTGGCAACAGAAGAAACTAAGAGAATTTTGCCATGAAAATGGAATTCAAGTGTGTGCTTACTCTCCTTTAGGGGCTAAAGGAGCACTATGGGGCACAGATCAGGTCATGACATGTAATGTGTTGCAAGAGATTGCTCAAGCAAAGGGGAAATCTTTGGCTCAGGTATACACCTATGTTAATGTCAGCATTACAAATCAAATTTCCAGTTGCTAGCTACTTGCTGGTATCTAATTAACCCAACAAAAGAAAAAGGACTTAAACATTTTTGGACCTCATAGAAAAAAAGATGAAAGAACGGAGGTATGCTAATGTGCTTTATAAAGCACAAAATGTTCCTTATTTCATACTTGTATCTCCGATTTAAAAATTCAAATGACCTATCCAAATTGTATTTCATACTTGTATCTCCATATTAAAATATCCTTGGAGATCAAATTTTACATTTTTTGAAAATTTTTTGGTATTTTTTTAGAGGGGTACAAAATTTATTGATCTGATAATTTTTGAACCGTCCAATAATAATGATTTTTATGTTCAACTCTGGATCAGCCATTTGAATTTTGCTATTTATCTCCATTTAAAATTGTTTTGCTATTTTTAAATTTAAATGGCCGATCCAAACCGTTCATCCATATGGAGATCGTGTTGAACAGCTTGGATCGGCCATTTGAATTTTTAAATCGAAGATACGAGTGTGAAATAAGGGACACTTTGTACTTTATAAAGCACATTAGCATACCTCTAAAAGAATGTGTATATAAGAAAAAGGAAATGTTTAAAATAAGTATCAATTGTGAAAAAAATTTCCTAACTAATTATATATTGGTATTGTCCCAGATTTGTCTGAGATGGGTATTTGAGCAAGGGGACTGTGTACTGGTAAAAAGCTTCAATGAAGAAAGGATGAAACAAAATCTGGACATATTAAACTGGGAATTGAGCGCTGAGGAAAGAGAAAAGATTGATCAAATACCACAACGCAAGGGATTTCCAGGAGAAGAATTTGTTTCAATCAATGGGCCCTACAAGACCCTTGAAGAATTTTGGGATGGTGAAATTTAGCTGGCTTTTTAATTAAGAATCAAGGAAAAACTAAAATAGGACTTGTGGGTGACTGTATGTATTTTGAAAATTATATTGATGCATGATGTTACTAAAGCATCTTATATATTCTATGTAACAATGAACAATTGAACTTGCATGGTATAATGTCTCGAGGTGACTTTTGCTATTTGTTTCGATTTTATTGCCTAGTTCTTCTTGCTGTTGTGGTGTTGCATTCTGCTCATGCTTGATTGACAGATCGCTTGTTTTGATATTTGGATTTGCTAATGTACATTCTTGTTTTGGGGTTGGCCTTGATTTTGCTGAACATGAGTCAGGTATGTGTTCTCTTTGAGTTTTGTTGTTTACTGTTGTACTCATTTTAATGCGGGTCTTCTTTTTTTGCATGTTTTGGATTGTGAGAGATTGCCTGGATACAAGAGTAGCATTGAGCCAACAAAGGATGATTTTTCTATTGTTGCAACTGGCTGAAGACACATGTGTGAAATTCTTTTTTTTTTTTTGTGTACATACATGTATAGGCATCTATTAGTACATTAGATGCTCTTAGGTTAGTTGTATTAGCTGATTTTTAGGGTAACTGTATAGTTTTTTTTTTTTCGATTGTTCACCTTTGTACAAAAATTTTGTTTCTATTAATAGAAACAAGTGGCTAGCAAAAAGCCACTTATTTCAAAAAAAAAAATTGAACTTGCATCAATATCATTATGGCAAATTATTTGTCTAGATATGATGTCAATCTCATCCATCCAATAGATTATATAAAGAACCATATTTCACTTAAAATTTAAAAAGAATTTCTTAATACTAAATATGAGGAGAGTATTTAATTTCATAAAACTAATTCCATGTGCTTGTGACAATTGAAACCAAAAACGCTTCCAAGTTCAAATGCAGCATATATATAGCTATCAGTGCAAATATTTCAGAAACCCATTATCCCACAAAACATGCTTGTGTGCTTAATACTTCTTGTTACCAATCATAGCAAACCCATTATCCCAAAAAACAAAAGAAATCTTTTTGACTTGGCAATTTATCAAACACCATAAAAGCATTCATTAACAATAAGTATAAAATTCAAGTGTCATTTACAACTCACCAATTAGATGAGGAATTTGTATCCTCTGCTGCAGTGACATATACAGCGTAACATACTGTCCATCCGATCGCACTAACATTTATGTAAAGTAAATATCAGAAAAAAAACTCTCCTGTAATCCTCCCGTTCATAGGCTGCACAGCAGAAGATCAAAACCCTTAGATGAGATACCAACAGATTCAATCTTCAGTTGAGAACTTAAATGTAAGTCCAGTTTGTCAGCTATGTGATGTAAGGGAGGAAACTGTTATGCATTTACTGTTTGGTTGTGATGTAGCCAGACAAGCATGGTTAATTGGGCCGTTGGCAATGAGGTCAGATGCGATTACAGGCCCTTTGATCAAGGTACTATCTGAAATGCACTCTAGCCTGTCAGAACAGCAGTGGAGGTGCGTTACAAACACAATGTGGGTCATATGGAAGCATAGAAACCAATGCATACTGGGTGGAAGGAAAATGTGTGCTTTGGAGATAAACAATGAAGTGGTCTAATTGTGAGAAGAATTATGCATATCAATGCTTACTCCACCACAGAGAATTGAGGAGGAGCTGAATGCTGAATATCAAGCAGAGGTTGAGGCTGAGGGGCATGTACTATGCTACACGGATGGCAGTTCTGACAGCTTGCAGGGTGGTCGAAGAGAGGCGCTAGCAATGGTGGTACACCAGATGCAAGTGCCTCTAAACTGCGACTGGCAAGCGTTTCGGGAGGTACGGCAAATATGGAGATTTCTGAAGGACAATGAAGGGTGCAGGTGTGCTTGGATATCACGAGCCGGCAACTCAGAAGCGCATACCATTGCAAATCAGGCGCAGTTGAAGCTGGAACCAAGTGTGGAGTAGAGTTAGGAATGTGTTGTTTTACAGGTTTCCGTTTTTGCTTCTTAGATCTTTCAAAGAAATGTATGGCTGAAATGGAAAGTAGGTGAGGGATTGATGTAAGCCTACGGGCAGTTAACCCAAAAAAAAACAAAAAAAAAGTTGAGAACTTAGACAAAACAGAGCTTTAACTTGACTAATAGTCTAAATCAATTAGAAAAAAGGGAAGATATATAATTGACAAGTTATTGTTTATCTTTTCAAGATTGTACTCTACCAACAACTTCTATGATTGGAATGATTCAGTGTCATGCATTGTCATAGCTTTCTATAAGGAAAAGGGGATTGATTGAGTGGGATTGAAGTAGACCAAGTATTAATTAGCATAGTAATGGGATTGCAATAAATGGAGATGTTTAATGTCAGCATCAAGCATTAAATGTGAAGATCCCAAGTTCGAATTAAAGAAACAGCACAACCGTTAGGAATTTTGGGCGGTCACTATAATTTATTAGGAAAATACTTGAGAGATACATTATTATCATCATATATACTGATTTTATTATTCAACTCAAATATCATTAATATGAATAATAACTCACTTAAATTAAATAATAAAAATATTCTACAAATAAGTTATATAATTAAATCGTTAATATAAATAATAATAACTCATTTAATATGAATAATAAAATCGTTATCGATGAGGATATCAATCATGATATCTATATATCGAACTCCCTAATTATTTATAATCGTAAAAGGAGCTTTATATGTCGCTTTTTAAAATTTCTATTAGTAACGGGCTGACGTATATTTTTGGAAGATTTAACCGCCTTCCGTTTGTCAGCTTAAATACCACTAATATGAATAATAACTCATTTAAGTTGAAAATAACAAAAGTACTGTATAAATTAGTTGTATAATGAAATCGTTAATATGAATAATAACTCATATAATATGAATAGTAAAATCAGTATCAATTTTGATATTTATATATCAGCTCCCATAAATGAATAAGTTGTAACTTAATTAGGACCATTGTAATATCGGCTATATATGTTTCAGTAGAGAAAAAATATTTAACGTAAATCTTAATGAGGAGTGATAACTGTATCTCTTATCCATATCTCTTATTTACACTCAAGTATTTAAAGCTACGGGGTGCAAAATTTAAATTTTGAAATATATATTTTTAAAAAGTATTTATACTTAAAATTGAGTGCAGATAAAGGTGCATAACTTAGGGTGTAAGAATAATTTCTCTAAATTAAAATTGTACATGCAATTCTAATTATTTAAACATATATGTATCAAATTTGAGTCAATATGAAAGACATTTAGCCTTCTTATCAAATAATTTTATTTTTTTAATAGTGAAATTTTTAATGATTTTATGATAAATATGCAATGAAATTTCAAATTGACTCAAAATTAATATATATTTTATCCAATTTTATCTAAATAATTAAAAATATATTTAAAATTTTAATTTTTTTAATTTAAAAAATATGTTTTAAATATACTTATATCATAAGAGTTTGATGTTTGATGCATTATAAAAGTTGATTTACATTGCAATTATCCAAAAAAAACAGTTTCATGAATAACTTGAGTACCGTAGGTGTTTGGCATGCTTATCATGTGATCTGAGCCAGAAATTCTACAATTAGATGCACATGTTATGCACTGACACACAGACAAGAATCAGATCGGTGCACTTTTTATTGGAAGCCCCCTAATAGACAAATATTAACGGATCATATCAGATTAAGGGACCAAAATGTAAACTTCTATCAAAGATTAAAACATTACAGCCACCCTGCCCCTTGCCTCATTTCCTTTGAAGATAATGGGAACCATCCCTGAAGTGCACCTAAACACACTCTCTGGCCCCAATGCCATGCCGCAAATCGGCTTCGGCACGGCCGTTTACCCCTTTGTCGGGTCGGAAATAATGCAAGAAGCCGTACTGTCGGCAATCAAGCTAGGCTACCGACACATCGACTCCGCGGCTGTGTATCAGTCTGAAAAGCCAGTCGGTGAGGCCGTTGCTAAGGCTATCTCGATGGGTCTCGTGAGGTCCCGTGATGAGCTCTTCATCACCTCCAAGCTCTGGTGCAGCGATGCGCATCCGGATCGTGTCATGGGTGCACTTCAGACGACACTTCGGTAAACCAGATATAGTATAATATGGAGAATACATTTGCATAAAAGAAAATGTACTAGATATTCCCTTTTAACACACTACATACAATTTGTTTCTTTTTTTTTTTCAGTAATCTCCAGATGGATTATGTTGATCTATATCTAATACATTGGCCGGTGAGCACAAAGCCTGGCCGGTACGAGCTGCCTTTCCCAAAGGATGAGATAGAGGAATTTGACATGCGGTCGGTTTGGGAGGTGATGGAGGAGTGCTACCGTCTCGGCCTCGCCAAGTCGATTGGCGTCAGCAATTTCTCATGCAAGAAATTGGAGCTTTTGATCTCTTTCACAAAAATCCGTCCATCTGTTAATCAGGTTACTGATAAAATTTTCTATTGCTCCAATGTACATAGAAATTTGAACTATTTCTCTTATAACTGATGATAACTCCAAAAAAAAATGTGAAGGTGGAGGTAAATCCCCTTTGGCAACAGAAGAAATTAAGAGAATTTTGCAATAAAAAGGGAATTCAAGTGTGTGCTTACTCTCCTTTGGGGGCTAAAGGAGCGCTATGGGGCACAGATCAGGTCATGGCATGTAATGTGTTACAAGAGATTGCTCAAGCAAAGGGGAAATCTTTGGCTCAGGTATAAACTTTTTTGTTTTTGAGATAAAAATGAGAGCTTAAACTATCTAATTTTAAATGTCTATAAATGATCTTCATTTGAATTTCAAATCTACAATCTTCAATACGGAAAGCAATATTTTTATCACTAGATTAAAATTAGCTCTCATGTATAAACCTATGTTAATGTCAGCATTACAAATCAACCTTCCAGTTACCAGCATAAGAAAAAGGGCTTTAACATTTTGGGACCTCATAGAAAAAAAGATAAAAGAATGTGTATATAACAAAAAGGAAATGTTTCAAATAAGTATCAATTGGCAAAAAATTTCCTAACTAATTATATATTGGTATTGTCCCAGATTTGTCTGAGATGGGTATTTGAGCAAGGGGACTGTGTACTGGTAAAAAGCTTCAATGAAGAAAGGATGAAACAGAATCTGGACGTAGTAAACTGGGAATTGAGCGCTGAGGAAAGAGAAAAGATTGATCAAATATCACAACGCAAGGGATTTCCAGGAGAAGAATTTGTTTCAAGCAATGGGCCCTACAAAACCCTTGAAGAATTTTGGGATGGTGAAATTTAGATGGCTTTTTAATTAAGAATCAGGGAAAAAATAAAATAGGCCTTTTGTGTGTGTCTATATGTATTTTGAAAATTATTTGATGCATGATGCTATTAAAGCATCTTATGTATTCTATGTAACAATGAACAAATTGTACTTGCATCAATATCATTATGGCAAATTATTTGTCTAGACATAGTGTAAATCTCATCCATCCATTAGATTATATAAAGAACCATATTGAAAATTTAAAAAGAATTTCTTAATACTAAATATGAGGAGAGTATTTGATTTCACAAAATTAATTCCAGGTGATTGTGACAATTAAAACCAAAAACTCTTCCATGTTCTAATGCAGCATAACTACCAGCGTACCGGTACAAAGAATTACAGAAACCCATTATCCCACAAAACATGCTTGGGTGCTTAATACTTACTGTACCAATCAATACAAACCTATTATCCTAAAACACAAAAGAAAATTTTTGATTTGGGCAATTTATCAAACACCATGAAAGCATTCATTAACAATAAGTGTAAAATTCAAGCATCATTTACAACTCACGAATTAGATGAGAAATTTGTATTATCTGTTACGTTGTACTGTATAATACAGCATGTTGTCCATCTAATCGCGTTAAGATTCATGTAAAGTAAATTTCAAAAAAAAATTTCTCTAATCTACCCGTTCATACACTGTACAATACAAATACTGCACAATAAAAGATCAAAACCCTTAGATGAGATACCAACAGATTCAATCTTCAGTTGAGAACTTGGATAGACAAAATAGAGCTTTAACTTGACTAATAGTCTAAATCAAATAGAAAAAAGGGAAGATATTTAATTGACAAGTTATTATTTATCTTTTCAAGATTGTACTCTACCAACAACTTCTATGATTGGAATGATTCAGTGTCATGCATTGTAGCTTTCTATAAGGAAAAGGAGATTGATTGAGTGGGATTGAAGTAGACCAAGTATTAATTAGCATAGTAATGGGATTGCAATAAATGGAGATGGTTTCTTGTCAGCATCAAGCATTAAATGTGAAGATGCCAAGTTCAAATTGAAGAAACAGCACAAATGTTAGGAATTTTCCTTCTTTCTTTCTTTCTTCATTAAAATTCTTTACCAGTAAAAAATCCCCTTGGGCAAATACCACCTGGTACAATTGCATTATAACAAGTTTGGAGAGATTTCCACCAATGACTTTCTTTCTTTGAATCGGTATCCATTTGAACTTGATACATATAGTTTTCACGCATTGATGTACCAAATTTTATTTTTTCCTTGAGATATACTTTCTTTAAACTTCACTGATTTTATGGCAATCGTTTTAAAGTGACCATCATTATTAGGCCACAATCAAAAGCCCAGTTGGATTACTTAGAGCCCAGTTTTGATCCAGTAATTGGTCAATATATGTTTCTTTGTACCAGCGGTTTGGTACGGAAATCCAGCCCCTGTAAGCTCTTTCAGTTTCAATGAAATTTGATAGAATATTATATTTTTATTAAAAAAAAGTATTATATATATTAATAATTTATTTTGATTAATATATATTTCTTTTACAGCTTTTAATATTTAATTTAAATATTATTAATATATATAATAATTTATTAAATAAAATAATAATAATATTATATAAAATAAATTTATATAATAAAATTAATAATATATATAATAATTTATTTAATATATATAATAAAATTTCGATAATGATATTAACGATCATATCCTCCCAAATTATCTTTTTCCTTTTCAAGCCCCACACACCAGAATTTCTCATTGTTTAAGCACATGTCAATGACAAATGGGACCCGCATAAAGTACGCCTCTTTTATTTCCCCTTCAGCAAGCAAGCTTGATCTGGTTGGTGCTCCCACATTTTTTTTTCTACTACGGTCTACGGAGCACCAAACATTTCTTTCTTTCTTTGTATCAATGCGAGTCGACCGTTTTCCCTTCAAATTTCCCTCGAGGGGGCGGGCCCCACTCCTTCTCTCCGCCGCCGCCGCCGCCGCTGCTGCATTGACCGCCGCCTCCTCCTCTACCTCCTTCGAGAAGGCCTCTCTTGCGACCGACGGGATCATCCGCTCCTCACGTGCTATATCCACCGTATGTTTCTCTGAGCTTCTTATATTGACTGGGGAATTCCTTTTTGTACTCGGGTTAGGCACATTGACGATCCGAATTGATACATTGATCCACAAAAATGATACCAGACCGATATATGATTCGTTTTCTTGTCAGATTGTTTGTTTTTCTTACCAGTGAGGGATTATTTTTGCCTTTTAGATTGCTTTTGTTGTGGTGGATTACAAGTATGCTTTACGCGGGTTGCCTCGAGATTCCGAAGACTACCAGTTTAAGCTATCTGAGGTTTAAATTTACTTTTCCTGTCAATTCCTCTAGCTATTTTGAGCTTCATGAAACCCCATTGTCAATTTGCTGTTTTGATGACTGTCTGATCAACATTCTTGAGTTCTTTAAAAACTCAGATTAAGTGGTGCTAATCACTTAGGTTACATTCTTGTAAATACTGACCTTTTCTCCCTAAAGTAGATCTTTCCTTGGTTCAATCTGGACTAAAATCATGCCAGTTGATTTAGATGTTGTGTTCTATAGCATATTAGCTAGGCTAGTATGAAAGAAATGTTCTTGAAGCAACATGAGAAAGTTAGGTACAACACAATTTGTACAATTTTTCTTCACTAAATCATAGTTTTGGACAGTGAATGTCATTTGAAGCAACCTAAAAAATCTTGGCAAGTATTGCAATTAATAATATATATATGATATATCATTTGTAACTTGTAAAAGATCTGTTATTTCTTAAAAACCATCAAAATGGTTGATGGTATGGCCTTTTACCAGGTTCATCTACGATCAGCGAAGAAATTACTCAAACTCTGTGAAGCCAATGGTGGTTTTTATGTCAAAGCTGGTCAATTTGTTTCTTCACTGAGGCAGGTTCCAAAAGAATATACTTCAACTCTCTCATGCTTACAAGATAAGGTGTGTGCTTCGATGCACATTCTGTACCTGATTTTGTTTTTCTTATTCAGTATTTTTATTTTTATGGTTCTTGTCGTTCTGAAGCTATTACGCCTACTGATTCATGTGTTCTGTATTTTAATTCAGGCAACTCCATATAATTTTCAAGAGATCAAAATGGTGATAGAGAAGAACCTGGGAAGTAATTTGTCTGCTTTGTAAGTATATGATACTTGCAGCAAGAAATATCTATTGAGAGATCGATTTTCTATTACAATACATTGTTTTAATGAACCATCAGTTTGTAAAATGTGGTTTCAGATTCATGGCATTTGATGAAAGGCCAATTGCTGCAGCTTCAATTGCGCAGGTCCATTATGGTATATTGAAGAATAAGCAAGAAGTAGCTATAAAGGTGTGATGACAAAATATGAAATTTACTTTCTCCACATACAAGAGATCAGCTTTGTTCCATAATTTACTACAGAAGTTATTGATATCTTACCAGTAAAGAGTCGATGGTTACATATTGAACTCCAAATTTTACCTTTTCTTATTTCTTTTGTTGAAGTTTTTAATGTTCAGATGCAATATATAGCACAAAATAAGTTTTAATTGATCTCTTAGTTTTAAACCTACATAACAACTGAACTGAAAATTTAAATAACATTTGCAGGTGCAATATCCTGGACTGGAGCAAAGAATGAAGATAGATATCATGACGATGGCAATTTTATCAAAATCCATTTCGAAGGTACAAAAGAATGAATTGTAGATTTATTTTTTGTTCTTCATTTGTGGTTTTGTGAATTATTAAGAGTTTGCTTTATTTTACAGATATTTCCCGATTTCAGGTTTGATCGGGTATTGCAACAATTTCAGCGGACCATGTCACTTGAGCTTGGTGAGTACCATTTTTTTTCTCTCCCCATTTTTTTTTTAGTATCCTGAACTTGATGTAGACTTGTTTTGTAGATTTTGTGCAGGAGGCAAACAATTCTCAGAGAGTAGCGACTTATTTCAGGAAAAACAAGGCAATTAAAGTTCCCTTTGTGTTCAGGGTAGGAACCTGGTTGTGCAAAAAGATAGCTATTTTTGTGCAACAATGTACTTGGAAAAGAAATTATTTATCACATCGTTTTCAAGCATTGTTGGCTATTCCTCATTTGATCTTTTATTTTCCAGGATCTAACTACCTCCCAGGTTTTGACAATGGAGTTTTGTCATGGACATAAAGTATGTGCTTTGTAAATTGATGCCCCCGGTTCTGTTTCTAATTCCTTACTGATATGACTAGCCTAGAAATTCTCCAATTTTAGGTTGATGATTTGGACTACTTGAGAGAAGTGGGAATAAACCCTGCTAAGGTCAGTTGTTAATTAACATGCTACTTTAATATTTTTCCATGTTAGATGCATATTGTACTTTTTCATATGAAGTAGCACAAGGTCAGTTGATATTGCAACTTTGCTGAAATTAACCCAGCACAAGGCGAATGATTGCCAAAAACATCAAGCATTATTTCATTTCATAATTATCACTGTATTACCTCACATTTACTGTTATATTTGCATATCACCCAGCCGTTGGATTAAATGGCCATACTTAAATTTGTTAACTCCGTCCCAGTGTATTAAGAAATATTTCCCTGTAAACCTGAGGGCTGATAAATGTTTCAAGTTTATATGAATTGATATCAGGAAAATCTATTATTAACCTCAGTTTCTTACAGTTGAATATTACCTTATACATAACCTTAAGATGCTGGGTCTGATGTCCAAAAAATGTTGTATGTTGTATGTTGAGTGTTGAAAGTATGATATATTTGTGTACATCTTGCAATGGACCCCTAATGTGGTCTCGCAGGGTAAGATTTATAAAGTAGGAGGTGGTTGTTTCAGGTAGCTAAAAGACTAATGGAGCTTTTTGCTGAAATGATATTTATTCATGGCTTTGTGCATGGTGATCCTCATCCAGGAAACATATTGGTTTCTTCGCAAGGCAATGGAAGATTCAACTTAGGTAACATTTCCATATTATGAAGAATTTTTTTTGGAATTTTCACATATGACCCCGTTGGGTCATCAACTCGCAAATATACCCCTGTCAGCCGGTGCATTTCTTTTGCCTCACTACTGAGTTCCATCTTTTTTTCTTCTTATTTTTGTTGAGTTTTGTCATTTCATTTTCTTTGCTGGTTTGTAAAGTTAACTGTGTGATCAGTGTTTGAGCTTTGGCCCGTTTTGTATATGTTGAATGTGAAGTAATTTCGAGGTCACTCAACTAATAAGAGTGCTTGTGCAGCTTATATGCTAATATGCCTGCTTGACGATGTTGATCAAAATATGTCCTTTTATTTATTTGGCTCTTATTGCAGTTCTATTGGATCATGGAATCTACAGAGAGTTGGATGAGGAGTTTAGGCTTGACTATTGTCAGCTCTGGAAAGCACTTATAATGTTGGACTCTAGAAAAGTACTGGACTTAGGTGAAAAATTTGGTGTTGGGAAGTATTCCAAGTATTTCCCTGTTATTTTTACCGGAAGAACCATAGAAAGGTAATCTTTATGACCCTCAATCGTACCTATTATACATTGACAAAAGATCTAAATAGTGTATTGCCAGATTTTACCAGTGCTAGTATGTAATTCTTCATATGGGAGTCACAACCAAATTGATGTTAATAGATTACAGTAATATCTAACAGTTCATTTTTTTTGCTCAAAATAGTAAAACAGTTCTTGGAACTCAAATGTCGAAAGAAGAAAGGAATCACTTAAGGGATGAGCTTAGATATCTGAGATTAGAAGACATAACAACCTTCATGGATTCTTTACCTCCTGATTTTCTCGTTATCCTTAGAACAGAGTAATCTCTCTCTCTCTCTCTCTCTCGTCCCTCCCCCCCTCCTCAAAAAAGAAAGGAAAAAAAATGCTGTGCTTTCTATTTTAACTTTTGCAGGATCATAGAAGAGAATTATTGTCTCAGTTAGAATAATGTTTAATAATCCATGCCAGTTCCTCTTTTGTGTGTATGTGTGTGTACAGTGGACTGCTAAGGTCCATAATTGGCAAGCTTGGAGTTGGTCGGCATGTTCGTCTGCTTGCATATGCTAAACATGCATTGTATGGCCTAGAAAAACAACATGACTCAAAAGGTGCATATCTTCTCTGTCTCTCTCAACCCCCATCCCTTATATGCATGTTACCTCTAATTCATGTTTTATCTGTATCAGGTTTTGTTAAGCGCACCTTCTCACTAATTAAAGTAAACATTACATATCTTCATTTGAGGCTGCTGCTTGGTGAATTTCTTCTCTTTTAGCTTTTTCCCCCTTGTTTTAAAAAAATTATTTTCTTTTTTTTTCCTTATATCTTATTATATTCTCTTTGCAGAATCAATGGGACTTCTATTCCAAATAAATGATACAAGACATGCTGTTGTAAGTAAGTTGAAGGATCTAGTGCGCAGAATTCTCCATTTTTTTCACATAAATATGTTCTTCGTTTAGTTCTAATTGATGCTACAGAGGTAGTTGTGGAAAATGCTAGTTCAGAATTTTGAAATGCATGAAGAAATTCAGGAGTTAAAAGTGTGGTATGTTCAATTTCATTGACAACCAAACTGTTAGATAATTGTCACAAACTTTCTCAAATTAAGTTAAAGAACTTTCTAAGTAAAAAAAAAAAGTCAACTTATAGACATCAAGGATAGTTGAAATTTTGAATTGTTTGATGAATGATAGAATATGAAACAAACCACTTCAATTATTTATAAATATTGACATGATATATGTTCCATGTATGGTATTCTCTAGAATGTAGAACTTTATTTGTGGGGATTGTTGATGTTTTTAGGTTAAATAGCTATTGATGAATTCTTACCCTTTACAGTTTATGCTACTATTGCCTGGCAATTAGCCAAAGTAAATCAATTGTCAGTAATAATGACATTATATTAAGAAAGATTCTCTTTTTGAATTGATGGGTATTGTAATATCGAGTTATTTAGCAGTTATTCATTTTTTCGTCTACTTCCAGCTTTATTTAATGCATAAATTAGGCTATTGTCTAGTGCTTCTTTCATCAAAACCATCAAGCTTAAATGGATTTAATTAATTGACTGTACCTTTTCAAGAGTTGTTGAGGAATTCTCAATAAGCTCCAAGGGCTCAATTAGAAAAAAGAAAAAAAGAAAGAAAAGACTTGAGTGGTGAGCTTACCTTTGTCATTTGTAATATATGCAATAAAAAAACTGTCATTTTTTTTTTTTTTTGCAATATTTGCAAATAAGCAAGCAACCATTTAAATGAGTAAAAGAAAAGGACTCGAAGGGGATTAAATTACATCTTCCTTTGCAAACTAGCTAGGCGAATGGATTTATACAAACTACAAAGTTCAACATGTTGGAGAAAAAAAGACAAAGTTGATTATATGAGTTAGATAAAGATGAGGGTTTAAGTTATTCAATTTTAAATATTTATAAAAAATCTCTATCCGAATTTCAAACATGTAATTTCCCGTACAGAAAATATTATCTACCACTAAACCAAAGGCTAAAGTACCAAAAAGACTTAAGGAGACCAAACAACACACGAAGCCCGAATAGACGAATATTTGACAACGAATCAACGTCTAATTTTTATTATAGAAAAAAATGGAAATATATGATTTTTTTTTTAATCATGAGGAAATTATTAGAAGATTGTGGACATTGTTTTCCAAGCATAAGAAATGTTTAGTACTATTAATAAATTAATATAACTATACTGACAACAGCGTCGCTTTGGCCGAGTGGTTAAGGCGTGTGCCTGCTAAGTACATGGGGTTTCCCCGCGAGAGTTCGAATCTCTCAGGCGACGATAAATATTTTTTTTCTTTCTTTCCGTTATCCTCTCAGGCGACGATAAATATTTTTTTTTCTTTCTTTCCGTTATCCTCTCAGGCGACGATAAATATTTTTTTTTCTTTCTTTCCGTTATCCTCTCAGGCGACGATAAATATTTTTTTTTCTTTCTTTCCGTTTCCTACTGCCCGGTTTATTGAGTATATTTTTCTCTCTCTCCCGTTATCCTCTCAGCGCAATCTCAAGTGGAAAAGAAGAAAAATCACGATAAATTGTTTGTGACTTCAAAAAAATGGGGTTCATTGGACATTATTTTGGAAGGCTAATCGTTTTTTTTATTTTTTTTTTGAGAAAAATCGTTTGTGACTCATCCGCTGATAGTATCGTGTCGTGTGTGTGAACCATCGATAAATTAAATTAAGTACGAATCATATACAAAATATATGTATCATGGGAATTTTAGAATTCTTGCATGATACATTCGCATCTAATTTGTCTGTAGAAAGAAATCCCTCTCATTAAATCAAGGAACTTAGCATGATCTATGCAATATAATTGCACTAATTAGATAGTAAAACTGATTCAATAATAGTTGTTTAGTTGAACATAGAGTCAAAGGGAAAAATTGCTTCCGCTGCACAATTAAAGAGGTTCATATAGCCAAATTTGCTAAGATTTGAATATCTTTCTGAAAGGAAACATTAATTACTTAAAACAAAAGCAAAACTGTTTTTCGAAAGTTACAAAAAAGTTAAAAACTCTTATCCATATCTGTTCATGAGATTCTAGATTGCCAAGCTTTGGACATCTTTCTCCCGAGATATTTGGCGGCGTTTGAACCACCAGTAGCAATCAAACCTGACAGAGCTTGTCTCGCACTTGATGTCATGACAAGCCGTCTCAAACCTCTCCTCACACACTTAGCCGCCACATCTTTTGATGGCACTATGATTTGAGTTGTTGCTCCTACAAAGCATGACCATTTAGCGATAATGAATGATTAATAAGCATGGAGTAATTAGCAAGAGGAGAAAAATACCATTATGACCTACAGTGGAGCTGCCTCCCGCATGCCTTTGAATTGTCCATGGAAGAGTTGAAAAGAGGTAGTTTGTGGAGGACGAACTGCAGTCCTGCCAAATATTGTAAATTTTACCATATTAGAATTGCCATTTTTTTTTCTGTTTTACATGTTACTGAAGAAATTTCAAATTTGTCACTTCAACATCAAGTACAAGCAAAAGGTTATCACAACATTTGGAAAATACATATAACCTTCCTGCCACAACTTTTGACCCAAAAAAAACCATCCCGCAAAATTATTTTCCCAAAATTAGATTTCAGTCATGGTATTGTTACCAATAAAATAGATGAATTTTAATTTTGTTCTGAACCCCTAAAGATTTATATGATACTGGGTAAATTCCATAATTTGGCCGGTGCCCAAGTATCAGAATTCAGTACCAGTTCATCTAATAATTAATCATGACAAGTTCATAATAAGGGAAGATTTGGACCAACTAATGGAGTGGTTTCTTCAGCTCAAGACCCAAAGGAAGGGCCATGTAAAATCAACCAGAACTGCACTATTCAGAAATTGTACCATAACAGATGGCTACTTACACTGGTTATTATTGCTATAACCATATTTTTGAAATTATAGAAAGATGAGTAAAATAAAGTGGATTTTGTCTGTTTTGCTCAGTATGTAATAAGTAGCCTCTCTATTTGCTTGGCACTGGTATAAGTTTTGGTCTTTGCTGATATTTGGGAAGTTTGGAAATAGACAATGTAGATAGATGGTCGGTTTCTTGCTTTAAACTGAGCTCAGTTCACCTCCTATTTGTTCCTTGTATGCTAAGAGAGTTGCTAAAGGGAGACTTAGTCAATGAATTTTTTTTTTTTCTTTTTTTTCCACTGGGACAGTATATCATGAAGGAGGATAGGGGAATAAGCATCAGTAAGGAGAATATGCTTTTGCAGGGTTTGAGGTGGATTGTAAACTTCAGCATTTCATTTAATGAAATAAGTACCTGTTGTGTACAACAATTTTCAAAAAAAGGAAAAAAAAAATGTACAATGGAAGTAGTGATGTTAGTATAAAGAAATATAATCATCAGAACTAGATTAAATGAGAAATAAGAACCTGCTTAAAAGATTTTGTTCCTCCAAAAGAAGAAACTTTGAGTAACCTTTCTGACAAATACTCGTGTAAAAGCGGTCCGTACATTGATTGGAACAACTTGAAGCTTCCTTGAACTATATTTTTCACCTGAAAGATAGTTTCAATAGATGATGACTTTGCATTAAGCATAAGTTCAGCATAAGCTCTTAGAACAAGAGCTCATTAATTGTAAGCTTCCATTATATAACACTAATTTCAGATTTTACTGAAAATTCACTCAAGGGCAACTAGAACTAAATTGGCCCTTCTTGGCCCAAAAAAAAAATCATCAAAAAGGGTTTTAGTGCTTTTGTATGATGTGGCTGGATCTGCTTTGACAGGTTTAGCCCAATACTGGTTGGTATCAGTAGCAGGTGCTACTGTCATCCTTGGTACTTCAGCACAGAAGTGGTTAAAAAAG
This sequence comes from x Bolboschoenoplectus mariqueter, assembly GCA_037678475.1. Classification (NCBI taxonomy): domain Eukaryota; kingdom Viridiplantae; phylum Streptophyta; class Magnoliopsida; order Poales; family Cyperaceae; genus x Bolboschoenoplectus; species x Bolboschoenoplectus mariqueter. The sequence continues at coordinate 2,958,175 of CM075266.1, read as the reverse complement.
TTTCGGGTACAACACGACTCCTAAAACAAAAAATGTTTCAAGCTTTATGTGCTAACCTTATTTTTATCTTCTGCGAATAACATCCTCAGGTCACCCATGTATGACAAGCTACATATTTTAGCATATAAATCATCCTGCAAAAATAGGAAGGAAAAGGAAAACAATCACACAAAGGCTTGCATCTGAGAAGTTAAAGAAAATGATAAATTTGTAAAATAGTAAACCTCAGTGAACTCCTGGGGCAAAAGGAGAAATGAAGCTGACAGCGCTGATTTTAGGTTAAGAGTATTGACCTTTCTTATCTCCCAATTATCAACAAGTACACAAACCTGTATCAAGATTATATTAATATACTCAAAAGGATTTTTCTATGCTGTGTACTTTAGATACTTTAAAACTAGTTTTGCCCTTTCTTTATAAATTGGTATTAATATAATTCTCCTTGTTGCATGCTAAATTGGGAAAAAAGGCTCTAAGATCCCGACAGAGAACCGACAAACAGTCAAAAATCAAAGTGGTGACCATTAATCAAAACACAAAAACAGAAAGACAATGAAGTATAACTGTATAATTGAATACTTACTGGTTCATTGAGAAAAACAACATTGTAAGTTTCAAGGAAAAAAATTTAAAGCAGACCTCAGGTACAAACATACTGGTTTCTGCAAGCGACCGCTCAAGTAGAACCGGCTCCAACTCAGTACATCCATTGCCAAATCATGCATCCTCACAACACCATACTTTATCCTCTGAGAAATATCATATAATTTCAATTAACTTCAAAAGGTTAAATTTGTAACGAAGCTGGAGCTGCTGCTCCAGCCCGACCTAAAAGACTGCTTTTTCGTTGGTTGACTGGTACTTATAGATTCCATAACACAGGCCATTAGATGTGAACCATTGCAATTCTCAAGTGGTTTGATGAACAATAGAACTTGCATCAAATTCTATCATTGTTTATGTGCATGACACACATAATATAAATCGCACTACAAATGTCAGAATTCAACATTAAAAGTTGTTTTTCACAATACTCAAAATTGTCAAATAGATCCAATTTCAATAGTCCCCACCCTTCAACTAATAGGTCAAAATGGAGTCCAAATATAGTTAAATAAGGTGTGTTAAGTTAAGAAAAGCTGTGTACTTATCTTCGAAAGTCCCCCTGTGCCTCTAATACATTCTCCCTTTGTTGCTGTCTCATTGCCCCCACATTATTCTGTTGCTAAACCCTAAACCCCAACTTACAAATCCTTATTTGCATCAGCCAGTCAGGCTGGTACAAGCATATGCCTAATAATTGAGCAGGACCAGTATGGTAATGAGTAAACTGTGCCCCGTTCCATGTCGTTGACTTACAGTTTAAACTGTTTGTAACTACATCCTCTATTTTATCATCCCTATGTGCTGAAATATTATCAGATAAACCAAAAAAAAATACCTTGTTTCTCCACTCCACAAATGGATTAAAGTGCACGCCGGCACCAATTACGTCAGAAAGCTGCGTAATCTGGACAGTCAAGTTTTGCCGATTAAAAGTTAACAAAGCGAAATTAGAAAAAAAAAATAGTACACTTGCAGAACCCCCCCCCCCCCCCCCCCACACCCAAAAAAAAAAATATATCAGTCTTCAACTCGATTTCCAATTTTTATATTCCGGGTTCGATTAGAAAGGATGTTGACATTTATCGACTCTTTGAGGAATCACCAAATACCAATATTACATGCAGAAAAGTTTTAGTACCAGTGTTCTTTGAACATCAGTCAAATTTGATTAGAGCTGTTTATTGGATTAAGTTAAAACATCATTTGGGGCAAACTTTAGCCAAAAAAAATGAAAATAAGATGAGTTGTTGATAAAAGGTAAACCATTTTTGGGCCGAAGCGAGCCATGCAACTGGAGTAGTGCTTCCTGTTCCTCTCCAAATTCTGTTTAGAAAATAATAATTAGAAAGAGAAAACCTTCCAATTTTATTTCTGTGAGAAAGTGACCGAGAGAAGAAACTTGCCTCGGAATGCCACTCAACAGGATCAGAAACACCCAATATGTAATCAACCATCGTAGCCTATAACATTTAATAAGAACAGGTCACAAAATAGAGGAAATCAACACAAGGTCAAAGCCTTGCCTTTCTCAATCTTCAATCAATCCTCTTAGTTACCCCCCTTCTCTCATTGCTGATTCTAATTAACTAAAAGATGTAAGTTCATCGAGAGAGAGAGAGAGACAAAGGGACCTTGTCGGAGTTGTTGGGGAGAAGAGAGGAGCCATAAGCGCAGCAGAAATCAACGGGAGGGAGGATCTCGAGCGGCTCGGCCAGTTCAGCAGCTCTCTCCATTTTCTTTTCCCAACTTACTTCCGAAGAAAGAACAGAAACATGAAGAAGGAGAGGAGTGTCTTCACTTCAGAAAAAATCAGAAGAAGAAGATGGTTTTGAAAAGAGACAGGGGATAGAATAGAATGCGTTCCGACTCCGTCCGTAATGTATTAACAAAATATGGTATGTATATTTAGGTGTATTGTATTTGACATTTATGTATTGTATTGTATTTTTATAAGTATTGTGTTAGACGATAAACGCATTTGATATAATATGGTATAGTACGTTTAAATATCTAGCTGGCACGTAATACGTTTATGAAATTTTAAAAAATAGTTATTATAATATATTTTTAATAGCGGTTACAAATACATTTTAAAAAATATTTTATCATAAAAAAATTTCCTCCATTTTTCCTATTTTCCCCCATTTTTTTATTTTTTTTCCAAATTTTTAAATATTTTTTAACAATTAAAAATAGAAATTTAATTAAAAAAATTAAAACACATCCACATGCGTGTAGATACGGCATGTCAAAACGTGGCATGCTATTAGAAGTGATGTTCTTAACATTAGTATAAAAAAATACGACACAACACGGCACATTACGTGTTAATTTTTATACATATTTGCACAGCACGGCACGTCCGGCTAGCATGTTCGTGCTTGACACATATAGGTACGACACGGCATTTTCATAGTTCTCTATCCATCGGCTAGGCTAGTGATGTTTCATGTTCCATCAACACTAGGCAAAAATCCTCCCTATAAAATTTTCTGCGTGAATTTCAATACTACCCGCTATAGTTTTCATTACAATAAATGTATATAATTTATGTTGACTTCATCCTCTAATGTAGCTGTCCACTTCAAAGAATATGGACTTAGTGTTGCAGTGAGGTAAAAAACGACTCATGATGCAAACAAGTTGAGTTGGTGATGCGATAATTAATAATTATAGAGATAAAAATGTTCTATTTTCGGTTTTGTCGAGTTGGCTTGCGGTAAGTACTTCATTTATATTGGACAAAAATACCCCTATAAAACCTCCCCATGTGATCTATGTTACTCATTACCGTACATGCTATAATTTTATATTGGACAAAAATGCCCCTATAAAACCTCCCCATGTGATCTATGTTACTCATTACCGTACATGCTATAGTAATTAAGTATAATTTCTTCTCACTTTATTCTTTAAAATAATTGATCATTTCAGAGGATATGGACCTCACTACATTTAAGGTCAACAGTTCACTAATTGGCTGATGGACCAACAGGTCCAATTAAAAACAAGAGAAAAAAACTGTACATTTTTTGTTGAAATTCACCTTGATACAAACTATTATTTAAGGAAAGAGATTTTTGATAATTTTGATAACAAAGTTTTAAATAATAGAAAAATTTATAAATATATTATTTAATTTATAAATTGATTGTATTTTAATTTATAAATATATTATTCAACTCTAAGCAATATGTCTCTCCCATTCATCAAAGGACTAGGAGTTGCATGCATTAACCCAAAACACATCACAGATGTCTTAGAACGGTTGAAGAAATCATTCTATTAAATCTTTACATTATGTCGAAAGAACATCATATTCATCAAAATTGATTACATCATATAAAGTTAGAAAAAAAAAACTTCATGTTAACGCTTTTCTATGAATTGTAGAGAGGAAAAATGAACAAGACAAAAAACAAATAGCATTCCTTTCACTTCTCCCTTTCTATTGTTATTCTATTAGCTTAGTACTTAAATTCATTGCTTTGCTAATAAAAAAACAATTCCACCTAAAAAGAAAATTCTAGCATATCATTTTTTATACTTTTGCATGATCTCTGAGAACCGGAATGCCACAATCCATAGTGGAAATAATTTGAGGAATTGACATGCCACCAGAAAGCACAATTTCTGCGTAAATGAGGTAAAACAAGTTAAACTTGGTGACAACTGATGTCAAAGTTTATTATAACTAAAAACTAATATAATAGATGTATTATTTATTTATTAAATAGACTGCATTTTAAACTTGTTGCAATTTGAGAATAGTTTGGCTGATATTCATGTGCCAATACAACTTGTTTTTTTTAAACAAATTGCTCAATAGATGATCAATCAATTTTCAAATTGTACCAATTTGATACATAAGCCTATATATCTCCTTAACTATTAGAAATTGCAAAAAAAAAAAACTTTACATACACATACCAATAGCTTCTCTCACAGTTAACTCCGGCCTAATCACATCATTGCTACTCATGAGAAAAATATCGCCGAGGTAAAGGTGGTTGGTCGGCAAGTAGACGGAGAAAAGCTCTTCCTCTCCATTTCTCGTGCGAAGAATTATGGTCGATGTTATGAAGCCGAATGCGTATTCGCCGATTCTGGGATGGCGAACTATGACTACTTCTTTGAAGGCCTGTGAGGTCTGATCTGAAAACAAATCATTAATAATAAAACATATGTACGTTAGAATTTACCAAATGTGATATACAATCTCACAAAAAACATAACTTCGGATTGGTCGTGTAGATTGATTTTTTGGGGTTGGGGTGGTAGGTACATTTTTTAAAAAAATAAAGAATTTTATTAACCCCGATATTTATTCTTTTTTTTTAATATCTCTTACGAAATTTGAACATATATATATATATATATATATCCATAAAAAAAGATAAGGCACATACTACTATTAGTTTCTAGGTCTGCCTCAATCTTAATAAACAACATCAACCTTTTCATATTGGTATTATATATGAAAGAGAATACCATATATAAGTCAATTGAGGTGCACCAGCATACTATTATTGAAAACTTAATGAATATTTGGTTGCATTTGTTGTACTAAACTACTAGCGTTTTGTGTGGCTTTTAACTTTTTACCTGGTGAAATAGCAGCACTGATCTGCTTTGAGGCAGAATAGAGACTACTGATAAGTGGCATTTTCTTAATAAACCATTCACCAAGCCTGAGAAGAGAAGCACCAAGCCATGATGAAGTAAACACCCCAACCAGAAATATGAATGTTATTGAAGTTACAAAGCCTATGCCTTTAATTGAAAGCACCAAAAAAAAAACTAGTTAATTAGACTGTAAGATTCATATGGTCATGACTCTCATGATAAGTAACATGGAGATGTTTGTTTGTAATTTTGATGAAGAAATGGTATTACCAAAAACATTGATCCCCAAATGAGCATAAATAGGAGAAAAGAATCCATCAAAAAAGCTGATAAACCACCAAGTAGTGTAGAAAGTGATAGCAATGGGAAATAGAATCACACTGCAAAAATATGATAACAAATAATAAATGCACCTCAGTGAATGGATAATACATTCTCTTGCTATAATTTTCACAATACAACAAAATAAGACAACAGGCCATTTGATAACTCTGGCTTTGGAAGTCAAAATGCTAGAATAATGCTTCAAGCTGTTATATTTTTTGTTTAATGCAAAATAGATAATCACCTATTGTGTTCAAATAATTTGAAGAAATAAAGCAAATAACTTACCATCCACTCATAAACTTTTTCCATACCCAGCCTCTTATGTATTTGGAGCTTCCCTGTTTATAGTTGCAAGATAAATATACTGATAAATGTAACTTCAATAAAATATATATATAAATATTTCATGTCTCTTGATTTTCCCTCCATTTCATAACATCTATAATGGGTAAGATCCATTTTTATGTTGGGACCCACAATCATAGATGGTGAATATAATGATGAGACAAAACAAGGGACATTATTATATCATTATCCAAAAAAAAAGTCTTATTCCATCAGATGACACATTTCAATATCCTAAGAAAACACATAATTCTTTGTACAACTGTGAATATATTGTATGTATTTAGTATGACAAGGAAATTAATAAAACCTTGCACATTGATTCAAGGAAAAATTCATATTTTGGTCTCTGAATTTTTCTTAAAAAAAATTAGTTGATCCTTAAACTTTCATTCGTACAAAGTTGATCCTTAATTTTTTTCAAAAAAATAAAATTGATCCTTAAAATTCTGTAAAAAAATCAAATCGGTTCCTAAACTTTAAATTATACTAAATAAGTTCTTATACTTTTGAAGGGATGTGAATTTTAGTCCTTCAACTTTTTCAAAAAAATTAAATTGATCCTTAAACTTTCACAAAAAATAAAAAAATAAAGCTTAAGGACCTTCTCGATTTTTTTGAAAAAAATTCAAGGATCAACTTAGTTTTTTTGAAGAAGCTAAAGGACCAACTTGATACAAATTAAAATTTAGAGATCAACTTAGTTTTTTTTTAAAAGTTCGAGTACCAAAATAAGAATTTTCCCTTGATTCAATTATTCTCAATTGATGCATAATCGCATCCAGTAGGAAAATAATTGTATCTTTACTCTTCAATTTTGGTGTGCAACAGTACCTTTATAAAATCATGAGAAAAATATCGAAAAAAACATGAAAGATTAATCTCTAAAATGGTGAACCATTACATCCTAGTTCTTATGTTTTTCACCAAAAGAAATAATGATTTAATTGAACAAATTAAAAGTAACTACGATACAAATAATATACTATCTTCAGATCAATTTGAAGCTTTTCTGGCAGATAGTAATAGAATATAAGGTAAGCTTATTCTATATTCTCAGATCTAAAAAAGGATCATAAAACAAAAAAAAAAAACCCATTTTGTATGAGGATGGTAGTCAATCTGAAATCAAAACAATATCTTCAGTTCTTCATCATATTTTTACTAATTCAACCCAACAAGGTTGTCTCCATTTATCCCAATTCACATCCAAAATTAAGAGAGAGAGGGAGGGGAAGAGGACCTCAATGGTCATGGCATGATAAGGAGGCGCAACAACAATGGTCGGGCTGATAGGCGTGGGGCCCGTAATGTCGGAGCCTCTATTGAGACCAAGTGTTTCGCTTGTGACGGAAATTAGAAGTTCTCTATCTCTCCCTGCCATCTCTCTATCTCTCCCTCCCTCTCTCTCTCTCTCTCTCTCTCTCTCTCTCTCTCTCTCTCGGTTGGTTGCGATGGAGAACACGGAGTTGACACGAACAGTAATGGCGAGGATGGTAACGAAATGTCAAATTATAATTTGAATGTCATCTCCAACAATACACACATTACATATTGCTTGATCTTTTGGCCAAACTGGGCAAGGCGAGACTATTTTGAATAATTATTGGGTTGGTGATTTTTAGTTGTTCTCATAAATCTAATTTTGAATAATTATCGGATTATATTGAACAGACAAGGTGAGTCTTTTTTGCTGGATGGTTGGTTTTGAGCAGCGTTGAGCTAAGAAATGATGGTTAAGCTTCCTTCATCTTTTTGAAGCAAAATTATATAATGCATGACTTATTGATTTAATAACTATAATGACAAATTGTCAAATCAGTCTCTTGTCATAAAAGAAATTATAAAAATTTAGGGTCCTAATTTTTTTAGATTTATGGTACACCTGTTACGCTGCAGATGATATGAATCCAAAAATTTATATTTCCATATCGTTGTGAATCCAACTTTGATTCTTACATTAAATACATAAACTATTTTTTAGATGGTTGTGGGCTCGTTCGATAAATCGAGAAATAGAGTTAAAATAGTGCTATTTGAATAATATTGTTTTGGGTATTAGTTATAATAATGTAATTTATGAATTATTTTGAAGAGTAAAAAGTTGATTTCTTACAAAATATTGACGTGTCATATTCGTATAGGGTAAGACTGTTAAGTTCATTGACTCTCAACTAAATCTATGATATGCATGTCATATTTGATTTTTTTTTTTTGCCGAAACAAACTAACATTCTATTTTTATGCATGATGTATCATTTTTAACAAATTTTTTATTAAATAGTGTCTTGATTCAAACTAACAAATACTTTTCAGTCATGTTAGCGTTCCGATAAAAACTCAACACTCTATTTTTAGGCCAAATAATTTTAGAAACATCCATAACAAAGTTAGTTTAATTATAAGATTTGAACCTTATATTTCGTAAAATCTCTATTCAATTATTAGATTTTAGAATACAAAAGAGCATGAAAGTTTTACATTTATATAAGTAGTTATAGATACACTCAAGCATATCTGTCATATATTTAGCTTCATAGGATCAAACATGTTTTATTTTATAATTAGTTGTCATGTTATTACTTCACGGAATGAAATGAACAAACTAACAGTTAATTTTCTCTTATTTTCAGCTTTAAAATCAGTCCAAATCACATCCCTTTCCTCTCACTCTCTCACCATCACTTGATGGGTGCAAATATCAACAACATTGATCTTTCATCTTTTTCTCTTTTGTTGCTCCTTATTTTATCTGTTATTCTTTTTCTCTATGCAAAGCATGGAGAAAGAAAGAATCAACATAATCTTCCACCAGGAAGCATGGGATGGCCATTTATTGGAGAAACCTTTGCATATCTTAAACATCATCCTTCCTTTTCTCTCGGTCAATATTTGAAAGATCATATTCATAGGTAATTAATTAATGATCATGTTTAATTAAATTTGTATTGTAATATATATATCAACATATATACTTGTAGCTTGCACGGCCTCTAGCTATTGGAGCATTTATTTCATACTTAAATTACTGACAATGATAAAGAGATATGATCCAAAATAATAGAGATATAAAACATTTAAAAGAAGTCTATATTAGTAAATTTGTACTTCAATTATAGTCCATGCACATCTAAATGTATCAAGCTCTTCATTTGTAGATATGGAAAGATTTTCAGATCAAATCTCTTCGGCGAACCAACAATAGTCTCAGCAGATGCAGGTTTCAACCGGTTTATACTGCAAAATGAGGATCGATTTTTCGAAGCGTCTTATCCGGAAAGTGTAATACGGATATTGGGGGAGTGGTCGATGTTGGCATTGACCGGCGAGGGACACAAAGAGATGAGATCTATCGCACTGAACTTTTTGTCTACTGACATATTGCGTACTCGCCTCTTGCCAGATATAGAGCAGCATGCACTCCTCGTTATCGACACATGGAAAGATGGTTTATGTCTTTCTGCCACAGAAGAGGCAAAAAAGGTAATTAAATAATTTATATTATGTAACATAACAATAATACATTATGCCAAAATATAATATCCTTTGAGGATTGATTGTAGTATATCTATAAATTAACATATCAACTTACATAAAATATCATGATATGAAATTGATCAATACTATGTCATTCTGCAAATTAAAGAAGTAATAACGATGCTCATTGCTAACTGTACAATGTTCTCTTCTCTGATCATCATTGTATTCTTTTTATCTATGCAGTTTACATTTTATATGATGGCAAAAAATATTCTAAGTATGGAACCTGGAAAGCCAGAAATAGAGAAAATAAGGAGAGAATATACGACCTTCATGCAAGGAGTAGTATCCCCACCTCTTGAATTTCCTGGAACTCCGTATTGGAAAGCTATCAAGGTGCAAAACACTTATTTTACAAAAAAGAAAACATTAGAACTATTTCATTAAACATAATATATTATAACTAAAATAGTATATATATTCATGAGTCTCCACATAATTATCCTTCTATAATATAGAAAAATTATAAAAGACTTTAATTAAATTTAGACTATATATATAAGATTCCAGCTTGTTGTTAATGATAAATCTTAGAAATTTTATATAAAATACATTTGCAGATGATTTGTCTTGCATGTTAGAGCAAGAGCAAAAAAAATAAAAATTATCAACTTATGGGTGAAGAATAATTAAGCTGGAAATGTATTAAAGATCAGTTTAATTAGTTCCCTCTTGAAGAATCATCTTGTTAGTTACTAAATATTCAATCATATGATTTCAGGTAGAAATGATATATATATAGATAGATAGAACCGATAAATTTACTTACAAATGATTTCGATACAGTCTCGAACAGAGATTTGTAATGAGATTGAACGTATGATGAATTCGAGGATGAAGGAGATGATCAGACATGGAGATATTAAAGAAAACAATGACATGCTTTGCTGGTGTCTGATGGAATCAAAGCTATCAAGGGAACAAATCCTTGATCTCCTCCTGAGCATGCTCTTTGCCGGTCATGAGACTTCGACTGTCGCACTCTCTCTCACCATTTTCTTCCTTGGTCATTTGCCCAAGGCATTTGAAGAATTAAGGGTTGGTTATAATTTTTTTTTCTTTTTTCATATATATTATCTACAAATCATTTCTAATATTTTATTTTATTATTTCGATAGCTTCCCTTATTATAGTGAACTAAAAATTTAATTTGTTCATATAATTTGAATTTGCAATTATGGTACTACATCAAAGTTAAAGTGCAAATCAATTTCTCTATCAACTGTCTTGCTAAAACTTTATAGAGGGAGATATAATTAACCTTGTATTTTATGTACATTTCATAATTGTTTGTCCTGATGTTTATTTATAATTGTTGGATTAGAATGAGCATCTTAAAATCGCAAGGAAAAAGACTGAAAGAGGAGAAACAAAACTAAATTGGGAAGACTACAAACAAATGGAGTTCACAGAATGTGTATGTAATATATGAATCTTAATTTATATTTCTCTATCAAGTAATGAAATTGTACAATATGTGCTAAATTAATTAGGAAAATTAAGATGATTAATTGTATCGCTTGCTGGTATATATATGAAGGTTGTAAAGGAGACTTTGAGACTAGGCAATGTTGTGAAATTCTTGCATAGGAAAGCTATTCAAGATATACATTATCAAGGTAAAGTACAAGTATTTGCATATATTTGTGAAAAGGTTCATCCTATATAATACACAAATTTGACATTATAAATTAAATTGAAGGTTATGACATACCGCGCGGATGGAAGGTTCTTCCTGTTCTTTCAGCAGTTCATTTGGATAAATCAATTCATAATGATCCTCACGAGTTCAATCCATGGAGGTGGCAGGTCAGTAAAAAAAAGAAGAAAAAAAACAATGAACACAAATTATGAATTCATGACAACAACTCATTATTTAGATGCTATAATCGGTTAGCACATGATATATGTTTCCTTAATTTGATATTTTTTTTATATGTCAATATATATGTGCTTTCTAAATATAAATGTTTGAATAACTCAATGGTACAGCTTAAAAATTAATTTCACACAAAGGCCCTCAATTTTTACTTATATTACATTACAGTTTAATTTAACCCTAATTGGGTCATCATTTTTTTACATATAGAATAAGTCAGCGAATGCGTCGGAGTTTATGCCATATGGAGGAGGTAACCGTTTGTGTGCCGGAGCAGAGCTAGCGAAGTTGGAATTAGCCGTCTTCCTGCATCATCTTGTTTTGAATTATAGGTGGGAATTGGGAGAGCATGATAAGCCCTTGGCACTTCCATATGTTGAGTTTGAGAAGGGGCTACCAATACAAGTTTTTAAGATCAGTAAACATATATAAATATAGTTGGCCAATGAATTAGGCTTGCATATATATATATATATGTTGTGTAATTTATAATTTGGATATTGAGCGATTGTAAAATAAATAAATGAGATATTTGTATCGTATTTAATTTAAGTGTCGAACTCGAATGCATAAAAACTTTTCTGAGATATTAATTTGATATATATATATATATATATATATATATATATATATATATATATATATATATATATATATATATATATATATATATATATATATATATATATGACAATATTGTTAAAATTGAGAAAATTAGAATTGAACAATTTTATTTACATGTCACAACGTAATGAAGGATGTAATTGTAATTTCAAGATTTTTTATGGACTGCTCAACCAGCTAGAGCTTGAACTTTTTTTAATTAAGCCTCCGAAAATTTAAAATTACATATCCGGATCATTTAAAAAGATATTTCCAAATCTAAGCTGGACGCTAGCGTCCATAATAAAAATTAAGGACGCCATAAATTAGTCATGTCCTTAAATCATAGAGGACGTTCTTAATTATTAGCGTCCACGGAAAAAAATTGAAGGAAAAATGCTTTCAAACAATAATGGATTTGAACCATACTATCCAGTACCCACAAAGAATTACAATTAGTTAGTGTCAAAACAAAAAAAAAACATGGTATCCAAAATAATTTGACCTCCTAGATACTTGAAAATCTGGCCCCACAAAACTTAGTGATGAACTGAAGATTTTTATTTCGCCATGACCGATGAAAGAATAGCATTAGTTATAACTAGTTCAGATTTCAGAGTCCCAAATCCTTCCAATTTGAAGCTCGGACGCTTTATATTATTTAGCGTCTCGAGACATAAATGGACGTCGGAATTCAAAAGCGTCCCTTTGGACGCTAGCGTCCAGTTTAAAAGCGAAAAATACCATCAACTAAGCTCAAATAGAGAATTCGTCACTTTGCCTGACTTGCATATAAAAAATCCGGAGATAGAGCCCAAAACCTCTCCAATTTTACAACACAACAAGGCCCAATAATCGTTCCCTCCTACAAAACCAACTCAGATCCAATAATACCCAAATAACAAACATCTCTAATCAAACCCGCCTACAACGCTTAAACGCTACACCTCTTTGTTGGAGGTTTCGAGCGAGAGACGGAGAGAGTAGCTTTCTAGCTTGGTTTGTTTGCGCCGCTTCTTCCTTTCCTTTTTTTTTTTTTTAGCACTTTTCTCGCGAAACGCAGCTCTCATTCTAAACCCTGAACCCTCGAAGCAAATTTGTTTTGTCGATTTAATCCCTAGTTGAAGTTTCGGTTGATTGAACAAACAAATGCCGCGAACGAGCACGGTGGAGAGCCCCGGATGCCCTCCTTTGCGCGCTCTAACCACTGATTCTCTTGGTCTGATTAAAGGTACCTCCATTTGGGTCGATTTAGTATGATTTGAATTCTGGCGTATGGTATCACTGTTTGATCGTTTGAGTTTTTACTAATTGAAATGCTGATTTTGTAGTTGTGGAGGTGCGGGGGAAGGGCGGGGGCACACCGCAGGTGGTAGAGACGTGGGGCCCGCCGGACGCCTCGAGGAGTGTAATTGCTACATCCTTTTCTGACAGGAAGAAGGATTCAGTGCGTTTGTTTTTGTTCAATATTTTGATTTTTGCCAAGATGTTTTTTTTTTAAATGGCACTGATTTTGGGGCTTTAGGCTTGAGTTAGACGCCGAAACCTCAGTTAATTGTAGTATATGCAAAATACTATAATTAAATACCATGAAGGGGCTAAATTCAAATGAAAAAGGTTGTTTATAAGCACAATTCGAATTGTATCAATCAGTCTAGAGCCGGCGCTAGCCATCATGATATAGTAAACCTGACTGAATACCAATCGATATCACATGTTAAACTGCAAGGTCCTTTCTGACAGTTTGTTTAGGGTTTCCAAATACAATATGATTTCTCTGTCATCTTTGCTTTAACTAACTACTTTTTACTGGCATATATTTCTCAGGTTCTTGCAGTTGCAAGAAAAAATGGCTTGGTGAGTCATTATGTTCATTTTCTTTTTCTTTATTTTAAATGTGGATTTTCTTTGTTAATACCCATTTCCTCAATTGTCAATGGCAGATTGAATTTTTGAATCCGTTAAAAGGGGATGTTTTAGCTTCTATAAAAGCAAGTGAAAGTGGGCCCACTAATCAGTCCTCTTCTGCAAATGATCCCCTTATTGGATTGCATTTCTTCAAATCAAAGCACGAAGATTCGTCCTTCATGTAATATCTTCTTCTTGTTAGTAGTAAGGATTTTGCATGACCAGTACCACATTAGTCAAACTGCAACCGCCAACTACTATACATTGTGGTTGGCTTGAAAGCCTCTGGGTCTTTCAAAAAGTGGGCTACATATTATATTTTCAAGCAGTACCAAAAATTTATCATTTGTTGTACTCCAATGGAGATATCTTTGGTTATTTTTTCTGCAAAGTAATACTATGCCTAGAATCAGTAATATCCCTAAAAGCTGGGTACATGAACAAAAAGTTGGCTGAAGTACAACTGACTTTTCCATATCAATTCAATTTAATTGCACCATGATTAGTCTTGATACTTCTGATCTGACATCTTCATAAGCTTGCGCTAATTTGGGTTTTAGGGGGAAAAACAGATTAGGTTGGGAGCAAAATCATCCATTTTTAGTGGATTATTTTTTTGAATCACCCGATACTCTAAAAGACATTGGTCATGTCTTGCGGAGACCAACCTAGGAATGGACAGGTACCAGCCCATGCCTGGGCTTAAAATCTGCAACAGCTCTAAGATACTTATTTCTCACTGCCTGGTCTTAATAAATCAAGGATAAATTGTAAAGTTGCCTGGGCTTTAGTGTGCCACTTAGCAAGAGGCAGGTTTCTGTAAATTTCTGTAAAATTAGCTCTTCGTGAACATGCTTGTGTTCCAGACTTGATTTGCGATCAGTCTCACTTGTTAGAAACAAGAAATGTTGGGTGTTGTTTATAGATGCACTGAAATATATTTGGCTAATTCGCTTATAAGTCCAAAATATATTTGTTTTTCCTTGTCATGTTTTGGAGTTTAAGTAATACTAACGTCAGTAGAATTGCAACTTTTGTCTGTAACAGGTTGGGTACACTTCTGACATGTACAGAGAAAGGAAAAGTTTGTGTCAGATCAATAGCCAAGAGTGATGCACCATCAGATCAAATAATTGATTCTCCAAGTGAATGGAGTGTCACTAATGGAGGTCAAGTGTTGTGTTCATCCCTCGACCCAAGTGAAAATTATGCGTTATTTGGAGGGTGCGTTTTTCTCTTTTTTCCATAGTCTCAAGCTGTTTTTTTATGTTATTTAGTTCATCCACATACATGTTCTTTTCTTCTTTTCTTTTGGGAGGAAGGGGGGAGGGGGGCATTTATTGAATGCCCCATTAAAGTTCTGCAGGACTGTTGGTGGTGGATACACTTAAATTATTGAATTTGGAACACGAAAGTTTCTTTTATATTTGCAAATACACCTGACAGTTGAATTAGTTCTATGGAAACTATATATTACATAAAATATTTGTCATTATATATAGAGAGAGAGAGTAAAACTAGGGTGAGCTCACCAAGGTGTTTGATGAGCTTAACTCAAAAACCTATTGAATCGACTTCAAACGACAAATCCAAGTTGCTCAATAAATTCTTCATATCAAAATCTTGTAGAATACTGAAATTTTCTAACTATTTTTTTCAGATTTTTTTGAAAATGACCTATTCTCATATAAAAACATTCATTATTTTATTATTATTTTAGAATCATTTTCAAAAATCTGAAAAAATAGTTAGAAAACTCTGAAAATGAAAAATTTCGGTATCCTATGAGATTTTGATATGAAGAATTTATTGAACTACTCAGATTTGTCGTTTGAAGCTGTTTCGAGTATTTTTTGAGTTAAGCTCACCAAAGGGCTTGGTGAGCTTTTCTTCATTGGCATTCTAGTATCTGCATGACACAGTAAGTTATTTCCCATCAACAAATTCTCATTCTTTTTTTTTTCAAATAGACCTGGCATATTACCCCTATTGGCAAATAACAGCCAAAAGTATCTTATCCTGAGGCAAATAACCTCCCTCTTTTGTGTACCCTGCAAATGAATACCAAGTTATTAATGTTTCAGAATGGAAAAGAAAATGCACAACTGTTATACCAAATTCAAATGCAATGACTTAACTGCCCTCTTATCTTTTCACATCGACCCATCCAAATTGCATAACCTGTTTCGGAAAGCTTGGAGGTTAAGACCTATATAAGCTTAATTGTAGTTCAATTTCAGCTTAGATTAGAAAAGGAGCTCTTTAGGGACAGGATGTGAAGTTGAGCAATATTTCCATCATACTAGCATACATGTTGGTGTTAGTTTACAAGAATTGTTGGATGGTACTTGCTAATGGTATAAGTTGATCATAATTTTCCAAAAACCAAAGTTGTATTAATGTTATCATTAACTTCTGTTATCTTTTTCTTTCCTTATTTTATGTAGGAAGCATGTTGAGCTAAACTTGTGGGATTTGAACACTTCTAAAAAAATGTGGACCGCTAAACCAGTGAGCTTGTTCTCTCTTCTTCTTTTTTTAATTCATCTTATGACACAATTGAGTCAGCAAGTAAAATTTTCTTTTTGTGGGTATGAGTGTTAATTTGTCTTTTTTCTTAATTCTTAGCCAAGACCAAATAATCTTGGTATGCTTATTCCTACTTGGTTCACTGCTTCAACATTTCTATGCAAAGATGATCACCGCAAAATTGTAGTTGGTTCAAACCAACATCAGGTACCATTTTCAAATTTTCTTTTTATCATTTTTCCATTTATAAACCGACAAATTGTTAGAGCAGTAATAAATGCTTGCTTTTATTTTGTTGTTTCTCAGGTACGTCTTTACGATATTGCTTCCCAAAAGAGAGCAGTTATTTCAATAGATTTTCGTGAGGCTCCGATAAAAGCAGTGAGAGAGGACACTGATGGCCACACTGTTTATGTGGGCACAGCGATCGGTGACCTTGCCTCTTTTGACATGAGAACAGGTACTTGTGTATCTTTTGCCATACCAGGCTGTTAGTCTTGGTACTTGGTACCAGCAAGTTCATCAAGCTACTGAACTGTTTGGGTGCATGTCTGGTCCCACCTCTACGCCTCTATTGGTTTACTGGCAAGGACTGTTATCTGTTGTTACTGACCAGTAATGAACATCAGTTGGACTTTGGATTTAAAATTTATGATAATAAGTAAAACGTGTGTTACAGGTAGAATGGTGGGGTGCTACAAAGGAAAGTGTTGTGGGAGCATAAGATCTATTGCAAAACACCCACAGTTACCTTTAATAGCATCTTGTGGTAAGTTAATTGGACTGAGATTTTTGATTCTTTTTAATTGTCCTTCTTGGGATAATTTGGTTCCATTAAGAATTTGAAGTAACAGTTCTTTTATTTCCCTAAGAACCTAAGTTTAGCCTCAATCATGCTTGATTAAGTGGTATCTTCTCCACTTTTTTTTTTCTTTTTATTGTATTCTCTCTTCTTTTTTTTTTGATGGGAAGGTACCTGGTATCTGAGATTAACAGTACCTAACTGTGCGGATCTGGTATTAACCTGTACCGGTGCCTGACCTGACTAGGCTGATGAGTTATCAGAATCAGTTTGAACTTTTAAGGTAACTTGTGCTTTTGTCTGTAGGTCTTGACAGCTATTTACGTATATGGGATACAAACAAGAGGCAACTTCTTTCCGCGGTATTTATGCCATAATCAAATTCAAATTCAAATTAAGAAAAGCATTGCAGTAACAGAAAAGTTATGAAGCCCTTACTGAGAGTTATCACTGGTTTTGTTCTATAACAGGTCTTCCTCAAGCAGCACCTCACTAGTGTGGTCATCGATTCATATTTTACTGCACAAGGTCTCTCTCTCTCTCTCTCTCTCGGAAAGCCTGGCAGCGGCTGCCAAGAATTTATTCAAAGAAAAATTGTTTTACAACAACCCCCCCCCCCAAAAAAAAAAAAAAAATCTCTTGTTGGTTCTTAATTTCCTGTGATTCTCCCTGTAATATATGTCTGCTCTTTGTTTCCAGAGTTGGAAGGTTCCAAACCTGAAGGACCCGCAAGTCAGTCAGAGGTGAATGATCAATCAGACCAAGACGACAGCGAGGATGAACAGAGGAGTCGTAAATCCAAGAAAAAGAGAAAAGAAGGGGCTGCTAAGAAGCAAAAGAAAACCAAAATGCAAGATGAAGAGGAACAAATTAGTGGGGTTGATGACCCTGCAGAAAAAGATTGGATTGATGAGCTTCCGGTTTCTAAAAAAAGAAAACATTCAAAGAAGAGGAGAGAGAAGAAGCAATTGGAGTAGATTTTTCTGCAGAGGAATGCTTAAATTATGTAATTTGGATTTATAGAATTTGTAGTTGATTTATCTATCCTTTCAAGTAAAATTTTGTTAGGAAATTTTGATTTTTCCAGGTGGTCATGGATGGATATCACATCTTCACAATTTATTTGCCATAATTTTAATAGATTGTTTAATTGATTGTCAATCTTCTTTGGATGTAACCTGGAAATAAAACTTGTCCTGCCTCTTATTTGTAGTTGTCAACACAAAAATGGACTCTTTATTGATAAAAATCAACTACAACTACCTTGAATTGTTGATCGCAGTGTGATATTCTGGAAAGGACCTAAAATACAAGGTAATTTTATTTCCTCAACTAGTTCACATGTACTTCCCTATTTTTCCTTTTTTTTTTGTGTGTGGTGTATGAAAAGATTTGCGTGCTATGCTGGAAACTTCTGTGGGACATTAGGATGTGATCGTGCCATAACTATTTAATAGAGAAAAGCCATAAATGCCATAGATAGGTTCCATTATTCATCACAAAATTTAGAGAAAATATTTTATTCCTCAAATTTCATCCTCCAAAATCATCCCTCAATTATTTTATCTTAGTATTTTTCTTTTTTGGCCATATTTTTATTTTTGACAAATTTCACATTTTCTAATTAGATATAAACACTCCAATAATTAAGTATAAACATCTTATATGATTGAATATAAACAGTCATATATATTAATATAAATAATAGGGGTATTTCACATTTGATTTTAGAGCTTGATATTATAGCTCGCAATATTATGCTACGACCCATAATAATGCGGTCTCAATAATCATATATAAACACTTATCAAGTATAAACACCTTCTGTGACTAATATAAACACCCACTTGACTAAGTATAATCACTCTTTTAATCAGATATAATCACATCTCATGATTAGATTCAAACATCTTTTATTCAATAGTATTAATACACTTGTGATAAAGTATAAACACCTCATGTAGTCAGATATAAATACTCATATGACAAAATATAAATACTTTCATACTAGAACGATTTTGAACACATTTTTTTTCATTTTTTGCATACTAACTAACTATTTATCATTTATAGTAAAAATAGTTGGGGGATAATTTTAAGAGATTTTCTTTGAAATACAGTTAACACTCCTCCAAAATCTCTCTCTACTTTTTTCAATGGAAAAAATAAAATTTTATTATTTCAATTAAGATCGTTGCATTAAAATGAACATAGCAGATCAATTTAATTTAGAATATCGAATATTTTTTTCAGATAAATCTAATTTAATTTAACGGTTTGAATTGAAATAATAAAATTTTATTTTTCCATTCACCACTCGTTTTACCTTGCGGGTGGTGTAGAATGTGGAGGCCTAGAAGTCTGTGTTATCTCATTACTAGATGGAAGTAGAATAAATGATTGGGAGAATTAAAAAAAAAAGTTTGTAAGTTCAATAAAAAAGATTAATATTTATTTTGAACGATAGATTTAAATCGTTGAATTTTATCTACATTACACGATGAGATAATTGTTTACATCTGAAAATTAAATTTTTTAATTGCTAACTTAAATCAAAATCCGCAATTTAAATTCATCGTTTGATAAGTTTTTAAACTTATATTAGCTTCACTTGTGCACATGTCTAAAAGTAAAAAATGATCTTGAGTAAACAATATCAGTGCCAACAAAATTATTAAAGAAAAGAAATTGTGTTACTCCGAACACTTTTCTTTTCTTTTTTTCTGATAAACTGTTAACTCTTTGAAGTTAGAAGGAAGAATATTAAGGAAGAATGGGCGTTTTAATATCTATTAAACAAAAACTTACTTTAATAAATAAAATAATTATTTGATAACATTAAAATTCGTATAAAAATTTTACGCTTACACTTTAATAATCATATTTACTTATTATATCAAAATACGATGGACGTTGAAATGCCTCCGATTTTTAATATTAGATGCTTTAAACCTACCTCCTATGACCCTACCGGGTCATTTTGGTCAAAGAGCATGAAGGCGAAGGAAATAAAAACGGGGCGGCTTAGTTACGACTTGCGAGTAGCGATCGGGGATCGTCGTCTCCTGTTTTATTCAAAGGGAGAGTGTAAATATTTGGCACTGTGTGATGCCGGTCCACAGGGACATCCAGTGGACCGTGTCCACGAAAAGAGACAGACTCCCTTGACCTGTTGACCGGAGAGTGAAACGGTGATCTCTCTGTGCCAATCCATTATGCATACATTCGTGTAGTATCCATATTCATCTCATCTGATCGGATTAATTAATGAGAGGGGATTTCTTGATAACTATTATTTCAATAATTTTGATAATTAATTTTTAAAAATCCTACAAAATAGAAAAAATTGACAAACATATTTTTTTAATATATAGATTGATTGTCTTTCAAATTTCATATAATTTAAGGGTCATTTGATATTTCACTAAAAACCGTTAAATATGAATCGTTATAAATATTATATAATTTTGATGATCTTTGATGGAATATTAAATAACACTTAAATTATATAAAATTTAAAACACAATTGATCTCTAGGTTAAAGAATATGTTTATAATTTTTTCTATTTTTAAGATTATTTTACAATTATTTAAAATTCGGTGTCAAAATTCTCAAGATAATAATTACGAAGGGATCACTACCCTTAATTAATTCTCTGCAGTTACCCGCTACACTGATCGAACTACATGAGAGCCAAAGAAGAAAATTAGAACTAAAGCTCTAGAACTCTAGAAGTGCTGACTCTTTCAACTTTCTCTAATTCTCTTCTATTATTATTTGCGCATTCAATTCAATTCAATTCAATTCGTAGTTCCATCCTCACGCCACATGCCACACAGCCACAGTATCTTTCTCATGGCTCAGATTTTCTTTCCATTCTAGAAGAAGGGGGGTCACAGTCACACAGACAGATTTAGGGGGAGGGGGAGAGAGAGAAGGAATTCGATCGGAGCAACTTTATCAAGGTAAAATTTCATTGATTACGTCCTCTGATTCTGTTCTTGTTAGTCCGATTTGTGTTAATTCGACCGAATTGTTGCTCGGATTAGCTTGTCTGGCATTGTTTCCGTTACGTATGGAATGTAATTGAGGTTTTGCTAGGGTTTCTCGATCGTAAGCGTAGAGGTTGACATTTCGGACTCCTTTTTTGTTTATTTCTGTTAAGATTCAGTGTTGGCTGAGTGGATCTTTTACAAGAAGAGGCAGATTTGTATAGTTCGTCTAATTGTTCTGAGAAAATAAAGGTTAATTGACCTGCTTGCTATGAGATCAGTATCAGTGATTGTTGCTTTTTGTTGTTCTTGTTTGTAGGCCATTAATCCTTGAGTAGAGAAGATATTCAATAAAATAAATATACTAGTTAGGACTTTGAGAAAAGGAAGAAATTATATCTGAGTTGGATAAGGGTTTGAATGGATCAGTAATACTGGCAATATTAACAAGTTGTTTGAAGGTTTAAGTTCAATAACTTCAATTCCATTAATATTTCGTTGCTGAGGTTTTTGTTAGTTCTTTTGTTCTTTTGCAAATGGGGTTTCTCTTCCTTATTCTTGTTCTTTCAGCTCCATATACAAATAAATGAAAAAAGATGAGAGCACTAAAGCAACGTGATTGAAATCGGCAAAATTAAGATCAGAGTGCCTGTAATAAAAAATAGATTCTATATGCACAAGCAAATGACAAGGTTGAATTATTACAGATGTTTCCAGGAATGGATCTCACAGCTATGGACCCAGAAACTTTGACACTTCTCGGTGCGGCCTTCTGCGTGATGCTGTCAATGCACTTCACTGTTCAACTTATTACTCAGCATTTCTTCTATTGGAAAAATCCGAAGGAACAGAAGGCTATAATAATAATTGTTTTAATGGCTCCTATATATGCCATAGACTCTTTTGTCGGTCTGTTAGATATACAGGGAAGCAAGACTTTCTTCACCTTCTTGGATTCTGTCAAAGAATGCTATGAAGCCCTGGTAAGTAATCTTTTTTGAGAGAATTAGGGCCTTACTGCAAATAAGCCCGTGTACTTTTTGTTTGGAAAAAAAAGTAGATCCTACATTAGTTTGATGTAAATAGCATACTCTAGGTTTTGCATTTAACGGGAGTGGGTTCCTTTTTTTCTTACTGTTGGAAAAAAAAAGGGGAACTCTTAAGAACTTTTTTCCCTTCCCAAAGCTTAAATTGAACTGTAATCAAGAACAATGAGTTTAGGTGTTGGTCTATAGGACTAGTTATAAAATGATTCGGTTAACTATGAAAAAGTTCAGGGGCAAATCAGGCATTTGTGTTTCACCATGATCTCAGTGGCTGTTAGTTGTAGCTAACCCAAATGATGCTGTTGTTACCTGCAAGAAGTAGTATCTGTTTCAGCTTGCAAAATAAAAAATCATATGCTCTTTGAATACTTGATACCTCAAACCATCAAATTACGATTGAGAGAGCTAATTTTTATCGGAATGACTTTCATAGACCAAAATCCTTCTCATCTTATTGGATTATGACAAAGTAAGAGAGAGAGCAACTTTGTTAATGACAAAAAGAATGAAAAAGCCAAAAAATAAAGAATGAGAATTTTTTATCATTAAAAGGCATTTTGTAATATTTCTCCTTTTGGAAAGTTCATCGGTATACTTTGAGGTTCTAGAAACGTTTGTCAGTATAATTTGTTACGTGTATATTTTTGATCTGGATTGTTCTGCTAGATATTTTTGATATTTTTGTTTAACAAGATATATGCTTTGTTTGGTGTATGCAGGTGATTGCTAAATTCATGGCCCTGATGTATAGCTATTTGAACATTTCTCTTAGTCAGAACATAGTGCCTGATGAAATCAAAGGGAGGGAAATCCACCACTCTTTTCCAGTTTCCTTGTTCATGGTAATTTTAATAACCTTACCTTGCTTTGATGTCTTCCTATATGCTTCAAGGAATGATAAATGAAAATAAACAGAATAGTAGGGATCGAAACCTATTTGCAACCAATTCATTCTCAAACTGGTAAAGGTCATTACTTAAAGAATCTGTTACCAGAATGAATTATTAATACTTTTTCGATCGAAACTCGGTAACCTATTATATCACCAGTCTATGCAAAGATTTAAGCTAAATTGTTACATTACGCATCTCCAATTTCAGCCCCGCAAAGTGAGACTGGATCACAACACTTTAAGGGCTTTGAAGTACTGGACGTGGCAATTTGTAGTCATCCGTCCGGTGTGCTCAGTTCTGATGATACTGCTAGAGCTGATAGGGATATATCCATCTTGGCTGGACTGGACCTTCACCATCATACTAAATATATCCGTCTCTATGGCACTGTATGCTTTGGTACTATTTTACCATGTTTTTGCCAAGGAGTTAGCTCCACACAAGCCTCTTTCAAAGTTTCTGTGCGTTAAAGGCATCGTCTTTTTCTGCTTTTGGCAGGTAACACCTTCTTTTATCCTTTTTTTCTTTTTTTGTTGTTACATTTTTCTTTTCCATGGGGGTAAAAGGCACAAGAGCTAAACTGCTATAGCATTGGAAATCTGGTATAGTAGTTTTTAGGTTTTACTTGATCATAAGAGATTTAAAATGACCCAGTGGTACTGCAAAGTTGCTGCTATTTTGCAAAAAGTTCATTGCTTTTATTCTCTCTTTACATAAATTATCTTATAGAAAAAGTTGCTACAAGAGGGAGGCGAGAACAACTGCACTAAGTTACTCCGTTCATTGCATATTATATTTCTCTGAATAATCAAATTTTGAAATTGTTTCAATTTCGCAGGGAGTGGTGCTAAAGGTCTTGACAGCTTTAGGAATTATAAATTCAAAACATTTCTGGCTAGACGTTGAGCACATCCAAGAGGCCATTCAAAATGCTCTGGTCATTGTAGAGATGGTTGGGTTCTCTGTCATTCAACAGTATGCTTATCATGTCGCACCATATAGTGGTGCTGACATGGCTAAATTTCAAAAGAAGAATGAGTAAAATTTGAGCACGTTGTATCATGCTTCCTTATGTTGGCTGTGCTTTTTTCTCCTCCTTTTCTTTTCAGAAACTTGAGTTTTGGTTTATTATTATGAAATAATATTTTGAAATTCTATAGGCTGGTTCTTTACCAATCTTTTTAATTCATTTCCGTTTATAGAATTGGTTTGAACCCTTGATACATGTGTATATTTTCTGATAGTTTTGGCTTTTGGCTTCGTCCAATGTCGCTATATAGAACTTGCATATATCACAAGAGAACTGGTACCAATAATTGTAGGATTTTGGAACTTGGAATTATAGATCTTTTTTTGCCTAGACAGGTTTCTCTTCCCTTTGGTTATTAGACTCCATCAGACGAACTACATTGAACAGTGACATACATCTCTTGCGATTCTTCAGGTGTATTTCTAAAATGTTTTTGCCTAAATTGATCAGACACTATTTGGTACTAAAAAGGAAGTGGTTTCTGGACATGGAGGTTTAAGAGATTCAAGTTGAGGTCCTATATATATAAGCTCACAAAATATTGTGGGATGGTTTACTCTTGGGCATGAATACTTAGCAAGAAATATGAAGCCCTTAGTGAAAATTGGTAGTTTTTATATTGTCTTTTTTATTTTGTAGTAGTAGGCAATTATCTTTCTTTATATTGTCGTATCATACAGCTCCTTCTCTCGCCTCTAACATATTGTCCTCCACAGCATAAATTTTGTTAGACGATTTTGGGAAGGATCACTTTGTTAGAAAAATACGAAATATGATTTGACAAGATTGAATTTAAAATAAGCATTGAAAGGATTGTTTTTTTTTTATCAGTCTATAAATCATTTTGATTTCATTAGAAATTACAAAATTGACTGGCCAATTCAAAATACACTCTTTTTTTTTTTTGATAAAGATGGAGTTATGTCTTTCAACTATTAATATTTACAATAAATTTTCATTCGGATTTTGGACTTGCCAATTCAAATGTCATGTTTTTTTTTACTGTGGAGTGATATGATTTCGAATAGAAATCCAATGTACAGCAGAAATTTATTAACATAGTAAATCTATTATTTTATCAATAGCCGAATTAAATCCTGCGTATCATAGGAGATTTGCATCTTTAGACAGGATATAAAATCACACTATATTATAATTATTTTTTTATTCATTACATCAGATGCAGTGCAAAATAAAAGTACAATTCGCTCGAAGGAAAATACAATTGAACTTTTTTCTGTTCAAAAATTGAAAATTTAATACTATTATAATAAAAAAAAAGTGAGTGCGCTGTGCAACAACGGTCCCATGGTCTAGTGGTTAGGACATTGGACTCTGAATCCAGTAACCCGAGTTCAAATCTCGGTGGGACCTAAACATATACAACTTTTTTTTCTCTTTACACAGATACAAACTGACACCTTTCTCAACTGTGCACAAAATACTAACCCAAGTTGAAAGTTCCCCAAATTTTATTTTGGTTCTTTTTTATAATGAAAAGGGTCAGAATTTACCCCTTTTTTTTGTAGAAGTTAACTTACACCATACAATGACTAAACTGAATGCATTATTTTAGTATCTAGCATGCAGAAAATTTACATAAAAATATATCTGATATTTTAGCATTAGCAAATAGTATAGACCATTTTTGCTATCGAGCATTTTTTTTTTTAGCATGCGAATCACCAAGAGTGAGACTAAAATTCAGGAAACTTGTTTAGAAGCAGAAACAGCCTTGGACAAAAAATGCTATAATAATTTATTTCAAAATGCAATCTAAAAATTTAACTGGTTGCCACACAAAACAGATATACTCAAAATTGAATTGATTAATTAGACCCCGATAAAATGAATAAACTTCGATCATAGGTTGAATCGAAAAATGATTTTCCAATTTTTTAGTACATGCTTTTCTAAACAATAATGAACTTTCTATCACTAAATTCATAATTTTGTTTGGGAAATGACTACTGTATTAGTGCTTTTGTAGTCTATGGTGAGACCAAGTCCGTATCTACTATTATTCCAATTAGAAAAGTAGGACCTTACTATTCCAATCCGGATCGTTGGATTAAAACGGATGAACTGGATGAGTTCTATTTGGAATTTAGGAGGCCTTTTTTAAATAAATATAATATATTCATTTTAATCCAACAATCCATATTGAAATAATAGTGCCCTACTTTCCTATTTGGAATAATAGATTTATTTCATTCCAGTGAGACCAATGCGTCATGAATGAGCTTCTCTGTAAGAGCCTTGTGAAGTCCCATAACACTATCTGTTGTACCAATCTGTGAAGCAAAGACAATTTTCATCAAATCCCAACTTTTTTTTTCATTTTATTTTTCCCTTTGATTTTCTTATAGGCCAAAATGAACATTTAACTCTTGTTACAAATACTCAATTTGCCCCGTGAACCATAAAAAATTCCTGACTATAGCCAAGTATTGTAACCGGTGTAAATATTTGGCATTCATGAAATGAAGCTCAACAAACATTTATTTGAAAATTTGAAGTATTGCCTTATAAAAAGGAGTTGGTCTATGTGATAGCACAAAGAGAGATACAGACAGTGCACCCGTAAAATAACAGAACATGCTATGAACAAAATAATTTACCAGAAAAACAGTGAAGGATTTCAGATATAAACATTTGGAGGCAGCAAATTGGGAATTTGTTATCACATTAGTGTAAACTTGGGCATGTATGGCCATAATTTTAGTTTAAAAAAATGAAATGACTAACCACAGCTTCAACAAATGGCAAAATCAATGGATGTTCTAGAAGCAACCCCCCAGCTACATTGAACACCACGCCCTCGTCAATCTGAAATTCTCAGAAAGGAAAAAAGGGCAAAAAAAGAAATGAAAAATCTTAAGATGTCAATATAACAATTTACGAGCTTCGGCAAATTAGAGCTGCTTTTTGTCTGATGGGCAGGTACAAACAAGATCTTTAAAGTTTCAACATTTGTAAACTGCTTGCAATCTGTTTAGCAACTTACCAAGAAAACCTGGTATTTAGTGGATACTGCTTACGAATGATAATTTTGCGTTAATATATATTGACTTTTATCCTGAAAAACCAAACTAAAATAAACTCAGATCAAAGAGGATGGAGATGTCAAGATCTGACATCTAAGAGCTGGTCAAGAAATGATCCTATTACTTAACATGAGGTGTTATTTGTAGGTAATCCAAAAATCATGGTTCTTATGTCCAAATATGAGAAAAGTTGGGTGTCATTTGCAAATTAAGTGTAATTCTAAATTTCATTGCCAAAATTAACCCGAATTTTGTTACAAGTGTTAAATAGAAAGAACACAAATGTAAAGCCAGAATAAGTGAGATGAAAGATGAAAGAAAATACCAAGTTTTGAATGACCTCATCAGGAATTTCATGGAAGTACACCTGCAATAGGCAATTAGCACAGCTTACTGATAGTTCTGGTAGAATATGATCCATTAAAATATCAGAAAAATAGAAAAGAACCACAAAAATTCAAAACATATAAAATAGTTGCAGAAAAAGAATAAAAAATATATGCTACACGAAATATCTGACAAACGAAGAAACTAATATCGAGTTAAAGAAGTTACACCGGTGAAAATTTTACAGTGTTATTTTGTGGCCAGATTCAACTAAATTCTCAACACAATATGGTAAACAAGTGGTGTGTGCCTATATGGTGGTACCAGTGGTTAAGTACTTGGATTGGTGGTTTACCTCAGCAATATCAACAGCACTACATCTCTTGCCAGATTTGAGATTGGTGACTACAACAGATCCAACAGTTGATACATGCCCTCCAGAATATCCTGTTTTATTATTTGATGAAGAGAAGTCACTTCATAGAGAATAATACACAAAAGAAAAGCAAAAGTTAAAATATTATGAATCAACCTTTAAGAAATTGGCATGCTTCTTCTTTGCTAGTCGGCTTCTCTTTAATGACTCCATTATGCACTACCACCTAGATTTACTCAGGTCAGCAAGAAGTTGAAACATTAAAATTCAGTTATTTAATCCCATATCTTCCGCATTTCACCCAACAGTGCGATATTAGTATCAAATATTAAGCGAAGATTAAGTCGAGCAAAAAGAATTGTCAAACTTCCCCTAACTTTCTTATACTTCGTCAGCCAAAACACTTCGAAATAGTTCTTGGCGCTTTGTTATGTAAATTCCTAATGCTTGATCTTAGTTCAATTTGAGTTAGGAGCAAAATTATCAAAAATTTAATGGCAATGTCCGTTTCTCGACAAACCATCCTAGCAATTAAGTGTTGTTTCTGAAATAACTCAGATTGTTGCATGTTGATTGCAAATATGATAAATTAGCATGCCATTTGCGAAAATAAATCAATAGTTTATAACTATTAGCTCTCAGGCAGTATATCTTCCACGTCTATTATTTCAACCCAACTTAATTCTCCTCCTCTTTCAGAGAGAATAGTAGCCAGAAAGTTGGATTGTCTCAATATCTTTTGAAGCAAATTTGGAATGGATAAGTTCAATTCATCCTTTTTAGTTTAAAAGCATATATGATGCTTCCTGTGCTTAGGGTTGTGCATTGCATTTCTCATTTTCCGAGAGTAAAACTGTGATATCTTATAGGGCCACATGTTATATTAAACCATGAAATTTACGGTATAAAGATTTAGAAGAGGTAAGACATACTATATCTGAAGTAATTAATAAAGTTGGATTGGCATCATCTTTTCTGTAGTCAGAAATGTTCATCTTTGACATAATTGCATCTGCCTGAATGGGGAAAAAATTACAATGTGAAGAAAATACCAGAAAAATACCCTTTTATTATAACAAACATCAGACAAATTAAGTTATCCAAAAAAAAATTAAAAAGCACTTCATGGAACAAAAATGTCAAATTCAATAAAGTTATATGTCAAATTAAGTTTGCCAAGTTTCCAATTCTGATATATGTATATTGATATCCTACCAATAAGTTTTCTCACAATTTCAAACTTTGCATAGATATACCAATAACGAAATCATATGCATTTTAACTTTTCTCATCAACTAACTTGTATGTATAAATTGAGAAGACGAATATCGGAATTTGGCAAACCTTTGCTTCTGCAAGTACTAGCACCAACTCCTCCGGTTTTTCTCTCCTTATACTTTTCTCATCAATATTAGCAGTCTATGCACACATACAACAAATTAAAATCAAGAAAAATTACTATGAAATAAAAAAGAAGTAAGGAAAAGTAAAATAGGTTTAATTTGGGAAAATCACCAAGACTTCAAATTTGTATCCCATCTCAGTCAAAATCTTTCTCCGGGCCACAGATGACGATCCCAGTATCAGCTGCAATTAGAACAAAAAAACAAATATAAGTTATCTTTCAAATCCCCATGTGAATTAAACTAAACATGCTTTTTCAATGAGCACATTCCAAA
Source organism: x Bolboschoenoplectus mariqueter (assembly GCA_037678475.1). NCBI lineage: Eukaryota > Viridiplantae > Streptophyta > Magnoliopsida > Poales > Cyperaceae > x Bolboschoenoplectus > x Bolboschoenoplectus mariqueter. Next base: position 2,928,619 of record CM075266.1, on the reverse strand, counting down.
ATGTTAAGAAAGTTGCACACTTTGCGCCTCGCATTGATAAATTATGCCATAATTACAATAAAAGAAATTTGAAATGGACTTGACAACAGTTCAAATTTGATCATATTTGAAGGACTAACTTGAAAAGATGCAGAAGAAGGTGCTGGAGCACCATCCTCCGCCGCCATTAGACGAGCGAGGGATTGAAGGAGAGAGCGAGAGATTTAACGCAAATCATGCAACAGTGAGACTGGAATTAGTTCCCACGAGATTGGAGGAGAAGATAAAATGCTCTCAGAAACTGCTTTGAAAAGACGCTGGAAGGAAGAGAAAGAAAAGAAAAGAAAAGAAAATCTGATTTCTAATTCTACCCCTCAATTATTTTTTTAACGCAAAGGCACCCCTCATGTTATTGTAATTTGGTGTTTAGTTCTATGAAGCCCTTCAATATAAGATTTTTTTTTTTTTACTGTTTTTGTTCCTCTTGACATATATCTTAGCCCAAATATTTTGTACAAATTGGGTCCAAATTAACCTTGCTACACTTTCATTCATTTAATAATATTAAATTAAGTTTCACACATATCATGGTATCCATATTATCCAATAAATTAACTGGATTAGATTTTAATCATGAGATTTAAAGCCTTTATACCAATCATCTGTTGAGTTTTTGTAATAGTCACAATCTACGTAATTTTCAAATTAGATGAGAAAGAGCATGCAATTTGATATTTCATATCTTAAAAAATCTCAGATGAGATAATTTTTTTTAGATAAAAATGAGAATTAAATAACTTAAATCTAAATATTTATGAAGAATCTTTTATCTGAATTTCAAACCTACAACCTTTCATATAGAGAACATTATTTTTACCACTAAATCAAAATCTGATCCTTGGGACGCAATAATGTTAATACGTAGTGTATTTTAAATAGCTAATAAATAATATTCCGATGACAAAGAAAGATTATTCTCTTTTTTTCCTCAATTATTCAGATAGAATATATATTGTATCTGATATTTTGTTCTTCATTTTATCCACCATTATATGTTGTGAGCAGTAAGCAGTACCATTTACAAGATATGAAAAAGGACAATTTGAAAATATTTCTCTAATAAAATGAAAAAATGAATTTTGGAATGCAGAAAGGACAATTATTTATTCTTTGTAGTTCTTCTATGGATTAATATTATTTGCAAAAAAAAAATTAGCAGATAAAAAATATTAAAATAATTCATTAAAATAAATGTAACTAATCATATTTAAACATGTTCTCAAGACTATAGAATCAAAATTGAATAATTCATCAAAAAAATTGTTACGAACTATAATAAAAATATATAATTAATTAAAAATGTGCATGAAGTCATGAAGATAAGAATGAGGGAGGTAACGTTGATTTTCTTCTTTATTTTATTTATATTTACATTAAATTTTTAGTAATGATTTTGATCAAATTTAACAAAATTTACTTTAATAGAATACATTTAATTACATTTAAACATACACATAATACAATTTAATTCATTAATAGTATTATATGATAACATCAATAATAACATGAGGTGTAATATGATCTTTCACTCCTCTTATATATTTTATATTCACATATATTCTTTCAATCTTGATTCTTTTATTTGCTCAACATTAGTTCTTTAGTTGAGTTTAAGATCATAATCCTTCCTTCTTTAATCCACGTCACCAAACAAGAGTAAAGGAGGCAAAAAAATTTCTCTTTCTTCTTCTTTATTAAATTATAGAACAAATAAAATCTTATTTTTTCTCTTCTCTTTTTCTCTCTGGAGTAGAATGTAAATAGGGATGTGCAAACGGATTGATTTGCTTAGATTTCAACCGAATCATGAAATTTCGGATTATTTGGTTCAGTTTTTCAGTTCAAAAAGTTCAATTTGGTTGAAAATTTTAATTTATTCGGTTTTTTTTGGGTTTGATTTATATTTTTTTAAATCGGATAAATCGAATAAACCGAATAAATCGAAATTTATTAAGCGAGTTCATTTTACTTGATACGAATACAAAAATTAAGGATAATCCAAATATTTTCACTTTTTACAAGTTTATTTACTCCTTATTTTGTTTTTTTTTTTGAATTATTCATCTCTTCTTTCGTTACTTTAATAAACTTACCGATATTCTTCGTCACAATTTAACCAATAAAATTCGATTCAATTAAATAAATCCAAAAAATTTTCAATTTATTCAATTAATATTTTTACAAATTTAATTCGACTAACAACTTAATAAATTAAATAAAATTTCAACCATACATATTCTATTCAATTAAAACCGAACCAACCAACCAATCACACACCCCAAACTATAATACAAATAGTTTGATTACGCACGGCGCTTCTTCTAACCACCAACAACTTACTCCTCAAAAGCTTTTGTCACATCTGCTTCTTTCCTTGATTTTGGCGCCGTCGGAAAAGATCCCATGAAATTCCATAAAAGGAAAAGAAATACAAACAAAAGCATGCAGCATCTCTTGGTGTTTACAACAACACCACCTTCTCTTTACAGCCTCTATGATGATTCTTTTTGAAACCTATGCCGTCTGTCTGTCTCTCCTTTGTCGCTTTCTAGAAGACTTTTAAAGACTTGTAAATAAATTGTCATTTGCTGCATATTCGCCTGGTTATATCATGGAACGACCATTTTTTTTTTCCCATTTTTAAATTAATATATATGACTGTTTATATTCAATCATATAAGATGTTTATACCATTTGAAATTAATATTGATTTTGTTATTTTTTATATATGAGTTATTGTTTGTATTAATTATTTTATTTATGTAATTTATTTTTTTATAGTATTTTTATTATTCAATTTAAATAGTACTAATATGAATAATAATTTACAATAATAAAAATGGTATAAGAATAAATTATATAATAAAATTATATCAATCTTAATATATAAATATCAGCTCCTTTTTGAATAACCTTTTAACACCAAACGGATAAATAAATATAGATTAATTGTACTCTCTTCTCATCTAGAAACCAACTTCTTGACCGCCACCTAGATCAGGTGCACCTACACCACATATGTCAACCTCCAATTCCAAATATTCGTTGACGTGGCACTTGACAGTTTCTGAGCGTATGTAACAAAACAGTCAAGTTTCTATACCGCGTCTATTTCAGGTCATTTTCCCATTTATGCACTAAAAAAATTATCTATGGAAATCCATTTATGCACCAGGTGTAACCAGACAACACCCATTGTAAATTCACAAGTAGCGCATTCCATCATTTCATCGTCCCACAATCAGTTAATCGGTCCTCAGTATACGTCTTGAACCAGGTCTAGTCAACAATCTCTCTTTATCTTCCCCGGTTCCATCTGACAATCATCATTTATTCATCACCAGATCAGTCCTGGCGACGCAAAGAATAATAATGGACGAAAATCAGACAAGAAAATTGAAGCAAATTTTATAAAGGCACCTAAACAAACCCTAACATCTTTTTCTCAGGATAAGGATCTCGTCTCTCTACAGTGCCATATCGCCATGGCGACTGGAGATGTCGAGATCGAGATCGTATCTGATCCGAAGCATCGGCAAAACGGCACCTCCAGCGCAAATCCTGACCTTACGACTAGCTCCGATCAGAGCAATGTCATTGCTGACGTGTACAGCGCCGCTGCGTACGGGGATTTTGAGAAGCTTCGCGAATTGGTGGAGAAAGGCGGGAGATCTTTATCGAAACCCGATGGTAATGGCTACTACGCTCTCCAATGGGCCGCGCTCAATAACTTCCCAGGAATAGCTCAGTATATCATCGAGGTAAAGCGCATTAAATTGTCTTAGTAATCTAGTATAAATTTGAGTTTATGTGGACTATTGTTATGATTACTGTAGCTATAAGATAGATTTAGGCCTTGTTCCAACTGATTTAAAAATGGTAGGAAAGAAGGGGAAAATATCAGCTTGTAATTGATCTATGTCATCTTATATTCTTATTGTCTTATAGTTATAATGTTCAGTTCAAGTACTGAATCTAAAATTAAAGTGGGAATAATCTAATTAATCTCTCATTCTCATAATACACTACCTGAAACATAATATCCAGGTGGCTCTATAAATGCTTGGAATGCATTGCTAGAAATAGAAAATAGATATTGGTGTAATCACTATGATGGCAGAGTTCAGCCACCCATTTCTAGATGCTTTTAGTTAAGACATACGTCAATCCTTTTTAGCAGGGTTCAGCCACCTATTTTTAGCTTTACTTGTGAAATTCACAAAAACACAAAGGTCCTTTTGTATAAACAACCCCTCTCAATATTATTTTGCAGAATAAAATTCAAATCTTTTTTATGTTTGCATTTTATACTAGGATTATTTGCTTAATTGCAACTGAGCATTAGGGACAAAGAAAATAAAATCAAACATGCTACATTGTCTATGACTTTCCAAAGGATTATGTTTGTATTCAACAATTCAGTTTTAAAGTAGCCATCCCTCTAATCTGTTTGGTTTGACTTTAGCTCATTTAGATTAACAACTGAGGAAAAGTAACCACTGAATGGTCTTTTCAGAGACATTTACATTTTCATGTCATTTGCTTATATACCAAGAATATTTGGATACCAATCTTAGCTAGATATTTGAAAAAACACTGTGAGTCTTTTCCCAGCATTTTCCAGAAATGGAACACTTTGAAAAAAGTATTTGTGATACTTGATTGTTCTCATTTTTGTTGGTAGAATGGAGGGGATGTGAATTCAGTTGACCTTGGAGGACAGACTGCATTGCATTGGGCTGCAGTTCGTGGGGCGACACCAGTTGCTGACATTTTGCTGCAGAATGGAGCCCATCCTGAGGCTGCTGACACTCATGGGTATCGGGTAATTTCCCAGATCTCTCATCATTTTCGTGTCTTAATCCTGATTTAACAAGTTTAGAGTATACTTTTTGCTAGTGATTTATTCAGAAGTTGGTCTGGTGTTGTAATTTACTGGATTCCAGACCAGGTAAGTTTGCTGCAACATTAGTACTGGCGCAAAATCCATACAGATATCCTGTGGTCACTTGCAAATGCAAACAAACCAAGTATTTTCTGTTCGAAAAAAGCACTTCTCAGTTTGAATTTGGTCTCCCCGAGTTTTGATTAATAACTCACTACTGATCAGCATAAGTCTAGTATTCACTCTCCTTTTCTCCTAGGCAGCCAAAAGAGGGATGGAATAGCCAGTCTTTTGCCCTTTTCTTTTTAATTAACAGAACTGCTAAAATGTACCTTTTCCATCAGTAATTGAATGGTTTGTTATCTGCAAAGACCCAAATGTTGAGTACCATTCCAAAGTGCAAGTATCATGAAATATTTGGTGCAAGTTGCAAAATTTCTTTTTCACCATTGTTGCTAACATTATAAGTATAAACATGTAGGAAACATAGTGTGTAATAGTCTCTTATCTCTGAACCAGGCAGTTCATGTTGCTGCTCAGTATGGCCAAACAGCTTTCTTGAATCATATTATTTCAAAATATGGTGTTGATTTTGATGCTCTAGACAGTGATGGAAGGAGCCCCTTGCATTGGTACGCCGAACTTTTTTTTTAGCCTGTGAATATTTTGATGAAAATAACAAAATTAAGTATTCTTTGGCTTCTCCTGGTGCAGACATCCATGTAAAATTTTTTAAGCACCTTTCTTTCAAACGCTAGGACTACTTGGAGTTATGATTTTGGATTTTCATTTCCAGGGCAGCCTATAAGGGATACACAGATACAGTTAGGCTATTGCTATTTAGAGATGCATATCAAGGCCACCAAGATAGCCATGGTATGCTCTGTCCTTTTTTCGGCTTTTTGGCAGTATATCTATTCAACAAGAAACAAAAATTATTTTTATCCATATAAGATTTGATCTAGACATCCATTATTATTTATGATCTAGTTATACCTTGTAGGATGCACCCCTTTACATTGGGCTGCAATAAGAGGTCACTTGGAGGTGTGTACTGTTCTTGTACATGCTGGTACCAAGAAAGAGCTGCTTTCTAAGGATGCTAGCGGTTTGACTCCTGCTCAGCTTGCAGCTGATAAAGGTCATCGCCATGTTGCAAACATTCTTGTATGTTCTCAGTCTTAATCGTTAACAAAAATCCCCTACAATATTCAGTAAATTTCATAAAGCTCCTAAGTCCTACCTGGTGACATTTGTGACAAAGAATGACCATCTTGCTTCATTTCTTTTACCACATTTTGCCACGTTTGTAATATGCTTTAACGAAAGACTGAGGTGGAGCTTGCTATATTGGCTGCAATAGAAGTATTTCATTATATTTATATTTAATGCTTAAAGGATATATGTAAATTATCAAGAGTAGTACTCTAGAACATTGCATCAGATAAGATTGGAGGATTTAAGAGTTTTGCAGTGACTATCCTTTTTACCCAGTTATGGTAATGCAACGAGCTTTTAGCAGAGTGCCCTTCATTGTTTTCTTACTTGTGCATAGCATTTAGAAAGTCTAGTTACACTAACTTATTCTTTCAAAGCTAAATATTTGGAAAGTGTGAAAATTGCATGCGAGCCAGTTTGTAGAAGTACTAATGCTGACCAGTACAATACAGTACTTGTGTGAAGAAAAACCTCAAATTGAACTACCCTTCCACAGCAAAAGAAGAAAATGACAGTCACAGGGAAAAAGGCAAGAATGAGTATAGTAAGCTAATTTACAATTTGTCTTGAGATTTACAAACATTGTGTTGGCTCTTTTTATTTCAGACAAATTCATTAAAAGAGAGCTGGGAAGTCAAGTACTTTGCTGGAAGATTTGGAATTGTTGGATATGCTCCTATCCTGTTAATTTTGATAGTTATACTCATTCTCCTTTTCATAAACAACGTTATATTTGGTATGTAAGATACTCTAGCTTTCCCGGATAAAAATTATGAACGGAATACATAATAGTTTGCCTGACCCTATGAAATATTAATGCCCTGAAATAGGAGAAATATTAGATGTGCTTTAATCATAGCAAGTTCCGCCCATGCGACACTGATATTAGTCAGAAGTCAACCATTTTTAAAAATAGCGAGATATAGTAAGGGGGAAATGAGATGGGGTGTCATTCTAAGGGAAAATGAGGTGGGAAGGGTCAAGAGGATATTTTTCATGCTTGTGGGGTCTCTTTTATCGCTTATCTTGTTTGACAGTAATATCATCATGCTTGACAGTTTGAATGAGTATACATAAACTTGTCGTTTATTACAAGCAGAATTCTGATGTTTGTCTCTAAAAGATTAATAGGCTTTTTTAACCTCCTACATAAAAAGAAGGAAGAAAAAGATATTCTGACTTTTGTACTTTCTTTTTAGCTCCTAAGTTTACAAAGATAAGTGCTGTTGCTGGGCTGTGGTCCTGGGTGGGTGTTTTTCTTGCATTTGCATCGATTTATATGTTCTACAAATGTAGCAGGTGACTTTCTACTTGAAAAATGATGTCCATTGCAATGGTATGTCTATGTAAAGCCTCAGTATTTGCTGGTTAACAGAAGAACTGATACTAGTACTTTTTGACCTACTTCCAGAAAAGATCCAGGTTTCATCCAACCAAATATTAGACGGCCCAATGATGCAAAGGTATGCAACGCACCATTTCTTTTCTGTTATGCTATTTCTGGTAACCTTGAAGGACACTTGTTTGCATGATACTCATTTTCTGGTTATTTGCTCTTTTATCCTGCTGGATCTTTTTGCACGCATCTAAAAAACGTTATTTTGATTGGTATTTGCAATTCTTCTATTTGTTATTATGGGTAGTGATCTTATTGATAGGATCCATTATTGGAGACTGATCTGAACAATTCCCCTATTTGGACTGGCAACTGGTCACAACTATGCCCTACTTGCAAGGTATTATCTTAGATTTTTTGTAAATATAGATATATATATTTTTATCATTGTTTTGTCATCTCTCTGCAGGAAATATTTCCTTCATATACAAGCCAAATTGGAAATTTTCTCGTTTTGGTAACTAGAATTATTGTTTTGCAATAGCTGTGGATTACCATAGTAACAAATTCAGAATTCTGGAATAGTTCGGCAAGGTCTAAAAATTGATTCGGATATAATACATAAATTCATGAAAAAAATTAGGAATAGTTTGTGACTTTTAGTAAAAATTTGTAGAAATGTCAATTAAAGCATTTTAAAAATGGGTGGGGATCCCTTGACAACTATTACTTTGAGAACCTTGACAACGGATTTTTAAATAATTTTTAAAAATTTTCAAAAATATAAAAAAATTTATAAACATATTCTTTAACTTATAGATCAATTGTGTTTCAAATTTCATATAATTTAAGTATTATTTGATACTCCATCAAAGACCATCAAAATTACATAATATTTACAACAATCCATATTTAATGGTCTTTGATGGAATATCAAATGACTCTTAAATTATATGAAATTTGAAACACAATCGATCTATAAGTTAAAAAATATATTTGTCAACTTTTTTCTATTTTTGAAAATTTTTAAAAATTATTTAAAAATTGGTTGTCAAGATAATAGTGTCAAGGGATTCCCTCCCTTTAAAAATATACAACAGTCCATAAAGTATTGTTTGATCTCTATATTTTCTTATTTAAGTTGTCTGTTCTAGAGTGTTTGAGTACATAGGTTTAACTACCAGAATATTTGTTTGTTTAAATTTAAAATAAGAAGAGAAAATGTAGCATGCAATCTTACCACGTAAGATCCAATTGATTTATTTATTCTTTTAGTAAATCTTACCATGTAAGATCTAATTTATTGCTTTAAATTTTTTAGCTCCTGAATAAGGCCAAATAAAGTGTACCCAAGTTATTAACTCAGTATAATCAGTCCTATGCAAAAGAGAGAGAACAAGGGCCGCTGTGACCAGCGACTAGCTGACTCGATTCTTGCTTACCATGGTAACCAAGTAAGGAGTTGAAAAAAAAAAGGATCACTGTGACCAGCTAGGTTGACCCCCCCCCCCCCCCCCCCACCCCAAAAACTCAGATGACCTGAGCTCTGTCAGAAGAGTGAAAAGGCATGCTTGGAAAAGTTCAAAACCAACATTCTCTCAGGAAAAAAATGCATTTTGGACAAATAATTGTGAATTACCAAATAAATAGTCTATTCATTCACCTTGGGGCATAATCTGAATCATTATGAAATCTTATTACTACATCAACAACTGGAGAAAACTTGAAAGTAATATTAATATGAAAAGACTATTTTGAAGTTTGAAGTTTGAACCATATCGGCTTTTATTCCTTGTTTTTTTTTTTTAATACTCATCACTGGCCTTTAAATGTAACAGCTCTTCTCTTCAATTTTTATTTTGTTTTATTAATATTTTTCCTCTATCAGATTATACGACCGATAAGGTCGAAGCACTGTCCAACCTGCAAACACTGTGTGGAACAGTTTGACCACCACTGCCCTTGGATCTCTAATTGTGTTGGGAAGGTAATAATTATCTTCAGCGATGATCTCTGGTTTCTTTTTTCATGTCCTTCTAGTTTTTTTTTGCACGTATTAGACTCTTTTCATGGAATTGCAGAGGAATAAAAGGGACTTCTTTGTATTTCTTTGTATGGGAACAACGACATTGTTGTTTGGTGCTGCTATGGGCATTCACCGTAAGTACTCTTAGTAACCTCTTGTTTCTTGACTAGTGCATTTCAATAATTATGCAATATGGTTTTCTTATTGCTTTTGTGCTTGTCTGAGCAACCTTTGCTTTTGGGGATTGATCAAAACTTTTTCTGTAGCAACAATTGTACGGAATGTTGTTCTGACTTCTGGGAGCTTTGTTATGCATGTTTAAAAGTTTATTTGTGATATGATGACAGGGGTTTGGACAGAACCAGTGGTGCTGGATCCAGCTGAGAAATGGATCAATTACATGGTGATGAGGCACACAGGAACTGTTTTATTTATTTTCTTCGATTTTTTCCTGCTAGCAGGAGCCCTTATTCTAACAGTGGTTCAGGCATACCAGGTTATAATATTTACTCACGTCTATGATTTTTAACAGATAGGAGGGGTTTGTTTTTGCAAATGACAACAAAGGTTTCTTGCTTTTGTTCAGCTGTATGTGTTGAGGACACTTTTGGAAACATGTCATTACCTTTGACACATACCGAACCAATGACCAATGAAAGACTGACACTACTGTCCAACAGATGTTGATGTAATATAGTGTATTATCACCTTCTCCATGCCCACCTCATGTTGTGCACCCGCATATGTGTCAACTACATTAGGCCTATGAAAATTTAACCAATCAATCTAAATTTGATACTCAGCCTCCCAAAGTGCACCTAAAAAAACCGGGTGTTCAATTTTACAAACTAGTACGAAACTTCTCTGCTGTCTATGACATCTTGCAAAATCAGTCAATAATTGTCTTGCTTGAAAGCAGCTTGTTGGCATTATGCAAATAACACATCCTGAAAGTATATCAATGGTAAAATTCAGTTCTTAAATAATGACAATTTTGTCCACAACTCAGATGTCTCCTTGATTTTTTTTTAGTATTGAACTAAACTTCAACCAAGTGAACTGGTGGTGTACATTACAATATCAAAAAAGAATGAAACTAAAATTATGTACTTGTTTGTCTTTGTTTTTAAATTTTAGGTAGCTAGAAACATTACAACAAATGAGATGGCAAATGCCAGACGGTATGATTATCTTCAAGGACCTGAGGGCCGTTTTAGGAATCCCTACAATCATGGGTGCCGCAGAAACTGTACTGATTTCTGGGTCCATGGCCATACCACGGATGATGAGATAGCATGGCCTTCCCTCAATCAGACTGTGCAGTTACAGTAATTGACACTTAAGGATTTCGACGATGATTTTCTGGTGAGATGCTTGGCATATTGCTTTATGCATTCTCTTTGAATTGCGATGTATTATTGCTTCATATCTTGTTGATTAATTATTTGGGATATGAAGTTTGTGGTCTTATGTACTTTTGGTTACATTTGCAATATGCTCTTTGTATTACTGGTGGCAATGATGATGATGAGAAGTAAATAGGGAACCAAAAGATGTGTTGTTGGGCTTGTACCTAATAGATATTGTACAGTTTTCACTTTTGAGAATGTGTAGTCTGATTAGATTGAATTCTGGGAGACCATTTTTGGTGCATTGCTGTGTAGTCTGATTAGCAAAGATCCGTATTCAGAATTTGGCTCATTTTGATGCAAGCAAGCAAAAATAAATGCAGTAGGAAGGACAATGCAAAAATATTTTGCTGTAATTCAATCCACAACACACAAGTTTTTTATTTTTCTGGGCAATGCAAGATTGTGCTATTTTTCCCTTTCTGACACGTAGAATCCCTTTACCTTTAACGGATGTAAAAATAGTACAGTGCAATTCATCGCCACCCGTAAGGCTTATATTCATATAACATTAACAAGTTCGTCATTAGAAAATTAGTCGATAAAATTTATTTTTTATAGATCTGAGTATAATAAAAATATATTTAAAAAATAGTCCATTATTTTATAATACAAATAATAAACTAAAATATTGATAATTTGATATTTTTACAAGATATCTTAATTTGTCTCACTAATACGGAATAAATAACGCATTGCTCGTACGACTCGTCAAATTCAATATAATTAGTCTCCAATATGATAATATATATACTGAACAACACGACAAAATTGAGCAGCAATAACAGAGAAATTAAAGAACACAAAAAGGGGCAAGTGACCCAAAAAACAGAAACTTGGGTGCTAGAAGTTAGATCATTATTGAAAAAAGAAAAGGTTTACTAATTACATGTTACTAAAATGATAAAAAATAACGCAGCAATAACTGCTTCAACTAGTTAATTTTCAAGTTTATAGTATCGCCATATCCTTGAATCAAATTTAAATTGTGTATGAGCTCATATCTAGCATTGTTTCCTTTTCTTTCTCATCTTTTTTTGGTGACGCATTTAACATTGTTTTTGCAAGAATATAAAATCTCCACAATCTCATGGCAACATTAAATACATAACATGAAAGTTGAGATGTTGATTTACATTTATGTGAGTGAAACATGACATAAAGAAAGAAATACAGTACAAATTCAACATGGTGTAGCTACGATCTAAGTATTTTTGTGAACTGTAGTTTGTTCACATCTTAGCGGCTTCGGATAGCCGCTCGTCTTCAAGAAGTTTGTATGGATCAATGTATGGAGGTGGTGAGATCGGTGTCTTGCTTGCGTCATGAATGAAGCTTGGACCAAAATACTACACAAATCAAGCATAAACATAGGCTCAGAAAATATTAGGCTGCTGATTGTTGACCCAAACAAAACCGCTTGATGTGAGGCAACCCAACCATGTCAATGTCAAAATAAAAGAAATGGGTTGATGGGTCAGTCTGGTTAACATAAGGGGGTATTACCGGATCAACGTGCTCAGTGCTATTTTTTTTTTTTACTTTTTGCAAACATAAAAAAATTCCCGAGCAGCTCATTGCACAGATCAATATGCAATGTGCATCGAGATCACTTCCCAGGTTCCAGATTTAGAGAACCTGGCATGTTGACTTGAAAATAGTCAAAACCTGAACCGAACATAACATAAGCAAATCCAGTGTAGACAAGCCCAACATAGTGAATGGGTCAGATCAAGTTCGAACTTGTTGACCCAATTGCTTGCTGGGTCAGGTCAAGTTGGGTACGACGCTATAACTTTAGGGGTACAAAATATTCGCCACAATGAACATACATACTGTCATCTTTAGCATAGTTTACGTGGACCTTCGATTCTTTTCAGACCATAGAATCGAACAAAATTTGTGCAAGAAAAAAAAATGAAAAGGATAAAAAGAGGCTTACAAAGCACAAAATTGCGAATAAGCCGAAAGTGAGGGTTATAAGAGGCCAAAATCCCAAAAAGAATGTGCTGCCAATTGACAATAGCAACTTTGCCCTTGGAACCAAACCCTGTCAAGTATCGACAAAAAATAATTTTTAATTAAATATCATTTATGAGTTGATTTATGCAATTAACTTAAACCAACATAAAGGAAACTTAAAATCTGGTAAAACGTATTCATTCAAAAAAGATCTGGTAAAAAGTACTGAGTCCACATAGGACAAAAGCTTGTATCAACCACAATCTGGTATACAGTAGCTGTTTCGTTTTTGTTATCAGTCATATCAGACATCTCACTACTAAATTACATTAACTATATATTAGTCTTTGCAGATACAATTATAATAATGCAAGCTAAAAACATATTAAAATTGCCCCTTAACTACCATGCAGGCTGTCTGTGTACATCTAACATTATGTACTGTACCAGCCAAAGCTGGCATCTTTTGAAAAAAATAAATAAAAAATTAAGCTGCTTGACCTTCAAAATTGTTACAGAATTGTATATTTCTAGTAGCTTAATTGCTCACAACTCACTTTGACTGCTAAGTGATGTTTAGTTGTACAATTGACCAGAACACCTTGTACTATTGTACAAGTTACAGAAACTGATAAGAATTCTCTAAATATCACTTTCATTTGCTACAACTGTCGTGTCTCAATTTTATTCTTATATAGTAATCACCTATACTACACTGTTCAATTCTCAAAAGGCTTATCAACTGAAATAAAGAAAATAAATCAGATAGCGACCCGTCGGTTGATGTACTGAATTTTGAATTAATTATTTTCTTATGTACTGAATTGTTAAGGGAACTTTGACAAAATATTTTCTTATGTACAAAGATCAAAATTAATTAGAATACTGTCACGTTGATCATAACCCACTTAATCAAACTTTCAGGGGCTTGAATCTTGTTTATTTTTGTGAGAGAATAGGCTTTCTAGCTTTCCTCATTAAATATAAGATTTCAAAGAAAATAAACCGCTCAGAAGTATACTGCTTAGTATTGTAATTTTGTAATATAAATTCTTCTTGTAATTTGGTTAATCTGCACATGGTCACTCCTACCAGTACCGAAGGTTTTTGCTCTTCCATTTCTTTGATCTCTGCTATGTCAACCTGTTAGACGGTAACCACTGGTAGCATACCAGTACTGGTTCATGAAGTTATGACTAACCAATACCGACATATATATAAAAACAAATTCTACTTGAAAATTCAAAATTATTGCATATACCTCAAGGCCCTCACTGTTCAATGCCATTGATCTCTTCCTCTGGTCTGATATACCCTTCTCGAATTCCAAGCCTGAGGTGGGTCCGGTAGACCCTGCTTTACTGTCAGTCCCTTCTTCGGCCTCGGCAATATCCTTCTCTAAAAGGGACCCCGGCGTCATCCCCCGCCTCTTCAACTCTTTCATAAACAGGGACTCCGGCGGTTCCTCCCCTTCAAAAATTTCAACATAAAAGATACCAAATTTTATTAGAAATATTACGATCACTCTTGAATTACTCGATAATTTGCTAAAAGACTAGAATTATATTATACAATCCAATTGCTATCCTATTCCTATCCATAACAATTTGGTATCTTTCCATTAAAAACATTATTTTGTTTTTCCCCACTAGCAACGAGAGGAATCAATTAGAAGAGCAAAACATCTACCATTTTTGTCCCCACCGAGGCGGCAGCTGACGTGGAAGGTAGGACCCACCGTACAGCGGTGGCGTGGGAAGCTCCGAAAGGTTGGCACCATGCCAGATCGAGCGAACTGCAGACATGCCATTGCTCTCTCTCTCTCTCTCTCCCCCCTTGTAAATTATATTTCTTTTATTCTTCTTCGCTCCTATTTCTTCTAGCTGCTAGTAGTAAGAGAGAAATGGAGGAATTCACATCCTCTGGGGTGCTCTACCTACACTGGGCAAAAATCCCCCCCTACAAAGCTTCCTGCGTGAATTTCGATGCTGCCCGCTACAGTATACGCGTGTAATTTCTGCCCACTTTATCCTCTGGAGTAGCTGCCCACTCCAGGAGATATGGACACTGAAATGGAGAAGGGTGGATGGGATCCGGTCACCGCTTCTTGCGGTAATCACACCGGATATACATTGAGGAATTTTCGAGAGTGTTTGTGCGGTGGGGTAATGCCGTAAACTTGGAGAAGATTTGGCGAGAAGCTCGTCACTGCTCCCGGAGTACAAAAGCTTGTAGATTAGACCCCACCAGTCAGTGTGTATAGTGGTTAGGAGTTAGTATGGTCCGGGTCTATATGGATTGTTGGGTCTGGTGAGTACGACTTGAAGCTCAATTAGTGATTTGGAGCGGTGCGTCGTGTTCTGACGAAAATTTTGGTCGTTTTTGCGGCTTTGAGAAATTAGCAAATGAAAAATCATTCATTCCAATACGAGCAAGCAAGGGGGCATTTAATTAATGATTAATGATTACTAAGATTTTGAGGGTCCAGAGTGGTTGGATCCGTGAACAATATGCAAAAGGTCTAAATTAACGATTTTGAATGTGGTATATGGACTATGGCATACACGAAGAAATAATATATTAAGAGGAGGAGCAATAGTTATACTCTTTAATTACATTTTTTTTTATTTATATTGCATTTTATATATATTTATATATTTTTTAAAACGTACTTATATTTAATATTAAAAGTGTTTATATTTAATATATAATATCAAAAGTGTTTATATTTTATGTTATTAAAATTAAAAGTTATGTAAATGTATTTTTATTTGTGTAATAAAGTTTCTAACTTGAATTTTTTTTATATTATTCGGGAATGAAAAAATGATAAGTATTTCTTATACTAACTGTAAACACTTATAAATACATATATAAACAAATTATATATTTAGTATAAATATTTTTGGTATGCGGATAAGGATGTAAAATATAAGGTGTTAGAATAATTTCTCTTAATGAATTCATTTAACTATCAAATAACTATCATCAAAATTTGTCGAAATCAAAATGTATCAAATTCAGTATATCTAACATTATTTTGTCATTGATCATATACCAATGGAAAAATATTTTTCAAAGTTAATTACATTGAAATTTATACATAGCTTATCTAATAGATGTTTCAATTGATTATAATGGTCGTCAAATAAATATAATATCTCTTCAATTAAAAAAAATCTACATTTGTAAAATTTATGAAACTAATTAAACTCTTTAATGAAATAGGTGAGTCATATTATATCCTCTTTAAGTCCAATGAGCATAGTAGAACTACATTCGGAACTCCATTTTTGTATTTCAATATCAT
This sequence comes from x Bolboschoenoplectus mariqueter, assembly GCA_037678475.1. Classification (NCBI taxonomy): domain Eukaryota; kingdom Viridiplantae; phylum Streptophyta; class Magnoliopsida; order Poales; family Cyperaceae; genus x Bolboschoenoplectus; species x Bolboschoenoplectus mariqueter. The sequence goes on along the minus strand of CM075266.1, from coordinate 2,912,434 downwards.
TTATTTAATTTGTTCTTTGTATTTATATTTTTTTTTACAACATCAGCTAGCTCAATTAAAAAATCCTTCAGTGAATTATTAAATATTCAAATTCAAGTTGCAATCAAGCATATCATAAAGAAACTCAAATATCATTTACTTAATTTGCTCTGTATTTTTGTTCTGAAGCGACATCCGTTCTCATTAAATCAATGATAAATAAAATCCACAAATTAATTATTAAAAAATTCTTCTATTATATAAATCATTGTGATTCTATAACAACTCGTTGTCATAGTATTATAATGGCAACACATACGGACTCCAAACTTCTATAAATTGTGAATTCTTACTAGTTTGTTCTAATTTGATTGCTCATTTATTCCTAAACTTCTATAGTTGTTCGGAACATGACTAGTTTGAAATTTAAACTCAGAATATTAAAACCATTTTATTTTGCATGGAACCTTAACGCAACTCAAAACAATATTACAAACTCTGATCTTATAATGTGCAAATTCATTGTAATGAAACAATTTTTCGATTTTAATAACTCAAAATTTAGGATTACAACATGTTTTGGTCAACTACTCAATTTTGTATGAATGAACACTAGGTCTTCTATAATGTATAAAATCTTTCCCAAGTGATATATATTTATGTCATTAATATGATTTCTTATTTACATCAAATTAATACGATTTTTATGTGAACAATTAAAATTCTATGTATTTTTTTTTCTATTTTGTTAATAAGAACGGAGTTCGCTACGCTAACATTTCAATCCAATTTTTATAGAAAACCATAATCTAATCAATGGATGCATTAATTTGGACTCAATTTAAGAACCCAAACAATTAATCAAAAATACACAAAGTACAGAATGCAAAGCTAGAGGCATTTCAACAAACAGGTGATGTGCACCATTCAACGAAATTATAAAAAGGCAAAAAATACATTATTAAAAGCGATAGAAGAAGCACCGTCACCAGTCTCTACTCAGCCTCCGATTGCTCCGCCACTGCCACCGCTGTCGTGGCCGCGTCACCGCCGGACTCGACGAGCGTCCAGTCGGGAGGTAGTGGTGGTAGAGGCGGGTACTTAGTAGGTCCACGGCGCTTGATGTCCCATGGCGCGGTCTTCTTGGGCCGGGTCTTGGCGTGGTGTGACGTGGCCTTCTTCCGAGGTCTAGAGGAGCACTCGATCGAGATAGGTGGAGACCTCAGGGAAAGAGAAGGTCTCGGTTTGGTGGCGACTGGGATGGGAATTGGGGATCCAGTTACGAGGCTTGTGAGAGAAGCCATTGGTGATGTCTGAGTGGATGTGAGGCGCTTCTCTTCTCTTCTCCTCTCCTCTCCTCTCCTCTCCTCTCCTGGTTTCGAATTAAGAGATAAGGAATTGGATGTATGTTGCTCTCCAGTTTGAACAGAACTGGAGATGTCAAAATTTCTCTGTACAATTTGAAATTGGGCTAGAATTGGGCCTCAATACTTTTCTTTTAGTAATAATGTAATGGAGAATATTTGGGCTGTCAATAAATTGGGTTAGAATTGGACTAAAATATAATCCAAATACGAATTTATTTAAATTTTACGGCGTGTTGGATCCATGTTAACAAATATTTAATTTTATTTACTACAACCTCACCACTGCTTTGGTCTGTGAAGTATTTATGGACATTCAATTTGCGCATGTCACACGATTTAATCACAGAGTTCCTGCAACACACAATCCGGATTAGACAAAAAAATGCTTTAATTGGCGTGTAAAATCGGAGAAAAATCGAAAGCTCTCATTATAGAATAAGGTATAGGGTTGATTGAATAATTTTTAAAGAGAAGTGATAATTACATCTCTTAATAATAATTTTTATTTATTTCAATGAAATCGGTGTTTCTTCGAGGACACTTTTTCAAAAAAAAAAAACTATAACCTTTATCTGTATTTTAAGTATATTTATAAATTTTTTCAGAAAGTATTTATATTTTAAGTTACTAATATTATAAAATATTATTGAACATAAATAATCAAATTTCATAAAATTTTAAGATATATAAATATTTGTAAAATGATCTCCCCTCAGTTAAAACTATTCAGATCTTTTTATACTTTTAATGGATCTCATGTGTTAAATCAAATGTACTTCTTTAGCTATTATAGGTTCACATGCTTGATTTTGCAAGTACCAAAGTTGTGAATGTAAACAAAATCTTATTTCCATCAACCCCCCCCCCCCCCCCCCCCCCCCCCCTCCGAGCAAAGACAAAACTATATGCTATATGTATTCGGTCAAAAGAAACATAGTAACAATAATTCATGAATAGTTATTTCAAACGAATAGATACAAATTAAATTGACTTCAAAATTATTTACAAATTCTATGAATTATCATAACTTTTCTTTCCTAAAACTCAGAACTTTAATATTTATACATGCGTTATAAAAAAAAAGAAATATTTTCAAATTATATCTGTATTACGTACGACAAAATCAAATTTCAAATCTCGTTGTTTATTTCCCAAAAAAATTATGTAACAATGAATCAGTAATGAGGAAAACAGAACCGCAAACTTAGTACAGTGATGATATACCTCCTCTCTTTATAAAGAAATATATGTTTAAATCTCATAAACAAATATTTCAAAATAAATAAATATCGAAACTAACAACAACCCTTATTTTCAAAAAAATGTAACGAGGAAAATGACACACTTAAGCAACACAAAATTAGCACCTTAGCTGCAACAAAAGATCCATGGTACGGTAGACAATTAAAATAAATAAATCAACCCAATTGTACAACGATTTATTACACCAAATATTTTTTCCTGATGAGGCAAATCCTTGTTTTTGTAAAACCGGATGTCTCAGTAACTCGGTACCAGTTTTTTTACAAGCGATTAATGGTAGGTACCACATAACAAGACATGACTGCCGCTTGCTTGTTGCTTCTCCTTCTACAACTGGATTTGCTTGTAACAAGAGACAAAGAGAAAATTTTCATGAAAACCCATGTAAAAATATATAATCTCATGTACATACAATAAAAATAGAAATACTAATGTTATTATTATTACCTCATCATACGTGCATACCAATTTTACCAACAACGCTCAACTAGTTTCTAATTTTTTTTATTTTTCAAAGACACAAAAGTATTAAGAAAATAAAATAAAAAAAATTCAAGGAGGAAGGAGCACATTTAATATTTCGAGAAGTTGGAGGGTGTAAATGAAATTATGCCGAAGGAGAAATAGCCAAGAAAGAAAACGGTTGAAACGTAGTGTCATTCGTTTCAGGATTCGTTTCAGATTCCATTTGATTTTGATATGACCTTTCATAGAGAGTAAGTAGGAAGTAGTAGGAAGTAGTAGGAAGTAGTAGGTTGCATCTGGCTTTGGTACTTACGTGGCGTATTTTTTCTCCTTCAAAAAAAAGGTGCTGACGTGGCACATCTTTGAGGAGATTTTTTTACTTCGGAAAAAAAGAGAAAATTATAAAATAAAAAAATATTTCTGAGAAATTTAAAAACAGAAAAAATCACTCGGATAAAACTTTTCTGTATGAGATTGGTTTTTCGGATAAGACCACATTTTTTTTATTTTGTGAATTTTTTAATTTAATACATATTGATATAAATAAATAAAAATTAATGAAATTGATGAAAGATCATACTTTAAAAATGTGATCTTTTGAAAGGAAGTCGTTTTTTGAGAAAGTGTTTTTTTCTGAAAAAAAAAGTAATTTTCCGTAATACAGTTTTCTGTTTTAAAATTTCTCAAAAATATTTTTTTCTTTTATAATTTCTTTTTGTATATTTTTTTCCTACATAAAAAATCTCAATTGAGTGTTTGTATGTATCTGTGTGTGCAATTGGGATATTTCTCTGCAATTTTTCTCATATTTTTCCCCTGCAATTTTATGTTCTGTGCATATTTGCCAGTGACAGCTTTGTTGGTGAGTGACTGAGTATCATATCTTTAATGGATAAATGGATGAAGTCAAGATTTCCATAAAAGGATGAATGAAATCAAATTGGTTGAATTTTCTTCTTGGTAAAAGACAGATTTTTGGTTTCAGTTTCAGTATTTTGCCAGAAGATTGCGTAGCAATTTTGTAAAATTTAACATTGAATGGAGAAGTTGTGCCTTATTTCTTTTCAAAAACAGAAATTTGGAAAATATTTTTTTGTTTTTAAATCAAATTATTAGGAATGTTAAGAAAAATAATGTCCTATGTCCTAGTATATTACTGAAAGATGGAAATTCATTGATAATTATTATTAACTTGATAATCTTGACAATGAATTTTCAAATAAATTAAAAATTAAAAAATTATAGACATGTTATTCAACTTATAATTAAATTGATTGTGTTTCAAATTTCATATAATTTCAATGTTAATATGATATTCCATAAAAAACAATCAAAATTACATGCAATGTACAATAAACTAAATTTAATGATTTTTGATGGAATACCAAATGATTATTAAATTATATGAAAATTGAAACACAATCAACTTATAAGTTTAAAAAATATGTCTATAAATATTTTTCTATTTCTAATTTTTTAAATACAACAAATTTTCAAATCAATAGTTGCCAAGGTTTCCATCATTACAGAATAATGTTCTTAATATTTCTCTCATTTTCTAGCTTGCTCTGTCCGAAGAAATATGTGAGAAAAATGTTCTAAAACGTTAAATTTCTTTAGACAGTTCATATTTATTTGTTTTATTAAGAGTTAAGTTATATTTTTGTTGGACGATTTATACTTATTTGATAAAATGATTATACTGTTATTGAGATTTTTCTAAAATTAAATAAGATGAGTATAAGAGTAATTTTTTAATCTATAAACATTAGTGAAAACTTTCTTACTAATTAAGTGCGCAAGTCATACAAGCAAAGTAAATATTTCTAACATATTCTTGTTTCATGATCATATAGTCACAATTAATTACTATATTTTCAATCAAATAATGGTGATGTAGTAGAGCATTGTTGAAATTTTTCATTTTAGGTCTCCTTATCTTATTGAAAATATAAAGGGTCATAAATTATTTAGAAATGCAACCAAAATAAATTTGTGGAAAAAAAATTTCTTCAAAAGGAAAATTACAATGACAAAGAATGTTGTTGAAATCATCTCTCTCTAAGTTCCTAATTGAAAACAAGATATAATTTGATGCCAAATCAGAGCAATTTTATCCTATTGAAAATAACAATAATTTCATGCTGAATTAATTAATGTCACTGAAGTGGCAATTAAAGAAACAAGTATATATCAGACATCTATAAATAAATACTGAAAAATTCCTGTAATAATTCCCAGAGAACTCCCAAGTCAACAGTACCAGTACCAGTACCAGTACCAGTACCAGAAGCCTCAGTTGCTGGGCGGTGCACATTAATTTCAGCTCCATACACCAAACCAATACACAACAATTTCATCTGACATGAGCGAGTGGCATTTAGTGCAACATGGCAGATGCTACATTTTTCAGTATTTGAAGACAAATTTGTAGTTTTCATCAGCACCTTAGACCTTGGATCCAAATTATATATGAGCCATATATATAGAATAAGAAATTCGTGTTTCATTGAAATATTGCCTCCAAAATAGGTCCCTAGTATATGAAGAAAACCTAGCTCTACAACAAGCATTATATACAACTCTCTTCATACAAATTATATATATATATTTCTATTTCATCCAACAACAAAAGGTTAAAATATATCACGAAATGGAATCAAAACGCATCTCTCTCCCATATAGTACTCACTGGTTACAAAAATAAATATCGGATTCTAGTCTCAAATCTGGATACAACGAAACAAATTAGATGCGTGAGCACATCTCCTAGTACATACAAATCCGCAACCTAATAATAAAACCAAAAGGAGGGATCTTTTATATATACCGTCAGCAACAAACCCTAAAATTAAAAGGACCATCAAAATTACAAGCAGAGAAATTGGCTTTAGCTAGAATCAAAATTATGGGTTGATGATCACATCCCCACACTTGCATTTCCAGTTGAGAGGCTTGTAGTTTGTATTCTCATCTCTCCTTGAAAGGATCTCATGGAAGAAACCTCTGAATTTGTTTTGTGGAGCAATGGGGACTTGAACAGCTTCGCAGTGACCACAAGAGATGCATCTTGCTTCACACCTCGGCGGCCTCGACCCGATCAATGCCGCTCCTACCATTCTTTCTTCCTATATTTTGGTTTTTATTCGTTAAGGTTGCCACTAATTGGATCAGAGCTGATCAATTTATAACAAATTTAATTAGGATAAAAATGTTACCTTTGTGGGATCTTGTGAAATGGGTCTACCTGAAATTAAAGACAAGAGATTTATTTAGAGATTTTGGTTGGAGAAACATGAAAAAAAAAATTAACAGAACAGTGTAATATGTAATAAGCTATAACCAATTATTTATCAATTGGCTGGGATGGAGAGAAAATGCAAGTATGATCACAAAAAATAGATCTTATCTGAAAGGGATAAACACAAGAAACCAGCATATATATATAATACAAGTTAGAATGAGGTATACTAATTAAAAAGGTGTACACTGAGCTTTAAAAAAACAAGAGAAGGAAAACTTCTCACATGCATGTTTTATAATGAGACTATGAGAGTTATTTAAACCTTTCCCAGAAGAGACAAGAAAGCAAACCATATGTAAAGAAAGGAAGATGATTTAACTGATTAAGTACGTACCATTAACATAGAGGATGGAGAGAGAGGATGTGATGACTAGAAAGATTGAGAAGAGACGAAAGGAGAGACTTCTCCTTCTATGAGAGGAGGTGGTGGTGTGATAATGGAGGCAAACCATTTGAAGTTTGAAGTCGAAGTTAGCGTTTGATGTGAATGGTGATGAATAAATGAGACTGAGAGACTTTGAGTGATGGTCATTGACGGAGATTTTATAAGAGTTTATTTATACGGCTTACAGAGATGTTGAGAGAGAGAGAGAGAGATCAGAGATGATGTTGATGTTTTTGAGAGGGGAATTGATATTGTTCTCCAAACATTCTTCTAAAATTTCACCAAATGCATGCCATCGTTCTTTAGCATTCATTAGTTCATTTATTAATTATTATTATTATTATCATTATCATTTCTATTAATTTTCTTGCAGGGGTATTGTCAGTGAGCATTTTAATTTTAAAAGAAGAAGATACAATTTATTTCTTTTGGCTTTCTATTACTTTAAATAAACTTTTTAATTAGTGATCATGCTCGTATTAATTTGTTTATAATTTATTAATTATTAGTGTGCCCGAGTTTTGAGTTCAGATATAAGGTCCATTTTATCTAGTTTATTGGGTGAAAAAATTAATCTATCTTATATATTGAATAAAAAAGTTAAACATGTTACAGTGAATTCATAAATAAAGAATTATTCAGCTGATAATAACAAAAAAAAATTTCTATCTCATCCAAGAATTCAAGTAAAAAGATTGTATCATTAGTTTAGAAAGACAATTTTTAATATATATGGGAGTTCATTAAATAAAAGCTTATGTTGTACTTAACTTTAAAGTTCTCTTAAAATAGATATAATAAAATAAAGATAAATATATAAAAAATATTTTTCCTCTGTTACCAAAATTACGAGGTATATAATATAATTTGTTGGGTTAGTTTACCTTTCTTTGTCATATATGACTTATGAAATGATTTGTTTTTACTTAATTATATATTAAAATTCATAAATCTGATAAAAAAAAAATCTTTGCTCCATCTCTTCTCCTCCTTTTCTTTCTCTTCTTTTTTTTTGCAACAACTCAACTTCCATGTAGGAAAAAAACTTCTAAACACCAAATACAATTTGATAGTTCCCATTTCCCAACTTAGCAAAAAAAAAGAAAGAAAAAATTGGGAGATCCGAATCATTTCTTGGTCTGGTGTAAGAGGATGATTGGTATTTAGTGGTGAACAGATGGAAAAAGATGCAACAAGGCCGAATTTTTTTTAACTAAGAAATTCATTATTAAAAATTAAATATATAGGAAAATAGGAATGTAATTTTGACATTTGGGAAGAACGGGGTAGAAATAACCGTCCAATTGTGGGGTGGACGGGCCTCAAAGCCACGTCCTTGGAGAAGCCCAACGGAAGTAAAATGCCAGTGGACGAGGCTCTGAAGCTCGTCCCAGCGCTTGGGCCGCGGAAAGGAGCCGCGTCCGAACTGGGCTGAACCGTCCCAGCCCGTGACTACTCCCGTGACGCGTCGGAATCAGTGCAGGCCAGGCCAACGTGGTGAGGCGCCCAAGAGCCCGTGAGTGGGGGCGGTGTAAAGAAGCTCGTCCCAAGAAAACCCGTGACTTGGGGCGGTGGGGGATACCCCGTCCCCTGGGCCTTTTTCTCCCCCCACCCCGAAGCCCAGTCACCCTCCCCCACACTCCCTCCCCCACAGCCCACCCTTCTTCCTCCACCAGCCATCCTTCTTCCTTCTGCCTCCAAGGTGGCAACACTATCGGCACCTCGTCGAGCCGCCGTCGATCACTCTCGGCCACCTCTCTGTCTTCCCTCTGACATTACCAGGTAAATTATAATTTAGTAGAAATAATTAAAGTATGATTTATAGAATTTGTGATTTAGTACAAATTAATTTTTTTGTTGCATAAACAATTAGCAATAAATTTAGTTAAAAAATTAGTACAAAATATTTTTTTTGTGGATCAACGTCATATTTAGAGAAATAGCTAATTTAATATTTTTATTTAGTTTATGTTGCACATTTAAGAATATTTAGAAATTTATAATAAATTATGCATGCTTAATAAATATTCATAAAATATAAAATAATGAAAGTTCTTAATATTGGAAAAATAGAATTTTCAAAGTTTAGAAATTAATAATATATATTATTATTATTTTCTGAAAATTTCAAAATATAGATAGAATGACAAATCTATTCAATTTTTTTTATTTAGTTCGGGGAAAAAATATTTATATTACAATTTAATGATGAACTAAAAATATATTCACATTGTATATTTGTTTTAATGATGAACGAATCGGAATTATTGGTATCAAGTATTAATATTATATAATTATATGATAGATTTTTTGGATTGTTTACAATTTGTTTAATGTATGAACATATTGGACATTTAGGAATATTTTCAATGTCTTTATAAATTATGCATGCTTATTATGTCATAATAAAATATACAAAAATGAAACTTTTTAAAATCGGAAAACATAACATTTTTAAATTTTAGAAATTAAGAATATATACCATTACTATTAGTATTATTTTGTGATATCGACACTTTGGATAAATTGTGAATTATTTTTATGATATATACTTATTTTGGCGTATATGTGAGTTTAATTTTCATTAATTGTTTTAATATATCAATTATTACTTATTATACTTTTGCTTGAAAGAGATTACCGTAATTATTTATATAAAGATTAATTAGTTAGAATTTTATAAATTTCATTTGCTGTATATTTTTGTAGAGATTATAGAATTTTGTATATTTTATCTGAATTTTCTGTATGTCTTGTGTAAGTTTGTAACTAAAATAGATAAGTAATGTCGAATTTTAAATTATTTAGAAAATTAAAACAATGGCGAACATACAAGAAGTCGGTAGTAGCAGCAGTGCCCAATCTCAGCGGGAGGTTGATACTATCGAAGTTAATGAGGCCCTTAGACGACCTCTCACTGTCTTACTGGCCATGCCTATGTGCAATCATAGAATATTTGACATACACGAGAAGGTGAGTCGAAAATATATCATATGTTTTTATTCGATAAAATACCATAGTTGAGTGATATAATTGTTGTTTTATAGTTTAAATTTTATTTAATTTATTTTTAGCCCGAAGCAGTTTTAAACTCACGTGCACACCGTCCTCACATTCCTTATCATGAGCGTTGTGAGCCGGCACTTAGGAAGTTAGGGATGTATCAGATTGACCAGTTGTCTCAGATGCAGGTTGATCCGAGATTAGTCACCGCACTTGCAGAGCGGTGGCGCCCAGAGACGCACACTTTTCACTTACCGGTCGGTGAAGTTACCATTACACTACAAGATGACAGTTGCTTATGGGGTTTGCCGATATGCGGTCTCCCTCTGACTGGACATAGTGAACTGGGGAACATGCAGTTGGTGGATGACTGTCTCGGATATGTCCCGTTACAAGCATGGAAGAAAAAGAAGAGAAAAAGTGGAGACGATGCAGAGGGGACTGTATCTTACTCGAAATATCAAATTAACTTGAGATGGTTGAGAGAGACATTTGGTCAAATGCCTGATAACCCAACCCAGGAGCAGGTGGATAGGTACACTCGAGCATTTTTACTTGATTTATTCGGATCGACATTTTTTCCCGACTCGTCTGGGGATAGTGTACCGGTGATGTATTTGCAGTTTCTGACCGATTTGCAGAATCCACCGACCTACAATTGGGGTGCAGGTATTTGAATATGTACTTATATGAAAATTAATAATTTTTTGTAGTTAATTTTTGTATTTATTAAATAAAATTATTATTGTGTAGGTGTACTAGCTGTTATGTACCGATATCTTTGTACGGCCTCGTTATCGCGGACGAAAACAATCGGTGGGCCAGTTTTACTGCTCTAACCACCCAAATTTAGGATTATGAAACACATGCTTAATGCCTGCATGACGATCAGAAATAACACATAGTCGTCTATCTCCGACAACCTCACGTCACAACCATCTCATAAACCATCCCCAATTGTCACCATTTTCTTTTTCAACGAGTCCGAATGCAAGTGGCAACAGATGATTTTCAGCATCATAAGCGACAACTACCAGTAACATTCCACTGTACAGTCCGTGTAGAAAAGAAGCATCTATACTTATAACAGGACGTAAGAATCGAAATGCTTCAATACACGGGCCAAATGCCCAAGCACATCGTGTGAATTGACGCACAGCAGGATCTGCCGTGGGATTAGATTGTAACTCTGTTTTAGTACTCGGATTAGACGTATGTATAGCATTAAATAATCGAGGTAAAAATGCATACGAGCCATTCCATGACTCGAATAACTGTGCCATCGCGAGCTCTCTTGCTCGCCACAACTTGTTATACTTGGGATTTATTCCTGGGAATACTTTTCTTACCAATCCACGGACAGTTTTAACTAACATTCCTAAATCATCTTTCAATTCGTCTTTAATAATGTCAGCTATCATCCGAGATGTGAGCTGAGCATAGTCAACTCTAGCGGCTGTAGTGGTACAAGAGTGTAAAAATCGACATGTTTTAATAGCCCATGCATCACCCACTTTTGTTGGTGTTGCATATAAACTCCAGTTACAATTTAAATATTTACATTTCACTTTATATTTTTTCGTGCTACTATCAGTTACGACTATTTCCCTATTTTTTTCAATATGAAATCTTTGGACTGCAAGGATAAGGTGTTGTTTTAAGAGAAATATTTTTTTCTCCACGAGGGGACCTTCCAATCGTGCACATGCACCGATGAAATCAACATCGGCACGTGCAAAACCTGACACATTATTTTACCATACTAACTGAATGTTCTATATCTCTATTAATAAATGGGTTGTTCTCTTTTCTACGTTGTAATAAATACATATCTGCACGTACCTCCTCCTCATCGTCATCGTCATTCTCATCATCAGAATCAGACTCTTCATGCACATCGGACCCAATCTGATAATCGGAATCATCATCAGAATCTTTTTCGTCTTCTTCTTCTTCCTCGAGCTCTATAGACGAATTAACATTCGTTATGGTGGATGAAGGTCCGGCATGATCAAAGGAGCTACTAACAAGTAAATTATTCGAAAATGGTTCCTCATTCCAAAAGTTCAACACAGATTTCAGATTTATGTACAGTTCAATCATTGCCATTTGGGAAGTTACTAATTCATAAAAGGTTTTCCATGATGTCTCATCATTAACTAATAGTATGGTGAACCACCAACATCCACTTGCTTCGCTATTTATTTTATCATAAATCTCGAGAGAGTACTGCCTCTTCGATACCCGTAATCCGGTATATATTTCATTCAATATATTTTCAAAGGTAGTAGATTCATTGACAGAGAATGTTAATTGGGGAGCGATGGTGTACTCGGCTCCGAATCGGCCATAAAATATCTCACCCCCAAAATAAACACTTACAAGTGACATTTTTAATTTATCTGCAAATTTTTACACAAATTACTTTTTCTGTATGTATAAAAGTATATATTATATATAAAATACATTTTCAAAATGAAAATATAAGGCAAATAATTAAAATACAAAAAAAACTAACCGATTAATAAGATCCTGTTTACCAACAGATTCAGCTCATTTCCGATAATGCTACAATAGAATTTTTTAATGTCACCAAAAAAATTTTGTGTATAGGTCGCTGCGTTTCTTTGAGTATTTATATTGGTTCTGAAAAGTAGGGGCGGACTGAGAAAATTCGTCCGAAATAATTAAACTCGAGTCGGAATTCGGTTTCGTAATCTGAAGGTGTGACGAAAAAATCAGGATAGTGGACGGTTAACAGTAACACGTCCCTGTGTTTAATTATTCTGGGACGAAAAAATCCGAACCTGGGACGAGTTGGGCCAGTAAATCAGCTGCATCGGACGGGCCGGTAAATCGCGGGCCAAATCGCGAGGATGGCCGAAACTCTGCTTGGGACTGGCTTTTGGAGCTGGGCCCAGGGACGAGAAATTGGAGCTTGGCTCAGGGACGCGAAATCTGCCAAAGCACTGGGCCGAATGTTTGGAGCCCAAGGACATGGCTTTGAGGCTCGTTCCAAGGACGTTGCTTTGAGGCCCGTCCACCCATCCACTCAACGCTACTGGACAGTTATTTCTACCTCATTCTTCCTAAATCTCAAAATTACCTTCCTATTTTCCTATATATTTAATTTTGAATAATGATTTTCTTAGTTAAAAAAAATACGGTCAACAAGGTACCCGTGGGAAAAAAAAATTGTACGAATAGTCCAGGCATTGAATGCTCTCATACCCATAAAACACCGCCTTGCTCTGTCTCTCTCTGTCTTGGCCTTTTCTCCTCCTCTCAGTACCTGAGCAAGAAGGAGGTAGAGAGAGAGAGAGAGAGACAGAGATTGAGAAAGAGACAGAGAGATTGAGAGAGAGAGGACATAACAGTTGGATCAGAGATTGAGAAAGAGACAGAGAGATTGAGAGAGAGAGGACATAACAGTTGGATCAGAGATTACGAGAAAAAAAAGGAAAGGAGGCAAAAAAAAAAAAATTCATTTTTACATAGACACCTAAACTAAGCACCAAAATTTGCAAAATTGAAGTGTCTTGTACATAACATCATCACTTTATCTTATCAGCCCGTATTTTTTCACAAATTGGTGAAACAAAGTTTTCCTCGCTGTTGAGTGGTGACATTGTTTTCTCAACCATTTCCTTTTCTTTTGAGCAAGAAATTGAAAAGTTTTAGGTTCAGTTTATTATTTAGTTATTAGTACTAACTCTCATATTATGTTTTTAGAGGAAAGAGATCTAATGTTAATGGTTATTAGAGCCAAATGGTGTCAATTTTATTATTTATATTTAAGCCTATAAAGTTAAACTGTCAAATGTATATTATATTATATTATCTCGATAGTATATATATACAAAATTATAAGATTTTAATTTTATTTCGATAGTTATTTTAAGAGGATATTAAATCATCAAAATTTGAATCGTTGATTTTATCATCTTTTGATGCATAAATGTAAAACTTTATATACATATATTATATAAAATATATAATGTATCTCATTAATATATTTTTAAAAGTTCAAAAAAAATATTACAATGTATTCAAGTTTTGATCAGCAACTAGATGATTTATAAAGTTTACCCAACTTGATACAATGTAAATGATGAAAAACATCCGCAATGTTATTTTTAATATTTGATAAATTTTGGAGTAAGTTGTTAATTTTGTCAAAATAAGTCAATTTTCAATATATTTTTACCCTTCAATTAATCCCAAAAATCTATAGCAATTGAATCAGCCAAAAGCTAATTGCTTGATATAATCAAATTAATTCATAATGGATCCAAAACCACAAAAAGAAAAAGAAAATGGACCAAACTGAATATATACATTGCAAAATAGTTTTTCTTTTGGTTTGTTTCTTTGAGGAGAACAGTAGTTTGAGGAGCCCAAATTTCCAATTTCCTTCTTGTATTTTGTATCTTGTTTTGGAATATTGTCTATTGATGAATACATCTCATGCACAGTGGTACAATTATAAAAAAAAATGTTTATAGTTGCATCAATTTAAAACACAATATATATATATATATATATATATATATATATATATATATATATATATATATATATATATATATATATATATATATATATCAATATATTCCAATAGAACAATTCTAAAATAAGTCATTCCAAAAATTAAAAAAACATCATGACATTGAGGCCAAAGAAACAGAGAGATGTCAAAAGGAGAGATGAAAAAGGGGGAAAATGGCTGAAAGCATAGGTGGGCCCCAGAGAACAATTAATAGTGGGGTTCAAGCTTTGTTGGATCTAATTAAATAAACACAAAACTATGAATTTGCAAAAGCATGTAATATTTGACATCTGTTTGTTGACTTTCTAATCAAATTTTCTGTTAAGATATTTGTAATTAAGTGATCCTTGGTCAAAAAATTTCCCAAATTCTCTGTGTCTCAGCATGCATTGCATGTGGTCACTATAGCCACCTTATAATTTTGACCTAACACTGCACCACATTTGAGTAACTCTATTTACAAATTATTTTTGAGCAAGGTTTATGATTGAATTTCTTTCAAAACCTGATATTAAATTACAGATAAATTATCTTTGTATTTCAAATTTTATATTATTTATCTGTACTTTAAGAATATTTATACTGAATAGATAATTTATTTATATCTGAATTTATAAGTGTTTATAATCAGTATAAAAAATATTTATCATTTTTTTTCTTTCTCAGATGATCATAGAAAATTTAAAATTAAATTCATGTAAAATATAATTAAAAAAATACAATCATCACTTCTCTTAAATTAAGTAAACAGTAAAACATCATGTTGGATATATAAAAACTAAAAAAAGGGATTCTAATTCTTCCCACAAAGAGACAGAGAGAGATCAGTAGTAACAAGAGAGATAGAGATATGGTGGTGAGAAAAATCAAATCCATTCCTGTTTGCTTGTTTGTTTGTTTGTTTGTTTTGCTTGTACTCGTTTTGATTCTGGTTTTCTGAGCAGTCCCATCTATACACGCTATTACCATATCATACCTCCTCATTTTTTTTCTTTCTTTCTTTCTTTCTTTCTCTCCATGTCTGGCTGGGAACTGTGCAACCGTGCAAGCATGGATCATGGATTGGATTCCCCTTTGTTAATTTCTCTCTTCTTTGTTCTTTTCTAGGGAATATATGATGAGATGAGATGAGATGAGATGAGAGAGTGAGATGGATTCAATTACAAATTTGGAAGAGCGGAATCTGAGTTGATTAACTGATTCTGATTCTAATTTTGTTTTGATTATGAGTCAAATCGAGTCCGATTTGAATCAGAAATTAATCGAACGAAACTAGTAATTGCGTGCACTACGTAAGGAGGAATGGATGAATTATAGATTTTTTTAAATTTATTTTACACAAATCTCGATGCTATCGGATGAATAATATATTATATTGTACGGTGCAGTGCGGTAAATGGTACGAATCTCAAATAGAGCGGTAAGTTTTACTCTTTAGAAATAATTCTTGACAATAGTAAAAAAAAATTATAATTCAGATATAATATGAATATAAATTCAGAAATATTTCATTATTTTACCATGCTTGTGAATGTTATAAAATTCTCATGAACTTTATATAGAGAATACAAAATTCTTGGGATCTATTACTTTTCTAAGAGATGGATTGCAATACTACAAAATTTTGATATCACAAAATGTCCTACATCTCATTTTTTTCATTTATATTTCAAATTTGAAATTTAAATGTCAAATCATAACCATCCATCTTCTTCATTTTCATGAAAAATGTATTTATATAAAATTTTATTTTATAGAATTTATTTTATACTTCACCAACCAAATCAAAACAAAAGCATCTAATTAACTATAATAGTTTAATTTTAATACATTCATTTTTCATTTACTCGATCTAATATCAAATGAACTTCAAAAATCATAAAAAAAAATGTGATGTGAATTGGATCAATTAGTAATTCAGTTCCAACATTTAAATTTCAAATTTTAAATCACAAATGACAAAAAAAAAACAAAAATTGTAGCATCTTGTGATACAAAAGTTCTTGTTGTATCTGAACCTTTCTGACATCCAATAGCATCCATTAATTACACCAATAGTTCTTATCAAATTTTGGTACGGAATTATTAAAGAACCATGATGCAAAGAAAACAAAATGCTTGAAATTTCATCCCTTATAAAAAATAGCTAGAAGGCCTTTTAAGATAGAAGAGATGGTATAAGAAATTTCATTTCATGTTGGCCCAAAGGGATATTAGATAATAGCATATTGTGATTTTCTTATCAGGCCTATTTCAGCCTATTATGCAAAAAATAAGACCTAATTTTTATTTATGGGGCCTCAATATGGCATGAGTTATTATGAAATTTTAATGATTTTATTATATAAATTTATTTTTTTTAGTATTGTCATTATTTAATTTAAATGAGTTATTATGTATATTAATAGTATTTAAGTTGAATAACAGAAGTACTATACAAAATAAAATCGTTAACATGTATAATAACTTATATAACGTGTATAATAAAGTCTGTATCGATAACGATATCAATAATGATATCGCCATAACATTTTCCTTAGATATAAGTCATAAGGAAAATGTTATGGCGATACATATAAGAACATTCTTAACCCGTTTGATCCATCTATATAAAAAGATAATAAAATACAATATCTACTGAAAGAAACCCCATGATTTAATCAATGATAAATCTAGTTTGAAAAAACTAGGCATGTTTGTTTGTTTGTTTGTTCATCTCTGTCTGGACAAATCTTTATCAGTAATCCTGCACATAAACTAATGTTCTATTTAGAAAGACAAAATGTAAGTACTTAATTGTATTTCTTGGAAATATAGTCTAGTACTAGTAAAGTACTTAACCATATTATATTTTGTTTGAAAGAAAAATAATTAAAAATAAAATTATTTTTTTCTCAGAAACAAAGTCATTATCACTTTTCACAAATGGTATATAGCTTTATTATCTAATTATCTCCTCCCAAATAAAATGTTAGAAGAAATAATTAGAGGGTCATATAGCTGCCAATCTTATATATACCGTACAGTACATGCATGTTTATTTGTTGGTTGGTTATTACTTAATATAGGTGATTATTAGTTTAATTAGAAATAAATTTTTTAAATAAGAACTTTCATTAGTTTCAATATTTTTTTTTCAAATGTTTTTTATAGAATTTTAAGATACGTTTCTTCTTAAAAAAATAAAGTCTATCATCATCTGTACTATATCTGTGGTTCAAATGTATTTTGGCCTTTAGCTTTTACTTTTTAAATTTTATTTCAAAATAACTGTGTATGATTTTATGATCCGTATTTGGTTTCATTAATTTTGAAATTCAATTCACAAAAAGTTCGAAAATTATAAAAACTGTATATATCAATACAAAAAATTTCTCCATGACAAATTATCTAAAATAACCCAACATTGCTACAATTCTTTTTTTTTTGTTTTTCAATTTGGTATGAATTTCTATTATTGTGAACTCCTAATTGAACTTCAATCTTTGCCAATTTGCCCAAACATTTAGCAAACATGCACAAACTACAATACAATACAATACAATACAATACAATACAATACAATACAATACAATACAATACAATACAATAGATGCACATTTCTTTCTTGTTACAAACCATACATGCACAAAGTTTTGATGGAAATAAATACAACGCGCAACGCATTAATCAAATTGCTAAAACATCCATCCCATGGGATGTTCCAACGATGTAAGCATGGTACGATCGAGGTGTCTCGTTGCTCTGTTTCCTCGCTACAAACCATACATCCCATGGTACGATCGAGGTCTCAGTCACATGCAACATAGCACAAAATAATACACAATCAATTCTTGTATCTTATCCAAACTTCTACGTGGCATGTAACCAACGGTGCGCCGACGACCTTTATATAGCTGTCTCCAATTCGGAAAACTGAAAGATGCATGAGACCCCATCTGACATGTGGGCCCTCTATGATCCATATGCATGCATGCATGAATTATGATACATGCATGAATCGATGAATCGATGAATCAAATAGTGACGAAGTTGCTGTCAATGAAACGTAGACAAGGACAAAGGAGCGAGCTCACTAGGATCTAGCTGTTTTTGGACCCTTTGTTATTTATTTATTATTTGCTCATCTAATAGTTATTGGTTTGTTGTTTCTGTGTGCATTTGTTTTTATCTATCTTTTCTTTGTTTCTTTTCTTTGTTTCTTGAAACAATTGTGTATGTACGAAAGAGTTGTCATAATTGTATATAAATTCTGCACTGTAATTTTGCATCTTGTAAACTTCTAAACGTAGATTTTATAGAAATATTCGAATTTTTCAAGACTTCGCTCTTCTCATCTTATGCATATATACGAGATAAAAGTGTTTATACTAATGTTGAAGCGTATTTATACTTACGCTTTGATGTGTTCATATTATTATTCAAATTTATTTATATTAATATTTAAATATATTTATATATGAGATAAAAAAATGTTTATATTAATATGTAAATGTGTTTTGTACGGAATAAGCACACCGTACTATAATGTTACGGCCATAACAGTCTGTTATGGATCACAACGGATTGCTACTGATCGTGATACATATTAGACTACATTATTAATTATGGACCACAACATTTATTATTAATATCTGAATCATGAGATGTAAAAATAAAATGTAAAAGACGGAGGATAATAATAATTTCTCTTGTATTATATCAGTTGGTTTTCTGGTCAAATTGAATTCTGACACAAGTACTATGTTGAGATAGTAACAGCATGCAAAACTAGTACAGAGATTGGTAACACAGTGCGTAGAATAAGTAAATTAACGACCCTTTACATGAAAATTAGATGATTTATACAACAGTGTAAAGAGTAATTAAGTTAATTTTCATGTATAGATCATATCAAATCTCAGCATAAA
This sequence comes from x Bolboschoenoplectus mariqueter, assembly GCA_037678475.1. NCBI lineage: Eukaryota > Viridiplantae > Streptophyta > Magnoliopsida > Poales > Cyperaceae > x Bolboschoenoplectus > x Bolboschoenoplectus mariqueter. Next base: position 2,893,209 of record CM075266.1, on the reverse strand, counting down.
TTCAAAATACTAATTTTTAATACAAGTATAATACTGTCAAAAGTTAAAACTGATTGCAAATCAGTGTTTCTACTTGGTACACTAGTTCATACTAAAGACTGCCGGTATCATTTCTACAAAAAAAAGCAAAAAATCCTCTCTTGTTTAACAATTCCAATCTATAAAAGGACCTCAATAAGACAACATCTTCAACCATTGATAGTTTGCCATCCTCTCTTTTTTACATGCGCTATTGTTCCAAAGTCTCAACCAAGAAAAAACAAAAACCTTCTTTGTGTGTTCTCTCTTCATATGGAACGCACCAGCATTTCAATAAGCCTTCTCTTCTTCTTTCTTGCTGGAGGTTTTAACCTGTCCAGTGTCTCGGCACGACCGGCCACTTTTCTTCAGGATTTCCGAATAACTTGGTCGGACAATCATATCAGGCAATTGGATGGCGGCAGGGCAATCCAACTCACTCTCGATCAGACGTCAGGTTGAGGTTTTCGCCTCGTACATTTCATCTTTGCTGTACAGAAAATTTTATTATGTGTTATATCAGGGTAGAATGCAAATAGTACAAAATATCAGAAATCTAGAATAGACCTGGTTGCATTTTTCAGAGTCAATTTACTTGCATATTAATACCAGAATACTAGCTGGTATTTTCAAAAGAATTTTCTTACCGGCATTGCTCAAAAATTGTATTTGATTGATTTTTCAATTAAGAAGATTGTACTAATTAACTCTGATGCTTAATTACATTCTTTCTATTTTTCAGTTAAATTCAGGGTGATAAAAAATGCAAATTTAAATCACTTTTATTTGCCAATTTTATGAATCCAGGATGTGGGTTTGCTTCCAAGAAGCAGTACTTGTTTGGCCATGTCAGCATGAAGGTCAAGCTCATTCCTGGTGACTCAGCAGGAACTGTAGCTGCCTTTTATGTACGAATTTCTGTTTCCCATTTTTAATTTTCAATATCATAACCCCAATCAAAATCTTCATTGCCCGTACCGATTTAACTGACAACGGTACGAACTTGAAACCTGAGAACAATACTGAACCCATGTTAGCAAAATGCCAAGAGAAAATTAGACGAATAATGTCCAGTTATACTAATTTTTTCCAGTCACACCACATTTCTACTCATCGATCATTACAACATGCAGATGAACTCAGATACTGATACTGTCAGAGACGAGCTAGATTTTGAGTTCTTAGGGAACCGTTCGGGACACCCGTACACAGTTCAGACGAATGTGTACGCTCACGGCAAAGGTGACCGGGAGCAGCGTGTCAATCTCTGGTTTGACCCCGCTGCCGAGTTCCACACCTACTCTATCCTCTGGAACCATTACCATGTTGTGTAAGTATTTGCCTCACCATCTTTTTACTTGCTAGACTAACACTTTTTTGTAAAAACCAATCAAGTAAAATTGAATAGATATCAGGTTAGTAAACCTTCTGTGTAATTCAATATGATGGGTTTGAATTATAATTTGATTCCATAATAATAAAGCTAATTGTATCAGAACCACAGATCTGCTACAGTGGTGATAGGTGTCGTTTCTCTACAGTGAGACGCAAATTCAAGTCTCATAAAAACTATTTGAAAAAAAAATGACGGAATCAATAGAAACCCTTATTTCAAAAAAAAAACAAAAAAAAAAGCTCATTGTATCTTAACTTTTGTGTGTGGCCCATTTTGACAAATATTGTCTAAATTGTACTGCTTTAACGGGTTGACCCAACTATGCCTGGATCCGGCCCATTAAAGCCCGTTTGTTTAAGTGTTATCCTATCCACAAAAGAAATATTCTCAAACCTTGCCTTAGTTCACAAACAGCATCTTTCAAATTCTAATTTAGAATATATACAACTACTAAATTTTCCATTAAGGGAAATGAAGTAACTAATACATTTTCTTCTGTAGTTTTTTTGTGGACAGTGTTCCAATACGGGTTTACAAAAACAACGAAGCCCGAGGCATCCCGTTTCCTAAGGCGCAACCAATGGGGGTGTACTCGACACTGTGGGAGGCCGACGACTGGGCCACACGCGGAGGCCTGGAGAAGATAGATTGGAACAAGGCTCCTTTCTTTGCCTTCTACAAAGATTTCGACATCGAAGGGTGCGATGTGCCAGGTCGAAGAACGTGCATTTTGAACCCTAACAACAATTGGTGGGAGGGTCCCGCTTTCCGCCAACTGAACCCTAGACAAGCCCGGATGTATAGGTGGGTCCGGACAAACCACATGATATATGACTACTGCACTGACAAGTCAAGATATCCGATCCCGCCGCGAGAATGTAGAGCGGGCTACTGATCTTTGATCTTACTATATTCCTCTTGCTCTTTTAAGTTAAAAGATAAATTTATGAAAATTGTGTAATTGTGTCATGTTTGTTTGTGCAATATTATTTTTCTTGAGTTTTTGGTGGCGTTTCATGTTAAAGTTTTCAACTTTTCATTATATTAATTATGTATTTATTTATGTATTGCATTCTCAACATATAAAAGCGTTATTGTGTTGTTATAAGTTGTGTGATAATAATAGATATTGCATTCCTTCAACATATAAAAGAAGTGTTATTGGGCCGTTAAATATTTCATAAAAAAAAATATTGCATATTTCCAACATATGAAAGGAAGCTTTATTGGGCCGTTTAAATAATGCAACTTTGCAAGGTATATATTGTATACTTCCAACATATGAAAATAATTTGTTATTGGGCCGTTAAAAATCTCTACTTAATTAGCTTACAATCATTGATGCGTTGATTTTAGTCAAATTACATTTATTTTATTTTTTTTGTGTGTGAGTCAAGCTTTTAATTTCGTCAAAAAAGTGCAAACAGTGATCACTTATTCATGAAATTAAATATTGAATAAATTAAAAAAATGTACTTTGGGACAATTTTATAGCCATTACTTTATTGGTGGGACCCACTCGCATTTGAATATAATTTATTCCACATGTAGCACACGCTTGAGCGATTGACTCACTTTTTAAATTTTAATTGTTGCTCCAATTCAATTTTCTTTCAAGCTGCATTTGCATCTCAAAACCAAAAAAAAAAAAAAGAAGAAGAAAAAATGTTTGCATGCAAAATAACATATCCAAGTTATTTTATTGCACTTTCATTTCTTTTTTTAAATTCTAGTGTGAATCATTTATATAACATTTTTTAGTCCAATATCATTTTTACACTAATTAATTCATCATTATACATTCTTACACCTTGTGAATATATTCTCTCTCCCTCTATATATATATATATATATAAGCATTTAATAATTAAGTTCCGATTGCACATCGGTTCGATAACTAAAAACTATTCATAAAATTGCGCAAATCCCAACTCGGAGAACATGCAGGAGCAACACTTTTTTCAACACTTTTTTTTTCTGTTAATTTCCTAAACAATGTTTGATTGGAGATTTTAATGGATTTGATGAAGGTTTGTTTTTTGGCATCCTCTTTTCTCTTTTGCATGTGAGCTGGCGCACGCATATGAGTGTGACTCTCGGTTAACGAGAAACCACCCCTAGAGGAGCTATAATAGAAGTTTTGCAATAGCCATATATTATATAAAAGTATATATATATATATATATATATATATATTAAAATGGATATCCATATTATTATTTATTATAAAAGTAGCTATATATATATATATATATATAGATATTAAAATCGATATTCATATTATTATTCGATTAAATAAATTATTATTTATATTAAATATTCATATTATTATTTGTATTAACAATTTTATTATATTATTTATCTATATAATATTTTTATTATTCAACTTAAGTGCGTTATTATTTATATTATTTATATTTGAGTTAAATAATAAAATATATAAAAAATAAGTTGTATAAATAAAATAGTTAATATGAATAATAATTCATGTAATATGAATAATAAAGTCGATATCGATTTTGGTATCTCTCAAACATTTTCCTTATATATAGGATAGTGATAATTGCATCCTTAATTGTATTCTTTATTTGAGTCCCTATTTATTGCCATTAAAATATATGACACATTTGTTGTCATGAATTTTAGAAGGTCCAATTAGATTTAAACGGTCCATATTTAGTTATAAAGGGTGTTTTTTATTTACATTTTAGTGGGCCCCACGTGTCATAGACCTAAAAAATTATGGCACACTTATGCCATAGAAAAAAAATATGGTAGCGGATGTGAATCTCACATCCCCTTATTTGCACCTTACATGTATTTATACTTCTTCCAAAAAATATTTTTATTTCTAATTATAAAATGTTTATATTTTACATTATTAAGATTAAAAATTATACAAGTTGTATTTATACTTATACAACATAATTTTTCACTTCAATTTTTTTATAACATTCTAGAAAAAAATGATAAATATTTTATATACTAATTATAAACACTTATAAATTTAGATATAAATAAATTATTTATTTAGTATAAATATTTTTAGTGTACAGATAAGGGTGCAAAATATGAAGTGTAAGGATAAGTTTTCTTATATATATATAGAGTAAAGCTAGCGTGAGCTTAAGCTCATCAAGCTCTTTGGTGAGCTTAACTCAAAAATCTATCGAATCGACTCCAAATAATAAATTTGAGTTGCTCAATAAATTTTTCATATTAAAATTTTCTAACTATTTTTTTCAGATTTTTTTTGAAAATGACTTATTCTCATATAAAAACATTCATTATTTTATTATTATTTTAGAATCATCTTCAAAAATTTGAAAAAAAAAATAGTTAGAAAAATCTAAAAATAGAAGATTTTCGTATCCCGTGAGATTTTGATATGAAATTTTTTTTGAGTTATTTGGATTTATCATTTGAGATTGTTTCGATTATTTTTTGAATTAAACTTATCAAAAAATTTGATGAGTTTAAACTTATACTAACTTTACTCTCTCTCTCGATATATAGGAGTATTTAAATTTTAAAGAGAAGGGATAGATTAGATACTTGTCTCTAACATTTTGTTTAAAGTGTCATGTTATCTCATTCCACATGGTTGTTTGTCAATTTGTGTATGTTATTACATTCTGTCTAATATATTATAAGAAATGATGTTTTAAGAAAATCTAAAATACAATACGTTACATATAATATGTGGATAAATCTTAATCTCAATTAATTAGTGTTAGATTTCAAACTAAATTTAACAAAAATACAATTAAATGAATCGAGTAGGGTCTGACCTTAGCCAATCCAATCCAAGATGGATAAAAAATTTAGATTTGTATTTGATCCATTTTGTTATCAAATAGATTCGAGCCACGTCGGATCGAATCAGCTCACTCGAATTGGATTAAAAATTAACATCCCAAAAATCATTAATATTATTTAAGCTTTTTGTTTGTTAATATTAAACTTTTCATACTTTTTGTTAAACAAAAATGAAAACTTAAATCTTTCAACTTTAAATATTTATAATATCTTCAACTAAAAAAAAAACCCATCAACGAAGCTTTACTCTATAGACATGAAATATTATAAAATATAATTCTAGAAAGCATATCTAGGAAAGAGTGCATTTGTAGGAACCACCACAACCGACTAAACTAGGAAATATATACACGTAGCTAGTAGGATTATAGGTTGTTGGTCTGAATATTTTTAAGAGTTAGAGTACACTCCATTATTATCATTTATTTATTCATTCATTATTTATTCATTAAAAATATATTATTATTAATTAATAAAATTTATTTATTTTTTTATATATTTTTTGTATATAAAATAATTAAATTTTGTTAATTAATAGTAATATATTTTTAATTAACAAGATACATAATTAATATTAATAAACAAATAATGTATGTGTTTAACTAATTGTACCTTAGCTAGTGACACAAATCCATTGGGAACATCTCCATCACACCATCATTTTTTTTGTTTTTGTGTTTATCCTCATTCTCATTTTATGAATAAATAATAATAATATTTTCAATTTTAAATATTTGATAATTATATGTCTATTTTTTAAATGCAGACGTTTATAATGTATATTCAATATTATGAAGTTCATAACTGGATGATTCTAAACGCAGATATTTACAGAAAATTTAACTCTTATGCGTCTGAACGCAGAATCTAAATACAAAATTTCTTGTGTTCACAAGTTTTCTGTGAATGCATGCGTTCAACGTTTTTCATCTCCGAATTTAACGATATTAAATATATATTGTAAAAATTCGCGTTTAAAAAATACGTCCAAAATTATAAAATATTTAATATGAAAAATGTCGATGTTACTTATTTATTGAATCATAATAGATAAGAAAAAAAAATTCATCAAACTACCAATTATCAAAACTAAAAGACTTCTCTTTTGCTATTTTCTCAGTGTTAACTTGCTAAAAGCTAAAGTAAACCTATTCACACATGTACACATATAGAATAATTTTTTTAATAGATATATATTTTTGTAAAATTAAATGGGGTCAATTAAGCTCTACGTGGCATTGTCATTGCCAGCTCCAAGCAAACTAAACTAATTCAATTTCATCCTTTTCTCAAAAAGAGAAAAAAAAAAACCAAAAAAAAGAAAGAAAAGAATGCATCTTTACTTTTCGAAAATTTTACTTCTTCCTTGAATTGGTTGTACCACAAAATAAGATAAGATTAAATGCACTATTGAAATCTCTCTTCAAAATCTAGTAGATAATGATAATAGTAAAACCCCATCCATTATTGCTCCTCCTCTTAACCCCACACATAACATGCACTAGGTCAAATTTCAGATGTTTGGTGCAAAATTGGACCCCCTTTTGAGCAAAGCTAGCTCAATCTCAGCTGTTTTGATTGTGACCCAATTCCAAGATTTAAATGCCTGGATTTTCTTCTTCTTCAAATGGTAAAGTTCACAACTTTTTTTTATTATTATTTTTTTTTTACAATTTGGAGGTTAGTTTGTGAAGGGATTCTTTTGGATCTAACTATTAATACAATAATTGTTATTTGAAACCAAGGTTGGATCTAATTATTTAATACAATAATTGTTGATGGAATATGAGAGGAAATTCAACTTTTATAGAAAGGGCAATAGATTATGGAATTTTGAATTATATTTGAATTAAGGAAATAATAGAACTTCATTGAGTCTATTTTGATAAGCTAACAATTTTTTTTAAATAAAATAAAATAAAATATATTTTTTAAAAATAATGATATACTTACTGTATATCATTAGACGTATAAGTAGTTTAATATTAAATTTTATATAATTTAAGTATTATTTAATGGTGTATGAATGACAGTTAATTTTGAACAGTTAAAATTTCAAATCGCACGGTGAAACACACACCGAGTCTCATATATATATATTTTTTTTCTATAAACAAAATACGTAGATTATATAAAACATACTTATAATATTCAATTTCAAATTTAAACTTTATTTTTAAAAATACTTTTAATATAATATAGTCAAAATAAATCACAACCAATTAATCCCTCCTAATTAGAAAAATACTATATTATTCTTATTCAAGGACTAATACAATACTATTCTTCAGAGAAAAAGAAAAAAATCACAGTTTCAAAATTTAACTCTTAAATCTGAAAAAAAAAAAATCTCAGTGATATATAGCAGGATTGAGACGTGTCAGAAAACCAATTTAATGTTGCATTTAGGTGGGGCCCACAAATCATGTTGGCCACGAGGAAACGAACTGGTTTTAGTCCCCTCATCTGCTCATAAAAAAAAAAATATTATTACATGCCACCAGGGCTTTAAATACACGAAATCTCTGAGCCGTTGAATCGGCGTCAAGATTCGCGCCGGAATTAAGGTGCTTTCGAAGGAATATTAATGGCGGGGTCCCATCGTAGCCAGTTTGTTTGTGCATTATTTGGTCGGAAATTTCGAGATCATGTTCGAATTTAGATGGAGAAGGCAGCATTCACTCAGTGAAATAGTAAAGATTCGAGTTTTAATTTGGGGCCAATTTGGATTGATTTCTCTGATTGAAGAGTTATTGTTTTTCTTTGTTTAAATTTTCTCTCTTTCGTTGGAGGAGACAGTTTTAGAGGTGACAGCTGTGTAGGTGCAGCTTCAACTTGTTTTTTTTTTTTTTTTTTTTGTGTGTGAAGGAGGAGGATCTAGTTTGCACCGAAAGTTCAATTCTTTAATTTAACGATATGGATATATGTTATAAATAAAATTTGTATTTTGAAAATTCAGTTTTTTTTGAAATAAAGATAAAAATTAAGTTATTTTTAAGTTTAAATATTCAGAGAGAATTACTTGATTTACAACTAATATTCTACGACAGTGTTATGTTGTATCTGTATGTATCAAGTATGCATACGTTAACTGAATGTATCATGTCATACATATACGTATAAAGATAAATATGTATTATGTTATGTTGTGTTTTTTTGTAAGAGTATTAAGAACGACTCTTATAACGGAACAACACGTGTTGTAGTTAATTTTTTTAATATTCAGATTTTAATTATTAATAATAGTCAAAATTCGAAAAAGAAACAATATTAGAAAAAAAAATTAGGAATATTTTCATAAAATGGAAGAAAATGTATTCAATATTAAAAAAATTAATATTTCAAGAGAGTTATCATTTCCATCGAAATATTTTTGAAAAGAAATAAGACGTGTCTAAACATGTCTATTTGTACTTAGACGTGTTTTGACGTGCTTACACACGGTGGCGGAGCTTTGCTCTGGTTATAGTGGGTCATAGCCCTTCTTTTCCATTCAAAATTTTATACAGAGACAATACATTTTTTTTTAAATCAGTTGTTATTTGGACCACAAAATGGCTCCTCAATTAGTTTTGCATCGTAATTTTTCTTCTTTGATTAATTTGAAAAGAAAAAAAAAACGTTACATAGTTCATTCATTCTTCAATGAACTATGTAACATTGTGTAGCATAAATTCATGCAAGGATATGATATGTGAGTATATATTATTATTATTATTATTATTATGTGTACATACATGCCAAGTTGCCAATAATAATAGATTAAAGGTTGCTGTTTGGAGGCTGTTGGAACTTGGATGTACCTCACTTGCCATGTGATGTTGTTGCCTTGTGGCATTGTTCATGAATTGAATTTCCCTTTTTTTTTAGTAATTTGATTTGAAATTTGTTTAATAAGATGGATGAGGATGGTAAGTTTTTTTTCATTGGTTTTTTTTTTAATAGATGTAGGTAAGAATTTTTTTTTGATTAATAAAATTTTTTTGAGATAAAAATCAGGGTCAAATTATTTAAATTTAAATATCTATAAAGTATTTTATTTAAATTTTGAATCTATAATTTTTTATATAAAGAATATTATTTTTACTATTAGATTAAAGATTGATTCTCTTTTTTGACTAATAAATTGATTTGAATTCTATTCAATAAGATAGATGAGGATGATAGGTTTCTTCATTGGTTTATTGGATAGAATATAGGTAAGAAATTTTTTTTTGTTAATTTATCAGTAATGATACGAACATAAATTATTTCATTTTATTGCCTGTAGTGTGGTTAATAAGTACAAAAATAATATATAATATTTTTTTATAATTTTGTTGTACTTAAAGAGTGACTTAAAGGAAGGATGGATAGGTACCAAAGTCAAAATTATTTATTTGTGATTTTTTAAGTGTTTGATATTTTTAACTTAAATTTGAATTAATTATATTTTACGCATCAATTAGGAGAAAATTAAAATATCAACAAATGTCAATATAAGATAACTGCTATGCACTCATTGAAAAATTATGAAACTTAATATTTTACAAGAGGTTACATATTTAAAATTCCGATTGAAAGATTTTTTTTGAATATTTAAAGCTGAAGGCTTCACTCTCATCTCAAAAAAAAAAAATTTAATACTTTTCAAACTCAACAAATTACAATTGAGGGGGCTCAAATGAATTGAAAAAATGAATGCCTAAAGGCTCAAATAAGGAAGTCTGGCTCTTCTGTAATATTCTACACGTAGAGTGAGCAGTTCAATCAATTAGGATCGCTGAGTATTGTTTATCAGATAAATTTAATAAAACGAATAATATTAAAATTCGTATTGAACGATTTAGATTTTGCTCACACCACTTGTATTACTACAAAGGATGTGAAGTTCAAATGATATATAAAAACCTTAACCACCTTTACAAAAGAATGTTCTTTTATTTTGTAATTATATTAACAAATTTCTTCAATCCATTACTTCTATTGAAATTCCACTGGTAGTGGTAGTGGAGTATAATTTCATAATTATTTTGAATTTTAAATATATGTTTGTAAGTTTTTTTTAAAGTATATAATTAGAGGTATTATTTTGAAAATATTTTTTGGCCAGAGGGCAAGTGCATCTTGACTCCATGTGGCTCCATCCGAATTCGTATTCTCTGCTATGTTGTATCGTATAATACAGCGTGTTATTTGTCCGATTGTGTTAAATTTCGTACAATGTAAATCTAAAAAAAAAAAATCTCTATAATTTATTTGTTCGTACGCTACACGGCTCAATATTGCACAGCAAAAGATCAGAACATTTTCATCCCTATTGTGATATCTATTTATAAATATTGTATAAACAAACAGTGCATAATATTACACTAACGAGAGAACATCACATTCAATTTAAAATTTCTTTCAAAATTCATTATAAATTCATAGTTAACAAGTAAAGAATTGACCATCAGTTTAGTAGCAAAAAAAAAAAAAAATCATACAACAAATCACAAATTTAAAATCCAACTGAAAATTTTAAAATATTCCAAACTAAAAAAACTTAACCATTCTTTTTATTTAAAAAACCAAACAAAATGCAATCATGATTTATTTCCGCCTAAAAAAGAGGCAAGCTATTGAGTCTTTCCCCTTTTGTTTTATTTATTTATTTATTTATTGTGGGGGGGGGGGGGGGGGGTATGTTTAAGTCATCAATTATCATATATGATTAGGTATGGCACCAGAGAGAAAAAAAAATGTGGTACTTAATTAAAAATAATTTCTGTATAGTTTATTATAGCTAACTTTCTTACATTAATATAATGAAACTTTTTAACTGTAGCATGCTTGCTTAGAGTCCAAGTTGGACCAGGACCATCCCCACGTGCATTGCACGTGACGTATACCAATATATTGTCAACTTGTCATGCCTCTTGTATATATATTATTAAATTGAACTAGGATATGTACAATTTGACTTGCTAGCTCTCTCTCTTTGTTTCATTTATGCTCATTTATTTTGCATTTTTTTTTCTTATTGTCAGAAATAAAATAAAATAATATAAAATAAAAATAAATATTAAATTATTTTAAAATATTGATGTTTGGTAATAGTAAAATAAATAAATGAAATAGTAAGGGTTAAAAAGTGTTAAAAATTATGAAATTTGATGATTTAATTTTACCTTTTCTTTTCTTCATAGATGTTTTAGTTTATTCTACCTAAAATCATCTCCGTTTGATACAATAAAGCGATTTAAAATATTTAAATCATCTCCATTCTGCTTACCAAACGGAGGTTCGCTCCATCGAGTTTTTTTTTCTCCAAATATGACTATGGTTATTACGGATTTAAATTTTAAATCAACATACAATAAACTATTGTATGAACCTTACGAGTTATTAGCATTCTTAATTTATTAGCAAAATGAATAATTTCTCTTAAAATGATAGATATTGCTAAACATGAGAGTTGAGCGGGCATGTCCAAACGTAATTATTATTCCAAATTTAAAAATTCAAAGAATAGAGAAAGAAAAAACATTATACAACTTTTATCTATCTTATACCTTCTAAATTTAAAGTGTTAAATTTCACATCCTCCTTCTAATTCATTCTCTTTCATATTATTTTCCTTCTCTCTTTTTTTTGAAACTTTGACAGTGACTGTCAATTATATATTATTTTCCTTTTCATTGTCTTTTTTTGAGAGCACATTTTTAGAGTTTGTTCTTCTGATGAGAAGAAAATGTGGAGAGATTTAAGGAAAGGGAGAAAAATGATAAGGGGTTCAATTTATTATCCTGAGAAAATAATTCTTAAAGAAATGAATAAAGAAGTTCTTTTCATTTTTCTCCTTAATTAAGAAGAAGAAAATGAGAAGAATATTATTAAATTTATTGTCCTCTAAACTAAAGAAATAATTGAATACTATTTTTTCTCTTCTATATCCGAAAGCAAGACTTTATATTAAAACTAAGAAACAAAATGATTTTTTTAGTATCTCACAGCATACAAGCATACAAGCTATTTTCGCTCTCTCGTTAGTTCCGATATTTATTTCTTTTCAAATATTTTCTGTGAAATTTGAATCTATATTTCTCCGTAAAGAAATGGGTCCTATCACTACTATGCTAAGCCTGCGGTTCTCAAAAACTTAGCATCTCACAACATAAAACTAGGGATGTCAATCTTTTATCTGAATCAAGGGGTCAATCCAATCTGATTCTGAAAAAAAATGAATTGGATATAGGTTTAGAATTTTTTATTTATCTTGAGTCGGGTCAGGTTGATTTGTTTAATTGTATTATTTTGATTCGCTTTGAAATTTAACATTAATTAAGACTTATACACTAATAAAGATCAATGATATATTAATTAAAATTAAGTTACTAAAATAGTTATTAAATGCTTATCTGAGTCGAGTCAGACTCGGTCAAAGAATTTCGATTCGAATCGAGTCGAGTTGAAAAAATAATAAAATAATACCGACGCGATTCATTAACATAAAACACACTAGCTAATTAGAACTAAACTAAAACCATTAAGCCATCTTTTTTTCTCTTTGAGATAAGGTTTCTGTTAACTCCAATATTTAATTTTTTTAAATAATTTTTACGGAATTTGAATTAATATTTTTCTATAGAAAGACGAGACATCATCCCCTGTTATTCACCCATTAAGCAATCTTAATTTATTATTATTGATAAAAAAAAAGAAACATTTTAAAGATATTTTTCATCTCCCCCAAACCGTGTATGTGCCCCCAGGTTCTTTTGTTTGTATCTCCATGTAGTTTGTATCTAATTATTCCTTCAAAAATGTAATTAAAAAAGTTATTCCTTAAATACACCTCTCTCAATCTCTCTCTCCACACACACACATCCCTTCTCCAAAAAGAAACCATCTTTGTGTCTCTGGAGCAAATCCCAAACTAACACAAAACCTTTCTAGTTTCTACCATCAAAATGGCTTGCTCTTATTCTCTCCCACATACCATCACATCCCCACATGAAACCTAGCTAGCTAGAAGCAAAGAACTTGGCTTTAATTTCTTGGGGTGTTGAATATAAAGCATGGATTTTGGTGGGTTGGTACTAACCATGGATAACTTCTTGACATCTTCTTCTTCTTCTTCCTCCTCCTCTTCACTAAGCACTAACAATGGCGCCTTTTCAGAACATAACAGAGGTCTATTTGGGTCTAGTTGCCTCAAGCATGCAAGGTCCAATGGTGATCTAGACACGGCTGATTTGGGATTTCAGAAAATGGCTAGGACAGAGATGAAAATGCGACATGAAGACTCAAACTCAAACTCCAAGTATTCGTCTTGTAATAAACCTGGTTCAGGATCCATGTTTCCTGGTGGGACCCAGATGCTCAGCTTCTCCTCTTCAGGGAAAGAGAGCTCCGCCTCGGTTCTCTTGGGCGATGTCGCATTGCCTTACAACCACCATTACCAACACCATTCAACTCAATCTTCTTCTCTTGAGCCTTCCTATTTCAGAAATGGAGGTAATAATGGCGGTTCTGTTTCCATTTTGTTTTTGTTTTTTTTTGGGTACTTTTTTTTTGTTACTGTATTATTGGGATTTCTTTTATTTCTTTAATGGAGTTCTCAAGTTCTCAACTTTACTTATTTGGGGACTTATTTTCTTTTTCTTTATGTAAGAAGGATAATTTTTCTAACATTATTACTACTGTTACAGTCTAATATTTTCCTAGTCTTGTTTGTATTTGTCAAGGAAAAAAAAGAATTAACAGAAACAAGGTCTTTCTCTTGGTACCGTTTTCTAATTTAATGTGGGATTTTAGGAGGTTCTCTATTTGATTATTTCTTTTTTTTTATTCTCATTCCCCCTCTAAATCTTTTATATATTATTACTTTGATACCAAGCTCCTGTCTCTTTGATTCCAGTAGTGATTGAAATAGAGACGTCTCTTTCATTACATTTTTAACATAGTTTTGTGGTCATGTCAATTGGAAAAGTGTGCAAGCTGTTTTCCAACTTTTTTTACAATTACAATGATGGTTTTTTTTTTTTTTACAAAGAAGAAGAAAAAAAGGTCGTACCAGTTGATTGGTAGAGAGGTCGTTTTCATGGCAACATTCTTTTTCTTATTTTTTGTTAAATTTTTTTCACTAATGTGGTTTGATGAGTCTTGTCAAGAGAAAAAGTGAGAAAAAAAGGCCCCTTCTTTTTCTTTTGTCCCCATAGTTATGGCTTCTTATTCTTAGAGATTATTATTTTTCCCTTTTTAAGGTAAAAAGTTAAAATAGAAATGTAAAAAAAGAGGCATCTTTCGGTGTGAAAAACTGCAGAGAATAATAAGAAACAGTGTTACTGATTGTTCTGTTTCCCATCCACCTTTATTGCACAGTTTATTCCCTTGAAACATCGCATGTTAATAAAAAGAGAAAATTTAACTGGTACACATCATCAACAAAATCACTTGCTACCATTGATTAAGCTTCCTTAATAACTGGTACAGCTGATAAAACCTGATCCAAGTTCCAAACTGAATACCCGGCTGATATTTATCCGACCCATGTATGTATTAACCTGAAACCAAATGACCCACTAGCAAAAATGGCCAGAACCGATATGTGTGCTGAATTGAGAAGAATCTGATCTGAATGATCTGGTAACAGAACTAAACCGAAACCTGATATTACGTAAAAAGCAGACCAAACATGTCTGTTTGCCATCCGTACCAGAAATACTCGATTAACTGATACTGGTATTCAGTTGTTTTTTCTAATACTTGTTTATATTTGATTTTAGAGCCGAGCACGAATAATGGAGTGATGTCTAGGATAAGGGGTCCCTTTACACCGTCTCAGTGGATGGAGTTGGAGCATCAAGCTTTAATCTACAAGTACATTGTCGCAAATGCCCCTGTACCAACTACCCTTCTCATCCCTATCCGGAGGAGCCTTGCCCCTGCTGCTTTCTCCCCCTTCTCTTCTTTCACTTCGAACCCTAGTAAGCTATGCTCTGCAGATAAAGAATCATGATACTTCCAGGCACCTTTTCAGTGCATTAATTGCGCTCATAAAAGACAACAAAAAGAAAATCTAGAAAACTTAGTTCAATTGGTATCCAAATACACATGGTCCGCTTACTCTGGTACGTACTGGTACTGGCATGCTTGCATCAGATCAGTTCATAAGAGTGGAAAAGCATCTAGGTCCTTGATTAAGAAAAAGAAAAAAGAGAAAAACAAAAGTTAAAAAATGGAAACTTTTCTGATAATATTTGTGCCAGTTCCAGCATCCTGATGCTGCCCGCAACCCATACTCCATTATTGTTTGATTTCAACAATTTTGTCGGGATGATTTATATCCTTTTTTCCTTATTGCAGTGGGATGGGGGTCTCTACACCTAGGCTATGCAGGGAGTACCGACCCTGAGCCCGGGAGGTGCCGTCGGACTGATGGGAAGAAGTGGCGGTGCTCCAGGGATGCAGTCCCTGACCAGAAGTACTGTGAGCGCCACATCAACCGAGGCCGCCACCGTTCAAGAAAGCATGTGGAAGGCCGGAATACCAATGCCGGCCAGGCCCCAACAAGACCTGCACCGGCCCCTGGCACCAATGGTGGGGGCTCAAGTGCTGCTGCCCATACTTCTTCTGGAGATCTGAATAGGTATGATTACAACTGTTTTACTTTTGTTCCCGATACCTTGCTACTATACTTTCATTTTAGGATGTGCTTTGCATAACATACCTTGATCAAGCCAATTAGGTAGCTCAATTGATGTATTGATTGATATTCATGTTTTTACAGTTTTAGGAATGTGAAATCTTGTCATGCAGCTAACAATAAACAAATAATTTATACTAATTGCACAACTGTCAGACACTGGAACCAAGATCTGAACAAAAATATTTTGTTGTGCTGGTACACAGATCATAACATATCAGTAACTAATATATGCTGTTTCCTCATGCTCATTTGGAAATGAGTTTATCAACAAGTGAATTATTTTTTCTCCTTTTGGCACAACTTTTTTTAAATATATACCTTAACGTTCTTTTTTGTTTCTTGCAGGAATTTGCGAAGTGAGCCAAGCACAACCGATACGCACGGATCTCAAAGTCTCTCTCTCCTAACTTCTTCAAACCAGAACACACTAGAAACTTCATTTTCCAACCGAAATAAACCCGAAAACCTGTTTGAAGCTACTAACAGGTGGACTCAGATTGAAGAGGCCCAATCCAATGCAACACAGCTATCTATAGCCATACCTGTCGCCCCCTCCGACTTCTCCTCTTCGTCTTCACCTACTCATGACAACCTAACCATAACACCACTCGCCTTATCTCATAACTTCAATGGCACCATACCGGTGTCATGGGAGACTTCCGTTGGCGGTCCATTAGGGGAGGTTTTAAACAATTCGAGTACTAATTACACGTTGACAGATCAACGGAACAATTGTATGTCTCTAAATTTATCAACTGACAGCTGGGATTTAAGCGCAAATTTGAATTCATCTCCGACAGGTGTACTTCAAAAGAACAACTTTGGGTCTGTGTCCAGTAGCAATGCGAGCAGCCCTAGGCCAGACAATGGGGTTATCTTTAGTGATCAATCAATCACATTACTTTAACAGATTCTAGAAGAAAAACTGTTATTAAGTTCTGTTTGCTATGATAACTAACCTGATGTGTGGACTGTGGAGAGTTCGTAGAGGTTTGGAAAAATACCCAACATCACCCCCCCCCCCCTACGCGCGCACTATGACATGTGCCCCTGCCACCTATGCAACTGGGTCCCAGTGTTGTGTGGGGAAAATGTGGTGACAAGGGAGTACCAAAGATTTTACTGAGTTTGTTGGTTAATATTTTTCTTTGAATTTTCTTGTTTTATGTGTTTTTTAAGTTAGGTTATGTAGTTTGTTGGTTGTTTTGTATTAGAAGGATTTCCTCTGAGGCCAAGGGTTTTGATATGTGGCCTTGGTTAATTACATGTATAAGTTTGGATTTAATTGTACTGTTAGAAATTATCTAATTTGCTCTGTAATGTGTTTGATCTTTACTTATGTTGGCAGATTTCTTTGGTTGAAGAGCATCTTATCCTACCCATTTGAGACAAAAAATAATAACTCTTGTATTTCAAGCACTTAATTTCTACTAATGTTATTTGATTCTGCCAAACAACAATAATTAAGAAAGAAAACACAATGACTTATATAAGTACATTGAATGCAGAAATTCGATAGCTAAAATGCATGCTTGTTGTAAATCATGACTCATGAATGAAAGAAAAAAAAGCATATCTTTCCTTCCAGTAGTAATTAAGAAGTCAGGTATCCAACTCTCTCTCTCTCTCTTCAATGCATGCATACTTGACGCTGCTGGGATCATTGCCTCTACAGGACCCTACAGTTGATGAGAGAGAGAGCTTGCCATCCACTGGAATGATTTTCAAAAGAGAGAGAGAGAGAGAGAGAGAGAGAGAGAGAGAGAGAGAGAGAGAAGGAGAAAGAGAGGTATTCTGGAATTTCAGAGAGCAATGAGTAGTGGTTCTAACTGTTTATTTATAGTTTATCGGTAGCTACTTTTTTCTGTTAATTTTAGACAGTGACTGTTGGAATTTGAAGCATGGAGTCAATTAGTGATGTGTTTCCAGGATGTTTGGATCATTCTCAAGAGAGTTTGGTTCGATCAACGTAAAATGAATTAGATTGATTTGGGTTTTGAAATAGTGAAACAGAGTCGATCGATCACAAACCATGATCATGTTTTCATGGTTCATGGCGCTTTCAGTCATGCTATTTAATGCATTGGTTCAGAGTATTTAATGTTTTGGTCAAATATTTAATGAATTCAATCAAATCTGAACGGGTGCGGGCAGCGAATCCGAGCAAGACCATCGGAATCGCCATGAGAGCGCTAGCCTAATACTGGTTCTTGCTCCAAACTGAGCTGCGCATGAGTAATGACCGGTTCACCATGACTCATGGAGCTAAACCAACTGAAACAGTTCTAAATTTGTTTGTCAGAATGTGTTCTTTTATCCAAACCTATCCATATTATATAATCAATCTACAACTCTCCTTCCTTATCACACTTTACACACATATATTGAAACTTTTAGATTGTAATTTCAGAGGGAGAAACACATTTTTTGCTTGATTTGAAGCAAGAGAATCGGTTTTTAATGCCCAATACTTGATTGCTTAAGAGAAATTGAGCTGTGAAGTTGCAAGACTCCCTATTTCTTAGTAACAGTTTGCATTCATAGAGTTTTTAACAAATTTGACAAGAAAAAACTGTACAAGAACTTCATAAAACATCAATTGTGAAAGAAACTACATAAAATTTTGGAAGACTGATTTTCGCGGTATAAGTTTATTCTTAATTTCTCATATTAATAATACCGGAATTTCAATCAATTTGTTTTCCTGGCTGACAAAATTGTGGGACAAAATTTTTGGATTTGTTTGTTGTTTATAGTTTTTTTCTCTACAACTAGTCCTAAGTCTACTTTAAACTTTTAGTAGATTTAAAAAATATATTGTAATAAATCTATCACAGTGATGATAGATCTCGATTTTTTACGTTGAAATATAAATTCAAATCTCTTAAAATACAATTAAAAAAATAAATATCAGAGTTAACGGAAACTCTTATTTTAAAAAATATATATATTATAATAAAAACCCAAAAAATATATCATATACCAAGAAATTAACTAACAATTGTTTCTCCACAAAATATATCTCCTTTAATTACTAACAATAAACCTTCCTCGAAAAAAAAATGACAATTTATTTCCTTTCACATTCCCCAAAAAACCACAATACAATCAATCCAAAAAGAAACAAAGTCTAACCCCATCAATCAACCTTAGTATAGGAGGAGATTCCCCTACCCACCAAAAAGTTTTCAAGTAGATGAGACACATATAATATATTCACATTTTAATTTGAACCCCAACTTGTTTAAACTTTAAAACATGCAATTAATTCCTCAAGTCAGGGAAGTACCAGCATAGCCAAAATTTCAAAAGAACAATGATATCTTGTTTTCACAGTATTGCATTTTTTCTTTCTCATGTTTGCAATGTATTTCTATTTTTAGGAGCAGCTTTAAAAAGACAACTGCTTGTGCTATCATGAGTAAACAGTAGGATTCTCTCTTTTTTATTTCTATCAGTGTTCTCTGTCTCACTGACTTGATAGAGAAAGCAGGAGTACCGGAGTGCTGTCTGGTGCAACTGTGTGGCACTGACAACAAGCTAATTCAAGTTTGTTTTTGCATTGCAATATTGCATATATGTTTTGTCTTTTTTTAACTAATTTTTGACCCTGTTTGACTAGGTTTTCTTTTCTTGTTACTATAGATATATAGTAGAAAGAATATGAATGATAAATCTAGTCACTAATTAATTGGATTTAACAACTAGATCTTTCACAGATATACAGAATACAAAGTTGCTCCAATACTCTAATTAAGTTATTGTTGAGTGATTTCTGTTCATGGTTATGTTATGTCACTGAGGTTTCAGAAACTAAATAATAAGAATATAAAAAGTAGTTTTTTTATATAGTTCATATTTTGAATGAATATTATTTTCTTAAAAAATAGATGCTAATATTAATATCAAACCAAACATTTCCTACTTACTCTTATTTGATTAGACGGTCAAAATCAATTAGTGAAATTGTGTAGAATATTCTTATTTTGGTACTAATAACGTTATTCACTTTAGACAATTTTGAATACAATGTTTGTTTTTTAGAACAGGAGAATAACAAAAACGAGGTAATAGTGATAAGGTATCAGAGCAATAAAAATTTAAACAATTAATTCGGACAATTTTTGTGTAAAGTATTTACAATTAACCACACAATTCATTCTCGCACATATGTATATGTAATATGGAATACATATCATCTATCACCTAATAGGATTTTCCTTCATTACGTTCCTACATAATTTTATTTGACATCATGTGTCCACATCCTATCCTATATAATTTTATTTGACATCCTATCCTATATAATTTTGTAGTTGTCAAAATATATTATTAAGATGCATTAGAGCTAAAAAATGGAATCTTAAAGTAGAAATTCTAAAATTATTTAAAAAAATGAAAAAAGTTCTATAATATATAGGTATCAATTGATAAAATTCATTAATTTCTATATATTTTAGTTTCTTAGTGGCCAGAACAATGAGAAGAGAACCATTAATATTTATGATCAAGCTCTATATAGTTCCATTTAGTACGGATATAACTTTTATGAAAAACACTTATCTCCATAGCAAATAAAGCCAAAGAGCATAAATTTGATATTAGTGGTTTGCAAAATAATAATTAGATTTATTATTCAGCTTAAAAACTCATTTCCTTTTAAAAAATTTGGACAATTGATCTTAATTATTCATTGGATCCAAAACTCAAATAATGTTTAAAGCTAACTTTTATAAGACCCTGATAATTAGTCACATAATTTTCCCCATTTCCATAATAGGAAAGTCAAAATAGAAATAGGCTGAAAGAATTCACTGCCGTCAGGGATGAAGCCCATTATGGATAATCCACTTGTGCACTTCATTCATCAGTTTTATAGGTTTTTTTTGTTGAGCCAACTTACGTATTTCGTCTGTTATGTATATGAAATTCTACGTCCCACTTGAAAAATAATAATAACTTCCTCTTCTTCAGACTTGTTTGCACTCCGCTACCTCATCACCGACGTTCCAGCACCTCCGTCCTGCCATTCCGCCACCTCATCACTGACATAAAACACCCTGTCATGTCTGCCGTTCTGCCACCTCATCACATTTGTTACGGCATCTCCACCCCAGGCGCAACGACATTTCAGCGTAATACGTGTTGGGATATTTCACCTATAGCTAATAATACCCTAAATTTACCGTGCAACCTTGTCAAGTAGTAATTGGGGTGTCGAATCCACAGGGACAAACTCGTAAAGTACCGATTCTTACTAGTTCACTAAGCTAAATGAATTAATTTTTGTTAGTTCTCTAAACTAAATCGGATGAAGACAAAACAAATAATAAAATCCTGAGATTTAATTCAATAACAAGAATTCTAGGGGCTTTGGCTTACTTTCCACTAGACTTTAATTTATTTGATTTGCGTATTTATATTTTCTAAACATGTGCGGGTTAATATATAGATTTTGGTTCTATTAATTAGTTGTAATTCACCGTTAGGTACCTCTCACAAGCAATTCAACATAACCAAAAATACCCGTCTAGACCTTTGGATTCACCGTTAGGTACCTCACCTCTAGCCTAGTTTTATTCTCTTGATCCGGGTTCAAGCAAGTGATTGATTAGTCATTTACTCAAAATCCTAAGTACACGTATTGCTAAAGTTGGTTAAACAAGTAATTCATGCATTTAACAATTCGCAAAAAAAAAAAATCACAATAATTAGTTAAAAACAACAAACCAAGTAAAATTAAAGCACTAGTTTCGAGTTTTACATGCCATCGCCCCTAGAGAGAGAATTAGCCTCTCATAGGGGCACACATCATCTCAAAAGAGTATCTAAAACGACAGATAAGAATTTAAAGGAGAGATAATAGAGAGATAAAACAAAGCAAGAGTAGTCTTCTTCTTCTTCTTCTTCAAGTCATGCGCTAGATCTCTTCAAGCAACCCAAAAATCCTTCGAATCTTGGTCCCAATGGTCCCAAATCAGTTCCTAGGTGTGGAGAGTCGTGGAGAGAGGTGAGGAGAGGTCTGGGGGCGGCTAGGGTTTCTTGGGAGTCGAGCCCAGGCCCTTTTATATCCCTTCCAAACGAACAGGCCTGTTCTGGGCTTTTCAGATTTGAAACATGGTCGATTTTGCGACCCGCAATAATTGTGCAAAACTCCACCAGCAAGTTTCCAGTGCTGTATTTGTGCTCTGCCTTACCTTCAACATTTCTCTCTTGCTCTCGAATGCTCCAAACTCCTGAAATTAAACCAGAACATAGCAATATCTCGAACTTGGTGCAAAATTTGACTAAATGATCTAAAAATTATGTAAAATGATATCGTTTTAGAGATCAAATCCTATCAAAAAGTGTATGCAATTAAGACTTATCAATACGCTTTATCACCAAGGCTCCACCTTGTCATGTTCGTCTTTCCATGACCTCATCATCAACGTTCGGCACCTCCGCCCCGGGCACAATGACATTTCATTGTAATACTCTTCATCGCTGTCGCTACCGCCACCTCTAACCTTGTGATCTCCCCTCTCCATGATGAAAAATTTTCCCCCACGAACGAAAATTATAATCACTTGTTACCTTATGATAATAACTTAAATCAGATAATTAAAGACTCGGAAAGTGCAAATTACAAAAAATAATAACGTACATTAATTCGTTTCAATGTTAAAACAAAAAAAATAGTCTTTACAATCAATCATCTCAGAGAATTCTTTTCTTGCTTTACTAACCCTATCAAAATTCTTTAATAATATAGAAAAAATGTCTTTACAATTACTTATCATTGTAGGAGGAAAACATATTGTTTCGAAAATCATCGAGAATGTTATCTTCATCAAGTAGGAGGTTGTATGCTAAGATAGGCCTGTAAAATCTCACTTTCTCCTATGAAATAATAAAAATTTCAGAAGTTATTATTATATAAATATCATATTATCATTATTAAACAAACAAGTTATTATTGTATAAAAATATAGTAATTATTGTAAGACATAAAAGTTATAATCACTTGATATATATAAATTATTATTACAACCACTTGGTTGTGTGTAATAATTACTTAAACAAATATAATAATAACTCGTTGCACATTAAACAAAAATTTTATACATGTTTGAAGTTAAACCCTTGTTCTTTTTTCATCAAGCAATGGATGTATTTCAGTAAGAAAAATCCACAGTCCAGACTTCCCTTCTGTCGTGGAATTAAGTCTGCCCATGTCAAATTCATCTCATTCCAGGAAACCTCCCTTGAAATTTAAAAATGAACAAGTGATTATCAAATTGTAAAAGATACAGTAAAAGAAATTGGATATTTTCAGAACAAATATGTTTACCAGTCCTAAATTTCAACCATTTCTTCAAGGTATGGACCTTCTTAATTGTGATTTCCTCAAATATGTGTTGGTTGGTGTGATCCAAAGGCAAAGAATTGTATGCTGTTAGAGTTCTGTTTTTCAGATCACAAGCCAACAGCCACCAATGGTTTTTTCCATTGAGAGAAAGAAACAAAAATTTGGTGTTGAAAAACTACTTGCAATATAAATTGGGCAACACCCTATATAACTTCGAATGCAAATACTTCTCAAATTGAGCCTACATTTCAAAAATAAAATTAAAAGATGCTTGCATGGAAAAAAAATATTGTACACATATTTAAAAAAATACAGATTATTTTACCACAATTTCTGATGACTGGAAAAATCATGGATTTCGTACAAGTGTCTTCCTTTGAATTATGAATAACACACTCTTTATAACCTGTATCAGAAAAGAAAACAAATAAAGTTACAGTAAAAAGAAATAACAAGAAATTTAATTGTAGTGTACATTATTTGGAAATTTGATTATTCTTATATGTGATGATATTTCGTTGCCCCATCACTAGATCAAAAAAATCTTGATTACTGATACCAGCAAAATATGAATAAAATGCAAATTCACCAGGATTGTTTTCATTTTTGTACTTATTTGACCGATTGTCAACCACTTTTTTGCGGCTGACATATGATCGGAATGGATACTTCTCCTTCCGAGGTTTTTTCTCGGGTATCTTGGTCACGAATGGATCTGAGAAAAAAACATATGATTTGCTGACAAATGGCAGAAAATCATATTCAAAGTCAAATTCAATTAACAAATTATCATCTAGCTGTAAGGCTTAAATAAAAAGAATATACATTTAGTAGGAAATTCTCAATATTATTTAACTACTTGGTAAATTTCAAATATAATTACGTTCTTCAGTTATCTCCATCATCTTATTCTCTCAATTATACCTTCATATTAATTTGCATTAACAACGCATGTAGCAACACGTCCATGTCAGCTCTTATACCAGAAAACAGATAATTTCAATGTCGATAGTTCATTCAAAACGTATTGCCCCAAAACATGAATTTCTCATTCTCTGTGTCATGTCTTTCACTGATTATTCATTCAATAGCAGCCTCGCTCAAGAAAAATAATTCAAATTGCTGTGATTTGGACTTGAATCCATGTTGTTTTGTCAGTACCAGAGGCCTATTATAGACTCGGCCTAGCTAGTTTTCCAGCCCTTTTCAACGAATGCATGTATAGATTCGGAAACCTAGATCACATGTGTGTGTGCACATGATGCAATGATCATTTTTTTTTGGTCCCAATTGGTGCACATTTTGATAATTAAGACCTTTTACTGTTAGTTTTTTAAAGTGAGAATTTTGTTTTGTGGGTTGCTTTGCTTGTTTACTAGCTTCAAATCAATCTCAATATTTCATAAAAAAGAGGGGAAAAACAAAAGAAAAAAAAGAAAAGAAATATCAAGAGTGTAGGTATGATTTTATTTAAACATTTCAAGGCAATGTGGTGACCTTAGAAAAATCAATTAGGCCAACTCATGAAAGAAATCATGGATTTCTTACTTTAATACTCAACCAATTTGCAACTTTGTTGCTTTGACATATCCAAATCTAACCTAACTTGTTTAATTACAAATCCCTACACATGATATTCTCATAAAAGAAACTTAATATGTTGGTGAAACTTCTAATACATGCTGCTTTTGAAATCTCATAATTAATACCACACGAGCATTGTTAAGGTGAGGAGATTTTTCTCTTTTTCTTTTCTGATATATGAGCAATAT
The DNA here is from genome assembly GCA_037678475.1 of x Bolboschoenoplectus mariqueter. NCBI lineage: Eukaryota > Viridiplantae > Streptophyta > Magnoliopsida > Poales > Cyperaceae > x Bolboschoenoplectus > x Bolboschoenoplectus mariqueter. The sequence continues at coordinate 2,868,178 of CM075266.1, read as the reverse complement.
CATGTGGAGAGAATAAATTGTAAAAGACAAAAAAAAAGGTTGTAAATTAACACAAGGTAAAATCAATTTCAGTATTGGTCCTTGTCATCTCACCTACTTGGTACAAAGAATTTGAACAACTGAGAACCTTCCATTGATTTATAACATTACTGTCATTAAATTTTTGAAATAGACATTAATTACTACGATTTATTGACCGATAGCATTTAAAGGGTTTGCTACAACAACATTTAATTAAATATAGGTTAACAGTGATCAGACTTGTCTCTATAAGCAATAAATAAATGTGGAGTTGTCAATAACAACATTTAAAGGGTTAGCATTCATTATTTACAGATTGATTGATTTCCTAAATTTGACAATCTTGTTTCGATCAAATTAGATATGTATTAATTTTTATGCAATTTGAATATTTTCTATCAAATATAATTAAATAAATTATTGTGAATTTTGAGTCATTTAATCAATAGCGAAACTTATATCAAATTGCATCATCTTTTATATGTATAATATTAAGGAGAAAATATTTATATCTTCGAAACTTCATCCCCAGATTCGTCGCTCACACGTTTTTGACTCCATTTAACGACTTTTGTCATTTTTTTTTGAAATTTTTTTACCTCCAAATTAATTTCGTTATTTAATTATATAAATATATGTGTAGCTCATATGACTCGTTCTCCATATGTTTTTATTTTTTGAGACTCACTTCCTCTCTTTTCTCTCATTTTTTTGTCTTCCCAAAACTCTTTTTTTTTCTCTCCTCTCTTTGATTTTTTTCTTCCATATATTTTTGTTTCTTAAAGCTCTATTTCTCTCTCTTATTACCTTTTTTTTCTTGAAAATTTATATAAACACCCGAATCTCATATATAAATACCTCAGTACATAATACAAATATTTGAATTGGACTTAAATACATGAGAATACTTGAATGTATTTTTTTTTTTTTGCTAAAATGAAAAGTTAGTGCACGTAAATGTACTTTTTTTTGCCAAAAAATAAAAAGTTAGTTAAGGGATTTTTTGATGAATTTGGCTCGAGGTACTATTAGTCGCTTCCAATATTGGATTAAAATACAATTTTCAAATTAACAGGTCTCAAAACTATAAATTTTGAACCATTTGTTAAAATTATCAAATTAATCTGTTACCAATCAATTCCAACTCACTTTAAATCTTGGTTCTTAAAACACCAGAAATTTTTAGTTGCTAAAAAAGCAGCATGGTCATGCCAGTGTGTTAAATAGGCAGTTGGGCTAACAACACATGAATTACGTTTGTGGAATTGGGGGCCTGACAGAGCAACAGGATAAGAGTTGGTGTCGTCTGTTTTGGCGCAATTTGGTACGCTTTTGGAGAGGATTAAGATTTATGTGCTCCCACTCACTAATCAAAACCATAGCCACCTCAACAAAAGTATCTTTAGTTCTTCTGTGGCATACTATGGTGTTACATTATATGTGACACTAACTTACTTTACAAAATTCTTTTGTTTGTTTGTTTGTAATATCCTCAATTTTAATGTTTTTCATTTTGATATTCAAAGTTTGATTGTCAATTATTTTGTATATGTATTAGAACAATATGTCATGTAATAAAATTTTAATTTTGTGATTTCTTGTTCAACAAAAATATAAAGTTATGAAGAGAACAACTACTTTTTTTTGAGAAATTATTTATTTAGATGTATTGTAGTTGTGTACTATATGATTATCTTTTTAAGTGAGAAATTTTTTATATAAGATCAGACAAATGTTGATCTTTGTCATTTGAGAGAACTTACTACATAAGGCATTTTTAATATTTTTCACTTCAAACTACACAAACACAAGTGCCATAGAAGATCAAAATCCTTCCTCAATAATTAGAAAGTAGCAACAACCAACATGAGAAGGCAATTGGGATAATCAAAAAAGGAAAAGAAAAGAAAAGAAAAGAAAATGAAATTTTAACATATTATAGGACACTTAATTAAGTGCTCTGTGTGCTCATGACTATTTCATGAGACCAAACAACTTAAAATTGATAGATACCACATTTTCTTGTGAAACATAATAATTGATTGATCACATCATCACATAAATATGTTCCTAAAGTAATCTAATCAACTGAAAATTATAGCTGGATTGTAATTAAGTAGCTGGTGCTTCTTAGTACCTAAAAGAAGTCAATTAAGGTACTAAAGTTGCAACATCACAATCATTACTGAAACTTATAGAAAGTGCAAAATCTTATTTAATTTTAATTAACCAATCTCACCTACAAATTTAATTTTTAATCAAACAAATATAATTATTGTGCGTATCTTTTCCCCTTGCTTGTTAACATGACCATAGGCCCACATATATATTAAAATTTTATTTACAAAATGTCCTTATTAGAAAGAATAAATAACTACTCCTAACTATACATATATCATATGGATTAGCATTTTCTACAATGTACAACTACATAAATCTAAGACAATATCATCAAGTATTGCATCTTCAATCTCCATTGCAATTTCTCTGATTTCAGAATTGAAATCAGTCCATCTGGGTGTCTCTGAAATCTCTTTACATATTTTCTTGCTCAATTTCTCCAAGTCTTTTTTGCAATTTTCCAACAAATCAGAATGCTTTTTCTGTGCATTCAAATTTTCCTTCTTCTCTTCTGACCTCAAAATTTGGCCTCCATAGTCCCAAATTCTCTCTTGATTGTCTCTATTAGCAGAATATAGAGGTTTTCCTTTGGGCTTTCCTTGATCAAGGGGTTTTAAATTTTTCTCAAATTCAGGAGTGTATGCTGTTTCAAGTAACTTTTTGAAAATATCCAAGATTTTGGGCTCAAAGATGAATGTTTTTGGTGGTTTCTCTTCTTCACCTATAATGAAAAATCATAAAATAAAATGATGTCAATTATTATGATATCAATGCAATCTAAATCAGTTGTCTTTTTTTACCTACTCAATGGAAGCAAAATTTCTGAAATTTCAATAAGAAATTTATTCGAATTCCTCGATAAAATTAACAAAAACTTATAAAATGTCTTCTAGGATACTAATTAGTTGAGATATCTTGGCATGAATTTCAAAAAAATTAATATAGTAAAACAGAAACATAATTAAATCAAACAATTTATATGAGAAGGAAATATAATATGAAACGAGAACTGCTCGGAAACATGAACGATTGAAAGAACTAACAAAATTCAACTAAAAAAAATCTTGAAAACTTACTCTGGCTAACAGGAGAGCTTTTGTAAGAACCCAAATCAAATACTGAGACTGGACTGAGCTGCTTGATATCCATCTTTTTCTCACAAAATCCCTCTGAATTCTCAAATTCCTCATCTCTTAATCTTGTATTACCGTCCCTTTTCGCGTATTTTATTTGCAAAACTTTCAAAAGAAGTGTTCTTTTCCAGAACCCTTCTCTCCTCTTCCTTTTGAATTGGCTACTTGTGAATTTGCGAAGCATTCTCTTTTCATTTCCAGGCCAACACATAATTGGAGCATCATCTAAAACCCTTGTAGAGTATCCCTTTTCCAAGAGGTATATGTCAAGAAAGAAAGGTTCTTGCTGTTCTTCTAGAAGCTCGTAGAGACGCCGCGCTTTCGGTGAAGATGTAGAAGAAGAGGGATGTGCCATGATGGAATTGGAGGAAGAAAGAGTAGAAGCATAGAAGGAGATGTGATTCATTTATATATACTTGACAAAAAAAATGTAAATTAAGCTAATAGGTCCTTGGAGCATCCTATTGTTTTTCTATTTCAGTGTCTAAAAGTTTTAAAATTTGCCATTTCCCTCCTTATGTTTTCCATTCTTATCAAATTTGATTATGTGGACAGTGATGTGGACAGAAATAAATGTATATTTTTATTGTTGTTGGATGTATGATGGTATTTCATGGCTTCAACGGAACTAGTGAAAATGTAGAAAAATAAACGCTAATGTCTTAATCTATGTCATTAATGCATAGTTAAAGTGACAATAATACAAATATTTGCGTCGACATTCATTCATTAACGGAAATATATTTCTCATTAAATATTAAACATGTTGGCATGGATTGATATACATATTTGAAATGGGTTTTTATTTTTATTTCTTAACAGTGTAAGTGGTATGTCTATTTTGGTATAAATTAATTTTGTGTATAAAAATTGAGAAAAAAAAATGCAAATTTTAAGGATAATTATTATTGTACAATTGAATTGGGAGAGGAGTTAGCAAAATTAGTAGCTAATTCAGTTGTTTAAAATAGTTGCTAAACTCAAAACTTTGATCAGAACAACTTGCTAACCTAAATTAAATTTATTTCTCACACATCCAAACATAAAAATCAAACAAACAATTAACATGAAGAGACCGTAAAGAAATAAGTAAATTGTAAAGGATCTTTTTGCATTTGTCAAAGCTCAAAACTAGAGAGATATTGTACTCTTGTGTTAGACTGGTTTAAACAAAATGTCTGCAACATATTTTTTTTTCCATCTTAAAAAAAAGCTATAAAGTCCTATATATCTTATTTACACAAATACTTTGGTATTCATTGTCTTTTTTTTTGTTTAGAAAATCTTATACAATTATTGCAATAGTTTGTATGTGTAACGATCGGATCAAAATTAAAAAGATTTTTTTTATTCAGATCAAATTTAAAAAAAAAATCTTAAAAAGTTGTATATTATCTCAATTATTGAAATAGCTATATAACAAAATTGTACCCATTATTTTGGCATATGCCGACTTAATGTAAGTCAATTCACAAAAAAGGGTGTCCTCGTGCATTCAACCTATACAGTCAAGCCAAAATAAAAATAAAAAGGTTGCACAAAAATCATCATGTGAAATATCACTAGCAAGGTGTGCTGTCACGTTGGACAGACCATGACTAAAATGAGTTGAGTTATTAACAAGGGACCTCACAAGAGAAATATTAAGTTTGTAATAATAATAAACAAAACAAGACAATTATTTTATTTTAATATGCTCCGTACAAAGTAATAGAAGTAATAGAAGGACCTCAGGATGTCATGTCAGCTATCAACTACTCTCTATATATTACATTTAATTTTAATATGCTCCGCATTAACTGTTTTTATAATCTGGATTATTGTAATTTGGCATTTGGATGTTGTGTAATTTAGGGGGGCCACCTCAATTTTATCTTCTATTATAAAGACAACCACCATATCTTCTTTTTCCCTTTCTTGGTGTCGCTTTACTTATCATAGAACGAGTCATATTACTAAATTCCCCAACTTTTGTCATGTATAAAAGGCAAATGAGAAAGAAAGTACCACATTGTGCTCTGTGCAACTTCCTCGAGTTCTCATGTCTTTTTCCATTAGAGATTCTCCAGTGGATCAGCAATCATTTAATTTTTTCCAAACGATATCATAATATTGTTGTAGTTCCCACTTGTGGAAAGGCCAACTGACCCTATTCGTTGAACAAGACTGTTTATTCTAATATTCCCCTTGTCCCTTTATTGTTCCGTATTATAACATATATATATTTCACATCAACCTGTTGAATAAGTCTGTTATTCTTTTTTTCCCAATCTCCTTTTTAATGCTTTGATTCGGTTTACGGATCTCATGCCAGCGAGTACACACATGCTAATGGAACTCAGGATCTTTTGGTGCTAAAGTTATATGATATGAAAATATCACTTAGAAACAAAGTTCTTATCTGAAAAGGACTGAGCACTAAAAATCCTATAGGCTGTAGTACAGAATAGAAGCTAATATTCCTATATTTCTTCTTTCCTCGTTCTTAATCTTCTTAAAGTAGAATAAAGACTATTAGTGCATGGCTAATCTAGAAAATACTTTTTAGAAAAAATGAAGATAAAAAATGTCCACTATAACATGGTATATGGTTGTACAATCAAAGTACTCTAGTTTTAGAACTATCAAGTCAAGTAATGCAACTTGAGTTGCAATCACAACCCATCAACTATCCTTTTCAACTACTCAGGAGGTGCAATAGGAGCTGGTTTGATATTCTCAACAATGGCTCTGGATTTAGAACAAAGGGAGGTGAGCATCATTTCCCTTTGTGAAAATGCAGCGATTAAATGACGCACCTCGTCTCTCAAATCATTCAGCTTTCTTTTCTCTTCCTTCAACTCCTTAACAACGCCTTGTTTTTCACTTTTCAGTTGATTCATTTTGTTCTCCAAACGTGCTACATCATCTGCCAAGCCAATTTTCTCTTCCTTCAATACATTATTCTCTTCTTCCAGCTTTGAGTATTGTTCTTTTAAGACCTCATTTTGCTTCTGTACATCGTCTAATTCTTTGTCAAGCATTTGGTACCTTTTTGGGTCTAGCTCTTCATTCGATGGTACCCCCTATTTTCAATAAAAATAATTGTTAGATTAATTAGGTTAATTGGATAACACATGAAAAGATATTTTGCCTTACAATACCATCCAGTGAAAATTACTGTAACAGGCAGTGGTCATGGATTAAATATATATAGTACAGGTAGTATAGTATAATACTAGCCAATATGTCAAAAGCATACATTACTGATGAACAAGTATTGGACCTGGATCACCTTATAGTTATTGAACAACGTACACTTACATGAGAGGTCTCGTTTGATGGAAATGCCCGACTTGGCAAGGCAGGAGTCATCTGAAGCGCATCAAGATCAGTAATGCGCCCATTGTTGAGGTGAGCCCACAGATCCTCATCTGCCACATCAGAAAAATTGTCAGGAATTGGGCTGGACTCGAACTTCTTATAGCTGTGTCTCCTCGCAACAAAATCAAATGATGGCTGTTTGAAACTCGGAGTTTTTAAGGCATCAAACTCCAAAAAGTGTGCCTCGTCAGGAGTTGCACTTCTTTCACCAAACTTTTTCTACAGATTAGACAAATCAACATGTAAAATTAACGAATTTGCTGAATTGAAAACTGATATTCTGTAAAGCAAATCAATTAGTAGGTCATATGGCACTGACCTGTAAAAGAACCATATGCTGTACGATATCACTAGTAATGGATCTTGACATGTAAGGATTTAGTTTTCAACAAATAAATAAAATGCAGATCACCAATACCAGGGAGCTGGCAAAAGTCTGACTAAATTTGGAATTTTGAATCTAAAACCAAACAAACATCTTTTCTTGACCACTGCAACAACCTAAATCTGATCATACAAGTATCTAACCCAGAACCAACAATAAACACACCTAAAGCCACCAAAACGGTACAGTTTTGTTGTACCAAGAGAATATCATATTGCCCAGTATATCAGCATACCAGACCTGACATATGAGCTGCTTGGTATTAAGATGAAACAATAATATAAGGCAACGGTTGGTTTTCTGTTCAGCGGAGTTGTTGTTAAAGGATTGATCTTATTCAAATTAAAATCAATGGCACACACATTATTCAGTTTAAACGAGTCCAACAGCTGATTGGTATCATATTGGTTAGGGAAGTATGCCAAATCAACACAAGAAAGAATAGAAAAAGAAAATATCTACCCAATCCACATGCGATGTACCTACATCTATCAACAAATGACTATTTAAGTACACCATTACCTGAGTAGAGGCACTGGAGATGTGCACTGACATAGAGTGGTTAATGAGATTTTCTATTTTCTTTTCTTGCTCGAATAAACGTTGCTCTAGACCATGGCGGGCTTTTCTTTCCTCCTCTAGTTCCATTGCTAGCTTATCTCTCTCCAGTTCAGACTAAACAATAACGAAACATATTTAAGGATTATTTATTAGAAGAAAAGCTCTAGCTGAGTTTGCAGTGTTGCCACACTGATAAAAAAAAATTTAATAATTTGACCCATGAATAATGCATCGAAATTTTGTTAACATGAAAATTATATCGAGGACAAACCTTGTGCATGTCGTTTCTTTGTTTTAGGAGCACTTGTTCTAGCACCTCGGAATGGGAACCCTATTATTCAAAGGTACTGGAAGTTAATAAATTATCTGATGTAGAATGTCATAAGAAATTGAAACCTACATTGCAATTAAGACAAGAAAGAGAAAAACCAACCTGAAGTTTCTTCCTAAGCTCCTCAATCTCTAGCTTTTGCCTCTTCAGCAGAGCAGCATCTGTTAGAATCTGTTTTACATACCAAAATGGAACATCTTTCATATATTTTTTTCTCTAATTTGCAAAAGTATTCAGCTTAGGAGGAAACTTACCTCATTAACTTGAACACAGTTTGTGATCCGTTTGGCTCTACTGGCAAACTGGAGGGTCCCCCTAGATTCTTCTATATGGACCTATTTAACAACTACATCATTAATTACCAGGAAAAAATATTCACTGTGGAAGAGAGGAAAAAAAAGGAAAAAAGAAAATTTACGTTTCAAGCAGCTGAAGTGGGACATTCTAATTGTACTTCAGCTTGATTTTACAAATCTTGGACCAGGATTTGTAAATACATGACAATATGTTAAACAGGACAAAGAAAAGATATTATGGATATTGTTTCCATGCCAACTTACAGGCACAGTACAAACCCCAATATGAACAAAATATAATACTTTTGCAGAGCATCAACTGCTTGGTGTTGTATTAAGCCTATAATAGTAATTATTATCTAGTTTTGTAATGTGAAAAAGAGTGTGCATACATCCTCTGGTGCAACCGTACAAATTATAGAAGTCTTTGCATTCCCACCAAGAGCAGGTTGAAGTATACGCGTCAACTTACTATCACGGTAAGGAATGTGACCCCTGCATAAGAAAACTTATCCATTGAGGAAGCATATAAACAAGTAAAAGCACCATGCTGTGGTTACCCCATCTTGCGTTACTATAATTAAAAATAAATAAAGCAACAAATTAAGTTACTGTAGAAGGTAACAGAACCTATATGGAAGACTCCATTAAGACTGGTTTGCGATGACCAAAGACAAAAAGTTTTTGACTTAAGCATACAGATATAGATACTACAACAAAGCAAAAAATTCATGTGGGTGCCCCACAGCCACCCCAACAAATGAGAAATCCATGCAAATGAGAAGTTCCTCACACCTCAACCTGAATAACACTGAACATTCCCCTCATATCCCTCCTTTACCGACTGATTGAGTAAAATAACAAAAATAGCTATGATATTGATCTCTATACACATTTAAAGGGACTGATGTTACCTTAGTTTTCCACTTTCACTTAGTTTGTTAATAACATTGCCAAGAACCATTAAACTTTTGTTGATGTGTTTGCCCTCCTTAAGACGAACTCCTTCTGCACCTGTCTTGGCAATCCTCTCTGAACCAGCAAGATCTACCAAGTTCTTAAAAAAAAAATTTGTTTATAGTTAGACAGCATAAAAACTTCTTGTTAGTCACATTTTGATATTTCCTTGGTCTGTTGTGTATTTACAGCTGATTTAATGCCTATGCAAGTGATTTTATTGGGGCTGGAAAAACCTTGTTTCAGTCAAGAAAACCTCTTTCTATTAATTATCAGATGGATTTAAAACGTACCAAAACTGATACACGTATGGCATCTGTGACACTGTCTTCCTTAGAAGAATTTTCTTCTTTCGCACGGCTTTCAATTACCTACAAGAAGGAATTAATGTGATATACATTTAGTTGTAAGAAATAGAAAAGGCACCAAGAAATTAGTGTCTGCATCTCTTACCATTCTAAATATAGTGTGTGATCTGCTGCTCCTTGCATTCATGTTTGTTTCTCCAAAGTGCCTATTTGCTGAATAAGAAGATGCAAGACGCTTAGTGATATCAAAGAAAAGACAAGTAAAAATGAAATGAGATCTTCCTATGATATGGAATATCACTTCGTCTTATTTTTACTTTGAAGAAATTAGAAGAATAAAAGTGAAACAGTATTAATTTTTTACAGGAACCTTCTAATGTTTCTTATTTTACAATGGTATTCATGAATATTTTGAAGTTTTCAAGAGGCAAAATCTAAAAGTCTTCTTGCTTATAAAAACAGTACCTTCTCCAAGCTTAAGAAGCCGAAGCACTTGTTCTGCGTTACTGACAATTTCTTCTCTAATCCCAGCCACATACACACCACGCTATAATTCAAACACTATCAGTCAAAAATATCTCCTCTAAACTTATGTAGAAGTACAATATTTGATACTGTTATTTCACTATGATTTTTAAACCACATTCCCAAACAGAATAATAATGCTGGCACTCTTTAAGCACCTTTTCAGCAAAATTGTGCTTGTAAGGCATGCTTGCATGCACATATATTAGATTGCTTATAGCTGATTTTAATTTTTACGATGTACCACACTCCACCTAAGAAAAACTTCACCAATACAATTGCTGATTACTTTTCATGCATATCATTTTTATTGCATAAAACAAGATATTGAAATGGTCATGAAAGTTTTAAATTTCTCATAATATAGAGTCAATAAGTAAAAGAAGTAAAATATGGAAGTACCATACCTCCAAGCTCTCGTGAATTGGCAACTTCTGACTTTCCAACACCAAAAGATCATTGATTTCTTCGTTATAGATTTCCATGTAAGAAACTCTAATTAGGAATTCTCGCTCTGGAGTCTACATGCATGTGGAAATCAATATAATGTACATTTACTTAGAGGTTTATACCCATTCTTTGAAATATGCTAATGATTGAATTTAAGAAGGTTTTTATTCTTTTGAATCTTGTAGAGTGTATAATCTATTTGGAGAAATCATAAATAAATCATGTCATTACAGATTATATAAACATCACATATACTTAGTATTATCTTCAGTGTGCTCATTTTCTTGTTCTACTCTCTAGTTATGAGCAATAGATAAAAAGAAAAAAATAGTCTGTGTTTATTTTACGAAATTCAAAGTTATAGAAATTTATGTGAGGAATAATATTTAAAACCAGCTCTTCTGGCTAGTTCTGTTACAGTGAGAGTACCATTGCTACTGATTATGGTCCGAAGGAGTAATAACAAATTTAGGTCCAGTTTTTTTTTTTATTATTTCACCAATACCTTCTGGATAGTATCAAAAATATCTTTTATGGCAAGAGGGATTATTCCTGGATCCTTGTCCGAACCATTCATTGTGTAAGTTTTACCACTGCTTGTTTGACCATAGGCAAATGCAGTCCCTGAAAAGAATTCAAATGGACTTAGAGTTGTAACTGTTTTCATTAAACTGCATACATATGAACTTTTTGTTTTGAGGTTACAGGTCCAGTCCAACTTGTTATCCTTTGTTGAGGCTTAACTTTACATTCTTGTTGTTCAATTGCTTAATATCAAGGCTAAAGTTGCTCTACTTTAAGCTTCTAAGTAAGCTTAGAAAATAATGATACTGTACATAATATCATGCCAGTGAAGTTCTCTGCTGGCATGTACTACATTTATAGGGAGCTATATCTTTTTAACTAATAACCACATTGCTTCTGATAATTGTAACTTGAAACCTGAGAATTTTTCTGGTAATTTTGTATACCAAAGACCAGAAAAAGGTAGAAATCAATTCCTCTTGTTAAAATTATATATGGGACCCTAAATCAGGCCAACCAAACTGAGTAACTATTTTGAAAGTATGAGAATAAAATGTAGCATGCCCCAAAGATGTACATTACGTATTTAAGGCACACCTATCTAGAACAAAATAAAGGAATTATTTGGATGAATTAAAGATCCTTTATTCAATTCATCTGGATCTGTGTCTTTTATGGCCTTGTGAGATAAAAGAATACAAAAAGCTGTCAGGAATTACCATTGAAGCCGTCGATGGCTGCAGTAATAATGGATTTGATAAGAACATCATATACTGTTGCATTACTTGAACTCTGATCGAGCACATGATCTGCATTAAAAGAAACATATATATCATGTAAAACAGACGAATATTAATCTTATAGAGTTTGTTATCAATTGGTTCTCCTTTCCCAACAAGGAACCTCGTTTAGGAAAATCATGCATGCTCTCAAAATTAACATTCAAATCAAATCTTGATATCGAGTTACATCCAAATGGCGGTGAAAACTCTACAGACTACAGACTACAGCTTGCTCAATTGATTGCTAGAACAGACTGCCAACACTACGAAATAAAAATTAACGATAAATCAGAAATCTGTGATTGCGAGATGGAGAGAGAGAGAGATATACCAAAGCCAAACGTCAAACCCGAGATCGGTGTGTTCGAATTGCAGAGAGAGATCACCTTGTCGCTGATCTGCCATTGACGACTCGAATCGGAGTCGCAACTGGACGCAAACGGTCGAAATCGTACTGCTACTGAGATCTTCTCCATGACCTCTCCTTCCCCCCTCCTCCTCAACCTTTTCTCCTTGAAATTCAGACTCTGACAAAGCAAACTGATGAGAGTAGACTAGACGAGAGGCGGGATTTTGAATTTGGGAGCTCGATTTCTGGATCCTCGATCAGATCGGATTCTCTCCGTTTCAAATCAGATCTGTCGATTTCATGTGAAATGGATTACGGATTAAGAGGAGATAACAGGGCCTAATCCAGTACATAATATATACTCGGCCCGTATCAGCTGTTATCCAAACAGGATTGACTGAGCCCAGACTGTTAAAATATTTGCTCTTCAATCGTTTCTTCTTGCTTTTTTGGTAAAAATTCTAAATGTTATGTGTAATGTTTTACTATATTCAAATGTACTATTAATCTTAATAGCAGTTAAAAGGGATCCAGTGAAACTATATTGTTTCGTAGATATTTTACTTTTCTTATGTATGAACTATTCTTAGCTTAGGAAATGAAAAAAAAAACTGGGCAACTCCAATGTGGACAATCATCTTTCTCCTCCTGTGCATCTGCTGAATGATTTGGAAACAGCAGAATGCAACGGTATTTAGCGGGGAACAGGAGCCGTTTGAACGCACATCAGATTAAATTTGAATCTGATAGACGGGATAATTATTGGATTATTAAATTTGATATTTTACACAATTATTAAGGCGCGCGAACGAAATTTTTATGTTAAGTAGAGGTTATTTAGTGCATCAAGCAGAGATAATTTAAAGTAAAGTAAATTAAAAATTTATGAAAATGAAATAAAATTAAATTATCAAATTTTATAATTTTTAATATTTTTTATCATCACTACTTCATTTACTTACTTTATTATTATCAATCTACATGCTATATGCCTGTTCATACATCCTAACATCATTTAGAGAGTCTATAGAGCAAAGTACAACTAGGATTTTGACCTATTTGGTATTTTCCCCTAAGCAAAAGTACACTCAGGAATCTCACCTGCCTTGCTGGTGAAAGTACTAAATTTATATATAGATTGCCAATCTATGGTAGTTGATATTCTTCATTATTTTACACAACAATTCTTTCGCATTTATAGTGTTCCCATGTATTCACAACATTTATTATATTTTTAATCAACGTTTTTTTTTATATATAAATGACGATAAGGACAAATTGGTTGGACCATGAATCCTTTTGATATCCCTAAAAATGACAAAAAAAAGTTGAATAGAAATGAAACACAAGGGTTAATAATAATAATGTTTTTGATAGTTACTTGGTTAAGATGTCCTTTAAGATTAAAGTTTTTCTACGATTGATTTAGATACAAAAATATAATGTAATTAGAAGAGGTTGATTGGATAATTCTGATTAATGTTTTAAATTGCAGTCATATGAATAATGTATGTATATATACGGTCAATATTATATGGATTTGACTATTTAACCATACATGTAATACTCATATGCAGTCATACAACTATTTTCATATTTTAAAATACTGAACTCTGATATGTCAGTGACCCGCCTCACTTCACAACGGGTCGTCCCGGCAACAGAGAATCCAGGCGAGTTCATGCATCTATGCTAGAGTTGACAAAAGCAGCATTGATTGGAGGTTGTAGGCTATTGTGTGCCGTGGGAACGACACGGCACACAATAAAGTGCAGAGATGCTCTGCACCAGTACCAGTACCAGTACCAGCACCAGTGTGTGTACACTGCATTCACAGTTTACACTTTATTAGACTTTTTAGACAGCTTCTCACCTGCCCAAAAATTATTGTCCCCAGGAAAGAACATCCCCATACCTTACTATGATATATCTATCTAATTTACTTATTTATGTCCCAACATTATTTATTGTGAAGTGGATTTTTTACACACCTGACCTCCAGAATTTCTGATATTGTACTGGACGGATTATTATGCTATTAATTTATTAGACTTTATGCTATTTTTATAGAGGCCTTATTGAATTTAATTTTAACTCAGTATAATAATACCACATTAACCAATATATTAATCTAATTTATTTCCTTAATTAGAAATAGCTAATTTGAACTTTGAAATAGTAAAATGTTAATTAATAATGAGCATTTTACATTGTATATATTCACTATTCATGATAAAATTTTTGCTATTGAGACATGCCAACCAACAAAAGTAAATCAAAATAATATAAAGAAAAAAAAATACAAAACAATGCATATTAAACCGAATCAAATCATTCAACATTTTCTCAAGGGTATCTACAAAAAAGATTCTGTTGTCTGATAAAGTCAACAACCACATGACCAAACCAAACTATTTATAAACCCAATAACAGAGACCCCCAACTGCTCATCAATTTGCATCTATCTATCAATCTATCTACCACCAAATGAATTAAAAGAGAGAACAAATCAAATCAACTCGCCATGAATAAACCAAAGTTTGCTTCTTTCTTTCTTCTAATCCTTCTTTTTCTCTATGTATCTCTCTCTCACGGAGGGAGAACTTTTCCAAGTACTGATTCAAGTGTAAATCGCCATGGAGAGGTATGTATATATGTATATCTAAGCTTAGATCTTTTAGTTTGAACTTTCTTATTTTGTTTTTTGGTTTGTATATGTAGGTCGTTATTTTCATGTTGATATTTCTTAGATTATTGAGAGAATTAAGTTGCATTAGGAAGTAGAAAATCAGCAATGCAACTTACCCAATAGCTCAAATCAATTGAAAGATTAATTCTTTTATATATATAGCCTTGTAATTTTTTATAATACAATACATGCTTAAAAGAATTTGGTGTAATTTTTTTTTTTTGAATTGACCAAGTTTGAAATTCACAAGCAATTAACAAATTAATTACCTTTCTCAAATTAACTATTGCAGTTTCTACCATATTATAGAGAAATGAAGAGATTGATTTTGGTGAATTGGAACAACAAGAAGTGTGTGAGAAATCTGAAGAAGAATGCATGATGAGAAGAACACTAGTGGCACACACAGACTACATCTACACTGAAGGAAACAAAAACTAAAAAGCAAATAGAGATTAGAGAGCCTCCAAATAAAATTAATAATGATGACGATGATTATGACATGCATGATATTTGGTCTAGCATGAATCTTCTTTTTAATTATTTCTCAGATTTTTTATGCACTTTGTGTGACTTTTTTCAACTAGTTTGTTCTGGATCTGTCATGACTACAAGTCATGTTAATTTCTTCTTGAATTCTCTCATGTATGGTGCTATAATTAAAATTAATGTTTATTTGAGTTGTTCTTAATTAAATATTATTTTTTTTCTTTATCTTTTCATTTATTATTTTTATTATTTCTTCTAGTACATATTGTGAGCCAATAATCAGTAGTCAACTTTAAAGAGAGAAAAGAAAATTCTTTTCTTTTCTTTCTTTCTTTCTTTTCTTTTTTTTTTCTTTTTTTTATTGACATTGTGACATTGGGGAATGTCTACAATACAAGATGAAGTCGGATAAATTAGATATATTTGTCATATTAGTAGATAAAAAGATTTATTATTATGATATCAGAACATTAATTTGATCAGATCATATTTTGTATATGTTTATCATTTAGTCTTTCATTATCTCTTTCTATTTTGAAACTATGTTATTTTTTATCAAAGACAATTTTAACAAGGGGAGAGGCCAAAGGACAAAAATTGGCAAGGCCTCTTCGATTTTAAATTACATTTTTTCGAGAATCAGTCTTTGATTTATTGATAAAAATAATTTTTTTATGTAAGAGATCGAAATTTAAAAGATAAATGATTTAGATCCCCATCTATTCTTGAGAAAAAAAATATAAATATTCTTTGGTCCTTTTATAAGTAATAATTTGCACTAAAGTTGCTTATAAGGATATTTTAATCTCAATTACAAATTAATTGCAAACAATAATGTTGCACTGACAACATTAGTTGTGAGAATGCGGAACAATTAATAATTTAGTAAACTTGCTTATATATTGAGTTAAAATTGTTACATTAATATATGTAATCAATTGTTTTTCAATTGCCATTGCAGAAATGCACCAATGAATTATAGTAATATTTTTTTAATAGTCTCACAAATTAAAATTGAAGTAATTTGTAGCATGAAAATAATATTGATATAGTTTTAACTTTTAAGTGATAATTACTAATACGATGGTAGAAAAGACTACTCTTCTATAAATGCATGAATTAAATTTCCAATGATAATTACTAAAGTTACTAATATAATAAGAGCTTTCATAGATATTTAAATTCCAATGATATAATTTTTATTTTTATTTCAAAAATTCTTATGTGAATGCATAAATGAAAATGAAAATGCTCTTAATTAACTCCCTACTGTCAATTTTCAATCGCCATTAACCTTTTTTTTTATCTCTATAGTTAATCCCTGTTTAGTCTCTAATCATGTCCAAATCACAAGTGCGTTTCCTATCACCATTAATTATATATGTGACATATTGTTGTGTTGCCATTGCACCATTTAATTTGTTGCATGATGCTAATTGGTGCTTAGTTATAGCTACTTGCTAGCATTATCACACTAAGTACACTAACAACTGCAACAAACCATAGGTTAAATTAAACAGGTCAAATACAAGATAAGACTGACAAGACACGTGTACAACTATTTAAAGAAAGAAAGAAAACAATTTGATGAGATTTGAAAGCCTGATAACGCCAAAAGAATACTAAAACCTATCACTGGGAACAAGGCTGTTTCTGGGAAGAAGAAAGGGAAAATAAAATAAATAAGAGGGGCAAAATAGAAAATCAGAGCAACAACAGCTACTTGACATCACAGTTCTTCAGTTTACAACTAATTGTCTATGAATTGGCGATTTTTCCAAGAGGGAAACACTCTGAAAATAAAGTCAAATTCAAAACAAATAGGATATTATATATCCGAATAAAAAACTCAATTTTTTATTTTTTTTATTTATATGGAGTTAGCGTTTAATAACGGGGCTACTTGTCATTTTGTATAGTCCCGCCGCTATTTTTTCGATATATATATCTGATCAGTTATCTTCATCCGGACAGTGCATGTCAAGGACGAGGCTGGTTTGTCACCTGAGCCTAGGTGAATTCCCCGCAGTTGTTGTCTTCTCGTATGTTATTCCCTACGATTCCATTATCGTCAAGGTAGTTCCTTATGGGTTAGTTCCTTATGGGTTAGCCCTTATCCTTTTCTTTTACGTCTTGCGATTTGTAAAAAACCCAACTGCTAATTCATGTAGAGTCACATGTTTAACAAACTATATATGACAATTTTCAATATGTTTTTTTTCCTGTGATTTTCTTGTGATTAGAAATATAATTAATTGTATATGCAATGTCAAGTGGATCTCATTGTTGCTATATGAATTAGTTCATGTTTGCAATTAGAAATGTAACTATTAGTGAGAATCATTCTTTGATTAAATGACAAAAAATAATGTTTTATGTATAAAAAATTATAAGTTTGAAATTCGAATGAAAAATTCTTAATAAATATTTAAAATTAAATAATTTAGATTTCTATCTTTATCTCAAGAAAAAAGAAATATGACTATTAGCATGAGAACTCAATGGGTGTTGTATGTATAGAAATTTAATGGAAAAAAAAATGGAACTAGTCATGCGACTCATGTTATAGAATTAGAGTATTTCTAACGTGCATCCAATTTTTTATGTACGTATAATTTTATTTTACAACCATTAATTTATAAAGGATAAAAAAGTAATCATTAACTACGATTTGTTTTTGCATCATTAAGAGATCTAAAAGAAAACAAACTAATCCTAATCAACCTCACACTCTCTCCTTTTTTGTTTGTTAAATCACTTTGTTGAATTTTGTATCCCTCTCTCATCTATAAAAGAGTGCCTTAATAAAATAAAATAAAATAAAAAGGATTCCCAAATAAAATGTTTAATAATAAAGCAGCAATATTGAGAGAAGTGGCATCTAGATTTGAAGTTCTGATAATTCAGCCAAAAAATTGAGAGGAAAAAAATGTTTGTGAAATAATAAAGTGAACTTAGATTTGAAGTTCCTATGATTCATATTCTGATTCAAAATCGCATGAAATGCCAAGAAAAAATTATATTTGATGATAACCTTGTAGATTTAGAAATCCAAAAGTTTCCAAAAGTATCTCTCAATATTAAATCTGTATATTAAATGTAAATTATTTCTTTCCATTTATTAATACACTAAATTGACTAAATTACCCTTTTCTGAATAAAAAAGAAAAAAATGCTTAATCTCTTATATTGAAATTTCAACCACAAAATGTACATTAAAATGGGATGGACATAAAAAAAATTGGATGTATATTAGAAACACTCATAGAATTATTAGTCCAATTCATCCTTTCTTTCCAAAATTCGAATATATAATTGGAAAAATCGGATTTATACCCCAAAAAATTATCTAATTAGATATTTACCCCTCTAAATTTAAAATTTGAATATTTACCCATGAAAACATCACAACCTTGAATATTCACCCATAACAAGTTATATCTTCACAAAATTAAAATTAAAAATTATTTAAAATTATAATATAATAAAAATACCCTTCAATCGTTAATAAGAATTTGAACATGTAACTCTTACAATATTAGAAAAAAAATTAATTCTAATTTTAAGTCATTGGCATCAGTTTCATCTTTGATCTTGGCTCCATTGAGCATTTTTGTAAAAATATATAATTCAATTTTTTATTATTGGATGATAAAAGTTCTCTTATGTAGGATTGAGGTAAAATAACGAGAAGAATATAATTGTCATATAATAATTCTAATCAATTTTAATATTTCATTTATTTAAGATTTCACTAATTTAGGCAAATATCCTAAATGATAATATTTTCATGGATAAATATTCAAATTTTAAATTTAGAGGGGTAAATATCCAATTAGACAATATAGAAGGCTATATATTTGATTTTCCCTATATAATTTCTCTGCTTATGCTTTACTACCTCCTCTCCCTCTATTTATTATTTAGTTCAAATTTTATTTCCGGCTATCGATGTACTAAAGGGAAAAAAAAAATGCTCAGATACAATCCTAAAAATATCCATATAAGTTTTAAATAATTGAAGCTTTTTAGTGAAAATAAATATCAAATATTATTTTCATCAAAAAAATAATCAGAACTAGAAAGCTGAAATATTTTCAAAAAAAAAAAAAGGTGCATTATGTTACTACTGTTATCAACATAAATTTTTGCCTTGACATCCTCCGCCAAACGGCAAAGCCGACGCACACGCGTGTGCTTTCCGGCGGCCATTATCGATCAAGTACAAGACTACAAGTACTGAGGCTGCTACTGTGTTGCATTAAATTTGAAGAGGGGAATGGGATTCACCTTAGAGATAGGGTTTAGAGGTCCGTATCAACTATCATAGATTTTATGATACATTGACTGTCATAGAAATTTTAAACTGTCCGATTTGATTTAAACAGTTCAGATCTAACTTATAGAGGTGTTTTTTTATATTTATATTTTAATGAACTTCATATATTATTGATTCTAAAAAAAATATAATGTAATTATCATAAAATAAGTACGATAACGGATGTGAATTCTTAAAGATAGAGAGACATCGTCCTGAAGTAACTGGCATCTGACACGTGTAGGCATTGGTGCATTTGCAAATCTCCCATTAATTATTGGCTAATGACAAGGCTAAATCAATTGATGGATGGATAGATAGATCTTTAATTGACAGATAATTTATTGCATTAGGTTCAAGTACAACCAATTACCTCTGAGTTATAAGTTTTATTTATATGACAGAATTTATTGGGTTTCAAGTTTCATTTGTAAATCAATAAATGCTATTTGATTGACATAATTTATTGGGTTCAAGTACGCCCAATTTTCTCTAAGTCGGTGATTTCATTTGTAGATCACTAAATTAAGTTTTATTGTAGATTGCAAAATTAGCCCATCACATTAACAATAATTACTTTGAATAGGCCAAACCTGTTTAGAGTGGAAACAATTCCTTTTTTTTTTCTTTAGTAACAATTTCTAAAGGCAGTTATATTTTTTCTATATGAGAGCTCATATATATATATATAGCTACGTCATCGATACAGTCGTCGATACCGACTTTGTTGTTGAGATTAAATAAATTATTATTTATGTTATTGATTTTATTATGTAATTTATTTGTGTAGTATTTTTATTATTTAATTTAAGTGGGATATTATTAAGATTAGTGATATTTGAGTTGAATAATAAAATAATATACAAATTAAGTTACATATAAAATCGTTGATATGAATAATAACTTATTTTATATGAATACTAAAATCGATATCGGCAGTGGTGGATCCAAGAAATTATCAAGCATAGGCACAAATAAAAAACAAATTTATCAAATCTAAAGTGTCTGAATTAAATTGGCTAAGTTGGACTCCATTAAATTAAGCTGAGCTCATATCAACCCTTTTTTTTTTTCAATAAACGTATTTTTGAAGGAAATTTGAACTTATTTGGCCGAATTGAAGAAGAACTCTCCAATTTTAACCATAAATTTTTTAAAATTGAGAGCAATAATGTTTTTTTATTTTCTGGAGGAACTGTATTTTCTTTTAATGTAGACTTGGTATATACTATTTTTGGTTTTATTAAGAAGCAATACTTGATGTGTTGTGAACTGTGATCTGTTAAGTTTAAATTTGAAAACTTTTTGAGTCAAAACACACAATTATTTTGTTCTTGCGAGGCTGTTAAGCCTGGTACGGTATCAAATAATAGGTCAGTATAATATTTTAACAGAAGAAAACTCAAGCGTAAATAACGTTTTTGAAAAAATCAAACTTAAGTACGGACCTAAATTTGCTCATACTTAAATTTTATCCTGAACATTGACGATAGTATCAATAATAATAATAATATATTTCGAATACTTTTCTGTATTTATTTCTTAGCTGTTGAAGCTAGCATTACACTTTGAGGCAGACTAGTACCAGTGCATAATGCAAAACCACGCATTAGTAAACCACTAAACCTATACTAGTACGAAATATACATGGTACAATTTATAAAGGCAGTTATTTATCGTTTGATAATTGATTAAAAACCATTAAAATTTTATGTAAATTGAAACAATCCTGATTTCATATTTTTTTATGAATTATCAAATAATACTTAAATTATATAAAATTTAAAATACGATCAATTTATATATTAAAAAATATGCTTATAAATTTTTTCTTTTAATCTTCTTTTGAATTTATTTGAAACCTCATTGTTATATTAAGATTGTCAAAATAACTATTATCATGTGATCCTCCCTCCATATTGTATAATAAAATGTTGCTTCAGCACAACTCAAATATTTTCTGAAAGCAAAAATATATATATTTGGTCGTGAACAAAGACGAACACATCACACTGCCCAAATTCAACAGGAAATACAATCTGGTTTAAAACAAAATAACAACAAATGATAGCATATTATTTACATGAACTTGATTGAAAAGATATACACGAAGTAACCGTAAACCAACATGTAGAAAGGCTCGATAATAATACTCCTAATCAACATCATTTCTTGTCATCTTCATCCTCAAGGTCACTAAATGAAACATCCTCATCATCGTCTAAAGGTATACTTGCCATATTTTGTGAAACTCCGGTTGTATTATCAGTTGCGTCCTCTTGCAACCACTCATCATCTCCATCTGAATCTTCTAAATTTTCAACTTTTTGAACCGTGACAGGAACTTTTGTGGGAGGTTCCTCTTCTTTAATCACCGACTTGTCCACTATTTTCACCTCAGTCACTTCCACCGGGTGCTTTTCAGTCTCAACTAAGTCTGATATGGGAATGGTGGTAAGGATTTCTTCTTCTTTACTCTTAGATGATGACAGTGCTGATGATGATGACGACGACGGAATGTCATATATGTCTTTTGATGGTGGTTCTTCAGCTACTTGTTCAAGTGTTGTGACATTATCTGGGGTTTTCTGGGGTAAATTTAAAGTAGGCACCTCCAAGATAGGAACCTCTACAGTACTATCATGCTCTTCCACTTCCTTGTTCTTCTGACTCTGGCTTTTACTCGATAATTGCATTCTGGCATCCATCATCTGCAAGATTAAACTGTTACTAATAATGCCATAAAAACTGTTTCTAAGAAAAATTAAAAGATGTAAAAGTTTGCCTAAAAGATAATAATTTGATGATATCTTTGTTGCCAATAGTATTATCCTTAAGAGAAGGGCTAAATCTCAATATATGGCTTCATACCCTCGTTAATTATCCAAAATTTTGAGGGAACAAATACCGAGCATGACAACACTTTAATTTGTCTTTCTTCCAAATGCATAATGCTTAATCAAGGCATAAGTAAGCTTAAATGATGACTCCACCAAAGAGTACCAAAATCCAAGCAGACATACTCTTAATATTTCTGTCAGTCTGATATTCCACAAGGGAAATCATTCTGTATTCCTCACACCATTAGCTTTACCAGCACCAAGACGTAACAATTAGGATTTCCATAATATAGTTGCACATCAAGTCCATAACTTTCTATATTTTGGTACATCCCAATGAATAATAGCTGTATAATAGAAAAAAAGGTTATAGGTATCAAAATGATGAAACCAAGTAGTCGAGATATTGGTTCAAAGTCAATAACATTTATACTAGCTTGCACAATAAGAAGTATCACATACATGTGTAAACATATCACCACTTCCACCTCCCATCTGATTCTTTCACAAAAGATCAATATACTCTTCTATTCCTCATTCATGTAGAGAAACACAACACGGACTTGGACATTTTTCAATAAATAAAATGATACAAGGTCCATTGAGTACATTTTCCCATGTTTACATGGGAACAGAACCATGGAAGATATTTATCATTTGACATCACATAGAAAATTCTGAGATGTTGTGCTGTTAAAAATTAAAATTGCTGCTATACATATTAAAAGTAAGAAGCCTACATTTATACGACATTTCTTCACCAATACATACCATTTACCACAATAGATGTATCATAAAAATAACCTTGAAATAGAGAGGAAACAGACCTGGGGTGAAAAGAGCAGCTCAGCATCTTTCTCATCAAGCCTAGGGTAGACAAGCATGAAATAAATTTTCCAAAAGCATCTTTCACTCATGTGGTTTGGGCAGAGCTCAATCCTCAATGCTGCTAATCTTGGCACGAGCTGTTCGATCGCAAGAGCATGCTCTTGTTGCACATCTGACATCTCAAAATCTGTCGCACACAACAAAAAAAGAATAATTAATTTCTGTCCAAGCTTCCCAAAGATTTGGTTGGTGTACACCACCATACTCATCTGTAACAAGCCATAGATTGCTATAAATGGAGTTGGAATAGTAGCATATGCAATTTAAGATTGAAGCATAGGATTTAGAGTTTGTAAGAACATACTTACAACAAGCTGTAGATTGCTATCAATGCAGTTGGTAAATTAATGTATGAAATTTACAGATAAGCAATGCAGATTTACCTGTTTCTACACAAACACAACAAGCTATAGTTGCTACAAATGAAGTTGTTAGGTCTTTCTATACAATGTATGATTTTTAGGATTTCAATGGCTACCACAGACAGATAGGTAGCTTGCATATAAGTGAAAGAGAGATTATTTTTTAATATAGACCAACATATACACAGCCAAAAAAAATCATAAATCATGGATGGGGTGTACATAAAAAGTTCTGTCATGTAGATATAAAATTCTGTTAATTGCAACCATCTTACTAAACTGTATTTATAAATAGCAGTGTCATAATTGACCGTTTTAATTAGGAAATTTCATGTGTGCCCATGCAAAAACCAAAGTACTCCTATAGCCCAGATTATTTTTCAAACACATAAAAATATGTCCATACGCACCCCAGATTATTTTCAAACAACCCAACATAGCACCACTTTTAGTCATTTATCAGATGTTATTTGAAAATTTTCTCTTTTGAAAATGTAGAGTAAGAGGACAAGAAGACAACCATCGCACTCTTCCTCTAGCAAAGGGAAGTCGAGCCAAGTCCCTGGATGCATTGAGATATTCTCCACAAACATCAACACATCCTCGGTCACACCAATCACACCAGTGTCCTCTTCATCCTCATCAGATCCAAGAGGTAGAAAGCTGGAGGCGATCTTGGCTATTTCTGAAACAGCCACATGCTCTGATATCTTAGATATCCCACTCCGAACTCTCCCCCCAATCTCAGCAAAGTCATTCCGAATACCTGCAAAGCTTCTAAATCAGTAGTTACACAGAATATCCGCAGCTTTTAAGGAAAATTAAAAAAAAAAAGAATTTACAAAGGCAGGTTCTGATTTGATACAACTGATATTTATTACTAAAACCACATTTTACCAGAAATTTGCTGTTTTTTTCCTGGGTGTAAGACATCTGAACACCTAATTAAGACTTTTGAGCCAGTAATTGTTGGTTTTTCAAATTTGAAATGGACACCAGTAAACAAACGCATCCACCATTCTCACAAGATGCACCAGAAAACACTGGACGCCATTTATTTACAACATCCAAAAAGTACTTCCATTGCTCTAGAATATACACAGTGTGCGTGAAAAGTTCATAAAAGAAGTCTATCTCCTTGTTATACAGGACTCTGGCTTTTAGTGGCGTCCTTTAAATTTTGTGGACTCCAACGTCCAGCTTAAGTTTCAAAATCTCATCTGTATTGGCTCAGATGTGTCAATCTGATTTAAACTGAGCTTAAATAACAAAAATTCGGGACAGTGTGAGATTATAATTTCTAGTATTGTTTAGAAATTCAACAAATGTAAGAATGACAGTAAGAGTGACCCTATCTCTTTTTGAGAGAAAGAGGGGTCAAGCCTCCCAACTTTAAATATCCACAAAGAATCGTCCATCCAGGTTTTGAACTTGCAACCACCCACAGTCCCACACAGAGAGCATTGTCTTGCCGGTAGACCAAAAGCTGGTTCTTGGTAACCCTATTTCTTAATATGTCTTGATGATAGAAAATTAGCAATTTATAGATCAGAATTTAATTCTACCGTGTTGCATTATCTGCAAGTAAAGCTCTGATCTCAACTTGAGTCAATTTTGTCGGAACAGTCAAACAGTTCGTTCTCTACCTAATACTCTCTAACTAGTAGAGCTGTAACTTTCCTCTTTGATGAATATTCATCTATCCATATCTCCGGTTTTATACTTCATTTCCACTGATCTAATAACACCTAAATTATGCTATACGATTAGTGACTTCACCTGGCATTTTTCTCGACGGATCAGATACTTCCACGTCGTCGTCATCTCCATCAAGAGTTCTGGATTCAGATTGGGATTGCGGAGGCGGAGCGAGGAAAGAGGCGATCCCACGAAATTGACGGGTCAGCGTCTGCGTGAGCTCAGATATGTCCTCCTTCACACCTTTCGTCGGAGACTGGGGTTCTCCGTCGGTATCCGACTCGGCGGAGGTGGTTGCGGAGGGTTTCTCCTGTTCCTCATCTTCATCGTCGGATGGAAGGAGAGTTTTCGCAATAGATCTCGCTAACCATGCCATTTTCGCTCGAGATCTTTGCTGGATTTCTACTTCTTCTCTCTGTTATGTTTTCCTTGAAGAATTTTCAGATCGCATTTAGTAGTCGTCTAGTCGATGATGCGATGATGATGGAGATGAGATGAGATGAGTTTTGTCGGGTTGTTACTTGTTGAGTTGTTGTTTCCTTCGATCATTTGCGGGGAGAGAGAGAGAGAGAGAGAGAGAGAGAGAGATTTAGTATTGGGTCTTCTGGACTGGGCTTTTTAATTCGTCCACAATTTGTACCCAACTAGCACAAGGCATGCTGATTGTGCAGGATGAAATACTTTACACAAGAAACAATTATTAATTTTGATTTCTGAATATTCTTTCTCATACTTGACAATGTTTATTTTGACAAGTGAATTTTTAAATAAATATGAAAAATATTAAAAATAGAAAATTTTATACAATTTAAATTTTATTGGTGGTTCATTAAAAACTATCAAAATTTATGCAATTTGCAACAATTTATATTTAATAGTTTGAGATAAAATACTAAATGTAATTTAAATTGTCTGAAATGTAAAGCACAATTAATTTATAAATTTAAAAATATGCCTATAAATTTTTTTTCTAATTTTAATTTTTTTTCCAATTTTATACATCAAAATTGTCAAAATAACCATTATCTAACACTCTTAAATGATCCCTCCCTTTCTTTTTTATTGTATACCATTCAGAGCCTAACTCTTTACAGATTTTTCATGCTTCCAGACTTCCACTATATATATATATATATTTTTTTTTTTTTGCTATTATGACCACAGTATTTTTTTGTATTAATTAAGGTGCTTGGAGACTTGTAGTTGCCATTTTTTATAGATAAAAAAGTTGCTGTCTCAAAGGTCTCATACTCTCAGCTGTGAAGTTTCAGTTCTTCACAATTTTTTTACGCTTTTTCACTTCGTTTCTTCCGTGTGGTACGTGGTCAATTGAGCACCATATGACAACCATTTTATATTTTTATTAGTTGAAAAATTATTTAGGAGCCTAACATTGACTTAATAAATTTTCCAATTGTCTAGAAACTATATTTTGAGGGGAAAAAAAAGATTATTATCCAAAATACTATGTCAAGATTGATCATGCGACTTTAATCGTACCGAATAATTATTGAACTTCGTTTAATTTAATCATATGATGTCTCTTAATAAATAAAACTCTTTCATTGAGCTTAAATTTGTATATATCTTTTTTTTTGTCTATATATCTGAAGAACCTCACTCCTATTTTCCGTCTCGTTGACCGTTGACTTTTCTTTCAAACCAACCATTCAAATAGAAACAGTCAGAAACACAAAAAAATAAAATAGAAACAGTCAAAGTTTGTCTCTACAGTCGCAACTTACAATTTTACACTTTCTCGCGCGTGTTAAATAATCACAAACCATACTAGTCTCTGATTCTCTCTTTCTCTCTCTCAGAATTCAGAAATGTCGCTCCAATGTGCGATCCTCTCCTCCTCCTCCTCCTGCTCCTTCTTCTTCCTTGTACTTCTCACCTCTTCCCCTTTGGTTTACTCCCAGCAGCCATACGAAGGTCTCCACACCACCGACTGCACCAATACTTACAACTCCTCCTCTCTCTTAGGCTACTTCTGCAATGGCAAGTCCACTTCCTGCAACTCATACCTCACCTTCCATCCCACCTCACCATACAACACCGTAGACGCTATATCTTCTCTCCTAAATGTAAACGCGTCTCTCCTCTCTCAATCCAGTCTCAATTCGAACTCTATTCTGGTCATACCTGTTGATTGTTCTTGCTCTGGCACTGGGAGCTATTATCAATTCAATGCAACTTACTCGGTTGTAAGTGGCGACACCGCATTGATCATAGCAAACAACACCTTCCAGGTAATTATTGTTTTTGGTGTAATTCGTTTCCCTGATACTTAGATTTTAATAGTAAAGGAAAAAGAGAAGAGACAAGCATTTGTGATTTGTGCCCCTGTTGTTTTTATAAATTATATTCGGTCTGAAAAAGGAATAATTGCAAATAACCCATCCAGACTTTTAGTATTTACACTCGAGAAGCACAAAGTCTGGACCTTTTTGCACAATTTTTCCTTAACCAATTAATTGATGTCAAATTTTCTTAGACAAGTATACCTTCATAACTCGATCAAATAAATTGCTAAGGGTGCAAGTTGCAAACTTATTATTAGTTAGGTAGGATCGCTAATTGGTGTACCACTATTCAGTACAAAACACAACTCTTTGGTTAAATAAAAATTTTGAATTATGTTCCATTTTTTTAAAATTGAAACTTTGTAAGTAATTATATCTGTATAATTTGCTAAGCTGCTCCAGTTATACCTATGCACCATAAAAGTTTGCAATTAATCATAAGGACACTGTCTAATTTTACACTTGCAGCAACCGGAAAGATGGAAAAATCGACCAATTAATAACTTATCCAACACTGAGTAACTGAATATAAAAATTTGACATTTACATAATTAGTTACAGAAAGTTTATCCGATTCTATGTTATCTGATTATTCCTGATTTTCTAACTTACTGAAATGAAATCGAACTGCCAGGCACTCTCCACATGTCAAGCAATTATAAACGAAAACCTCCCCAACGCAACTTCGATGTTACAAGTAGGAGAAAACTTAACGGTCCCACTAAGATGTGCCTGTCCCACAACTCAGCAGTACAACTCTGGTATAAGATATATGCTCACATACCTTGTCAATGCTGGCGACACTTTTTCCTCGATAGCACCAACATTTGGTATAGACGCTAGCAGCATTGCAGATGCAAATGAGCTCTCTCTCAGTGACACGATATATGCTTTTACAACATTACTCATACCCCTTAAGACCAAGCCTAATTTTACCGAAATTTCTGTGCTCACACCACCTCCACCCCCACCACCGGCTTCCACTTCGTCTAATGAGAAAAGCTCGAACCATGCAGGTCTGTATGCTGGAATTGCGGTTGCAGCAGTTGTTTTTCTCTTGATTGTGTTTGTGTTAGGTTTTGTTCGTTTGAAAAAAAGAAAAAGGGAAAGTAAAGGTGCAGTTGTGTCTGGTAATGTCGAATCCAAACCAATTAAGAAGAATGATATGTCATTAGACATATTGAAAGGTATTTCAGATTTAGGGTCTTTCCTGAAAGTTTATACATTCGAAGAGTTGCAATTGGCTACTAATAACTTTAGTTTGGAGAACCGAATTGGGGGTTCGGTGTATCGAGGTACTTTCCAAGGGGATTTAGCTGTGGTCAAAAGATTTGACCGAGACATATCTATAGAGATAGACATGCTTAAACAAATCAACCATTTCAACTTGATTCGACTCAGTGGTGTATCTTTCAATGAGGGTTATTGGTATTTGGTTTGTGAGTATGCTGAAAATGGGTCTCTGAGTGGTTGGATCTGGGGCAAAAATGGGTTGAGGGTTTTGAATTGGGGACAAAGACTACAAATTTCAATTGATGTTGCAAACGGGCTTAACTACTTACATTCTTTCACTCAACCCGCCTATGTGCACATGGACGTACGTACTCCTGGTATTCTTTTGGATTCCAATCTCAGAGCGAAGATTTCAAATTTGACCAATGCGAGACCTGCTAAAGGGAGAGAAGGGGAATTTACAATGACACAACATATAGCTGGTATGCAGGGGTACCTGGCACCAGAATACCTCGAGCATGGATTGGTATCACCTAAAATTGATGTGTATGCATTTGGAGTTGTGCTTTTAGAAATTTTTACGGGGAAAGAGAATGGCATAGTCTTTGAAGAGTTTCAGGAAATGGTGAATGGAGAAATTTTGGAAGAGAATGTTAAAGGGTTTCTCGACCCGTTAATGGAGGCTGATTTTTCAGTTGATTCCGCAATCTTACTGATTGAATTGATAAAAAGGTGCATACAAACGGAACCATCCGGTCGTCCAAGCATGGCAGAGGTTGTGCAATATTTAGGAAGAATGTCTGGTATGTCAACAAGCTGGTACAGTACTGGAAGTTTCAGTAGCGAAAAGGTTTTATTAATGAAATAGGAATAAGTTATCGCATGTTTGGTTCGCTGTGCTATTGTCCATCTTTGCCGTTGCAAATTTTTTTTTGAGATTTAACTCACTCAAATAAATACAACATTTTTTTTTCTTTTGGTTTTTCTTTTTTCTTTTCCTCAGCAGAGAAGTATAAGATGTATCATTATCATCATTAAATTTGTTCTAGTAAAGTACCTTTTTTTTGTTTTGAGAAATGTTCCATTTAAGAATTTTGTACTGAGTCTCTCTCTAATAGATGCACAGTTGTTCTTTTAGCTATTCTTTTTTTTTTTGCTTCACAATTTGTGCAATAAATTCATGAGTTAATTTACAGTTTGGATAAACCTCTAGAGACTAGTTCTAATCTGTTTAACACAGGTTCCACACGCCACCCTTCCTCCCTCAAAACAAAAAAAGAAGAAAGAAACAAAAGGAAAGAAAAAAGAGGGAATATAATACATTAACAGAGTTGATAATTGACTTATATCATGGCAGAATACAATTCAGTATTTTCTTGCTATCTTTTCAAACTGGTTAATGGTTTTCATTTATTAGAGTCGCACATTTTCTCCAGCACACAATGAGGTCGTTTCCACGCAAAAGATATCTTGTTGGAAGGGATTTTGAATTTGATGACCACATATGACAGAGAATTTTGCCAATTCTAACCTGATTGTACGACTAATATGCACTTCCTGTGATCCTATCTGGTAGTAGCACTGAAGAGGAAGCATTCTAAAATGGTGACTTGGAATCACGTTGAAATTGGGTCCTGATTTTGTAATATATAATATAATATATAGAATGATAGATTATGAGGAGATGTTTTTTAGATTCATTTTGTATGAATTTTAACGCGGACGGATAGATAACACACCGTATTATACGGTGTAACACAGCAGAGGATACAAATCTGTTGAAATTTGTAAATGTCAGAAGATTAGAGGGTTTCAGCCCTTTTTGTTTTGGATGATAGGATGTACAAAATGATTGAAATCTACGGTCCCCATATGAGCATCTTTATAATTATCTCACTCATAAAAAGATTACAAATATTAATGTGATATTTATAATTTCAATTGAAGAAATGTAGAGTACTTAGGGCATCTTTATTCTATTTTCAAATAGACCTGTTTAATCATATGTATCAATTACAATTAAAATTACAATGATGGAGAACACTTGCTAATTTAACAATTTTGCTAAATTAACAAACCTTGTTAAAATATCACATAATCATTTCATTTGAAAGTGATATAAGATATCTCCATCTCTTAAAATTACTTAAAGATTATTTTATCTGCCAATTAGAAATTATCATGTTAGAGAATTAACAATTGCAAATATGAAGATATTTTAAAATCAATATATAGAGAATTATTTAATTAAATTAGGGATGGAGATACTCTTATGGATTTAATAATCTTATTTAATTAGTAATTTATTGAAAAATACCTCATAAACGTTGGCAATTAATTATTTTGTAAATTATATAATATGTTTATCTTTGTAGTTAAAAAAATGTTGCTTTTCATCCCTGATTTCTAAATTATTTTTATTGCAACAGCCAATATAAATTAAGAAATCAATATGAAAAAAAATTTTAATTACTGATGTTACAAAAAAAAAATTCAAATTTCATCAATCACACGGATAGAGAAATTCTAAAATTTCAAATTTTGCTTTTCAAACATACATATATTTAATAATAACAAACTTCAAACAACAATCCATTGTCGTCTAGTCCGGTTAGGATACCTGGCTTTCACCCAGGCGACCCGGGTTCAAATCCCGGCAATGGAAATTACATCATTTTATTCTCTTTTTGCTGCTTCGCTTTTCATGAGCGAAAATTTTCTTCCGACTTGGCACTTGCTCTCAAATTCTTCATTTCAGCAATTTCTACAATTTTTATCCTGTTGTGGAAAATTCACATATATCCAAACTTTGTTTGAAATATAAACTGCCTATGTATATCCTCCTCCGTAAATTAAGAAGGCACAATTAGGCAACGGTTTTTTTTTTTTTTCTTATTGTCAAATGTTAATCTTCCGCCGCCATGTTTGATTTGGAGGCGGCTTTGACCCCTCTTTATCAAAGAAAAAATAAAAAAAAGAAATTTGCTTGGAGTATGAAATTATATATAACAAAATTTTTTATGTGGAGTTGTATTGTTGGTGTTTTCAAAGTACAACAGTGAAATTTTTTAAAAAAAAAATTTATATTTTATTTTTTGAAATTATAGGTGTACTTCGAAAGAATGACCATTTGTATTTTCTAAAAACTAATTATAAACTACAAAATTTAATTTCACCGATTCCACATGCAATTTCGAGATTTAACACCTCAACACACAAAATTTTCGCCACAAAATACCATGAAGAAAACTAGCGCACACATTTTCATAAAAGGAGTAATAATCACATCTTTTATTTGCACTCTAAATGTATTTATATTTTTTTCATAAAATATTTAATCTAATGATAAAAATATTTATACTTTATATTGTTATGATTAAAAATTATATAAATTATATTTATACTTGTGCAATAAAATTTTTAACTTAAATTTTTTTATAATTATCTTGAAAAAAATGATAAACACTTTTTATATTAACTATAAATACTTACATATTTAAATATAAATAAATTTATATTTAATATAAATATTTTTAATATACAGATAAGAGACGTAACGATAATTTCTCATTTAAAAAACTATTCGCTTATTTGCAATCTACAGAGATTTTAAGAAAACTTGCTACATGAACAACTCTTTTCATAAAACTGATTCTTTTGAGGGTCTCCTCGAAAATAACCCAGTAAAAACTATTTTCTTCGTAAAAACTTCTCTTTCTGGTAAAAAAAACCTTGTGAAAGTTTAAAATTGAAATTGTGTGCTTAATTAGGCAACGCACCTCTCCGCCGCCATGGATGTCGCTCCTCGTACTGTCTCCGGCTATCGAGACCCCACCTATTGGTAAATACGAGAGTTTTTTTCTATTATGGTCCCTGTTGTTTTGATAAATTATAATTAATCGGATCCTTTCAAGTTTCAGGGAAGAGAGATTCTCATCTGAGCAGCACTATGAATGGTTGAAGGATTACTCTCACTTCCGACACCTCCTTACTCCTCTTCTCTGTCCTTCTCTCTCTGTCCGTACTCTCTCTCTCTCTCTCTCTCTCTCTCTCTATATATATATATATATATATATATATATATCTGTCACCTACACACACAAGCACACCAATAAACCTCAGAGTTTGTTTTGTATTTGTTATTCTCAGTCTGAATATAAGAAGTTGGATAGTTATATCAATGTCAACATACTGTTATCTACTGGGTTTTGACGTGCTTGTTGGTAGAAAACTTGAAAAAAATTACGTCGCATGCAATAATATATAGGGAGCTGATATGCAAATAATTGATACCGTCATCGATACTAATTTTATTATTTAGATTGAATGAGTTATTATTCATATCAGCAGCTTTATTATGCAATTTATTTGTACTGTACTTTTATTATTCGATTTAAGTGAATTATTATTCATATTAATGGTATTTGAGATGAATAATAAAGTACTATACAAAATAAGTTGCATAGTAAAATCGTTAACATGAACAATAACTCATTTTACATGACTAATATAATCCGTATCGATGACGAATCAATGATAGTATCTCTCAAACATTTTCCTAATATATAATGTTATGAGGTTATGGAAACATTTATTTATAATAGGTACTGGAGTTGGGATGCGGGAACTCCCGTCTCAGTGAAGAGCTCAGGCAAGAAGGGGTTGCTGACATCACCTGCATTGATCTCGCGTCAACAGCAGTTGAGAGAATGAAGAAGCGCCTCTCTGACAAGGGCATTTCTGGTAATATATCCTGGCCAGTGACAATTAAGATGCTAAATGTTGGTACGATACGAGTTAGTTCAGCTGTAAATGTTGTACCAGGAGGTGTAGTAGCGATCTTAGCCTGCCATTATTAATAATTGGAGTTTGACTGTGATAACTAAAATACTGGTACAGACATGGCTGACCTGATACCAGACTGGTTCAGTATTGACATTTGGCAACAGTTCAACTTAAAACCATTATCGGATAAATTATGGCCAATTAAGAGATCATCCGTTCCTCGGTATATACTAACCAGAAAATAAATTATATTCTGATAATTTTCGGTAGGAATCAAGGTTTTGGTGGCTGACATGCTTGATTTGCCATTCGAGCCTGAAACTTTTGACCTTGTGATTGAGAAAGGAACCATGGTATGCACTTTGATTCCTTTATTTTTTACCTTTCGATTCTTCTGTGAGATTAATTTATGATTCAAGAAATCCGGTTTGTACTTTTTGAGTTTTGATGACTAGCATATTTATCCTTCCAAGGTAAAATTTTGTTTTATTCGTTCATTGTGTTTATATTTTTTTGTTCTGATGGGAAAAATAAATGCAATTTTTACTTATCTGGTAAATAAAACGGTTGTTGTTTTGAAGGACGTGTTGTTTGTGGATAGTGGCGATCCCTGGAACCCAAATTCCGAAAATGTAACCAAGGTTATGAAGATGCTTGAAGGCATTCACAAGGTTTTGAAACCAGATGGAGTGTACATCTCCATCTCCTTTGGCCAGGTGAAGCTCACATTTTTTTTTAATTCTTTTTCTCATCTTTTTTATGTTATATATTTTTTTTCTAATGTGTGGCATGTATTGTCAGCCGCATTTTCGCAAGAAATTTTTTGATGACCCCAAGTTTACTTGGTCGGTAGAATACAACAAATTCGGAGATGAATTCTATTACTTCTTTTACATTCTCAAGAAGGTTTGTTTAGCGCTTATTCAATTTCTTTATCAAATGTTCAACTGTCAATTTTTGGGTTCTCTTATGGGCGTCTCAGTTATAACTAGACAATTGTCGATTGACTATCTATGTTAGCACTTTCTGTTCTTATTCGAACCAGCATTATAATTTAAAATTTTCCAACAATAAATATCAGCTCTAGTTCTATCTGTATTACAAAGGAATTTTTGAGAAAAGATTAATTCCACATGTTTATTGAATTTTACCAAGGTTCTAGACTTACCGGGAATTGTCGAAATGATCAAGGTTTGTTGGTAAAATATGAAAATAAATGGAATTTCTTTTGGTTAAATATCTAATGTTGAAGTTTGGATGGGCAAATATCTTTTTGGTGGCCACTGAATTCCACACAAAAATTTAAGTTACAATTGCTCGACTGTAACCTGTCAGAAAAGAAGGTCATCATATATGTTTAATCTTTAATATGATTTTTGTCATTATTTTCTGATCACCAGGGTAAGAGGTCCCTACATTGTGAGAACAATCAAAATAAACCAGCTGAGAAACCATCAGTAAATCTATTTCATGAGGAGTTGGAGCGTGAGGATTTTCTTTTTCGTACTTTAGTGGACGATCTGTAGACTGTTCCTTTAATTGGAATTTGTAAATTATACCTGTATTATCTCTGTTTCTTTTTTAAAATTTTACTAGAGAGTATTCTTTTTTTTTTGTTTTATGTTTTATTAACGATGTATTGATGTGTTATTGAGAATAGGTAGAATAATAACAACTTGTTTGAGGGAAAAAAAAAGGTATTGCAATTGCTGATCATGATCAGTACCGCATGTAGCCAGAATCAAGGCATCTTTGTAAAGAATTTTCATAAATGTAGCATGGATGCAGTGAAATAATTTTCATATATACATGCTGGTTGTAACCTATGTAATTTTCTGGACAATTACATAAAATAATTATTTAGGTATATTACAATTTTGGGCCCACCAAAAAAGCTACCATGACATGATGTGGGTATAAAAAAAAAATCTATCTAGAAACAACTATAAGAAACAGTATACAAACAAGTAATTGAAAGATAATGCAAAATTATATTGACTAAACAGAACTGTTTGCTCTAATCACAATGCATATGATATAACAATCAGATTCTACCATAATCGGTTGAGAGAGATGAAATTTGGTACCTGATATATATACATACACCTCTCCATCAGAAAGAGACCACTGACAAGGTGAAATTTTAGTATTTTACGACAGTATTTGTACATAAAAATGGATCCTAAAACCAACAACTGATAGAATCTTTTTCGTAAGAAGAATAAACAACCTAGTTAACATCCATAAAAAAAAAAAAGAATCAGTGCTTAAACAACTTCCTACACTCTAAAAAAGCAAAAAAATAAAAAATAAAAAAGTCTAGAACTTATCAAGCAAATCCAGCTTCTGTGACTCATTTTTGAGAGCATGCCAGTAAGATACAGTCACTGTTCCTGTGACTCATTTTTGAGATGAAAATTGTGTGCATTTACCAGTACTAAAACTCGAACGCATGCATTGCCCTAGCTTGCAATCAGAGCACTGTGCATGTAAAATCAACATACCAGTAAGAGCATGGTGGGACCCACATTCAGTGACTGAAGCAGAGCTTGTGTATTCTCTCTTCCAAAATAGCTTAATCTACCCATTCCAGCTGAATTATTTCATCTCATTGAAGGATTTAACCAGTGACAAAGGTGAGAATTTGCTGAATCATAGAAGAGTTTGAAAGGGATGAGAAAACAGGGTTCATTTCCTCTAAGAGCAATCTTTCATGGTGCCACAGTGCCACTTTACCTCATATATATATTTGTGGGGATTGATTGAAAGAGACATGTTTGATTACTTTGGATTGATGAAGTGCAGAAGTTGTACCAGTGTAGATGCTCCCGTAGCACAGTGGTTGTTGCGTTCGCTTAGTAAGCGAAAGGTCGCGAGTTCAATCCTCGCCGGGAGCTTCAAATTAAAAGAAGTTTGTGGTTTGTTTTTCTTTTTGAGTTTGAGAAAGTATGAGATAAGGTATGAGTGGTGCAGCTTTTGCTTCTCTTTATGTATGTTATATGTATATATACTGGGCATGGTATTGCAATTGGAGTCTGTGTTCCCTGCTCCTTCAATTTAAAATTAGTAAGGGGAAATATTTGGGAGATACCATCATTGATACCGTTATCGATACCGACTTTATTATTCTTATAAAATTAGTTATTATTTATGTTAACGGCTTTATTATGTAATTTATTTTCCTCAGTACTTTTATTATTTAACTCAATGCCATTAATCTGAATAATAACTCACATAAATTGAATAATAAAAGTACCGTATAAAATAAATTGCATAATAAAATCGTTAATATGAATAATAACTTATTTTATATGAATAATAGAATCGATATCGATTACAATATTAATTACATTATCTGTATATTAGCTCCCATTAATAAATTACACAAGCGTATTGCAATTGGAGTCTTATGTTCCCTGCTCTTTCAAATAAAAAAAAAGATCCTATTATGCCAATTTTAACAGATAAATTAAAATAAATGAACCGAATATTAAATTTAAAATTCAGAAATCCTTTGTTAAATAAATCTGATATATTTATTTTAATTTGACGACTCCAATTTCTACTTTTTCATACTAATCCATTGCAAATGTGAGCCCACAACAAAACTGGTTCATTTTACATATGACCAGCTTAATCGCATTTGAATTCCTAAATGCCAACTTATTTTTCAATAATGATTTTGCTTAATAATTTCCTTCCATGCAAATGCATACATTCAAAATGAAATACAACTTCAAATACTTTTTGCTCTTTTCATGACATCTATTACTTCTAAATATCAGAACCTATTGATAACGCACCGTTAACATAAAAAAAATATGATTTTTTAAGTTAAACCTATGTACTACCATATATGAAAACCAATAGTAACACATAATATATAACGATCGATATAAGTAGCAAATTCAAATTATCACAAAGTAGACTCCAAATGGTATAACCTTCTGAGTTCTAAATCACTAGCAATTATAAAGAAATAAAACGATAGGAAGTACATCTATGTTATGGGTAATTAGGGACAGCAACCTTGTGGCAAGATATATTTTTTCTCTATTCTATATTGCATGTAGATCAAAATATAACTAAATATATATATACATATACATATACATACATACATATATATATATATCAAAGATTTTTTTTCATATGTGCCTGAGAAATATAGAACAATAGGGTTTAGAGATAGAGAAGGAATCAAATAATGAATATTTTATTTCATCAGTTTGATTAAATACACGAGATGGCCTATTTATAGGTAATCATTTGAGCCTAACTAACTCTTAACAAAATATTATTGAGATTTGACTAAGTCAAATTCATGTAACTACTCCTAATCCAAGTACTATTAATCTGCCTGTATATCTCTAACAGTGCCCCTTAATCAAAATGCACAAATTTCATATGCATCCTTAATAAAAAAAATAAAAGTAATATTATTTGAAATTAGACCATATAGATATCAACTTATAGAATATAATAAACTCGATTTGTATCCTTAAATCAAATTAGAAATTTACCAATTGTGAAAACTTCGCTTCACTCTCATGCTTCTTTAAAATTACATATCAAACATGATTATAAAAATAATCAGTCATTGCTTACTGACCTAACATACATTCTCTTATTCATCTAAGCAAATAATCTGAGGAAAATCAAATTGTCCAAAAATAAATATAATATGAATTGTTTCCAAATTACAGTCATTTAGATTTATTGTTAAGAAATAACAATCAAACACACTACTGAAATACAAAAAATTGCAAACAACAACTATTTTGCAAATAATGCTAAGTGTTATCTTTAAATTAAATCAAATTGGTTTAAAAAATAAGAAACGAAAGTCAAACAAAAACACACAAAATTTATATAGAAGCGTAAATATCATAATTAAACTATTCAACACACATTATGACGCATTACGCTGTAATTGATACTGACACAATTATTATTTTTTTATTAACAGAACAGTTTTGAAATTACACTATTTTTTTATGGAGAAAAAATTTGAAATGATATGGACCGTGTGATATAGGATGGCCATTATTGGAAAAAAGAAATGTAGCCACACTATTTTATTTGGTAACAATTAATGAGAGAATTGATGTGTCCCATTAATACCTTTTTATGCATATTCCATTATTTTAGTTTATTTCTTGTGTTTCTCCCTTAATTCCACGTCTCCTATATTTCTTTGTCAATTAAATTCAAGTCTCTCTATTAACTCCATCCATGTTTTACATTTCTCAATGCACTGGAGCACTATTCTTCAGCTAAAAGTTCAAGATGACACATTCGACGAAGCTAGTGTTCATGCTGACACATTGAATCTTGTAATTAAGTAAAAAGATTGAGGAACAAATCGTGGTTAATTAATTACAATGTTACAGGGAAATGAATAGTGTTATCTATCTGGTCTGATCATAGATCGCCAACATTTGTTTCAATAAACGAAGTACTTACCTATCATGCTGTGTGATCCCTATTAACTTCATGTTGCGTTTCTTGATGTTATGTCTATTTATCCTTGAACAGAACCTACGTATCATACAATCTGAACTCACACTCCGCAACTCGACCTCAATGTATAAAGGTTGTTAATTATACTGACAGTATCCTCTATACACAACTAGCTTTCTTATCTTATCACGAGTTGGCTCAACAATTCATATAATAGATCAACGATTTGGAAGCCGGTAAGGTGGCTACTGGAAAGATGCCACCAACAACAAGGCGCCGAGCACTAATTTTCATCATAATCTCAAGTTTTCAAAACATGTCAAGAATCACGACAGACACATTCAATACAATGATTATTTCACTTAATGATTATTGCAAGATTACTGGAAGAAGGCAAACATTGATTCGTCCATATCATATGTATAAATTTCAACAAATCTTTTCTAGATTTCTCAGTAGCGAAGAAGATTTCAACTTGTTCAACGCCTTCCGATGTTCGCATCCATGGCAACAAAACCAATCGGGATGGAACTGACCAAAAGCATCTTAAATCCACTAGCTGAAAAAAAAATTATACGTTAAAAAGTAAGTAAACAAAAGTGGAAAAAATAAAAATTCCACAAAACAAATGCATGATAACATTAAAGGATTTTGAACAACATGCACCACGATCATTATCTACATCCTTGTTTTTTGTCCTGCCACTGGAGCTCATTGTTAACTTGACATTAGCTTTCTTTGGCATCTTCAAGTTTGATTTATACCTTCCAACTTGTCTCAAGAGGCGCTCCATCTGAGTTAACCTATGCCTAAGAGCCTTCTAAATAAACCATGCATTCGCCAAACCCAAAACAAATAAAAAAAAAATAACCAAATGAAAAAGATAACATAATTTGGTGGAGCGTTCTTCCTTGTACTTGAAAACTTATGATCAAAACCAAATTACTTACAGCCTAGTTCATAATAGGGATTAGTAAAAATTAAAGAGGCCAATCAAACAACCCACAAAGTGATTTGATTCAGGTTACTCTCATAGCATGCCGAAATGAAAGAAAATATAAAAAAATATCATAGTATAAGCATTACATCCAAGTTCATGACATAAAACTACTAAGTATCTCTCTTTAAGACCCATAAATTTTAGCATTTATAGAAAATCTAAACAACTTGAATCTTTGTGAGTTGGATCCTGAGACAAGGCTCAAATTGGAGATTTATATCGTCCAGATTGGTACCAACCATAAATTACATTTTTGGTACAAGTCAAATGAATTTAACTTGGTTTGTTACTTGTTAACTTGCACAACAATCGTGTTATGAAACTATGCAGCCAATTATTAACCCATCTGTGCAACAAAGTTCTGTAGAATCTCAAGATACACATCCATATAGGAAGATGACAATGTATTTTATCAAATATAATTGCACGTTAACTCGAATAAAACTCAGATGATACATATTGACCAAGCAAAATTCAATTAGCTGCGATCGACAAAAGAAATACTTATTAAGACATTTCATCAAACACTTGCGGACACCATGATGGCAGGTAGAAAAGGGCAAAATCAAACACTAAAGAGTGCTAATATCATTGCATCCGTGGGTTTGTTTACTCCTTTTCATATCTTCTTCTTTTGTTTGATGAGCTGCAACAACATGTACATCATGTGTAAGAAGGACCAGCATGGTCAGGAGAAAAATTGAGGGATGGGGAAAAAAATACAAAAAATTAGACCCAAAATCGGAAGACCAAATCAGGCCACACGATCAAACTCTATAGGGACAACAAAGAAGAGAGATACTAATGTAACCAAAAAAAAAAAAAAAGAAGACTGTAGAAATAGGATGGAGGCTCTAGACCCATCAGGAGCAGAAAAAAGATTTAACATAGAAAACAAATGATAATCCACGTCCAAAGAAAAAAAGACAACATCAACGGCTACTTAAAAAAAAAAAAGCAACACCAACTACTAAATAGAAGGATATCATTCACCAAAGATCGTAGTTCTCGAACGATCAAAAAGATTCTGGAACACACGCAACACTTGAAATAGAACAAATAAAACTATCTTAAGCAAACCAACTGAAATCGCTGAGACGAAAATGAATGGTTTAAATGTACATAACATCTAAAAGCACACAAAAATCATAGGAGAACATAGCAGGATGCCCAAATATGAGCCAACCCGAGAGAACCGAAGCAATGACTCTAAGCGTGGGGCATTGATCAAATAATATGGAGATCTGATGGCAGAAAATGCTAAGAAATAACTGTTTTTTTGTTACTGTAGAACTATAGTGCTCAGCTATGTTCAGCTTTTAATATTTCTAATGGGCATTCCAAGGCTTGCTTTTGCAAATTGCAATATCTTTACAGAATTTATCTTAGCTAAAAGTTTCAAAGTCATTACTCATGGTACAGTCTAACAAATAGTCCTGAGCAACATAATTAAAAACCCCAAACCAATACAAATATACAACAGCAAACAAAAACCACTCATTTGAAACATTAATTTTGTGTACAGAACCTGTTAGTGTTAGTAATACATAATGGTGTGTAACGTGTTCTTTTAATTAAGTCCAACCGGCAAGTAGATACCATACCATTCTCAAACATACCTGACCAAAAAATTCTCGTGATAATTATTGTACTAAAAACATTTATTGTACTAATTAAAAAGTTGACTAAAGCATTTTTTTCAAAAAATAAAAAATAAACTAACAAACAGTAGGAATTCAGGTTCCTTCAAGAAAAGCCTTTTCTTTTTTCCCTCACAGGGTTTAAATTTCCTATATATGGACATTACTTTGCCCCCACCACCACCACCAAGATAAAAAAAAAAAAAAGCAAATAAATGAAAAGAAAAAAAAAAGCTTGAACTAAATTTCAGTGAAGTTATTCTGCTCCTCGAACAAAGGGCATTTCCCGGCCCCCTGCTCATGTCGATCTCGAGTAGAGACAGCTTCGGTCG
Source organism: x Bolboschoenoplectus mariqueter (assembly GCA_037678475.1). Classification (NCBI taxonomy): domain Eukaryota; kingdom Viridiplantae; phylum Streptophyta; class Magnoliopsida; order Poales; family Cyperaceae; genus x Bolboschoenoplectus; species x Bolboschoenoplectus mariqueter. Next base: position 2,826,028 of record CM075266.1, on the reverse strand, counting down.
ACCTAATTAAACTCCGAGCTACACATCTCGGGCAGCAGAATCGTGTTACAGCCAACTCAGTTATCATGCCAAGATAAAAGAGCAAAGAACAGCTAACAGTCGTTGGCCAAAAGGCATCATCTCCTTTGTCCCCAACTGCATGCAAAAGAAGAATATAAATGCGTATTAATAACAAACAAGCATATCCCAACTATATATGAAAACCAACCAGTCTGTTATATTCTCAAGGAACAGATCAAGAGTAAAGCTAGCAGAAGTTTAAGTTTACCAAGTTCATCCAGAAGTTTAAGTTTACCAAGTTCTTTGATGAGTTTAACTTAAAAACCTATCGAAACGGCTTCAAACGATAAATCCGAGTTGCTCAATAAATTTTTCATATTAAAATATCATAAAATACAGAAACTTTCTATTTTTAGAATTAACTATTTTTTTAAAATTTTCTAATATGGTTCTAAAATAATAATAAAATAATGAATGTTTTTATATGAGAATAGACCGTTTTCAAAAAAAATTCCAAAAAAATAGTTAAAAAACTCTAAAAAAAAATTGCGGTATCCTATGAGATTTTAATATAAAGAATTTATTAAGCAACTCGGATTTATCGTTTGAAATCGTTTCGATAAGTTTTTGAGTTAAACTCACTAAAAAAACTGGTGAGCTTAAGCTCATGTTAACTTTACTCACAGATCAAATATATTATATATATGGCTAAGTTATTGAGAACTCACTAAGATGGACAACTGCAGGTTGCATTGGAAATAGTTCAATCCAAAAAAACCAAAATATTTAGAGTCCATCTGTTTACTATTCACTTGTCTATCTACTCATTTATTTTTTAACACTAACTATGTATCTATTAACTAAAAATATATTATTATTAACTAATAAAATTTAATTATTTTATATATAAAATTATATATATAGTTGGACAATAAAGAAATGAACTCCTAGCTCAAAAAAAATGTTTGTCAGAAGCGATAGACACTGACTAGATTAGACAAGCTAAGACTAACACTTCAAAGAAATCTGACAAATTTTGGATATGAACTATATATGAAGCATAGTCCAATGACCATGCACTTATATATATAATTCGAGGATTACATTAAGTAAGGATTTCTTGAAAATTATTATTTTAATAATTTTGACAACGAATTTTCAAATAATTTCAAAAAAATCTTAAAAATAAATAAATATTTGTAAATATATTTTTTAACTTATAGATTGATTTTATTTTAAATTTTATATAATTTAAAAATCATTTAATATTCTATCAAAGACTATCAAAATTATATAATATTTATAACAATTCATATTTAATGATTTTTAATGAAATATCAAATTATCCGTATGATATTTTATTCTCATAGCACCTAACAAGCTCTAAAGCACTCGCGCAATTTTCAAACTAGATATATTTGTCACTTAAAAAAAATCAAAATCAGTATTTATAAGAATGACACAAAAGCAAAGGCAAATATAAAAACAAATTAATAAACCAATGAATGAAATACGCACGATCACCAGTACTCCTCATATCCTTTCCATTCATCTCGCGACAAATGTTCGTAGTTAGCTTGCAGTTGGCCTTCTTTTCCATCTGAATTAATTTCTATTAATTATAATATATATACATTTATATATAATATAAATATATATTAAATAATAAATTGTCAAATATATAATTAGACCTATTATAAAATGATCAAATTAAGTATTATTTATCAGGTTCAATATATATAATGAAAAATGAGATCTTTAATGTATAGAATATATATTAATAACTTTATGATTTAATGGTGGTCTAAATTATATAAAATTTGATAATAATACAATTATACTATTGGTTCTTGAAGACCATAACTAATAGGCAGTTTCCTGATTATAAAAGTAAATTTGATAAGAGAGAAATAGTTCTTATATGAATCTGTTAAGGCATAACCATTGGTTTTCCAACCTTTCAGTTATTGACACTCATTATATATTTGGAGATAGAGTCTCCATAAAAAACCGTCACTCTTTCTCTCCATTTCTACAGAAGGAACTAACATATAATTTCTCTCTATTTTGGGGTTCTAAAAAGAAAAAAAAAACTACATGCACCGACCATCTTCATCTCTTCATTGGATAAAAAGAATATCACCGTAAAGACTTAAAAAATACGATGATCAACGGAGTTGTATCTCTCCAAAAAATCGGCAATATAGATTAAAATAATTTTACTTCAAATTAAAAATTCACTAGAGAATCCTGATTAATTTCTATCATCTTCATCCGGTTTGCTTTACTCGTTCCGGCGTTTAGAACCATTATTAGGCGATTCATCTGCAATTATGCATAATCCTTTGCCTGAGTGCCATCTATAATTAAAAGAATGATAAGCATGCACAACGAAAAGCATAATTAGTTTGAAAGCTACAAATTAAGGAGAAAAACTCAGGATCAAAATTCAGAACAGATTAGCAACTCAGATAAAAATGCTTTTGGTTTTATTTTACGTTGTATATATGTCAACGGTCTTTACTAAGATTGGGTCTAAATTGAGGCTTATTAACACCACAACACGGTATTACTTGTAACTGTAATGATATATTTATGAACACACAAAGGTAGGTAAAACCATCAATTAAATTATCAATCGTCAAAAAAGGAAAAAAAAACGAAAAAATTGGGAACATGTACAGAAGAAGAGAGTCCAAAAAAAAAACCCTAATTTTATCACTTGAAGAAAAAAAACGCCCTTTAGCTTTAGTATTACATAATTCAACAAATATAGACAATATTATGTTTCATCTTAGCTAATCTAAAGCTAATTTTAGCTATTAAAGCATATTTACTAGTATCTGATCAGAATTGTTGTCCCAGTTTTTTAGCATCTGCGCATGAATAAAACATTAAGAAAAAAGAGCAAGATATAAACAAACAAATAATGATACTAATGAAATAGATAAATTTGTAAGTACAACGTTATTTTTAGTGAATTCCAAAAAAGAAAGTATAAATAAATAGAAGATAGAAAATTCCTGTAAATTAGAGGCAAGCAAAACTAGGATTAAGGCAACTCATATTAGTTTTTAAAAAATACATCAGCCACTTCAAATTAATATTTAATGGACAAAAAGTGCATAAAGAAACTTACATAGCAAATTTTAATATATATTTTTAACGAAAATTTCTACAACTTTTATTATTTTTAGAATTTTTTTAGAATTTTTTCAGATTTTTTAAAAATATTCAAAAAATAATAATAGAATAATAACATTTGCTCAACAAATAAGGTCATCTTTAAAAAATTTAAAGTTACGCCAAATAAAAATATTTTATAATGTCATAATTTTATATAAAAAATTATACCTTCATGACTTTATGTTCCAACTAAATATGAGCTTTAGGTCTCATAATTTTTTCTATGATACACATGTGTCATAATTTTTATGAGTATATAACATATGAGGTTTATTAAAATATAAATAAAAATATTTTTTATAGTTAAATTTGAATCGTTCAAATTAAATCGAATCGTTTAAATTAAATAATGATAAATATATCATTGAAAATAATAACAGATGCTCCACCAATTTAAACACAAATCAGACAAGGTGGGCCGAATAATGTACGCATCCCAAGTAAAATTTATCTTGAAACAACTATACAAGACACGATGGAATTTTTGGGCCAGACTCTATCTTTTTATCATTAATAAAATATACTATACAAAAACGAACTAATAAAACGAAAGATACAACAATTGTAACGACTAAGCAAAAATGTTGGCCCTGCATCAACACGTAACAATCAAATTCTATAAATAGTAGGTCAAGAAATATGAAATTTAACACAGAAAGAGACCAATAACAAGGTGAAATATACGACAGTATTTGCACATAAAAGAAACTCCTAAAGTCAACATCTGATAGAAACATCCAGCAAAAACTAAAAAAGAATCAGTACTCAACAACTTCCTACACTCTAAACAAACACTAAAAAGTCTAGAACATATCAAACAAATCCAGCTCAAGTAAAAAAAAGTACTAATAGATGATAAAGATACAATTGAGACTACACATTAGAGCAACACTGCTCACATCTCCATCTTGACATGCATCATAGGTCCCGGTGTGGTAGGCTCCACAATAGTAGTTGGCATGTACTGCAACCAGTCCTTGGCACAGAAAATCGCCTCAAGTGTGTCAGGCCGCATGGAGCTCCTGTACTCATCAAGAACTCTATTTGCACCTCCAGCACTGAAGACTGACAACCCTGTCCCGCCACCGGCCATAGCCATCGGTATGGCCAGAATATCCCGCGCAAGTTTAGAGAGTGTGGGGTACTTGAATGAGTTCATCTTCCACCAAGTCAAGATGTTGAAATCATTAGTGCGGGGCTGCAGCATTTCTTCCAGGTACTGCTCCAACTCAGGCTTCTTGGGCTGGTTCACCGCCATCTCAGATAGGTAGATATCAAAATCTAATAGCCCATCTCCACTAGAGGAGATCGGGGCTGCAGGCTGGATGTCACCCCTCTCATTGCTCTCCTCCTCAGTCTGTATGCTGACATTGTTATTAATCTCTATATCCTCAGTCTGTATAGTGACATTGTTATTCGCCTCTATTTCAGACTCAACCGGGGCTTCACTAGCATCTACGTCCATCTTCACAGCCATGTCTGCCTCAGCTTCCTTTGCATGTTCACCGCCATTTTCATGCTCCTGAACCCCATTTCCAACATTGCTAACACCGGTATTATTTTCAGTATTGATACCAGCATCGAGAGGCTCAACAGACTCATTAGCAAGTTCTTGCTGCTGTTGTTCAACATAGGCTGGGGTGAGAGGAAGAGGCTGAGCTACGTACTCGTTGTAGAGCTCCATGAGAGCATCCTCCACCACTTTCACAAATCTTGGACCCTCATCATTGCCATAGATCCTCTTGAAACTAAAATCAACAAGTTTCATCTTGTACCGTGGGTCCATCACCACTGCAACGGCCAGAATGAGGCTACAATCCCTCCAGTATTTTTCAAACTTGTCATACATCTCTCTTGCTATGCTGCTCACCACGGGATCCTTGCTCTGCACAGAACCCTTCAGCTCCAGCTGAATCTTCCATGCCTCATGGTAGAATATGTTTGACGTTGGCTCCTCTGTGCTGTTGACAGTGTTTGCTGAGTCATAAAGCAGCTTCAGAAACACACAAGCCACCTCTACTTTCCTCCAATCCTCAGCGGATGGTGCCTCATTGTAGTTATCATCACATGTTTCAAGCAAATTAAAAGCCTGTTTGTATTCCAGCGCAGCACAGAGCATGGAGTAGGTTGTGTTCCACTGAGTGGTGGTGTCAAGTGACAGAGTTTTTGTACTTGGGATTTCGAGCTGTAATGCGATTTCAGCAAACTTCTCTTCACGCGACGGTGATGCCTTGATGAACTTCACGCTTTCACGGATGTTGTAAATGATGCCGTGGATAGAGGCAATCACATCTTGAGCAACCACATTCAACACATGCGCATAGCAGCGCACCACAAAAAGCTGCCCCTTCAGCAAGAGAGCATCCTTGTTGGACAGGTGGTCCTGGAGGTTTGCACTGTAGATATCATGTGAGGAGCAGTTGTTGTCGAGTGTAATGGTGAAGAGCTTTGACTTGAGGTTCCAGTCAGAGAGGCTGACATCAATGGCCTCACTAAGGGCATTTTCAGAATGTGGCGAGGTCACCATCAGAAAGTTGAGCATCCTACGGTGTAGTTTCCAGTCGCTGTCTATGAACTGCCCATGCAGTGCCACATAACCCAGAGTCTGACTGGTGGTCCATAGGCTGATAGCCAGGCTAATTCGACCAGGAATACAGCCAAACACTTGCATCAAGTTGTGCTTCTCCTTGTGATAAAGTGACAAAACCTCATCTTCCACAGAGGTTGCATCATGAACCTGAAACCTTGGCTGGAGACTCTCCACGAAGGCAAGAAAAGCTGGCTGCTCAACTACATGAAGGGGATAATCATGTAGGATGACCATCTTAGCAAGGTTGCTCAGGCTGAGGTTGTGATCAAAAGTGGCCCCACTGAAGCCAGAGACACGGTACCGTCTCTTGGCTGGCCGTTCTTCCGGAATGGAGTCTGGAGTCTGGGCAGAGGGGGGCCCAGGGGTGAGTGAGTACTGGTGGTCACGATCGGTGGCCTTGAGCATGGGGCAGGACCCAAGGGTAATGTGGCGCTTGAGGTGGCTAGTACCAGCAACCTTCGACCCATCGCTGTATGCGAATGTCTGCTTGCAGAGGTTGCAACACGCACGCTTCATCCTGCCGGGTCCATTGACCACCGTGAAATGCTGCCATACCAGGGACTTCTTTTTCCTCCCCCTAGTTGCAGTTGGAGCCGGCTCTTCTTCTTGCTCCTGCTCCTGCTCTTGCTCCTGCTCATGATCATGTTCATGCTCCTGATCATGATCATGCATATGTTCTTGGTCCATTTCTCCAACCAGAACAAGCTGATTGTGCTGCTCAGGGTCAGTCAAATCAGACATGATGATAAGCTCGTGTTTTAATCTGAAAAAAAAAAGAGTATGTGAATAAATAGAGGTATGAATTTCAGTTAAAAACAGGAAGTAAAATCAAATGCATCATTGTTCCTAATTGTTCTAAGCAGTAAGTCCATTCTCACGAACAAAACCCATAACGACACCAGATGGTAGGAGCACCCATACAGGTAAACGCTGTGAACTAAAATGGACCAAAACCTCATCATTTCAAGCACACATAATTCAACAATTCAAAAACTTAAGATGCTTGTATATTAAACAAATTAAATGATACTAAACTCTGACTTCAAATTGGATTAGACCAACAAGAAAAGAGTATTAAGACAACAAGAAAAGGCCCATATCAGACCAACAAGAAAATAGTATTAAGATAACATAATAGAACTAACATTTGACTTCAAATTGAACCAGAGAATCATGCTCAAAAACTAAACCAAACACTGGTAATTTTGAAAAGGAATTTAAAAAAATAGCACTAAAATAGATATTGCATAGATGTAGTAGCTACCTAAGAAGCATATTTGCTAATAATGAATGTGAATATCAAAATATTAAGAAAGAGAACTCAAAGAAAAGCCAAAGTATTTAGTACTGTTAATGAAAGTGTCGGTCAAGCATTGAATAATTAGACCATAAAGAAATAAATCATCAATTGAATTTGCATAGACTCGACATTGACATATCAATAATACTGCAAGGTAGTGCTCAACAAAATTGAGACCAGTTGCACATGTAATATCATCCATATGACGTTAAGTTGAAAAGAAAACCTTAGTAGTATTAATTTAGCATCTATAGAATTCAATGTCCAGGAATTTTAAAAAAGATTATCCTTTCAACTGAACTTGGAAGGTTTACAGCTTTACATATCTGACATGCAAAATGTAATAATACAACAAACATGAAAACCGGAGAGGTAGTTATATTTTCCAAAAACCCTTCAACAGAAAGGACTTGATATTGTTCAAAATTAAGGTAAAGACAAAACAAGCATACAAACTGCTCTAACCCCATGTTTCAACTTCTTTTTATCTTTATATGAAATGAAATTCACAATAAGCAGCAACAAGATCCAAGCTTTAGAGGTGTAACAATAACTAAATAGATTCCAGGAAAGCTTCATTCCTCTCTAATTTACTAGAAAATACTATGAAGATTTGAAATGCTGTAGGAAAATTATTTGTCCTAGAGAAACAGAAAATATTGTACAAAGAAAAACTAGGAGACGACGAATTATACAACACGAAATTGCTGAAATGAAAAGAACGACGACGACAAAGACTCCGATTTTGATATGACACGCGGATTGCACTCAAGGTGCTTGAAGAAATGCGGGAGGTATAGTGGTGTACAATTGGGCGTGGGCTACCTCGACATAGAAGAAGAAACCTACCACTAACTTCCTGAAGAGAATACATGGGCTTTTCTTCCATGGATGCTCTTATTTGGGTCTCCATACTCGTAAATCCACATGTCAATTGACAATTGGTGGTTAAAACTCCAGATCCCCAGAGGAGAGAGACTAATTCGAGTAATTGAACACCCCATACAAACCCTAAACCCAACAGATACAGTAAAAACAAGAGAAGCAAAGCAGAACAAAGAAGAGAGAAAAGGGGAAGGAGAGCGAGATGGAGCGCGGGAGAGACAGAGAGAGAGGGAGAGAGAGATCCGTACCGGAGAGACGAGGCGGGAGAGGCGGATCGAGCCGAGCCGGATGGATCGAAACCCTAGATTTGGGCTGGGAGATGGGTCGCAGCCCGACGCGAAAAAAGGAAACCCTAGATATCGAGGGGGCGAGAAGAAAAGAGAAGAAAAGAGAGAGAAAGGGGAGAAAGATAAAACAGAGAGAGAATGGGGGAAGCAAGAGAGCGGCGGCGCCGAATTTAGTCGGGTTTGGGCTGGGAGCCCAGTGGACCGGGCTCCTTATATTGTTGACCGATTGAGTCGCGACTCGGTACGACTCGGTTCGGTTTGCATGTTAGGGTTTCCGATCTTTTTTGTTTTTGAATTGGATGCCTCCAGTGGGCCAGAGTCTCTTTTATTAATTATAGCTTTTTGTGCGAAGAGTAGTAGTACTAGAAGCCAGTTGTACGGCGCGTGTTCGCATTCGCGTAGCCCGAGATTGGCGCATCGGATCCCAACCGGGTTTGGATCGGTCCAGAGTTCGGGTCCGCTGGGCTTGTCTTTGAATAATTGCATTGCATGTGCTTTTTTTCTTTTTTTTTTCTTTTTTTTTTAAATTTGCCACTTGTAGTATGAAATTTTCAAAAGGCTTCTAAGCCTTTTTGTGTTGTTAATAAATGCACGTGAGACCTGTTATAAATGTCCAGAAAATTGCCCACCATTTGTTGGACTTGACCGCGTCTAATGCATTAGTTAATTAATTAATTAATTAATTAATTAGAGAACAAAATTACACTTTGGTCCTCGTATTTTGTCATGAATATTGAACTAGTTGTTGGATTTTTATTCGTATCAAGTTAATATTTAGAATTTCTAAAAAAATCATATGACATTAACAAGACTAATTTTGCTATGAATCATAATTTATATTATAGATGATTGAAATTAACAGATATAATTTATCAAACACTAAAATTTTGATTCATATTAGAACTGCTCGTATAACAATACTTACTATCATCATTACTATAGGTGTATCGTCCAATCAAAATAAAATAATTTGAACCAAATAAAAGAAATCTCTCCTAAACTCTAAGGTATAATATAAGCTTGATTTTAATTGAATAGTCCAATGAATAATAGTATTTTGCTTAACGCATCTTATGCTAGTAAATGCAAAAAAAAGTACTAAAAAAATATATTACTTAAATAATTCTAATATAAGTTGGGATCCACAACATATATAATGACAATTTTATAGCATTTTCAAATTAAATAAAGACAATATAAATATAAAAAAGTTTTATAGATGCTATCAAGCTTATTATACATTAAACGTGTAATAAATTCCATACAATTTAAATTGATTATTATTTTTAGCATTATGAGACTACACATCTAGTATAGATGAAGATGAAATTTATTTTCTATAGGGCCCAAATTTGTGAGAACCTTTTATAATATACCGTTTTAGCGCACTAAAAAGGAAAATATTAGAAAAATATCATTATCGATACCGACATCGATATTGACTTTATTATTCATATTAGTGAATTTTGTCATATACTTTATTTCGTACAGTATTTTCGTTGTTTAATTTAAATATCTTTAACTTAAATAATAAAAACAACATATAAAATAAATTGCATAATAAATAATAAAATCATTAACATAAATAACAAAATTGATACCATCAGCTCCCAACTAAAAATTCAATTTGATAACACGTCTCTAATTCTAATTGTTGGTTAGTTTGTTATAATCTAAGTTATAATCTATGTTATATTGGGCTGATCATGTTCAAGTCAGACGAACACATTTTCAGTTGCAACTTCCTTTTCCTTTCCTTCCCAAGGAAAAATTGAATCATTTTAATTGGATTAAAATTTCAAAGATTGTGCCAAATCTAATCTGTGTAAAGCCCAATTGCACATATATTTGCTTTGTCAAATCTGGTTTACTTTGTTGCTATACACCTAACAAGTTGGCAAACAAATTCCAATAATAGTAAATTTGATGTGTTGGGTTATTTTCTAACAAACCAAATTATTTTTTTGGTAAATTTTTTTGTGAACTTCAACATTCATTTTTTTTTAAAACATTTCTTAGAAACTTAAACATATATCTAAGAAGTTGTATTCAACACTATGTCTTAATGATTTGGATTGGAATAATTACTCACTATCTTTTTGGGTTGTAAAAATCAAACAAAAGGGGTCCCTAGCTATTACTTGGCGGTCTGATTTTAGTGCTACCACAACTGCCATGTGGTGGTAAGATAAGGCACACAATTAAAATGTTCATAAATGCACCTCAATTGGTTTGTTGGGACCGTGAAAAATAGATAAATAAAACTTCATCAACCCAAAATGTTTCCCCTCTTGTGATGCTTGATGATTCATGTTACATAATCTCAGAGAATTTATTTTAATTGTCAAAATACATATAGATATTCATTTATTTTTGTTTATGTATTGTACTAATAATGACCTTTCCATTTCATTATATGCTTGAGATCTCTATACATTAATATAATGATTAACATGTCTCTTAATTTTATAACTTGCTAAAAAAAGAAATGTTGTATTTTTTCCAAGTTTTAAGATAAGAAAAAAGGTAATTGATTTAGATAAAATTAACTTATACACTGTGTTAATCGAGATTTAATCATTTTTCTTTTATGATAAACCTTGCTATACTTATAATAAATGGGTTATATCAAAGTATAGTTACTATACTGTATGTAAAAAAAAGGGATTTATTAACACCCAAATAAATCCATGACAGTTTATGTCAAGATTTTGTTAAAATAAAAAACATAGATACTTTCCCTATCATACAGATAACACATGCATTAATTCCAAACTAATTTTATTTATTTGGTAGTTGGTAAAAAAAAACTAACGTAAATGCGTCGTTAAAAATTATAATCACTTTATTGATAAACATATCATTTAAATTTAATGAAATGAAATCAGATGACTTGATCCACATCTTTATCATAAAATGAAATAAAAAAAGAATTATGATGTGATTTATAGGTGCAAATTGGAACACCATAACATATCCATTAAAACAATTCATGTGTTCCCATACAAGTCCCCTTGCAGTGTTAAATTGCCACCCATGGTAGATGGTACTGATAAATAACACCAGACTTGGCTTTCCAAACTTTTATATTTACTCACAACTCCACCATTCTTCTTCAAACTTAAAACCATATAAACATGGAGGTTTACACAGTCAAGGTGGAGGAGGCTATGCCGGCGAAGGGCGACAAGCCCTCTGCAGGCCCGGTTTACAGGAGCATTTATGTGAAAAACGGGCTCTTGCAACTGCCGAATGAGATCAACTCACCATGGGACTTGTTTAGGTTAAATTCAATAATTTTCTTACTTTAACCATAGCTAATATGCTATATCAGCCTGACAACCATATTTGTAAAACAATGTTATATAGGCCTGCTTGATAAAATGCTATGCAATAAAAACAAAACTTTCTCTACATATAAAAAATGTCAAGTGGCAGATAGAGAAGCTATGGTTCCACCACCTTTGCAATGTTTTTTTTTTTCTAAGTCAAAACAATTTTACCTTTTTTACCTGGATATATTTTTCAACATTCTGATTGATCTAGAGAACTGGTATCATGGATTTAATTTTTGTAATCTTGTTTTCCAGTGAAGCAGTCAAGAAGTATCCACAAAATCCAATGCTGGGCCGGCGTCAAGTTACTGACGGCAAGGTAAGTGCACAGCACAGCAGGGCCAAAATGGTAAAAAAAAAAAATCATCAATGGAGATTGAGTAAGCTCTACACTCTAACAATCATTTTATTTGCTATATTTATTTGAATTTTTAGGCTGCCGGATATGTGTGGCAAACATATCAGCAAGTATATGATACAGTTATGAACATCGGATCTGCTCTTCAGAGGCACGGCATAAACCCGGTAAGCCAAATAATTTTATAAAAGTCTGATTGTACCTTGTGCATTCATCGTCATGAAATTATGCACAGAGGTCCTAATTTAAACAAGAATAAGAAAGGATATTTCTAGTGTGCATTCAAGTCTTATGAGCAAAAATAGATCCAAGGGCTAAATAGCCAATTTGATGCTATTATCTGTAAATTAATTTTTTTGCCCTTAAAAAATCTATTAAATATTATTGAAATAGATTTAGCTTGTCAAAAGAACATAATTTTGATTTTAACTTTGACTTTTTATATTTAATTTCTTGCTAGGGAGATCGATGCGGAATTTATGGACCCAACTGTCCCGAATGGGTCATGGCCATGGAGGTACTTCTTTTGGATAATTACACTTCAGAGCTATCAACCAACCTACAATTTTCATTTATTATGTCAAGTGGCATTTGGATAATTAACTGACCATGATATTTTAATATATTCCTTTGCTAAGAAGAAAAAAGATTAGGGAACTGGGACAAAATATTTTGGGTGATCAAAGAAAAAAATATTATCTAGAAAAAGCAAGACCAGAACAGTTTTATAAACCTTAAAAGAAAAGTTTGCTCAGGATGCCCTGTAACATGTCAAACTAATTAGAAATTTGAAATTTCTGACATTAAAGGTGTGAATTTTTAATTGTTGCTATTATTTTACAGGCATGTAACAGCCAGGGTATTTGCTATGTGCCATTGTATGATACACTAGGTACGTATTTTATACCATCGTGATGGGACATAATGGAGTTCGATGAGCTCATTACCAGTATACAATTTGACATCAAAAGGAAAGAAAAACAAAAGAAATTACATCTAAAATTTGAAATTGAACTTAGTGAAGTTGTGTTAAATCGAAGAATGGTTTTTCAGCTATTAAGGTGAGAATACCCATAGCGTGCCAGTAGAAGTTTATTGAACTGACTTGACCTCACGGTGAAATTTAACAGGTGCAAATGCAGTTGAGTTTATCATCAATCATGCTGAAATGTCAATTGCTTTTGTGCATGAAAACAAGATAACATCTGTAAGTTCATGTTACTCTAACAATTCTCTCAAAAAAACCAACTTATTTTGCATTTTCTACAGGTTAATCCAATTTACTTGGACCTAAATTAAGCTTTTATTTTCTGACCTTGTGATTTTCAGATGTGGAAGTGCCTTTCAAAATGTGGTGCCCATCTCAAAAGTATCTTCTGACCTTGTGAATTTCATATGATCAATTTGTATATTTTATACATAAAAGAATGTTTCTATGTTTCATGAATAATTTGAATAACAAGACATTAGAGTGAACTTATAAATTATAATGCTTTGTACCTTAGGCATCGGTACTGCACACATCCCGACACTGGCATAAAAATTTTCCCTTTTAAATCTTAACATGGGGAATATTTGAAATTTTACATTAGATTCCTCATTGAATAATCCACTCAGAAATGGTAGGTTTGGTAGTTGGTGTGTACCAAAATATTCCTGGCCAAAATTAAAATTGGTTATATGAAACTATGTTATTTATGAAAAAAATTACAGCCATTGTTAGCTTCGGAGAAATGACAATGGAGCAGAAAAGAGAAGCTGAAAATTTGGGAATTACCTGTTTTTCCTGGCAGGAGTTCATTTCCTTGGTTAGTCCGTAATTTCATAATATTTCACATGCAGACATCAGTTTTAAAATATAAATTTATGAACATAAAGTAAGTATAGTCTTAACAATACTTCTTCAACCAACAATTGGTTCTGTAGCTTGACAGCCACTATCAAGTATTTTGAAAAAAAAAATTGGTTCTGTAACTAAATGACCAACAAATGCATGTAAGCTCAACTAAGTAATCAGACTTAAAAAAGTAAATTCTTCTCAATTAACCTTTAATGTCCAGACGTTAATATGGAACAACAGATTCGATTAATTTTGGAATGATGAGAATAGCCACACCATCTTAATTGATATTTCTTTAACTGTGCAGGGAAATGCCGATTTGGGGCTTCCCACAAAGAAACAAGATGATACGTGCACAATTATGTATACCAGTGGTACGACTGGGGACCCAAAAGGTGTGATACTCACAAACAAAGCTTTTGTAGCTGAAGTTCTCACCTATGAGCACCTTTTTCGAGAGACAGACAAAGTGGTAAATTCCAGTTATAGTGATCAAAAGAATTTTTATGTACTTATTTTGCCTGCAATTAAAATTGGCCAAAGAAAAAATAGTGCGCCCCCCTTGAACAATGGTTTATTTTGGCAATAATATTACTGCTCTTTTAGAACAATACTTTCAGTTGTAATTGGTCCAAATAACCCCTAGTCAAATGAATAAGATCAGTTTTTACCAGGATGGTAATAGCATCTTTAATTAAACAGAGAGCAGCTGGTTTAATGATTTTCAATATATATGGGTAAAAAAGATAAACTTAATGCTGAACTCATTTTGACTGTACTGGTTTAATGATTTTCAACATCTATTCAATTTTTTTCAGGAACTCTTTTGTACTATAATCATCATTAACTATTTTGAATGATTACATTTCATTTAACTTGCAAATTATTACAAAATTTTATTTATAGGTGACTGAAGAAGACTCATATTTCTCATTCTTGCCATTAGCCCACATATTTGATCAGATAATGGAGAATTATTGCATTTACAAGGGCGCATCTATTGGATTCTGGCAAGGGGTAATTCACTTGACAGTTCTCTAAATTGGCTCTACTTACAATCTGATTTTAATTCTCTATTTCCTAAAGGGGCAATTTCATCAGTCCACAACTTTGTCATTGTTTCCTACAAGGTTATTTCCTTATGTTTTTTAGCAAATGGGGCCTCATTTGCAATGATAAAATAAGATATGTCAAAGGAGAACTGTTATACTGGATTTTGGGAATAAATGTTCCCACAACCTATTTGTTGAAGAAGCATCATTAATAGAAAAAATAAGAAAAAAAAGGAGGAAAAAATGAAGTCCGGGTAGTAAATTCTGTAAAAAAAAAGGTTTCACATATTAACTGCCCTTCTTCCTAAAAAGGAAGGAGAATATTTACAGTCAATCTTGACCCAACTCAATTTTAATGAATCATAGGATATCAGGTACTTGATGGAGGATATACAAGAGATGAAACCTACAGTCTTTTGCGGTGTCCCCAGAGTGTATGACCGTATCTACACTGGTACATTGGCAATCTATTTCACTTTTTCTATTACCATTTGGTTTGCGACATCTCGGTTCTTCCTAACTATTTTCACCCTAATGAAAGGTATACAGCAGAAAATTGCATCCGGAGGATTATTGGCTCGGAAACTTTTTGAATATGCTTATGACTAGTAAGTTATTAAATATATGTTTATTTTATATTTCAATTCTCAAAAAAGAAATAAGATGATACGTAACTTCATTACCTATCACAAAATTAGCCTAGTAATCATATTTAAGTAACTGGCATTTCCATATTAGAAATTATACTCCTTACTAAGAATTATTAGTAGCATTAAAAAAAGATTTGATTTCCAGCAAGCTAAGAAATATGAAGAAGGGGCTGATGCAACATGAGGCGTCGCCTTTTTTTGACAACCTGGTCTTCAACAAGGTAACTATTTGTTGATGTAAAATCTATATTTGGTGAATTTCAATTAAATTAACACATTCAAATATCTCCGTCATCACAGATCAAACAAGGTTTAGGAGGGAGAGTAAGAATCATGATATCTGGTGCTGCACCATTGCCAAGACATGTCGAAGAATTCATGAGGGTCACAAGTGGCAGCATGTTTGTACAAGGATATGGTATAGTTACTTCCAGTCTCCTGTTTTTCATTCTAAAAAAGAACACAAAAATCAGATAAATACCTAGCTTTTTCACAAGGAGAAAACAAAAGTATGAAAGCGGCGCTATGTATTGGACTATAGGGGTTTAGTATAACAGAAGAGGTAGGTTGTATCAAAAAGGTATACCATATGTTTGTACCAGAAAAAGATCCACTGGGCAATTTTGCAGAGTTGCATTGGTGAGTGGTGACCAAAATCATTTCTTAA
This sequence comes from x Bolboschoenoplectus mariqueter, assembly GCA_037678475.1. Classification (NCBI taxonomy): domain Eukaryota; kingdom Viridiplantae; phylum Streptophyta; class Magnoliopsida; order Poales; family Cyperaceae; genus x Bolboschoenoplectus; species x Bolboschoenoplectus mariqueter. Next base: position 2,809,878 of record CM075266.1, on the reverse strand, counting down.
AGAATCAATTATTTTGCACTGAGTAGGTTTGACAGAAAGTACTGCGGGGTGCTTCACATCAATTGCAAACAAACTCTCCATGATGGGCACAGTTGGTGTACCAGTTTCAACAATAGAAGTACGACTTGAATCAGTGCCTGAAATGGGGTATGATGCTCTCTCTCCTGTGCCACGTGGAGAGATTTGTCTCAGGGGCACAACATTGTTTTCAGGCTACAACAAGAGACCTGACCTCAACAATGAAGTGATCATAGATGGATGGTTTCACACAGGTAGGTTAAACAAACCAATATATTTTACTCTTTTTTTTTTACCAGAGCTCTTGAGCTGGCTGTTGCTGGCACAGCCAGAGCTTTTACAGATCTACCATTTCTTACTGGCTAGACATGACTTTTAGCATCTTTTGTTAGTACATATTTTGCTACCCTAACAGTAAATTAGCTTGCTTGCATAGTACCAAAATCAGTTAACAAGGATGTTAATTAATGACATGGATGAAGACAATGCTAGTACTTTTTTTTGAAAGCTTATACCAGTATCTTGCAATACAGGTGATGTTGGTGAATGGCAACCGGATGGTACAATGAAAATAATAGACAGGAAGAAGAATATATTTAAGTTGTCCCAAGGAGAGTATGTGGCAGTAGAGGTTCTAGAAAGTACTTACACGCAGTGTCCTCTCGTCACAATGGTAAAACAGTGCTATCAAAATTTTTATCAATTAATGATAAAGCAAGGAATTTCAGAACCAAATATGCTCAATTTTGTTGCCCAAAAGAGTTCAGAAATCTCTCCTTTTGGGGATTTAATTTTCTGCTTATAATTAATGGTATTTTGTAGGTGTAGATTTCCATTCATTTTTGTTTTCCAACACCAATTTCTCATATAATCTCACATGAGAAAACTAACCATTTTACTACTGTGTCAGGTCTGGGTCTATGGAAACAGTTTTGAGTCATTCCTGGTTGGTGTGGTGGTGCCAGAAAGAAAAGCACTTGAAGATTGGGCTCTATTAAATAATGTATCAGGCAGCTTCGAAGAATTATGCAAATATCCGAAAGCCAGAAATTATGTTCTAGAAGAAATCAATAACACCGGTCGTAAATTTGGGGTATGCATTAATTTATGAATCCATATAATAAAATCTAAAGTCTAGGGGTCTTTTCCTCTGTGCTCCTACCAGAACCTCAAAGTTTCTTTGTTGCTTTAAGATAAGTATCACATACCCAAAAAAGTGCAGGGAAATTTCTCATGCATTTCTTCTCATTTTGTGCGAGAGTGCCCAAAGTACCCTTGCTAGTCTTGCTGGAATGCACAACATGAGGGGTAATTTAGTCATTATAACATGAGAAAGTTGACAAGAGCAATTATTGTTAGTACAGGAAATTTCAAAAACAACCAGGAGATCTAAAGTCAGCATTCTATCATAAAATACTTTCCAAATAAGGAAAACTTACTAATGGTTGAGACGTAATACATTGTAAATGCAGTTAAAAGGTTTTGAGATGCTGAAAGCAATCATTCTTGATCCAACACCATTCACCATAGAGAGAGATCTCATTACTCCTACCTTTAAGCTGAAGCGACCGCAACTTCTCAAGTACTACAAGGTCAATACAAAGTTCCTTTTGTCATTTTTTATTTGATAAAGAACCATACCTATTTTGGTACCAGTAACTGATAATAAAACAACCATACTGTGTGCTACCAGTAACTATACAAGTTGACTACCAGACTGATAAGGGATTTTAGTCTCATTTAACCTTGTCTAACAAAATCGAGAAACTGTAAACATTTCGACCTGAGAAATTTGAAGGAAAAATACTTGTCACTTGTCAAGCTTTATTTATCTCACAATTTCATTGGTTTCTTAATATTAATTGAGGGTTAAACATCTAGTTTTGGTTGATAAGTTATAACAAACAGAAAGGTAAAATCTTTCTTGATATTCGTGTCGTTACCAGACTGATATGAACACACTCAAGAATTATCCACTGTCTATTTGCTTTCATTTATAACACAAAAATCCTGATTCTGTTGAATTTCTAAACATCTTAGGAGCAAATTGATGCCATGTATGATGAGGTTAAAGGAGCCACATTTTAGATGTTTTCCTCATCAAATTGAAGAACTCCGAGTTCATCATCTGCAAAGTTTGCTGCTACATCATCGGGCTATTTATTCCATCTTATTTTTAATCAAGTATAAATGAAATGAATGTATTAATTTCCCCAAATATGTATGGGTACTGTTAAAATAACTCAGAATTTGATATGAACTATTAGAGGGGCTAGTAAATAAGACCTATGTTCCAGATTTCCAGTACAAACAATGCATATGAATATTATTGAACTAAAATATCATAATCATTATGAGAAGAGATCAAAGACAGGATCTTTTTGGGTGCCAAACAGTACCAATTAATTTCTAATTCCAGACCTGGAGTTTCTACAGTTGTAGTTCAAAATTTTGGGTATGATCCTGCATGTACAGAACTAAAAAAAATTCAAAATATAGTTTGATACATTGCTCGAAAAAAATGAATCTGATGGAATAATGTCTTTTCCAATATTACTCCAGATGATCCTAAAATGGAATTAAGTGTGAATTATTCAAAAATCAGGGTTTGTTAACAATAATGCCTGAATCTTAAGATAGAAAATAAAAAATTGAACAAAAGATGAAGGCTGGAGGAGATCAGTACAGTTGTTAAAGGAACTAAGAAGCTTTTTTTACAGGTTAATGACCTAATATGCATTGAGTCACCACAAGCAATTTAATCAAAATATGATTTATAGTTGACTAGTATATGTGATTTAATTCCTTCATGCTGAAAAAAAGGGTACATCAATCAAGTCAACAAAACCTCTATATCTGCCCTTCAGTCAGGCATTTCATCGAACACCTTTTGTGCTTTTTTTTTTCTGAACCCAGCCATGATATTAAATCAATCAATACTAGCAAAATAAGCAATTAACAAGCAAGCCAAGATTAAAATACTACCTATTTCTTTTCCTTTTTGTTGAATTGCAAAAACCTGTACAATACGATCGATCCAGTACAAGGATGTATTTACATCAATAAAGTGAAACAACACAATTAAAGATCAACAAAAAGGATTTCACTTCAACTAAACAAAACATAAATAATCACACATTCAGGTCGGTGCAATACGATTCATGAGCATCCAAATTCCACTCTCGGATAAACAATTAGTACTACTATAATCAGTTTCTTCAGATAGATCTTGCTTATTCTTCACGGAGAACATTTCGAAGAGAGACTGCTTATGGGACCCACTGTCAGATCTGGCGATGGTAGATGTAGATCTCTGCTCAGATCTCTCTCGTATCCTCGCGAACTCGTACGTCCATATGTCTATTAGACCAGACATGGATATATGTTTTTACACAATCTTGCCTCTGTTTTTCCTCTTCTTTTTTGCTTTAATGGTGATTTCAATTGCGAGTACAAGGAAGAAGGGAACTTCTTGATCGTTTAATAGAGAGAGCACTGAGTCGTGTGAATGGATAAGTGTATGTTCTTTTGTGGCAAAGGAATTTGTAGCAACTCGTGTATTTCTGTATAAATATTGATGAAGTACAATAGTAGTTCTTTTGATTATTCTTTATCTTATTAATTTTCTAATTTCATCATGCTTTTTTTTTCTTCTAAAGAAAAGATGTACAGGACATATTCTTTTGATTATTATTTATCTTATTAATATTTTATTTTTTTTCTGAAATTAAAAAAAGATGTATAATATTATATAACTATAATTATTTTTATCAGTTCTCATAGTCCGTATTAAATGGAGCCATGGTAAATGATGATCGAGAAGTAAAGAACAGAACATACATTAATATATGATAATAAGAAATAATGTTAAAATATATACTTTTTTTATCCTTTAAAGATTTGTTACTACAATAAAGTTTACATTGACAATTTGTTTTATATTGTTGGATAAACAGAAAAATTGTATTTAATATACGGTTGATTATAACTCAACACATTATACTAATTTTAATTTTAATCAATATATTTGACATATAAATGAATCTAACATATCTAACATATTTTTTACAATGGCACTGTATGAGGCATTAATCAAAGACATTTCAAAAAAAAGCAAACTTAATGAACCTTACAAATTCGGATACCAAAATAGTTATCATCACAATAGTTCCTACGACTAATCTACGAGAAGACACACGAGATGCCACACAAGCAGTTTCACATAAGAACAAACGTGGGATGGATAAGGTTGAATTGAATCGGGATTCAATCGTCGAAAGTAATACCAGGGGTGGGGTCCATGGAATTCGCTTTTGAGCGTGTCAGTGCATCGATTGATTGATTGTGCGCACGTGAAGGGCCCACTGATCAGCAAAACTGTGAGAAACTAAGCCCCTGGATTGTCGGATCTTGTGGGCATCTAGAAGGACCCGTTTTTAGCACCAGCAAGTTGCGGCGCATTGGATTCGGATCCTATTCAATAAAACCCGAATTCGAACTTCATATTTTTTTATATTATAATGTTGTTTATATATATATATATATATATATATATATATATATATATATATATGTTTTATTTATTGGATTCAAAGAAATTTTCCTGTTAAGACCCTCTAAATTCAAAACCAAATCAAGTGATCTATTGATCTGCTTTTATAATCCATCGGAGAGTTTCAACATCCATTGAACAAAATTTTGATTCAATGAGCAAGATAATCATTCGATAATATTAAAATTCGTATAAAAAATTTGCTTCCTTACTTCAATAATTACGCGAAATATCATATTTGATGATTCAACGGTTGTTTTATCACGCTGAAATTCAATCCAACAATAGGTGTTGGAATTCACCCGTTGCACTCGCGGATCCATTTCTGTTTTCCGGATCACCTTATTGGTTTATGGATGTAATTTGGATCCATAGTTAAAAGGATCCGCTGTGATTTCCAGGCAATTCTAGAGAATTGTTACATTACATACACAAAGACTTCACCTTTATTAGTCTTAAATCTTTTAAAATTTTCAAATGGTTTTTTCGGAGTGTCATGGTTTGAAGATTTTTTTTTTCTTACCACTGACTCGTGGGCCCCACCACCATTGTTGACATCATCCAATTTTCCTGTCGACGTGTACAAATGCAAATACAAATTGCATCTTTGCTCGCCACATTATCTTATCCCAAGAGAGAAAAAAAAAGTATATTAATGAAGAAAATCAAGTGCTTAATTATCACATTTAGTTTGGTTTCATATGCTGTTCTGAGGAAAAATTAGATGCAGAAAATATCTGACTCTTATTATTAAAAGACCAAAGGAAATACCAAAATATTGGCTCATATATTTTATATTGTCGACGCCACATCGATGAAGAATGGAGATATATTTTTTTTTAATTTAAGGAAGTTGGTATAGGAATATAATATGTTATGATTAGGAATTATCGATTTTATTATTTAATTAGATGGGTTATTATTCAAATTAATAGTTTATTTTTTAATTTATTTTGTATAATATTTTTTATTATTTAATTTTAATAAATTATTATTCAGATTAATATTTTAAATTAAATAATAAATTACATAATCAGATATAAATAATAATTTATTTAATATGAATAATAAAATGATATTAATATAGATAATGAATCTCCTATATATTTCTATTAAAAAAAAAAGGATATCTCATGTATATTTTCTTCGATAAATACAAAATTTCAATCAAATTTCTAAAAATATTAAAGAAATTTTATAAGAAGACCAAAATAAGAAATTCAAAAAATTGAGTTTAGGACTGAATTCAAAAAACAAAAAATCTAGCTTTTGTGAAAATTAAAAATTTTCATTCTTGTTTTTATTACTAAAAAAGTGATTAATGCCATACGATCTTCCACGTTGTCAAGGTTCGTTTAAGCATTAACCTACAATTTCAACTTAAAATTTTATATTTCTCAAATAAAAAGATTTCAATTAAGAACTCTTGTAAAACTTAGTACTAATAGGTTAAAAAAAAAGGAAATTTTTTTTTCTCAATTTAACATTCTATCCAAAAACATCATGAACATTTCAAAATATCTTGATATTTATCACAAAAAATCTACATCACATATTCACAATATAGTACACACAAAAACACTTATTTAATTTACACACATCCCATTTAATTTTCTCCTTTCTTTCTCTCTTTACAAACAGTAATTTACCAGCTGATTTTATCTTCCAATTTCATTGTTCATGTTTTCTCTACGGGCTAAAGCAGTCGACCATCATAGAGACCGTGGCCTCGGTGAAGAGCATCGGAGGAGACCGGTGCTTCATTGATAGAGCACGAGTCGGAAAAACAGGGAATTCTGATGGTTTCACATCCTTTGTTTCCGGTTTCTCGCTTGTCGTCGGGAGCGCCGGTCGGTTCTTCCGGCGCAGTTTCTCCATGTTTGTATTGAACATATCGATTAGGTTTGACATGGCGATTTGATTTTGTTTAATTAGTAAGGTGTATGAATGTGATGGAGAGATGAGATGATGCTTCTCTTTGAGACTTGTTCAGTGTTTGGAGTGTAAGTAATGGTTAAATAAGAGGTGATGGATGCGAATATTTATAGAGGAGAGGGTCTTATTTGTAAGATTTTTGTTGTTTGGAAATTAAATTACTCAAATTATTCTTACCTTATGTTTATGTTTTGAACTCTTTATTTGTATATTAAAAATATTTATACTAAATAGATAATTTATTTATATCTGAATTTATATGTATTTATAATCAGTATAAAAAATATTTATTATTTTTTTCTTTCTCAAATAATTACAAAAAAATTCAAATCAAAATTTTATTGAATAAATAAAATATAATTTACATAAATTTTAATTTTAATAATACAAAATATAAATATTTTTATAATTAAATATAAATATATCTAAATATAAATAAAAAAAATATAATTAAAAAATACAATTATCAATCCTAGAGTTCTAAAAAAACACGGCGTATCACGACACGGCATAGCACGACGTGTCAAAACGTGCGGTAATCCGTGCTATGTTAAGTTTTTGTCGCTGGAGACACGGCACGGCACGCAAGGGTAAGAGGGGCAACACGACATGGCATGACACAGAACACGCATAGGCATGACACAGGAATACGCGTAGGTAGACACGTTTGGCACGGATAGGCACGTGTAGGCACGTTTGGCACGAATAGGCACGCGTAGGCACGTATAGGCACGTTTGGCACAGATAGGCACGTTTAGCACAGTTAGGCACATATAGGTACGGGTAGGCACGTTTAGCATGGTTAGCACAAATAGGCATAGTATGCACAGATTGTAGGTTGTTGGATATTTAATCGGACGGTTAATTTTGTAATTTATTGGCGGGATTTTTTTTATTTCCTTATTTTTTTGCATTTTTTACAATTTTTTAAATTATTTGTTTAATTTTTTAGCAGTAAATAAATTTAATTTTTTTTAATTTTTAATGTTTTTTTAATATTTTTCCGAATTTTTATAATTTTTTTCCATCAAACACGTTAATACTGTTAAAGCACGTATAACATGACGTTTCAATTCGACACGGTACGGTTAAAACAAATCATGTTTAACACGGCGTGTCGAATCGATACGACACATATAGCACCCCGTATCTTATTCGTACCGTACCGTACTTCCTTCATTTTTAATATGACACGATACACACGTTAAAAATAAAAAAAATCCCATATCATATTATACCGTGTCGCTGCACGTCGTGTTTTGACATGACACGGCGCCGCTGGCAAGTATTTAATTCACTAATCAATCCTCATCAAATTATTCATGCATCTCCAATTTAAGGAAACCTTATCCGGTTCAACAAACAATGGGTTGGTTAGTTGAAACCTGAATATAGAGCTCGTTGTATTATAATACCTAGGCTGGTTTTGCAAGACATAAATCCTCTCCATTCAGGATGAAATGGAGACCTCCTTTTATTTTGGTGCTATTTTTATTTTTCCATGTTTTTAATGACTTATTGTCGTTTACTTCTTGGATATTTTTATGAAACTAATAATGTAATTTATTTTCTTTAAGAAAGACTAGAGTATTTTTTTTTTACTTTTTGATAGTAATACCAGATTTTAGACCAAAGGATAACGACCACTTTAAAAGTCACAGAAATTAAAATATGGTTAATTGATTTTTGTACTTATATTTCTTGGTAATTATGTTAATTAAATATGGTGATTACATTGGTGTTATTCGATGATTAATTGATTAAAGTATCTAATTAATTGACAACTACATATTTCAAATTAATGATACCTCCATTTATTGTAAACTTTGTCGTGATATTTGGAACTTTGAGGGTGAAATTGAAATTTTCTTTCTTGTTTTGTTTGTAATCCTTACCGTTATATTAAAGAAGTAAACTAAAAAAAATAATGAAATGAAATGACCACGTTGATTATAAATGTAGTTAAAATTGATTAAAAGTATGAAACAAGTTCAGAATTCATCACTTAAAATTAGGGTAGGGATCTCTTAACAACTATTATTTTGACAATTTTGACAATGGATTTTCAAATAATTTCAAAAAAAATTCTTAAATTAGGAAAAGTTTATAAACATATTATTTAACTTATAAATCGATTTTGTTTCAAATTTTATTTAATTTAAATATCATTTAATACTCCATCAAATCATCAAAATTACATGATATTTACAATGATCCATATTTAACGATTTTTGATGGAATATCAAATGATCCTTAAATTACATGAAATTTAAAACACAATCAATCCATAAGTTAAAAAAAATATGTTTGTCAACTTTTTTCTATTTTAGAAAATTTCAAAAAAAATATTTCAAAATTATTTAAATTTTTTTAGTACAAGAGATTTGATGATGCATCACTTCATGGTAATCAAATGTATATAGTTTCTAACTTTGTATTTTCTATTGCCTTTCTGCAGTGACAGAAATAAGGACACAAAACCTGAATATATTTTTAACGTCTTCTTTTTATAAAATATTTAACGTACTAGTAGGCGTCAAAACAAGTTTCTCATGTTGTGATGAAACATGTCAATTTTTGTTTCTCCAGAAAATAAAAGCCTGTTCTTATTGCCAAATTTAAGTACACGAGTGTTGAATTTGACAATTTTTCCAACATTTTTTTGCCATGGTACCGTTTTGGGTTGGACTGGTACCGTTTCTCAGTCTTTTCAGACTTAAAGAAGACACAACATGCCACTTCGGATATATTCTAGTTCAAATTATTTTTCTAAAAGAAAAGTTAATGTACTTGGATGTTGAATTCTTTGAATTCCGAGATCACCAGCATCTCGGCAATTGCTTCACAAAAATTTGACATTTTCATTTCAGAGTTGGTCTGTTTTCTAAGTTGTACAAATTCTATTGAAGGGCTCCGGAGAAATATGTCAGTTTCGGACTGAACTATTTAGATTAACTTTAAACATATTGTTCAAACTCTGATCTAAGATATCGCATCAAGAGCTACCACTTGTTGTCAATTTTACCCCTAATTGTTAGTCAAAATATGGATTTACGAACTCCAAATCCATCTATCGCCAGAAACAGAACCTAGCACTAAGCTACATTGCAGATTGGAAGAGCACACGCTACAAAACACCAACAGTTCACCAGTCCATGCTCATGCTTTCTTCTGACGGCTCCTAAGCCTACTGGCAATGGGGCCAACAGCAAAATTACCAGAATGCACCTCTCCTTTCTCCCTCTTAACTCGACGACGCTTTGCCATGCTTTTTCCATCATCAGTAGCACTACTCTCATCTGAACTAACCGCTATTATGCTGACATCACTCTTCTCTGATACAGTTTCAGATTTTGGCTGGTTTACTTTTGCAGCTTCCATGTTATGCGACATGGCAGCTTCAGTTTCAGAAGAAGGTGCCTCACTTGAGTTTGTCGTTGGCTTACGGCGAGTTTGGATCAAGTAATGCGCCACCGATTTGTAACCAAGATTCGCGACCTATATTTGCATTTAAGAGAAATTTTGACAAAGATGAGCATATTAAAAGAAAACTTTTCAATGTACTCCTACAGAAAAAAAGAAACTTCTCATGTTAATCCATCCCTTTACCAATTATCAAAAGGGGAAAGTTACATCTGTACCCCCCTGCAAAACCTCAACATATGTATGCCCTCCCTGCAAAGCCGCAAATGTCTTGAATACCCCTAAGAAGGTAGCCAAAACATCACGAGCGACCCATCTAAGATCCTAATTAGGATGTTAACTGTTTTCAAGACAACAGTTCTTTTCCTAATATGTAGTTACCAACCAGGCAAATACTATTGATGCAGGATAAACTAAAAGAGGTTTACAGAATAATTGGCAATATTTTATGAATCTTGCATATGCATTAGTGATAATTTCACTGATCTTGTAGGAAGGTTATTCATAAAATCTGTGTTGCAGGGGGTATATGTTGAGGTACACAAGATTTTGCTTTTGTTAATATACCCAAGCTACTCTCTCTTCTCCTTCATTTATAAACAGGAACAAGTAAAATGAAGTTTCATTATCTAAAACAAAGAAGGCCATATTTAAATCCCGGTGGAGCACATATTTCTATCACTACCAGCCTTGTATGTAGTTCTACAAGTTCTTAACATGACATCTCTAGCTTCTTGGGGGCATTTAGGATATTTACGTCTCCCATGTTTACTGTGGTGCACATAGTATTGGTGCCACAAGGGACTAAATTGCATTGAAATAAAATAAAAGAAAGATGTTACCTTCTTGTAGAGAGAACCAGTGGGGTTCCATCCTTTTTTGAGCCTACAAAGGCTGCAATTGCAAATGCCCCTACAAGGTGGACAAATCCAGTCAGGGTTTTTAATTGCTTCCAGAACATTTTCGCCATATCTGTAATACATGAACAACAAAGTACGATTAAAATATATTGTAGAAGCTTGTAATATAAGCCAATTAAAAAATAGGCAGGTAAACTAAATTAGAGGAAAATGTGTACAATGGCCAATATCAAACCAGGATATATCGGCATGCTGTTAAGCAAAGCTACGTCAGTAATCTCCACAGAAGTTAATAACTCACCTCATGTAAAGACAGTCTCCACAGAATTGGCCCTGCACAAGTTGACATTTGCAACAGCTGGTACGATAACCCATAGTCTTCTGCCTGACATTAATTTTTTTTAAACAAACCAAAGTTCTGTTAATAAAGTTAATATTTATTGGGGCTACACTTGCAGCCAACTGCACAACAATGTTACAAATAATATTTTAATAAACCTTCATGTAGCGAAATTTAGTGCCCATCTACCCCAGCCTTACACAATGTTGGGGCAATGAGAACTATCAATTTCTCCTAGTTAGAAAGTAAACATCGCAAAAGAAAGAGACCAGAAAAAGTATACAAAAAGAACTAACAAAACATGATTACAATACTTCCAATGAAGTAAAACAAAACCAACAAAGCTATGAGTTTTTAGAATTACAGAAAGCATGAGTACCTATATTGCTTCCCCTTCTTACTGGTACAACTGTACCATGGTAAAGGCTTCACTAAAGGAACACTAATTAAGCATCAACTATGCAACTAAAACTCACTTCATTACAAATTTTGCATCATTCCACCCCCCCCCCCACTCCACCCCCCCCAACAAAAAAAAAAACACAACAGACAACATACACTGAATGGAAAAAGAAAAATAAGAAACATATGTACCTGCATTGGTGGCAAGTTTTCCCTTTAACTTGATCATATATGCGCACGCCATCTTTGTTGTATCCATCCACAAATAGAGTCCAAGGCAACTCACATGAACCGAGCAATTTCTCATGCTCTTCAGTGTAATACTCCTCTCTCCTGCCTTCCTCGATCAGAGCTGTAGCATGTTCAGCCAGATCATGGCTTTTCCTGCCAGAGGCTTCCGTGTAGTCAACCGGCGCCACTTTTTGCAGCCTTTTATACAACAGGAAATAAGATGTTGTTCTATAATCTATAGAGAAGCCATTTTGGTCTGTAATAACTAATATGCATCACTGAAGAGTATGCGAGCCATCTATTTACCTAATTTGGACAAATACATATTTCCTATTGTGATATATTTTTCTTGGCTAGAGTTTGGGAAATTCCTTTTGGGCCAGTGTTTGCAAATGATGGTGACATATCTCCTCTCATAGTCAAATCAAGTTTATAATCTTACTCTTACTTTCTTCATATACTTATTTACTGTTTTGTACAGGTTAAGATTTTTGTTTTATGCATAGTTACAATCAGTCGTTTCTTCGAGATGATTAGAACAGGAAGTTTGACAAAAATATTAAAATGAGAAAAATGAGCAATTCTCACATATGTGCTACTTCTATTTTTGTCTCTAATTAGTAATTGATTACTCTATCAGTCCTATCTTTCCACGGATTCCTTGAAATACAAACCTCGATGAGCGCCTAGGAGGCAACGGAGGGTTGAGATCAATCTCCTTCTTCTTCTTCGATCCATCGCTCGGCAAAACAACCCGCCTTCTATGGTTTGTGCTCGAGTTAGGGGTACGGAAGAAAGCACTCTTAACATCGCGAGAGAGATCGAGGAGGCCGAGCTTCTGCATTCTCTCCATGTTTGCCTTGATCCTTTCCTCCCTGTACTTCTCGTAATCCGCTGGAGACCTCTCCATCGCTTCGGATCTCACCAACGGAGGTGACCTCGCTCTCTTCGTACGGACATCCTCAGTCGCCTTTTGCGGCGTATCAGGGTTTAGAGGTGAGATTTCGACCTCAGCTTCTCTTTTCATTTCGCTCGCCATTGTTGCTCTCTACGAAGAAAAATCCCTCCTCTTTGCTACACCAGTAAGTACTGGTACCAGTGCTATGGCGGGGTCCACTCAGTGGGTCCCACATTTCAGTGACTGCTACGATGTTGAAATCTCTTTTCTTATTTATTTTTTTTTTTTGAAAGTTTTGAATATTTAAACCCGTCCTTTCCATTACCCAGCTTTCTCGGGACATGTCAAGAATAGAAGTATATTTTATTGTTTATACCCAGAGCATATTTGTAGCGAAAGATCCATATAGGATTTATGTTGGTTTTGTTGAACGGGCCCCAGATGTCAGTGTAACGAACAATTGTTGCGAGAAGTAGTCCAGGTTCAGCGAGGTATTTTATTATTCAAACGGTCGACTGGAAGCGGAAGCGGAGAGAATCGGAAGTAAATTGAAATTCTAGACGCAACGAGCGAATCCCATTGGTTAATGGTTGGTGCGAATACAATGGATAATAATATAATATATCTTTCGGTTTAAGGGGGAATGCTTAAATTAATACCTAAGACAATAATAAATCACGGATTTAATGAGAGTTTTTATATAAAAAAAATAAAACACCTGAGACAATGGATAATATTTCTCATGGCCTCGTTTGATATCTATTCTCTCTCTCTCGAAATTATACGGAAGAAAGATTTTTTACGGAAATTTTTATTTTATTTTATTTTTTTATAAAATATTTGATATTTTTTATTTTTAAAATATTGTTATTGTTGTTGTTGTTGTTATATTATGATATTAAATTTTAATTTGTTAATAAATTTATCATTATTTTTTAAATATATGACCAAAACAAAAATAACAGCGGCCTAACAATGGTAGTGAAGATGATGACGTGATGGTCGTGATAATATATTAATATTATATGTTGTCAGTATCATTGATAATTTTTATTTTATTACTATGTTTATGAATATACTAATAAAACTAATATTAATAAATTACTATTTTTATAATAATACAATAATTATTAGAAATGATGTATAATGAGAATATTATTTTGATATTATTGGATAAGCAATTTAATTAGAAAATAATTAAACAAAGGATGGCAAATATATGTCGTTTTTATGATAAAAGATGATAAACATTGGCATTCTTTTTTAAAATCTCTTCTTCCAATTAAGAATTATAGAAAATCTAACAACTAATATGTTCTTTTATTCTACTTCATTTTTGTTTGACTCTTTTTAGGGTTAATTTTTCGTATACCCATCAAAACTTTTTAAATTGCCAATATTCCTATCAAAATATCTTATATCCCGTCAAAATTTAACTTATATTTTTTTAATCCCCTTTTATTTACAATTTTTTCACAAATTTAGACATTTACAAGATAAAATTTAAGAAAATCACGACTACATGTGACTAAAAATGACTAATTGTAACCTTGAAAAAAAACAATGACTAATTGTGACTAAACGTGTCTTACCGTGAATGCACGTGATGTATCTTAAATATACTATATCATCACGTTATGATATCACACATCGTGTTTAAACCTAACATGTCACAGGCGTGACATACCTTTTTTTTCCCATCATTTTTAGTATGTTATATGACAAAAAATATTTACTCACATCACGACACGTCATATGATCGAAATACGCTGTATTTTTTCACGATACATCGTATATTTATAGCACTAGTTAAGCAGTAGGTGAGAAAAACAATTGCTAATTTTCATCTCATATATCGTGGTTTTTGTTTGGAGCAATAATGATTGTGTCGATCCAGTTCAGTGTGTTTCTTCTCTCTTCAAATCAAAGAGGGTAGGATATTGATATCATTTATTTTTGTTTAGCAAAGGTAAATTTTTTTCTAAATAAATTTGAATTGTTGAATTAGAATGAAGGATCAGATTTATTTACAAAATATTTCTAAAAAAAATTATTTTTTGCACTCCATATTTTGTATTTTTTATCTGTACATAAAAATATTTATACTAATCAAATAATTTAATTATATTTATAGTTGTAAGTATTCATAGTTGTATAAAAAGTATGTATCACATTTTCATTCCTAATAATATAAAAAAAATTTAAGTTAAATAATTTATTGTACAAATCAAAATACAATTTGTATAATTTTTCATTTTAATAACATAAAATATAGATATTTTTATCCTTAGATATAAATATTTAAAAAAATATATATAAACATAAGAGGTGTGGTGAAAGATATAATTATCACTCCTAAATTAAATCGATCCGTTCTGCTCGTTGTAACACACAAATCTGATACAGATCAAAAACAAACGCGCGTTGGATATCCGCTTGTATTCAACTCCAGTAGCTTCACAATCCAACAAAACAAAATCCATTTCCCCCATATCTGAAAAGGCAAAGAACTCAGGAAAGAAAGGCACTAAATAATGTCTCCATACATACTGTTAATTAAATCCATTCCATTATCTTACACGAACAGCTTCTATCTACGCAGAGATTTAATTGGGTTTGAAGAATTTTAGCTTAAGCCCACTATTTACCATGCTCCAAACACCTCCAACTGAGAACGCTAAACTAAAACCCAGGCCCAAAATCCCAAGTCCCCAATTCAAATACCATCCGAAACTGTACCTCTCTGGTTTCTTTATCAGAATCCACATGAAGCATGGGTATGCGAATGTGACTGGCAGTGTTAAGCCGCCCAACAACCCGGCGAGGCTCGACAGGAACGGCAATGCGACTCCAATGAAAAATGAGATGAAACCGTAGAATACACGGAACCCTGACCGGACCCAGATCGAACATGGGCGGTTGGTACGGCTGGTGTATCCGGCCTCGAAGCTGTCGAATACCGGCATCGAGTATATCTGGAAGCTGCTCAGGCAGTTGAATACAACGAGGAGGCAAGTGGTGGCGAGGAGGCCTTGAGGGATGTCGTGGTTGTGGAACATGTACAGTGCATTGAGCATTCCTCCTGCGGGCATCTGCAACAAAAATGGGATGCTAAGTGCATTAAATAAATAGCAAACAAAATGAGTATTTTAACAGTAACAGCGATATTTTATACTTGTAAATCATGTTATTTAACAGCTTAAAGCAACTGGCTAAATTACAAATGTAGAATTTATAGAACCAAAGTTAAAAGAATGCAATACTTACCATGTTGCCATAAGCCCAAAAACCTCCAATTGCGATTGGAAACAAGCACATTGCAATCAGAAAGTAAGCTACTTTCGTGCCTCTCCACATCGGCACATGTGCAGGATGCTTAAATGTTGATGGCATAGTTGCCTGAAATATTAATAAAATTAAAGATCAAGTACAAAATACTTGCATAGTGCCCAATTCAAGGATAGCGATTTAATACTGAAACTTAGATTCAGCTCTATAAACCGGTATCAATATCTTAGCAGTGCAATTAAGACAAATATTAAGCTCAGTTAGCAGCGATCAACCCTATATTGTGCAGTTGACCCTCAACTGTCTCAACAAAGTGGAGTGAAATTAAGTAAGAAATAAGCAAGGAAGCATGAAAGGGGGGGGGGTTATTTTTGTTCCAATACTATATGTTCTACCTGTATTTCCAATGCAAGGTTGTGTCCTCTGAAAGCAAAAGCTACAATACCCAGAGCATTCAAAGCTGTAAAAGCTGATGTCGTTACATAAGGAAGTTGCAGTGGTTGGTACGAGATGGTACGGGGCCTCACTTGACTGACTGACAGAACCCATGAAAGCGTACAATAAGTCACTGCAGTTACGCCTCCGACAAGTGAAAGTCCAGCAATTGAGTTGAGATTTGGCAACTGAGAGAGAACGATGCAGAGGGAGGTGAAAACCAGGTACCACTCGATTGTGGAGAGAGGATTTGTGGTACATAGGGAACCACATACAATTTGAAAGAATAGCTTCATTGTTTCACCTCCTATGAGTATCAAAGCGGTTGCAGTACCAGCCGAGAGGTATACAGTTGGAAAGAGAGCTAACCAAACTCCAAGTTTTTCACCTGAACATTGAAAAAATGAATAAGCTTGACATAATAAGACCATACCGGTACATAAGGCTTGTACATACTGTAGATAGTCATACCAGATTTTAACATTCTCAGCTCAATTAAGCTTGAGTGAGCAAAACCGACAAAAGGAGGAAAAAGAAACAGGATACAGATTATACTGTAGATAGTCATAGCTTGTCTACTTTAAATTTGTTTAGTTTGTACAAATGAAAGAAAGAAAATTTGCAAGGTTAATTCTTACCGAATGCAGCTTGTGCCAGCTCCACATACCGATTGTACCGCCTTCCTGGTACAGCTTCGTGGAGCTTAACCAGGATCCAGAGAGTGTATAGTTGCCAAAAATAAGCAATCGTCAGAGCTACTATTCCCCAGCTCCTGTAATAGGTTGCATTGAAGTGAGCAAAGAGCTAGAAATCATTAATAAGTTGGATTTCTATGCAAATTACCCTGGAAATTGTACTGTACTTGTAAATGAAAACAAACATTTATTGTGCTACGGACTAAAACATGCTATTTACTTCTTTTGGGCCATTCACAAATAATGCTCCCAGATGAAAACTGAGATTAAGCAAAGAAAATAGCACCATTGCCCCTAAATTTCCATATTAAAATAAGCAAGATAATTTCACAACACCATATGCAGAACTGGAACCCCACCTCAAAACTGTTTACCATCATTCTTACTTTTAATCAATCTGGAGAAGGAAAAAGACACCGAAAGTAGGGAAAATTTGTCTTATAGAATGGTATTCTTTATTGCACAAGCTATAAAAAAAAGAGTGCTACCGGCAACTGTTTTACAAAAATGTTGGTAGTCATTTAAATGAAAAATGTGGAAAATTACTAGGTATAATTGCAAGCAAACCCAAGTAAATCATGATTCCGAGTTGTGGTCCTGTGAATATAGGACAAAGAACTAAGGTACAAACGAGCAAGAAAGAACTAAGGATGAAAAGAGCGAACCAGCCGAGAAAAGAGAAAGCCACTGGTAAAAGCAATGCCTGAAAACCAAGACCAGCATTTAGCGAATGAAACCCAGCATAATGCGCGTTACCGCTACGTGACTCGGTAATGGGCAACCATGCATCTTGCGGGTTAAGTTTTGTGAGATGACCCACCTGTCATTCATTGATGAAACAAACATTAGATTCTCTTATTTTTCATTTGGCACATTAGTCATATGCCCGGTACTGGTAAAGCATCAATGACCGTTATAAATGTTATGTAAATTTAATGGTCTCTAATGATGGAGTATAAATAATACTTAAATTATATGAAATTTGAATCACAATCAATCTATAAGTTAAAAAATATATTTATAAACGTTTTCCTATTTTTAAGATTTTGTTTGGAATTATTTGAAAATCCGTTGTCAAATCGTCAAAGTAATAGTCGCGAATAGATCCCCACCCCTTATATAATAAGTGTTTAGATGAAACTTGTGCAGGAACTAATTGAGACTTAAAATGCATTATTGAAAACATAACCATTCTGATTCAGAGTTTACAATTTAGAAAAGAAAAAACAAAAATATGACCTCCTCCAAGTATCCTTTAAGGCTCCCAAAGATCCGCTTCACCGGGGTACCCATTGCCGAGATAGACACCGGGCTGAGAAGCCGTGGCGGTGTGGGACCCCACGATGATGACTTGGCAGAAGCAGCGGCTGCCATTGGCCGAGGCGAGCGCAAACCCTGCGGCGTCGGTGCATTGGTCTCCGGTGTAGAGAGACCTCCTCCTCTCGGCGTTGCTGGTATGGAAACCAGCTCTGGTTCCGACATCATTGCTCTCTGATCCAATGTGTGATCCATTGTTGTCAATTCTTCCCCCCCTTCTCTCTCTCTCTCTCTCTTCACATGTATACGTATGTATATATTAGTTGGTTTCTGAGAGGGAAGAGAGTTTATATGTACAGTGTATCAATTAAATTAATTAAAGTGTGTGTGTAGGAGTGTGGAGTGTGGACTTGAGGGAAGTTGGCAGTGGTCTTTTCTGAACGGACAATACTAAAAAAAATGTTATGTTGGTTCTCGTGCGGCGCTCCTTTATGTGGCCTTTTGTGTCCGGTGATGCATCAAAGGGAGGAATCATTTGGTGATACTTATTTTGACAATTTTAATAATGAGTTTTTAAATAAATTCGAAAAAAGAAAAAAAAATTATATAGATATTTTTAAATTTGTAGATTGATTATATTTCAATTTTTTTATAATTTTGTTTTCATTTGATAGTTCATTAAAAATCATTAAAATGTTTACAATTTACAACAATCGATATTTAACAATCAAATTACATGAAATTTGAAACATGGTTAAACTATAAGTCTAAGAATATATATTTTTATTTTTTTCTATTAAATTTTTTTCAAATTTATTTGAAAATCAACCGTCAAGACTGTCAAGTTCTCCTTCTCCTAAATCAAATTAAAATCGGCATCGTGTGTCTCGCGCCATGACATTTCGAAGTTATTTGTAGTTCATTTCCATTGTTTTTAGAGGGATGAGACCATCAAGGGAAAATTTTTTTTTTTTTTCAAAATGGTAGACCTTTTTTTTTTGGGCGATACTCGGTGCAAATTTCTATTTTCTAGTGGTTAGATGTATTTAGCCTTTTTCAAAATAGTTGTGAGCTTCCTATTTGAAGAAGTAAATTACAAGAGAAGTAATCAGAAAATAAATAAAAAAAAGCAAAAAACTTTGATGCAGAGCTCTTCGTGTAACTTGTTTTATAGAATCCAATGTATGTCATCAACTCTCTGGATCTATTACGAAATATTGACGTATAAACTTTTTTTACAATCTCAATTAGATTCTGAGAGTTGATTTAGAATTTAAAAAAAATATGCTTTCTGTATAAAAAAAAATTTTATGAACATTTAAATTTGAACGATCTAATTCCCATCTTTTATCTCAAAAATCAGATTTTCAAAAGAATTAAAATAAAATATCAATGAGCTTTAAACCGCGTTTATGTTGAAAAAAATATATATATTTGATGAGAATCGATTTATGATGATGAATAATAATATTCTTTTTCTTTGAGATAAGTAATGAATAATAATATTCTTTTTCTTTGAGATAAGTAATGAATAATAATCTTATTTGTTCTTTTTCATCTTCCGTTTCTTCCTCAACCATTTTTTTATCAAAATTTACTGCCTTCTTCTCCTTCAACACGCAGTTTCTCTCTTTATTAGTTGATTCCTTCAAAAATCTTAAACCAATGCCAAGTTTGACATTATTCTTTTTGCTGAATCAAGAGAGTATTTCTAGATAAGTAAAACTCACCATCCTTCCATCGTGCCAAATCCGATTAAAAGCTTCATTCGGATCCGTGAATCCAAATGTTTCTCTCCAGCTGACAGGACTGGAGATGATGAGGAAGTGAGATGTCACATTGACTTGACAAGTTTCACTTTTTCCAAAGGGGAAGAAGAAGAAGAGAAGAAAGGAACTCATTGGCGCATTCACTCATTGATTCATAGCTCGGGTACTACGCCAGTGTTATGATTTCTGTCTATTGCTGCTACTGGCGCATCAGCATGAGAGAAAGCGAGAAAGAGAGAGAGCGAGCAGAAAGAGAGAATGGTAGCGCATGGAGGGGACACACACTCTCTCTCACTCACACACACGCACGCACGCACGCACACACACGCACAAAAGTCGTCTGGAAAGCTACAATGCTGCCGTGGATCTTCTGCGGCGCACCGAAGATACAATTGAAAATATGAGTACATTGTGAGTTGTAACCCTAAATAAATAAAAAAAAGAATGTTGAGGTGCTGAGGAAGTGAGGAGGCACACGCACAGACTGTAACTACTAAAATATACTCACATGTTTTGTCGTACAGCTTGAAATATACATTATTATAACATACGTATTTCAGTGTACACTTGACTATTGTAAAATTATATTATTTTAGACTTACATAACCATTGTCCGAAGTGCTATATATGTATGCATATTTCGTTATTACATACTACACATTTACTTATTATATAACGCATATTATCTACTCATTTTATTTTAAAAAAAGTCAGTAAATGATAGTTTGAGTGTATTGGGCGTGAGAACTTCAGAGAAGTATAATGATCTATTTCATTTTATTCATTTTTTTTTTTTTTGAAAGAACTAACTATTAGTCCAGACAAGTGTAAAGAACAGAACTCAGGGGACCCGCCGTGTTAATTTATGAGCATGAAGAGTTATTGGATGCTCTTTTTCTCGTGTCGGCATGAAGCCCTACTTATCATCATGTCGCCTTTGAAAAGCACCATATTGTCAACTCAAGAAGTAAATACAAAAGACAAACCATCATTTCCTCCCAATGTCGCTTCATTAATTCCAGCAGTTCACTACATTTTTATCAACTGCTTTCACACCACCTTCTGATATTTACTTGACCTCACATCCTCTCGCTACATTAATTCCAGCAGTTCAACTGCATTTTTATCAACTGCTCTCACCACCTTCTGATATTTACTCCACTTCACATCCTCTGTAGTAATATAAGTATAATAGATGAAATCTGAACTGTTCAGCATAAATTTTAATGTATATTTACTCCACTTCAACAGTTTCGAATCTGTTGGGCAGAATATTCCTCGCATGAAGTACTCCAAAGGAGCATAGACTCTATTTACTTGAGGTATCACCAGTCCAAACTCCATCAGAAGGGTTTTTAATGCACGAGCTTAACATGATATGAACATAAAATACACCCAGTGCCAGGATCACCTAATACAGTTTCTATGCTCCAGTAATAATATGCTCACCTCATTAACCAGTACTGTGAAGTTTTGAACGAGTGATCCTAATGATAACACCTGATTGTGTAGCAAATATTCAAATCGGAGATTAATAGATTTATATTCTCTACTGCATTGTACCGTACAATACGGCAAGTTGTATGTTCGATTCCATTGAGATTCATGCAAAATAAATCTCAAGGAAAATCTATAATCTAGCGATCCGTACACTGCACGGAAGATTAAGACCCGAGATTAATAATATCAACCAGGCAGGTTTTGTGGAAGCGAATTTAAACATGTTCGTGCCTAAATATATATTCAATATTGCAATCATAGAATCAAATTTGAAGTCCATCAACGCCATTTCAAAATTGGTTGACAGGAGAGGAACCTAATTGCGACCACATCTTAAGAAGCTGCACAGAATTCACTTCCATATATACGAGCTAGGCAGTCATTATCAAGTTATAAAATTGACAAAACTGGTCAGACCAATAGTCCAATATTAATCTGACACGAGCATATGCGCTGAACTTCTCTGATTTCTTCTCAAAAAAAGCACCAGGGTTGGTGTGAATGAGGCTATACACAAAATTATCGCCTTTTAATAGAACCGTACTTCCCGGGGGCCTGTCAAGCCAAAAATTTGAAGCAATGACATTAGTCAGCTGCTAATTGATTCTAGAAAGAATAACAAAGTACAGAGGATATCATCAACCCAACATAAACTCAGGATCATGTCACAATGTAATCCAAATATCCAATGCTGAATTAGCCATTCACTCGGGATTATTTTCTAAGACCCAATATAAACTAAACACCAAAAAAAAGGACTTACACGAGGTGGAGGTGGAGCCTTCTTCATCCGATTTGATGCACCGACATCATCATCATCATCTTCATCTTGGTCTTGGTGCATGAAAAAGTTATGGGCAAAAGAGCTTTCTGCCTTCCTACCCCTCTTTGCGGGTGTAGAGCCTCGACCCCTTCCTCTAGTTGCACCTCTTTTCTGGCCTCTACCTTGTACGCTTTCTTCTGGTTCCTAGAAATGAGGGGAAAATTGTTGATTCAGTGTACAACAGGGACAAGACTACTATATTTACCAGGTGTAAATTTAAATTGAAGAGGGGAAAATATACAGAAGTTTTGACAATCTCATTAGCTTCATAAGTTTCCTCTTCTTCACTTGCAGAAGAATTCACCGCTTCTACCATGCTTCTCACCGCCGCTGTTGCTGAGACTGATGCTGTCCTGCTTAAAAAACAATATCATGACTTACAATTGATTTGTATTCAATCTCTAATGTTTCTTACTTTCCCTTTTTTAGGATAGATTTTTTTAACAAGCCGTCTAACATAGTATATCACAATGTTTTCACTAGAGGAAACACATGGAGTGGGATTGCTGGTTCATTTGGGCTCAGATAAATTTAAGATCTCACCAATTTCAACCTGGATCATTCTGTGTTTCGGTCAATTCCAATCCAGTCAACTTAAAACCTTGGTTTACTCAGTTTAAAATCAAGTCCAGCCATCAGCTTCTGGTATCCGGTCTCTTATGTGCATAGTTCAGGTCATGCATACTATCATCCTGACAAACTATGTTGGGTTAGGCATGTATTCTTCTACGGTCAGGTTAATTTTTTTGGTTTGGGTTTTGGATCAGACTGGTTTTGCTTTTGGGTTGTACAGGTTTGAATCAGACTTTAGTGTTAGTCGGTAAAACTGGTAGAGTGGGGTTCCTTGAGAGGTTCTGTTTTAACTTTTAAGAAGAAAATATAGACCTGATCAGGTTCTAATGCTTGCACAAGTCCACCAAGTATTTGGATTCTACCAGATAGGTACAGAAAGCTTTTGACTTATCTGTAGGTTAAAAGAATAAATAAAAAGGCAAACAGATGAATAAATGCAACAATTTACAAGGAAAGAACCTTGCAGATTGGCGTGATTTGAGAGAATCAAGAGTCAACTGTTTGAAACTGCTTGATCCTTCTTTCCCTCCACGCCCTCTTCCTCTCCCTCTCTTTGAAGGAACTGAGTCTGCACCGTCCATTGAACCCCTACCGGGTTTAGATTTCCCTCTTCCTCTGACCAAATTGGAGGCCGGCATTGACAGCCTCTCGCCATCATATTCATCATCGCTAAATGCGGTGCTACTCGGATCCGCCCCTGTTTTGCCTCTGTCGTAACTCTGTTAAAGGATATTTTAGCTCCTTCCAAGGAACTTACAGCTAAACTAGAGCTGATTTTGGTTAAACAGGTTATGGTAAAGCTGCAGTCAAAGACTAAACAGAGGGTTTTCCGTTTTATCCTAACCAGTACAGCACCGACCAGCAAGTAGATTCGACAATCTAATCATCATATAGTGATGAATGAGCTTCATACTTTCATGTGAGAGTTATTTAAAGTTTATTTAATTGATTTTAAATAATGTAAAGCAAATATTAAAGGTTCATATGACAGAGAGCGAGGCAAAGGTAAGTAATTAAATTACTGACAGGTAGAGTCTGTGAACTTGAAGAGAATCCCATACTATCCTTGGGTTTTGGTGCCCTTTCCTTCGCTCGTTCCTGAAGCAAAATTAGAAAACCAAAGGAACCAATAAAAATGTAGATAAACAGAAAGAATTTGATGTAAACATGTCAACATGTTAAGAATTTGACTGCATGATGATAACTTGGCAATATAAGAGCTTAGTACCTGCAAGCATTCGCTCACTTTAACAATGATTTCTTCTTCTTCAATGCTTGAAGTATTGGCTTCAGAATTTAATTTGTTCTGCAAATATTAAGAATTGCTGAAATATTATAGATCAGACTAAAGCCCCATTAGCAGAAAGGAACCAGATTTCTCTAGTGGTGTAATATCCACTAGCTGGTAACTTATCTAGTCTGGTTAAGTTAGGGTTGTAAAGGTTGTCATCTTTTATGAAAACATAAATGTTTGTCAGAACCGGAACCAACCAACAACCTGGAAGATCACTCTGCAAATTTGCAAGGTTGTCAGATAATGGTGCTTGCCTCTTAGATTTTATGTATTCATGGTCCATTTATATTTAAACGACAAATATCGGAATTCTTAGGAGGTTGAACTCTTATTCTAAGCATAAATTTTTAAATCTAAAATTAAGCATAGTCTGTGGCTCATGACCCTCAGGCCTGGAACCCATTCAATAAAAATTAAAATGGGTCAGGTCATCTTAAAAACATAAAAAACTAATCTTAAACCAGCAACCAACGTTTTCTCACCTTTCCCAGAAAAAGAAAAGAAAAAAAATCAGCCCCTTTTGAATGTGAAAGTGTTGCAAATATTGGTGCTGAACTCATGGGTTTTATATATTCATGGTCCTGTCATAAAATGTGGCAATGTTGCAACTGTTGGATTACTTGGGAGGTTGACCTTTTATATTAAACACTGATCATGTAAATTTAAATAAAATTCAGAAGCCCAGGACCCACCGACAAAGCAATAACAAGTCAGGTTAGCTCAGGAGATCTTGTCAACATTTCCACCATATCCCTGAACTAACATTAACCCACCACCCCCACCTCCCAACCCTTCAAGGGGCACCTGGTACAGAAAGAGCACACATAAAATCATGATCACAACAAGATTCTAGATTGACAAAACACAACTTACTCTTGTTTCCTCAAGGTTCCGCTTAAGACAAGCATAAAATGCAGTTTTGTCATCCTTGTTCACGAAATCATGCAATGCAATATCCAAGTCATTAACTGGCAGTATCTCCATTTTCTGTCAAATTTATTATAAAATATTGTCAAGCTTCTTTTGTTATACCTGATAACTTATCTCATTAACATATACTTAGGATAACCATACTTCCTGTCCATATCAGTACATCATGTCAGTTAATGGGATCTGAAAAGCCGCCGAAAGAAATTAACCAAAATTTAATTTTTGGTTCTTAATTAAGCCCGTGTTTGGTTATAAAGAGGTAAAACCATAACTAAAACAAAATCCAAAAACAAATAAAGATTCAAGCTATGCCTAGAAGTATATGAAATAAAAAAATTAAATAAATGAAGTTTGCTGAAATTTGAAATGAAGAGATTCTGAGTTAGAATACCAAATTGCTCTCTGCAACAAGAGCCTCAATATTTTGCTGATTTAATTCCTCTGGTCGAAGTCTCTCTGATTCATCTATGGTCTCTGCATATGAAGCAATATGTCTAGAAACAATCAAAATAATAGCTGGTATGCCACCATGTCCTTAAGGTACAGTACAATCAACAAGTACCTTGAACAGATCGGCGCCGCTTTGTGGCCTTAGAAAAGATGAGAATGTCTTGTGGATTGGCAACCTACAAGTCAAATGGTAAGTGGGGTATGCACTGTTTAATATGCACACTACATAAATAAATAGTTGGTTGATAAATTATAATCAAACTACCTTCCCTACATACTTCTGGCCAAACCTCTGAGGGTTTATTGTTGAAAATCCCGAGTAGTCAACCTTAAATTATAATGTGGAAAGTTAGTTGCTAGAAAGTATAAACTGATTTATTGTAATAAATTACTAAAAAATAACAGAGTTAATAACAAAAAATTTTTACCTTTATTCTAACTAATGGGAGTTTGAGCTCTGATCTATTTGGTGTAGACCTGCTAACCTTCTCAATCAGATCTCTCACCTAATTAAAGTTTATCAACGAATGAAATATGAAGAGAGAGAGAGAAGAGATTTATTCTAATTCCTCGGCTGCCACTGCCAAGTTTTTTTTTTTTTTTTTAAAGAGAGAGAGAGAGAGAGAGAGATTTCCATCCGGTAACAGAGATCCAAAATACAAGAACTACACTACCTAAAAAGTGAAAAAATGGTAGAGAATCTGTTAGGTACTGATGGCATAAGACAGTGTGGACATGACAAGAAAATGACTGATTATGAACGAAATTTACAACCAAACCATTGATACCCATAGAAGAAATCAAAATATTAATGCCCGTCATTCTTATATTTTTTCAGAGAAATATAATGGGGATGAACATACAACTTTATCCAAATATTCAAGCACCGAGGCCTGATCATTGGGATCAACATCAGCTTCATCTTTTAACACAACCTAACAAGTAAGCATTAAGATAACATACAAATAAATAAATAAGAATAAAGAAACATTTAAAGAGTATAATGGACAGGTTTTTAAGTAAAATGGTCAAAAAATTCCAGCGTGTTCATACCTCAGCATACTCAAAAGGTCTGACAGATTTGAGCGGTATCTTTGTAGGCCTGTACTGAGTACCCTATTTATTTTAAAAAGAAAAGGACAACATTACAATGTAGTGAAATAAAGGAAACTTGCAAGCTCTTATTTGCAAAGGAAAAAAAATACAATTGTTGTTACTTGCAACTGAGAGAAAACTTGTGTGTTATTTGCAAGGCATAAATAAAAGATAAGTTGAAATTTTCACAACATAAACCTTGATTTCTAAAAGAAGAACATGCTTAGGTTTTGCCTCTCCATCAATCAATGATGTCGCCACAGAAGAGCCTGGCTGAGTAATGTGAAATCCCATGCCCGGTACTTCCTGTAAGGTTGAATCCCAGTGTGTAAGTGCAATTACTTGTAATTTGAATTTGAAAGGTGTAGAAGTAACTGAAAATTTCCTTACTTGCGGATCAACAAGGCATTCATGCTCATGCCCCCAAATTATAAAGTCAAGGAAACGTGGTAAGAAATGCTCATTGATTGCATTTTTTGGGTTTGTCTTTATCCTGTAAAGGACTGTAATGTAAGTGAATACTAAGGCAACAAAAATATGATAAAGAGAGGTTACAAAAAAAAGCTTCCATTTTATTGAATAATGACAAAAGGTGCCTTCAATGCTGAATTATATTTACATCTTAACCAGTTGTTCCACACAAGCTAGCAAAAATAATTAGATAATAGCAAGTTTCTTGACCAATGGGTAAAGACGAATAAAAATGTACACTCCTGAATAAAACCGTAACAGGAGTTCTTTCATGAGCAGTAATATTAGGTCCACGCTGATAAAGAATTTCAGTTGACTGTACTTGCAGAATAATTTAAATATCCAAACATAACTACTGGACCATTGGAATCTTTTTAGTTTAGCCGTGAATTGCCAAAGCTTCAGTATAATCTTCAGAAATGCCAAGGTATCTTTTGTAAAAAAAATTCTTACAGAAAAGAAATGACCTGTTCTGATGAAGAACCAAAATGTTAAACCAGTCGGAAATGGAAGCTCCCTCTTGGGTTTCAGGCCGCATCCATTGCACCGCATGTGGTGTCTGAAATACATAAGACACAAATACAATATGTCATGCATAAAAAAGGTATCTCAACTGCTACTACCATACTTCCATAATAAGGATAAATATGCTTTTATGCAATCTCATTTTAATTGAGAGAGTCTGGCTCAAGCAACCAAACCTGAAACATTCTATTCAAACGCTCATCTCTAATATTCCCGAGGCCATATAATGCTACTGATGTTGCACCCTGAAAAGGTGAGGATATGTTAAACAGAGTCCAAATTGCAACCTTGTATGTTTTTAGTCAACCAAAAGAACCGACCTTTTTAATTAGTATAGGATAAACTGTTATTTGGCCTACTCCAGAGCCACCAAGAACCATCTTGCCAAAATAATTCACCAAATTGCATGCTGATAGAATGTCAATCGCCGAAAGATTATCCTATAAAGATCATATAAAAAGATATTTATTACTGTTAAGCATAGTGACAATTAAACATGCAAGTATTCGTGCCTTATCAGACAAGGAAGATATTTCATGACCTTATTAGACAAAAAAAAGGCAAACAGGAACAAAATAATGGATCCTGATATAATAGCTTCAATTACATAACAGAATGTTCCTGGACAATACAGGATTGGATCACAGAATTAAAGAAAATAGAGGTACCACTCCAGCAGGATCATCATGATTCCCGTGGATAGTGAAAACCGGCAAGCCAACGTTGAAGTGGGGGTCTTCATAATTTACATGACCAAACCTGACAAAATTGCAATCGCATGAGCTAGCTAATAACCAGTAAATTATTGAAGTTTAATTGGGCCAACCATCTAACATTTAAGCCTGCATGGAATCTAAACCAGTTCCAGAACTTGTTGGCCAGTTTCTATTAGCTTTGCTGGGACATACTTTTTATCAAGTACTGAGTGTTTAACCTAAGTAGCTATGGTGCCAACAAAGAAATAAAAATCCAAGAACCCACGAAAAAAAACGAAGTAACAAGGATACTCCATCCTTCTGTCCCTTCCAAAGACCCCTAGGTAGCTCCCAGAATGAATGCCATTTGATTGAACAAATGGAACTCTAATTAGACATACGTGTTTTGAAAATTAACGGTCTGGTCACTGACGACCTGGAACTGTATGGGGCGATCATTCAGGCAGTAGCGCCTCAATATCTCAATGCACTTCACTAGTGTCGACCTTGATGGTTTATTCTCATGGAACAGATCCCCGCCCAGAAGTAATAGATCAACCTGCCATTAGTTCAGTACATCTCAATTATTCATTGCTGAGTGCTAACAAGTGGCATCTATGAGTACATATTTGGGGCTCTCTTTTCTCTTCTTCTGTACTGAAAGATTTAGATGTTGGTTTTAGCCCTGACTTCATTTCAAAGACCAGCAAAGCTTGATTGAGTAATCTAATTGTAGACATGCCTAAAAGAACTAACAAGAGAGAGAGATTGAAACCTGCTTCTGCTCAGCAATTGAGCAGATCTCCTCGAAAGCATGGAACGAGTCAAACCTTCGGATTTCGTCCTTCTCCATGTAACCCAGATGACAATCAGTCGCAACCAGTACTCTTACTGTATCGTTGCTGTCTTCCCTATACAACTCAATAAACAAAACATAGTGAAAAAAAAATATGTATGTATGAACTGAGAAAATTAGATGGGACTGTCAAATTGTGGACACTTAAAGTTCACGTGGCAAACCACAAAAAGAATGAGCAGTACTGGTGCAAGTACACCGAAGTTGTATATTAGTCAAGCAGTAATGTTGGATGAAGAACATTATTAACCATTTGGGAACATAAAAGTATAAGTTAATTTCAAAAGAAAAGGTATAACTTAATAGCCAGGATGCCTTAATACTCAAATTAGGATAAATAATATGAAGTATTGTAATCAAATACTTGCGACATAGCTCATCAGAGAAGGTAAAACTTACATGAATTCAGATGTAACAATTTACACCTCTCAGGTTCTAAATTCCAAAGTTTAGATGCACCTTACAACAGGGATAGATAGAAATCCCACATCCACATCACCGGCAGCACCTCCAGTCTCCGGAAAACCATGAAATATCTTCTCCCAATCCCTAGAATAGATTAAAAACGAAAAAATTGACTGAAACTTAAAATTTCTCTCACAGACATTTTAGCAAACACCTCTTGTGCGTCTCAATCACACCCACGAATTCCCCATTTAGGTCGCAATTCAATACGACAAATACAAGAGGCGATTGCAAAAGAGAAGAAACAAGTGCTAAAATAACAAAAGCGATTGCAAAAAAAAAAAAAAGGTACTACACCTTGGTACGAACTTGCTAGCTAGGCGAAGGAGAGAGGAGGTCTGACTCGTTGATTCTTGATTTCTTGATTTCTTGATTTCTAAGCCTTAAATTGAGTTGACCTACTATTTTTTTAGAGAGTAGAAACCGCGAAGATATATTCCCGCTTTATTATTAACTTTTTTTTTCCTTTTCTACTAACAACTAACGCAGTGTTGTCAGGGTTTAGGGTTTATACGGGCTGCGTTAAGTTTTGAAAAACCCAAAAAAAAAACTGCCAAGAGTCGATTCTCGCAAATTCCTTGGCAAGGAATTCCGAGCAGAATCAGAGTATTTTGTATAGTGCTAAGTTGGAGAGATATTATATTAATATTTTATCGATGTTGATTTTATTATTTAAGTTAAATTAGTATTGTATTTATATAATGTATGGGATTTTTAAATTTATGCATTTGTTAGTATTTTTTAATGAAAGATTCAACTTGGAAATTTGAAAAACCCGTTACATAATTAATACAACAGTAATATAAATAAGTGTTTCTTGTATAATTTCATTTTATAAATTTGAAAAGGAACGTGATACAAATAGGTTTGAATAATAAATAAATCATCAATCATTTTAGGCAGAAAATCGTTCAATAAAAGTGATTGTATATTTAGGATTATTTTAATCCAATTAATTTAAAACTTTTGTCCAGTATCCGATAATTCCCCTTTGAGATATAATGATACATTTTTTTTAATTTGGGTCGTATTGTTTTAAATGGATTGGTCAAACATTCCATTGAATAACTTTTTGAATGTTTTTTTGTTAGAGAGAGAGAAAAAGAGAAAAGAGGAGGCTATCCTCCAAATCGGAGAGTAGAAATTGGAGAGAGAGAGTATTTATTTTTGTATCATGCTTCCCTTTCTCTCTTTCCCTCTCCCTCTAAAATTTTAAGCTATATAGCAAGTAAACATGCTTTGAACAATCCGATCACACCTCCCCTCCCCTCCCCTCTCCTCTCCTCCATTTCTAATCAAATTTAGCGCACCTTACAGACACCACCAGGAGGGGGAGAGAAAGAGAGAGAGGGAAAGCAAGAGGGACGAGAGAGAGGGAGGCATTTTGAGGGGTGAAGCGGGAGGGAGAGAGAGAGGAGAAGGCATTTTGAGAGGCATAAGGCGAAGCAAGAGAGAGAGAGAGAGAGAGAGAGAGGTATGTTTTTAGCGCATAATATTTAAATAGGCGTTTGATGGATCCAGATGGGGAAAGACGGAGTTCGGATCTGCTCCTATTAAAAACTATGGCAGTCTCGTCGTCATAGATTTTAAACCGTCCGATTTAATTTTAACGGTCTAAATTTAAATCTAGAGATCATTTTATAATTTATTGGGTCCACTTGTCAGTGACCTAAATTTTTCTATGGCAGGATGGTAGCAGATGTGAATTTGGGAAAGACGTGATATTTTTCACACATAAATCACCGTCGTTTATTCTTTTGATTAAACAGATGGTAACTAAAGATGATGTGGTTGTTTATAAAAGCAGCTTTGTATTCTATTTTTCTTTACAATAACAAATAAGTTATTATTTTATATTAATGATTATATAATATAACTTGTTTTGTAATTTGTACATCACTTTTATCGTTCAACTTCAATATCACTAATCTGAATAATAACTCATTTAAGTTGAATAATAAAAAATATTTTATAAAATAAATTGTATAATAGAATCGTTAACATGAATAATAACTAATTTAATTTAAATAATAAAATTAGTATCGATGATAATATTAATGATAATATCTATATATCAACTCCCATTCTAAAATTGGGGATTAAATTTTCATAATTAATAACCTGAATTCTATTTTCCGTATGCCCCTCTAACAAAAATTGAAGAATAACAACAATTTAAATTATAATACTAAGTCATTTTATAAGATAATAAAATTAATCATTGCACAAAATACTATGTAAATCTATAACAAAAAGTACTAAAGAATCATGGAAGTTCAATTTCAATGGTAAAAATTATAAATTTCGTCACAACGGATAATTATTATGCTTTAATGCATAGCATCGGTACACTCAAAAACAGTAAATCACATACTAAAATGGTAAATAAAACTAATATTACAATAAAATTATAACTACTATGTTAAATCAAAGATGGGGATTCATGACAATGGTTAATTTGATAACTTTAATAATAGTTTTTTAAATAAATTTGAAATAATTCTTAAAAGATCTTAAAATCAGAAGACAATTTATAGACATATTTTTTAAACTTATACAAATTAATAATTTAAGTGTCATTCGATATTTCATCAAAATTTATTAATTCACGATCATTGTAAATTTTATGTAATTTTAATTATTTTTTAACAAAATGTCAAATGATAATTAAATTATATAAAATTTGAAACAAAATTAATCTATAAACTAAAAAAATAATTCTATAAATTTTTAATTTTTTTAATTTATTTAAAAAACCGCTATCAAAATTATCAAATTAATCATTATCAATAACTCCTCAAAATATAGGTAGAAATATCTTCATTGCTAATAATCATAAGAGCCACTGTCTCTGTTCTAACCATTAAAAATGTGACTTGATATTTAAAAAGAAATAAATATCAAAATTAATGAAAATTTTTACTTTTAAAAAAAATTACCATGTGGTTAAAGTAAATTGTGACAGATCTCATCTAGTAGAATTTGATTCTTTTTTTTTACCTCATAATATTTACTTCCATGAGATTTCAACTTCAGCTGTTTATGTAGGAGCTTAATTTCATGTTTTCTAACCTATGGTGGCTTTCCTCTCTCCTTTAATTAGGTTTATTAATATATTAATGTAAGAACAACAATGACAAAGCAATTAATTAGGGGCAAATTCGTCTATTAACAAAAAAAATAAATAAAATTATATTCTGTCCATATCAATTTCACTCTGCTCATAGCCTCACGTATCTTTGAATATACTTTGGCAAATTTATAATTATTTGGTTTTCATTTGTAAGTTAATAATAAATGATAGCTTAAACGCAGAACAACAAATTTCTCTCTTTTAAAGGGGCATATATATATATATATATATATATATATATAGTATAGTAAATTTATCGTGCTCCTAGGAGTATTATCTCGCTATATTTAATTCAAAAATTTATCAAATTGACTTCAAATAAAAAATTCAAATTGCTCAATAAATTCTTCATATTAAAATATATAAAACTTATGAGAATTTAAGTAAGTACACATAAATATTCAAACTTGGAAGTTGTAAGGATTTAATTTTTAAAAGTCATGGAGACATTCTTTCATAATAAATGTGTTTTTAATTAATTGCATTTAATTTCAAGAGAAACTAACAACTAGAATTTGAACATGATGAAGACATTCTTTATTGTTGCATTCAACAAAGACATTAACACAAAAGGTCAACAACCTTTTGCATTTAGACATTAACAATTAAAAAAAATTAAATTTTAACAGACATAAGATTAGCAAGATTAATTAATGAAAGGAATTTAGATATAAATATTTTTTTGGGTTTTCTCTCCATATACATGTAAGATCCAAAATCTAATTTCAGTTAGAAATTATTAAAAAAAAACTTTAGCTCTTTTTCACCAAAAAAAAAATTTATAAATTTTTGCTCTTAAGAACATGCAAGAAAGATTTCTAAATAAAAGAGAGCAATCATTCTTTAAAGAGGACGGATAATTTCACAATTATCAAATTGATAATGAGATTTCAAATAAATAAAAAATAGAAAAAAATTTATAAAATAATACGAACAATAACTCACTTAAATTAAATAATAAATATACCGTATAAAATAAATTACATAATAAAATTATTAATATAAATAAAATAACTCAATTAACCTGAATCAATAACAATTCTATACATTATTTTATTATTATTATTATTTTTTACTTACAACCCCAATTTAAACTTGAAATGTAACCGGTTTACCCCCCTTCACAACAGCTCGAGCGCAAATTTACCGCGAGATCGCTGGCATTCCTTGAATTACAAATATAGTTTTTTTGAAGGATATTTATCCAAAATTCCAACCTTTCTTCTTTCCGAATGAAACCTCACCTGGCCTCAACAGTGTCTGTCATTGTCAACCAATTTACAAAGCTCTCTTAAATTTCTTAATCCCTCACCTTTTCTAAAGCGGTGTTTTTTTATTTACTTTTTAATCCAACAAATCCTTCAAAATTACGCACCAAATGCCGTCTCCATCTTCCCCTTCTCTTCCCTTTCCCTCCCTCCTTCCCTCCTCTCTCTCTCTTCACAAAAATGGCTTCTTCTTGCACAGCGATCCTTCGCTGGTCTCTCCGTTCTCTGATCGGCGCTTTCCTAGATTTAGTTCTAGCATATCTCTTTCTCTGCGCGGCTTCACTGGTCTTTCTCGCCTCTAAGTTCCTCTCTTTCTTTCACCTCTCGCTGCCATGCCCCTGTAACGGTCTCTTCGGGCACCCCGATCCACCTCTCTGCGTCCAATCGCTGCTCGTCGATCAACCGACGGCCAGGATTCAGGCCGTGCACAATCGGGTTCGGACTTTATCTCCGTTTGATGGAAATGCTGTCAGTGAAGAAAGAGAATTGTCCGTTCAAGTTGGAGATGTGAATCAGAGAAGAAATCCATCGAGAAGTAACAGTGTTCGTAGTGGCAATGTTAATTCTAGATTGACATCTTCGTTGCATATTGAATTAGAAGAAGTAGACACGGAGGTAGAACCTGGATCGGGTTCAGTATCAGGCGATTCGTCAGGTTGGTACAAAAATAAGCTGGTTAAATTTTGGTACCTGATAATGTCGGGTAATGTATGGACTCAAAGAGATTGTTGTCAGATGTAGGATACAAAATACATAAATGATTCAATTAGGTTGGCAAACATATGCTACTGATGGAGTCACATTAGTTGACCAATGTAAAATTATATACTATAATATGAGTTTGGCTAATATGCTTTGACAGTCATTTCAGTCTGAAATATTTACAAGTCAAATTTCAAAATGTTGTGACCGAAACGTCGATCCAAATAGCTCAATAAATTTTTCATATCAAATCTTATAGAATACTGAAAGTTATCATTTTTAAAATTTTCTACTATTTTTAATGATTTTTGAAAAATGACCCTGAAAATAAAAGAAAATACCAACATTTGAAGGTTAAAAGAGTCATATTTTAAAAAAACATTAAAAATAGTAAATAAATTCTAGAGATGGTAAATTTTAGTATTTTAGGGGATTTTGATATGAAGAATTTATTGAGCTACTTAGATCGCCATTTCGGACGTGAGATTTTGAAATTTGACCCATAAACGTTTCACCGAAATGTTTATGGAAGCGCCATAGCGAAACTTCTATAATATAATCCATCCTGATGTACAAAAGTATTCTTAATTTATTTCTACTAAGTCTGTGAACTATTTCAACCTTGGAAACTATGACTAATTGAACTTGGAATTGGTATTCTATTTTAGGTGAGAGAGAAATTGATATAAATAGCGATTCAGAGGATTCGCGTGACAGTTCTCTGTATGAAACCAAGTTAGAACAAGATGGGCCAGAAATCGACCTGGCTATGGTAATACAAACCTTGAAACAAGCTCTAGAAAAGGAGCGGTTGGCACGAATAGCCCTGACCCTAGAACTAGATAAAGAGAGAAATGCATCGTCTAGCGCAGCTGATGAGGCGATGGCTATGATTTTGCGGCTCCAGAAGGAGAAATCAGAGATTGAAATTGAGGCTAGACAGTACAAACGAATGACTGAAGAGAAATCAGTCTATGATTTAGAGGAAATGGAGATCTTAAAGGAGATAATTGTCAGAAGAGAAATGGAGAACTTCGCTTTGGAGAAAGAACTTGAAGAGTGCCATAAGCTGATCGATGGGGCCCAGTTGTCAGGAGAGGATAACAGTGGAGAGAATAAACAATCTGACCGAGATAGTAAACCTGATACTGAATCTCTGGAAAATCAAGATGCAAATGCTTCTGATTCAAATAACGTAGGGATGCTCGAGGGTCATGAAGAGAATGATGTTTTGGTTTATGATGTGCACGTTGTAGATGATAAAACTGACAAAATTACAGAAATGCCCCTTGTATCAGAGTTGTCCAAAGTGTCAAATGGAAAAGAGACAGAGAGAGGTCCAATGTCATGCAGAAAACCCACAAAAGAAAATCTGAGGAGGAATTCAGAACCAGCTGTGTACATGGAGAAATTCAAGCTCGAAAATGAGGTTGAGATGTTACGGAAAAGGCTGAAGCTTATACAAAAAGAGAGAGAAAAGTTCGGACTTTCTGTGGATCAGAATAAAGAGGCAGAAGCATCTCAGTTAAGGTTATTAGAGGAGATATCAAGGCAGCTAAAGGAAATAAAAGCTTCTACTGAAACAGGTCAAAGCTCACGCCAGGTGTCCATACCTCATTCGTCCTCAAAGGTTAGTAGGTTTTGTTTAAGACTTTTATATGGGGTATTGGTAGTATGCCGCCTTTTTTTCGCACCAAATTCATTTTCAGACCGCAAATGAACATGCTTAAACTGTAAGTGAAAACCTGTCTGAAAGATTGCATGAATTTTCTCAGAACGCCAGCCTTCCTGATATTTCTTATTAAACTGGCTCTTTCAGACCAATTCATAAACATGTCAAGACCTTAAAAACTACAACTTGTCCAAACGATTGCAAGATGTCTTGGTACAAGCCTGAACACTCATGCACTGAGATATGGAATTGAACCTGTTATTTTAATTGGCAGACATTGGTTGGCATCAATTGAATACCTAGGTCAATGATAATTTGTGCTCTTGGCCTTTCTGTTTATAAATGGCTTCCTAATTTAATATTCTGGATATTGTTGTTGTTCATTTGTTGTTATTTCTATTTATATCTGTAAGGCACCGGCATGCGTGGTCTTGTTATTCTTGTACAGTTTACATGTCAGTGCTCTACTTGGTATCTATCTATAGTATTACTGAGTTCACTGTGGAGTGTAATAGTTCCTAGTATTTTTAGTCAATAGGAACAATTTACATGCACATGTTGGTGTGTCCTTGTGCGGTTAAGAAAAACTAATGTTGTTTTCTATAAGTTTATATAATATAATCCTAAAACAAATCAATTCAATGTGCTTCTCATTGGGGATACCCCTTGTACCGCAGTATTAAATCTAAATTACTATCTTTTTTGTTTTGGCAGACCAAACATGGAAGATGACTCTATTTATAGTTCAGTATAATTTTTTGGGGGGGTAGGTTTTCTTAAATTTGTAAATAACTTGTAATTGTGTTTTTTTCTTTGTAATTATTGGTAATGTGTATCTAGAGCGAGTGTGTGTGTGTGTGTGTGTGTTTTCATCTTATTACAGTTTCTGAGTGCCTTTCAAATGTGTCTCTGTTGTATCTATTTGTGTTTGCTTCAAATGTGTCTCTGTTGTATATAAAATTAGAAATTGTTGGGAGAGATGGTTGCTGTCACGGTGTTCTTTGTTTTGGAAGAAGTCTTGGGGTGCAGTGAAGGGAATGGAAATAGTTTGGCAGATCAACAAATAAAAATGTGGTTACAAGTATGTAACTTAGCAACATCCATGTTAAATTCATTTCATTCTCTCTCCTAATCACCCACCTACTGTGTTTTTTTTTCCTGTTCTCTTGATACCTAAAAGTACCTTTTTCAAATTTCTTTAAGAGGAAGCTATGGTGGTATTGTGTTATTAAAATCTGTGGATGACAAATGTGCCAAGTAATGTGCTTTGACGAGTTCAATTTATTGGGCCTGAAGAGCCTCATATTAGCCCAGAGCACTTTACCAAAACAACAGGAAATGCTTAAAAACGGACTTATCTTGCACCTTATTTTTTCCCCCCAATTCTCTAAATCTGAGATTATTTAACTTTTATTCACATAAAATAAGAAAATAATAACATACATGGATTGATAAGTTAATTCTGATAGTATCAATATAACTTCATGTAACTTTGGTATTTCTGATTTCAGGCAACTGTAGGAAGGAGAATGCACAGGATCAAGTTCCAACTGATGCAACAAATGAAAGTGATATAATAAAAAGTTCTCTTCTTTTTTTTTTAATTATATACCCCAATTCTAGAAGCTGGAGAAAAACACAAAATCAAGCAGGTTTACAATTTCCAAGTCAAATCTTTATCATTTTAGGTATTGATAGTGATGGAATGGAACAATCACAATTTGTCTTAATTTATTTCTTCAGTGAATTAAGTTGACCAAATCGTTATAGATTGGTAGAAAGATAATGAGTACAGATTACAGAAGCATAGAAATTAAGTACACTTTTGCACATAAAAAAATCATAAATTGAACATCATTTCATTAATAACTAGATATGAATATGATACAGAGAGTGAGATTGTACATTGAGTCTACTGCACAAAGAAGTAAGAAAAATAAAAAGCACTATCAAAGAAATATATGCTGAGAATTGTGAACAGTTAAGTAAAAAAAAAAATAGTACAGTGTCATATTGCAAATGACATGATAAAAAAGAAAAAGACAGTAAATTATGATGGAGATCCTTAAATTTTGCAACTTTTAGACTTTAAAGTTTCGGCCCCCTGCTTTAATTGATCTTAGCAAAACCTCAAATTTGCTCAATCTTTTAGGCCAAATTTTGTTATGATGCAAATGATCACTAAACATGACCTGAAAAACATTGGGATCTTTTTATTAGAAGAGAGCATCATTTGAGGTTAAAAAAAAATAGAAGTTCTAAATACTGCACCTAAAAAGCTCAAAAATTAAAGCACCTCCATCTTGAAGAAAACCCAAAAAAAAAAAGAAAAAAAGGAAGAAAGAAGAAGATCAAATAAGCATCATTTTGAAACCATCAGGAATCGAATGCGAAGCTATGGATTGAATCCCAAATCATATCCATATCAAGAGAAGGAATTCTACTGAGATAAACATCCTCAGTCTCTCCAATTTCCAGTTCCCGCTTACTCGAGGGAACCGCGTAACGTTCATCCGAGATATCAGTGGTGCGTTCGATCTTCTGCTTCTTACTCGGAGGCAATTCACAATCTTCAAAACCTGTATCATCGCACTTACTATCTAATTTACCTGATGAGGAGTTACTGCTACTACTGGTACTGCTGCTGGTACTGGTACTCTTATTATTGAATGCCCTGAGCTTCGCCTCTAATAGTGCGATTGTATTGTAGGGGTCTTGTAACTTGTGCTTCATATGAGGGAAGTTGAGATGTGCAGTGTCGCCTCTCAGCCGATAAGCCGCCACGTCATATGCCGTAGCGGCCTCTTCTGCCTTGTCGAATGTGCCTAGCCAGACTCGTGTGCGAGTTTTGGGTAGTCGTATCTCTGCCACCCATTTGCCCCAGTGCCTTTGCCTCACCCCTCTGTACAACTTTTGTTGGTGGTACTTCGGAAAGCATTGCATGGCCGTCGCAGGTTTCTTCGTCGTGAATTGCATGAAGCTGGCTGGAAGTGGACTTACAGGGAATTCCATGAACCCTTGTTTCGGTGGGAGGAGAGTGAAAACCGACGTCGGTTGCGACGAAATCTGTTTCAAAATGCCATTTGAAAACACATTCGGGTCACAAAAGTAGAAGAACTCCTCAGTTTTGGGGCTTAGAAAGCTCAGAAATGGCGGTTTCGAAGCTTCTCTATATTCCATGATTCAAGTTTAATCAGAAAAAAGCAAATAAACTCAACACAGAATGTATACTGGTGGAAGGTGGTTGGTATGAGGTTTTGTTTTGTAAAGGGAATGTGAATGAGTTGTGTGTGTGTTGTGCCTTTTATGGAAGGAGGAGAAGGTGTTGCTTTTTTTATCTAAAAAGAAAGTTCTTTTGCTTGATCTCTTTTGCAACAAAATTTGAAAAGGAAGTGTAAAATTATTAATGGCTTTGTGAGCTTGCAGTTGCAGTTGCAGTTGTAGATGCAGGCTCTGTGTAGCATATGCTTTCCTATCTATTTTATAGCATGCTCCTTTGGTCTAAATGACCTTGTAAAATAAAAATTCCTAGAATACCTAACAATTGGTTTAAGTAATCATTTGTTATTTGTTTTACTATTCTTGTTGAAGTCATGCACAAGCAGGATGGAAAGTTTCTAGAGTATACAATGATTTAAAATTAAACACTCAATCATCTTTGATAAATTTTTTATATGCAAAAATATGATATTCACATAATAAAGAATACATCCTAATTTGTAAATGGCGATAATTCTCATCTCTGTAATTACAGAGAGATTCAGGTTTAAGTCCGACAATAGATACTTAAAAAAAAATAAATGTCGGAGCTAACGAAAGTTCTTATTTAAAAAAAATATATATTTATTTTTGAAAATTATCATAATGAAAACGGAAAACTAGAACTATACATTTGCACTGGCATTTGCATCTGATCATGCACTCTTAATTTTTAAACATGGAACAATATATAGTTCTCATTATTTATTTTTGTAGAGTTTTGTTTTGATGTTCCTCTTTTAATAAATATAGAACTAATTAATGAGCATTAATTAAATGCATTATTTACTACGATGGATTTAAAGAATAAATAAATTATTTTCTTTGTTCTGTAAAAATATATAAATATGTCTAAAATCTGAATGTATGCATCATACATGTTGCTAATTAAACTACACTTATTTAGAATTTTGGACAAAAACATTCAGATATTTGTGTCGTTCATACTAGTTATATTTTGAATCTATGTGTTTATCAAACATATGATATTTTGGATGCATGTGTTTAGTTTCTAAACATAACTTTAATTTACCAATATTTTTAAATAAGGTTCTAATTGTTATTTCGCAAAATTAATGGGATTGAATTGAAAATTTTTCAACTACTTTTGGTTGGTATCTGTCATTGACCCCACCGACTATTGGCAAAGTACCAAAAGTGCAAATTTTTTATAAGTCAATAATAAATATAAAATATGTTCATAACCAGTGTTTCTTTTTGTCGTTGATTCCTCAATCATTTGCAATGTTTTTGCTCTTTTTTCTCATGTCTGATTGGTGTTAGGTCTTTGTTTCCAAACCTTGAGATCAAGCTAGCATGAAGCAGTAATTAATTGTAATGTGTTAGTGTTTTAGATAATTAATTAGGCCTAATAAAAACGCCTTATATATAGAGTATATAGGGGTGTGTGTGTGTGTATACACACACACACACACACACACACACACACACACACAGAGCATATGCACTAAAAAAATTTAGAATTGTTTATATTAATGTTATCTGATGATATAATTAATTTAGCTAGAAACTTCACAGTCAGACCATTATCTAGAGTTTATTTTAATCTTCCAAAAATGATAAAGAGAATATATAATGGGTCCCACAAACCCACTTTGTGTCTAGCTCTCTCAATTATCACAATTCAATCAAATTTTTCTTACTAAAAATGACAAAATGAAATATTTAATTTTTCTATTGTCCGTAGTTAATAATGGGATAATGTTAATCATAATATTTATTTGAAATTTGTATGGTGTCACCAAAAATATTTGGAGGTGTTAAATTTTAACAACCTTTTGATGAATAAACAATTAATTAAATTTTAACAATATTTTGATGAATAACCAATCAAATTCAAATTATCTCAAATATGATACATGCCTTATTTAATTAATTACTAGTGAAATGGATTAAAACTAGAACTATCCATATCTATATATGTGTATGAATGATTCTTATTTTATAAAATTCAAGAGCCAGTAATATAACTATGTGCAAATTCTATATTACATGATGTATATATATATATATATATATGTGCTTTAATTTCTTTGCTTGCTTTGAGTAGCAAGTCATGATAGAAAGCAACATGTTAATAACCGCGTAAATCGAATCTCACAATTCGGTATATATTATGTTACAAATTTTTTGTATGATCTAATAATAATACGTAAATTAAGCAGGAGTAATATTAGAATAGATGATCTCCTGAAAAGTCTCTGTGTTGTATCCTTTTTTATCTTTCGAATATTTTTATCACAAAAAAATGATACACAAATTAAAATTTGCTCTCGGTTTAATTATGAGGCGACAAGTGTCATTCTTTCCACCATTATAATTACTAGCCATCTCCTATTTAGTTATCACCAATTTATCATGTCTTGTCCAATAATATTGGAAAGCTAGAGAAATTAATGTAATTAAAGATGGATTAATTAGCAATTAATTAAGGATAAGTACCAATAAAATTTTTAAACTTTGCTAGGATGACGACGGATTAACAACTACACTCAACACATCAGATTAGATAAAAAAATATTGTAGCAGAGAAGATAAGGTTAATTAATTAATTAATCATTTCAGCTCATTTGCACTGATAACCATCTCCCATTATGCGTCCACATTTATATCACAAAGTCACAGTCAAAGGAGAGAGGAAATTAAATTTACATACTTTTTTTTTAATTAGTACAACTTAAATTAATTATATTCATGTCAAAATTAAAAGGTAGATTTTTTTTCTTTCTGGATTGATAATTGTGTTAACAATACTTTTTTGTGGGTTTTGGGCTTTAAACTTTTTTTAAAACACGTGATAAATTACGAACCTAATTGTATGTTGAAACATCGATTGTTTGGGATTTAATTTCTTGAATATTTGTTGAAACATCTATTATCATGATTTAAAATTTCTTTATATGAGATTCACATAAGACAATTAAAGCATGTTTTACATAAGACTCCATTTAATTATAGAGCAAGTTTTTAAGGCTGATATCGTTAAGGTTACGATATCAGCTCGCTCATTAATAGATGCTTAAATTTCACACTTGTTTTAAGTATGAATTATA
Source organism: x Bolboschoenoplectus mariqueter (assembly GCA_037678475.1). Classification (NCBI taxonomy): domain Eukaryota; kingdom Viridiplantae; phylum Streptophyta; class Magnoliopsida; order Poales; family Cyperaceae; genus x Bolboschoenoplectus; species x Bolboschoenoplectus mariqueter. The sequence continues at coordinate 2,766,991 of CM075266.1, read as the reverse complement.
TACAAATTTGAATTTTTATACGTTCCATACTTAACAAAAACATAAAACTTTACTTACAATGTAGTTTGTATATATACGATCGCAAACATATTATTGTTCCGTTTAAAATATTGGAATAAATTAAATTAGTAGTTGGAGAAAAAACATTGTTGAAATGTATGGGAGCTCTCAATCAAAGACTATTAAGAAACCAAGTATGACATGGCACATGATGATAATTCTTCACATTATTTTTTGAAGTTTGAAACTGTTGAGGAGTAGTTTCTAAGTCTCTTTATTTTATTTATTATTTTTATTTTGTTTCTTATTTTTTGCAATTAATAAAAAGGTTATCTCTTTCCAGGACAAAACCTTTCTTGGCGTGCATGCTCATGATGCAATAAGCAATCCTGTCAGTTGCTTTAACAAAAAAAATGTTAACCACAAATTATTTTATTATATTTTTCAGATGATATGAGCCATATAATATATAACTGTTTTTTTAATGGAGATTGGAAAAAGGGGGTGAGAATCCAAGAAAGCTTGTGCTGATGCTGTTGATGAAACATAATAAAAAAAAAATTAAATCTAGCATTTAGATTTTGTTGTTTTTCTTTTGTTTTAGATGTACAAATTGAACCATTGATTTTATTTTATTTTTTTTAATATTGTACATGGATTTATGGAAATCAACTGCCTAGATCTTTCCTTCTGGTGTTAAGATACAAAATTGTTTTTTTTTTTTGAAATAAGAGTTTTTATTAATCTCGACAATTAAAATACAGAAATTGTTGGAGATTTGTGTCTGTTTCTTTTCTTAGAAAATTAATGTTTTAAAGAAAGTAACTATTTTTTTTTGTTATTCTATATATAAATACATTTTTATTTATTCTCTATATTAGAAAATAACAAAAAAGGAACATTTTTTCTTCCTTTCTTCTTTACAACCCCCCCCCCAAAAAAAAAAAAAAACCCACCCCCAAAAAAAAATAAAAATAAAGTTCGTTATTATGGTTTTCTCATTATGTACAATGATTATTCAAAGCACATGGTATACTCGGCATTAATTATCATGGCATTAATTAGACCTTTATTAGTGAAGAAACTTGTGATTGGTTTTCATAAGCTATCTTTTCATTTTTGTCCTGTTCTAAGACACTTCGGTTCTTCTGTGACACCATTTCTGTTACTCTTAGAGAAACCTTCCATGACATTATCAATAATTCAACGTTTAGTTAATTTCAGTCCAATTATCTCTTTGTCTATAATACAAATTCTAATCCATATCAGAATTAACCTGAGAATTATTATAGGTCAGAATTTAATATTGGCAATATATTTGTATGTAAGGCCTTGGTCACAGAAGATCCTCACTTGTTACTTAATAGAAATCTATCCCTCCACTTGAATTTAAAGAAATTATATAAATAAGCTCTAACCAATGAGAAAACATAGGCGGAAAAATTTAATCAGCAGTAGCAGAAATACTACTCAAGAATCATTCTAGGTAGAATTTAAAATCTTAAATGGTTCACTTTGTAGAGGAGGTTTGAATGCCTCTCTATATATGACTTTATATTACATGTTAATTTTAAAATTCAAACAAAAATAATTGTTCAACGTGAAGGATATTATTTTATTTTTAGTTATGTATGTATAAAGTATTAGTATATTTCGCATCATTTTGTTAGGTATCGGAAGGTTGGAAAAACTGTATAAATATAGATAATCTAATTATTGTATTTTTTAGTGATATCAATATCTACTAAAAGAAGCATAAAACAACTATTTTTTTGCTTGTACATAGAAAAATTATTATTGATTACACCTAATGATATTATTCATTTAGTTTTGATTCTGTTATTATTGTTGGATTTTTTTTTTTAATTAAAGACATGGATGTGGGGAAAAAGAAGAAAAAAAAATATTATATTTGAACTCTCTTTCATGTTGAGTGATATTAAAATTTGTGTGTACATACTCCTATATAATATCACAAACCATCATTCTTCATAAAATAATTTATCTCCAACGTAGTTATTTTCTTTTTGGCAAGCAAGCAAAGCGACATCTCATGAATTTTACAGTAACTACGTGCAAGCGACAACAATCATTTTAACATAAATTCATATACAAATAAATTTTACAATGACTACATATATACAAGTGACAATAATCGTTTTGACATAACTTCATATATATGTTGCTTAAAAATGTCAAAAAAAAAAAGAAAAAAAAACTGATAACCTCATTTTTGTCTGATTCTATCAGGCTTCTTTTGCCATGTTATAAAAGTAAAATAATTTCAACAGTGCTATTGTAGAGTTGAAAAGTAACTGAGATCATGTTAACTAGAAAAGAAGAGAGGAATGAATTATAGTGCATGCCATTGTTTGTTGCAACTACCAAACATGAATGTTTCTCCTTAGAGCTGCATGTTATTTTATGTTCTTCCCCTTTTGTGCACATGGAATAGTATACTTCTTGGGAGATAATGTAGTATAGTATACATCACAAGTTTTATAACAGCAAACCATTAAATAGGGAACATGAAACATTGTGCGTTTAATTAATTAAACTTATTTCACAACAATCATAGGTTTGTAAGTTTAATTTTAACGTAAATTCAACTTTTATGGTACATTCAATTTTTACGGTATATATTTTTAAGAAATATTATTCAAATTAAGAAATTAAAATTATAGATACGTTTCTAATTATTCAGATAAAACGTGTATCAAATTTAGATCAATTTGAAAAAGAGATTTTGATTTCCATCAAATAATTTTAAATTTTAATGACTTTCTGATGAACGACCAATCAAAGTTTAAATTAACTCAAAATTGATACACGTTGTAGTAACTAGGAACACATCTATAATTTAAATTTGAATAATATTTTTCAAAAAAGATATACCATAAGAGTTGGATAACTACAAACGTTGGATGTATGCTAGAATTACTCAATTTTAAAAATCATTATATTAATTTCAAAATGAAACCGGTGGCATGACCACTATTTCAAAACAAAAATTCCAAAGTCATTATATCAAGTTAGTTGACTTCAAACTATAAATTTGTACCTTTAATTTGATGTTAAATTTATTTGATGAGCCAAAATCTATAATTGAGAGAACGACTTTTGATTTAGTAGCAAAAGATAATGCTCTTCATATAGGAGGTCGTATGTTCGAAACTCAGATGACAGGTCATTTATGAACATTTAAATTTGAGTGACTTTGACCTTCATTTTTATCTAAAAAAAAATGTAATTGAAACATCATCAACTATGTATGAAAACTATGAAAATCATCATGTCAACTTCAAACTATGACTTTGAACCATTGATGTTAATTCATTTGATTAGGCAATTGATGGATTCAAAAGTGAAAACCAACGTGCTGTTCACAATCAAATCTGTGGGACAAACCGCTTGCAAGGTTAATTTGCACTTTATTTGTTTGCATTTCTTCATCTAAATTTGAATAAAAACTTGTGCTCTTTATCAAAATAGTGTATTGAACATTTTAGAAGTGTTTTTACTGTCTAAGAAAGAGAGAAAGAACCTTAACAATCTCTGTCAAGTTTTCAAAGAGAGAGTGAAGTCATTGTTAAAAATTAGTAGAGAAAAAAAAATCTCCTAAAATTCAATGGTTAAAAATTAAAACATTTAATAAAAAGTTATACAACTTTTTAATTGATCCAATTTTTATACATATCATATCTAAATAATAAAAAAATACAACTGTAATTTTTTAACTTTTAGAAACATTATATAAATAGGATAATTCTAACGTATATTCAGTCTTTATGATATATTTAACTCTAACGATATATATTTTTGAGAAATATTACTCAAATTAAAAAATATATATATAAATTGTAGATGTGTTTCTAATTATTTAGATAAAATATGTATTAGATCTAGATCAATTTGAAAGAAATTTTTTCCTTAAAATTTTAATGATTGAATTTTAATGACTTGATGAATGACCAATCAAATTCTAAATTAACTCAAAATTGATACACGTTCTATCAAAGTAACTCGAAATAAATCTATAATTTTAATTTTTTTTAATTTAAATAATATTTCTCTAAAAGATGTATCGTAAGAGTTAAATATACTCTAAAAATTGAATGTACGTTAAAATTATTTATATAAATATATCGTAAAAATTGAATTTGAGTTGAAACTACTTGTTAGATGTAAACCAGAGCTGTCTCAAGAACCTCACTATATTAAGTCTAAAAAAAATCATGTGTCATCCATATCATAAGAGTTATTAGATACGACAATGATGAATTCATGGTTTAATTACAAAAAAAAAAAAAAAAAGTCAGCCAGTCAAAAACAAAGAAACAAAAGAGGAAAAGCAACAGCAGAAAACGACAAAAAAGCAACCCAACCAATCCTGAGCTGCCACGTAGGAACAGTATATGCTTAAAAATTCACAATTATGTTGGTTTTATTAATAACTTAATATAGTGGTAGTATATAAATAATGACTAATGGAAGGTCAATAGTTGATAGCTCCTTTGTCCTTCTACTAGCCTGCACAAATAATTATTTTGTTTAATCTTGTTCTTGTCACTGTCAATTGCCAGTAACTAAATTTTTTTTTCTAGTATATAAATATATATATTTGCATAGAGCTGCGTGCTTAAATTTATTATTTATTTACCCCTCCAAGGTATAAAAAGTATGACCTAGTTGATAAGCAATTTAAAAAGTTTGTATTTGTATTCAGTTTAAAAAAAAATAACATTTTTTATGAGGGAGGCGGTAGGTTTTAAATTGGAATAAAAAAATTTTATAAATATTTAATGTTAAGTATTTTTAATTTTTATTTTTATCTCAAAAAAAAATTTTGAAGGACTAACTTGCAAAAATTTTAGGCTGCTTTCTTTTCCAAGTTCCAACTTTGATCCTAATTAAGAGCATTTATAACAAGAATAATTCTAGCATGCCAAATTAACGAGCAAGATATCAAATATTGATGCCTTGAGAAAAGAGAACAAGATGCATTTTAATATTCATCGGATCAAATTTTAGTTTGATGGGATGATAAGCATTGGATCATCAAATCTGATATTCTATACGATTAGTAATACGTGGGAGTGAAATTTTTGTACGAATTTTGATACCATCGAACGGTTATTCGGCTCATCGGACGCAAATTTGATCCGATGAGCGTTGGAACTCCTCCGTTTCCTCTGAAAAAAAGCTCCATACAATATTTTAATCAGCCTCTAGCATTGATAAAATGAAGGATTGCCAATAATCCATTGCACAAAGTGTACCAATATCAGACCCACTGGCACAGTATGTAATTTTTTTTTAAGGTAACTGGCACACAGTATATTGAGGTCCTAACTAAGTTAAGATACTAAACTACTAAAAAATAGTAATGTCAGTAGGTATTTTTGGTACCGAGCATCAACTAAGCTGTTGTTGTCAACTTGTCATTGTCTGTACACTCCTATCAGAACCTAGCCATAGTAAAAGATAATGTAAATAAATAACTGATAGAGTTTGCTAACTGGTATAGGTTGGTATTATGACCTGTATGTATGTATCAGTATCACAAAGCATATTCCTTGCTTTTTCTTGCAATCCATTAAGTAGAGTACTGAGATTGAGTTTCTTTGTATTAAAAAAAAGTTTTGGAAAATTTCCAGTGGAAACCAGCTTTGAAAAATTAGTCAAAAATTTGTGTTGTGGGCTGTGGCATATAGTGGTGAAAATTGAACCAAATAAATGGAGCAAGAAGGGAGACTAAATGTAACATTTTTCTTAATGAAACTGAAATGATAATTGTATAATATAACTGTTCAAACTTTTTAAAAATTATACTTAGATTTCAGAACTCAAAAGAGGAGGGTTGCTACAACCCCTCTATATCTCCATCAAGCTTCACACCTAGTTGCAAGAAAATTCATTTTTTTTTGTTTTGACAATTGATCTCAGTTGAATTTGATAGGTGATTAAGAAACCATTGAAAAAAAAACCGTTTAAATGCCAAAAATAATTAATTCCAGTTGCATATGTCATCACATAACACAGGAAAGGTTAACATAATGACATGTTAAACAAGTGATGTCTCATTAATCTATAATGCATTCCATTCATTATATATTTTCTGAAAAAGCAAACACGAATTGCTAAATATGCTTTTCATCTTTTTATCAAACTAACAGCAACATTGGTTTTTTTCCCAGGTATTAACAAAGGTTAATTACACAAGTCTGAACCTGACATAAAGTAAGGTTTCTTAATAGCATAAATTTATCAATTCATGGTACCAGATTACCCAAGCTACAATCATAAATATATCACTTAAGCATCCATCGGTACACCAACAACCGAACATTTAAAATTACACTGCGTGGCCTTACTAGCCCCATGACCTAATTATATGCAAAGGGGCAAATAAGTCAATACATACAACATCAACTAATGAGTGGTGGTTATGGCACTCACTGTAGAGACCATGGAATCCACACCGCAGATGTTTCTACCTCTGCAGATCTTGTAATACCCACTCTCTCCCCAGTTCTCGCCCCAGGAGTTCTTTATGATCCAATAAGGCTTGTCCTTGAGGCGGATCGGGGAGTATCCTGCCGACCCGTAACCCACTAAGAGAACACCATGGTCTAAGTGCTTGCCGCAGATGTAGGGGCAGGACACACCACCGATGTATGTTTGCATAAAAACAGCATTTATGCCAACTGCAACAAAAACCACAGAAAACCCACGAATGTTATGCATACATTAAAAAAAAAATTCTGTGTATTAAATCCTTGTCAAATAATGTCACTGAGTTCACTGTATCACTGGTTTCTCCAAGTACATTTACCAGTTTGGGACCTGGTACCAAACATTGAAGCAATTACTTTCAGCTTTTACTATTGCAATTAGCCAGAATTCAATAAGATAGCCTCATTCAGAAACTCATTAAACAGATAAAAGGCTCGAAGAGAATCTTTACTGTACCAGGTTGGTTCGGTACCTGAACAGGGGCAGGGGTTCCAAAATCAAGCTCTGACTTTTCATGAACAGATTAGAAGTAGAAAATCTGACTATACCCCAGAAGACCCGACATTAACCGAAGATATCACTGGTCAGCACTATTTCCCAGCCCAAGCTTATTTGCACATATTATGTAATTATTGTCACAACATCCACAATCATACTAACGCTATTGAACAATTACAGATGAAATGAGCATACTCAATAGAATTTACTTAGATACTCCATTCCAATCTTTTTCCCAAATAAAAGGAAAATCACAATTCTAAACCCAACGAGACCTCCAAGATGACCTGATAGCATGCAACTGTTGCATATCAAAACATCTTGACAGAAAATCAGCATGACCATGATGAAGGGTCATTTTTCTGCCTACAAAGAAACCAAAGTTGAGAAGAAACGAAGTTTGTAATACTTACTGGCGAGTGGGCCATGCTTCACAAGATTAGCAGCAATCTGGTCTTCATCAATGGAAACAACACTGAAATTTTGGACAGAGGCTACAATCTTTGACTTGTCAAACTTGCAAGTGCCACGGTCTACACCGGTGTAAGGATAATCATCTTCCCTCTCAAGTCCCCCTGCTTTCATCAAGTATCCAAAAGCTGTTGTCATGAGACCACCGTTGCATCCTGAGTCACATGCATCAGCTTCTGATGGGTCACACTGTCACAAGCAGAGGTAAGTTATGTTTAGGTGAATTTTGTTAACTCAGATATGCATCTTTAAGTTATAAATTGACTAAAAGAAGAAAAGGAAAATGAAAAGAGAAAAAAAGGAAAACCAAAGACAAAATAGTTTTAGGTTATAAACTAAAGTTTAGGCATTGAAAACTGGAAGTTCTTTGTTTGTCTTCCCAACTTGAATCCAAATCCAAGTGCTATTGAAAAATAAAAGTTCTTTTAATTAACAGAGAAGTACTACAAAAGCTTCGCAAATGATCCTTAAATATAAAAATCCTCGCTGGATGCAACAAACTATTTATGAAGAGAACAACTCATCCAAAAATTTAAGCAACCAAACCAGCTGCATAAATGTACCAGATATAATTTATGATATACTACTTACTGCTAATCAAGTCAAACTCAACCTCGTAAATTATTTGAAATTTGTAACTCGTATCTACCAACTTAAAATACTTTGAGAAGGGCCATTTTAATGACAGCCAAAAGGTGATCGGTTCAAACCTGCTTTTTGCAAAACTATGAACATTTCAGTTGCTAAAAAAAAAAAGGAAAAGTCCATTTTTGCAAGGCAGACTCTATGGGCAAGATACCTATAATGCCATGGAAAATTGTACATTTTTGCAATTTTTTCTTTTCATTTCCTTATCTTCTTTAACTTTTTTCCCTTCCATCTTGCAACTTCTCTTTTGTAATTATTTTCATTGTTTTAATGAAACTAAGTACGCCTTTCACCTACTGTTACTCCAAAAAAATGAAAAGAAAAACCAAAGAAATATGACGTGGGAGGTGGGGGAGAAAAACCTCATGGTCACAATCAACAAGCTGCTGCTCACTAAGGGTCTCAAGCTTTCCAGTAGACAAAAAGTTTGCTCCTTCAAGAGCCCCTGATGTACTGAACGACCAGCATGATCCACACGATCCCTGCACACAAGTTAAAAATTAGAAACCCAACTAAGATGTTATTGTACGAGACACAATAGTTATCATGTCAAGGAAGCAATTTCAACAGTAGCTGCTACTCCTTGTATATATGTTTAATTATTTATTTAAATCTGTTAAGGCAAAACTCAGAACATTATGGGTTAGGACTGAACTGTGGGTTGGGCCTGTCAAGCTTTTAGTGAGGGGTCCGTATATGCTGCCATTAGAATCTATGGCACATTCGCTGCCATAGATTTTAAACGGCCTGATTTGATTTAGGGGATGCTTTTTTATTTATATTTTAGTGGGTCCCATATGTCATAGACCCAAAAAAACTATGGCACACTTGTGCCAAAGAAAAAAAGTATGGCAGCAGATGTGACATGGTAAACAATAGCAATGATATACTTGCTAGTGTCCCTTGAAAAAAAAATATTTTACATGCCAACCCACATCCAAACATGTAAATTCAGAGCCGGTAACCACTGTTACTTCCAGCTCAAGTTACTTAAACTATGCTAGCAAACCAGGATTAGTCAATTACTCAATTAGCAAACATGTCAACGCCCTTAACTGTCGTTACATTTAAGTGACTTTAGCTTACAGTTACAGCCAAACTAGACAACGTACCTAACCCTTCCCCCTTTACTCTGCAACTAAAATGCTAAAATTCTCAAAAAAAGTCGCAAGTTTATAGAGAAAAACAATTATTAGCTTAACATACTCATCTGTTGCAAGTCATCGCAAGGATATTATAACACGGGATACCACCATACAATGCATGCTTTTGCAGAGGCGCATTGAATGTTTCAATTTTAAGGGGCAACCTTATGTGCCATTCTGCTCTGTTCAAAATTTTAGTCTCTTGGAACTTGGAAGTACAAAATTAGAATAACTTCTTCAACACATTCATAAACAACACAGCACTCTAAAATTCTATAAAATTTAGTCTCATAGCTCTCCAATTTAATCCAGAGTATAGCCCTAACTGCTCTCTTCCTCTCAATATGTCCAAAATTTAAGGAACTCTTCACCATGAAAAACAATAAAAAGGCGTGGATGCCTGTTGGTAGTGTTCTTAATTTGAGGTTTTCACAGTCCATTGTCACAAATCACTAAGTTTAAACAAATTACATCCTAAATTACACACTAACTGAACTGAAATGAAAAGATGTTACCTGATTCTTCACCCCGGTAACAGCCCCGTGATCTCTCCAGTCGAAATCCTCCGGCAAATCATCAGTCGGGAGAATCGGAGCCTCATGCGCCGACCCAAGCGACCTCCTCACCTTGTCACGACTCACTTTCTTCAACCCCATGTATTTCCTGAACTCTTTAGGTGTCAGATCGAAAAACTTGGTCACACCGTGCACCGCCGTGGGGTCTAGCTTCTGATGAAGCTGCGCCCGGCGCAGATTGGCCTTGAACACCGTAAACCTGTACAGACGCTCGGCCTCGTCCTTGTACGTCTTGCCAAAGCGGCGCATGAAGGAGGTGAAGTGGTGCTCCGCGCTCAGGGAGGAGAGATCGTTGGCGGTCCCGGGAACGACTTGTTGGATCAAGGGGTCTTCTGGATCGGACGGCGAGGAGATCGCCACGTGGAAGATGGCGAGGAGGGAGATGAGGAGGAGGAGGATCGGACGGTGGTGATCCATTGTTTGGTGGTTAGATTCGGGGTTTGTTCTCCTTTTCGTTGCTTTCTATTCTTCCGAGTAGTCGGAGTGATGATCTCCTTATAAATTTGCGAACCAACCAGTCTCCGTCCACTTTTTCTGGGAAGGGGGGTTCGGTAGAGAGACTCGGTCTTTCATTAATTGTCTGGACCATTGATTTTTTATTTCGGATGATGATCAGCAAAATGGTGTGCTTATGGTGTATTTGATAGTTTATTTTGTTTGTCATTTCTTTGAAATTATGGGTTTTATGATTTAAATTTAGTTGAAGATATTTTTCTTATTTAGTAAAGGTTATTTTGTATATCAAGCTTTTAATTATTATTAAATTTATAAGAATAATAATAAATCTAGTCTTAATAAAAATATTAAAATTTGAATTGTAAGATTAATATAGTGATGATACATCTCATTTTTCTATGAAAAAATATAAGTTCAAATTCCGTAAAAATATTAAAAAAAAATAAATATCGGAACTAACATTATTCTATAATTTTATAAGATATTATATAATATCACATTTTATAATTATACATTCAATATTACTTCATTTATCACTATAATACTACTTCACAATGCTATCTTATAACAATATTTCAAACTAAATCAAGTAATTTAATTCCGATTACCAAATGGGGATAACTTCTACGTCAGCACCCGGAAATAGCTTGTTCCTGTTATTCCAATCTACGCATTAGACAGTAGACCGGGTGCATAGAAGACTGCATAGCTGAGACGGATATGGATAACACGCAACGTGCTCGATGGCGTGTCTGGTCATTCGTTGATCATGGGATCCGTTGTTGCCAACCGATGACCAACACGTGTCTCTTTTTCTTACTACTTTATTTTCGTACTCCAATCCCTATAGCGAGTCACTGACAAGTGACCCCGTAGTCTTGACTTTCGAGTAACAGAACTACACGCATACCTCGCTGGGAAAAACAACTAGCTGCACCGTAGTTTGTATAAATTAATCAACAGAAAATCAGAGTTTATTGTTGCGCGAAGAAAATTCTGGCGTTGGAGATTCTTCCACTCCGAAGTAATTGGTGGGGCCTCTTGGAGCGTGAACCGGAGAAGGAATCTCAGATTTTCTGCGGCGACTGCGAGCACGCCATTTATGTGGAGAGACACTTAGCTGTGATTACTACTAATCAGAGCAGTAAAAGTTGAATTTATTCATCATATTAGTGATTTAACAATTTTCTTAGCATCATTAATGTGAAAGTATTTTAACTATATTGAATAAAAGATCTATTAGAAAACATATCTATTGCTTGAATTAAGTTAAATTCTTAATTATTAAAGAAGAAAATTATAAAAAAGTTTCAGAAATGATAGAAAATATATATGAAATTTCATTTTTTTTAATGACAATATGACATGATTAGTTTATTTAGTTTTCTAATAAAGAATGAAGAAATCAATTGTTTTGTTCTAAATTAACTGTGATTCATTAACACGAGAAAAATCTAATTGCCTGGAAAAAAAAATGGAAATCCATTTGATAATTGATATTCAATAATAAATAACAGAAAAAAAATTAAGCCCCCTTGGAGTTTGATATTAGCATATATCTTGTAGAGAATAATATTCTGTTGCTAACATGAATCTCTATTTATATCTAACCACGTATTGAACTATTCTAATATCATATAGATTTCTCTCTCTTAATAATGTTGATTTTTTTTATTTTTGGCAGCTACCATGTCTTATTTATTTATTTTCTGGTACGTTTTTTTTCATCAAGGATATACCTTCCTAAATCTAGATTTTGTTGCAGCAAAATTACATGTTGATAATCTACTGATATGTTGCTTATAATCTACTGACATGAAGAAGGCTTTTGACTTGTGAGCTGTGATTTGTAAATACTGACTTATTTCAGCTTTTTTTATATTTAGAAAAAGAATAAATCTTTTATAAATACACGAAAGGTCGAGATTTTTATATACGGTTCCTTTGATAATCTTCAAAGGAACCGTATATTATATACGGTTCCTTCAACTGCCACGCACGCATCAAATATTGGTACAATTACTTAATTTATTTTATTATAATTATGATATTTAGAAAAATTATTTATGGTAAATTTAATTTATTTTGTTTTAATTATGGCAAACTCAATTTGTTTTATTTTAATTATGATATTTAGAAGAATTAATTATGATAAATTAAATTTGTTTTGTTTTAATTATGATGAACTTAATTTGTTTTGTTGTAATTATGATATTTAGAAGAATTAATTATGTTTAATTGAATTTGTTTTGTTTTAATTATGACGAACTTAATTTGTTTTATTTTAATTATGATAAACTTAATTTATTCAATTTTAATTATGATATTTAGAAGAATTAATTATGACGAACTTTTTATTTTATTTTAATTATGATGAACTTAATTTGTTCTATTTTAATTATGACATTTAGAAAAGTTAATCATGATGAATTTAGTTTATTTTGTTTTAGTTATGATATTTAGAAAAATTAATTATAATGATCTTAATTTATTTTGTTTTTTTTATATAAGGACTCTCATTAACTCCGGCATTTATTTTTTTTCAAATGCCTCTTGCGGGATTTTATATCTATCACAACTGTGCTAAGTCTACGGTTCTTATTTTGTGTTTAATTACGATGAATTTAATTTATTTTTGTTTGATTATGATATTGAGAGGAATTGTAAATTTCTAATACGCTTAGTACCTATTCAGTTTCTTCCCAACTCGTGGGATTGGATGAGATTTTGACGCCAACGGGTGAATATTCCCAAAATTTGTTCGGCGACTCATTTTCTGTGTGATGGATTTGAGTTTGATTCTCATATCGATATCCATCTCTTCACAAATTTGTGGGAAAAAAATAATTTGATCGGACCTAATTTTTTTTTCTACGAGTTCTTTCTCTTTTTCCTCTATCCAAATTTCATCTACTTCTAGAGCAGTAGTCAGTAGAGCTTGATTGGCTGGCTCCTTTTACATGTGCAACAAGCTAGAACCAAGAACAGGAGAGCATGATTTTTCAAGAAGAGAATAAAATATTGATCATAATTTTACATGTAAATTTCTTTTTTTTTAATTGCTTATTTTAATCTGTTTAATTTCTTATAATTGCTAGTTGAAACATTTAATTTTATTTAAATAATAATAATAATAAATAAATAAATAATATTGATATCAATTTTTTCAAATTCCCACAATAATTCCGACGATACAATCTAACACTCGTTTTTGCATGTGCAGTAATTATTCCCATGATATGGGTTCCCATAAATTGATTTATGGGTTTCCATACTCATAAAATCTCATCCCACATATTTTTATGACAAACGAACATGCTTTTAAAAAATCATAACAAAAACACGGGTCTTTAGCTTTGGAGATATTTTGTGACAACAGTGTTGCATGTGTGTGTGTAATTTGAAGGAACCGCATCAAATATGCAGTTCCTTTGGAAATATCCAAAGGAACCGTATATTGTCTACGGCTCTTTCTATTACATATAAAAAAGTTCTACTCTTTCCCTTTATTTACAAAATTTTTATGCCTATTCTAAATATTAAAAAAAATTGGACTTATTCGGCCTTGTATCGAATAATTAGTATTTAGTGGGTACTATAGAAAAACAAAATAGCTAACTTTTTGCGGTTATTTAGTGAAACTTTCTGGATCTTTCCGGTTAAAAAAATTTACAGTATTACCCCATTTTAAATTAATTTTGCATGTATTATTATAATGTTATTATGACATAATTAATTATACAAAAATTCAAGACCATATTTCTCATTTGGCAAGATATAATAAAACCCTAAAAATTTCAGTTTCACAACAAACCCAAAATTTGATTCTTATATGTTACTGTCATTCAAAAAGGACACACTATTTGTGCTCTTCTACATATGCCAAATTTTGATGTCATGTCAAGTTTTATGAAAATGGACAGGTGATGATGATTTTCAGTTTTTTAAAAACTGGGCTTATAATTATTTATCTAGACCAAAATAATAAAAGGCCTTCTTTTCTTCAGATGTTATTTGTAATATAATAACAAAGCCCAATGGCCTATATATGTTTTTATCTTTCAAGATATATGGAGAGAAATAGACTAATCTTGATCTTGTAGCCACTAAATATTTTTATAATTATTTATATTTTATAAAAGGAATGGAGGTATTTTAATACTCATATTTTGGTCCGATGAATAATATCATTATTAGATCATCAAATCTGATAATTTGCACTATTATTAAAGTATGAAAGTGCAATTTTTATGCAAATTTTGATGACATTGAAAATTTTTTTGGCCATCAGACTAAGTTTTGATTCAATAAGTGTTGGAACTTACCTATTTCCTTTGATAAAGAGAGTTTTAAGTTTTCAAATTTCTTAATTATGTTTTATTATTTATATATGTTCTTGTGCTTCTCATTTACTTTTATTGGACGGTTTATGTGTTTCTATGCATATCTTCTAATGAAAATAGAATGTGTTTAGTATGCTCAAGGTACAAAAAAAATTCTTAAAATAACATAATTTTTTTGTACTTCTTTGTAAAAGTTCTTAAGTTAGTTACCGTATAATTTCTACAAGCTTTGATATTTAAAAAAAAATACTTATTTAGTTATTTGTGCACAAAATTTACTAAATGTGTGAATTTTTACAAAATTATCTTATTTTGAAATTTTATTTTTTTTAAAATGTTTTTTCATAGAAAAATCCCCAAAAAATATAGTAATTATATCGAAGACGTTCTAACCCTTTTTACATGTTCTGATTTTTCTTTTCTATATCATCTAAAATCTAGCCCACTACAAGTCATATAATTATGAATGTAATGAAAGATTATAAGAAAAAAGTAAGAATTTTATATAGCATAAGTATAGATATACAAATTTTGTGTAGCGCTATTATTAATGAAAAATTATAAGAAATATATAAGAAATAAAAAAGAAATATTATAGGTGTATGGAAGTCCGAGTAGCTATTAATGTAATGAAAAATTAGTAAGAAATATATAACATACATATATTAGAAAAAAATAGCATATTATAAATCATAATTATACATACATGGCGTATTAAGGAATACCCATCACACTAAATCAAATTGTTATAACATTAATCTTACCTTAATTAATGAAGATTGTTCCGGATTCACATTTCTCAACATAAAGAGAGGAGGGATACATACAATACAATGCACATCTCCTATGTCCCAACTATGATGTGTCTTTCTTAACTAGCAAATAACCACATAATTCCCATACTTAGTCATATAAACTTGGGAAATGATATCCACCTCAAATATTGTTTTTTTGACAACTAAGTTAGGATAAGCATCAACCTCCTCTCTCTCTCTCTCTCTCTCTCTCTCTCGTGACCTTTCAACTTTTTTTTAGCGGTTCGTCCAAGAAAATTTGCTAAAAGACACCATTGAATTTATTTCTTTCCTCCTCAAATAATAGGAGTTAGTTTCTCATACCGAGGATTTGAAAATTTGATTTATTGTAGAGGGTCTAGATGCAAAAGTCGACACATATTTGCTTCCGTGCCCTCGATTTTTGCTATTATTACCAGCGATGTATTTCTTGAAACAAAAATTTACCGTTTTGTTTCCTATTTTCATGGAAACGGAGCGGTTCGATTTGGAAGTACTGAAAAGGAAATGAATACAAAAGGCAAGAAAGCGACAAAATAAATAAATGAAAACAAAATTTTTATACGGGTAACCGAGATATCCGGGCCCACTGGGTCCCAGCGAGACCCCGTCGCATAGCATTTTTATTATATGCATCATGGTTGTTCGCATAATTTTAATTACTGTTACTGATATGATTTGATGGCTGAGTTCTGCAAAATAGCTTCTAGGTACTCTGTTGAAGTAGAAAATCAAAATATGAATTTTAGGGATTGTTCTTTTTACAAAGATAAGAAATCAAACAGTTTTTAATCGTTCCTAGAAATAAACGAAGAGCAATTATGTCATGATAAAAATATTTAATGAGTAGGGATTTTTTTGATAATTATTATTTTAATAATTTTGATAATAATTTTTTAAATATTTTTAAAAAAGTTTTTAAAAATAGTAAAAAAATTATAAATATATTTTTTAACTTATAGATGGATCGTGTTTCAAATTTTATACAATTTAAGTATTATTTGATACTCCATCAAAAACCATCGAAATTATATGATATTTACAATGATCCATATTTAATGGTCTTTAATGGGATATCAAATGACTTTTAAATTATTTTAAATTTAAAATGCAATCAATTTATAAGTTAAAATAATGTATTTGTCAATTTTTTTTTCTATTTTGAGAATTTCTAAAAACTATTTCAAAACTATTTAAAAATTAGTTGACAAGATTGTCAAAATAATAGTTATCAGACGATCCCCTCCCATATTTAATAATTAATGAATTATAATCGATAATTTCAATCTAATCTTTTCGTCTATAATATAAATTCTAACTCATTGAAACATTAGCCATAAAACTATTGATATGAATTAATTTGGACCATTCAATTTCAAATCGGAGACCTATCAAAAGGAACTTTATATATATATATGTATATATGTATATATATATATATATGTATATATATATATGTATATATATATATGTATATATATATATATATATATATATATATATATATATATATATATATATATATATATAAGTATAGGAAAAAAAGTATGGTTATTTTAATTTTGAATATAAAGATGTTAAAATGTTAAACTATAAGTTTTAAAATTATATAATGTTTTTAGGCATAAAAGAGTTAATGTGTGAATAAATTTGGAGTTCCCACCATTCAATTCCAATCCCTTAAGAATTGAGATTAATCAAAATAAATTTTATTAGTAAAAACTGATTTCTATGCACATGGAACCCAAATAAAATAAGATCAAACTAAATAGTATGGACTGTTTTGATTTGAAAATTAAAAATCTTATTAAATGACATTTAATTTACCAAAAACTGCCGCTACCATATAAATTCAATATTTCTAGGGTAGTTTTAGGGACCATTATAAATTCCCATCAATTTATGTTTGATATTTACTGTCGTTAAAATTAATTAAATTGAATAAAATTTTGTATGTGTCACTCATCATTTAAATATGCTTATATGTCAATTTTGGTCTCATTTAGAATTTCTTTGGTCAACCATAATAAAGTTTTTAATAACACAATTTTTTTTTCAAAATTCAATCTGTCTAATAAAATGCTAAAGGACTTTTTAATGACCCAAAATCTATATATATGTTTTTATTTTTTGAAAGTACTACCAAATGTATGGTAAGAAGTACCTACATTATTATGATATTATTATACATTAAATTCCACTTTTGCAAACTTACTTTCCTAAAATTTCATATTTTGACAACTAAAAATTTTGTTGCCTCAACATCATAATTACATATTTACAAGCAAATTTAGAAGGTTTCCTACTTTCCTCTCATGACAAAATATTTATAGAAAGTATACACACACACACATATATATATCTTATGTAAAATAAAACAGTCCATTATACTAAATTAATTAATGCTTCCTTCCTTTTCAGGCAGGCATCCCTTTCTAATTATTAATTTAAAAAAATTTGAAAGAGCAGGAAAAATACAAGTGTTCACGCGCATATAAAACTTCTATGCGGACACCCGTACACAAAAAAAAACCGCCTTTTCGCCTTACAATCTGCGGCCCCCTCTCCTGAGCAATTAATTTTCCATAATAATCACATCATAATAATAATTATACCTATAGAAAAAAAATTAATAATTCTTTTTGCAAACGCCTTATCTCCCCTTCTTCACCACCATATTTTCTCTCCATAACACACATTTTTTTTCTCCTCACATAATACAAATACAATTCAATACACCTTCAAACCCCCCATTTTTATTTCTTCACCAGTAGATAGTCAATGGAGGAATAAAATAAACTGGAGATAACTCGGTAAGATCTAACCCCCCCCCCCTTCCTCTCTCTCTCTCCATCTCTCTCTCTCTCTCTCTCTCTCTCTCTCTCTCTCTCTCCACCAGTACCAGATGATATTCCTTCTTTTTCTCTATTCTGTTCTCGCTTTGTCTCCCCTGTTCCCATACTAGGAATACTTTTTAATCTCTTGTCTTGCCTTGCCCCCACACCAACGGTCTCCTCCTCCTTTTTACCTTCTGTTATTCGTTCATGCATTAGAAGTCTAGAATAGAATAGAATAGAACAGAACAGCACGACGAGACGAGTCAACGATCGATGATTTTGCTATTACTATTAGTGTTGTTGTATTGTTGTTATCATCTTCGTATTTCGTGTATTTAGTGATGGTATTGTGAGAGTATTTGATGGATTTATTATCATTTCTGTCTTGTTTTTTTTTTTTTCAATTTCGGTCTGGTCCGATTGGGAACTATGAGGGATTAACCCTTGCATGTTTAGGAAATTTGAAAGGCGCTGAGTATTAAATTTGAACTTTATTTTCATGATTTTTTTGTAAGAAAAAATATGTTGTAATATTGTTAATTTGATGGTTATACCTCTAATTTTTTTTTTAACAAATTAGAATAACTGCTCTTATATCAACTGTTTAATGCAACTGGATATTTGCAGTTGAAATTTTGTTGAAAACAGATTTTGTGAGATATCAGAAAAAGATAAGGGGTAATAACATAATAAAATTTTTTCTAAATTTTTCCTGTTGAAAATAGATTTTGCAGTTGAAATTTTTTCTAAATTTTTTCTTACTATCAAAAATCTCAATATTTTGATTTTAAGAAAATATCAACACTTTTATTTTTTTAATCTTATTTTAGTCAGAAAAAAATTAGTGAGTAATTGCCATGATAATAACACTTGGATGACATCTGGCTTTCTTTATTAGGCAGGTGCAATTTGCATGTCTACCATTCATTTCTCAGTATATTTTAATTAGCTTGTTGTATGATATATATTTTAACATCCTAAAGCACATTTTCTGGTTATCAAAAAAGGAAAAAATAAAATTGTAATATCTACCCTCAACTTTGGTACTGCATTATTTACCATCCAATCTTTGCATAACAAATGAAATGACAACCATTAATATTATAATTACTGCCTATTAGATTTCTATAATTATCTCATCTTTATTTTGCTAAAATTGATGAAAAATAAACTTTATCAGCACGAAGACATAACTACTTTGCTATATTTACTAAAAACATAGAGATCCCTTTGTTTGTTCTAAAAATTTCAGATTATAAGGCCAAATGAAAATGAGCGAGAAAATTAAAAATAACAATGTCGAGAAAGAAAAGAGGCTGATGGAGGGCGGAAGTGGTGGTACGGAAATTACAAATGGAAACAAGAATGAGAGTTTTAAGATGTATCCCAAGACATTGGCCAAGTACAGTGATGTGATTTCTGATAAAGGCCTTTTCATGCAAACGCTAGAGAAATTCCATTCGGCCATGAAGACTAAGTTCATGTGAGTTGTTGTGCATCTCTCTCTCTCTTATATCTTTGACAACATGGATGAGGCACCTTAGATATTTATAATGTACTTGTATCACTATTAGATCATCTGCTGTGATGTCATGAGTGCTTAAATTTATACCACTATCATTGAAACTAGCTATGTATTGTGCTGCAAGCATTCATACCGCTACCACACAGTTATAGTAGTGGCACAAATGCATTATCGAAGGAAGCATCAATGAATATCCCTCAATATGTAAACGGGCATCATTTGGAGCAAACATGTGTTATTCAGAAAAAAAATTAGATTTGAATTTACAAACTATGGTGAACTAGTTGGTATAAGGTGCTAATTATGTTTTTTTCTTTTTCAGAATTTCTAAATTGTCGTCGTGTTTTAGGTCAGTTCCAATTTGCAAATTCAAGTTGAATTAACTGCCAGCTGGCCACTCACAGATTAGTTGAGGATAAAATTAGTTAAATTTAACTTTAATTGAGTTTTAACTGTATTATTGATGATTATTGATGCATAATTAAAATAAATTTGATCTTTAGTTTGCATAATTGATGATTAATCAGGGCAAAATTGCAAATTTTAGGATTGTTCTTATCCATTTTCTTTCATATATACAATTTTGGCAGGATACCTATCATAGGAGGAAAAGATCTTGATCTCCATAAGCTTTTTAAAGAAGTCACGTCTCGAGGAGGCATTGACAAGGTTAGTCAAAATCTCTGTCCCTTTTTCTTATCCAATTTCAGATAGGCTCTCTTTTATTATCCCTTCAGGGATTATTTTGGGGTATGTTGTCCTGCGTGGTGGCATTTATAAACCTGCCAGAACTGGTACAATGTTGAACTACAGTCCTGGAAATCTTGTATGCATGACTCAAGACTGCATGATTAATTCCAGGTGATAGGAGACAGGAGGTGGAAAGAAGTGACAGCATCATTTACATTTCCTTCAACAGCTACAAATGCATCTTTTATCCTGAGAAAATATTATTACTCTTTGTTGCACCACTATGAACAACTGTACTTCTTTGGATCTCAAGGCTGCAACAATACCACCGGTCTCTCTCTCTCTCTCTCTCTCTCACAATCAAGTTTAACATCTAGTTCTGGCTCAAACACCCCAAAATATGTACAACACCAATGGTAGAAAAGTTTTGAATTAGCTAGACCTGTCATGAGTTAGGCTGAATAGTGACTCTCAATGCGAGCCGCTATTCCTACCATTTCTTTTGAAATGATCTCTTCATGCAATAAATTATTCTTATAGTAGTGGTTTTTTAACTGTAGACAACATGCCTAGTCCTCTTATGCAATTTCCTTCAAGAAAGCCACCAGAAGCGACATTTGATTCTCCCAATTTGCCTCAGAAACGCAAGATCAGAGATGGTCAGTAACTTTTTTCTCATTTAGATTATGCATTCTTTACAAATTTAGGTTAGTGTCGAATTGTCAATAATGATTGGAAAAGAAAATGAAGTCTGATTATATATGAACTTTCTAAATTTGACTTAGATTCAAACTTATGAGCTGCAAAATTTGAAACTGACAAAAAAAAAGAGGGCTGAAAACAACTACCAGTAAAAAATCATCAGAATTTGAATGGTTGGAAACTGTATTTGGCTTTCTGATAAGAAAAAGGTACACTGGCTAAAAGATAAAAGAGAGGACACATCAATTGAAAGGTATGCTGGAGATAATTTGTTGCTGCTGCTTTTGGCCTGAAAATGATTTCTTACCCAAAAAGAGAACATCCTATTTTTTTCTGTCATTAGATTAACAGCGGTCCTTTGCAGAACCACCAGTGCCGGTCATGCCGGTGACAGGAGTGATCGATGGCAAGTTTGAGCATGGCTATTTTTTAACGGTGAAGGTTGGATCACAAACTCTTAGAGGGACATTGTTTTACTGCCCTGACCAGCCGCCCGCCCACTCCATCCTGGTCCCTCAGCCAGTCAACTTCAACTCAAGCCTTACTTTTACAGCTGGTGTGAGCAATCCAAGGACTGGATCCTTGTATGCATCAGCATCAGGGTCACCTAATTTAGGTGCGCGCAAGCAGAGACGTCGCCGTAAAAGAAGGCCAAGTACAATGGATCCGAACCACCCAAAGCCGAACAGGAGCGGGTACAATTTCTTTTTTGCCGAGCAGCATGCCCAGCTGAAACCGCTGCACCCAGGCAAGGATCGCGATATCAGCCGCATCATTGGCGAACGTTGGAACAGCCTGACTGAAGCTGAAAAAAATGTTAGTTATTAAATTTGGTTATATTTCAGTTGTGGCAATGTCGTGGGTTGCTTCAGTTTGAGCTGAGTCAGCAATTTATAGTGGAAATGGAATTGGTTCTGAATCTATTTTGTCCAGAAATGATCAAGAAATATTTACCCGAACCTGACCATTTTAACCATCTTGTCAAGCGTGTTCATCTCCTTTGTTGAGAACACATCAAGGATTGTCTTCTTTCATCCTTCTCTTTGAACAAAATTTTGGGCACCTGAGCTTATCTGAAGCTTAAACTTTTCCCATATTATACAAAATAAAGGTAACTGCTGATTGGGTTGGTTCATGTTCTATTGACTTGATCTGTCATGCCAGCAGGTCAATCATACAACCTGATTCTTACCTTCTTCCGACCAGGGTAATATTGATGGTGGATTTTTGGTTGGTGTCGTCCCAATTATGGTACCATGCCGGAGCTAAGAGATTACACCACCTGCTACATTGGAAACAACTGATTTCGACCTGCTACATTAGAATCAACTGATTTGACAAACGTTGTGCTAATGTGAATTGAAAATTGCAGGTGTACCAAGAGAGAGGCCGTGTGGACAAGCAGAGATACCAGAGTGAGCTGGCGCTGTACAAAGAGAAGCAAAAGACTGAGCCTGGCCATGTCATCAGTGATGCAGTACCCATCAACCAGAGACCAGCCGGAGGTTCCGACTTCACAGTAGAAGGTGTTGACATAAAGGTGGAGGAAGGTGATCTGGTTCTAGCCAATAATAATGATCACAATAGTGACTCTGATGATACTGATGAGAGCGATGATGGTGACAAAACCCAGGATTTGGATCTTGATACAGGATCCATTTTGGGTTCAGGTTCGGAATCTGACAACTCAGTTGATGCAACAACACTGGCTACGGTGGAGTGTGAATCTGCTGGTGATGCAGGTCCCTCACGGCAAACAGGGACTGATGGGTTTGAACTGCGAAAGAGAGAAGTTGTGGTTCCCTTGGTAGAAGTTGAACCAAAAATGGTTGAAGATTCTAGTAATTCAAGGGAGGGTGGTGTGAAAACGTGCGAGGGTTATAATACTTTGGTCGAGGTTGATGTGAAAATGGACGAGGGTCTTAATAACCCGGTAGAGGGTGATCTGAAAGCGGGAGAGGGTTCTGATAACCCAGTAGAGGGAGATGTGAAAATAGGCGAGCCTTCTAATGATCTGGTAGAAGGTGATGTGAAAACAGGTGAGGGATATAATAGCCCGGTACAGGCCGGTAATGATAAAATGGTTGAGGATTCTGCCCCAGTAGAAGGTGGTGATAAATCGGGTGAGGATGCTAATAACCCGGTAGAGGGTGATGTGAAAATGGCTGAAGTTCTTTGTGAAATCAAAACGGGTGAAGATTTTAACAGCCCGGCGGTGGTTGGTGATGTGACAATGAGCAAAGAAGTAGTGTCCAATCAAGTAATGGATGTGAGGGTGACAAATGAAGAGAGAATGGTCGATAAAGGATGAGAGCGTCGATTCAAATTCAAGTTTAGTAGATAATTTTTTTGACTTAGGGTATAATTTCATTTTGCTAATTGAAGTAAACAAAACCCTTGTTCATTTTGATTTAGAAACATCTAGTGTTAAATCTACTTACCTCTCCTTCTCTCTTAATGTTGTTTGTTATGTTATAACTTATTATTTGTTAGTTTAGCAGTAGAATAGGTACAGTTATGTTTTGGGTTTTCTGATTTGTCTAGAATTGGAGTTGCATATAGGTTGTTTTACTGGCAAGTGAGGATGCAAGAAAAAGGTAATCGCTAGAATTTTTCTGATTACATATTGTGTCCAAAAAGATTATTTTCTCCTTTCTACTACTGTTCTCAAACAAGCTATCAATTTAAAATGTTATACAACCGAGCCATAAAGTACTGCAGTTACCAGTGCATTTGGCATTTTTCAATTTGGTCCCTGGTATTATAGGCTATTACAAATTGCAAGCACCATAAGGGGAGTTGATTTAGTTCTGGGCTGAATCAAACAAATCAAATATCAATCCTTTTTAATGGGCCGAGTTGTCATTGTGCGATTTGTGGTAGTCTTTTAAATTTTGAAGTTTTTCATCATGTACAGGAAAAAAAAAGAAGATGAGGTTTTTGTCCTTGGGATGTTTTAAAAAATAATAATAAATCGATATTTGATCGGAAATCAAATATCGAAATGTTTTTAAATTTTTTTTTAAAATAACAGAATTTAAGTTGGTCCCCAATTTTTTTTTTATTTGCACTACATTTGATACTTAACAACTTAGGTACTAGTCTTTGTACCTTTCTCAAAAGAATAAAGCTAGTTCTTGATTTTTAGTCATTGAAACTACTTTAAAAAAGATTAACTTGATTTTTTGAGAGATGTTATGGAATTCTTGATGCAAAATTAAGGACCCAATTCGGATTTACCCCTTTTTTTTTCAAAGGTTTATGGACCGTTTTAATTTTTTTCAGCAAAATCTTATGAATTAATTTGGTATAAATGAAATTCAGAGGGCAACTTAGTGTTTTTTTGAAAGAATCTCTGTAAACAAATATGACTTTTTAATTTTTTTTTAAAGAATATTTCTGGAGTTCACACAGACTCAAAGTCGAATTAATAATTAAATACAGCTGATTTTCATTGTTTGTTAACCAAATTTCCTTGTACAATTTTTTTAGATAAAAATGAGAATTGGAACTATCCAACTTTAAATGTTTATAAAAGTTCTTCTATTTTGATTTTGAAATTGTGACATATATCATTGCCTTTACCATTAAATCAAAAACTAGTTATCTAAATTTCCTCGTACAACTTGTCCTATTTTCAGCTATGACCATAACGGTGCTCATTAATTAAACAATTAACCATAATATTGCTTACGCTAGTTTTACTCTCTCTCTATATATATATACAAAGTTTTGCTAATGTGTTGTCGTTAGCGTTCCGGCTGAAACGCTAATGCTTCAAATTTTAAATTTTCATATTCGAAATTTTGATTTAAGCAGCTTAATAAATTTTTCATGTCAAAATCTTATAGAATACCGAAATTTACCCTTTTTAGAAATTTTTAACTATTTTTAAAAAATTTTCAAAGATGGCTTTATTTAGCACAAAAATAAATAAAAGGTGATCTGGTTCTAGCCAATAACTCAGCCAATTAAGGTCATCTTTGGAAATTTGAAAAAAATAGTTAAGAAATTCTAAAAATAGTAAATTTTGGTATTCTACAAGATTTTGATATGAAAAATTTATTGAGCTATTTAAATCAAAATTTCAAATATGAAAACTTCAAATTTGAACCATTAGCGTTTTGACCGAAACGCTAATGATAGCATATTAGCAAAACTCTATATATATATATATATATATATATAAAATAAAGTTAGTGTGAGTTTAAACTCACTAAGGTTTTTGATGAATTTAACTCAAAAATCTATTAAAATGGCTCTAAACGATAAATCCGAGTAGCTTAATAAATTCTTCATATCAAAATCTCGTAGAATACCAAAATTTTTCATTTTTGGAGTTTTTTAACTACTTTTTTCGGATTTTTTAAGATGATTTCAAAATAATGAATGTTCATATATTAGAATAGGCTATTTTCAAAAAATAGTTAGAAAATTCTAAAAAATAGAAAATTTTGGGATTCTATGATATTTTAATATGAAGAATTTATTGAGCAACTTATGTCGTTTGGAGCCGATTCAATAGATTTTTAAGTTAAACTCACCAAAAGATTTAGTGAGCTTAAGCTCACACTTATTTTACTCTCTATATACATACATACATACATACATACATACACACACATATATATATATATATATATTAGTGCCCATTAAACATCCTATATTTAAACAAACAAAAAAATAAAAAAAAGTTAAATAAAATAAGATATGTGCTGACAATTAATCTTTCATGCCCGACTCTCCCACTAGTTAGAGCGTACCATATAAATCTGCCATGTACATAACACGTGACAAACTTGCAAACAATAAGCACAAATTATGTACTAATCTGTTAATCAATTAATGGAGCAGCACACTTTTTCAGTGGGTGAACCCAAGTCAAGTCAAGCCAAGTCATCTTGAGCAAAAAAAAAAAAAAAAAATAGCCTAAAATAATTATTATGTACAATTTTAATTTTGGTGTTGAAGCTCAATGTAGTGTAATGTTGTTTTTTTTCATTGATAATATGTGGTGTCTTTTAACCTTGTTTTTTTTATGAGAAAATTACAAATATTAATTATTTATTTAGGTAAATAGATTCGTATCTTAAATAAAGTCCTTGGATGACTCCCAAATCTAGATGTTATGATATAAACCTCTATGACATAAATTACTGCATAAACTTTTAATTTATTTTATTCTAAATTAAAAGATTATAAAGCCTAAACAATTATCAGTGCTTGACTAAACTTTGTGAAGTTTACTGTGATAGTTCCTTTTGTATTACGGCTCATCAATGTCATGTAATTGCAATTTTTCCTTTTTTTCTTTTTTATAGTGCTCCATTTGGGAATAAGAACTTAGGATTAACTAGGAGATAAAATTATTCTCTATAAGAGATAATAATAATTTTATCTTTTAATTATCTCCATACTAAATAGGGATTAGATATTTAAAATATTATGACTTAGACGCCGTCACAACTCAAGTCAACAAAGATTAAGAAGTATGTAAATGAGAGTCAGTAGATGCATATATTATTGATATCTATTTTTTTTCACATATTTATACGGAACATAGCATGTACATCCATACATATTTGTAATTAATAGAGTAACATAATTCACGAATTATACGTTTTTAGTATATTTTCAAATTAATAGATGAATTGAACAAAATTTCCAATTTTTTTAATTATTCAATTATGAATTATTCTCAAATTATTTGTAGAATTTATTTTCTTTCTTAAAAAAATTCAAAATTTTAATATATTTACATACATAATAACAAATGAACCATGCCAAATTATATCCGTATCCATATTACAAATTTTAGCCTTCACCAAATTATTTCTGAATTATATATGAATTTGACACTGATTAATTAAAAGACACAACAGTATAAACCGTGATTACTTTTAATGAGAGAGCTTAGCTAGCTTGGAATTTTGAAAGAGAGAGAAAGAAATCCATCTCGTGACAAAGAGGGAAAAAGAAATATAACTAAGCAAAAGAGAAGAAAAGGAGAGAGAGGAGAGCGTAGTGCATGTGAAGAAAATAAAGATTTGAGGGGTGGAGGTGGAGAATTCAAGTTCTTTTTTCTTTCCATCTCCATTTAATCAATGCATGATATGCATCTCTATCTCTGGCTCCTATCTCCTCTCTTCTATCCCCTCTACAAACAAAACAAAAGCAAAAGAACAGCTGATTTCTCTGATTCAGTACCACCTCTCTCTCTCTCTCTCTCTCTCTCTCTCTCTCTCTCTGTTGTCTATGCAAAAACTTTGGCCTTAGGCTTTGTTTACATATCCAGTTCTGAAGTCTGTCTATATATCTCTTAGGTAAGCTCAATTTGCTTTTTTTTTTAAAAGAAAAAGAAACCTGTCATATAATGTCTCTGAAACATGGGACCAGTGCAATTTTTGTTTGTATGTTGGTGGTAATGGTGCAATTAAGTTTTACAATTTTTTTCTTTTTGTTTTTTTGATCAAAGCCTGTATGCTCACTGGTTTTACATTTAAACTTCTTCAAAGATTCCTTAGTCCTTTTTCTTCTCCCCTATTTTTTTTGGTGTAACAAATTACAAGTTTAAATTAATGAACTTCGACACCTATATTTGTTTATAAATCCTATCATTAAAATTTCAGTATTTAAAAGTTTTATGTTTCCATGATCATATATAATAAACTATTTTTCTTGGAATCATCAGTTGCGTATTAATTAAATTCAAAATATAACTTTTTATGGTCATATATGCCGGTTTTTAATATACTAATAAAATTTTCAGTTTTACATACAATTCATGAATTTCCTTTTTTGTTTTATGGACATGTTTCCTGACTGAAAATATAAAATTATTCTTTTACTCATTTATGTATATATCAAGAATACATTATATTGAGAACAAATTTTAATTATAATTTTTTTTTGATAAAAAGACGAGGATCTAGCCCTCATATTTTTATAAATGAAAGTAACACCAGCAGCTTTATATTTACAAGGTTTTGTAAATAAAAAGAAAAGAATAAAAGCAAATACAATGAAAAGATAAAATTGTAACAAATTTGAATTATTTATTTATCCCACTGACTCCTCTGACCCAAAAAAAACAAACATTTTTGTCAATAGCTATACATATATCCCCTCCCTACATACAATTACCAGCAGTTTACATATATACAAACAATATATTTTTACTCCAGTAATGGAATGAGCGTGCAGTGCAATGCATGCAGATGGATGGAGAAATCCTTGAATGAATTATTGGTGCCAAGTACAACATATAGACAAGCACTGATCTCTTTCTCAAATTTGTTTCTTTCTTTGTGCAGTTCTGCTGAACTGCTGTGCTCTGCTGATGGTGCAGCTGGCTTTTGTACCGATCTGAAGGCAGTCAGCGCATCCCCCTTAATTAATGGACCATCCGGTACAATATATTATATATTATATATATTATATGTATACCAGTGCTAGCTCTAAGTCAACCATGTGATCTTTTCCAGTGCCTCAGAAAAGAAAGAAAGTGAAAATTACTCTTCAGACCCAGTGTTGTGTGTTGTCTTTTTGTTGGTTTGAAATTTGAAATTGAAAATAACAACTCTTTGTAATTTGACAGTGGATAGTGGTGTCAGTGTTTAAACTGTAAGATATATAGTGGTTTGACAGTAAGAGCAGAATTAGTGAGGAGCAAAATTGTCTATATATGTACAAATGAAATAAATAAATCAATAACGGTTCATGGAATTATTGAAAAAGCACATTGTTTGTTATGATTTAATTAGGTGCATATATATAACATATCAATTAATATGACATGCATGTGACTGGATCTAGTAACATTTCTCTGTCATTTTAGCTATCCATCTATAAATAATTAAAAATTATGAATATTTAATTAATTATTACTGAAGGTTCTTTACATAATAATTAGAAAAATCAGGGTGTGAAACAAAAACTCTCTACTGAGAAGCATTGGTGCTGCCAATATATACACAGCTCATATATATAACCACCGCATGAGCACAACAACATCTCATTCAACCTATTACACAATTCCATATATATTTCACCGATTTCAGGATACCGAGAACGTCGTCACTAGCACGGAGATGGTAGACTTCATGCTGAGCAATCCTGCCGAGGTGGTACAGTTTTCCGACTTCGGTCCGAGACTCGCACTAAACAGCCCGAGTGATGAATCGTTCCTTCTCAAATCGTTTCAATCCACCCCACTAAGCACCTCTCCGAGCATGGGGAATTCTCTCAGTAAGGCGACCGTGAATTTGGATCAGGAGGGTGTTAGAGAAGGAGGTGGGCCCGGGCCTAGTCCTGGTTCCGGACCGGCAGCTGGGAATGCCAAGGGGAGGAGAAAGAGGCCACGGACGGCTAAGACAAGCGAGGAAGTCGAGAGTCAGCGCATGACCCATATTGCAGTGGAGAGGAACCGAAGACGCCAAATGAACGAATATCTTAGGGTTTTGAGGGCGCTCATGCCCGGTTCATACGTGCAACGGGTATGTTTTCTTGCTATAATAGTAGTTTATCTAATTTTCCAAATTAAACAAGAACATTCATATAATAGTGACCTGTAGTAGTAGCTTGTGCTTGTCTCAACATCCATATATTTTTGAAATTTTAAAGACCTTAAAGGGACTTTGAATGCATGGATACCTATATAGGTGCATTCATGAAGTTTATTTTTGTTGGTAGTAATAAATTGAGTCATGTATAGATATGAAAATGTTGAGGTGTATCTTTGGATATGTGACATGCGCGCATACGAACTTTTTTTTTTGAAATGGAGCATTATATTTATATACTCACGTGAAATCTTTGAATTTAGGAGAAATTTATTTAAAAACAAAGCATATATGAACCTTCCATGCATGATGCGCTCTTACAACTATGTATGTAGATAGTTCAAATAGTAACCGTTTAGTTACTTATATATGCTCTTAAAAAAGGACCTTGCATTTTAAAATACATTGCAAAATTAAGATTTTTAATTCAAGCACCCGTAATTAGTTCAAACTTCCTGCCCGACATGACCGGAAAATTTCACCTATATTTTCAACCTTTCTACTATTTTCTGAAATTTTCAATCATTTCTAGGGAGACCAAGCCTCGATAATTGGAGGAGCAATTGAGTTCGTACGAGAACTTGAACAACTAATCCAATGCTTGGAATCACAAAAAAGAAGAAGGACAATGGAGTCTAACCCTCCGACCATACTTCCGATGCAACACCCGCAGAGCCAGCCCCAGCCTCTCCCGCCACAGCAAATCCCTCTATACCCGCCTTTCGCTCCAGTAGACCTCGAGACTAGTTGTACGGGTGCCGCACTTGTTCAAGAAGAAACGGCTGAGAACAAGTCATGCATTGCCGAGATAGAGGTGAAAATGCTTGGTTTCGACATCTTTATAAAGATTCTGACTAGGCGGCGGCCGGGACAGTTGATACAAATGGTCGCGGCATTGGAAGAGGAGATGCAACTTACTATCATGCACACCAACATAACCACCATTGATCAGACTGTTCTCTACTCTTTCACTATTAAGGTAAAGACATTTTTGCAATGTTTAATTAAAATCCATTTACATATTTGTTTTATGCATGATCTTATTATTATTTTTGCAATGTTTAATTAAAATTATTTACATATTTGTTTTATGCATGATCTTATTATTATTTTTTTTCATGTGTATATATTCCTTGTTTAGAATAACATGTTATATATCTTCACTTATTTTGCACTGAGCCTCATTTTATTCACTTGGTTTAATTAGGCAATACATATAATTACATACTAGTTTATTTTTGTTCAATCGGTAATATATATTTAATTTTTGTGTGGATAGAATTTGACTGAGACAAGGTGCACAGCAG
Organism: x Bolboschoenoplectus mariqueter; assembly: GCA_037678475.1. Lineage (NCBI taxonomy): Eukaryota > Viridiplantae > Streptophyta > Magnoliopsida > Poales > Cyperaceae > x Bolboschoenoplectus > x Bolboschoenoplectus mariqueter. The sequence goes on along the minus strand of CM075266.1, from coordinate 2,735,923 downwards.
AGGAGATAGCAAATTCAGTGCATCAGATGCTCAGTTTCATGGATGCAAATACACTGTGATTCCAGAGTTCTATTTCTTTTTTTTATCCAGTAAATTTGTAATTTTCAGAGTTGTGAGAATAGGAGATATAATAATAAGAATACTACACATAATCAATCAATTTTATTAAAGTATTGTCATTTCCTTTGGATTTTATGGGCTTACTATTTTAGCCAATTTAGCATGAGGTATAGTGACCCATGCAGAAGCTTCCAATAAGAAACAGTTGTATTATATTTATTATTATAGCATGGATGTGAGAAATGGCACATGCATTGCTGACCCCCTTTTGTACCTTTCTGTGGCTCTGTGTGGATTGGTTCCCTGATCTTCTGTGACGCATCTCATGTAAGCTAGCTAGGAGCTTGGACTTCTGTAATTCTTTGATTTTTTTTTCTTTTTAAGAAAATGAAAATCATTTTAATGTAATTTAAGGGGCACAAAATATTGAATAGTTTCATAAGCATATCCTAAATAGATATTTAATTTGAGATAATAAAATATATATGTTATTTTACCATTCTGATAGTATATAAATATTTATCTATTAATTTAGAGAAACATATTTATTTTATCTTATGAGGATTTGATAATATTACTTACAAGTCATGCTCCTATTTTTTTTTTAACTTTCTTATTGATTGAAATATTATTATATATGTAACTATGTTTATATATCTTTTGTTCTAAATTTGCAAAGTAAACGACAATTGTAATTCACATTTTGATTTTTAATTTAGACAAATATTAAGAAGAGAAGCAATTATTTAACTACGTTCTATTAATCTTCTCAAAATAAAAAATATTCATATGCCCTTAACAACACTAATGATTCGTATCCAATATTATTTATATATTCTACATCTTTAAATTACAATTAAGAAATTATACTAAAAAATCGACATGAGAGGAGTTTAAGCTAAACTTTAATTACTTTTGTATGAAAGGAAGGAGACACATGACATGTCTCCATTTTTCATAAATTCCAACAAATGTTGAATTTCAAACCTCTAATCTCCGCACGAAGAATGTCATATATCTTAATCACTGACCTAAAAGTAATATTTAGATCTTAATTATTTGATGCTCGAAAGTATTTCAAGAACTCTAATCATATTGATACTTTACTAGTGGAGTATAATCTAAAACATATACTCAAATAATCTCCAAAATTTTCACACAACATTGTCAAATTGGTAACTAATTAATGAAATTGAACCACAGTTCTAAAAGGGAGGTCCTGTCAGCATTTAACAACATGCTTTTCCCATTTCAAGCATACAACTAAGGTCACAAAAGATCTATACACACTTGAGAGCTCTCACTTATTCATCTCAAATTCAAAAGAAAACATTGTCCTTGGTAGGCATCTCTTTGTTGTATTCGTGTGCAAATATTGCATGGCGTAGGAAAAGCATTAAATGAAATGATATACGAATTGAACTATTGAAGAGACAAGAGATGAGATCCATGTTGGCGTGGCAAAGTCAACGCTGTTGGTACAGTCCTGTTTTGCCATGCGTTTGACCTGGCAGTATCTGTAACATTTTTGTTTTGTTTTTTCTTAGTTCGTGATCTCTCTAGGTATTGTATGCACATATATATTAATATATAATTGCATTCTTTGCATTTGAGTGGACCCCAGTCTTCAGTGGACCCATGCATGCATTTCCGTCTCATGCGGCGTGGCTTCTGTTTCAATAATGCATTTGAGATCTTGTTTTTTCATCTTTTTGAGATGTGATGCATTTCTATCTTATAAACCAAAAAATATATATATATATATAAGGATCTTCAATATTACATATTAGTTGTAACAAAATTTCTTATTTATACTACTGTGGATATATATATATATATATATATATATATATACAGTAGTGTACATTATAGATATCTAGGTATAAGGACGGAGCTTTGTGGAGACTGAAAGAGACTGTAGTTTTCTCAAAATTTTTGAAAATTAATTATATATATTAAAGATTAAGATATCTTACTGTAGTTATACTGCATTCAGTTCTTTTCCCTCCAAATTTTTTTGAGATACATAATTATACTGAAAATAATATTTTAACCTCTCATTAATTTTGAACAAGTTCTGTCAATGCCTAAGTATACCACATATTTTAAACCCCCCCCCCCCAAAAAAAAAAAAAGCCAACCAAAAAATAATAGAAAAAAAGAAAGATAATTCTTTTGTGGGACCCGGTTGACATTACAACAGAGAGGTCATATAGAATTGTCTTCTTTCTTGAAGATTCCTTTGTCTTCAACTACTATCGGTAAATAATATCTGATAACCTAGTTTGAAAAAGAAAAAAAAAATTAACTCATCATGAATTCTGTATTTTTTTAAGAATCCGCGTTTAGTCTAGTGGCAAAAACAATGTTTTTCGTATGAAAGGTCGCAAGTTCGAAACTCAGATGAGAGTTTTTTATGGACATTTAAATTTGAGTGGCTTCGATCCTCATCTTTATCTCAAAAAAAAAATGAATTCTGTGTCTTTTTTGTTTATTTCCTTCCTTTCTTCTGGTACTATTACTGGTACCAGCCACTGAAATTCCGGTAAAAATTATTACAGACCTGGTGATTTCTTGTTGCTCAGGTACTCAATTCAGCTTATTTTGGGTCTTAGTTGGAGATTTATTGTTGTAACATCAAAAAAGCACCAAAAAGTCGAAAACATTACCATACCATTCGGGTTGGTACGTACTTGATACCAGTAATATACCGGTAAAATTGAGAGAAAAGATGTATACCCAGGTCGTCCCAATTAATCAGTAACTTAATCTGATTACAAACAGGATCATTGTACAACAAATTATGCAATCGTCAGCGCAACAACGAGGATTTTGCGATTATATTTGAACAGAATCATCAACTGCCATGATGAACTTATATAAAGGAGCTCAAAAGCATGTAACATGTAATATTTGTCAAGAGCAACTCAAGTATATATAACCCTTTCTATAAAGCGTGAATTATATGTAAATCTGAATTTGTGCATAATTGATCTCTATAGACATTTCTGAGAAACGACATGAGGGGACTCTAATTTGATATGCAACCCGGTACATGTGCAACTGCCATCAGATATTGGTAGTAGTTGTTCAATGAATTACATCTTTGAGTGTTTCTAATTCCTGATAAGACATGAGAAGTGCAGAGTTTGAGGCCCAAATTAGGCCCAAAATATAGAAGTCCAATTGCTGGATGGGCTCTTAAATTTTGGGGTGGATTGTGGCCTTAGGAAAAACTGGGTTGGGATATTCATGGGAGATGAAATTCAAGTTTAGATGGCATGCTTTTACTGGCAAAGTATTTTAGTAACACTGCTCCCCCACATAATTAAGCACCCTCTTAACTTCCTCTTCTTTTTTCTTTTGTGTGTGTTTGTGTGTGTGTGTGTGTATCTCTATATATATATATAAGGGTTTTCATGAATTTTGACACATTTTCTTTTTTCTTAGATGTTCCTTGTAGAATTGAACGCACATTTCTTCATAGAAAGATACAATTTATCAGTACTAAACATGCAATTCATTTCTGAATCATTTTTCTAAAGTTTGAGTAGGCATACATTATGACAACAACATCATATAAATCCAAATTGTGCAAAGCATGATATATAAATAAGAAATCTCAATCTTCATTCATCTATAATACTATTAATCTTCAAAAAGGCGATTGTAGATCCACAGTAGCTAGCAATAGTAAATACATCTTGGCCCACTATTGTATTCATGTTACCTCTCCACCTTAGGATCTCAACTTTTTATTTCTGATGCATGTTTTAAAAGGAGGATTTTGGGGTAGAGATTGTATGTGCTTTTCTTTGTGAGGCATCCAAATTGAAATACTCAATATGTTATGTTTCTGCACGTTTCTTAAAGGCCACACAAATTGCATGTCAGATGTTTCAATGAATTAGATGACTTCATTTTTTTTGTGTTTCTATCCCTAAAGCCCATCAAACCACAAGTTATTGATTAGCTTTGAAATCCGTATATTATACACTATCTTACTCAGAAAAAGGCTATAAGAGATCAAGATAGAATTGTATTGTAGTGGCAAAGCAACACGTGTGAATATGTAGTCACTAGACTTGCACCTCCCACCAGAAAATACATAGTGTACAATTAAAATAAATAGATCAAACACAAAGTTGATAAATTGTATGTGGAGCATAATATAATTTTTTTTAACAAGTGTTCATGCAGATGACCCATGTAATTTTTTTTTTTGATAAAAGTTGATTACTCCATCAGTTTTATTAAAACTGGAAAATACCGAGTTTTTAAGGTTTGATAGGGTACCAAATGACTGGTACCAACAAAAATCATACAAACACACAACAATTACCAGTATCTACCTAGATTACTAACTGTCTCTAAAAAAAGTAGACTAACACCTGTTACAGTTGCATCATCATCGAACAGCTCATAACATCACCAACAAATAGTATCAGAGAAATATTTCAAAACAAAAACAAAAAAACACTTTATAATCACAAATTTTCCATCTGAGCTCAGCAAAAGTCTTCCAAACTTGAATCAACCTCTCTTCTAGACGAAGTAAAACGAACAAATAAGTGAACGTAGTGTCCATCTTTACAATGTGGGTATTCCGAAATAAAACATTTAGACCTATGAAAGAATGTCTTAATATATGTCTCACCAAGTCTTGATACCTAAAATTTTAAATCTTAATACTAATATTTTATGTCTATATTGGTAAAAGAATTAAGTTCTTCATGTTGTTCTTCAAAAAGTTTTAATTCTTAACAATTTAAGTCTTAATACTATCAGTAATGATCAAGCTTTTATGCAAGTGAAAAATCCAAGTCTTAACACCTAACAACACGAGTATTAATATATATTAATACTGATATTAAGAAGATTAATATCTAATAATCAAAAGCTTAATACTAACAGTATTATAGTCTGAGTACCATAAAAAAATTCTACTAGAAATTTTAAAAGTTCATATACCAACTATTGGTAATCTTAATAACTACTATAATACTATTATAAGGGTAAAACTAGTGTGCTCTTAAGAGCATGAAACTCTTCAGTGTTTTTACTCAAAAATCTATCAAATTGATTTCAAACAAAAAATCTAAGTTGTTCAATAAATTCTTCATATCAAAATCTTATAGGAAACCGAAATTTTCTATTTCTAGAATTTTCTAACTATTTTTTTTCATATTTTTTAACATGACTCTAATAATAATAATAAAATAATAAATTTTTACACATAAAAATAGGTTATTTTCAAAGATATGAAACAAATAGTTAAAAAAACTCTAAAAATACAAAATTTTAGTATCTTATAAAATTTTAATATAAAAAATTTTTAAGCAACTTGAATTGTGGTTTGAAACCGATGCGACAGATTTTGAATTAGAAACATTGAGGAGTTCAGTGTTTTTAGAAACATATTAGCTTTACTCATATTATAAAATCTTAACATGTGTTGGGTCTTAAAATGAGGATGGACAATATTTGTATTACAAAAAAGTTATAGTCAAAACATATCTTTCATACATAGCCTCTGCACTTTTATAAATGATATTACATAAATAGCTTTTTATATTTCTAATTTTGCATATCGAAAAAAAAAATTCTTACTAACTAATACTGACATACAATATAAGAAAAAGAAGAGGGCTCAAATGCCTCCAGTTTTTAATTTTTCAATAACTCTAATTTTGAAATTAAAATATCAAAATAAAACCGTGAGATATGATTTATATCATTCTTTCTATGTATATATAAAAAATTATAACATTTCAATATTTTTTTGTTAGAGATCGAAAACCTACAAAAAATACACTAATGTGAATAATTTATGGATATCAATTATTTAACTTATTGATGCATATAAAATCAAAATCGAAATGTCAATAATTTTTTATGTGCATGAAGAGAATATAATATAAATCACATTGAACGATTTTATTTTGATATTTTAGTTTCAAAATATTTATTATTAACAAATTAAAACATAAAAACATAATAAAGATATAAAAAATTAAAACATAATAAACCCTCCTCTACAAAAAAAAAAAACTAACTATGACGGAGCGCACACTAATTAAATTCTTTTGCAACTTTTAAGCCTGTCCTTGTGATTGAATAGTACGCCTATTATTTTTTAAAAGAGAAGAAGCCCATTTCAGGTCCAGGACGACCCGTTACACGAGTGTGCTTGAAATGGGCTTTTCTCTTCTATTGACAAGAGCAAAGCAAAACCACACTGATGTTTTGCTTTGCTTTTTTAGGCCTGACCGACCCGTTACATCAGTACTACATTTTACACGGTCGCAAGCATTGCAAGGACAAAGCAAAAAGAAAAGAAAATGCATGTTTCGGACTCGTATATTTTACGCAGTCCGGTCAGAACCTTCCAGAAATCTTCTCTATTCGGTCGGATTTTATTAGCACTCCAGAATTTCACGCGATTCTACAAACTGTGCTGTGATGTGGCGCCATTTCTAATCTGAAACTGGAACTTAGACAATTATATAGCTCCACATCATCTATAGTAATTGCGGGTATAATTACTCTTGTGTATGTAAATTCTCTGTGGGAATTAGAGGCCATTGATGATTAAGAGATAAATAAACCTTCTTTCTGCGAGAGCGAATCTTGCCCCAAACTCTCTAGAGAATTCCAAGAAGCTCTTTTTGTGCGCTCCTTCTCCGTGCTTACGATCGACGCGAAGCTCTCTCTCTTTCGATCCAAGAGATACAATGACTCATATCCTTTTTTTCTATCGATTATTCGCGTTATTTTTCCTTTTTTTTTACGAGTTGAATTGCGTTGAATTCTAAATCAATCCATATGATCAGGACTAATTATGATCTCCTATTACAATCGGAGGTTTTTTGTTTCCCTGTTTTTGTACCTTGTAGGTTGAATAATTTCGTTTAATTATCGGTTTTGAGAAATTGAGTTAGATCGTCTTTCAATCGGTTATTGCCTCTGTCATAGGAAACGATACCTGATTCGATATTGATTTTAAGGTTCGGATTGGAAGGGAATTCTTGGATCTGATGTTTTTCCACTGCCTTTGTGTATAATATTCTTAATTTTTTGAAAATTTGCCCCAATTTGCGAAACATGTATATTTGAGAAATCTTTTTCTCCTTAACTGGACTGGATCCACGTGGAAATCAGAGGGAGCGTGACCGTGAAAGAGCTCAGGCTCGTAAAGCGGGTGCAAAGGGGAAAGATGATGGCCTCACACCTGAGCAGCGCCGAGAAAGGTAAATTTATTGTATTATTTAGGGTTTCAGATTGAACTTACCGACTTGCGTACTACATTCTTAGTTTTTACTTTCAAAATTGCAAGAAACTTTAGATAAGCTGGAGATTATAAGTTTCAGGGAGGTGCAATCTCAACTGCTGATAATTGGCTTTTACTACAACAGAGTAGCTTCTTGATTTTACCGTATTGTATTGACATTTTAAAGAAGTTGTTGAATTAAATTAATAGGAAGACGATGAATAATAGAAGAAATTAGCTTTTGTTATGAGGCTTATTTGTGTTCTGGTATAATCGAATAATAATAATCTCTAATTTTTTTCATCTTTAAGGGAATGGTGAATGTAGAGATCTATGAAGGAATGATTGACTAATGACCCCTGCCATGAAATTTAAACAAATTGTCTGGAGTAGACATTGGAGCCATAACATTTTAAGTTAACATTTGATAACCGTTTGCATTTTTTTGGCAGGGATAAGAAGGCATTAGAGGAGAAAGCGGCCAAGAAGGCAGCACAGGCTTCGGGCGGAGGAGCCTCGCAAGACAATAAAAACAGTAAAGGAAATGCTACCAGTAAAAAATAACATCTATAAACAGGATTCGGTGAGCTGTAAAATGTGAATCTTATCTGAAACATCTCTAGCTGATTTCCATGTATGCCCCTTTTCTTCATTTTTCTTTTCATTTTTTCTCCATGGTTATGTCTCCTGGTGGTGTTGTCTTTGATCGATTCTCAATTGTCGGATCCTCGATTTGTAATTTGGTACTGTATTGTACTGGATGTTATTTAGTTTAATGATATTTTCTGATTGGGGTAGTGTTATACTGAGTAATGTGCCTTTTGGATATATCAAGGAGTCATATCTTTTTGTGTGATTTCTTTTGTCCAGTGGGTGTGCATGAAATGTTCATTAGAGATAGGTGAAAACATGATTGCAAATGTGGTTAAAACATGGTTGCTTGGTTTTCATTAGTTTGTCTGAATTGTTATTGGAATATGGCATTTTCTGGGTCTTTTTCTTTTACCAGGCTGCTGTACTATTCTTGGAAAAGATTGTAAAGGCAGAGTGAAGGAAACATCAATCAGTAAAAAATTTTGGAACTAATACTAATAGAATGCCAATACAATGTTAATTCGTGGTGTCAGTTTAGGAGTCTATATCTGCTGTCATTAAAGATTACGGCAGCCTCACTGTTATAGTTTCTAAACAATATTTGAATGATTCAGATTTAAATATAGGGGTTTTTTTTTATTTATAATATGTTGGGTGAAAAGTGACTCTATGGCAGCACCTTCTATGTCAGCGGATGTGATTTCGTCAGGTTAGGTGCAATTTGTAGTTGAGATTCGCTTCTGCCGAGTCAGTATGTATAGTTGCTATGATAAGAAATTCTACATGTCTGATTGGATAGAATATGTATGAAATGATGTGGCATTTTAGATTCTTTTTGAGATTTGTGAGTTACTGTCAGGATGACGTACCAGTTTCATGGTAAACTATGGATAGTTTTATGTTAAACTACGGCAGAAGGTTTTTATGTTGAATTATTGAATTCTATAATAAGGGACTCGTACTTATCCTGGTTGCTGCTGGCTAAAACCAGAATCAATATGTACTTTTGAGTCTGATGCAAAGATGAATGATAGATATATCTGATGGTATGTGTTGATTTCCCGAATGTAACCAATTTATATCTGTTTGAGACATACTTCCTGGAACCGACTTCAATCCAGCGATTGCTGTGGTACAAACTACAGCATCAGCAGACAGCAATGGCTAGAGGATGCGGTAAATTCAAGGAATCGCCTGTGTAGTAGCATCGTTTGGAGGATCGGGATAGAGTCCATTTATCCAATCAGGCACTTGATTGTTGTTTATGAATCACGATTCATGGCTGTTTGTTTGCATCGAGATCGAACGTTGCACTGGATTGTCACTTTAGAGCTTGGAGAGTATGGTGAGGTTTGATCCGAGAAATTCGAGCTGCGGACAGCCATGGATGCGATTCGGATGAAATTGTTTAAATTAAACTTTAAAATCATGGATTGCATAAATGCGATGTGGAGAAAATAGTTTGAATTAAACTTTAAAATCATGAATTGCATAACTGAATTGTCATTCGTTCGTTGGATTTGTTCAGGAGGCACATTCTCCTTGCTACCTAAGAGAAAGTAGCAAAAGGATCTGGACCACATTACCAGCTATTAATCAATAATCATCAACTCACCTTCTAATATCTCTTAAAACTAATTATAAGTATAATAATATTCCTAAAAGATAACACCAATAAGATCCAATTTGCTGCAATCAAATAGCTTGAAAAACAACAGAATTATTTTGGTTGAGCATTTCATTCGAACTTGTTACAATCTAGGAATGAAACTGGAGCCTCTCTTATTCTGATTTAAACAAAAAGTAAGAAATAATATTCACATAACAAAATCGAAGCGCTTGAGTAAGCACACAGTTAAATTTGCCTCGCGTTGCTTCGGCTAAATGAAAAAAATAATTTCAAAATATATTTTTAATATGATCGCAATTGGAGAAATAAGACTAAATTGAAATGTAGATAACAAAAATTATAAGAATTACTTAATTAGCTAGGTTTTGTAATAATTTTATATATTATATATTAAAAAAGATTAGCTTGTTTTTCAAACAAATTTATATATTTAAATCAATCTTCATCAATCTTTTCAAAATTTATTTATATTTTTATGAAAAATATATGTTTTTTTTGTATTTAAAATTTCATATTTTTGCAAATTCATTTAAATGATAGGGTCAAATTATTAAGATTAACATTTTTTCTCAGGATTGACATCCATTGATAATGAAATTAACTTGACATTATTTTTCAAATGAAATATAACAATATTTAGAAATAGAAAAATTTATCGATATAGTGTTGGCCTTGTAATTAAATTAGTTATATATGAGTACATATCAATTGATATTTATATCAAATAATATACAATATGGACTATTAATTTTTGGAGTCGTTAGATTAATGATAAGACTTGCATTGAATTTAATTTTCTTTATTGTGCATGATAGCAATTCAGCAAGATATATGATTTATAATCAAGAAAATAAATAAATATTTATAATGTTCGATTCACGCGTAAAGTTTCAAATAAATTGGCAAAAACGAATGTATATCTTTCTAGTTATCAAAAGAAATTTAGGAGAACATGATTACTCATATATATGAGGAGAGTCTATCATAAATAGAGAAAGAAAGCATATTTTATTGCCTTTTAATTTTGAAATTTTGGAGATTATACTGAGAGGAGAGAGAACCGGATAAAATACAAAGAAATAAATTGTACTCCTCAGTAATTTTTGGCAGCATTTTTTTTAAAGAACAAATTAATAAAACGAATGAAAGAGTCGGTACCGTTTATAATACTGTAGATGTATTATAGAGCTACACTTTGAACCTATCCAAAAATTATATATATAATAAAGATGTCATGTAATTGAGTACAAGTTGTGATTAATGCAAATCTTAATTTACATATACACACATGCGCACATATATATTATAATATTTTTTTAATATTTTTTTCATGCGATTACGACATCATTTGATTATCTGTTTTCAGAAAACGGGAGGTCCCAATCAACTCAAATCAAATTTGAAGGACATATTAATTAGTTCATGATATTAAAATTTATAAAAAAAATTCGTATAAAAATTTTATTAGTCAAATAAAATATTAAATTAAAATTTTAACAATAAAAATTATTCATAAAATCAAATTTAATTGAATGAGCATTAGATATCCCATCCAATTTGGATTAGTTTGGGACTTGATCCAATTCCATTCAAATGAGCAATCATTTATATGTCTTCTCTTTTCTTTTTATATAAAATTTTTTATTAATTTTAATAATTTTTTAAAATATTTTCTTATGAGATGTGAATGTGAGATTTTTCGTGTCTCTCTTTAATGTGGGGAACTTCCTACAAGTTCTTTTGGTACAGATATTAAATGCTAGGCCAGGTCCAGTAATCCATTAATTTCCAGCGGGGTTTAGCACCAACCCCTCCACTCCCCTCCCCATCCACAGCGGCGCGCGCGAATTAATCCCTCTCCTTCTCCTTCTCCTTCTCCTTCTCAGTCTCACCATATCTTCCTCTCCTCTGACAATACGAGGTTGGCGCCAATGGCGATGGATGCGCTTAGGGTTTGGAGAGCGTCATCCCAGCTAATGAGCTTTGCCTCCAGAGCCACCATCGCTAGAGCAGGATTCAAGTTCAATCTCCATGCCAGGTGCTGTTCGTCGGCCTCTACTGTCGTTGCTTCCGCCACCGCGACCGATCGCCGCCGGCGTGGTGGTTCTTCGACTAACACCTCTGACCGTGAGTCTGTCCGTGCCATTCGTCTCAAAAAGGTCGCCTTGTTTCTCTTCATCTTTTCTGTTCCTTTCTTTTGTATCTTAACCTTTAAAGATATGCTCCATTCTAGCCTAAAAAGCATGAGCAACAAAAATTAAACAAAAAGTTAGAAGACATCCACTTTGTCTAGGCCAAAGCAATGACTTCCTGATACCTGTTCTCAAATCAGTACCTGAGTTGAACAACATAGTTCTGCTATAAGAGACTTGAAGAATTTTCAGCCACTAAAATCTGTCAATGCCAGAAATTCAATTTCAGATTTCTGTCCCGGTTTTCAATTACTCTGTACCAACTGGGACCAGCATGAGGTATTATTTTAGGTTACTGGTCAAAATTTCAATTTGTTTATTGGAATATGTCGTGCTTGCTCAGGTAGAAGAGCTAAGGCAAAAAGGTTATGAGCCATATGCATACACATGGGACAGAAGCCACACGGCAAGGCAAATACAAGAAGGTTATGGATATTTGGAAAATGGGGAAGTGTTTACAGGAGTTGCAGTTTCACTGGCAGGAAGAGTAGTTGCACGCAGAGCCTTTGGCAAGCTAGTGTTCTTGACATTAAGAGATGATTCTGGTACAATACAGGTTTGTGTGGTAGTGTACCTTTTCAAAAAGCTCATTTAATGATTTAGTTATTTCTCTGTTTCTTAGGTTCTTAGCAATATGCAAAATTAGACTATAAAAATAGAGCAAAGATTAAATGAACTAAGTTTTTTTTACAATCTGTCTAGTCTATTAATAGTATTACATGTTGTGTTGATCTATTTGTTATATTGATATTTCTTTCCCCTTTTTTCGGTCACAATCTTTTCTTTTTATTAAGGTTTGTGTATGTTAAACTGATATATGCGACTGTTATATGTCACATAGGATTTCCTTCAACTGTTTTATATGCCATATTATTAGTATACCACATGGTCCCAACTGTTATCTTTTTGTCAGGATTTTTTGTAACCATTTAGCTGCAATTTTGGAAAGGGTTGTCCCTAAATAGTTGAAGACGATGACATATGTCTTTTTTTTAAAGCTGGATTTTCAATGAATTTGCACGCTAACAATGGAGCAATTAATTTGCAATTTTTCAGTCTCTAAAGCTAATTTGTTGCATACGTTGTAGCTTTACTGTGAAAAGGAATGCCTTTCAGACGATCAGTTTGAAAAATTGAAGTCATTTGTTGACATTGGTGACATTTTAGGTGCTAGTGGTTCCATCAAGAAGACGGAAAAAGGTCTTGTATCAAATAAACCTCTTTTGTAATTGGGTCATAGGTGCAATTTTTGTAATTAGAATCAATAATGGTTCTGGCTGTTATGATTCGGGCCAGTGCTATAATTGAGCAAAACCCAACCAAGCCCCAGCTTGGCCTAGTTACACTGCTTTTTTTGCCCTCCAAATCCTGCAATGGAGGCTTGGTTTTAGTCAAAGTTTTCTCCTTTTTTCCCCTCAATTATGGAATCAAACTTAACCTCATTCACCTCTAATCTACCCAAAGGAAAAAAAAAGAGAATAATAATTAAAGGTTCAAAGGGTGATCGAGCTAGTAATGCTTCCAACCTGAACCCAGCATGGTAACCCTTACATTCAACTTGAGAAATTCAATCCAGATCTTGTTGTAAGCTGAAAAATGTTGTTGCAGGGGAGCTATCAGTATATGTGAAGAATTTTGAAATCCTTACGAAGTCTTTATTGCCTCTACCAGACAAGTACCATGGACTGACTGATATAGATAAGAGATACCGTCAAAGGTTGGCTACTTAGGAAGTGATTGTACTTAGGAAGTGATTGTACCAAAAAGAAGCAATACTGCTTTATTTTTCAGCACATTTTGAAAGTTTTGTCCTGTAGTGTGGCATCTTTTTCCTGTATGATTTTTTCATTATTAATTTTTATCCTGATGGTACCTATCAATTAACTTATCTTTACAAAGGTCCTAATGTACAGCTAGTGTTATGTTAGCATCTGAGTTATTTTGTTTCAACTAGGAATAAGATCTTGCAGTAATGGCTGTTCTATAAGTGGTATTGAAAGCTTCTTGTTAATCTGTTATTGGCAGGTATGTTGACATGATTGCAAATCCTGAGGTTGCTGATGTTTTTCGAATAAGAGCTAAGGTGGTTAAAAGAGAGTATGCTTTGCCATTTTTTTTTTCTTCACTGTTAAGCATATCTTGCATATCTTTTAAAATATATATAGTTGGGGAAAAATAACCATGATGAATCATATGAACATGTTGAGTATCACTATGCACTAAGAGTACCTTTAGCTTTTCTATAAATTTCTGTGTTGAGTTTTGATGGGTTAGGTAAAAATTTCAAGTGCTTGTACATTTAAATATTCTCTCTTCTTCCCTAGTTATGGTTCAAATTACTATGTGAAAGAAAAAAGAAAATGCAAATATGAGGCTCTTATACATGAAGTACCAAACTTTTTTTTTTATGCTTGTCAGTTCCTTTAACCTTTATCCTTTGCTCATGCACTACATAGTAATCGTATTGTACAATATGACATACTTCATTATGAATGCAGATTGTTTCAGAGATACGCAAGACAATGGAGTCATTTGGTTTTATAGAAGTTGAGACTCCAGTTCTTCAGGTCTCCAGCTCTAATCTTTAATTTTGTTTTCCTTTCCTTTTGTTCCGTTCTTCTTCTTCCCTTTTTTTTTCTCTGTCAGTCATTTGGAACTTTTTTCTGACATATCAGGGGGCAGCTGGTGGTGCTGAAGCTAGGCCATTCGTGACATACCATAACTCTCTTGGGAGAGATCTTTATTTGAGAATTGCAACTGAGCTACACCTCAAACGAATGCTGGTGAGGAGGTCGTTATTTGTAACTGTCTGATATCTATTTGTTTCCTAGCACCTGTCATTATTTGTTCATCTTTTTGCTGCCATTTTAGTTTGTCAAATAGCTTAGTTGGAGTTCATTCACAGAATTCTATTGATGACTAATTTCTAGCATCTACTGGCATACCTGTTGTTCTTTTGGAACTTTGTTTTCCATGGATGTGTTGGCATCTAGTATTGTCCTTTTATTTTATAATGCATCCTTGTGTGTAAAATTATTGTTTTGGATTGTCAGGTAGGTGGGCTCGAGAAGGTATATGAAATTGGAAGAATATTTCGAAATGAAGGAATTTCTACTCGTCACAATCCTGAATTTACTTCCATTGAGGTGAGCATAATTCTCTTCATGTAGTTTTTTTATGTTTCTGATGGCTCTTAGCATGGTTGTTTGGAGTTCTATAAACTTTACTCTGTATTCTTTAACTATAGCTTCTTGTTCAATATGAATATTAATTAATTGAAGTTTTGATGTTGATTAGATGTATGAAGCATACTCAGATTATGAAAGCATGATGAATTTGGCTGAGGAAATTGTAACTAGGTGTGCAATGTCTATTCATGGGAAGCTACAAGTAGACTATCAGGTAAGTCACTCCCTTCGCATATCTTTTCATCTCTGTTTTTTCATATGCAATTTTACTTTGAATATATTTCCAGTAAAATGACAATGTATTTTTTTTTAATATTTAGTATTATATGCATCATCAATACTTGATATTACCTAAACTTCAGTAGGTGAACACGGTCTGAACACTTAACTGGTGTATTTAACCAGGGAACTGAAATATCTTTAGTGAGACCATGGAGGAGAGAGACCATGCATTCTCTTGTCAAAGAGGCGACTGGAGTTGATTTCCATGAGTTTGGAAACAATGTTGAGGCTGCTAAAGAGGCCGCAAGAGGCATTTTCGGGTCCCACTCAGAAGGAAAAGATAACAACAGCAGTCTTGTAGAAGCCTGCTCATCTGTTGGTCATGTTCTCAATGAGGTAAACATTCAGGGGCTCCATATCGGTTGTTATTTATGCCTTGAATAATAGCTTCATATTATCCAAATCTTGTCTATAACTAAAATATACTGGTTAGATCCATGTCGCCAATGGTCCTATATTTTTTTTTCCTTTTTTTTTTAATCTGGATGATATTACCGATATTCGGTCCAAATGTTATCATCCTATTGGTAGGTCAAAAAAGCCCTACATTGCCTACTATTCATGGGAAGAATTGCAGCCGGGGAAAATAAGAAATGTTTTAGTTATATCAAATTTATGGAATTTTCGATGTTAAGATCGACTATAGTCCATACTACTACTGTGTACAGCTCTGCCTCTAATTCTTGTTGGAGCAATCATTTTGTACCATGCTCTTGAGTTGGTTTCTGATTCATGTCCTGTCTGGGTCAATTGTAATGTGGTTAAAGTTTCAGTAATAGTGTTGCAATGCTTGTTTTGGCAGTTACACTCCCTGATTCATTATAGATTTGTAGTTCAAATTTATAGACATTAAAGTTGCATATTACTCGTGGAAATGAACTTGTTTAATTTCTACATTTGGATTATTTCAATTATTTTCAGGTCTTTGAAGCAGTTGTTGAGCCTACACTTATACAGCCAACTTTTGTTCTTGACTACCCTATTGAGATTTCACCACTTGCCAAACCCCATAGAAGGTTCCTTTTTGACTCCTTAAGTGTTTATAATTTTTGTTTGGATCACCAGGTTGCCATTTCCATGGTGCATCTAAACATGTCTCTTTCATTTAAGAGTACTTTGGACCTGAATGCACCATTCAGTGTCATGGCTGCATTTGATGCATATGAGATGGACACACATGACTGTCATGCAATTTATATCAGATAAGCCAGCTAGTCCATCATGTTATTTAGTATGAAATTTTGGAGAATACAGCCTCTGGATTGACTTATATGCACGAATTCCCAGCTCCACACATCCTAATAATAGACCTCAGAAATAGGAAGGCTATGCTTGAAGGACCATAAGGCTGGTTACCCTGAGAGCTTGGCTTCTGATTTTTCTTTTTCCTAAAAATTTTGGACTCGAGTCCTGATGATTCTAGGTTAATATAAATATTGAATTGCTTGCATCTTAGGCCCCAATTTTTTGTCAATATTTTTTTCCTGTAGTAACTTAATAAAGCTATCATTATAATTGTATAATCTTTTTTTTGTTTTGGAATCCCTTATTCTCTGAAAATAAATATTGTACAATACACACGATAATCTACATATGCATAGGAATAGAAGAATATAAAAAATATATATATGAAGTGCATTGCAGCTGAGTTGTTGGAAATTTTGCTTCATTGTTTTCAATCAGAAATGGTATCCAACATCCTTAACCATGCAATATAGTTTTGGCTATTGTCAAATCTTAAAAAAAATAAAATAAAGAAACACAGAATACAGTTTTGTTGGATACTGTGCAAGGGCATTTGTAAGGCATAATTTTTTTCTTTTTTTTATTACAGATATCCTGGATTGACTGAAAGATTTGAACTCTTCATATGTGGGCGTGAGATTGGGAATGCTTTTTCAGAACTTACAGATCCTATTGATCAGGTAACAATCCCCCGCCCCCACCCCACTGAAGAAAAAACAAAAATAATATATGAATCTTAATAGTTCATTACTTGATTTGGAACCTTTCCTTTTCTCATGATTAATTTGTCAGAGGAGTAGATTTGAAGATCAAATAAAGCAGCACAATGCCAAAAGAGCTGCTCTTGAATCAAAATCAAGTGAAGAAATGACAAAGGCAAAGAATACTGATGACGATGATTACTCTTATGAAGTAACTCTAGATGAGGACTTCATAACATCCTTAGAATATGGCATGCCCCCTGCCTCTGGCATGGTATAGTGTTTTATTTTTGTTCTTATTATACTTTTATATCAGAATGCTGCAAAGGACATGACAAAAAGCAGCAGAAGAACACTGAGACGTTCATTTTTCAAAAGATTATACTACAAAAAAAAAGATTCTGGCAGGAAATGTGCATGTCCAAAAGAGTTGCTATTAATTGTGCTTGAACTTTTTCTGTCAAAAACATTTGCTTATATCATCTTTTGTATTAGTGAATTTATTTCGTCAATCGTTTTGTTATTGCTGCAGGGGCTTGGGATTGATCGGCTGGTCATGCTTTTGACGGATTCAGCCAGTATTAGAGATGTCATTGCTTTCCCTGTTTTGAAAGTTCAGCAATAAGGTTTTAATTAATTTCAAGTCATGTCATTCATTTGAGGTTTTGATTATTGCCAGTATAAGGTTTATAAATTAGTTCGGATCTTTATTTGAAACTACAAGTGATTCCATTTGCTGGGAATAGTAATAATTTTGCATTCATTGGGTATTTTAATTAAATTAATCATGGAGAAAGGAATTGTAAAGCCCATATTTGGACATTTACCAACTTGAGCGCTTTATATGCTTGTAACTTACATTTTTAAGGCAAATCAATTTTTGTAAGTGGACTTTTGCTATTTAGTTCATCTAATCTGAAACCCTTGGACAATGGATATTGGGTTTTAGATTCAAAGTTGCTAAATAGTGTTGGTCATTTTTTTGTTCCTGAGAAACATAATAGGGCCTTTCTCTTCAACACAAGCGTGTATGCCCAAAACTATTATGAACTTGTAAATTTTCTAATTATCATCAACAAATATAATAAGTGATCGATTTAAGCAAATAATAATCATCATGATTATGACTAACTAACATGATTGATGTAAAAGATGCATGATTAGGTAGAAAAGGTCCTGGGTTGGAGCTCAATTCATAATCGTAAAATATTGTTGGTCGTTTTTAACAGTCTCGTTGAAAGATTTGCCACAGCTTGATGCATTTTTCTTGAATCAAACAACTTGATTCATACTAGGACCAACTTCGTTGAGACAAAACATCAAATAGCTGGAGAGCACACTTCAAACACCAGGCGATCATAATTGAATAGGAATAGTTGAAAGAGATCGTGCTCGCCATCGTTAGATGCAACATGTAGCATATGCATCAGATTTACTCTCCACACAACTGATTAGACATTGGTGTATGTGTCGGATAACCAGCTGATAGACCACAAAAACCTTTCACATTGATGTATGTGAACCTATGTTTGTTCATCGTCCATGGCTAGGGCCCACTTATCACCAACATTGGTAACTCATCATCATCAATGGATGACAATGCTTGTGCTTCTTTCCTTAAACCAGTGTAATTTTCAAGTTTTTCGTGTGATGTAGTTCTAAAAGCAACAGTCCCTGATGATCACCTCGAGGAGTCCAAGCTGAAAAAAAATAGGTGTAACAGATAAGAGAGGAGAGAGCATGAGCGAGAAATTGAAGAGGAAAGAAATTAAGAGGAGAGAGTGCAATTCGACTCGGATTAGTTTCCGTTAGTTTCAACCGGTATTAGAATATGGAGGACTGTTTAAAGAAATAAAATTACAATTTTTCTCAAATCGGTGATAGGATTATTTTAGTCATTTAAAATACATAATATAATACACATAATATAATACATAAAGAGCGTGGATGATTTAAGTATTTCACATATCTCTCACTAAAAAGACATTTGATATAGTTAAGATGCAATTTAACTTTTAAATGAATTAACTTTTTTTGCATTCTTAATGAAATATGATGCAACTGATTATACACATATTTAATATTTCAAAAGAACTATGTGTTAAATATTATCTTATTATCATTATACACATATTTAATATTTCAAAAAACTATGTTTTAAATATTATCTTATTATGAGAACTCATTTTTGATCTAGTGGCAAACGCAATACTTTCCGTATGAGAGGTTACATATTCGAAATTCGGATACGGGATCCTTTATAGACATTTAAATTTAAATGACTTGATCCTAATCTTTATCTCAAAAAAATATTATCTTATTATCATTATACACATATTTAATATTTCAAAAAACTATTTGTTAAATATAAAATTTATTTTACATTATTATTTTCTTTTGAAAGTTTAATTCTTTTAATATTTTTTTGGACGAACATGAAAAACAACCCAACAACGTTCAAAAAAATATGAACACCGTCAAAGCAACACGCCAACACCGGTTGTATCCGGATCTTAATCTTCTGCTACATTACACGGCATGCAGACAGGAATTATTGATATTTTTTATATTTATTTTGTACAAATTTTATAGACAATATTACGGTATAATACGATAAAGAATACAAATCCACTGGTCCCCACTAAAAATGCACATCAATCCTTAGAATTATCCTAAATCCTTCCATAGTCCAACTCACGGTTGTGTCATTGTGCGACTCCTCTTTCCCCTACACATTTTCTAATTAATCAACTGAGAGCGAGAAGGGAGGAAAAAGGAAAAAAGCAATGGCTTCCACGCCACTCCCTTCATCATCTCTCTCGCGCCACACTCCTTTATACCCCGCCTCTACCTCCTCCTTCCCCTCCAAATTCCAGAAATCTCCAAACCCTAACCAGATCGAAAGATCGAGGAGGAGAGAAGGGAGAGACAGAGAAAGGGACAGGGAGAGGGAGAGGGAGAAGGAGAAGGAGGAGAAGGAGCGGAAGCAGGAGGTGAACCGCAAGATCGCCTCTAAAAAGGCCATTTCGGTGATTTTGCGTCGGGAAGCCACCAAAGCTGTCATAGAGAAGAAGAAAGGAGGTACCAATTCAAAGAAGCTCTTGCCTCGCACGGTCCTCGAGGCACTTCACGAGCGCATCACCGCTCTTAGATGGGAATCAGCACTCCAGGTACCATAGCGCTCTCTCTCTCTCTCTCTCTCTCTGTGAGAGAGCGAGCATCTAAATTCTAAGGGGAATGGTATGGTATGCATTATCTTCTGTGGAATTTGGATATGTAAGAGCATGAGACTCAAGTCTTCTCTTGAATGGTCTCAATTAGGCCATTGAACTCCAAAGTGAAAATTGGGAGAAATGATTAAGGTGAAATAGAGACTGAAAGAGCTGATTTAGAACTATCGATGTTAGGTTGGAACATGGAGGAGGTAGAGAATTGCCCCATTCCATACTCCAAGAGAAATATATACTAGAAATTTAAACAATAGGTCTGGTTCTCCCAAATCCAAATAATAGTACATAAGTCCGCTAACTTTGCTTCGATATCTTCATTGTAAATTATATATATATCTGTGTTTGACTTACTTTTTTCTTAAATGCTATTAGGTGTTCGAGCTATTGAGAGAACAGATATGGTACCGGCCAAACACGGGCATTTACATAAAACTCATGGTCATGCTTGGAAAATGCAAGCAGCCAGAGAAAGCACATCAACTCTTCGTAGCAATGCAGGACGAAGGCTGTGTGATAAACCATGAGTCTTACACTGCCCTGGTTTCCGCTTACAGTAGAAGTGGTCTCTTTGACGAGGCCTTTGCTCTGTTAGAAAAAATGAAGACCACTACAGGGTGCCATCCTGATGTGCACACATATTCAATCCTCATAAAGTCGTGCCTACATGTATATGCATTTGATAAGGTTTGGGATTTGTTGGTTGACATGGAGAGGTACGGCGTCAGGCCTAACACAGTCACTTATAATACGCTTATTGATGCGTATGGAAAAGCAGGAAGGTAAATAACTGTTTCTTTTTGTGTATATTTTTTATATAAGAAAAGAAACCCAATTAGAACAACATAACACTAGTTCAAGTATTGTATGCACACGAATAAGATCACTCATGCACAAGGAGGAGAAAAAAGAATCTCATAACATTATAATAGAATACACAAGGAGAACAAGGAAAATCTTATTATGTTAGTATACTGCAAGTACGCAATTATTTGTTACCAACACAGCATTTCCTTTGTTTTCTTTGATCATTTAGGAAAACTAACTTTAGGTACTGCTTTGTAAAAGGTTTGAAGAGATGGAATCTATGCTAGTAGAAATGCTTTCCAACAAAGATTGCACCCCTGATGTATGGACGATGAATGCCACAATTCGTGCCTATGGTGCCAGCTGTCAAATTGACACAATGGAAAAATGCTACGACAAATTTACCAAATCAGGTATCACCCCGACCATCAAAACCTTCAACATTCTTCTGGACTCGTATGGGAAGGCCAAGATGTTTCAAAAAATGGGTGCGGTTATGGAATTCATGCAAAAGTACTACTACTCCTGGACCATTGTTACTTATAATGTGGTGATTGATGCATTCGGCCGAGCTGGTGACCTGAAACAGATGGAATACATTTTTCGGCTGATGAAATCGGAGAGAATGAAGCCAAATTGTGTGACGCTTTGTTCGCTAGTCAATGCTTACGGCAGAGCAGGGGATAAGGAGATGATAAAAGCAGTCATCAGATTGATTGAGAATTCAGATATTTTGTTAGACACGGTGTTTTTTAATTGTTTGGTTGATGCGTACGCAAGAGGTGGTTGCTTGGATGAAATGCGAGGAGTTTTGGATATGATGGAAGAGAGAAAGTGCAAGCCTGATAAGGTAACAATTAATACAATGATTAGAGCCTTTCTAAGCAAAGGTATAAATGATCAGAGAGTGCAAGATCTTAGAGATATGCTCAGAAGATAATTATTTTCTCCTACTTCTACAATCAGAGAAGTTCTAAAGGGGTTTTGCTTCCCCTGAAGAATTTGGATGAATTGTAACTTAAAACTGTATATTTTTATATTAGATAGCATTATCTTTTTTTAGTATGCAAGTTGGTCTAACTTTTTTAAAGAGTAGATAAAACTTTTTGTGAAGCAAGATCATATGCTTTGCTTAGGTAAATGGAGGTAAAATCCAAGGTTAACTGGCATATCAACCATAACTTTGCCAATTAGAGGAACAGCAAAAAAAAAATAATAGATAAATTGGTTATGGTACAGTTGGAAAAGGTATGGTACAATAATTGGAAATTGCAGCTATTTTTAAAAGAAGGTTAACTGGCATTTGAACCATAACTTTGCCATTGCAGCTATTTTTATCTCTACCATGCAACGAAGAGCTAGGCATTTTTACAATTGGAAATGTCATGGAACAAGAATTTTGGAATGCATTAAATTATAAGTAAAGGTTTTAATTAAAAAAAAAAGGAAACTACGTTTCAGAGGTCTGCGGTTTCTTTTGATACATAGTTAAGATAGACTCATATATAGTCATGAACAATATGAGAACATATTTAAATGATTATACTATTTAAGAAATAGACAATATTGAAAAACAAAAGAAATGAAAAGAAAAGGCCCATTAGAAAATTAAAGTAAAATTCAAATTTTCGTTTTTCCAAGTTATTGATTATCTGAATTATATCAATTTTTTAAGCATTAATCCTACGTAATATTTAACTTTGCAGGCTTTAATTTCTTTTATTGAATTGTCAACACAATATAACATTTCCATTTATCATATCGATATTTAAAGCCTTTAAAGGTGTAGTTAAAATGATGCCTACAGAAACTATACCTGCGCATATATCAAGATCATCTGATCAATAAAATAAATATATAATCATGTTGCTAAATAATATTCGATTCTCCCACAAAATTCAAATATACTTATTTAAATATATAAATATTATATATTATTATTGTTGAAAGAGATTACATTAATTTTTCCCACAAACGCATCCGCAAGAAAAAAATCTCGACATAATTTGAGGTCCTTTTCATCCGATTAATTCTCTTCATAAAAACGGAGAGTCGTCTTAGATCCGCTAATATAATTCCAATTAATTTCATTCTATAGTTAATATGTTTCCTAATTTTTTTTTTCTTGATCAAAATTAAATTTGATGATCAATTTTTCCAACGACAAGGCCCACCTCACATGCACTGTGTTTAATCGCAAATTCTCAATGCCTTTGTATTCTTGGCGTATACTTACAGTTTGTTTCCATTTATTAGACTATTAGTCAAGTAGACTCAGTAGTTAAGTTATAAAATGAATTCATGTATAGAGGATGAACTTGCACAAACATTGATAATTTGTCCTTTTTTTTTGTTGTGTTTCTTTGTTCTTTGTTCTTTATTTATTCATTTATTCATTTATTTGAGTTGTTGTTTGGATTCGGAACTTGGATGATATTTGTTTATTTGTTTGAGTTGTTCTTTTTTTTTAATATTTTGTGTATGATTTACATGCATGACAGTCCTCTATTGGTGGGTAGGTCCATGATGATTTTATTTTCCCAACAAGAAAAATCATTTCCGTTTTTATTTTTTTCCATTAATGAAAGATGAAAATGGCTACAATAATTAGACTAGAAATAGTCAAATCATTGCCCCTTAAATTTTATAACTATTACACAATTTAAACCTCCTTAGTTGAATAAAACAGGATTCAAATTATCAAGACTCAACACTATATTTCCAAATTTCAACCCCATATGTTTTAGCTTTTATACAAAATATATGAGACTTTAATACACTCCACTACATCATTCCAGCATAATTCATTAAACACTAGAAGAATGATAGTAACAAAGAGAAGTCAAAACAATTATCTGTAAAACCTTGCACACTGTTATATCAATCTGGTAACAGAAGAAGTTGATTGAGAAGCCAATCGAACAATCCGATCGAAACCTCTTTGTTGCCTACAATATCGGGCACTTGATGAGTCGATCTAACTATAAAGCAAGTGTAATTCAACCTCAAGAGAATGCACAAGCTAACATTGAGAACAAATATCATGTCATACACATACTAGCAAGTATGGTGTGAGGTTTTTAATCTTATATGCAATTCAGGAAAATATCCTGCACCAGCAGATTGCATCTATATAAGGTACTCCCTTCCATAATAGCTGAAAATTAAGATAATGCATTGTCAAATTTAATGGCATAATAACTATTTGATCAAATAATAGTTATGAGTTTACAAACTATCAAATGGAAACTTGGTATTTAGTTAGGAGAATGATCATTTTACCTTGGAGGATGTCTAGATGATTGCACATTAATTATGAAAGTAATGTATTGGGTTATTTGTTTTCAAATGCACTTTTTTATATGTATCCCGAAATTGTCCTCAAAGTTTCTCAATTTTATGTTTTTCATCTAGTAATAAATCAAATGTCCTTCAAAGAACATATCACGAGTTCAAAATTTGATTGATAGATTTCTAGTATGTATTTTTAAAATTGAGAAACTTATCTCTATCTTTATCTCAAAAAAATATAAAAACTAAAAGGAGGATATATGGTCATTGTCTAGCCATATAGATGTGTATTGTTTCTTTTAAATTTATAATATGGTTTTCTCCAACATCTTAGAACAAAATAGTGTATAAAATGAATTTTCATGAATAAAATGGACTCTAAATCTTCTTATATATATAGTATGATAAAACAACAAAAAGTTATGACCAATATCATGCTTGGAATAACACTCACCTACCTTTGTCATTAGTTTAACAATGTTTTACTTGTGCTTCTCCTTTTCTTTTCTTTTTTTATTCTTTTGCTAGATGTCAATTAAAGGTTCATGATGTTCGAGAGATACTTTGGACCCCATAACTGTAATAAAAATGATGATAATAGCATGAAATAGTTTGTATATGATCTTTGAATTAAGTATCAATTTGTATATTTCTTAAGAAACGATTGGTACATTTCTCAAGTATTATTTCTAAGTAAGAAAGGAATATAATATCTTTTAAGACATTGAAAATTAAGGATGAAAGCTTGTCCAAATATGCTCATTAGTTGATCTGTCTCGGAATGCTGCACTAAAAGATCAACTTAAAGTGATCCTAATACATGATATGAGAACCAAATTTTCTCCAAGAATTTATTTTGTCTTCCTTCCTTTTATTCCGAGTATACTGTACGGCCTTCGATCGTCCTTCATTCCGATGAAGTGAAAGGATGCTATATTCTCCCGCCATCGGACGTTGATTGAATTGAACGGTGCATTATGATTATAGTGTAATGGATTTTGTTTAGGAACGAAATCAAAATATATGATAGGATGTGAAGTAATTTTATAATTATTTTGTATTATGAATATATATTTATAATATTTGTCGGACTCAAGTTCTATGGAATTTTACAAGGAACTCCATTTCCGGTCATCTGGGGCGATTAAGCGTCCCAAGATCTGTCGATACCACGACACATACAGTAGTGTAACAGTTCGGGTTGCGATCCGATGCCAATTGTAAATTTGTAATGATTGGAGTTGTTCTCTGTTATAGACAGCAGACTCTGCTCCAGTAAGGTTCACAACCAACCCAAGCTGAGACTCAGTTAGAGAAACATTGCACAACTGTAGAAGCACAAGCAAAGCCTCTTCTAATCTACTACAATAGTACGCCAAGTTATTTTCATCATTTGTTTTCCTCACCTTAGAATGCAACGAAAGTGAAAGAATCCAAATAAAATAGTTCTCGCCTTTAGGATACAACGATGGTGAAAGGCATCCAATAGTTTTCTCTCTTCTAATAATGGTTTACTGGATCAGGTGAGGTGGTCAAATTACTGATAAGGACTTGGAAGCTAATAGATTTTCACTTTTTCATTCTCCATGGCTGGCATTATGATTTTAAAAAAAGCTACCAACCACCACTAGGAATTTGTTATATAATTAATTATCCACTACCAAAACTCATGTACATAAAAAAAAGAAAAATCCTAATGACTTCCCACAAGATTTCTCTCTATTCAATGCAAGCTCTAGCATTAACCTCTTCTTTTGGCAATCTGCTATACATCCAAAGCTACTCTCAGAGTTTGATCAACAGATCAAAACTAAACCAATTTGTAACTTAGATGTTGGGAACTAGATCATACGAATGAATCTAGGTAATCATATGCATGCCGCCGCTTAAATTGTAACAAACTTGCATATACCCGATCCCATACACCAATATATAGAGACTCGTCATCTGGGCCCAGAGAAATTCCTGAAATCTCACCAAAAAAGTCGATCTCTTGCCTCTTGTTATAATTTAGAGCTGCATTGTAGACATGAACAAAATCTGCGGCTTCAGCAAAGTACAAGAACTGGCCATCGGATGAGTAACGGATGGACCTGATGGCACCGATGTTTCCTTTTAAGACCGAGACAGAAGAAGAAGGGTTTCGCACGTCCCATATGCGGCAGGACTTGTCTTGATTTCCAGTTGCGAAATAGAGGCCGCTTGGATGCCATGCCGACGCAAATGAGTAGTCTGCATGTCCCACCAGTGTAGAAATCACCTAAAGTTATAAAAAAAAATGACAATGAAGTATCACATGTGCTCAATTGGGGAGATATGCGAAATCAACTTTGTCCTCAAGTAGCCATTAGATAAGATAACATGATAACAAGTACCTAGTACATAAGATTAGCCACGAATAACAATCTATTGGTAGAAGCAATTTTATGTTTTGCTTATTCTGTAATACTTACGAGGTAATTGCTAAGTTAATACTCACTTTTTCCTTACCAGATAAGTAAAGAAGTATAGATCTTAGTTTAGTAAATTTGAAGCTGGACCATGACGGAACAAACAACAAGGGACAAAAGGATTTATAATAAAAAAAGAGTACAGTTATTTGAGTCTTCAAATAATGCTAATTAGAAAATCTAAAAGCAAAATACAAATGTCATTTTGGATAAAAATAATTTACCTTGCCATTTTGTGAATCAACTAGTAGACCATGTCGGTCATCTCCAAGCACTGTCAAAAGCTTCCTATCTGGGCTTATTGATGTATGCTGACAATGACAATAACAAATTTAAAGAGAGAGAGAGAGAGAGAGAGAGAGACTTCGTTCCAAATTCAGTTTGCACGATAACCAGAAAAATACATAAATAAACTAACTTACATTGACAGACCATGGGAAGCGAAAGTGATTTAAAAGGTGAAACTTCTCAGCATCGAACTCTCGGACACCGCAATCATTGTTTGCGACCATGAAATGGGTCCCACCTCTATAAATACATAAAAGTTGTTAGCCTGTGGATTAAAATCCAAGAATTATGCAGTAGTGAGATAATAAATAAAAGCAAGTACCTGGAATCCTTGTATATTTCAATAGCATTTGTGATAGCATTTTCCTCAAAGGTTGTCCTTGCACAGAAGCTAACTCCTTGTCTATCTAAAGCCTACAAAACAAAAATACACAAATAGTTAAAACCAGGAGCAGGTTTGATTATGGTTTGACTATTTCATGAGCAATTTTTGTAAGAAATTCTTACCTTACAAATAAGTTCTCCCTGAAACCCCCCAGCAACCAACAAGCCCTCGTCCACCGTAAATGTAGTTACATTTACTCCGAACAACCCTTCTTGTACACTTCCAGGGTGTCTCTGTAAATTCAGCAAATCAGCTAGGCTTTACATTATTCAGTTTATGTCATAACAACAGAAAATTTTCTTTACCCCGCCTCACTCTCAAAAATACTACCAGATCACCGGAAAAGACTAAAATTAGTATATATGAAAGGCCTAATGTAGGTCAACCTAATTAACTAAGAAGAGAAAGAGCAGTAAGACCTCAACTGGGGTGACTTGTCCCGAAAAATTCAGCACTTCCTTCAATCTGTGGGATAAAGATGACCAATGAAATACAGCTGATGCATCCGACATGAAGTAAACATCATGCTTAGAAGTTGCCCATACCAGGTTCCTTAGCTGAAAATGAAGAAACATAATATAGTACCTTTTTATGTGAGAGAAATGAAAATCATTTACTCATTTAACAGAAAAAAACTATTAATTACTAGTATCTCCAGGTATAAACTATAAACTGGTTTATCAAATATAATAACTTCCTGGTCAAAGGTTAACCATCCAACATTAAAGAAGTATATATCAATACCAGTGAAGGCCAAAATTCACCTGGAAGTGAAGGATCAAAGGATTAACTGATCTAGCATTGTACTGGAAGTCATAATAAGTACTGCCCTTCTTCACTTGCTTGCATGTCTAACCAAAAGAAAACCAAAGAAAAAGTAAATAAAGAAATAAATATAAGTTCTAACATAAGGGAAGTCCATGCCATCTCATACAACATATATCAATAATCAATCAATGAACTCAGATTATGCATTTCTGATAGTTCCTTTAATCGCAACTTAATTGAGGTATTAATTTGTTTCTTCAAATGGCCAAAACGTTCCAAAATGAAAAAATGTTTCATTGAGGTGTATTATCAAAAAGATGAGATCATATATTCAAGCTTTAAAGGAATTGACTGATTGAATCAGATATATATATTCTTTTCTGACATTCATCAAATCAGATAATTCAAAGGCAGGAAAAGATTGACCATTTCAAACCCAAAAGAAAAACAAAAATTCCAACAAAACAATCCAAAATAAAACCAAATTGTTTCAGTGGTTTTAAATGGACACTTCTTTTTTCTCTGATAACGTGAAACTACGAAGCTATTGAAACCAACTTCTTGGGGGCCTTTTTTTTTAATATGAGAAGTTCATATTATTTGGTTCGCAAACAATGTCTGCGACAACAAATATGTTGTATTGTCTATAGGGAGTTCGCAGACGCTGTTTGTGAACTAATAGTATGGTTCATGGACATTGACAACAAACTTTCTAATTGTCAAATTTTACGATTTCGTCCATTCTTCTTGTTTTTCATTTTTTTATTATTAAATAAATAAAAAGGTGGTAAATGGACATACCCTTTCTACAAGCTCACTGGAGTTGGGAAAATTTTCATAATTCTTGTATTGCTCTACACGGGTTTTTCTGTATTCCTGCTTTGAAACTTGCAATCTCCCCCAAGGAATTCCTTGAATATCTTTTCCTCTCCTTGCTTCTGAAGCTGATGTATCAGTGATCCTTACCAGCTGCGGAAGTTGTCAAATTAAAAAAATTTCCATAAGCATAGTGAGCAGTAATGCTATTAATATTTAACTTTTTTTTTTTGCAGATTTCAGAACTTATATTCTATTTGCAAATACCAAAGTCCATATGCTGCTTCATGTCCATTTAAGTGGGCTAGCTCTGATGGAAATCGAAAATTAGCATAGTACAAGAAGGGCAAAATTGTCTGTGCTTGATTGGACGTTTCATTTCCATTGCATTAATTGGTTATTGGAATTAGAAAGTTAGGTCAAATGGCATTAAGAGTTGATTGCATATACAAAAAAATCTGGAGTGACAGTAGAGTTAATATTAGGTGTTAGTTCCCAAACTAAGAAAATTCGATTTGCAAACAACATATAACCAATTATCATCAGCCACTTTTTCCATCAAAAGAAAGCTGATGTATATGCTAGTCTAGATCCTATCACCCCTCTCAATAGCAATGTCAGTTTCTGGAAGCAACTCAATAACCACTAGGAAAAATGAAAGTTTATTACCAAGACAAAGAGATTAAAGAGAGGGCCTATTAACTGCTTATGCGATCTCAATGGTACCGACCGAATAAAATAGGAAGCTTTTGGACGGGCGTTACAAATTATGATCACTGTATGGAATATTCATTAACTATACAAGATAGATGAAAAGATTTAATCTTTGAATCACCCAGTGCAAAAAGTAAGTACAAATTAAAGACGTTTGGATGGCTTCTACTGTTATCTCAGTATATGAAGCTTAATGAAATTAAAAAAAAATACGTACCTCAGCATATTCATCATCTGGTTCTTCTCCGTCTGCCGCGCCATTCGGATATTCAAGAATAACATAGTCTCCTTCTTCAATGTCTCCTTCTTCATCCATGTATCCCAATTCCTCCACCCCATTAATAGACATTGCTTCGTCTGATGGACAAAAATATATATATAAGAACTCTGAACTTAAATAAATAAAAAAAGGTACAACTACCAGTTTAGTCTGGATCAAGGCGGAATTTAACAAATTTCATGTTCCCAGGGATAAAGCTCAAATATAAAAGTTGCAGGGACGTGGGATGAAGTTCCTCCAAATCTAGGATTTCATTTATTAAATCGTAATTATTTGCTGATTAACAAATTGAAAATTTTCCCTATTAAGAGCTGATTCGAGTTATCGTAACATGACAGATTATAGCTTATAAAACCGACCTCGTTTTTTTTCAATTGGAGATAAACAAATAATTAATAAAACCTTGATGGAAGTAGAACAACTTGATTTCGGACTGTCGAGACGAGAAAATTTTACAATTCGAACAATCCGATTGCAAGAGAAACAATAAGAAGATCAGCGGATTACCCGCAATATGAATATACTCCAACAGAACGAGAGAAGAAGAAGAAGAAGAAGAAGAAGAATCATGAACAATTTAAAGACGAGACGCGATATCAATTCTCCAACAAAAACAAACAAATAAGAAAGAGTAAGTAGAGAGAGAGAGAGAGAGAGAGAGTGATACGTGCCACGAAATAGAAGCGCTCGAGTTCTAATAGCAGAGAGCAAGTCTGTATCGTCTCAATCCCTTCTCTTCGAGCTCCGATTCTCTCTCTCTCTCTCTCTCTCTCTCTCTCTCTCTCTCTCTCGCTCGCTCGCTCTCTCCGCGTAAGCTCGAAAGAGAGGAGCAAAGCAGGGGCTGGAGCAGATTCCAGCAAAAAGGAGGCGCAGCGCAGCGGCGATATATCAGTTACGTTACACCGACAAATGGGGTCCACGAGTTTGGTGGGGTCCACGGGGAAGGAAGGGATGAGAATTGAGACTTGACAGAGAGATGACGATATAATATGGTGCAAGAGATGCAGATTCTAGAAGTAGAAAGTTATCGGAAACGGGCGCCAGCCAATCGGATCCTATTTTGAAAAATAATGCGATCAAATTTGGATCCAAATTTGTCACCCGTATTGGCGTGCCGAATTGAGATTTTAGGGGAAGGAAGCGGCGTCCCTGCTCTGTTATGATAAAATAATTGCAACAGGTGCAATCCGTTTTTGTCAGGTTGTTGAGAATTTGATAGATTTTAAATAGTTTTAGAATGTTCGATTCGCATTTAGCGTATAAGTCAAGTATGTGTATTTTCTTAATTATGTGTATTTTATGTAGCAAGTAGAGAGATCATCACATAACGATGATTTTTTTATTAATTCAAAAAAGATTTAAAATTAAATATTTAATTTAATTATATATATGTATATATTATTGAACATAAAATAGATTGTTCTTGTATTAAACATATAAATAGATATTATTGGACATATAACTTATGTGTGCTTTTGACATTCATATGCTCTCTACAATACTTCAATGATTTATTCAAAAGTTTTTTATATTTTTAGTTAAATTTCTAAATATATCCACTTACACAAACAAAGGCGAAAGTTTCTCCAAAAAGTTATGCGAATTTAAAAAAAATTACTAAAAAAAGGAGAGAAATCATTTAAAATATTTTTCTGACAATATTAATAGTTTTGTCAAATCAATTTAAATAAATTTTAAAATTAAAACTTAAATTTATATGTATTTCATTGGACCCATATATATCTTACTAATCAATGTCATATTTTTTTTAATAGAGTTTGCTAATACATTAAATGTTATTGATTCTAAATTGATGAAAAACTCAAATTATTTAGGCGTGTTTGGTAGCTAGATAAAGTAGAGATAAGAATTTTTATTTTCATTATTTTTACCAAACAGATAATAATGTTGCACGGTTAAGATAAAATAGAGACTTTATTTCTTGATTGTTCTCTTCAATTTTTTCCTCGTAGTTATGTTTGATATGGCGATAACTAAGAAATAAAGTTATCATCATATTTCACATATAATAATTTTATCCTCTAATTATCTCTACTTTATAATCCTCCCAAACGTAACTGATGGTGATAAAATAAGGTTATCCTTTGCTTTTTCTCTTTTTCGATAGACTAAAATATCCATCCTTTGCCACCAAATCTTTCTTGTTAAAACTTTTCGCAATGACATTTTTGTCTTTTTTTTAATAATAATTATATCTTATTTGAGACTATCTCTAGAATTATCTCTGATATGTTGCCGAACATTATCTAAAATTTTGAGATAAAAAAGAAATAAAACTTATCTTGAAATAAAATTATCTTTGTGCTTATCTCGTTTCCAAACATGAGCTTAAAGAACAATAAATCGCACATTCAATTTCATAATTTTTTTTAATAAACATGTTAAATTTCAAATATAATTTTTACTATTTTAATCATCAAGAAGTATCATTGTCAAATAATCTATTTCCGACGAACAATAAACAATAATAATAAGGTAATTTTCAGAACTCATCCATACAATTGTATTTCTTATACAACACCGATTCTTTCTTTTATTAGGTGCAATTCATTCATTGTAGAATAATTGGATGGTCACATACTTTCTCTACAATATATTAATATATTTATTGCAAATTGGTGCAATTTTAGTTAAATTTGAAATTATATTTATTAAAAAATTATTATTTTCAATTGTTTTCTTCATTGGATATTCACTCAGTGATGTGATCTATAGCAAGTATGCAAAAAATTTTAGAGTTTCAAATTTTTGTGCTAATGCTTGAAAATTTTCATTTAATATGCTATGCTTAGCATGTAGGTTATGGACGACATCATATTGATAACATATTGTTATTCTTATATGTTCAAATTTCATATAATTGAAGTGTTATTAAAAATTTCATTAAAAATCATAAATAAATAGATCATTTTATCAAGCATAAGTTTGGAAAGTAAATTTTTCTAGCTTGTTAATAATCCTTTGTTATTTTAGCTTTTAACCTTTCTCTTTATAAAACTAATAATTTCGCTAACTTGAGAAACGCACGCTTCTTCACTGGCATTATATCAGCAACAATTAACAAATAACAACTACAATATTAATTCCTTTCATGAAAAAGGAAAAAGAAAAAAAATAATCCACTGAGATATTTTTATCAGGTACTGAACTGAACTGAACTGAACTGAAGAGAAAACATGGAGAGGAACTTGTTTATAATTAAGAGAATTAATATATAGATATCTTTATTATTATATTGATGCGGTTATTATTGATATTAATTTTATTATTCAGATTAAATGAGTTATTATTTATATTAATGATTTTATTATGTAATTTATTTATATAGTATTTTGCTATTCAACTTAAGTGAGTTATTATTTAGATTAATAATATTTGAGTTGAATAATAAAAATATTATATAAAATAAATTGCATAATAAAAGCGTTAACATGAATAATAAAATCAGCATTGACGACGGTATCAATAATGATATCCCTAATATTTTTCTATAATTAATTAAGAAAATATCGAAGAGATATTATCATTAATATCAATTTTATTATTCATGTAAAATTAGTTATTATTTATGTTATTATATAATTTTTATTATTCAACTCAAATATCACTAATATGAATAATAATTCACTTAAATTGAATAATAAAATCACTATATAAATAAATTATATAATAAAATTATCAATATAAATACAAATTTATTTAATCCGAATAATAAAATCGATATTTATATATAAGCTCTCTTATAATTAATAGCAAGTGTTATCACCATCATCTTGGACTCAACTTATTTTAATCATCTGTTTTTTATGCGAGCGATTCGAGTCATGTAGTCAATTTGTTTTTCATTAAGCGGAGAGATAGAAGCCAAAAATCAACCATTAGATCTTGATCGAACGGCTCAGATAAAATTTCATTTCTGTACAATTCAAATTTAATGGAGAGTAGTTGGTCGGATGGAGGTGTCGGCTGAGCGCAGATGAATTTTGCGGATAAATGACGCAAAGGTCCTTTTCTGAATTTTTTTTTAACATCTGGTCCCTACTATGTTTATTATTTATTTAAAGGTAATATAATTTGTCATACTTATCTATCTGGACTCAAGAGTAATCTGGAATAGTTTGGATATTGCATGGAATTGGAATATTTATATCAGACACAGCATTTTTTGTAACTGGATAACTCGTTCAATCAGCATGAGTCAATATATGATGTATCATCTGCTATAAGTTTATTAGTTTGAGCAAAAGTTGGATAAATTGTTAATATAACCACAATTTTTTTCTTATTTGTAATGTTCCGTTAAAACTTTAATAAACGCTATATACAATTTAGGATGTAGTCTGTGTACTTCTCCGTGAATATTTTTTTTTTGTCTATTCTGATTTTTTAAATCAATAATAATTAGTATGCCCGTTGCAACGGATATATATTAATATAAAAAGTTATAGAAAATTACACATGATAGACTATTTTAAATGAAAAGAAGGTAATTATTCAAAAAGAAGGGAAATTTTAAAAATCATTAAAAATAGTAGAATTTTTTTTTAAAATGATAAATTTTAGTATTGTATAAGATTTTAATATGAAAAATTTATTAAATTACTTGAATTGAAGTTTCAAACGGGAGATTTTAAAATTTGATTTGTAAATATTTTCGGATTGAAGTGCTTATGAAAATATATTAACAAAACTCTATTTTTCAAACTAAATTAATTAATTATAACCTATATTTTTATTTAAAATTAAATTAAAATATAATTAAAATATTTTTTAAACATATTTAAATACGATTTTAATGGATTTGGCGAATTTAACAAATGAGTCCGTGAATAAGTCAAATGACGAATTTAACAAATAAATCCATAATCTGTAAGTATAACATAATAATAATAATAATAATAATAATAATAATAATAATAATAATAATAATAATAATAATAATAATAATAATAATAGTAATAGTAATAATAATAATAATAGTAATAGTAATAATAATAATAATAATAATAGTAATAATAATAATAATAATAGTAATAGTAATAATAATAATAATAGTAGTAATAATAATAATAATAGTAGTAATAATAATAATAATAATAATAATAATAATAATAATAATAATAATAATAATAATAATAATAATAATAATAATAATAATAATAATAATAATAATAATAATAATAATAATAATAATAATAATAATAATAATAAGTGTGAGATACTTCCCAATTGACATTTAAAAAAACTAAATCCCGGGTTAAAAAAGAAAAACCAAACGAGCCCGTGAATGAGTGAATTGACGAATATGACCTCCTCCAATGTCTCCCAAATCCAATGGCGGGAGCGGGAGAACTTGAAGACTCTTTTACTTCCCTTCAACGCTCCCTCCCCAAATTAACCCCCAATTCGCTGCCACCTCCATCCATTGTCACCATCCGTGCGGCGTTGGACGGAGCAGTTTCAGGCGACTGCGGCGTCTTCTCCGACTCCGAGCGATGCTTCGTGGAAGGGAGAGCCTCGTTCGGCTCATCGGGAAGAGGCGCCGAGCTATTTCTCCCGTTGTCGCTGAGCTCCTCAACCAAAACCCTAGCTCAAGTAGCAAGAACGGTATCGGTAACGGTTTGATCGGAGCTGAAGAGATTAAGAGGGAGGCAGAGAATGGCGAGGTGGATCTTGTCACTTGTCCTGTGTGTGGAGCTTCAATAAGGGGAACCGATTACAGTGTGAACTCTCATTTAGGTGCCTCTTTGTTTGAGTTATAGAAGGTTTGACTATTATCGGGAATTTAAGCTATGGTCTGGTAAAATCAATCCATTAATTTAACAAGAGGATTACATAACGATTAGTGTGTTAGTTTGGCTTCTTGCTGATCTCCTTTCGGTCCCTTGTTTGGATTAATCATTTCATAATCGAGGGATTTTGATTGAGCTGTTAGTTAACCTGGGCCTTTTCTATATGGCAAAGAGATGCTCATTTAATATTTAGATAAGAAGGCAAGTGCATCAAATAAAGCAAAAATAACAGTGTTTGACAACGTTATAGCAAAGAAAGGGCTTATGATGGTAGAACTTACATTGGCATATCACATGAAATCCTCTAATTCTCTCGATTTAATCCATTATTTATAGATATATGCCTCAAGAGAGGAACTAAAAGGAAGTTGACCCAGCAAACTCTTCTTCACTTCATGTCTCCGCCAAACTGCAAAAGAGGAGATGATTGCAGCAATAATAACAGCTCATGCATGGAACCTCTGAATGCAGATTCACCAAGCAATACACATATCCTTTACATGAGCAGTCGTGCTTCAAGTTTAGAAGCAAATCATGAGGGTATGATCTCTGAAGATGAATGCAGTTCTCCTAGGGTTTCAGAAACATGCAATGAACCTTTTCTTCTCGAGACATCCTTTGAAGGAAACAACATGCTTGACACGTATATAGTGGGTCGAAAGTTCTGTGATAATGCTAAGTTAGAACAAGGCACACAAATAACTCTTTTGAGGGACACACAAAATGTCAAAGACAGTAATGCCATCAAGGTTTTTTTCTTGCTTACATACACCAGATGCACCTTAACTTCTCTGATTTCATAGTTAGCTACCTGAGAGATTTCTACTTTTCCAATATCTCGATCCAGAAATTTTGCACTCAAGACACCACCCTTTTTCTGAAATTAGAGTTAATTGGTGTAAGCTCTGGTTACAAATATTCAGCAAGCTGTTAAATATAGGACCTTTAAATGTGCATAATTGTTACAGCTAAATTTTCACAGTTAAACTAATGTGAGGGGTTGGCTAAACAGTTAAACTAATGTGAGGGCTTGGTCCAAATGTTTTCAAATTTGATGGATGGTTGTAGAATTAAAAATTTTGATAGTTTGAAAAGTAGTTTGTCATTTGATGAATAGATTGGGGTAGTTCTCATGCAATCACTCTCACTCTTCCCTCTCTCTCTCTCTCTCATCTCGAAGTTGCTTTTCTTTCAGGATCTCACATGTCGCTTTATGTCTTAAGTAGGTAGTTTCTACAAGATTGGAAATGCTTGGGTATTTGCCTCGAGAACTTTCTAAATGTTTGGCTCCTCTACTTGATTATAACTGCATAGACTGTGAGGTAAATGCAATACCCCTTTCATACCCATCAACCCTCACCCCTTGGACGCCCACCCGCCCAACCAAAGAGAGGACAAAAAAATTATAATAAAATATAGCTATGATTTCCATTTTTTTTTTTTTTGGCTGGGAGCAAGGATTCCATACTAGCTTTGGTATGCCTTTATGATGTATGGATGCTTTTAGGCTTTGGTTTTCTGACCAAAATACCCAAGTGAGACCTCTAAAGTTTGATACCTTTGGTGGTTGAAGACTCTGGTAAATACCTGTTGCAGGCGTTTGTTATTTGCTTAAAAAATATGATAGGGATGAACTATAGGAACATAAAATGGCGACACACTTATACCTGGTATTGTTCAGTTTGGTCATTTCTGTATAAATTGATTTGATGGTCTCATCTCTATTTTGCTTTTACACATTTGTTTCTTTTAGGGAAGCGTAGCCAGCCTTCCTGGAAAACCACATGATGCTGTTCCTATCAAGCTAATATTTCACAAAAAGGACTATATTGAACATGAGATCAATTCTGGTATTGAAAAGGATTTCAGCTCCTTATGGAAGCTTGTTCTCATGGCAGTCCAAAGTGGGAAACAACATCCACCTAATATACCGAAATATCAGAAGAACTTTATGTTGTTAATAGAAGATGTTATGAGAAATCATCGGGACCTTTTTACTGATGAAGAGATCTCCTTTATAGGTTTCTGTGTCCTTTTTTTTTGAAGTTTACCAATCTAGTCCATCCATCATGACTATTAAGTGAGTGTTTCAACCAACTTTCCCATTGTCTGGTACAATGGTTATTTAGGGTGCTTGAATGCGGTGGTGAAAGTTCTTCTATTTTGAAACCTAAAGGAAATTTTTGCACTTGAGTGAGATTTACCAAACCTGAATCTGGCTAACTGATCACTCTGGCTGCCCCTTATATGTATGTATACTTCGGAAATGCTAAATATTCCTCCTTTTATTTTTTATTTGAGCAGAGTCCTTTAAGTCATTATCTGATGCTGGTCAGAGACTTTTTATTCGTCTTTATACTCGAAAAGGTGAGGCAAATGCCTTTTTGAATCAAACCTGATATTTATAATTATTAGGTCGACTTTTGAAGAATTGATGTGTATTTCAGGTCCATGGTTTAGGATGAGCAAAATTTCCTACCCGGAAATAACAGATCCATTAATTGCTGCTGAAGAATTAAAAGGTACATAATTAAGACCCACAATATAATTCGAAGGAATGATGAAGTACACTTTTGAATATGCATATTTATTTGGCCAAACTGCAATTTTACGTAATTGTTGCAATATTTCATTTGTCCCCCAAATATATCTGTTCAGTTGATTGCTTTTTCCAGACATTTATATTTAAGCAGCTTCAATTGAACAAGTTGTGTGAGTTAATGTCACATTTTGGCCTTATCATTCTATTTTCTGTAATGAACTTATTGTATTATCTAATCAATAGAGGCTGGTTATTTGTACTTGCTTCGACCAAGTGACAACATGCATGTGCAAGGATGTGATATGAAAGATCTCCTTGGATTACTTATGGTTTTTGAATTGTGTGAAATATTGAAAAAGGAACTTCCTAAGGTTTGATTCTTTTTTATGCCCTTCTTTTGTCAGTTTAATTCTTTTGTAACATAAACCATCCAGAAGCAAAATGTAGAAAGATAATAAAAAGAATTAGAATAAAAAAATGTAG
The DNA here is from genome assembly GCA_037678475.1 of x Bolboschoenoplectus mariqueter. Classification (NCBI taxonomy): domain Eukaryota; kingdom Viridiplantae; phylum Streptophyta; class Magnoliopsida; order Poales; family Cyperaceae; genus x Bolboschoenoplectus; species x Bolboschoenoplectus mariqueter. The sequence goes on along the minus strand of CM075266.1, from coordinate 2,696,897 downwards.
GTTCATTATTAGTACTGTATTGCACATACATTTACAAAACATAACTGGTGTTAAGAGCTAAAGCTCTTGATTATTGTCACGATTTACAAATCTACAGGAACAGGGTACAGTTGAGATTTGAACCGTAGTCTCATTTTGCATCTTGTTTTTAATCTCAGGAAGGGATTAAATGCACTCGCCAAAAGGAGCTTGTAAAATCCATATTATCTGCATATGAAAATGGAAATTGGTAGTCATTAATTAAACTCAAATTTGCTACTATGAAAATATTACAAGGGCTTAATTAAGAAAAGTTTTTGCTTTTTTACAGCCAAAACCTACAGAAGAGAACAACTGGAATAACAGGAAATTGTGTTAAAATATCTCATTTTGCTGATGAAGTTCTATGGCGTGTCCAGGTAAGTTCAAATTAACCTTTTTTGAAAATTTTCCTCTTCATGCATCTAAGTTTTGTTTCTCTTATACGCATTTTACTTTCTATACTTAAGTTGTCAGTGCCCTACAGCTGATGCCTTTCCCATGAAAATCCTCTTAATGTTAGAAGTTAATGATAGTTTCTAACATTGTTTTGAGTATTTTTTTTACGGAATCTATGAGCAACTGCTAAATTTTATTTGGACATTGATTGACACAGGCGAGTCATGAAGGACTATGTATGTGCTCAAAAAGTTTCTGTAGTTCTTATTTTTTCTGTTAATGCAGAGACTATTTTTTCTGAACGGGGAGCAGGACCTTTCAGCTTTTCTGTTAGTTGATATTGGACTGGCAAAGTACCCGAATTATATTTGTCATGCCTCTCACCAAATTTTTTCTGACCGATGCCATCTCCTTGGATATGAAGAGGTCAACTCATTTCCACATCTTTAAAAAGCTTTATAATGCAATAATGAATAGTATTAAGACACTTCCTGTTTTAGTTGGAGTACATGGACCATGCCATCCTCAAGCCACTATTGCTTGACAGCTTTTGCATGATTTATTTTTTTTTGGGCATTTTGCCTTGTTGTTTTTGTATAGGCAATTCAAGTGGGTCAAGTGCTAGATGAATCTCTAGATAATGATAACATGAAAATGGTGGAAAGATGCATTGAAATATCAGAGAACTACATTTGTTCTGCTCCTATGGAAGAAACTTCTCTTATTTCTCCCTCTGTTTTCAGACCAAGATTCTTTTCATGTTTCACAGCTTGGTGGGTCTATACGAAAGTGCTCACTTTGGGTGTCTCTGTCTATGAAAGGGAAAGAAGGTATGGTGATAAGATCTATGATTTATTCCATTGTGACTGGTGTGATGGACCAGCTTGCTGTAATCTACTACCATATGTATTGGCAAACAATATACACTGGCTTGGATGTTGATTGGTCTCTACCTTTTTCCCTTTTGTTGGATCGTTCATTATAAGTGCATAATTTGCTTCACACCAAGTTTGAGCCAAATAATACCAAAGAATTCTTCTGAGTCACTGGTACTGTACCAACGTTAATAGCGGGTCAGGCTCCATGTTAACGAGTAATCCTCAAGAAAAGTGTTCTTATTACAAAAATCCAAATAAAGAAAAACTAGTTCTATAGGAAAGAGTATATCGCCTGTTTGCTAGTCAAGTCTGTTAAATATTATTCTACCTTTTCATTGAGCACTTAACTAAAATTGCAAATTTTCATTCTTTTCAAAAACTATACAGGTATAAAGATGCAATCAGGATCCTCAAAAGTCTTCTAGAAAGGGCAAGGGACAGCAGGAGGGGATATTGGACTTTGAGGCTTTCTATTAATTTGGAGCACATGGGTTATTTCAATGAGAGCCTTTTGGTAGCTGAAGAAGGCATTGGTGATCCCTGGGTTCGTGCTGGTTCAAAAATGGCACTTCAGAGACGGGTTTTAAGATTAGGCAAGCCACCTAGAAGGTGGAAGCTGCCTATCTATGCTGATTCAATTAAGCGAAATATACCAGAGGTACAGGAGCATGATTCTATAAATGGTACTAGTAGTGTACAGTAGGTGCAATGGATATGATTAGTAGGTAGCTGACACTAGCAAGGATGATGAGGGGGTTCCCTGAGGAGTGTTGTGATAAGTTTTTAACTAAATTCTAGGTAAAATGATTTTTTGGTTGCCTCATAATTATGACATGTCATCTGATTTTGACATTTTTGTATTTGACATGACATAATTCGAAGTTCTACAATTCTCACTGATCTCTTCAAATTAGCATTTGCATCAGTTATTTAAAAATGGGAACTTTAGTAGACAAAACCTAGCTCAGTGCTGTTGAAACTTCTGATGACAAAAACTTTGACAAAATAAAGTATCATACAAGAAAGTAATAGATCTTATGTATATATATATTAGTTTGATGCTTTGCTTTATAAAAGAGATGGTACAAATAAATCACATGATTTTAGGCCCCTTTTATCTGAATTTTTTGTTTCACTCAGTTTAATTTGTACTCAGCATTGTCATAGTTGCCTCAAATTTAATGGAGAGGGGAATAAACAAGGTGACTAGCTTGCTCTTTGTTTTATATTTTGCCTCTAGGTCAACATTGTCGGGAGGCCGGTTAATGGCAGAGTTGGGGAGAAAAACTTATTCTATGGTTATAATGGCGAGCTGTGTGGTGTGGAGGAACTAGCATTGCAATACTTTGCTGAAGAAGAAGGGGGTGGGTGGCATGGGGTCCACTCAGAAAGTGGCATTTGGATGACCATCTTTGGCCTCCTTATGTGGGATGTCATCTTTTCTGATGTGCCAAATGTGTTTTGTTCAAAATTTCAGGTTACTACCATTGCTGATTTCTTCTTTTTTCTTTTTCTGTACACCTCTCATTATCTTATGAATAAGTTTAGGCCTTTTTTATGTGTTCTTTTATTATTGACTGAACTTGATGTCTAGTTGAGTCTGCTTTGTTTAATATTTTACCAAAAAATGCTGTTGGTCCAACGGATATAAACAATTAAATCGAAGTCTGTATTTTTTATTACTGCTTGACTATGACCACACAAATTACAATGTAATAAAATACTATTTCAAGCTTTGGAGGGGCAGAAATCAATTCTCCTTTTTATTTTTATCAGCAAGCCAGCGCCAAAGTGCTAACTACTCTTTTCTCTTTTCATTGATCAGACAGGTCCGTTGGACCTTGACACAGATGACTTTTATGAATCAAGAAAGGATCTCATTGAATCACAACTAAATAAAATTCAAGATGGAATGGCAGAAGAGATTCTGATTACATGCTGGGAGCTGCACAATGGTGAACTCTGCCGTGGTGTGAATTGGGATCGCCACTCCCTCTCTGACCTGCGTGCTGTGGTCTCCTGTATGAGGCCACAAAGTCTGGCCTCTATCTGCCGCCATCTGGCGATGGATTATAGGTAGTGTTTTCATTGCATTCTATTTGGTTCAGGTAATTGTCTGACCCAATGATTGACATGCTGATGTTTTGATATTGTTCAGTTAGCTACCTGCTTGGGTTGGGTTACTTTTTATCAAGACTTTCAGGTTTCTTAAAGAACTTTTATTGTGTTGTCTTTAGGGTGTTGGTATAGCCTATGTTCCCAAGTCTTCTTCAGATAGGTAAGGGAAGTTGCTTTTTTTTTTACTTTCGGTGGCCGGGGAGGGGGGGGGGGGGTTGGATTTAACTTTTTAGACAAATATGTCCATACATTCTTTGGATTTAGATACAAGAAAGGATTTTGTGTCAATCTGTTGTATGTAACTTCTGTTATATCTACACCCCATTTTGCGGCATTTGGAAGGTTAGAGGAGCATGAATCCCTTCATCCCTTGTACAATATTTTTGGTAATCCCAGATTTGACCCCTTAATATTTGCAGGAGTTGGTCTAGTGGTATGCCGGACCTCCTATTGTGGCGGTTTCATGCCAATAGCACTTGCGGGGAAGTGAAACTTGTGGAAGTCAAAGGGCCAAGAGATCGTCTTTCTGAGCAGCAACGTGCCTGGATTTTAGTGTTAATGGAATGCAGTTTTGATGCTGAGGTGTGCAAAGTGAGCCCAGCTCCAAAAGCACTGGACTAAATTCTAATTCTAATTTGTTCTTTTTTTTCTTTTTACTGATTCATGATTCTAACTGATCTTTCCAAAGCCATGGAAGACCCCAATTAGTCGGATTGCAATAGCAGGAGAAACTTTCCTAGAAATCTGTTGAAATACCACAACCTCAAATTGATTTGCACAATTGAGGATGATTTCTTTTTAATTAAATATCAATTGATGAAGAAGTTGAGAAATCTGTTAAGCTGTGAGCAGCTGCAGCTCAAGTTAGGTTACCGCATGATCAATGGTAAATTTGAGTTGAATAATGTTGCAAAACCGAGCATCATTCATACTACATTGAGTGAGTTTGACATCTTTGCATAACTACTGGCACAAGTATATTTTGCCCGAATTGCCATCACCCTGTATGAACAAAACCTGAAATCCCAAACCATAAACTTCCACAAACACAAAAGAGTAGCTAAAGTTTCTGGCTGACAGAGTTACCAGAGAAGTCCTTTTACTTCGCATTGATGCGCACATTGCTTATGGAAAAGTGTTATATGATCAGACTGTTAGACTCAGATTTTAACGATATTAAAAAGTTTTTGGATAATTTTGTAAGAAGAGACGTGACAGAAAGTTGAAATTGTTACCAGTCGCAAAGGAGATGACCATCCCGAGAGACCGAGTCATTGTTGAGTCTATTGTAGCCCAGTTGGAAACAGACATTAGGTCCAGTTGGGTGCTGCCACGTGACGATCATCAAAATATTTCTTCTTCGCTTTCGGATGAGGCCTGTTGGGGTTAAAGCCCATAATAAAATTGGGCCGTATGTCTAGGCATGTTATTATTGGACCAAAGCCTGAGGTTCTAATAACGGAGTCAAAACAGATAGACCCGTTAGAAATAAGGGTCACCGTGGCGAATCCAAACAGCAGAAAGCCAGAAAGTAATAATGCTTTTTAATATTTTGTTGCCAAACAGAACTGAAAAGCTTTGAAAAAGCTATGTTATGTTTTGGTGTTAAAACTGACAAAGGTTTGGATTGATAGTTCAGTGTACTTTTGCATCCGTCAGCACTACTCTGAATTAAACAGTATTCTATATGTTATTACATATTATCTTTACTAATCTTGTGCTATCATTTAATTTTCCGAATCCAAAAAGGAAAAGATTGGCAAAATAGAAGCGATTGCTTAGTCTCAAAATTGACAACAACATGAAAGCTGAAGTTGGCCCCAACCAACCACGCACACGAGTTGAAAACAACATGAAAACAAGTTCTCTCTTAATTAAATCGTTGAAGCTTGAGGTGTAGGTGAGCGCACATCATATTAGCCGCGAATAAAATATTCTTTTTGAAAGCTGATATACAAATATCATAATTGATGCCATCATTCATTGATATCAATTTTATTATTTAAATTAAATAAATTATTATTCATACTAACAACTTTATTATACAACTTAATTATATAATATTTTTTATTATTCAACTTAAATAAATTATTATTTAGAGTAGTGGTATTTTAGTTCAATAATAAAATATTGTACAAAATAAATTGTATTATAAAATCGTTAACATAAATGATAAAGTCGGTATCAATGATGGTATCAAACATAATATCTCCTAAACATTTTCCATTCTTTTTTTATTTTGTCGTTGTTGTAAGTTCCATTTTGAGGGGAAATTAAGTAAGGTTAGAGTTCTAAACTATCTTCAAACACTTTTAATTTGCCCATCGAATTGCTATCCATTGTCCAACTAAGGTCATATGTTAGGGAGTAAAGCTAACATATTCTTAAAAGTACAGAGTTTTTTAATGTTCTTAACTTAAAAATCTATCAAATTAATTTTAAATAAAAATTCAAGTTATTCAATAAATTCTTTATATTAACATTTTGTACGATACTAAAATTTTTTATTTTTAGAGTCTTTTAACTATTTATTTCATATTTTTTAAATGACTTATTTTTATATGTAAAAATTTATTATTATTATAATCATCTTAAAAAATCCGAAAAAAAATTAGAAAATTCTAAAAATAATTTTATTTTGCATCCTATAAGATTTTAATATAAAAAAATTATTGAGTAATTTTAATTTTTCGTTTGAAATTAATTTGATAATTTTTTGAGTTAGGAGTATTGAGGAGTTCCGTGTTCATTGGGGCGACCTTCTAAATTCAATTGAAACAAAAATCTTAAAAATATTTATATGATTTGTTCATTATTTGGATTTAGAATTGATAAAAATGATTGAATTTGGCAAAATAGAAGTTCATGGACAGTAGGCGCCGAAACTGAAAGCAAGCGATTCAATTGAATGCAGGATAAGATATGGGTTCTTCACCTGTTCTGATTAAACCAAGGACACAAAATAATTATTCATAAATAAAGTTTCTAAACTGTCTGTCATTTATTAAAAATTTAAAACCAAAAAAATCGAAAAAGAAAAGAAAAAGAGTTTTTTTTTTCTCGAGCCGAACCGCTTTCGTGACTGCGAACCGTTTCTACATTGAACCGGAAGGGAATCCTCTCTCCTCTTACATTTTCAACCGTCCAGATTCTGGGCCCCACAAATCAGGCGGTCCAAACGAATTCAACTCTTGATGGTAGAACCCGTAATTAATCCCAATTACAAGCCCGATGTAATACCCTTGACGTCTAAAGATATTTCTCCACGAGGGTTTAAGCAGAGCAGATAGGGAAGGAAGGATAGTGTGTAGGGTTTTGGGCGCGAGCTGTGGCCACTGTGACTGCGATCAGTGCGATTCTCCATTTCCCTCGAGAATTTGAGAAGATAATTCATGCGAAGAAGAGATTTTCTTCTGAATTGCATGTGTTAGAGTTCTCAAATCTCTTGATTCTCTTCTACGCTCCGTCGCGCGGGTCGTAGTGAGAGATGGCGAGTGGATTCAAGAAAAAGTCGCCTATGCAACTTCAGACACTGGAGAGATCCTATACTGGTATGTATTTCGTGCTAATCTATGTCGTCGTTTGATAATTTTTGCGAAATTTTGTAAGTTTTTCTGAGAGAGTGGTTAAGTTTATTGTTTGTAATTAGGAACGGAATGATAGCAGTTCTATTTACTTTTGTGTTAGAATTTGTCGGCTGGCCATTTATTGAGTTCAAAATCTTGATTTGTTGTCCAATTGAATGGTCAATTCATGGTATAATCTGCTCCTTTGACAGAGGAGAAGTATCCAAATCAGCAGAAGATGGCAAAATGCGCAGAGTCCATTGGTTTAACATACAATCAGGTTAAAACATGGTTTAAAGAGAGGAGAAGAAAGGAGAAAAGAGAGATTGAAGGGGTGAAAAACCAGAGCAACAGTAGTATCAGTGGCCTTATTTCAACAAAGGTTAATGTTAACCAGAGCAGGAAGACTAGTTTAAGCTTGGCTCAGAAAAAGAGAAGGTTTGTCCAAATGCAAGTGCTATTCCCCAAGGACTATGTATTAAGAAGGGTGTTTCGCAAGGACGGCCCACCTCTTGGCGCTGAATTTGATTCCCCTTCTCAGAGATCGACAGGTCATAAAAAAGGTCAACATTTTATTTATGTAATTAATAATTTTCATCATCCCAAATGTGGCAAAGGTTTTAGAAAATACAAACAGGATGCAATGCATTCTAAGAACCCTTAGGACATGTCTTTAAACCAATTATTAAGATTGTATGGGGCCAGTTAAGCTGAGAGGTTCTTTTTGTTTAGTAAATGTCATAAAAGCCATGTATAAGGGACCATTAAGCCTGGAATTAATGAACTAAAAGTGAAAAATCATCCGAATCAATTATCCATAGCCCTTGATCTTGCCATGAATTACTAATATTTGATGTATAAGAAAAATCTTATAAGTTTGATCACAATTTTAAAATTTATACATTTCAAATGGAGTTTCTTAATTGGAGCATTGCTTGTTTTGGCAGATATTCAGAAAGTTCGAGCTTGTACTGAGGGTCAAACAACAGCGAAAAAGAGGAAGGTTAGTTGTTCCTTAGTAGTAGTTTTCTTGTTTGCCTATGATCATCAGCTTTACTTGGATTAAATATGCCTAGCTCGATTAACATTGGCAACCTGGATTTAGGTACCAGCCAAGTGGCACTTGTTCTGGTCTACCATAAATTGGCCTGATCAGTTGCATTTTAAACCTTTCTCCCTTGGTACCTTTGGGCATGACTCAATTATCATTGAGATGTCAAGCAATCACAACAGTCATTTCACACAGAAGAAAAGTAGCAAAACGGAATTGTCGAGTAGTAGTTTTCTTGTTTGCCTATGTTAATCGGTAGTACTTGGATTGAATATATGCCTAACTTGCTTAATATTGGTAACCTGAATTTTTGTACCAGTTAATCACATTGATTCTGGCAGTTCTGTACCTTTTATGAGCCCGAGTGGTCAGATATGAAATGCTATTATCTTGGCACTCTTGGCCATGACTGGATGGTTGAGTTCTCAAACAGTCACAGGAGCAGTGATTACAGTGCTGAAGAAAAGTAGCAAAAATGATGACGCCGCAATTAATTAACTGTACCAGTTGTACTGAATTATCTTTTGTATTGCGTTATCGTAGTTTTGCTTAAATCTTTTCTCAGGTTCTGGAGGCACCTATTGGAAGTTTAGAAAATACCACCAATCTGCCAAAGAAGCATGGCATGGGTAAAGGCCTAATGACAATTTGGCATGCAACAAATTCACATAATGGAGAATTTCCTCATGAATTGAAAGCTTTGTTGGGACGAAATGCTTCTTTCAATTCTTCAACAAAATCAACTTCCACTGTAGCCTCAAGCCAAAAATCATGCACAGTAACCAGAAACAAGAAGAAGCTTCTCTCGGTACATGCTAATTCTTTCTTTCTGACTGATTATTTTGTTTTCTTTATTTTCATCTACAATTATATTTCTTGCATGTTCTTTCTTCTTTCTACAATACAAGAATTGTTTTCAGGGTCTCAGCTGTAGTTCAACCACCTTTGTTTCTGTTTATTTTTAATTTTGGTCCTTTTGGACAAGTACTCTCTCTCTCTCTCTCTCTCTCTCTCTCACTGTCTGTCTTAATAATTTCCTTCCAAATTTGCAGAAGCAAATAGTAGCACGCAAGAAGATGGAGATAAAGAAGCCTCTGCGTAGAAAAAAGGCAAGCAATTTTTGTTGGATTCAAGTATTTGACTTCCTGCTTGTGATGAACTTTTATAGATTGAAAATGTGTAGCATATGGAAATGGCTTCAATGATCAATCTCAAATAAGTATTGCCCCAGTATTCAGTACCATTGCTTTGATCAGCATATTAAAAATAATGCTGCTGTTACTCTCTAGTAATTAGGTAGTAGTATTTATTTTTTGTTAAATTAATTATATTTTTGTTCATTCCTCGTGCATGCAAATGCCATAGGCCCCTTTTAAGAGAGCTATAGTTTGGAAGAGCCACAGCCCAACTGAATGTGAGCTTTCAGCTGATGGGCCTGAGTCGTTGGAGGGACAAGATGGAGAGTCAACACTAGTTGATGATGAAGAACTAGAACTGAGGGAGCTTCAATCAGGTCCCAACCCATTAATTTGCTCTGCTCACCTTTCTTCTAGTGGACGACACAGCTGCGCTCTTTGCAAAGGTCTTTTACCTTTTTCTCCTTTGTCACACACAAAGTACAATCACTCTATCATTGTTGTTGTGAAGGATCACTAGTTAGGTGCATAAGGCAATGCACATGCTACAACCAATTACCAAACTTGATTACACAGTATGGTGCTTTAATTAGGTTAATTCAGTGTCTTTTGCTGTTCAAGACTTATCTATAAGCCCCAATTAAGCCTTAATTGATCCTTGAGAAGTGCCAAATGAGTCTAGAAAATTTCAAAAGTCCTGCTGTGCAAGTGGCATCTAAGTAAACCTAAATAAATTGCAACTGCCCCTGAAGGGTTCATACACTGAAGAAGCTTAAAGAGATCTAACTTTATGTCAATCACTAGGCAAACTGTGTTGTTTCTATATATGACTGGTGACTTATACTGTTTATAGTGTGTCTTGCCTTTGTTATGGCTGGTAAAGATCACCTTTTTATAATTTTTTTTTCAATAGATTTGTTGGCCAGGTTTCCTCCAAAAAATGTAAAGATGAGACAACCCTTCTCTGCCAGGCCTTGGGACTCCTCACCTGAACTTGTCAAAAAACTATTCAAGGTTTTCTTTGTTTTTTTTTTCAAAGATTGTTAGTATCAAGAGCTACCCTAAATATTCAAGAACTAATCTGTATTGTCATTATCAGGTTTTGCGGTTTCTGTACACTAATTCCTCTAGAGTTGATGTACATTCCTTCACTATTGATGAGTTTGCTCAGTCATTTCACGATAAGGTCTGGTTCTTTTTTGGGAAAAAAAAATATTTCTGAAAGACTGAAAGCTTTTGCTGTTTGCTAATGTGATTCAATTTGCAATTGGCATATATTTTTGTGCAAATTTTTAGGACTCCATGTTATTGGGAAAGGTGCATATGGCTCTCCTGAAGCTGCTGCTGTCAGATGCTGAGAAAGGGAAAATAGACAACTTTGTGCCTCTTTCTTCTAAGGACAGTAGATTTATCAGCTTCTTAAATTTTGTAAGTTTGTGTTCCTATGCATCCTTTGGTTAAATTACTTTCTGTTTTTACTCGTTCATTATAACAGTGTTTCTATAAACCCAATTTTCATGGTTTTAGTCTAAGTGTTATCATAACAGTTTTTTGTGCCCGCAATACACGAGTTCAGTACCTTATGTATGGGAATATTATTTGGACCTCAACATGTTTGATTATTTGGCTCTTTTTGTGCTCAGTTTATCATTGCCTTTTCTTCTGCTAATTATTAGGGGTCACTGAGATCTTAAAAGGGATTAACATTCTTGCCAAATTATGTTAAAATAGTAGTCAAAGGTACCATTCATTTCTGGTCAGTCCACTTGCCAGACATATACAAGTCACTATATATTGTTGCAAGCCTGTTTGCTAGTACTTTCTAATTTGTATAAACCACCTAACTGCTAAACTATACGTAGTTATTATTTTTTCAAAAAATAATAAATATAAGAACCCTAATATTATCTTTTTATTTTTCTTTTTTCTTTTTCATATCATACAGTTCAGAGAGCAAGAGCTTGATGCGAGCATTCTGATGAAATCTCTGAATCCCTTGACATGGATTGAGATACTGAGGCAAGTTCTAGTTGCAGCAGGGTTTGGTTCGAAGAACAGTTTGCTGCGCAGAGGTTCTTTTGCCAAGGCATGTATAAGTATTGCAAACTTGATCTGAAATCATTGAATTTGTGACATCTTGATAGGGTTTAGGTGTATTCAACTTGTTTTAAGAACCTCTGATTGTTCATTCAGTTAGGAATAAACCTACCACCTCTCACCAGTGTGTACTGTGCCAGGAGTGCATTCTGGTATAGAATCTGGCAGACTTGGTAATTCTATAGTTTGGTTGTAACAATGCATTTTCTTGGGAGCCCCTTTGTTAAGTTGGTACTAGAAGTTCAGCATCTCTCTCTCTCTCTCTCGATGCTGGCGGAGGTGCCCAGTAATAACATGTCCAAAATCTGATACCTAGTGATAACTCCCTCTCTTTCTTTTCTTTCTTATTTTTTTTGGAAATGCCCCCCCCCCCCCCCCCCCCCCCCCTGCCCCCTTCTATTCTAATATTCTGAGTTGCATCTTCTTCCCCTACATGAAACCTCAAATAAACAAAAACAAGTCGAAAAGGAAGATAAACTGGAGATGTCACTAACAAATATTGACTAATATTTTATCCTGAGATGGAGATCCTTGATTTCAGCTAGCTGTAAATTAAACTTTGTTTTAAATCTGTAACGTGTTCAATGCAGGAGAAGGATCAGATGGTTAAGTATGGTTTACGACACCGCACATTGAAAGGCGAGCTGTTCACAGCATTGTCAAAGATAGGAAGTTGTGGTTTAAAGGTTTCTGACTTGGCGAAATCTCCTCAGGTGCAACTCCTCATTTCTCCTCTATTTTAAGGCAGAAGTTATATCCTTGAAAAACTTCTACTGTTTCTGTTAAACCTATTCACTATGATTTCTACAAAGCCTCAGTCCTGTAGCTTTTTCAAGTTGTGCACTTGAGGCTGTGCTCTTGAATTGCTAACTTGACTTAGTTACTTGACACAAGCAAGCTTTAAGTTTTCAACCTTTGTTCATTTTAATAAAATATTTCTCCTGATCATGCTCTTTTTAGATTATCGAACTGGACCTACCCAACTCAATAGAAGAAACCGAGCAACTTATCCACTCAACCCTTTCGAGTGACATCACTCTTTTTGAAAAGATTGCGCCCAATGCATATCGTCTCCGTGTTGATCCAAGGATCAAAGGAACCAACCCCAACTCTGACTCAGAAGACTCTGGAAGTGTCGAAGATGAGGAATCAAGAGACAGCCGCAGCACGGGTAGCAGTAGCGGTGATGAATCAGATTGCTCTGAGGAGATAAGCTCATCCAAACAGGAAGGAAGAATTGCAAAGTACAGAGAAATTGACGAGAGCTATCATGGTGAGGCATGGGTGCTTGGGTTGATGGAGGGGGAGTACTCTGATCTAAGGATTGATGAAAAGTTGGATGGCTTAGTTGCATTGGTGGATTTAATTGGTGGGGCCAGTTCTTGCCTACGAATTGAGGTATCCACTTTAGTTTTAGGTTAGCAAGGACCTATTTAACTAGGGACTCAGGTTAGGTGTGGTCAGAGATACTATTTGAAAATTTCATCAGGGTTGGCATCATCTGTCAACCTGCTAGGTCAATTTCAAGTAGACCGGGTCAAATTGACCTGTCATGTCCTGGCTGATGCTGCTAAATGTTGATGCATCTCTACATCGATTGCTTAAAGCTGATTAGAATTGATAAAATTGGGTTCAATCCAATAAACTCAACTGCAAGCTCAACAGATGATATGGAATGTAAGTTGGTTCAGCCGAAGTTATTTGTGTCCTACCGGTCTAGAGGGTTGGTTGAATGCATCTCATGAAGTCCATACTAGGTGAATTTATATTAGGTAACGGAATTTCTCAAATTGTCAGTTTCTAATAGTTTCAAAACATTCTAGGAACCAAGGATGGCTATATCTGCAACTGCCCCAACTTTGCACCGCTTTCATGCCTCTGGTGGAAAAATCAAGAAATCAACCTATTCAATGGCTAGTAATTATGATCAGGTACAACGTTCTCCTAGTAATACTAATCACGCTCCCCTTGCTGGCACAAGTTCATGTGAAGTTTCACGCAAAATGCAAACAGTACATCTGGGGTCTGACCGGCGGTACAACAACTACTGGCTCTTCCTTGGGCCATGTGCTAGGGATGATCCCGGGCACCGAATGGTGTTCTTCGAATCTTCTGAGGATGGTCACTGGGAGGTCATTGATACGCCTCAGGTTTGTCTACTGCCTTCAACTCGTAAGGAATTGTTTCTTGTTGCCATAATGGATGAGCACGCCAGTGGAATAAACCAGATTTTGGTGCTATACTATTATGTACTAGTATAGCAGACTTAATAAATTCTGACCTCTCAGATATCTGTACTCAGGTAAGGTACATTAATAGTTAGCTGATACTTTGTGAATACCCAGAAACTATGACCCGAAGAAAAAATAAAAAGAATAGATATAAAGCCTAAGTCTTAAATAAATTTTGTCGTATGTAGGATCTCCTTGAGTTGCTATCAGTTTTAGATACAAGAGGCTCAAGAGAATCCAGCCTCTTTGCCTCTCTAAATAAACGCCAAAGCTTTCTCTGTGAAGCAATGGAGGCCTACCATGACAAATCTATAGGAGACAACATGACAACCAGCTCCTCCAATTCAGTGATTAGTAACGGAGATGGCTTCTCTCCTATATCTGACATAGACAATAACAATTCCAGCAGAAACAACCCCACGATCGCTGTGGTGCCCACTGGGGCTCTAGTTATTGAGTCAGGAAGAACTGGAGAGGAGAAGAAGCAAAAGTGGGAGAGGTTGCAAGAGTTTGACAAGTGGGTCTGGGACTCTTTCTATTCAAACCTAAGTGCAGTGAAGTTCAGCAAGAGGTTATTAGCTGACACATGGGCCAGATGCCAGGGGTGCCATGACTTGTACTGGAGAGAGGAAAAACACTGTAGGATTTGTCATGTAACTTTTGAGCTGGATTTTGAGCAGGAGGAGAGATATGCAATGCATCTGTCAACTTGCAAGGAAATAGAAGGAATGTGTGAGCTGCCTAATTATAGGGTTCATGCTTCCCAGTTGCAAGCTCTTAAAGCTGCTATTCATGCAATAGAGGTATCATTATTCTTTCCTTCTTTTTCCAATATTAATTGTTTTGATAATGTGTACAAGGATGTAGAATATTGAAGGGAATTGTGAAAAGATAATTAGCCTTGTAATCCTTGATTAATCTACAATTCACATATTTCCTGTGTAACAATTCAGATTCAGATGCTGACCCAGTTATAGTTATGCCAATTCTTTTGTAGATTAGCTTATTTGGATGAAATTTAAAATATGTTAATTTTACGCTAACTTGGATGAAATGTGTCACAGCTTCATGAAATATTTGTATCTAAGGTTACTATCACGTGTATTGACGTATATAACTTTTCCATGAGAAAGTAAGTAAACTTTAAAGTTCCCAACAGAGAAAAGCTGATTTTGAAATTTGAAGGTGTGCATGAAATTTCTTAACTTGAAAGGGATAAGCGCATAGTCTTTGAAGAAGTTTTTTAATTTCATCTTCTATTTTCCTAAGATCCTTGTTTTGTTTGTCCTGTTTGCAGGCTGCAATGCCTGATGTCTCATTGGTTAGTTCATGGATGAAATCTGCTCACAAGCTTTGGGTCAATCGGCTTCAACGAACTTCTTCTTTGCCTGAGCTCCTTCAGGTCCGTACCAAATTTTTTTTTTCTGTTCTGAACTGATACATGCTCATTAAGCCTACTGTTTGTCAAATAGAACTTTGGTTAATGAGCCCAGTGAGGCAGCTCAATTCCATCATGTATCTATCAGACCTGGTACTGCTTTCTCTTAATGCAATGAGCATTTTGGCTTTCTTGGTGCGAGCGTTAGATGGTTGCAACAGACCCTTGCTAAAATCTGTGAAAAAGGATGTGATAAAGAAAAGCTTGCCAACTGCTTTCAAAATTGCATCACATGGTGGAATGTTTTTAATTTTTTGTTAAGGTACATTGTGGAATGTTATGGGTTATTAGTTATGAAAACATGGTTAGATTTCTTTTACAAAATAATTTTAGTTTTAAGTTAAAGAAATATAACATCAAGTAGAATTCTGCTGTTTTGCTACTAGTACTTTAGTTTTTGCTGTCTGACACTTGTTTACTTACTGCTTCTAAATTAAACAGGTTCTAATTGATTTTGTTGCGGCGATTAATGAAGATTGGTTGTATGAATGTGCAAAAGCTGATGGGTCTGGATCTGTTATGGATGATTTAATTGTATCTTTCCAAACTATGCCCCAAACAAGCTCAGCCCTGGCGCTTTGGGTGGTCAGATTGGATTCTTTAATGAGCTCACATCTGGAAAAATCTAGTTCTGAGCGACCCGCTACTTGTGTGAACTCACCCAAAAGTAAGGCATAGCTTTTTTTCATGTATTTCCCATTACTTAATGACTGGTACTAGTACATTGCATGCATCTTTTCACAAAAGTATTTACCCCTCTGTTGAGATTTAACACGTCACCAGTCTATAGGCTGCAAGTCTATTCTGGAAAGACCATAAGAACCCAACACTTGTTAAATTCACTATCACAATAAGAAGGCATGCATTAAAAGAACAACTCAAAGCATCCTTTTACACTCACTATCTTATCAGATAGTTGATTCTAGTTGTAATATCATACTTGCTTGAATATTCAGCTTCCTTCTTTTCTGAAACTTATTCGAACGATCATAAGTACGTTTATGACTAATGCAAATAGGTATTTTTCAGGAAAACAGCTGACACACAAGACATAGGAAGTGTTGGTTCTCTTCTCAGAATAAAGATGATCTTTTTATCCTTTTAAGATTTTACCTAGTTTGCAAGCCTTGCGGAGCATGAGAATAGCAAGCTGCTATGCATGCAAGGAACACTTTGCACAGCTGCGGCGTCAATTTTGTTATGTTTTGTAACTTAAAGCGTTTGTGTTGTACTTGTAGACAACACAATATACATAGCATAGCTAATAGTTGTTAATAATCATTACTTCATTTTCTATTAATGCATTCTGTTACTGTTTCTCCTCTTTTGTTCAGGTTTTTGCTCATACAGTTGGGTTGTTGAAAAGTTGAAAATAGGGTGGGTTAGAAGGCAGCAGGTTAGTCTTATATTATCTCGTTAGAAGTGTGATCTTTTACTTTGTAAACTAGTGCAAATAAAATTTTTGGTATCTGGTGATCTGGTGCGCATTTTGTACCAAATCGGATTCGTCTATCAATTTTAAAAATTCTAACGAATATATATAATGGATGCTCTGAAAGTATTGTCAACTTAAATAATGATTGTTTGTAATATACTGTTCATTTTGTTAATAAGATCTCTGCACCGATTATCTTTACTTAGACATCTGAAGCTTAATATGATACTTAAAAAACTATTTATTGGAAGGAAAATATTAAGCGTCCATCCATATATCAATCCATCCATCCATCCTAGAATTTTTTAATTAGCTTTTGTCCGACAGTCGTGTGGGGCAATTAAAAAGGAGAAAAAGACATCATTATGTTGTCAATCCAGAGAAGAGCTAAACATCTAAGAACTGAAGAAATTTTAAATTTTATTTTTAGATAAATTTGTTCCATTAAATATCTAAAGTCTGATTATTTTAAATGCTTGATCTCCTTTTATTTCTATTTCATTATATTGATGAATTTCTAGTTGAGAAGCTTTCTAACAGTAATAAGCAATGATTTCTTATTAAATGTTAACGCAATGTATTTATTTGTTTAATATTATTATGTTAACGTATATAATTTTCTTAGCTGTAACTATTAACACATTTATTTATTTATTAGTCCTCTATAATGTTTTTTATATTGATCGTAAATTTTTCTTAAGTAATAGATATTGTCTGTAGCTAATTTTTAGAAGGACAAGAATAACAAATAATGCAAATATCAATTACATATTTACTATCAGTTGTATATATTATCAGAATATTTTTATATTGGTCATAATTTTTTCTCAAATAACAGATATTGTTTGTAGCTAACATGAATTTACTGCATCGTATGGAAATTAATACGTAGGTCCACAATAGTTATCAGTCCAGCAATGATCCATTAATTTAGATTTACTTATATTGGTCATAAATTTTTCTCAAGATATCGGACTTACCTAATGTCTAGAAGGATAGAAAAAACAAGTAATATAAATATCATTTACATATTTAGTATTAGTTGTATATATTAACATAATCTTTTTATATTGGTTGTAAGCTTTTTTCAAGTAACATATATTGTTCACAACTAATGTTTAGAAGATCAAAAATAACAAATAATACAAGCATCATCATATCATATATCCAAATAATAAGGTTTGACACTAAGATTACAGCAGTCAACACATACAGATATACAACTAATATCTAATTTTCATTCATCGATATCCACTATAACAACATTACCTATTCAATTCGCTAAATAATATACGCATTGACTGTCAGAAAATAATTCCTAGTGCTACAAAGAGCGGAGATCGATCTAGGCTTAGGTTAGCTTTAGTGAAGTAAGTAGCTTGCGAGTGAAAATAGAATAAACTAAATAGTATTTGAGCGAATTCATTGGAGGAACAACTGGGATGAGTTGAGAGAGAAAAAAGATTGTTTTGGTCTGAAAATAACGATAAATCAATTATTTTTCATCAAAATTTTAAAACAATAAAGAAATTAAATCACGATCGCCAAACGAACTATATCTCTCAAGTGATCTTAGCGAAGCACTTCAAGACAACATTTTCGTTTTAAAATAAAAAAAAAAGTTTGGCTCATCGATCTCTATTGCTAGACACACTGTAGTCAAAGAAGATAACAACAGAAAAACAAAGAAAAAAAGAGAAGAGTTTAGAAAAAAAGAGAAATAAGAGTTTAGGTCATATATAGAATGTGACTGTTATCTTTCTCCTCAGCCGAGTTTTCATATAATAATAATAAGAAAAATTATAAAAAAAATAAAGAATGGAATGGTGGATGATAAAAAAAGATGGACTCTACCCACAACTCTTATTGGCCATTTGATAAAAATCACAAGGATATGATTTTATTCAAAAGAAAAACAATTCAGCAATGCAAGGTGGTGGTGTGATCACTGGATGGCTGCAACACGGCAGACCACACGAAAACGAATGTCTCCAGTGGCGATCATCTGTGAATCGTTTGAATTTAACTAACGCGATGTTTATTGATTAACAGATTTTAATGGGTTTCGTGCATGCTACACAGATGGCAAGAGAGGGAATGCAACATAGAATCAGAAGGAAGTTCCTGTCTTCCTTCCTTCTGATTCGTCAATCGTCATGTATTTTGTACTGTCAATCTCTACAAAGTGGCTTACTGGGCTGACTCGAATGAAGAAATGACATAACAAGTGCTTGAAACATTTCTGAATTTAATAGAAAATCCAAATTAGGTGAAAGTTTGGTGAACGTAGATTTCGTTCACTCGATTAACACTTCAGAAAATTTAAATTAATTATGTCTAAACTAATTTGTAACAGAATCATGTTACATGACGGGAACAATGCAAGGAATTAGTTTGATCTTTACACAACGATACATATATATTTTATTTGGCTAGAGATTACTTGACAATGTTTATTTAGATAATTTTGAAAAAAATTCGAAAAAAATCTTAAAAATAGAATAATCATTATAAATATATTCTTAAATCTATAGATTGATTGTGTTTCAAATTTCATATAATTTGAATTTTATTTGATAGTCTATCAAAACTCATTAAAATTTATTCAATTTGTAACGATCAATATTCAACAGTCTTGGATGAAATATCAAATATAATTTAAATTACAAGAAATTTGAAATATAATCAATCGATAAGTTCAAGAATATATCTATAAATTTTTTTTATATTTTATCTTTTTTTAAAATTTTTTGAAATCCCATTGTCAAGATGTCAAAATAGCTATTGTAATTTTTTTTTTAAATGCATTCCTGTTGAAGCTTTAAAAACATTGCCACCATTAACTAAACAAAAGGCACCAACAAATATTCAAGTAATATAAACAACAATTTATTCCATCTATAGTCTACAAGCAGATTATTAATTAAAATCAAAACATCAGCCCTTGAAGAATTCTCAAAGCACGTTTATTTTAGAATTAATTATTTTATATCATAAACCTACAAATGCACAAAAATTCTGAATTATCCTATTTCAGAACATGAGACATGTCTTACAAAGGCACTCTAACCCAAGTATAATTTCTGTGATTTTTTCTTTACATCTTTATAATTCACCAAATATTGCTTCTTTTTTTCCCATTCCCTTTCCCATTAGAAAACTTTGACATTGAGATGGAGCTTTTCCATTTCAAATTCAAAAACTACTAAAGGCTTCCTGAAGGGCTCTTTTAATGCTCAATTCCTCTGTCCAACCGCCGGCTCTGGCACACAGCCTCTTTTTCTCTTCATCGTCTTGTGCGAAACGGGGGTCATGTCGGCCTCCTACAGGTACTGGTTGTGGTTGCGGTTGCGGCTGCATGCCGATCGGGCGGGGTTGCACGGGCCAACCAGCCGGTACATAATGACCTTGTTGTAAAACCATTTCTTCACAATAATGGCCTTGGTGTACGTCCTTTCTTTTTTTTTTTTTTTCTAAATTTCAATCACAATTTAAATAGAGCAAGGGAGGCAAATGTGTTGCTTGGATACTAGTGGATTTCATATCCTAAATTTAGGTAGTCTGATTTTTTCTGAAACTTTCCAAAATTCAAGATGCGTTACTAATTTTAATTTACGTTGCTTGCTTAGGTCTCCAATTATAGTTTAAATTTCAGAATCTCCGCTATTTTGTGACATAAAGTTGGTATCGACCGCCACGTCAGCATCAGAGGTAACTTCAAGAAAAAAATACTTGAAATTATATTTTTTTTTCATTATTATGTGCTTACTAACTATAAATTATAAAAATATAGCACAATATATTTGCACCAATTCTAATTTATGGACATATTAAAATTCTATTATCATCCAGGATTCCTCTTTACTTAATTTTGGTAAGTAATTCAATTTGCCATATCGATTGTTTAATGACGCAATCCAAAGCAGATGTAGCTGAAAATATCTTTAGGAAAAATTATGAAAGGAATGAATTACGAAACCTTGTCATCAAGGACTTGCTTCCCCTGAAATCTTTCCCCATTTCCTTCCAAAATCATGTTACATGCTCTTTTCCACAAACACTGGAATGTACTAAGTTGCCTATCATTAATTAAACAAAAGCTGTCATCGTATAATCATATATCATCAACAGGATTGATACTTTGATAGTGTAGAGAGTACAGATAAATTATTGGAACAGACATTGGCCGTTTGAAAGGAGTTATTATGATACCGTCGTCGATACGGACTTTATTATACACGTTAAATGAATTATTATACATGTTAACAACTTTATTTTATACAGTATTTCTATTATTCAATTTAAATATCATTAATATGTATAATAACTTATTTGATTTGAATAATGTCAATACTGTATAAAATGAGTTTGCATAATAAAATCATTAATATGCATAATAACTCATTTAACGTGTATAATAAAGTTCGTATCGATAACGGTATTAACAACCGTATATATGTATCAGCTCTCTTTGAATAATTCTCATTCATGGAATGAACTCTTTCATCATAATCCTACATAGACACAAAATGTCCAAAGTGCCCCCGACAAAAATCTAATATTTGCATACTACACAAAAGAAACTAACATTTATATCACTTCATCCGACCACCTGCATCACGACTAACATGTTAAATTGCGCACTGCAACATCGAATAACTCTGTCGGCATTACCCATTATTTCCGTCCCTTTCTTACACTCCCCTTAGGGAATATTTCGTTCAGACCAGCTTTTCCATTCAGAATTCAAATCCAAATGCTGCTAAAGGCTTCCTCAAGGGCTCTTTTCTTGCTCAATTCTGGGGTCCAACCACCAGCTCTGGCACGATGTCTCTTTATCTCTTCTTCATCTCGCCCAAGGCGGAGGTCATGCGAGCCTCCCACAGGCATTGGTTGTGGGCCCATTCCCATTGGACGGGGTTGCATAGGCCCACCAGCTGGTGCATACTGACCTTGTAAAGCCATTCCTTGAGAACCTTGATCAGCACCCTGCTATAGGCAACCTTTAGATCTTCAATGTGGGTTGTGCTTTATTTGATTATCTTTAAAAAAATTATCCTAAAATAGGGCAACTGAACCACATGTGCATTTACAAATATATCATACTAGAGGTATTTTACCAGTAAAGTCCCCACCAGTTCTGTACAGAACTAGCATTACCGCAAGAACAACTAAGGGAAAAAAAATGATAATAAAAGAAGTTCAAACCCAGCATATACTTATAGAACTGTTACAGACCAAATTTGACACGGAACCCTATAATTATATAGTATATACATTGCTATGAACTTATAAATTATTATTACCCACGAATGATTTTGGAACCAACGGTGAGGAACTGAAGAGATTTTTTTTTTTGGGTTTTTTTTTTGGGGGGGGGGTGCTACAGAAACTTACCAAATCCATTGGATCCGCTTGTGCAGGGTTACCCTTGCTTGCTTTTAGCGCAGCTGCGAATTCTTCAGCCTACATTGCCAATGTCAGTTATGTCACCGATACAAGGAGAATGGGGGGAAAAAAGAAAGTCCAAGTAAAACGGTAAAACAAAACATCAAGCACCCACAGGCAATTTTAATTCTTCTGGAGCCATGAATTACCAGGCAACTAGTTCAATGACAACTATTTCTAGTCTTGACAGTTTCAAGGGTTTACAACCAAGGATCAGAGAGCTGAACTGTACTGGTAAATCAATAATAGGAATGTAGTTAGAAAAATCAAGCTGGCACCTATCAGAGTCAAACTATTAATTACTGCATACAGATAGTTGATGTTAACTTGTAAGCACCAGACTGATTTATATCTAATCCTCACTCTGTCTAAAGTCCTTACCAGTATATATGTGTATGAAACTAAAAATCTCAGCATCAAGTTGTTAGGAATAAAGGCACCACAAATGACAAAGACAATGACCATGCACAATCACCGAAAATGAGAGATTGACGAAATATATCAATTATCTTAACAAGGAAAATTGCTCGTTTAGTATACCTTACGAGCTTGGTTGTTCACAATTTGCTCAGAATTCTCTTGTTGGTACTTAGCAATCTTAGCTTCTATTAAGGCCACGTCAATTCCATCGATTAGGTTGCAAGCTTCAAAATCAGAACAAATAATATGTTAACATAAATTAAGTATTATTATCTCCAGTTGGGTATAGGAAAGGACATGGTGGCATCAGAGCCATACAAGTTAGACGGCATCTTTATCTAAATTTAAACATAATTTAATTCTTCTTCCTTATTAAAATTTCATGTAGGAGTATAGGAATAATAGACAATAAGTTTTCTTCGTTAATACCAAAGGTGCTTGTTATTACATTATAAAAAGTGTATTTTCACTCGAGAAATGAATTTAAGCTTAAAAGACATGACCAAACAGTTTCAAAGTATCTAACACAAAATAGCTAGCTTACCACAAAATAAACTATAAATCCTGTAGCACAGCAGTATTTGATACACATTGTTTGAATTTGATCACTCTCAATTGTTCTAATAATTCCGGGAAACCGAATTATACGCGAGTGGAACAAAAGGGCTTACTCATATCCTCAACTTCTTCAAGGTAATCATTGTACTCTCTGAGAGATGGGAAGTCATCTTCCCTCTTATTGAATCTGGAAAACAAAATGAAAGAAAGATTATTATTCTGAGAATAAACAATCCATAAGTTCCTATCATCTTTGAACAAATAATAAAGGCGAACTCAAAGCCCAGTAGTCACATTCTTTTACTTGATCAATGGATAAATCAAATAAACATAATCAGCTCTCCCTTTACCCCATAGAGAGAGAGAGAAGGGGGGGGGGGGGGGGGGGTTGTACTGACATGTTGGAAATCCGACGGCGGATGTTGATCTCTCTGGTCCAAGCCTGGTTGCCTCCAGACGCCGCCACCATCTCTTGTGGGACCCACTCCGACTGAGGCCTCGATTGTCGCTGCTCTCTCACACGGTCGCGCGCGCCTCGGGTCCTCTCTCGTGAGCGAGATGGATGCTTGGAGCGCTCGAGATCTGGGTCGAAGTTGAACCCACACTAGCGGGTTACGGGTATGGAATCCGATTCAATCCGAGCGTGGTGCGAGTGCGACTTACCTTGGGCCGGAGAGTTGCGAGTCTGTGAGACTAACCGAAAATTAATCCATAAAATAAAATAAATAAAATAAAACAAAATAAAGACGAGTGATAACTGTACTTCTTTATTATATCTTTTATTTATATCTCAGATGTATTTATATTTTTTTTCAAAAAATTTTTATATCTAATTATAAAAATATATATACTTTACATTATTGATATTATAAGTTTTACAAATTATATTTTTGTTTGTACAATTAAATTTTTAACTTGAATTTTTCAATAATTAATTATTTAGAAAAAATAATAAATACTTTTTATACTAAGTATAAAAAATTATAAATTTAAATATAAATAAATAATTTATTTAATATAAATATTTTTTATGTACAGATAAATGATAAATGATATATAACATGTGTATGGATAATTTCTTTAAAATAAAATGGCTGCGCATCTATTATTAGCTTAATTCTTATTACCCTCTTGTTTTCTCTAGTTCTTAATAAGATCTCTGTACCGATGTGCATACCGATATACTACTACTTGAATAGAGTTTGAACCTTATAATAATGGATATGCGATTGCATGACCTATCATTCAGCATTATTAAAGAAAACAACAGGATTGGTACTTTTCTTAGGTGTATAATAATACAACAAGTACAAAAAGTTTGAACAAAAAATAAATTGCTCAAATGTATGCTCCTGAAATAGCACTAATGTTTGGCATCTCAGCCTTGAGCGACAATCTTTACACACACACACACACACATATGTATATCATTTGTTTATATTCATGACCCTTTCTTTTCTCAGCTGATTGACAATATTGTATAAATTTGATGCCATCAAAATACAGCCTCTTGGTTCCTGTATATAGGGGACAAGCACAGCAAACAAGGGGTTTCCCTTCTGTTTTCCTGTTTCTTTATTTTCTTTTTCTGGTAAAATTATCATTCTTTGTTTATAGTACATGCACTACCAGTACCATATGATTTTCTCAATTTTCTGATTTTCACTGTTCTTTCTGCAACCAAGTTATTATTCATTGAAAGAAGTGAAGGTAACAGGACATCTTAATTGTCTGGGGAAATCTGTTGAAACTGGAGACATTTAATTAGTAATTCAAGTTAAAAAAGCAAATTAGGCATGTGGGGGCTTAAAGTGCTTAAAAATCTTGGTTGTCATAACTAGAAAATTCCTTTTTTTTTTCTGTCAAATCATACTTAGGATTTAGGGTTTAGGGTTTATGATTTATGATTCAGATTTCTTTTCTGTATTACCATGTGATCGTGCACTGTTTTTTTTAATTTATTGTTTCATTTTGCCCAAAAATAAAGGCCAAAAAGTGAAGCATGGTGATTACTTTTCTGTACTTTCTGGAATTTATAAAAGCTATATTTTTGACAAGTTGTATTTTGAAACTGACAACAGAAAAGTGTGGAATATAGCTGGGATCATAACTTCCATTTTCATAAATATTGTTTGGACTGAAAACTGAACTTGTTTCTCTTAAAACTTAAGAAATGCTCAATTTAATAAAAGTTAATTAAATTATCCTGAAATTTTGCTAAAATAAGATATTGATAAATATTTTAGTTTGAAAAATTAATAAGGTTATGAAGTCAAAAATATTGTTACTCGCTTGAATGATAAACATGAATAGTTCACTGTCCTTTTTGTCTTTCATTTCCTTGATGCTCATTAACTATTGATTTTGATTGACCCATATAAAAATGAATAGTTGATTTGTTTTTGTTCAGTTTCAATTAGTGTGGAATAGTGTTTGTTTTGTTAATTACTGAATGTATAATTTAATGTCAGCGCTAGCAACACCTATACCAATGCCACTAATAATACCCTACCTGATATGATTTACATTACAGGCATGCTCTTAGGCCTCTTGCACTGTTAGAACAGCTCTCTAATTTCAGAGACGAAAGTTGAAGATTTCTCAGGCCTCGCACCATCCGAAATACTTCCCTTGTATTTCGACCAGATAAGGCCCATTTAAACAATTAAGATTTTTTATTGGGTCCCAAAATATTCCCTTTTCCAATTTCACGCATACACAGGATAGAACTCAAGACATTCCTAGTAAGAGGTGAAACGTTTTAAGCTTGACGCTGTTTCTTGGCAGAAAAAATTTCAAAAATGGGAATCACTATCTACTACAATTGGCAGGCCTTCTTGCTTTTTTATCCAGACTTATGTTGTTAAACCGCATTGCTTCGTACGCCACACAACGCCAAGTCTCGTTTCACTAAAAGCCCCAACCGCCTTTTCGCCCAGTTATTTTTCCAGACAAAACTTGTCACTGACTTCCATCTCACATGCACACATAAATGCAAGTAAATTGGATCGGGTGGTTCTTGTCGCACTTTGTGCAAACTCCACATGGTATATATCATTATTGGTTCATTTTCAATTTCTCAAACGCTAATTTAGAGAAAAGGAAACACAGGAATGAACAAATTCCGTACAAAATCTTCAGACAAAATTTGATAGTCTTAAAATGGTAAGCACTAGATAGCAGAGAAAATAGATACAATATAAAGTTCATATTATGTTAGTCAATAAATTAATTTATTGATTCCGAAGGAAAACAGAAAGGAAATCTCCTAACACTCAGTTTTTCTCTGTCCAACTATATACTCCATAAATTAAATCTTAAAAAAGCTTTTTCTAAGGAGAGAAGAATTCAAGGACAACTTATCCCACTTTTATTATCTTCTGTTGCTTCACTTGAACTTGCCTTGCCCTTTTCAATCGCCTCTTCGCATTCCTTAACAAATCTATCAACACCAGGATCATAAGTTGCAGCGGTACGCAGGTACGTAATAGCCTCCGAGGCCTTCCCTTCTTCAAACAGGTAACTGAGTTTTTTCAAACATTACACTTGTAAATGCTTTGAGGATTAATATGTAAAGAAAAATTGCAGTGATATTATTTCAGCAATAAATTCCCAAAACTTGAACCTCAACAGAAGGGACATCTTGAGAATAAGATTAACTTTCAGATTTTATATTCATTTAAAAATACCTTCCCAACAAGACCAATGCCTGGTAATAGCATGTTTTCTCCATGATTTTCTCAGGTACACTCAGATTCGGAATTCTTTTCAGATGATCAATCGCTGCTGCTTTATTACCCTGTTAACAAAATAAAGCATGGTAACTTTATTATGAAAGATAAGACATCCATCTACACAAAGTGACATCACAATAACTGCATAATAATGTAGCAGAGCATTATGCCTAATTTCAATTTTATGTCAGTCAATGTAAATACTGGTGCAGGCAATGAGGTACAGATCAGAACAAGACCACCACACGTAAAGCTCTCAGTGAGATCTTCTGCTGCACAGAAACTTTGTATGCCTGACTGTATTTTGCACAGGACACATATCCTATACAGATACACATGGGTACATATATGATAGGTTTCAGATACACCAAGTGGCATGCTGAATATTATATTTTATTAATCTGATCAAGATTCACTCAGACATGAGATTAGACATGCTGAAATCGCCAAAACGAATCCAAGGTAACAGGTTCCATTGGGAGTCTATACAAGTGCCAATGTTATTCCCACTCCTATGTTTGTCTATTAAATTGGTCAATTTCAATAACAGAGTTTCAGCAAAACTTTGTAAAGGAGGGCTAATGTATGATACAGGATATCAATTTTCAAAACCTAACCTTTTAGACTTGAAACTAAGGATTTAGAGGGGAGCAAATTAGTACATTTTTAAACTTTGGATCCTTATTTGTAGTTTGTAGTGGGGGTGCGTTGTGTGTGTGTGTGTGTTTTCTTTTTTTGGGGTTGGGGGGGGGGGACACCATCCGCTAATATGTATGTAATCACAATTTATAAAAAGAAATTCTATATTCATATTTTTTCAATTTCTTCTTACTTTCACGCACAAACTTAAAATTAAATATTAGAGAAGTATTATATTTTTGCCACCCCTTTCTGCCCCAACCCCCCCCCCCCCCCCCCCCCAATAATAAATAAAAAGTGAGAAAAATTAAATAAAGATGAGGACTAATCCAAATGGTACTAAATGATACAAGTCTAATATCCAATATATTTACTAGACAATCTTGACTATACTTAAATCAATCCAAATAATGTTAAAAATAGAATAAAAAGTTTATAGGTGTCTTTTTGCACATATGGATAGCTTATCAATCAAATTTCATGCAATCGGAGTATCATTCAATAATACATCATGGGTAATCATATTCTGGCCAGTGAAAAATTCAAATTGTTATAATATGCAGTAAATCTTATTATTTTTCGAAGGCATGATATATGATCCATATTAATCAAGCACACAATGTTGGACTTAAAATTTAAACTTTATTTGTGATGTTGTCAAAATTGTCTAGTTAAATTCTCTGTCACGCGATCCCTCCCATAGAGATGAATTACATATAAGCGTAAAAGAAGGATCCAATACCAGACGATTATACGAAAGACCAGCAATATAGAGAGCAAGCACAAGAAGTGGATCCTCCTCTTGAATCTACCAAAAAGAAAGATTAAGATATCCTCATACATAAAAAGAAAAAGGCAAATAATGAACTTTTCTTTCATGGAGTTGGCAAATAACATACCTTAGAAAGTGCACGCTCCACATATTCAATTGCCTCCTGAAATAACATCTTGGAAAACATAATCTGGCTCATAGCAACCAATGCTTTCACTGAATCTGGATCTTTCTCTAATGTTACTCTGCAAGTGCAATCAATGTTATCTCCACAAGAAAGAAACATCTGTGTTTACAGAAAAGCAAGAGCTGATTGACCCCAGAACACTGAAAATTTATCTCTTTCTTAAGCTAAGCTTCTGTAACAGCAAAGCTGATGTCACCCCACCCAAAAGGACAAGCAGAGAATAACATCAAAAAAAAAATATACTCTTTGCTGTAAGTTGTTATGTGATCCAAACGTAGTATTTCAGCTAATAATAGGTTAAATATAAGATCTTATGCTTTACTTGACGGCAAAATCTTACTGACATAAGTAACAGTTTAGGCATATGGATAAACATATTAAAAATACCTAAACAACTCCCCGTAACCTATCTCCCGTCCAAAAAAATACATAAATAAACAGATACTAATAATCACAACGACAAGACAATAAAATAAATAATCACAACAATGATAACAATAATAGGAAAACCAAGACAAAGAAGCAAGAGGAAAGAAAAACTTACTTAAGGAACCGAAGAGAACTCTCAAACTTCCCTGCGGTCATTTCTTCGAGGGAAATCTATAAGATACATATTCAGAGAAGCTTTTAGAATGCATATAACAAATTTATTCAGAGGAAGTTATATTGACAATGTTTCCATCCATACATCAAGCAGCTGGTCTTGGGAAAGAGACTGTATTGCTTCTTGATCCATCGCCGTTAAGCTATGAGCAGCATTCTCTGAAGAGCTAGTAAACTTTGCCCTTTGAGATTTAATATCTGGTAGACCTAACGTCTTTCTCACATTCTCATTTCTCAGTGCTAAGTTCTGTGGGGCAAAAAATATATCAAGTATTATCAGAAAGTGAACCTGATGGTGTGAAAACACTCAAGATACAATCTTGTAACATCCAATTTAGCCAATCTGGCCTGACATGAACTCAAACCAGACTGAGATATTTTGAAAGGTATGAAGGCTGACCCAAAACTCAACAGACCTACAAATTGAATCTGACCAACCAAAACCATATGTGGTGCAGATGTGTACAATATAGTAATGACATGATGGGACCCAGAAACAGAATAATAGCCTCAGTTTTGCCTGGAGAACAATAAGAGCTGACACAACACCCAAATTGAACCTGACTTGACCCAAATCAAAACCTGAAGTAAAATTGAACCAGGCCCCCTTAACAAGCAAGATTGGCAAAAATGAATATCCCAACTAGCAAATGACCAGAAAGGCCCAAACTGGACAATCAGAAACATTACCATTCAGTTAAAGTACCTGAAATAAATTAAACAAGCCATTTGTTGTCCAGTAGACTAGAGTACCCTGTAAAACAAGAACAATATAAATCTCGTGTCTTGCATAAAGTTAAAACCCCTGGGTTTCAGAGGTAACTAAAAGGCAGCCATAATTAAAAAATAAACTGACCTGGGGAATTAGAAGGCCTACTAGAAAGAAAGGGATGGATAGCACATCGAGATATAACTTGTAATACTGAAATAAGAGAAACAATAACTTCAATAAAATCAGTATTAAAGCAAAATAGTTACTAAATCAAGGATAATACTGTCAATTCTCAGATATTGGTTACTACTAGAGGTTAAATTCTACTCTCCCACATTTTCTTGTTTCTGTGTGCTTGTGTGCAAGAGAGTGCGCTCTGGTGGCGGAGAGGGGCAGATTGGTTATTTTTCCTCGTAAAGTTCCATAATAAGAGAGAGAGTATGAAAAATATAAAATATGTACTTCCTTAAATAGTGAATTTAACAATTGACACGTCAATTACCTTAAGCATTACTCCATAAATTCCACGCAATTTATCAAGCTGAATTGACTTGAAGGATAACTGAGGAAGAGAGCCAATATTAGTCCCAGTGCTTAGTTATATATGCAAGTACTATCAGACAAAGACCATTTTGTTTTAGTTCATCCTTTCTTGTCACTCATGAGTTGGGTCATATAACATTTGGATAAACTTGCCCAAAACTGTTATGAAAAAATGGTGCTCGCATAAATTTAGATAGTATGCGTTATCTTTAATTTTAAAATTAACCTGCAAAATATGGAAATGTAATGAAGAAAACTTGCGCCGTGATAATAAAAGCTTTTTTAAGGGAAAAGGTTCTGTTAGCCAGTTTTTCTTCTCCTACTTTTCACCCATTAATGGTAGACAACACATGTCCATCTAATGTAACCAAAAAAAATCTACCTCAAAGGACTCTTTTCACATTAGATTCATTTGACCAGTTGTGTTCAGTTTAATTAGTCAAGGATGATATTTCAATATATTAGGTTTACGCTTTAATTTTCAGGTAAACTCTCAATTATCAGAATGTTTGACTATAGGAGAGCCACATGGTGTAGCACCAGTGGCAGCATCAGTAAGCGAGCCCTAGGGATGATTATCATACCTCTTTTATTAAGAGAAAAACCATACCTGAATATTTGTATAATGTAGGCCAGCTATCATCAAAGGAAAAATACAGCCAATGACACCATGCGGTGTATCAGTCAAATTCTGAAACCAAAGCGCTCCTCCCTGTGTGTGTCAACAAGACAATTACAGAAGCAAATATTTTAACTTGGTATTGATTGGGCAATTGAACCAGCATAATTTACCAGTATGCATAGGCTTTTGTTACTACCAATGGCTTACCATTTGAGTAATGGTTCTCCACAAAAAGAGGATATAAGCATAATGCATAATAAAATTCAAGAGAAGATCTTTTTGTATAGGTACTGAGCTCAGAGGCAAGGTTCTATAACACAATCAACAGAAGTCACACCTCAGTAATGTTTAGAAGACAACAAGTACAAGGTCCTTACAGTTTCAAGACCAGCGTGATGGTTCAAGCACATAGTCCGAATGCTACTCATACATAGTATAAAGGTAGGTAACTGCAAGGAGTTAAAAATAACAAAAAAATAAATTTTGTTAACAGTTTGCAAAACTGATTGCAATGTTTTGTATAAATGAATTGAGATAAATCATAAAAACAATAAGAATGCAAATATTACAAATTAAAAACACCATAATAAAAAAAGCACATCCAACTGGTATGGTTAGTAATGGTATTAGTTTACTGGAACCATACCTAGCCAGGTTGATATCAATGTCTGATTCTGGCCTGGCAATAATCACATAGATATGCAAAAGGTTAACAATAAAAAAGGTTCACAGAGAAAGCCACAAGCTATTACTTAGTTTGATTACAAGGGAAAAAAATATAACCACCAACTCGGCCATTTATTTCACTGTATATATCCTTTTATATAATAACTTTAACTGACTCTTACCTGCACTGTCAAATATGAAAAATTCCAAAAAAAAGAAGGGCATCCAAGCTTTTTCCTTTTCTTTTCAAAGAATAAATATTGCTTGCGCCAGCTCCTTCCAGAAAACGGAGGTGGGAATGGAGGAGGCACTTCTACAGGTAAGAGAAACATGAAAATAATCAAAAAGCATGCTAAAAGAAGTCAAGCACAAAATCAATTAGTGCATGTATTTTACAAATTTAAGTCCATATTCTACATCATATAGAACATTTCATGGATATACAGGATGCCTTTTGCATGGATATTATTATACCCTAATGATGTGGTCTATACCAAGCCAAGGAACAGGGTAATTTCATAGCAAGCCATATAATGATTTTTCCAGTAACAGTGGAAAGTAAGAATCATTTTCTAAACTTTGTTAATTCAATCATTTAGATTTTTTAGACCAGTATGTATGGTCGAGAATTTGGTGCAAAATATTTGGTCAATACTTAATTGAAAACCTGTCGAATACTGGTTAGCTGGTTAGCATGGTAACGAATGACAGGTCATATACTCACAAAAACAACCCAAGTCAGGAACTAAATTGATTAATCTAATCTGAAAATCTTAAAAAGAAACAGAGGCATACATAGAGGAAAGAGTTGTGCAATTCTAGAAACCTTCTTCATCTGCAACCAAAGGACAGGAAATAGAGAGAACCTCATTGCCACAGTAGATGATGAAATAATAATCCACCTATAATCGTAGTTTATTTAAAGTAAGGACTTGACAGATGTACAGTACAGCGCACAAATACAAAAAAAAAAAAAGCTATTGACGATGGGTAATAATAATTGCAAACATCCTAATCGCCAGATTTTGCTTACCAGGGCAAACCAGTGAGATCATGGAACTCGTCAAGAAATCCAGTAACAATTTCAATTGGATAATCCCAAATGCTGGTCTCAGTAACCAATTCACTTACGCTCTCATTCTCTGTCTCAGTTGCTTCCGTGATCGAAGCATCCGATTCAATACCTGATTCAAGGATCTCAGAGCTCCGATTAGGGCTCAGCTCGTTCTCGCCCGAATTACTCGAATTGGAGAACCAGGAATAAGACCTTCTCGGAATCCCGCCGAGGAAATGGTCGTGGGGAGGGGGAATAGGTGGAATATGAGGATGGACTGGAGAGAACTGGAGAGGTGTAGAAATGGAGGCTACGGAGAGAGGGGATATGAAGTGGCGCCGTCGGAGGTGACGGAGGAATCGCACCGCAAGCGCCATGGCGAAGAAGCAGAGCTCAGTTTGGCGGCTTCGCTCTCTCCGAATCGCAGAGACTCCCTGCGGGTTTTATTTGGAGAATTTAATAAATTTTGAACCGGGTCTAGGCGTTTATTTTCTCTACTAACCTTTTCCACGTATTGATGCGTACTAGTAAAAAAAACCCGTCCTAACGTGCGGGTCCTTATATTTTTCATAAATTTTTTTTACAACCACTTTATTTAGTTGAAAAATTCATGAAGTTTTCTAGGTTGAGATATGTAATAGTTATGTACCAATTTGAATAATTGCATTGTATATACAAATAGTTCTAGATCCAAAACAGCAAGTTCCACTGCATGCAGACTGATGAACTAGACCAATTATTAACTGAATATTTGCTTAACAGCTTAAATAACACATTTATGCTTGGAAAATTTGGTGAAAAATGAACAATTCTACAACTAATAGGAAATGAAGAGCCAAATAGCCAACTTGATCCTTGAATTAAAACAGAAACGAATAGAAAAATGTTTTCTCTAGCACCATTCATTAGTTGCATGGATTTTATCTACATTGTATTGATAAAATTAACCAACAATGCCTACTATATTTTATCATCATTGGCTTGACAGATCACATACTAATGCTTTTGCATCACTTGCATTTTCAGAAATTTTCAAATGTTTCATATCTCGGAGCTTGAGGTGCGCAAGAAAAAATTGCATTCCTTTTCCCTCCTGTGTGTGTTTGGTATCTGTCGGAAATAAAATTAATACACATGATCAATAATGCAAAAGTTCTAACAACAGAGTTTCTTTTTTCAACAGAATACGATAAAAATTTAAACAAGGGTTGAATTGCAATTTGCAAATGACTCTACCAAGTGATATAGATCATACAATGACACTAAAGGCATAAAGTTTAGAGCTCACCATTTCTTTCTTTGATATTAATATATTTATCTTCAGAAGGGTCGACAACTCCTACTGTCTCAGTATCTGAATCATGCAAAATATATGCATAGTTATCTTGGAGGCATGGCACATTCAACAATCAAACAATAGGAAATATATAGGAAATAATAACAATACTAAATGGTGATTGGCTCAACCCTGCTTCTAATAGAAAACAAACTAAATTAGTCTAAAAACCAGAAAACAACCAACCAATAAAACAAACTCGTTGATAATCAATTTCAATAGGTCAAATCAGTTTTATAAACAACAGAAGCTAAACATTCATCAGTTATTTACTCCTTTTTTCATCTAAATTGCTGTTTTTGGGGCATTAATTTCTGTGTTTCAATCGAAATACTGGGTTCCATATTTTAACTGATGCACTTCAGTAAATAACGACTATCTATGTACAAATAGAAAGAAGGTACAAAATCTATACTATATTAATATAAAAAAAAACTACCTGGATAAAATTTCACATTTTGAGGGGAAAATCTCTAAAAACATTTTAATGTAAAAAAATATTAGCAATATGGTGATACCTGATTTCTTCTTTGCATAACAAATCAATCATCTTCAGATTAGTACACTATCAGCTGGATGTTGAAAGCTATCGAACAACAGTCAGAATAATTAATGTCAATAAGAAATATGTACTGACACACATGCTGCTATGGTTGTTCACAGTCTGGAAGCAACAATATGATTTACTGAGAGTGCATTATGCATTGATTTCCATAAAGCACCTTGAATTTTTTTTTTTTTTGTAAAGTTTGAGCTACAGCCCCAAAATGGACTTCCCCGCCTATTTATTTGGTTCCAACATTGAAATTACCAGCTTATCATGGAGGCTTTATAAAGTTTCAGCTTATTCCAGAATGAACCTTCTTACAGATTAAATTTGAAACATATGAAATGTCTTTAAGCCTCTATATTAAATAGACTTTGCAATGAAAAAATAAGGCAACTTCAATGAAAAACACTTGAAAAAAGGGAAGGAATATACCAAATTAATTACAGCATGACAATGACAATACCACATGATTGTAATGTGCACCAGTCATGAAACTGTGCTATCCAGTGACCATCAACTCTTAAATGAAGCTTGTGTAATTCCAAAAAGAAAAAAAGAAAAAAACTTGAAGCAGTATAATTAAATAGTAATCCTTTGTTATTTTTTGAGGTACAGTTAAGTAGTAATCCTTGACCTGACAAATATTAATTGATTGTAGAGATATAGAGGTGGGAACTTACTTATGGTCTCAAGTGCTACCAGTGCTTCATACTTGAATCTGAAAATCTTAAACAGATCCTAAGAAGAATCATGGCAGCACTTATATATGGATGAGTTCAAAATTATTGGTACTCGTTGATATGTCCCTTAGTATACATGGATGAATTCAAAAGCCATACAACTGTGGCAAACAAAAAGAATCTTAATTATAATAAAACCATTAAATTGAATATATGAAAATAAACCAAAGCTTGAATATCTAATTGTAGGAAATAAAATTACTTATTAAAAAAATATAAAGAGAACAAAATTGCAAAATTAAATCTTAGAACCTTCTCCTAGTTCCTCAATTACTTGAACTTCCATGTGTTGTTCTTCACTCATTCAATTGCCTGACAAATTAGGAACCTGTGAAATTAAGTGTGATATATAAACACCAAAGAATTAATGATCTACTTAAAAAAGCTGAACCAATTAAGCTAGTTCTGGAACTAAACCATTAAAAAGCTAGTTTTGTGGTGAAATAGTTTAAAAAAACTTAATTTTTGTTTGGAGTTTGTTGGATCACTTAAGTCTCTAAAAGTTTAAAATTATATATTTCTCTCTTTGAAATTTATAATATCATATTTAGAATTTTAACTGTTAAAATTCTCATATTTATCCATTAAAATTTTATGATATATCAAAAATATATTCAAAATTTTTTGAATAACCTCATTAAATATTTTAAGACTCAATTTAAGATTTTAATATATATTTCATGACTAATATATCTTTGATTTTTCTTATTTATATTGTCCAGCATTTTCATTTATTGAGAATTCAATTTCAATTTCAAAGAATCTGAAATCTTTGATGATTGGTATCTCATATTTCCTATAATATTAGTGTTTTTTCCAAGCCGTGTGATTTTGATCAGAGGGTTGAAACTTTAGTTACTTCTCCTGCAATCTGTATTTTGTGATCATCATTTTTCCTAATCTGTGTTATCCAATCTGAAAGCACTTGTAAAGAAGAAGATGGAAATAAATTTTTTTGGTTTTAGTTGTATTTCATTTTTTCTCTCATTCATTTACAGTTTACGTATGTATTTATGAGATAATTCATATAATGGTTTTTGCTATTATATCATCTTGGTGGATGATTATTCAAAGTTTATTTGGATTGATTTCATTATCAAGCCGAAACTCAAAAAAGCATTCGATCTAAAACATTTTATGCAAATTTGGTAAGCTTCTAGTTGGCGTTTGAAGTTGCAATTTATGCAATAGATGTTGGGTCGACTAAGCTACCATAAACATGATTATAATGAAAATTTGAAATACTAGGTGCTGTATCAGCGTTTCACAGCGGGATATTTTTCTTTACAATAAATCATTAATAGATGAATTTATTGAAATTAAGGTTTCAAGTTTAGCATAAAATATGTTGACAGATTTAGATAATGTGAATAAAATAGAACAAGCAATAATACATCATAGGATAGGAAATTAAAGACTAGCTGCTTTCTTCTCCAATAATATATTTATTCAAAATATTAAACATAACTATCAAAATTACAAGCAACACATTCATATTCAAAATTTAGTAGTTGGTGTTTAAGTTTTTAACCTCATATTCAAGTTGAGTTTAGTTGTGGTTGAGTTGAAAATATCTTTTATTAAAGAGATGAAATGACTTTTGTAAGTTGAAATTTTATATATATTTTTTTAATAATTAAACTCTTCATTAGTAATAGTTAAATATTATTACAATTGTTTAATGTTATTTAAATTGGTTAAAAAATTATCATGTTTTGCTATATTAAAATTTTGTGGCAGGTTTGAATTCACATAAAAACACCTCATTAATTGCTTTAACTTTTTTGTTATTAATCAGACGGTCAAATCATGCGGACTCACATATACGGTCCATGAACAAGTAAAGAAAAAATATTAAAGAGCAAACAATTTATGGGGTGTTGTGTTTCCTCAAAAAAAAAAAAATTAAAAGCAATGTAAAAATTTATTTTTCACACATTGACTGACTTGCTACACATCTATATTGTAATACTGTCTTTCAATACTTTGAACACGCATGAATATAATGCGTCTGATTAGAATACTATACCAATATCCTTGAAATCAGACGGACGAGGAGAAAAGAGTGACATAGCAATATCCTTAAAGAATAGGGGTCCTTGACAACTATTATTTTAATAATTTTGACAATGAATTTTCAAATAATTTTTAAAAAAAATTTAAAAATAGAAAAAATTTTTATAAATATATTTTTTAACTTATAGATTGATTGTTTTTCAAATTTCATACAACTTAAGTATGATGAGTGATAACTGCATCCCTTATTTGTACCCTAAGTATTAAATCTAAGGAGTGCTGAACTTGGGGCATATAATTTAAATTTTAAAACATGTATTTTTAAAAAATATTTATACTAAACATTTTGTGCAAATAAGAGGTACAGAACTTGGGGGTATAAGAATAATTTTTCTTTAAATATTATTTGATATTTCATTAAAGACCATCAAAATTACATGATATTTACAACGATTATATTTAACGATATTTGATGAAATAGCAAATGATCTTTAAATTATATGAAATTTGAAATACAGTAAGTCTATAAGTTAAAAAAAATATTTGTCAATTTTTTTTTTCTATTTTTGAGAATTTCTAAAAATTATTTATCAAGATTGTCAAAATAATAATTGTTAAGAGACCCACTCCTTTTATTAAAATAAGGGTTTTCGTTAACTCTGACATTTATTTTTTTAAATATTTTTTATAAAATTTAAATATATATCTATAAAAAAACAAAATTTATTACAACTATGCTAAATCTAAGCTCTTACATAAAACCGTTAAACCATTAAACATTAAGCATTCCCATATTTACCACGAACGAAAGCTTATTTTTTCGCCGACGTGTCAGCACATCATTGGAAAAATTAGCGATACACGTGGCAGACCTTCGCCAAGTCATACCCAGTAAAATCAAGGTAAAAGGAATGTGTACCTTGTAGAAAAAAGTAGACTTGTAACTCCAGTCAAAGCAACCTACGTCACGGTCAAAGTAATAAACTGAGAAGGGCTCGAAGTTCAAAAAACAAAAACAAAAAGATTGGGTTCTCTCTCTCTCTCTCTCTCTCCCCGCCACCGTCTCGGTGTTTCCATTCTCTGCAATTCACCAGCTGTCCACCTTCCTAAAATATTACAGTTATCTTATCTAATGCTTGTAAATCTACGGAGATTAATTTCAGAGAAAAAAGCAAACGCCTTCCTAATCCAACCTAGGAACTTGGAAATTAAAATCCAGAACTGAAACACGGTTCAGTTCCAGTATCAAGTACAAAACTAAGTAAGAGACTGATGAAATGTCGATTTCTCAGTTGTAATCCCTCTCTCTCTCTCTCTCTCTCTCTCTGTCCCTGTGAAGAGCGCACCAGCTGGAGAAAGAGAGAGCTACAATGGAGAGCGCGAAGAAAGAGGGGTCGATGATGAGCATAGCTGAGAGGAGAGCGGCGTGGCGCGGTCTGGATCGTCCGATTCTCCCTCCAAGGGTTACTACTGCTCGGTTCCGGTCCAATGGCGGACCTTCTCCGCTCTCTTCTCCGGCGGCCGCTATGAGGTCGCCTTGTCTCGTCATACCTCCTGGCCTCAGTCCAGCTGCTCTTCTCGATTCTCCTGTTCTTCTTCAGGTTTCAACTCTTTTCGCCTTTTTAACTTCTTGTGTTAATGGTAATGTTTCTTTCGTTATTTTTGTTGTCTATTTAGAAAGGAGCTCGAGATTTTATTTGTAAATGGAGTAATTTAGAGCTTCAATTATTTGTGATTGAGAGGGTATTCTTTATAGGTGTATAATTAAATAAGTAAATTGTGGATCAGGGAATATAAAAATCAAACTTAGATAGAAATTTCTACTGTGGTGCAAAATGCAAAATCAAAACTGGGGAAATAATAGGTACAAAAGATCAGTTTAAAGAGTGATCAGACTAAAAAATTACATAAGTAATTTTGGATGCTGGTGCGAAAATTAGAACTCAAATTAAATGTGCTGAGATGCAAAAACTTCGATCAGAAAAAAAAAAGGAATGTTAAGGTCAGGGGAGATCAGAACCGGTAAGCATTGAAGTGGAGAAGGTTTAACAAAAAGTGCAAGGTGTGGTTGCAAAGAATGCAAAAGGAATTACAGGTGATATAAGATGAAAATCATGAAGCAGTATAGTATCAAGATATTGGAGGCATGCAATAATAAAAATTTGACCTCTTTGAAAAAGATGCTGCATTTTTTTTTCTAATTCGGCTTCTCATGTCAATTTTTTGGTCCAGTTTATTATTTTGTGTCCATTCTTTTTCAGGTGCCATCAGATTATCCAGCTGATCGTGCGACATCTTTAATTGGGTCTAGCCATGAAAATTTCTCAGAGGCAAGTGTACCAGAGAGGAGCAATCTAGATTCGGTGGAACCTGATTCTGAGAAAATAGACGAATCCTGCGACAAACCATCTGAAAAAGACCAATCAAGTTTAATTGTCACTACAAATAAGTCACTGGAGGATGGGTACAACTGGAGAAAATATGGCCAGAAGCATGTGAAAGGTTGTGAGTTTCCAAGAAATTACTACAAATGCACGTATCCAAACTGCAACGTGAAAAAGATGGTTGAACAATCAGCCAATGGTCAAATAACTGATGTCGTTTACAAAGGAAATCATGATCATCCATTGCCAGAAGCAGGGGCTTCAAAAAGTTGTAACCAAAAAGGGTATATGGGCAAAAAGGGTGTAGATTCAAGAATTAACTATCTGGAGGTTAGTTCTTCAGTGTCTGTTGTTAGTGAAATTTCAGATCATATGTCTGTTAGCGGAAAAGAATCAAGTACCCTTGGAGAGAGTTCCTCGTGTGGTAATCTTGAAGATGTACTCATGCAAAAAAATGTTTTGTGTGATAATGATAAAGATGAAGATGCACAGAGAGAACTGAAAAGAAGGTAAAAGAATATATTTTTTTTCTTTTTGCAAACTTTTGAATAATCAAGAAGACAATTTCTATATCAACTACTTAAGGACAAACAAGATGTGAAACACCAACTTCTAGTGCGTAGATAAGATTTCAGAGTTTTAGGAATGTATGTGCAAAATCATTAAATAGCTCTCTTTATATTGACATAAAACAATGGAACTTCTAAAGTATACCTAACTGGGTTGGACATGGATGCCTGGCCCCCAGATTGATTTATCACATGTTGCACCTTTTTTATTCTTAACTTTCTTCCCCTTCTTTGCTTGTTAGATTGCTTAATTAATTTAGCACATGTTGCACCTTTTTTATTCTCAACTCTTTTCCCCTTCTTTGCTTGTTAGATTGCTTAATTATACTCTTTGTTAAACAGGGGTTAACTTAGCTTTACAATTTATTTAAAGGTAACTGAAATAAATTAAAATTAAGCATATTATAAAAAATATGTTAAGTGGCAGTTCACTTATCATGTCAGTACTAATAGTATGCATTTAATTTGTAGGAAGAATGAAGACTATCTCATAGATGCTCTACCAGCCTCTAGTGCAGTCCGAGAACCAAGAGTTGTGGTTCAAACAGTCAGTGAAATTGACCTCTTAGATGATGGGTACAGATGGCGTAAATACGGCCAGAAAGTTGTCAAGGGAAATCCAAATCCTAGGTAAATATTGCAACTTTGGCTAGGCAGTCTTATCATAATAATGGATATCAGACTTAAGGAGTATATTGCTGCTCTCTTCATATTTCTTAGGATTTTAGCAGGTTTGATTTCACCTCAACCCCATCCAACTGAATAAATTATGCATAGAGGTGATGAACGGCAGGCTAGTTCATGTTCTGGTTGGGTCAAAGTGTCAAACTATTCTGGTTTGGTTTGAATTTGTGCCCTCGGGCATTTGGGTCATGAACATTTCCAGGTCACTTTGTTTGCCAGTAAAGGTTCTCACCTTCCAGGTTTGGGTTGTTAAGGTAACAAAAAGCGAGTATATACCCAATGTTGGATAATAAAGTATATTATTTGCTGTGGGCCTCTGCTTAAGTTCTGGTCATTTCAGCTTATTTTCCCAATATAATCGATTTAGAGTTTGTTGTTGCTTTCTTGGATCAGATCATGTTGTAGTTTCTGGGTAGGTATGTCAGGTGTTTTGTCAGGTTTAAA
The DNA here is from genome assembly GCA_037678475.1 of x Bolboschoenoplectus mariqueter. Taxonomy (NCBI): domain Eukaryota; kingdom Viridiplantae; phylum Streptophyta; class Magnoliopsida; order Poales; family Cyperaceae; genus x Bolboschoenoplectus; species x Bolboschoenoplectus mariqueter. Next base: position 2,655,849 of record CM075266.1, on the reverse strand, counting down.
TTGTGGTCTGTTGAGGTTTTGGGTCCACTATGTTTGGGGTTCTTTGGGTTCCAGGTTAGCTTAGTTTTGGGTCCAGCGACTCTAGTTGGGATAGGTCCGTCTAAATGCAAGTTTGATTGAATTCTATTTGGTTAGTTTCGGATTTTTGGTTCATGCGATTTTTCGCAATATCAGGTGAAGTCAGGTCTTGGCTTGGGTTGGTTGGGCTACTTTTCTGTCAGGTGAGATTTGCCAGCTCTACTTGGGTTGGCCTGATTTGGATATTTGGTTCTGTTTCGGGCATGCTTCTGATGATTTGGTGGGTGGGTTTGTTGGGGGGGGGGGGGGGGGGGGGTTTGCGTGCGCGCAAGGAGGGGTGTTTTTAGAAAGGACCAACATCCTGATTATCTTTCCTCTTTATCTCTTATTTTATTGTCATGCTTATTTAAGAATTTTTTTAAAAAGATTACTTAACATTTTTCTTTTTCCATTTTGTTCTCTCTTAATAAGTTGTAAAGAGATGGAGATGGAGCCTGTATGTGTACATACTGGTCACTAACATACTAGTGCAAGAGATATCGAGCGAACCTGTATTTTCTCAATGCGACGTTGTACTATTATATTATAATAATTGCTATTTTCAGTCTAATAATTTACGTACACAATTGTTGTCGTGTTGATATAACAGGAGTTATTATAAGTGCACTAGCCCTGGATGTCCTGTCAGGAAGCATGTTGAGCGGGCTCCACATGATCTCAAATCTGTAATAACAACATATGAAGGAAAGCACAACCATGAAGTGCCCATTTCAACTATGAACAATAGCTCTAATTTCAGAGGACCAGGTAACAGTGACATACATGCTACCGCATCAAGTACACACATGTCACTGCAACCACACAGTGTGACCAATTTACTTGAACCCATACAAGACAACTACAACCGTGCAATCGGAGAGACTTGCATGGGTACATCAAACTTAAATATTCTTCAGAATATGCCATTTGAATCTTATGTAGAATTACTGAGGCAATTGAATCCGGAATTTAGTGGTTTGGCAAAGTACAGGGGGAATTGACCTGAGAGGTTTTAGGTAAGTGGTATTAATCCTTAAGAGAGAGATCATTTTTTCATGTTCTCCTCTCGTATTTATTTTGGAGAATCCTTCATTATACATTTTCTTTTTCTTTTTTCGTTTATGTAAAAAGTTGGGGAAGAAGTTCTCTATAGCTTCATTATAGACTTATATAGTGTACATCGATCTTTGTGAACTCCGGTAGTATCAGCTTTAGAACTCTGGTAGTATTGGTTGCTATTAAACATATAGTAACATCTTCTTGCAAAAAGATAGTTTGTTTTCGTTTTAAATTTACTTTTATTGAGAGAACATCTATTTTGCATTTGTGTTAAGCCGTTTACAATGCTCATGTTGTTTAATTTCTTTTGTATTGTCCCTCCATGAAAATCTTGTATCTCTGAATTTGCCGAACTAGTTGCACGTCACTTGTGATAAAAAATGCGGCAACCAAAAACATGTAAATGCTTGTCATTGTAAGAACTGTGTTGCTTGTTTGATTGCTTGCGTTAGCTGTATTTCAAGTTCAGGCATCAAACTTGTGGATATAAGCTTGCACATCCATTGATGAGCAGACTCAAGCATGAAATGTTCATTTTACCCTTGTTATTTCCTTGTGTGAGGTTATTTAAATTCGGCAGTTAACACTAATAGGGAAGAAAGCTTAATGTAGTGATCATATCAAGGCAGAAAAATGAATGGACAAAGATATATACCTCGTTAATTATAAGAATTATTCATGAAAAACCAAACATAAATTTGGGGATCAGCCCTCGTATTCCCGTCACTAACTAGCATCCAAAGAGGTTGACAAAATACATCCCCAGTTTTTTTTTACTTCACATACTATCTTTTAATACTGGTGAAGTGGGAAGCATCTGAACCGTTCAGTATAAAATTTAATATTATTTGTTCTATTATAATATTCAACAGTCCGAATTAATTAGATTATTCACTCCACATATAAAGTACTCTAGATGAGCCTGACTCCATTTTTTATCCGACGAAGCTGGGGATCCTGTAGATTGCTGTGTGTTTGTCACCAAACGAATCCAAGCCGTCCATCGACGCTGAGATTCACATTGATTAATAATTCCATCGACGCCTAAGAAGATCGTCTGGAAACTTTATTAAGAATTTTCAGTATCTTAATCTGTGTGTTCCAGTATGTAACGGGCGAAACATAGCTCATACGGGTCGAATCGAGGAACATATAATGGAGCCCACCTTTAGTTGCCATGCCTCTACGAATCTCTGAAGAGAAAAGATGTAGTGGGTCCCACAGAACTTCATGTACTAACTGGAGAATGGAGCGTGTGTTTGAGATTTCGGATCGTTCAACGCGGCTACTGGACGGTCCGGTTTTTACTCCTAATTTTTCTTCCTTTTTTTGTGCTCTTTTTGCAGTGCATCCTTTTGTGTTGCATTGAATTTTTAGGTAAAAATAAGACCCGTAGCACGCCCACTGCTTGGTAGTGCCGCAGCAAGTACACTGAATCCAGAAATGATATGCAAACGGTGGGTCTCAATTCACAAATAGGAATGTCATGTCACCTAAAAAAACAAAAAAGGATTTTATACATAAGCTCATTTGAAAACCTCTCTGGAATTGTTAATCCTAAGCATCGCCTACACAGTCGTGTAAGAAATCGTTAGTTCAAAATCGGATTACGAATAGAGTTAAAAAATGAAAAAAAAAAAGAGAACAGAAGCCTTAGTATAGAGCAGGAAAAAAAAGCAATATTATTTGGAAAGAATAAGCTATGCTAATAGCTTTCTAGTTTTACATTTTTTTCTTTTAGAAGAAAAAGAGGTTCTCAATAGGTAATAACAAAATCACATAATTGCTTATATTATTGCAGTCTCCTTGACAACATAACAATCTTTTGTTTGACAGACGAATTATTGTAATGCATGTACTACCATATTCTAGCAAGCCTACACTAGTATATAACATAGCTCCTTGGTACCAGTATACTAAAGTAACTGGGCTTGTATGGCATAAAACACAGTAAGGTATTCTTTCCTAGGTTAAAATGATTAATAAATAGGGAATTTGTGATCAATCTTTGGCGTCAAAGATTCCAACCCTCCGATTATATCCTTGACTGAGAGAAACCCCTTTTGGTGCAGAAGCTGCGCTGCTGTTTGTGGGGTATTTCCTCTTCGGCAAATCACATACAAAGAAGAGCCATTCAACATCGGGCCAAGCTCCTGCTATGGCGTTGCACAGTTGCTCCTCGCCAGGTACTATAATCCTCTATTTCGTCTCACTTCATTAATTAATTTATTTCTACTTTATTTTCCCTCTTTTTAAGATGTCGGTCTTAACAAAACTAACTAGTATCAGATGGCAAACGAAAGGAATTCGCGCGGCAGGTGTAGTGGTGGTGTGTGTTTAATTTTTGGAAACACGAAAGAGGTTCTCTTAATTGACCGTAGATTTCTTGGGCCTAGGGTTTTCTTATTGTTCTTGTTTTTTTGTTTTATTTAATTTTAATAACTATTTCATAAGTCCCCTGTTGGCTGTTGGTGGTGCTGTTATTCCCATTTTTATTTAATTTTCTTCACAAAATTGGATCGAGCAGACACACTGAAGGTGGTGGTAGAGAACAAGGAGGCACAGCAAAGGGAGTTGGTGTGCCAAAAGATGGTAGAAGTCCGGGATGCAGCATGGGATGCTAAGATAGAAGCGGCGAAGCTAAAGTCCGAGCGGGAGGAGATGCTCAAGAGGCGGCATATGGAGAGGTGGTGGATGGAGGTCAGGATCATGCGGGAGCGTGCCTTGATCGTTGGCAGGGGTTCTCCTTCGGCTTCATACTTTGGCGGTTGCCGTTCAATCCTCCGTGCAAACCTGCATGTGTGTGCAGGACCTCTGTATGACGGGGTCGTACGACAATGTCATGGCTGCCCCATCCATCAACCAGCACCTACGTGCTGCCCTCCATGAAATAGGTCCTCACGGAGTGGCCGACTTGAGATTCCGGGAGCTCAAGCGCAAGTGGGCCCCACAAGAGGAGTTGACTGCATACATTGCACTTTACATGCTAGCTCACCGTAGATTCATATCCGCTATTATTCCGAGGAAAAAGTAGAACCCTATTTTTCTCTCATCTACGTCGATTAATTCAATGAATTGTTCAAATCATAAGTTCATGATTAGAATTTTATTTCTGCCTTGTCTTCTTGTCCATACTCTTCTCCAACAAGGGCCAGAACTCCAACAAGTGCCATACAAAAAGGAAAACTTCTACTTATTTGTCTAGCTTTAATCCTTAGAAATTAAAAAAAAAAAAAAGCTTCAGAATCCTATCTTGAGGTCCCCCCCAATTATTTTCTTGCATATTAACCCTTTTATTTTTAAAAATTTCCAAACTTGTTCAAATGCCTCTTGTTTCACTACACACTAAAGGCCGCATAATTCACAATTTTCATAAAACTTCAAAAATCTCAAATATCTTCTGATCTTCATGTAAGTGCAAGTTATTACAGTGAATATCATACCAGGCTTCAATTCTAGATCCTGTTAATTACTTATTTCTTGCTAACATGACAAATCATATTTATTCAATATAGTTAGGAAGGTGTTGTGCTCATATCAACTCCTATCAATTCTGATGTTTTATAGGAACACAAATTATCAAGTTGAGATTGTCATGTTATTAAAAGTACACTGAAATTCTATAAGTGTTGTTATCATTTAATAATATGAGTATGTAAAGATGAGGTTTTACATATTAAACAATGACCTAACAGAATCAGACATTATAGATATTGTGTTTTTGTGTTATTAATGTCTCATTATATCTTAGAATCCAAGATATGAGATATGTAAATTTCTCACATGATAATTACATATTGTGATTATTGTCTTAAATTATTAATTTAGTGAATATGTTGTAGTTCATATATATGACTTGTGCGGAAGAAATTCATATATTAATAATATCATTTTTCTTCGAAATGAGTTATGATATTATTGGGCTCTTTGGTAAAGTGAGATTATATTGTGCACAATATAACTGAGTTAGTTATATATATAATTCATTTGAGAGACCAATAAATAAATATAATATAAAAATAACACGATCTTAGTTTACGTAATGTTCATAATATCATGAGACAATGACATACACAAATATTATGGATTGATGTAATCATCTATTGTCATTTGGTGACTGTAATATAGTGATTGAGTCTCTTACAAGATGATATAGATCCTCATAAAGATCACACCAACTGAACGAGAAACAATAAGTATTTGGTATGTTATAGAAAGTATGTTATGAAAATAAATGGGATAAAGAGAAAATAGCTTATGACATTCATAAACTAGAGAAGGATTATTTTGCAATTGTGCAAAATGATCTTTGTATTTTCTCATATCACATAAATATGGAGATGAGATGAAAGGACAAAATGTTAACTCATTCTCTCTCTCTCTCCCTTTCTCCTTGGTGCGCCGGCCAAAAGAAGAAGAAAAATTATTTTTTTCTTTTTCTCCTCTCAAACAATTTGTTATGTTAGCTATCAAATCAAAAGGTCAAGACTTTGATTGAAGAAAGATGATTGTGTCTAAGTTCCGAACTAGCAATACTCTCTTATCAAAAATATTTAGCTTGTTGTTTAGGTTCAAGGTGAACTGAGAGGCCAAATTGTGACGAGATGAGGCACTGACATCGGCAACGCTCGAAGATCCGAAGAGATTGTACTAGAGATCAAAGGTGAACATCCTACAACTTATGGTTAAATAATATATATGTGATATATATATATATATATTATAAAATAAATATATACATGAATTTCTAATTTGTTATAAAAATAACAAACTCGTGTTGATGAATATATCTTCCGCTGCCATTTTATTAAAAAAAACCACAAGATGAAAACCTAGAACTTTCCCATATCATATTATCATCGCCACGCTACTTTGTTCAATGAAAATCAAGGTGAAAAGCCCAATATGGATTCTAGGAAGGCAAATTTGTAAATATGACGACCGTTGAGGATAGTTCTGTTCAGTTCGATCGACTACATTTATGTCTAGACTCTTCCATTATGTGGGACCACTAAAAGTGGGCCCCGGATCGCCACAAAATAAAACGGAAAAAGGAGCAGATAAAACAAGGGGGATTTCTTTTTCATATAACAAAGTGAATAAAGTATGGCGTATTAGGTGGTCATGAGATTGTGTGGTATGGAAAATCATGGATGTGAGATCATATAATATAATTTTGTGGGATCCGATCACCTTTTTGATATGTTGTAAAGTTTTTAAAATATTGTTCGGATGTAATATGAGAATTGTGATAGGAAATTATCCAAAGCTAACATTTTTTTTCCGAATAATATTATTTTTTAAAATAATGTAATAATCATTTAAACCTCTTATAATTAAGAAAATTAAAATAAATACTATGGAACCAATATTAAATACATCAAATAAAATTAATAAAAATGATAATTAATTTATGTTTAAAAAAATAATGAAAACGAATTAGGTGAGAATGATTATGGGAGTCTACATAAATTTTAATCAGTTATATTGTGAAAATAATTGTGAGAAATTTTATTTTTTAAAAGAAGTTCATGTAAATATTGATTTTTTTACTTATTAATTTTCAAGATAATGTAAATAAAATAACTAATCAACTGAACTTTAATAAAAGTAGAAAAATAATTTTTAGTTATGAGTGCATCAGATGGCCGTAAACGCATATTACTTATGTTCAATAATATACTTTAACAAAGTACAAAATTTTGGCTATAAATGCATCAGTTTTGTAAATATACTAGCATAGCATTAAATGCATTACTTTTCCGACACCCACTATTTCTCATATATTTTTTGTAGTTTGTTTTCTGATCAATAAAAGAAATAAAATAAAATAAGTAAAATCAATAACAAAATTACTGGTTAATATCTCAATGAAAAAGGTACTAGTTGTATAAGTAAAATAATAAGTTTATTATAAGAAAAGAAGGCAAAATAGCAACCGCTGCATCATGGGAAAAAACAAGTCTGATCAAATAATTTTTTTTCCAGCAAATTACAAAGAGATGGGATGGTGGGCGAGAATTTTATCCAAACTCATGTGCAAACATTTAGACCAACGAAAATATCTTGAGAAAAAAAAATTATTGGGCCGTTCGGCAATCCATTGAGAATTAAATTTTAATCCGTATTAAAGAGTTCATGTTCAGAAGTCTTAATCCGATAATGAAAGTTAAGGAGATTTAATTTAAGGGGAAAAGTTTTTTAAGAAATAGATAGAAAATTAAGATCCGGACAAAATGAGATTAAAAGAGTGGTTTTTGTTCGGAAGAATTAAGTAATTAAAGAAGCTAAATGAAATTTAAGGAGACTAAAAGAAAGAAACGAAAGAACGGCATTGGATTGAAAATCCTGCAACTTCCCGCGTGGTGGGAACAATCCGAACAGGGCTATGCGGTGTCCGTTTGTTTTCCAAATGATCTCTTAAAATTTGCTGCACCCACCCCAAACGTGTTTAACGTGTATGTTCAAATTATTCATGTTATGTGAGCATATATTTTCTCCGAATGCACAGTAGATCATAAATTGATGGAACCCACGGCTGTTCGATCATGATCGAACCATTGTAGTTTGATCAAAAATATCTCAGCGTAACTTGCATTTTATCAGAATTGTACGTTAGTTCACTATTAAGTATTGAACTATTAATCACGTGCACATGCGTGCTTTTCTGATTTTTCGGAGTATACGATATTTTTTTATGTTTTGCTTGTCTATTGATTCTGCATTTTTATTTACACAAGTGAGGTTTATTTATTTTTTATAAAAATCTTTTGTTTTTTCTAAAAATATGACCATCCAAAGATGATGAAACCACAACGAAGCGCATGTCCACTCCTAATAATAAAAAGAATAGGAATCCACTGACAATAGATTAATTTGACAATCATAATAAGTTAATAACCATAAAAAATAAATTATAATTTTAAAATTCGATAAGTAAAATGTAGTATATATTTCATGCACATTATATACATGAAATATGATTAAATTTAATACAAATTTCATCGTTCATCAAAATGATACATTGCAATGGTCCATGTCTAAATGCATTTAATAGAATATCAAATGATATTTAAATTACATGAAAATTGATACACAACTATGCTATTAGAAAAAATATTGTATCTATGCTTTTTTCAACTGAAATGTTTTAAGCATAATTTGACAAATTATTATGGAAGTTTTCAAGATAAGCTGATGTCAAGGAATTCTAATTCTAATAAGAAGTTTAAAACTTCAATAATCAAATAAAACAAGATGCTATAGATGAAATATATCTAACAGTTTAATTATTTTTAATTTCAGCTCTGGGTTTATTACTATTAAGTATTTTTTTTAAGTATAAAATCAGGAGATAAAAAAATTGAATACACTTGAATCCACATAACTTCAAATAACAAATATGTTACTTCAAATAACAAACCACAAAATTGCTTATATTATTGCAGTCTCCCTGACAACATAACAATCTTTTGCTTGACAAACAAATTATTATAGTGCATATACTACAATATTCCAGCAAGCATACACTAGTATACAACATAGCTCTTCGGTACTAGTATGCTAAAGTAGCTGGGCTCCAATGGCATAAAACACAGTGAGGTATCTTTTCCTAGTTTAAAATGATTAATAAATAGGGAATTTGGGATCAATCTCCTGCGCCCAAGATTCCAATCCACCGATTATATCCTTCGCCGAGAGAAACCCCTTTTGGTGCAGAAGCTGCACTGCTGTCTGTGAGGTGTTTCCTCTTCGGCAAATCACATACAAAGAAGAGTCATTCAACATCGAGCCAAGCTTTGGTAGCTCCTTTTCCAGATTAGAGAGGGGGATGTTCACCGAATTAGGGAGAGAAGTAATCTTGAATTGGTGCACAGGTCTGACATCCAGTAGCATGTGCTGCTCGCTCTTGTCAAGTACTTCCTTGTATTCTTTGATTGTGACTCGAGCACTTTCAGGAAGTAAGGATAAGTTCGGACGAGTCTGCAAAAGAAAGGAAAATACATTTTTCTGAAAAAATAAAATTTGGTCATATGATTACAGAATAATGGCTAGTTTGGAATTTTTAACAAGCTAAGGACTTCAGGACAAGTCAAATAAAATATCATATCCTTTTGATTCCTAATTTAGTAATGCAAAGATTAAAAAAAAAACACTTCACACAACAATAACTAAAACATTTCTGTTTCAGAAGTTACAAGAAGATAACATACTGAAGCTTTAAAATATAGCAATCGGGAGCAAACAGACCAAACCAATTACCCGATCTGACATAGGAGACTGAGTGAAGTTCTCATAATCAAATTTTTCAAACTCCTCTTTGGTGAAAGATGAATTCTCCCCACATATACTGCATGCAGATGACTTTCCCCGAATTTTTACCTGCAGGTGACAACAAGCAATGTCTAAAGTCTCAGCTGCAAGCGCACAGAGTGCAACTATGATAGTACTGGTATGTTATATTATACAATTATGTGCTATTACTTAACCAAGGATTACATAATTAAATGGTGTCAGTACTGGTATTTAAAACTAGATATTAAGTGACCAACATTTATATTTCATTTATCTTGACATCAATGCATAAGACTGGCACTAAAACTGTCACAAATACCATTCTATAACTTCAGGATAGTCTCGATAATTGCCTCTAACTCAATGCATAAGACTAGCCTTAATATGCAAATATCATAATATAACAGTCGCCAACTGGCACTAAAACTGGCACAAATACCATTCTATAACTTCAGGATAGTCTCGATAATTGCCTCTAATACAATTCCAGTATGGTAATTTCTTGATTACAACCAGCCACCAAATAAGTAATAAAAAATCACTAGATAGTCGTACCTATTAAGATATCAATGAGTTAAATCTAGAAAATATCAGAGCAATTAATAGTGAACTGACATACAATCCTGACACGAGCAGAGAGAGCATCAAAGAGAAGCATTCTCCCAGAAAGGGGTTCACCAACATCTGCAGCTATTTTTATCGCCTCTAGAGCTTGCATGCAACCTATCACTCCAGGCACTGTACCATCAAAAATGTGTTAAACTGGGATTGAGCAACTAATAATTGTATAAAAGACCAGTTCTTCCTGAGAAAAATAGGTTAGCAATAGAACTACTTAAATTGTTCTAGAAATTGCAATCTAAGGTGTATGGTGTGTATAAACATGACATATCGTTGATAGTGTCAGTTACCCAAGATTTCAGTCATATTAACCTTTACTGCTATTAACAGGTTGGGGTGCAGGGCAGCAAGGGTAACTCTATGCAGCACTAGTTTGTTTTGCATTCATGGTTATGTGTATATAAGCAGATAGGGGTTGTAAAAAACCATGTATATAAGCACTATAAATGGTTATGTTTCTATAATTGCAAACAGGTCGTACGATTATATAAATTTTGCTCAAAAAAACTAAGTCCTTTCTATAACGATTTTTACTGTTGGGTTTTCCCAAGCCACAAATCCAATCTGAAAATAGGAACCAGGCAAAAACTGTTCTTAATTTTCATTCGAGTCCTTTTTCTTCCCTATCCTACAGAAATTCTATGGTTAGGTGTGGAACCACGCCCCTAGTTATCCAACATTCGACTTGTTTGTACTTAAACATGTCTTTCTTTACATTCAAAAAAAAGGCAAATAAAAGATTTTCTTTAAAGAAAATAATATCCTCTTCACAGCCTTCGTAAAAGACTAAGTAGAACAAGGAATTAACGGCATACCAACACCAAGGACTCCACTATCAGAGCACCTCTGACAAGCAGCGGATGGTGGTGGGGTTGGGAATAGACACCTGTAGCATGGGCTTCCCTTGTGATTATAAACCGTCAACTGCAGATCCGAGTCATGTATTTTAGAAGTCCAAGTTTAAGAATAGATAATAATTTCAAATAAATTAAAATATCTTTCAGTGGCATTAATATTATTTACAATAAACAAAAGCCCAACCTGTCCTTCCAAGCCTAGAGCAGCACCAGATACAAGAGGCTGGAAAGAAAGGCAAAGATGTTAATTCCTTTGAAGTGCCATAATTAAAGACGATACTTTTGGCAAGCAGGGAAGTCAGCTTGAGATGCTTGTGATAAACGACCATGGAATTATATTGAATGAACAAATAGAAATGAGAAAAAGGAAAAGAACTGCACATGCTGAATGAATTATTATAAATTCATTTTCAACCTATAGCACTAGTACCTTTTGTAGAACAACACAACAATCGCTTATCATGTATCGGCTTGGGAGATTGTCAGTTGCATCCACAACAACATCATATCTTTGATTATTCTATTAGTCTTGGAAAAAAGCATAAGTGTGTTCCTCTATAGAAAGAAGGAAAACTAAACTTTGAAAGGATACTGATTCACAATTTTGAGAGCATTTGATGGATGCAATAGCTCCTGGTGCTCTACTATCTTCACAGAGGAATTAATCCTGTGTAATAAAGTCAAATCGCCAACATTGTTCAAATTAATTTACTTAAATCCAACAATAGAAACCAAAAAGCTAATAGGCTAAGTACATACGCACGACAAGCAGCAGCAGCTGACTGAACCTTCGGCTTGCCAACATATGCTTCAGTGTGGATAATCTAAAGAAAGATTCATGAAAACAAATTTTAACTAAAAACCATATGAGTTTAGATAACTTTTGGTTAACGAAACAAAAGAAGTGAAGCAAAATAGTTAGCTAAGCTAATTAATAACCAATATTCTAATCTATGGCCAAGAAATTGAACTGTATATAAATGGAGTAAAAGTTGATATACTACTATTTTTTCAGGTTTTGATGAACTAAGGATTCATGACCAATGATCCAAAGTATTGCAAGTTCATACTAGTTCTTCGAATCAATTAGAAAACTTAGTATTTTCTAACTCCAAATTTGCTCTTTGGGTAGAAAAGTTGATCGAAGGGGCTATACATGCTAAAAAGTTTATATGATGGCAACAGCAGCTTATATTGTTTTAGAAAAAAATTTCAGCTATTTTTGGCTTTCGCTAAACAATAGTGATTTTTTATCTGTCTCAGTAGAGACCCGGAACATCATAAAACCAGGATACAACCCTATGTAACATTAACAAGAAGAAAGAGACCGAAGAACAAAAAAAGAAAAATTAGGATGATAGTCAAAAAGATGAACCTGACGATGTAGGTTATTTAGCTCAACAAAATCACCATCAACAATACCTAAGCAGCCTATACAGAACAAAAAAAATTATATATAATTCAAAACTATCAATATGTAAAACTTAAGAGGTTGCTGTCAATACAAGTTAGAGTAGAACTACTAAACAGCTTCAAAGAATGGATCAAAAAAAAAAGTAGTGAATGGAAAAGGGAAAAAAACATACCAACCCCGCATGATGCAAGATACATTGCAACAGGAGATCCGAGGCCACCTGCTCCAATTACCAAAACTCTCGACTGAGAGAGCTTGCGTTGTCCTATTAGCAGATTATAATAAAGTATCATATTTAAACTGAGGAATAAAAGGTCCCTTAAAGGAGTACAGCTCCAAGTTAAAATTACTTCAGTATTTCAAATGTGATACTCCAATTATCAATGTGCATGTGCTGGTAGGTCTCATACCACGCACAGATACGGTGCCAATATTTTCTAGCTAGTATGGATATCATATATACCAGTAAGGTCATGACTTAAATTAAGTTTGGTCGCAAACATGGGAGTAAGAGAATTTTTGAGATAATTGTATGCCAAGTTTTAAGAATCCAGCAGTAATTGGATAAATAAATGGCGATAACAGTCGGTACAAAACCTTGATGACAGATTAGCATTTTATCATCCAATGACTTCACATAGAAAAAGAATCAGACTAAAACATGAACTTTGATTAATTGAATGATTCTTTGGAGGAATAGCAGGCCAGGGACCTAGTATATCACACTAATAAACCAGAGTTTTTTTCTTTTTTCTTTCCAGTACATTCCACCGATAGAAAAAATAAAATACAATATCAGAAAAATAAGGGTAGGAAAACTGTAAACATCAAGTCACCTTCAACACCAAAATCAGGTAGGAGGAGTTGGCGGCTATATCTGTAAATCATCTGAGAACTCAACGCATCAGCTGAGAAACCATTGGCGCAAGATTTCAAACCATCAGCGATCGAACAACTCGAGTTCTCCTCGATTTCGGCGACTGGAGAAGAAGAGGCGCTACTGTGAAGCTGCGACTCGAGCGCGTCGATTCTGTTCTCCAACTCCTCCTTCTCCAACTTTAACCTCTCGATCTCATCCCGGATCCAATACGGCGAGGCACCGTCCGGTCTAGTTCCTTGCGCCTCCGCCGCCATCTGATATTCACTGATAGAGAGAGAGAGAGAGAGAGAGAGAGAGAGACGCCGCGAGAAAATGGGAAAAGAAAAGGTGCGATGGACAGATCGAAGAGACGAGAAACCTGGGATCCCCCAGGAGCCAACAGTCCCAGAAGTTCTGAAGAGCTACTTGAATAATTTATGGGTTCCCCCATCCGCTGCCATACCCCTTTAGCAGAGGAAGCAGAAGTTACTGAAGTATTTATATTTTAATGTATTGAATGAGAGTAATTTAAAGTAAAATAAATTAAAATATTTATGGAAATGAAATTAAATTAAATCATTAAATTTTATAGTTTTAATATTTTTTATTCTTATTATTTTGTTTGTTTACTTTACTATTAGTAAATATTAATATTTTAGAGTTATTTGATATTTATTCTGATTTAATTTTATTTCACTTGTTAAATGAAGAGATGGATTATAATAGCATGTTCATTGTTATTAATTTTAAACGTCCCGATTTAATTATAAAAATTATTTTTTTATTCATATTTTATTAGATGTCATTTATTATGAATCCAGAAAAACTATAGTACAATGATGTTGCAGAAAAAATATGACAGCGAATATAAAATCATAAATTATAACGACTGATATTCATCGCTGGGTTAAGTTCGCCTCGGCATGTTTATTATTAGACGCGCACCACATTATTATAGGATTATCATTGAAATTTGTTTATTGATTTGATTAATCCGTACCGTTAATAATACAAATATGATTAGGAATTTAGGATTTTTTTTTTGTTAGTTAAGTAAGAGTACGGATGAAAAAAAATGGTTTAGCTTATCAAGAGTATTGAGTAATTTAGTATGAGATATTTCCTATTTGTTATTCTATAAAGTAATTTATACATAATTATATATAATAATATGTTAGTTATCTAGTAATTAATTATATAATATTTAGGGAATATAGAAATTTCTATTGATAGTGTCAAAAAGAAAAAAGGACTCATTTTTTTTAATTACAATTAGTTTTATCTTCTAATGTTTTAGAATTACAAGTACAATTAATGGAGAACTTAGAGAAAGAAGAGGATTCAATGATTCAATCCAACCAAGATTGATATTAGAAGAAAAAAAAATTGGATTTGGAGACACAATCTGACAAAAACAACAGTTAATTATCAAGATTAAAAGATCTGAAATTCTCAACACCATCAAAAAAATTTATCAGCTGGCAACTTTTTCATGAAGTCAGAATTGTTTGATTGATTTTCTCTATATATATAATATGCATTTTTTTTTAAATTCACACTGATGGCTCAAATCTTAAGATATTTTCTTGCAATTATTTTCATCAATTCAATTCCACTTCTTAATTAATTCTTATCATGCCATGTATTACAAACTTTTTTTTTTTAGAAAAGTGGATAATTCCACCAGTTTTATTGAAACAACATAAACATGATAACAAAACTATTAATTTCTCATAGCGAATCCGCACCGTCGATCCATCGTCGGTACGCTTCTAACGCTTCACGTGGCATAAATTCAAAAGGCGTATGACCAGCTCCCTACAAATGAACAAAAATATGTTTATGTAAAACCTCAAATTTGAAAAAAATATATATATAATTTGTTTTAAAAATGTGGGTTTATAAATAACATTTTACCCGTAATGTTGCAAATAGCAGGTTGTTTGTGAACCGAACGGCATATCTGACAATAATCACAATATGGCATTAATTTTGTTAAGAATCAAATTTCTCTAATTAAGATTTTTTTTATTAATCCGTAAGGGTTTGTTTGGCAGCGCTATTGTAAAGCGGAATAACGTGATATTTTATTTGAAGCAGTGTATTAATTACAGTCTGAGCTATTCTGCTATTCGGCCATATGATTCGAATAGCAAAATAGTATTAATTACATATTATTCTAACTAATATTTTGTCAAACATATTTTCACTCTTTCAAATAGTATGAAAATAACACTTCGGTTTACTATTTGAATAACATTATTTTTTACTATTTAAAAAGTGCTATTCTAATGTTTTTTTTTTCTTTTTGTCAAACAACCTAAGAGAAGTAATAAAATAAGAATTAGATTGAAACAGAAGTGCAGTACCCGGCTATTTGATCTCCAACAAACCATGGATGCCATTTTTCAATTTCAGTATAATTCAATGATTTGATCCACTCAAGCGTGGCTATGTATGGGATTCTCATGTCATGATCTCCGCTGCATTAAGAGCATATTAATTTTATTAACATCTTACCAGTACTGTGCATATATGATGGTTAATTTATGCAAGCAAATTTTCCAGTGCACCCAAAATAAAAAGAAAATTAACATATTTTATGAACACAAGAAGAGGGGAAAAAAAAAGGAGAAAAAGCAATGCCTTATGTTGTCATCTTTTTGAAACGAAAAGCAAGTAACCAAAGAGAAGTAATAAAATTATATATAACTTTTTTCAAGAAATGAGTTATAATTTCTGGAAATTATATATTTCTGGTAAAAATGGAATTCTTTTGTATAATCTTTTTTGTGTCTGTGCAGAGTGAAAGAGATGGAGACAGAGAAAGAGTGACAGAGAGATCAAACTGTCTTCAAAACTCTTGAATCAAAGAAATGCAAATCACTGTCAGTTGAGAAATTAACTAAATGAGGAATTAATGTTCAAAATTAAAATTACTTGTAGAAGAAGGCCCTGTATCCTTTTGAGGTGAGGTTGAGATGGTAAGGTGTTAAACTGAGAATGTTTCTGCTATATTTGATTCTCTTCGAGCATCGCTCGAATCGTCCGGTTATTTCGGCCTACGAAAAAAATCCAAGAAAATTTATAATAATTTTTTTTTATCTTCATGTTAAAAGAAAATTTCTCTGCCAAATCCTATTTTAGAAAGGGAGTTGATATATATATAATGTCATTAATACTGTTGTTAATATGGATTTTATTATTTAAATTAGATGAGTTATTATTCATATTAATGACTTTATTATGTAACTTATTTATACAGTACTTCTATAATTCAATTTAAGTAAGTTATTATTCAAATTAGTGATATTTGAGTTGAATAATAAAGTATTATAAAAAATAATTTATATAATAAAAACGTTAGTGTGAAGAATAATAAAGTCTGTATCGATGACGGTATATACGATGATATTTCTCAAATATTTTTCTTTTAGAAATAAAAATTTCATGATTATGACTTTGTACTGAGCAATTCATAAAGATCAGCAGAAAACAAAATCGAAAATAACAGTTCCGGTGTATTCAATGTAATCTAGAGAAACAGTAAATATATACTAAAAGATAAGCAGAAAAAGATCCAAAATAATCTAAATTTTTGACTGAAAAAACGAACCGGCATTGCGTGTAAGAGTTCCCGTGCCGTTTTCGAATCGAACAGTCTGCGCGGATTTACTTCGTAGTCCTGCAATCGCCGCAATTATATATAAATAAGAATTTTCTAAATGTAATTATTAAGCAAACGATTCATAAACTCAAAAGTGTTGTAAGAAATTAATTAGATGAGATCTAAAACCTTTGGTATACAATAATTGATTATATTCTATTTAAAAAACATTTCACAAATAGATAATAGAAACAATTACACAATTTCACCAATAGATAATAGAAACAATTATTCCATCTCTGAAGCTCACTATCTTACAAGGTGCATCTCTCTCTCTTGTTTCTATTATTCTATTATTCTAATATTTAGAATAATAGAAACAATTATTCTAAATATTTTATAAACAATTAGAATACAAGACGTGAGCTATCACATATCATATACATTACAAGAGAAGATGAAGCTTTTTTAATAAAGGAAATATTTGGAAGATATCATTGTTAATACTATTATGTTAATAGGAGATATTATTATTAATACTATCATCAATATCAATTTTATTATTCATATAAAATAAATTATTATTCATGTTAATAACTTTATTGTGTAACTAATTTTATACAATATTTCTATTATTCAACTCAAATACCACTAATATGAATAATAACTCATTTAAGTTGAATGATAAAAATACTATACAAAATCAGTTATATAATAAAATCATTAATATAAATAATAATTCATTTCATATGAATAATAAATTTGGTATCGATAACGATATCAATATATATCAACTCCCATTTTTATAAAACTAGACATTAAATTCAGAAATTCCATGGATTTCAGGCCATTGATGCCCATAAGCCATGTTTTGTGTTGGACCAAAATTGGGCTCAAAACCCTAATTCATGGGCCTAGTAACCAGTCATGTTTTTATTGTTATCTACATTTTTTTTCAGCATAATTAATTTCATATCTTCAATTCATGAGCTATATAATTCATTGGAAAACAACTTATTGAGGTACCAGTACCATTTTTCTTTTTTAAACCAATATAGTCCCAAGATATATAAAAATCAAATGGGGAAAAATAACTTACATGACAATACATGTTGTACTCATGATATTCTCCCTGGAGGCTCTGAGTACTACTATCCACTGAATCAAACTGAGCATCTTCCATTAATGAAAGCCCCATTTTAAAATGGCATGGCAAACAAAGTACATGATATTCATAAATTCCTTTAATTGACTGCATTTGTAGAGAGACATAGGTAGATAGTTAGAGAGAGATGTAGAATTCTAGTATTCCAAAACAAGTAGAAATAGACTATAAGTTTTGTTGTATGTAGATGAGTCCGTATCTATGTCATTGTGAGATTATAACAACTTGCCGTCATAGAATCAGAATGACCTATATTTTAACTTATAGAAAGATTTTTTAATAATTAATTTGTGAGTCTCACTTATCATTCACTCAATGATAATAAGTTGGTATAGAAAACTATGACAGCGGATGTGAATTTGTCAATAGATTACACTCACAGCTTTAGTTTTATAGAAAAAAAAAAGATACCAGATGTTGTATTCTGGCACCTGTTTTCTCTGGTAAAATTGATTATTTATAATACTATTGCTTGTTTGAGAACTTACCCCATGAAAAATTTCCATGTTCTTTTTGCAATCTGGGTCTTCATTATTCCAATATATGCCACCACAAGATTTGGACAAATCCTATAAACGGATAGTTATTTATTTAAATTCAACATCGTCGATTTTCTGTTTCTCTAGGTACCAAGATATTTTTACACAGTTAATTAATTTGAAGTCTGAAAGTACGTACATTGTACTGTTCGTCTGATATGAATCCCATTCTGTACGCAAACGGTACAACATAGTTGTTCTCGAAATGGATATCGATTGCTCCGTTGCCTAAAGAGTACCCCTGAGAGACAGAGTGAAAAAAGAAAAGAATCAGAATAAAGTTAATAGTGAATTGCATTGCATCAGTCAGATATCTGATAACACTAAATTAGCAGTAAATAAATTGTGTTTATTTTACTCTTTACATAGTTTAGTGAGAAATCTATTTCCATATCTCATCTCCCCATGATATGAATACTAAATTTATGAAAATACCTCAACTACTAGACAAGCTGTGATTCTTAAGATCTTTATAAATACTGAATTTGACACGATCGATTTCACTGTTTCATCTTAATTTCCTGAATAGCTTTGTTAAGAACTATTGATCACCCTATTTATCATTTAATGTATTGTTGTAAGTACATTAATTTGATCAAAAGATTGATCTGACCTTCAAGTTTATGTAAGTTCCATAGTTTCCTTCATTCCCTGAAACAATATATACAATTTAGAAAAATGTACATCCATACATGATAACAAAGTATCAGATAAATAATTGGAAAGTAAAATCATGTTGTATGTACTGTACATACCATTGACTATCTCTTGTGCAAGTAGCGGTACATGAACTCCGCTATAAGAACTTCCAGCAATGTAGAAAGGATTTGAAACGAACTCAGGATACTCAGCAAACCACTGGACATAATTGGAAAAAATTAAGACTTTAGTTAGCAATTTCGAAAAAAATCACTATATATTTGAAAATTAAAATATATTTTATGAAAATTGGCCACTGTTCCAATTTTCTAAAATCAGTTTTGAGTTTCTAACCCTGTTTAGAAAATCATACAAATCGGCAACTGTAGTAGAATCATTCGACACATAATCTTCTTCCTTTTCGGCATAGGAATACCCTGCTCCCACTGGAGAATCCACAAAAAGTAAACTAGAAACCTGCCATGTATTTACCAGAAAAAAATGGATTTGTTGTAATTCTGTAGCCAACATATATAGCTATATATGAAGATATGGAAATTGATGATATCAGGCAATTTCTAAACATTTCTATTTATTAATTGTCGACATTCACGGGGCCAAATAATAGTATATGCATTTGAAAAAAAAAATACAAGATATAAAAGGGGAAAAACTACAATTTTATAATTTATCGTCAGTAAAAGTATATTAAAAAAGGTATTATAGTGTGATATATACTCAGTGAGTAGATAATCAGTACCTTACTCCATGAATATGGGTGTCGCTTAACCCTTATTGGATCCTTCACCCGAAAAACAGCTTCCTCTATCTTGAATGGACCTGAATTAAAACTTATGTTAGTAACTAAATAGTAGTTGTTATTAGTAGTTGTATTTCTGTCAAAAGAAATCCCCATAAATTTTTAATAATCTCTACATGTTTATAATTGTATTGCATATGAAACTGATGCCTATAAAAAAATGAATATTGTAGGATATTACTAATTACAAAGTAGATAATAAGTTAATAACTAACCAATGTTGTGCACTATTGCAGCATATGCACTACATCCAGGGCCACCATTGACAAAAAAAGTGACAGGATCTTGGTTAGGGTTTCTCTCCGACATGACGAAATGGTAATGAAGATGCCGCTTCTGCAATTCGGTACCTACTGTTATGTACCTGCATAAAATGAACAAAACAATTAAACAAAAAGGTTAGTTACTGTTTGCTTAATTAATATATTGTCCAATGCTTAATTTTTCAGATATTAATCATCTACAATTCTATATTGATCATGTAGATATGTTAACTTTCTTAAATTAATATGTATCCTCTTCTTCTTTTTTTGACAAAATTCAAATCAAATTTTTAACTTTTTGTAATAAATTCATGGTACTTTTTGTTCTTTTCTGTTCCTTTTTTTATCTGATCTTGAAACATCAATTCTCCAGAGGAAGTTGGAAAAAATGCAATTACAGACCTTGTCTAAATAATGGGCCGGATGTACTAACCAAATTAATTTCATCAGATTTCTGGGTCTGTTTGCAAATACAAACTCATGGTATTAATTTCTGAAGCCATAATAAAATATTAAAATCTGAGAATGCGCCGCATGAACAAAGCAAGTATAACCCTAATTTCGCCATGACATCAGCACAAAATATGATCATCCGGCTGGTTTTTAGGGTTTTAAATTTAAACCAACAAAAATGCATATTCCCAATTCCAATTTTTTTATTTTTTGTTTTTTGGGATAAATTTCAAATTGGAATTTACAATAGCCAATTACAAACATTGGGTTTATTTTTGTAATTTTTTTATTTTTTGAATCACCATCCCTAGGCTACAACAATATTAAATCTACACTTCTTTTTCTCAAAATAAAACCTTATTCCTCTAAAATTTTGTAGGATTTTTGTTTTCCTATTCTTGAATTTTTTTAATTTTTTTTCTTTTGCTATTTTGGGAATATTTAATTTAATCTTACCCAGCAAAATGTTTTGAATGAAGATCGCCATGAAACCCTGGAAATTGCTTCACTTCTGCTTCCATTGGTGCCCCTTTGATTATCACCACATGAATTAATAATGTGAGGCACATAAAATTCTTGAAAATTTTGTAGAGAAAATTGAACACCATGTTTGTATTTCTTTTTCTTTTTTTTTCCTTTGATTGCTTTATCTTTTGGAAGTGGTGTGAATTTAAGTGGTATTTATATATAAGAGGAATGCACAACGATGATTTTAATTTATTGAGTTGTAGAATCCAAAATATAAAATTAATTTACTTTAATGTGAGTTTTTGTATTTCCTCAAAAATATTGAAAGATCTCATGCTCCTTTATATATTATTTATTTTCTTCTTTTTTTCTTAATTTGCTATATGTAAGATCTTTTGGTTTTGTTCATACATTTAATCTTGGCAAAATTTCATTATATCCCTCTAAAAATTCGAAATTATGTATTTTTCCTCTCTAAAATTTATAATATCATATTTATTATTTTAAATTATTTAAACTCTCGTTTTTATTCAATAAAATTTTATAATATATCAAATATATCCAAAAACTTCAAATAACCTTATTAAATATGTATCCTCTCTCTCTCTCTCTCTCTCTCAAAGGAGGGATGTGATGAGGTGCTTTGTATTATGCTAAGCACAGATCCATCAATCCACAAAGAAAAATTTATACACGCGCAACGAATTATATGAAATTTATTTCATACATTGTATTATGCATTTTACAAATATATAAAATTCACATACAATGTTTACAAATTATTTTTTTTTGGTCCGTGAACTTTATATATGAACGCAACTATGTAACATTACATATAGCGAATATGTAGATTTATAAATTTGCTTCATATATAATAAATACGAACTTTTTAATTTTAAACTCAAACTTTTTATTTTTGAATTATCATATTAAAAGAAAAATGTCTCTTGTTTTTTGTTTTTTGTTTTTTTTTTTTTTTTTGGGGGGGGGGGGGGGGATGGAGGATAAGGATGTGAACAAAAAAGGTAAATGTTTTGTTTTAGAAAAAATTGGGAGAATTCAAGTCTTCAACATTTATTTTTTAAACTTACCAATTTACCAGGGACTAAATTTTTGTTAGGTATTATTTTTTTATGAGAGTACAAGCAATTTTTCAAATTTAAACATTTATTACAAGATCCGTTTTTATTGTAATTGCTAATCTAAATTAAAATCGACAATCGAACGACTGCATATTAATTTTGGATAAATGGAACCCCCCCCCCCCCCACAACAAAAAAATAAATAATAATTTGATATTAAACGACTAGACTCCTTTAAGAAAAAAAAATTGTTGGAACTCGCTCACTAATATATTTGTGTCACAAGTGAATTTTATTTTATTTTTTATATACAAGATCATGCACCATCCATCTATATTCCAAAGAGGAGATGAAAAATTGATCTTATTCAAGCACTACTCAATATTAGTATTTAATTTTTCTTTTTTGAAAAATCTCTAACTTTTTCTTAATTTTCTCTCATTTGTTTTTTTCTTACATTTTCTTGTAACTTCTCCATATCTTTCATTCCTTGAAACGTGCATCCGATAGATTTCAGCGTTTATCGGATCAAAATGATTTTAACGCAAAAAGTTTAATGAAATTAAAGCAAAGCGACAAAAACCCGCTCAACCCCCATAGCATATCTGCAATGTTCTCCTTATGAGAGGTCGTATATTCGAAATTTAAATAAAAAATATATTTAAATTTAAATAATTTGAACCTCACCTTATCTGAAAAAAAATCTCATAGCACGTCTCCTTGTTGGGCCCATTCGATTACAAAATTTTTATAAAGTTTTAACAAATTAAGATATTGTTCTGTATTTATATATTTTGCAAGCTGAGAAAATTTGTAGGGCTTGTTTGGCTACCAGTGGAATTGAGAATTGATCATTTTTATTTTTCCCACATATTATAATAATTTGTGTTCGATATGAACGGAGGAATTATGAAAAAGTGAAATTTGATTTATTTCAACTAATAAAAAGACATTTTCCTCTATTTCATGCTTCCTATAGAATTAAAAAGAATATATTCTATGAAATAAAGAGGGATTAAAGTATAAAAAAGACAAATTCAATTGTAAATTTTCATTCCAATTTTATTTTTTCACTTCTATACAATTTTATTTAATTTTAATCATATTTAATCAGAACAGAGAATTTATTTCAATCAATTCTTCGATTTCAAAATAGCCAAATAAGTCCAACGAGAAGAGGAGTTATTTCTTTATTTTTTCTATTCAAGTAAATGTTATTATTGTGGAGCCCACCTGATGAGAATAAATAATAGTTATTTTTGTCTCTTTATGAATTTTTTTTTTATCAATACATGAGAGAGATTTCATCTCAGAAGCACATGAAACCATCTGAAAAATGTGATTCGAGTGTATTTTTGTAAAGACGTAACTTCGAATACCAAACTTTGATTTTGAGACACAAAATTATAACATGTCATTGTCATAACTTGAAAAGATAATATATGCTATGATGTATTACTAAACTATGGTGCTCGGATACTTATTCGGACTAAGAATTTGTAATTGAATGCAGATCTCAGAAAATAAAATATTTTTTAGTTTTTGAAGCTGCTGTACCAAATCAAACGGTGCATAATATTAAAAGACTTATTGTTTTTAATATGATTAAAATTCCCATATTTAGTTGTTCCATGTGTTGGGAATATTGAAAGATTTTGATAATATGTATGTACTACATTTAATACAAAAATCCAAGGAGAGAATAGTTAACTAGAATTGAGGTTTTTTTTTAAAAAAAAAGGAAAGTAATAATCAATTATGAACTGTTATAAATTGTTACAAATTGTATACTTTTTAATACTTTAATGAATTATATAAATTTTAATAGATTTTTACAGACAATCAAATAAAATTTAAATTATATAAAAATTAAAATACAATTAATCAATCTAATAATTCAAAAATATATCTATAAAATTTTTTTTTTTAATTTTTTTTTCAAACTTATTTATAAATTCATTGTCAAAAATTAATAAATGATCCCTAATCTCCTGACGTCAGTGTACTGACTACACTGTTGGAAACTTTCACCATGCCACACGGGATCTGATTCCAATTTCGCGGCCACCGACAAATATGCTCAGCACTTCACAGTAGCCAGAGCAGTCACGTGAGGATAGAAGCGCTCTGGACCTTTTGTATTGTTACAGTGCCCCCATAGCGTACCCACCAGGGCCTTGATGACTAAATTAGTTGGTACATGCAAACTCTCCGTTTGGCGAGTGGAGTAGAGGTATTTTATATGCTTTAAGCCAAGTACTTTAATGTATTAAACGAAAGTGATTTAAGATGAAGTAAGTTAAAATATCTGTAAAGATGAAGTAAAGTAAAATTATCAAGTTTTATAATTTTTAATATTTTTTACTCTCACTATTTTATCTATTTACTTCACTACTATCAAACACTAATGGTTTAAAGTGATTTAACAACTACTAACAAAGTTGTTGAGATCATTACAGCCTTTATTTGAAATTGAGATAAGTGAGGAATAAAATTATCACCTTCTCCTATAGAAAATAATTTTATTACCGAATTATCCTCAATTTATCTCGCTCTCAAACAGAACCATGTACTATAAATAAGGCTCTCTGCATGAGACTATCATCAGATTAATTTAGACTCCAAACCTTGTTATCCCCAATTTAAGATCTACGTTCTTATTTTTAGATAACAACGATAACAAATACTTCTAAAAATATAATGTCTATTATCACTTCCATGATCCATGAAATTTTGAAAAGCACTTCTTTATGCAAAACACAAAATAATATGTTTTACGTTTAATACAAAATAATAATAATAATAATATCCATACATCTAACATTGAATTTCAAGTTTAAGGTAATAAAAATTATATGAATTCCAAATAAAAAAATAATAATAATCATATCAATAAATCTAATATTAAATTTCAATTTCAAATAAATAGACATGTATTCGGTTGGTCCTTTTAAGTTTTCAAAACTATTATTGCTTCTCAACTGAAAAATACAACAAAAGAAAAAAAAAGAAACAACAATGAAACCAACCACACAAAAAATTAGAATACTGTAATTTACCTTGTCATTCTATTTTATTATTTCTTCCCTCTTTCACCTTTCTTTTTAATTTGGGAGGGGATCTATGGACAACTTACTTTGACAACCTTGACAATTAGTTTTTAAATAATTTTAATATAATCTTTAGAAATTCTCAAAAATAGAAAAAAGTTGACAAACATATTTTTTAACTTATATATTGATTGTGTTTCAAATTTCATATAATTTAAGGGTCATTTGATTTTATATCAAAAACTGTTAAGTATGGACTGTTGTAAATATCATATAAATTTAATGATCTTTGATGGAGTATCAAATAATATTTAAATTATATGAAATTTGAAATACAATCGATTTATAAGTGAAAGAATATATTTATAAATTTTTTTTTCTATTTTTTTGGGATTATTTGAAATTCATTGTTAAGGTTGTTAGTAGTGTATTAACAAAAGCATGTGGCACATGAATACGGTATGGATGATACGTGTCCAGACACAGCCAAAATATGACATGCTTGTAGATGTGTCGCATTCGACATGTCACGTGCCGTATTAGACGATATGTGCATTAGACATGACACGGTACATTCAAGCGCTTAACTGACACGTAACATGTCTAAGTACGTCTAAATTAGTCTATGAAATTTTAAACAATAATTATTATAATATATTTTTAATAGCTGTTACAAGCACACTGTAAAATATATATTATTATAAAAAAATTTCCTCCATTTTTCCTATTTTTTCTGATTTTTTTTTTATTTTTTTCCGAATTTTTAAACATTTTTTAATAATTAAAAATAAAAATTTAATTAAAACAATTAAAAAGCGATGTACCGTATCGTTCGAAGTGTCGTTCTTAATGTTAATATAAAAAAATACAATATAACATAACATACGTTAACCTTTATATATTCTTACACGGCACAACCGATACATACACTTTTATAGTTTTCTAATCATCAGGTTGTCGGGGACCCCACCTTTTAATTTTTATTCACCCATCATCATTCATTCTGGGACCTAACGGAATACAGTTTCGGGGAGAGATGAATCGTTTCGCTGAGAAAATATTAATAAATAAATTAATTAATCAATCACAATTGATTTTTTTGATCGGTATAAACACCTGTGCTCCACTCCCCTTGTGATCTCGTCGCATCCCTCCGAGTTCGCGAACTAAATAAAGCTCAAATCAGATCAGTTTGCTTCTCCTTCTCGCTTCCGAGGTGCTCCAATGGCGAAACCCAATGCTGAGGACGCATCCATGGATGAGGTCCAGAAGCGCCTCATGTTCGAGGACGAGTACGTCTCTCTCTCTCTCTGTCTCTCTCTCGATTTACAATTTCACTATCATTCTCGTACAAAATGCTCCCGAGCAGAAATTTGTAAGCAAATTAAACTTTTAATGCGTGTTGGCGCGAAATTAGTTTCATAAAATCAAGTACGAATTTTTGTTTTTATGTACATAATTTCTATCTGAGGAAAAAAATGCTGTTACAGGATTAATAAAAGAATCACGATTGCTTTTAACATATATCGAGCAAAGCAGGCCTCCTTTTAACAGAAGTTGTTCGTTCCTAGTCGCATGCATCTAAACAAGAGTTTTTATTTCATCTTGAGACGCAAAATCGCATGTGTCTAAACAGAAACTTTCTTCCGTCTTGAGATGCATTTGTTTGACATGTATGCGTTTACTACCAAGATATCGTTACAGAAATGCATGCGTTCGGAAACTAAGCATAAATTTGCCAAAGATTTTTAAACAAAGATATAACTGTAAATGATTTGAAAAAAAAAAACGTGTATGAAACTGCAACTTTAACTTTCAACCATTGTAGAGAAAAAAATACGGGGAATGATATAGAGCTTACAGTAATCCTTTCCTATAATTAAAGCCCTTTTCAGAATTGTGATATAAATATGAAATCTTAATAAGGGAGCTTTTCACCGATGTGCTATAGTTCAGAAGTTTGGTAAATATTTTAACAAAACAAAATGAGAAGCAACAAAGTTCACAAAATTTTTGAAAAGTTGGGCTTTTTTGGCGTGGACTAATTACGCAATTCTGAATTAGATGTTATATCTCCTGGCAAATTCCCTATTACAAAGGTACATGTATTTGGGTTCCCCATGCTTATTCATATTGGCTCGTCAATCTTGTGGTGCATGATAGTCAGCGATTCTGTACCAGGGAATATATCATTGAGGTGTAGCAGATAATACATGATCAGTCTATTGCAATATGTCATATTTAGGAAAATCATGATATAAGATTATTAAAACACCAGCGCTGTTTCTCATATCCTAAGCTAGCCATATTTTATCAAGGTCTGCTCATTTCTGAAAGTTCATCTTTTGTTGTATATTGACTGATCTGACCTACTGTTCCTTCATATTTCAATAGGGAGATCTCTTTTTGCCCATTGCTTTGGTTCAAACTGTTTATATACATATATATACATAATTTTTCTTTTCTGTAGCTCTCAAGTATCAACGCATGTCATTTTAAGCATTCCGGATAGTGTTTTTGCAACTAAAGGTTTGTCAATTGTCATCTAGGTGCATTTTGGTGGATGAGCGAGACAATGTTGTTGGTCACGAATCCAAGTACAACTGTAAGAATGCATTTGCTTTTGTAATGTCTCTTGTGCTTAAGTTGATCAACTCAATTCAAGTTGGGGGTTTAGGGTTTGTGTGTAATTTGGGATGAAATTATCTGAAACTTTGATAGTTTTTGGATACACTCCATTTGATGCTACCAATATATTGACTCTTATTTGAATAACTGGCCAAGCATTTAATGCTATTTGCTGAATTCTTTATTTGCTTAAATTATTCTCTTAGTTGTATCACTTTACAACTCATAGGTCATCTAATGGAAAAGATTGAATCTGAGAATTTGCTTCATCGGGCCTTTAGCGTCTTTCTTTTCAACTCGAAACATGAGCTGCTGCTACAGGTTTGCATCCGACAAATCTCTTGCATTTCAAGCCTTTGATTAGTTTGGCTGAGTCATTCCTATAACATGTAATAAATAAATGAAGCATCCTAAAATAGGAAAGATCTAAATGAGTACTCGGTTTAGGCAACATGACAAATTGATTGGAAATCCCCCCGACCCCCCCCCCCCCCAAAAAAAAAAAAACATGTAAATGCAATCGTGTTCATGTTTTTTTCTCTTTTCTCAAGTATTGCAGCACTGAATGGTCATTCTCTTAATATTGTTTTCAGCAAAGATCAGCGACAAAGGTAACATTTCCTCTTGTTTGGACAAATACTTGCTGCAGCCATCCTCTTTACCGTGAATCTGAGCTCATAGATGAGAACTTTCTCGGTAATTTCTTTGATTATGCAAATTGAAAGTTCCTATTGTACTATTCCAACACCTCAGGATATTTTAAGGAATAACATTAAAGAAATTGGCAAAATTAAATAAACAATTTTAATCACACTGAGAATCGTATTAGATCATAGCCCTTTTTTAGGCATCAGAAGTATTTCAAGTTATCGCTTCGTCGTTTCTTTTATTGACTCAAAACAAGTAAAACTTTACAAATTGTTGGTGAGTTCTTCATATATTAGAAAATGTGCATAGATTTGAATATAATAAATGATTCTTTATATAGGGGTCAAGAATGCAGCACAGAGGAAGCTGTTGGATGAATTGGGTATACCAGCTGAAGACGTGCCGATAGACCAATTTGTCCCTCTTGGGCGGATGCTGTACAAGGCCCCATCTGATGGAAAATGGGGAGAGCATGAATGTAAGCATATATTTTTTTTTCTTTCTGGGTTCTTGGAAATTTGATATTATTATCAGCGTTACTCCAACTAAATGCTATTATAACTTAGTAGTTTTCTTTTCATTTTTGTGGGTTGTTAGTGGATTATCTGCTGTTTATCGTGGGGGATGTAAAGCTGCTTCCGAACCCAGATGAGGTAGCAGATGTGAAGTATGTTACCAAGGTGCAACTCCAAGAGCTGATTAAGAAAGCTGATGCTGGTGAGGATGGGCTCAAGCTCTCACCTTGGTTCCGCTTGGTGGTGGATAACTTTCTTATGAAATGGTGGGACCACCTTGAGAAAGGAACCCTGGCTGAGGCTGCTGAGATGGAAACCATTCATAGGCTGAAAAAATAAACGATAATTCTCCTGATTATCTTGTTAAATTTGAACACAATGAATATGCAGAATCTTATGGTTGTTTTAATTGATAATAAGAGCAAACTTGCACGTGATAGCATTTTTGTTGTGAGATTTGGTTGGATTTGGCATAAAGGTGTGTTTGATTTTCGAATGCTTTTTTCTCTGTAGTTGTGATTTTTTGGAATTTTTACCATAGCAGTCATTGCACGCACGTGAGAGGGATAATTTATCTTTTTTATTTTCCATGGACAAATTTTCTTGATCACCTTCCCAAGAATTTCATCTATTTCATCACTCAGATTCGTACGTGCGGAATTCTATATGATCCACTCTTTATAATGATTTATGATTATGGTTTTATTGATACTTAAGTTTAGATTCGCATGTTGGTGTCTGGTAGCTCAGAAAGTCTTTTTATGTAAGCAAATTCGCCCTGGAAAGCCAGACAGTACCAAAATATGAGTTCATATTCTCTGCTTCTTTACATTATACAACACAACATTATATCCATCTAATCGTATTGAGATTCATACAAAATAAATCTAAAAAAAAACCCTATGATCAACCCATCCACAACATGCAACGCAACAGAAGATCATGACCCCCGGAACATTAGACCTACGCTTCATCTGGAAGCAAAAGATTTATAATTACTATGTAGTGTATTTTACAATGCTCCCTCATAATCGCCTAATTATGTACATTATATAATGTCCTCATATCAACCATCCAAGTAATCTCAAGCACCGAAAGATAGCAAGTTCAGAACACTTGTATCTACAGACTTTGGGTGCCTTATCGAATTATCAACATCTAAATAAAACAAAAATGAGCAAATCATGGCTGCTCCAGATCCTGCACAAAGGCGAAAGGAAGAGAAAAACAACAACCATGAGGCCAGAAATTATTCAAAGGCAAAGCAACATTCTTCCCACATTTTACAATTAAAATATATACTAAAACCCTTAATCTCCGTTTGGCAAGTGAAATAAAGTTAAAGCAGAATAAGTATTAAATTACTTTAAAACATTGATATTTGATAATAATGACAGCAGATAGATGAAATAGTGAGAGCAACAAGGTATTAAAAATTATAAAATTTGATGATTTAACTTTACTCCACTTTAAATCCCCTTTATTTGATGTATTAAAACGTCTTAAAACACTTAAATTACCTCTACTACACTTACCAAACAGAGAGCTAGTACATAATTCTGGTCCAAGGATCTCTCTAATACAAGAACAGGATTTCTTCTAAAGCTTCCTAAGTTGGCTAGCTAGAACTGACTGGTTCTTACCAGGAACTGTACCAAGCACTATATTGCCAGATAGAACTAAGTTCTTGGGAATTACTGACTTTGAAAGTTTGGTCTGGACCTAAGCAAATAAACATTACATTCATGATAATACATGCATGAGAATCAAGATTTTTACCTTTCCATGAGAAGTCTGCCAGCTGTATGAACCTATTACACCCAAAACTTCACTCTGTCAAAATAACTAACCTAAAGAATTTTCTATCCCTTAAAGCCAACAAAAACAAAAATGACTCTTGCTAATCTGGAATGGGTTGCCCATGGACCATGGCAAGAGACGGATCCAACAGGACTGAGCTCTTGCTACTATCTTGGCCACTTCCCCAACCACCAAGAACCTCTTTTGGGAACACTTCAGAGGAGCTAGCACTACGTGGATTGTACGGTTTTGGCACCTTCCTTCTCAACAAGTCCTATAATGTAATTTATTTTAAAAGTAAGCATCCTCAAACACATAGCTATGCTTGTTCTATGCAAGCAGAGGGATTGCAGTGTTCTATGTATAGCTGTATAGGTAACATCTGGCACCTGATCAACCTTCAAAAAAAAAAAAAATTCTAGTACCTGGTCCACACTACTTGGGGAAGCTTTAAAATAGTCATTAAATTTTTGTTGGTCTATATAATGTTTGATTGAAGCCAGGGGCAATGTTAATCATGCAACAATGAAGAAAGAACTATAAATGCCAACATGATAACAATGTTGGTAGGTCCAGCACCAATATATACTTACCATAACATACAGATACCATTACTCAAGGTACAAAAAGGATTAATAGATTACCTTGGACGAACTAGGTCCATAAGTATCCAAAGCTTGCTGAATTGACACATAAACCTTGGTGGCTTGCTCTGAAGAAGGGGTGCACTTGATAGTGCGAAAAGCCTCCTTACTATCGTTCGGTTTCATTCTCAAGTACAAGATAAGGTGCGAAGGCAAGGACCCAGGATGATCCTTCTTTCCCTTTGTAAGCTCCATTGTCACTAGTTCACCCCAAGGGACCTCCCACAGCACTGTGCACGGATCCTTAGCTGGGTTGAACTTCCTTTGGGTCAGTGTAGGTTGCTGAAACCAGAAAAAAAGAAACTACATTATTTTGGAACATGGAAAAGGAATATTTATCCAAACCACAATTAGAGAGGTGCAGATGCAAGTGCATACCTGTAATAGTAAGATCCGATGGTGAGTGACTAAAAGAATTTTTCCTTTAGGGAGTAGAAAATGATCCTCATATGCATCTGTGAATGCAAACTTCCCTCGGACTTTGAAGAGGTCAACTTGGCCCAAAAAGGTGCCGCACTCAGCTAATTGCAAGATAGCCTTTATCATAGAAAAAAACAAAATATAAATAATCTCAATTATGTACCACATAAATTATTCCTTAACCTATAATCTGCTCAATAATTTACCTGGCCCGCAGCCTTATGCTCATCATAGGGGCACAGTAAATTGTCCCCCCCAATTGCTCGTGGGAGGCGCCTCCGAGATAATTGCTCCTCTGCCATAATAGCAGAAGATATTTTATTTTTCACAGCATTTGCACCTTCAGTGGTCTTAGACAGGAGGTCAAGTACACCACTGACGGGCTGGGCAGCAGCCCCTATCAATCCTTTTCCTACTCCACTAACAAATCCCTCTACACCAGTCGCTTTAGCACCTTCTAGGGGTTTTGTTAGGATTCCCGTGACACCTCTAAAGAAGCCCTTGGCAAGAGCCCCACCTCCCTCTCTTATGACATCGCTAATGTCCTCCACACCTTTGCTATCCTGCCACAGCCATTGAAAAGTGCGGGATATTAGTTTAGGTTATATTAACTACCAAAAGGAGTCCTTTATAGACACAGTTATTTACCAAAAGTTGATGAAGTACCTGAAAGTGATTTATATATCAAATTGGTTCAATTTCAATACCAGGAGGATCTTGTACCAATGGGCACAATAATACTTGCTCAGATACTGCAATAAGTTGTAAATCTATAGATAAATAGGAGAAAAAACCTGTTTCTGACGGCCCTGAATGAACTTCTTGTCCATTGATAGAGCGGCAATGCCTTTACTCATGTTGCTAAGTGCGCTGCTAGCATTACCCAAGATGTCCACACCAGAAAGTAGCTGGAGAGGTTGGGCAAGTAGATCCTTTTGGATGTTTGAAAATGCTGCACTTGTGAGCGCACTCTGACGCATCGACACATCCTCCCTAAATCTCCGAGCGATTCGAACCTGAAGGACATCAAGGTAGAGAAATTTGGAACAATGTGACCAACTAGACTTTAAATAATCAAATTTATCAGCCAATATGAGGAAAATTTCCAATTTACACAGTCAAATCATAAAGATTACCGGCATATGCTCCATATTTCCTAATGCTGTCATGAGAGAGGCCCAAAATCCAAGAACCCCTCTTGGTCGCTGAGCTGGTGACATGGCCATAGACACCCTAAATCTTATTTCTGATATATTGAGAAGCCTATAGAAAGATGGAACTTCACTAATCAGAACAAAATTATCTTGATCATCATCAATAAACTAAGTGTATGTATGCTTACATACCCAATTTTTATCATAGGGTCCACAGAAACAGCTGCGGTTTGGGATTTAGATAGGCGACCGATGTTAACATGTTGGATCATATCATGGAGACGCCATATAATAGGTTCATGAATATTCACCAGGAATGAAGAATTTTCTGGAGCCTGTGAAAAAGCAATAAAAAATAATAATGTACCATTTTTTTTATCAAATGCCCTCAAAACTGGCAAAAATGGTTATTAACACAAAAGTTTGTACAGGTTACTAGCTTCCACAATGTTAATGTCCGTTGAGTTTCAATTGTCTTTCAAGCTTGAGACTCTTGATAGGTGCGGATGTCAGTGGAAGTGTACTTCTAACATTGAAGAAATACAGTTTATGATAGTCCAAAAAAATGAATTTAATATACCTGTAAACCAATGTACGGATAGACGCACAAATCCAAAGAATTATTGGCTTGAGTGGTGATGGAGAGTTTTATAATGTAGTCGGGTTGATTCTCCACTCTCAGGGGACTAAATAATACAGGCATCGGGCTAAAGGACAGTTGGTTGTCAACTTGAAGCCAAGACATCCTTGCTTTGAACCTGCCATCAGAACACAAAGAAGTAATCAGCAAAACAAGAAAATGGATCTCATGAATGACATCAACCTCTGACAAAAGTTGTAAAACATAATACATAAACAACTTAAGCACAATCATCAACAGACAGAGAAGAAATAGATAAAAATTAAAAGAATGAAACTTACCTACTGATGCCAGAGCCCATGCCAGACGAATAGGAAACAAACAGCTTCTGTACTGACAGGTAAACAATCTCCTCAGGCATATGATCCACAATAGACAGCCCCAACTCAGCTAGCTCAAAGCTCATATGGACCTCGCTCTCTGGTCCAAATGAAGATTGTCCATACTCAATCTCTGATGGTTGAAAGATGGGTGAAGTTATCCTCTCAATCGTCTGTGGCTGTATCCCTGTTTCAGGCATCCAATCAGTAACTTGGTTTACTCGCACCTTCCCCTCCTTGAAAACTGTTATACGAAGGGGCTTCCTGGGCCCACTGCTGGATGAAGAGGGAATACAGTCTGAAGCCTCGTCTAGGCTGTATTTATAAGAGTTTGAGGAATCAGAGCCATCAACCATTAATTCAAGCATGCGGTTTCTGCCGAGATCCTCCCAGAAGAACAGAGAGGCAGAGTTGGGAGGGAGGATGCGCCAGGAGTCATCATAACCATTCGCTTGACGGAATCGTAGAGGCAAGTACATGGAACGATTTTCAATCCTGTTAATCAAGAAATATTTAAAAGACAATAATAAGGGTCTTTGGACATCTAATTTATTTGAACATT
This sequence comes from x Bolboschoenoplectus mariqueter, assembly GCA_037678475.1. NCBI lineage: Eukaryota > Viridiplantae > Streptophyta > Magnoliopsida > Poales > Cyperaceae > x Bolboschoenoplectus > x Bolboschoenoplectus mariqueter. The sequence continues at coordinate 2,621,270 of CM075266.1, read as the reverse complement.
AGGTTTCACACAAGGTTCTTACGAATAGTTAGCTTAGAGAAAGATGTATCAAAATGTAGACAACACAAACACCAAAAAAAGCCCCCCAACATGTAAATTAAATATAAAAAACAAAAAGCTTGAAAGTGAAAGAAGAAATAGCAAAAGGAGAAAAGAACATCACTTTCTGTCACAACTGGTAATGACAATAGCACAGTTCAGTAAATACCGTGACCCAAGTTCATAGCTTGAATTTATGTAGAGTTTATATTTGATCATTAATGATAGAAGTACATAATATGTACCTGTAGGGGCTTGATACAGAAGCAAGCTGAAAAACAACCTCGTAGCGTGAACTCTTTGCCCCAATATTCACTTGTACTCTGATAAACATTTCATCATTTCCAGTAAGGCTATTCAGGGAAATGCACATTACACCATCACACTCAATGCTAAATGGTGTACTCCATTTGTATCCATCCAACCGCACCTGCATTTAATAAATTGCATCTTAGAATCAACAAAGTTCATAGAAATAGAAACAAAAAGAGAAAGCATTCCCCATGTAACCTTGCAAAAATCACAAAATATTCCTGTACCCAAACAAAAGATTGGTGGCATACATTGGATAACTCTCCTTCTTTGAAACTCAATTTTCTCATCAATTATGACAAAAGTAAAGATTTCATGAGAAGGAAAATATGGTTATATTACTAAGAAAATGAGGATTTGTGGGATTATGTTAGATCTCTTTTCTTAAATTGTAAATAAATAAAGACATTTTCAGATGCAAAGGGTAACTACCCTTCGAGAAACAGATAACATATTGATATAGGGGTTTGCAAACCTTCAGGAGTTCACTTCGGACATTAGATTGCCATCTGAAAAGTTGGGGAGGATCGGCAGGAACCAACTGCATCTCACTTGAGGCCTCAAATTGGGACAAAGAAAGAGTCCTTCCAGTTCTGTTGATAAACAGTACACGTGGTAGAAAATGCACCACCTGTGTAGGAATGGAATCATGTGTCACAAATGGTGCTTTACGAAGCTAAATTGGACAAATAAACGGCATAATCGATCAACTAGTAAACTGAAAAATTAAGAAACATGTATAAAAAGAAACAGGTCAAACCTTTGTTCTGTCAGAAGCCATCTTAAGTTGTGCAGTAAGACCGTAATACGAGCCATGTGACTCAAAAGCTTTAATGTCAGTGCGCTCCTGCACCCCACAATCAAAATAAACACTGTTGATTCTAAATAGCAAGAATAAAAGATACCAAAATAAAAAAATAAAAAAAAACATTCAGCTGCAATCCAAGTTACATACCTTAGTCTCCAGCTCAAGAAGTGAAATCCCTGGACTGAAGCCTGTTGAATTGCCAATAGACACAGAGATGCCCACACGTGCTGTTGCAAAAGTCTCACCCCGAGACTGAAATGGATGAACCATAGAACGGTTTAAGTAGTCTTGCGGAGATAGCATTATGCAATCAGGATTAGAATCCTCGATAGATTCCAGTATCTGAACATTCCTTCTTGAGGTAGAGCCTCTTCTGTCAAGTGCCTTTGAAGAGTATCTAAGTGCAAGCTTTGCCGATTTGGCTGCCCGTGATAGTAACTGGGAGTCAGCATCAGTACTTTCTAGTGGTTCGACCTCTACTATTCGGTATGAAAGGTGTAATGGGGAGTCATTTTGGATCCAGTAAGGCACAAATATACGAAGAGTCTTCGGTGCGCTATGAGATCGACCTGAGTCACGCTCCACACTTACACGTAACCTCCTAAAACAGAGTGTGACAAGTTAAAAATAAGAAATTAGAAGGAAATTCATAAAATTTACTACAGCCAGAGGATACTGTAGCTGGAAATTAAGATAGAAGGATAAAATAATTTCTCTTCGAACCTCTTGCTTTGCTTCTGAACCATCCAGAACGATGAGACATGGTTACCGCTTTGTGGGTCCCAGATCAACACCACCTCCTATAACAAAGACATAATTTACAGAATCTCTAGCTCAATAGCAAAGTAATCAAATAAAAAATGTACCTTAAGATTGAACAATAGACATCAAAATGGTAAAACAGTCCTTAGTGCTGAAAATTTATCATATTAAAGGTGCAAATGCATTATAACGTACTTAAAAAAAACTTTCAACAGACATTTTGAAATAAAATTTAACAGTTAACACTCAACAACAAATTTGTTGTCAGTGGGGCCTTTTCATATGTTGTAGGGTGAGTTCAGGCAAGTGCAATCATTGTCAGTGGGTACCTTTTCTAAAGTCCAGCCGCCTTGAACAAACATTGTCAGGAATACAGGTTTGCGCATATCAGCTGAATAAATATAAGCACATCCACCAGACAACACAATACTATGCTGTCGTTCCACCAAATTACCATCACCTATTTTCTCCCAAATAGCATACTCAGCCTCATATGGTAGCTTGTTCTCCAGTCGAAAAACTGAATTTACTGATATCTTCCAGTCAGGGACTGGTTCATTAAGCTCAGTTTGAAGGGCCGATGCATCAACACCAGCACTAAGCCAGAAGGTCTGCCTGGAACCAAAATCAGCACTACAATAGAAAAGCATGTCACTCTCCTTGAGCTGGGCCAGACTAAGAACAGCAGCTTGCTGGTTGGCCAAATGGTTTGTAGGACCCAGATTCAGTGCCTGGCCCCAGGAGTATGACCCTTGTGGTTTCTCACTGAAAGGGCGAATTTGCAAGCAGAAGTCCATGCCCTTTATCATGCTTGTCCATGGCAAGAACATGGATGATTGTGGATTTATTACACCAATAACTTTCCTTGTAGCACCAATATCATTACTGTTGGTGAGGCTGTCAGATATTTTTTCACGGGAACGGATCCAGCGCCTGCGCCTTGCAAAGTCAAGTGGTGACTTGGAAGTAGACTTGGAGGATGTAGGAGGCCATTGTATGGCTGGTAACTCAGAACCATATGCCCATCCCTCCTTGTCTACAAACTGTGATTTATCTATTCTCCATGGTGAAGCCCATCTCCAACCAGCTGGAAGAGGAGGCTCAAAGAAATCCTGTTCACAAAGCTCAGTTCTTAGTATATATGATAGCAATCAATTTGGTACAGATTGTGCCCTGTCATAATCAATCACTCACAGCAATGCAGAAAACATTTATACCCAATTATCAGCACGAAATAATGTTGATTTATGTATTTGGTCTTTGTTTGGTATATCTATTTCTTTTTATTAGTGTTTTTTAGCTAAAATTAGGCGCTTCTAAAATACAACTCCTAATGGGCAATTAGATTCTACTACAAGGTAATGTTAGAAAATAAAAAAAATGCATCCTTTGTTGTTGACAATGAGCATAACAATAAAAGCAGCATTGAAACTCATATATATCTAACTATTATGAAAAAGCCAAGAAGTATTGTTACCTTTGATAAGTGCGAGAAGTCTCGGTTGCTCCAATTCCACGACTCGTTTCCACGTGGACCTGACGACTTGTTTCCCCAGCCAGAAATTGGCTGGTACCTTTGATTCTCAAAAACCTCCACCACCACAGAATTTGATCCACTAGATTCAGAGGTTGGAGACTGGAGGCTGCTAATCATCCCAAAAGGGCAGACAGACACCTCGAGTTTAACATCGGAATCGTTTGACACCACCGCAAGGGCTCTCAAAGTTGCATATTTCATGCCGTCACGCATGGAAACATCGAAGGCGAAATGGTTATCATTTAGTGATTTTGGCACAATAGTTAGGGGAAGGACTGAGCCAAAGCTCTCCCAGGGACCATTATGGGTAAGGCCAATCCAGAAACCAATCTCTTTATCATCATTGTTCTTATGCCCCTTCTCAGTATTGAACTCTGTTTGGTTGTTTCGTTCAATAAAGCAAGTGGAGAGGACCAAAATACCACATTGTCTATCTTGCTTACCCTGGAATATAAAAAAAAAATTAGGGAAAACAAATGCCAGAAAAAAAACTATTAGTAAAATGTATAGTACAAGTAGGTAACCTTGGCCATAAGAGGGTGTCCAGTAGCTTGGTGGAAGTCAGGTGCATGATGGAGTACTTTGATTGAAGGGGCACGCTTCAGAGAACTCATGCTATGAGCCACCGGTATAGATAGTGAACCTATAACTTCACCTACAAGTCCAATAACAGTGGAAAATATAGTAAGCCAATGGAAATCAAAATGCAACTAGAAAGAACATTTTACATTTTCGGCATAAAGAAGGTTACCTTTCCCAGCCCTGGAAGCAAGATTAGTAACCTCAATTTCAAGATGAGCTAATCCCTGGAAAATGTAAAAGCACATGCATATATCAGTAGTGCACAGCTATCGGTACCACCTTTTCCACCATCGCCCTTTCTTTAACAGACATGTACCTTATCATTACCTAGCACAGGAAGCTCTGACAGAGATACAGTAACTCTTCTCTTTTGTGACAATTATTTGTTACTTACAAGTGTCTCCGTTGATAAAGAATAAATAGGCACCATTAGCTACCAGTTGCTCTAAAGCTTAAGATAACAGGGAAGGAATGTTTCGTTCTTAGATTTTTGACAAGTATTGAGAACAAAAATAACAGTAATGACTAGCAATTGCCAAAAGCACAGAACAATAGAACTGGCTTTCAACACAAGCTCCATATGGGACAAAGCTTCCCTTGCTTATTAAATTTCAACTCAAAATGATAAATCAGTTTTTGCAAACTCACATCTGGCTTATCCAACTATTTTTCATATTTACTGAGCTGCTAAATTTGAACAGTTAATTGTGCTAATGTGAGGTTCCATAACCAACCCTCTTAAATATTAAATATACATCATTACCTTCTCAGGGACTTCAAAAATGAAAAGTTCATTCCATTTTGCATAGCCAATTGTTGACTCGGATTCATGAAAAGTCAGAGGCTTCACACATCTAGTCCTGGCACTTTGTGGAAACAGCTTGTATTGCTCCGATACAGTACTGTCCATCAGCAACCTCAATGCACAGAAGTAGTCGTGATTATTGCCATCATCTTTGATCGGTAGACCCTGAAACAAAACATGTTTCTTAAGTTTGACAGTTGGAAAGTTCCTAACTTTGTCTCTGTTGCTTGGTTCATGCCACTTTACCCCAAGAACACAGGCATCAAAAGACAGTCTTGTGCAGTTAAAGCCTGCCTCCTACTTCGATCTATTTTATAATTTGTTTATAATAAACAAAGCATCACATATATTTAGTCATTTGAGATGAAGAAACAGAATAGTCAAAGTTAGACTTTGTCAATGAGTGAAATTGGTCATACACCATGAAATGAAACAAGACACCACAAAACAAAAAGTGGTAATAACAAAAAGCAAGGAGGAAGGAAAGAAAATGAATCAGATACAACCTTGGACTCAAGTATCTGAATGGCAACATAATATCTCGACTCGGCATGCTTTGTAACAATATTTAGCTTGTCAGCAAATCTAGGAGGCGGCATCAATAGAGAAACCTGGCTTTCATTTGATAGGACCCCAACAGTCTCTTCCATGTCTTCTACCCTCTTGAAGTACACATCACATCCCAGATTATTTTCAATAATGACCTTCTGAAAGTCGTCTTCGTTTAATGCAGAGTATGATGCAGTGTTTTTCTTAAGCTTTTCCTGAGCTTCCTAATAACCAAAACCATAGTCAAAATTAATTGACCAAATGAAGAATTCTTGGCTAATGATGATTAGTCAGTTGGATTATCAGGTTCAGGTCTTACGAAACTGGCCTGTTTTCAGTTAATTGTGCATGGCCCAGATTCATTTAAATAAAATTTATTGACCAAATAACAAAAGCCCGACATAATTTACCTGAAAGAAACCGCACAACAGTGTACACACTAGATAATGTTCAATCACAGCCAGACGGGTCTAAGTAATCAAATAAGATCAAAATCTGAGAACCAATTAGGTTCGGAAAAGATACAAAAATAAATAATACGATGGTGGACTTGAAATATATGCTTCCTGTTTGTGATATAAGGTAAAATACTACCTCACTTCTTTTTGATGAAATAGTCTCTAGCTTGGTTTGCCTATTCCAGGAAACTGAGGTTTCAATCAGGGTTTCCAGACTGGCAGCACTTATGTTAAGATTGACTGGAGTTGTTGCAGCAACACGAATTCTCTTTGCAACTTTTGGGGGATGCTCACTCACATCATATGTTTCCAGCCTCCCAATAACCACATTAAATAAATAAATAAATAAATACTTCAAAATAAATAACTAAATAAATGAACAACAGAATAAAATAACTAAATTGAAATAAGTTGCTGAATTTTTATGTGGCGTCTTTCTGAGGAAGCTCCTGAAGTTGTATATACATACTACTGTATACATAACTTTGTTCATATGAAACCAGACAAGGATGGTAGTTGTGAACCCTAAAAAATGTGCCAGCACTATTAGATGAAGATATGGAACTTTTGAATGTGCCACAAAGAAAGGTCAGGACCAACTTTTTGCATGCTGACTGCTGGTTCTAGGACCAAGCAATTGAACAAATGAAATGGAGGTAAACCCAATGAGAAACTGCTTACTTAAAAATGCCATCAAATGGTTCAATAAGAGGTTCCCAAGCTTCCAGCTGTCGGTTGAATGTGGAAGACGCAATTGAACAGATGACAACAGCATTCATTGCCTCATATCTCCCTTGTGATGCCAGATTAATGTTTGTGACAGTTGCATCCAGCAGTGGTGTCACCTACACAGTTAAAAAAATTAGCTCAGCATAGTTGGGCAGGAATTACAAAAACATGATTGGGTAAATTTAGCATAAGATGCGAGGGATTATACCACCAGGAATGGAGAAACAGCAGCAATAACAAATTTGAAGCATTTACCTCAACAAATATACTTCACCAAAATCAGCCTCTTTTTAGTTTTCTTACAGAAAAGAAAACCAAATAATATTTGAAAGACTACATACCGTTCCACACGAACTGTCAAGTATGCTAACAGAAAGAAAACCCAGCTTGAACTCAGCAACCACATTTTCACGTTCTTTGGGTTTTACAAAGTCAGAAATGCTGTATGCTAGCTTTGCTGATGGTTTTTTAAGATCAGGCCGTGCGAGAAAGGTAGAAGCCTGCAAAAAACAAGTCCAGAGGCAAATAAATTTGCTGTAAAGGAATGTGTATCTACACCCTCAATTCTCTACACTTCCAGGTCATCTGGAGATAGCTGTCAGATGAACTTTGGCAAAATATTAGACATAAGATGTAATCTTGATGACAGAGACATCTTTTCCTTTTGATATCTTATTTGGACGTGTATATACTTGAGTTCCTATGGAATAACAGGCCTACCAGGCTGCTGGTGCTAAAGTCTGGCAAAAAGTCAACATTGGACAAAACCCAAGCACTATCTAGCTACCTGAAGGTTCAGTACAGGGACTGCTGCCAAGCATTTGATAAAGCTGACTTAGAATTTTAACATTATCCTCAAGTATATATGGAAATTAATATTTATAATATATAAACCTGGTTTTCGACTCTCCAAATGCTCCAGCAGTTTGAGCCCTTTGTGCTGGACGACCTAGAGATTGGTTCGGCACTGACATTTGTCTGGCTGACCAAATCAATCCGGGGACAACAAACTGAATCCTTCTTTGGCTCTTCATCAAACCGGGTCACCATACAACCAATGGAAGTGTAACCAGGAGGAGGAACCGGATACCAGAAGTATGCATCATCGCCACCTTTCCGAATTATTTGTGCAACTTTGGTGAACTGGTTCGGCCTTGCTGAGACCATTGAACTGTTGTCACACTTGAAAACTAGACCTAGAGCAGGTGGTTCCAACCTGAGGCAAAGAGAAGACGTAATTTATCATAGACGCAACACTAACTCCACTGAAACAAACTAGTTTGTACCGTTATTAATTTCAGCTAGTTTGACACACAACAATTCAGTCATTACATACTAGTCCAACCTTATTAAGAACTAGTACAGAAAAAAGAAAAACTACTAAAAGATCAGTTTCTACCCTTCTGTTATGCAATCACCAAGAGAAGCAAAACCGGGTCGCGTGATTGGTCTCCATATGGAAACTGGATGTCTAACATCACAGCCTTTATCCCACCAGATCCTCTCAAATTGTGGAGTTGATGTGTAATAGCTAGTGCTCTTTGATATGGATCTGACAACATCCCATCCTGAACCGCCTTTTTGGGACCCACCAGATTGGTGAGTATTCCCATCATTTTTGGAAGAGGCTGTTGAATCATGTATGTTGTTGGTGCAATGCTTTGGGTTTCGGAGGAGTATTTGGTGGAGGTCCAGAGACTTCCCTCGAGGAGGAACCTCAACTGAATTGTGCACGTAGAATGAATTTAGCACATTGTCAACACGCCATACACTAAGTCCTGATGGAAACCTGCCAATAAAGCAAGGTTCACTGGAATCATCAAACAATTGCAGACATGAAGAACGAAGAAGTAAAAGAGAGGAAGAGTTACCCTTGTTGAGCAGGAACATAAGATATGCAATCCGAAAATTTTGTCGATGTTACGAGATCTGAACGAAGGCAATAAACAAAGTGATTTGGGGGTGGCAATCTACCCACGTGGGCCACACATCCAATAGCTGAGTATCCTGGCGGTGGAATTGGAGTCCAGATGGAGCACTCATTTTGACTTCCAGAGCCAGGGAGGGTACAAACAAGTGTAAAACCAGTAGCCTTCCTTACACGACCATATGTATTGCTCACTGCCACCACCACTTGTGTAGGAGGCACTGGCCTACATATTGTGAATATGTTTAAATTAGGCACCTTAATCTAGAATTTAGCTCCTAATTAAAACAAGACATAATAATATTATAATTAACAAATGATAATGTTCAAGGACGCGCGCACGCGCGCGCACACACACAAACACTTACAGGGGCATTGCCAGAGAAATATTTCAGTGGGGCCAAAATCGAGTAATGAACAGAAATAGAAAGTTCCAAAAAAATCAGCAATCACCAGAGCACCCCACATAGATATGTAAGCTAGAATATTTTTATTAGTCACTAAATTAACAGAGAAGGCCAAAAAGGTCAGAGAGGAGATTTGAAGACAGGACGAAGTAAATGAGAAGAAACGGGAATTTGCAGATCAGTTTCTTTCAAAATTCCCTAAAACACATGCTTGGCAAGATTTGCAAGAGAAAGCAAAATTTCTATTTTAAAACTAAAAAGAATATTTAGTGGATTTTAAAAATATTGGTCTGTTTTCAAGTCAAAGCTGCCTGGCTGCCTAGAAAAAGACAGTAGCATCTTTGGAGAATAATACAAAACTATACATATTTTTTATAAATTATGAAGACTCACATCAATCCAAATCTTGCCAACTGGATCCACATAATTGGCCAAAAGAAGAGAAAGATAAGTAGATAACCTGTTAATTCTATTTTGGCTCTTTCTTATTATCCCTTCTGACAACAGTCTTGGACAAGCTTCAGCCAAAATTTATTACAATCAAGTGATTTCAAATTTGCGTAGAGGAGAAATTAAACAGGAGAAGAAAATGGGGAATAACGAGGCCCAATGAAAAAAGGCAATCTAGCACACTTACATCTAAACTCTTTCTTTCTTTTCTATCCGGGTTTCCTCTGTTTTTTTAAAACAGAGTATTTCAATTTTTTTCTCTTGGTTCTAAGGTTCACGGGATCCAGGGTTGGCAATGTAGCATACTTCACTCCATCTTTCTACAGACAAAAGATCTATTGGATTCATTACCAATACCACCTTCTATACCCAAATAATTAATCTGAACAGGAGATAAAATTTTACTTGCTTCAAATCCCACTACATACCCCATGTGATCTTGAAAATCAGAATCTAGTAGATCTTATTTGGTTAGAACATATTATTGGCGTGACACATAATTATAGTCATAAATATACCACATTTAGAGAAGAGACGATAAAGAACAATTGAATTAAGTACCAATGAACTAGTTCTGACCAAAGTAGCCACCAAAAGCACCTCCAAAGTTAACACCAACAGACCAACTTATAGGGCATTTTAAACAATTTTATCATCCTACCTTTTTCATTATCCAATCAATGGATCAAGAATTTCAAAAATGTCATCTCCTACTAAAGGTCTTGTTTTCAGATGATACTGAATTGTTCAGAACGGTCAGTTCGGTATCTAAGTGGGATTTGAATGTAGACCCAGCCATAGCTGGCTGCTCTTATAGGTTATAGGACATATAGACAAAATATATAAATTTAATAGAAAGGCCTGATGCAGTAGTCACAAAAACCAAATAGATAGCAAAATCTAAATATAGCTTAACAAACCTTGATGTCACACAGTCTCCCAATATAGCATAACTGGGAGGAGCCTGGGGTCTCCAAAATGTAAGATTGTAACAAGGCATGCAACCTACAAGCAATCCAAGAAAAATCATACATAAAATATAGTATTGAGACACGTTGCATTCCTGTGTTTCAGACATCTCTGTTTTGGCCTTCAAAATGTGACAATAGCTTTAGTTTAAACTTTACAGAGATGATGGGAAGAATATGGACAGACAGACAGATAGACAGACTGACAGAGAGTAATTTGCAGCTAATTGAAGCCCAATAATTCAGGCTTTGGGTACATAAAAGTTGCCTGACTGCAGGTTCATTCACTTGTCTAATTTTGTTTTCTCAAGACTTTCACAAATATACCAGTCTGTTCATTCTTTCTTTGTTCTCTTTAACTTCTAGTTCATTGGATCTGGTTCACTTCTTTTATAATAGAGGCTATGAATTCATGATACGGTACCCCTGTGACTAACTAACCTTTAGGAGACACCCAAATCCTCTCAAAGTTTGTGCAAGAAACAAGGGGATCGATATTGCCAAACTGCAATGCCGACATGGTTTGGTTTTGCAACTTCAGCAAAAGAGAGGCAACGGCTAGAGAGAGGTGGATGCATACATCAGTTGATGTCACTATCACACTTGTCTTGTCTTTAACAGAGGTGTAGCCTGCAGATACATCAACTGGCTCAATAACTACCAGACCAGAACCAGCCTCAACGGTGAGATCTTTAACTATTGCCCGTGAAAACACGTCATTTCCTTTAGAAGCAAACCTGTTGCAATTTGTTTTTCTTATCAGAACCAGACAAGAACACAAAATAAATGGTTACATACCCCCCTGTTGCAAACCTTCACCCAGCATCCCTTAGAAAAGAACAGACTTTCCCATTCAATAAGATATCAGACCATATGCAATCCGGCTGTAAGAATTCACAAGAAAAGAGGAAATATTTCATGGCAACAAAGCAAGCTAATAGAAGGAGAGGTGCATACATAAAGCTGAAGTCCAATTTTGCTCGAAGAAGCTTCTCAAATTGCAAGGAATCATCAATTAACAGCTTTGAACTATCATAGAAGGTGAATTCAGGAGATACAATCTGGATTTATAGCAAAAAGATGAATTACAAATTACTAGCCTGCAATTTTAAATTTATAACCATAAAACATAGATGTTGCATATGTAAAAAGCATAAGATAAGTTGGAATAAGGTTTGTGCTCATTTCTCTGCAGCAGCAGAGGGAAGTGAGGGAAAAGGGGGGCCAACCCCCCCCCCCCCCCCTAAATTGAAAAATTTTGCAATTTTTGCATGCACCATACTTTTCGGCCCCCTTTATAGAATGAAATTACACTATGTCACTAGATTATTTGCCCCCCCCCCCCCCCCCCCCCCCCCAACACACACACACAAAAAAGAACAACCTAATCTCAATTTTCTGGCTCCTCCTTTCTCTGTGTACTATATATATTGTGGTACCACTTATATCTTTGTCAAGATCATTTTCCAATTATTACTGTTTTCTCAAGGACGCCAAGTTTTTTTCTTTTATCAATAGCTGTAGATTCCAACTTTCTCAACACACCAAGAAAAAATACAGGTTTCCAGTATGAACTGGCAAAAGGGTGACCTTTTGTAAGAAATGACTAAAATAGTGGCTTTGTTTTCTTACTTGAGCCTCAAAGGAGAAACTAACAATCTCACTAGACACGGCATCAATTGCTTTCTCAGGAATATCTGTGTCTTTGTTCAAACTACCGACATAGTTTTCGTTCTCTTCCTCCATATTTGATGGGTCACTATCTATTAAAGAGATCTCAACACCATCCTCTTCAGCAACCAAGAAGCTGCTGCCATTGTTCAAGTAGGTGCATTTCCTTAACAGCGCACCATTCTAGAATTAAAAAAAAGGACAAACAATTACAAAGTATTCAGTGTGACAATGATAAAGCATCTTGTCACCGTAATCTCTACAATACAAGATCCACATTGGATGCAGGAAATCACTTTATTGCCCAAAAAGGTTTTACTTGATCTGCCACATGGAAGACTGTTGAGGCAGGTGTATTTCCTTAACACTGCACCAACCTATATCTATAACAATAATAGTAGTAGTAGTAGTGATAATAGTAATAATGATGATAAAATAATAATAATAGTAATAATATTGCTATTATTAGTAATAGTAACTACTATTACTATTACTAGCACTAGTATTAGTATTACTATTAGTATTAGTACTGCTACTGTTACTAAAACAATCATAAAAGTAGTCAGTGTGACAAAGGAAAGGGGAAAATCCTAGTTTTCATGACATCTCAGCACGAGAGAACTGCACCGGATGCAAAGAGTTACTTTAACACCTAAAAGTTCTACTTCATACCGCAAAAATGTCCTTTTCTAGCGTAGTAAGAGTGAAGTATTAATACTACATTGCATGGCCAAAGATTAATTTCACCAGATCATTATTTTTCAGTAATAGGAAGTAATGTACTTCTCAAGTACTCTAAAATGCCATTGTCCGCCCAAGATTTTTCTCAATGAAGGAAACAAGGGATGCATTTACCTCAATTTTGACATTCTTGAAGCGCAATCTCTTGCCAGGCCCAATCATAATGACAGTATCGCCAGAACACCATTGTCCTTTCCGTTCAAACTCATCACTCAAAGACAAAACACCTCCACAACCATCATACACAAATTCCTCCACATCAACCCCATCCACGATCAACTGCCTAGCTGGGGAGAGATGGACAATATTCTCACTCTGGTGATAAACCGGCTCATGCATGATTATGTCATCACTATTGGTTAATGGATCATTCTTCGGGTCCATGACCTCCTCTCGTCCAGTTATCATCCCCATAGAAGGCACAAAGTACTCAACCACTGCAAGAAGGAAGTCGAGCACCACAAGTACACGGGGTTGCTGGATCCGAATTACAAAAGACTGGAAGGAAGTGCGCCATCTGTAGTCCATTATCAGCATTGTTAGGTTACAGGCTCCATTGCCTGGTGCATTGGAGCTTAGTCTGGTGTCGAGTGACATTTCTTGGGGTCGAACATTAGAGTGAGAGGTGTCAGAGGAGTCGCAGCCAAGCATGAGCTCCATCTCAGGCTTCGTATCTGGGCGGATGTCTAGGATGGATAACTTGGGGATGGATACAAACAAGTCCATTTCCAAGAGGGATGTTGTACGGTATGACACCCAAAGGCCTTCTAGCTGCATGAACAGATCAAAGGGATTGATCAATTGCTGGTCATGTATCACAGAGTAAATTTAACAGGGTGTGAAGAGCAAATTTAATACCACATCCATTACATTGATAATATAATATATCAAGAACTAATAGCAGAATAGTCTTATACCATAGAACACTATACTGAACAACATGAAAGAACCCTAGCAGTGTAGATGGAATATTTAGATGTGAAAATTCTTATGTTGTACTGTTATAGTTTGTAGATATGAACCAAGTCAGTATATTCACTGTTGAGCGTGAGCAATATACTCAAAACCCTTAGCATATGTTCTTGGTTTCAGGCACAAAATAAATGTATTTACCGAGGAAAGCGAAAAATGCACAAACTATGATTTGTACTACTTACAACAATCTGGGCCAGTGGGGACTCAGCATCAGGCCCATTTCGCAGCTCTAGCAATGCATACTGTATGTCAACACCAATTACAAAAACGGTGCGGGAGAGTAACAGTTGGCTATTATACTTGAGGTTGACTTTGTCTGACAGCATGCGTATCGACTCCTTTGTTTCAGTCAGGTTCTCACGGAAGCTTGGGGGTAGATTTGGTAACTCACTAAGATTCATTGAGATACAGGTTGAAATCACATTGTACTCTTTGTCAGACATTACACCATGAAGCAATGGGACCTGTGCAGGAATTACATCACAAAATCCATTTGGTTCAGTGGAAAGTATAAAATGAATAACAATATAGAGAGGAATGGCTGTGTCAGGCTTTTATGCTTAATTTTCAGCAAAATTTCGCTTTAGCTTGTTAAGGAAGCATTATCTCAGTTATTAGAACCCACATAGACAATTAAACTCAAATTAGATTCCCAACTTGTACAGCATTATAACTTCTGTGAGCCATGTTTGACTAAGCTTCATAATTAGCCATTATTGGAAAATATAATTTCACATATATAAGAATCTGCAGTACGAAAAATAAATGGAAGAGCCTGCAACCTCAGAAAATAAAACAAAAATAAATTAAGGACTTCACAACATAACAAAAGGAAAAACGAAATGTGCCAAGAAAAATATAATCTTGCCAAGTAGAAGGCACACACCTGAACCTCAATGGTCATTGTTGGAACCTTCCGGAAGACATCTCTCAAGCTCCGACGGACTTCAATAAGCATGCGCTGACCTTCTTGAACCATTGGCTTCCCTACAGTGCCGTCAACTCCAACTGCCATGTTAATTCCATCTATCTATTATACAAAGATAAATGTCAGCACAGAAAGGAAAGAATTGTAGCACATCCTTGAAAAATGTTCATACAAACCTCTGCATGAAGGATATCAAGATGCACTGCAGCAGGGTCACTATCTTTGTCCCCATGCCAGCTAAAATTATTCTTCACTTTTAGCTTTCCCAAATCAAGTTGCATATAACTACAAGTGAAACACGGAATCCAAAAAACAAAATTTAAATCAAGATTGCTTACGACTTTTAAAAAAGTAAAAAGTATTATTCCGAAAAAGCAAAAATCCCGAGGGAAATTAAAATTTTGGAAGACCAATGCTTTAGCTCAATTAGAGAACTAACTAACAAGAAAAAGTGGAACTTTTGAGGTCAAACGGGTCGAAATCAACCCAAACACATTGCAGGCATCCCAATCAGTCTATTCTGGTATTGACACAACCCATATGGTAAAGCAGTAATATGGGTGTCTCTAACTATTGGATATTCCTTCATGCAGGAACACCAACTAAATTTTAAACTAGCAGAAAAACAACAACAACAGTAAACCAGTTCTTAGTGCCAGCCTACCGATAAATTACCAGCACCAGACTGACAACTAAACTAAGTATCATAAAGTATAGTATCCTTGATATTAGGTAGTTAAATATAAATAAAATTAAAAACAGTGAACTTCAATACAGCAATACTAACTCTTTACTATTTGAATTTGCCGGAACAATGATTATTGGAGTGTCAAGAGAGAGGTCGAGCTTTACAGCAGTGGAACCATCAATCTCGTACTTCTGAATTAGCCATTCAAAATCCCCCACTTTGTCAATCAACTTTATGGCCTCCTCAGTATGGGGCGAAGCAAGCTCCATAAAATATGACATAAACTGGAAAAATAATATCATCAATAGCCATTTGAAATTGGTGAGTTATCAGTTTCTTAACAGTTACTCTAGTGCATAGTTTGTCTTTGACCTTCCAAAGCAGCCTTGAACAGTTGAACAGGATAAAAAATACTTCTGTTCTCAAACTTATAATTGTAATGCCAAGCAATGCAGGCATGGTACAGATAACTTGCCTAAATCTTAAGCCTGAAGGAAACATGCAGTAGGGTTCAGCTGATTCCCATCAAAAACAAATTTTTTTTAACAACTACCCCATTTACATGAAGCATCAACCTGATCCACAAATTACAATAAAAATAATATCTAAGCAGCCAATACTGACAGCATACCTCTTGAACAAACCGGTAAAGGAAAACAATACGAACAGCTGAAAGCTGCCCAGTCAGGCTGTAATCATATCCCTCATAATCATCATCGTCGGGACTGTACGACTGGAATGTATACTGTGTATATAAAAGAACAAGAAAGCAAGGTTTAGAAAGTTCCAATATTTTGCACCATTGCAATAGTAACTACAAGCAAAATCATTATCACATGTTACCTCAATAAGTGATTCAATGTCTTCTTTTCTAGTATCACAGAGCCAGCCCCACTGATGATCAGGTCCAAGGGACATATCACAAAGCCTTGTATTTCCCAGAGTCCCATTGATGGAAATGGAACTTGGATGTACCTGCAAATATGAAGAGCTGTCCTTGAGTCCAGACTCATATGCTGAGATTATACACGACCAAGATATTCAAAGCCATAAGTGCAAAATGATTAAATTTTGTCTTACCTTAAGATCAAAGAGGAACCTTTCTTGCACAAACATGGCAAGCTGAGAACTATCTTCGTTGTTCAGAAAAACAGAAACTTGGTCCATATCCATTTTCAAATCAAAAACAACCCGGCCCTTACCATGTCCGAGCAAACCCTTGATTAAGGTAATTTCTTCCTTTTCTAAGCTCTTAGGATTTTCTGAAGGCGAAGTCATTATAGTTTTGGTAGTGGTAGTGGTCATGGTCGTAGCAGTGTTGGATTCAGTACCAGTCCCATAGTTAACCATACTTACATCCAAGCCAAAATCAATCAAGGCAACAACTGTGGGTCTGTTGCAGTAAAACTCCATTGCGGTCATCCTGATGCTCATCTGAGACAGCAAAAATTCAAAAAAATATAGTTGATCAGTAAAACCTCACGTGACTGAATTGAAAGTAATGGAATGATCATATCATTTTTCATTTTTTCATTTGCATGTTTTTATTCAACAATTCGATGGGAATAGAAAATCCTCGAAGGAGTGACCATTTGTATCAGTTTTCTTTTCTACAGTTATATTTTTTTATTCAATAATTGAATCAGTGGCATCTAAACAATATATGTCCATCGGAATCTGCATTATCGGAGGGACTTCTTGGAGGACACAGATGCAGGTGATTTTTTTCGAATATGAACAAATTCAAGTCTTTGCAAGGACATGAGTTCTGAGGGAGCCAGGATTTTGTCATTGGTGGGCCAACAAAAACAAAAAAAATAGAAAAATAATGATATACGAACTTTATGAAACTAGTTTGACTTTGTTAATTAATTGTTTCTCGAGTGCATGCATGTGTGCAGTTGGGGGGTTGGGTGGGTGGTTAAACCATAGACTTTGAATACTTTTTTTTTCCTCTTTCTTTTTTGGGTTGGGGGAAGCAGTTGGCTTGTCCTATCTCATCTCTGAATTGCAACCTAAAGCTTGTGAAGAAAATTGACACACAAAAGGTGCTCATAGAAATGCCAATTACTGTCAATATTCATTTACCTGAGTGTCAATACCATCATAAAGGTGGCAATCAGGACTCCTGCTGATGAATGTCAATGCAACAAAATCTGTGCCACTGTCATCAGTTGCCTCATAATATATCTCAGCCATGTCACTTCCTGGCACATAAAAACCCTGGTTAGTCGGAGTTGGGATAAACTCAGGCAACGCATCCTTGAAAGAATCCTCTTCTAGAACAAAGCTACTCTGTTCTGATTCAGAATCAAGCATGGGTGAGTATGTTTCATGCAATTCCTCATTTGCCACTGAAACAAGCAAGTATTGTGGGGTCGGAGACAGTCGGCCTTGAAGCATATCTTGTATCTTTAGAGAGTGTAGCTTTGTCTTTATGGTGAGGTCACCCGTGTACCTTGCAAGACTTACCTATACAAAGAGATGAAAAGAGAACAGCTATCACCAGGAAATGGATTAAGGCCTGTTGCATCATTCACGTGCAAGAATGGAAATTCTATTATGATTGTAACCAGAAGACATGCATTTCGGATCCAGAACTGGTCTCATGCAGGTTCGAGCAACAATTCTTAATTCCATTCCCCCACTTTGTTTTAGCTCTTTTTTATTGAAAATTAAGGTCTTGTGAGTAAATTTTTGTTCATAATATATTAAGGCTCAAAAATTCATGGTTTGGTAGAGACAGAAGATGCACTTAGCAAATGATACCCAGCATGGAGTGTAGTGATTATATTTATTGCTATTTCTCATTTAAACTTACCAAATAGTATTCACTGGAGCTATCAAGCACATAGACTTACCAACTAATGTCTACATATCCTGGCCATGATCAAGCTCAGTAAACATTTCAAATGTACTATAAACTACACTAAAATGTTGTTGAGTAAAACAATACTGACGTGCTCTTCAAAAGGTCCCTAAGTCTCCAATGAAGAATAGAAAATTTCTGTATTTAGCTGAACCACTTGCTCTGTCCAAAAGATCATAAAATATAGTACCTTCGCTCCATTGCCAAGAAGCTCCAAAATAAGCACCTCTTCAGCATTTTCATTCTTTCTGTCCAACTGCAATGCCAAAATAGAAAGCACGAGTGTGCCCAGTCAAATTAGGTTGGTCACTTTGAGACTAGGTAATTTAAGATGGTCCAAAATATCTTACCTTCCCATATACAGACAATTTTGTTTCTACAACAGTGCCATTAAGAACAAAGTCAGCACTTCCAACATTACTAAATTTTTGGACAGGTGTTCCTCTCGGGGTAGAATTAGCGGAGCCTCCAGGTATATACATATCTGCTGGGGCCTACATAGAAAAACAAATTAAGATTAAAATATATACATGATATTGAAAATTATGGTATAAAAGGTAGGAGTCATACGGAAGCTCTGTAGGTCACTTGCACGAGCTCCTTCATCCAAATAGCCTTTTCCACATTATTTGGAAATTCAATAATTAGTGTACTTGTTGATTCCAGAGCCTGACAAAAATGAAAAAAAAAAAACACTACATGAGCGAAACTCACAGATGCAAATATTGAAAATATCAGACTTCAATCTTGTATCGAAGTACCAACGCTGCTAAGTTTTAAAACTTCTTAGTCAGTCAGCATATCTTCTGGTCTCATTTTTTATTGTTTTAATACATGAATAGGCTGTGGTTTGCTTGAACTAGAGCACTAAACGTCAGTCAAGCTCAAGCTTCTTACTGGAATAAGTAGGATATTAACTAAAATAATAGCAAAAGTAACATTTAAAGGAGGGAACATAGTCTTGCCTTTTGCACGTCAAGTCCTCTGGAGCTAATTGCAACAGCATAGAGAGAGCCGCCAACACTTGCTGAAGGTACCTCAAATATGTGCCGACCAGCCATGCTGCCAAGCCATGTTATATTAAAACAAAAAGATTAGATGACCGTATGAAAGGATTGAAGAAACAAGGGGAAAAAGATTAAATGGCTGCCATAAACAAATAAGTCATGATCCAAAAAGCAGCTTCTCTACTGGCAGATACACAACTCCACTTTACAGGAACGGCTTATGTAGGTCAACAGCAGGGAACCACAAACAAAAGTTCCAATATCAGGGATCTCCATTCATAGGTTAAGGAACATACCAAACATAAAAGCACAACATTTACAGGAACTGAATGTTCAACTGGTATGTTAACAGATTACAAGTTGACCAAAACAACCACACTTTAAGCATATAAATACTGACCCTAACTGATTGGGTTATGCAATTGATACTAGAAATTTTGGTGATTCTTTTGGACAAAATGAGTCTAAATTCAATTATATAAGCACATAATAAAGACATATTAGCTCTCAGAATGATGGTAGAGTTCAATAACCAAGATCCAACATCACTATGTACAAGAATAATATACAAAAAAAAGAACTGATGTACTAACCTGCAGCACCTCTGATAGGTTCGAGCAACCTCAGATTCCAGAACATAAAGATACAACCCAGATAAAGCAAGATGACAAGGGTGCCACTCGGCCATAGAATTGCCTATTCCCTAAACCAAGAAGATAGCACCAAATAAGTCACCAATTAAATAAAAACAAGTGTGAAAGATTGTGTATGCATGCATGTAACTTATTCCTGCCAGTATTTTCCTGCCAGTAATATTTGTTCTGATAACTGGAAACCAATATAATTGTATTCTTTTAATATTTGTTTTGAGCATTCCACAAATAGACCTTGTATATATGTATGCATAATCCATTAACTGAACACATACCCTCCAAACCAAAATTCTAGCATTAGTAGTCAAATCAGCAGGATGCCAAAGAACAAGATCAGCTTCATCAGCACCTTGGTCATTGTTTTCTTTAGAATTGTAAAACAAATCCATTAGCTCTATGATCTTGCGATATCTTTCGGGTGAGAAATGGAGGCCGAGGTTTGGCACTTGAACAGAAATCCGAGACGAGGGATAGTGTGGATGAGGGATTTTGATCTACAAAAACACAAAATGAGAAAACAAAATAATTGTTACCTATCACATTTTGATAAATTGAAATGAGAATTGTAGAATAGTTAAAACAATTATCACAGAAAGTAGACTGGTAATGTTAGTCATCCCAGAAACATAAAACAGTACCGGAATGCTACTGGAATGATATAGAAACCAAAAGCATACTTTAGATCCAGTTGAGTTTCCAAATATTAAACAAAATTAATAACTAAAAAGAAATTGTAATAAAAGAACCTGGTCGAATATGAGTGACATCCCACATGGATCAAGAATGGAATATACTTGTCCAGAATCATCTTCAGAGATTGGTAGTCTTGCTTGACTTGTAACCTCTGCATTCCAGATATGTTGACCCTGTGACATGCCATCACTGAAAAAAACTGCCATGTCCCTTCCTGATACCCAGAAATGGGAGTACATGCTCTGTCTGTCATCCCTTGGGCCATCCTGTAATCAATTGAAAACTTTATTAAAGAAACAAAGAGAACTGTTAACAAAAAAACAGGAACATCTAGCATATACACACAAACAAGGCAACATTTAGGGCATAAGTGGCCTTGCTCAGATTATGATGGTATTGGTCCCAGGAGAACTGATGCAAGAAACATAACTAAAATCAAGAATGGCCAAAATCAATTTTAGGTCAGATATCTTACTCCAGTATGCAAAGTAAAATGACCAAAATCAAGAATAAAGTGACTGTCTCCAAATGAAGACTCAGTAGCGCTCAAAGGAATCCATACTTTTGGGGCATCAAGATCAATGTCAAGTCCAAACCTATGCAAAAGAACCAGACAAAAATAATTATATTAGTAAAAATTAAGTTGGTAGCAACAATGGTAATAGGTTACCTCAATATGAGAAAATTCAAACATCACAGCTAAATTGATCTGTTTGGAACTCTAGTGATGCCGAACCAGCAACACAAAATCACTATGATGGCATATTGGTAACAAAGCATCAATTATGAACCCCTGCTAACCACAAACCAATCCAAGAAGGACCATAATGAGAGGAAAAAATCCAGCATGGTACAGACTGGATAGTCTGTCATGTCCTTGTGAAGTTCCATATGCTGGGAATGTTCAGCAGTCAGTCAGTCACATGCAAATGCATGCATCCACAGACACACACAGAGTGACAGCAGGGTGAGAGAGAGAGAAAGAGAGAGATTGGAGCACAATTTCCACCCACCCACCTCCAACTCCACGTCAGCCTACCCTACCATTCCTAGCAGCCATCCCAATCTAAGAAAGAGATCGAACCTTGCTCCAGATTTAAAGAGTCAAAGGGTCTCCTCCAGCCTAGTTGCCTCAGTCACCAGCCTCCTGGCCCTATCTCAAGCCTCTTAAGCCACCTCCACTCCTTCCCCTAAAACCTAACCTTTTTCTACCCCGACGGAGAGAGGACACTGTGGGACTCTTGGCAAGGGAGGCTGCCAGCCCTCCCACATCACCATTTCTAACAGCTCTCAAAAGGAGAAAGAAAAGAAATAACCAAAAGAAAGAAACTGAAGTTGCTTTTTGGTGTAGGTGGTTGGTCATTTGTACTGCAGCTGTGATATGAAAACTAGGTCACATAGACTATATAAGTGGCAGCTATATGGGTTTCCAAGCTGCAACTGCAGGGCAATGATGAAGATGGAAGAAAGTTACTGCTAGGTTAGTACTTGCACTCTTTCAGTTTTTATCTAGATAAGTCTCTTGATCTTTGTTGTTCTTGATCGTTGGTAGTTCATAGTGTTATCTGAGGTGTGTGTAGCTGTTGGATGCAAGGTAGATTAATGTCTGTGTTGATCATGTTTTTAGGTTTGTTGTGTGACTGATTTAATCCATGTTTTACTTTTAATATGGATTTAACATGAGGAGGGGGAGGGAGGGACCTGCTTTGCTCTTCCAAGACTATCTGAAAGTGCTCTTGAGCCTTTCTTGTTACTTGCTCAAACTTTGACTGATAAACATAAGAGAATCAACATATAAGATTGTAACCCATCAAATTACCTCGATATACACAAATAGAAAATGTAATTTTTCATTACCTGTAAAGCTGTTGCAGTTTCCATTGTGATTCTAGGGCTAACAGCATTGCTCCTTTTCACAAATTCAAGAAACCTTTCATAGCTAACCATTGAAACCTGTGAAACATAAAGGCAAGAGACTAACTGAACAGAGGCAATCTGAGTCTAGCATGCAAAAAAAAAAAAATCTTCGGTAATACTTTTTGTAAATAAAGTCTTGTCTGAGACTTAAGGTACAGTATAGAAATAACAAGCAGAAGTTCTGTTGTATGTTTTGTTGCAGGGAATGATTAAAAGATGTGCAAAGAATATCAATTATTTAATCTAAAACTAATTTTACCGGATGTTCAAATCTGGAAAGAAAATCCTTAACCAAAACCATCAGTCATCCAGCATTCTTAAAGATGTCAGACAGAAAACAAAAAGGCTCAAGACCCCCTTCATAAAAATAATTTTCATATATTGAAGAAATCTTGATGCTTGTAAATTCAACATCAACAAGTCTCTCCTATTAATTGTTACTAATTTGATCCTTTCCAAATTAGGGCTGAAACTGGAGCAGATATTATCCATTTAAATCCCTATACATATCTGCACAGCTACGAACAGAAATAATTATGTGGATAGGGATACTAATATTAGATATGCTGAGAAGATGCAATTACAAATACATATAATGATCCCTCAAAAAAGGATATGGTTACAGATATGGATTTCTATCAGCAATCTGAATTCCTATTTTCTTTTACTCAAATTAAAAAAATAATATTTCTGTACACTCGTTATCCATCATGAAAGCCAATATTATATGCAAGCTCATTATCTCTTCAGCAATTCTAAAGTTATGGGCTATATTATTAAAATGCTTGCTTTTGTTGCATTTGCATGTTTATCTGTAAATTATTTGACTCGCTCCAAATTGGTACCATCAATTATCCTAAATATCATTATCTATTAGCACGCTTTTGAATTTGCACATCCGTGCAACATCTGTTACAATTTTAGTATTATCCACTCCGTTTCCACCCCTGTTCCAGATATCTCTGTCAAACTAATATAACTATCTTGTAAAGGGATACCGTGACATGGCATGGAGCTATAGTAGCTGAGAGCTTCCAGTCCAAGTCTTCTCCCAGGGGAGCATGCACAAAACTGGCAACCAAAGCATTGCTCTTTCTCTCACTAACAACACTGTGTGCAAGTGGGCCTTCAGGTGAAGACAATCCACAATACTTCAGTGACATTTCACAGCAGATGCTCTTGGAATACAACTTTGTCGCCACATGGAGATGCTCAAACCTGCCACAGAGGACCTCCACCCCATCTATGTTGATGATACGGGCTGCAGCTTGAGTGATGGAAACATCTAGGTGGAAGATGATCATGTTTGGGGAAAGCTTGCCTACCGGAGAAAGAGTGTCATCCTCTTGTTGATGGTAGCTTATTAGTTTGTTTATAGCTTGCCATTCTTCCTTTGTTAGCTTCTCTTCGTCACCTAGCACCGGCTCGACTGGTGTTTCTTGTTGTCCCGAAGCAGTCTGCCCAGAAGACCTAAAAAGAGAAAATTTTGAGTGGCTTTTGTTCTTACATGTTGATGAGATCTAATGAAAAAGTATGACAAATGACCACTCTGGTCAGTTACAATAATGTACCGTAATAATAAGTTGGTAATAAAATATACTTTACCATCCTAAAGACCACCAGCTTTTGTTAGAGGAAGCCTTCTTCCTCGAGGACTTCACAGACTCAACCTTGGCATGTGCTAGCAACCTAAGAAGCATAAATTAAAGACATACACATTTTGTGAATTCTACATCTGAATATATTATACCACATCGGGCTCCAATCAAAAGCTTTATTGACTGCAGAGAAAGCAATTGTCAATTAATTAACACGAGTATGAATGGAAATCCAGATCAATGGAGCTGATCCATCTTAAGCACTGTCTGTGAAGAATAACCAATAAAATTTGGAAGCTTTTCTCATAAGATCAGAAAATCAACACTGCTTATTTTCATAAGAATTGAATGTCTGGTGGCTTTGGAAAACAGGCTGTAAATCTACTGTTATAGGATTTTTCCAGTATTTAAATCGTTCATTTCTGCCATTTGAATAGCAGAGAATAAAGGTCCTTTATTGATAACTCGGGACCCACCTCCAGAGTATGATGACCTTTGAGTCCAGAACTCTTTCAATCTGCCTCAGCTCAGACACATCTATAGTCGCTGGCTGTTGGAGTGAGGTTGCATATAGTTGCACGTATCGCCGGCGAAGCTGACAATGGTCCTTGATTCTCTCCCAAGAAAAGAAGTAGCTAAATACAAAAAAGCCGCAGGAAAAGAAAGTACGGGCATATATTATAATGAAAAAAGAAAGAAAAAGAAAAAATGGGTAAGGACTGTTTCGGCACTTGGTACTTTGAATTCCAGTTTTGTCAGATTGTACAATCCTTGCAACACTTTGCTATCGGTGATGTTTATTTAAACAATAGACAATGCACTTCCTCATGCAAATCAAAATAGAATTATGACTTCCTTGGTTGCAGTGCAACACTGATTAATTTTTGTCTGGCCGCAACAGAGCAATGCAGAAAAATAATAGATGAGATAAATCAATTATATTTTACTGCTATATATATATATATGCTCATACCATGATTTCTTCTGACGCAAGCTTGCCAACATAGCATACCGCCACCAACCACGAGGATCATTTAAAACTGGCACCACAGGCCTCAAATGAGACACCTCAACACGTGTCTTGAATCTTGAAAAGGTCTCTAACAACTTTATCCCATTATAATATTGAGCCTGACAATTTTTTTTTTAAGAACAAATCTTCAAACTGAATATTTGAACTCATACTAGGCTAACAAACTATCAAGATGATAAAAGGAAAGAATAACAACCTCAGTGACAGTTGAAGAAACATCAGCTAGGAGGAGTGATGCCTTCACTAAAGGATTATTTGGGTCACTTCTTTCGTCTTTGCCAAGCCGTTGGTACTTAAGGACACCATTTATAGGTGAAACCAAGTATCGTCGGTTGGATGCCCAAACAGAATTCGAGCCAGGCAAGCATTCATCTATCCCATCTTGAAATATCTAAGGTCATATAGCCAGAAGAATAGCATACATTCACAAAAATTTAAATGCACGAGACTATGTTACAATTAATTTCAAGTTAGCTAAACAAATAGAACGAAGAAAAAGCTAACCTCGCTCCATTCAGCAGGATTCAAGTCCTCCCACTTCTTATCAATTTTCCAAGGAGTAGAATCCGAATCATGATATACAGCCAATCTATGCAGTTGCACAGACTATAAAAGGAATTAGATAATTAAGGTCTGCAAATACATTATCTAGGACAGGATTAAGGTTTGCAACCAAACTAAAAGCATATGCAAGTTATAACATGAACGTTTGACCTGTTTAAACTCAGCCAAGACTTATTCAAGACAAATATATCTAGCATTCATATCAGGTATTGTAAAAATCGTCATATCAACACCACAACTATCAAGAACTATGAATCTGGTATACTGTCACTATTATAAAGAACTTTGGTTAATTTACTTTTAAAAGGCTACCTGCTTTCTCCAACCTTAAAATTGAGATTGCAACTTTAAATAGCTGAGTTTTCATTATTTAGGGTTTATGATATTGCACTCTTGTAAAATTGGTCTTACATTCTAGTCTGAAATTGATTTTAATAGAAAATAAAAGAATACACTTTCAGTGCACAAAACTAAGAGCATCTCCATCCCTGCAATTGCAGAAATTGAATTTATTTGCCACATCAGCAATTTGGCAATTTTCTGCATATTAATTTCAGAATGCTTCCATTCCTGCAATTTCTAATTCGCTGATGTGGCAATTTCCATTTGGTGAAAAGAGAATGCTCCACATCCTTGAAATTGCAATTACAAGTGCCACGTCAGAATTAGCAAGTCATTTGAAAGTGGGATGGAGATGCTCTCACAATATCAAAGCTAGCAAAAGGCACAATGCCATTTTTAACATCTCCAGCATTTACTAAGGGGTTTCTTCACAATCATTGAAATCACACATCATAGTTTCTTATCTATACTTAAAATTGAAAGGGCTCTTTTACCAAACTACTCCTATGTGTATGCCTGAAAGACACTAAACGTAAAGCTAAAGCCAAATAGTGCTTACCTTGCGTAGCTTATCTAGTGCGGCACTTGTATCAAAGGTTTCATTTCCCTTCTCATCCACCGTGACAGCTGCAAGTCTTGACAAAGTGATGCCAGAGCAAAATGGATGGCCTGGGTTGCTGAAAGAAAAGAAGTAGCTTATATGTACATGTCATTAAGCATACTTTCAAATGATCATCCAGTTTGAACTGCCTACAAAGGGGAGAATAATATGCACTGCAATGTATTATCTAATATTAACACCAAACAACAACAGTAGATACCCTATATTAACACCAAATAACAACAGCAGAATACCCTTGACCGGGTATTAATGAATTGATTTTCTTACTGCTTGTAATTATTTTAGTCACAAGGTAATTGGGCTTCTGCTTATCTAAGTTTTTCATTTCTCTCTCCCTCTTCTTATTCAGAAAATTTTCTAATAATGCCTAGATGCCAACCTAGTCTGCTATAAGGAAAAAAATTAACAAAACAAACATGAACCAAATGGTACAATCTTGTAACAAACACGGGACTAAAGTATATAAATCAGCTACATTTGCATAAAGAAGACCAAAGACTTCTGCGCTGTTCCAAAAGCAAAAAGATAGAAACAAAGAGAAAAAAGAGAAAGTACCTAACAGAGTCCTCTAACCGAATATGCACATTGCTGATGGTAACTTTTAGATTTCCTAACACTGTAGCTGTTAGAGAACTCACCCATGCAGTTCCAAAGGATGCCTGTTGTAAAGTATTACTGTGTTAATAAATACCAAATATGAAAGCTGTTTAGACAAGAATAAATTGTAATGCTTCAAGTCGCCATACTGATCCATCTTTCGAATATCCGCTTGTAGCCTCAAGGGTCGCCGCCTCTCTCTCCTGCATGTCCAATCATAGAACCTTAGAAGGGCTTTTAAATCATTAATTCAAAAATCTGATTTCTTTTGTAAAAGAAGTTTATACATCTAAAGAAGTGTTTTTATAAATACAAACCTCAATCTGTTGCAGTTTAGCTTCAAAAAGCTTTTCTCTGTCTTCAGGCTTAAACAAATTAAAAAAAACAAATATTAGTAATTGCCAAAGCTTCTAATGGCAACTTAGATTTAATAAGTATCATCAAAAGGTAAGGATTACAATACATGTCAAAAAATTAACCCTCCAAATGAGTACCAAACAATCCCTGCACCCTAACAACATTACAGTATCGATTATACAAAGATATCCAATCAAACATGTCTATCTCACTTAGTGAACATGAGAAAAAAAATTACTTTATTGAACAAAGTGGGGATGGGCATTACAAGGGATATCCTCAGGCATACCAGGTGCACATGAGAACTCAAGATACCGCAACAGTTTTGAAACTTTCATTGAAAAAACATATCTATATTACCGTGATGTGTTGACCATCTGGAGCAGGCTCCGCAAGAACAAAGACGCGGTCAATGAGCACTATAACAGGATCCTTACCAAGGCTTTTCCATGGAACCTTTAAATGCATAAATGATGTCTTGTTAGGCATAAAAGCAAAAGAAATTATCAACAACAATAATATGGAAACTTCAACAACTACATGAATCACACCAAAGAAACATGAAGAGGGTTTAATCTGACACTTCCACAAAAGAGATGGTCATCGACAAAATGCATGCAAATGCACTTGTATCCCCCCACTGTTTGAATAATTCAAAGCCAAAGAAACAAAACATTGTAACTATTGGAGAAATGTCTTTAAATAATACCTTTATAGTTATAGTACCAACAAAACCAGCTTTGACTATAACAGGAAGCTTGAGAGAATTAAGTGCTTCCGCTTTCAGCTTCAGATCCTTAAGCATGACATCGCCTGTTATTATAAAACATGTATCATGTTAAATACCCTCCACATCTAATGTAAGTAAAGTTTCCAGAAGATGGCAATCAACAATTTGCAGATAAGGTTATCAGAAAATGCACCACATAAATTCTCATGTTATTCATAGTTTACATAAGTTTAGATACCAACAGTATTTCTCCTACTTGCAATTGACACTATACTTCCTTTGTCTTGCATACAGATCAAGGATAAACAAGCCAAAAGTGACTAAACTAAGGCTGATTTATGATTTTTTTAACTCAACCAATTCAGTTTATAACCAGTCCATGCTAATCGGACGCCTATAAAATTTAATTGACTGGATTTTTTACCTCAACCAATTCAGTTTATAACCAGTCCATGCTAATTTGAACATTCCAGCAGGATGTACAATCTTCATGGTCTTAATCTAGAGGGTGGGTAGTATTTGCAAATAAATACAGTCTACTAGCAAACACTGCAATATTTGGCAGTCTCTTAAGACTATGATGTTTGTTGACTTTGCTCTACTCGCAAAGTACCCTCAAGCAATATACAGAGCTTTCACAGAAAAAATAACCATTAAATAAAGAGGAGGGATCACTTGACAATGGTTATTTTGACAATGGGTTTTCAAATAAATTCAGAAAAAAATATCTTAAAAGTAGAAATAAGTTTATAGATATATTTTTTAACTTATAGATTGATTTTGTTTCAAATTTCATGAAATTTAAGTGTCATTTGATATTCCATCAAAGACCGTTAAATCAGGACCATTGCAAATTGCATAAATTATAATGGCCTTTGATGAACTATCAGATGATATTTAAATTGCATGAAATTTGAAACACAATCAATCTAGAAGTCAAAACATGTATCTATAAACTTTTTGTTCCATTTTTAAGATTTTTTTCAAATTTATTTGAAAATCCATTGTCAAGATTGTTAAAATAACCATTATTGAGTGATCCCTCCCCTTAAATAAATACTAAAAAATATAAACAATCTTAGACAAAAGCCTATGGAACACACCATTCCACACACTGATACAAAGGGCTTCAGCTGACAGACCCTCCACATAATCACCCAAGTACTTCTTCAGCAGCCGTGACACCTGTTCAGATGAGACAGCAACCATGATATAAGATATTCCGTGATAAATTAGCATTTATATATTCAGAGATTGTTATAGCACACAGTTCGTGAGGAGGAATCCAATGCACATGGTCATTGGTGCCACATGAATGCCAACAAAATTAAATCTCAAATGACTATTTTTTAAACTCCTAAATAAAAAAACTAATTGATTGGATATTTTGTATATATCAAGCTATACACATACAAATAAAGTTATATCATTTTAATTTTATTTTGACATGCATCAAGCTATAACAAGAACAATCGACCAAATTTTGCAATTTAACCCCCTTTCTTGGTGGCTACCGAAATGAAGTTAAAATCTCATAATTTCTTATATGCATGTAATTGAGATGATTTGGGACTTGCTGTACATACACTAACATTAACCATGGTAATTAGGAACACCTCCAACCACATCACTGGCACCATACAGAAATCATCACATCACCAGCACCATGCAGGAATTAATTCATTCAACAATTATTTGATGTTGATTCCATAAATACAAATTCAAATTGTTCAATACATGCAACTTAAACCATAAATCCTAGCAAGATCAGATCAAATAGCTCATTTGAAACCAAATGCAGAGCAGCAATGACTCACTTTTGTTATTTTTTTTTTTTGGTTCAACAACAATGGCTCACTATGTTTTCACTACTGATACCCAATTGGCATTCTTTCAGTTTAACCCCTCCACTATTTTTCCATCCCAATTAACACTAAATGACTTTTTTCCGGCCAAATCCATACGATTTCAGTCTCAATCGTGAAAGGATCGTTGCTTATTTTCCCCATAAATTCCTTCTAACTCAATATATCAGCAAGCGCTGCAGAGACAAATCCATGTTTCGCAAAGGATAAATCCAAAAAGGGGAAAAAATCCAAATACTAGAAAATGACGAATAACTAAAGACCAAAAGTATAAACACATACGTGTGCTTCGAACATTGGAAACCTCGTAGATTAGAACCGAGCAGATCGTCACCTATCTCTCGACCATTCGGTTGACCTTAGAAGCACTGATCATCGCCGTGGATTTAAAATAAAATAAAAACGGTAGAGAAATGAGGAAAACAAATAAAAAGGTGGGGAGAGGTCCCTTCAAGGGTTAAGAAAAGGGATACAGACAAAAGGCGGGGAAGAGAGAGAAACAGGGGCAGGTTGTGGGGACAAGAGAGGTCAGACGAGAGAGAAAAAGCGGCCTCGTTTTGTTCGGTCCTATTAGGGAAAAAGAGAGAAGTTCCTACACGAACCTGTTCTTTTATTACCTAGAGCGACCCGTAATTGAATAACCTGAGTGCGGAGAGGCGGTCTATGAGGAACGGGTCCAGATTCAGTATTTTTCGAAACCTCGCCAAGGAATGGGTATGAGTTCATGTTCGTTCGAACGGGGAGAAGTCGAGGATTCATTCGCGTGCTCCACCGCGCTGCACGAGTCGCTGAGCGGACTTCACGGAGTTGAAATTCGTGCTACTTTCGTTTTATAACCTATATATAGATCCGACGGATGTGATTGCGTCTAATGCGTGCTTTCGCTGTAGAGGATCAAGGCCTGAGAATTATTGGGCCTGGACCTGAGGTATTCATATGACCTCCTTCCATTTTGAGGTTGCATTGGTATTGTGCAAGGATTAATGTGAGAGAATAGTATTGTTGAGATTAATGGTTGGCAATTGTATATAATTAGTACTAATTAGAATAGTATGGAAACAATGCAAATTTTATACTATTTAGATTAGTGAAAATGTTATGTGAACTGTATGGTTGGAAATTTGGATTAGTGATAGAAGAATGAACAAATTAATGATATTCATTTTAAACTCATATTAATAATTATATTCATGTTTTTAAACAATGAGGATCACGACTAAAAAATTAAATGCATAAATATTAATAATTCTAACAAAAAAATATATATTGTAAAAAAATGAAAAACATAAATGAAAATATTAGATAGAGAAATTATCTTGCCTCTCGAATTTGAATAACGCACCTTCTTGTCTCTCAAAACTTGCAAAAAAAAAAAGAAGAAGAAAATCAAAACAATTAAATGGGAAAGTGATGTCCCATGACATAAACCTGTATTCTTTAATGTTCTAATTGGCCATAGCTGGAAAACTTAGGCAAAATATACATATGTCCAATAATACATGTCCTTCGTTATTTAACATTTAATTTTTTTTTTAATTTGTAAGTGCATTATGCTTTTATTGTTATAATAGTTAAACATATATATATTTTTTTGTTCATAAGAAGAAATAAAAATCAAAACCATAAATATTATGTAGGAATAAAAGATAAGAACAGAGCAAATGGAATGAGAAAATAGGCTAGATTGAAGAAAATGGAGTACATTGAATGGATCACTTTAGTTTTGAGCAGGGTGATGAGTTTTGTGATGAAATATGCACGAAATTAGGGAGACAGGGGTTTATATAGGTGTTGAGAACACCGTATTCAATGCATGGAGGCAACATGGAGATGTTTTTGTTGCTAATATATTTTTCTACGCTCGGAACACATACAGGCACTGGAACACCGCATTCCTAAAGATAAAGATCACGTGGGTTAACTGTCTTAAAAATAAATACATACATGTATTAAACATATCTAATTACAAGACTAAATTATAGAATAAATATTAGTCTGTGTCAATATTTATTTAATATATCAAATTACAGAAAATGCAATACAAATATTGAAATGATTGTGTATTTTGAAAATTAATTAAATTCATATATTTTATTTATGAGTATGTAATTTAAATATATTACTGTTCCATGAGTTTTAATGTATTATATCTTATGAAGTATTCAAGAAGATGCTCTTGATCTTAAATCATGAAACTTATAAAATGACAACCTGTAGTTCTAAATATGTTTATAAGTATATGTGATTAAAGGAAATATTTATCATCAAGATAAGATTACTATGTTATTAAAAATATATTGAAGTTCTATAAGTGTTAGACACGAGTTATCATTTAATAATATGAGTATGTATAAATGTGCTTCTACATACTGATATCGTAATTAAGTGTTAAAGATAACTAATTAAGTGATTAAAGATTTGAAGGTACATCATTTAAAAAAAACTACTAAATATATTTGGTGGGGAGGATAATTATAAAAAAAATATTTGGGAGTTAATATATAAATATCATCATTGATATCATAATTATATCAATTTTATTATTCAGATTAAATTATATTAATATCTTTATTATGCAACTTATTTGTATAATATTTTATTATTCAATTTAAGTAAATTATTATTCAGATTAATAATATTTAAATTTAATAAATAAAATATTATAAAAAATAAATTATACAATAAAATTATTAATTCAAATAATAATTCATTTTAATTTTAATGAATAATAAAGTTGGTAGGCATGGTATCCAAACATCTTCCTTATAAAAAACATTTTTTCCAAGCCAAAAACCCAACGAATATAAAACGAAACCGATCTCTCAACTGTCCTCGCGTGTGCTGCTCCCTAGTGGCATCTCTCTCCCATGGCTCTCTCCCCCTTCTCTCTTTTCATCTTCTTTTTTACCACTGCCGCCTCGATCTCCGCTGCCCCTCAGACGCATTTCATCAGTCAACTTCCAGGTTTCTCAGGTTCTCTCCCCTCCGAGCACTATTCGGGGTATTAGTTTCTCTCTTTCACATTTCCTATTCTGTCTCCGATTATGTAAAGTTAGTCACCAGTGCACACTTGTAAGCAATCAATGGTTGACAGCACCTTCAATCTGGATCAGACTGAGCTATCACTGTTTTTTTTTTTCTTCAAATAGAGGTTCCTAATTTAGTAATTTCTTCCTTGTTTTTTTTTGACATTTTGGCTATTTGCTTGATAAGTTATATCACTCTGGATGAGGAGCATGGAAGGAATCTTTTCTATTACTTCGTGATCTCTGAAGGGAACCCAGCTGTGGACCCTGTTGTACTGTGGATGAATGGTGGGCCAGGGTGCTCCAGTTTTGATGGATTTGTGTATGAGAATGGTACGAATCTTTGTTTCGGTTAATAGACTGAGGCCTTGAGATCTTAAGTCTTTAATAGTTTTATGGAAGATTGATAGAGTCTGTTACCGAAATGCATTGGCTGGTATGAACCAGTATGTTTCAGGTGGGGTTGAGTCCAGTCAGGTGTCGGTAAATGTGTATACCAGCCCAGATTTAATTGATTGTTTGTCATTAACTGAGGCAAAAAAGTTGCACAAAATTTTATAATAGATTAATAGAAGCAAATGGATTACATCAAGGTTAATTTGATTGCAATTGAATATTAATTGAGTATTAGTTGCATGGTCATGGGGTCAATTGCAAGTATAATTTGATGTAGAGCGAGAACAATTTTGTTTTTCCTTCTTTTTTGGGATGGGCGATCATGTAGAATATTATATTATATTTCTTAATCTGCATGCTAATTATTTGTTAAGATGCAACAACAATAAGATACTTTCCTTTTGTCAGGTCCTTTTAATTTTGAGGCTGGTAATACCACTGGAGGCCTCCCTGTGTTGCATCTTAATCCTTATAGCTGGTCAAAGGTAAGGTCTTAATTCTGAGAATTTAAAGAAAGGTCGGGCAACTTTGTTTCAAATAATCAACACTATCCTGCTTTAAAAAGAACCTTCTCACCCAGGATAAAAAGGAGTCGATGCATGTTAAAATAAAGCAGCAAAACCAATGGTTTATTAGCTGGCTCAACTTAATCCTCCCTATTGGTTACCCCAATTGACACCATTTCAATGTGCTTTTACAATTAATTATCCGTTCCCATTCTCTAAAAGCAATTTTCTAGTATTGTAACTTCTGTCCAGAAGAAATTAGTTATGTTTTGATCTCTCTTCATACAATTAGGTCTCTAGTGTAATCTACCTGGACTCTCCAGCTGGAACTGGGTTGTCTTATTCCCTTGACCATTCGGATTACGTCACTGGAGACATCAAGACCGCTGCCGATTCACACAAGTTTCTTTTAAAGGTTACTTCTCTCTTGTATTGTTTAACTATACCAGTTTCTGATACACTGGTCAGGGTCATTACAGAGTACTGGCTGATGCTGGACCTGCACTAGTTGCCTTTCTTCAACAGTAGTCTATCCTTTCTAGCTGTAGAAATAATTAACTTAAAATTTCTGCTTTTCACTTTTCAAGCAGTGGTTTGAGTTGTATCCCGAATTTACTGATAATCCTTTCTATATATCTGGAGAATCATATGCTGGAGTTTATATCCCAACCCTAGCTGCTGAGGTTGTGAAAGGTACGTCATGGTAGCAACATGAAAGGAATGACTTTGATTTTTGACTTACATTGATAAATGTAGATGTTATCTAATCGCTTACGACAAACAATATTCACTAGGGATCAGACAAAAGAAAATATTAAGGATCATACTAAGAAGCATTACCAAATTATTAAATTGCTACTTGATTGATGACTATCTCATCTTGAATCTTTTAATTTTGCCTCTGATAAACAGGAATAACAGAGGGTGTAAAGCCTGTTATTAATTTCAAGGTTTGAATATTTTATAAAATATTCTATTGATCTTGAGAAAAAAATTGTACGTCCTGAACACTAACACTTTTTTTGGTCTAGGGTTATCTGATTGGGAATGGATTCACTGATATGAATTATGATGGCAATTCTTTTGTGCCATTTGCTCATGGAATGGGCCTTATATCTGAAGATATGTATGAAGTATGTCAGAATTTGAGCTTTTATAATAATATTTCCTAGTCATATTATGGAATCTACTGAGCAGTCTCGATATATATTTGTTCTGCACAAATTGAATACAAAATAGTAGCATCCCTGAACTTATTATACCAGGGCCCACTGGTGGGACCTGGTTCTATATTACTGATCCTCACACAACAGTACAAATTGGGGGAGTTTGTCCCTATTGTGTTCTTTTTACTAACTTTATTAGCTGTCATGTTTAGAACTTTTTCCAACAAATCCTTAAAGATACCACGCAAACACAGAAGTAGCAGCCTTCTTTTGCCACCTGGCTGATTTGAGTCTATGTGGGCAATAGAAAAATTAGACACCTATATTCTTGAATTATACTCAGTATAAGATATTAGAGCACTAACTCAGTTTGGTGCATTTCAGGAGGTTCATGCTTTATGTGCAGGAAAGTACTATGAAAATGAAAATGAAGCCTGCCAAGAAAAGATAGCTCAAGTCCGACTAGTGAGTCATGATGTTCAACTCCTCGTATTCTCATACTTATATAGGGAAAAAAAACAAGGAACAGAGCTAAATTTTGCACTTGCTACTGTTCCACCCAGATAAGTCCTTCCTCATAAACCTAAACAAATAAACATTCCAAACTTAGAAAATAAATAAAATAGATGAATAAGATTCCCAAATTTGACCAAAAGAACAAATTGGAAACCAACCCTGCCTGATCTGCATTCTCTAAATTTTGAAAATTTAATGTCTTGAAAACCTCTTCTTCTTAATTTTAGGAGCTGAAGGATTTGAACAAATACCACATCCTAGAACCATGCTTCCATAGCCCAGAGCAACAGGAAGCTGAGTTCGCTGGAAGCCTGTTGCCTCCTAGTTTTAGAAAGTTAGGTGAAACAGAACGACCTCTCCGTGTTAGAAAAAGAATGTTTGGCCGCGCATGGCCTCTGAATTTGGTGGTGCAACAAGGTCGAGTGCCAACTTGGCCTGAGCTGGCAAGATCACTTCCATGCACGGTATTGGTTTTAGAAAAATCATTTCTTGTTTATACTTGCTTCGGTTGGATTATGTTGTGTTGACATGCTTTCTTCCTCCTTTTTTCTGAAACAACAAGCAAATCTGACCGGGCTTTTGCTTCTGCCTTTCTTTTTCTTTTGCTGCTGAAGTAATAGATCTCAAAAGCTTGATCAATCACCAGTACTTTTGATACAGTATTCATGCTGTAGCCTCTTAAATACCATAAGGGACCTGCTTCAAAGAGTTGCAAATATAGTTAAAGACTCAGCTATTTGGAAAAGAAACCTCATAATAAAACGTATAGACAAAGACCAATGTACATGCCCACCATCAGTGGCGGATCCACTAAGTAAGAATTAATGTATTGGTTTTAAGTAAAATTACTACAAATAAGCTCATTTGACTCCCATACTTTCCTAGATGTTTTCTAGAATGGCCCCCATACTTTTCCAAAAAATAAACATCACTAGCTCTATGGCATTTAAGAGGCTATATTGACCCCTGCCCATCATCCAATGCGAATGTTCCCACAAGAAGAAAAAGGTACAAGTACTGATACAATTTTAGTAAATGTTGCAACTGGTAAGGATTCTGTAACAAATGCATTTGGACTGTGCTGCATTTTTTAACAATGTTTTTGATGTTAAATGTACACATAGTAGTCATCTGTTGCTGATCTCTCTCTCTCTCTCATGTGCAGAGTGATGAGATTGCCGGTTCATGGCTCAACAACCAAGCAGTGCGTTCTGCAATTCATGCAGAGACGGTACATGGCCATGATAAATCCGTGATTTCACTAAAGA
The DNA here is from genome assembly GCA_037678475.1 of x Bolboschoenoplectus mariqueter. NCBI lineage: Eukaryota > Viridiplantae > Streptophyta > Magnoliopsida > Poales > Cyperaceae > x Bolboschoenoplectus > x Bolboschoenoplectus mariqueter. The sequence goes on along the minus strand of CM075266.1, from coordinate 2,584,209 downwards.
ACTCCCTCCAAGAACACTAAATTTATTCTTCATTTTTGTTTCATTAGATAAATATAACGGGACCGTGGGAGTTGTATACTGCAAAAATAGATTTCACACATGACACCGGAAGCATGTTAGAGTATCACAAGAACCTCACTAGTCAGGGCTACCGTGCACTTATATACAGGTAACCCAGTTAAAAATATTCAAGCACCAAAGGTTGCTGTTTTCCATTCAAAACTGAAAGGACTGATAACAAAAAAACAAAAACAAAAAAGAGCAAAAAAATGGTTTAAAATTGGCAGTTTTTCTTTCTGTCGTTTTCAGTGGTGATCATGATCTGTGCATACCTTTTACTGGGACTGAAGCATGGACCCGATCACTTGGGTATAAAACCATTGATAAATGGAGACCTTGGTTCTTCAATGACCAAGTTGCTGGGTAATCTCTCTCTCCCCCCCCCTCCCTCTTTGTTGAATTTTTAATGATTTTCAGCTTAACCAACTGCTTAGTGCCAACACCACTAGCATCAAATAAAATATTGTCCTGTATTACCTACGTTCAATCCTATCAACTGTTTGTCAATTTCTTTTTATAAAGTTAAATTTATAGTTTCGGATGAATGCAGGTATGTTCGAGGTTATGATCATAATCTTACATTCATGACTGTAAAGGTATACCATCTCTAATGTTGCTGTTCTTTTCATCTATTAGTCCATTTATATTTGGACAACCTAGTTAAGCATATGCTCTCCTTCAAGTAAATGACTTAAATAAAGAGCTCACGCTGTTTAACAGGGTTCCGGGCATGCTGTTCCAGAGTACAAGCCGAAAGAGGCATTAGCCTTCTACAGCCGGTGGCTATCAGGATCTGCAATCTAGTATATTAAATGGAAAAAGGGAAAAACGAGCTGTTATTTATATATTATTATTATCATTGTTATTTTTGTTCAGAATAAGGCCTACACAGACCATATGATTTCTTCACTCAAGAGCGTTTGTTTCTTTTCAATATTATTTTTTTTTATTTGGAGCATTTGTTTTTTCTTGCTTGGATCTATTATGATTTGACGACTGTTTCTCAGCAATGCCCTTTGCTAACGGTTTATGACTTAAAAAGAACATGTTTGGTCAGTGTATAAATGTAGTCCCTCATTTCTTATTTATGAAATCAAATTGTGAATGATTAAAAAAGACACAAGTGAAAATAGAGTTATGGCTTCATATATATTTTTTTTCCTAAATATGAAACATAGACTTTTGTTAGTTTTTATATTTATCTTTTTTAGATATATTTTGTGAGAGTTAAACATGCAACTCTCGAGACAAAGTTCATTATCGCTGGTACTATACCTGCAGTTATATTATTATATCTAGGTAAAATAATTTATTAATGAACTACTACAGGACTTATAAATTATAATAAAATCATCGTCGTCATCATCTTTGTCGTTATCCTTTATCATTGTACTTATTAAATAATATATTATTATTGTGCTATTGCTATCTTTTTGGTTATCATGAATATAATAATAATAATTATTATTATATGAATTACTATCGTTATTATTATAAACATTATTTATATATTAATGTATAATACAAATTCTTTTCTCATTCTTCTAATTCAATCAACAAAAATAATTTAGAAATAATTTATTTTATATTAAAAAGAATATGCTTGCATAAAGTTACGCCCAATCAACAAAGTAACGTGAACCAATGCAAGAGACCTAGAAAAAGTTGGATAAAACTAAGAAAGCTAGCATAAAATAGCATGAAGATTTCCTCACAAATAAAACAAAGGTGGTCTAATAAGCAAGCAAGCAACTGATATATCGAAGAAAAAGAGGTGGTAAACGAGCATCTACCATATCCAATTACTTTTTGTTTTATTAATGTTCAAACAAAGGGCCCAATATGAAATAAACAAATTAAAAAATGGCTGTAATTTCAAATAACAGTTGAAAGAATACGGTATGATGTAATTTCTGCCAGATCCTCTCAGCAATAACAGCGGCACCAAATCACTATAGACAAAAACTTCAACAAATCACACTAACTGAGTTGGCATTTTACAAAACCAAAAATAATGCAACCCTACCCATGCTTGCGTGCAACGATACAAAAGAGAGGATTACCCGACATGCTAATAAAGCCGGCACACCCTCGACCAATGTAAATATCAGAAATAATAATAGGTAAACATAAACACCCCGTAACGTCCCATGCCTAATTCTTCAAACTTCATAATTATGAATAAAAAGAACATCACCCATTAATGAATGTTGGGCATGTCACGTGTCAAGAGAGAATGTTTACCTATCTTTCCTCATGCGGCGGGGTATATAATATCAAGATGATTTTTTGGCACTCATAGCCAGATTACCCCCGGATACATACCTAGGCAAGCTGAATAGAGTGTCTGCCCTAGATACCAAATTTTCTTCTTCTGTAGCCAAAATAATGCCATCATCATTGTTAATATCATATTCCGATTCTGATCTTTCAAAGTTCAGGCTGGTCCCCGCTTCAGCAACAGAGTCGTTGTCAAGAAAGAGACACACAACAGCACAATCGTCGATTTTGGACGTTGGATACTTCAGGCGCCATGAACGAACTGCTGTCTCAACGAGCAATCTTGCAGCAGTGGAACGGGTTGGTGCCGCAGCAACTATGTCCACAACTTCTTTATTGGACAAAACATCCCAAACCTAGAAAAAAAAATCAATTTTCTATTATGTAAATTGAAAATCAATTCAAAAGCATGCTTCTCATAAACCTAAAAAAACATTGACGAAACATACTTCTATGAATAGTCTGAGAAGGCAATAAACCTAAGATAAAATAAGAATGGGCTATTAATAGAAGAATTACCCCATCAGTTGCCAGAACAACAAACTCGTCCCTTTCAGTGAGATGCCTGTAGGAGACCTCAGGTTCAGAGATGAGACCGAAGCCCTTGAGACAGAAATCTCCAAAAGCTCTTGCCATAGCTAGTCCTGGCGTGTCGTAGTTTGGCAACCACACACGGGCCACCTCAGGCTCGTCACGAAGGGCATACACCCGTCCCTTGCATTTTCTAATCCTCTCTGCTTCCCCTGCCAAAAAGATAAATCTCTTCAGCTTGCTATTAGAATGCTGATGCAATGCAGAAGATTTTGTTTGATAATTCCATATTTCTTTTTTTTTTCCATATAAACAGATAAAGCTCCACATGGAATTACTGAAGAAGTATCATGTCCCTATCACATAGGCCCCAAATATATTATCACCATTCACGAAGCATCTGGAAATGTATTGGTTATTCATTTTGAGTAGACCATAACTAAAATTCAAGGTCATGCTTTGGAGGTGTTTTTGGTGTTGAATTGTAGTTTAGCCTATCAAGAATTAATTCAGCCCCAAAAATGATGATGGAAGTTGACCTAATTAGGTATTGACCAGTACAGCAGTACACGTAGCTTGGCTTGCATGATTGCGCTAACACGTGAAATCACATTCTGAGAAAAATCAAGGACAAGTCGGAGACAAGTCCACATCAGATATTAGCAGACATCAACATCTTCATGAAAGCACTCACACAAACAAAACATGGACATGCAAGAGGTTCCCCTGAATAATTTAAATGTAATATTCTAAGCAAGGGTAAGAAAACAACAAGAAAAAACCTTACTTGGAACATTTGGCTTAAGGTCGACCGTCAACTGAACAGGCATCAGTCGATTGTTAGAATCTCTTGTTCCTAATATCGCCCTCGAGTCACCCAAATTCCCAATCACTAAATCTTTACCCTATGAAGCAAGAACGCAAGAAAGAGAAACATTAACAATCAAAATAAAAAAATAAAGCATTTGCTGAAAGTCTTTTGCAAATCAGATCAGATGAATAGCATTCTGTAGCCAGAAACAGTATTGAAGATACTACTGTAGGAAGAAAGTGACCGATTTGGTCACTAGATTGTAAATTTAGAATTGCAAGTAGAAAAATTGCCAGTACGCAGTATTGCTATTAGATGGTCCTAACAATCAAAATGAAATCAACTAACAAAACACTTTAAGAGTAATTTGGAGGAAGAAAAAAATGAACTTACTTGTTTAACAACAGTCACAGCCGTAGTGCCACTAAAAAAACAATCAATATTCCCATGCAGCCTTAAATCCTTATCCATCACTTTAAACGCCTTTAAGAGAGAATCTTTCATAACAGCATAGAAATCAGCACTCTTCTCTTCTTCCTTGTCAAATCCAGCGTCGGCAGATAACGGGGCCTCTTCAGAAGCTATGCTGATTAAATCACTACTAGAGACATCATCATAAATATCTTCCATCGGCATGTGCGAGCTGAGCTTTAGAGGGAGATGATCTCTCACTCTCTTTGCTACTAGATGTCCAAAAGGCCCATGACCATCAAATACTCCACATAATGTAGTGTCTGATCTAGGACCGAAATTCTACAAAATAATAAAAAATTAAATGGTAATTTGAAACGGTGAAACTTCTTGTTATTTTAATTCAGAAATCATAACTCAAACTTCAGCTAAGTAATAAGAAACAGTCATAATCAGAAAACTATAAAAAATTAAAAGAGATCCATTATTACACACAATAATATATAATTTAAGAGGGGTCTATCTGGCCAGCAAAGAGGGGACAAGTAGTAGCATTGATATAAATGAAGAAAAGTACTAAAGTGTTTAAAGTTTAAAATTATAACATTTCCAATCTAGTTGCTTGAAATAGATAAGAGCAACCAAGTCAGATTGAATCAGGATAAGGGTGAGATTCATGAAGAGGGTCCCACCTATTGGCAGAGACGATTCAAATACCGAAAAATTGGATCAAAGAAATTTGCAAACAATTTCTGGGGCATGGTCTGGAATATCTTTGACCAATTAACCAAAAAAAGGGTTGGTTCATTGTTCTCCTTTTTACAAACTTTGCTTCATTCCACAGAAGACGGAACAAATATGACTAGATTGTTAAAGCAATGAATAAATGCATATTGCAAGCTTATAATGTGGAAGATATTGAGCACCTGAAATGAACAAAAATTGTGGAACGACAAAAGGATATTTATACAGTATCAATATGCTACAAAATTCATAAAAGAAATCATCCTGCAAGCACGGATAAAAGAAAAGAAAACCAGTTCAAAAATCACACAAAGGAAACAAAACATGTTTCCCATTTTAACTATTACCCTTTTAAGATGACAAAGCAATCAAACATAAATATATCCATAGCATTTCTCTGATTAAATGTTTACAAATGAAACAAAACAAAAGATAAAAATGAAAATAAACTAACCTCCCAAATAAGCATGGCATCCTGATTGACCCCTTTCTTTCCTTGTTGCGTGAACATGCAAGCTGCACCACTCGAGCTGGATCCATTTCCAGCTAATCGACCCGGTATCCCTCTCAATCCCTCCACAGATGAACCTCTTGAACCAGGGCGCCTCTTTGTGCTTCTCTTCGCTCTCCTACCCGGTGAACCAGGACCCACGTTCCCATTGGAGCTCGAGCTCCTCCTCTCATCCGTTGATAACAAACAAGATCCCATGCCGAGAACCCGCACCAGCCCTAGTATGCATTCCAAGGCAGCCATGGTGCAATTTGATTCTTCGTCGGAACGGGAATTCACAAGGGGCTCCGTTGGTGAAGATAGGAGTAAAACCTGCTGCTGCTGCTGCTTGGATTTGATAACAGATCGATTACAGGTCGAAGGCGAAGAGCGCCTGCGGTGGGACCCTGGCCGCCGCGCCCCGGAGACCACCGCCACCATAAAATTGGGGTCGGAAATGATGAGATTTGAAGGAGATTTGATTCAGGTCAAATCAATTTTAGGTATCCCTCAATGGATTTGGGGTTTGAGACGACGGAGAAGGGGAATGGATGGTCTGGGAAATGAATTCCCCCCTTTCAAAAGGGGATGAAATTGGGAGGAATATTGTAGGATTTTTTAAGCAGTCTATGAATCGATTTGAAAATGGGGAAACAAACAAAAAGAACGAAACTAAAGGGAAGATGACCTCATGAATCAATAAATTAACAGCAAGGAGGTGTGGATTTGAGATAGAGAACGGTTCTTACTTCTTAAGCATTTAACAGCACCGAAAATTCTTAAAAAATAGATGTAAAATGCGTAATAAACAAACGAACAGACGAAAAGTTACAAAATGGCTTTCCACGCGAACCGAAAGCGAAAAGGTGAAGATCTATCTCCTTTTCCTTTTCAATCTCTCCGAATCCTCAGAAGAACTCCGCGTCTCCGACCTAATCTATTTCATCATCTCTCTCTCTATAAACAAAGAGGAACACCAAAAGGTATAGAGAGAAAGAGAGAGGGAATCAACCTTTGGAGGATTTGTCAAAAGGAAAAGAAAGGAAGGAAGAATCGATGCAACGGGAATGAAATTTTCTGTGTGTTTTATTTGTTTTTATTTCTCTCCGAAGAGGAGAGAGAAACGCAGAGGGAGGGATTGATTGACGGGATCCAGTCCAGATAGGAAAATGGTCGGCTTAATATACAAACAAGTTTTTTTTGTCGCTCATTCATGATAAACCATCCCTGTAGCGGGTTATTATTTTTAAATAAAACGACCCGCAACAAACTTCCGTGTAGTGGAAGAAGGAACAGTAATGTACAGGAATTTGGTCGGTTCGGGTTTTTTTGTACACTGTTTTTGATCTCTGGCTGCCAATCGCGTGGCGCCTCGTGCTTCTCCCGATTTTTTTTTTTTTTAAGCTTCCAATTTAATTCTATCCCATGATCATGAATCATGAATCCATTCAATCGATCCTACCTGTACTGTGGTCCCACTTTCAGATCTTCATCCGACCAAAATTGCGTGTTTGGATTGGTGGATAGACAGTGCGTAATTTACCTGAGCAACCCCTGAAAGGCTGCAAGTGCAAATGCAAAAGGTCAAAAATGTCACCTGAACCCTGAAAATTCCAAAATAAAATATACACCCCTAAAAAGCCCCCAGCATCCGTGCTCTGGTGGGAGTTCTTCATATGGCCCACATTTGTATCTATAAATAAATACGGATTGATGACAATGTTTTTGTATTCACATTTGTATCTATATAAATGTAAATTCTTTCCGGATTTTATTTTAATTTATTGAGTTTAGTCTTATCCATATTATACTTTTATCTATTCAGATTAACAACTAACGAACAAGTAATGAGTAATTATCGAATAGACAGATAACTTATATAATTTAATTACAAAATATAGCAAATATATTATTTTGATCACGTCATGTACATAATCATAATGTAATAAAATCCAAATATGTAATTATTGTTTCTGCTGTATCTAGAAGAATATAAATTATAAATTTCTAACTATATAAAATTATATCAAGTATTGTATAAATTAATTTTGTTATAAATTACTAATTAAATAAAAATATACAAATTATTGAAAATAAATCGACCTCATAATAACAATGATGATAATAAATATATATTACATAGTTTAAATACACGAATAAAATTATCGTGTGTAATTTTGTATATCATTATCCTATTAGATAGTAGATACGAAATGCCTCTTACGTGCATTTTTGTCTAACAAGATAAAAAAAATTATCCATATCCACCATGCCAAATATGATATAAATGATATAAAGAGATCAAAATACTTCATTGACATTAGTCTTACCTTAGGAGAAATTGTTAAAATTAATAAAGCAAGCAATGCAATAATAGTATGTTCGTACTGCTACTTTTATCTCCCATTGAAAAAGAAAAGAAAAACTCTTATGATCTAACTCCAACTTATTTATGTACAAAGCTTATAATTAATTGCAATTAGATAAAATAAAACTTGAATGGGCTAAATGTAATAGACTGTGATATATAATTTAGGAGTGACATTTATATATCTACAATTTTTTATTTATGAGTACAATTCAAAATTTTCAGAAACTTAAAAATCTAGTAAAAATTAACGGTTGTGATTTATAAACGATGTTTTTACGGGTGTATTTTTCCAAATATTAATTAACTGTATGCAAAATAAATTTAGAAAATTCTTCTTACATACACACATTTCAAACAAAAATAGGTTATCATCCATTGGTGCTCTGGAAAAAAAAAAGATGGAATCAGAATTTTGTTATAGCAGAGTCAAATTTAAAGTAAAGTGATGCGAATTATATTTTTGATTAAAATTGTATTAGAATGCATTTAAAAGAAAAGAAATTTATAAATAAAATTGGGTATTGAATGTAATCTTTAACTTGATTTTGATAAATTCTCGTGCTAAATAAAGAGGACAAGTTATGAAAATATTGTAACTAATGATAATGAATTTTGCTTTAGTACATATGTTTTGGTAGGAGAAAGAATGTTAAATTAATTTCAGTTGTTTGATTAACCAAAATTAAATATTCATTTTTGAATTTTTTATAACAAAATGTAATAAATTTTGAGTGTGATAATTTGAGAGAGAAACATTCGCTTGTGAAAATATGATTAGTCCAATCTATATCTTCTTAGTCGATTTTGAAGATTAAAATGACAATAATATCTCTCATTATAAATTTTATAAAAAAATTGTAAGAGCATATTCATTTCACTTTACAAATGACTTATTAACTCTGATATAATATTTACAATTATAATTTTATAAATGCCAAGTATTTGTTAATTTAATAGCATTGCTAAATTTCTTTACTGATTTAACAATCTTATTAAATAACAAGTCTTTTCAAAATATCACGTCAAAATTTACAATTTTATTATAATTGTTGTGAGCGTCTTTTTTCCCGCAATTGTAATTTTTTTACTAAAAATTATCATATCAGCAAATTAATAACTACAACTGCAAGACAAAAATATTCAGACCAAACCTAAATGTATAATCTTATACTAACAATATCAATTAGAACCCAAACAAAAATAAAAACATAAATAAACGGTCCAGATCTATCCAAACCGTCTAATTAATTAATTAATGAAATTCACACAATCAAATCTCTGCTCAGACCTTATTAGCCAAGGGGTCAAACTGTAATAATAAGTTAATAACCTCTTTAACTTTTATTAAGGCTGCTAACCTTTTCCCAGCAATGAGGTCAGGAACATTCTAGCTCTAGGTAGGTTTACTTTACATCATCATCATTATTATATAACTAGTGATGAGTGGTAAGCGTCAAGGAATAACTAATTAGTAATTATTATCTAGAGAGAGAGAGAGATAACTAATTAGCAATTATTAACTATAGAGAGAGAGAGAGAGAGAGAGAGAACTGATTAGCAATTATTAACTATAAAGAGAGAGAGAGAGAGAGAGAGATAACTAATTAGCAATTATTAACTATAAAGAGAGAGAGAGAGAGAGAGAGAGAGAGAGAGAGAGAGAGAGAGGCATTGCATGAATTAATTTGCTACGTAACTCATTGTGGATTCCGTGTGCTCCAAGAGTTAGCATGGTGTGCTCCTACACTCTATTCTCAGCTTATTTATATAAATCATTATAATCATTCAGTGTATCCACAAAATAAGGGGCCCACAAATTGGGCTTGGTCTAATGGCAAAGGTCATCCGCAATTAGAATTGTGGTAGGAATATCTTGTTTATTTATGAATAATGTTGAAGTATTAGATATTTAATTTATAAATAATGAGCGATATTGTAACGTGTTCAAAATATTTTGGGTAATGTTTTGAGAGTTTTCTGAATTTTTTATTTGTGATAAGTAAGTTGATCTCTGAATTTTTGGTTTGAATAAATACACCCCCTATTTCCCTTCGATCTATGCAACTCGTTCTGAAAAATATTTATTATTCATTTGTTCAAGAAATATACTTTTTATGCATGGTTTATGGGAATTTAGAGTGTTTTCAGAGCTGCATAGAAATTAGATGTTTTTGTCAAATTCACTCTCAAGAATACGTCTTTTTTGGGAGGGATCACTTGACAATGGCTATTTTGATAATCTTAAAAATGAAATTTAAAAGAAATTCGGAAAAAATCTTAAAAATAGAAAGAAATTATAGATATATTCTTAAACTTATATATTAATTATGTTTCAAATTTCATACAATTTAAATTACATTTGATACTTCATCAAATACCGTTAAATATGAACCATTACAAATTACATAAATTTTAATGGTCGCTATCAAATAAAACTTAAACTCTATAAAACTTAAAATACAATCCAAGTTAAAAAATACATCTATAATATTTTTTTAAAAATTTATTATTAAAATTATCAAAATAAAAATTATCAAGTCATTCTACTTAGAAAAAAAAAATACTAGTTTCTCTTTTTTTAAATAAAAAGGATCCTGACAGGAGCTACTTAATTTTTTGAATAGAAAATCTCCTGACGGTGGATTTGTTTTTGCCTTGGACACTGTGAATGGCGGTGAGTTTTGGATTTATGTTCATATCATTGGATAAAAATAAAATAAAATCGTTCAAGACTGTTTTAGCACGTGTATAAATTTTGTACAAATTTAAAAAAATATATGTAAATTCTATTATTTTAATAAAATTTATTTTATATACAATATACCCATATAATAAAAATTATATTAATAGGTGAATTCTATATTTAATGGTACATTTAATACGTACAGTGATAATAAACTTCGTTTTTCTATAAAAATATATAAATTTTAATTTTAAAAAATATTTAAAAAATAATAAATATCCAGACCAATAAAAATCCTCATTTAAAAAAAAGTAAATTCAAATCTCTTCTAATTTCTCATAATTATATAGGATCATCTACTTACTTTTCGACAAAAGCATAAACAGCAGAAAAGGTTCCCAACTTGAAAAACACCAGTTTGATGATACTCCGATTGATCGCAACAAAAGTAAAGTAAAGTAAAGTAAAGTATAAAATTCGAGGTGATTAAATTAAATAGGCACGTTTTAATTAATGGACAGAAAATTACTCATAGACTCATAGTCATAGATAGCCACAGATCTGTTTTTTTTTTGTTTGTTTGTTTTTTTTGTTTGTTTTTTTTGTTTGTTTGAGCGATGGATAGGATACATCTGACCGTGTGATGTGGCCTCTTACGAATCTAGCGAATCACATCGATCGATCTCGTTTGTACATGCATGTTTTATTCGTCGCTTAATTGACATTTAACTATGAGAAATGTTGTGTTGTTTGAAGGGATTCATATCTTCTGTTGTGCTGCATTATGTAATGTAATGTGTTGTCCGTCTGATCGCGTCAAGATTCATGCAAATTAAATCTAAAAAAATCTCTTTATAATCTATTCTTTCGTATGTTATGCAACACAACAAAAGATCGGGACTTTGTTTTGAGATGTATTAGAGACAAACTCTACTTGAGAGAAGAAAATATCAGAAAGGGACAATACCAAATGAGGGGTTTGGATGTGAAAATGTAACAATGTAGATTGTAGGTGTGATCTATGTTATTCGTGTAATATTTGTATGAAATTAATTGACTCTACATATGAGGACACTATGTTCTTAGAATATACATGACACGCTAAAAAGAGTCTAAAACTTATCTTGTATTTAATTTTATTGAAGTATATTTATCAATTTTGCTTGATTCATTTTACACAATTTTTATTTTATAAAATTTTGTTATAATAATCTTAATACCCTCTCAAAAAATTAACAAAAATAATATTCAAATAACTATTATTTATAGATGAAAATGTGATATCATGTGATGTCCTCTGACTTCTAGTATGGGTAATTTTTTTTTGAAACAAGAATTTTGATTAGTCTTAATATTTATTATGTTTTAAATATTTTTGTGAGATCTGAACTTACATCTCTCTATAAAAAAAATAAAAACTATAACCTTAGTGTAATAAGGGAGTGATTTAAAATGAAAAATATTGCGAGTAACTATTAGTATACTGCTTTCTTTCTTTTAATTTTTTCTTACAGAAAAGGCAACATTCTTTTTTTATATATATACGAACTCTCATTAATTTCGACATTTATTCTTTTTCAAATTTTTTTCGTAAAACTTAAACCAACATTTCTTTATAAAAAGACGAAATCTATCACCACTGTACTAAACATTACAGTTCAAAATAGCAACATCTATATCTATTGTCCATCTAGATACAACTATCTACAAGCATTAATTGCGTAAAAGGGACTACTACGTCCCAAATTTCGTCTCTTCGCCAAGATCTTATTTAAAAAATAGACTCAAATTCCATTGCCTAGTACTAGCAGGTAAACTTGTACAAACCGTAAGGAAGAATTATTGATTGATGCTGTTTTCACGTGCAAACAAAGAAAATGTTTTAGTCTTTCTCTTTCGCATCTACCAACAGGTATGACTTTTTTTTTCCAATGCATTTTTGAACAGTTTTCATATTTTTATGTAGACAGTAGAAATGTAAAAACTGGACTTCAAGGTGACAGGTCAAAGAGTTCTACTGAGGAAAGAGTGCTAAGTTTAAGTGCCATCACATGTCGTTTCAATTAATATACATGACAATTTTCAGATCTTTTAACATGCATATTTAATTATGTTTCTATGAGAAAATGTCATAAAATGTTTGTCAAGAAAATATCAGTATATATGCTTAGGATTTCATTATAATGCAGCTGGCGGCGGAGCCACTTTGTAGCAAAGGACGACAAGTGTCAAATACACCCCATAAAATTATACTTTTATTAGAAAAAATTATAAAAATATACTTCAATTATATATATATAATATATATTTCTATTCACAAAATATTTTACAAAATACACCTTCAGAACTATACTTTACATATAAAAAATTTAAAAAATATATTTAATTTTAAAAATAAATTCAAAAATATATTTTATGCTGAAATTTTGTTTCTCTCTAATCTCCATCCTGACTCCTTCCCTCAATACGACCACAAAGGCACAAACTATGCTGTCCGTGACAAGTCTATGTAGCCTGTGTGATTAGAAAACAGAAAACATACACAATCAAGGTTGCATGTTGAGAGGTAGATAAAATCCCACCATGTTTGAGGTAGCAACTCTAATGATGAAAAAGGAAGGAACGAACGGGAGCAAACGATTTGGCAGAATTGAAGGGACAAATTAAAGTCGTACAATAATTATAAATCATCAGGCGAGAACTAGTCGGATTTGATTCCTATTGGAATTGACGGAGTAGAGGAAATTGTTTGGTACTAATACTATTTTATGAACAACTTTTTTTTTATTTTGTTGATTACCTTCCACCCCTTCGCTCTTGTCCATCAATATATATATAGAAGGTATCTAATTGAGGGGTTTGCATCTGCTGTCATGAAATTTATGATATATATGTTGTTATAGAAATTTTAAGTCGTTCGATTTGATTTAAATGGTTTAGATTTAGTTTATAGGAATTTTTTTTATTTATATTTTAGTAGATTCTATGTGTTATAGACTCAAAAAAATTATGACGTAAATATATCATAGAATAAGTATGGCAGCGGATGTGAATTTCCTAATTGAGAGCTCCGTTTAGTGGTGACTACAAAAATGTAGCCAGTAGGTTCTGGATTTGGCTCCTTGAAAATAATTGAGACCGTCCCTGCATCTCTCCTATTTTCACATGAAAGCTGACATACAGATACCGTTATTGATTTAGTAATCGATACTGATTTTATTATTCATATTAAATGAGTTATTATTTATATTAGTGATTTTATTATGCAACTTATTTATATAATATTTTTATTATTCAATTTAAGTGAGTTATAACTCGATTAGTAAAAGCATTGTAAAAAATAAATTTACATAATAAAGTTACTAATATGAATAATAACATACTTAATCTGAATGATAAAATTGATATCGATTACGGTATCAATAATGATATCTCCCAAACATTTCTCTTTTAACATATGGCATGATTCCCATCAAATGATGAAATTGAAACCGATTACTTTATCGACTTTTTACTCTAAAGACAATCTTCTTATTTTATTGCCTTTACTTTCTCTTCTTATTTTTTACCTTACTCTCAAATTTTATTTTAAGAGATTAAAAGAGGTGAATGAAGAAAAATAGAGAGAACTTCTTTATTCATTTTTTCAAAAATTATTCTCTCTCAGATATAAAAAAAATTAATTTTTTTCTATTTTTTTTTCTTCTCCTTTTTTCCTTCAAACTTGAAGGCACAACCTTAATTCCCACCTCCCACCCAAATTGTTGAGTTTTTTTTCTTTTATGAAGCTCATCTTATTTGATCTCTTCATAAAAAAAATAAAAGAAACACTTAGCACGTTTGAAATCCTTTTTCCAATAAATTGGCTCTAAGTTCAAATTTACAATCGATGTCTAATTCTTTTATCATGACTCACGAAATTAAACAAAAAAATTTATTTAATTTTGAAATAAGCACTCTTTCTTGAAGCTGTAAAATTTTGGATTCAAATTTCCAAATACCAATTAAGAATTTCATACAAAACTGTATTTCCATCCAAACATTTAAAACTATATTTCAAGTTTTCATATGACGATAAAATCAAACTATATATTTATACATTTCAAACTATATATATATATATATATCAAGTTTTCATATGATGATAAAAACAAAAGGATGCATATAAACTTTCAGAGAAGGAAAGAAAAAGTATTTCACTTAATTTTTGTAATATATCAAATTCTTATAATATATATTTAAAAATATCATTCAAACAAAATATTAAAATTATAGATGTTTTTTTCTTTTGCAATTATTTATATATGTTTGGTTTGATTTTTTTTAATGATGATTAGCCTTCTGTCAAATAATTTAGGATTTTTAATGGTGTGATGCTTGTTGATCAATTAAGTTTCAAATTGACTTATATTTAATACACATTCTTCTAATTAATTAAGAATATCTATACAATTTTAATGTTTTATTTTGAATAATATTATCTAAAACTTGTATCAGTTAAATGTATGTTAAAATTACTCTTTTAATAATTCTATTGTGAGGAGGGATTGCTTTGATAATGGTTTTTGACAATCTTGTTAATAGAAAAAAGATCAAATATAAAACTGAAACTGAAAATTAACTTTATAGATATATTATCGAACATATATATTGCTTAATAATTAAATTTCATGCGATCCATATATTGTTCGCTACATAAATTTCGGACCGTTAAAATTTCAAATCAATTTTGTACAGTTAAACATACATCAAATCATATCATATTTTATGAACACGATATGTGGATAAAATAGATCAGACCTATAACATTAAATTTCAAAATCAAGATTTGTATTACATTTTAATTTGTAATGTTAATTTTAAAGAATTTTATAATCGTACACGCACTTTTTAATATTTTCTATTATTATGTGTAATTTACCTCACAATGGTTATTTTTATTGTTATGTTTATTTTTTTTATGAGGAGAGTTCAAATACCTTTACTTTTAGTGCCTCCATGACTCCATCATGTCTTCAATTTTAAACTTTTTAATAACTCAAATTTTAAAATTAAGATGTCAAAATAAAATATTAGATGTGATCTACATGACTTTTATTATGTATAGGTAAAAAAAAATTATGATATTTCAACAATATTTTGATTGGCATTAAGAACTTAGAAAAGATGCATTAATATGGATAATTTTTTTAATATTGGTTTTTTAATTTATTGTTTCATACAAAATAAAAGCCAAAATATTAATTTTTGTATGTGCATGAAGAGAATATAATATAGATCACATCTGACAGTTTTATTTTGATATTTTCATTTCAAAAATTTTGTTATTATTAAATTAAATATTAAATGCAGAATAAAGACACCAAAAAAATCTGACTTCAATTTTAACCGTCTATATAAGAAATAAAAGCCATTTTTTAAAGGTCATGCTCACAATGAGGTCATGCACCATTTTTCTCATATGGCCTCAATTTAGTGAACAGTCACAAAAATTGAAATCCAGACCTAACAATAAATGCTTTCTCAAATCAGCAGTACCTCCTACCTACAACATCATTTTCTTTTCTCTCTATTTGACGATTATGAATTCGACAACAACAGTTTACATCCCTCAATGAAATTAATTTGATATGTTTCTGTACAACTGCCGTCTAATTTTCCATGATTGTGCTTCACATTAATTTCTTCTACTCTACATGACAGGTAATTTGTCTTAATTATCAATTTAGTACATATGGACTTCCTTCAAACAGAAATTAAAGAGAGAAAGATATCTTCAGATATCATGCATTAATTGTGGCCCCACCAGTTACCTTCATTTCATGTACGTCTCTTTCATTTTAGCCTTAATTACATGTGAATACAGATACGTATTGTATATGGAACTCATGTACATGCCATCATTGCAACCATTTTTGGTGATCAAATTTGATATGAATTAGTGTTCGGTTAAATAGCTTTAAGTACTTAGATAATCTGAATAATTTTACTTTTCAATTGAATCGAGACTTTTGTTTAAATATCGTAAAAAATATTTGAAAAAAATAAATATCGGAGCTAATATAAACCCTTATTTAAAAAAAAGTACTTTTCAATTTAGCTTTGAATTGGAAAAATAAAAAACGAAAGCATAGATGTCGAAAAAATTAATGCAATGAAAATTTAAAATTGTTTTGACGTAACAAAGAGTATGAAGTACTTTAGTGTTTAGCTTAATTAATATAAGTTATTATGCAAATAATATCTTACATGTTTAGATAATATGAATGATTTAACGGATTGATTTGGTTCATGGTAATGACAATGATAGCGATGCAAATTAATGGTGACTTATGTAATCGTATTGCATTTGTTTTAATTACAACATAATAAAGTTGCATGTGTAAAGAATTGTCTCTCTTAATATACCTCCATTTAATAAAGTCATAAGATAAAAACAAAAATTTCTTGCATACATCATGGTGCAATTTGTGTTATTATTAATTAGTTGTACTAAATGTATCAAGATATACTAAAATTACATGTGCTTGTTCCATCTCACTTCTACCTTTTGCTCCAGAGGGGATGAATGGAGATGAGCATAAGAGGGAGAGGAAGGGAAGGAAGAACTATTTTTTAATTTGCTTCTAAGTAATATATAGTTTTAAAAGATAAATAGAGGTCGACGGAGGAAAATCAAGAATCTCTCTATTCATTTTTTCAATAATCGTTCTCTTCTATTTGGGACTATAATAAAGTTCACTTCCTTTTTATTATCTTCTCTTTTCTGTATCTCTCTCTCAAACTCAAAAGCGGAGTTTTAATATCAAAACCTCGTGGGTAATTTGTAACTATTCAAACGAGTTATTGTCATCATAAAAAGACAGACTTGTATAAAAAAAATTATATTTGAAATCATTTGAATTTTCTAATAATTGAATTCAACTCTTATAAAAAATTGGGTCCTTATCAGTGATCAAATTGTTGTTTTGATTATGACATTTAAAAAAAAAAAGTAGCAAAGATAGACCAGTTAAAGCATTTGAAAATTTCATACCCAATAACTACGGAATGACGAAAAACACCAACACATTACATATATCACACATAGGGATGAAGTTTAACGGAGATTAGGAGGGGTTACAGCTCTCTCAAAAATTTTAAAAACTAGTTATATATATTAAGAATTTAAGATATTTTACTACAATCACTTTTTAAAAAAAATTTAAAACATATAATTATACTAAAAATAATATTTTAATTTCTCTATTAATTTTAATTAAACTCCGTCACTGATCACACGTGTAGCATCCAGTAGCGGAGATGCAAAAGTTCATATTTCATTGTGTATATAGAAATTTTTTGGCAACTATTTTTGCATAAATATTTGTAGTACTAACACTCCTATTCATGAGGTCCCCATTTGCCCCAATTTTTCAAACTTGGGGACCATTAGTAAAGGACAAAACTTTTATAACCTCACATTTGAGTTATTTAATTGGAAAAAAGTTAATTAAGAATAATGTAATTATGGACCGGTAACTTGGAGATATGTTTGATATTAACATTTGGAGATAACAAATATGGAATTAGAATATTGGTGTTGTTATGATTAAAGATAGTTAGATAAAAAAATTTTGCACTATTAGCAAAAAAAATTTCAATGATCTATCATCTCATATCCTTTTTATAACAAAATTTCATGTGTATCCTTTCAAAATTTTGCACGTGATGATGCTTTTATATTCTTAGAGCAGACGAAAATCGATCTCTCGATATACCAAAATGCATGCTTATCTCAAACATTATTATTTAATTAATTTTATGTGCAAATTTTATCTCAAATATTGTGGTAATTTAAATAAATATTTATAAGAGATCGATTCGGTTAATGATAAATATAACGCTAGCAATGAGATAGTATCTTAATATAACTCAATTGCTTATCTCCCTTGTTTTATAACATAAGTTTCTTCTTTCCTTAGGTTCTCGGATTCTTATTTAATAATGTTACAAGATAACAATAAGTATTTCTTGCATCCATCATGATGCAATTTGAGTCTTGTACCTATCAAACATACCAAAATATATTAGAATTACATTTCTTTTTTTAGCATGAGAGCTGGTTCTTTTTCACTTCTCCTATTTGGTCAAATTAATTCTAGATTTATGACCTCTCTTTCAGTTATTTGCTTCATAAATTTTATAAAGAGGAAAGAATGAAAGAATTTCACCTTCTCTGCCTCTCAAATGAATTAATCTTATTCCTTTCAAATTAGAGTGTAGAGAATGTAAATTTATTTTTAACACATCTCCCCTCTCTTTCTGTTCCATCTCTTTCCCTCCCCCCCCCCCCCCCCCCCCCTCTAATGATTTTGTGGAGCACATCTTAGTATCAAAAACCTTGACGATGGAGGTAAATTTAATATTTAATATGAATTTTGTGGGTAATTTGTAAGTAACTGTTCAAATGAGTTTTTCTCATCATGAAAATCTTAATATAAAAATTACATTCTCAAATCACTTAGAAAGAACATCATTAGAAAAAAAAATCATTCAAAGAAACATTTTTTTTTCCTAATGATTGAGTTCAACTCTTATAAAATTGGGTCCTACTCAATGATCAACATGTTATTTTGCTTCTTACATTATTTTTACCCCCACAAAAAAGCAGCAAATATAGACCAATTAAGCATTTCAAAATCTCATACCAACTACCACGGTATATGTGGTAAACACATATCACACATGTAGGATCCCACAACCAAGATATATAAACTTATATATATATTTAATTTCGTACATAAAATTTCTGACAGCTATTTTCACATAAATACCGGTGTCGGTACGACTTGCCCTTAAATCTTACTCAAAAGTCCTTTTTGCACTACTTAAACTACTATTCATGAGGTCCCTGTTGGGACAATTTTTTCATATTTTGGGACCATTAGTACATACACATCAAAGCTTTTCTGACCTCAAAATTTAAGTTATTTAATCAAGAAAGTTATTTAAGAATGTACTTAAGACAGCCAGCTTTGAGATATGTTTGATATTTAAAGATTTGGAGAGAACCAACATGGAATTAAAATACTGCTATTGCTATATATGATGAAAGATAGTTAGATTAATTATTTATAACTAATACTGTTAGCATTATTGCACTATTGGCAAAAGATCTTCAAAAATCTATTATTTTGTATTCTTCTGATAGGAGGTATTTAATGCACATGATAATTGATGCTTATGGTGTAAGCTTTTAAATTCGTTCTTAAATTAATAAATATAAGTCGTTAGATGTATTCTAAATTTTCTTAATTATATGTATATAAAAAAGAAAAATGTTTGGGAGATATCAAAATCAATACTGATTTTATTACTCATATTAACTATTTTATTTATGCAATTTATATTTAACAGTATTTTTATTATTCAATTCAAATACCACTAATATGAATAATAACTCACTTAAGTTCAATAGCAAAAGTACTGTACAAATAAGTTGCGTAATAAGTTATTAATATAAATAACAACTCATTTAATCTGAATAACAAAGTCGGTATCGATTTTGGTATCTATATATCAGCTCCCTATAAAAAATTAAGGGATTAGTGGTCCAAATTGTGCAATGTAAAGCAACTCGTAATTGCATGTGAGAGATTATCTATCCTAGGAAACATCTCGGTTCTATGTATACTTTAAATGAAATCTCTATGTTTTATGTATACCTTTAATGAAATATCTATGAATATATGATATCAATTAGGTAGAGATCTTCGGACAACAAATTATGTTAAAAATATTAATGAAATATGATGAACTTCTATACATATTTTATCATTAATCAAATGACATAAAATTTACAATAATTCATATATTTAACGGAACATTAAATTATTTTGAACTTACATGAAAATTGATATATAGTCAATCCGTAAGAAAAACAACATGATAGTTATTATTTCTCTATTTTTTTTCTTTATAAATTGAACATGTTTTGAAAAAAATAGTCAATGGATTCCCGACCTATAGTTTATGTAAAAAAATAATATGCTCGTATCTCTAAATATTATTAGCAGTTAGGTTAAACTTAATTAAATTACTATTACTCATAACCTAGAATTATTGAAAACACTAGACAGTAGCGTTTGTGTATATATCTATTCACGCACCCCCATTAATTTCTTCTTGAAAACTACATAATTCAAATACAATATTCTTAAAAAACCAAACAAAAAGAAACTATCAAATACAAAACTGCAGCATGTACCTGTCCTAAAACCGGTACCGGAGAATCCTAAGCAAAACACAAGTTAACCAAACACCTAACTACCTTACTCCTCCAACTAGCATCAGCTTTTGAAGTGAGCTGGTGCCTAATCCTACTAACCCCAACTCAGAAAGAACTGTTAATACCATGTCGCAAATAAATAAAAATTACATACAAACGGCTCATCAGTCATGTCCAATGAAAAGAGACTAAACAATAAAACGATATAGGTAACAACATCAATCTTGTGGAACAGGAATCGGCGTCCGTGATGTACTTCATATACTGTGGGCAACCCCCCCCCCCCCCCCTCGGGGCCCCCCGCACACCACAACACACGCACTTCAAAAAAAACATCACAAACGAATCTGATGTTATCTACTATAATAATCACATGTTATTTTTACTCACCGTATTGTCTAAAGTAACTGCTCACTTCAGAGGATATGAATTCGTGGAACAGCCTAGCAACTCATCATCCTCATAATTAGAGATTTCAGTGGGTCGGATTATAGTTAATTCAAAGGAAAATGCTATGAACATACTATTATTTATATCGTTATCAATATATCTTTTATTATACATATTAATTGAGTTATTTTATATGTTAACGATTTTATTTTGTATAATATTTTTATTATTCAATTTAAATATGTATAATATGCATAATAACTCATTTTAATTGAATAATAATAGTATTATACAAAATAAATTTATATACTAAAATCATTAATATGCATAATAACTCATTTAACGTGAAAGCACTAGATTGTATGACCCGAGACAATATTGTTTGTGTATATATCTACTCATGCACCCAAGTTAATTTCTTCTTGCGAATTACATATAAAATTTAAATACAAAATTCTAGCACATACATGTCCTAAAACCGAATCCGCATCTGATGTAATAATACACCAGAATTGACAAAATCTAAACTATCTAATATGAAGCATATCCTATTAGATATGCTTCGTAAATAACATCACATAATTCGGATCATTTGAGCTGATCAGAGGCATATGCAGAATTTTCTTGAATGGGCATCAATAATATATTAATTGTGAAGTATACAATTATTAATGCAATAATATTTATCCTTTTATAAATATGGAGGCCAAACGAAAAAACTCTCATAAAATATGGAGGTCAAACTACATAAATGTAGCAACAATTTTCCAAAAATTAATCAAAAGTTAATGAAAAATCAATATAAAATATCGAATCTTGAGAAAAGAATGAGAACTAATTCATCCACCCTCTTCAAATATGAATCCGCTCCTAAAGAAGCCTCCTCCAACGCAGTGCTTCTGCTGAGGCTCCGCACTCTAAAACCGCCACGGGAGAATCCTAATTCCCAAGCAAAACACGAATTAACCAAACACTTAAACTATCCCACTCCCCTGCCACCACCACTACAGCTAGCGTGAGCTTTTGAACTGAGGCTACTGCCTAACCCTAAACCCTAACCCTAATGACCCCAACTCAGAACCATCAACTGTTAATAGTATCATGTTGCAAATAAATTACATACAAACGGCTCAGAGTCTATATTCTAGTTACTTCAAAGCGCAAAATGAAAAAAAAAAAAAAAACGTGTGATACTGTAGTGATTATTGTAATAAACAGTGTTGAGATTTAAGTATAATATTTAGAAGGGGGTATTTTTAAAACAATCACTTACTTCACCGCGTGAAGGACTGCAGGACGTGAATTCAACAGGTCATGAGCTATGTCCAATGAAAAGACACTCAACAATAAAACAATCTAGGTACAACATTAATCGTGCAGAACAGCACTATCTCAGGTCCCGGCCTGCCCCAGCAATTCATTATTCTCATAATCTTTGTCTACAGTAAAAAGATACGGTAGTAAAATGAAAAAAAGGAATAAATGATGACAAACAACAAATTTGTTTGTATAATGAAGATCTGATAAAATCACACACGAATTGTGATGCAATTGGACAATATGAAAAATACTAAAACTAACAAATTAAATGCTAAGGTTAGTATAATAGATGGATTCAAAATTGCATGCAAATTTATTCATGTGAATTCAGATTTAATTATGGATATATATAGATAACTTACTAGAGTTAGGATCAAACAAGCTAAAGCAGCTATCATCAAAATTAGAATTTAGAAATCAGAAGGAAACTGAGAAGTCAAAACTTCCAACTCTATACCAATCTCAGGCATCATTTTTTTTCCAGAAAATTCCATTTTTCAACTTAGATGCCATGCCACGAAACAATGCTAATTTTAATGCGATAAGTAAAATAGCAATCATAGATTGATTAGTTTTTATCTAGACCAAACCTAATTGAACTAATCATTGAGTATTGATAAATCAGTGAAACATATCATATTCGATTCTTTTCTTAGATAAGTTTCAAATTAGAGGAGAATTAATATTTGATTTAGTGACAAAAATAATCATTTTCGTAATAAGAGATTACAAGTTTCAAATTAAAGGAGAACTAGCATTTGATTTGATGACAAAAATAATTCTCTTCATAATAAGAGGTTATAAGTTTAAAATTCGGATAAGGATTTTTTATAAATATTTAAAATTATGTAGTTTGGCTTTAATTTTTATCTCAAAAAAAAGTTTTAAATTAGGGAAGTTTTGATCGTGTCATCAATTTGACCATAAAAAATTCTTGATATGATATTATCATAAGAGAAATTATTATTATCTCTCATTTTTTGCACTATTTATGCATCATATGATTCATCGTTACTAATGAGGGTTGCGGACCATAACAATATGGTCTGATATGTGTCACGACTCGTAACATTTATTTTTTTTCAAATGTCTCTTACAGAATTTAAACTTATATCTCTTCATAGAGAAATAAAACCTATCACTACTCTACTAAATTTGCAGGTCAATTGCATACATATATAAACAAAATTGATTTAATAATATATTAATTCATTAGTTGCGATATATAGTAAGTTGCTCTATTATTCTTTGACTCTTAGTAAACTTGTATCGAGTTAGGCCGATTTGACTGGAATAATTGACATTAATTAATTACCAATAATAACTATCGGTGCTAGAATAATAGTATACATGTTTCATGAAACTTTTACATATGTGAACTTGTGAAAAGGAAATATGAAATATGCATCGCTAGCACGTTACATCTATTGATCATTGATGGGTGGGCCTACATGTGTGTGTGTGTAGCACTGTCACACGAGGATCACACAAACACTTATTTTATTCTCTCTTGAAAGTGCTATGCAAAAAAAGAAAAAGAAAAGAGAAAATAAAGGCTGATGTTTAGTACGTTTCAATAATTGTAATTCTATGCCTTTTTTCACTTTGGATCTGAGGTGGGTCTATGAAAAGTTCTTTTCTGTTTTTTTTTTAACCATTGTTTATTATTATATGTCAATATATATAGGGCTGTCAAAAAAAGAAAATAATATACTACCAGAATAATAGGTCCATAATTAACTATAGCGTCCATATATAGTGCATAAATTCAAAAATATATAGTGCATGCAAAAATGTAATTTTTAATAAATTACATTTATATTGATTCATTTATTTGTGGGCCTTTTGTGACGTACACATGAAATTAAGCAATCATAGACATTAATTATTCGGTGTATGCTCATTTCAAATTATGTTGTTCTACGGAGAAAAAAATTACTCATGTTTTTGACAATGACGGTTATTGACTGATTGGTTTGCTTCTATTAATTAATTAAGTGTAATATATTAAAACAAAATTGTATAGCTAATTGCTAATAATGTTATAAGAGGTTGATGCTTATGAACAACGTAACATTGCGCTCAATAATGGAGCCACATATAACAAAATGGGGTCAATTGACCCCACTCAATTTTACTAAAGAACCTTAAAAATATATATATTTATTGAAAAATTTTCTTCAATATAATTATAAATTATATATATTGACTTTATTGACATAAAATTTTCCCTCAGCCAATGATTATAATAGTAGTAGTTGGCGCCGATTTATTTTAATTTAAGAATTATAATATTAAAAATTAAATAAATAAGAAAATTGGATGGAAAATTACAAAAATAGGAGGAACAGATTTTGAAAATCGGTCCCAAATGTCCTTTTAATATTTTTTTATAAAAAATATATTTTATTAAGAAACAGATTTTGAAAATCTGTTTCTGTGTGAGAGACGGATTTTGATAAAAATATATTTTTTATTGATAGACGGATTTTTAAAATATGTCCCCTAATAAAATATTAATTTTTATAAAAATGTTAAAATCATGTATGAAGCTTCAAACATGCATAGTTTTTAATAGGAAAGTCTGTAGAAAATATTTAATACCAATTTAAAAAGTTTGTAAAACGATCTATCTAAATTGACATTAAACGTTTTCTATAGACTTTCCTATATGCTTATCGGCAGTTGGCGGGCCTAAAACAAAAATACACCAATATTTGAAATATTTTAGGAGGCTCTTTAATTGAAAAAAAAAAAACTTCCTTTACTATAGTCAATATATGGCTTGTCATCTCAAGGTAGGTAAGTATAACCATATGCATGTGTGAATGATAATTAATTGTTCTAGAAACCTAACCTCGTGATAAACGTTCTGCTATGTTCCGACCTAGATCAAATTTATTATATGCAAATATAATTCATTACTTTTGTCTGGTGTGAATTATTGGCCATGAGATAGTTCAGTTCATTCGACAAATTTCTAGCTAGAAAATTATATTAATTACGGCGTTTCATTGGTCGTCACTAAAATCTTAAAATATCAAGAAAAACCCCGGAAAAAATTAGAAATGTGCTAGCGAGGCCTCTTGTCAGTTCTTTCTTTGAAAGATAGTAATTAAGCATAAACATAATTAGTGGCGGATTCAGATTTTCATCAAGCATAAACATAATAACTTTATCATTTGTATAAGAGAATTAACTTTCAATTTTTCTAAACAAAGTCTAGGCATCACACACTATAAATCTTAAGTTATTTAAATTTTATAAAAGAAAATTAAGAAGATATAGCTGCTTTTAATAAGCCTTGGTCCTCCTTTGGCTTAAATAATATTTTTTCAAAATTTCAAAATAGATGTAAATAAAAATTAAACATACATCAATTTAGAAAGCTTTAGCTTCAGAGTTCAGAGGCTTCAAGGTTCAAACCGAGCAAAAACCTTTTAAGCTACAGAAAGAGGAGCATTTCGAACTGATTGTCTGGAACTGGCTGTGTTATTCAATAGACAGGAACCACCATGGGACTGTCAGTGGAAGGCGTATAGAGAAGCCATGCAAGCATGGAGATGCATCAAGGAATGAAACAGGTACTCCGTTAATGACTCATTTAGTGGTGTTGCATGGAGATGCATCAAGGAATGAAACTGGTACTCCGTTAATGTTTCATTTACTGGTGTAACTTCTCCTTCTTGTAACCCCTTGTGCTGTGTAATATGTAACTGTGCTGTACTTGTAACTGCTATCTATCAATGAATGTAAAGCCTACAGGCTTTCACCTAAACGAAACAAAAAAAAGTTATCAAAATTATACAAACAAGCATTGTTAGGGTTTCATAGCTCATTCAAGTACTAATATTGCCTCTTTGATCTGAGTCTATATCTTCTGAAGTGAACAGCTATGTCAGAGGATGAAATAGACAGAAATCACATGTGATTACTGTAGCATGTAACATTGAAATCTGTGCAGAAAAATTTTATAAGGAGGTTTTTAATGAAATACTTCACCGAATGCCAACTCTTTTTTGGATTGATGTCTGGGTTTTCGTCTATCGGAACTCTTGAGATTTTTTGACTTGTGGGTTTTATTTTTCATTCTGGCATTTGGCGGTTATATTTCTTACAAAAGTTTGGATTGATATTCTCATTTAAACCCACCGAATCAGTACAAATTCTTGGGAAAAAAAAAACATCAGCTTCGACCTAATATATTTTTTTTCCATGAAGCTTGGGAACCTACACCCCCATAGATATTAATTCTCAGTGGAAATAATCTGTAATCTTTTTTTTTGCCTATTAAATAAAATTGGCGATATATGTAATTCAAGATATAACTAAATTAACTTTATCAAATAAGATTTTGGTTAGGAAAATGTAGCATAGCAATAGTTCGTAATTTAAAATTTAAAGTTTAAGAACTAATTTCCAAACATCAAATTTTTTTCTTTTCTCAGATATATTACCTACAAAGTTTGAGATTGATTTTTATAATAATATAAGAATGAGGCTACAAAGTCCATTTCCTAAAGTCAATTGCTTAATCATCTCAACATAGAAACCATGTGCATGTCGGAATGATGATTGTTCTACAAACCTAACTTCGTAATAAACGTTTCGAAATTAATGTTCCAACCTACCTAGAACAAATTTAATATATATAAT
The DNA here is from genome assembly GCA_037678475.1 of x Bolboschoenoplectus mariqueter. NCBI lineage: Eukaryota > Viridiplantae > Streptophyta > Magnoliopsida > Poales > Cyperaceae > x Bolboschoenoplectus > x Bolboschoenoplectus mariqueter. The sequence goes on along the minus strand of CM075266.1, from coordinate 2,557,192 downwards.
ACTTAACAGTACTACAACCTTTTGTAAATTATTGATCATGAGGTAGTTCAGTTCAGTTTAGTCCAGTTAATATCCAGCTAATAAAGGATTAATTAACGCTACACGTATTTGCGCTGCACGGCAAACAGACGAATAAATTTGTAAAAGAAGTTTTTTGAGATTTTCTGAATGAATGTTATCAATGGGGCTAATTAGATTCAGTGTTGTACCATAATGTGTGGTGGAGGATTTGAATGGTTTCTTTTTGGCTTTTTTTTTATTTTTTGAGAGATCTTCCAAGAAGAGTGAGAGAGTATATATATTACGATCGAAAAGAGGTATACGTTATAGGCAATTTCTCAGGAATTTACAAGCTATCGTTAGGCTTCGCCTTCCGAGCTGAAATTTTATTTGATAAGGTTAATTTAGTTATAACTTGCATCTCATAGCTCGTCTATTCTAATTAATAGATGAAACATACATTTAAGTATGTATTTGAGTTGGATTTTTTATATGGCAATACATGATGTGGATTATGTACTATTTTAATGTATCTTTTCATCTGGTCTATTGTATATATTTGATATTTTGACATCTCTTCAAGTGTGCTTAACAGAAGTTGATTTCACATACTTCTAGAAAAATCTATAGGGAGAGAAGAGAGAAATATTATGGTTATCTTTATTTTTCATATTGGAGTTAGAACAAGTGATTTCTATAACAGACATTTAAGATTGAGACTTTTGAATTATAAAACAGTGAGATAGACTCAATTAATCTCGTTATTTATCTTCATTATATGAGTATTTGAAGGCTTATAATGTAAGAAAAGCTATATAAAAACTTAGACTTATCAAACGTGATTGAAACTGCAATTTCAAATGAAAAAATATTTGTTATTTTGTTTTTCATTCTGACTTAAGTTTTCTTACAATTTAAATATAGAAATATTTTAATTTTAAGCAAAGAAGTTTGTAATCCAAGATTTCATAGTGCACTTCTTTAGGCCTCTTCCCTCTTACTTTCTTCACGTGGATTTAAATGGATGGTTTATAAGAACCGACAATATAATATAATATAATATACTGATGTCCATTAGACTTTTTGAGGACTTGGAAAGGGATGAGCTATATACAATTTTTTTTATTTTTTTATTATTTTTGGCTCAATTTTAAAAAATTGAAAAATCATTAAAAATAGTAAGTATTGATATTCTATAAAATTTTGATATTTATAATTTTTTAAATTATTTAAATTGATATTTTGAACATAAAAATTTAAAATTTAATCTGTTAATACATTAGTAAAACTCATTAAATTTTATAAAAGATATCTAACTAGTATGGAAATTATTTGTACATTGTTCACACTTATTTAAACAATTTTTACGTGATGTTGTTATTTCATTTGAGTGCAAACCGGGGTAAAATTGTCCAAACATTAATACTCATCCTCTTGATTATTAATTGCTAAAGAAGCAACATGAGGATCACATGCACATTTTTTTATTAATTAATGTCAAATCAAGCTGTGGTTAAAATAATTACACGAAATGAATGAATTAATAAATAAATAAATAAAAAGTCCGTACATAATTTTTTTTCAACTAACTTAAGACTTGGTCAGAAATGCATGAGGTACAAACAACTCATAATTAAAAACGTAGAAACTCGTTATTGAAAATGTCAACAATATTTTTCTTCACAAAATACCTACAAGTCCGGATACTCCGTTTAAATTTACTAATTTAATACTTATAGAGGTAGAAGGACAAATTTATTATTTTTATTTTTTTAGTAATTCTTTCTCTGCCAAAAGATTTTCAGTGAACAACAATGAAAGGTGTACTGATTTCATTAAAACAAAGGAAAGAAAACAATGAAAAGTACTGAAAGAAATAATAGAGCAGGTGAAATTTTGTGACTTTTGATTAATTATTGCTTGAGAGCCACACGAGGATCACGTATGCACATTTTCTATTATTATTATTACTAATTATTAATTCATGTTATATGAAATTGGGTTCAAAATTAATAAATAAAAGTAGGTACATTTCATCCCAAAAAAAATCGTCTAAATTTCGCCCTATACAATATTTTTTTATTATTTTATTCGGAAAAAATATAAATTATGTGCATTCGAAGAGCGAACTTTGAAAAAATAAAAATAAATTATACGTCAAATGAGAGAGAGAAAAAATTTTAACTGATCTGAACTGTTGGATATTATTTATGAGATAAATTTAATAAAGTAAATAATATCAAAATTAATGCTGAACGGTTCCAATTTGCCCCACTACACATACATTACTATATAGGATGTGAAGTCCTCTCTGTATAGGCGGTTGAAAGAAACAAGAAATCTATATCTATTATTTTTTGAAAAGGAAAAGTAAGATTGTACTATTCTAATTCGGACTGTGCATTGTAAATCAAACGAATCAGATCAATCTAATTTAAAAAATTTAGAAAACTCATTTTTTTATGAACTTATTATGTTTGATTTAATCGTACAATTAGATAGAAATAATATAATTTTATTTTTGCATTTGAAAATATACATATGTCAGAAGGAGAAAACTTAGGACTGGGAGAAAATTGGAACAACGGGAGTTCCAGTGTCCATCAGACAAAATTTTGGTCCAATGAGCTGAATTATCGTTTAATCATCAAATTTAATATTTCACACAATTATGAAGCATGGGCCAAAACTTTTACATAAATTTTGATATAATCGAGCGATTATTTGATCCGTTAGATTTAAATTTAATCTATTGGACATGAAAACACTCCCATTGAATAACTCTCCTGGGCCGGATATTAATCAGGCGTCTTCCGGCCTCTCTTTTTACTTTTTTTTTTTTTCAATGGAAACGAGGCTCCAATTCTTTTAGCACACGGGCCGGAACTCGCTTTCTTCGCCCATAATTAGAATTATTCTTCGACCCAACACGACCTGAGGAGGAGGCTCTCTGCCCGACAAATCGATACCAAGTTGGAAACGGGGGGTTCCAACGCTCATTAGACAAAAATTTAGTCCGATGGGAAAAATAACCGTTCGATGGCATTTAAATTCGAACAAAAGTTTGCTCCACGCATTAATAATCGTGTGAGTTATCAGATTGTATGATCCAACGGTTATTTACCCATCGAACCAAATTTTTGTCCGACAGGCGTTGGAACGCCTCCGGTTCTAACCAAGTTACCAACAGGTCCCACACCAACAAGGGGGGTCTTCCTTTCTTCCCTCCTCTCTCTCTCTCTCTCTGTCTCAGTTAAAAGAGATGCCTCATCCCTTCTCCCTCTCGTCGCCGCTTCCTCCCACCTCCTGTCGCTTCCCTCATCCATCTCTCCGCCGCGTCATCACTTGTTCCGCCTCCGGCGCCGGCGCCGGAGCCGGATCCGGAACCTCCAAGACTTCTCTAGATGTTGCTCTCCTCCGCAGAGCCGCTGACCTCGCCGATCGTTCCGCCGGCCTCACCTCCCCTCATCCTAACTTCGGATGTGTAATCACTCGCGGAGACTCCGATGAAGTCGCCGGAGAGGGTTTTCTCTACGCGCAAGGCACCAAATGCGCCGAATTACAAGCGGTCGAGGCCGCCGGCGAATTGGCGCGCGGCAGCGTCGCGTATTTGAATCTTGAGCCGGGGGATTGCTATGGAGATCACACGGCTGTTTCTGCTCTGGTCCAGGTGATTATCTGCTTGATTTGGGAAACTTTTTCTCTTGTGTTGTTTCTTTTTCACATGGGGTTTGTTTTGCTATTAGGTGGCACTGACTACTAAGGTTAGAACATAACAGCAGTTCAGTTTGTGTATCTAGAATACTGGTGTTGGCATCAGAATTTGAGTTTCTAAGACTTTATCAGCCTTGATTTCTACTGATCATTATTTACATCATTCTGTGCAAAGTTATCATCCAATTATTGATCAAATGCTTTTCTAGCATTGTTTCAAAGATTATTATTTCACACACTAATGCCTAATGTTTATTAATTAGGCAGGAATCTCACGGGTTGTGGTGGGTCTTCGACACCCGCTTCAGCATTTGCGTGGGAAAGCCATACAATCTCTAAGAAGTGAAGGTATTCAAGTTCATGTTCTAGGAGAAGATTTGAAAAGTCGACTGTATGAGGTACAAACTTTGATCCTCAATTTTTGTCCTACTTTTGTCATGCCCTAAGAAATCTCACTTTTAAGTTATAGCATTAACAGTTTCATTATTATGAGGATTTCAATTAGTAATTTGCCAAGCTCTTATAACTATTTTCTTGACTTTAGATTATATGATGTAGGAAGCTCTGAAATCCTGCCTAACAGTCAATGCACCTTTGCTTTACCGATCCGCCTTTCGTGTTCCCTTCTCAGTTCTCAAATATGCTATGACCCTAGATGGTAAGTGACGACAATCCCCATCCCTCCCTCTTTAGAAAATGTCATTGTTAGAAATTCCTAACTCAAAGAAGTAACCGTCCTTTTGAAGGAAAAATTGCGGCTAGTAGTGGGCATGCTTCTTGGGTGAGCAGCAAGTTATCTAGAGGCCGAGTTTTTGAGTTACGTGGGAGAAGTGATGCTATTGTTGTTGGTGGAAATACCGTACGTCGTGATGGTATGCCAGATTCTATTATATTGAAATTTGTTATTTGTTAACTTAGGCCCCAACCACTTTCATAATGCTCTACCCAGTTGGAGTTCACTGATGCATGTTTTTTAGTCCTTATATTCAATGAAGGTTGGAAATGTTTTCTATAATATGTCTGTCATGGTTAATAGTATTTGATGCTTGACTCAGGATTTGTCCATCAATTCCCCACCTTTTGTTTTAGAACTTCTCTGTTTTATTTTTATTAAAAATGGTTGTTCAAATTTTTTTCTTATTCTCCATAGCACTTGTGATACAGTTGTTGGGTTTTAGATTTCCATAATCCATTCTGAGATAAAAATCTTTATTTGGGACTTAAATATATTATTTCTATTTTCATCATCTAACAGAAGTAACTTTAGTGTGATCTCAGACCCTCAACTAACTGCGAGACATGGTGGGGGCCATGTCCCAGTTCGAATTGTGATGTCCCAGACGTTTGACCTGCCTGAAGAGGCAAGGCTGTGGAACATACATGAAGCTTATACCATAGTCGCTACACAAAGGGGAGCCAGGAAAGATCTACAAAAGAAGCTTGCAGCCAGAGGGGTTGAAGTGGTGGAATTTGATATATTAAACCCAAGAGATGTGATGGCATATTGCTACAACCGTGGGTACCTCTCTGTGCTATGGGAGTGTGGTGGTGGCCTGGCAGCACCAGCTATTTCTGCTGGTGTTATTCACAAGGTACATCTTACTGTATCATAATACTTGCGCTTTGGGAAGTTAGTGCATGGCATTTTTCCAGATAGTTGCATCTTTTTTTTCGTTTCTTTTTTATAGTACTCTTTTCCATTTAGTATCACTAGAATTTAAGAGTACTCAAAATTACATTTAATATCATTTAATTTCTTTTTTAAATTGTTAATTAAGAGATACATCTGAACCAGATTATATTTTAGGATTTTTGTCCGAATCCCTGATTTGTAGTGGTATTGGACACAGCAATCTATCTTCAGATTATTATTGATTAATTGTTAATTGTTCTTCCAGGTTTATGCTTTTGTGGCGCCTAAAATCATAGGTGGAGTAAAAGCTCCTTCCCCAGTTGGTGAATTAGGGATGGTTCAAATGTCCCAAGCACTAAATTTGGTTGATGTCTCCTTTGAACAGGTGATTCTTTTCCCAATAAGGTCCTGGTATATGAATGTAACTATGCTGTTTGAAATAAATGCAATAGATTACCATTACCATTAACAGTTGAATACTGGTAGCAGCAGCACAGAGTTGGACTCCTACTGGTGGACCTTGTTTAAGCCCAACTATTTCCTGCCCCCAAGTAATGACAAGAACAGGGTGTTTAATTTGGTAGTGTGTGTTGGGAGGGTGATTTCCCATTTAGGTTGGTCACACAAGCATCTGTAGTAGTCGAGGATCTTAATGTTATTGACTGGGCCTAAAACAACAATAATTTGGTACATGGTTAGCATTCATTTCTTTGTAAAGCTTCCTTTTCTAGCTGTTTAGGCATATCAATCAACCTAATTTTCTCGTGTTATTTTGGCCCAAAAAGTCTTTAGCAACCCATTTAACCATTCTTCTTCTTTGTAAACTAATGTTACAGATTGGACCAGATATGCTGATAAGTGGATATCTTCAGCCCATACCAGATCTTTTTCCTACGATCCCGTCTGCCGATGAAATTCCATCTATTGATCCGACTTTATCTCCTTACGAGACAAACATAATATCTTTCTATAAGACATGGGACCCTTTTGGAGCCTTCTCAAATTTCTCTCCTCATCCTATTGAAATGCCTGATGAAAATGGCAACCACACCATGTGGCCTACTGTGGAACATTATTATCAGGTGAACCATATTATTCTATTCTTACATATGGTAGAAAGGTATGCTGCATGGTGGACTCAATTTAAGTTTCTAGAGTTGGCATATCTTTTTAAATGATCACATTACGTTATTATTATTTATTATTTTTTTTCTTTTTGCATTGTTTATTTTCATGAAGGCACACAAGTTTGTAGGGGTAGATAGTCCTGTTGCAAGGGAGTTTGTTCAAAAGATAAAGACAGCAAATAGTCCAGAGGAAGCAGCTCGAATGGGGAGGAGATTGCAAAGAGAACACCCAGAACTGGTACCGCAAATTCATTTGATTTACACAGAAGACATAGTATTCCCTGTACCGTTACTTATTGCTATATTTGTATGGTCCACTTTATATTATATTAATAATAGCTTTTTGTTTGGTATATTGTGCTCAGTTATTTTTCGGAAGCCATTAGGTGTGAAGTTACCCCTCTGATCTGTTGTTTTAGATTTTATTCGGATTCTTTTAGAAAACTCCTATATGGTTCAATGCTGACTCCAATGTTACCAGGGTTTTGTATAATGTTTTGACCAAAGTATTTGTAGAAAACCAAATTGGAGAAAAAGTCACCTACCACTACCTACACCACAACATGCAGTACCGCCATGCTGTCACACATCTTGGTTCTATTGCTATAGCTGTCGTTGTCATCACCACCACCATCATTACCATCATTGCATTTATATCTGAAGTAGTACGCATATTTGTGTAGGTTCGAGCTGATTGGGAGAACACCAAAATCAATGTAATGTACAGAGCCTTAAGATGCAAGTTTCTGACATACCCCCACTTGAATGCCATGCTTCGCTCTACTGCTGGTTCTGTGCTTGTAGAGGCATCGCCGCATGATCTCTTTTGGGGTGGGGGCCGTGAAGGAGAAGGCCTGAATTATTTGGGGAGATTGCTAATGCAATTACGGTCCGAAATACTACAAAACGAGTCTTCTCCAGAATTGACCCTAACTCAATCAACTTGATTGTTTTGCTCTTTTGAATGGTATTATTTTCAATCGATATAAGTATTATTGGCAAATAAGATCTATAACCTTCTTTGAATTTTGTACTATTTTGGAACGCCTGTCTTCTTGGTTATTTACATGACGTAATTGGTGTAGCTTATGGGGGTCTAAATTTTTATTCTTCATCATAATTATAGTTTCTGCTATGAATATTGTCGAGCAGTTGAGCATCAGGGAATAGGAAGGGGTTAGTCCAAAAATATGGTCCGAACTGTTATTTTTCTCTAAGATTCGCTATTCAATCAAGCAGTCGATATTGACGATATGTGCGTGCTGTCTTCTTGTCTCAAAATTGTCAAGGGCCTAGTTTTCTACAGCCAATCATGCAACGAATATTATCGGTACCTTATGTTATGTGCATCTTTTATTTATTAGTTTATGCTATCACTACCAAGCAAAATATTAATTTTAACAGTTCTCACGTTTTATGTATTTCATTATAAATATGAACATTAAGAGGCGACGCATCTCACACCAGACCTCAGCTGTATATAATTACTGGATACTTATATAAATGAAAATTTGTGGCAGATCCAGCATAAGAAAACACAGCAAATAACAGACCCAGTATTCCTTTTTATTAAATGGCTAAATAATGACTAATGAGTAAAGTTGGTAACTGAAATGCTTTGAATGAAGTATTGAAATCCAATCGGACAATGAAAAATTTGAATCATTGAATTCCTCGACTAGTTCATTGTACAAAATCATTAGTCTCATAGTATTAAACCCTGTAAATGATACTGTCATTGAACTCAGGTACCAAACTGTGAAAATGTTGTGTATAAGTTATTGGCCTCTCCAATGCTTCTTGTACAATTCTAGAGGCTAAAAAGAATAAATTATACAAGAGGAGGATCACAGTTCTAATCTATTTTTTCTCAGGGAAAATTTGAATGTGGGTTTACAAATTCATGCAGCTCTCAAGTGTCAGCTTGTGGTATTCAAATAAACATGTAGGTGACCACTATGGTTAGTAAAAACAAGAGCACGGAACTTTGCGATTCTGATCTCCAAGCAGATCCTAGGTCGTGTGCATTGACAGTATAGACCTTCTCGGCCTTGTCATCTTGAACTTTTATGCTTGATGAACCTGAAATAAGGCCCATGAATTTTCAAGCAAAAGCAAACCCAAAATGGAATTTAACGACTTTTGGTGAGCTTTTTTGTTGAGCTGATAACTAAAGCAGGCATTTTTTTTTCCTTCAGATGTTTGTTAGTGTTGCTATCTTCTTTGGTAGATAATATATAGCTCCTCCAATAAGCATCAACTCGCATGAATACCTCAGTTTTTTTTTTTAAAACAAAAAAGAAGAGACAAATAAGAACCACAGCAGGTGCTCCATAAATCGGTAAGAGCTTCTGTTTTATATTTTATAAAATTATATATAACATTTGTTCTGTTTATTTGTCTTTATGCAAAGACTGGGTATTTTTACAAAGACATAAATCGAATTTACATTAGGGGGTAGGGATGCTTACAGTTGTAGTTGGTCCACCCAATGACTTGGTTTTCCAAGTCATAAACAACCAATTTATTGGATAGCACTAGATCTGAAAACACAAACATTATACAAGTAATATAATAAGACATAACAATCTAAACGAGAAATAATATACTAAATAAATTGAAGAAATGAAATGAAATTTAATAACGGCACATACCTCCCAAAAGAAACATGTCTCTCCCGTCCTTGGATTGCAAACCTCCATTTTGAAATCCGAAACAGTAATCCTTCTGTTCAGTACAATAATTTTGTTTAAATACTAAATATACCCCCCAAAAATGTACTGCCAATTTTCGTTGGTTTATGCAAGACGGCACTTGAAAAACTTCAGTGGCAACTGCACCGACTAATTTGAAATTGTTTATACAGCAGAAATTTGAATTACCTCATTTTGGAAAAGGTAGTCGTGTGGGTACACATGTAAAGACAAAGAGTTCTCAAAATTGAAAATGACTTCGGGGAATCCATCATCAACACTGAAATGGTTATTAATCACAGACTTAGTTTGTCTAAATTTCTGCAAGTTCTGAAAAAAGAATAGTTGTGCAATCATTGTGTGTAAATACAAGCCTTCATCTTACCGGAGATAAAAAAAAAATTACCTTTGTACCGCACCAAGTAATTTCAATTGGCGATAACAATACTGGTTCTGACTAAGGCTTAAGATATATTTAAACAATCCGGGGGAGGCTAACCCTGTCCATACCAGTACCAGACAGTACCATATAGTGGTCAGGTCCATTACTGAAATCAATTCAAAGGAACTGCAAACTAAAACAGCACATACTTTCCACTGTATTGAAAGCACGAGAATTCTTGAACGGTTTGGAAGCTGAGATCAGAATGGTTATGGAATACCTACAAAATGCCAACAGATTAAGCAAAGTTAACATGCATACAAATGTAAAATACAAACTCCAGTTCTCATATTAACAAAATTCTACTTCGAGATCCTTATAAACACCCCAGAACTTGCAATTGTTATTGGCCCTTGAAATATTTTGACTAAAGAAAAATAACCTGGATTAAATCATTGTGATGCCAAAGACAAAAATCTATGCTGATGCTTGCAAAAATCTCAATTAATTTACTAGCATCATCAATCAATAAATGCTACGACACGCCATGAAAGAGATTGGCAGAGACTATAGCAATTACAATTCTATCAAGATATTTTGTTACAACAGTTCAACTAGTAATTACATATTGTTAAAAATTTCTCAGTAGAATACCAATGCATTTATATTAACCTTTAGCAGGTGAATGCTCTTTCCTTCTAAAATTATTAGAAGAATCTTTCTCAAGTGACTGTTGATTATGTTACCAGGTTTCATCACACTTAATAAACTAATGAATTTACATATGAGTTTGAGGCTTTCTCTAATAATTTTAACACGCTGAACAATCAGGGGTTTTCTAATTTGCAAAGGAACTCTATATTTCGGAGTTCAAGAAACAGAAGGCGCTTTGGATAAAATTTGAGTACCTTATCCCATACTGCCTTATAAGCTGTCTCGGGAAGATACGTCAAAGTTGTACCACTATCGATGATAGTACCTTTCCTGTCCCCAGTCTCAAAAATGTCGGTTGGTAATTGAAGTAAAGAGCTGCCAACCTTTATCCCCTTTAGATTCACATTGAAATGCTGTCTAAAAGATTAAAAAAAAAAAAACATTGGTTTCACCACTTAGCCCTATAACAAAGTTAAATGCAATCTAACTATAAAGCTAGATTCACCACTTAGAAAAAAAAACATTCATTCACATATATTCAGTTTGTGAGATGAAGCTAGTTGAAATTACAGAACAATTGAACCTAAATGCAAACATTGGGGAAAAAATGGCCTTGGTACTTATTGCCAATTTAATTTCCACATTTTACGTTTAATTCAGATACTTTCCTAGAACCAATTAATCCAGGAATTAGCATCTGTTGAGCTAGAGACTAGTAAGAGCAAATAAATGGGAGGAAAAAATAGGGCCATATTTTTCAAGGATTGAAAAAAGTGACAAATACTGGTCAGGAGCAAACAATAAACCGAAATCAGAGCAAATTAATCTTCAAATCAATTCAATTTTGCCTAAATTAACCTAATCGATTCGTAATGCCTCAGCTGAGTGTAAATTTTGGCCTCAATGGGATCCAATTTAAGTTGTTCAATTAAACAGATAGAACACAAGGAGATTTACGCACTGGTCAGGTACCAAGGGGGTAGTCTTCACTTTGGGCTGTACCACATCTCCAATGGCCCATATCCCACCTCCTTTCACAGTATCCAAGCAGTGCGAGAACACTTTCTTGACTTTACCGGTAGAAGCCAATTGAGATAGTACTGAGGAATTTGATTGACCGAAACCAAGAATTCCATCAAGGGCTTCACTAGAGGAACCCAAGTCGCCACCTTGTTGTGCACCACACCTGTTCAAGTAAAAAAAGGCAGTGAATAACCAACAATTTGGTTGCTTTACAAGTACTGATGCAGTGTGGGTCCAATACAAGAAGTTGACATTTGCTCGTCTTTCTCTTAGATTTGCTTAGTTATACTTTGTGATCATTTGTAAAGATTCACATAACTGCCACATGATATCTTTATATGATTGCGATGAAAATAACCAAAGATGATTCTTTTAAGAGCTGCAAATATCATTAAACAGAGAGGAGCAACACAGAAGACACAAATATTGTCAAGTTATATCAACTAGAATATGTCTAATTTGAAGCTAAATAATTAAACCAAGTTTTGCCTTGCAAAAAGAGAATATTCTGGATAATTCCGCTTCTCCTGCTTCAGTCAGTAATTTGGTCAATTCAGAATTATCAACACTATCATTTTGCCACATGCAAGGTCGCATACAAAACATGTGTGTGCCCATGTGTGGAGAACCTGTTTTATATTTAATAGGGCACACGGTTTTCCTATTTTCTGGGTCACAGGAGCATGTGCAGAAAGCTTCCATATAAACCATGTAGTGGGAAAAAAGAACATACCCAAATGTGACACTAGCATTGGCAGCTCTTGTTAGAGAATCACCAGTGACTTGGTCATAATGTAAAACATCTGTGACGAAATAGCCCGTAGTAGAGCTACCATCCCCGTACAATACACTATACTGGCACGGTAAATTAGACGTGCACCCTGGTAGGTCACCGCCATAAGTAGATGAGCAAAAGCTCTCTTCGCATGAAACCATGGTCCCGCTTTGTGAACCCCTCAAGTCATACAGCGTTAGTTCTATCTGCAGCCAATATTTCCAAAAACAAGAATAAAGAAGTGTGAGCTGAAGGATCATATAATAAATAATTAAATAATTGCCCCATTAGCAACAAACATATGTCAGCAATTATGTCCTGATCAATATATGGTACAGTAATGTTAATGCATCATACAAGAGTGGAACAACTGATATGACACGGTACCACCAACCAATGTTGGATGAGTATTGGTTGATTATTTATATAATATTGGTCATGTCTGGCTTAATGTAGTATCAATGGATCTATTTTGTTAGCACCAGTTAAATACTAGGCCAGTTTGACATCCTTGGAGAGTTACCAGTTGTAACAGGATAAACGACCTGGTTCATCTTATATCTATCTGTTATCCTTTGTTTTAAATATAGTATTGGGTATCCTGAATACAGATCAGATCAAATACCAGAATAAGCTAGTCAATGGTACAGGTACAGGCAGGTAAAGAAGTCCTATACTTGAAAGAGAAAAAATATTGTGCATACCCCAAGGTCGCTCTTTTTGGGACATCGTGAGCACGAGATACAATTCACCCATAGCAAGTCGCTTCCAGTGTCAACTTGCACGTAGTAATCTTTTGAGGGTGTACCAATCCCAATCTGAGCAAAATAAAGCCTGCATTATTTATTTAAAGGAAACACTCTTAAGCAAGCAATGTAATGTTAAGTAGTTTGCTGTGCATCTCCTAAAACATTCCCAAATTACTCATATTCTTCATGCAGGGTTGACCTCCCCAAGGCTGAAACACCGCTTAAAAGAATGTTTGACTGTAAGACTTAAACTTAACTAATCCATTCTTTTTGTTTACATATAGCTATCTAGGATCACCAAATACAGGTAACCTTTCCAAATTACAAACATGGGAAATGAATATCCCAAATAAAAGGATACTAAATTACAGATTGCATGCATGAGCTTACTATATCAAAGGAAATCTTGTCAGAGATATATTGTGTCCCAAGCTGGTCCCAAGATTTTGAGATCTAAGTACATTTTCTAAGGGATTTGAAGAATTATACTGTGCTATTTCTATAAAATTATCATTTAACCCCCTAAACTCCATGCATTATGGTTTAATTAAGAAGAGTATTATATTCCAACCCTCTCATTTATTTGGCTCAAGCTCTGCTGCTAATCAAACTATCAAGAAGCCATGATTCATAAGAAATTTTGTAATGTTTCACGAAATTGAGGGGCATAAATGCAATTAGTCCCTAAATCCTGAACTAAAAATGTGGCTCATATACCAAGGCCCACAGTAACTGTAAATTATATAGCTCGCATTCTGTTATGATCTACTGGATTATATATCCTAGTAGCCATAAGTTCCAACAATGAACTGTCAAATGAAAAAGAGAGCCAACAGGGAGTCGGGAACAGCAAACAATTACTATTGCAGAGACAAGTTAAATGAATATATAATTAGCCAACATGTTAAAATCACGCTATGCCACAGATTCAACGACTGTGGAAGCCTCGAGGGGGGGGGGGCATGATTTCTAGCAATTTCAAACATTTATTAATGAAATTTTTTTCACTTTTTAGAACAAAAATAAGACTTAAATTATGTAAATATAAAAATGATAAAAAGAAGTCATTATTTTAGAGAACTAATATTAAAAAAATGACAAGTCATTATATTAAAAAGATTTTAGTTACTAATATAAAAATACAATTATTTGATAAGATAATAATTATCAAATGATCAAGCAGTAGTACATAAAAATTTGGTTTTATTTTAGTATTTCTTAATGAAAATAACTTTTAGAATTTTTTTTTCTTTTGAGACATACATAACAGTTTTTTATTTAATTTAATTAAATAAGTATCAATATATTAAAAATTACAATTTTTTTGCCCCTCCTTTATGACTGTTCTGGCTTCGTCACTGCGAAAGGGTATCAACAAACGCATAAACACTATTCAAAACCGCAGCAGCCTGACAGTGCAATAAACATGGCATTCTAAAATTCTAGAATATATTTTTTTCATGCGTTACTAATAGACACTGAGCCAATGGCGTGTTATTTTATAACAATAATAACAAACTAATATCAGGATCTTTGTAAATTATCCCTATTAATAAAACCACCGGAAAGATTCCAATTTCTACTGCCAAAATGCATGAAAGCAGATAACCTTCTGGACCTTCCTTATTTCCGCAATATTTAGCCCCATGCATCCACATTCAACAAGCTCAAATTTGTGGAAATTAATGTCATAAAATTAAGGAATCAAGTTTATCAAGATAAGGAAATGGATTCAAAACCGGATCTCCGGCATATCTCTTCAAACACACAAAAATCAAGCGGTATTAAAAAAGCAATCTTAATCTACCCCCATTAACTTAAAACCATTCATTAAATATTGAGGTGAAGGGAATCAAACCCTGTGCCGCTGGGCAATCCATTGCCACCTAGTGGCAAATCAACAGCCGAGAGCATCCGGCCGTGCCGACTGACATCGTGCGCCCGCAGCAAATGTATATTCCTCCTCTGTGCCTGAGTGAGAAATTTGTGCTTCACTTCAAAGACACCGTTTCCGAAAGCGCATGGAATGAGAGAATTCAATAATAGGAACAGGGAGAACAGAGAGAGAGACAACTTCAAAGCCATCGCGCTACCGAAATGCTTTCCTCGCTGTATTACTATTGCTCTTCCTCTCTGCTGTCATTGTAAGATCCGAAGGAATTGGTGATGAGGAGGAGGAGGAGATCTGTTCCTTTCTTTATCAATCGTCGTTGTTTGAGCCGAAAAAAATAATAGGAAAAATGAAAGAGTAAGAGAGAAGTCTGACGTGTGGGACCCGATGAAATGAGAGAAAGAGAAAGAGAGAGACAGCTTTTGTTCTTTTCAAAAAAAGAAAATAAATAAAGAGAGAGAAGAGAGAGAGAGAGAGAGAGAGCAGCTTTTTAGTTATGGACCTTGTGTGACACTAAAGGCCTTTTATTATCCACAATTTTCGTTTTGTTTTGCTTCTTTTTCTGGGCTGTGGGCCCTAGAAACTAATGAAAGATATTAGATATATGTAAAAGAAAGCAAGGGAGCTGTAATGTAACAATAGGCAAGCATGGCTTATATGAACTGGATAATAATCTATGCAAGAGATCCTATTGAGCAAAATTAAATAGCTCAACCAAAACCAGGACAGAAATAGTAATAAAGTAATCCAGGAACGTTGTGATATCCCCAGATAGTTTTAATTTTCCGGTATTTTGGTTGGTTCTACTTCTCCATCTGTAAACTGTCGGCGAAACATGGGCGAGGGCGAGGCGGACAATTCGCCCATATTTTTTTACTTGTCCTTTGAGAGTATGACATTGTTGGTAATTGAGGGAGGTTCGCTGGCTCACGATTTCATCAATCATCGGATTGGGACCGGTGGAACTTCAACGGAAGACCTTTCAGGATCCTGTCGAAAGTAAATCACAGCTGAAGTAATATTTCAGGATCCTGTCGAAAGTAAATCACAGCTGAAGTAATATTTCAGGATCCTGTCGAAAGTAAATCACAGCTGAAGTAATATTTCAGGATCCTGTCGAAAGTAAATCACAGCTGAAGTAATATTTCAGGATCCTGTCGAAAGTAAATCACAGCTGAAGTTATTACTGGATAGATTCTTTATAATGAACCTTTAAGATTCGTAAATGTTTGGATCAATTTGGACCCTTCTTTTTTTTAAGATAAATTATTGTTATACCCCCGTATTTTTTATTTTTTATTTTTTATTTTTTATTTTTTATTTTTTATTTTTTATTTTTTATTTGTACGTAAAAAATAATTATACAAAATAGATAATGTATTCATATTTATATTTGTAGGCGTTATAGTTAGTGTATAAAGTATTTATTATTTTTTTTTTCTTAATGATTGCAGAAAAATTGAAATTAAAAATTTTGGTACACACGTATAAATACAATTTAGATAACTTTTAATTCTAATAATACAAGATATAAATATTGTTGTCATTAAATTTAAATATTTTCTGAAAGAAATATAAATTCATATGGGGTGCAATTATTATTATTCTTTTTTAAAAAATAGCAATATTAACAAAACATATAAACAACAATATATTTTTTTACTTATTTAGAAAATTATATTTTTTTTTTACTTACAGATAATTATTCAAACTAAATTTGTTGGAATAAATATTAAAACCGTAAATAAAGTCAAAATTGAATAAAAACATGAAAGAAACCATTTAGATGTATTGCAAATGCATTATAGTATAATTTCATATTTAATATTTGTCGTATCCTTTATTGATCCAGGATAAATTTATAATAAAGTAAAAGCAATAAGTATAAGCATATACGTGTGAGTTTTGATAATATTACAATTATCAGTGAGTCTTTAGTTGATTAAAAGCAAAAAAAATATATATTTCTTTAAATACACTGTAAATACATGTTAGTAGAATTTTATGTAAAATATTTTTCATATATGTTCTATTTAGCTCAAATAAATTATATAAATTCGTAAAAGACACACATCGAAGCTTATCCTGTAAGTTTTTCCAATATTATAATCATAAAATAATACCTAAAATGATTAAAAATATGAATAAAAACATTCAAATGCACCAATAAATGTTTTCTGGTTGAATTCAATGCATAACGTTTGTTGTATCTGTTTTATTTGGATCAAAAAAATTTATTAATAATTAAAAAATATATATCAATGCTTATCAGTGATTTGTTACCATTACAATTAAAAAAGAGTTCTGAATTGATTAAACATTTAACGAATCTGAAAAGTTTATAATGAATAATATGACCAGTAACTCTTGTGGTAATTTACTTCGACAAAATTCTGAGAGATCTTAGATTCGAACTTCTACTGGATCCCTAATTATTGAATCTCCGTAGAAAAAAAAATGCATCTTATTTTCTAATTTCCCTTTTTATGGGTGTACTAAAATTAAAAATTCTAGAAGGGTGACGTCTACTCCAGTTCACATATATTTTTCGGACAATCGTGCCCCCGGTACCTATCTCTTCGCATCGGATCGGAATCGATATGCGACTAAAACATTTGCTTTTCCAATTAAGGTCAATTGAATCACTCACAAGCGAAAACAACTCGTAAAATGCCTCGTCTATTTGCGTTCCACGTCAACCTAACTCAGTCGACGAATGAAATTCCATGTTTCTTACCTAGGTAGGTTAGCACTTAGCAACAACATGTACAACAATGGCGGAGCTTTATTTGAGCCAAAGGGAGTCATGTCCCCCCACCTTTCAATTCAAAACTTATTAAGAAAGCATTGTATTTTGCTTTTTAAATATTGATTAAGCACTAAAATGGCTCCCCTTTGATTGAGTAGTTATCAAAAGTTCTCAAAAACCATTTACTTTTTAAAAGAAATTCAATTAGAGTATAAGGTTGATACATGTTTCTTAAATGGTTACGTTTGTCTTTCTCGAACCTGAAAATAACACAAAATTTAGTCAAAAAAAAGGGAAAACAAATAGTGGTTATGTTTATTTTTACTCTTTTTCATTTTCATCTTTTCTATAGTGTACCTCACGGCATACTTATTAATAAGAGTGTAGATCATCTTTTTATGATCTCATTTTTTATTTTAATTTTGTGTTGATTTTTTTGTGAAATAAATCATATTTTACTACATGTATTTAGTGTATTAACAAAAACACGTAATATGTGGATACGTTACAGATTGCACGTGTCCGGACACAGTTAAAACACAACACACATGTTTGGACATGTCGTGTCCTTATAAGTATTGTGTTAGGCGATAAAAGCATAGAGTACAGCACAACACGTTCAAGTGTCTAGTTGACACATCTATCAAATTTTAAAAATATATTATTATAAAAAAATTTCTCTATTCTACGAAAATTTTCCTATTTATTTTCAAAATTTTAGATACTATTAGCAATTAAAATCAGAAATTTAAAATTAAAAAAAATTAAAAACACATACAAACACGACATATCAAGACGTATTTAACAATATTATTTCTAATACTATTATAAAAAAAACACGATAGAATAAAAATATATATTAATTTTTATACATACGATATATTACGATAGGTTCGTCTGACATACACTCATAAAATGCGTTACATTTATACATCACTATATGTTAATTGGCACCCTCTGAGTTTTGGGCCAAGCTCCGCTACCAAACATGCGTAGGCCTGGTCCATGCGATGCTCTGCGACTCCTTTCCCTTGTTTCTGATTGAGATCCGCTTTGAGACTCAAACCCTGCACGAGTGGCTGTCAGCCGCCAAATCCGAGGTCACATGCGGAGAAATCTTTTAATCACGACCGTCCGTTTTGATCTCAACGGATATTATAATCGCATCGTTAGCGTAGATCAACTGGGCTCGACTTTTTTTAATCGGGGGTCCATCTGGGGAAAACATTTTGAGATGGGGATCAGCTACTGACATATGGGACCCAGACAGTCCTTTTGCCCGGAGGGACCCGGACAGTCTATCAGGAGTGAATAATTAGCGGTTCTGAGTTTTCTGTGGCGGGAAGAATATGACACTAGCTGTTGCATGTTGCTGACAGTTCCTTAAAACGGCGTTCCAACTTTCGTGATGTTAGGTTGGGAATTGGGATGTATGATTATCACAAGAAAAAAAACAAGGAAAAAATTATAATTATCACAAGAAAATCACATGACAAAAAAACATATTGAAAATTGTTATATATAGTTTGTTGAACGCGTGACTCTACGTAAACTAGCAGTTGAGTTTTTTACTAACTGTACGATGAAAAAGAAAAAAAAAATAAGGGCTAACCCACAAGGAACTACTTTGGAAATAATGGGATCGTAGGGAATACCATACGAGAAAGCAACAACTGTGGGGAATTTGTCTAGGCTCGGGTGACAAAACAGCCCCGCCCTAGACATACATTGTCCGAATAAAGATAACTGGCCAGACATATATGTCAGAAAAACAGCGGTGAGACTATACATAATGACAAGTGGCTTCGTTATCAAGCGCTAACTCCATACGGGTAAGAAAAATAAGAAATTGAATCTTTTGTTTCGACATATAATATCTTATTTGTTTGAATTTGGCTTTATTTTCCGAGGTTTCCCTCGGAAAAAATCGTCAAATTTTTTAGTTATAAGGAGTACAATGGAAGAAGCAGTTTTAACTATGTCTCTCCCGCAAGATGTACTTTTATTTATTTATTTATTATTCAAAGTCCGCAGACAATCGGGATACATATACTCGCATTAAATGTTCAGATTTTTATGTTCAATTGCTTTGACTAGATCTTTGGTTGACTCAGAAAACTGTTGAGGTGGAATTAATTCTGCAAATAAGAGAGTACTTGAAAATTTGGAACTAAAATCTAACTGTTTTTTATGGAAAAAATTACAACTAATTTAGTGACTAAAATGTTGTCATTTGTATGGGAAAGTCCCGTGTTGAAAAATTTAATGTGCAAATTTGGAGTAAGTTGATGGATTTCAATTCTCATTTCATGTTAAAAAATAATAATAATTTTGTTTTGATTAAAAAGATTACAGTTATGACGATGAATTTTTAAATAAATTTTAAAAACCTTAACAAATAAAAAAATATAGATATGTTTTTAAGCTTATTATTAATTATCATAATCGTGTTATAAAATTCATGTAATTTAAATATCATTTGATATTTCCATTAATGATAATTAAATCTAATTATTTACAAACTTAATACAATTTTAATGGTCAAAAAAATATCAAATGCTATCTAAATTACATAATATACTAAACACAATTAATTCATGAGTCGAAAAACATATCTATAAATTTTTCTACTCATAAAACTTATTTTTCCAATTTATTTTGAAATTCAATATTAAAATTTGTCAAATTAATCATCACCATTTATTATCCTCTTTTGTCATATATTGGAAAAATGAGAGATTATTATAACTTATAACTAAGCGAGTTTGGTGGAAGTATGTGTTGAATGTTGTAGTATACTATTCATGAAACAAGGACAAATCATCTGACTAAAAACTATTCAATCTATGTGCATGTCATGAACGCATGATAATGATAATATATTATTAATATATATTTTTGATTTGATCTCTTCTTCCTTTTCCTTTCCAACTTTTGTTTAATAATTAATGCCTACGTCAGTCTGTCATGCAACTAGTATTTGTCTTAAACTATTTTGTATCCGTTGCTTTATTACTGTTTTACAATAGACAAGAGGATCAACCATAAATCAACAAAGCTTCCAAAATAATGGCAAATTGATGCATTAGTTCACTATCAATGTAATTAATTATACGTTCAAATATAGAAAAATCATGATATGAATTCAAAAGAATGACCTATTTGCTTTATAAAGTACTATAGTAAAACTCTTCATATTAAATAGCCTATACAAATTTAAAAAAAAAATGAGATTCCTTCGACAAAAGGAAAACGAAAAAGCTAGGACTTTGAATTGATTGATAAAAATTTGGATATCAATGTTCTTTTAAGTGATCATAAATTATTATATCCGTTCAATTTTTAGGATATCTAATAATTATTTCCATCCGTACAAATAAAGATAAGAATAATTTATATACAAATAATTATGTAAATATGGACGTATATTTCACGAAAAACGCGTATTTTTCTTCGGTCCCGATATAATACTAATTAATAATTAGAATACTATTTTCTCCTTTTTTGTCATTTCACTAAAATAGCAAATCAAAATTCCTTTTTTTTCATACTTTTTATTCGCGGGTATAAAAATAATAAAGATGGAAAATAGGAAATAGATTTTCTTTATTTGCTTTAGAGAAAAAAAGTAAGCCGGAACGTAAACGGATGATTTACTTTTTTTTGACAAAAGAACCTAAATGGATGTTGAATTAATTAATTTTGGATGTGTGCAATTTTTTACTTTTCTCAAAGGTAAAAATGTAATTTAGTTAATAGGAAAATGTTTGGGAGATAATATCAGTAAAACTGTAATTAATACTGACTTTATCATTCATATAAAATAAATTATTATTCATATTAATAATTTTATCATGTAATTTATATTTGACGGTATTTTTATTATTAAACTAAAATACCACTAATACAAATAGAATTCACTTAAATTGAATAATAAAAATACTGTACAAATAAATTGAATAATAAAATCATTAATATAAATAATAAAACTGATATTAATTATAATATTAATGATGATGTCTATATATTAACTCTCTAAATAGTTAATATCTGTGCACATTTAAGTTCAAATTTGATGCAATTCTAACTACCAAGATTCTCACAAGGAACAATCTTCCAGATCTTGCTTGGAAATCAGAATCAGACAACAAAGAGAAATATTCACCTCATCCGCTCATCGTGTACGCAATAGACCAGGTGCAGGGAGCATCACGAGCGCAACAAACCCTAGGGTTAAATACTCGAACCCCCTCTCTCTCTGAGGTTTCTCTCTCTAGCGAAGACCTGAAAGGGGAGCCAATAATAATAAGGCTCTCTCCAGTCTCCACTACTCTCTTTCTCTCTGTTGCCTCCCTCTGAGAAAAAAAAAGAAAAAGAAAAAAGAAAAACCCTAGAGGGGCAATCCGATCGCTCGAAAACCTCAACTCGAGATTTTGCAATGGATCTGCAAAGTCTAGCTGTGGTGCTTCGCGCGGCTCTTAGCCATGTACCAGAAGAGAGGAAGGCGGCCGAAGAGAGCCTGGACCAGGTATAATTTCTGTGTTTTTTGTTTCATTTTCTTCGTTTGTTCATCGGATGATGTTTGTGTTCGTTCAAGAGGAGTTCGAGCTTGTAAGTTGACGGGGTAATTAGTACTGTTTAGTAGCTGAATCTTTTTCTAATTTCGTGATTGATACCTTTCTTGGAATCCTGGTATGATTCTGTTTCTTAAAATACTTACAACAGCTTGATTTCATCAAGAATTGGGACTGAGATGGTTCTTAAGCTTGTACAGGGTAGTTTGTCCATTACAACGTGGATTTAGCCCTTTTTTATAGTCTTGTGATATCTTTTCGTTTGAGTGTGATATCTAACTGGGCTAATTATTTGAATCCTGCACGGAGTAATCAAGATCTCAGTAAGATTGAGTTTATTTTAGCTACTTGGTCGCCTATTACTTTAAATGCCAGAAGAGAATATCCTATTCAGCAATGTTGTCTCCCTATTCTATAATCACACCAGGAATTGATAATTCTCACAAATTTCATTCGTATTTTTAGTCCGTAAGTTCATTTAATTGTAATACCTCAAATGCCAAGTCCTTTTGCAATATCTTTTGTGGTCATTTTAAATTAGATTATCTTTTTTTCATTTTATCATACTTACGAAACAAAACATGCAACGTTAGAAATGCTGATATAGATTAAGCATGTTACTATGACCAAAATGCATTACAACGGCAATTCCCTTCCCGAAGCTAGATTTTAATTGCATCTTATGGTCTTTTTTTTCATTTAACTCTTTTGTTGAGATTTTGGTCAAGGTCAAACATTAGAAGTTGAAATTTAATCCAAGGAACCAAAACCCAGTTTCTGTACAATATTATACCTTTTGCTTTTTACACCATATTTGTTTGACAGTAGTCACGTCAGATGAAAGTAATAGCGACATTAAATCATGACCAGGTTATAGTAGACCTTGATTTTCCTAAAAATGCATATTAGCAATTTAGTTCCATAATCATTACTCATGTTGCTTATTTTGCAGTTGCAATATACACAACAGCACTTGGTGCGGCTGCTTCAGATTATTGTTGATGGCTCATGGGACTTGGCTGTGCGCCAGGTGGCGAGCATTCACTTCAAGAACTTCATAGCTAAAAACTGGTCACCGAGTGAGCCAGATGAGCCCCATAGGATATTGGAAACCGACAAGGCGACGGTCCGTGAGCATATCTTGGGGTTCATAGTACAAGTACCTTCTTTGTTGAGGTATGTCTAGTGACATCTTGATTTTTTTTTCTTTATTTCTTGATTCTTTTTCTGCTTAAGTTTCTCGATTAAGTTTAAATGAAGTGAGTCTCAAATACTAATTTTTCACAAAAATATAACTGTGGTCCAGTGGTCTAGCATGAATTTAGTAATTGGTAGGATCTATTTTGGTGCAATTACCTACTTACTGTTCTTGTTAAACCTTCATACTAATTTTATTTCAAAGGTCTTTTAGAAGAGCAATTAAGCTGTTTAACTTTTTATGCTGTGAAATATAATTGTATGCTACCAGTTTTATACTTAGCCTAAGGTGCTGAGAATAAAGCCAAAACAAAGAACTGAAAAACATTCATCAATATTCCCGTGGCTGAACTTCTTTATAAGTATACAAATTTGAGAATACCGATTTAATTTGCAGGGCACAGCTGGGAGAGAGCATCAAAACCATAGTACATTTGGACTACCCAGAACAATGGCCAAATCTTCTAAACTGGATCAAGACCAGTCTTGAAGCACAAGATCAACAGATCTTTGGTGCTCTTTTTGTGCTAAGGATTCTTACTAGGAAATATGAGTGAGTTTCTCTTCTCTCATGTCTATTTTCGTTCCTATCAAGATGTATGTTTGGAAAGGTACTTGAGTGGGATTAGAAGTAGTATTCATTTCTGCATATCAAAACTCACCTGAAAAGAGCCAAGTCTTTGTGTATTAGAAAATTCTGTCTAAGAAGAAACATGAAGACATATATAGAGCAAACAAACTGCATTAATATTGGTATAACGTCTTAATCTGTACAATACTGTTTTGACAGTACATATTGCAGAACATCATGACTTAAGTCATGGGAAACAGCCAATTGTAACATATTGCTAATTGTCTGTGTCCATATCTGCTGCTGGAATAGTGCCATGCTTTGTCATAGTTTTACTAAAATTCATAATCTCTCTCTAATTTTTTTGTTCTCAAAGGTTCAAGTCAGATGAAGAGAGGGTGCCTCTACATATGGTTGTTGAAGAAACATTTCCTCGCTTGTTAAACATATTCAACAATCTCGTTCAGCTTCCAAACCCCTCTATTGAAGCAGCTGATTTGATGAAGCTCATTTGCAAAATTTTCTGGTCATCTATCTATGTATGATATGTACTTTCACCATGACATTTCAGTAAGAAGTTCTTGTTATGCAATTCTACTTGGCCCCTTGTTCTTAGTGTTGGCTAAGTTTTATAATATGGGATGTCTTGCCATTTGAGTTAGGTTTCATGCTGGTATGGGCTGTACTTTATCCTTGTCAACTCGAGTAAGCATTTGCACAAAGATAATTCACCAACTGTTCTTAACTCTGTGGGTTGGTTGGTCTTATTCTGGGCTGGTATAACTAGTGCTGGACTTGTGATGTTTGCATGTCAGTTACAAATTTTTGTTTCCATGAAACCTTGCAAATATTTTGAGCATTTTCTGTGTTCAAGTCTTGTTGATAAGATTAATATCATGGAATTGCTTTCACACGACCTTTTCCTAAATTGGGTTGTACATCGATTCTGTTACAGCTGGAGATACCTAAGCAACTTTTCCATGTTGAAGTGTTCAATGCATGGATGGTTTTGTTCTTGACCATGTTGGATAGGCCGGTTCCACTTGAGGGACAACCTACTGATCCTGAGGTCAGGAAATCATGGGGCTGGTGGAAAGTGAAGAAATGGACCATCCACATCTTGAACCGTCTCTACACTAGGTAACCCTTCAATTTGCTAGAAAGCGAAGTAGATTGAAAACTGGTTCATCTGGGATGATTAATCAGTGAGAAACAATTAATTACCAATATTTATTTAGAAAAACTTCATTAAATTAATATTTCAATTTTATATTGTTTATCGCCTTTTTAGGTTTGGTGATGTAAAGATACAGAGACCAGAGAGCAAAGCCTTTGCTCAGATGTTTCAGAAGGGTTATGCGGGGAAGATATTGGAATGCCACATGAAGTTGCTGAATGTTATACGTACTGGTGGTTACCTTCCGGACAGAGTTATCAACCTTATTCTTCAATATCTTAGCAATAGGTAGGTTTTCTATTTATCATTGGTGACATTACCAGATACCAGCGTTTACAATTCTTCAATATCTTCATGATGTTCCAGTAAGCCTTTACATTTGTCTTTGACGATTGAGAACCTCCGTTGTTAGGCTTTAGAGGACAATATATAATTGTGTAGTATGTGTGCAGAATTATAATTTTGAAGGAACTCATTTATGGTTAGGATTTGGTTTGAACTTCTTTCATAATGCTTCTGTTGTAATAGTCTTGTAAATATTTTTTAGTACCTTTCAATTTCTTAAATTCGCTTAAACCTTGAGTAAATCAATTGCAAAGCAAACTCAACAAATATTTCTTTCTTTTTTCTTTGCAGCATCCCCAAAAACAGTATGTACCAATTGATGCAACCCCAGATGGACATTATCCTCTTTGAGATAATTTTCCCTCTCATGTGCTTCAATGATAGCGACCAGAAGTTGTGGAATGAAGATCCTCATGAATATGTTCGCAAGGGCTATGGTAGGATCAAGTTTCTAACGCCTTTATCTGGTTGAGAAATTGTAGAATTAAGATCCTCATTTTTGCATCTGCAAGATTTATATTTGTCATATTAGTTTTAATGAACCATGCAATGTAAAATTTGTGTAGACATTATCGAAGATTTGTATAGTCCCAGGACAGCTGCCATGGATTTTGTCAGTGAATTGGTAAGAAAACGTGGCAAAGAAAATCTTCAAAAGTTCATTCAGTTCATTGTGGAAATTTTTAGGAGGTGCGTCACATATTTATGCCAGTTCCTTGAATCTAAATTTAATGTAAAGAAATTTCTTTTTTGTTTTGTATTGATCTGACACTTGATGATGGCCAGGTATGATGAGGCAGCTCCTGAGCAGAAACCTTATCGTCAGAAAGATGGTGCCCTTCTAGCAATTGGAGCTTTATGTGACAAACTCAAACAGACTGAGCCTTACAAGTCTGAGCTGGAGAGGATGCTAGTCCAACATGTTTTCCCTGAATTTATTTGTCAGGTTGGCCACCTTCGAGCAAAGGTATATATATATATTTGATTCCTGTTTGGAAGCTTCCTCCCTCTTTGATAATGATATAATCTGTTTATATTAGCTGATATCACGGGCCCTTCAATTATTTGTGTTTTTTTTTTTTTTACATTTTTGACATCGATATATTTTTCGAGGGCATGGGCTACTGCAACTTATATAATGTAACTACTGCTTTTTCTTTTTCTTTTGTATGGAACTAGGCAGCATGGGTTGCTGGTCAATATGCTCATATAAACTTTTCCGACCCAAGCAACTTCACAAAAGCGATGCACTGTGTTATCTCTGGCTTGCGAGACCCGGATCTCCCTGTTAGAGTTGACTCGGTGTTTGCACTTCGTTCCTTTGTCGAAGCATGCAAAGGCATATCTTTATTTTTAGCTTTGTCTTTGTCATTTTGTCCCTTTTTAAGTTCCTCTTTTTGTAGCCTTTATTTTTATCCTAATATGTGACTTCTTGTGCAGATCTAAATGAAATTCGACCAATGCTGCCTCAGTTACTTGATGGTAAGTAGCACGCCATGGTTTTGTAGTTACATGTAAATTAATCCCATCTGGGGCTAATAGGATGATGATGATGGCACATACTGTTGCACTGACCATTTAGATATCACCCATCCATGCCCCCACATAAGGTCTGAAACAACAACAACATCCAACAATGGTTGAAGCCCGCATATACAACTTACAACTGTTCAGCAGCTTGGACCTCATGTTAGAGTGATTTAGACCAAAATAATAACTGTTAGTTTGGACTTGGGTCATGTATACACTGCTGGTTCATCAGGGTTCATCTTACTTCTCTCCCATTTTCAGAGTTTTTCAAACTTATGAATGAGGTTGAAAATGAGGATCTCGTCTTCACTTTGGAGACTATTGTGGATAAATTTGGTGAAGAGATGGCACCTTACGCGATTGGATTATGTCAGAACTTGGTATATTGTGCTCTTATTTCTCAGAGATAAATATTTATTAATTTTTGAATATTAAGTATTTTCCTGAACTGCTAGATGTACTCTTATGGTTTTCAAAACTGGTATTTCATTTTCCATACTAGCTAGATGTACCTGATGTGGTCCTTTTCTTTTATTTATTCTCTCTTATTAAATGACAATAGGCAGCTGCATTTTGGCGATGCTTGAACATGTCGGAAGCGGCCGAGGATGAGGGGGATGACTCAGGTGCCCTGGCAGCTGTTGGGTGCTTGCGGGCCATAAGCACCATCCTGGAATCAGTCAGCAGCCTACCTCATCTCTTTGGGCAAGTCGAACCGACATTGATGCCTATCATGAGGAGAATGTTAACTAGTGATGGTCAAGGTATTTCCATTCAATATGTTTATGTATGCTCATGTTCTTTACAAAACTACCTTGACAATTATCGGTTTTTGGATATTAGTCAAGTCAGCTAATGGTCAATTAGTGCTGTTGGAATTATATAGTACAGTTCTTTTCGTTACTAATATGGAAGTAAAGCTGTAAGCAGACCGAAGGAAGAGGCTTGATTATACTCTCTATTAATTTGAATGATAATGTGATCTATGTATTTGTTTCTTACATGTCTTTTCTTTCTCTTGTTTTCTTTGGGTGAAGATGTCTATGAAGAAATTCTGGAAATAGTCTCCTACATGACATTCTTCTCACCCACAATATCTATAGATATGTGGAGCCTTTGGCCTCTAATGGTTGAAGCGCTTAACGACTGGGCTATAGATTTCTTTGAAAGTGAGTTGTTTATTATTTTTTTATAAACAAAAATAATTATTGACCTTTTGAACACAGGAATATCACTCTCTGCATATACATGGTTTCCTCTGAGTAGACACATTGAACGGCATTTTTCTGTCTTCTTGCATTGATTAACAGATTGAACTAAATGCTAAAAGAAGATTGAAATTTTGCACATACTTTAAAAGAAAGTTATAAAATAAAACAATAAAAAAAAAATGAAAAAGAACCCATCGTTTAGGATTTAGTGTGTTTTGCCCTGCACGTATACAGTTGTATGCTCATTGTGTACACATAGAGGAAGGGGGAGCTGGAGATAGGTTTTGGGAGATTAATCTCTGTGGATCAGGTTAAAGCTGAATAATAAATAGGCTGGAATATATTGTAAAATAGTTTGATGAGGTTCTGATATTGGTTTTTTGAGACATGAATATTGGGCCACTGTTTGGGGAGGAACAACTATGTCGCTGTTGAGCATAGAACAAGAAGTGAGCTCAAAGGGCTATTTAGGACATTGTTTGCTGAGCATAACTGATAAATTGGACTACTTATTTATGCCTTTTGTTTTTCGCACCTTGTAATCGTTGGAAGTTGAGCCAACTTCTTATTTATTGTTATGCTGAATTTGCAAGATTAATCCAGTTCACTCTTTTTATCATTCCCAGATATATTGGTGCCCCTTGATAACTACATTTCACGAAGTACTGCTCATTTTCTGTCTTGCAAAGATCCTGACTACCAGAAGAGCTTGTGGAACATGCTTTCAAAGGTGGTGCATTTTTGCTGCTCCTGTAAATTGTTTAATTATTATCAATAAGAGATTGTTAGAAAAGATCTTTTTCCTAAATAAAAGGATCTTTTTCCTAGTAATGATTTGCAAATAACTAATAAATTGTTAAACTTCTGCTGGTACACTATACTATATAGTGTGATTTAGCATATTAGCACTTCTTCAGTAAAATTGTTATGTTCTTTATTCTTCTTTTGTACATGAAACAGGAACATTTATCTATTTTCTGGGCGATCATTATTGTGACCCTTTTTAAAATTAAAATTATTTTGTGAAATTGAATGTGCATGCTGGCATCCTTTAGTTCTTAGAATCACTTCTAAAATTTTGGTCTGATGGCAGATTATGACGGATAAAAACATGGAGGACTCGGATATTGAGCCGGCACCGAAGCTGATAGAAGTAGTGTTCCAAAACTGCAAAGGACAGGTGGATCAGTGGGTCGAACCTTATCTAGCCATCACAGTTGGTCGTTTGCGAAGTGCAACAAAACCATATCTGAAATGCTTGCTTATACAAGTGGTATACAGTTGTTATATTGCATAATGTATATATTTTTTTGCTAGGACTGCACTGTTTCACACCGTGCTTGGTACATTGACCTTTTTTACTCAACTAGTCTGCATGGTTCCTCGCTTTTTCTGTGCCATGTATTTTGTAAAGCTTTGATGGCATACTGAACTTATTGTTCTGGCCAAGAAAATCTCAAATTTGTCTTAGCTAGCACAGTATATGATGAATCTGTATGTACTCGCTATTGCTGGAATAACAGTGCGCGCAAGCTTATTTTTATTTGTGAAACTTATGTTGCTAGTCTATGACCTGTGCAGATTGCAAATGCTCTCTTTTACAACCCGTCTCTGACACTCGGTACACTTCACAAGCTTGGTGTTGCAGCTGAAGTTTTTAACCTCTGGTTCATGATGCTTCAACAAGCCAAAAAGAGCGGTGTTCGTAAAAATTTTAAAAGGTACTTCTCTTTCTTTACCTATTCCTCTTTTGTTCTGCTTCTTTGTGTTTTTGAGGTAACAGGTTCACACTCATTTTAATGTAAAAATTGGCAACAAAAAGAGTGAATGTTGTATTCCTTAGCATTAAGGCCACTGGGGATCCCTGGCCAAACTGTTGTGAGAATTGATAAATAACGGGACATAGTTAGTTTTTAACATCCTAAGTAAAGATAGTTTTGTCTACTCATGTTACTGGATTCCTATCTGTGGACTGTGGGGTAATAGTAATTATACCTGCATGAGGATTATGTGGATCCTTTTACCTGCCCAAAGTCCGTATGTCCTCCTTAGCTCACACTGCTTTCTTATTTAGGGTCAAAAGTCTTCTTTCTGATTGTGACATATTGCAATTTTATTGACAGAGAACATGACAAAAAGGTGTGCCTATTGGGATTGACTTCTCTTGTCAGCCTTCCGGCGGACCAATTACCTCCTGATGCGCTAGAGCGTGTTTTCAAATCAACTCTTGAACTCCTTGTAGCCTATAAGGATCAAGTTGAAGGTGCATCTTTATATGATTTTAACTACCCCTTCTGTTGTTGCAGTTTATAAACTTAAAAATTTTACATTTTCTCTAACGTCTTGTATGGTTTTGGTCATTTATGATGGAAATGATGTTCATTCTGTCGAGTGAATGAAATCGTTTCTTTAACTATTTTTCCAGCAAATGCTTCAAAAAAAGTGAGACTGATTTCTGCTTGTTGAGTTTGTGAGATTAGTCATTCAAGTTATGCCAAAGATTGCCATGTATGCGAACAAGTGTGTTCTTCATAACACCTAAAAGTAATTTCTATGCTTTGATAGAATCAAAAAAGTTGGCAGAGGAGGGTGATGATGACATGGATGGGTTTGAGGCTGACACAGAAGAGGAAGAAGAGGAAGAGGCAGATATGGGAGATGCTGAGGATGGAGATGAGGCTGACAGCCTTAGACTCCAAAAACTAGCTGCCGAGGTTAGTTTATTATCTGTATGGGTTGCAGGTATTGTTCATTGGTTTTAGTGAATATATGGTCCAAGCTTGTGTTACTCTACAACCAATATTGATGTAGCATAGGCAACTTTAAATGAGTATGATCAATTTAAGTGATACATAATCTCAAATGAACAAAAAATCATAGAAAATTGGGCTTCGTTACTGATGTCAGACTCCACATAAATTACCCAATCTGATATTGCCAGGAAATGGATATCAGCAAAATCTCTTTCAATCCTCTGATTCTGTTTTTAATATGCTAACTGATGGTGCGATGTGACCAGGCAAGAGGATTCCAGGAGAATGATTCTGATGATGACTCGGATGATGATTTTGAGGACGAAGAGATGCAATCACCCATAGATGAGATTGACCCTTTTATTTTCTTTGTAGAGACCATCCAAGGTACAGTTACCTTCTTTTCTCACAAGAGATTTGCTGCACCTACAAAACCAGAAACATTTGCATTATCATAATGCTGATGTATGTACCTCAAACAGGCCATAAAGTAAAGATGAAGTTTTGGCCCTGTTGATATTTTGCTATGTGCATGTACTAAAGTCAATTTACTTTTTTGTGCTCAGGTCTGCAAGCATCCAATCCTGCTAGGTTTCAGGGGCTCATGCAGACCCTGGATTTCCATTACCAGGCTTTAGCTAGCGGTGTCGCGCAGCATGCAGATCAGAGACGTGTGGAAATTGAGAAAGAAAAAGTGGAGAAGGCAAACAATGCAAACAGGAGCAACAACGTCCATGAGTGAATACCAGATGTGTCATTTGAATTCTAGTATCTGCCATTTTTTTTGTCACTGGCCTCATGATCAGCTGATCTCCCTTTCAAATGTGATTTAGAGGTTGGCGGAAGATATTACAGAATCTCGTGTGCAATTTTCCCTTCTCACAAGGAGAAAGGTGTTGGGTGATAATAGAAGCATCAAAGGAGGATGTTTCCATTATCTGCTGATGTAGTTTGTTATCATTATTGTAACACTTATTTATTGCAGGCATTTTTTTTTCCTTTTCCCATCTAGTGGGCTCTTGAACTTCATATTTTTTGTATTACCTTTTTTGGGTCATATTTTTTTTAGTTTAATTTCGAGTGGGACTGGTGAGATTTTGGTATAGAGTGTATATTGATATGGTTATTGTATGGGCGATTGGTACCTGTGTCTATTTAAGAGGTCATAATAGATAAATTTTGAGGTTGTGTACTCCTCGAGTTTTGGCATTTTTAAATGGTAGTTCCCTTTTGGTTCTCCCATATTACATCATCTATGGGGGAGTGTAGTTAAATGCTCCTCTCTCTCTCTCTCAAAAAAAAAAAAAAAAAAATTAAAGACAACATTTAACTCTTTTAGTCATTCATAACGGTCCTCCAATTTTAGCCCCTATCAATCTCAGATTTTCTATATGGTTTTGAACTCTCTAACTGTCGGGTCAACAATTTTAATTTTGATGGACTTCGTGTGTGTCTCAAATGTTCATTGTATTTGCATAAACATTGACCATGAATATAATCTTCCATAAGCTCCCGTTATCAGATTCTCGACTTGTGAGTTGTGAGCATTGTCGTGTGTTTTTGAATCTTCGAGACGCTTTGTGAAGATGCACAATTATGAACAAAATGTACATTATTTGGGGCTGTTAGTCCTTCCAACAATTTTGGATTTTAAATTAGCACAAGTATGTACAATAGATTATTATGTTACTTCGTTTATTGAAATATGCTTAATAATAGTTTCTCAAGTGTGGATACAAATTTGTGATGTACTTTTGCCAAAAGTCCAGAGGAAAATGGCTCGGCTTGTCTAAGAGAAATTCCATGTTGGATTTGTCAAGTGAGGGCCTGTTGGGCGTCCAAAATTTTTGTGGGAAATTTTTAGTTTGGGAATGGGATCCCATATATCATTTTTACATGAACCCATGAGATAGAAAGAGACGTGGGGAAAAAAATTAAGATCAAAGATTAAAACTCCCATCACTTTTGTGTGTATTTTGCATTCCCATAATTGTTCCCATGGTAAAATTTTGTCCAATTAAAGAGAAACGAACACCCCTTGGAAATTTTATCCCAATGAGCAAAGTTCCCTATGTATTCCAAAGTTCCAAAATTTTAAATCCCTTGGAAATCTTAAATAACAAATTCTTTCCAATATTTATAATTTCAGAAAATATTATATATTATTCATAACGGATGGATCAGGTTAAGACAAAGTCAAATTTATAAAAATGGATTGAATTTGGTGGGTTGAACAGATTGGACGGTTTGTAAATTTCTTTGTACAGTCCTTATCATATCTAAAACAATTTCAAAATCATTTGATTAACATACAATGTCACATATTCATATTACACCGCCTCATTAAACATAGATTGAAAAAATAAAAACTAAAATATCAAATCAAATACGTGGCGATTAATTCTACTATTGCCATTAATAGGTTCCTTCCATTGCAACGAAATTTTCAGAGGGGTCAAAAAGTTCGCTATTAATTTTCTCCACCTACATGGTTGGGTTGAAATGTTTTGTCACTTTCCAATGCACCTATGAATTTGGGCTTTCACACTATGCACAAACAAGTAAACATGTATTAATGAAATGACGGTTTGAGGCTAAAATATCAATCGCCTAATTAAGTCATGATTTGGAAGGAACTTAAATACAGAGAGGGGTTCTTTCTTTTTCTTTTTCTTTTTTTGAAATAAGGGTACTTGTTAATTTTTATATTTATTTTTTTTTAAATATTTTTTATAGGATTTGAACTTACGTCTCTCTGTAAAGAGACGGAATTTATCATCATCACTATGTTAGGCCTACGGTTCAGATATAAAGAGGGTTAATGGTACTTCTCTTTATTATCTTATCTGTAATTTAGATATATTTATATTTTTTTCAAAGAAAATATTTTTCATAAAAAATATTTAAAAAATAATAACTGTCAGGACCAGCGGAAGTTTTTATTTCAAAAATAATTAAATTAAATTAAATCCAACAAGTTAAAGCCGCGGCTTCGGAGACGGATAACAAACCTCTTTAAAATAATAATTTAATAAATCCAGCTCATGCTCCATGCTCCTTTATTCCCAACGCAATAACGAAATTACATTACACTTGACAACAAATCAACTAGTTGACTTTGATTAGTAGCAGTTTATCAAACCTATTAATATATTATCAAACCAAATCAAACGAAATCTACTTAAATAAGATGGTTGCAAATAATACAAGCCAGGTATCAAACTAAAAGTAAAAAAAATGTTGGAACTGCTAGTACTGTTTAGGATGCTATTATTATAGGATAAATATAGGCAACTTGCATATATAGTTGTGCACTTGAAAAAATCAAACAAGAGAAAATTAATATTCAATTTAGTGGCGGAGCTTAATCGAAATTAATGATGGAGGCTAAAGTATTATATTTTGTTCTATCTATATGCTTATGATCATCTTAAAATCATATCTCAAATTTTCAAGGGGGAGGGGGTGACTATATTATAATTACATCAAAAATGTTTTAAATCCTTAATATATATAGTTAGTTTTTAATTTATTTGGAAGGGTTGTAGCCCCTCCCGGTCTCCACTAAGCTCCGTCCCTGATTCAACCTTTGAAGAAACTCTATCTGCATTTTGTTTGTGATTATGGAATATTTTAAGGAGCTACGTGTTAATTAATTATTAAGCCAAATTTAACTAAATCTACTAAACTAGATGGGGAAATATGACAAATTTAAAGCTAGGTTTTATATGAAGGAGAATTTCATGTGTACCCTTGTCAAAACTCAATATATATTGTTTGTCCTCAATTCAGAATTTAAAAACTTAAAATAGTTCATGGGTCATCTACTTGAAAACCAATAATCTAATATCTTTCAAATTTTATTTACTATTTTGTTGGATGTAGAAAAAAAAGATATGGGACTTCCTAAGAGAATATTTTCTATATTTATTAGTGAGATGAGACATCATTTCAAGAGTCATCTCTATATATATTCTGGAGCAAAATACCAAAAAATAATAATAATGTATTCTGGAGCATGATAATCACGTCTTGTTAAATTAGATAACTAACTAAAAAATTATATGTCAAAATTTTGATTTTTATATCATATTGAAAGGGTTGTTTATATACATGTTTGGATCTTATAACAATAATGGAGATTCTAAGTTCAAAACAATCTAATGTTTTTTGAAATCATAGTCACAACTCATATCCTAAATATCCTTGCAACATAGTAAAACTATTATATACTATCCCCTAGTATATTTTTATCACTAGAATGACATAAATTTCTAAGAATAGTATTTTGAAGTTCCTTTTTTTTTTAAGAAAATGAACATAGATTACTAAAATTTACTATTGATATGGGATAAATAAAAGGAGCTTGACGTTAAACAAGTGGTATATATATTGATGTTATTAACTAGTTCTGTGAGGACATATGGAATATTTGATTTAAACGGTTTAAATTTAATTATAGAGAGTGTTTTTTTAATTCATATTTTAGTAGATACCGCATATCATAAACCAACAAAAACTATGGTAGCAGATGTGAATCCTATAAAAGCATACATGACATTTCATATTTTACAGAATACATATGATTACATGTCATGTACAAGGTTTGAGGTTTTACAATTTTCAGGGTTGTAAAAGAAATTCTCCTTTCCCAATTTTCATTAAACCTGTTCCATAAATATTTAATTGCTAAATTCACAAGTCAGCTTGACATCATCATGATATCATTTATTTTAAAAAAATCAAGTATTTGCATACTGTTTGTGATTACATAAATATAGAGAGCTGCATTGTTAGTGATTAATAAATCATATTATAACCTAAAATTTATTTTATATATGAGGCTATTAGCACGTAATATAAGTAAGTTTGAACCGAGCTTTTATTAAACCTGGCCAGGTCATAACTTCCTCAATAGATAAATAATAACAATATATAATTCTTTCATAGTTTAGCCCATTTAATGTGTAAGTCAGACTTACATCATTATGAGGTCAATTGAATAAATTACCAGAAAAATATGAGCTATATTTTTATCTTTGACATGCTACTATATATTAAATCAGAACAACCAGAGAATTTCTATAATGGCGTGTAAGCAATAAGAACATGATATATACATATATATAATTTATATATATAATTTCTGTACCGAGATGTTTCATATTTCTAAAAGTAACTTAACTTTATTCTATATATATAAAGTTTAGTTATGTTGCTATGTTTATTCAGTGACAAATCATACTATGAACTTCAGAATCGTTTGATCTGTTTTATTATTCATGGAAACCGTTATACACAAATACTAGAGTGAATTAAATGAACTTAGTAACTTTCCGTATAGAATTTTCAAATTTAATCCGTAAATATTTTCGGTCAAAATGTTTATAAAAACATCTGGAACTTTCCATATGAAATTAATTGGAGGACAAATTTTTGATAGCAAATATAAAATCATCAGCAACTCATGTAGCATGCAATTTCAATGCAAAATTTACATGCACAGATACAAAATTAAACAGACAAATTAACTGTATGGTTTACTCTAACATCAGATCAGTATAATTAATTACACAAACCCCAATTTGAGCCAAGCATTAATTTTTGGTAGATGGTAAAATTGATAGTACATAAAGCATCATGCCATCATAGATGCAAATTAATTAAATTGTTTCTTTGCTATTAATTTACTCCATACAGCAAATTCTCTTGCATGCTTCCAAATCAACTTCAACCACCTACTCCATTGTCATCATGAATTTACAATTTTGATGTCATTGTTAAACTAATTAATGTATTCTTTTCTGAGAGAATTTGTATTTCCCTTCATGTCAGGTAATTCTTTTGTGTGTTATCTTTTTTTATTCAAAACAAGAAAAAAATGTTTCAGTACTCTTTCTTCATCTCTGTCATAGTTTTCAATGACATATTTGTTATTATTTAATTTAGTCCAATTTGATTTAAATAGTTCAAATTTAACTATAAGAAATATTTTTTTTATTTTAGTAGACCTCATATGTCATAGACATAAAAAAATTATAACGTCAATATAACACAGAAAAAAATATGACAACAGATGTGAATTTCTTATCTTTTTCCTCAACAGGTACTGTTTTCACAAATTATATAACTCAGGATCTGTTGCACAACTTTTGGAAAAGAGAATGTTATAATTAAATCACTGACAGATAGGTTTTACCAGTATTTAATTGTGTCTATCAACTAGTACGAAAAAGTGAAAATTACATGACAGATAGGTTTTACCAGTATTATTTTAGAATTATTTTCAAAAATCTGAAAAAAAAAATAGTTAAAAAACTCTAAAAATAAAAAATTTCAGTATTCTACGAAATTTTGATATGAATAATTTATTGAGCTATTTGGATTTGTCATTTGAAATTGTTTCGATAGATTTTTGAGTTAAATTCATCAAAAGACTTGGTAAGTTTAAACTCACACTAACTTTACTATATAGGAATACTAAAAATATAACGTGTTATATGGATGGACTCGTATAATGCGTCAAAATCTCAAATTTCAAATTAAAAATGATCAATCTGAGCTGTCCAATATAATTTTCATATCAAAATCTTGTGGAATGTGAAATTTTATATTTTTTTTAGAATTTTTTTGATATTTTTTGGATGAAAAGAAAATTATTTTTATTGGATGCTCCAAAATCTTTAGATTAATTGATTTTTTTCCCTTCCGAAAAAATAACAGAAAAATTCTAAAAAATATAAAATTTAATATTCAAAGAACTTGATAAGTTTAAAGTCGTCCTAACTTTACTATATATATATATATATACTGCTGACATATTTCTCCATTATGGAGATTTATAATGTATGAAAAAATAAAAAGACTTGTCAATGACATGTACATAACACACACATTTTTAGACTTTTAGTAAAACAAAGGAGAAGAAAGGGGGATGCAACATATCATGTAATATATTAATATATAAAAAAAAAATGTAATGACGAATAATCCAACGTTCCCACTTTTGGACTTGTGGTGAATTAGTCTTTTTTTTTATTTTTTGAGGAGAAAGATGGAGATCATGCTCCAAATTCCATTAAACAAACACTAATGGTGTCAATTTACAAAAGTTTAAAATGTAAAAAGAAATGAAAACAGAAGAAAAGGGAAAAGAAAAAAAATTTCTTGGTTGTTCTATGTATATATGCTACTATGTAAGATATAATATTTCAAATCAACTTTTATATTCATTTATAATTTTAAAGATCAGGAACTGTACATTTTTATTTTCTGTTAAAAAATTATGCAGCATCTCTTCCTCCTAATTACAAAGCGGTGAATTAGTCTTGATATGCTAGGTAATTAGTTGCATGAGATATCTTTTTTTTTTGGAGAAAAAAAAGGATTCTTGCATAAGTTAGTAAAATACTAAAATTATACAGCATATATAGTTCCTCGTAAATATATATATATATATATATATATATATATATATATATTGAAATTATGCAATTGCTGCGTGGGGGTCCTATTTACTTGCAAGGTAACACGAATTATATTTTATAATTTTTATGGTATATTCCATTCACGATACATATTTTTTAAATTACTATTTAAAATAATAAAGATTAAAATTATAAATATATTTTTAATTATTTAGATAAATTATGTATTAAATTTAAGTCAATTTAAAATCGGATCGGTCATCACTTATATAGCCGTAATTAGGAATGGTATAAATTCAATTGTAAAATTATTTAAATTGTTTGATGGATGGCTTCACATCAACTCAAATTTAATATATATTTTATTTAGAAAGCACTTTAATTTTTTTAAAATAATATTTTGTTAATATTATTTTTTTCCCAGTTCGGTTAGTATTTAAAAGGGAATATGCTTGGCTTAATTTATATATTTTTAGAGTGCCGTAAAAGTACATAATCCATCTGACAAGTACTCACGAATCACATTTTATAATTAATATTGCTTTGGGAATTCTACCTAGCGTAATTTAATGAATAATTAATGATAACAAGTATTCTCTAGAATTAACAAATTTGAAGTATGATTAGTCTCTGTGGAGTATAATTATTAATTAATTCATTTAAAGTGTGCCAATAATTTGTGTAATTAAATTAATTATCATCCTAAATTAAATGGCTATAGCAAAAAATAAATTCAAATGTTTTAAGTAGCTGAATTATATATGTAATATGAAAATAAAATAAAATCTTTCCTGGTGCTCAAAAAGAAGTTGACTGTTGGATTATATTAAAACAAAATTTACCTTTTCCCCCCTAATTAAAATATTAAATAACACAATTATAATGAAGCATTTATTATTCTGTGTTTTTTCTTTTTCTCACTTCTGATACTTTATAGTTGCATGCCTATCCTACTCTATAGTTTTGCCAACCCCCCCCCCCCCCCCCCCCCCCACAAAAAAAAAAAACCCCACCACCACCAAGTCATTTTCAACAAATTCAACGTTTACACAAACATTGAACGCGATTATTAAGTTCTATACCAAGTGAAAATCAACGAAGAACAATGATAAGAACGAAGTAATTTGAAATATCTGTTTAAATCTGATGTTATTCATATTGAACATGTTGAGAGGTTTTCTGAGAGGCTAAATCATAGGAGGAAGAAATGATTCAAGCTGGGGAAGATGATGATTAATTTAATGTGTAATTTTGTTTGTTTCTAAGATTGAGTGTGTATTAATTTGGGTATTGAGTTCTTTTTGCAAGAAGGGTATTTGTTAGATTTATTTTGATTATGTGGTTATGTTTGTATATTTTGTTAGATTATTTTTGCTAAATTTTGGTATAGATTTTCTATATTTTTTCTGGCTTATTTTATAAACTTGCTTTCGAAAAATAATAATAAAAGTGGTCTCCCTTTTCGGATAATTTTATCAAAAAAAAAATGATAAGAACATCCTTGTATATATGGATTCTTATCTTCTGCTATGCAGCAATCGAATGAATATTTTATAGAAATTTTTTTTAGATTTACATTGTACAAATCTCAA
Source organism: x Bolboschoenoplectus mariqueter (assembly GCA_037678475.1). Lineage (NCBI taxonomy): Eukaryota > Viridiplantae > Streptophyta > Magnoliopsida > Poales > Cyperaceae > x Bolboschoenoplectus > x Bolboschoenoplectus mariqueter. The sequence continues at coordinate 2,517,425 of CM075266.1, read as the reverse complement.
CGCAATCGAACGGATCACACGTTGTATTATACGGTATAATACAACATAACAGAGGATATGAATTTTGTATATATAGTTGTTTAGAAAAGTGCTTGTTACAAGCTCCGTCAACATTGGAAGAAATAAAAAGCTAGTTAATTTGGTCTGCCATCAATGATTTATGTGACATGCATCATCATCATCATCATCATCATCATCATCTATCCATCATCATGCATCATGCGTGCAACAGAGGATCATGAACAGAATCTGAAGTGGTATATTCAGCAAAGGTTTGCTTGTAGAAATTACAAAAATGCCACCGTGCCAGACAGAAATGCTTTTGAGAAAGCAAAGTCAAATATGTACATATATATGTTAGTCAAGTCAAATAGGTTCAATGAAAGCTGGCAAAGAATTAGGTTGATTTTGTTATAATATTTCGTGTACGTTTTTAAGTATCAATGCTCTCATTTTTGTGTGATTGTTTTAAGATTTGTGTAGAGTTGAATTTTAAATTTTAAATTTGATTAATTAACCTTCAATCACTTGATGAGTTAAATTTTTACATTTCAAATTTTTTTAATTTAAAATTTTTGTTTTGTATAAAATTGAGAGATTGAAAAAGACCTTGCCTTTGCTAAATTCTTTTTCCTTCTATAAGCTACACGATTGATCTTGAATAATATTCATGAGTGAATTCTGTAACATTTTTTTTGAAAAGTAATTCTATAACATTATTTTTGTTAGAGGAAATTTTGTGATAAGATAAAAGAGAAATTATTTTTGCATCTCAAGTTCTATATATCTTATCTGCACACAATATAAGACAAATACTTTTCGAAAATACATGTTTTAATATTTAAGTTAAAAATTATATTGAATAATTTAAGATACCTAAAGTGTAATAAATTGTGCAGATAAGGGGTGCAATTATTACTCCTCAACATAAAAATTGGCCGGTCAATTATAGGCTTAGCCAAACACAATGTGCCTTGTAATTCTTTTCTCAATCAAGAAAAATCATTTCTTAAAGTAAATTATGAAAAAAAACAGAGGACAGATTGGACCAATTTTTTGCCAAAAAAGGAAAAAATGTTTTTTTCTTATTTTGGTTGCAAGATATATCCGTTGCCAAGCTGTGTTAACTTAAAGACATTATAAAAGAATTTGTCAAAAGAGCCCTTAATTTGAACAACCTTTTTTAATTTTATAAAGTAATAATATGGTTGACCTAGGAGCCCCAAAAGATATTGATTAGCATTTATAATATTAATATATACATGATCTAAACCTATTTTATAACCATCCACAGAATCTCCACCCCCAAACAATTTTTTTTTTATTTTTTGGTAACTGTTAATGGTAATAAAATAGGAGAGTTTGTGGGCCCCAATTAAGTCCTCATCTCAAAAACCTAACTTGTTTTTGATCATTTTTTTCAATAAATAAATAAATAAATTAGTATGTATTATGTAATGATTAAGTGTAAAGTGTGTAATAAGTAATTAAGTGCATTATCTTGAGGTTAGGAGCTAAGTGACCAATTTAGCTAGTTGTTACTTATATATTAATTTATATATTTTCATGATCAATTTCATTACAAACTGCCCCAAACAAAAAAAATGAAATTTATGAAATTTGTGTGTACATAGATATTAATACTGTCCAGATAGTTGAGTTTTGAAATTGTACAAATTTCAAGTTCCTTTCAAATAATTTTATTTCCATCTCAAAATGTACAAATTTTATTTAGAACGAACATTCAACTCTGCTATAAATAATGTAAATTTATCTGCTATAATATTTTGGAGCAAGAAGATAATGGTTAAATAAATATAATATTTATAGATGTTAAATACAACTTGCATCATATATATATTTTAAATTTTGTAGAATTAATTTATTTTTTTTCAACGGCTTCTAGACTCTTGATTCCTTCCACTCTCAGATTCTCTTGTTAAAAAAAATATTTGACTAAATTTTAATGAAAAAGAAATAGTTGACTAAAGTACATATGAATTATAAATTATTCCATAGCAGTGCATTGATATTAGTAAGCAGTCTTTATTTCTGCATAAATAATAAATAAAATAATTACACAACATGTGATTTTTTATTTTCATCCTTGCAAAATTGCAAAACCTTATCCATAAAGCAAATATAATCTAGCTCCTCCCAAAATATTTTACATCTGAAAGGACAGTAAATATTATTTTTTTGTTGTGGAATTTCTAAAATAGTTATAGCTACAAAATTAAAACATAAATAAAATTACACCCGGTAAAATTAATTCGATTCCTCAGATTTATCTTTAAAAATTGGCAGAATTTCATAGATATCCTTCCAAAACTTTAGAATTACGTATGTTCCTCGCTAAAATTCATAATATCATATTTAACCTTTAAGACTATTAAAACTCTCATATTTACCCAATATATTATCTTTTATATTAAAACTGATTTCATATGTATAAATTTCTCATTTGCTCTTATTGAAAATAATAGATACAACTATTTGAAATTGAATTCTTAGTTAGTATATTACAGATATAGTTATTGAGCACGGATATCAATCATCGAAAATTTCAGATTTTTTTAAATTGAAATTCAATTCTCAGTAAAGGAAATACGGGAGATAAAATATATTTTGATACTTGAAGAATTATTACTAGAATGATGTGAATGAGATAAGTTAAAGATATAATAATCACATTATATATAGATGCGGGTTACCAGCAAAAAATTGAATCTTGGATTGGTAACAGTTCATTCTATTCTGTACCAGCATGCAGCGACCAAAGCTTCAGCCAATTTATATATATATATATATATATATATATATATATATATATATATATATATATATATATATATATAAAGTTTTGTTAATGTGTTTTTGTTAGTATTTCGGCTGAAATGCTAACGGTCCAAATTTTAAGTTTTCGTGTTCGAAATTTCAATTTAAGTAACTTAATAAATTCTTCGTATCAAAATCTTGTAGAATACCAAAATTTTTAGAATTTTTTAACTATTTTTTCCGAATTTTCAAAGATGACCTTAATTGGCATACAAATATTTTTTATTTTTATTTATTTTTGAGCCAAATAAAGTCATTTTTAAAAACCTAAAAAAATAGTTCAAAATTCTAAAAATGGTAAATTTTAGTATTCTATATGATTTTGATATGAAGAATTTATTGAGCTACTTAATAGAAATTTCGAATATAAAAACTTAAATTTAAATTATTAGCGCTTCAGCTGAAACGCTGATGATAGCATATTAGCAAAACTCTCTCTCTTTCGCCCTCCTCTCTCTCTCTCTCTATATATATATATATATATATATATATTAAGATCTTAATAAAATATTTAATGAAGTTATTTGGAGTTTTTTTATATATTTGCTATATCATAAAAATTTATTGGGTAAACACGAGAATTCTAATAGATTGAAAGGGTAAATATGATATTATGAATTTTAGAAGGAAAAATACATAATTTTAAACTTTTAGAGGGATATACATAAAATTCTACCTTAAATTTTTTGCAGTAAAGTTGTGTGTATTTTTAAAAAATTTCAAGGGCACATGAAATAATGGTTCTTTAATTGTGTGCTATGCATTGTTTTATAATAACTTATTTGGGGAGTTGCCTCCATGATCGATAAAGTTAGATATATTCATATTTTTTTAGTATTGTCAACTATTATTTTAATTTTGTTAGTTTTGTTTTTTGTACGTCAACCTAGGTTGGATCATTGGTGCATTTATAATTAAATTTTAGAAAACCAATTCAGTGATTTTTTTTTTCCTTTTTTGTGGGGAATATTCCTCAAGCACAACCAAATCACATCCTTCTAAATCAAATATTAATTTATCAAAGAGATTCAATTATTAACAATTTTTGAATTATTTTGTTCCAATTAACTGAGTCAGTAATAAAATATTGTCAGATAAAAAGAACGATGTAAAAAATATTTCAGAAAAATTGAGCATGAATAGCACTTATATAAAATATTCAGAAAAGTGTAAATTATATTTATTTTTTAAAATTTTTTGTTAATTTTGTATTATAGACAAAGATATCATGTTGAAATTAATGATTGTAAATTTGTGATTCATTAATTACTAAAAAATTTGATCCATAAGAGAATTGTTCTTATTTTATTCTAAACTGATCCATTAATAAACATGTCAGATAAAAAGAACTATATAAAAAATATTTCAAAAAATTGAAAAGAAAAATGTTTGGAAGATACTGAAATCGATACTGACTTTATTATTCATATTACATGAATTATTATTTATATTAACTACTTTATTTATGCAATTTATTTTTTATATTATCTTTATTATTCAACTCAAATATCACTAATATGAATAATAACTCACTTAAGTTGAATAATAAAAATACTGTATATATAAGTTGTATAATAAAGTCATCAATATGAATAACAACTCTTTTAATATATATAATAAAATCCGTATCAACGACGGTATCATTAGTGATATCTCCATAACATTTTCATTTTGCAAATACTATAATTTAACAAATTGATGTACGATTTTGCATTTGGATCCCGCTTGATACGAATCTGATAAAATAATTACTGAGATTCTGAAATTTTGGAGTTTTTTTTAAACAAATTCGATCCATTTGTTTCAATCCAACGGCCCAAATTGAAATAATAGAGCCCTACTTTCTTATTTGAAATAATAGGTGGTTTTATTTCCTAAAGTTTCTTCTCTCAAATTTATCCTCCACACGTGTTTGACTTTATGTAACTCATTCACTTTTATTATTTTTTATGAAAGTTTCTATCTTCAAATTTTTTAATAAAGTATGAAAAAAAAAGAGAGAACCGGCCTTCATTCAAAGCAGCCCAAAATAATACTAAAAGAAGCAACTTGTCATATGTATATTCCTTGAAAGAATATTTAAATAAGCATGTAGTTTAGCTGAAAGTGAGAATTTTATTATGATTGAAATTAATATGTATTTCTCGAAGGATTTAAATGAAAATTTTGAAACAACTCTTGTATTGCTATTTCTATGTAAAATTTTTTATGTAATTAATTGTGTTGTTCTTGATTATATATAAAATTATAATTATTTTTTGAGAAAAATATTTATTTATTTTTAATTTTTTTTCATGTAAAATTTGTGATTAGAAACTATTTTATTTTTCAGGATGATGTTCGAAAAATAGCTCTAGTTTATAATAAAATGGTTTAGATTAAGTCACCATTACAATATAAATAATTTAACCATGTTGCATGTTAATTTAATAACATTCACATTAATTTAATAAAATTAGAGATGAGTTAACCACTTGGATGGTATACTCTCCTCCATAACATTAAAATAAAAAAAATAATTTCAGTAGTTCATTTTTATAATTCAAATCAACCTCAAATCCTTTTCATCAAAAAAAAAAATGCATTTCTATCATTCATTTTCTATGTTACTGTCATGACTTTGATAAAATAAAAATATATTTTATGAAATTTGACCTAAAATGAAAATTTGCTAGTCGTGGCAGAATTATTAGAATTAATTCCACTTAAAACTGTAAAATTAAAATATCAAAGACTTAAGACCCTATATATAGTCTCTACCCAACAAGAAATAATCAATACCAAATTAGCAACTTGTCACGGTCCAATTTAAAAAAATGATTTGACAGATGTAAAACACAAAGAAAGAACCATAAGATGGGTCCTTAAAAAATTTTGGAAATCAATAAAGATGCATTATTTTGTTATTTATGTCTTCATTTGTTAAATATTTTTAGAATTTTTTTTGACATTATTTTTAGAATTTCTAAAAAAAAATGAATATATAATTAAGTGCATGTTTTGTCATGACTAAATATACATTATATCATAATCAAATGTGTATTTTGCATATAAGTATGTATTTGAGATATGGTTTGGACGATGAATGTAGAAATTCAAGATAGTAAGGTAATATTTTTTTTTTACAAAATTTACAAATTATTTTAAATAAATTTGTATTATTTATTTTAAATCGAACTGATACATACTAAATTTGACACGTCACGATGACCTAAACAAGTAAAAACATATATACACCTAAATTGGTTCGTCTAAAATTAGTAATTCAAAAACATACCTAAAAAAATAATGCAATAAAAATCCTTAAATCTAATGAAATTAATGAAATTAAATCATGTGTGGAATAAATGAAGAGAGGGGACCAAGTTGCATATATAGTTGCATCCACCTACTACCAAGTCTACCACACCAAAAACCAAGTCTTGTCCATTTCTCATTCTCTTATCTTGTCTTATTAAAATCAAAATCAATATCAATATCTATCAATTTAGTCAGTCTAGTCCTCCAAACTCTACAAATTAAAACACTAAAGCAGCCATCAATAAATTAACAAACACACACACACACACACACACACACACACACACACACACACACACACGAGATGAGATGAGATGGGATGAGTCTACAAAATTCAATGGGGCCCACTTCTTTGACAAGAGAAAAGCTTTATTGTTACTCACAACTTCAAATATCTACGGCGGTCAAACTACGCCGTGGGGCCCACTTCTTGTTGACCTTTAGCATGCGCCGTTGCGCCTTCCCGGTCTTCCCTGCCACGCTAACAGTGGGGCCCACATTTGCTATAACGCTCCGTCTGTGCGTCTTCGGATCTTCTGTGTTCGGGGTTCTCTGTGCCTATTCTTGTGTTGTGTGTTCCTTTTTGGGAAATAATGAGGTTTGAATTAAATATTGCAAATAATGTACCAAACAAAATACCATTTTTTTAGTAGTTTGTTGAAATCATGTAATAATGTAAATGGTCGTATTAAATTGATCGTAATTCTTCGGGATATTTGGATCATGATAAGAAACGTCAAAGTTATTATTATCATTCTCCTTGGGCCTTAGCTAACAAAAGAAAATAGCACAATGCAAATAATCATTAGATTTTGATTTTAATTCGAACTTGACCTACGACTTCAAAATCCGACTAAATTACAAATACAATAGATATGTGAACGTATTCTAGAAGTAGATATGGTATGCAACAAACTTCACTTTCATTTGTATACAACAAATGTTAATGTGGCACGTTTAAGATCAACGGCTTGTATCAACATTAAGAATGAATTTAGTAATATAAGTATGTTATTTACATATTAGATCGTTTTAGAAGTCATATTTCTTTGCAAAGAAATATGTATTTTTTTATGAATTTATATTTAATTTGTTTTTTTTATAATTGTTCAATGGCCTTTTCTTCGTCTTGGAAAGAAATATAATAAAATTTGGTCCTACAAAAATGGCAAAATAATAATAAGGCAAACTATCATATTTTAATGATATCTTCAATATTTTTCATACAACATTAACAATTATTCTTATTTGTATTTTATTTAAAGCTAAACTTAAATTCTGTGTTAATTAATGGCTGAGTTTTTACAAAGTTTTTCCCCTTTTTTTTTTGTTGAAGAACACTAACCTTCAAACTTATAGAAGTATTTCAAAAAATAAAAAAATAGTAGTATATATCATCTTAGGAAAATATTAAAAAAATAATAAAGAAAACTATAACAAAGTCACGATTATTATTAACAAAAATATTCTTAACAAAAATTCTACTATTAAGACTATTATTGCATTATTGCAAACGTAACAAATTTTATCTTCTGGCATACTAAAAATAAAATTAGAGTGCGCTTTATCTAATAATAGATTCACTAATTTATTATATTTCTCAACTACTCCCAAATGTCTTTATAATAATGTCAGCATAAGCTAACAACAATCTTCTAAACATTTTATATTGCTTGCTACTATGATCATAACTCATAAGCAACATACAATACATATTGTATTTCAAAAAAATCAAATTGAACAATAATTAAAGAAAAAAATGTTTGGGAGATATCATAATTGATATCGATTTTATTATTCATGTAAAATGAGTTATTATTCATATTAACGACTTTATTATGCAACTTATTTTTGACAGTATTTTTTATTATACAAATAAGTTGCATAATAAAATCATTAATATGAATAACAATTCATTTAATCTGAATAATAAAATCGGTATCGATTATAGTATCGATGAAGATATCTGTATATCAGCTCTCATAATTAAAACCTTTTAAGCTAAAATAATAATAATACAAAAACATACAAAATATTTGACCACAGAAGAACTCCATACCCAGATCTAGACGCAACATGCCAACATCCCCATTTCATTTCATTTCTCACACAAAACGCAACTTCCCAATCCATTTTCTTACACTCTTTGCGTCTCCACTCTCATAACACCTCCTTTTTTTACATATGTGTTTTTTCAACAAAGGCCTCAAAATTCTCAAAATTATTGGATGAACTTCCCCAGAAGGATACATCAAACTCAATTCTACTTGTGTTTGTTTTATCATTATTTTTCTATATAGTTCCTAGTCAAAACTCAACAAACCTTCCTCCTTTCTCTCTCTAATCCGAGCCCCAAACACCTCTCCCTCCTTCTCTGTCTCTGTCTCTCTCTCTCTGTCTCTGTCCATTTTACTGCTGCTTCTTTTATACCTATCAAGTTCTCCATCCAACCCAATAATAACAAGTGTTTGCTTTGATAGATTCTACCAATCTACAAATACCCAATCTTTCCTTTTATATTGTTCTTGTTTTTCTCAGTTCTTCATCAGTCAATCTATCAAATATAATCAAAACAAGGTGCTTCTTGTACTCTTCATCCATTGATTCATTGATGTTTAGAGAGAGAGATAGAACCAACAAAAATCTCACATAAACCAAATGTTTCCAGCTCATCTCCTCTAGAGACAACTGAAGAGAGAGAGAGAGAGAGAGAGAGAGAGAGAGAGAGAAGGAAACATGGAAAAACAGTTGCCGGTGGAAGCCGGGATAGGGGAAGAAGCTCTGGCAGCACTCGGCCGAGGGTTTGACTTGGCGAATGATTTCAGATTGAGATTTGCCAAAGGGGCCAGAGGAAGGTTGGTGGAATTAGATGAGAAAAACTTGCATGATGTGGCCATACCAGGTGGGCCCACCGTCCGCCGAGTGTCGCGTGATATCGGGTGTGACAAGGGGGACCGCATGCGGTTCCAGTCCGATATTCTTGAATTCAATCAGGTCTGTATTGCATGTTAAAGGACTTAGAGATGAGATTGGTACCAATCTGGCTAATTTATATTATATTATGCCAAATTAATTTTGTTTTGATTCCAAAATCGTTCCCGGTTGTATATTCCAATGACAAAAAAAAGAATAATTATGGGAAATTCATTGCGAGCATACAACATTAGCTTATAATTTATCTTTAATTTGCTTTCTTGGCAGATGTCGGAGCTGATTAATCAGAAAAGTTCAGTATTAGGGAAGGTGCCATCGGGTTTTTTTAATTCCTTATTTGACCTTACCGGTGCATGGTTAGAAGATGCTAAAGAGACCAAGTACCTGGCTTTTGATGGATTTTTCATTTGCTTGTATAATTTGCATTTAAGAGCTTCTCCTTTAATTCTTCGAGACGAAGTTAAACAGGCCGTCCCCCCCAATTGGGACCCAGTTGCTCTTGCCAGGTTAGAAATTATAGATTTAAAATCTGATTTGGTCTATGACCAGAAACTTTTTCATCTTGTTCAATACATGCATGATACTCTTCTTTCTTCAATTAAGCTATCGAAAGTTCAATTCTTTTTTATTTATTTAATATATTAGACAATTGTCCATTAAAAATCAGAACTACAACCAATTTATTGAATCGGGTGTGCCTAGTTTTTCTTTATGTTAGTCCATTAATTTCGGTCAAGGCTAAGATTTTGATGCTGTCCTCTACTGATCAGTATGACCCGGTGTTAAACACACTTTGTACAACAAATGTATCGGTGCCAAGCCATAGCACTTGGTACTTTGATGCGATTAAATACTACCTTGGCATGGCACCATTTTGTTTCCCCTTTTGTGTGTTGCCATTCTATTCCCCCTCAATTTGATACCAGCTCCTTTTTGTTCAATCGACCTATGGAACCTTTGATTCTCTTCTTTCTATATTGGATTTTGTCAATTAATTCACAAGATATACCATGACTAGTATATCAAATGGGATGTAACTGCATTTTTTTTCTATTTGGTCCAATAAAATAGGTCAAGGCAAGGATTGTAAGTTTGAGACACTATACTATACCAATGAGTATGACCTGGTTGCCTAGCTTTTCTGTGCAACAATGTACTGGGGCCGGTACATAGCACCTGGCATTGGTACCATTAGATATTACCTGCCCAGCACCTTTTCAATACAATTGCGGTATTCAGCTTCAAAATGCTGGTAAAGGAAACTGGTACTAGATTGAAGAGGCATAGACTGACAACATACAAAAAATGTGGTATTCAGCTTCTGTCTATGCCTCTTCAATCTAGTACCAGTTTCCTTTACCAGCATTTTGAAGCTGAATACCATAACCCCTTACCACAACCTCTTCTAGAGACTTCTCTTACTTGACCTGTTACTGGTACAATTGCATACTATTTTAACTGATGCAAAAAATGTGAGCTTATTACCGTGTCACAATTTGATAAACTACTTGGTCATGTCTGGTATCAGAACTGTACCGACCATCTCATTATTTCTACATTTGTTAGCTAGATAAGATGACATGTAGTGTTAATTCAACATTTCAGATTTATACAGACATATGGGACCCACATCATAGTTGGTTTATCAGTTGGAGGCCAAGATATGGTATGTGTCAGGCAAACCCATACTTCGCCTGTATCCACAGCCGACCTGAAGATGCATCTAGAAGACATCGGCACTATTTTGTTCGAAGACGGAACAAGCCTCTCTCCTATTCACCGTCAAAACAGAGAAGGCAAGAATAAGGTGCATTTATCAATCTTCTTGTTTACTTTTGTATTTGTTGATTTTTTGTTTGTTTATTTAATGGAGTGTTAATGTTCCACCTGATTTTAAGAAAATACCGTATCTGAAGAAGTGCAACATTTAAATATATATTGAATATAGGTAGGTCAATAGGTCATTGTCAGATAGGTACTAAACTTTGGCATGTTGACTGCTGTGTACCCAGTAATTCTGTCTTTGCAGGGGCAGAAGGGCCCACCCCAAAAAAAAAATGCTTTACTGAGAAAAAATTAAAAAAATATACTTATTGTCCAAAGTAATTGTTAAAATATGCCCCACACTATGAGGATTTCTGGCTCTGCCCCTGTCTCTCTGTATGGGCCCACGAAGAGATATGAGAGTATTGAATTAGATGGGTCCCATACCAGCTTCAAAACTGACGAATAGGGTGCCAAGTATTAAAAAAAGCAATAACTTGGGAATTAAGAAGAGTCATATAGGTATTGACATTTTGATCATCATGGCTCTGGCAGAAACTGGTATTTACATACTGAATCTGACTAATACATGTAGAGAGGCTCATTTGCAGTGATACCTTTTGTATACAATAGTTAATGTAAAATCTTAGAAAACAAATAAATGCTTCTATTTCTTTTTTAAATTACCTATCTATCTATTTATTTATTAATCATTCTTTTTAATGATTGGATTGTATTTCTTCTTTTTGTTTGAAATATAGGTCCCAGAAGTATTTCTTCGGATCTTGCAAACAAATAACCTGCAACTGTCTACCTATTCAGAAACTTCTAACAAGGATGTAAGCTCTATATACTGAACTTCTAGACTTAACTGAATATACTGTAATTATTATCAAATTTAAAACATTGCTGTATCAATGTACTGTAATTTGAGGCTTTAATTGTTTTCCCCGTTCATCGTGGTGCCAGTATTGGGTGTTAACTGTACCATCTTAGACGAACTAGAGGATTTCCATAGCAAAAGTACACACTGTATTCGGTCTGACTTGTACTGTACCCATTATCAGTCTTTTGAAAGCTGTACAGGGTGACCTGTGGCCTATTGCTTATTTTGTTTCATGTTATGGTTTATTATTTTGGTTCTTTTCTTTTTTTTTTCATTTCCCTTTCTTTTCTTTTCTTTTCTTTTTTTTTTTGGTGGGTGGGGGGCAAGGATGGTTTCATGTAACGAACCTTGGTCCCCGACTAGTCTCTGAGTAGTCGGAAATAGTTTATAGGGAAAACCCTAGAATGACACTGTGGAGCACTTATTTACAGTGCTCGAGATGAAAATCTTGCTGTTTTTTTTTCATTGGTATACGTAATCATAATATTTAATAATGGAACATATAACAGGGTCTAACTGTAATTTACTCTAAAAGAGGAGGCGATGTGCATGTGTCCGGTCACTCCAGATGGCTTCAAACGGTTTCCGCGAATCCTGATGCCATAGCATTTAAATTTGTGCCCATTACTTCTCTTCTAACGGGCATCCAAGGCAGCGGCTATCTCAGCCATGCTATCAACCTTTACCTTCGTTGTAAGTTCACTCGTGCAGAAAAGGGCAAAAGAAAGCAATTCTGATATAATTTCCCACTTCCCATCATGCCCGTCCCACCCTTTAATGATAGTATAATAATGACGATTATCATAATGATGTGATACAAGTAAATAAATATAGTATGGAAATAGGGGGGGGGGGGAAAGGAAGGTACATACCTATAGGTACAAGACTGGCACAAAAGTGGTACCAAAGAACACTCTTTGATATGTAGTTGCTTTGTCAAAGGAGAATTGTATTTAAAATTTTTATTTTTATTCTGAAATAACCAGATAAACCTGATATTGAAGATTTGCGGTACTTCTTGGAGTTCCAAGTACCTATCCAGTGGGCCCCTCTGTTCAATGAGCTGGCACTTGGGCCCCAGAAAAGGAAAGCTTCTTATCCATCTCTCCAGTTTAGATGTCTTGGCCCGAAACTCCAAGTTAGCACTTCTCAGGTACTCCACAATGATGCTTATTGATCCAATGGATCTTTGAATTTTTCACATTTTCATGTTGAGTTTCCTTAATCGTCATTATGCAAAAAAAAAAAAGAAAAAAAAGAAAAAGACTCTCTTATCACTTAAATTCTAGTAGAGTAGCTGCCTCATTAAGTGGTACGATTAAATTAACACCCAGTGGGTTAAAAGATTGGGTTTTGTTATAGTGTTACCCATTAGTTAAATACAGAAATAAATCTTTATTTGTTGTAGTTAGTCATCATATAGAGTTGAGGGATAAGTCGGTAATTTTTCTTGGAGCAGTACGTTAAGCAACTTGAAGCTAAATTAGTTTTCATCTTTTTTTTCTGAGCCGTTGTTATTGGTATACATATTGCTTTATTCATGTGAAATTTCTAAACAGCATTTTACTATCTATAAATTATCATTTTATAATCTCCTAAACATGATGTTCTTATTTAATTTAGCTGAAGGCCCGATATAGATTTTTTGTTTTCAAAATTATATATCTTGCATAGCATATCACTATATAAATGTGTTGTACGTACATACAAATCATATAATTTCAGAAATATCTACGTGATGATTGTATTTAGTATCATGACCTGCATGTATTTCTAAAATACACACAGACATATATCGATATCTATAATTTTGTTTATATGTAATGTTGGTGATGCCTTATTACTCAAACTTAATCAAGATGATTTTAAAGTGGCGTCAAATGCAATATTGCAGCATAACAAAGTTGGAAGCATGATATTGACCTTACCATATTACATCCTACCTCTTCTCTAATTCTTTCCTTGAAAGTTAGCATGCTTTCCTTCTCAATTCCTTCTTCTTAACTTGTTTAACGGAGAAAAGTAGAACTGGCAATTAATGTTTTATTAATGTGACTATTTTGCCCCTGCACACATCAACAGTAGTGATGAAATTATACTATGATCAATGGTTAGAAATGTGGGGAGCACCATAGCTAGACTCTTAACAGTTCATTCTATTATTTTTAAGAGTTCCTGCTGGATCTATCAGTTGCATTGCATGATCAGTTAATTTAACTTTTAGGGTTGACTTTTTTTTTCTAGCTGGTATGAATTCACGTGTCTGTGTTGCCATAAATTTATTCTGACCAAGAAAAAACTGGTTTTTTGAAGTTTTATTTTTCAACTTTTTTTTAATGAACCCTGTATCATGCATTTCAGGTTTCAAGTGAAAATAGGCCGGTTGTCGGTCTCCGGTTATACCTAGAGGGGAGGAAATGCAACCGCCTTGCTATCCATGTACAACATCTCTCATCCATCCCAAGCATGCTAACTGGCCCCAACTTGACCCCACAAATGTCGCCTCAATGGCAAGGGTCCGAAGACTCTGACGCAGCCTATATTGAGCCGGTTTCTTGGAAACGTTACTCATGTGTTTGCACTTCGGTCGTAAAGCACGATCCGGTCTGGCTTAAGCGGGTTGCTGATGGTGTTTTTGTAGTTACTGGTGCACAATTAGTGACAAAAGGCACGTGGTCCCGGAAGGTTCTATACCTGAGACTGCTTTACTCCCATCTCCCGAACTGCGCCATTAGGAAGACTGAGTGGGCCCGTGCTCCAGCCGCATCCCAAAAGGGGAGCTTTTTGAGCACTATCAGTACCACATTGAGCACTCCCTTCATGCAAAGAGACAACACCGTGCCTCCACCGAAGCACGAACCAGCACAACTGAACTCAGGTGTTTACCCTGACGGCCCACCTGTACCAGTACAATATAGGAAGTTGCTCAAGTTTGTCGACATGTCAGAGGTTGTACGTGGGCCCCATGACATACCAGGCCATTGGATGGTCACCGCAGCCAAACTAGTTAAAGAAAATGGCAAGATCGGGTTGCATGTTAAGTTTGCATTGTTGAATTACGACACGGGGAACGAGGACTTTGTCGAGTGACATGTAAATACATGTGTAATTTTGAGGGGTGTTTGTAGGTAGTGAAAATTGGGGATGGTATATGTGCAATTTTTTATTGTTTATTTGACGGGAGGTGTATAGAGGAGGAATAGGAAACATGAGGATGAATGGTTTTGCATAGAATGTGTGATTTTATTTGTTTTCTTTTTTTTTTAACCAATTGGGGATTTTTGTTTATGGTTGTAATTGATGTTTAATATTTACTCACTTTCTTCTCTGAGAAAAAAATATTGACAGCTGGAAATTTTGGTGTTGGGTACATTTTACCTTAGATTATTTTTCACAATTCGCCATGTAACATTCCAAAATGCCAAAAAAATTCCAATCTTGCAACATTTTTGTATAATAAAGAATTAGTTTGGGTGTTACACGTAGTTAGTGAAAAATTATGTTACGAGTTTTAAAATCGTTCGATCTATTTAAAAATTTATGCAAAATATTTCAAGTATGAATTTTAAAATCTATGCATAAATTTTAATAAATCTTAAAGTAGATCAAATAATTTTGAAACTGGTAGTATGATTTTACCTCTAACTATGCATACCTATAGTATCCAGCCTAATTCATAATACATTGATGATTTGAAATGCCTCCGGATGTATTTAATTCCGAGGTCCCAAAGGGGGGGAGCTCCATAGGATAAAGCTTGTTGTAGAGAAGAGAAGAGAAGAGGATAGATGATACCACTGCACATTTGGTACCCATAATCTTAAGCACTTGGTACCTTCAATTTCATTTTTTTTTGTGTAAGATTGCTCTGTAGTCTCCATGTTATTCATACTTTTTCTTTGAGATAAATATGAGAGTAGTATCATTTATATGTATAAAAGATATTTTATTCGGATTTCGAATCTGTAACCTCTCACGTAAAAAAATATTATTTTTATCACCATATCAAAAGTTGATTCTCTTATTACTAATACTTTAATGCAAAGATAGTCGCACTATGCTTTGGCTCACCGATTTCATATCCCAATATCTGAATATCATGACTCAAGTGCGGAGCTTGATGGAGACCGATAGTAACGGAGATTGTAGTCTCTCCCCTAAAAATTCTGAAAACTAATTATATATATTAAAAATAAAATATTTCACTATAATTATATTATAATTAATCTCTAAAAAAATTGAAATATAATTTTAAAATAATCACAAATATATAATCTTTTTTAATTTTGATCAAACTCCTCCCCTTCACCGATACAATCATCCAATCAAAATATCCAAAGAGAAAACATCGCATTCACATACGTGACACGTGACTATCAATTCCTGGGGGAGGAAGGCACTCATCTATGTTGATCCTGAGAGGCTCAAAGTATGTAGCATTTGCTGTAACGAACTTTTATAAGGTCATGTATGATGTATTCTGTGAAACAAATTAACCCGCAGCATCTTTGGTTGCACATAGATTTAAACATGTATTAGTTGCTTTATGCTCTACTGTTTATATTTATGATTTATCATCACATGCAAAACGTGTTTTCTCCAATACATTTTCTCTTTGACAATCGTGTGGTCTCCATTAACAAGTAAAAACATAAACCACGCTTCATGTTTACTATTCATCCTGTTAGTTTGCCAAAAAATGATCTGTAAATATCTTGCTATTTTTATGGATTTTTGTGTGTACCAAATAGTATGAAATTAAAATTTCGTATTTTGCATTGGATATTGATAGCTAGGGACGCCTAATATTTAATAGAAAATGGCTTGCTTCCTAAAGAAAATGTTCTGCTCATAAAATTTTGTCTATTTATTAAATATAATTATCCTAGGTTCAAACTAAAGTAATTTGCTGAGATAATTATGCAGCTGATAATTAGTGAAGATGTGCATCACAATTGTAAAATTACCTGATAACAACTCAATGTCTGCTTGTGAGAAGAAAAGAAAAAAAAGTTAAAAGAGATATAAATTTGCTCAACCCTTATTGTAATTAATTAACTAGAGATTATTGGCAATACACCACCTGTATAAAGTGGCGGCTATTAACATTAATTATTCATTAATTATGTGTATAATAAGATGTTAGCCACGAGTGATGTTAGTCCGGCGTTAAACGGTACGGATTACATACACTATATGTGCATATAGTTATTTTCTCGTCTTTTTAGGTGTTGCATCGTAGAAATCTGTCTCCTTTGTAGTACTTTATGTGTGAAGTGATAGCTTAATTGATTCGGACGGTTGGATGTTATTTACGAAATAGATTTAATAGAGCCGACATCATTAAAATTCGTGTTGAATGATCTAAATTTTGCCCACTTCATTTGTATCATTACAAAGCATGTGAAATGGCTTCTTAATGGATACGGTTCATAAACATATATAGTTATTTATTAATTTCCATGTATTCATAGACATATCATGTACTACTAGTGCCATAAACAAACAGAGAAACGACCGGCCAGACTCTCTTAATTTGTATAAGCAGATTTAATATGATGAAAAGATGATTTCTTTTTTGTATTGAAGGTCTAAGGTCACGGGTTTAAAATTCTATTGGAGAAGTTTTTATAAATATTTAAAATTGAGAGACTTGATCATTGTCTTTTTCTTATCTTACGAAAAAGATATATAGTGAGATAAGAACTTTAATATTATAATTAATTTGAACAATTCGGAAGCATTTCTTAAATCAATTTCACAAGAAGATTTTTCTCATTTTTAAATTAATTTGCAAGTGTGTTTTTTTTTATCTTTATTGACAATCAATCAAATTTATAAATGTGAATATCTAACTTTATCAATTTGCATATTATTTGATGGTGTAACAAAATTTATTAAATTCGAGCCATTAAAAACATAAAAAAGGATGTATACAATATAGAGAAATTGTGCATCCAAAAGTATTTATACTTAGCTTGCAAGTTATTTATATCTAAATTTATTAATGTTTATATCTATTATACAAAGTATTCGTCATTTTTCTTTTTTAGAATAATCATAAATAATTTGAAGTTAAATAATCTATGAAGTAAGTAAAAATTATAACTTTCAAATTTTTATTTTTTAAAATGTAATATATTAACACTCATGGCGTATATATCCTTTTTGAAAACAAGACATTTGAACCTTACTATCTTTATCTAAAAATACTAAATTAACATTTAAATTTAATATGCAATTATGAAATTAATTATTTATTAATGGATCCTGATCCTAATTTAGTTTTATATCATTATACACGCTGCATTAAAAAAAAAGAAAAAGAAAAAAAAACATAGCTTAATAACTACCTTGTACCTAGATAGTATCTAAAATATCTTGGTTGGCACTTGTGATCACCTGCCACGTGGCAACATTTGAGAATTTTATTAGTATTCCACATGAAACGATTCCAGAGAGAAATTGGATTCAGATTTCAGACTCGCTTACAATTATTCCACGGCGATTCGATTCCCTCCACTGCCTCTTCTCTTCTCTTCTCCTCTCCTCTCACACAGACCACAAAACCTCACTCTTCCCCCTCTCCATTTCTATCTTCTATCAATTTGATACCTCCCCTATTTACTTCCTCAATACAAAATTATCTACAAATATCTTCCTTCACCAAAGGTATCTCTTTCCACCTCCAATGGCCGCAGTTCCTTGCCTCTGCGGCTCCACGACAGCTTCTCTCCCATTGCCCTGGGATAAATCACGCACGCGCCTCCTCCCCGGATTCCGCCGCGTGTCGGTACGAACTGCGCCGCGTGTCCGCGTGTCAGCCAGTTCGCCTCCCTTTTCGATACCAGGTTTCGGTAAGGTAGGGTGGCACAGGAGAGAGGGGAATGCGTCGATTCTTTCCTTTGGCGCGACAGGTGGAACTGGAGAGGAGAGATCAGATGGAGCCGCTGGAGGAACTGGTGACGATGTGTCAGAGAGAATCTCAGCCATGCTGCCGCTTGTTGTTGCGGCTACTGGTGTGGCGGCTCTCGGCTACCCTGCGACCTTCTCCTGGTGAGAACTCTGCATAGATGTTGGTATTTCTGATCACAAGTATTTCAATTGTTTGATTGAAATGTGAAAATTGTTCTTGAATTACTGGGAGATAGAATTGTGCATTGTAGAAGAGAAAGCAAGAAAATACTAACTAATTTTTTGGATAGTAGATGAATTTGACTTCTAATACTTGAATGATTATGTATGTAAATGAGTTCAATTAAACGGAAAATTGTTAACATGAGGTTCTGTCTTAGGGTTTCAAAAGAATACTATGCACCAGCTCTTGGAGGAATAATGCTATCGATTGGGATTAAGCTGTCTATTGATGATTTTGCACTTGCTTTCCAGAGGTTGTTGGATATGCTTTTTTTTTTTTTCTCTTTTCCTCTATTATCATCCATTTAAATAAGTCACCTTCTCTAATGTAACTAATTAAGGATCATAGTGCTACGATAGTACTGCTTAGGTTCTCAATCAAGAGCCTTTTAGAAGCGCAGTGCCCAGTTTGACAACTAATTGTTGCTAAATTGGTTTCAATCGACGCACTGTTACATTAACAAAGGCTAATCAACTCAAAGTTTTGTAACATTATGTGAAAGTGTTAGTTGCGCATTTGTTGTAGCAAATTGGATTTTGATAATGAGAGATGTGCATTTGCTAATTCCTTCTTCTCCATTGTTTCAATACAGACCAGTACCCCTGTCAGTCGGATATATCGCGCAATATGCACTTAAGCCCCTCTTGGGTCTCTTAATTGCAAAGGCCTTTAGAATGCCATCTACATTCTATGCTGGGTTCATTCTCACATGTTGTGTGGCGGGTGCACAGTTATCTAGCTATGCTAGTTACCTAAGCAAAGGGGATGTGGCCTTGAGCATACTACTAACAAGCTCTTCTACTATTTCTTCGGTTGTAGTAACGCCTCTTCTTACTGGCCTTCTGATCGGTTCAGTTGTACCAGTTGATGGTGTCGCCATGTCTAAGTCCATTTTGCAGGTAAATGCTAGGTTTTACTATCAAGATCTTTACAAATGACTAAGTTTGAATTTCAAGCATGGAGACCTAATATGCTTTGCTATGCCTAGCAGCTCAATTCCTCAAATTATCAGCAGAGCCTTCTGACAATATGTGATGTCTTGTAATAATTGTCACTGGGTAACTAGGACTACAACCTGCTTGTGTCAGTAACTCAGCCATGCTGGCCTTGACTGGTTGTTTCACAACCATATGTGTTACAATCCTTGTTGTTTGTCTAAATAAGGGCATTGCTGATACTGCCTCTGCTAGTGGTACCTCGTACCTGCATCTGCATTACCACACAAGCTTCATGCTAAATTGTTTAATTTTTGTTTTTTTCCCTTTTTTCCCTTTTTTTTTTTGGTGTGAGTTAGGTAGTTCTATTTCCAGTGGCACTAGGACTTCTACTAAACACATATGCAAAGGCAGTTGTAAATGTTATACAGCCTCTGATGCCTTTTGTGGCCATGATTTGTACTTCTTTATGCATCGGCAGTCCACTCGCCATCAACAGAAGCAAGATTCTATCTTCTGAAGGCTTCCTTTTACTTTTTCCAATTTTGACCTTTCACTTTGTTGCCTTCGCAATCGGCTATTGGTTCTCCAAACTGCCATTTTGGAGGTAAAACTCTTTTGGAAATATACGTGAAATTTCTTTCCAACTCGGTTTCTAGTAAAATCCAATTGAAATCATACGGTGAACTTTAAAGCCATGAAATTAAAGCTGCAATTTTTTGATCTAATGCGGGCTATCAAATGATTGAATTTTCTGAAAGTTCAAAATGGCATGATCCAGGAAGGGTGATCTGTCACTAATATACTACATTGGTGTTTTAGCAGAAACATATGTACCATGCAAAAACCAAACCTGTAAAATATTGGAAATATCTATCAAAGCATGACCATATGGATAAAGTATAAACATATACTGCATAAGATCCCAAACTACTTCTAATTCCTGATTGTTTGTCTAGATTAATGAATAAGGAAAAAGAGTACTTTCGTGTTTCTGAAGAAAAAGTAGAGGTAATACATGTGAAAAAATGAGAAAATTTATGTTCCAAGGTGTTGCACTGGTGTATACAGAATAATTCCAATTTCATTAATCATGTTCTGAATATTCTGATAAATTGTCTTTTTTTGTCAGGCAAGATGAGCCAGTATGCAGGACAATTTCTCTCTGTACTGGTATGCAGAGCTCAACCCTAGCTGGTCTTCTTGCAACCCAATTTCTCGGAAGCAGTAGCCAAGCGGTACCGGCGGCTTGTTCAGTCGTCATAATGGCTATAGCAGGTCTAAGTCTTGCTTCTTTTTGGGGTAACGGGTTTCGGATCCGAGATTCTTTGCATATGTCTGAGACATGCCCTGACACAAGCTCCTAGTATTTGTGCTTCCAATTTCTTATTCCACTATTAATGATTGATTTTACTGTAGATAGCCATAGGTCTACACTAGCAAAGCTGTCAAATTAGTTATAGTGGCATTATAATGGTACCGCATTTTTGAAGTAGGGACAAGAATTGTCTCATTGTCTTGTCCATGGCACCTCATTTTTTGTAAATACTATAGTAGTATTTAATTAAGCAATTTTATTCTTGGTCAATGCTGTTGGTAAAATACTGATAGACGATTTGAGAGTTTGTCATCCAAAATCCTTTTTTTTTTGTTGTGTTCTGACAAGCTAAGATATATCAGTTCACCAATTCTGAATCTTCATATGGCAGCAAAGATAGAGGTTTAGATCTGACGTCATCTAAAATCAAACAAAAAAGGAAAATTTGACAAGCTATCTAAGTATTAAACATTACTAAATAATAAGCTTCAATTCCTAACTTGTGAAAGTATTGACTATGTATTAATGAAGTACAAACTAAATTTGTACTAACTGCAAATCATTTATTAAATCTAGATCGATAATTATGCTGCAGAAATAGCAAAATTCTCAACTTACATTGTCAGGAAAAAAGGTCAAGAGAAGATAATTATGTTGCTGAAATTTATGTAATGCTTGTTATGTAATGTTATAATTATAAAAAAAACTAAATAATTGCCATAAAAAAATTGAAGATTATTTTAGTATTTTTTGCTTAGGTAGGACCATTTCTTATTTGAAGATTAATTCTAAAATAATAGTTATCCAAAAGATAAATCTAAAATGATTAAATTTTCAAAATTTAGCATCTTGTATTAAAATTCATATACATCCAAACGACTCATTCTCAACTCTTTTTCAATCCTTTTCATCGATTCTCATATCCCAACAATTCATTCTTAATTCTTTTCATCGATTCTCATATCCCAACAATTCATTCTTAATTCTTTTCATCGATTCCCATCTCCAAAATATCCTACTATGCCTGTTCTCTTTAATGATAATTTTGCGATCTAATAACAAGCTCAGTTTTAGTTCTCAAATCCATTTGGTGATTCTATTTTTTTTATGTTTCTCAATTTTGTTTCTTAAATAAGAAACTACATATATTTGTGTTTGGGACATGAGAAGCATTTTGTGTCTTTGAGATTTTTCATTTTGTACAACCATTCAATCCAGTGTTTTTTTTTGAATAAGGGTTCTCATTAGCTCTTGACATTTATTTTATTTTAAATATTTTTTGCGAGATTTGAATCTGTATCTCTCTATAAAAAGACGAGATTTATCATCACTATATCAGGCTTGCGATTCTTCGATCCCGTATTATTTTGCCGATTTAGGTGAAGTTGAAGTTAGATTAGGATATAGTTGCTTGGAGTTCATATTCTCTGCCGCGTTGCATCATACAACATAACATATTATTTATCCGATAGCATCAAAATTTGTACAAAATAAATCTAAAAAATCCTCCTATAATCCATCAGATTATATATTGTGCAACCCAGTATTGCGCATCAGAAAATCAACACTCAACTGCTTGTATCATATTCTCGTTAAAAATGGTACCAGTACCACACCGTCATTCAATTTAGCAATTGAATTTCAATGATGCTTTATAATCAGTTTTAAACTAGAAATAACATGAACTTTTGGTGTTGACTGTTGAGGAGACAAATCAAAGTTCCTTTGCTATGTAATCTATCCAATTTCTTAAAATTGGGAGTAATAAAAACTTTCTCAATTAATAAAACAATCCCAGTTTTCTATATCAGAGAATATTGTATTTGTTGGAACTGTTTTTATTTATTTAATTTATAGATAAAATAATTGTATGGACTAATTTTTGGTCGTCTCTTGTTTATTTTCCTGTGAAGTATGAACTTTTTCTGTATCAATTGAATTTAATTAATGATTATAAATAGAATTTTATTTAATTAATATTAATTTTAGCAAAATTAAATATAATTATAGAATGAGCTTCCATAAATATTTTGTTTGAAATGTTTATAGATCAAAATTAAAAATTTCATGTTCAAAATATTGATCTAAAATCTCAATAAAATTTTTATATAAAAAACTTATAGAAACTGATTTTTGCTGCTTTCAATGTTTTTTTAAAGATAACCCCAAAATTAATAAAAAAATACCAATATTTGTATGTCAAATAAGTTCATTTTTCAAATAACATTAAAAATAATAAATAAATTCGGAAAATGATAAAAATCAATAGGTTACAATTTTTGATATAAAGCTTTTATTGAAGTTGAACTAAGAATATTAAATCAATAGCAGCATCACAAAGATATGACATCTCCAGTTCTATAGCAAGGGGATGAGGTGATATATAGATACAGTTATTAATAATATCATTCATATAAATTTTATTATACACGTTAAATAAATTATTATATATATTAATAATTTTATTATATAAATTTATTTTATAAAATATTATTACTATTTAACTTAAATAAATTATTATATATATTAATAATATTTAAATTAAATAATAAAAAATATAATATAAAATAAAATTATTAACGAATATAATAATCCATTTAACACATATATTTACAATAAAGTCACCAATAACGAAATCAATGACGCATCTCCATAACAAATTTTCTTTTTCCCTTTTTGCCCAGTAACGTTGCGCAGCCACCAAGGCACTATACATGAATTTAAGTCACTGGTCGCTAAACTACTCCAGAAGACGAGAGAAGCGAACTTGGCAAGGCGATCCGAGAGAGAGAGAGAGAAGCTCCGACCAAACCTCGAACTCAGAACAGATTCAATGGCGGGAAAGGTGCCACTGCCACGTATGAAGCTAGGTTCGCAGGGACTGGAGGTATCCAGTCAAGGGCTAGGTTGCATGGGGATGTCGTCCTTCTACGGTTCTCCCAAACCCGAATCCGACATGATCGCTCTCATCCACCACGCGATCGCCTCTGGCGTTACCTTTCTGGATACTTCCGATATCTATGGTCCTTTTACCAATGAAATCTTACTTGGAAAGGTCTTTGTTCTTTCTTAATTTTGATTTCTTTTTCTTTTTTGTCATATTAAAGCATCAAGCACAGGTTTCTTCTACGAAGACAGAAATGAGGATTTGTTGTGAATTAGTCACTGTTTATTCTAGGTACAAATTTCCCAAAGGATTGGCTTGTAGAGTGTATTCTTTTACTTCCAGAGACCTATTAATTTGCGACTTATCGATTGTACAACCTATGCTATTCCAAGCAGAGGGGGATCTAGAATTTTATGTCAGGGTTTTCAATAAAAGAACATTGTATAGTTTATACAAATCATAATTCACTTGGATATGCACCAATGATTCAAAGTAATCCCGGAAGGTGTTTGATGAAATGCAGGCA
This sequence comes from x Bolboschoenoplectus mariqueter, assembly GCA_037678475.1. Classification (NCBI taxonomy): domain Eukaryota; kingdom Viridiplantae; phylum Streptophyta; class Magnoliopsida; order Poales; family Cyperaceae; genus x Bolboschoenoplectus; species x Bolboschoenoplectus mariqueter. The sequence continues at coordinate 2,492,899 of CM075266.1, read as the reverse complement.
TTACAAGGTGGGATGAGAGAGAAGGTTGAGCTGGCAACCAAGTTTGGTCTCAGCTTTCTTGATGGTAAGAGAGAGATTAAGGGGGACCCAGCTTATGTGCGAGCCGCATGTGAGGCTAGTCTGAAGCGGCTCGGTATTGACTGTATTGACCTGTACTATCAGCATCGTATTGATACCCGCGTCCCTATTGAAGTCACGGTAAGCTTTTTTTTTTTATCTTATTCTGTCCTTGTGTCTCTTAATGAAGAAATACTAAAAATGCAAAAGAAGTAAAGCATTATCGTTATATTGGATAGACTAAAGCAGCATACCAGATTAAGATTTTATATTTAGTATACCGACTAAGATGATACAAGTTCCCCTGCTGAAACGGGGAGCAATCTGCAAAATTTTGCAGTTTCTATTTTTGGGTATGAGTTCTTTTGGTTTTGTGATAGTGTTAGTTGTACTCTTGTTTTTATTAATGAAAGCAAGCAATCTTTGACTGCTTATTTCAAAATAGAAGAGAAATAACAATACAAGTTACAATTGGTTAGTTGTTAGAGTTCTTATATTGGGTATGGTCGATCCTGTATGAGATTTATGGTAATAAGATCTTTTCTGTAATGTTGATTTTAGGGAATAGAGTTTATCTGATAAGGATTTAAATTCAATTACTTTGATTTTTATGAGTTTTGGGTTAGAGAGATTCTATATTTCAGTTCTTCTCCAGCTTTATATTGGAAATTTGAGACCCCTTTTTGAGTAGTAGAGAGGATCTAAATTTCATTCATACTGGCTTAAGCTATGCATTCTTTGTTGGGTAGTTGAGAATGAAGGGGTAGGTGACACTTCAAGGTAGGTGAGACTTCACATATGAAGCTGAACCTACATGTTAGGTTTGTGAGAGTGCCTTTCTATTTCTAGTTATTATCTCTGTGGTACCAGTACCACTTGTATGCTTGTAAAGAATCTCAGCCATTGTTTGTTCTATAGGATAAGGAGAGCATATGATGTTGCTTTGGGAATCATTATATACACCATACTAAATTTCAAAGTATAGGGTTAGTTGAATGTGCTTTACGTTGACAGTCTTAGCTATATCTGTCAAATCAGGCCAAAAGCATTTCAAATATAAAAGTCAAGTTCCAAGATGCGCCCTGCCTGGTGCAAGAAAAATAATCAAGTTTTTTTTAACTTTTTCTACAACTATTCAGAAAACAAATTAGAAATATGTGCCTGTAGTTAAAATTTATTAGAAAATTGTGCTCACCTTTGTGGAAAAATAATATTTTGACTCACTCTAAAAATATTTTCTGTCCCCGCCTCTGGTTTTAGGATTTAAAGAGCAATTCCTTAATTCACCAATTTCAGGTCGGAGAGCTGAAAAAACTTGTGGAAGAAGGGAAGATAAAATATATAGGCTTATCTGAAGCATCAGCATCAACAATTCGAAGAGCACATGCGGTTCACCCACTCACTGCTGTTCAGCTCGAGTGGTCGCTATGGACTAGAGACTGTGAAGAAGATATCATACCGACTTGCAGGTTTTAAGATTTTTTTTAATTTATTTGAAAAAGCGTTGTCAATGGATCCCCGCCCTTATAATTTTGCTTAACCAAAGTATTCATTTAAGCCTATGCTAAATAGCAAAATAATACAGCAGAAATGTTGAATGACAAAAAAGAAATTTTAGATTGCAAGTTTGATTTTGCATTGGAAACCCTTTGACTGAATTTGAATTTTTTTTTAAATTGAAGTTCATCACCATAGTTATGGGAGGATTATGTTGTTTGAGGGTTAAATATATGCTGATGATTGTTAATTAGCAATACAAATTTATGGGCTCAATACAATTTTACTTGGTAATATTTTATTTTCAGCATGCTTTATGTGCACATTTTCTATTCTTTGAGCTAGTTGGTGTTCTCTTTTGTACTTTAGTTGCCTATGTTCTTGGTTTAAAGACTGGTTTCTTGTTTTAGCTTCTCATCATATGCTTTATTTATTGGTATCTATTTTCCTGCAGAGAGCTGGGCATTGGTATAGTTGCTTATAGCCCGCTTGGAAGGGGCTTTTTCGGTAGTGGTCCAAAAATGGTTTCTGAACTATCAGACCAAGACTTCCGTAAGGTAAAACTCTTAAACCCAAATTTGGTGCAATGTTTTGGACATTTGTTTCTTTTGTACGGAAGTTGCAGACGAGGGAGGTCGCATGGTTTTCTTATGTTCTGCTTTCTTTTTTTCTCCAAAGAAACGAAGGATGGAAAACTTATCAAAACAAGTATATGACATTCGACTTTTTACATAGGCTGTGCCCAATTGCTTACAGCTCAAATTAAACTTCATGGGACCAAGATCTAGTTCAATTTGATGGGTGTAGGAGGCATGGACGGTCTCTGTGTCTGTTATGTTCATTTTGTCTTTACTAACAAATTTGCAACATTCAGTTACATTTGGTTCTGTCATGTGCATGTGTCCTATTATGCTAGTAAGTTCTAAGGTATTCCACGATACTTAAATTACTCTTATTTGAACTATGAGATGTACCTTACCCTATTCCTTCTCCTTAATTTGAACTTTGCATTGCATAAGGCCAGCTCCCTTTCAAATGGAAAGGGAGAGGGAGAATATTCAAGATCAAGTTCCAGAAATAGTCCTCATGTGTTTCTATTTCGGTTTCTGAACTTTTGAACTACAATGGAAATCAGTTAAACAAAATGGAAAACAGTTTATCAAAAACGGAAAACAGTCTTTTCTTGGTGGAGAGTATTCATCCTTAGAAGATGGTTACTGTGTTGAAGTGCTCTGCTTGTCAGTCATCTTTTCTTTGTAACCATCACCTTTGATGTACCCATCTATCTGAACCTTGAAAATGGCCTAAATTTTGCAGGCTTTCCCTAGATTCCAACCCGATAATCTTGAGTCGAATGCTCTAATATTTGATCGTGTCAATGCGATGGCTACAAAGAAAGGATGCACCCCATCCCAATTGGCTCTAACCTGGGTAAACCACCGGGGTGCTTATGTGTGCCCCATACCTGGGACTAACTAAAATAGAAAACTTCAACCACAAATATTGGAGCTCTATCCGTGAGACTCTTGCCTGAAGAAATGGCTGAGCTTGAGTCTTGCGCCTCTGTTGACTTGGTCAAGGGTGACAGGTCTCCCAGTGTCCTTTGGACCTTGTAGAATTCTGATACCCCCCCTCTGTCCTCTTGGAAAGCCTGAGACCCTTCTCCTTTACATGTGCAATGATTGTGCTTTGTTTGTCAGTAATTTGTGGTTATGTTGGAATACTTATGGCGACTTTGTGTAATATATATAGATTGAGCTCAAGCTAAGAGTTGTATTGTGCCTAATTATCATAACTAACTTTTTTGCCTAAATTTTTTTTCTTAGTAGTGTTAAACATTACCTTCAGTTAGTTTAGCTCGACATATCTAATGGAAATTGGTTCATTAGTTGTGAATTAATTTATCTAGGTTTGATGCTGCTAGTCTTATAGTCTTTGATATGTACATTTATGCTAATTATTTGGAACTTCTTTTTGGGAGGCAGTGGCAGCTGGTGCTATTATCTTAAATTTGCTTCCTTAATATGCTGCATTAGAGAAAAAGGAAGATTTCATGATTATTATGTTTTTCATTATTCTTGTCTTACTTGACTGTTGACACATACATTGGTTTTGCAGAATATACCTAGATTCCAACCTGAAAACCTGGAGAAGAATGCTGCTGCATTTGAGCGAGTGAGTGCTCTCGCTGCAAAGAAAGGTTGCACGCCAGCCCAATTGGCACTAGCATGGGTCCACCACCAGGGTCTTGACGTGTGCCCCATACCGGGGACCACCAAAATAGAAAACTTCAACCAGAATATTGGGGCTCTATCTGTGAAGCTCTCTCCAGAAGAAATGACTGAGCTGGAGTCTTGTGCTGGAATGGTACAGGGCAACAGGTATCCTTCCATGGCGAATACTTGGAAGGATTCTGAGACGCCTCCCTTGTCTTCTTGGAAGGCATAAGTTCGAGCGGAAGAGAGAATTTATCTATATGGTGCCAGGTGATGGCTGTTTATGTGGATTTTGGATTATGTTGCTATGTTGTTTGAGCTCATGATGCTTCGGTATAGTGTGAACTGTTCTATATATTATGGTTGAGTAATAGGTTCGAATAAAATTGGATGCTTTTACTTGAAATCTCTATAATGTTTTCCGTTCTATCCTCGTTCATACCATTTACTAGAGTTCAACTTCCAATTATAATCAATCAATCGATGAATTGAAGTACAAGTTATTTCTCATCGTGAACGAATATGAGATATACATACATATACAATTTCTTTATGGTTTGATTGTACAATGTGCATCTTAGATACTAAACAGAGATCGTTGCTTCCCTCTGTGCCTAATTGAAATTTGGCAGTTTTACTAGAGGGTCAGATAATCTTCATCGGCATGGTTCTCTCCTCTTAGCGATTGTGCCGTGAAAGTTTGCGAATATTGTAGATAGTTGATGAGAATTTGAGTTGGTGGCATACTGTCATAAATGGACCTTCTTGCTCTCTTATTTTTCGTTGCACACCAGCTAAAAATGGAGGGTTTTTCAAAGCACTCGACTTCACGATTTATTCTACTTTTTCCCGTTTTTGTGTGTATGAATGGGGAGGAGGGAAAGAGAAGAGAAGATAGACTTTCATTTTACTTTCAAGTTTTAATTTAAAAAGTGAAGGAAGAAAATTTCAATATTCATCTTTTCGACGATTTTTTTCTTTTGGTATGTAAAAATTCTTCTTCTTCTTATTCTCTCCTCTTTCTTTCTTTCTTTTCCCTCAAACTCGGGAGGAGAGTACTAGAATTTTGATGACAACTATGACAAATTAAGAGAACATACAGTATTTTGTAATTGTTTTATAAATCATAACAAATTCTTCTCATCAATTGCTCTAATCAATTAACAAAATGTAATTGTAAATTATTCTTCCCGAGTCGTCGTCTATTTCGTCAAACGAAAAACTTCTAATAGGTTAAAAGGAAAACAGTGGAGGATTTGGGTAACAGAGTCCAGAAATTCCCTTATATATATATATGTCCTCAATTGTTCAGAAATTCTAACAGAGACCTTATCAAATGCCCCATCCCAAACAAGGATCCCCAGTCCTGTTGCCACAGCAGATATCATCGAAGCCCATGTCTAAAACAGTTATGTGTCTAACGGGAGAATCCGACAAACCTAACTATTAACTACCATTTCTGACAAGCGCCCCCCCTCTCTCTTCATAGTCAGAGAGACCTTCCCGCACGTCGAGTCTCTCTCTCTCTCAATCCGTGCTTTGCTGCTCCCCACCAAAGAAGAGAAGAAATGTCGCAATGGACCCCACCAGGGATGGCGCCAGCGGCGGCGCCGCATCCGGAGGAAGACGACTGGTCCTTCCTCACCGATCAATTCATCTCCGCCACCTCTCTCTCCTCTTCCTCTTCCCCTCCTCCTCCTCCCCCCTCCTCCACCAATCCTTTCCTCGATGCTTCTCTCGGGCCCCACCCCTCTGACTCCGCTTTCTCCACCAATCCGTTCCTGACCCCGCCTCCACCTGTCAGCGGTGCTCCTCCTTCCTTCTCTCTGCCCCAGCGTTCAGTTTCTCTTTCCGCGCCAGCTCCGATCCGCATTACTACTACTACTCCAGCTGGACCCCACCGCTCAGCCTCTCTCTCTCTCTCCGATCCTCCCACGATCCGAAGTGCTCCTCCTCCGGCCGCTCCCGATCGCTCAGATTCCCTCTCCTCTGACTCTGGCTACTGGACCCCACCATCTGAGCTGTACCGTTCAGCATCTTCTCTTTCTTTCTCTCCATCTGCCGTCTCTGACACTTCACAGTGGGGCCCACCACCGGGGCCACAGCATGCTAGTTCCTTGCCTGAGTTCTCTGGCCGGGTAACTTCAGACCCGATTTTCCAACCAGCAGTTCGGGCAGCTGTAGACCCGGTTCGACCCGTCCCGTTGACAATCCGGCCGAGACCACCTCGAGAGTCGCAACGGGGCTTTGCTCTCAAGTTCATTGTTTTCTTCCCTCCCTCTGACCTGTGGGCTGGGCATGAATCTGGTTTACGGGTCTGCAATGTGGATAGACCGTTTGATGAAATGCCAAACAGGAAGGGGGTCAGGAGAGGGGATGAAGATAGTGTGCCTTTTGTTGAGTCAATGAGGACTGCAGCAGTTGTCTCCCTTTTGGTAGATACGGGACGTGGTATTGTGTGGAGTGGGCACATAGATGGGAGAATAATGGCTTGGAGGGCTGATGGGTTGGGTTTGGTTGATGGGTTCACGGATTGCGCTGCATGGGATGCCCACCAGCGGGCCCCAGTGCTATCAATGGTTTTGACCTCTTATGGTACTGTAACTTCTGATTCTTGTGGTTTAGGTTTATCACTTCTTTTTCTGTCTTATATGAGAACTGTGATCAAGTGAACCATGGTTTTGAATATTGGTTTATGACTCTGCATTGTGCCCTTTAGACTGATGAGAGGTGAAAGGTTCAGCTTTTACTCCTTAAATTCTTATATAGATCTATATTCTTTTCAGTAAATCTTTTGAGATGGAGGAAAGGCAGGGAGGAGTAGATTGTTTTATGCCTTCATTAGCCATAATTGAAGTGGTAAGTGTGCATCGCTGAAATCCTGAAAATTAACTAAGTCCATTACATTTCTGGGTTCTAGGTGAATTATGGTCTGGAACGGAAGGTGGAGTTATTAAAGTATGGTCAGCTGAGGCCATTAAAGAGTGCCTCTCTCTACGAAAGGAAGAGAAACACAACGTGACTTTCTTGCTAGAGAGGACATGCCTTGACCTGAGAAGTCTGGTGTCTGATGGTGGGACCTGCCCTTTACCTGTGGTGGATATTAAGCTCTTGTTGTCTGACAATTCTGGATCAAGGGTCTGGTCTGGTGGTTACCTCTCCTTTGCTCTCTGGTATGACTTTGAACTTACTATTTTTTTTAGTTTAATCTGAGGACTGTAATATCCACTATTAGGTTAAAGTTTTATTTGGACTGTACTCTTACTGGTTTCTTGACTGGTAAGGTATTTGTATGGTACTAGGAGATGATTTACAGGATTAACCAGACCTGATTAATTCTCAGATTAGGACATGTTCCCTATACAGTATCAAGTCTGAAAAGAACTCGATAGAAGACTGCTAACAAAAAAAGGTCAAACACATGTTCAACCTGCAGAGCATTTCTCAATTTCTTTCTTCTCTTTCGTGATTGATTTTATATTATCTGGGACACTTCTGGTTGGGCAACTCTTTTTTATTTTTTCTTCAATCTATATTTTCCATGAGACTTGCTTGGTTCTGTAGGATCAAATATAGTTAATTAATATTACAAGTGCCACTAATGACCAGTGTCTGATAATATTATCCATTATTGCAGTTATTAGTAATTGTATGGCGACGTACACAGGTAGTTTATATACTTAAATGTGCTAACCTTCAACCATCTTTATTTAACAGAAATAATCTCATTTTTTTGTTATTTAGGGATTGCCGCAAAAAGGAGCTCCTAAAAGTAATAAGCAGCATAGATGGCCAGGTGGAGAACCGGTTTGATCTATCCCCTCAAGATCCATACTCCAAAAGGGAGAAACCACGTGGACCAACTAGTTTCTTTCAGCGTTCCCGAAATGTCATTATGGGTGCAGCAGACACATTCAAGAGAGTTGCCGTAAAAGCCGCTTTTGGGGATGACATTCGGAGAGTTGAAGCAGTCACCATGTCAGCAGTTGGCACAATCTGGGCTGGCAGTGCTAATGGGGCCATTTCTCAGTGGGATCCCAATGGGCATCGGTTGAATGAATTTCACCGTAACTCAACCTCTGTTATGTGCATTTGTGCACATGGTACAAGCGTTTGGGTTGGGTACAGCGATGGTACATTAGAAATTATGGATCTTGATGGGAAGCTTCTCGCAAGTTGGGTTGCACACAAAAGTCCAATTATGAAAATGGCAGTGGGTGGGACCCACATTTTTACACTGGCACATCATGGGGGTATTCGTGGTTGGAGTTTGTCATCTCCTGGACCAATTGACAATATTGTAAGACCTGAGCTGGCACACAAAGAGGCGAAGTATAAGAGATTAAAACACGTTAAGGTGGTGACTGGTACGTGGAATGTGGGACAAGAAAAGGCATCTAATGATTCTATAAGGGCATGGCTTGGCATTGCAGTAAAAGAGGAAGTTGACTTGGTGGTGGTCGGGTTGCAGGAAGTGGACATGGGTGCAGGTTTCCTTGCAATGGCTGCAGCTAGAGAAACGGTTAGCAAGAAATGTCATTTCATTTTGCAAGGTTTATCTTTGGGTCTAATGGTGTTTTAGTTATTTTGGTTATGATACTTGTCAATAAAAAAAAAAAAACAAGAATCATTTTGCCACATCAAAATGCTTAAGTATCAATGAGGCTCATTCAATCTTTGTGAAAGCAAAAAGGCTATAGAAATGTATTGGAAAGAAGTATTATGCTGTATTGCAACAAGTGGCAGAGCTTGAGCCAAATTATAATTTTGCGGGGCTGGAACCTTCTTCTTAACCATCACATCGAGCTTGTGGGGTTGAAATTATAATTTTATCACATAACCATAGTATAATTTTTGAAATCTCTAAGAAAATGTAATTGGATCTCAAAAATCTTTTTATTTTATTTATTTATTATTATTTTTTGGGTTGGGTGGGTGTGTTGTGTGTGGGTGGGTGGGTGGGTGGGGGGTGGGGCTGTAGCTCCCCTCTGACCCTATAAAGCTCCTTCTCTGATTGCAATTGGTATTGGAGTGGACTAAAAATATTTTGGAAAGAATTCTGCAGGAATCTTAGAAATCTTAAATCCATTTTTGGGGTGTTCTATTATTCTTTTTTTTGTTTTTATTTTCTGATACAATCATTTCCTTGCAATTTTCTCCTGATAGTGGAAGTTATTTGTTTCACTTTCTTTTGCTTTCTACTGACCACTATGGCATGCATGCAGGTCGGGTTTGAGGGAAGTCCAAGTCCAAATGGTGAGTGGTGGTTGGATGCCATTGAAAGGGTCCTAGGTCGGTCTCACTTCGAGCGTATTGGTTGTAGGCAGCTTGCTAGCTTACTTATTGCTGTATGGTAAATTTTTTATTAAGAGAAGAACAAGTTCCTCATATATGAAAACGCCGGTTAACCAAATGTTGCAATGCCGGATGGGATAACTAAAAACAGCAGACCTCCATGTAACATTTACTCAAATGTTGCAATGCTGGAGCCTGGATGGGATAACTAAAAACCGCATAGCTCCACGAAAGTGGTGCGGTGGTGATGTTAAAGGTGCTACAGTACCGATATACCATGTTGCAGTACTTTTGAGTTTGTTGACATTAAATAATACTATTTATTACCTTTTTATCTTAGAAATTTACATTATTTTCTATCAGGGCCAGGAAAAGCCTTAAACAGCATATCAGTGATGTTGAAAGTGCTGCAGTAGCTTGTGGCCTGGGACGTGCTATTGCAAACAAGGTACCTTCTTCTACCACTAAGGACCTTTTAAATTGTTCAAGACTGTTGTTAATGGCACTTAGTGTGGTGGTTTTTGTGGGAATGGTGAAATGAATCCACATGAACCATAAACTAATATTTTGTTTCTTTTCACAAAATGATATTTCTTTCATTGTATTCCAGAAGAAAGTTTTTTACAAATGCTATACAAGTGGACCATATTAATTTCTGAATCATGTAAAATGAAATGACTACAAAATAAAGAAATCCATCAATTATCTTTTTTTCTTTTTGTTGGGGAAATTATTAAGGAGAATCCATTAAAGAGAGAATTGAGCATCTGAACAAAGTTTCTCAGCTATTTGTATTTTAGCTGGTAGCTTTAGCTGTAAGTAGTGCAATAAATTATCTTTCTGTGGTTCTTTGAGAAATGTCCATTCTATGCTATCAAATACAGCATTTCTATTGGGCTTCATCTTTTGGGATTTTTTTAAAAGAAAAGACTCAGTCATGATTCATGAGTTGATTAGTTATATCATCTATAGGGAGGAGTAGGCTTCAGGATGAGAATATATGGGAGAACCATGTGTTTTGTGAACTGCCACTTGGCTGCACACTTGGAGGGTGTGATTCGCCGTAATGAGGATTTTGAGTATATTTACCGTAGTATGACCTTCACCTCAGCAGGTTCTCATAACCCACTTATTTCCTGTTTCGTTCTGTTCTTTTGTGCATATTACAAGCCTATCATCACGAGAGGAGCTTCTTACATATTTCTTTTTTTGTGAACAGCTGTTACTTCTGCTGGCCCAACTTTTCGTGGTGCAAATGTACATGTCTTTTCCTTTTATGTATTCTTTTAATATAGAATGTGGTTATACAGGAAATTTATGGGGCTAATTGATTAAAAGTGCCACCAGACCATTTTGTTTTGCTCCTTGATTGAAGGAAATATTTGTCAGGGCTTTTACTTGTTCTGCTATACCCAAATGCAGTGGGGAGGTTTTGTGATATGAACATGGCAAAGTAAATCCCTCACACCTGAAATTAGCACCTTTTTTTTCTTTAGTGACCTGAAAGCAAAGGCACAGAAGAAGAACCTGAAAAAGAACCAAAGACCCATGATTTTTTTTTTTGAAGTAAGAGTATGGCACCCACTGTCTGTGAACTCAAATGTTTAAACCACTTCTTTGTTCCTCCACCGGTGCTGCTGCACTTTTCCATATTTTAAAATTTTCTGATTTCAGGTTTTGGTCTTTTTGTTTTTCATTTTCATATTACTAAAAGAAAAGGTCCCAATCAGTACCATATGAAAGATTCCAAGTTGGTTTCACTGTAGCAGTTGTTATCATTTTCTTCCTTTTTAGAATAAGGTGTTGGTCATATATGTCATAGGAGGAGTAAACCAAAATCTTTTACAAAAAAAATTGAAAAGCTTGTTACCTGCACTCTTCCAGATTCTAACTAGGTTTGATCACATAAGCAGCTAACTCCCAACAAAAAACCGGACCTATCAGAGGGCGATATGGTTGTATTTCTTGGTGACTTCAACTATCGGCTGGATGGCATCACATATGAGGAAGCCATGGCTTTGGTTTATCAAAAGAACTTTGATAGGCTGAGACAGAGGGACCAGCTCAGAGCAGAGATGCGTGGTGGCAGAGTCTTTCAGGGATTGCGTGAAGGGAGCATCAACTTTCCTGCCACTTACAAATTTGAGAAATATGTATCAGGTTTATTAGGTAACTTCTTTTTCTTTTCTCTTGGATTTTGTTAGGGCTGATAACTGCAATCTGCTTGAAGTTGTCTCTTCGTACCCTGGGTGTAGTATGCCTAATCTTCAGGGGAGGATCGAAAACACAACTAAACTTTTTTTAAAGAACTAGCAAATTTTAAATTAATAAAAATTCAGAAGTTACTAACAATAGTACCCTTCTAGGGTTTTCTTGCTGCACATTACACCCAATATTCTACAAAATCTTCTGGCTTGTGTGCAGATAATGCCCCATTGTTTTTTTTTTGGGTGTGATGTGAGAATAAAAAGGATCGGTAAAAGGATTCAGTAAAGGGTTGATATTATCTTATAGGGTATGATTCAAGTGAGAAAAAGCGTATTCCCGCATGGTGTGATCGCATTCTATATCGTGACAGCCGTACTACTTCTGGGGACCAGTGCTCCTTGGATTGCCCCGTTGTTTCATCTATTTCTCTGTAAGTAGTATGCTTTCTCAACAGATGATCACATTGTTGTTTGTTACTAGTGTTAATATTATATTTTTAATTCATTTTTTCATCTTTTAAATTTTTTATACTTATCAGAGCATGTTTTGATAGGATTAGTTGGGTTTGTAATTAAATTCTATCCACAAGTAAACCAGGAGAGGTGGGTCCTCCAGTTTCTGGTACAAATGAGCAGTGCCAAAACCGAACAAAACTGGAATTTTTTTTGTTCTTATTTGATCTTGCATTGAAATGAGGATAAGGTGAGTTTACTAAAAATGGTTAGCTGATTTTTTTTCATTATTTATTGTTCTCAATTAACTTTCAGGTATGATGCTTGCATGGAGGCCACAGACAGTGATCACAAGCCGGTAAAATGCATGTTAAATATTGATATTGCCTATGTAGATGAGTGGGTGAGGAGGCAAGAGTTTGGGGAAATTATTTCAACAAACACTAAAGTACAAAGCTTAGTAGAAGAATTTAAAATCATGCCAGAATTTTCTATTAGTACAAACAGTGTGAACTTACAGAATGAAGATATCTCTGTTGTCAGAGTAGTTAATAAAAACAGACAGGAAAAGGCTGTTTTTGATGTATTTTCTAGTGATACGTTGTCTCCATCGAGTGAGCATCAATATAGGAGAGGCTTCTTTCCCAAGTGGTTAAAGGTCAGTTCTTCTTCTATATTGTGTTGTGTTACAGAAAAAAAAATATATATACCTTTAACCATTATCATAATATCAGAACATGCCAAATCTACAACTTGTTAGCGTGCCATCTCGAATGATGATGTGTATGGGACTATGGGATAATACAATATTTTGGAAGGATTCAGATGTTACTGCACTTAAAACAGACGCAAATTTGCAATTTGAGATTTGCCAGGATATAACTGAAGTGGGGCTGTGCTATATTGTTCCTTTCTGGTTTCCATCTTGGATAAATTGGAATTATTTCCTCGAGAGCAAACTTCTTGCAAATAGTGATTTTACTGAAGTAGATGTTCTGATAAATTGAACATCAATCTTGTTTTGTATATTACATAGGTAAATCCCACATCTGGCATCATCAATCCTGGACAAACTGTAGAAGTTAACATTCAGCATGCTGGTTTCTCCGGTCAAGATTTCTTTGATGGATTCTCGGGAAACAAGCAGAAAGAAGAAAATAGAGAAAAAAAAGCGATTTTAATTGTAAAAATAACCGGCAATTACTCAACGGAGGCAAAGACATGTTTGATAAATGTACATCACACATGTTCAAATGGAGCATTTTCTTCCCGAGGCACAGAATATAATCGCAGCTCGTATAGAGATGGACTTGGTATATAGATATGGTTCAGTACATATTGGTGATTGTTTTTTTATTTTTTATTTTAACATAGATGTATATTTGTTTTAAGATCATTCTTATACAGTAGTAAATAATGAGTGGATTGCGGAAGAAGTGGTGATCATTCAGCTAATTTCTTTTTTTGAGAGAAAAAAACATTCAGCTAATTTCTAATTGAAATTTGTAATTTTTGTTTTATTGTCGATACTTGGTGGATATTAACTGCTTTGTTCATTGTTTCTTTATTCTAATTTCCTCATGTCTGGAGTTCCCTGTTTACGTCTTATAGCTTTAGTGAGTGCTATCTATTCAAATGCTTTCTTGTTTCCCTTTATTTCAGTTGTCCTGAGAAACTTTTGCTTCCCTCCATTTCAGTTCTTTGTCGTTTCTTTTTTATTTTTCTCGTTTGACATGATAGCACGACCTAATACTACGGATCATCAGAAAAATTGTTCTGTGGAGAAGGATAAAATTAAGAGATTGAGCATATCGTGCATCTGCATCTAAATTAGTTTTTCTAGCTGACCATCATTATTCAATATTTCATTCATTAATCCAAACTCATAAATATGTTAAAAATAAAAACGAACGGTGGAAGTCATATTTGCAAAGTGCAAGAACCATTTTATGTATGTGCACAAACAGGAAGCCAATTTTTTAGCAATCATAACATGGTTATGAAATCTGAAAAAAGTTTCTAAGCACAGACAAAATTACATCCCTACAGACCATCACAATAACATAGCAAGAAGCACTGAATACACATCCTCATTCCAAACGGCTAAATTAGACGCCAACTCTAGGTTCCCTGAATTTCTCAGTCCCAGAGAGGAAATTCATACAACATATCTATAAGTAATATACCGGCCAGCAGTTTCACTGGGCCTGATGATCTTCACAACTTGACCACGCTTCAGCCCATAATATCTCGCTATTGGATCTGTTACTTGAATTCGGGGCAGCTGGAAATAAAATAAATTGAAACAGACATCAGGTGAAATTCAAAGCTACATGTTGGGTTTCAATGCCCGCATATCAGTGGTTTCTACAGGTATGGCATCAAACAAGTACATGTTCAGAACCATCTAGAGGTTTATCCATTCCTTTCTCAGCGGATAAAGGTAACAGGTTACCCGGTACCCATATCAGTAACATACAATGTAATGAGAAAGGAGTTCATCTGCATATACCTGTGTTTCTTTCACAGTGTATCGCTCGAGTAAAGTCTTCTTCTCTTCAGTGCTCAACACCTGGTGCTCTGGAACAAGCACATGATCCTTTATATTAACCAAAAGCTCCCCCTCCTGAAAATGAAATTAGAATGTTTAAAAACGAGCAATCTCTGACTTTAATTCCATTGATTAAAGTTAAAGTCAAGATTCTGAATCTGAAGGCTACAACGGTACTTGAGTGAATGCAGGACGAGCAAATCAGAGTTCGTTACTACTTTATACCGTTGGGTATAACAGAACAATAAATGGTGAAATTAACAGTAATAATCAGAAGGAATGAACTCTAATTCAAAAGGTGAGTACCTGAAAGACTTCGAGGTGGAACTTTTGGGAGACCTCCTGCAACGACGACCTCGCAAAAGGGGTCAGGCTTGTCTTCACGACTAAAATTCCTCTGTTGACATCTTCTGCTTTCATTTTCTCCACATATTGCTTAATTTGTTTGACGCCGACCTTTGCCTCCTCCGGGAAGAACACATATATCTGTTAACAGTTCAACAATCATTGAAACGATTATAGAAGAATTAAAAAATCAAACCAAAGAGCAGTTCAAAAATCATTAAACTGTTTAGATAAACCCTATCTATGGCTGATTACTGGTATTGAAATACTCAATTTGTGAAACGATCTACCGACAAGGGCTTAAACAAGAAAAAAACCAGAAATCACCGATATTTGCATCAATAGACGCGATCAAAACCAATACAACATAAATAAAATAGTAATAACAACAACAAATTGAGGACAAAATGACCTGTTCTCCGGTCTTCGTAGCTTTGTTGATCATGAGGTCTTCGCGTCGTATGGTCTCTCCGTATTTCCCCAAGAATTGGCTCTTCGTCATGGAAATCTCATCATCGAGCACAAGGTATCCTCTGTCGCGAAGCATCTGCATCACCGTTCGTCGGGTCCTGACCAGACGACTCACTTCCTCCTCCGAAGACATCTCCCTCTCTCTCGATCTCGATCGATCGATTTCGAGAAAAGTAACAAAAAGAATGGGGAATGGTAAGATAGGGTTTCCCCGATTTTGGTAAAAGGATTTGGGTTTAGGGTTTTTCTTTCTACTTATATTGGCTAGGTCCGGTCTTAGGACGGTGTAGCTACTTTTGAACATATGCCCTCGTAATTGTTAGATTTTACAACATCCCTACCTACAACAAATTCATAACAACTCAAGGACATTAAGCTATATTTTTGAATTTTTTTTTATTATAAGGGCTCCTCTTAACTCCGATATTTATTTCTTTTCAAATGTCTTTTACGAAACTTAAACCTACTTCTCTCTGTAGAGAGATGTGATTTATCATTATTGTGCTAGACCTACAATTCAAGTATACTTTTGAATTAGCGTTGTTTATAATAAGTATCACCGAATTTAACATAATTAAGATTGTTATATGGGTACTAATGTGTGTCTTTGTTGGTGGATAATTAAATCAAGGTCAACATTCTTTCTGATAATCCGTAATGCTTGAAATTATAAAAGAATATGAGATGATGGTATAGAAATTGATACAAACTAATTGGCATCTTTATATAACATCAATGATACACAATCATCTAAAAAAAAGAAAAGAAAAGCAATGACCATCTTCCTTCATCCTTGATCACAAAAAACAAAATTGAAAATACAAATAGCAACATCAACAAAAAATAAACAATATTTTTTATATGTTATATTGAGACTAGTTTTTCTTGTTGATAAATATAACTCCTTTTTTATTTATTTATTTTGATATGTTCAAGTCTTCAAAACTCCAGTTCAACTCCTCAGTAACTTCACTACAAATCAATGGTAGATCGAAGCAAGCTCAGGTCAATACTCACTCTTAATTTTTAAAATCAATAATAATTATATATATATATATTTTTTAGAATTTGATAAATTAAGTATAAAATATTAAATACGTCTAGGCTTAAATAATTAATACTAAAATAAAATTCTTTATTATTAAATTTGTGTCTAGATTTATTGGACTCTAGATCCTATGAATTCAAGTAAAAATGTTACTCTGCAGCTCATCGTCAACTCTGGAATTTTGAGGTGTCAATTATAGTTAACTACGAGGTCTGTCTCGTAAACTCGGCAAAACCCTCCAGCAGAGTTACAGAGTATGACAGCTTCTTTTCTCCATCCGTTCGATCCAAATGGACGGGTGAGATTTATTGATAATCCGTATAAATATAATCCATCTGACTATTAGCTATCTGTAGCACGAATCTCGACGCGGTCCGTGATGATGTTTTAGATCAAACGGCCAGTAACAACGGATATGGACCCGGACCAGACAAGACCGCGGTCCGCAGTTTCTCTTTCTCACACAACCCCTCTTCAATTGTGTTGTGTGATGCTTCGCTCCGTGCTCAAGCGCAATCCAGCCACCTCCTTCCTCCTCCAATCGCGAGGGTTTCGCGGCGGAGGCGGAGGGGCTGGATCTCCTCCGCCTAGAGTAGTTCGTCGCGAGGGGAGAGGCGGGAGGTCAAGGGCGCCGTTCTCTCCTGCTCCGGCGATCGGGAAGTCGGAGTGGTGGGCCGTCGATGGCGAGATGCATGAGATCGGGGAAGGGGTTCCACGAAGAGAGAGGTTTGTTATCCCGAGAGATAACCTCCCGATCAAGAAGCGCAAGCAAATGAGGGAACAGTTCATGCGCCGCACCAGACTCGTGCTTAAAGATTCGGTAGTTGTCTGATACATCATACTTAATGCTTTAGTTTTGGAATTTTCATCGGGAAATCTGGTATTTTAGTAATTTTGATAGTTGAAAATGATACTTGTACAGTGTTGTACTGTCTTAAACTGAAGAGATCTTGCATTTCTTTCAGTTCTTGCTCATATGCTGATTGCGATGCGGAGAGGAAGTGTTCTTATTTAGCAAAGCTATTAGCTTGGTCGTACTTTAGGTGTCTTAGATATACCACTGATGTTTCCAGGACCAGATGATTATGAAGATGTTTGTTAGAAGGTTTCAGAATCTAATCTTCGCTATAAAAGGAGTTATCTTGTATCTGTAAATCGACTAGTTCTATTGAAATAAAGCTATTTCCTTTCTACAAATCTCTATAAGATGTATAGCATCGTGTACTACCTCTACTTGTATTGCTCTAGTACTAAAACAGTATATCATGACATGCTAACTGTTGACAAATTTATTTTTCTGTATAATTACTTGTGGCAGTTACATCAATACATCTCCTATGTCAAATGTTCAATTTCTTTGGTTTTATTTCTTCACGACAGGAACCACCTGCAGTCTCTTTTAATTTGCTTTTTGGAGTATTGGTACATTGACAAAGCATCTCCATCACAGGATTTGATTTTTGAATATCTTGGCAGGAGCAAGATGCGTGGTGCAAAAGTTACATGGAGCTGTACCGGGAACTGAGAGAGAACTGGGAAAAGCTGTACTGGGATGAGGGTTATTCTAAGAAAATTGCACAAGATCACACCAACTATGATTCTGCTGAGGAGGATGATATGGATTTCTCTCCTTACCGGTAAATTGATCCTTTTGTTTTTGCTACTATCTCTTTGTCTAAGCTTTATTAGTTTTTTCCAAAGCTCATAGCCATACAATTATTCTTCATTGGGAATTTGATGCTGTCCATTGTCCTTGCAGAGAACTAGAGAACCATATCTTTAAATTTTCTTATGATCATTTTGCATCGGGGATTGTCCAAGAGACTGGGCTTTTGGTTCTTGTTGGATATGACAAATTGTCAAGGATCTTGCTTTTTATGTAAATAGCTAACAATTTTTTTATAAACAGCTAACATTTCTTATATAAATAACTCAGAATTTCAAGTTTCGGATCTTAATTAGTATAAATAAGGTGGCTAACAACTATTAATGGCTTTAGAAAAGGCGTCAGTTAATACTAACAATTAGTTACTAATTGTTAGGTGTATTCTCCAATACATTATCGCCTTAAATAAGGCTTATTAGGTATAAGTAATGGAGCCTTCGAGCCAATATAAGGTTTAAGAGGGTTAAAAATTGAAAGTATCTTAGGGTCTTAAATTACAGTGGAATTGTCATTTTTGAACATCCTTTTTCATTTACTTGTGGGTAAGTTCTTCCAATACCAACAAGCAAAGGTGATTTTGCATTCTGTTGATGAGAAGTCGGCGTTTAATTTTAAAACCCTTTACTGTTTTTTACTTATTTCTGTCATCAGAGTTGAAACACTAATTCCGTTTCTCTGTTTATTTTTATTTTTATTGGATTACAGGAGAAGACGAGCATACGGTGATCAAACTCAGGTAGTTACAGTTTTATTTCATGTTTTCTTTTCTTATATTTTTTGTTTATTGTTCTGACCTGTAGTGGTTTTCATTCGTGTAATTATTTTTATTTTCGGTGCTTATCTTTGCAACTCTGGAAATTTTGTAAGGTTAAATTTGTTAGATTACTTTTCAATTGTATATGAGGTTAAATTGATTCTAGTTCAATAAGGCTTTAATTAACAAGGTTGATCGAGTTTTATGCCATGGCATAAAAACTGAAGAAAATAAATATGAACTTGTAAATATATTTCAGGGACAAGGACAACAACAAGGCTTTGGAGGGGTGTACCAAGATGATTCATGGGACAGGGTTAAACAAATTCGTGATAAGTTCGAGTACGATAGAGAAAATAGAATGAAGGGAAAAGGTTCGTGATAATTCCAACATGTTTCTTTGCCTAATCCTTAATTTTCATATTTTGCTTCTTTTTATTATTATTTTGAACTCCAATCTTTGTTTGGGCTGTTCTTATTTCAAAACATAAGACTATTTGGTTAATTTATGTCTTTCTACACAATATTCTTTGCAACTATTATTGTTAGTTCAGATCCTCTATGGCACTGCATTATCTGATGATTGATGCAAAAGTAGCTGATTATCTCATCAGATTTGCTAAAGCTACTCTGATGTACTGGATGCTGCATTACTGTACAGAGTCTGATGTACCTTTGCTACCTAAACTGATGCACCGTATACTATTTTTGTTTCTTTTGTCATTGCTTACAATTTTTCTTTGCTATAAACAGCATTTGCTCCAATGAACACAGCGAGCAACTTTGCACAGCAAAATGTGAACCAAAGAAATGAGCCGTTTGACACTGATTCATTTTTCCGCTGATTTAATGGAGATATATTGCTTTGTGAGCAAAGATGATAGTAATGACCTTGTCAGAGGCTAACTCGGTTCCGATTTACATGTACTAAGCGAATACACATGTTGGTATCACTTAACAGAGAGTTGTATGTTTGAATCAGTTGAAGTCTCAGTAGAACTGTTATGTACCGATCAACTTCAGAATCCCAAAGAGTGGGTAGCAGTTTCCAACTTTTGCTTCGGTGCACTGATTCAATGGAGAAGTGCACATGACAGCAGGATTGAGGCTGATTGTGATCTCATTGCAAGGAAGTCTATAAAATTAATGTGAAGCTTTCTTTTGTTGAATTTTTTTTTTACTGTGCGGGAAGTTGGTGAGATAGCAGGACCGAAACCATTTCTAGAAAATCTGTAGAATTAGTATGAAACTTATATAGTCATATTTTGGATAAATTTATAAGGGGTGTAGTATCTTTTTTGGATCCACTGAATTAGATGGATTGTCGGATGGAAGTGTATTTTTATTTATTCCAAGATAAGAAAGTGGCTTTTTAACCATTTAGGAACTTTCACCTTTTTGTGTTTCTACAGTTCCGAAGCCAAGGATGTGGCATCTAACCGTTTATTTTTAATCTTAACAACAAAATCTAGTAAGGTTGTGATTCTAAAACAATTAGAAGTCAAGTGCACTGTATTAAGTTTTAAAGAAAGTTGCACGTCAACGGTTAGAAATCAAATTCACCACAAAACAATAGAAAACTACAATTATGAAAGACCCAATTGACTAACACATCTTTAGAATGCCTATAGATGAAACGTTAATATTGTTTGCACCCTAAGTTAACAAAATTTTGTCACGTAGATTTGCTCATTTAAGGAAACGTGGTTTTTTTGACAATTATTATTTTGATAATCTTAATGATGGATTTTAAAATAATTTCAAAAAAAATCTTAAAAATAGAAAAATTTATAAACATATTCTTTAATTTATAGATTGATTATATTTTAAATTTCGTATGATTTAAGTATTATTTGATACTCCATCAAAGACCATCAAAATTATATGAAATTTACAATAGCTCATATTTAACGATCTTTGATGGAATATTAAATGACCCTTAAATTATATAAAATTTGAAACACAACCAATCTATAAATTAAAAAAAATATATTTGTATATTTTTTTTTTCTATTTTTGAGAATTTCTAAAAATTATTTAAAAGTTATTTAAAAATTAATTATCAAGATTGTCAAGATAATATTTGTCAAAGTATCCCTTCTTTTAAGGAAAAGGGAGGAACTATTAAGATTTTAGTTGCTATGAAATTTAATGATGAAGGGAAAGAAAAAATTTCAACTCCTCTATCCCTTAAATAATTATTTTTTTCCCTTCAAAATTGAAGTGCAAAAAAAGAAAAGCAAACTTCAATACCTTTTCATTTATTTTTTTTTATCATTTAATGTCCTCTTTTTCTCAATTTTTTTTGCGAACCACCGTGTTAGCAGAAATATATGGCACTTGACACCACTTTGAAGGAAAAATTAAAAATTTTCTGAAAACGTTCAGCAAGAGTCAAACTTTTAAAAAAGAGGATATAAATATAGAGGTACGATAAAAAAACCTTTTTAATAAATTAACGTGGTGAATTTTTCTCGAGCCCCCAGGCATGTGAAATCAATACCTCTATGGAAATATTCCCACCACGCAATAGTGACATTATAAATAAACTTGTGCTGATACTTCTTCAGAAAATTAACTTGCTCATTCTTATTGTTATTATTTATTATCCAACTCTCTTTACAGTGGCCCCTAAGATTCTCATGTCATGTCAAATAACAGCATCAGTAAGTTCTATGTAAGTATCTATATGATATGCTATCTTGGGTCACAACAATACCTCCAGTCTCTAATGTTCCAAAATTATGAAAGATTTGAAGGGGGAAAAAAATCTAATTTCTTTCTTTGTATGGGCAAATTCCAAATTTGAAATCAAAGGGCAGTTTTTTGCCGCATCCATTTTGTTGCTGACCACTTCTCGCCTTTCAAAACCGGGCATCCTCCATGAACACTTTTTATATCTGATTCACCATTTAAATCCTAGAAAAACAAGGGTAAAATAACACATCAGTTGATCTCGAATATCATAATCTGGTTGCAAAATGCAGTAACTCAACAGTTGACATGTCACGTGTGCTGTAAAGAAGAAAATATGCACCATATTTAGTCACAACCTTCATCCACAATTTCTTCAAATATGTCAGAACTAGTTCTTGTATCTTTCTTTCTCTATACAAGTTAGTAAGTTACCGAGAAAGGAATTCTAGTATTTTCTTTTTCTTATCTTTTGCCTGGAGAAATTGGGGAGTGTTATACTTGTACCCGACATTTTTTAGATTTTGTCATGAGTGCGCTTTAATTTTTGCTTTATAAAAGGGAAGAACAATCTTATTGTTTCTCCAATGAATTTCTACTATGTTATTATTAGATCACAGACAAAGATGAAATTTACTGTACCATGCTCCAAAAGAGCACTGCATCTCCTTTGTTTGGCTTAACACACAAACCTTTCACCATCTTTCCTCCACAGCTACATTCAGCTTCTCCTGCCTTTAACCATGAGTAAAACAAAGAAATAAACAATATATGCTCAAATTTTTAGCATAATACACCGGATGTGGACAAATGTCCTATGTCAACAGGTAATGTAAGCAAGATATTTCAAATGAATTCGACTCCAGTCATATATTCTGGTATAGGTCCTCACCAAATTCCAACAAAGACAACCCACCTATGCATAGATCATCAAATTGTGAAACAGAAGAATAAGACACCTATCCTCGGACAAAATGAATCACTAGACTTCACCAAGGAACTACCTTGTCATTCATAGGAGATCTGATCCACGATGATTCCACTCAAACCCTACTAATTATCAAGGTTTTCAATTTGGGAGTTGTGAAGCCGTGTTTTCTACTTAGTAACAAAATTAGGACTCCTGGTCACTTTTTTTTTTTGAAAAAAAACAAAAAAGAAAGATATGTCGGGGGTGTTTTGAGGGAGGTTTCTTGATGATACAGTTCTGCTGTCGGTATGGGCATAGAAAATTGAAAAAAATGACTGGCACTTACCAAAGGAAAGTGAGTTTCACCCCCTTCAACATCATCACTTAAATACATGAGCATTGTTGCTACACGCTGTCCGCCTCTCTTCAAGTTAAACTGCAAAAACATTATTTATAAAGTGCACTTCTTTGCATACCGATGCCAATGCATCTAAAAGAAGTAAAGAATATCATGAACTTCATGTTAACCAAAAAAAAAATGAAAATCAATGCAAGCATGAACCTCCTGAAAGTCCCATATTTAAAAATGAAATTGCACATTAAAAGCACATGTAAAGCAAATGCAGGTTTCAGGGTGGACATGGATATAAAAATGTCAGATTCATATTAACGTGGAGTATGATTGAGAATTTACCTCATCTGAGAAGTAATCATGATGAGGCCTATAGTATTGGTTGGTTTCATATCTGCAACCTTTCAAGAATCAGATAGAAGTTCAGTGATCAAAATTTAAGATAACTTAAAAGAGTGATGATATATAATAAAAAATATTACCTCAGTACTTGAATGAACTCGCCATTTTCTGGCGGTATTTGAGAAAAGACTGCAATGCGCTTTTCAATTGCCTGCAAAGGGAAAGACAAAAGATGTCAGGCAACGTAATGTTCAAAACAATGTTCATTTGAAAAGGGTAATATCAATTTAAAGAGGCACCATTTCAATTTTATCCCTATATAATGACCATTCGGAGAAACTGTGTCCATCCTTTACGGAACATGAAGAGTTCCTAAAGCAGAACCCCCATCCTCACAGTTTCTTCTACATATATTGGGATGAAAGGAGTGCACAATTTGCTAATTTATCTTCTTACCTTTTGTATGGGTGATACTTCAGTGTTTAATTCATTTTTCTCATTTCAGGATACAACTGATATCTGAGGTAATGTAATATAAGATTTTTACAGGGAGTACCAACTACCTGTACTATTGGAAATTTCTTCTCATCTGAACTAAGAAACATACCAGAGCTCGTTCTCACATCACTCTTGATACCCTGAGAGAGATAAATAGAGAGAGGTAAATAAAAATATATTTGTAGCCTTGCTACAAATCAAGTATTAGTGTATGACACATTGATGGTACTGAACCTTTTTGAGTGGAACATTGACAATGTTCCCTAATTCAAGTTCTTTTTCCAAATTTAGAAAGTTCAAATAAAAAAATCAACCCATGTGGATTCATATGCTAAGTTAACATATACAGCTGCAATTTGGTAACTTTTTTATTTATTTAACCTTCATATTGGCCGAGAGAGTTTGGTCAATTACAAATAAAAAGAATTGTGTAGTCCTCTATTATGTAACATACTGAGTCTGATTTGCAAAGAAACAAAAAGCTAAACCTTTCCAGTTTTGATGTCTACTACAGTGGAGACCTGGAGACGGGGTTTTGCTATCACTCTTAGATAGTCGCATTCCTAACAAAAAAAGAAGTTAGATATTCTAAAGGCCCTCTTATATAAGGGCAGAGCTTGTTTTTAAAAATCTCTCATTATTAAAAGTCTTTAATAAGTAAATTTGAATGGAAAAAATTAAAGTACCTCTAAGCTAAGGAAATTATGCAAAAGGATTACTCGTGGAGACCAACTAAGTACTTCTGGCTTGACCTAAAATATTAACGAAAACAGAGAGTAATACATTTAGGTAACCAAAGCTCGAAAGACCTAAATCTAATTCTGAGTCCAACACAAATTCACACAACATTCCCAATTTTACTTGATGATTTGAAATAAGAACAAACAAAAAATTATCTTGGGGTAGCTACTAGTTTAAATTTACTAATTGCTTAACCAAAGATTATACAAACGCACAAATCCAAGTCGAAGTGCAATTGCATCTTTATCATTCTCCCAATGTGATAAACCTAAAGACCACAAATAATCAAATGTCAAATGTAATATACAGAAAAGAGAAAGAAGTAATTATTTGTTGTGAACCCCATGTAAAAAATCAAACATCATGTATAACATTGCAATATCAAAAAATATAAAATATTTTATACACCTTTAAAGCATGTTGGGAATCACAAAAGCTGTTCTGATAAAAAAAGAAAATAGCACCTCTTTCATCTCTTGGTTATGTATAAACAGTTAGACACTGAATTTTAAAAGTGGCCTGGGGAAGTATAGATGGGCATAGGGGATTATTCAAATGTTGTAGACTTTACACTACATTTCTAATATTACAGGTGTCAGTGATATTTCTCATTCCAAAGAGGTAAACATGGCATTTGTTATTTTCTACATGAGCACAATTAAAAACAAAGAAAAATCATGACAGTAGCAATATACAAGGAAAAATCAACTTACCAGATGTCGTCTTCTCCAGTCGGTGAATAAGTGCTAGCTGAACTAAAGATCCTACAAGTAACAAACAGAGCGAACTTAAAACAGATCATGTGAAGCAAGTCTATAGTTAGAGTTGCCATAAGGCATTGCTTTACCCTAATTTGCAAAACTAAGCATCAGTTAGCCTAAACATCCCTCGAGAACCATCACTTGTACAAGTAATCCTCAGTTATATGCTTTCAATACTGCATGCAAGCCTAAATTTGACTTCAGTTTTGCACAATCTTAGCTCATTACGACTCAATTCTGGTTAGGTTACTCTACATTGGTACAGTAGATACCAGTACTGAACTGGCCAAAATCTTAAAGGTTGCTCTATTTCTGGTACAGCTTCCTTTATTTGAAGGTTTAATACATATTAACCCCTTAATAACTGCCAGTTGAGAGATTAATCCTCAATTATGCTGTCAATCCTGCATCACATCCTGTATTTGACTTCAATTTTTGCCTAAGCTTTAATGTAGAGAAACATTAGCCAAAATTAGGCTTAAGAAGAAGTACACGTCACCAATTTCATATCAGATTTTCCACTTAACTATAAACATAAGAATTGTGAAACACTATCAGCACTGATCTCCACAATATATAAGCCTATCAGTCTATCACAAAGTTTCCTAGTAAAATAGGAGCACTTAAGCTTGAACCACAACAAGTAAAATAAAACAAAGAAGTAAAAGAAAAAAAAAACAAGAAGGAGACTGATATAGACGATAGCAATTCTACGAGTAGACATGGGAAAAGCAACCTAAATCGAAGATCATACCTATGATCATGCCGATCGTAATGAAGGTGAGAAGCGCGAGGATATATTTCGATCGAGGCATGATCGAATCGAATCGGGGTAGAGATTTCGCAAACTGCCGATGCTACGGGGTTAGAGAATTTCAAATCGCGGAAGGAAGTAATAGCAAAAGGTTTTCAGATTTATCGGAAAAAAAAAAAAGATGAGAAGACGAATTGATGTTCTCGGTCATGGGAGAGAGAAGAAACCACTTCAACGCTCATGGTTCTTTCCATCTGAGAGGAAGAATATATGCTGTTGTCACTGATGTATAGTGGTGCGTGTAGCGGGTGATGATGATCGATAATTTTGTTAGTGTTGGTTTGTGTGGGTTCACTGACACGATGTCGTACAAGGAGAGAGATGTAGAGGAACGGCGACCTGTTATCCCTTGTTTTATTCTAGTGTGGTCTCTGGTGTTGACTTTTGACCGTTGACTGGTGAGCGGGTCTTTCATTCTTCGTTCTTTTCTGATAAATGCATTGACGCTGTAACGGACATATCGTCATTAATATATATCGATTTTATTCTTTATTATTATTTATATTAGTAATTTTATTATATAATTTATTTATATAATATTTTAATTATTTAATTTAACTGAATTATTATTCATATTAGTGGTATTTGAGTTAAAAAATAAAACACTATATAAAATATGTTACGTAATAAAATCATTAATATGAAAAATCAATATCGATAATAATATTAACGACGACATCTCTCAATATTTTCCAAATGCATATATTCCGCTCTAACTCTAAGTTTTTTTTTTTTGAGGAAAAAACGAATATAAAGGATTTTTGATGATTAAACGGTTTCAATATTGATAAAAACCATTATACAATTTAATATAACATCATGTAAATTTTTTTTTGTATAATAGATTCCATTAACTCTGATATTTATTTTTTTTCAAATAATTTTTATAAAATTTGAACCCACGTCTCTCTCTAGAGAGTCGAAACATTTCATTACTACGTTAAGTCTGCGGTTCATAACGTTGTGTAATTAATTGGCATGTTTTATGTATTTTGGGAAATTTAGAAAGGTCCGTAATAAAAAAATCAAGAAAAAATGTTGCTTCATCTACTAGTTATTTGTTAGTGAAGGAAAAAAAATGATTTTACAAATAAAGGAGGAGTTTATTTCATCATCCTAGAATAAAGATGATGAGTAAATTGAAATTAATGATATATCGAGTTCCACTTCTTAATCTGTTGAACTTGAATTAATTTTTTGATTAATCTGATCAAAAACTTATGTTAGCTACTTAAATTTATTAATTGTTATGTTCCCAACTCTCTAATTTTTTTGTTTTTTCTTAATTTTTTGGACGTAATAGTGTAGTAGTATTTAAGATTTTTTTTAATTTTAAGTACTTAAATTTTTTTCGTTCGGAAAGAACAAAATTCTATACATTTAAAGAGTGAATCCTGTATAATTTTTGAAGCTAGGAAATGATCAATTTTATACAGAATGAAATTTGCATGAAATTTCTGAGCGATAGTTAGCTATAAAGTTTAATTAAATTGGTTTCAATTTTCTTGGTCAACCTAATTTATATGTAATGAAGATCAACAAACCCATTCAAAAATTAAGGAATCAACAAAGAATAAAACAATATGGTACATAACTTCATTAGATTTTGTAATTAGGAAATATGTATATTGATATTTAAAAAAAATGGAAAAAAGAAAGAAAAAAGCACACCAATCCAAAGCCATACTAGAGCACATTTTACTACATAATTGTTGCATGAAAGATTCAGCATTAAATTTAAAGTTTAATGCTTTAAATTTAAATTTAAAATTTAAAATTGAATCAGCCATGGAAACTGATTGATTATTTTTTTTTCTTCTCTGGAGAAGTCTCTTAGATAATGCCATTGATACACATGCACCATGTCCACATGCTCCTAATTAGACTCTTCTGCATAAAAACACAAATATCAAAATTTTGTATCATTATTACTATTAAAATAATTTGCAAAATGTGCTTGCCAAAAATATTGTAGAAATATATATATATATATATATATATATATATATATATATATATTTTTTTTCTGACCCATTCAGTGTGGATAAAAATTTCTGAACTTCCGACGTGCACGGATCTTGATGCACATCTAAAGGTTGGGTTTGAATCTGGTTTATTTTTATTTTTGTTATCTAATTTTTTTTGGTAGTTAGGGAATACAATCCTTCACACAAAATATACAAAATTAACAAAAAAGAAAAAAAGAAATGGGTGAAGAAAGATAAAGATACCAATTTGGGTTTCTGATACAGGAACTCAGGAGGGATTTTGTAAAGGTCTTCATCCACAGCTTTTGGGCTTCTGATCCCTTTATTTTTGGGG
The DNA here is from genome assembly GCA_037678475.1 of x Bolboschoenoplectus mariqueter. Lineage (NCBI taxonomy): Eukaryota > Viridiplantae > Streptophyta > Magnoliopsida > Poales > Cyperaceae > x Bolboschoenoplectus > x Bolboschoenoplectus mariqueter. Next base: position 2,464,905 of record CM075266.1, on the reverse strand, counting down.
CTACATTGCTCTTCTTCCTTGGCATCACACACCTTTCTGTGCCTCTTTTTCTCATTAAACCGTCTCCTTTCTCGTCTCTACAGAATCCGAATCCGTAAAAAAAGAATTCGGTATGATATATATATATATATATGTATATGTAGTTATGTACCAGTATGGTTGGAAAAGCCTGTACTGTCATGAGTTATGTATGACAATTGAGAATTTTGCAAGAAACCCAAATTAAATCTCTGGTTCATACTGGTAATTCTTCTTTTGACAGTAAAGTTGTTCTTCTGGTAACAAGAGTAATGCACACATACCTTAATACGACGACCGGGCTTTACTGGTGTCGGTAATGGTGCCAGTAAAAGATCACCACTGACATATTCTCTGAAGTACTGGTACTCCCCAAGGATCGGACCGGTTTGTGTTGTCGACTCGAAGCACTTGGTTATGGGTATGCCGTCGAAGGAGTCCCAATTCCCAAATGCTGGTACTCTGCATCTCTTCGCTGTCTAAGAATATATATGAAAAAAATCATATTTAGTTGTTAAATTAATTTTGCTAGAGATGGATTGTTACACTTTATCTAGAATATATATATATATATATATATATATATAGTTATATGCAAAACTCAATTAATGAAATTGTTACTATGGAAAAGTAAAAAATTTCAATTTCAATTTTTTCCTATACTCTTACCTCCATTGCCTTCAGCTCTTGCTCTCCTACTATATGCATTTGTGATATATTTTCCTAAGCTTGGTAACCTATATAGAGAGCATGAGAACATGGGGGCATATATTAGGAATGGTAAAATTAAAATTCTACCAATGCATGACATGGTCTGCCATTATGATTGCATATGTGGGAATCATGACACTTCATCTTTTCTTACACTTGTACCCTTTAAAGTTTCATATTTCAATTTTACATACAGAAAATCATCATTACTTTTATTCTTTTAATTTTGAAGTGTTTATCGTTATTCTTATTTATAAGATGGTACCAATTAGATGTCATTTTTTTTATTTTAAAATCTAATTATTAATATAACAAGTAGACAATAATCTTATTATGAAATGTCACCAAAAAAAATTGAAATGTATCATGTCTTTAAGAACTATATTCTTTTGGAAGGACTAGTTTTTTCTTTTTTTTTCTTTTATTGAAGAAATTTGGAAGGACAAGTTGCTTACGTACTTATTACAGTTGTATATATTTTCAAGACTTATTGTGTGATATTCTCACTAATGTGGGTTCCAACATAAAGGAAAAAAAAACACTGGTAATATTTTATTGTAATAGAATATTTACCAAATAATACAAAATAGGGTGTTTACATATCTACAAAATACTCTCTAATTCTAATTTTCAACACTAGAACTCAACTTCCAGATCACAAACCTATTTGTCTATTTGTCTAAGGAGGAGTGATAACTATATTTTTTATTCGCATTCTTTATTTATATTTTCAATATTAAGTTAAATGATGTAAACTTTAAAGTGCAGATTTTAAATTTTAAAATATATACTTTTAAAAAGTATTTATATTTAACATTAAATACAGATAAAGAATGCAAAACTTGAGGTGTAAGAATAATTTTTCTCATTTAAAATGCATTAATCACCTATAATTTTTCCTTTTTGAGATAAATATGAAAATCTAAACAATCCAATTTTAAATATCCATAAAAAATTCTTCATCCGAATTTCGAATCTGTAATCTCTCATACAAAAAACATTCTCTTTATCATTAGACCAAAAACTATTCCTCACATCAATCTCCTACAACAATTATAAATAACAACACAAAAGTTACTTTCTCAAAAGCTCCGGTCGTTCTTAGCCAAAAGAAATAAAACACCTTGCTCAGGGGCATTGTCAAAAACCACCAAAAAGCTTAAAAGCCAACAGTACATATTTTTATTGCAGCATGATGATTGGCATGTGCGGATGAATGTAAGGTCCAAACGGAGCGAGAGAGAGAAAGAGAAAGAGAGAGAGAGAGAGAAAGAGAGAGAGAGAGAGAGAGAGAGAGAGAGATCTAACACAACACAAAACGCATGAAAGGGTCTTTAGTCTTTTACGCCGAGGCAGGAAAAGTGGATAGGCTCTGCCTCCTTTCACGCCTTTGGGTCACTGGTGTCTTCTGTCTGTCCCCCAGGCCCCCCAGCGCTCCTTTTTGAATAGGCATGTTTTGTTTGTTCTTTTGTGTGATACGATTAAAGCCATCATCGCTCTCTCGCTCGCTCCCCTTTTTTAATGATGGAGTGGTGGTGTGAGGGTCCTGATTTTCTGCTGCGTAATTATGCGTTATATAGCGTACAGAGGAGAGATTTATTTTATATGAATCTTAATACGATTGGATAAATAATATGTTGCGATGTATAATACAGCGTAATAGAGAATACGAATACGTTGTCAGGGGTAATTGGGTAGGATCCTTATGGTTCCTGCCATGCACACTTTCAGATTCAATTGCTTGTTTTAGTTTCTTTTTTATCTTTTTTTTTCCTCTGATGATATCAGGATTGTTTGCCAAGTAAGTTGGCAATGCAGATTTATTTTGAATTTTTAGTTTTCGTAATATATTTTTTTGTGGGGATATCTTCTTGTAATATGTTAATTTATTCTATTGTCATGGATTTATATAGGATGAGATTCTAGAATTATAGGAGTCCAATAAATCAATTTGTGAGAATCTATTTGTATATGATGTATGTAATAGTTATGGAAATGTACATAAATGATCACTATTTGATTATATTGTAAAACCTATTGTGAAATAATTATTTTTTTCATTAAAACATATAATTTTTTTTGTGAAATTGTAATATATAAGTTAAAATATTTACAAAGAAAAAAATAGAAGCAATGACAAAACATAAATTTTTTTTTATATTTTTGTTCCATTATAATAAATTCCAACGATGGAACGGAGAGAAGTAAATTTGACAAAATAAGAATAAGGGAGGAGGGAAAACAAACTTTGAAGAAAAAAAAAACATTAAATTCCAACCAAATAAAATTTTCTAGCATTTTATATAGCGCTGAAATTTATCATGTTACCATATATTTGTATCCTAACTCACTAAAAAATAAATAGTCAAACGAAAGAATCAATTTTTAATCTAACGATAAAAATAATATTCTCCTTATAAAAAAATTTATATTTAAAATTCCATAAAAAATATTTATAAATATATAAAAGTTAAATCACTTTAAAAAAAAATGGTCAAACGAGGAGACACAAAAAATAAATTACTTGTAAGATTAAAGTTGCTACAAAATTTTCAACACTTTATCCAAGTAGAGCCTTTATGAGATGGCATCCCATCCCTGACAGTGCAATTTGTCTCCTCTTTTATCTTATTTTTTTACTGAAGGCTAGCTACTAGAGATCTTATTTGGGGGAAAAAAATTAAAAGAGAATTTACAGACAGAGTACAATAGAAGCAAAATAAAAGCACACATAAAAAATGAGAAAAAGAGACCGATCTAAAGAAAGCAAAAAAGGCAACAAAAAAAAAAGGTTGTTGACAGCGTGAGCAACGTTGTCTCCTACACTTTATTGCCATTATAAAAAAGAAGTTTTATAGAAGAGGAGTGATAATTGTATTTTTTATTTGTATTTCAGATGAATTTATATTTTTTTAGAAAATATTTATATTTTATATTATTAGGATTGAAAATTATACAAGTTGTATTTATATTTATGCAATAAAATTTTTAACTTCAATTTTTCTATAATCATCTAGAAAAAGAAAAATAATAAATGATCTTTATACTAACTATAAACACTTATAAATTCAGATATAAGTAAATTATCGATTTAGTATAAATACTTTCGATGTGCAGATAAGGTGTGTAAAATGTGGGGTGCAAATATAATTTTTTTAAAAAGAATACTTTAATATGATACAAACCCCACAATTCTATTTCACATCACATTGGAAGAAAATTACTTCATAATTATAATTAATAAACCTGACAATTCTCAGGCATGAACTTTGCTAAGCTAGTCAAGAATTTAATTAAATCCCTGATAAATTAAATTACCTCGTAAAAATATTTATTTTTTGTCTACTGTAATTTTAATTTAATTTAATTAGAATGCCATTTAGAGAACTTGGTTTCACATGCTGACATAATGCAGCCTAACAAAATCAACATTGTTCCTATATTTTCAATCTCTAAATAAAACAATAAGAACCCCAAATCTAACACAATAATGATATTTTTGTCTCTATAAAGAGATGCATATTTAAATTTCGCAAAAATTATTTAAAAAATAATAAATATCGGAACTAACAAAACCCTTATTTCAAAAAGAAAATAATAAAATAAAAAGCATGCTGGGCTGGATTTTTCCCCTTCCAGCCCAGTAATATAACATAAATCATAAAAAGAGACAACCCAATTTTATTCAAACCTGGTTAGCCTTGTAAACTAAATACAAAAATATTTTGGGTTATTTTGCCAATTGGTGGTAAATAGTAACTAGGGCCAGTTGACATGAGTAAATGTGCATATAAACCTATTTATTTTGTTTTATTATGTTTCATTTTTTTTTGGGATTGATATTTGAGTCAGATTCCTTAAATCTTCCATAGAGAGATTTTTTTTCTTTTGTTTTTTTAAAAGAAACATTTAAAATTTGGCCAATAAATTAACAAACCGAGACAAAATTACCTTTGAGAATTTTTTTTTTCTGAAAAGAAACCCCAACTGTAAATATATTACATAAGTATATATTTTCTTTGTTTCAAAGTGGGATCTTCTCTTTATTTTGTTTTGAAATTTTAATTTTATTTTCAACGAAACATTGAACCCAAAACCATAACAACACAAAATCTCTCAAACAAGGCCCAATCAGAGAGCACAAATGTAGATTTTGATGACACAAAAAACAAATAAAAAGTTATTTTTGCAGAATATTATAAAAGGGTTTTTCCCCTCATATCATATGAAAAAAAGTTAATTTATCAGCTGTTAATTAGTGATAAAATGATATTAATTAAGTTGGATTAAATTTGTATATATCTTCATTTCTATTTTTTATTTTAATAATTATTTTATTTTTTGTCGTGATTGTTAATTAAATTTGAATGTCAATATATCCCTTCTCTTAAAATACACTTGACCATTAATTCTGCTATATATGCTTTCTGTTTTTTTTTTTAGAATAGTTGCATTTTTTTTCAAGATGCTTCTTTGTACCTACAACCAAATATTACATGTTAGGACTTAGGAGGCTGATTGTTGAGATCAAGGGCATAGACAAAAATAAAATAAAATAAAAATAAAAATAAAAAAATAAAATAAAATAATCGCAGGCTTACCATAGATGATGATAAATCCTGTCTCTCTATGAAGGGATGTAGACTCAAATCTCATAAAAAAACATTTAAAAAAAATAAATGCCGGGCTAACGAGAGTCCTTATTTAAAAAGTAATAATAAAATAAAAATAACTTTGTTCTAGGTTCTAGCTATATATTATTTGGATCAAAGTGAACATAATGCAATAAATTGACTCCCATTATTATTATTATTATTTTACAAATTAAATGGATATGAATTTTTATAATTTTGTAACTATGATGTATAATATGGAGACTACAATATTAAAATTCATTTCAATCTTAGTGAAACCATGAAACAAGCAGGAAGTAACAGGCTTTGGCAGGATGCAGAGTTTTTATTTTGAAAAGAAAAGGAGTAATTATGTCTAAAATAAGTTAATTAATGGGAATGTGCAAAGAAGAAGAAAACATGCAACTGTATTATTGAAAATTGATATATGCTGCCATGTCAATATATATAGACGTATATTTGTATGTTCCAATTGAATGAAAAGTTGAAAACATTTTTAAAGTTTGAATTGCGGTACAGATGATGATAGGTCTCATTTTATTTGGCAAGTGAAGTAAAATTAAAACGAAATAAGTTTTAAATTCACTATAATATATTGATGTTTGACGGTAGTAAAATAAGTAGACGAAATAATGAGAGTAAAATGTATTAAAAATTATAAAATTTAGTGATTTAATTTTACTTCACTTTCGTAAGTGTTTTAACTTACTTCACCTTAAATCATCTTTATTTAATGGATTAAATCGTCTTAAAATATTTACTTCATCCTTATTTCATTTATCAAACACATCCGAAAGTTATATTCATTACTTCAATTAATTTAAGATTAAAATGATAAATTAATCAAAGCAATTTGTTTTCCAAATCTGATTATTTGGGGTAATTAACTGAAGCACCTTCAAATTTGATTGAAGATAGCATTATGGAAATTCAAATACAAAGGAGGATTTGCCTCTAAAAAAGCATGCATGATTTAATTAATTAATAGCTACATCAAACACAACATAAAGGCATATTCCAAACAAAGACACCAAACAATGTAAGCAAGTAGAACAAGAACAAATTACTACACAAAATGGCACAAGAAAAAAAAACAACAAATTAAACAGCAGCAACCAAAGTACACTATAGCACCGCATCCGATCGAAGCATTACACATGATCGATGCTAATTCAACGGCATCCTCTCGGAACGGCGAGCTTGCACTTCCCGGGGAGTTTCATTGCGAGGTTCGGATTGATGCCGAGCTTCTTCAAATCGGGCGAGTCCCTATAACTGCAGAGACACGGAAGGTCGGCGGTTTTTAAGGCATTGCAGCACTGGGGGGACGGAGACGGGTCCGGATGAGAACCCGAGATGGCCGGAAGGCAGGAAATGAGACCCATTTTGTCTACCTTGCAGTCCTTGGCGACTCGTGCCTCGCCGGTTGAGAGAAGAATCATGACGCATGCGAGGGTTATGGCTAGGGTTTGGAGCTTGGTGGCCATGGTTTGTGTTTGGATGGTGGTGCCTTTGGAGGGATTGATAGTGAGTATATATAGAGAAGGTAGTGAGGTGGTTTTATTCCAAGTTTCTGACCTTTTTTTTTTCACTTCTCTTAGTAGCTGTTGTATCAATATTTTTAATAAAAATTAGAAATTGGTATATTGGGCTCAGTTCTTAATTTGAATCATTTCGTGTAGGAACGCACAAATTTGAAATTTAGTATGTGCTAATGGAGTTATTTAGGTAAACGGGGGAGTTCTAGTTCTAGTGTTTATTAGATAAAATTTCGATTTGATGGGCAAAATAATCGTTCGATAGTATTAAGATTTTCACAAAAGTTTCGCTCCCACGTTTCAGTAGTCGTGCAAAATATTTTGATAATTCAACGATTATTTCACTCATCGGACTAAAATTCGATCCGATGAGCATTGAAACTCCCACCATTCCGTTATTTTATTTGAGAGTTGTAATTATTCTCGAAAGTTGCAAAATTATGGTAACTCTTGAAGTTGCACCTGTAAAAGAAGGTGCAATGCAACTAGAATTTTGTGAGAATGAAAAATTAACTATCCATCTAATTTGAAGTGTTCAGTTGCAAACGCTTTTTTTCCAGATAGATTTTCTGTTTCTTTTTCTTAAACGGAGCTTGTGATGCATTGACAGCACTTATATATCTATTTTTATATATCTATTTTTATATATGTATATATATTGTTTATATATAAACATGTTCACGGACCAAATCAAGAGTATAATTTATCTGATCTGATCTAATTGAGCTGGAAAGTATTATATATAATTTTCAACGCGCCTGATGAAATTATTTGTCTTTTCTCTTTCTATAAGAAAAAGAATTTTCTTCACTTTTCTCCAGTAAACATACAGATGGAGACATATTTTATCTTTCAAACTTCATAACATTGAGATGGATTAAGGAACAATAATTAAGATTGTAAATTTAAAAGGTGCATTTCTGTTAATTAATTATTGGAGGAATTAATTTGCCTGTATGTGCCTGGAATTTATTATAAATGTACAAGTTCTCTTTGGTTTCAGAATATGTGATATTGACAAGCTGCTTTAGAACAATTACAAAAGTAAAAACTTAAAATAATATATATATTTTTTATGATTTAGATAGACTATTTCATCAATGATCAAATAATAATTTTTTTTATAAAAAAACCTCAAAAAGATACCGGCTTTCATTTCTTCACGAAAATAATTACAAAATTATATAAGATATGGAAAATCTATACCTCAAGAAAAGTAATAGTTTCAAAAAACAGCAAATAAAACAATATATTTCATCCCTAATTCAAACGATATATTTCTCTAAGTAATGTTTCTTTTTTTTAAAGATATCATTTCTCTAATGTTAATCAAAGTCAACCAATAGTAAGGAATTCCCATAATTAAAAATATGTCCAAATTCACATTTCCACAATCATATCTTTTCAGATGGAAACTTCTAAATTTCAAATTGTGAAAACATTATAATACCAACATCGGAAACTCACAAACTTCAATATTAGTAATTTAAAAATGTTCAAATTTTCCTTTCCACTAGCCGATTTTCTAGTTTCTAATTTCAAATTAGAACTCTTGGTTACAAACTCAATTTTCGTTATTATATTTTATAAAGGCACCCAAAAAACCATTTTTTTTATTTTTATTCCAAAAGTTGAAACCTTCAAAGGCGTGTTCTTCAAAAAATGTTAAAATTTTTAACATTGATGTATTTGCATATTCCAAAATCTAGAATGTGCAAGAATCATCATGTATAAATCAATTTCTTCCACAATTCAAAATTTTCAATGCCCTTATTCCTGAAAAAACAAAGAAATGATTTGAAAATTTAATAATTAAGATAATATTTTTTCCTGTAAGAGGTCGCATATTCAAAACCCACTTAAAGGGTTTTTTTTTGACATTCCAATTTAAATGATTTAATCTTCATTTTTATGAAAAAAAAAAGGTTTCCGATTCCATAACTCAAAATTTTTGAATTACAAATAAAATCAATTCATATTCTAATTCCAAATTATAAAAATTTGTAAAATGTATGGCACAAAGATTGAAAACTTCCAAAATATAAAAATTGAACTGTAACAGTAGAGTACCAAGTACCAGTTTTTAATTTAGTGGCAAGGGCAATGCTTTCAGTATGAGAAATTACAGATTTGAAACCGGGATGAGAATATTTTATGAACATTTAAATTTAAGTGATTTTATCTTCATCTTTATCTCAAAAAAAATAAGAGTAGAATACTTGGTCTTGATCTGGCCATTCACAACTTTGACAACGGATTTCAAAAAATTTCATAAAAAATCTTAAAAATAGAAAACAATTATAAATATATTTTTTAATTTATAAAACGATTGTGTTTCAAATTTCATACAATGTAAATATTATTTGATATTTCATCAAAGACCATCAAAATTACATAATATTGATAACGGTTCATATTTAACGGTATTTGATGATATATCAAATGATCCTAAAATTACATGAAATTTAAAACACAATAAATCTATAAGTTAAAAAATATGTTTATCAATTTTTTTCTATTTTTGAGGATTTTTTAAAATTATTTTAAAATTATTCAAAATTTAGTTGTTAAGGTTGTCAAGGATCCCTCCTAATTTATTTTACTATATGATTAGCTATTTTAATCACCTTTTTTTAATTTTTTGTACAATATTTGGACTCTTGTGAAAACATTGACAGGAAAAACGACATGAAGCATCACGGATGGAATCAAATGCATCTTTCCACTAATTTTATTTAGTGGGAAAGTATATTTATTATAAATATTTTGTTAATTAATGAAGTGTCAATTGTCAATAGTGAAATTTGTCTTTCTCTATGTCGTAATAAACAAGCTAATTAAATAAAATCAATTATCATGTCTTCATCATAGCATCTGATCTTGGTCAAAATAATTAAAATAATAAATGTCGACTATGCTTCGTTCTGATCAGACGGTTCAAAAACTGACAAAATCTCTGAGTTGGATGCCTTTTTTTTTTAAAAAAAAAAACCGTGTTTAAAAAAAAAAAGGAAGGTCACTTGTTGAATAGATGAATTAATCTAGCTAGCAAATTGAATTTTGCTTGAAATAACTCGTATTGTTGGATCACCTATTTGAAATGTATGTATATATATTTTACATGGAAGACATTTGAGAGATATGATTATTGATACCGAGAATGATATTTTTATTATTTATATAAAATGAGTTACTATTGATTTATATTAATGATTTTATTATATAACTTATTTTGTATAATATTTTATTATTCAATTTAAATATCATAATCTAAATACGAACGTATTTAAGTTGAATAATAAAAAAATATCATACAAAATAAGTTGCATAATAAAATTATTAATATGAATAATAATTCATTTAATCTGAATAACAGAGTCGATATCGGCATGCATATATCAACTCTTTTGATAAACCCTTGATAAGACTTTAGACCCAAAACAAACTTGAAAATTTGGGATTTGTGCTTCTATAATTGGGCTCTATTTGAGAGATTTTTTGGGCTTCTATTGGTTAATTATAGGCCTTAATTGAATTAGATTGAAGAGCTTCCAAATTTTGGAAGGAAAAATTTTACAATTTACAATCAAAATAGAAAATTATGGAAACCCATAAGACAGCTGTCTGGTCAAATTTAAAATTTAAATAATCAATTTGAAATAGTTTGACTTGACATAAAATTATGCTCTAGAACCCATTTTTTTTGTCCTTTACATGAAAAAAAAATGGGAAACATGATTTTTTGAAATATTTCAACTCGAAATAAAATTACGCTTTAAAACCTTTAATTAGTTATTTTCTCAAATCATCATCTTATTTTCTTTTTGCTTATTGGATAATCATTTTATTATTTTATTTTTCTAATATAAACCTATAAATTCTAGTCAATATATAAATTAGGAGCTCCGTATATATTCACTGTCTGAAATCTGAAAAATGTACAAACAAATAAAAGAAAAGAAACTAAATAAACTACAGTAAATTTATTTTTAAAAAAAGAAAGAAAAGAAAAAGCTCTTTTGTTCGCCATTTTGACATATACTATAAACAGCTAAGCTAATTAATGATAATTGATAATAACAGAATTAAATGAAAAATTGCTTGAATGTTCAGTGGGGACCACACATATTACTATTTTTCGTTTGTCTCGTGAGCAGTGAGAGGAGTCCATCATTTTATTTATTAACGTAAAATTATATATTTATCAATTACAAATATATTATTGTTGACTACAAAGTGTAATAATTTTATATATAAAAGTATATATAAAATGATTACACTTTATAGTCGACAGTAATGTATTTATAATTAACAGATATATAATTAATATTAATAAATAAATTAGTGAGTAAATGAATAATTATTTACAGTGTAAACGCCACATATTTTTATGTATTTAAATGGTCCAGTTATATAGATCTTAGAATCTGACTTAGAGTAGTAGTGCTAACACATCAAATCGTTCAAAAAGAAAGTGTTAACATCAAAGAGATAATTCCAAGTCAAATGCTCCGATAATATCACTTTCAGAAACTAAATAAAAGATCATTTCAATCTGAAATTCATGATAGAGAGGTTTTTCTTTTCTTTTTCTTTTTTTTTATTTTCATGTAACTATTATTTAGTATCATCAGCGATGGAGGTTGATCAAAATTAATTGGGGGTGATCAAAATTAATTGGGGAGGCTAAAATCTTATCATCTGTCATATAAAAAGGTTACGGATTTATGATCATTTTAAAATTATATTTCAAATTTTTTTTGAAAAGCTGACTACACTATAATTATAGTAAAATGTCTTAAATTCTTAATATATATAACTCATTTTTAAAATTTTTGAGATAGTTGTGACCCTCTCAATCTCCACTAAATTCCATCCAGATTACCACTAATTTATCTTCAAAGTATAGTAGTGATATACTGCCACATATAGTCATATATATATCTTCTACCTGAAAGATACCTAAATAAGAAATTGAAATTTTACTGTAGAATGATAGAGATTTAAATCTGAATGAAAATATTTTACAAATATTTAAAATTAAATAGTCAAAATTTTTATTTTTATTTTAAAAAAATTGTGAAATGACAGAGAACTATTTGCCTTTAAAAAAAATGTTATTTTTGGATTCAATGTTATTGCTTGACCAGATCTATAGTACCAGGCATTAACTATTACTTAATAATTTCCAGAAATTAAAAACAAAACGTCTCCTCGATTAATTACTGGCATTAATTAACCAACATAGCTTAATTCTTGCTCTGTGTTTTATGCTGGTAAAAGAAACCAGTACAAAATCGCTTTCTAAAACCACAAATCGTTTTCAAATTGGTACAAAGAAAAGACAGGTCACAGGTTCGTTCAAAGCACCAAAGCTATAACTACATCTACATATCTACATGCAAAACAAAGCAATCAGTTCTGGGCCCCACTTGACATGTAATTAATTAATTGATTGATCATGCATGCTCTTGCAAACACACAACATGAAATGGACAGGAGAGGGGGGCAGATTTTTCCATATTCAGTAATTAATTGGAGTAATTAATTGGAGTAAAGCTGTTGTGTTTTTGAGAATATCGGATTTTTCGGTGTTTTTGGTTTGAAGTTCGTCGAATCGATTTTAAATAATAAGTTGAGTTAGTTTAATAATTTTTTTATATTAAAATTTTGTAGGATATTAAAGTCTTTTATTTTTAAATTTTTTTTTAACTATTTATTTCATATTTTTTAAAATAATCTATTTTTATATGTAAAAATTTATTATTTTATTATTATTATTATTAGTGTCATCTTAAAAAATCCTAAAAAATAATTAAAAAATCCTAAAAATAGAAGCTTTTGATATTCTATAAGATTTTAACATAAAAAATTTATTAAGAAATTCGAAATTTTCGTTTAAAGACAATTTGATAAGATTTCTCACACAGGGAGGTTTTGAAATGGGTGTTATATATTAGCATGATGATTTTTTTGAAGCTGAGAAGAGGTTGAGATTTCAGATTTGCACTCAATTTTTCAGCACAGGAGAGAAGAAATACAGAATCCAACCAACCATGCATGTTTTTATCTTCAATTATTGTAAGGATTTTTATCAAAGATAAGTTTTGAAGTCAATTCAGACCACAACTTTTCCTCTCACCTGCCTAATCCATTCATGAAACATTGTATTTTGTGTTGGAATATTTTTTATTTTCCGGAATTCGGATAATAATCAAATCAAATTAAAATTGAATTACCGAATCGCAAAATGAAAATAACTGACCGTACGGACAAGAACTGCAACTAGGATATCTAAAGTTGTTGTTTCTTAGAACACAATTATAAAAGTAACTGACGATAATTCCTTTAATATCCAACTGATAGAATTTGATGAATTAATTGATTGGATAGAATTCAGAATTAACAATGGATAACTACAAATGATCATTAAGGGGAACTACTAATCTATGTCTTAATAAAAAAGACAGGGATGTGAATATATATAAAGAGAAGAGAGCGCTCAGGAGAAAATAAAGGATTGAGATTTTCAATTTAGACCCCATACTTTTAAAGTATTATGAATTGGTCCAAAATTTATATATATCAAATGATTATCATCAAGAGGTTTGGATCTAATGCTCATAGTTATTGATGGCACATTAATGATCATGAAATTAAATTTTAAATAATTATGTGTTAAATTCTTAAATAATAAAACTAATTAATTGGACCTTTTGTATATATCATGCTACACAGAAAATTACACCATTTTGACTTTATTTTGTTATGCATCAAATACTAACAAAAATCAATTGATCATATTTTGTGATTTAATTTAGTCTCTTGATGACCATAGAAAAAAAAATTAAAATTCAATATTTTTCTATATGCATGTTATTGAAATGGATTATAATATATCTAACAATTTACATATATTAATTAAAACATAAATGATAAAATAAACACCATGGACACCAATTACCATGGTTATCTGGATCCCTCCTCTATTATCAAATGGGGATAAATATATCCAAATAAATATTCACTAATCAAACAAAGATAACAAAAAACTATATTTGAATTATAATTTTGAGTTTTCCAAATTAATTTTTCAAAATTTTGTTCATAAATATTCGATTTTTATTACAAGGGATTACTGGATAATGATTATTTTGATTATTCTGATAATAAATTTCCAAAAAAAAATTAATAAAAGTGATGATTAAAAAATAACTTTATATATTTGTTATTGAGCATATGAATAACTTAGTAGTCAAATTGTATGCAATTTAAATATTATTTGATGATATGTCGAGGTTCATTAATTTCATACTGTTAAAATTTAAAGTCAATTGATGTACAATGAAAAATACACAAAACTCATTATATTTTATAGTCATGATATGTGGATAATATAAATTATAACTATAATGTAAAAATTCAAATTTAGATATTATTTTTCAAGATTGTCAAAATTATCAAAATAAACAATTGTCAAGTGATTCTCCTCTTTTATTATACATCACAAATCTAAAACTAGCAAATGACTAGACAAGTGTATATATAATTAGAGATTGTTGATAACCAAAATTATTTCAACTGTAACAATGAATGAAACAATTATAAAAAATTATTATTTTTATGAAAATAAAATTATTGATATATTTTATAGTTTAGATATATGTATATCATAACCTGGTGTAATTACTAATTAAGTGGGGACCAACTTACATCATAAATTAATTAAATTACTTGATGGTATCAAACTGATTCTCCAGTTTCACCAAATTTGATATATAATTTATTTCAGAAAGGTGATGACTGAACTCTTATATGTACTCCTTATTTGCACCTCAGATATGTCTGATATATTTTTTTTGGAAAGTAATTATATTTAACGATGAAAATATTTATACTTTATGTTAAAAAGAATAAAAATTATCAAATCCTATTTTACCTGTTTGGCAAAATATTTAACATGACATTGCTTATGATTACTAAAATAAAAAGTGATAAACAACTTAAATTATATATTAAATATAAATACTGGTGAATTTAAATACAAACAACCCATTATATATTAGATATAAATACTGGTGAATTTAAATACAAACAACCCTTCACAGAATCACATTCTCAGTTCACATCAAGTGGTCTCGCTCTTCTTTCTCTCTTCACATCATAACATGATAGATAAATCTCTAGATACTTCCAACTCGAATAAAAGGGACAAAAGTGGGAGCTGTCAAGGTGGGGCCTTAGGTGAAGAGGTGTAAAATTTAGATGAGTCTCTTTCTCAGTTTAATTTTTGACAAAGATTTATTTAGTTTAACATTATTAGATTAAATTAAGAATATGTAACATAAGAAAGAATGTTTGTTTAAACAATTAAATAAGAAATCATGATGTTTGGAGGGAAAAATTAGAAAATTTGACTAGTATGTCAACATTATCCAAAAAAATTAAAATAAAAAAATAATTTCCTTTCCTGATACAAATATTAATCCAAGCACATATAAAAATGGATGAACAGTCGATATTCTTCAAATAAACAGATACATGAGATAAGATGAAGGTTGCACTATTAATTTTATTCTGTTTTTCCACAAAAATCCCAAGTCCTTTTCAAACAACACCTCTGTATCAAGCAATCATACGTCTACAAAATTTTACCATATATTCTTTTTTTTTTTTTTTTTTTTGGGGGGGGGGGGGGGGTGGGGGAGGTAATTTCTTTTCTGAGGGAGGCAATATCTGATTTTACAGTACCACCATAATGGGTCCTACAAATGCAAAGGGTATAAAAACTTTCTAACAAAACAAAAGGTACATGTAATTAATCATAGAACCACCAACAACCAAGATGTAGTAAAAACAAAAGCACATTACGACCATAACATCCATCAGTACAGAAACTTCAATTCCTTTCCTACAGCCCCCCCCCCCCCCCCCCCCCCCCCTACAAAAAAAAACAAGAAGAAGAAGAAGAAGAAGAAAAACCACATGTATTCCAATGTTGCAAAATTTCCTCTCATACTAATCAATCACAATGAGATCCTTGAGGAGCTCAACACAATAATAACCAAAAGAAAGACCACAATGCAACGGCTTAAAACCCCAGAAAAAGAAAGAACCATATGCAGCAGACCCTTCACCTTTCTATTTCTTTCTTAGAAACCCTAAAGACCCAAAATCATAAAATCCTCGTGATCCCTAAAGTGACCCGTTGTCTGGCCCTTCAGTACTGGTGCTACCATAATGGGTGTGCTTGTTAGAAGATCCCTTGCATTGGTGAACAGGATACTTGATGGCATTCAATCCTATTTTTCTAAGGGCAGCCTGGCCCAAATCAATACCACACATGTCTGAAAGGCGTACCAGGTAAAGCAACACGTCTGCGAGTTCTTCCCCTAAATGCACCTTTTCTCCCTCGTCCCAACCTGGTAGACCTTTCGGCACCTCACCTTTCCATTGGAAGATCTCTGACAGCTCCCCTACCTCCCCTACCTATATAAACAAAAGTAATAGTAACAATAAGGAAAAAGAAAATTAATGATGACGACGATGAGAAAAGTTATAAAAGCTAGTTCATGTACAAAATTAAAAAAAAATAAAATAGAACTTAACATTTAGTTAATTCTTGCTGTTAGAAAAGTTGGTCATTGCATCTAGACATGCATCTACTATACAGTGCCTGGTTGTCATTATCATAGGAGCCTATGCAACAGCATATCACAATATACATTGCATATTATTGTGTGCTGGAAAGATGCTTTCATACTTATAATGTGCAAACAATTTGTTTGTTTCTTGAGAAAAACCCAAGACATTATTTATGGTTCTATCTTCCTAATAGCATAAGTATCTACAGATGTCCAAGCTAACTAAAGAAATAAAGCATATGTATCTTTGCTATGTGCAATATTAAAATAATAACAAAACCTCAGCATAAATCCGTCATTGTCATACACCCGTCATTGTATAATTTAAATGTAAGAACAAAGAATATCCCATGAAGACTACTGCTATGATTTAATTAAAAAAATATAATAACTAAAACACTTACTAAACAACAACAATAATCCTACTAATAGCCACAGTGTAGTTGATTGTTATCATAATTAGTAATTAACAAATGCAAACAACAATTTTTTGTTTGACAATATTTGCTATTTTAAAAAACCAACAAAGCCTTTAGGAAGTTGTAAATTAACTACCATAGATTCCTCCAACTTCCTACAGCCCTAGCTAAAGTTAATTTAGTACATTGCCTGAGTCAGCTAATATTTAAAACCAAAATTCAATTCAACAAAGATCTAATCAAGAATAGGAGATGGTTTACTTTGCTATTTATGGGAATGTTTGAAGGAGAAGTGGAAAAAAACAAATGGCAAGTTTCTATTGCTCTGTACTCTGTACCATGCCATTATTGGGAAACAGTACACTAACAGAGGGGTAAGAGGTAGGCCACCACCTTTCTAACAGAAAATATTTGAAATCAAATGAAAAAATTTCAAGACCAAGAAGCCCATTTTATCAGAGGCATTCCCAGAAGCACCAGAACCAATTAATGATCCATAAATCAGAACCTTATCCGTTCAGTTTTTGACTATATGAAATTGAAATATATCAATTTTCAAACTTACACTAATATCAAAAGTTTTTCAAACCCAAGACAATCTAATTTCTCATAATTACAAGATTTCACTTTTACGAACTGGAATCCCTTACAATTACATTAGTCTGAATAATCAGCCTAGTATATCTATATCACCTTTATAATTTTCTGATAATGCATTTTACAGAAATCATCTAGGACATTTTACAATATTTATACTAGAATTAAAAGGAGAAGCAAGTTGCATTTTGTTTTCAAACAGGGCAACAACAAGCAAATGCATTACTCAAATTAAGCAAAAAAGACAAAAAACCAAAAACAAAAACAAAAAGAAAAGAGGAAGAAGGAATGGGAGAGAGAGAGAATACAGAGATCACATCACCCCCCTTTAAGGAGGCAACTTGAACAAAAGGAGGCAAAAATATCCCAGGAAACCAACAAATCAAATCAAGACCAATCAATGGAGCAAAAGGGGTGTATAGGTTAAAGGCACAGGAAAAATAAAAAAAGGTGAGAGAGAAAAAGCCATGCTAACAGACCAAATTCCATGAGTGACATGGACCCTCTCTTTGTTTGTCTATTTTGGGCACTTTTGTGGGAGAAAGAAATTGGCAAGTTTCTCTGTAGTCTGTACACCACCACATGGTTTGGTTTTGTGTATGATTTTCTGGTACATTGATAATACGGAGAAAAAGGTAGGTAGGGTCCCCTTTTCTTGCAAGAGAGAAGAGAACACCAGCTAAACTAGCAAATCAATGCCAGAGAGAGATAACCCTAACAGAGGAGACGACACTTTCTCTCCAGTTTCCACCAAAGATGGATTGAATCAAAGAAATACATGATGTCAATACAATAATGGATAGAAATATAAATCAAATTTGAACTAAACCTATGTAAATGAACAACACCTGTGAGTATCCAAGCAATGAAAACCCTAATCATTCTAAGTGCCTACAAAATCGGAGAAAGGGAAGGGGGGGTCTTCGTCTACCGATCAACCAGGTCTAAGACCTATTTGCAACAAATATCTAAAAGGAACTAAAAAGGAAGGCGTGTTAAGAGAAAGATATATTAACCAGTGCGAGGAGGAGGTTCCTCGGGCTGTGAAACTGTTCCCAATCCCTCTCTCTAGCGAACTCCGCCATTTTCTTTCTCAATTCTTCTAATGTCACGGCCTTCTCTCCTTGTGCCACGTCAGACGAACCTCCCTCCATCTCTCCCTCTCTCCAAAAAGCGTTGTCAAGAAGACCGCTGAATGATTGAATGATCAAAGAGAAAGAGCCACCAAAAGTCGAGCTCCTCCTTCCGTGTCTCTTTCTCTGTCGCGAAATAAATAGCCATGGTAAGAGGTAAGGAGGCCATAGAGGGAGAGAGGGAGAAAAATCATCCCAGCAGATCCGATCACCTATGTTTCGTGTGAATTATATAAAGCGGGTCAGAGTTTATGAGTAATTATAACCCGCTACATATGTAACGAAGTATGAGAAACTTAAACCTTCGATAGTGGGGTATAGGGTTTTACTTTACGCTTCTAGATATTCTGTTGCAGATCCTATGTTTACGAGTTTGTTGCAAATAACTGACGCTTTGGTCCCGAGGAATATCTCTAGACTGTAGATGGCTTCTCTCAAGTGGTGTGGATCCCACCAGTCAGTGCCTGCACTAGGTTTGGATAATAGGTTCTTTTTTTTTTGTTCTCTCTTATCTTCTTTTGACGGTCAATCAGTCAATCTCGTGCAAATTAATTATTCATATATATTCGGTGACAAGAAGAAAAAAATAGAGAATGTCAAGAAAAAAACCTATAAAATTTGAGCGTAATGTGCTCATTGAAAGGGAATGAAATGGATGGGTATATATTATTTTTGTTAAATCTGAAAAATCTAAACTAACTTAAATTGGATTTAGAATAAATTTTTATTGTCTTTTACAGTGAAGTAGAGTTAGGATGAGCTTAAACTCACCAGAATTTTTGATGAGTTTAACTTAAAAATCTATCAAATCAATTTCAAACGATAAATTTAAATTATTCACTAAATTCTTCATATCAAAATCTTATCGGTTATCGAAATTTTTATAGTTTTCTAATTATTTTTTTCAAAATTTCTAAGATGATTCTAAAAATAATAATAAAATAATAAATATTTGTATATAAAAATAGGTTATTTTAAAAAAATATGAAATAAATAGTTAGAAAAAAATTATATACATATTGCTATTATTATTATTGATATTATTTTCAGAACTGAATTTAATAATTCAAAAATCCGTCTATGATACTAACGTTAGTATTAGCATTGACTGTAGAGGTGTGCAATCCGTCGGTTCGATTCAAACCAAATTAAACACATACAACCAAAGTTTTATTCATTTTTCCAAATACCAACCAAACCGAACTTATAAAAATATCAACAGAATAAACCAATATCCAAATAAATCGAAATTTTGTTCGGTTTATTCGGTTGAACCGAATTTATATTGGTTAAAGTATGACGAAAAATATCGATAAATTTCAAATTAATTATAGAAGAGATAAATAATTCAAAAAAAAAACAACGAGCAGATAAAACTTATAAAAAATGAGAATATTCGGATTATCCTTGATATGTCCTCATTCATGAATTCACTTAATCAATTTCAGTTTATTTGATTTATTCGGTTTATCCGATTTAGAAAAACATAAATCGAATCAAAGAAGAAAAACCAAATAAATTAAAAATTTTCAAGCGAACCAAACTTTTTGAATTGAAAAACTGAACCAAATAATCTGAAATTTCATGGTTCAGTTGAAATTCAAACAAACTGATCCGTTTGCACACCCCTAATTGACTGGGTAGTTGATATTAATGTTTTTTATACTGTTCAATTTACATCAAGATTCGTGTAAAAATATAAATATGTTATGTGTGGGGGACGAAAGATGCAGTAGTGAGACGAAAAAAATAATAAACAGTGACAAGTGTTAGTTTTTGTTTGTGTATTGAAAAGTTGATCAAATCACTTACGAATCATAATGCAAATTAAACGGTACAGAAAAGTATTAATATCAACACTAATATCATATTAAAATAATTGAATTTAACACCGAAGGAGGCTTAAATTAAGTTCGACCAAATTAAACAATATACGTAATTTTACAATTCAAATGTTATCAACGAAAGTTACTAAACATTTCCCATAAGAAAAAGGGAGCTGATATATAAATTATTATCGTTAATACCGACTTTATCATTAAAATTAAATGAGTTATTATTTATGTTAATGATTTTATATGTTTATTATTTAACTTAAGTGAATTATTATTCATATTAATTGTATTTGAGTTAAATAATAAAATAAATATAAAATAAATTACATAATAAAATCGTTAATATGAATAATAATTTATTTTATATGAATAATAAAATTTATATAACAGTATTAATAATTATATAATATAACAGTATCAGTAATTATATCTCTCGAATATTTTCCAAAGAAAAAAAAGAAAATTATGGTGAATTAAATAATAGTAGGTGGTTTAGAGATTTCTCAAAAGCATGAGTCATTATTCCTTCTGATATATTATAATAATAATGCGCCGCCTACATTGAAAGTATCCAAAGATACTAACCCAAGTTGAAATTTAATTTTTTGAAAGATGGCCATTTGTGTAGTTTATTACTGGAATTTTTCTTTAATAGATATTGGGACGATTTCAAAATTAAAAGCAAAAAGAAAAATATTTTGGACCTCCAAAAAGCAAAGAGAATCACTGAATTGCTCCGTTACTAAGTTATACTATGCGCATTATTATTATTATTTTTCTTTTCCTTTTTAGTTTATATTCAATTAGGTGACATGATTGGTCTATATATATTCTAGTGTTTCTTTGATATAATAATAATAATGTATACATTTTTAATATAGGAAAATGGTTTTGATCCTCAGAAATGATTTGGTTTGTTGGTTCCTCTATTAATCGACATAGGTTGTGTTATCCACAAAAAAAACTATGTTTGTTTGTGTATGTATTTCTATTTAGCACCAATTAATTAATATATTGTATATTGTTTTATTTTGCTTATGAATATGGATGTAATTGGTGAAGATGGTGCAGTCTCTTTCTCTTTCTTACCATCATTATTAACTTAAAATATGTAATCTAAATTTTCAACAAAAAAAATATTAAATACTAATTAGAGCCATAAGAAAAAATTATTCAACTAAATCACCACCTTCAATTACTAATTCAATTAGAATATTATCATCCCTACAATTACTAATTCAATTGCCAATTGTCAAATCATCGATTTAGAACTTTATGTATTAATTTCATAATATCTTCATTACAGTAATGATTAATTTGCTAACGTGATAATTTTTAATTGATAAAAAAAATAATTTTATGTAATTTTAGGGATGGAGATGCTCTAACCCTCACACTCCAATTTTCTTTTCCCAATCTCAATCTACATAAAGTATCTTTTCAAAATTTTCCTACCCAATATTTCTTAAATCCACCAAATAAATTTAATGTTACTTACAATCCTTGAATCACCCACCAATGAGAACACGCCATATTGTCATGCAAATATTTCACAAGTATCAATTCTGCATAAATTCATAAATTATCAACATTCTGTTATGGTGTTCTTCTTCTTGTCAGTAAATATAATTAATAACGACTATTTTATTTTTTGTTAATCAATGATTCAGATTTCAAATATGAAATATCAAATAACATAAAAAAAGCATTAAAAATAAAATGAAAAACACCAAAACAAAATCCAATTATCAATATTTAACAACAAAATTATGTATAACCGGTACTCTAGTTTGGCAATGACAATATCATGATTCATGACGCATAGTCTATTTTGTTGGGTTGAAGATCCGGAGATAAAAGTTTATTCATAAAAAATAAAAAAACATTACTTTTTTTTTTTTACTCTTTTTCCCTTGAGAAACAAAGAAAAGCTCCCCGCTCCTTTCCTTTTTTTTTTTTTCAATTACATGGTGGAACTTTGATGGGAAAATTTCCTGCACATAACTGAACAAAAAATAAGGACAAACATTATAATGAAAACTATAACAAATATAGAAAAATTATTTCTGCCCATCATATTGTGCATCATTTATTTGTACACAAAAAATATTTATACTAAATAGTTAATTTATTTATACTTAAATCTGAAAGTGTTTATAGTTAGTATAAAAATATTTATCATTTTTTTCTTCATGAATGATTATAGAAAAAATTCAATTTAAAAATTTTATTGTACAAATAAAAATACAACTTGCAAAACTTATAATATCGGTAATGTAAAATATAAATATTTTTATCATTAAGTATAAATATTTTCTTAAAAAAAAATAAACACATCTAAAATATAGTTATCATTACTCATAAATATATTATCCAAAGTTAGCTACTCAAAACTGACTCAATGAAGGCCATATCAACACGAACTTTGACTAACCTTCACTGATTGCTAGCCTAGATCTAACCAAATATGGGAGTAGGACCATAGGAAACGACATGCGATATCATAAAAATTTGCACACTTTTTAAGTCGTAAATTACGAAGGGATCTTTTGAGCAGCAATTGACTACCAAAAAAAAAATTATGGAAACAATAAACGATAATTATGTAAATGTAAAATCCTCACACATTCTGAAAAGAAGAATATAAAATCTATCGTAGAGATTAAGAACACAAGTGGTCAATCCAGCCACAGCGTCCCAAGTTGTAGTACTAGGTATCGCCGTAAGTTGTAGAGGTTAAGAACACGAGTGTCGATTCAGCTACAATGTTATCCGTTTGATCGGATTGAGATTTAAGGACCCCTTGTCGCCTTGTCAGATAAGAAATTCCGGCAGAGCAGCAGCAGCCGCCGCCGCTAGGTCATTAGCTTTCATGTGACTAGTGGCTATGGGTATGGGCTTGATGTGCACTGGGGATAGAAGAAACGGCGCTGACAGTCAAAATTTGGGCAACGGTGTGGTTTAAAGCTTGGGATATGTCATCGCATCATCGTTCTCTGTGTTTTGAGTTGCTCCTTTCTGCTTAGTTCATTGAAGATTTCTTAAACCCTTACTATAATCAAGGAAACGATAAATGATGATGGAGATTTTATTGCAAGGATTCGAGCGCATTGTTTCCATGAACTGATCATGCAAAATGTAAAGAACAAAAGTCGGGGAACTTTATATGAATATTTATAATTGAATAGTTTGACTCTCGTTTTATCTAAAAAAAATGTAAGGAATAAAAAGAGAGCAACTCCTAACACTAAAACAAATGAAACCATGCATGTTTTCTGCAACCCTAGTATATGGCTTTAGCTTTTGATGCTTTATGCTTACATCATAGCATACATGACATTGATATCAGGGAAAAGATATCAGACAAGTCGCTATAGCAAGTTACAAAACAATAGTTCCAAAAAGAGAAAAAAAAAGGGCAATTCCCAACCTTATTCAAAATAAATAACGGTCGTAAACATTTTAAATAAAACATAGTTGGACGACACTTTTAATTATCAAGAAAGTAAATATCATCATATTTCCTTTCTAAAATATATACAAAACTATGCACCTTAAACTAATCAACTTCACTATGTAGATATATAGATTAATGAAAATAAAATGGTTGTCAGGATGTTACACTATTTCCTTCTACCACGATCACGCAGTCTAGGACCATATGCCGGTTGAGTAGGGGGGAGCCCAATGGATTCAGGTATGTCCAGATCTGTCCTTCCAGATGGACCTGTTTCGATTTTCTTTAATACAGCTTCATGCAATGGCTGCACCTTGATCCTCTCCATTATTATCTATATAATAATTGCATTATTTTCATCAGACATTATGGTGAATAGATTCAAGAATATCGATATTACCTATTACTAAATTCAAGTCACTCCTTGTAGGCCTTTTCTGATCCTTCTATTGATTCATCAGAGAACTAATGAAGACAAAGCCAGGTCATGTTGTGGTGATGAATATATTAAGTTTGACTGTGTATGTGCTAGGTACCAAGATGAAGAATCCATTCAACAAAGGGAAAATGAGTAACGGAAAGTACATGATTCAAAATGCTACAGTACACAGTATCCAACTGTAAAAGGTTGATTTAAGTCCCTCATCAGTTTTCTTTTTCAAAAGGAAAAAAAATTCACAAACAAACCTTAACCTGAAACAGGCATAAACTAGTCTCAAAATTTTTCCCAACAGGTATAGAAGTCAGCCAGATATTTACTTAAAGAGGTTACTGTGTGTACCAGTTCATAGTGCTGTTCCCGTGCATGGGCCTCAGAAAGTCTTCTTTGTAAGTCATCCTCCTTTTTTCTCTTATACTCAAAGTTCTCCTTTTCATATTCCTTCTCACCCAATTCTCCATATAAATCTACAAGAAGTAATTACAACTAATTTGAACTTGTACTCTTTTAGTTTAATTTTGAATCTAGCAAGGTGGTTCTATTATTAGCCTTCATGCACAGTGCACTGCCCAGAAATCTCCAAAAAAGGAGCAATCATTAAAGAACTCTGCTAGTAGCCCTTAGACCGACAGATCTAAATCAGCATTTGACAAGTGTATTATTTTCTTTTGTTTGAATTGAATAAAAGATTTTGACAAGTCTGACATGTGAATTATTTTCTTTCAAAAAGATCAACAAAGTTGGGTGGATACAGCAAAAATTCCTTTAAGCTAAAATATTCAAACAGTGTTGATCTTATCCAAACTATATCAGTTGGTGGGTATGTGATTTCTTTCCTAACATATTTTTGGCCTCTCATCTGCATTACCACACACATATATATACAAAATGTTCTAATCAATCTCTTGATTTCAGTTTTCTTCAAGTAGAATTAACTCTAAACTCCAGAAGTTCGAGTTCAAGATACACTCAGTTTATTGACCAACAGGAAAATTTAGTTGCTTCAATAACATGTGTGCCAATTGAATATTGGTTTTCATTTTTCTCACTTTGGGCATGACATGGAAAATTTATAAAGCATACTATCTGTGTTTCTGCTTTTGACTTTGATTGGGATACTTCAAGAAGATACTGCAACAAAAGAATAAACAAGCTATGAGTTTGTTTGTATGGATGACTGAGCTGTACTGGGGGAGGTGTAAGATTTAGTCAGAAATGTGTCAATAAAGATAAAGTCCTACTCCAGTGTTGATTAAAGGAACTCTTGCAGATAGGGATTTTTTGAGGAAACAAATTCTCTGAGATTAATCTCATGGATGGTCCTGTCAGTGACTAAAAGGGAAGAGGTGAAACCTGTGACATACCATAATTTCTAGCACACTAACTATTGTCAGGTGGGCAAGAGAGGAGATGGGAAGAAACATGTAAGGTGAATTTCATGAAAAGGTGCCACAAGTCAAATGTAAACCACCTCCTCTAGTTTTTGTTTAACCACCACTGCATTTGAGTTTATTTTAAGACCTTGTTAAAAGCAAGTCTAGTTATGCACACCTCTGAAAATAAACGGTTTCATACTGCTGAGATTCTACCTCATGAATCCTTAGGTATCAAGCAATATGTGAACTTTAAAATTCTTTAAAATTAACATAAATATTAACCATTTTATTTCAATTTCAACTCGGAAAATTAAACAAGGTCTCAAGGCAGTGTTGTAAACATTCAATCAATGCTTTTCCATTATGTGGAATAACAGAATTGTTATTTGCAGTAATCCCTCAGGTCTTGTACTTGAAACAAAAAACTGGGTACTTATGCTTTAAATAAAAACTGCTTAATTATTTAAAGAAAAATACTGGGCATTTATATGCTTACCTGTAAGAACTGAAAGAACCCAGATCTGTGTTGGGATGTCATATAGTGTCTTTGCAAGGGTCAGAGAAGACTTGAGTATCTCTCTGGCCTGTGCAGTGTCGTGAAGCTGAAGTGCTAGCGTACCCAAAATCGTCAGGTACTGGGAAACTAGTTGTATGTTTCCCAGTTGCTGATGTGCTATTCTTAAACCACCAGCTAGTCTAATCCTGCATTTCAAAGAAAAAGCTTCTCATTCATGTTTGGCCATCCTTTGGAAGTTTAATAAGCCCTTTTCTCTGCATAAATCCTAGGAGAAAAGTACCAAAGATGTGAAGACAAATAAGCTAATTAAGGCAGCACCAAGTTAGTATAGGATTTGGATAGTTATACGCATCCAAAGGGAATCTACTTATTCTCCCAAATTATCTTGAATAAGAACATATCGCACAGGACCTTAGGGTATGTCACCAGAATCTGGTATTAACAAGCTTGATAAAAGAATATCCACATAGAAAGATATAACTGGGCAATTTACACGTTTGGAAGAAAAAAAGAAATAACCCATGTCAATATTCTTGACTTGCAGAGTTGCAGTAACTTATTTCACTGCTTTTATACAGCCATTGGGCTGTGCCTATTTGGTGTTGTTTTTGTTTTGTTTTGAATGGAAAGACCTAGTTATCTGAAATGGTGGATATCATTAGATTATAGCTTCAGATTTATATAGTTAGTTATAGCATGATCTTGGTTTTTAAGAAATCCCATCTATTTATGTTACCTGGAAACAGCAGTTTTGCTGCCGCGTCCAAATCACACGTGTATCCAATACAGACTCGTGTACATACACATACATATATATCAGACATCCCAGGTGGCGTATCAAATATTTTAATATTTATTTCAACCAGATATGGCCAAAATAGGACCTGATACGCATATCTGCACACAAATGGCTACACAGTGCAGCTTCATGTGAACCCCCTCTGGTGTGGTTGCCTTCCCATCTGCTGGATGCCTGGACCACCTGAATATATAGAGAGAGGGCCGGTTCAAGAGAATAAAATTGCCGCTGCAGGACTAATCACCAAAGTCCGGAGTAAAGTTCCCATTAATAAATAATAACTTTAAAAGTTTACCCCTACACTTTCTTCAAATTCAATCTAAATGGAAAATCTTACCATTATCCCATTAACTCTTAGAACTTGTATCAATTTGTTGTTCTCTTTAAGTCCAATTATTCCTTCTAATGCACCCATACAATGCATGAATTTTCACATCATACTATTAAAAAAAAATTGTATGGACATGGTGTCCTACTTTTAATGTTAATATTTCAAAATGAAAATAGAATGTCTATTACAATTTTTAAGTAAATTTCGTTCTCATGCCAAAAAAAGTTAAAAAAAAGTATATATACATAATACCATATTAAATGTGGTGTACCGTACCGTATATAGGACTTCTGGAAACGACATATAACTGTACCCGTCTCATATCAAATGCAATATTTGTATCCGTTTCCATGCAACATAACTAACCATAATGAGAATTACTCTATTATTTCTCTGTTAAATATTTGCTTAACTATCTACATCCACAAGAAAAATAAGATAAAAATTAAGAAAATAGGTTGCAGACTTGAATTTTATCATGTCACAAGTTCTTCCATCGAATTTGATGATTGTTTTCAAAAATTCTAGTAGGAGAGTACCAAATTGTCAGATACTTAAATAATGTCCCATTATAGCCAATAAAAGAAATTGGATGTTTTAAATGATGGAAGTAATATAAGAATCTCTTCCGGCGACATCATGAAAAACAAAGGGAATTTCAACAAAAGAATTACCATGTTTATCAGATATATAGTATGTGTCTAACCTTGCTTCCTGTAAATTTTGTTGCTTCATAAGCAAGAGACCATATACGAATATAATGCATGTTTTCTCTCGCACACCGACAAAAGACTCCATGATCTGATAAACAGGTCCCACCAAATCAAGTGCCTAATAAAAAAAACAACTTCCAATTTTTAAAACAATAGAGGTTGAAATAAGCTGCTGGAGAAAATATCAATTTCATCGAGCAAGCAAAGGTAGAAACCCTGATCAATATATTTTTTTTTCTGAGATAAAGATGAGGGTCAAGCCACTCAAATCTAAATGTCCGTAAAGGACCCCCCATCCAGGTTTCGAACCTGCGACCTCTCACAAGGAGATCATTGCCTTTGCCATTAGACCAAAGTCTGGTTCTCCCTGATTAATATAGTTGAGTCCTAATTTTACCTATGGAACATAATCTCTCCATTTCTGCAATCAGAAGACCCGATTCTAGAAAACTAAGAGTCAATTCAGCCCAATTTTGCCTCTACTATCAGTTTTGCAACTTGAGTTAAAATTTCAGGAGCCCAACTCGAACCAACTTTGCTCAACAAACACAATGTAACTAAACCTACACTTGTCACAGTTCTTCTCAATCAACATCACTTCTGCAGCTAAATACAAAAAAAGCAGGAAATAATTTGGTTGAACTGATACTGTACTATACATGTCAGCAAAGGAGCTTTGGACCTAAATTTAAAATAAAAGAACCAGAAAATAAGCCAGGTATATTTATCAGTTTATTCTACGCTGGGGGGAGGGGGGGGGGGGGGGGGGGAGACCTGTGAAGTAGACTCTGGATCGCCCAAACAGACATAAGAGACGGCAGCATACACCTGGCACATAGATTGCATTGATTTGTTATCTGCCAACTGCAAAAAAATAAAATATAATTTTTTTGTCATACCTCACTAATGGATCTATAGAACCAGAAATATAAAAGCACTGTACTAGTACTCAGTATCAGAATCGGCATGTAGTCTGCACATCAAAATCAGCCAAACTAGACCAAATACCCTGAATTCCTCATAGAAAATAAGACTTTTGTGCATCAAAAGACTGAGAAAAAAGGGAAAAAAAAGAAATGTATAAAAGTATTGCCAAAACCGGTGGATTCAACTAATATTCTTCTCTGGTACAATATAAACAAATGACAATTGACAGAACCCTGATTGCAAGTGATTATATTGATAAAAAAAATTAAAGGAAAAAGGATCATTTTTAGTTTAATCAGAAAATAATCACACAAATAGGAAGAGTTTTGAATCAAATTCTTCCAACATAATACCAAATTTTCCAATTACCCATTACACCTTTTACAACTACTGACAGGTTAAAAATTCAAATGAAAATTTTGAAATTTAATGCCTATCATGGTCGAAATAGGTGAAATATGGGGCCAAACCTGGCTGGCTTGTCCAACAGGGAACTGACCGAGTTATCAAATCATAATACAAGGATTGCCAGTTGGTAGCAGCAGCATGAGCCTTCTGTGCTCCACAAAAATGATTTGAGAGGAAGAGAAGGGGATGGAATGGTAAGAAAAGGGATGGAAAAAGTGCCAAAGTATACTTCCCCTCCTCTATACCCAATTTGGAGGGTACAAAAATAGTTCATTTGAGGGGTAGAGGAGGTGAAATGTTTCCCTTCCCTCAACTTCATAAAATTGAGGAGCAAGTAAAATTTTAATTCTCTCCTCCTCTTCCCTCCCTTCCCTTCCATTTTACTCTTCCTGGAGCTAAGGGTTAAGGTCTGGCAATTTGAACTATCACTGTTCGGGTTTAAGTTTACAGAATCAGAAGAAAAAAGCCAAAGTTTTGTATTTTCCTCGTTTTAGCCTCATTATACACTAATTAGTAATAAAAAAAACTAGGCAGCTTATTCCAATTTACTCTCTAGCAGTCATCAGCTTTGCAAATTTGCACCTAGGCCTTTCGCAAGTTTGCATTGACTTTAATGGAAGCCAGACTAACCTTGACGAGTAAACATAATCTCAAATTCTCTACTCAACACAAAGCAAAAGAATAAAAATAACCTTAAACAAAGTGCAAATAGACACTCAAACTGGAACTGGTAATTACACTGATATCTTGATTTTGGTACCAGTCTGGACTCCAGAATGTTATTAACTCTTCAATAGTACTTCTAGGAAATTACCAGCACAACAAAGAAAAAAAAGGTTTCACATGTGCCACTAACCTCAAATCATCACATATATCCCTGCACAATGAGAAATTCCTAAAGTTACCTTACTGCAACTAAGAAAAAATCATATACACCCCCTCATTGCGCATTTTCCTTCATAGAGCATAAAACAACCCTGTTTGCTCCATGTTTCTCTCAGCTAGAGGAGGCAAAAAGGAGGGGCAATTCGGAACAATTACTAATGAAATTGGAGCTATAGGTGATATTTTCCATGTTTCACAGTAATATATGAGAAAATTCCCATTTCACAGGGGTAAATACAATCTTTGAGGTTTTGTTAGGGGCACATGTGAAATGAAACTCTCCCAAATATTAAAGTGCACCTTCGTAGCTTCAACAAAATGGAAAGCAGCTTCACGAAAGCATCCAACTGAATGAGCATACTGTCCCCTAAGCATTTCAATTGTACTCTCACAACCTTGCAAGATTGTTGGGAAACGAACAAACCAATGTTTCATCTGTACCAGTGCCTAGCAAAAAGAAACGGTTGATCAAATTAGATCACACAGAATAGGGGGCTCAGATTCAATCAACAAACAAAAAGATCAGTTTTCAATTCTAATTGTTCCAGCTAGTCCCTTGATAATGCAATTTAGACTCTCCATTGAACCCAATTTAGCTTTAACTAAGATTAAACTTCAATTATCCTTGGTATGTAATTATACACCACAAAGCAGGTGCCCAACTATTTTAGCTAGCAAACTTTTTTAAAGATATAATTCCGTCCTTGTACTCTAATGAAGTTAATAATCAGTTACCTCCTGAGCTTCAACAAATTCAGACCTAGTGAGCTCTACTGCCACCTTATTTTCCAAAAATTGAAGAAGAAGCATTAAATATAATCCCGCCATCCATATTGTTGACTGTTGCAAATTCACCTCTGCATACATCAAGTGCAACTACTAAGAAGAATCAAATCGGGGTTGTACATAAATCATAAGGGAAAAAAAGGAAGCGCAAAGGGAATTCACTAAAAAAGAGTTAAAGAATAATACATAGACAGCGTAAAACCATGAGAAAAAAAAATAAAGTGCAGTCAATGAATCCAAGAAAACACAAAACAAAGCCACAAAAGCAAAAGTCAATAAAAAGAAAGGTTGTTAACTACTCATGCCTGTGCTGGTTAATAGCAATGAAATGCAAATAAGCTTGTCACCCCTTAATTTTCTCCGAAACAAAAACCTAATTAGAGTTAGTAGGAAAAAAATGATAAGAGCTTGAATATGTACCTGTTATACCATCCAATATCCCAAGCTTTACGAGCTCCCCTATAGAAAACAAGATAAGTAGAGTAGCATAAGCAACATTAACAAGAAGCAACGAAGGATTTCAGCACTTGTAACACTTGTGAAATGGCAAACTTTGTTGTGAATTCTTTTTATTTGAATTTACCTTTCTTTTCGTTTTGTTACATTTTTCACTCACGGGACAGACAAAAACTGATTCTCCATATGAGCGATTACAAAATTTATGCTATAGTTTTTATTCTGAGGCCTAATGCAAACTATGCATAGTGACACTGGGATGGAGACCGAGTGGGAGATCCTTTTGATTTTCTACACCAACTAGATTTTTATTTTCTAAATTAGTCTTATCTACTATCGAAGTTTCAATGAAAATTGTCTTCTAAGTTCTTTCCCGTTAAATTAAAATACAACTCATGAAAGAATTAGCATTTTATTGCACAGGCTCTTTGATGAATTTCTAAAAAGCCAAAGTATGGATTACCTACATGAATTCTACTCCATTAAAAAGAGTACAAAGAGCTAAGACGCCTTTGTAAAAACAAAAATGTACCATGAATCAACTGAAGACCAGACTGTATCCTCTTGCAGCACTCCTTAAATATCCCCTTAGGCCTCCCTACCATCACCACCATTAAATCAACGATGGCAAAAACAGCATTTCTAGGCAACCACTCTCCATCCATTGGCTGAGGTGCCAGGTATAACTTATCTTCATAGTCCAAGTCCAATAAATCTGTATCCAAACCAGTGTCAGCCTTTAGCCGCTCACACAACCTGCCCTGTTTCTCCTCCAGTGTGAACCTCTCCATTTGGTGCAGATCGGGTTGTGAGAGGCTCCTTCGAATGGATAGGATCTCTGTGTTTAGCTCTTTAACTTTTTGAAGCCTCTGCATTTCCTTTTTCATGGCTGAGTCAAGCATCTCTACATGATGCGAGGCAGTCTTGTAGTCACAAGTTCGCAACAGGTAGAAGGTGCAGAGTAGCTCAGCATAGAGAAACAAGCCAGTGCAACGCGGTTTCTGCAAAATCTTAAATGTTAGAACTTAAAACCAACATTTAACAAGTTTTTTTAAATTTTAAAGGTCAATCTCTATACTATAATTTTCAATTTGAACCCTACAATCAAGTCAGAAGATCCTACACTAACTGCAGTTTTTTTAACTGAAAGCACATAAGTAGTAAACCCAACAATTATTTACTTGCCAAACCCTAAGCAAGGGAAAGAAAACTGGTATGGTAGCAACACCAAACTTAGGTAAGACAAGATCTCATCTCATGAAATCAGCAAAACTGAAGAGGTTCCAAAATTATAAAACTTCAACCAATATTCTAGCACATAGCTATCCTGCTCCACTGTTGGACCCCAACCCAATCAAAGGAACAACATGTATCACCCACCTGATAAGATGGAATTTCTTCCCAGAGAACAGCACATCTCTGTACGGCAGAGTCGACGACTTGCGAGTCATCCCAGTGTAGCAAATGAACATGCAGCTCTGACGCAGCAAAGAAAACCTTCAGTTCTGGACTTCCCGTCCCCTCTGCTGCCACCTTCCCATGCTCTATTGCCTCAAGGGAACCAGGATAGTCTGCCTCCACTGCCAGTGCTGATGCCATCTGTGACTGAATATTTACAACCACAATCCCCGTCAACCCAAATTATTTTCCTCCTTTTTTCTTTCTAAAACTAGAGTCTTACTAAGCACCATACAACTAATGTAACACCAATTTATAAATGGCTAAAGAAGCAGAAGAAATAGGACGAAAAGAAAAACAACTCTACCATTATATGATCTATGATGCTAATCTTTTAGTTCTTACCAGTTCATCCTGCCATGCTCCTCTTAATTCCAATAAAAAGGATGAGGAACTTCTGGTGATTTTTAAGCAGGTGTTATTTGATCGAGTTCTTACCTTCTCCTTTTCTTTTATAACTGACTGATGAATTTGAGTTCCATAAGTAGGAAAATTGATTTAAAGCAAGGATGCTATGACTTCAGACTTGAGACTGATTCAAAGATATATGAACGACAGAATTTTGTGCATCTATGCCAAGTTATTGAGTTGCAGATATTCAACTTATGTCTTCTGTTCATCACTTCAAAGGAACAGGCTTATTTTGATGACCCCAACATACATCTTAGAGATATAACTTGTATGACACTGGTTATAGACATGACAAGCACATAAAATAGTACTGGAACTCAGGCCATTACCCTTCCATAGTGCACTGACAAGTTAATAGAACCGTCTCTAATCAGATCTGTGTTATGTATTTACTATTTTTATTAGTTTCTATCTATTATTACAGGGAAAAAATCAGTGTACTATTCATATTGCACACTAAAACTAGGATTTGTATAGAACAACATGCACAAGGCATAATCCAAAAGTTGCAGTTGATACTATACCAATACACAAGACGGGATGCAACAAGTTACACACGATATATAACTTATGGACAGCTCCACCAGAAAATGGGAAACCAAACACAATCGAGATATTTTATAACCGTATTTAGAAAGTTAATTGTAGGATTCAAATATGAGTATAGCCAAATTCTGTTAGCTCTTAGAATACTCAGCTAAGGATGCAACTAAATCAGGCTTGGTCAAATAACCACTGTTTCACGTTTTTTTTTCCTTTTCAATAGGGGATCAAAATGCCTATACTAAGACCTTGCTCCAAATTTACATAGAAATTTTGTGAATACTTGCGAAGCTACTAAATATACCCAATCCAACTATTTATAACTCTTACCTGAAAATTGCACATCCACATCAACGCCTCGTCTCTTGTTAAAACCCGACTCGACGAATGATTCACCAGCTGAATCGCCTTGAACAAAATATGCTTTTGTTGCTGTATGGCGCCGACCAAATGGTAGGTGCTGGACAGCATGGAGTAGGCCAGAAGCTTGAGAGGTAGCGGCGCCGAAGGAAGGGGGGAGAGCAAGAGAAGCGATCTCTCGAGGTGCGATTTGGCATCGTGGAGGTTGTGCGTGTGGGCCAGGAGGAGAGACGCCAGGCGGAGGCGGATCTGGGACTCGAGAAGAGGCGAGAGGGGGAAGGCATCCGGAGAGGAGAGAGAGGCCTCGAGGCAGCGAATCGCGGCGGGGAAGTCACGGTATAGGCAGGATTCTTCGGCGAGCGCGCAGAGGCCTTCTATGGCTGGTGGTGTTATAGATGCCATTGGTGGAAAGTGGAAACTAGGGTTTACCCGACATTGGTGACGAGCGAGCGGAGGAGGACGAAGTGCGAACTAGGAACTAAAGATGAGTACAGTGGAAGATTTGATCAGAAAGATCGGAATTACAATGGAGAGGAATATATTAACATTCAGTTTTTTCTTTAATTTAAATTAAAGCTCTTGTTAATTTTAATATTTATTTTTTTAAAATATTTTTCACGAAATTTGAAAATATATTTTTTTTCGTAAAGAAAGAAAATTATCGTTACTGTATTGGATCTACTGTTCATATATTCATATATTAACATTCATATTTCTTTCTTGAAAAAAAATACAAGGAGTTCATATCCTTTAAACTGGTCAGCCACTTCACAACATAAAGTGAGCAGAAAAAATGTACGGATATTATAGTAATAGTATTGACATTCACACGAAATATTTTATAAGAGATATATTTTTTAAGATAATTACTTCACCAATGAAGTAACACGAGATGTGAATTCGAGCCCTGTAATGCCCATGCATGTACAGATGCGTTGATGTGTTGGAAAGGTGATATAATAGTATTCATAAGGGGCTGAATTAAAAAAATGTTGGTATTGTTTGTAAAGAAAAAAATCTTTAATTTCTCCATAAAGAAAATTCTGATCCGTGTTTTGAAAAATCGTCGGATTATTTTGTGATTCAATTGGAATGACAGTGCAACCGATGGCTCAACCCATTCCATCCGGCTGTCTTGATCTTCTGCTGATACAACACGTGTCATGCGACATATGCGACATAGAAACGGATGAATTAGCCTGAAATTTTGAAGATCTGTTTTGAACAAATTTTAAAACAATCGAAAGGATCGTATTTTGCTTTAACGCTTTGCAGGAGGAGAGAATACGAATCCGATTGAGGTATACATGGCTAGACACAAAGCCCGTCTCCGGAGTCCGGAATTTTTTCTTTAAAAAAAAGAAAAACTACAGACTTTATGCTGCTCGGAGTTTACAGCGAAAATAAAAGGGATCTAAACCGCTGCGAAAAAAATTAATTATTTTTTTGGAAATAAACTATTTAAAAGACACCATAATCCGCATGCACTCTATAAGATGTATTTGTTTTTCCGGAGCAGTATTACTTCCTAGTATATAATGCATTTTTTCCGATTTATGGAGTCAATATCCTGGCATTTCAAACGCCGCTTCCAGCTCCACCAATTTTTCAAGTGATACTGTGGTAGCTATCATCCTATCAGGTTAAGAAAAAATCATCATATCTTTCCTCAAATCTGACTGGGATAATTGACAACTGAATGAATTATACAACTGAGATGTTAGCACCAGTCCTTATAAATCAAAACTGCTATTGTAATACATGCATTGCCTCTAAAGTCCAGATAACTATAAGACCTCAAAATAAATCTATTAGCAAATCCAAGAATATGGACAAATTGACGCTAATCTATTTCTTTTAACAAATATTACGGTTTCCGCAAAGCAGAAGCGGCGCCCATAACAATGGCCAATACAAGACCGAGTCCAGCTCCAACGGATGCACCCACAGCTGCAGCTGTCATGGAATTATCATGTTTTGGAGGCTTCTGGTGTATGCTTAGAGAAGCCTCTTTCTCTCTTGCCAACTCTATTGCTAATCTCTCATCTGCTAAATCCTGTTCGTGTTTAAAATAGATGAGAAAAAAAACAATGGTTAAAAGTATAAAATATGCACTAATGTTTGAGATATCGATTCAAATTTTATTTAGAAATATACCTACTTTTAGACTCAAGAAAAAAGTTATGTTCATACCATCACCTGAACTATTTTTCCAAATGAAGGGCCATTTAAGTTGAGAGCATAATTCTGTTCCAGATTCTTTCCTTCTCACAGCTACTTGTTTTAGGGATCATGCTTTTGCAAATTTACATTTTAAGAGAGGGTTACCCATGTGCACAAGTAACTCGTACTCTTCAAAATCCAAAACAAATTCACAAAAAGGTTAAAAAAAAAGCACTAAACATCAAAAACAAACAAATACCTGCAATGCCGTTTCCTCGTTATCACGAAGAACCCTGTGAACTACCTCTCGCAGTGAATTCACCCCCTCCACAGGCATTATAGACTCCTTCCTCCCAAATGGCCTCCGGGAACCGTTTGACATGAAGAAGGGGCACGAATTCACCACCCTGGTGACACTTGGAGATGCATCATATGCCTCCATGGAGGAGCTGATTAGTCTATTCTGCTGGTGAGCACTAACTGAGAACTTGTTCGTAATGGCCATGATCCAAGGGATGCTGAGGGCCTTGGCCTCATTTAATAGGAAAGTGAGAACTGGTTGTGGCGGGGGTGAAGAAGGGCTCGATAAAATTGGGTAGTTAGGGATTCTATGGGAGAGGTTGTGCACTAAGATAATTAGGTCAATTTTTTTGCCAAGACGGCGGGACCCAGATTGGAGCTCTTGTCTGAATCGAGTCACCTCAGATTGTAAATTCTTAAATGAGAAAAAGGAAAAGTCGTTAGTGTCTACAGAAAGGACAGCACATTGTATCCTATACATTGAAATAGAGTACCAAATGTTGTTTAGTAGTGTAAACAAGGAAGCACAAGGAAAATAGGTATAGGTCAGGCTTCTGTGGCACATAATATTGGTATCAGATTTTTGGTGCTTTAATGTAGGCTAAGGCATCTCTGTTAGGTACAGGTATCAGTATCCACGATCTGTGCATAATTGCAAGAACGCTTAAATATAATCCTACCTACAGCAAAAGAACAACCACAGTCCTAAAACGCCAAGTAGAACTAGGTATCAGGAGAAGACCTGTATAATACAGTACCTGGAAGTTTAAGCTGGGGGAGTCGACATAGCACAAGCCACCTGCCACACCTTCTCTAATGTCCGCATTTAAGTAGGAATCAACTGCAATACAGTTTTTCTCCCCTACCTGACCTAATAATGCTCTAAATAAGGAAGTCTTCCCTGCAGCCTGCAGAAGTACGAAACTCCAATTTACAAACCAGAAATTTTAATAATTTTCTCATATATCAAAAAGTATGTCATGAAACCAATAGTGATCAGACTGTACCCACATGTTTTTATTTATCAGATATTAGATAAACCCAGATATACAAATACAGATTGGATATAATTCGATATTTATCAAACATGAATACAGATATGAATATAATTTGGATATTAAAACAAAACTTGCTCAGATTTTTATACAGATAAAAGGAAATCATGAAGCAATTTTTTTTATACTAATATCTACAACAAATATAAATATTCTAAATAAAACTATCATTCTATAATTCAGGTATCCGCATTTTCATCTCTTTTTTTTCAGTACTCAAAAGGTTATGTATACAATCATATTTGTGAACAAAACTTTTTTCTTTCATAACAAGTTGCTATAAAATATATATCTTGCTAATCTGATATCCGCATATGAAATTCAAAACCATATCCATATCTATCCGCTTAAACCCTATCCATATATTCGTATCTGCAAATATTCAGATATTATCTATATCCAGATACAAGACAGGTAAAATTGAGCACCTCAAGTCCAAGGAGCTGAACTCGACGGGTCCTGACATATACTTCTTTCCGCACTGTGACAAAATCACTAGTACAGTATATCACAAAACTCTCCAAGCCATCATCAGCACTACCTCTTCTATCCTCAAACAAGGACCTCAAATCATGTGGAATGGAATCTGACAGTGGAGGAACACAAACAGGGAGCAAGGATTCTTCGGTAATGGGATATTTAGGAGGCTTTTTCGATGGCGGACCCACCAAAATGCGCATCTTTTGCAAATCTGGTGATGTGGTTTCCTGATTTGATGAGTAGGGAGGCTCTAAAGGTACTGATTCAACAGCTGTTGAGCACCTTCAATGGAATATAAACATAAGTAAATAAATACACAGCTAGAGAAAATAGCACCTATACGAGTTATCGTCACGATAAAAAAAAAAAAAAGAAGCCAATCTCCCAATTGGTCCAATGATTTTCATTCACAAATATATAATGAAAGATTTAAATGGACCCAGGAGCCTCTTTGAAACTTACAAAAACACAAATAAATGGACCTGACACATTAAGAGGCTGGTTCAGGGTTGGAATCTTATGAGCTGCTAGTGATTTCTGTAGGGTGCAATTGTCTTTACATTTCTGACAAAATTTGCCAGTCAAACTTGAAACTGATGCAACATCCTGGTTGTTACCCTACATAAAGATAAAAATGTAAAAGAAAATATACCAATTTCCATTAAGGTAAGCCTGAACAAGGGTGCATAGATGTAAACCATGGCCCGTTATATCAACTTTCAATGGGTCAGAGCTTTTGTGACCAGGTTTGCCATTCCACCCTAAAGGGAGAACAGTGGTAGCTGTCCGAATAATAGGTGGCTCCACAATGTTGCCTAGTTCGACTGATTCAGCAGTAGAGAGACCCAACAGTTGCTGGAGGTGTGAGAATTGGGGCAGTTGATCCATGCCCCCAAAGGGAGATATGATTGAACACATGCACGAGTCATATATTCTACAAACAGGATAAAGAAAAAATGGAAAAATAATAAACACATATATTTGCAAGTATAGATGTCGCTTTGTCACTTTTCAATATTAATTTAGGGTATGTTTATTTACGCAGAAAACTAATGCGGAAAGTTATTTTCAGTGGAAATTTAGTCTCTAACTGTTCATTTAAAGAGAGAAGAAATTTCCAAAGAAAACCAATTTCCTTATTCGGGAAAATCTCCCTTCTTGTTTCTGAATTCTTTTCAAAGAAGACGAAATGAAAAGTTTGTTACCCAGCCTGTTAGCTATTTTTTTTTCCACTAGTTTAGTTCCTAGAGCGCCTTTTTTTTTCTTCCTGTTTTGCTAACTTCCTAGTTCCTACTATCACATAACTTCCAACTTTCCCCTTATTACTCCCTGCATTTTGCACTGATTTGTGCATCACCCACTTTAGTCCAGTACATTCCCAAAAGTATGCAATACTCATTTGACATGGTATTTATAGATTACTCTTTTCCTTTTTTTTCTAGATCGATTCTTTTTAACATGAATACTCATCTAAATTAAAGTAATAATAATACAAAAATATGAAAAAAATTAAAATGTTATAAAGCTTGTAAGTCTTAAATGAAACATAAATTACATCTTTTCTTTCTTTTTCTATCAAGATGAACAGGTGGAAAAGAAAAAATGTGTTCTTTTCTATACAAAAGAATACATAAATATCTTTTCATTTTCCTTCATAAAATTATTTTCCACAGAAATTACTTTTCCGAAACTATTCCTTACAAACGAACAGACCCTAAGGTAGATTTACAGCATTACCCAACCAGAAAATTTAATTAGGGAATCCTGAAAGTCCTGAAATGAGTTTCTATCAAGGAAAAACTGGCATGGCATATGAAGCAACAGTTAATGGTCTGGGCAATTATGTTTACTAGAAATATAAATGAGAAATAAAAGGTAGAGACAAAAAAAAAATACTTTTGAAACCGGGACCTATAAGTCCTCATGGAGTGAGATCGGAAAAAGTCTTTCATCTCTGTAATGACCGACCTAACCTGAAATCGCCTTTGCCAGGCCAAAACGTCAAAGCATTACGGTGAGAAGAACCGATGAAAAAGAAGTGAATTATAAGCAAAACTAACATCGAGAAAGATGTGTATGGTATCATAGTGCTTGATTTAGAAACTGCACTAACCAAGACAGTGCAGGGGGTTCAGTTGCCTAAATCCAGCTTATTAGCAACTGAGACTTACTTATACAAGTATGACCTGGTAACAGCATGTATCAATTGCAAAATTGCAATCCTTAAGCTAGACATAAGCATGTATTTCCCACTCCTGAACTGATTTAAATCAAACGTACCGATGTCAATTTGGAGTATTCAGCATCTGAGAGCAACTTAACTGACAAATCTCCCAAGAGGTATAGCTACAAAATCAAGAAAAAGAAAGAAATAAAATCCTCTACATACATAATGTGAACTGAAGCAACTCTATGAATGAAAAATCACTCTTACAATTGAAACCTAGCAACATAATCCATGATGGATTTATAAAAAATACAGCTCTGTATAAAGACATTGTATATTACAATTTCTAAATAGTCTTCTTGCCAAATTGTTGAGTAGACCTGACAGTTTCATCTAACCATTTTCAACTGGACCAGGCTGGTGCACCATTTGGGTTTCTCATCAGGTTGCTTACCAGCTTAAGTTGGGTCGGGTCTACCCAACTTGTCTGCACTCTATTTTTTTCTATTAAAGGAAAAATAGAAGACCAATATTCCAACTGACCCACTCTCTTGAGCCCAATACTTTTCACCGAAATATATAAATAAGCCGAATCCAATATATATCTTGAAATAAATGAAACATGAACTGGTATTTTAGGCTCACTGGAAGGTCAGGTCAGACACAACACTGTTACGCCATATAGCAAAAACACTAACCCTAACTGAACCCCTACTAGTTGCTACCGCTAAAAGGATAAAAATCATAAATCATATATCAGAGTTGGACTGTGAAAATGAAAGAACTTTTACCTCACCAAAAGGAACATAAGACGGTAAAGAAGGAACTCTGCCCCATGGCTTAGAAGCTCCAGCTGCATTACTATTAGCATTTTGATCACCGTTGTCAGGAATTGGGGTCAGAGATATACCATCAGGCCTTTCACGAATCTCAAGGGATTGACCCACCTCCACTGACTCATCATCTGCCATATCAGGTGATACTTTATCCTCCTGACTTTTGCCCCAAAATGTTCTCAGATTTTTAGTAACCGCCTCTATAGGCACAAGCTTTGATAGCCTCCAAAACGAGGTCTGAACAGGGCCCATCCCAAGAACCAATTGCGGTTCAGCCCCATTCTCTGCTCGTTTTTTAAAACTCGTTGACTTGCTGTTCTCTTCAAGCTTCGATTCTGCTGTTTGAGTGTTGTTATAATGGTGGAAATAGGCAGGAGATAAAATACGAGGCACCAAGTCTTCCGGCATGCAATAAGTTTTGAAGTAATTCTGCCACCCCTTCTCATGCACGTAACTAGGTCACAGAGGGGGAGAGAAGAAAAGACAAGCAAAAGAAACTAATTCAGTGCACAGGAAGAAACTTTACACTAATATTTACACAGCAGTTGATAAAAAGAAGTTATACAGCTTATCAGAGAGGGCAACTAATATTAATTGGGGATTACAAATCTCTTATCTGACTTGAACTATGAATATCTTCAGGAATATCAATCCCATTTGAACAAATGGACAAAATATCCTTATTGGCACAATAATTCAGCAGAGTAAGGAAATGGAGGTGACTTGACAAAAGCAATTCAGTGTTATGCTGTCCAGGTTAATTAACAATCAAAAAAGCATTCAGAGTGTAGCCAAGACAGCTATGGGCATGAAATATACAGATCAAACATGACATACTCTCTGAGAGCCTCATTTCCAACAGGTGGCTGAGAAAAGGTGATGCATTTCACTTCGAGCTTC
Source organism: x Bolboschoenoplectus mariqueter (assembly GCA_037678475.1). Lineage (NCBI taxonomy): Eukaryota > Viridiplantae > Streptophyta > Magnoliopsida > Poales > Cyperaceae > x Bolboschoenoplectus > x Bolboschoenoplectus mariqueter. The sequence continues at coordinate 2,422,609 of CM075266.1, read as the reverse complement.
CCATTACTCTCCTTTGATTGAGAAGATGAGGCAACAATTCTGAGAATTGCAAGTGTAGCCAAGACAGCTACCTGCCAAATATATGGAATAGGTTATATTGACAGCATGTTTGTTTGACAACAATGAGTCCATGACGATTGACCAGAAGTTTGTCAAAATAAAAGAGTAAATTGCATATATCATCTCCATAGTTTAGGTATGCTGATGTCAAATTCGGCGTAATTTGAAACCAACTGATCATCCATTGGGGAATTGGGGAATTTAACAATTTCAGTTTTATTGACACTTGATCGGAGACCAAACTATTCCTAAATTGCCCTAAAATTGCCAGACGACCTGTCTATGCAGTAGAGATATATCCAAAAACAATTACTTTTTGAATATTGACAACTATTCAGTTGATTGTCACAGTTGTCAATATATCCCTTCCCCAAATAAATAATGACTTTGATGCATAGTAGTCACTTCAAATGTAATTAATTGACATTTCATTAGCACAACTACCTTTATTCTTCATGTCCAAATGAGGGCTTTTGTCTAAAGATGGGACTTTTAAAGAAGTTGTAAACATTTGCCATAGCCAAAAAAAGAGAGTTCTTTTTGTGAGCTGGTTTCCTCTTTAGTTTTCTTTTCAGCGATTTTTTTGTCCCCAATTGCCAACTAAGCTTGTATTTGTATAGGCCAAATTGATCTTAATCCAAGCATAATCACATGATTTGAGGTTGACTAACACTTCTGAGGTCTAATGGATGTTAAAAACGGTCAACATATGCTCAAAAGCTTGTATGTCCGCCTGCTATGCCCAGTCAATTGCCAACTAAGCTTGCTTTTGTATAGGCCAAATTGATCTCAATCCAAGCATAGTCATACAATTTGAGGTTGACTAACACTTCTGGTTCTGAGGTCTAATGGATGTTAAACATGGTCAACATGTGCTCAAAGGCTTGACTGTCAGCCTACTATGCCCAGATAAATTTATTTAAACTACCAACTAAAGCTAGAGACCTACCGCACCACCAAGTGAATGTCCACAGAGAACAAGTTTCCGATTCTTTTTCTGTGCAAGATTGTACAGCTCCAATGCTGGTATGCCCTTTGCACGTGCTAAGAAACCCTGAATAGTATCAGAATCCTAAAGTAAGAATCTGGAATTGTTGCTTTAATACATGTTTTCTGATTATCATATTAAATAAGTAAATATTTATGGATACCGTAACTGTAGTATATTGTTGTAAGTTTTCGATTTGGATATTGGATGAACTAGTGACACAAACTCTAAAGTTTGGACGTAGCAGTAACTACAAGTACATTGATCATGCTCTATGAGAAACTGTTGTGCAGATTAAATTTCATCATGTACAGTCCTATAATTTTGTTTTGAGATAGAACACAATCTTTGCTGACAGAATATATATGTGTGTGTGTATATATATAGGTAATGACTAGCAAAATAATAATAGAGAATAATCAAATAGACTAGGCATACTTTATGTGCAGCCGGCTTTGATTTTTTTGACCATTTCATTTTTCCTTGAGGTAAATTTGTGGGGCTCTCTTCTTCCGTCTCATGTATTTCAACCATATCAGGATCTTCATTATCATCATGAAAAACAGCCCCTTGAAGAATATTCATATCAGCCATCACATCTCTATAAAAGATTCCAGTTTCAAAATAATGATAAGAAAAATGGTAAGACTAACAAAAGCTACTTAACGGTCCCTTCTACAAATCAAAACCGATAATTCTACAGTATCTGCATATGACACCCTATAGTTCTTCTATTTGCAGTTATCAACAAAAAGACATTAGTTATTTGAAAGTATCACTCTAATCAACATAAACCCTTACAAAAAAAGGAATAAGTGATCTTTTTCTAACCTTCTTGATTTAAGATTGGCAAATAGCTAACTCACTTTAAACTTTAAGGTGCGCATGGGCTTGAAGATTTATTTACAGCCCCTCCCCCCCCCCCCCTATCTTTTTAACACAAGATCTGTCACTAAGATGCTAGATGTCGGGACATAAACTGTCAACATTTCATGAAACATAAGTTTCCTACTACACAAACTTTTAGGTTTAATGTGCGACTACCTACATTAAATTATAGGAAGTTGGTAACATAACAGAGAGCAAAAATTGCAAGTAGGATAAAATATAACCCATGGTATGCAAAAGCAATAACCGGGGAAGAAATAGGTCTCTGCATGACATATGGTCGCTGCTGCATACCTGTATTGTTTTGTACCAATAAATGATGCAAACAATGTGTCGCCAGCTTCGGCTAATAAGTACCTGTAGAATTTTTGAGGAAAGAATGTTTGCGTCAGCTTAAGGAAGGGAGCATGTTTACTAAAATTGCAGTTTTCTAGTATATGCAGCAAATGTACAGGTACTGGTTTCACTATATTCCTCAGTACCCTTCTGTTTCTTTCCTACCATTCACAGTTACTTTGGTACAGGGGCAAATATGGTAACTTGAGAGATAGAGAGAGAGAGAGAGAGAGGATGAGGAAGTAAGAAGAGGGAACTGACCGATGAGGCACATGATCCAGGGAAGGCTGAACCCGCTCAAGAGATACAATCTGGCCTCCAAAATCAGATTTGAATTTGTTTATGTACCTTAGCATCTCAGAAGATGGCCTCTATCATAAAAATAAACAAGCAGGGAAGCAATAAGCCCCATATGTAACTATGTAAGCATAAAAAAAAAATATAATGCTAGATCCTTGAAAGTTAGATACATTCTCATAAAAGATGTAACTATGAGTTTTATCAATAGATATGTGAATATAAATTCAAAAGTTTTAGGTATTTGATTCCTCAGACTAATCCCCGCTGCAAATTGGCTCGACAGACTCAATAATCAATTGATTAAAAAAAAACTAACTTTAAACAAAACATGGAAAACCTTTTAACTGTATCACACAATATCAATGACAACCATAAAGCCCCAAAACAGTATGTACCAAGGAGCAGATACCTGTACCTGTCATGCTAGCATGGTTTCAGTGGTTCATTATCAATTCAACTAATTGACCCTTTATTAACAAGCAAAGTTGTGATCTAGATACTTCACCTCAGGAACAATGAAAACTTTACCATTGATCACTCAGACTCCTTCCCCAAACCATCTCAATGCCAAATCATCTAATAAATCCCTTCTTTACAATTATTTAAGATTCAAGAACAAATCAATTTGATAGAACTTTATACCTTGTAAACACACTCCGCTAGCACCATACAGCAAAGCACCTCCTGTAAATCAGCCACAGACTCGACTTTCACCGCACGACAGAGTTCCTGCAACTGCTTTCGCCGTAATTCGAGTTCCTCCCTGATCCGCCTCTTCTCCTCCTCCCTTCCCTTCCACGGAGGCCACTGCCATTGCCATCCCTTCCACGTAGGCAGTTCGGGGAGCACCGGAATCTGCCACGTGGCCTCAACCCGCGCCGTTTGATCCCTTATCCACGTCTCCACGCGACTCCTCAAGGATAGCATTGTAGAGGTTGGGGACTGAGAGAGAGAGGAGAGAAGTGTATGCTGTGGCATCCCCCTTGCCCCTTGCCTAGCCCCTGTGGCTGTAAGAGATGAAAAGGCTCCAAAAAAGGAGAGCGAGGAGGAGAAATCAAGAAGGAAAATGCATTCTAGTCCGGATTCTTTGTGGTGTGTAAATGCGTTCCATGTGTAGCAAGTCACTGACAGTGGGTCCCGTTCCTTTTATGGGGTTCTGTACTTCTCCTGCTTATTTGTTGTACAGTATGCCAGTGAGATGACGCTTCAGGTAATGGGTTTCTACCCGCTATGGGAGGATTTGGGGATTTGTGAATGGACTAGTTCTACGAAAATTTCATGGCTTTTTATGTTAAAGTTAGCAGTTCACACGAGTTATATGAGATCCGATTTTTTAATTAAATATTTAGAAAATTGGTAAACAGATTTCGAAATATAGAAGGGACGTGAAAAAATTTTGCGTCACAGTAATGCTGCCCCGTTGATGCAAACGTCAGAGACCACGTAAGAGGAGGCACGCAAGAAAAGAGCATGAGTCGTAGGAAATCCCACACAAAAAAAGAGCGTGCATCGCATGAAATCTCACACAAGAAAGAAATTCTCACATTGAGCAACACTCAAAAAAAATATCGTGTAAGATGAAAATCCACACGCCAAATTTGTCGGCTCACCAATCCACACACCCGTTTCCCGTCTGCGAAGCCTGCTCAACACGAACACATCCTCATGCGCTCCTTCCTGTATTTTTGTTTCCTAATGGGAAATGTTGTCAGTTGCCCCCTAGCATGTTGAAATATTTTTAGCACCGAAGCTCATGACTTTATATTGGACGGGTGCGGGTGTGAGTATTGTACCACATACGATTCTAATGCAACGATACGGTAATTGTCAAAATTTGAGGATTCAGGTGCGGTTTTATACATAATATATTTTCAAATAATTACAAATAAAAAGTGATGTAGTGATCGTTAGCACAAATGTTTGCATTCATATCAACGGTTCAAGCCTTGTTGCTTGGAATTTTCCAACATCTTGTATGTCTTTAAATATTAAATAAAAGGTTGCAGTGATCACAAACTTCATTGTAGTGTAGTGGTTATACCGGTGTGTGGTAATGCCCCTCCTTGGGTTTGAGCCACACTCCCCACATATTTTCTCAAGAATTATGTATAGAGAAATTTCAAGATTCGTTGTGGCTTCATCACTGTTGTTTTCGGTATAAAGTCCAAGATGGATATGAAACTACACCTAGTTCGTATTCGGACATATCATATTGTATCCTTGATCGAATTAATTGATCAAACTTAATAAAATAATTCGATACGCCACACAGTATATTCGATATACATCCGAACTATATTGAACATGTATCTGATACATGTGCGGTAAGGTTTATAAAGAATCCAAGTAACATAGCCATGACTGTTGCCCCTTAGGAAACGGCTATGTTCCCCCATGAGCTTCTCCTATATTAACAAGTTCACCTTCTAGTTATCGGAATGCGGCTCCAACTTTTCAAGAAATTTTTTTTTGAAATGCACACTGGCATGCGTAGTCAACGAGCGACACAAATCTCGGAAGGAATCTTTAGGAATTCGCATTGGTGTGTGTAGGGGCCGGTTAGCGAGCGACCTTTTCCACTTGCAAGAATTTACACGACACGATGAAATTTTAGTGTGTGGTGTTTTCTCCAACGTGTTGAAAATTTCAGAATGTGGACTTTAATGTTCTAAAAAATCAGAGTGTCGGTTTTCCAACGTACCATCGATACGCTGATATTTTTTCAATGCTGAGCTGACCTGACAGCAGCTCTCTCGACACGTGAAATTTTTTCACGTTCCTCCTATATTTTGAAATATATTTAATACTTTTCCAAAAATTTAATTATATATTTGTTAATTATTAAATATAAAAAATTGGTATATAACTATGAGATGGTGACTTCACAAAGGGGGCTTGCACACCGCACTAAACTTCGTAGTTGTTTTATTTGGAGGAGAGACGAGATCAGGATCGGTGTACAAGCGCGAAAATTCTCGTCTGGACCTAGTCCATGAGGATTAATTGCGCCAGGCGTGTAAAACTGCCATTTGATTTTTGTTTCTTTTGCCTTTTTTTTTTTTCTGATAGAACTGCTCTCTGCCTAATTTAATTAAAATAAAATTGTAAAAATGTGATACAATCAAAAATAGGATTTTTTTTTGATAATTTTCTTAGCTAGAACTTATTTTTTTGGAAATTTCTCCCGATTTTATTATTCAAGTAAAATAAATTATTATTCGTATTAATGATTTTATTATTCAACTCAAATACTGCTAATTTCAATAATAACTCACTTAAATTAAATAATAAAAATATTATATAAATAAATTACATAATAAAATCACTAATATAAATAACTGATTTATGCTAGTACTTTTTTTTTTGGCAAAAGAGAACTTTGCTAAGCTATATATAAGATCCACATTTTAATTAAAAGCTCAGTTGAAGAACAATTACTTCAAAAAAAGAAAAATATCAACATAAGTACTGTATTGTTGTGTTGTATCAAACTTTGTTTCTATCAGTATTATGGTTTATAATTTATTTTTGGAAACCTTAGCTTCAGAATATGAAATTTACAAAAGAAATTATTATAACATAAGTTGTATTTTGAAAAAACAACGGAGTAAAATTATTAGATGACATGGCCTCAAATTACGTCAATTTTTTTATATTTGCAAGTGTGATTGTAGTGGAAGCAATAAAATGTCTTTCAAAAAAGAAATTACGAAAGTACAATTCTTTTTGACAATTTTTGTTGGAGAATTTGATTAGGTGGATTCTAGGTGAAGAGCAGGTGGGAAACAATGTTAATTTGGCATTAAATTAAATTATTTTTTTAATAAAGACCTTTTCTCTATATTTAATTATTTTTAAATATTTTTTATATAATTTAAATTTATAAATATTTCTTTATAAAAAAATAAAATATATTATCACTATATTTAACCTACAATTCATTAAATTCAATCGATACTTCGCACATCAGATATATGTGATACTTATATGCCATTAGCATCACCAATGTTTTCTTACTGCAATAAATATATTATTGATAAAGCTATACATATAATGATATATTGATATGTACAACAAATTAATTTCAACTTAGTATCAAATTATAAATTATAAATCTTGTTAGAAAATCGAACTTACAATATGATATCAACTTCAAATGTCTCAGGAAGAAGACAACAAAGTGGGCCCCCTTAACGTTTTTTCAGAGAGAAGTTTCTTAACGGAACAAAATTTCAGAGAGTTCTTAGTCGAGTCACAAAGAAGAAAAAACAAAGGAAAAACAAAAAATATTTTAGGTGTAGGATGCCTCTCCTCTCACATGGAATCCTGTCATTTCTGGTAATAGCTAGTTTACAAGTTACAACAATACTTAATCAGACATATTTGTCTGTTTATTTATACGAATAAAGTTAAGATGAGTTTAAATTCATCAAGTTTTTTAGTAAATTAAATTTGAAAATTTATTAAATCGATTTCAAACGACAAGTTTAATTTGCTCAATAATTTTTTATATTAAAATTTTTAGGACATAAATTTTTTTTTATTTTTAGAGGTTTTTAAGTATTTGTTTCAGATTTTTTTTAAAATGACTTATTTTAATATTTATTATTTTAGAACCATCTTAATAAATTTGGAAAAAAATAGTCAAAAAACTCTAAAAATAGAAAATTTTGGTATCCAATAAAATATTAATATGAAAATTTATTAAGCAATTTAAATTTGTCGTTTAAAGCCGTTTTGATAAGTTTTGAGTTAAGCTCATTTTGGTGAGTTTAAGCTCACTTTAGCTTTGCTCTTATTGATACATATGCGATGAACATATAATCAAAGTCTTTCTTGAGATATATAAATAGAAAGCAACTAATAGTACTCCAAGCCAAATCTCTCCAAAAAAATCTCTTTAACTAGCTTTTTATTTTTGATAAAAAAAATACATCCACATAAACTAACTTTCTAGTTTTGACAAAAAAGATACATTCATGTATTCTCACGTGTTTAAGTACAACAAGTCAAAGTATTTGTATCATGTACTTAGGAGATTATATAAGTGACTTATGTTTATATATATCTGACTCAGGTGTTTGTATTTTATTTTGTCCTCAAATGTTTAGATAAATCACCAACAAGAAAAATAATAAGAGAAGAAGAGAGAGAAAAAAAGTCTCGAGAAACAAAATTACATAAAAGAAAAAATCAAAGACAGTGACAAAAGAGAGGAGAGAAAAAAAGAGAATAGGTCTCGGGAAAATAAAAACGAGTGGGAGAAGAGAGAGAAAGAGAATCTCAGGAAACAAAAATGCGTGGGAAACAAATCATATGAATTACTCAGGTGTTTATATAAGTGAATCAAGTGTTTATATATTGGATATATGTGTTTATATAATTGAATAGCGAAATTAATTTAAAGACAAAAACTTTCAAAAAGAAAAATGATAAAAATCACATGGATTAAATAGAGTAAAAAATGCATGGGGATGGAATTGGGGGATGGTGCTTGAGGGAAAGTGAATATTTTCTCTTATAAATAATACCAAGTTTTGTGTATTATATTGCTTTTATTAAGGAAAGCATGCCACCTCGTAACCTTGTTAGAAGCCAATTAAATCAAATTTTCTATTCATTCGATGGCTTCTAAATAAATTATCTTTCAAAATTCATTGTTGTTAATAATAATGTCAGCCCTAATCCAAATTTTTTAATCTCAAATTCTCAATGTTTTTTAATAATTTTTTCCTTGTTTAATTCGGCTATTTTAACCAGCTCTTATGCAAGCAAACACACTCTGAGGAAATATTGTTCCTGTAAACAATCAAGATAAAAGCATTATGCATTCCGAAATAGAGAAAGAACATTGTAAAGATGGTAAAAATTGATAATCTAAAAAAATTGTAAAGATGGTAAAAATTGTAAGAGACTTGGATTGACCATTTTAATAAAAAGAGGAAATACAATTTCATTTATTTTGACTCGGATTGACTATATATATTTCAATCAAACGCAAACATGTTCGTTTCAAAGTAAATAAAGTTTTCACAACACTTAATTCAAACAGTTAATATCCATTTCTAAATCTACAATATTCTCTTGCAAAATTCTCATCTCAGACCCCAAACTCTCAACAATTTCATAAATTTCCTTCGCCATAGGATGGCCTGCGTCTTCTGACGAAAATTTGTACATACCCACAGTAGTAGTAAAACCCACATCAACCCAACTAAAACCTAACACTTTCTTCACCCCTTTCTCTCTCATCTCCTTTCTCACTCTTGCAACATTCTCCCACTCCCCGCGTTCGGCATAAATATTTGAAATTGACACGTATGCCCCCGAATCAGATGCATCAGTCTTCAACGCAAGATCCGCAAGCCGATTGCCCATTTCCACATCACCATGTGCTCTACAAGCATTTAATAAGCTTTGTAATGCTGACATACTGGGCCCACCCGGCATGAGTTTAACCAAATTTTCTGCTTCTTGGAGTCTTCCCACCTTGCCTAACATGTCAACCATGCAAGAGTAATGTTCTGGCCATGGCTCAAATTTATACACATTATAAATCGAGTCGAATATTCTTTTTCCTGTGGTGACCTCTCCCTTTGACCCACATGCCATGAGTACCGCAAGAAGAGTGATTCCATCAGGAGCTATTTGGGAATTGACCATATTTTCAAAAAGATCCAAAACTCGGTCATAGTTACCGTGTTTTGAGTGAGCAGAAATTGTAGCAGTCCAGCTAACAATGCTTCTGTTGATAGTTTCATAAAATGCCTTATCAGAATCTTCTAGACTGCCCTGCTTAGCGTACATGTCAATCAGTGCACCTGATACAAACTCATTGCTGTTTAACCCTAATTTACATATGTAACAGTGGCACATTCTACCAAAAACCAAGGATACCGTATCTCCAGTTGAGATTGAACTAAGAACACTACCAAATGTGTATTGATTTGGTTTCAAGTGTAAAACCAAAGAAGAAAACATTCGAAGGGTCTCTTCACATAAACCATTCTGCTGGTAGCCTGATATTAATGCATTCCAAGATATTATATCCCTTACAGGCATATCATCAAACACCTTCTTTGCATGACACATCAAACCCAATCTTGCATACATAGTTATAAGGCTATTCAACACATTAACTTTGGTCGACAGTCCAAATCTGTAGCAAATGGCGTGCGCCATACCACCTTCACGTACCGAATAGTTGTTTGGTATAGCAAATAGTAATGTGACCAATGTGACATCATTTGGTGTGACCTTATCTTGCCTCATTTCATTAAACAAAGAAACCGCATTATCTGGATAGATGGATATCATGCTGGTCCACGAAACAACATCCCTTACTTTCATGCCACTAAAAACATTTCTCACATAATCAAGTGCACCATTCCTGTAATACATGGATATCAGGACGTTAGATACCAGTAAATCCCCGTCAATGCCGATTTTGGAGGATAAGCAATGAAACTGGGCTCCCAGCTTAATGGACCCACAAAAGGGCACAACAGTAGCAACTGTGGTTTTATCGGGTCGGACTTGATCCTCCAACATCTGTAAGAATAACAGAATCACCTCTGACCCATTATTGCCTTCTTGGGGGAACCCATGTATAAGTGCATTCCAAGAGACGGTGTCCCTTAGGAGCATTCCATCAAACATCTTTTGGGCATCATCTATAAACCCACCCCTAGAATAAAATGTAATAAGTGCATTCCCCACAACAGTATCCGAAACATGCCCGGATTTAGAAGCAAGACAATGGATTTGAAAACCTGGCAAAAAATCAGAAGAATTGGATGAAAAGGAAATAATGGTGCTGATAGTGGTGACATCTAAAGAAAAACCAGCCCGAAGCATTTGCAAGACGAACTTCATGCCTCGAACTACACAACCGGAGCTGGAGATGATGGTGTTCCATGAAACCGTGTCAAGATTGGGGGCGACCTGGAACAACTCTAAGGCGATCGAGGAATAGCCCGATCTGGAATAGGCGTTTATGAGGGAATTGGAGACGGGTATTTGAGAGAACAGACCCGAGGTTACGGATAAAGAGTGGAGTTGGGAAATGGCGGGTGGGGAACTGAGGTGTAAGGCGATGCATTTGGAGAAGGCGATGGGGCTGGATAGAATGGAGCAAAGTGTTCTCTGAGGAATTTCCTCGAACAGCTGGTGTGCGGCTTGGGCTTGGGATGAATAAGCTAGGCGAGAAACGGGTTGGAGTAATCGGAGCATCCGATAACATCATAGCAAGTAGGAATAAGAATTTTATTGAATATTTCTTCTTCCACCGTGCTCCATTTTCATAGCATTGGTTTTGAACGTCGGATCCTATTTTATTGGAGGAGACGCGCCCGGATTCCAATTCCCATTTCCCAAGGCCAAGGTGATGCGAGGCTTTTATGAATAAAATTAAAGTGAAACACGTATTATATTATTTTAAAATAGTAATATTTAATAATAAAGAAATAAGTAGATAAAATAGTAAAAGTAAAAAATATTAAAAATTATGAAATTTAATGATTTAAAATAAACTTTCATAAATATTTTAATTTATTTCATTTTAAATTATTTTTACTACTTGTCAAACGGAAATAATATTGGAAATACGAGGGACAAATTAACCGGAGATCAATGAATGAAATAATGATATTTTTGTAAGAAAAGTCTGTCAAGAATTTATAAGAAAAATAAATTTATGAGCAAAATAATCTCATAAAATCTTCAATATTTCATAGTTGATTAAAAATAGATTTTAAAATTAAATTAAAAAAAAATTGATTTTGCACGAGCACCTATAAGTTTGTTATTTGGATAGTAACAAAAATAAAGCAAATGTTTGAATCTTCCATCATTATTCTTAAGCACGTGTAATTAAAATGCTCCAACATCTCTTTAGAATACCACCGAATTAGCGTTATTATGCTGATTTAATATTTAGTGATCGAACTGGCACTCAAACTAAAACCAGCTTTAGACCCACTAATAGTGAAGGGAAAAAAAAATGAAGTAGAGTTGAGAACATACAAAAACTTAAGCCAAAGTAAAATATCAACTTTTATTATATTCTCAGTAAATCAACGAGTAGAACTCCGCAATCATATATTTTCACCAAGATCAAGTAATGGGTTAATCTACTATGTATTAACTCTATCAAATTATAGATTTTGCTTCAAGTTATGGGTTCTACATGTACATAACAGATCTTTTCTTTTCTTTGTTTTGGTTGCGAGATCCGAGACTTGGATACTTTGACCTTTTATTTGCAACATATTGTACATACGCACCGAGCAACTGAAAACTTACAATGTTACTGTAAATACCTGAAAATTATTGAACACTTCCATCGTCGCCAGATTTATGTGTGGAAATTAGAAGGTTTACCTTATCTGACCCAAGCAGAAGTAGCTTGACCTGAGATTCCAGATTATCAATCTAAACAGACAAACCGAGAAGAGATTTCTCTACCTATGTACAGTTGGAGTAGCTGAAACCAACTAAAGTTCGCATACAACGACTCTTTGAAAAACCTATTTGCATATCCCTATCTCTTTAATGCATTTCAAGTATGGCTATCATAACCCACCAGTGATCCGAGGTCTCTAGATTGTTTAGTTGTGTTTTCCAGACTCTTGGAAGAACAAATCAATCTCATCCAAGAGATTTTTGTTCTTCACTCGACTTCCCGCACAATCTTTACTCTGCTTCAGCATTAAGCGAATGAGCTGGGTCCACAGTTTGCCACTGTCATCACAGCCCGTGGTGACAGTATCATTATCCTCGTCAAGCTGATTTGCTTCATTTTCATCATATAGCTGCCTCCGACAAATCTGAAACATAAATTTAGCCAAAACCATTACTTCTTTTGTCTCTTTATTCTGGTAACTATATGGGTCATAAGGCACAACCACTAACTGATATTTTTTTTTACCAAAAAATAGGAAAATATAGGGTGCATGCCAAATATGCAAGGAAAAAAAAATTAAAATTCCAAATATAAATATGACCTGAAATAAATGGTGTAAAATGGAAACATGCTCCTGAGTTAGGTAGTTTCTCTTCATTAATTCCTGAAAAAGCTTCACAATCTCTCCAGTCACATTTCTTGCTGTAAGTTGATTTACAATTCCACTTACAACTGTGTCACGGAACAACTTCCCTATCCAGACAGGTACAGTTTTCCATCTCAGCAATGCCACCACTATACCAACCAAACCCTCTAGCCGGTAGGCAAAGCCCTTCGAGGACAGACCAGAAGCAGTGCCTAAACCAACCACAAGTTCCTCAACAATTAGCTTGCACCATTTATTACTACACTCCCTCAAAACCCTATTTTCCCAGCCCAACATTATAGCTAAAATAGAACCACAATTTCTGGAAACAATTCCATTCGCATGAAAAACAAAACCTTCTACTACAGCAACAATGGATTGGAGGTATCTGGGAGAGCACTTAAGCTCCTCATTTAAGTGCATTTTCTGTTCGGATATTCGGTCAAATAGTTGAGCTAGGCACTGAGAGGAGACAAGCTTGATAATAGATGAACCCGTGCTGAGAATTTTGCATAGTTCATGGGTTGATATGCCAAGAACCGAAGTGGAATGGGAGTCAGCGCCACTTTGGAAAAAATCTTGCCAATCAACGTTTGCTTCTAAGAGTGCATGTAAACTGGAACAGTAAATAAGATAAGAAGTGTTAGTCAGTTGAGCCTGTCTTTGCTCGAGCATAAGTTGTGTATTCTGTGCTTTCAACCGATGCCTCAAAAGATATGCAACAATGCTTTGATGTAACCAAAATTTGCCTAGAGTTACCCTCAGTTGTGCAGGTATGTCTCAGTTAGTAGCCAAATTAAGCATCGATCTACCCGCAATTATGAGATGAGGCTCCAGAAGAGGCATGGAAAAAAAGTATCTTCAATTGGTAAGTTGACAACCAGCATATACAATACCTTGTCAGTCAAAATGTACTGAAATCTGGTACAGTTGAACATCAAATTCCTTGATGGTTTGATTACAACTTGACAAATTGTGTGGTTGAAACTAATCACCACCAATTGTCTTGAACAGGCCAGGCTGGGTAACCCATTAATGTCAGGCCAGTTGTTTTGAGTTCCATGTACTAACCTTCTCATAGAAAAGAAGGATAACAAGAGAACAAAAATTAGCATTTCCCCCAAAGGAGTCTCTTCACCAAGCTCTGACAAGGCTGGTCCTTTGGCACAGGACTCCTGTACAACCCGATCCATTAAGCAAACCAAGGACCGACTGAGTATCACGGCTTTTGCAGCATCTTTTAGGACTTGTCCTGTTGAGTAGTGCAAGATTAGACAGAATATTCCCAGTAAAATTTTCTCGTGTTCAACAAGCAGCTGTGAGTCATGCGAACTTTCTAGCTTCTCTAGTAGCTACAAAGATTATAATACATTAGCAGTCAGAAACTGTACTGGATGTTGACATTATTACAAACTTTGATCAACTGCATCAGTGTTATTTGCACTTTTTGTCATGATAATTAGCCTTAGTTTGAGCCTCATTTGAACAAGTTAACAGGAACAAAACAAAAAATTGCAACTTGCAATGGGATAAACCAATAATAGCAAAAGATTTTGCAGGTTCATCTGAAACAGCCAGTATTAGTACAATACCAATTTGAGAGTAAAAATATTTTTGGTGCAGTGTCTTAAAATATTTTGTACAGACTAGTCAAAATATCATACTAATCCTGTAAGAAGGTGTCATGCAGGACTTTTTAAAACATAGACACTGTATGTGTAACCAAAGAAAATACAGAAAATATATTCTGTACCCTCTTGCAGAATAATGTAAATATAAACAAACTACACCTTAGTGTTTATCTACAAACAAATTGAAAGTAATTCTCCCCAGAATATATTTCTATAGTGCATCAAGGAGTGATGTATACCTACATTTTGATACCTTAGTGTTTAAACAAACTACCTTTTGATACTTTTTGCAGGGGACAAATGGAAAATTTCCCATATTGCAGGAGTGTAAGCAACAATTTGCTGTTTTGCAGGGTCAACCAGGAAATTTCTCATATTGCAGTGGTGTATATGATATGTTGTTCTTTTAAAGCAATGAATGAGGTGGTTCTAAATGGGAAGGGTTGATACCTTGAGAGTAAGTGCAAGCCACTCCTCATCAGAAAGTGCCTGGTAGCTAGCTGAGTACAGAATATCAAAAATTGCAACAAAGCATGCCTCAAATATCGCAGAAGAATTAAAAGCACCACATAACCTATTCAATGCATTTGCAATGCCACATAGACAAAACTGGCTTGAACTTTCTGGAAAAACCCTTACAATTTCATTAATGACATTCAACACATATAGCACATCGAACTCCTGACCCATTTCCACAACCCGGCCCAATATCAACACAAGAGCTGGAATTAAGTAATTGTCCCCAGTGACTGCAAGCTTAGATATTGTCTGCAAATCCAGTCCTGAGTGAACCTTGTCAAGTTGCATGCAAGTTGAGTTGCTTGAGTTAGACTGACAGAAATTTAAAATCTGGTTTGAGAGTGGGTTGATGATTGCTTCCTGTTGAAAGAGCCATTTTAGGGCCACAAGGTCAACCCTCATAGATAGCAAATCCCATTCTTTGTAGGTTATCAAGTTGAAAACAGTTTTCTCTGCTTCTGGGCTGTATGGAGCCTGGTGCATTGAGAGAGTGCCCCTGATGCCGCTATAGAGAAGTATTAGTTGAGTCAGAACCATGCAATCAAGTCGCCCGGAAGTGAAGTTGCTGCTGTTTATTAATATGTATTGCTCCAGAGATGCGAGTACCTCGGTTTCATCTGCAATCCTAGTCACACATAGTGTTCAATGAGATGGCTTTTCTCCTTACATTTAGAACTTGCAAAACCACTACAAGCAAGGACCAACATGGACAGACCCAAACACCAAAAAAAAAAATGGTAATTACAGTATACTGTAGGCAGTGTAAAGCATTCTACAGGACTGGCCTGGTACAACTGTGACAAGTGGCAACCAAAAAGCAATATTTCAATGGTACAATCCACTCATGGTTAGTCAATATAAGCATGCAAACTCAAACACCAAAAAGTAAAAAATAAAAAATAAATAAATGGTAATTGCAGTACACTGTAGGCAGTGTAAAGCATTCTACAGGACTGGCCTGGGCTACCAACAAGCAATATTTTAATGGTACAATCCACTCACATATGGTCAATATAAGCATGCACACTAACCTGAAATGGAAATAAAGTAGTTTTGGTTGTTACAATGCATTACTGGTAAGCAATTACATTCCAGTATTATAGTTGTATCACCATGCTTGGTTGACGCTTGACGAATGAGGTAGATAAGCAAAATAGACAAATAATAAATTAATAAAGTGACAGATCTTACCTCTCACCAAACAATGAGCTGACATACAACAAAACAAGAACAGCGTGTTGACTTGAAGCCAAGTCGAAATCAAGCAGACACTTTTGACCAAGTAGATATAACAAATCAAGCGGATCAGTAGGTAGAAGAAGATAAACATCTCTAATTTTGTCTCCAAACTCAGCACTCAACACCTGGTCCACTACCAAGCTATGTATCATGTACACCATTGACTTTAAACTCTCTCCAGAAAACACACCTAGAAACCCAAATGACAAGCTGAACCAAGATGATGAAGCAAGCAAACTTGCAAACAAGCTAGCTGATTTCGGTGATCCATTAAGTAGGATTGTATGAAATAGTTCTAGAACTCCAAGCAATGTGTCTTCATCTAGGATATCACTCTGAAGCCAAGGCAGTAGGAATGCTTCACATGTTCCTACAATACTAGTCTCTAGACTTATTTTTTCATTATTTTTGTCTATTTGGGTTCCTCCTTCATGACTATACACTAAGGCCTCCTTCAGAAAATAAATGGAATGTAATAGTAAAGCCGTATCAGAGGCCTCATGACTTGATAACATAGAAGAGATTGCATGTTTTGATGCCTCTTTAACTAATGAAGGCAGTTCCTTCACATCACATGCAGACTGAGACTTCAAGATCTCAACATATATTAGGCATGCAAGGACATATGTCTCCAAATGCATCCCTAAGTTACCAGCATTGTGGCTTTTGAACATTTGGGTCAAAGTTACTGCTATTTCCTTCATTTGTTTTGGTGACATTATACCGGTGCAGTACGTCACACAGCTCAAAACGAGCTTGAGCACATGAGGTTGTGCTGGGTGGTATGGTATTTCTGCAACATAGTACAGAACAGAAAGAATGGTTTGGAACCCTATTGCGAGTTTTTGCTTGAAGGAATCTTCAGCTGTTGACAGGAGAGAAAGAACTTCGATGCAAGAGACAACCAATGCATCATTTTTCCCTATGAGTAGTGATGAATAATCAGATTATTTGTCTTACATGAATTGTAGGAAACAAGTTAATCCCCATATTCTTCGAATTAGTTCGGTCCACCTTGATTATGGAATTTGATTTCATTTAACACATCTAAAACTCACTGGTGCCTACCAGGGCAAACTACTATGGTTAGAGACCACTGTGATATACTGATATTTGTTTCAACTGTAAATCCTACTTAACACACCAGAGTGGCATAACTTAGAATGAGGCCTCATTTTACCCCTTGATGGTACACTTGCGCCAGAAATAAACCTCCTTTTACCCTCAACCTGGCATAATTAACCTTATTTGTGCAACTGTACCTAAATTATGCCTCAATTAACCAGACTTAACCTGAAACTTGCCTGTTTACCTGATTTATCTGAATTGAACCTCAACTTAATCCATTATTTTCCTTGAGTTACCCTCAATATTGAAACTATGCCTCAACCAAAGTTTACCTTCTGCAATAACCTATACCTCACTTCAATTGTGAAATAAGAACTGAGTGAATAAACAGAAAACAAAACCCAAAGATAACCAAAAAGGGCTTCAAATAGCCATAATGATAAGCTGACACCATTCTAGCTAAAAACAGTAACTCACTAGTATTTTATTGTTAATGTTACATATCTATCCAATTACACGTGCATTATGTGTTACCTGATAATCTAAGCACTTCAAATATGTAATCAGTAATATTTTCCTCAATAAAAGCTTGAATTTGGTCGACACATCCTGGCCTCCACGACAGGAAATGAGAGATCAAGTCAAGTGCACCAGCTTGAACTTCAGTGTTAGAAGAAAGCAAAGACCCCTTGACCGCATCAGCAAATAGGCTCACCAGAGGGGAACAGGTCACAGTCTCATTTGTGGTATCCATACAATTGTGTTCTTCTCTTGCACCGATGCAGTTGCGATCTTTTACCAATAGGTTGTCAAAGACGTCTCTTTTGGCAAGCACCAGAAGCAATGCTGAAATAGAATTTGTGATTGGGAGTTGGTTTTTACACAATAATATGCATACAGGTCTGATCTTAGACCTGTGCAGTTTTCTATTTGTGTTTACCAAATTTTGTTTACTCATCCAAGCATGAGTCTTTTTTATTGAACCATTTGGCAGTGTGGGAGTTAGAAATACGAGTTAATTAAAGTCCCTAGTAGATATCATCTATTACCCGTATCAGACTAATACTGTCCAGTACCTACAAGGTACATGTGTAATCTGAGACATGCATAGAGGGACACTAGTGCATACCAATGCAGTTTAATCGAACATCATCACTTTGGGTCTTGAGAAGAACATTAAGAGAGTGCCGTAACAATAGTCCCCCAATTGCCATCAGATCAGCCATATAGTTCCCACACAAATCATCATCATATATATCGCAATAATCATCATCCCATGGTGATGCTTGTAGTAGTGATAGTTTGTACAGGACAAATAGTATCTCTCCACGTGCCTCTTCACTGCATAAGTAGGTAATATATAAAAAGATTTTTGTCCGTTTTACATAGTTTCCTAAATAGATGCATTGGCATAATTACCCAATGTGAACCTGCATGAACTCGACCTCAATGACAAGCAAACCTACCTGGTCCTACTAGTACCAGTAATTACCACCCAACAACAAAACTTTTTCTCAAGAAAAAGATAATAAGATACTTTTAGCATAATATAATATGATACATAAGGTGGAACATATGCAAATACTGATTTGCAAAGTCATTTTTGATAATTTCTCACCTTGGGAGCTGAAGTCCATCCAAAAGTTTTGAGAACAGAGTGTATTTGTCCTGAACACTTGTTGCAGAGATAGAATCATGATGTGAAGCTAGCAATACACCAAAACAGTGTAACTACATCAAGGAGAAAAGAATCAGAAAAACTTGGAAGAAAAAGGAAGGAATTGTATAAGAAAAGATGACAAGGTTTACACATGATGATGCACTTGGAATCTGTAAATAGTAGAGTTATAGACTTATAGGCCAAAAGCTCATATGTGACAGGTAACACATAAACTGGTAGATATGCCCCCACAGAACTAGAAGCTTTTTGTATAGCTGCTATTTGCACATTTTATCCATGTTTGTATTTTTTTTTCCTAAAGTGATATCAAAAAGACCATATTTTCTATCTAAATTTAAATATTTAATTGTGGTTATTTAGGCAATTTTAGTTTTTTCATGATCAAAGAACAGTTTCATACTTTACCAGAGAAAGAAATACCATATAGTGGCCATGGATATGGTACTGATCTTTTATCCATTTATCTTGAGTTAGTTAGGCATATAGATTAAACAAGCTGCCCTGATTTCCTTTTCCTTTAAGTGCTCATAGGCTGAAATTCCCTAAATTAAGCTGTCAACTGTCCTCAATTAAGCATGTAAATCACACTGAAGCAAGCAGAGAGAGAGACCGTGTGGAGCTGTCTTATCAAAGATGCTGCTAAACAAAGCATCTCGCTAATCCTCCTAACAAAATCTTCTACGACGGAAGTATCTAGAGCCGCCGCTAGTTCAATCACCACCTCCGCCACCTGTCTCGCCAGTGCATCATCGGCCCGTTCACAAGCTGAGGAGAGAGCGCGCACTAGGGGGCCCACCAGTAAGTGAGGGTGGTACGTGCGTAATGAGGCGACAAAAGAACTTGTTTGAGCGACGGAGGGGATGCGAGAATCGCAACGGAGGGCAAGGGATAGGTTGGAGAGAGCGAAGGAGAGGTGATGCGAGAGGGAATGAGGGTCGGAGAGGAGCGCCGTGAGGCACACGAGACAGATCCGACCATCGGAAGGGGTGGGGAGGGAGAGGGAAGAGCGGTGGCCCCTTGCACACGTGTAAGGCTGGGATCCTTCTGGTTCTCCGTCGAGGTGTTGCGAGAACTCCATTGGCGTTTTCAAAAGCTAATGGTAAATGGTTTCTCCTCCTCTTTTGTCCTCTGAGGTGGTCGTGGTCACTGCCTGAATGGGGAAGTGGGAAGTGATGAGCCTGATGGCGGGAAAGTATAAAATCTTTTTCCTCTTTTTTCCCTCCTCCATATATTCGGAAGATAAATTATTTTTATATCTCATATTTTACGATATTTATCTATACATCAAATTATGTTAAATGAATAATTATTTGTATCTGAATTTATAAATATTTATAATTAATATATTTTATTATTTTTTAGATAATTATAAAAAATTGAAATTAAAATTTTTATTATACAAATATAAATACAGCTTACATAATTTTTAATTTTATAATATAAGATATAAATATTTTTCGAAAGAAATATAAATATATTATAGTGCAAATAAAATTAAGGGGTGTAATTATCACCCCATCTAGAAAGTTCCTACAAAAAGATATATTCTTTTTTTCTATATAATAAGTCCAACTATTTGCTTTACATATGATGGTTTTTTGGGACTTGGTTGGAAATTATATTTAACTAAATAGTATAAAGGTACTCGGAAATTATTTTTTTGAAATTGCATGAGAAAATAATGTGGAAGAGATAGGAGAGGAACGCTTTTCAGATGTTGAATGCGATGGTATCAGCAAGAGCGCAATCGGTATAGATGCTGATTTATTAAATGTTTAGGATTTTATTGTATTTCAGTTTTGGTATTGTTTTGTTTATGCTTGCGTTTTGGTTTTGTTTATGCTTGTGACTTTATGTATTTTCTATTTTCAAAAAAGAATAAAAGTCGAATTTCTACTTGAAATTAAAAAAAAGAATTGCATGAGAAAATAAAGTTAGAGAACATTTTTCAACGAGTAATATCAGAATATTAAAATTTCTAAATATCATAAATATTAATTAAATTATAAACATAATAATCTCGAAGCAGTTATAAAATATTAAAAATCCGAGACATGAAAATTTTAACATTTTTGATCGAAAGTTTTGAAGTGTCATCTATGTGATACAATATTCCGTTTAAATATAATATTTCATAAATAATATTATCAAAGTGGATGCTATTTTTTCTTAAGTATGAAATATTGATTGTAAGTTTTTATTACAACAATTGAAAATTAAGAATATAAAAAAATGTAGTGAGGAAAACGTAAAAAGAAGGGGAAGGGAAAGATTAAAACCAAGTTGGCGGGACCTAAAAGGATACCTCGTTGAAAATTTTAGAAAGAAAGATATTTTGTTTCATCTTTTATTTCATAAAAGAAAGGACATTATATAAAATTTTCTGAACATTGAGCATAAAGTACCGAAAACACAAATTTCATGTGCAAAGAACAACAAAATCCCCCATCTAACCGCAAATCTAACATATTAATGATAAATTTCGTCTCTTTACGGAAAAACGTGAGTTCAAATCTCACAAAAAACATTTAAAATAAATAAATATCGAGATTAATGGAAGCCCTTGTATCAAAAAAAATAACCTAAAATATCCTAATACCTATACGAACATGAAAAAAATCAAATAACCCAAGAAAGCAAGCAAAATATTAAAGAAAAAAGCTGAAAATTTAGATAACAACCTAAAAGTCTAAAACTCAAAACTTGACTAGAGCCTACGAAACAGGTTTAAGGGTTGAGATTTGAGACTAATATACAACAACTAAAAAAACCAAAATTTTAACTTGAAATAATGTAGTGTACAACAATGTCATCAGACGTCAAAATTTCAATTGAAGGTACGTAGAAAACCCGCGACTCATTCCTTGAATGCTTTGTTTATTTCTTTATTTGATACTGCACCATAGAAACAGATTCTTGTGTCGCCTCCAGTAACCTTCTCTTCTAAATAGGTCTTGTACAAATCCCAAAATTCAGTGCTACAAAGATAAGAAAGAAAGAGAACAATATTTCAGTAGTTAAGAAACTTGTCTGGAAAAAAATTTCTCATGCTCATTTATAAATCAGAATATCCTACATAGACCCCACAAAATGATAATAAAAAATGCCCCAACAAATGCTGGTCTACACTTGCTTTTGCTCCCCTTATCAAACCATTCATCAAAAATACAATTCAAAGTGCTCCCCCTCATGAATATCTGTGATCCCAATCATATTTTTTTCTTTTTCCAGTGTATGTAGGAAAACTTCCCTTAAAAAAACATGTCAAGATAAAAGTTTTGGCATCTAACCTGACTTGAGGAAGAGTAAACAATGAGAAAGCTTTGGCATCCCTTTGTATGTCTAGTACAACCAGCTTTAACCGTTTCAGTGACAAAGCTTCCATGTCAATTAATTTCTTTATCCTGCTCATACAATTTTTGTCAACAAAAAAAAAATTGATGAGGAGCATTAAGGATATGAATCAGTCTAAACTAGGCAGCTTTGCATTTATTTCAGGATTTTGACTTTCTGTTCTTTTCGGCTAGAAAATGATCATAGAGTGCTTTAATAAACCAAAACGAGCACAATACTTAATCATAAATATTATAAATAGAGAGAAAGTATAGAGATCATCCAATATTGACAGGCATGGAGTTGGTACTAATTCAGTTGGTTTCCAAATAATTTTACCCATCTGTCCCTTGTCATCCAAAAAAAGGTTTGATGTAAAGACAGCTTGTATTTGTTATATCATAATACCTAAGCATATCACCCAGTACATGCACCTGACTTATACTTGCTTTGAGTAAAATTGTGAGGCAAAGAAAAATCAGATGGAAAAAAATAATGATGACCTGCTTGGTGTGCCAGACGCAATATTTACTCGAGCCTTTAGCAAGTTCACCTATTCAACAAAATGAAGATCAAAGGTGAAAGAACAAAATTTAGTGCCTCAAATCAGTGATACTTTCCAAACCATTTCGAAGTCTCAACTTGCGATGGGTACACAAGTCAGTACAGGACCAGGATGTCTCAGTACAAGACAGCACAAAAATCTGAGAGATAAGAACCTTAAGGAAATTATGGAACAAAGAAAACCAAAATTGAACATGTATGTGATTGCTCAAATGGAAACCAAAGGTCCACAAGAAAGAAAAGGAAACAATAATACCTGTTCCTCCACCTTCATGTGCTTGGCAAAAAGCTTAGCAGGACGGCATTCTTTTGTAAACGGTTTTAAGCCCCTAATAAAACCAATTATTCGTTCAGCCCATTTATACAAGAAATTTTCCTTTTCACATAACACTCAATATTTCACGGTATTTTTAATGTAACACCCACATTTGTCGTATAGTAAACATATCGGTGTGTTGTTGCAGATGAAACAATTAGATCTCAATTATGGGAGATATATATTCAGAAAATTTTGCCCTTTTCTGTAATGTAATTTCCTTCTTTTCCTTTCGCAAATTTAACAAAAAGTAAAGCTAAATAGGTTCACAGAATTACATGAGGAGGTTATGTAGAGATTTTCTAGATGTAACTAAATAAAAATAATTTTGGCAGCAAATAGTTTGGTTTGACACCATTCTTTACAGGAGGGTAATGTTTACAAAAATGGAGGGTGTTAACTGAACCTTGCAAAATATGCAAACCATTGGTTTATTAGTGAGCATGGGAAAACAATATGATTTATTTTAAATAAAACAAATAACAAAAAAGCATTCAAACAGATCGATAAAAAAAGAAGTATTGGATGTATTTTCTGCAGTTCATCAACTTGGCTACATTTGTATAAATTATAAATAAGAGAGGGCTTATTTGAGAAACTGAGAATAACCTGAGAAGCTCCAATGACCTCAAGGCAGATGTGCTTATAACAAGCAATGCCGGGCTGCCCGCTTCCCCATCACCTCCTAGATCCTTTCCTTCACAAAGCTCTTCCTTCCATGACACACCAAAGGCCACTTTTATATGGTCAGATAAGTTCTCTACATCTTGATCCACTCCTTCATCCAGCTCAACCATACAATTCTCTGCATATGATTCCACAAAAGAAAATTTTCAGAATAAAAGGACACCCAAAAAGATCAGGCAAGCAAATTTTTTGGCTAGCCAAAAAAATTACACGATTTGGAGTAACAGACTAATACACATAATTTTTTTAGTCTGTTACTCCAAATCATGCTTCGATTAGCCCTTAATTGCAATCTAAGTGAGCACATAACACAATTTTCCATAATTATGCAAGTATGCTTCGATTTACTCAAAAAAA
Source organism: x Bolboschoenoplectus mariqueter (assembly GCA_037678475.1). NCBI lineage: Eukaryota > Viridiplantae > Streptophyta > Magnoliopsida > Poales > Cyperaceae > x Bolboschoenoplectus > x Bolboschoenoplectus mariqueter. The sequence continues at coordinate 2,398,593 of CM075266.1, read as the reverse complement.
AATTTTCAGTTGATTCTTAATTAGAGAAAAAATAGAAAAAACTCCAAATATGATTCTTAAATGAGCATCAGTGAACCAATATGCATTGGTAATGATCTCACTGTATCTGATCAAAAGGTACCGATGTGATGACCTCGGACTATACCAGTACGGCATTACCTGCCAAAAGCACCAACAACCCCATGATAATTCTCATTTCCACATATACTGGTATCATTACATCAACATTTAATAGAGTATTGTCTGGTTCTACAGCCTAATTACAATCTATATATGCCGAAATTGTCTAAAACTATACTCTCTTAACTAACTGGAGTAATGTTCCATTGTAGCAGCTATTGCACGACTGAGGCTATACAAAGTACAAAAGGAACTAATACAATATTGATTTGAACTACCTTTATAAGCCTCTAATTCGAGTGGCGAGAGCTTAGACTTCGTCCCAGTCTGATAACAGTGCAGGAAGAACCGAAGCTGCCGATCTGTGGGCTCCACAGATATCAATGTCACGGCGGATCCAGATCCTCCATTAGTTCCTCCCTTCGTACTTGCTTCCTCCTTCCCCTTCTTCCCCTCAGCTCGAATGTTCGCATTAGGGTTTTCGTTTTTTCTCTTGTGCTTGATCGATTTATGAGGTTTGAGCTTCGATTTGGTCCTAGGAGATTTCGGTTTCTCGCTCCCAGTGGCCATTGGCGCTTGATTTCGAGAAAGTTCCGAGGTGTTGAGATTCGGTTGCTTTCGTTTCTGATTTCCTTTTGCTTCTCTTTGTTACAAGGTTTTTCAAGGGTTTATCAATCCTCTCCGTCCCCAAATGTAACGAGTTATTATTGACTTATTTCCAGAGGCTTTATATTAGAGCCGATCAAAAAGAAAGTTTAAGCCTATGGGCCGTTACAAAATAGAAATCAAAAGGAAATGGATCAAATAGCGGAATAACATTCAACTTTAATGTATAGAATAGTAAAAAAAAAAATTTATTAACTCATTCGATATTTTACTGTTTTAATTAATATTTTATCAAATGATAATTAATATTTTACCGAACGATAATTGTTGAACGCTGTAAAGTTGTTGTAGCCTCAATTTTACTAAAGCATTTCAGATTTCAACAGTTAATTCCGAAAATTAAGCTTTGTTAATTTTCAATTTGTTAGCTTTAGGTAAGAAAACACCAGCAATGCATCCTCTTATAAAGAGGTAAACATAATTAATAATTATCAAGCGTTATTTATTTTTAGCATTGACTAAAAGGCTAAAATCATCTTTTAAAGCAAGCCCGTTTTTTTTTGCTTTATTTTTTATAAAGGCTCCATTAATTTCGGTATTTATTATTTTTTAAATATTTCTTGTGAAATTTAAATCTGCGTATTTTTATAGAAAGATGAAATCTATCATCACTGTGTTAGATTTATGGTTCTCTTTTTTGCTTGATCTCTAGACTATTTTTTTGTTTAATTTTAGTATTGTCTTTTAGTTCTTTTGGGGAGAAATAAATAAGAAAGTTAATTAGGCATGATTTTTACAACAATCATCAAGTAAAATTAAAATTAAAACGGTATAAGTGTTGAATCATTTTAAAATATTAATTTTTTATAACAGTGAAGTAAGCAGATTAAATAATAGAGATAAAAAATGTTAAAACTTATCCTCCATTTGAGAAGTGAATGTCTTTGGTGTCAATATATAATGTGTTTTGTTAATTCTAAAATATTCTAAAATATTGATTTTTGTTAATTCTACAGGGACACCTAGAGAATGTCTTTGGTGTCATTTTATGTGTTTTGGTGGGTTGGTTTCAAATTCAGCAATTGAATATATTTTGCTCAATTTGCATGAAAAAGAGGGAGAGGTGCATGGCAGTGGGTCCCACTGCTCCATGCTACAAGTTCTGGAATCCTCCAGAAATATTGGGGTGTTTGGATTCAATTCAAAACTGGTCCTTTTTTTTTAAGACCTGTTTTTATTTATTTAGTAGTAAATTTTGAAATTTGGATCATCTCAAATTAATATTATTTTTATTTCAGTTGAGCGATTTAAGTCTCATTTTTATCTCAAAAAAGAATTTATTGTTGACTTGTTATAAATTTCGGAAGCGGATATGGTACCAACTTAAGATTTTCAATAGCATAGATTTTTTTTTTCATACATTTGTGGGTTAATTTTGGCTCATTTTAGTAATGTTAGTAATTAGTATTTGATCTAATGGTTGAGCATCTCTATCTCATTCATAAAGATTTGTCAATTTTGATATGATATTTGTAAATTTAATTTTAGGAATATAGATTTCTAAATTAATGAGTCTTTTTAAAACGTCACATAATTTTTTATAAGTTATTTGTAAGTTGTATGAGCATTTTTAGCACTGTAATTACAAAAGAATTTCCTATTTATTAATTAGAATATAATTACATTAGCAAATTAGAAGTTACAAAGATTGAAATATTTTGAAATTAATATGTTGAAGATTGATAAATTGTTGATGGTAAACAAAGCTAATTTCTAAAATTGCAGTGATCTAAATGCTCTTAGATAATATATATATTTCATGTAAAAAATTATAATTTCAAAATTCAAATAAATTAATAATTTGTGGACATTTAAAATTGAAAATTTTGATTTCTCTTTACAAAAAAAAAAATTTGGTCCATATACATAATTAGACCTAAAAACTATTTTATTTTGACAATTATTAAAAATTAAATTTAGTAACAAATTATTGACTTGTTGCTGCTTTGTGATCAAGTAATGGGCCTAAACTTATAGAGGCTTTATGGACTTTATATTATTAGAGTATATGAAAAAGAAAATTTAAGCCTATGGGCCCTTAAAAAAATAGAAATCACAGACCAGTATTATTTAATTATGGGTGTGGATCCATTGATAGCTAAAAGTTTGACAACTTCAACAATAAATTTTTAAATAATTTTTAAAAATTTATAAAAATAGAAAAATATTTATAGATATATTTTTGAACTTATAGATTGATTATCTTTCGAGTTTCATATAATTTAAGTGTCAATTAATATTTTATCAAAGGCCGTTAAATATGAACTGCTGTAAATATCATACAATTTTGATGATCTTTGATGGAATATCATATGATACTTAAATTGAATGAAATTAGAAATAAAATCAATCTAAAATTTGAAGAACATGTTTATAAATTTTTTTTCTATTTTTAAGATTTTTTTTGTCTTCATAATAGATCAAATGTTGAACTTAATTTATTCTTCTAAAATAGTTGATTTTTTTTCAATTTGATTTAAATAAATTAACAAAATAAAAATTAAAGCAAAATAATGTGGATTTTTTTTCTGATATGAACATTTATTTCATCACTCCATTAATTTTGAATGAGAATATCACATAGTGACTATAAGAAAACATTTTATGGTTTGTGAGAGACAAACTAATCCTCAATAATTAATCTCCTTTAGGAAATTTGTATTTATTTAAATGCTTTAATGAATTTAATTATAGGTACACATTTTTGGATGCCATGAGCTGTCATAAAAATAAAATATTTCAAAATTTCAAATAACCAATTCTAGTGATGTGTCCAAATAAAATTTATCTTTCTTTTAATTTATTTCATTGAAGATTATTGAACAAACGAATAGAATTAACCGCAATATATATAAATTATTGTGTTGATTTTTAGATCTCTCGATCTCGTTCAAATGATCGCAAATTTTATAATTTTATGCGGACATGTCAAGAATAAAAATATAAAAATATCAACTATTCACATTCGACATTTAAATTTGAATTTTGAAAATATCAATGTAGAAGAATATAATAACGACTTGTGACATCCAAATATTATGTGGAAATCTTTTTTTTTTTGCTTTTTTTTTTGCTTTTTTTTTTGCTTTTTTTACGGATATCAGAATTAAAGAAGGGAATATAAAGATTAGTTATTTCAATTGCTTGTGCTTCATTCCACAATAATCTACTTTTAACAACTTTTAAATTAAAGGTTTTTTTTTTGGAAATAAGGGATCCTATTAACCCTGACATTTATTTATTTTCAAATATTTTTTACGAAATTTGAACCTACATTTCTCCGTAAAGATACGAGACTTATCATTACTATATTAAACACATGATTTAAATATATATAATTAATGGTGACAAATAAGAACCTTAATAGATTAATTATTGCATGATGAGTATATATAAGAATATTATATATGTGCAATTCACTTGTAGTAGCTTGCTAGCTAGTTTCTACTTGTAAAAAAAAAAGGTGCAATAATAGAAAAAATGAAAAATGCACAGCACTTTATTTCATGATTAAAAAAAAAGCTACTCAAGATGCCATGACTTTTTTGGTTTCTCTTCTAAGGCAAGAAAACTTAGGAAGTAAAAATATCAATTTAAAACTATTTAATTTGTCAACTGATGGGATTTTTTAAATATCAATTTGATGATTTTTTTAGGGAGCTGATACACAGATACGTTTATTGATACCATTATTGATATAGGCTTAATTATACACGTTAAATGAATTATTATGCATATTAATGACTTTATTATACAAACTCATTTTGTACAATATTATTATTATGCAACTTAAATGAATTATAGTGCATATTAATGGCTTTATTATGCAAATTTATTTCGTACAGTATTATCATTATACAACTTACATGAGTTATTATATATATTAATGATATTTAAGTTAAATAATAGAAATATTATACATAATAAAATCAGTAATATACATAATAACTCATTAATGGATATAAATAATCTCATATCGATGACAATATCAATAATAATATCTCCACAACATTTTCCATTTTTTTTATATATATTTTTTTTCATTTCCTTCCCAGAAATCAAGGGTAGTTTTCCCTTTAGAGAAATGTTGGGTATTAAATTTGTCTGAATTAATTATTAGTAAAAAAATTATTTAGATCAAGTTTGGTAATACCTCATAAAACAAACAAAAAATTAACCTACCATGAATGAATAAGCTGGATAACAAGTTGAATAATATTTTGATTTATTTATGGAGCGTTACATAGAAATAACTTAACAATAATAACAATAATAGATAATAATAGAGAATTAATCTAGCTAGTAGCAAAAATAATGTTCTATGTGTGAAAATTTTCACGTCCGAAACTCGGACCAAAGCTCTATTGTGAATTTTTAAAATGCAATGATTTGATCTTTATTTTTATCAAAAAAAAAAATAATTGCTATCACTATATTCAGATGCAACTTTTACACTAACTATTGTTTTATACTAATTCTAAGCCGTTTGTGAAATTATTTGGATCAAATGATAATTGTTTTTTTTTAATTTGGAATAGTAAACATCACATTCTTAGTCATAGGTTTTGTAACATCATAAAACAGGAAAATAATTCTTTTTTAATTATCTCAAGTGATTCTGTCAAAATATTAATTCCAAGGAATATTTGTTCCAAGTATTATCTATCATGAAAATGAAAGCAATGTTATGTAGTAATTGAAAGTGACAACATAAATTTTCATTTCCCCAAAATATTATGTGGTTCAAATTATAATATTAGTATATTTTATTATGTTTTCTTTTCTTTCTCTTCTCTTCTTTTTCATTTTTTTTGTGTTTGTGAGGCAAATAATTTTATTTTAAATTTAATATTCAAGAGCATCAAGAGATTCGATGCTCTTTCAATCATATGAATAAATATTAGAATATTAATCTACAATGCTGTTATGAATTGGAATATATTTCATATAAATGAAAAAATAATTCAAATTTGTTGTTTTAACTTTTCAAATTTTACAAGTGGAATATAAACAAAAAACATGTGGGGATGGAAAAGGACTAAAGAATAATTAACAGGAGAGACGACATGAAAAAATTGTACATGAAATTAAAGTTGATAACGCTAAAATTTTGGCACGTTTCAAGTTGTAATGTCAGAGCATATCATTATTATTTCCAACCATTTCCAATCAGTAAAAATATGAATTCAAATCCACTGTCATATATTTTTTTACGGCATAAATATGGTATTCATTAAAATATAAAAAAAATAAATTATTTATTGTTAAATTCAGGTCGTTTAAATCAAAGCAGATCGTTTAAATTCAACGACAACAAATGTGTCATTGAATTTAATAACAATGGATGCTCACAAGTCTATATCCTTTATATCGGACAGATACTCCACCAAATAGAGCGAACAAAAATTGAATAAAAAAACTATATAAAATATTATAACAGACAGTTTTAAAATTCACACAAAATAACTTTTAAAAAAATAATTTTATCTAATATAAATAAAATATTACATGATGTGAACTCAGATGCTCACCTGGAAAAATACACAGACAATATTTTGAATTTTGAAAGCACATAATAAAATCCAAAACAGGAGAGTTTGGTTGGTGTAATGTCACAATTTAGAAGAAGACCCACATAAAAAATCAGTTGAAATTTCAAAATGGTACTTCCATTCCATTCCAGCTGATGTTTGATTTGAAGTAACAGCACACCTATAAGTCAAAAACAAACAAAGAATGAAATTAGCACCGGAACATGCATCCTATGGTCTTCCATTGGGACGAATTCCGGAGATGGTTATCAAAGGCGATGTAGTGTTAAATAGCCACGTTTCAACCGACGAGTTCTCTTATTGGTTCCTCTTTCATACGAATAATAGTGCTGGAGATTTATTATGGGATGAAATTCGGGAGAAGGTTAATTATTCCAGGTATTAGTGTAACTCTAACCGACGCCTCTTGCATTGTATCATTAGGTTAGAATGCTTATATTGTAAATCATTAAATTTATTTTATGTATAGTGTTATGAATTTGTATCTTTTATTTTATTGCGTTAAAAACTTTTATATTATCGATAAAAAAATCTACTACGGAATCGGAATTTTTAATTATTAATGAATCGCAATCATTAATTTAATTTGATTTTTTTTATCGATGATATAAATCTCGATTCATAACAGAATTAGTCTTATTCATATCGTAAAATTATTAAATTTGAAAGATGTTTACTCTCTAAAAATTTATTTGTACGTGCATTCAATCAAACGATTCAATTATTTCTTTTATCTAACAATTTCCAATTATAAATTTTACACAAAAATAATATAATTCTTAGATTAGTAATATGTGTAGAATTTGCATCTATCCACCATTATTGCATCCATCCTTTTTGAATGGAAGCTAATACACAGATACGCTTATTGATATCGTCATCGATACAGACTTAATTATACACATTAAATGAATTATTATGCATATTAATGATTTTATTATGCAAACTCATTTTGTATAATATTACTATTATGCAACTTAAATGAATTATAATGCATGTTAATGGCTTTATTATGCAAATTCATTTTGTACAGTATTATCATTATGTAACTTAAATGAGTTATTATGTATATTAACGATATTTAAGTTAAATAATAAAAATATTATACATAATAAAATCATTAATATACATAATAACTCATTTAATGTATATAAATAAATATGTATCAATGACGGTATCAATAATGATATCTCCGTAACATTTTCCTTTTTGAATTGAGATGCTTTTTATGTGCATCAAAGCTTTTGAACAAGAATATTCCTTTGATACCATTTTTTTCTCCAATATGCTCAAATTTGACTTTTGCTGCATTAATTTCCTCCATTAATTACTCCACCGTGTTGAAAATTCAAAATTCAAATTCTGCACTTACTTTATCAATCCTTTCTATCTAGTGATATAACATAAAAAAAGATTCCTTCTTTTTCCTATTTTTAATGAGTGATAATTCCATCGACATTAATTCCTATATTTGTCCGAGAAGAGAATATTCTCTATTTTATATTTCTTATCATAATATTATTATCGGCTCATACCATGTTAAGAGAAGTAAAATCCTAATGTTTTTCACATTATATGTAATATTTGAGTTGTGACAATTATCCTCTAATTTTTAATTTTGATAATTATTCTTCTGAACTTTTAATTTGTGATAATTAGTTCCTCAATCGTTAAATTTATTTACATTTAACACCATTAGTTTTTGTTAATAATTGACTAGAATACTTGTATATTTTAACATTCATTTTAGTTATTTTGTTAATTATGAAATTATAATATCTTAATTATAAAAAATTAATGACTTTATAATAAATGACCAATCAAATTATAAATTGACTTAAATTTGATACACATCTATAATCTTAATTTTTAAATTTAAGAAGTTATAATGTAACTCTCCGTTTGACAAATGAAGTAAAATTAAAGCGAAGTAAGTACTAAATTATTCTAAAATATTAATATTTAGTAGTAGTGAAATAAATAGATAAAATAGTCGGGATAAAAAAATGTTAAAAAATATAAAATTTAGTATTTTAATTTATTCCGGCTTAAATCACTTTCGTTTAATACATTAAAATATTTTAAAATATTTAAATCACCATTACTTCACTTGACAAATAGAAAAAATTTAAGTTCTTATTAGCCAACAATATCATCATGCATTCATTCATGCTATCTAGAGATACGAATACACATTTTTCTCATCATGTATACACTAATATCATTGGCAATACGAATACATATTTTTCTCATCATGTATACGCTAGTATCATTGGCAATACGAATATACATTTTTCTCATCACGTATACGCTAGTATCATTGGCAATACGAATATACATTTTTCTCATCACGTATACGCTAGTATCATTGGCAATACGAATACATATTTTTCTCATTATGTATACGCTAATATCATTGGTAATGGCACCATGAATGCTGGAAGAGAGCTTGGCACAATTATTATCACACAGACAACACAAGTACAACTGCATTAAATGAGAGCAATTAATGACGAACTAGCAATGACCAGGTGTTGAATTGATCCACGCCACGTCACTAGTTTAATTTAATGACGTGTCAATGCACCCGAGCAATAATTTGTCCGGATGATATATCAATATTTTATTTCAATTATTGTTCGGCGGTATCGTAAAAAAATAAATAAAATAAAATAAAATAAACAGATTGTGTAAATTAATACAGTAATAATAAGTTATATTTTTTATGTTCAAAATTTATAAAAATATTTTAAAAAATAAATATCAAAATTAATGAAAATTCTTTAAAGTTTTACTTTAAAAAATAGATAAAATATTCTCGATATTTATATAAAATAAAAAATTTTGTATTATAAGATTTTGAAATGCCCGTACGGCCTACCCCTTCGAAATAAAGTATTAAAAAAATGCTCCTTCTTATCTTAGCTTTTATGTGGAAGACCCCACAAAAACCATTATTTTGTTTTCAATAATGATCAATTGTTGTGAGCATCAAGTAATCTTTTTGTTTATTTTTAATAGAAGAAATATGGGAAATTTTAAATAAAAGAGAGAGAGGAAAATCTGTCAAATTAAAAATTAGAATGTGTTTTAAAGTTGTGTAGCATTTTCATTCTAAATGACAACCTTTCCTTCGTGATTTAAATTCTATAAACACATAATATGTCATCAAATAAAATCAGTGGCGGAGTAGAAAATATATTTTGTGGGGTCAATACATGTATTTTATGCCAGTTTTATGAAAAATATCAATTAAAATGCATATATTTGAAACAAAATTTATAAAATTTAGTAAAGTCTTTTGCACCCATGAACTAACATGTAGTTCCGCCGTTGTATAAAATGACATATCGGCGTATGTAATATTTTCTCTATCTTTTGGAATACTTCGCGGTTTGAAATGAACAGTTTGGAAATTCTAGAATGTTCGATAGAATGTATGAACGGATGGATAATTTTGAAATTTGCAATTAACAATTTAGATGTTGTTCATATACAGAGAATGAAAGCCACCCCTCAAAAAAGAAAAAAGAAAAAAACTTTTTAACTGCATTGAAATTTATTGACCATTTCAGATAAATGTAAACATTTTATTAGAACAAACAATAACTATTTAGTTTAAAATTATTCGATAAAATATTAAAAAAAAAGAAAAGATTATGATATCAAGAACAAAAGAGCAGACACTAATCGGTATATAAAATTCACACGACAGGTTATAATTTACCGACGAAACTTGATCAAAATTAATAAAAAAAAAAAACTATTTTCAGTATAATTTCACGTCTCAATTTTTTATTTTTTGAGGGGGAAGAAGCTAAAAACTAGATATAAATAAACAAAACCTTCCAAAAGAGTGTCAATATATAGCTACCAACTATATGCTCTAGGTACATCTAATATGTAAAGCTGGTGGCAAGTTTAATTTCATGACATGTCAATTTTTTTGCAATAACCATAATTTTATAATGCCAAACGTGTCGATGAGGCGTCCATTAAAGATCTATTTTTGAAAATAATAATTATAAATGATGAGATGTTATGTGGGTTAGAAGTTAAACTTAATTGCAATAACCATTACTTTATATTATGAGAAGGGATGTTTTGATGATTATTATTTTGATAATATTGGTAATTAATTTTTAAATAATTTTTAAATAATTTTTAGAAATTCTCAAGAATAGAAAAAAAATTGATAAACATATTTTTTAACTTATAGATTGATTGTGTTTCAAATTTCATATAATTTAAAAGTCATTCGATATTCCATCAAAGACCGTTAAATATGGATCATTATAAATGTCATGTAATTTTGATAGTCTTTAATAGAGTATCAAATAACGCTTAAATTATATGAAATTTGAAATACAATCGATCTATAAGTTAAAATATATGTTTATAATTTTTTTCTATTTTTAAATTTTTTTTGGAATTATTTAATTTAGCTTATACTATAATCGATCGATTTATTCAGTCGGTGCAATTTATATTTACATAAACTAGAAGAAAATCAATTCAACAATTTTATTTCAGTTCCGAATTGAAATCAAAACAACCAAACGATGAAATGGAAAAATAATAATATCATGAGTCGTATATATGACCCCATCACAAGTTTTGTAATAATAATAAAAAAAAATGAATCGAAAAGGAGGTTTCAGAAATCAAAATTCCCAATTCAATTATTTTCTGCATAAAACGATGAAAAACATCTCCTTTTCACACAGCTCATGAGACAAAATAGATTTTTATAGGAGAAATTAAATGTATATTTTGAAATTGAATTGTTAATTTGGAATTTGGACTTGTTGAAGAAAACGCGGTTTCTAACTCGAACGAAAAGAATAATTATAGAGAAAAATATTTGAGAGATATTATCAGTGATGATGGATGTCATATCAGTGTTATTATTTAAATTAAATGAATTATTATTTATGTTAATGATTTTATTGTGTAGCTTATTTTGTATAATATTTTTATTATTCAATTTAGATATTATTAATATGTATAATAATTCAGTTAAGTTGAGTAATAAAAATATTGTATAAAATATGTTGTATAATAAAGTCGTTAATATAAATAATAAATTTCACATCGGTGATGGTATCAGTGACAATTTCTATTTATCAACTCCCGATTATAAAAGATTATTTTCTAACGAATATCAAATGCAGGAATAGTTTTATGAAAATTATTCTCTAAAAGTTATAGGATACAATTGAAAATTTAACCATAGAAATTAAAAAAAAACCAGTGATTTCTTTCTAAATAATTTTCTTATTTTCAAAGAAAATAATATCTTCCTTCTACTATTGTCCATTCAATTTTTCATAAAAAAAAATCTTATGCTTTTTATTTATTGAGCACAAAAGATAGGAATTTTGGCATGTGAAAAAAAAAATATGGTTGAGTAGGCATTTGTGACATGTATCTACATGCCATTAAACATGACATGATTTATCATAAATCATGGTTCCATATATCAGCAATCATTTTCTTTTTTTTATAATAAAAATGATATGAATTGTATGAAAAATAGTAAATTGCACATTGTTTTGTGATGAATTATGAGAAGGTGAAGATTATTATTATATTTATTTTTTAAGTTTGGTGATTACTAACTGAAAACCTTTATTATTTTTTAATAAAGAAGAAATTAAGTTTTAAATTTTAAATATTTATAAAGAATCTTTCAGCCGTATTTTGTGCCCGCAACCTTTTACATAGAATCTTAACCGCCGACAACTTTTATATGTAAACAAAAAAATAACAATTTAAAAATCGATACAAATTATTAGATAAAACAAAAAAAATAATAATCAATGAAATGTGCAACAATACAATAGTTATTTTCTCATCTCCAAATGTACCTCATTAACAAAAATTAAGACACATTTTGCCTTTAACAATTCTCAAATTTGACTGATTAATAATAACACATACACAAAAATAACCAAAAACAACATCAATTTTCATTTAATTTTACTCTCCGATCATATTTTTTATTTTCTTTTCCTTCACAAGAACTTAGTGAATTCAAATATAATACAGAATTATCTCTCTGGTAGAATTTCTTGTGCACAGTTCACACACCCAATTTCTCAGCCTTGCACACGATATGTCACACCGGGTTGGCCACAGAGAATCTAAATCTCCAATGAAATAGCTTCACTGTGCTATTATTCTTGTGACATCACATCTTCAATCTATGCTTAAATTTATTTGGATTGAAACATTTCAGTGTGGACTCCACACTGTGCAGCACATCATGTGGCTTTAATTAAATCCAAATATTTTATTTTATTTTATTTATTCAAAATACCTATTTTAGAATACAAACCTCCATGAAGTCAATATTTCCCTATTGGAGTTCAAATCCAATATAGTTTGGAGATCAATGCCTAATCTAAAGATTTATGATTTCAAATTTGTTTGAATTGTTAGATATTAAAGAAGGGTCAATAAATTATAACCTTTGTTTGAATTGTTTCATTTTGAAGGTTATACTCCATATTTAGGGGTTTTTCCTAATATAATGCATATTTAATATCTAAGGATTATATAATTTGAGTAAATTTGGAGATATTATAATCACTAAATTCTTAATTACTATATGATTGCAAATTGGAAGTTCATTGTATCTTTTTTTTTTTTTGCATCTCAAATGGATACCGATTTTCATTACTTTTCGAAAGTGGTTGTTTACAAAAAAACCACGACGGCATAGGAGAGTTCATTGTATCTATTGACTGGATTATTGAAATTAAAACGGTGTCGATAATATAATTAAGACTATTCGGGATTCTTAATTATGTCTTTGATATCTAAGAAATTAACAATTTGCTAAGTTTGAGAAAGAGATTAGAATATTTTTAAGTCATAAAATTGATCTACAATAAGCTCGATGCTATCCGACATATTAAGAAACATCGGACACATCGGAATACAATTTAGATGTATTTTTTCTCGTCGGAATAATGTTAAGTTAGTGTTATTATGCTAGTTATTATGTTAATTTAAAACTCATAGGGATTGAAAATTAGCATCTTTTGAACTAGAATTATCTCAACTTATACAATTCAATAATATTTGTTCTATTCTAAACATATAGCACAAAATTAATATCCTTCTAACGCTATTCAAGATATTAATACATGATATCATGAGATAATAAATTGCATAAAAAATCCAATTCCATCCTTAAAAAAAATTAATGATCTTTTGAATTTTTTTCTAAAATAAAAACTCATATTAATCTCGACATCTATTATTTCTTAAATATCTTTTACGAAATTTAAACATACTTTTTTTCATGTAAAAATATAAAACATATCATCATCAATTCATCATTATATTAAATCTCCTATTTAATCTTCCAAATTTTTTAATTGTTATATCTGAACATCTCTCTCAAGTCCCATCTTCAAAAATGTGGTAAAAGGTACTTGTCATTGACAGACAGATAACTATATTTTTTTTAAACTTCAGAATGGAACAAAAACTATCATTACAAAATTAAATTATGTGATTTAGTTAGCAACCATACATACAATTTGAATATAAAATAGTTCTAGAACTCTCCAATAGGAGTCTGCCAGGAGGGATTATTATATCACAAATAGTTGGGATCTAATCATTATTTTTTTAATTAATTGGTGATGATGTGTATTATATATATCTAATTTTATTGGACCACAGAATCAAATATATTTTTTTATAATAATTAGTTAAAGCACTTAGTGCCACAGGACAAACAAATGATGAATGAGGCTAAACAATATAATTAATTAGTTAAAATATTTGATTATCTATTTCTGTCTATAATTAATTAATTAATTATTGAAGATTTTGCTTTTGGAGTAATGGTGCGCCGATTGGGTTATTTTATTTATTTTATTTTTTTTCAAAATGGTAATTATTCTGGTTATTATTTGTATTGGAGAAAATAAAGAAGAAAGTAATTATTTTAGAAAACACCAAGGGGCCAAGGGATATAATATAATACGCAAGATAATAATTAAAAAAAATTAGTTTTATACTTTAAATTCTGTATCTTTTATCTACGTCTCAATGTAAAATATAAATATTTTTAAAAAATATAATTTCCAAATTTTAAATTACAAATTATATTGAGCACCTTAAATTATATATTTCAAACTTCTTTAAGTATAGACATTAAAAATAAAATATAAAATATCTGAAATGCGGATAAAAAATGTACAATTATTAAAAATTAATACTCCCATCGATACATTATTATATTTTTTATATTCGTGACGCAATGAAATTGAAAACCTCACTGACACTAGGATCAGCTAATTCGCTTTTATATAATATCTCATTTAAGCGTTTAGATACGAAAAAAAATGAAAATGCACGAACTGTCGAAATGAAGGGCCCAAAAGTAAAATTCCAACGAGAAAAGAGACTTCTAAATAATATCTACAAAATACAGGGGCTTCTTTGTTCAAATGTAATGACGGCACGAGGCGGCGCTTTTGAAAATTGCCCGTTGGAGATCATCCGAGGCATCATTTCTGTGTATAATCGTGTAACAAGTAATGTAGAAGCATTTTAAATTACCCGCTATACACGTTTATACTCAACAGAGACCTCACGTCACAACCTTGAAAGCGTCTCCAAAACGACTCCACCTAGGGGCTTGAAATTGTCTCCAATTTTAAATTTTAATTCTGTTTTTTTTTTCTTTTTCTGGTATTGGAATAATAAGGCATGATTTGTTAATGTTCTTTTTCAGGTTACATGTCAGATTACTGTTATAAATCCACTATATATATATATAAAAGTAACAAACTTTCTCATTTGTATAGATTTCTACCAAGCTAGCTCAACCTTTGTTTATTTATTTGAGCTAAAAAATGAAAATGTTTTTTTTTTTTGGGTAGTAGCATTAGTAATCAACTTTTGAAATTATAATAAATTATTATTTTTGTAATAAAAATATGGAAAAGTCAAAACAAAAATTGTAATATTATTTTATCTGAATATCAACAAATGCACATGGTAAGTTAGTAATTTGTACATTACTAAACTTTTGAAATTATAATAAATTTATTATTTTGTCATAAAAATACGGAACAAACAAAATAAAAATTACAACATTATTTTCTCCGAATATCACCAAATACACGTGGTAAGTTAGTAAATTTTTTTTTTTGAAGTAAGTAGTTAATTTGTACACTTGCATGAATGATTGAATGAATGCGCAGTGTATGAAAACATGGTTTTGAATAAGAGAAGGGATGCACCTGAAACAAGTTTTCTTAAATAATAATATTAATATTAATAATAATGATGATGATGATGATGATGATGATGATGATGATGATGATGATGATGATGATGATGAGAATGAAGCCAGCTGTCCAGACACGGGTTCCGCTTTGACAATTTAGGAGCCAACACTTGGTGGCGTGTGGGTCCCACACCTCTTCTTCTCTCCTCCTCCTCTTGCTCCTTGCCTTATGCTGGACCTGCTTTAATACACTGTTCCGGCGGAATAACTTCACAAATCTTTTGCATTTAGGCCCTATATTTATGCATAAATAAGAGAGAGGAGTGATAACGGTACCTTTTATCTGTATTTCTTATTTATATACCCAAATATTTGAAGTCAAAGGATGTAAAATTTGAGATGCAAAACTTAAATTTTGAAATATATTTTTTTGAAAAATTTTTATATTTAATATTGAGTGTAAATAAAGGATACAAAATTTGAGATATAAAAATAATTTATCAATAAAAAAATATTCAAATAAAAAGGAAACACTTGATAATGACTTAATTTAACGATAACGACAGTTGTTAAAAACAAAATTTGAATGTAAATCAATATTATGAGCATAATTCATATGTTCTCAAAGGATGAGATTAATTTGATGTCATTCTATTATTAAGTAATTTAAAATTTTCAATGTCTAAAATTAACAGCTCTTGATGCATCATCGACTTGTAGTTAGTTTGTGTGAAATCTCAATATATATACTATTTGTGCAACTTTCTGCAAATTTATTTTGAACTTTCAAACTTATTTACGATTGATTCGAGAAATATCATCGAAATTGACAAGTAAGATATTGTTAAGCGACTCCTTTCCTGTTTTAATGGTACAATTTTGGCGGTATACATTATCACATTTTTCACATTATTCTTTTAATGTTTAAATTCAAAATTTAATCTAAATCATTTTAGTTGTATTTTTTTAAATATGAAATAGTGCGTTTTTCCGTAAGTTATGATGAAAATTTATTTAGCGTACATTATCATCAAATAAACTCGTTTATTTCATGTGAGATGAACATATATAATTGTTGTTAATTAAGGACATTTATTACATCGTGTTTACAATATTATAAGTATATATTTTTTTTACTACATTCAAGATTTCATATAATTTAAATATATATAGATTAATTTGAAACTTTAAGATTTGATTGCTCGTTATTGTAGATATTTTTGTACATAAATTTCAATCATGTTATATTCCACAATGACAATTTGAATCTAGATCTTTAATAACAAATTAAAATCATCAATCTTATTCTGTGACATGAAGCATGCGCATTAAATGTAAAATTTTCAAATATTTCATGTTTTATGCGCAATTAAGAGGACATTAAATAAACACATCAAATTTACTTATTGTGATGAAATGAAAAAATATTCATTTTTTTTATCTTTATATTTGGTATAAAAAGAGTCTTAGAGTTGTAGAAAGCGAGATATTATACGAGCACGATTCGTCTATTTGGATTTGTCGTTGAAACTCGAGCTTTCAAAGTATTTGTATCGAGAAATCATAACAATATATAGTCGATTATAATTTTACTTAGTCAATCAGATATATTAATATCTTCAACACATTGTCATAATACAAAAAAAAACTCTTTGATATATTATTAAACTTCATATTTCGAATAATTAGTATGAAAAAAATGTGGCAATTTATGACCTCCTAAAGTTTACAAGATCAATTGGATATGTTGGATCTAATCATCTAATAATGCATGATTATATCTAATTCATTAAATATTTTCTTTATATCCGCTAATAATTGTACCACATTTTCTCACTTAGAGAATTATAACAATTACAACCTTTTTTTTTTGGAAATTTTATTGTGCAAAAACAGTATTTTTCTAGGATGTTAGTTTCAACCTTTGAAGAGAAACAACTATAATATGTCTACAAATTTAATTCGTCGAATTAAAATTATGTCGAGGGTAGTAATGTTTTATTTTATATAGTATTGTTATAATGATACGAAGTTATAAATGATGAATGCTTATTTAATATTTTTTTACGAGAATTTAATAAACAAAGAATAGTGATTAAATATTATCGTCTTTTGTCAATTTATGAGATTTTGTTAGTGTTCTCTTTTTATTTTATTTTTGTGATATTTTGCATCATCGCAAGTGTCGATTTTTTTCACATCTTGATGTAAATCGTTATAAATGATAAAAATAGAAAAAAAAACATAAGAGCATTTAATACACGGAATAAATTATTTTTAAGTTGTTGTTATTAATGTTATTGTCAAATTTAGAAAATAAAAACTGAAAAATATATGCTTTAAATCCATAATAGTAAATATTGAATTTAATGCTTGTGTGTTTGTCTATTTGCTAAAAAAAGAATACCATAGTAAAATATCCTTTTTATGGAAGAAAAGGTGCATTATCTAAAACAAAAAAAAAAATGAAATTGAAATTGTTATTTCAAAGAGCAAGAATGTTAGTTCTTTATACAAATCAATACATATATAATTTTTATATCTAATTAAAGGATCTTGACAATGATTTTTTGGAATTATTATTAAAATCAATTCAAACAAAGTTAAAAATTAGAAAATAAACCTATAGGTACATTGTTGGCACATCAACAAAGTGTTTTGGTGATACATCATAAAATATTAAATTTCAAGTCATTAAAAATTAATATCAATTTGGTTTGGGGGGGGGGGGGTTGAAAACATGCACCAAATTTCATCATTTTCAACAAAGATGATTTACCAGATGAATCATGCTTAATTGTTCATAATATTGATTTAGATTTAGATTTAAATTTTTTATTTTTATGACAGTGAGATGATACCTCCCTCAAATTTAAATACATTTTTGTGCATTTTGGCTGGAAAACAATAGCAGCTACAACAACAGATGACTAGAAAATGGGATCATGAATTAAATATTTGAAAAAAGAAATTAATTTTTTTTGACCAAACTCAACATAAAAATTTGCTATAATTGGGCCACATCACCCTATAATTATCCTACTTAGACAATCATCACCTTTATACTATACCTGCGGAACAACGAGAGTCACACCTCCGGGTTATCCATAACCCATAAGCAAAACAAATAATCATTAGAAAAATTATTATTATATCTCACGTTTTATATCTATTATTATCTATATACTAAAAATATTTATAAAATAAATAATTTATTTATATCTAAATTTATAAATATTTACAATCAGTATAAAAATATTTATCACTTTTTCTTTCTTAAATAATTATAAAAAATTAAAAATAAAAATTATATTATACAAATAAAAATACAATATATATAATTTTTAATCATAATAATATAAAATATAAATATTTTTAAAATTAAATAAAATATTAAAAAAATATAAATATATCTGAAATACAGTACAGATAAAAGAATATTATCACTCCTCTGATCATTAATTCAGTAAACTCTAATCTAACACGTAATCATAATGCATGGTAATAAAAAAATTAATACTTTCTTTTAAACTGCTCTCTCTCTCTCTCTGATTCTCTCATCCCATCCTTTCTCGCTCCGTTTCATTTTCGCAATGCTTAACCGCCCCCTCACAAAAGAGGAGGAGGAAAACATCACCAAAGAAAGACGGAAACCCCAGTAGACAAAAAACCACTTCACTTCCTCAATTTCCTCAATTTCTTTCTTTTTCTCAAAACTTCGGTGCCAGTTGGCGATCGCACTCTCACTGAGGAGATGGAGAAAGACGCGGATGGCCTGAAGGCGAAGGTGCGACGGCTGGTTGATGCGATCGCCGATGGAGGCGAGGGATGTGAGGAGGTGGAGACCTACGATGAAGTGGCGAGGTTAGTTCTGGAAATCAGGGATTTGAAATTCGGGGAAGCGCGCAATGAGAAAGGAGAAGGTGATTTTGAAAAGGAAGAGGGGGATTCTGTGAAAATTCCTGAGCATTTCTTGTGTCCTCTCTCGTCGGAATTAATGAGGGATCCTGTTGTTCTTTCGTCTGGTCAGGTGTGTGAATTTCTCCTTTCTCTTTCTGTTTCATTTCTTGTAAATTCTTGTTCAGTTTTGATGTAACTGGGATCGGTAGAATTCAAGATTTTCAGGCATGTTCTTTACTTATTGAAAGGATATTATCTCCAGTTTGTGTTTTCTTTTTTGTCAAAACCTGTTGATTACATGGCCGAGTCCTGATTTTGTGTTTTCTTTTTTGTCAAAACCTGTTGATTACATGGCCGAGTCCTGATTTGATTTTTCTTTTAATTGCTTTTGGATGAAAAGCTGGAAAATCTTTAATGCTTTGCTTATTTTTTTATAGCCTTTGTAATTTGCATCCACATTGTCAAAACTTCAAAGATAAGTTTCTTGATTATACCATTCCCAAAGCAGGAGAGTTCATTTTTTCTATTTATATGAAGAATATGTTAATAAACTCTCTTTTCTTTTTGGTTATCTTGAGGTTCTTGTACAGTGGGGTTAGGTGGGGACTGAGCAGTAAATAAAGAAAGAGAGCTGATATACGTATACGTTTATTGATGTCGTTGTTAATACCGATCTTATTATTTAGATTAAATGAATTATTATTTATGTTATTATTTAAATGAGTTATTATTTATGTTACTGATTTTATTATACAAGTATTTTTATTATTTTTATTATTCAACTTAAATAAGTTATTATTCAGATTAGTGGTATTTGAGTTGAATAATAAAAATACTGTACAATATAATTTGCATAATAAAATCATTTATATGAATAATAACTCATATATTTGAATTAATAAAATCGATATTGATGATGATATCAACGATGATATCTTCCAAACATTTTTCTTAAAGAAAACTCTAAGAAAGGGATTGTAAGAAAACTAACAACCACTGTAGGTCTGGTGAGCTTTTTGTAGTTGTTGTGTTACAATTGGACTTTGCCTTCCTTTCCTAGAATTATATGCATCATTTTTTGAAGGTAATACATGCTGTCATATGTGCATAGATTTTCGAAAATTATCTTTGCGACTTGTGTTATCTAGAATTGCAATATAATCCGTGCATTTGTTTCTGCAATATATTTGATATTATACTGCAAAAGAATTTAAATTACATGTCGCATCATTAGTATAAAATTATCCATGATCATTCAATTTCTTCCAACGCTTTGCAATTTACTCTCTCTATACATTCTTTTTGCCAAAATTACTGCTGCATTTAAGGGCCCGATTAAATCACATTTGAGTCTGTCTGTGCATTTGACTTCGCATTTAAGGTTGTCTCCTTGACTATTTTATCATAACCTTTAGAATCTTCAAGACTTCAACCTTAAGCGGTGCCATTTGAAAGCACCATCTAAGTCCCACTGAATTTGTTATTAGTATAGAAGATGTGTGGTTTAATTAATAGTTTTCTAGTCATTTGACCAATTAGGATGGTTATTAAATGAGAATTGGGTAATTGGTACAAGGGGTGTATTATAATGTTAGATCACATCACAACAACTGTCCCTAATAGTAAAGTCAATTAAATAGAAAACAATGACAGAAAAAAACAGAAACTAAAATTCAAAATATCGGACTGATATGGGCCAAGTCCACCAATATCTTCCATAAAGTGTCAGATCTTCAATCGGACCTCGTTATGAGATTTTTCTGTTCAGTTCCTATCTCACAGCTTTTTGAATGCATTCAAATATTTAAGATAGAGATAAAATCATTTGATTTTTAAATTTGTTCTTATATCCACTCAAGAAAATGCAACTCTCTCATTATTTTCTTTCATGAATCGGGGCTTTGAAATGGTGGCACACCTTCTGAAAATTGGATCTTTGCAAGTTACTGCTTGAAAATTATAATGTCCCTTCCTCTCCTCTTTTTACCCTTCGCAAGAATCTATCCCAATCTGTTTCTTAACAAACAAGCAATGCAGATTATGGTTCTCTACTATTTACTATGATGTTCTTTATGAGATCTACCAACATTACAATATTCAGTCATGCACCAGTTTACTCTGAATCCTTGTGGTTTCTCCCCCCCCCCTGCTTTCTTACATTTCTGCTGTTACCAAATTTCTTTAAAATAATGCCAGATCAGCACTCTACCTTCCGCTAATGAGGTCCTCTATTTACTCTGGTTCACTATTGTTTTTCCTTTCCTGCATTCTTTTTCTTTTCTGTTACCAAATTTCTTTAATAATAATGCCAGATCTGGACTCTAAGCAGTCCCCTATTTCTGCTGAATCTCAATCAAAATTTCTTTCCTTTTTGTAGACTTATGATCGGCGTTTTATCCAAGAATGGTTGAGCACTGGTAACCGCACCTGCCCACGAACCCAGCAAGTCCTTTCGGACCTAACTCTAACCCCCAATTATCTCGTCCATGGAATGATCTCTGATTGGTGCACCAAAAATGGCATCTCCTTTTCCCCTCCTTCCAACACTGATCTGGACCTAGTGACAGGAAATGATCGCTCAACCTTCAGCTCGCTCATAGACAACATTTCCTCTTCATGCACTCCAATTTCTGTAAAAAAGCAAGCCGTCAAGGACCTCCGGTTGCTGACCAAGAGAAACAAATCTTTTCGTGCAGTAATTGGTGAAAAGCCAGGGGCTATTTCACAATTTCTTTCAGTTTTAGCTGTACCAGGCTTGAAAAAGAGCCGAGAAGTGCTGGAGGATACTGTGACAACCATTTTGAACCTCTCCATTCATGATAGTAATAAGAAGATACTGGGAGAGCATGGTGAGGTGATACCAATTCTTATAACGGGCTTGAGAACTGGTTCCATGGAGACCCGCAGAAACTCAGCTGCAGCCTTGTTCAGCCTCTCGGCATTGGATTCAAATAAAAAGATAATCGGGGACTTATGTGCAATCAAGTTTTTGATAGATCTTTTTGAAGAAGGCACATTGGAAGCCCAGAAGGATGCGGCCGCGGCTATCTTCAGCCTCTGCATAGTCCGTGAAAACAGGGGGAGAGCGATACAGAATGGCGTAGTGGATGTGGCCTTGCAGCATATTATACACGACACACTTGTTGATGAATCATTGGCTATACTCGCACTGTTGTGTCGTGACCAAGAAGCAATCGAGGAAATAAAAGAGAATGGGGTTCACAGTTTGTTAAAGGTTGCAAGAGAGAACCAGTGCAAGAGAAATAAAGAGAATGCCACTGTGGTTCTGTATTCGGTTTGTATGTATAATAGAAAGATGCTGAGAGTGGTTGCAGAGGACGAGAATATGAATGGAACAATGGAATGGCTTGCACTAAATGGCACCTCCCGGGCGCAAAGAAAGGCGGCCGGAATACTGGAGAAGATTAAGAAAACTATGCTGAAGACTCCTCATTCTTGTTAGGAATCACTGGTTACAAGTTTGATGAAAAAAAGGGTTTTAGCCGAATTGACCATTCTTTTAAGCCATTGAAATGTATCAAGTGGTTTCAAAAGGGTCGTCTCCCTGCAAAAATCTGTAAAATGGATTACATTATAGAGGTAAAAGAGGAGGAGGTAGCCTTGGTGGTGGTTTGGTTGTAAATACTTGAATAGATATATAATCAGACAATTTTGCTTTGGTACATAATAATAGAAGCTTCCAAGTAAAACGGAGCATATATTGCAGACAGTTCTTCTTTTTCTTCTTTTCTTTTAATTTTTTTATTAATTTTTTATTTTTTATAGAGAACGTGAGACGTCTCAAAATTGAAATGCAAATCTGTTGGAATTTGAATAGATTTTGAGTCAAAAAAGTTTGATTTTTCAAAGAAGTCGGTGACGAATTGTGCTTTGTATACTGACAGAATTTTAGCTGTCAATTGGATTGAAGGAGAATGGATTGGTAATGTAATGTCAACATTAACAAGCGACCCATCTATATGTGCACCTTGTGTATGATGATGACTGGTGCATTTAATTTGTACCAGTCCATGTCAATGTACTGTCACTTGGTTATTGTCTGATTGGCAATTTGGTACCAAGGAAAGGAATGGTGACAATAAAAGACAAATAAGATCTTTAGGCTCTTAAATAATAAATTGATGGTGAAGCATGTATGCGTAAAAGTTCATTTCTTTTTCTCGATTTAACAGTACATGAAAAGAGATGGTCAAGTATATCCGGTATTTAAAGTTTGACATTAGATTGTATTATTAACACGCAGGATTTTGGTAAAAAAAAAACGTAGATACATTGAGATGCAGAATTAAATATAGATTTAATTAAGGTCATAGAAGAATGGTCTACAATAAGAGAGGCCATGCATTCTTTTAGATTGGATGCATTTCTTATGGATACAAGGAACAGTTATTGAAATATGCATTCAAATAAAGATTTCACCACCAAAAAAAAAAGGACAAAATGTCTTGCAACCTGAACATACACAAAGAAAATGTTGTACATTAATCATATGTAATCAAAAGCTTACTTTAAAACAATTCTGCTACATATATCTCATCCGAAAATTTCGACATGAAGTTGCTAGTTTTGATGTAATCTAACTTACAAAATATATATAATCTCATTTTCACTCATAGTAAAATTGTATATTACATTAGTACATCCAAGTCAAAATGTCTTATGCTAGAGCCATAGGCTGTTGTACTTCTTTGTGTTAACTAGTCCTAC
Organism: x Bolboschoenoplectus mariqueter; assembly: GCA_037678475.1. Classification (NCBI taxonomy): domain Eukaryota; kingdom Viridiplantae; phylum Streptophyta; class Magnoliopsida; order Poales; family Cyperaceae; genus x Bolboschoenoplectus; species x Bolboschoenoplectus mariqueter. The sequence goes on along the minus strand of CM075266.1, from coordinate 2,374,371 downwards.
AGAATTCTTCAATGAGAAAACATATATTTTCTTTTGTGTTTGCATATATGTACCAGTTACTGATCATGAGGATCTACAAACCTGACAAAGATGGCAACAACCAGAAAAGTAGGAAATACAATGTTCTAGTCCTCGACTTCACGGTAGATCACAATTGGTTGTGGCTTCAGCATCTAGGCATATCATAACAAAGAGAAGTCAGAGAATTGAACAAAGCCATTTCTAATTCTTGGTACAACAATCAAGCTTTCAGTTCATTCGGGCACTCCACTGATCGCCAAGGACCAGCTATCGGTTTGAGTTCATGTAACTCTTTCAAAAACTTTGGCTTCAAACATTTTTATTTATTCGGAAAATTGGATAGATTTTCTTAATCAGAAGGACAAAAATTTTGGCTCAAATTCGTGGCTTTGCGGTCAATAAGGTGTGGTGATTTTGGTCATTAATTTGAACAAAACCTTGTGCTTTTAAAAGAGGTCCAAATTAAATAACTTATCTTCTGCTTTAAAAGATGTCCAAATTAAAGCACAAGATCTGGATCATACATATATAGTACCACATAAAGTAATAATGCAGAAAGAAACTATTTGGATGCTACAATCATCCTGTAAAGTAATCAGTGTGTCCTGTTTAGTGTGTGAACAAGAAGTTGTTTGCAATGTACTTGGAGCTGTATGAACTATGACATAATTAAGTATGGATTGTAATAATACCAGTTGAGGTATATATCAAAGGAGAAGGGACCAAACTGAAGATTGAAAACAGTAATACACTCCAGAACAGTACAAGCATAACGGCATTTGTCTTCATATGCTATGGTATTATTCATAGAAGATGTGGTGTTGGAAACTGATTCGAACTTTCAGTGCCGTTTCAACATCAAGAGTAGTCCTGCAATAATATCAGTCTCGAGGGAAGTTTATTGGAAAGTGATTATTATTTGTTTCATTTGACAATATGGAGCTTGATTAGTACCGTGCTTTCCATCTACGTAATGTTTAAGGCAAAATTGGCAAAATTTGGATGGCTATGTTCCAAATTTTGTCTAATATTTACTGTAAGTTACAAAAGTTGATGTTTTCATACTTTTCAGTCTTATTTGTGCGGCCCTGCTTTGCAAAGTACTTTACTTTTTGCATTATTTTATTAATCTTGCATTTCTTTTTTCTGAAAGAGGAAGGATCACTTGACAATGGATTTTTCAAAAAAATTCGAAATAAATTTTCAAAAATAGAAAAAAGTTGATAGGCATATTTTTGAACCTATAGATGAATTGTGTTTCAAATTTCGTGCAATGTAAGTATCCTTTTGATATTCTATCAAAGACCAATGAAATTTTATGTAATGTGAAATGATTCATATTTAACGGTTCTTGATGGAAAATCAAATGACGCTTCAATTGTATGAAATTTGAATCATTATCAATCTATAGATTCAAGAGTGTGCCTACAAAGTTTTTTCTACTTTTAAGATTTTTTTTTAATTCATTTGAAATTTCATTGTTCAGATTGTCTAAATAACCATTGTCAAGTGATCCCTCCTTTTGGAATGGGCTTATATGAGATATTATTAGTTAAGATTTTGAGTACAAGGAGAACAAAATATCTGAGCCTTTGCAAATCATAGTACAATTGGGAAAACTTGACATGATTACATCAGACAAACAAATAATACTAGATTTCAAGATAAATGTCTTAAGTGAGCATAAAAGGAAATTTTCTCTCAGGAAGGAAAAAGAATTAGAGAACTAAATATTCATTACTCATAGAATACGGAAAAAAAAAGCAAAAGGAGCACAAATCACAGGTCAAAATTGTATGTTTCGTAACACTTATACAGAGATGAATTATAAGATCATGTAAGAAAGAAAAGATATATGCAGAACTGCAAATGCTCAAACCATTAAATTCACCAATGATCCAAAAATTTCAGCTTATTTAGTACCAAAAATCAATAGAAATTCAAACAGTGACACTTATACGTAGATGAAATGTAAGATCAGGTAAAAAAGAAAAGATATATGCAGAACTACAAATGCTCAAACCATTAAATTCACCAACGATCCAAAAATTTCAGCTTATTTAGTACCAAAAATCAATAGAAATTCAAACAATAAAAAAAGGTCCCACCGGGATTCGAACCCAGGTCGCTGGATTCAAAGTCCAGAGTGCTAACCACTACACCATGGAACCAGTTGGGAACATGTCCTGAATTAGTAATTAAAATCTAGACCCAGTCCCCCATTCCCTCTCTCTCTCTCTCTCTCTCTCTTTTTTGAGATTTCACTCCTGACTCTTTTCTATATTTGTGTTTTTCCTCATTTTGAGGTTAGATCGGGATGACACGAAAATATCTACCGTTACAACCAGCGATGCTTCCGACACAGCAACACCCAGAAACCATCTTCGAAAATCAAGCACATAAGTTATTTATATAATTTTGAGAAGGATAAATTGATAGGAAAAATAAGGTTAGACCTATACTAATGTGTTCAAAATCAGTATGGCAAAACTAAAATTCAGAGAACTAATGCTGAGTTATAGAAATTAGATCAAAACTTTATATCAGAATCAAGAGAGTGAGGATGAGAGAATGTCAGGAAAAGAGAGGACATGCGTTTTCAAATCAAGCCTAAACATTTCAATTTCTAATGATTTCCTCTAGACAATTTCAGAGTTCTGTTCATGTCATTTGTCTGATGGGTGGTTCATGGAAGCAGCTTGAAGATACCAAATTTTACGTCTTAATCAATTATTTACATATTAACTCCAAAGGTCTCAAAGAGTTCGTCAAATTGAAGCATGCTTGGACTCAAGTCACTCGAGTCACAAAATAAGAAATAAAAAGGACAATTTCCCAAATCTCGGGTCAAATATTATAAAGCACTTCGGGCTGCTAGATCAATACTAGCAACGAAACTCGGAACTAAAGGCGTGTTGTGTTTCAATTTGAAGTTACCATGTAGCAAAAAAAAAAAAAAAGAGAGAAGCAACGCATACCTCAGCTGCCGATGGCCGTGTTGCCTTTTTTCTTGCCATGCCATGTATTAACACTTGCTTCCTCTTATATTGAAATACCTTTACAAAAAAATTTAGTCAGGTAATGATTACAAGGATAATCTCCAAGAATATCATGATTTCGAGTTCCCATTAAGAAAAAAAGATGTATGATATGAAATTGGGGAGTCTATTTCATTTAATCGAGAAACAAATTACCTCGCCTGAACCAAACTGAGCTGAATTGTGTGAAGGGATTGCATTCTTGTACCAGCGAGGAAAGAAGAGCACGAAAATGGAGAGGAAATTGAAGAGGCGAGAGAGAAAAGAGATGGTGGAGAGGAGAGATCAGTGGAGATAGGAGAAAGAAAGATAGAAACAAGGTTGGGGTTTCAGAGGAAAGGAAGGAAGAGGAAACGGCGCGAATCCAAGAAATAAATAAAAAAAGTAGCCTGGGAGTAGTGTTCTATTAAACGCGCCAACACGGCGTGTCTTGTTTGTAGGTATCAGACACGTAATTTCTGTGTTATATTTTACAAATATATATATAAATTAGAGAGGTGATAATTACATTTTAATTTTATACTCTAATTTTGCATCCTAATAGATCTTAGATTAAGATTCTATTTTATGACGTGAAGCGTTTGAATCTCCCACGTGCGAAGCGTCCTATCACGCATAAGTGCTCGAGTGTTTTGCACTTGAACAGAAAAAAATATTTATATAAAAATTTGGCAGTGTTTTTACAAAACTTAAAAAGTGTTTAAATATAAAGCTCAAAAGTGTTTAAAATTTCACGTGTGTACCGAGTAAAAATTTTTATACTAATATTCAAATTTGTTTAAATTATCGTTTCAATGTATTTATACTAATATTTAAATATATTTAAACTATCGTTCTAATGTGTTTATACTAACATTTCAATATATTTATATTAATATTCAAATGTCTTTATATACAAAATAAAAATATTTATATTAATATATAAATGTATTTATATATGGAATAAAAGTAATTATACTAATATTCAATGCGTTTATACTAACACTTATATATGTAAAAAAATGTTTATGTAAATTATAAAAAAAACTTAAAATCACAAAAAAAATATTTCACGGTGCAAAATGTTTAAGAAGTGTTGATAGAAAAAGAGAAGATATATTCGAGAAGAGGAATGAGCGGTCAGAGAAAGATGAGGGAAAGAGGAATCGGAAGATGAGAGGAATGCGAGATTAGAGGAGGGGAAGGAGATAAGATCGGAGAAGGGAGAAGACATCGGAGGAGGGGATGATGTCGAGATCAGGAAAAGGATGAGAGATCGGAGGAGGGGAGGGAGACAAGATTGGAGGAGGAGAGGGATGCGAGATTGTCATAGGAGAGGGAGACCAAACCGGAGGAGAGATGCAAGATTGCCGAAGGAGAGATGCGAGATTGTCATAGGAAAGGGAGACCAAACCGGAGGAGAGAGGCGAGATCGTTGGAGAAGAGGGAGACCAGATCGGAGGAGAGAATGAGAGAGAGAGATTTTTCGGAGAAGAAAGAAAGAAAGAGCATGTTTTTAATATCGAAGGAAAGAATCACTGCGAAATCTAATGAGCTGTAAGAATGATGTGCAGAAACTGGGGGGATAATTTCTCTACAAATCAACACAAAATATGTCGTGGTGTCGTGTTTACGTTTTGGTACATCGTATTTTAAATGTACTTATGTATATGAACGTATTTTAATATTTTATTTAAATTTTTTTATTTTAATTATTGATAACATTGAAAAATTTTAAAAATAAAAGAAATCGGCAAAAAAATGAAGAAATTTTTTTATAATAATATATTTTTTAAATGAACTTGTAATAGCTATTAAAAACACATTATGATAACTATTTTTAAAATTCCATAAATATGTTTAGACGTATCTAGACGTGTCACGTGTTAGTTAGGTACTTACACTGTCATATTGTCCTGTGTTCGATACGTTTATTGCCTAAGATAGCATTTATAGGAATACGATACATGACGTATAAAATACGATATATCCAGATACGCGCGTCGTATTTTAGTCGTATCTGTATACATATAATTTGTGTCGTGTATCACGTGCTTTTATTAATATACCAGCAAAGAGTATAAACTGAAATTGTAATAGGCTTTATATATATATAATATGAAATTTGGCTAATATGCTTTCATAAACATTTCAGCTCGAAACGCTTATGGGTCAGATTTCAAAATTTTGTGTCCGAAATGTCGATTTAAGTAGCTCAATAAATTTTTCATATCAAAATCTTGTAGAATACCAAAATTTATCATTTTTAGGATTTTAGAATTATTTTTAATGATTTTTTAAACATGACCTTAAAAATAATAGAAAAATATTAATATTGAATGTAAAAAAATGGTCATTTTTAAAAAATCACTAAAAATAGTTCAAAAACTCTAAAAATTGTAAATTTTGATATTTTACAAGATTTTGACATGAAGAATTAATTGAGCTACTTAAATTGATATTTCGGATATGAAATTTTAAAATTTAACTCATAAGCGTTTCGAGCTGAAATATTTATAGAAGTATATTAATAAAAAAAAATATATATATATATATATATAAAGAAAGAAAGAAAGGGGGCTGAATGATGAAAAATATCAAAATCATAATTAGGCGCAAAATCCATGATCGACCAAAATTGGGCCGGAGAAAATCGAGCGTTTAGTTGCTTCTTCTATCATCCCTCTCTCTCTCTCTCTCTCTCACTCATATCTACCAGGAGCTCCAGTAACTGTCCCCGTCGGGACACTCCCCAAGCAACCTCCGATCTACAACCCCTTCCTATCTCCCCCCCCCCCTCTCTCCGGCCCTGTCAGTAGACTTCAGTCTCCTTCGGAGGTCTCTCTCTCTCTATGTGTGCGTGCGTGCGTGCGTTTGTGTGTGTGGCGTGTGATGTGTGTTGCTGAGCGGGTGGTTCTGTTCATTTTCTTATGGATGAAAAAATACTCAAATTTTGAGTCAATAGTTTTGTTCTCGGTCAAGGAAACAATGAATTCAAATGATATCATGATAATTTTAATTTCTTCGTGACTGTTTATTTGATGAAGTGAGTATTAACTATTAAACTATTTGCAGTTCTTAATTCAGAGAACACTGCAACGAGACAGAAATTAACAGCAGTGGAGATCGTCAACTTCGTAGCTGTTTGATTAATGGGAAGTTCGAGTGTAATGACAACTACACTAACACCAATCAAGCCCCGATATTCGCGGCTTCATTCCTACAGTAAAGTAGTTGTGTTCAATCCGCAACAGAGCTGTAAGCCACAAATATGTATAAGCAGGAGAAGTAGTTGGAATGGCCGAAGTACGGTTCGTGCCAGCTACTCTCAAGAACCTGAGAAGAAACCTGGTACTGATGCCAGTACCAGCACCGATTCTGCCTCAATCCAGATCTATTCACAGATTGAAAGGTGAGCTTAATACCATTTCCGGTTGACCGATTGTTTTTAGCTTATCTGATTTAGAATGGTAATTAAGAGATTTATTTGGTTGCATTGAATTAATTTCTAAGTTTTCGAGTTCCTTGAAGGAAGCGATGTGAGATGGTTCGATTTGAATATTTGTTTTGCAGAATAATTACAGAAACAGCGAGGCAGTCGCAAGGCGGTTGGGCTTCATCTGGAGATTGGACAGAAATCGAGGTCAACACCTCACACTCAACAGCTTATACCTTCTTTTTTTTTTTTTTAACAAGTTTCATATATGTTCAATAACTTTGGATCGCATGAAACCGCAAAGCTATGTTTCTGTTTGATCACTGATCATTGCTCATTGATTTTAGTATCTTTACGGTTACTAGTATTCTTGTTGATTATAAAGGATATTAAATAAAACAGGTTAGGAACCATACCAGTAATTTCTACCTTTGGCTTTTAGAGAATTTTACTTTTACCACAAGTTTGTAGTTGATTTTAGAATATTGTAAGCTGTCTGCTTCCAGTTTGCTCATGAAGGATATTAAATGCACACGTTACTCTAGAGAAATGTACTTCCTATCTTTGACTATGAGAACTAACGCTGTTAGTATTATCAAGTATCGTGATTGCTTTATACATTGAGTCAAGTTGGAGTATGATTCATTTTGTGACTGGCTTTTAGATGTGAGATTCGATCATTTGAGAATGCATTAAATTGACGATCATTGATAACTGTCATTAATAGATTCTTAAATTGAAGTAAACAATAAGGAGGTGATATACATCAGATATTGATAGTGCATATCAAAAGTTAATGGGATTTTCTGTACGTTTTTCTGTCTGCCGAGTATGTTGACAAACTGCATGGTCATTATCTTTTAGGAATGGAATCACCTATTTTTCCAAATGTAAAAGTAGGAATTTATTGTTCCAATTTGGGCCATTGGATTTAAATAAGCGGATCAGATTTATCTAAAAAAGGCCTCCAAATTCCAAGTCCGACCGATCCAACAGTTCATTTAATCCAACAGCTTGAATTGGAAAAGTAGAGGATACGGATCCACATCTTTCTAAGAACCTTATGGTGCATGAATTGCATGAACTTTGGTACGGCACTGGTGTAGCCTCTGACATTCTTAATACTAATCCTTGCATGAATTTTTCATTGATATTTCAGTATTTTACTTTTTGGGTAGGGTTCGTGGGTGCTTAGGTCAAAATTGTCAGAGCCTACGTCAGTGGTTCATTTCATTGGCGGTATCTTTGTAGGAGCAGCTCCTCAACTTACTTACCGTTATTTTCTCGAACGTCTTGCCGATAAGTAAGTAACTTTCAGAATATCAGTTTTTGTCTCTTTGTACAATCTGGCCGTAGTATAGTAAATTATGCAATTGGGCCTGAACCTTTTTTAAATTTCAATCTGGTCCCTAAAATCATTCTTCGAGTTATCCAAGAAAGTATCCGATATTTTCAAATACTGTAATTTGGTCATCTAGTTTGTTAACTCTAATTTGAAATTGAATTGGTGTTGTTCATTTGTAGGGGAGTTTTGGTGATTGCAACACCCTATGCAAGTGGGTTTGACCATTTCTCAATTGCAGACGAGGTGCAGTTCAAGTTCGACAGGTGCTTGCGTTACATGCAACAACCAGTGAGTTCCCCCCCCCCCCCCCTCCCCCAACACCCCCCAACCCAAAATTCAGTCTTATACACATATTTAAAGGCGGTCATATTTTGTATTTTGTTTGCAGGTGAAGGACCTACCAAGCTTTGGTGTGGGTCATTCCTTGGGATCTGTTATCCATCTTTTGATAGGTGACTGTTGCTGTTTTTATTTCCATACTTCCAATTTACATGGGCACTGAATAAGTTTTGTTTGCACAACTTATACCAGGGTCCAGATATGCGATACAAAGAAGCGGGAATGTATTAATGTCTTTCAATAACAAGGTATGGTTCATTAACTCACTTCTAATGAAGCTTTAAATGAACACTATGATGATAATACTCGCATTTTCCTGTATACTGGGGCAAAATTTGGAAAAGCGGGAAGCTTTTGTTTTTTTTTTTAGCTTCTGGCAATATGTATAATCAAAGGACTACCTAGAATGTTTTCAGTTGTTAACAATGAAATATTGAGCAAAATAGTACAACTTGACTGTTGTACTTGGCAATTTTTCAACTTGGTTCCTAAATTGAGAAGAATCATAATGAACATTGATTTTTGTGTGGAAATCTCTAATGTAATGCTTGATATTATAGGAGGCAAGCACGGCGATTCCATTGTTTTCTCCTGTGATAGTCCCCATGGCGCAAAGTTTTGGTCCCATTTTATCGCAACTCACCTCTTCTCCCACTATTCGTATGGGGGTTAGAATTTTACTTCCCTTGTTCATATCTATATAATACATGCTTCCACTTTGCATTTTGTTTACAAATTTCTCAACATATTTTATGTCTTTTACAAATTAAAACAATTAGTACATCTTAAAAGTCTTTTTCTGGGCTGATATCTCTTTTCTCTTGCTTAGTCTTTATTCATGTACTGTATTCTCTTTCATCATAATTTCTCTCGGAGCTAATGTAACCTGCTTGATTTTAAAATGAAATCAGGCTGAGATGGCCATGAAGCAATTGGAGAGTTTGTCTCCTCCAATCATGAAGCAAGTTCTACCTCTGGTAGAGCAGCTTCCTCCCCTGTATATGGATTTGGTCAAAGGGAGAGAAGACTTCATACCTAAACCAGAGGAAACCCGCCGGTTGGTATGTTAAATGATAATACTAATAATCTGTCCATCCTTTTATTTGAAAATAGATAGCGAACTTATACTGTGTCACCCCACTTTGGTAACCCATTGTGATGCATATGCAGATAAAATCATACTATGGTGTTTCCCGCAACTTATTAGTTAAGTTTAAGGATGATGGTATAGATGAAACATCGACACTGGCACAAGTTCTAAGCTCAGAAGCTGCCATTAGCTCTGTGCTTGACATGTCCATACGCACAATGCCGGGTGATCATGGTCTTCCTTTGCAACAGGTTTATGGCTTCTCCTTCTATATTCTTCAGCTCTATGCGATTGTCTTCAATTCTAATAATCGGTTGATTTGACATGCGAGTGGTTACAAGAACATGCATCCTAAGTATAAATATTGAATGGCAATAGGTTGGCTGTGTACATTTGATTCTGTTTTTTAAATTGTTTTGAGAAAAGTTGAGCATACTACAAGCTTATGCTTTTTAGTGAGAACTTCAAAGAACTGCTAACCGCTCAACGGTTGGTTCAACCTAATCATCAGATTAATTTCTGACTGACCTACCTGTGCAAACCCAAAACCAACAAATTACGGCGTTCACTTTCCAAACTACCAGTCAGGACTGCTTGTACAAGTTGGTCTTGGTCAACATGAAAGATTTCCTTCATATATTCACAAGTCACAACCCTAGACATGAAGTATAAACAAAATTTGTCGTGTGCAGCTGCTGCCAGATGTTCCACCGGCAATGGCAGATGCCGTGAACCGAGGAGGGGAGCTGCTAGCTAATCTGACGGCAGGGACCCCGTGGGAAGCAATGGCGAAGGAAGTAGGCGACACATTAGGCACCGCTGATACTGGGGGTGTACTTCGTGCACAGATCTCGAAGGATGTTAATTCCTTGGCCGATGTAATTGCCTCTTGGATGGCTGCTAACTCTGGTCCAAAGCTTCTTTCGCCTTAATCACTTGTTTATTTTGTGAAAGGAGGTGACATTGTATAGTTAATATCTTTTCATTATTTTGTGACATCTATGGTTGTTGCCCTTACTTCGATTATGCACGTCTGTCGATGTAACTTGCAATGTATAGATTGAGCTTGTTGAATGGCTTATTATAGCTGAATTTATTTATTATTTCACACATCTTTGTTTGTTGCCTTTACTATGATTATTATGCACACCTTTGATGTAACTTCCAACGTATTACTTGAACTTGTTGAATAGCTTATTATACCGTGAAAAATAAAATAAGAAAAGTAGAAAATTAATTTTGTGCATCCACTGGTACTTTGTCATAAATATTTTTCAATATTTTTGGACCAAAGCTGTAAAATAGACTGGTAAAAAGGAAGGTTGCAGTAGGAACTTAATGCTTTGTGTTGGCAGTTCATATTTGAGAATTCCTCGTCTATTTCTCAACCAACTAGTATAGAAAATCATGCAGTTGTGTGGGTTTCATTTTTTTTCTTTTCAATTTGAACTTTACAGCTCTAATGCTCATTTAAGCGCGAGATAAGATATAAATTCTCCAATTTCATCCAGTTGGTATCAAATATAAGCGTACACCCCCTCGATTGCATCTACTCGGATCACAATCCATGCCAATCTACATCCAAAATGTTACTTCTTCAAAACATCATCGCCTTAATCTGACCATCCTTGCAAGATTTATCATCTCTGCATGATCTCCAAAAGACCCATCTCATTTGCTCCAAATAACAAGATTTCCCACTATTTTTTTCGAGTGATAGTTACACTTTTTATCCGCATCTCTTAATTATACCCCAATCATTTAAAGCTAAGAAATGTAAAATTTAAAATGCAGAATTCAAATTTTAAAATATATATTTTTAAAAAATATTCATATTTAACATCAAGTACAAATAAATGATGCAAAACTTTAAACCAAGGAATAATCTCTCTTTTTTATTTTTTGAGCTACAATGATGTAAAGCAATTAATGCTCATCTCCGATAGAAAGGCTGGATATTTTCTAAACATTATGATTGTTAGAAAATTCAAATAACTCCGTAATGCTTCCACTTTTAATTTTTAATAATAAAAATCTATAACTCAAATGACAAAATAAAATCATTCAAATAGGATCTAATATCGGATCCACATAAAGTTATGACTTGTCGATTGTTTTAATATAAATCAATTACTTTCAAAATTAATGTCTAAGAATTATCTATGTCAATACATTTTTACAAGCTATTGATGCCAACTAAAACAAAATTAAAATATTGTGAACTCTCCTTTTAATTTAGATGTATGCTAAAACTACCCTAAAAGAATACAATCAACTAAAAAGATCCTAAAAAGACACCATTAAACTGAAGTCTCCGTACCAATCGAAACTTGATAAGAACAAAATTTCCCAAGATCCGACACACAAAAAACCAATGTGGATACAGAAGGAACTTGACTGAGTATATCACCCTATTACATAACTGAGGTGTATGAAAAATTATCAAACAATACTACTCCCAAGTTATTTAATGAAGGTTGCAACAATCTCATCAAAGGCAGTGAGCAGTAATTTCTTGAAGTGAAATTTTCAGGAGAGCCATCCAAAAGCTAAAAATAAATTAGATGCAGATTAATCATAATGAGAGTTTCCATAAACCGCCTAAAAATAATCCTAAATACAAAATGGAAGGGACAAGAACTGTCACTTTTATCAGTCTTTGCCAATTCCTGTATTTGTCAACATAGCTCTATTATTTTTACTTCTTTTTTTTTTCCTGTGTCAGTATTCTTTTTTGTGTGGATGGTCTCACTAATATAGCATGGTTGCTTCAATTGTAGAAAATCAAAGTTTTTCAAGTTTTCAGCCACCGATTGTTATCTAGAAATATAAAAACAATTGAACTAGAGTAATTATTCACATGAGGATACTAAAAGGATACATCCAAGGACAAACCCAAGAAGTCAACTGCAAAAATTACCTTGATAAAAAAAAGGGAAAACAAATCAAGATTACATCAAAAAATATTTGATGGGGCTATATTAAGGAGAAACAGTCAAAGCACGGTACTTACACTGGGAAAGATTAAGACCCATCTATCTGCTTCTATCATATCGGGGGTACCTTCTGTTCTCTCCTCTATCTCTATATGTATCACACCTAGCACCAACAGATTATTACATTACAAATCATTGGTATGGTTCCTTTCATAGAGGCAATGGATCCAAATTGAACAGCAGTTCAAGAAAGGATGGTACCAAATGAAGTGAACTAGAGCTTGATTACTTCCCCAATTCATTTAAAATCACAATTAAAAACCAACCAAGACTAGATGGGAAGAGTAAAAAATGCAACTGCTACTCAATTTTATACATGAATAAATGGTACTATATTTGCTTTTCACTCTTTGATGACCCTTGGATATTTGTAGAAAAAATTTGACCAAGCCATCAGAAACAAAGGAAGAAAATTATCTAGATCATACCTGTCATCAAATGTATCTTGGACCACAGATTCTGACCTACGGTTGTGACGCTCTCTGTCCCTTTCTCCACTCCTGTACTGATCTTCATGTTCACTGTAAGATCTAGACACATGGTGATCTGCATCATCTCTCCTCTTTTCTTTACCCGTATGCCAATCGTCATGCTCGTTATAAGACCCGGAATAGCAAGTATCTGCACGATCTTCTCTTTCATACCTGCTCCCCCTTTTATATGACTTATCATGACTATGTGATGGCGAATTATGAAACGAGTAAGTATCTGAAGCAGTTGACTTTTGAAAATTGTCAGGCTTAGAAGAAGCGTGTTCTGTGTTTGTTTGGTTAGACCCAATCCATCCAGCCTGTTTGATGACCTCCATGTGCTCTTCAATTATGTCTCTCAAAACCTAAAAAAATGTTGATTCATTAAGTTGATTGGTAATGGTTAACTTGGCTTTGACTATCACATATGTCAATCCATAACATCTTCACATACAAATAAAAGAAACACCCTACTAAGAAGCTGGTGGGGGAAGTACTAAGGCATACTTGACAGTGATGCCATGTATTCTTAAAAGGTTAACAGAAGCAATGAAATCATTGAACAAAAGAGGCCTTGTTAATAGACAGAGAGTTCATCTCTATAATTTGTAAGAGTTATCCTCAGAACAATCTTTTCAATTTTTTGCCTACTGTTTCCTAATTTAGAAAAGGATATGGCAAAATCAGTTACAGATCAAGGTAGTTTTGAAAATTTAAAATTATCAGGCTCACCTGCCTCTTCAAAAAAAAAAAAAAAGGAGAGATTACAAAATTCTCATTCTCCAGTCTAGATTGGGTTAAATCTGGGGTTGGTAAGGTTACTCTTACCAGCTTTAGTTACATCCCATCCGACAAAAACTAATATGAATTGAGAAAAAAAAAACAAATTTAAAACCAAGTGTCTGGATCCAAATGCCTTAAACCCAAAAACAAATTTAAAACCAAGTGTCTGGATCCAAATGCCTTAGACCCAAATGGATTTGCAGAAGTACTAGACTTCATCTAGATAACGATCCAACTTGTTTTTTAATTGCAACTATGACATATAAAAGAAAAAAAAAATACAAACCTCAGTTGGAGATCGCTTGACCTTCTTCCCGCGATATGAGGTACGCCTTCTTTTGTAATCTCTCTCCTCAGCTAATAACTCCTCTTTTGACTTGGCTCTACCACTTCCCTAAAATTTTCAAGCAATTTATGAAGTATTTCATTAATGTGAAAACAATGATTGTACTTGCAAAAAGCTGCTTCTATAAGATCGCCCTCAAAAAACAATAATAATAAATCATTCCCTGGACCCTACTTATCACAAATGCAAATTTAAAAATTGAACAGATCTTTTGACAACCATTGGTCCATTGCATAAGTCACAGTCACCAAATCAAGCATGCCTAGGATTATACTAGTTACCTGGTTTTGCGCTCTATTTGATGGCAAGCTGTCATAGTCCAGAATAGGTCTATAGTTTGGGCGCTTTGATCTTTCATCAGCAGCTCTAGATGACAAATATGCATACTCCATGAGCCTGTGTTCAATGTGAAATACTCAGTAAAAAAAATCATGTTGCAGAAAAGAGTATATAAGAAAGCACTTTACATTTCACTGAAGGTACAAGCAAGGTTACAGTATACACTACCAGCATTATTCAAGTATGTTTGTAGTGGTTATTAGATTATTATCTGCTTGCTTGTAATTTTATATTTGTAGTTGGGACTGGTACACTTTCCTGAAGAGGAAATCTTTCTGTTTTTTGGCTTATTTATGCTTATACCCTTTATGAGCAATTGTACCAATATCACTTAAAATCAGCTATTTCTTTATACTGACTGGTCATATAGGCAATATCATGTCAATTTTAAAATGTAAAACAAATGTAACGTTAAAAAGCAACAAAGCATACAGGTGGGGCTTGGAAACAGGTTGAGTAGTTTTGAAAGCCCTGATGTTTTCTTCCAAAAATGCCCTCTGATGCAGTGCACCAATTGCGCGAGCAACTTGGGAAACAAGTACATTGCCATTACAAGCACCCTCTTTAGCCACTTCACCAGGTTCGCTTTTATCTATCTCTTCATCTCTTTCTTCAAACTTGCTCCTCAAAATACAAAATCCAGATCTTACTATAGCTTCTTTGATCATTCCCAATGCAAAAGATCTTGCATAAACCTCGCCGTACAAAATAGAAAGCTGGTTACTCAACCAAGCAAAGCTCCTGGACAGTTTAGGGCAACTAATGAGAAATTTTGGATTGAATACTCCATTATTTCTCGAAAATGTATCCAATGAACAAAGTGCCTCCCTTCTAACTGCCTTCAGACAGATTTTCAGTAGAAACCATATGTGGTCTCTCACCGTCACATCAATTACAATACCATATCTTGGCGAATTGGATATAATCCATTTCTTCAAATCCCTTTCTGAAACAGTTACAAACCCTAAAATTGCGCGGAGAACTGTGTGAGAGTATGAAACTGGAAAACTTTGCCATGCCTCCACTTCACTTCTTAACAACCAATACTCTGATGGAAGAACAGTTGCAAATTTACCAGAAATTGTGTCATTCTCACTGCCGGTCAAAACACCACACTCTGACAGCAGAAAGCCTGGTAGTGTGAACGACTTGGCCGATTCTGGTACAGAAGTAACCACACCAGGACACTCCTTGTAGACAAACCCAGACCCACGGTCACCAATTTCAGACTCTAGAGAGAAGACGAAATCAGTGTCAGAATCGGAATCGGAATCGGAGCAAGTAGGAGCGAAACTGGTTTGACAATGCTGGATCTCGGTATCAGGCTTCGGAGGGGGTATGGACGGAAGGGACGCCAGAGGGGAAGGGCAGTTGAGGAAATGGCGATAGAGAGACTCTGGCGGGAGTAAATGATGGGGGTTGTAGGGACAAGGGAGGAGAGTAGGCGAATGAGGGGGAGGCGAGGGGAAGGGGAGGGAGGAGAGAGTGGAGAAGGCGAAAGAGAGAAGAGACTTGAGGTGTGAGATCGCGGAGGGGAGATCGGCGGGAGGTGGAGGCTGGAGAGGAGGGTTTGGCGAGGGAATTGAGGGGAAACCGCGGGAAGGGAAATGAGTTGGATCCATGGTGTACTGTAAGCGCGAGAGAGGGGGGAGAGGGAGAGGGAGAGGGAGAGGGAGAAGGAAGCGGCGCGAAACTAATCACAGGGAAGAAAACTCGCGTTGGGATTTTGTAGCAATTTAGCAGAGAGGCGGTAGTAGAGTATTAGTAGTTAGCGATTCACCGAGGCATCCTGTAGAGGAAATTTGGAGTAAAATGCATTTTTTTTTTCCTCTTCGGACGACTGTTATGACTTTTAACTATTTGATTGGGGAAAAAATAATTAAAAGAAATAATATAAGAGAGTGACGATTATATCCTTTATCATTTATTTATATCTTAGATATATTTATAATTTTTAAAAAATATTTATATCTAATAATAAAAATATTTATGTCTTATGTTATTAGAATTAAAAATTATATAAAATATATTTATAATTGTGTAATAAAATTTCTAACATCAATTTTTCTATAATAATTTATGAAAGAAAAAGTGATAAATAATTTTTATATTAACTATAAACACTTATAAATTCATATATAAATAAATTACTTATTTAGTATAAATATTTTTAGTATGCAGATAGGAGGTGCAAAATATAGGGTACAACGATGATTTCTCTTAATATAAATCAAATTTATTTATCTTTTCATTTCAAGCTGAAATCAAAATTTATTTAATAGGAGTATCAAAAGAAATAAGAGAATTCAGTGTCTAATGATAAAAAAAGAAGCTAACAATTCATTTAATTAGAAATATTGAAATTATTCGGCTTTGTTTCAAATACTCTGATTCTTTTTTACGACTTTATTTTAGGAATTGCCCTATCCGCAGATGCTGCCAAATTTTATTATATTTATATATTTTTTTAATTATTTTTATCTCATCTTAATTGGAATATCGTCAAAATTTATACATAAGTTATTATGTACGTTTATCAAGCTTTTAAAAAATGTTTAACGCCTCTTAACGATAAGGCGAGTAGTTAATGGTTTAACATTTAAACGGAATTAAACGGACGTTAAATCATAATACGGATATTTTTGTAAAGTCTATTTTTTGACATTTACAAAGAATAAGTTATGTATATTTATACTTATTAATTAAAAAATAATGAAAATAAGCAAAAATAATAATTATATCATTAGTGAGTGCTTAATCTAATTAATACTACAATATTATCACATCATAAAAGATTAAACAAAAATAAAAAGTTCTAAAGAGTTGGACACTATAAAATATATTTTAATTTTTTCAATCATAAAAATTCAATATGTTTATTTTGAGCGTTTAAAATTGCTCATAATATATAACTTTCACACTCAAAGAATTTAATAGTATTTAATCACTTTGAAATAATATAAATAAACGTTTTATTAGGATTAAAATAATTTAATTCTCAAAAAATGATTAAAACGGTTTTTTCTCAAATACTTATCGTCAAAGGATCCAAAAAACGATTACACGGTTTAAACGAAGTATAAATTCTGTTTTTTAAAAGCTTGACGTTTATTAAATGTTATATGTATTTTCAGATCTAAATTAAAGATATACAATCTATATTTTGTCTAAAAATACATTTGAATGTATTTAAAACACTTTTAAATATGTTTGTACACATTTTTAATCAATTCGATCTCATTTCTTATTATAATATCGTCAAAATTCACATATAATTTGTTAAATATATTTATTAATTTTTAATATTTTTTTGGAGCTAAAATAAATAGATACGACCTATATTTTACTTTAAAAATATATTAGAATGCATTTGAGACGCTTTTAATTATGTTTATATACATTTGTAATCAATTTAACTTCATTTCTAAATTCGGATTGTAATATTATCAAAATTCACACATAAGTTGTTAGATATATTTCTTAAATGGTTATATGTATTTTTTGAACTAAACTAAACATATTTGACCTAAATTTGGCCTAAAAATACATTAGAATGCATTTAGAGTGCTTTCAATCATGTTTATACACGTTTTTAATCAATTTGATCTCATTTATAATTGTAATACAATTAAAATTCACACATAAATTGTTAAAATATATTTATTAAATGTTTATATGTATTTTAAGAGCCAAATTAAAGAGATACAATCATATTATGCCTAAAAATGCATTTAACACCCTTTGAAAAATCATTTTTCAACCTTTGTCTCCAGAAAAAAAATTTGTCAAATAAAAAAACAATAAATTTTAAGAAAATAAAAAATAAAATGATTATTAGTATTCAAGTATTCAGCGCGAAGTGTCATTTATAAAAAAATCTCACAATTCCATCACTTTTATGAAATATAGTCCATAAAAAATAGACCATACTTTGCAAATGTTGTAATAATAAATTTTCACGAGGGCCCAAAGCAAAACTAATCGGTCTGTAACACAAAGCCTACTAACAGCAAGGCCTTTTATTCGGGCCTTAGACTCGTCTATTCAACGAAGGTTTCTTGGCGAGAGAAAACCCTAACCAAAGCCCCGCAAAAGATCGACCAACACCAGCCGTTCGATCAATCCTCCGATCTATTTGTATACATATAAATACACCTTAGGGTTTCGTTTCTCCTCCTCCCTTAAATCCCCGGGTTTTAACAAGAGAGCGGCGGAGCTCACAGCGAGAGGAAGAGAGAGAGAGAGGACCTAAGTCGCCGCACCTGCTCGGACAAGATGGGTACGAGATGCAAAACGCTAGATTGATTTGATGATTGTTCGTCAATGGCGAGAGAAGTGCCGCTTTTGCTTTTTTTTTTTTTAGAAATAGGAAATACTAATGGAAGCTTGGTTTGATTATGGACAGGTATCTCGCGTGATTCCATGCACAAGAGGAGGGCGACGGGAGGAAAGAAGAAGGCGTGGAGGAAGAAGAGAAAGTAAGCATCTCGATCTAATTTTATTTTTTTATGTTTTTAATTAACTTTTTTTCTATTGCAATCTCTGCACTTTAGGTATTCCAGGGTTGCTAGCGGTCTCCATTGAAATATTTGAATCTTAACAAATCGACGGTGTATGGCTGAGATTAGATAATCGTTCTTAAGGTGTCATCATCTAATTGAATGGATCTGGACTTTGAGAGGCTTAATGAAACTGATTAGCAAAATTGTGATTTTATGTAGCCGAATAACCTGTCTGTTAAATTTCATTGATTATATAGTATGTAAATTTTCATCTAATCTCATGACTTTGAAGAATGGGAAAGATGAACCATTAAAATGAAATATACAGAAAATTTCATCCACATCTCTGCTGCTGCGCAATTCAGGAGGGTTAATTTTGGTCTTTAGAATTATTATTGAGGAAGATAGTCATAGTGCTTGAAAGGATTAGAAAGCATTTTTTAAGTTTAAGGTGGTGTGCATATTCCAGCAATTAAGATTTCTGCTTGAATATCTTACAGTACTTTTAAACATTACGTGCTAACTTTACACATTAATATTTTTTTTCTTTAACAAATCAGGTACGAGTTGGGACGCCAGCCAGCAAACACGAAGTTGTCAAGTAACAAGACAGTGAGGCGTGTGCGTGTCAGGGGAGGCAATGTTAAGTGGAGGGCTCTCCGTCTTGACACAGGCAACTACTCATGGGGTAGTGAGGCCGTGACCCGTAAGACCCGTATTCTTGATGTGGTCTACAATGCTTCTAACAATGAGCTTGTTAGAACTCAGACCCTTGTCAAGAGCGCCATTGTGCAGGTTTTTAGTTCTTTCATTTCTCTTTTTAGTTGTATATGTTTCTTTAATGGAACTTTTTTTGAATGTTGATTAATCTTTGTGAAACTGTCATATGCATTTAGTAGATTGATATATGACATGTTCTCAGATCTGCATGTAAAATTATATAGATAATGCAGTTGTATTAAGCACAAATTCTGTATTTTTATGGAACATCGGCAACAGTTATTCTATCAGCATGTCTTATGCAAGTTCACATCCATAAGAATGAATGTAATATGGTAAAATGGTGATTTTCTCATAGAAAAAAGGTAATGATTGACTAGTCTTGTTCTGTAGAAAACTGGGATTTAAACAAAATAACACGCATGATTCAGCATTGATGTTGATTAAATTATGGCCAATATGACCTTTTTGATTATTTATGTAGGTTGATGCTACACCCTTCAAGCAATGGTACCTTCAGCACTATGGAGTAGATATTGGCAGGAAGAAGAAAGCTGCAGCCGGCAAGAAGGAAGGTGCTGAGGTATGTAATAGCTTATTGCATTGAACTATAAAATCATGTATCGTGAATCATACCATCGTTGGTAATTTAGACTTGTGGATGCTGTTCATGTGACATAGTGAATTGGGTTTGGTCTGTGCATCTTATGATGCCTCAACTTATATTTATATGTGCATGCAAGACATTACAAGGTTAACACCTTATATTTAATGCTTTCATGGTAAAATATCTGGCCATGTTGTAATCTTAATGGACTGAAATACTGATCAAGATGTGTTGCTCATGTAACGTCTTTAATTATGCATGGGGCAGGAGGCAGAAGGTGCAGCTGCCGCCACAGAGGAAACAAAAAAGAGCAACCACGTTCTGAGGAAGCTGGAGAAGAGGCAAAAGGAACGTACCCTTGAAGCCCACATTGAGGAGCAGTTTAGCAGTGGCCGTCTCCTTGCATGCATCTCCTCACGCCCTGGTCAGTGCGGCCGTTCTGACGGGTAAGCTTCTCTACCCTTTATTCTCCGTAGTTTACATTTGTATCTTGGCAGGTTACCTTCACTACAAAAGTACAAATAACGTCATCCAAAGAGTGCATCTTGTTATTTTAGACTTCACCATGAGCTCTGTGATGCTTTTGGATACTGTTTTGTTGAAATATTTACTGGTTCCATCACTTAGTTGTTTGCTTCTATATTTTTGTTTGTTAATAGGTATATACTAGAAGGTAAAGAGCTGGAGTTTTACATGAAGAAACTCCAGAGGAAGAAGGGCAAGAGTGCTGCCTAGATGAGGAGCCTCAGAGTGAGTTAGAGCCAGTGTTTTTTATTTTTGCAGTTAGCTTTTGAACTTATAAATGTTGTGTGATTGTGTTGGAACGATTTTAGGCTTTGAGCCCAGTTGAACTCGAATATCTGTCAGCTGTTGAATTTTGCCAGTGACCCAAAGTATTTTGTTTGTTTTCTTTCATGTCCTACTCTATTAAACTAAGTTAATACAGCCCCATATGTTTAATGTTAATTTTGGTTGGTATTGATGCTTTATTGCGTAATGTAATATGCTATTTAACTTTGTATCCGTCAAAATAGGGGACATTTATACGGTGGCTCTCGGTTCTTGTACGATCGTGGTATAGTCTCATTCATATGTTCAGTAAAACATTCGTTGTCTGCATTCATAAAATTAATAGTTATGTCAGATATTTAGTATATTGTTGTTAAAAGTATACAAATGCTGCAGCAGAAACAAGGAGAAAGCAGGAAGAAGCAGATGCAGTTGTTTTGCGTTGAACCGGGTGCTAACTAGACATTGTATTATAAGATCATCACCTGGGAACAAACTCTTCTTCTCCATGAATGATCTTCTCTTTTTGCTTAAAGAAATATAAGTAGAGTTTAAGAGAACGGCTGCTCTTTAATAAAGGAGGCGATTATAAACGCTTTTAGCGAAATTGATTTTAGGCTATGTCAAGGAACGCACAAATGCTTTGCTCGGGACAATAACTGATACTGTTCCTGTACTGGTAATGAGCATCTGACGATTAGGATTTTTGAGGGATGATATTATATATGGCATGCGTTCAATATTGATACCTCTTAATAAATAGCTCTTTTTCTTTACTTGGATCTGTTTAGAACTATGCTGCACTTGATCGTTTACACTTAGATAATAAATTTAATTTGTATTATTCAGTACAGGAACGGTATTTTCTGCGTGGTGATTGTATGCTTACTGTCCATTCTGATATACTATTTCATGTTTAATTGCGTGTAATGTATTTTGATGGTTTGAATGTAACTATTTCATGTTTGTTGAAGAAGCTCGTATTGAGGTGATTGTTTCTGAGAATTTATGGAGGTCTTAACTTACTGCGATTGGTGTTGATATAACGGTTCAGGGGCTGCATACTAGAGTGTATTTTTTTAAGAGTTGCTGATATATAAATATCATCAATGACATAATTACTATTGATTTTATTATTTATATTAAATGATTTATTATTTATATTGAGGATTTTATTATACAACTTATTTATATAATATTTTTATTATTTAACTTAAGTGAGTTATTGTTCAGATCAGTAGTATTTGATTTGAATAATAAAAATATTATAGAAAATAAGTTGTATAATAAAATTGTTCATATGAATAATAATTCATTTTACATTGAATAATAAAATCGATGTTGAAGATGGTATCAACGATGATATCTCTCAAATATTTTCCCAATAAATATAAAGAAAAGAAAACAATATCGCAATAGACTAATCCTTCTCTATTTGTTGCATTTTTAAAAGGATGCTGATCTACAGATAAGATTGATATCATTATGTATAATGACTTTGTTATTCAAACTAAATAAATTATTATTTATGTTAATGATTTTGTTATATAATTTATTTACAAAATACTTCTATTATTCAATTTAAATGAGTTATTATTTAAATTAGTGATATTTGAGTTGAATAATAAAAGTATTGTACAAAATAAATTGCATAATAAAATCATTAACATGAATAATAACTCATTTTACATGAATAATAAAATCGATATCGATAATAATATCTCCCAAACATTTCTCTTTTTAAAAACATTATACTTCTTTCAATTGGATTTTTTTGTAAACCAAATTGCCTTTCTTATTTTGTAGTGAAAGGTGTGCGCTTCTTCCTGCTTCCCACAAAAGTAAATGACAATTGTATACTTATTTTTTTAATATATGTATTCATAAATGACATCTAAATACATGTTTTTATGCCTTCTCTATTAGTCGCGAGGGATTTTATGATGTATGAGCAAAACGAAAATTTTAAAAATTCACAAAAACATCAAATAATTTATCTATATAGTTAAAATCAAACTAAATTCATGAAATACAACGATTTATACCTTTATTTCGCTAAGACCAAGCGATTTACGCTTATGTAATTGCCTTTCTTTCGCACCAAACCCCAAAAGGTTCTCTATCGGTGTCCACTAAGGACCCGATTATGTACTAATCTTTCTTCTTGTTAGGGAATAGTCAAAATGTTTGCTTCTCTAATTTATCTCTCAACTGAACTTTTTAACAGAATTTCTCAACACATGAGACAAATAATAAAAAACGCTAACCTTGAGAGAAGATGCTACTTGCCATATTTAAAGGGTATCAGGAAAACCCTTCAAAAATCCTCTCAACATGGGATAGTAGAGTATGTTCCACGTCCTGGAGACTCTCTCCAGAATGGCTAAACTGATCTGTCCTGAATATCTAAACTCCAAGTTTGAAAGTTCGAAAATAGCCAGAAAACTGTTCTGAAACACATCTTTGCTACCGCAACACCAGTCCTTTGTGACCCGCAAAGTCTGGTTCTTTCGACCAGTAAAGTCTTTCTGCGACCCTTCTCTTCCTGTATGTCTTGCGATCCGCAAAACCCAGTTTGCGACCCATAAGACTGACTTTCAAGTCAAGTTTTGGATTTAGTTAAACATTTTAAGTTAGCCCAAAATCATAATTAATATGAGAGAATATTTATCAAATAAATATAAAACTAAAGTTATTATCTCATGACATTAATGATGTCTAATCAAATCCAATAATATGCGACCCTGTGGGATCTATGTCATTTAACAATAGAGTCAGATACTCTATAAGATTTAAGCGGTATCTAATAATGTGCATCACATCTATCCAAATGACAAATATGATAAACATCATACATTATCACGATCCTTAAGCAATAATTATTTTGTGTCAATTTCTTATCACATGATAACCTGACTGAATCTAAAGTGAGTTTGTGTCATCTTTACAGATTCATCATTCTCATGATTTTCGAAATGACATTAGTAATAATGATTAACACTTAATTATATCTGCGCAGTCACTAAATCATTTCATCAAATGACCAATGAATATCATTACTCATATAATGGCATATGTAAGAGATACCAATATTCATGATCAATACATTCCCTCTGCACAAAAATTACATACCGAGATAGAATCTGTATGGTTGCCAGTTATGGTCAATGTTAGATAATACTCATAATCACATATTCCTCATATAGAAAATATATATTATCTCATACTTTAGAATTAAGACATGCATAAAATATGAATGATACTAATACAATTATGATGTCTTATCTTGGGTCTGATCCAATACCATGTTCTTCAGTATATATTTGTGTAATTAAGCTGATAACAATTATCACATGACTTGTGAAACAAAATCATCACGTTAATCCACACACTAACTTATACTATTCAATTAGTGTTCCTATCTAATTATTAGGTTAAAAACATTTTAGAATAATCTTTATAAAATATGAAATGACTTTTAAATTGATTATATTTCTAATTTCATGTAATTTAAGTGTCATTTGATATTTCATAAAAAATATTTTTTTATGAAATATGAAATGACTTTTAATTTGAATTAAACTTGAAACATAATTAATTATCAATCTATAAGTTTTTGAGAATTTCTAAAAATATTTCAATTTTTTTTAAATTAATTATCAAAATTATCAAAATAATAGTTATTAAGATATCTTCCCATTAATAATTAAAGACCACTACATACCGCACAAGCAAATTTAGCGTATATTCTAAGCCCCCTAATAACTCAAATTGCTAAATTCTCCCATTACATACATGCACATATAAGATGAAAAATCGATATTAATTATTCCAAACCGTTTTAATTAATCCACTAATTAAGTTGAAAAGCATATGAATGCACTACAAAAACACCATTGTTAATTAATACCACATAATAACCTGTTACAATATAATCAACTTAACATAGCTCCAAAACATTATTCTTCAGAAACCAATTAACATATACCACATCCAATATATATTCCTAGTGGCGGAGATTTACTAAAATTAACAACTAATAGCAAAACCCAAATCATTACTTATAAGTAGTAGCATTTATTTTTAAATAAACGAGAAAAAAATTAAGGACCAAACAAACAATTAATGAAGCAATTCCTAAGGAGAGGGAGTGAAGGAGACTAATTCTTTGGATTTGAGCCATGGTTTCACCACCACCACCGCATCAAACAATTTCTCCGTCGTGCTATACTTGCCGTACTTCGCCACGACCTTCAAGTAGTACTTTATACCCGAGACAACTTGCTCCTCGGCCTCGACAACACGGGAGAAAGAGAGAGGTTTGACATGAGGTGTCACGGTAGCGTTTTTGTTGCTATGCAAATGGGAGTTGTATTGAGCTACGGAGAACCGACCGAGAGATTGTACCTCCTTGTTGGATTCAACGTGGGGTATCACAGTGCGACCACCTACGACCGGAGGTTTGGCAGGAGCAGATGCGGAGGCGAGGAATGTTAGGAGAGAGATTGTGGAGAGCAAGAGGAAGAAGGGATAGGAGTGATGTGTGTACATTGTGTGTTTGTGTTTGTGTTCGTGAAGAGAGATTGGGTTGGAAATGGCGCGGGGGTATAAATAAGTGCAATTGATGCAAAATATTAATAAATGTAGTTACAAATAAGCTTAATTGTTGCACAATTATAAGATAATTAATAAGAAATGATATTTTCTTTCTCGATGCTATTTTGTCAAACCGTTCTTCATGTATATCGATAATCTACTAATATATAAAAAAAAATACCATCAAAGTATTAAATGCAGATCTGCATTAGCACATGCAGAGTCGGAGCTTAGCGGAAATCGGAGAGAGAGAGGAGGCGCTATAAGCTCTTAAAATTTTTAAAAACTAATTATATATATTAAGAATTTAAAATATTTTACATTAATTATATTGTAGTCAATCCTAAAAAAATTAAAATATATAATTATATTGAAAATAATATTTTAATTTTTTATTAATTTTAATTAAACTCTGTCATCGAGGACGTGGCACACTTTATTTGTTTTCCCTTATTTCACGCTTGAGCACTTTAAGCTGAAAACATAAAACGAACCAACATCTCGTATATTATACGTCTACACCCTTCCACAAAAAAAAAAAAAGAAGAAGTTGCTTTAAGATTTGCTTAATGTAAAAAATTCTAAAAAAATGATGTACATTTGAAAAAAAAAATTCTATTCGAATTTTAAATATATAATCTTCCATACAAAAAATATTATCTTACCACTAAATCAAATTGATTCTTAAAGATCATATATTATACTTTTAGTAGGGAATATAAGTGTTAATGTACCGACAAATATAAAAAATATAAGATCTTCGGGTTTTTCCGCAAAAACCACATAGAAATAGATTTGGGGAACCATGTATCTTTGACTTACTAGAGATCACAAACTCACATGCACCGACATTTTTCTCTAGTTTTCCAAAATCAAGGTTTAGTGCTTTGTAATTAGGTGATTAAATGTGTTACTGTTACGTGCTGGAGACCAGCACCAACAAAACTACAGTTCAGCTGGTACTGTGCGCAGTGATTACCAGACCAGCAGTGATAGAGGTTCATCAAAATTAATGAAAACAAAAATATTATTTTCGTTATAATTATATATTTTAAGTATTTTCTTAGAGAACTAATTGTAATATAATTATAATAAAATTTTTAATATATACAATTAATTTTTAAAATTCTTGAGGACTGCAACCTCTTTCGATCTTCGTACGATCAAATTCCGGCTCAAAAATACACTACACTCATTTACTCAAATCAATGGCATTTCCCATTTCTTCTTATTCCTTCCTTCAGTCGAAGTCACCCCTCAAAGAAAAAAAAGGGAAATTATTTCTAGCCTCTACTGAAAACATATCTTCAATGGTTTTAATTAACCATTTTTCTGATTGGTTAGCAAACGACTAAACACACAGGCGAGGCGTCGTCAGCATATATTGAAATGGGTCCATGAAATTTTGACCAGTGTCTCTACCCACATGACAATAGGAGATGCTTGTACGCAATTTTTCTTTCCCCACCTATCGAGAGCACGAGACATGAATCCAGAAATTCGTATCCAATTTCCTGGTGCACGGATTACAAAATTTAATCCAGAAAACCTAATTCAATTGTCGATTTCGCCTAAGCTTATCCAAGCCTTCTTTCCCGAGAGGAGAAGGTTTCTATTATAGACTTATATTATATCATATCCTGGTTGGAAATAATGGGTGCCCCAAATTTTCCCCACTTGTCAAATCACGGGGTGTGGTCTTTTTAATAAAAGACAAAAAAAATTTCGTCGCATTTGACAAATCGGAACAAAAATGAATGCCACTGAATACTACGCACATTTCTCCTGAGGTCAATTTGAACGCTATGTAGGTGTAGCTCAAACTTCTTTATGTCAATATGTAAAATATTGGCGCGCCATTTTCTCTCCGTCGGAAAATAAAACAGGTGAATTTCATTTTTCTTCTCTATTTTCACTTCTCCGTTGGCCGTCCTTTCTTTTTAATGGAAAAGCAAGATGCGATTAAAAGGAGAAGAGTGTGTTTTCGTTTTCTTTTGTTTATTGGATGGAAGATAGTTGGGAAAACAGTAACGCTGTCAATCGACCAATTGGTTTAATAGCTTCAATTTAAGACCTTGTGTGCTAGGAATACGTTGAGAAGAAATGCAGATTTAATATAATGATGATAGAATTTATTTTTATATATAAAAAATATAAATTTAAATCTCATAAAAATATATTTAAAAATAAATAAATATCAAAATTATCAATGTTCTAGAATACGTTGGGAAAACCAAATTGTTCTCTCACTTGATCCGTCAACTTCTCTGCTCGAAATGGAATAATTCAATTTTAAGAGGAGAATTCAATTCAATACTGATACCTTTAAGAAAAAAAATCTCAAGATCCACTTGATTTACTATTGATGCCGTAAGAACCTAAAACCTAGGTATTGACAGAAGAGAAAAAGGAGTCATTTCAAACAAAACTTCCCTTCCTCCAAAATGTACCGAATCAAATCATTTTTCACCTGTGCTTCTCTTGCAATAACAGGAGTCCATCAAAACAAGAATTTTTTTTCTCGTTTCAGCAAAAGAGAAAATGCATGCTCCTAACCAGGCGGTAAAGCTTTTACAAAGCGTTTTGCCATTTTCCCTCTCCAGGAACTAAGATATTTTCTTATTTAAGAAAATGCAAACTGGTTTTAACTAAAACGAAACCAACTTATATATCAGCACCTGAAAACCAAGTGCATGAAATAGACGGATATTCATTTTATGTGACGATTTTCTCTGAGAAAGTTCACTTTAAGATCTTCGAACATAAAGAGGGGACAATCCCATAACAGCAACAAGGCAAAATGCAATGAATACAAACTTAAAGGAACACAAGAACACAACAACAAAAGATCCAAAGAAGATCACTGACCAATTAAAAGAGCACAACAGGACCTAAAACTATAAATTTGAATATTTGTGACAAATATCTCTAGCCCCTGTGAAATATTCTGAACATTTCTAGCACGATTCCGTTCTTGTACAAATCTACTATAGGCCGACATTTTTATCTAGCAATAAGTTAGCTAATCCAAGCACCCACTGAAGTTAAAATACTCGCACAATATAGATACACCTAACATTTACACTATGGGGGTACAGCATTTAATACACCATGGTAAATTGGTAATACAGCTCTTTGCTTTCTATACAAAACCGGTATGCTTCTGTCTCTCAGCATCCTCTGTCACCTTGAAGTGCTGAGGCTGACTGCCGCTACAGTACAAATCCCACATTCTTATGTAGGCCCTCTCCAGATTCCGAACCTGAAACATCAGTATAAACGTATACTCACAGCGAGTCACGGAATGCTCAGAAAATGAAATATTCTCAGGAACAGCAAACATTTCTTGTAAAATATACAAATTAACACCCCCCCCCAAAAAAAAACAAAAAAAAATTAGAAGGCTCATTAGATACAATTATTGCAGGTCAAACTTTGCAGAATGTGATCGTTGATACTACTGTTGCCAAATGCGAAGTGTTCATGCTTGAGGTGATCTAAAAATGCTTCAGGTTGTCACGGGCAATGGACATAAAAAGAAGGAATTGGGTGCCAAATAGTTCTTGCACCAGAGCAACTTCTTTTGTTTATTTTATCTGTGTAAAGGCTGCTGTTAAATCAAACCAGAAAACAAAAGACTTGAAAACTAACCCATCTATGAGTATCAAATAAAGGGCAGGTCAGGCGAGCCTCCTTGAGCCTATTTCTTAGTGATTGGAGCTTGGAAGGGTCGAGAGCTAAAGCAACTGCTTTCTCTTCATACTCCTTCATACTATAAAGAACAAAGAAAAAACAACACAAATGAGAAGACGTCAAAAACTAGCTGGTACGAAGTAAATTAACTCTGAACAAGTACTGAAGTTCCTGATGGCTGATGCTATTATAATGCTTATAGAATTATGGTATATTCTGCACCGATAAACAGAAAATATAATTACAACACCTACCTCCTAGCAATCATCTCTTCGCCAAAGCCAGTTGCCATGCACAAAGAACCAGCAACTCTAGTTGCCATTTTCTCCAGAGGCAAAGTAATCATGGGCAGCCCAGCCCACAAAACATCGGTACCAGTAGTATGCCCATTGCATAATGGTCTGGCCAACATATATAAATAGGCATGTGAAGTTAGTTGTACCATTAAGCAAACAATATTGAAAATAATCATTTAAAAGATAGCAACAAAGTAATGAAGCAATTCTGAAGATGATACATTAAACAATATGACACTTACTTTGTTGCTATTTTGAAGATGATACATTAAACAATTGCAGCAAAGTAAGTGTCATATTGAAAACATGATACATTAAACAATTAATGAAGCAATTCTGAAGATGGCTGTTTGGTCACTAATCTTTCTATTAGACAGATTCAAAAGTAATAACCGATCTTGGTGTCAGGATCAAACCCAAATGTTTAATGTATCATGTTTTCAATATGCAAGAATTTGGGAAAAATAATAGAAGCAAGAATCCATACGTGTCAAGGTAAAGGTCAGCTAAGGCACTTCGTCTTATATGCTCATCTTTTACAGCTACATCCGTAAAAATGATCTGTTCTGGCCTTACACCTTTTGAAGCAGCATCTACCAACGCAAACCACAAAAAAAAGGGGAAAAAAAAGAAGGGAATTCTCTAAGAATGAAGTATGAAATGCTAAAAATGAGGCTTATACCCTGATATTGGCAGTTTCCAAAATGTACCTAACTTTACCAAATTTAACCTGAATCAACTTAAAACCCAAAAGAGCACCAATTCACCCTAAAATCTGATTTGTAAATAAACAACCAAAATGGAGATAAATTCAAAGATTTAAAATTAATTTCAAGATTGGTATCCATATTTTCATATTTAATTTTGATAATAATTTCCTTATTTTCTACTAAAGTACTTACATGCACGAACTCTCGTCTCTCCAGCTGCCGGAAACCTAAGAAGCCACAGCACGCTGTTTGGAACCCGTTTGAGAATATTGCACCTTGCAATCATTAATACGAAGAGCATGAGGGATTTTTTGTCAAACAATGCTTCAAATGAAAAGAAGGGGTAATTGTTTCCACAAGCATAGGTAATTGAACATTAACTGATAAAGTTCCATTTTGAGGCTTAATTCATCTTATTTGAAGTGTTCTTTTTGAAAACTTAATATGAGCCAGCAATCTCTGAGTTAAAACAACCAAAAACAAAGATGTATGATATCTGGAAATACATATTTAGAAACCTTACCAAGTATTAAATATATCTGGATCCATTTTATAAAGCTGACTAAAACAAGCAAAAATAATTTTATCGCCTGGCAGCCCATAATCTGACCGTTTATGAGGGCATACGGTGCTCAGTACATCCTGGTTAGCCTGTAAATTATAAAAGAGAATCACAGTTTACTTCATCTATCCTGTTTACTGTTATATCACAGTTGTGAAAACAAAATGTCTGCAAAAGTGTTGTAGTCAGGACATAACCGGTACAGATCTGCACCACAGGGTCACAGGACGGACCACTATTTTTTTTCCTGTATCAATTTCACTCTTTAATTTGGGTGTTTAAATGAGGTTTTGGAAAGATAAATCAAGATTATGTCAAAATTGATTTCAAGAGAGACAAAAATTAGTAACAGAAAGCACACTGAGATTGGTGCAGTAAATATTAGGTCTACTGTGGTAGCAATGAAGGTAATTTTTCGTTGTACGACCTATTCCACCCATTTGGACTTGACCTAGTTAATCCATTTGATTTGGCCTACTTGAAAGTATTCTACCTGGATTTTCAGCAATCTCTCTCAACAATCAACAAGATCAGTACAGGAATAGGAACTTCAATAAGTTACCTGCTTGTAGTCATTCACGAAGTAACAATGCGGAAGGTGTACAAGCTTTTCTGAATAAATATGTGCATACTGTATTGGCGAAACAAACTGCAAAATAAATTTAAAGAAAAAATAATAAATAACTCTTTCATACTTTAAGACAAATAAAGTATTCAGAAAATCAGATTTCAACCTCATCAGTTACTAAATAGTCGATATATGTTGCACCAGTAGTTCCAGGGAACCCCATGTATGAAACTTGGATAGGAGATGGACGCATCGCAAAAATTTCGGTCCTCGCCCCCTGAAAAAATAAGAAAGCATATATCACTGTGGGAAAATTATAATTTTCACTGGTGATCAGAGTTTTTTATAACCCTTATGACAAACTCGTGAATGTTGCTTGTTTCAATATTATTTTGCACAGATTGCACCCAAAATTGTCCAACAAACTCTCAGGCAACAAACCAACATTTTCTACCCACTACTATGCAGCATCCTTCGTCCTATTGGCAATGCAACCAATATAAATATGTGGCGTAAAATAAACAAAAGATTAGATTAAACCTGAACCATTTAATTGTTAATTCATGAAATTTTGTGAACTAATGTCCCAAGCTTATGGGCATAATTTGAGCTCAACTTATGCTTAGCAGAAATCTAAGATCATAAAATGAGGCAAAGCTGTCAACATTTCAACAGAATAAAACTTTTTTCTTTTATCACACTAACCGACAGTAGCTTGTTATTTGAAAACAACTAAAAAGATTAAATGGTCGTTGCTATCATGAAAATATCAGAGTACTATTTGAAAACAAGCAAAAGTTATTAAATGGCAGTTGCTATTTTACTCACTATTTTGAAATATTATTTGTATCTGAGGGTAGTTACTATGAGAAACCTTGGATGCTATTTGCAAGTCATTTCTTTCTTTTTTTCCAAAAAAAAAAAAGAGAAGGCACAAGTAGGAAAAGTTCTCTCAAGAAACCTTCGGTTAAGCTTTCAGTGCCAAATATAAATAGCTCTAAGAAATTATGAAGAATAAAAGATCATTTACCTTGGTATAACCGTTGAGATTAATTAGAATATGGATCATATCTTGATTGATCAATCTAGCAATCATATCCGACGTCATGGCAGAGACATCAATAAAATGCTCTGCTTCAGACTGGGTTCTTTGCCTCCACTCAGTGCCATCATTTGGGCTAAGAGCATAGCAAAATACCTAGGAGTATTACCTTTACATGAGAAAATATCCAAAACACAAATTTGGCAAACTCAAGTTTCAGATTTTATTAACTTCATACTCATCGCATCTTCATGAGCTTAAATAGCGAATCATATACAATCATTAAAGATCAAAACCTCTGTTGCCCACCCTATTTAATGCTACTTCTGAAAATACCGCCAACTTCAGTAATGAAACATATCTAGAAAGCTAAGCAATTGCAGATTTCAAATTTATACTGGTGGTTGTTTCAGGCCCAATAGCTACTTGTCATGTAATGAACATCAAATATTCAATAAAATAAAATTGAAATAAAGTTAGTAACCTCGATGTCATCTCTGTTATGCAACCCGAAAACAGATCCCATGAGGTGTGAAAGAGGATGGTTACCAAAATCGCTGCTAACATACCTGAAAAAAATTCAACAGAACCACCAAATTGAACCAATTATGTACAGAAAACCAACACTTGTGCTTAACCAATTATGAAGAGGCAGAACCAATGTAAAATTGAGCCAGTCAATCCTCAATCCACACTTAATC
This sequence comes from x Bolboschoenoplectus mariqueter, assembly GCA_037678475.1. Classification (NCBI taxonomy): domain Eukaryota; kingdom Viridiplantae; phylum Streptophyta; class Magnoliopsida; order Poales; family Cyperaceae; genus x Bolboschoenoplectus; species x Bolboschoenoplectus mariqueter. The sequence continues at coordinate 2,341,403 of CM075266.1, read as the reverse complement.
CTTAATTTGTTGTTACAACTGTAATTAAGACTCGAACCAAGTTCTAATGATTTAGCACTCAGCTGCAGTACACCTCTAACATTTGAATAAAGCTAGCACCCAACTATGCTTCCAATCTAATATGACCTCAATTTGCACTCAGTTGAACCTAAGCAAGATTTCAGTGAACACAACCTTAACTGTGTTATCAAATCCCATTCCAAAATCTTCTACCACGCCTTAACCAAGTTTTTAATCTGACCCAGTTTACCCCGTGGGACATAACTTAACCGGTATGGAACCTGAACACTAATATTCCAGTCAGGGAAGAAATATAAGAATTGAAATGCGACTTACCCAACTCTTAATCGACCATGACCTTTTTTAACAGGAATTGCTGGTGGATGGGAAAAAGGAGGAAGCCCAAAACGGGAAGCCACCAAAGCACTATGAGCAGCATATTTGTGGCTGAAATGAACAAGAAATGGATTGTTTCCAACTTCAATTGCAAACCACACTTATGCTTAAAAAAACAAATTTATCTTTTATAAGTAAAGACCATCTGTGCCTCCCTCTATTATTGTTGTTTATCTGGATTTCACTAGTCTTTATTTGGTCTTTCCAGAACATGCTTTGCTTTCAGATAAATCTAACTGGTTGTTCATTACTGTCTTCCATAGGAAAGTAAACTTGGAGAACTGAATGAATGAAACTAAACTGAATAATACATGTTAACCCAATCATTCATGATAATTAACAAAATGTAATATCATGAGGAAGAAATGCATGGTCATGTAAATCTGAGGTCAAAAGCGAAATTATGTAATCTTCTAAATTAAACATTTTGATAAGTAAAAGTCTAATACCTGATTTCCAATGCAAGCACGGGATCAATTGGGTAAGCAATAGCATGGAATGGTTGCACACTTGGGAGGATATTATTCTGTTTGATAGCATAAAATTTAATTACATTTACTATCTAATACAATACAAGAAGATGTACTAGACAAGAAAAGAACTTTTCTGTTACTACACAAGAATGATGATAGGTCGTTTAGAAAAACATTTAACACTTAAGATGATCCATACACCAGTTACTAAACTATAGTAGAAACTGAGACATTCTACGCAGATTTTCTGAAAAGAATTGAATGATTCTTAACCTGGATCTGCCGTCTGATAATATCTTCAACTTCAAGGAACAATTGATCCCTGTTCTCCCAATCACAGACGCACTACACACAAAAGACCAAAGACAAAGGGGAGTTTGTTAGAACAGGATATAATTACTAAGGCTACATTATCTGCAGTCCTCCTTTAGTTTTTTTGTAAGGAGATTAGCTTGTCATCTCTTTTATGACCTTCATTAGACCCATGGACTCGATATCATTTATAGCAAGACAAAGAAAACTAACATAATAACCCTATCAAGACAAAACCAGTCAATTATGTTTAAACATAATTAGTTCAGAACTGAGCCACAAATAATAAATTCTCTCAGAATTCTTGAAGCAAAACAAACACTAATCTGTCAGGCAAACATAAAGAGACACTAATAGTTATTTTAGTGGAGTGGGTAAGATGACAGAAGCCAACAATTAATGGAGGACATCACTTCAGATGATAAACTAATGCAAAATGGGGTTAAGCGAAACAAGCCAACAAATGAAGGAGCTTATCAGAATATCCTGATGCTTCATTGGGAAAAGTAGCATAATAAAAAGAGTTGGGTTCTTTTTTTTTTGTGTGTGTGTGTGTTGGGGGGGGGAGGGGGGGGGGGGTACTTAAAGCTGACTTAAGTTTTAACCAAAAAAAAAAAAATAGCTCACCTGTAATGTATGCAGAAGGTTGCAAGTAGCTTCTGGGAAGTCAGGTCGCAGTAACAAAGCTTGTCTATAACTAGTTATAGCTGGATCCACCAGTCCACTGCACATAAAGGCATCTCAAAAATCAGACCACAGTCCTCAAACATACATAAAACTAAAGCAGCATATAGTCCATTCTCTCTTATTTTCCATAATAATATACTTGGAATCTGCCCTATAGTAGCTAAAGAGCCTAAGACACAATACATTTTTGGTCCGCACAAAAAAAATTTTGTTATTCGACCTTGCACCTTTATGTTAGCTACAGTGCCTTGTGGTACAACATGACTGAAAAGAAAAACTGAGAGGGAGGAAACCAGAGAGAGAGAGGAACCACTAGTAATTTAAAAAAAAAAAAAACAGAGAGAGAGAAGAAAAGGGGGAGAGGGAGGCAGCAAACAAACATAGTATATCATGTTGGGAAAAATAATAAATTATTTCATAAATCAAAGACTCAAATAAATTAGACTCAAACTGGGAGTCAGTATAAAAACCATCTAAAAATAATCAGCTTAAAAAAAGGATTTCACTTTGACTAAACAGAATTGTAGCTACAACGTGAGATGAACAAGCAAAACAGATGTATGTCTACCTATCCTTGTAAGCTGAAGCAAGGTTTGCATGAGCTTCAGCCATGGTTGGCCGAACTGTAACTGCTCGTATATAATCCTGAATGGCCTCGCTGACACGACCAACCTCCTTCAACGTGTTTCCTCTATTGACCAGTGCATCCGCTGCCGTTGGATCTATTCTTAATACCTCATTGTAGCATAGAATAGCCTCAGCATGGTTTCCCTGCCAAATTATAACTAGAAATTAGTTGAAATTATACCCTCCAACAGGACATCATGCAATTAAGCAGATGAGCTCAGGTCAGAACAATATCAACCTCAAACACTACATACTATTTTTTTTCTTCTTATTGTTAATATGGCTCAGAATGAAGGTCAGACCAGCATTTATACATATTCTGAAGCCTCATTCAATTCTCAGGAAAAAAATTTTACTAAATGCACTGCACAATGTAAAATGGAGAAAAGGAGATCTATTATAAACTAAAGTTTCTAGATTCCTGTGTATCTTCCACGCAATTCATTCAACACTTTATTTTCAAGAAGTAACACGTCGAAAGTCTTTTTTTTGCATGTCTGGAGTTTTGCTACTGAAAACAGCAAATACATGCTACTACAGAAGCAAAAATGTATTCAGCAAATACCTGCTGCTTGTATATGACAGCCAAGTTGTTGAATGGAGAAGACAGTGCAGTTGTCACAGCTATTGCTGCTTTGTAAAACGAACTAGCCATGGTGGCCATGTTCCTGCAGTAACAAACAATTTCCTCCAAGTTAAATTGACCAAAATTTTTGCAATGAATCAGGGAATGACATGAAGATCAGCAAAAAGGTACTGATTCTCGAACAAGGAGTATACTGGGATATGTCCTGGTACATTGCATAGTTGATAATGTAACATGTCCTCAACCAGTAACTAAGACCCATTTATTCTAACTGCCACCCTACCCACCCAAAGTTCATACAACCAGACCTAATCAAATGTCTAATTACATAAATTCTTATTAGGTTGCATGCTTTTAACCAAAAAATGGTAGAGAGGTCAAACAAAATGATAATGTGGTTATGCAGTACAGATAGCGCATGCCTATATGCATCTAATACATCTTTCCATTTATTATCAGCCACCTTTAAGGTTCCAAAAGATTGTTGACTATCTGATGTTGATATAACTCTGAGCACTAATCCCCTGAAGCTATAGATTAACGAAAACAAAGATTACCATTCCATATAAATGTTTCCCAGATTAGTGAGTGCTTGTGGGTGATTTCCTTGCATGAGGAGACAAGTCTATTCATAGTAGTAAAAATAAAAGAATTAGCTTGCCACATAAAAAGCTACTTCACAGATAGAGAGAGAGAGACCCTTGGCAGCCCCTGCCAAGTTCTCGAAGAGAGAGAGAGGGGGGGGGGGGGGGTACTCTGTAACAATTTATTGCTTCCTCTACTCTGCCAGAATCTTTTAGTGCATTGCCCTGCATGTTCAAAATAACAGGTCAAATGGATACTTTACCACATTGGACTATATATCACAACTTCAATGCTATAATTTTTCCAAAATTAACATCTTGAAGTGGCAATCATCAAAAGAAAAGGAAACGAATAAATAACCAAAAAAATTTCTGGGTGACCAATTGCCCTCAGAAAACTTGAGTCATAAGATATGCTTATCATATCTCCACCCCCTGAACCCCGAAAAAAGCAGAAAAAAGAAACAAAAAACAATAATTTCCTATAAAACATGCAAGACATGAGAAATATCTCAATGAATCCTCCACCCCTGTGTTTTCCCCCCAATAAGATGTCTCCCTAAAGGAGGAGCGACATGGACGTCTTTATGTTCCCTCTGATTTCCCAAGTATGTAGAACTTTATGTGTTGGACTTACGTGTGAAAGAACATATATTTTTTCAACGAAAGGTACAAGTTAAAGTCAGTAAAGCAATTCCGTGTTATTCAGTGCACCCTATTTGGATCATGTCCGCTAATTCTAAAAGTGTAAGCTGCTAGCATGTCATGCAAACTAGGAGCATATAGGTATATTGTCCAAACAAAAAAAGTAATTCAAACTACAAGTAGAAATTTAAATACCAGGTTATTGTATGCCTCCACAAATTTTGGATCACAGATGATAGCTTGATTGTAGTGTACAATTGCCAAGTCAAGCTGCCCTTGCTCATGGTAGGTGCTCGCAAGATTACCTGCATGTAAATTTGTGGCCCCCTTACCTTTCTATTTTACTACTGTTTTTACCGGGCCCCACACAATTTTCAAATTGGGAAAAAGAGGAAAGGCACTATTCATTCTCTCATGGTTGAACCAGTGCTTTAACTCTTTTAACTTTTCGTACCTGAGGAATAAGTAACGAGATAAAAACTGTCAAACGTTTTTACATATGCTCGCTTCTGTGTGATTACCAACTGGCACTAATCAGTACAGTATTGGCACAGTACTGTACTGGGAACATACCAGCATACATGCAACAAGACATGTATAAGCATATGAATGCGGTCCCATGTCCTTAAAGCTTGAGAGACACTATGTCTATTTTACTCAGCTCCAGACCATCCTCAAAAGAATCAGTTATGACACGTTAGCACTTACCATAAGCAATCGAGTAATCGGGGCGAGCATGGAGGGCACGTTGGTAGCACAAAATGGCCTCCTGAGGCATTCCCATTGCCTGAACAAAAGCAAAAAGAGATGTATAACTTTTCTGTCAACATCCTAGCATCTGACAATGGCTTCTAATATCTTTTTGTCACAATATACTCAAAGTTTACCTTGTAAACGTTTCCCTGATTAAGGTATGCATCAGCAAACGACGGTTTAAGCTTTACAGCTTCCTGCTAACACCAAAATTTGGAAAATGTTAGGGATGGATGACCAATATATTCAAGATTGCTTCTCAGTAATCAAGAAAACCTGTCTTATCTGGTATCCCCGTGAAGGGTGAAATATAAATTGGACCAGTTACTATATAAAAGTTTAAGTAATAAATAATAAGAAGAAGTTTCAAATACTAGCATTCGGAATGCCTTCACATTTTAAAACCTTAAAAGCAAAATGCTAGAATCTGGTTGCATTTCATATTCATTTTGATGGTCATTAAGAGCATGAAAATTAAGAGTCAGAAATTATCCACTTCTGATGATATTTACAACCTCTTGATGTTGATCAAAAGAAAACCAGAATGCTATTAAATATTATGTGTGCATCAAGCAAGCAAGACAGCACAAATCCAACAGTTCTATTTTGTTATTTCACGTTAGACTTTTTTTGTTACTAAGGCTGTAAAAAATAGAGGCATTATGGAGGCACAAAATATGGCACACTTCCCCAATGAACAAAGTTATGTTGTATCAGAAGGCTAAAGACGAGTTATTATATATGATGGAAAAAATATATATTAAGAAGATCAAATGCCCAATCAGATATGTATAAATAATGCTGTATAACACCAAGCTGGCATGGGTTTAATATATTGGATTGACATTTAAGGTACAGGTAAACCTAAATCGAAAAATTATTAAACCAATTACACAAGATGACAGCAACAAAGCAAAATAAACATAACTACATTATGATTTGTCAAAAAAACCAATAGCTGGTTAGGAAGTACCAACAGGTACATGTGCCTTGTGGAGAGGGGCGTTGTCCTGTATAATATTCTTGATAGATACATGAGAAAGGGAAGAAAAGCAAAATATAACCTTGTAGTAAATAAGAGCCCTGTTGAGATCACCACCTTCCATAAATAGACCAGCTAGATTAGACCATGCAATTGCAAAAGTGGGGTCAATGCGCAATGCCTCAAGGTAGCAATTATAAGCCTGAAACATATCGCACCATGTATTAAAAAAAGAAAAATAAATAACCCAATCGCAGCGCAGACTTTTATGTCAGGCAAAGTAGTTTAACAAGGCAAAAAAGATTTTTGATAATTATGGCGACTCGCCAATGACAGAAACTAAGAATTTTTCCATGGGCGCTTCTTTTATAATGGAAAAGAAATATGCTTCATTTGTTTTATAAGTTTCCTTAAAACTCAGCAGCAGACAGAATTAGAAAAGTATTGGAACATTCTAATTGAGGATTTGCTAGGTCGGGAAAAGAAGTTTGGTTCATTTTAGACATATTACAGTTTTATGAAACCCAGACCAGACTGGATGGTTGAACGGGGGGGGGGGGGGGGGGGGGACCATACACTGTTGCAGTTCAATTCAAGGGAAAGATCATTTATGCTAATGAACCAGTAGAAATTGGGTTCATTGAACTGGTTTTGGATTAGAAACACTAAACCATCCATAAAAAAAAACGGTTTATGACGTATTTGATTTACTCATCTCTCCTTTTATCTCTCTGCCAATCTCTCCTGTTTTCTTTTTCTTTTCTCCATTGGAAAAAATAGAAATCAATCCGATTCCATGATTCAGTCAATAGAATTATGGAATTGGTCCAGTTTGTTGCCCTTTTCTTCACTCATCTCCTCTGCACAAATATAATTCTTTGGTTGCATTGACCCGAACCACACATAGACTCAGTAAATCTTCGGGTCAATGCAACCAGCTGAACAGCTGGTTTTTTGACATCGATTTATAGGAAATGCCACTGGGCGAAATAAATCGATAATTGTCAAAAAAAACCAGCTGTCCAGCTGGTTGCATTGACCCGAAGATTTACCGAGTCTATGAACGGTTCGGTTCTAATAATAAATGCATATTAATGTCCGATGCACATAACATTAAACAAATCAGCAGAATAGCAGTATCTGAGTGATTATTGGCTTACCTCTTGGATCAGACCTTGAGCCTTCATTACGTTCCCCAAATTACTGTGGGCATCAACCTGAATCACCGAAAGAGTATTTAATAAATATTACTATCTACTACTTTTAATAGAAGAGAAGAATAATAGAAAGCAGACTAGCGAGACATCACTGATTAGCTGAAGCAATTTTGACCACCGAAATCAGAATCAAGCCCAAACAGAAGAAGAGAAAGAAAAATGCTAAATTAGCATTCAATTTTTATTTGTGTACATGATGTGTGCAAACTTGTGTGGCGACAATCAGTTTCCTCATCTAATAACCTAATCACTTCCCATCTATTAATATATTGAAATATAATGTGAAACGCATCTCACCTTCATCTAGTTCCTCCTGATTTTATATAAAAATTGAAACATCCATTGCGACAGATAGTGTAGAATTTGATTAGATTTGAATATGCAAGGTCACTTATAAGCACGCCAAAGAGGCAGAGGGCAGGGCAACACTATTAGGACATCTTCCTTTTTCTTTGGCCTATTTTTCTTTTTCGGTTTGTTCTTGAGCTGCTATTAGATTCAGGAACCAGCTTAACTCTACAAATTTTAGATTTTACTTTTTGACTATTACTGTCCATTGAAAAAAGAACATCGCTTATGTATTGCAAATCCCTTTCTTTTGCATCCCATATTTTTCTAATTCTGCTGATCTGTCCTGAAAAATTAATCTCAACAGTAATGTGTAGGCTGTAAAAGCTCAGTTTTACTCCATAATATTTGTTTTACGTCTAAACCCTTAAGAGATACTTTATAGCTCAACGATGTCAACATTTTATGCTATAACTTGAATTCCAATACAAACCTACTAAAAATTTAATTCAAATCATCATTTGCAATCTGAAATTGGCAAGTACTTACCAAACGAGGGTTTAATGCAAGAGCCTGTCTACAGCATTGAGCTGCCTCTGTTAACCTTCCTTTTCTGGTGTAGGCACTAGCCAGGTTAGACCAAGCATCACAAAAATTTGGCCGAAGCTAGGAAACAGGAATAAAGTAACACAAGTCAATGAAACATGAAGAAGATGAAATGTGGAGGGAAAGAGAGGGAGAAAATTTCAAAAAGAAACCTGAATAGCAGTTAAATAATAACGGGTGGCACACTCAATATCACCCTTTTCCTGAAATGAGAGAAGTTGCAATTAGCATTTTGCATAACAATGTACAGATGGCTCTAACTAATTGGGCTTTGTGACTTGGTCAAACATCACATTTGAAACAACAGCAGTAGGATTGCATAGCAGAATACCAAAGCTTCGAGAATCCCAAAAATTTGTATCAAAGATAAAAATTAGAATAATCAGCCATTTCTCAACAGAAGATAATGTCCTACTAGAAGATCTAACAAGGTTTGATAATAAGGGGAGAATGCTCAAGAAAGGAATAGAAATAACTATCTGATGAAGTACCTTCCAAGCATTTGCCATATTTCCATAACACTCAGCAAATCGAGGATCGATGGCAATTGCTTCTTCGTTTTTTGCTATGCACATGTCATAATTACGCAACTGCATGAAACAAATATTTTTAAGACCACAACAAACTAATGCAAACATAAATAACAAGAACAATAATCAGTACAATCTTAGTGCTCAGTTCTGACTTTTAAATTTGGGCATATTTTAGGTGAGATCTCAATGCAAAAGGCTCAAAAACTCTTAAAGATAAAACGCTCAAATACAACCAAATACATGTCTCACATACCACCAGAAACCATGGAAATAAGGCCAAATATCCCGTTGCGCTTAAACCAATAAATTTTTCCCGTACTAAACAAGACTATTCAGCTGCATGTGCTTTTTCAACTGGTATAAAACAGCATACTGAGTTTCCAGTTTTTAAAGAGCCCTCAAAAAATGTCGTTCTTCTGAGGATGCATGCATGTGCACTCACTGTAAGTGATCCTCTTAATCAATAAAACAGCACTGTCAATAAGAGTAGGTAAGGAGGTAACCTGGTAATAAATGGCGCCGAGGAGGAGGAGATTGTCAGTACGGCAAGGATTCTTGTCATATACAGCAGTGCTGTGCTCGAGAGCCTGTGTGTACTTCCCCGCCTTGTAATTTTGATGTGCAAGTGACAGTAGCGTCTCTTCATTCACTAACAATTGCAGGCCATTCAAATGGAAGTCAGTTTTAAGTGGCGTTAATAAATTATAAAATTCACAAGTAAACCAGGTAGTAATAGCATGTTATCAGGAAGACAGGAACTAAAATAAAGTGCTTAAGAAATTGAATTAAATCAAGATAATTTTATGTGATCTGCTAAGTGGTTTTAGGAGGTGGGGTGCTAGGTTTATGGATGTGGGACTTCCGATCCCTCTTCGTTAAACCAGAAAAGAATATCCCAAAAGCACGAGTCAACACAGTAATTTGATCAATTTGACTAGAAGATGAGAAAACTTTATGATCAATCATCAGTAATAACAGCTGATCAAAATAATAGACATACGGTAAAAACACATGGTAAGACAGTCGTCAATTTACGAAAAAGATCGCGATCTCATACTTGACAGCAATTGAAGTGCTACAACGAAACTTTTTCGCATAAAAATAATTCGGGAAAAGGAAACACGGTAAAAGGCTCTTACGATCGAGTGGCTTGTTGAGAAGTAGAGTCTTCGTCTCAGATCTACCTTCTAGCTCAGATCCACCGAACCTCATCCAGTCGGCAACGCCGGCCGGAGGCGGCGCCGGTGTCTCTCGAGATAGCATCTCGCCAAACCCTAGATCGAACGACCGGGATCAAAGGCGCGAAGTCTCTCCAGTTTGATCGAGCGAAATTGAGAACTGGCGCGTGAGAGAGAGAGAGAGAGAGGGAGAGAGAGAGAGAGAGAGAACAAAAGAGTCGAAGAGGGCAGCAGTAGGCGGATGAGAGAGAAGAAACAATAGAAAATTCTCGAAACTGTGAGCGTGCTCAGCTGTAAGAAGTTTCCTGTCTTACGAGGCTCTGTTTCTTCCGTGTTTTCCGTTTACCCGGTATTTATTAGAGCTTCGTATAATATAAATCTCAAAATAAATCTTTCATAATTTATTCGTAGATTGTGTAATAGTATTACACAGCAAAGATCGGAATTCCATTTTTTAATGACAATTGAATCATTTAGTAACATAATTATTTTTAAGGATGAAAAAATTAAAATAATTATTATTTTTTAAGGATAAAAAATTAAAATAGAGTCAATTTGTTCAATTTTAAATGTTTATTTAAAATTTTTAATTAGATTTTTGTACTTTTTAACCCCGAAACTCGCATAAATTAGTTTTGATTTGTGTATTAGTTATTATGTCACGAGTGAATCTATACAATTTATTAAATGAGTATAATTTTTATATGATTTTATATTTTGTACATGTTTATATTAGAGAGAAATGACGTGGCTCAATAGTGTTGGCGGATGAGTCAAAATGAAATTTTTCTGCACAATTAACATGTCTCGATAGCAAACGCGGCATTTTTTAGTAATCATGAATATGACACAGGTTACTGGTTCAACAATTTACTAAATTAATTATCGATCAGAGTTGTGAAAAATAATATAGGAGATAAACATATATACTAAACTATTGAAATGAATTGTAGAGAAATTCAATTTGAAATTGTGTTGTGAATAATTGCGAATATATTGATTTGATAGACGGACCAATAGTTGAGATTGATGTTACGGATGTAAGTTGAAGACTAATTGTAGAATTAGAGATGTCCGCGTTGTTGGAATTTATGTTTGAAAAATTCAAAATTTTCTAATTCAATATATTTGCTTATTGCATGTGTATGATCAACGAGAATACATTTTGCTTCGATTAATTTTATTTGTTATATACTTTTTTGATCAATTCGTAATACTTGAAACCCCTGCAATAAACAAGTATGAGTTATTTTTCTATGCATTCAGAATTATATTCAAAACCCACGGATTTAGTCAAAACAGTTTTTAGCATATACGAGTTTTCCATAGAATGCATATGAATTTTATAAATTTATTCGAACTAAATTCAGAATGTGCGACAAATATTATACATAAATTTTCATTAGAATGTATTTTCTAAATATATTTAAATTTTATTATGTAACTTATTTTGTATAATATCTTTATTATTCAACTTAAATAAATTATTATTGAGATTAATAATATTTAAGTTGAATAACAAAAATACTATATAAAATAAATTATATAATAAAATCATTAACATAAATAATAATTTATTTATAATCAATGTGGATGATATTAATTTATTTATCAATGGTAGTATCTTCTAACGTTGGAGCATATTATCTATCCGATCGCATCAAAATTCATACAAAATAAATCTCAAAAAAATGGTGCAGTGTAATGTGTAATCCATCCGATCCATCAAAATTTATATAAAATAAATCTAAAAAAATCTATAATCTACCTATATGTTATAAAATGCAGTATTGTATTACTTCAGGAGAAGATCAAACCCTAATTGAAAGCATTTCGCAAATTGGGCTTGCTTATCCATGCTACTATACTTCGGATCGCATTCGGATTTCGGTTTTGAACCCTCATGGAAGGAGCAACACGCGCTGTCACACATCCAGCGCCACACTTGATCCAGAAATCAGCTCTGCTGAATTCGGAGAAAATTCGAGCAAGAGGCGTGACTCGAACCCATCCAAGCTAACACTCCACTACACTACTACTCAAATTTTTTAAAATTACTACATCATCACACCCACATTGCACAATCCGAATCTAACCACACTTTCGCCACCTCGCAACATCTCTAGCACTTGGAAATCTACCACACCCGAAGAAGCGACTTCTCCGCTCCTCTGTAGTAGCGAAGCTTTTACCTCTCGTAACTTGTCGAGATTGGAGATCTCCATTCACTCCCTTTACCGCCGTGCCTCGGTGTGAATTTCCAAGCTTGAAGTAACTTCTTCTTTGATGCTTTATTATCTTTTCCAAGTTTAGTTTGTTGCTTTATTATCTTTTCTTGTTTGGTCGCTGTTTCATGATTCATCACTGGTACTATTGCGACTACTGCGACGTTTATCTGACCAACTCTACTGTGTGCATTTCTTTAATTTTATTTCTTTCATCTCCTATTGTTCTTGTATATTTTTTTGTTGAACATCGGACTATTTTTTGTATTGCTTTGGCATGTACAGTTGGTTTTTTCTTTTGTTTCTTTTATTTTCTTGGAACTGTTCTTGAAACATTAAAAATGAGAAAAACAGTTAACTTTTAATTTGTGATTTCAAGATCAAAATTAACCTCCATCTGAGGTTTATATTTATATAGAGCAAGGCAGCATCAGAAGAGAATTGATTGCTGTCGATTCGATCTATATTCGTTGCTGAATTAAGACGTATTGGAATCCTGTCAATTCAAGTGGTTGCTTTAAAAGGGTCCGGAAAGGACACTTTAATCCCTGTCATTTTAGTTAAATATGTTATCACTGTCCCCTTTTGTATAAAGCCTATTTTATATCGGAAGGAAAATGTTTAGGAGATACCATCATTGATATTGTAATCGATACAGACTTTATTATTTATATAAAATGAGTTATTATTCATGTATTGATATTATAATCGATACCGACTTTATTATTTATATAAAATAAGTTATTATTCATGTAACTTATTTTTTATAGCATTTTTATTATTCAATTCAAATATCATTAATATGAATAATAACTCACTCAATTTTTTTTGAAGGTTATAACTCACTTAAGTTGATAACAAAAATATTGTACATATAAGTTGTATAATAAAATCGTTAATATGAATAATTATTCATGTAATCTGAATAATAAAGTCACTATTCATGTAATCTGAATAATAAAATCGTTAATAATAAAGTCACTATTGATTATGGTATCGGTATATCATCTCCCATATCGGAATTGAGTTGTGCCAAGCCCCTTTCACCGTCCAATTTCTCATTATTAGAATCATAATTGACCGATATTACAAAATGATTCGGAGCAGATCTATGGCAGAAGGCAACATAATGCTCGGCTCAGACACCAGGTAACCCTTTTCTATGGAAGAAATGTTCTAGTTATGTAACCCAATATCTTGACATGGCAGCTGTTTTGCATTCATTGATACTAGTTCGACCTGGTAAATTAAACTCATCCGTGCATTATTCAAATTGACAATGACCTGAGAAGTTCATACCTGTACTGGCTAGCTCATAAAATGGGGCTCGGCCTGTTCAGTATTAAGCCCCACGCATTTCTTAGTTGTTTTTTTCTTCAATGCTTTTTTTGGCAGAGCTTAATGTTGAGTCCCTTCTATTCCTTGACCCCAACAAAGAAAAGAAAATAAAAGGTTGTTTGTTTATGTTGATTGATAACAGGTCGGCACCAATCAGCACATTGCGGTACCATGTTGATTCTACTTTCTACACACAGCCAATTCAATGCTTTTATCTTTGCACATCCCCCCCCCCCCCCCCCCCTCTCTCTCTCTCACACACACACAGACCCACGCCACATGTTGGTCCATCAAATATAAGGAGTTACTACCAACAATTTCCGGAGAAGCAGGCACAGAGCCTAATTGATCAGAGGGTCAAAGATTATCATTGTCAGGCAGCTGCTATCCAGGTCCCAGGAATTCTTAACGAAATGTCAACTTATCTTGTTTCAAAAGATCAAAAAGTAGGAAATACATGCTGAAGTGAAATTGATATAACAATAATAGCAAAGCATTCCTAATGAAGCTCTTTTAAGTTTAGCTTGATTGATTACTGTTTTACCAATTGGTTAAGGATTAAATTAGGTTCGATCCAAGTTTATGTGTCTCAGATTAAATTTTTGCATATTTTGCTTGGCCAACACGACTCCTTGATTGCATGGCAGATTGGTGCACAGTTCAATCAGCCAATAATTCCAGGTATGGGACCTCCTGTCCTGCCTACCAGAACTACTGGTGCTTCAGGTAAGTGCAATTCTTTTTCTTACAAAAGTTAATTGTCTGAAATGTCATGTTTGTTTTTTACAAATTCAGAGAGACAAATCTAACCGGCTTTTTGTGACCTCATTTTTCTTGCCCAATGATCAATAATCGAAAGAACATGTGCTGGAACCATAGTTCTGAGATCTACTATTTTGTTTCGTTATCTTTTTCTGTTTTGTTTTGGCATTATGTGGGTCTTCTATTCAGGCTTGTCTCTGCATGCAGTCAATGCTTAAAGGTATCTTTAGGTTTGGGTCCTTCATGTATGATATAGATTTTCATAGCCTGTTATTAGTATGAATTGTGATTAAGTTAAATTGTAAATATTATTGTGTGCTTCTGTATTTTTAATATCATGGGTACCTTCTTTTTAAAAAATTACTTACTGTCATTGGGCCTAGATAATTTCTTGTGATGAAGTCAGATCACTTTTTCATGTGATCTATCGTGATAGTTTTATAATATTACTAGGTACGATGCCTCGCGATGCTTCGGCACAATTTTTTTAACTCATATTGTAATTATATTTTGAAGTTTGAGTACATTTTAATTTAATCACTAATTCTGTTGTGGTTGTATATTTTGGAGTTAAAATCTTCAGTTTTTGTACTATTTTGTGTAAACTTCTTCCAAACTTACTTATGGTCATCTCCGTAATTAACTCTTTTTGTGTATATCGTTATGATATTTCATAAACATATATACAATATTAAAAAGAATCTAGTGGCTTAACTGGCCAATCAGTCATTAGTTTGTTATCCCGTTTGGTTTCCATAATATATCCACATAATCAAAGTATATTAGGTCTATTACTAATTGAACGGTGGCAAAATTAAAATCGCCACCATAATGTCATAAAAATTGCGACTGTTATCACCATTAATTTAAGCATATCGATTGTAAATAACATAACCATGTATATTGTCTAAGATTATTTATTATAAGAATAAAAATAAATAAATTTAAGCATATCGACTGATAACATAACCATGTATGTTGTCTAAGATTATTTATTATAAGAATAAAAAAAAGAAAAAAAAAGAAAGAGAAAGTGGTCATCGTAATAAAGCACCATAGCAACAGCCAGTTGTGGTTTCATGTCAGAATAAGATTTAGAGTATAAAAATTTAAAATATGACATCTAGATTTGAACCATATCTCTTTGGTTAAAGTCTGCTAAGTACTCGATAGAATGAATAACCTCCCATGCCCTTGGATTGAATAATGGTCTTTACAGCATGTCCATTGATGTATACTACACATTTGACCTAGTCTTGTACAAAAAATTGATATCTGGTGAAGATTTCTTGAAGATTATCACTTCTACCTCCATAAACTTTATCAATGAATTTGTTCACTGCAAATTTGCTCAGTGGAAGAGCTCTCTAACAATTCCTTTTGGGAATTTACACAAGGACTTGGTATCAACGATTCAATTTTGTTCTCTGATTCATCAGAAGCTTTATTGTCTAATACCAACATTGTTTCTTCTTTATGTGACCCAACCTCTTGTATAGGTTATGTGTCATTTCCATCAGTACCAAATAGTGGATCTTCTGTGGTTTCAACTGTGTCGAATTTATGCTTCGCGTTGCATAGACTTCTTGTGCTATGTAGATATTTTGGATCATATATAGCTCCCCTATAATGACAATCCATATAATTACCATTGGACCATAAAACATCAATGTTGGTCATTTTATAATAAGAAAAGCGCAAATTTTTCTTCATTGCTTTGAGATCTTCATAAGTTGAGATCTGATTTTTATATTGTGCCGCTTCCTTCTGGCAAATCTCAAAGTTGAGGCTTTTGTCAGACTTGAGAACTGATGGCTGGCCAATGTAACTCCATATGTCTGTGAATGTCATTGCTAACTAGGATGTAGTTGCTCGGTGGTCATCGGAAGATTTGTTTTCAAACTCTTCTTCTCAGTTCGAACTTGTCCAACACAAAAGATTGTTTGTTTGATGTGGTTAACCAGTAATTTATTGGTGATTTGACTCTTCTTTTAGTTTTCTTCGGTGATGCCATTAGCAAGGTTGGGTTCTGACAAGTAAAATCGAATTGGTGTACCCAAAACCTGTGAGCAGTGAAAATTTGTAGTTTACGGGACAAAATTTAAGATGAAAATGTAATGACCCTAGAAAGCTAATTATCACATATTCTAATGTATACTTTAGAAATATAGAGGTGATTATCTGAATATAAGTTACTTCAATGCGATTTTCTATACTTCAACCAGTAAAAAGTCTAATTAAGTATGCAAAGCATCAATCGATAGAGTAACATAGTACTAACTAAACCTAAGGCATTAGCTCGGCACTTTTTTCACTGACATATAAGAACACACTTCATCAAACACCCTACATGCATCCTCTAACCTATCCAACAGATAAAAAATTTCCCAGGAAGTTATTCAACGACCAATTGCACAAGCAAAATGAACTTGTCGAGATAGGATATATGCTACAGAAATCAAATCATAGCGAAATATGCCAAGTGAAAAAAAGGTACTAACCATGGCAATAAGGTGGGAATTGCTTGACCTCTCGCATCTGTTCCACTAAGGAGAGGAAGGCACCTCTCTTAGTTAGGAGATTTGACCATCTGACAATGGAGGTTTGACCGTCTGATGACGCTCAACTACTATTGCCTCTCTGCTTGGCTGAAATACAGAGTACTAGGAGTAAGGTCGAGGACGAGGCGATGGAGTTTGATTTGGTCACGATGTTCTTTTGGTTGGGAGAATTCGTCATTCAGTTGGTGGGCGTGGCCTCCAACTGGGGCCAAAGTGTGGAACTTGAGTTTTGATCGTGAGGTGAATGCTCTGAGAGATCGTGAGCAACTGATGGCTCGGTGATCGGATCTAGAGAGGGAGATCAGAGCAAGTTGTTCAGTCGCACAGAGGACGACCTGATTAAGGAAGACTTGCGAATCAGAGCGAAAAGGGTAGTCAAGACGGGTATCAAATGATTGAGCAGAAAATATAAGTGTCTGCGGCAACTTCAGTCGTGTTACTTATCGCCGGAGAACATCGGACTTCTCCGATGAGGGAAATACACAGAGAGAGAGAGAGAGAGAGAGAGAGAGAGAGAGAGCATTTTTTGAAAAGAAAGATAGAGGAAGAGGTCGCTGTACATCAAACGTGTAATCTGTGTACATCTCTGTACATCTCTGTAGAAAGATGGAGAAGGGTGAACCTATCCACGTATAATCTCTGTACATCAAACGTGTAGGTTTCTAATTACAAACTTCAGCAGAAGAGTTATAAAGTAAGCGCCACAAAAAATCTTTAGTTCTATTTACTACAACCACACCGCTGCTGTGGTCCGTGAAGCAAATTGTAAAGTATTTATGGACATTCAATTTGCGTCTATTACACGATTTCACTACAGAGTTCTTGCAACACACAATCCGGACCATAAGGAAAAAGTTGCTTTAATAAGCGTGTAAAATCGGAGAAAAATCGAAAACTCCTCCAGCGAAAGTGTAGAATAAGGTACGGGGCTGATTACTAGATAACTATTAAGAACTTCTGTCCAACCAAGCAGGCTATCCTGGTGGAATTCCAACTAGGCCACCAGGCGCCCCATTCATGCCAATGCAAATGGCTCCTCTTCCTTCGCCTCCTCTATCGGCCCCTGTTCCTGCCATCAATCCTGTGATGTATCAGCCAGCACAGCAACCAGGTTCCGCCGTAGCCCCCCACCCACAAAAAATCACACCTCCATCTCCAGGCACTTCCTAGGGTGATTCTTTTGTCAGAAGATTTAGATAGCATTTGCTTTCCAGGGGTTGATTGTGTATGGCTCATTTAGGACTTACGTATATAGATAGTTTTTCTGTGTGATATGGTTACCTACACTAGTTTTGCGAGAGGGCTCAGGATCAGGCAAACGTCATGCACTGTTACGTCATCTTGATGGGTTTCATTTTGTTAAACCTGTTTGGGCATGGTCACTTCCCAAGGAACACGTTAGAAGTTATACCCAGTCAAAAGTTTTCCTAGTTTGGCTGTCAGTAGGTCCTATACCGGTATACCCACTGCAGTCTGGATTCCTTTTCACATCCAATCACTAGGGAAACAGACATTCTGTTGGGAAAAACAAAAAGTTCTTTTTGCTCTCCACCCTTCCTCTTAAAAATGGCAAGAGAAATTAGATTTTCACCTAGTCAAAATGAAAATGCTAGCAGGTAGCAGCAAGCGCACATAGAATTTTCCCCAAAATACCAAGGGGACTACTATATCTATAAAATTTGCACAAAACTTGTGGTCTCACCTAATGCTCAGGAATTGAAACCCGTCCCATATTTTGGCTGTCAAAAGCTTTAAGCTCCAAATTTAGAACTTGCAAGTTTCGGAATGGTGCCAGATTGGTCAGTTGACAGCTATGACATGCATGTAAACATTCATTTCAGACAATGTACTATGACTAAGACACTGATGTTATCATCCATCATCATCTACAACTATATGCAATGTTGCTGCACATGATGTTAACATCCTATCTATATTGCTTGTGGGGAAGCATCCCATATTTGATATTCCATACCGTCAATGGAACAATAATACCAACAATCTCATATTGTACCTACTAAAAGGGATTTACATTCAACTTCACAAACACATTATTTTAGTACATGCACATCATGATGGAATGAAATTTTATTCACTATTTGAATAGTTCTTAACAGGCTGACCAATTCAATAGAGACTTCCAGGACCAAATTACTGAAATAAGAAGTGAATAATACTTGTAAATCTTAGTAAATTAAGGGTTACCTAATAGAGTTAGAGTTGACTTGACTACTTTTCAATAGCCTTAGTCTGTAAATCAAGATGGATTTATGATGGAAAACTCTTCTATTCTGAAGATTTAACAGTACACCAACAGTAAATCGTACTAAAGATCAGATGAAAATCACATAAGGAATTAACCCATTGATGGATACAAACATTTTTGCACCGTTTTTGACAAAAACAAATTCTCATTTCTGGGCACATTTTCTTCAATGTCATTTTTAATGAAATAAAAGAGGAGATTCACATATAAGTATCTAGTATGGACAACAATAAATTGTTACAGCAAAACACCAAACCAGCTGAATATAATGTACCTTGCCATCTGCTCGTACAAGCTTTCTCATGAGCACCTGAAGCAATGACAACTATTTCAAAATTCAATAGACTTTAATCTGACAGCCCTATATCATTGATACAGGCACCACATTGTAGTGATTACTTGCCTACCAGCATACACTAGTACCACTGTATCAAACTTCTTCCATACATTTTGTTGGCATGTTTAGTTCAGGCTACTTGTTGGCTTTTGTAAATGCCTTTTCTCGCTAAATTGGAAGGCATGACAATTTGACATGAAATGAAAGGGATCATATCAAGATAGTCGAATAGCTAAAGACATGGAAGGGGAGAGCATACCTATTAGCACAGCACAGCATGCTGGTCGAAATTGAAACTCACAAATAATTGTTGTTAAAAATAAATCTTTTATTTTTCTCTTTTTTCTGAAAAATTTGAGATTTCTCTGGCCAAAATTTCACTATTCCGAGTGTTTGCAGTCTTGAAAGAACCGATTTCCCTGCATTACAGAGTTTATTAGCCATGACACTCCATACCCAAACATATTTTCAAAAAGAAGGTTACTTTAGCAAAATAAAGAGAATATAGATGGAACCTTGAAAGCATAAGCTATATCAGAACTATCAACAGTTAAAGTTATTCTTCTTGACTTCTCTTCTTTGGATTGTCCCAGTTTTAATAATCCCTACAAGACAAAAAGAAGTATTAATTGTTAATCCTCAAAACGACATGTCTGCTCCAAAAAAGTGTAACTTCATGTGCACGCTTTTTTTCTCTTCAACATGGAGACAGGTAGACTATTCATTTTCAAAAAGGTTATT
Source organism: x Bolboschoenoplectus mariqueter (assembly GCA_037678475.1). Classification (NCBI taxonomy): domain Eukaryota; kingdom Viridiplantae; phylum Streptophyta; class Magnoliopsida; order Poales; family Cyperaceae; genus x Bolboschoenoplectus; species x Bolboschoenoplectus mariqueter. Next base: position 2,321,306 of record CM075266.1, on the reverse strand, counting down.
TGATATTTAAAACAAAACAAAGGCAACTCATTCACTATACTATTTATAGATCAAAACCTAGTAACAAAGTTCTCTTGACACATGCTCCATGATGGAGACTGCTACAGGACCATTCATTTTCAAAAAGTTATTTGATATTTTAAAACAGAAGAAAGGTAGCTCAATTCACTGATACTTTTATAGATTAAAACCTGGTCACTCAGTCCTTGACACATGTTGGTGAATTCAACAGCACCAATAGCACTCCTCTGGTTTCTATGGATTGATCTCCAAGTTTCATTATAAGACCTGTTGAGCTGTTTATGATAAAAACAAGAGCTTATGAGTGCTGTTGAAAAAATAATAATACCAACTGTTACCAGCCATCTTGTTGAACATAAAGAACAATGCAATTATTAGACTAGTTTGTTCTCCAAAAGCTTATGCACAAAAAGGCATCAATTAATTGTTTCAGGTAAGGGGGCGCACATTTAGTTCTCACCGCTGTAAGCCTGTAACTATGGACCAAGGAAACCCATGAAAAATAAAAACATCAAAGGGAAAAATAAGCTCAACCAATAGTTTGCACTGGCCATAATATATAGGTACTATACCAATAAATGCTCCAAACCTCTGACAAGATGGTATCATTCACATCTATCACTGGTGGAATAAAAAAAGAGTGTAGATTACATCAACTGAGCATACCTCTCCAACAGTAGTAGAGTTCTTCTTGCTTTGGCTAAATAGGTTGACAAGTGCATATAATATAATCTGCATATGCAAAAATCATATGTACCTCAGCACTCTTTATTACAGGCTTAATCATGCAGGATAGCTGTGACGCTTTGTTATCAAATTTCGATTTGATTAAGCCAATATATTATATTGTCTCAATTACTATCTATTTAATTTTCATACCTGCTGATGTAGTGGAAGAGATAGAATGGTATCTATAATTTTCGGCTTGAATGCCTTGGATAAAGCTTTATCCATGTGATCAAATGTTACCTACAGGAAAGAATCAAATCAAATCAGAACTATAAGCATGGATCCAGGCTAAATTTGCAGCTCCAGAATCCATTTTGGTCCAGTAAGTATATCAGCAATGGAAGTATGGAAACCTTTGCTCAAGATTAATTGGAACTTGAGGGACATTGGTGGCATAGAAATTAAGATGAGACTTACAGTGTGAAACTCCTGATGCTCACAAGTACCTCTTATTTCTGTTTCAAGAAGTTCTACAGCACTCCTGGAAAGAAAAAATGGATAAACTAATTTAAGTAACAAATTATAGAAATTGATGAAGTAATAATTGAATGCATGTCATGAAACTAATCAACTAAAACTAATTTCAAAATGGTTCAGCAAATGATCTCTGTACACTAGTCATGACTTATGCAAATCTTTTAGGCTTGAAAGCACCAACTAAAGATTGTTTTTTTTATTTTTTTCGTTCTCCATCATGGATTTTAGTTATTTTAAGGATTAGTTTTGGTGTTTGACAGGGCTCACTAGAATAATTTGATACTTTAGGCGGTCAAATAGTTACAATGGAAGGTAAACTATAAATGCTTAGAAAGAAAATATGCAATAATAGTAATTTACCTACAAACAGCGAGTGTTTTTCTCATATCTCCAGAAGCAGCTGCTACTTTCTGAAAAAAAGGTCAAGCTTAAAACAAATAAAGAAGATTTCTAAAGCCTTCACTGGTATTATAAAATTAGATGTGCTCAAATCAAAAAATTAATAAAAAAGTCAAATGCACCAAGCAGCAAAAAGAAATCAGATTATATGAAATCCTTGTATGAATGATTTAATTAAAAAGTGTTTAAGTATTAAACCATTTGTTACAACAAGCTCAAACTTTAACATTATGATGCAAGTAAATTAACTGGACTAAAGTTTATGAAAAAAAGATCAACAAAAAAATAGACATACTCTAGCACAAAATTCTAGAGACAAAGCATCAAAGACATCATATCCAAGACCCTGAAAAATGTATGAGATGCCACTATTAGATCAAATTCCAGGCATATAAGCTCAGTGAATTTGCTTTATGTACATAAGGTCAAATACGAGTCCATGTCAAATTTATCCTAGTAGTTGCCAGAAATAACCAGGCTAATTAGTAAATAATGGAAGTATTTTCATTGAGGAAGGTCTTTACTTGATATCCTAAATTTTCATGTCTAAAAGTTTTCTCAGTGGAGTACAATGTACAAGCAAGTTAAAGTACCTCTGCTGGATTATTACAGCAGCAAAATCAACCTTTTCTTTACTAAACTAGCTGGGTTGTCAGAATGGTTTAACAAAGCATTAAAACAGTAAGAGCAATGTATACCTTCAGCCTTTCTTGAATGATCTCATATATTTGGTCCTTATTGTAAGCACGGAAAGTTATTACAGGGGGCTTACCTGAGAAAAGTAAAAATATGCATATAGGTGTTAGTTTCATATCATAAAATGTAACACCTTGATCCTCACACAAAATAATGATGTAGCATTTACAACAGAAGAGAAAGAATAGTTTTCTCACAATTTAGCGAGGCAAGTTTTGGAAGAAATCGATCAGCCAAGTCAATTGCATTTGCTATTCCTGTACACAAATCAGTCTCTAACTTGAAAATGCAATAACAGGAAGGCCTTTAACTAATAGCACCTTACTGTTTCTTTCCATTCACAATTAAAACAAGCATTTCTACTTTGGCACCATGGATTATCCAATTATCCATTTTTTGGATACTCAAACTGACAAAACATATTTCCTATTTGTTTCATTAATTTAGCTTAAGCCCCCATTAAAGTTTAAAACACCAAAATTTGTTACCTATTAGTATGCATCGAGAAAAGGCAAGAGTAGTGAGCATGAAAAGATCATGAAGCACTGATCGATCTCTTGTTATCAAGTAATCCATCTCGTCTACTATTATCAACCTGTCATAAGCAATAGATACGAATTACTTGCTTGTGATCATTATTTATTGCTTGGTTGAGGCCGGCTGACACCAGATGCTTTGAGCATCCAGAGAGACTAATACATAGAAGTTGTGTAAAAAATTGAAATTTACAAAAGTGAGTATTTGTCGTTCATTTTGCTTCATTTTCAAAACCAAATAATGTACAGCACAAGATACTGAACCAAAACAAGATGAACATGTTTCTCACATCATTCTTTGCGGTGAAGATTTCTTTTGAGAAAAAATATGTTGCAGTTGTTGGAGGGGTGAAAGGCTGCTGGATGTCTTCTGGAATTTTTGAAGAATCTGAATTTGAAACAGAAAATCAGCAAAAATAACGATCTATTTTTGGTGGCGGAACAAAACAATATTATAATATATAGGTATCTACCTTGCTGAAAATCTCAGAAGTGTTAGTTAGAGAAGTGCAGTTGATTGATAATGCATCTGGTTCTTCATACCCCATCTACAGAAAACCAACAAAATACATTAAACACTACAACGAATATAACACTGGTAGTGGTATATATTGGCCAGTATAAAAGTACAAAGACAGTACTTATTTCCACCCTGGCAAAGTAAGAAATCCGGAAATGTAAAAAGAATTGCTACTTTTCTTGCTCTGAAAATACCCCTAGTATCCCTCCTTTCTCCCTAATTTATCTGGGGCAGAAACAACAAAAAGTCCAATCTCCAAAGCCAAGGGGGAGAGATGTTCAATATTTCTCATTTCCCAGAGGTACCTGCCATCGAGGTTTTGCTGTGCTACAAATGAATCTCCTCTTTACTGGAATACAAACGTTAAACTAAAAGGAAAAATTACAGTAAACATATACCTCCTTTGACCATGCAAGTAGTTTATTCTTGACTTTCTCAATAGAGAGTGTCTTTCCAGTGCCAGGACAACCACAAACATACAGACTGCCAGCTTTCTCTTTTTTAAAGCAGTCCTTGCAAAAGTCAAAAATTTTGTTTTGCTCTCCCTCCCGACAAGCAACATTGTTTGGTACAGTAGCCACATGCAATGCCTCCTTAACTGCTTTCATTTGTACTGGATCTAAAGTAAAAAGAAAATCATTTAATGATATGCTCTAATTAACCAAGTCCAAAATTAATATTTAAATTTCCTAAATAATTAAAATTTGAGGAAATATTGTTCGACTTTCGACTGTTGTGTTCAATTGATGTGCTTATTAAGGAATAGTTAAGAGATGATGCACAAAATGTGTCTTATGTACAAAATTCGGATCAATTTGACAAAATAGCCTCTCCCCTCTCCCATCCCCACAATATTGACTATAAATTCACCTTTCGGATTCCATTTCGGTCTCTGTGTTGGTTCATCGCCATACAATCTTTTTCTAGAAGATCTCGGGGAAGATATAATCTTGCATTTTGCGACCTTTTCAAACACCTGCAAAAGAATCAATGAAATTGAGTCCAGATCAAACGAAAAACAACACACGATAGTACAAGAAACAACATCAAATAGATTCATCGACTTGCGTCGTCTGAGGAAGGCGGCTCTGGGCTTGAACACACTAGCGCATCTGTTTCTCTAGACCTCGGGCTAGATCTCTTCTTCGTAGGTGTGGTTGAGTCAGATCCCGCCAGTCTCTTATTAGGCGATGGAAGACCTCTTGATGCGCTTCTTAGTGTAGGCATTGCGAGAGAGACTGAGACTGAGAACTGAGACTGAGACTGAGAACTGAGACTGAGACTGAGACGGAGACGGAGACGGAGATGGAGCGCTTATTCTATTCTGTGAATGAAACGATTGGATGGCCGCGTACTTGAGATTTTATTGTTTTCCGATGGGGACTGAAGGTCGGAAGAGGAATTGGGAGCGCGCGGGAAATAGATTTTGGGGTTCCCGCTATTGATTCAGCGTGAGGGTAAACTCGTCTTCTACACTGTTTGTTTGTTGATCTAATGCAAATGAATGCGTGTATTCGTAGAATTAGGTTGGAGTGCTACGTGTACTTAGCAGTACAATTATGTTACAAGTTTTGATCTTTTGAGCTGTTTTAAAATTTATGTATAAATTTAAGATTTGTATTTGAAATGTTTTATACGAATTTTTCAGCAAATCGAATGATTCTAAAATTAGTAGTATATTTTTTTACTAATTACGCATACCACTCTAACATAATTTATATAGATGAATGTGAAGAACAGTACTTATGCTTAGTTATGAGTTTTTGATAATTTTAGAATCCTAATAATTATTTAAAAAATATAAACATATTCAAACAAGTGTACTATAAGTCTGGAATGTCATGTATTTGATTTATCTATATGTTTTGTTTATATAATATAAAAATAAATATGTGTTTTATTATAATTAAATTTATTTACATGTAAATATGTATCTTAATTATTATTTATTGTTTTTAAAAGAATGTTATGTAAAATATTTATCTGAAAGAGTTAAATCCCGCCAAAAATAATAGTTCTGACCAAACTTCGCAACCTACAAACAATTCTTTACAACCCACAAGATGGTCATTTTTAGGGGCGAAATTTTCTAAGTTCCGTGAAAAACATTGTCGCTCGTAAATAACTCTTATAGTTAATTTTTATGACTATAAGATCACATAAGAGATAACTAAGACACTAGAACAACAAACAAATATCAATTCGCTAAATAATCTCTAATCGACTCTATCTCGATTAGAGGTGCGGTAGGATCCGGATATCATTATATTTGGATTCATATTTTAAAAATATTCCGATTTAAATTTGAATCTATATACTTATTACTTACAATTTAAATCGGATCCGGATCTGGATACTGCATCTAATAATAGATATTTTGGGTCTAATATTTCGATTCCCGGTAGATAGATATCCATAACTTATTTATGAATTATCGGATCCAGTTCGGGTCTGGGACATGTATGGATCATGTAAACATTTGAGGAATTATTTATTCTTAAACTCATAATTATAATTTCTTAAACATCTCATATCGAGTTATTGTTATATTGTAATATATAAATTAAAAGGTGCTCTAAAATCAAAATTGTATTATTGTTCATAGTAATACAACATAATATGATATTTGCGGAATTTAACCGTTGATTGTTTGCTAAGGAAATTGTTGTAATAGTTAGACTGAGTACACATGGTTGAATAAAAAATATTGAAATTAGATATTGAAGTTTTTTCATTAAGAATTTTTTAATTCAGAATAAAAAAGAGAGAGAATATTTTGAAAAGTAAAATATTAAAGGTGTGTGTTAATTTATTTCCTAATATTATTATATTTGTTTTCTATAAAATATTACAGGCGGTTGTCTTTTCATAGTTACTAATCTCTATTTTTATATTGATTAATTATAAACAAATATATTAGCATTATATCGGATATTTATACGGGCATTGGGACGGGTTCGGTTTTGGGTCGGATATTTAAATCAAACCTGTATCCTACCCATTACAACTCGGTTCCGGTTTGGATCCGAATCGAATATTAAATTATCGATTTTGTAACCATATCCATAATTTAACTGATTATATTTTTTAAATCATATCCAATCCGAATTAATCGGATCCCGATATGTTTCAGTTCGGATCCAGTTCGGTCCCAGATCGATTCCGGATAATCGGATAAAAATAGCACCTCTAAATTTCATCTCCATCTCTATCTCTGCTCTTATATTAAGCATATATTTGTTTTAATTCTGTAACGGTTAGAATCTCATTTCTTTAAATCTAGACGGCATAAATTAAAAGATTTTATGTCAAGCAAATTTTTAGCATCACAATGTATTGTTGTGATCCGTAAAAGACAGAGATTTAATGACAAAATCAATCCAGATATGATTGATTTTCTTTCCTTTTGCAGTCTCGCCTCATTTTTCTTGCTCCTCGGCTCATATTGCTCCTCCTCTCACGAATTAAAATTTAATTCTCAATATATTATTAAACGACTCCAATAAATAATTAGAATAGGAAAGACCATAAAAATAGTTTCTAGATATATGCACAATTAGTATCACTAAATAGTTTATTACCTTGCCCTCAAGGTTATTTATTTCCTTATTTTTCAGTCTTATGTTAATTTTGTCCGGTTATAGAAACAAAAATCGACCCACTTCTATATATTATCTAATTTACAATACTACAAAACTTTTTTGACAATATACAATACTGCAAATGTTATTTAGTGTTTATGAAAATTCAACTAAATGCAATTAGATGAGATTTTTCATGGATGATACATAATGCATATCATTTTTTTCTTCAATGGTAGCTTCATTGAGGTTCCGATAGTCCATATCATTTTTTTTTAAAAAACAGGTTAATTTTATTTTATTTTTCTTTTATTCTTTAAGTTTTCGCTTTTCTTTTTTTTTCCAAAAAAAATATATGATCCTTTTTCGTTTAGTGTTAAAACTGAAGACACAAATAGAGGTAAAACAAAAAAAGATAATTACATTTTAATGTAAATACATGTTATCTCCGTTTTACGAAAGATAATTGAGAATATTAATTTCGGATACATGACTATAGAATAAGCTCACCTTCCGTGTAATATAATCATGGGAAAAATTGAACTTAGCAAAATATTTTCATTACATTATATTTCAGAAAGTTCCCAAAAAAAGGTAATTATAGTGTACATCCAACTTTTATTATATATTCAATTTTTACGGTTTATCTTTTTGAAAAATATTATTTAAATTAAAATATTAAAGTTGTAAATATATTCATAATTGCCTAAATAGAACATGCACCAATTTTGAGTTAATTTAGAATTTAATTGGTCATCCATTATAAAATCATTAAAACTCCATCGTTAAATTTTGAAATTATTTAATGGAAGGCAATCTCTTTCTAATTGACTCGAATTTAATACATATTTTATCTAAATAATTGGAAACACATCTATAATTTTAGTTTTTTTAAATTTGAGCAATATTTTTCAAAAATATATACTATAAAAACACATATAAACTATAAATTAACATATCCAACAACTTATGTGTGAATTTTGATTATATTTCAAACAAAAATTTAAATGCATTTCAATATAATTTGTCGTGAAATATAGATCAAAACGAATCAATTTTGTTGAAATATTAATTCGAGAGCTCAAAATTTCTATTTAATTTGTATTCTATTATTTCTATTTGTTTATCATTTGAGATTTATACTTTGGAACAATTCATAATATTTAAAAAATTTGGGTCTAACTGTAAGTTCCTATTTCCTAACCGAAGAGGCGCCTTTATCTCCGACGCTCTCTCTCTTCCGATATATAAATCATTATTAATTTCTTGATTAGAAAACCAAGACCATCTACTCTGTCTCTCTCACTGTTACTGGTCGGAGAAAGAAAGAAATAAAAAAAATTTCTTTATTCGTTTGCCCACTGATTTTGGATCTCTTTGATCTCCTATTCTATTTTGGTTTCACCGATTAAATCAATAATTCAACTGCCAGATATTATGAAGTAATTGTCAACTGTTTTTATGATCATGTCTTAAGAAGTGATAATTTCTGATGATTTTAACTACAGTTCTTATCTGTACGATATAGACAGAATATGCTTAAAAATAACGTTTTGTGATCCAGATGACTCAATTATAATTTGATTTATTTTAATTACTATCCAAATTTCTGAAAAAATATTCCAACAATGTTAAGCATAATGTCATAATTTGGATAGTAATTTAAAATTATATTATTCTGATTTTTGCCCAATTAAAATTTTGTTTTATTAAACAACGATCTCAGAATTTAACGAAATGAAAATCAGAAGTTTAAAATAGTAGATGATATGCTTGGATTTTTTTATCCGGTGCATGTTGATTTCATAATTTTTATTGCAGTTAGTGTTCATTCTGTTGGTTATAATATTAACCGACGTGTTAAATTTATCATTCTATGATTTCATCCGAGAGATGCAATTAGTAATGAGTAAGTGGTGACATGTGTCACTAGTGAATTAAATACGTGTGTGCCGTGTCATGTCGTGTCAAAATACGGCGTTTCATGGTACGGCACGAGATTTTTTTTTTGTGTGTGTGCCGTGTCGTGTTAAAAATGTGGGAGAGCGGCATGGCACGGATAAGACACGGCACGGTTAAGGCATGGCGTGCTATACGTACCATGTCGATTTGACACGCCGTGTTACATGTGTCTTAACCGTGCTAAACGTGTTTGGTGGAAAATTTTTTTTGAAAAAATCGGAAAAAATTGTAAAAAATTCGGAAAAATCTTAAAAAATATTAAAAATTCAAAAATTTTAAATTTATTTTCTGCTAAAAAATTTAAAAAAATTATAAAAAATTATAAAAATCCCGCAAATAAATTACAAAATCAACCGTTCAATCAATATCCAACGAATACAATCTGTGCATACTATGTCTAACCGTACTAAACGTGCCGTGCCTATCCGTGCCAAATGTGCCTACACGTGCCTATGCGTGTTCCCGTGACGTGCCTACGTGTGTTCCATGTCGTGTCGTGCCGTGTCTCCGACGATAAAATCCTGACACGGCACGCGACACATATAACACGACACGTTTTAGCACGATGTGCCGTGTCGTGACACGCCGTGTTTTTTTGAAAACTCTAGGTATCACTTCTTTGCAGAGGGATATAGGTTCAAATTTCACAACAGATATTTAAAAAAAAATAAATTGGGGGATTTTATAGTGTTTGGGGTATAATTCGCGTTTGGATAATAAACTTAAAGATCCAAGGGCCCTACTTACTGTCATAGAAATAAAAGGAAGGGTGAATATTGAATAAATTTGGTGTAAAAGAACCATTACAATGACTTTGTATTATTGGTGTACGTGACCTGACACCACCCCTGCCCTCTCTCTTTTTCGCCAAAACTCTCTCTCTCATTAAACCCAACATGTGGGGTCCCTAGCCCCACTCTCACTTACAAGTGGACCCCACTCTCATTATAAAAGTGAGAGAGAGAGAGAGAGAGAGAGAGAGAGAGAGAGAGAGAGAGACCTGATGAGTGGGGCCTACTTGTAAGAAACTCATCCTTTTCTCTTCTTCCTTCTTCTTCTCCGACAGGCGCCAATTTGAGCCGAAATTCGAAAACTGGGAAGAACAGCTCCAGCTACCTAAAGCTTAACCAATTTGAACATATGAAAGAGGACCCCGATTATAACCCGATAAAGGAAATATTGAGCAAAATAGTCAAGAAAGAAAAGAGATAAAGAATGTATCTCGATGGAGAGGCCAATTAGGCAAATTGGTGATTAAGAGCTCAAATTTATTGGTTGGAGAGCATAGAAATGGTGTCATGATGAAGTTTGATGTGTTAATTTTATGGTAGATATGCTGGTTCAGTGGGATCACCATTTCATATTCGGGTGTGAGGTGTGTGAAGCTCAATAGGCCAAATTATGACTCAAGGGCTCAATGTGTATGTTTGAACACGATTAGGAAACAATTTGATAATGTTTCAAGGCTCTAGAAGGCTCTTAAAAGAGTTGGAGATGCGACACCCGAATCATACCTTATGCACACTCACAAAAAAGTAAAATCAATTCAAACAACTGTTCCCTAGATCCTCTGTTTCAATAAACACGTGTTGGCATATTAGAGGATGGCTTGGGTTTCAAATAACAGAAGTAATCTCAAGAGAACAAGCCTCAAGCCAGCTGTAAGCCCGACATGCTTAATCTCAGCTATTTAATCAAACTAAGGGTTGAGATGTTGCCAACTCATTGCCTATGCTTAAACCCTACACCCAGGATTATAAATAGACCCCCGTAACAAACAATTAAAAAGAGAGATACCCCATAAGCTTTTGGCAAGAAATCACAAACCAAGCACACATACACAAGCTTTTGCTTTCGGCCAGAGCCAAATTCAAGCTCAAAATCAGTTCCGCCATCTAGGTGTAGCTCAAAAACAGCTCAAGAGAGGCCAGGATTGAGTTTTATTGATGTAAATAAAAAAAAGAGCCATGGATGGACTAGAGATAACCTCTCTCTTTTTTTTCCATAAGCTCAATTACCACAAGACTATGGATGAATCAGAGATAACCACCTCCTTTTATTTTCATGTGCTGCCGAGAAATGGAGATAACCTCTCCATTTTTTCCAAATAAAGATTTAGAATAACCTCTCTATCTCTCAATATAAAGATCAATGAAACTCAATCCCAAGTATTATGCTGTCAAAAATTTCAAAATTTAATGTAAAATGCATACAAATATGATGTAAATTTATGTTTAAATGATATAAATTGATGTTTATGTATATTCCTTTGAAAAAGTTTGATTTTTGGATGCTTCTTTCTTTCCTGCACTTCTGTTGTGTAAATGCATGTTTATATACATTTCATATGTATTTTCTGCATCAGATCAGAGATCTACTTATATATCTTGATCTGATCACTTTTTGATCTTGTTGAGACTTTGCAAGCATGTAGTATGGGTCTTTATGAGCTTACAGCTCAAAATTTTCAATTTTTTCAATTTTTTGTGAATTGTTATGATTTTTCAAATCTCATCCCTCCAAAAACTCAAAAAGGTTAATTTTTGATCAAACTGAAGCTTTCCTTTCTCTATCGAATTTCAAATCTGAAATTTCTTTGTCACCTCGACTTTATAACACATCATGTAATGTTTTAAAAGATTTTGAATAATTAAACTAAGCTTTTAACCATAGGTTATATCTAAATCAGTTTTTCTGCATTGATTTCTTGAGGGCATTTTTGTCCAGTTTAGTATAAAATTCAAAAACATGTCTTTTGTTGTAAAACGATTGTAATGTAATTTTAGGTGTAATGTAGATTATAATTAATTAATTTAGTTTTAAAAATATATATTGACCATAAATAAACGTATGCTACTGTTTATGTGTGAATTTTGATGATATTTCAATCAGAAACGAGACAAAATTGATTAAAAATATGTATAATACATTTTAATGTAATTTGGGGTGAAATATAGGTCATAACAAATCAATTTAGATCCACTAGCTTATGTGTAAATTTTAATGATATTTCAAATAGAAATGAGTCTAAATTGATTAAAAACGAGTATAAATATTTTAAAAAACGTTTTAAAAGCATTTTACAATTTGAGGTAATTTGATTAAAAGTGTCTATAAACATGTTCAAATGCGTTTTAAAACCATTTTAATGCAATTTCAGATAAAATATAGGTTTTAACTAATCGATTTAGATGTAAAAATATATATAAACCATAAATAAATATATCCAGCAGTGTGAATTTTGATGAATATTTTAATGATAAATAAGGTCAAATTGATTAAAAACATGTATAAAAATATTTGAAAGTATTTTAAAAGCATTTCAATGCAATTTTATATGAATTATAGATCATAACTAATCAGTTTAGATCAAAAAATAAATATAAATAATATGTAGACATATCCGGCTACTTTTGTATGATTTTTGATGATATTTTTATAAATAAAGTAAAATTAATTAAAAATACGTACATATATATTCAAAAGAATTTTAAATATACTTCAATAAAATTTAAATTGAAGTATAAATTATAACTAATCAATTTAAATTTAAAATACATATACAGGAGAGCAATTAGACCCTGCATAGCTAAATCCTTTTGAAGTTTTCTTTCTCAGTTCGCACAGAGACAAAACTCAATCCAGATCTATGCTGCGACCCAAATATCGCAAGCAGTGAAAGATTATTGGATAATTAACAGAAGTCTAGAAATCTAATTTGATAGGGGGTTAATGTGTTTGTCTTTGTTAAAATCTCTCAAAATTTCCTCCCCCCTCGTGTTATAAATTCGTAAGGAGAATTTTGAAATCGAATTTGCACAAATCTCTAAATGAACGAACAAACTGAATCTGAATAAAAAATCTCCTGCGCGTGAATGGATCTGGATCTCTATTTTAGTTCTTAAATATAACGATTTGTGACGAGTCATTATTAGGTTGGGGTTGTCAAATAAATTTAATTGGCAAGGCACAACTAATTATTTTTTCTCTATTTCATTTACTATCATGATATTGAAGAGCAAATTTCAAGGTGCTGATAATAGATGTCATAATATTTTATCATCCATGTTAGACACATCATGATTTCTTAAGAATCTTAACGGTCCTACTATTTGTCCGGACATTGAAAATAATTGACATTCTTCATTTTTTTTAAACGTTAGGGTTTAGTTTAAATCTCAAAAATTCTCATAAAATAATTTTAATTTCTAATTCAGATAAGTCTAAACAAAAAAGAGAAGATCAGTTTTTAAAGTATTTGAGCAGATTTTTTTACTTGATATTTGACGCATTGATTTAAATATATTTTTTTTAAGCCACATTGGAACCGACGTGTAAATTTAATCTAAGTAATACATATTTTTATTTTTTAAAACGAGAGTTTCTGTTAATTTTAATATTTATTTATTTTTAAATATTTTTAGAGATTTAAATCCACGTCTCTTGGTGTAAAAAGATAAAGTCTACGTCTCTCCGACACCCGCTTCATGTGTTGATGCATAGCTGGGGCCACAGTAGATTCCTGAATCCATCGGGCTCCTCTGTCGTGTATCTCGCTTTGTAGATCCGTAGAATAGTCGTGGATTTTCAAATTGTTTCCAAATGGGACCCACGTACAGATCAAACACATCAGACCCGTCCATTTTTGTCGAATCTCATTACAAACTATCTCAACCATTTATCAGATCCAGATAAGCCCCAGTTTCCAAGCACCGATTTGAGTGTAACGTTTACTCGCCGAGGAAACAAATTTCTGTCTGCTCTCGGAGCACCACGCTAAGGAACACTCGATCCTCCTAAAAAGTATGAAAAAGATTTAAGAGTTCGTGCTTTTCAATGCTCCAGGACCAACGAAAGAATGGCTCCTCACTCGGCCGTCGTCAGGCCCAAATTTCAAAAGCCCTCCAAATTAAAAATTAAAATTTTTTATTATTCCCTCTCCATTTTTTGTTTGTTTGAACAATTGAACTTCTCCCCTCTCCATTTCAAATCTCTCTTCCCTCTCTGTAACGTCTCTGCGCCATTCTTCTCCCCCCTATCTTACGCTCACCTAGGGTTTCAATCTCTCCATCTCAAACCCTAGACATTCATCTCTGGATCGAAATTAAAATTTCTTATTCCCTCTCCCATTTTTTTGTTTGTTTGAACAATCGAACATCTCCCCTCTCCATTTCAAATCTTTATTCCCTCTCTGTAACGTCTCTGCTGCGCCTTTCTTCTCCCCCCCTCCTATCTTACGCTCACCTAGGGTTTCAATCTCTCCATCGATCTCAAACCCTAGACATTTATCTCTAGATCGCCATGAAGGCGCTCTTCAACTCAAAAACCCTAACCCCTAACTCGCAAAAAAACAAACCGCCGAAAGTCCCTAAGGAAAACTTGGATCCGAACTCTGCACCGTCTGATTCATCGCCGTACCGATCTCCTGGTATCAGTAAACTATTTTCTGGCAGATGTCGAAGCCCTCTCCCACCGCGACCTCCTCTCAAGAGAAAGCTCAGCTCAGAAACCTTGGAGGCGACATCTTCAATCTCTACTGCATCTGATTCAGGCGTTCAGGTGGTTTTGTTTACCCTTTGGTTTAAACTATTTTCCACTTCTGGAGTTTCATGAGTGAGAAATAGGGATTTTCCTTTTAAACAGTCACAAATTGCAGAATGTGCATCTCAAATCCCAACTGAGATCTGTACTGTCTCTGATTCTAGTGCTTTCGTGCAACATTTGTTAATTGCTATTTATTCTTTCTCAGTTGATATATAAAGAGAAATAGGAGTTTTGTAAATGGGTCCTTTTTTTTCTTTTTTTGCATCAATATCTTCTAACCGGGTGTTCACATGATTTCTTAGTTCTCGGACTATATTTATTCTTTTTCTAGAACAGATGTCTTAGTGGTTTCTTATACTTACCTAACATATCTGGTAGTTTCATTCAATCATGCAATTTGGTGTGTTGTGCTCTGAAGAGTGGTTGGTTTTCTAAAGTCTTTATATAATAGTGATAAAAAGAATAAAGAAATCAGAGTACCTTCTGAAGTTTATTTGCACCTGTTCGTATTTAGTTTTAGCTCATCTTATGCAATTACTGTAATTATGAACATTCCCCTGGTAACCTTGCATGAATATGTTAAAGAATAAAATGCCTTTCAAAATTGTTTTTGCACGATTATCTGTTAAGATAAATTTTGTAATGGTAAGATCTTTTTGCTTGAACTTATCAACACCTCTCCATGCTTCTTTGTTTTTTGTGTGCTTGCATGTATATATATATATTCCAATAGGACAAACTTTATCGTGCAAGTATCGTAATTGTTGCTATTTTGTTCATTATCTTGTCATCAGCATCATTAAAACACTGTTAGTTAAACATCTCTTATAGGCAAAAAGCAACTACTGTTATCAGTCTTGAAAATAACTTAATGATCTTTTCAGGTAGTTGTGCGAATTAGGCCTCCTAGCAAAGACGAGGAAGAAGAAGAATCTGTTGTGCAGAAGCTATCAGGCAATTCAGTCTCAATATTGGACCATACATTTACCTTTGATTCAGTTGCTGATACTGGCTGCAGTCAGGTAATTTAATCTTTTTTGAACTTCTGTACAAAGAACCTTTTATTTCTCTGTCTTTTTTTTATTATTGATTTAGTTGAATTTTTCTGGCTAAGCAGGAAGATGTATTTCATCTTGTCGGGCTTCCGCTAGTGGAGAATTGTTTGGCAGGATTTAATAGCTCCATCTTTGCTTATGGCCAGGTAATAAATTTAAATTCTCTTCTCATAAAAGTGTTCATGGTGTTCTCTAAAGACCGCAAATAACAAGCATAACTCTAGGACATGAGAGATAATCTCATTTTCGCCATCATTAATCCTGATTATCTCTGCCCTTTGTTGTAAAGGGGCAAAGGGTGCTTTCCTTGTTCTGTAGCAGTGCAGATCCCTTTCTCTATGTTTGTCCACATTTCATTTTCTTTGTTTTCCTTTCTCTATGCTTTCCTTGTTCTGCAGCAGTGCAGATACCTTTCTCTGTGGTACTTGGTTTTCTTACTTTGAGGGGCACACATTAAGTTGCTCCTAATGATGATACCCCTCATGCATCCTGAGAGAAATGCTGAATATCTCAGTGGTCTACTGATGATTTGAGACATTTCTTTTATCTTGTTTACTATAAAATGTAAAGCATCATATTCTATAAAGTTTTAAACAAAATAGCTAACTTCTTTTTTCTTTCTCCATAATATGTTTCTATATAAATTGGAATAGACTGGAAGTGGAAAAACTTACACCATGTGGGGCCCAGCAGCGGCCTTGTCTGATGAGAATTTGCTTAGCTGTGAGAGAGGGCTGACTCCGCGTGTCTTTGAGCGGCTCTTTTCTCGTATCAATGAGGTATTTAGATAATTTTTACTTTTAAATTTTTAGAATGAGATTGCTATAGGCTTAAGTTAGCATGATATACCAGTTGAACCCTTTCTCTTCGTCAATATTCTGTTTGGTTGGTATTGTAAATAGTAAATACTAATCCTCAATTTTTTAAACTTAACAAAATAAGTTATATTAATTCTGAGTTTGCAATAAAATGTGCAAGGAAGCCTATTAGTCTCAATTAGTACTCATTTTTGCAAATATACTTCAGACTCCCAACAGTACAATGTGCAGTCTGCAAGTGGAAATAACAAAACAACAAACAAAAAGGTCTTCTTTTGAAGTATGCTAATCCTTGTCGATAGATTTTACAAGAATGATTTTTATAATTGTTCTCTTGTTTACAGGAGCAAATCAAGCATTCCAACAAGGAGTTGACGTACCACTGTACTTGTTCTTTTCTAGAGGTCATTTTAGTTATACAATAAAAGGCTACCTGTTGATACTTCAATTTGGCATATATAGTAAAGGTGATGCCGGTGCAAAAAAAAAATGGCATCCCTTATTGTGTTAAGATTCTTCATTTGTTTTGGTACGCTATTTAGATTCCAGATTAATACTTCTTTCTGCTGCATGCAGATATACAATGAGCAAATTACTGATTTGCTGGATCCCGCACAGAGGAACCTTCAGGTAAAGAAGTCCTATAATTCAACTTGAGTACCTTGAATTTGTGCTAAGACCTCTTAATTTTCTTCTTAATTTTATAACATGTGATAAAAATTTCAGATCAGAGAAGATGTTGGGACAGGGGTGTACGTGGAGTCTTTAACTGAGGAGTTTGTTTACACGTTGAAAGATGTCACCCAGTTGTTGATGAAGGTATGCAACAAAAAAGAGAAAGAGAAGAAAGAGAAAAGAACAAAAGTAAATAAATAATTGTGCATCAGTCATGGTTGGCTACAAACGTTGATTGATATCTTGCCAGCAGTTAATTTTGTGCACATATGGGAACCTCCAAAAAAGTTTCACTACTGACTTATTAGCCATGAGCAGACTCATGCTTTTGAGTGGTACACTGCCACTGATTTATTTATTGACTAGGAGAATAGCATCACAGTTTTGCTTCTGTTCTTGTTGCAGGGGTTAGCAAATAGAAGGACTGGTGCAACAAGTGTAAATTTGGAGAGCTCACGATCACATTGTGTGTTCACCTGTGTAATAAGATCCCAATTTAAGGTTGGTACTTTGCATCTTTGTTGATAAAAGTAGTTGATGTGTTGACAGTTCAGGTCAGGTCACATAGAGACATAAGAGTCCTATACCCTTTCAGGTTTTGGATTTCATAATGTCTCAGGTTGCCTGGGTGGACCCTGTCAGATATGTGGCTACTTGTTTGGATTTTCTGCTAGCCAGTTCCAGATTCATTTGGGTTCTGGTTGCTTTATTTGGAGTTGCATTTTGCTCTATTGGTGTTAGATACTTAGATCAAGTTACCTTGGGTTACCCTCAGGTCTAGGGTTGCTTGCCTTGAAATCAGACCCCTGACTGTTGTTCGCTGTGCAGACTTTTAAATTCCAAAATCTTTTCAAGTCATTTTGTGGTTCGGAAGCAAGTTGTGTTGTATCCTTGATGAAACAAAAAAAGCAAAATATTGCTTCTGGCTGGTTAGGGTGTATCCATATCAGATTTGAAACCTACTTGAATCTCTTTTTTAATGCATGGAATTTTATGGGTTAAACAATAGAATGTGGAAGATGGGATCAATGCTGCTAGAATAAGCAGGATAAATTTGGTTGATCTTGCCGGATCTGAGAGGCAAAAACTTACAAAAGCTGCTGGAGACCGTTTAAAGGAAGCAGGAAATATAAATAAATCTCTTTCCCAACTTGGGTAAGTTTGTTTTGTTTAGTTTTTCTAATTTTTTTCATGTGGTGTTTGTATACTTCTGTGCATGGTTATAGTTGGCCATGGGGGCTCTGACTTGACATGTTTTGATAATCTTTGTTGGTGAAGTTACATGGTCCAAGTAAAATTGAAGTACAAGAAAATGATACTTGTATAATTTAATTTTCAGGTTCCCAAATATTGATGACTGAAAAATAAAATAAATAAACTACAGGAAGTTAGCAACCAATGGAACTATTTATGGTAGAAACTATCTGTACCGGTCCTGATCGGCTCAAGATCACGTGCACTTGATTGAAGAACTAGTTTGTTTCTTTTATTATATGTGTTGAATTGTATATATTTGAGATGAGATGTTTTAATTTTCCTTCCCAGGAACTTGATCAATATATTAGGAGAGGTTTCGCAGTCGGGAAAACAAAGGCATATTCCTTATCGTGATTCCAAGCTTACGTTCCTTCTTCAAGAATCTCTTGGTGGCAATGCTAAGCTGGCGATGATATGTGCTGTCTCACCATCTGTGAGGTATATTATTTCGATGCTTTTCTTCACCATTCTGCTTTTCTCATATTGTACTTTACATGATTAAGATTTCTTCATTCTGCCATTTTCCATATCTTGATATTTTGGCACCGATTATGACTTGAGTGGAGTGGGCATAAAAGCTTCAGTATAAGAAACTGAAGGAAAAAAAGAAATATAAATAAATTAGTAATGGTAAACAGATGCTTTTTCATGACATTCAACTGCAAAAACTGATGTTACATGTATTATATCCAGGTGCAAGAGTGAGAGTTTAAGCACCCTCAGATTTGCTCAGCGTGCAAAGGCAATTAAAAACAAAGCTGTTGTCAATGAGACTACACAAGATGATGTCAACATGCTAAGAGAGCAAGTTCGGCTACTCAGGGTATAATCTTTATCTATTATCATGCTAAAACTTCTTAGATAAAGTAAGGTTTTCTGTTCTGGCAATGGTAAGTGCTTGTCATTCTCTTGGCCAAAATATCTTTTTCCCCCGAAATAAGCAAAATGATAAAGACAAAAGCACACTATTATTTTGGATTAGCATTTTCCAAAAGCTGGATTAAGAGCTCAATAAAGATATATTCGACTTGTAAACCCTGGGAAGCACAACTTAAGCTGCATAAGAGAATTCACACATAATGATTTGCAATTGTTGCTTTATTCAATTTTTTTGGGTATGTCATGGAATACTGAGATGCGTGGGTGTATCTCACATGCATACTTTCGGATATTCCTAAAAGCAACATCATTTTACTGATCTTTAATTCTCAGAATGAGGATATTCCTAAAAGCAATATGATTTTACTGATCTCTGATTCTCAGGATGAGCTTGTGCGCATCAAGTCAAATAAGGGGGCCACAATTGCAGATGGCTATTTCACGGCAGAGGATGCCAGACGTACTGTGAACCTACTTCGAATGAGCCTAACCTGTACCACTGCCATGCCCTCCATTAAAGATGACAGCGATGAAGAAATGGAGATTGATGAAAATGATGTTGAGAGGCCTTCCAAAACAAGCAAAGAGAGCCTGCATTCAGCTTCCACCGGGGAGCCCACTGGACCTGTCTTGTCATCTGGTTCCATGGAGGGAAAATCATTGTCTGCTGTAAAACTTAGCATCACGCCAGTGATTAGTGAGCTGTCTCCATCAGAAAGCCAGAGTAGGAAAAGCCCCAGGACCTCTTCTTCAATCTCTCCATCTCATAGAGCTATAGAAGAGAGCACTGAGGCTGCTACAAGTGCTGTAGATGTTCCCCTTGTACCAAACCGAAAAGCTGAGAGTTTAGCTGCTAGTATACACCGTGGTCTTCAAGTTTTTGATAATGACCCCAAGAAAAACAATAAGGCTATAAGGAGGGCATCATTTAGCTTCTTTGTTAGGCCAATTAGTCCTGAGCCACCCTTGTCTATGGAGTCAGCACCAGTATCAGCTCCATTACAGGTACGACCTGTTTGTGTTGATGCTGGTACACAGACTATTCCAGAAGAGTTGGAGGAAGTGATGAAGGATGATTCTTCAGTAAGTGCTTCTGGGGATGATATTTTAGCCACAAATCATGACCCCAGCTTGGAGTTGGTACCCCTTGATGCACCTTTACAAACAGAGAAATCCAAGAAGCAGAAGGTTCCCAAAGTAAGACTAAATATGATTGGTGTATATGTGGCTATTGTGATGCTTGTATACTTATTTTTAGGTGCTAATTATTTTGTTGTAAATTGTACAGGCTGTGAAGAAGCTTTTAGCTGGATCAATTAGGCGAGAAATGGAATTGGAGGCTCTAAATGCCAGACAAGCTGCTGAGATTCAACAACTCAACAGATTGGTATGTATTCGTCTTATTGTTTTTCTTGTTTACCTTCCTACTTATTAGTACATACCATAGGAAAAGGACAATTATGAACCTTAATCAGCTTATTAGTGCATGGTTTGGGTTTCCCAATGCCAGCTTCTTGATGGCTCTAGTTCTGTTAGGCTGGTATGGCAATTCTGTAAGATATTTACTCACCCATTGGATTGGTCAATGCGATTTGTTAAACTGTTCTCTGTCCTTTTATTTATTATTTTATTTTAGAAAAGAAAAAATAACTAAATGGATTATTTGGGTGGGGTGACCTGATCAGCTGGCAGGTCAATAACTCCTGATACAAATCTGACTTTGTAGCACTCTGGGTTGGGGTGATTCATTAGCTTGGGTGATCCTTATATTTGTGAAGCCGATATCACTTTGTCTTTTCATTTTAGAACTGGACCAACTTTGTTGCTGCGAATGGTTTTAATCCAAAAAATGACAAAGTATCATTCTGATTAACAAAAAGGATGTGCCTACTAATTTTTGTGTACAAATAGGAGTTTCTCACATCTTATTAATTGCACCTGATCAGGTCCAGCATTACAAGCATGAAAGGGAATGCAACGCAGTAATTGCACAGACACGAGAAGATAAGATATCCCGCCTTGAGACTTTAATGGATGGCATCTTACCCACAGAAGAGTTCATGGAAGAGGAGTTTCTAGCATTGCAGAATGAGCACAAGGTTGATTTGTTTTCCTTCTATATTTTCAAAAGCAGATGTGTTGTCATTTCCTACATAGAGAAATTAACTTACGTTAAGTGCAAATTATCAAAGTTGGATTGGTGGGGGGAAGGCCGTGAATGTTTTACCTTTTCTCGACTGTCCTCAAGTTAAAAGAAATGGTTACATTATGTCACATTTTATATTTTTTAACTGTTTAGTTTTTTGTATTGGCTGAAGAAGAATTTAGTATGGTTTATCTTATTCATCAACCCTGTTAAATTAGTTATTTATTGATATCACAGCACCTTCGAAGTATGTATGACAACCATCCTGAGGTACTACGTATAAATATTGAGCTCAAGAGGGCGCAAGAGGAGCTAGACAAGTACCGCAACTTCTATGAATTGGGGGAGAGAGACGTATTAATGGAAGAGATTCAAGACTTAAAGACACAACTGAACTACTACCTGGCCTCTCCTGCCTCTCTTTGTTTCAAAAATCCGATTCCTCTCCCATTAGGTCCACTCAGCATCATCCCTGAACAGGAGGAACAAGAAGGTGATACCAAAGGGGAGAGCTGGTCTGAATCTGAGGGAAAATGGATAGCCCTAACAAAGGAACTTGAAATGGAGCTTGATTCAAATCGCAATAAAGCCGAGAAACTCAGGGTTGAGCTGGACTCAGAGAGGCGGTGCACTGAGGAACTAAAGGAGGCATTACAGATGGCGGTGCAAGGTCATGCAAGGATACTAGAACAGTATGCTGATTTACAGGAGAAACACATGTCACTGCTAGCTAAGAACAGAAAGATCAGTGATGGGATAGAGGATGTGAAGAAAGCAGCCGCGAAGGCAGGGCTTAGCCGGACGGAGTCAAAGTTTATTAACTCTCTAGCAGCAGAGATATCAGTGTTGCGGGTTGAGAGGGAGAAGGAGAGGAGATATTGGAGGGATGAGAATAGAGGACTTCAAGCGCAGTTTAGAGATATGGCCGAGGCGGTTCAAGCAGCTGGTGAGTTGGTCGTTAGATTAAAAGAGGCCGAAGAAACAGCCAAACGTGCACAGGTATTGTGCTTTTAGATATTGCCATTTTTCGGTACAACTGTGCATGGCTAATTGGAATTTTTATCTTTTACTTTTCTTTTGGTCAAAGTTTAATTTTGTGGAAGTAGAAAATGACAGGGTTAGTTCGAACTCCTTACCAATATCTAATCTGTAACAGAAACGAGCTCGTGTTGCTGAACAAGAGATAGAAAAGGTGTACCAAGAGATGGAGAACCTGAAAAAGAACTACGACAAACAGATTGTTGTCCTAAACCAGTTCCGGGCTGAATCTGAGTTACCTAATGACACTCTGGGAAAGACACCTGAAAAGGAAGATCCCCCTGCCAACATGGCACCAAAGTATGATGCAAGTGAGAGCCTCTCTGATCAAAGATGGCGTGAGGAGTTTGAGCCTTTCAGCATCAATGGGTCTGGTGAGGTGTCGAAAGGGACAGATCCGAATTCATGGTTCTTGGGTTATGATCGGTGCAATATTTAAGAAGCAAAGCAATATTGCTTTGCCAATAATAATGTTGTTTCTTTCAGAAATGTTTTATAGTTTTCGTAAAATAGAAGAGAAGGATGCGGCTCTTTGTTTAGAAGATTCCTCAACATTTGATGCTCTACTAAGTGTCCTTTGTAAATTTAGAATGGAGTATTTTGTTAAATACCCATGTTGATTATTATTTTTGTAGTTCCTGTATTGTGCTAGTGACAAATCCATCCATTCTTTCATAGAGAACGGTGTCTTTTGTAAACTTACAATTTTTTGTTACCAGAAGATGAATTCCTTGGGAATTTTCATGAACAATTCTTGCCTACTAATGATCTTGCCTACCGGCCTTTTCTCTAAAACAAAAAAAAAAAGGCTAATGATCTCATTTACCAAGTCCATTTTCTCAAATAAGTAACTAATGTTGCAGTCTCATTTTCTGTTACAATTTTCAAATGAACATGTAATGCTAATCATGTAAACTAATGTTCTTTCACATGTATTTGTGAATAAAGAATTAAGAGGAGGTATCGTTGATAATGAAAGTTTAAATAAATTTGAAAATAATTTAAAAATAAAAAGCTTATATACGCAATTTTGAATTTATAGATTGATTGTGTTTTAAATTTTGATTTAATTTAAATATCATTAATATTTCATGAATCATGATAGATCATTAAATCTAGATTGTTATAAATTTCATACAATTGTGATAGTCTTTGATAAAATATTAAATGAAATTTAAATTGAATGGAATTCAAAATACAATAAATTTATAAGTTCTATAATGTGTATGTATGTTTTATTTCAAAATATTTTAAATTTATTCGAAAATTCATTATGTTAAGTGATCCGTCGTCAATAAATTAATAACGTTTATAATTTAATATTCACTATCATTCCATTGGTTGCTTTTGTTGCATTACAATCGTATATAAATAACTTGGTGAAGCAAAGCGCAGGTCATGTTAATTTCAATCACTCGTTGACCTAGAATTTTTGAGAATTTTTTCAGCAACGCATAATCTTCATCAAAATATTTCACTTTTGTGTGGGATCTAAAATGCACAGGTTAAAAACTGAACTTGTACAAAAATAAACTTGATCCATAGTGCCACAAAATATCCAGACTTGGAATTCGGATGGCATGGAAGTAACTAACCGAAGGATCTACCAGATCCGACGATAGTGCAGAGAAATAAAGCACATTTAGATGCACCATTGTGCCACAAAATATCCAGACCCCTTAATGGGGAAACTTCGAATTCAAAACCCCTCTTCTTCGCCAGCTTTTAAGTTCTAGAGAGTTCTTGATGCCAAGGACAATGGAAAAGCCCGGTGTTTATCAGTGTCGCGCATTTCTGAATTTCCTAAAAATAAACAAGAAAAAGAGGGTCAAATCGCATCCGCGCTTCTCCATTTCTCCAGAAACATCCATACAGTTCTTCAATCTTTTACTATCGTTGATCTCCAGCGAACTCTCTAGATCCCACTCAGACGCTTATAAAAACCCTATCCTTTTCTCTGTTTTTGTTGCCTTTGGGATTCAGATCGATCAAACTAAGCGCTCGATAAGTCTAGAGTTCTCGTGATCTTTCACTTAATCTTGCAATTCTTGAGCAATGGAGGAGGATTTTGAGTTTCCTACCGAGGAGGAGGAACCTATGGAGCTTGGAGACGAGGTCGAGAGTCCAGTAATGAAGGTGGGAGAGGAGAAGGAGATTGGGAAGAAAGGTCTGAAGAAGAAACTTGTTAAAGAAGGGGAGGGATGGGAGACACCGGAGATTGGAGATGAGGTTGAAGGTATTGATTGGCCTGACATCTCAATTCGGTTGTTTAGTTTGGTTATAGTTTTCGAATAGAGATCATAGCCAGCCTTAGTGTACATTCTGTTGTTTGAAATTAAGCTTCATGAAAGAATTTAGCAAAGTCTGGACACAAATCCTATTGGTAACAGTACTTAATTTACTTCTATGAAGGTGTACGAGGCAATTAGGAGTTCTTGAATTTTTCTTTGATCTTTGGTTTTATTTTATATTTTAAACTAAAATGGGGTTGATTTTTTATTTGTAGTCCACTACACTGGTACACTTCTTGACGGGACAAAGTTTGATTGCAGCCATGACCGTGGCACACCCTTCAAGTTCGAGCTAGGCAAAGGTTTGCTTTCTTTTCCTGATAAACTTCTAACGTAATCTTCCTTTTTCAAACTCGAACTCTATAATGGGATGGCGAGAGCAATATAAAAAAGTATAATACTTTTCTAAACAGTTAGGATAGTTTTAGAACCAAGCATAACCCATATACAAAGTGTCAGGTATATGAATGTTGCTGCTATGGACCTTATTATAAGAGCAGAAGCATGTAACTAGAGAAAAAAAAACAATTATCGAAATAAAATAAATTCGAAAGCTAAGACCAATAGGTGCTGCCTTTCTGCAAAAAAAAGGATGTCACATGTAACTTACCAAGCTGTAAAAACCTTTCAGGTCAAGTGATAAAAGGATGGGATGAAGGGATCAAGACCATGAAGAAAGGTGAGAATGCAATTTTCACCGTCCCACCAGAATTGGCCTATGGTGGATCTGGTGCCCCTCCTGCCATTCCACCCAATGCAACTCTGCAATTTGATGTGGAGCTGCTGTCTTGGGCTAGTGTGAAGGATATCTGCAAGGATGGTGGCATTTTCAAGAAAGTTTTGGTGGAAGGTGAAAAGTGGGACAATCCAAAAGACCGGGATGAAGTTCTTGGTGAGTGCATTTTGTCAAATATAATTGCTGCCTTGAAATTTTGTGATTTGGCACATATTTTCTGATTTAGATTACAAAAGTCCTTTAAACCTAACTGGGTCAACTTGACATGGCCCAAGGTATTGATTGGTATCCTTCCAATAAGCTGAGGTTACGTTCATGAGATAAATTGGCTACTTCTTTAATCTTTGATGTTAATTTATTAATTCTGTCATCCTATACAGTCAAATATGAGGCCAGACTTGAGGATGGCACTGTGGTTTCAAAATCTGATGGTGTTGAGTTCACAGTGAAAGAAGGTATGCACCTTTATACTTATATCTCAATGCATACAGAATTTGAATCGAGCAAACTTTACTGAAATCTTCTTGCCTTCAATTATTGATTGATTAGGGTATTTCTGCCCGGCAATATCAAAAGCTGTTAAGACGATGAAGAAGGGTGAGAAGGTTCACCTCACAGTCAAGCCACAATGTAAGTTTATAGGATTAATTCAATTGTGTGCAAGTGCTGGCCAGTCTTAAATGATGCAGCTTTCTATTGACTGTCTTCAATATTTCTGATGATTCTTATTTGGCCCATTTAAACGAAAGATAAATTGCAATTTTGTAATGACCAAATTAAACTACATGAGTTATGTCAGACTGTAGTTAACATTAATTCTACAATGAAGTAGAGAGATAGAAGAACTAATACTACATATACGTAAACTGGGCATGATCTAAAACTTGAAATGGTGCAAAAAACTTATGATGCAAGTCTTATTTGGGTAGAAATATTGCTTTTAACTACGTTAGTAGCAACTATTGTGAATCTGTTACATTATCTTATTTGCATCTAAAATTTGACAGATGGGTTTGGTGATATGGGTAGACAAGCCTCAGAAGGTGAAGGTTTTGTGCCACCTAATGCCACTCTAAATGTTGATCTTGAATTGGTGTCTTGGAAAACTGTCACAGAGATTGGAGATGACAAGAAGATACTAAAGAAAATACTCAAGGAAGGGGAAGAAGGATATGAACGGCCTAATGATGGTGCTGTTGTTAAAGGTAAAGTAATTGAAAATCCTGAAAATCAGGAAAGTGTATGCAGGACCCAATTGGTGTTGTAAAGATAGGTTTCTGTTTGGTCGATCAGGATGCTACTAAATGCAAGCACTAAATGCAATTTTTGTTCTGTTATAGTAAAAATTGTTGGGAAGTTAGAAGATGGAACTGTCTTTTTGAAGAAAGGTCATGATGGAGATGAGCCTTTAGAGTTCAAGACTGATGAAGGTAATCTATTCTTTATCTTTTATTGCAGAAAAATTATGTTTGTTATTAGATCTCCCCTTTTAAGTTTCTATCGGCAACTTAAGCTTGTACTCTCTGATTATAATAAATTGCTTAATCAATTATTATGCCCCTCTCTCTGTTTCTCTCTCTCGAATAATGTTCTTTTTGTACTCTAGTATAAGGAGGTTTCTAATATTGTATTTTCAGAACAAGTTATTGAAGGGCTTGATCGAGCTGTAGTCACAATGAAGAAAGGAGAAGTGGCTTTGCTAACAATTCCACCTGAGCATGCTTTTGGTTCAAATGAATCAAAGCAGGATTTGGCTGTGGTCCCACCGAATTCCACTGTCTACTATGAGGTCGAGCTGGTCTCATTTGAGAAGGTAAGCCAAAAATAGTGGCTGCAGGAACTATTTCAAAGTGTTGCAGTTTAATTTAATATCTATAATAGGATGACAATTCTATCACACAGTCCCAAAACAGGACCGACAAAAATGGGAGTCTATACTGGTTTTGCCCTTTCAAGCATGAGAAGAGGGAACATTTTCCATATTCCTCTTGCATCCATCATTGGGATGTTTTTCAACAAAATCCTCCTTTGCTGACCAAATGTGTTTCCTCATGCATGTTTTTGTTTTTTTAAATGTTAGGAGAAAGAATCGTGGGACATGAACACAGCAGAGAAGATAGAGGCTGCTGGAAAGAAAAAGGACGAAGGAAATGCATTGTTTAAAGCTGGCAAAATTGCTAGAGCCTCAAAGAGATATGAGAAGGTCAGTTCTACAATTTCTAAAATGATGATCGTTCTGAATGATTGCAGTTTTGGGGTGAAGGTCTTATCAAGGGATCTTTTCCTGGAACCTTCTCTGTATAGTCTAGAACATTTTCCTCATTTTCCCAGAATCATCTCAACAAAACACAATAGAATCAAAGTGGAAAAAAAATAAAAAAAATGGGTGAGTAGACTGATGGCTAGCCATTCGATAGCTAACCTATCAAATGCCAAGTAGGATAGGGAGATGCTAATGTTTTCTTTTGAGTGAACTAGAAAAGAGAAAAAAATACTGCTTGTATCTCTGTACTGGATGGAGAGATGCTTACTTTTCAACGATGGGCCTTAACTATGTTGTCAGGCGGCAGAATACATAGAATATGATAGCTCCTTTAGCGAGGAGGAAAAGAAGCAATCAAAGGCACTAAAAATCAGTTGCAAGCTCAATAATGCTGCATGCAAACTCAAGCTCGGGGACTACAAGGAAGCTGAGAAGCTTTGTACCAAGGTAAAGCACTGAAGTATGAAGCATCAAGTAAATTTTAAACAAGATTTCAGTACAATTTATATTGATCTGCAAAATTTGAATGAAGGAAAATTTTCCTAAATAAAAAATGAGCTCTCAGCTGAGAAAGCAGTTCACTAGATCAAAAGAGTTATCTTAATTGTGTAATGCTCTAAATATGAGATATTGTATCATAAGGATAGAACAATACCTTAGATTAAATAGGTAAAGTTATGTCAAATGAGGGTACATTCTGCTAGCATCAATGAGCTTTGATACGGATAATAAAGTTTAATTGAACACTTGTAATTAATTGGTTCTTTCAGGTTTTGGAGATGGAGAGCACAAATGTGAAAGGACTGTACAGAAGGGCACAGGCATACATACAACTTGCGGATTTTGACTTGGCGGAGTTAGACATAAAGAAAGCACTTGAAATTGATCCAAATAATAGGTACTTATATTTTTTAAAACAATAGTATCCTTCTTCATGGATTCGGTGTTTTTGGATTCTGTTTGCTGAAACTGGTAATTATCGAATATGATCAGGGATGTGAAGGCAGAATATAAGGTTCTGAAGGAGAAGGTGAAGGAGCATAATAAACGTGATGCCAAATTTTATGGCAATATGTTTGCTAAATGGAGCAAGTCAGAGCACATGGAGGCTAATGTAAGTGAAGAATCTTCCTTTCAATTTTTTCCTGGTATATAGAGCATAATAGTTTAAGGCTTAAATTCTGCCTGAAGTGGATATCCCCTTCGATCTCAAATTCTCAATAGAACTCTACGGATGGCACCTATTTATTTATTTTTCTTCTTGTTAAGAGTAGAGAAGCTTTTGTATAGGTAAAAGATGACCTCCTATTTAACTCCTCAAAGGATCTTTTTAGTAGGAATATATCAGTGTTGTTAATGTTACATACTAGCTGCAAACCTGTTAGAATTACAGACCTGCTTGATGTTTGCTGTTTGCGATTGTTGTTTTTCTTGGTTCCTTGATGTTTACAGAAATTCGTTTTCTCATTTGTGCTTTAATTTTGCTAGTTTTTAACCTTATTGGGTGCTATCTTTTGTTAAATATGCAGAAGGGGGATAAAAAGCAGGAGGCTCAGCCAATGGTAATTGACAGTGCTGCTTGAGAAGTCTTTAATTCTCTCAGTGCTGGTGCTTGAGCGTCAGTTCCTTTTTTTGTGTGAATTGTGCAATCTCAACAGTGCTGGTCCTAATCTGATGTTTACAACAAAACTATGTTACATGTAATAGCTAATTGTTGAACTGTTTCATGTAAATTGAGGACTACTGCAGTTTCAGTATAATATAATCCTATCATATTTTTGTCGTTCCTGATCCTTATATTTTGGTCTGTTGTGAATTTGGATAATTCTACAATGATCAGAAAATCTATCTTATATGCACAGCATGCTGGGGGGTGTCTGGAGGTGGCAATAGGATGGGTGGTATTTAGCTTGTCAGATCACTTTTGAATTGGGTGTTTTTTCTGGTCTTCAGGTCAAATCTAATTGGATTTAGTTTTTAGGTCTCTAACTAGTCTCTTGCATCTGAGTTCGGATGGTATGGGATTTCTGCTTTGTAACGAGTTGGGATAGTTTGGGTCCTTTTTTGTCAAATTATTTACCTCGGCAAAATTCAACTTTGTTGCGGTGGAGGTTCTTCTATGATAGATATTAGATTTAACAGAGTTGGGGTTTCGTGTCAGACGGGTTGGGTAAACGTTCCGGGTCGGATTAGAGCTGGTCATCTTATGTTTATCGGATTCGGGCTGAGATGTAATTTACAGTTTGGCTGGGGTCAGGAGCAGAACCAAATAAATAAACGATGCGGGAGCGATGCGACTCGATAATTATTTGATGATGGCGAGACATTTGAGAACGAAACGTACATTACAAGCTATTATCAGCACCGAGATTCTTTAGCGCCGACTAACAAATTCATTAAAATTAACACTATAAAGATAGGACGGTGGCTTCGGTTTGCTTAGATTAGAGATGGATGTAAGTTTTTATGAAATGTTGTAAGAACACTATAAACAAATATATTTCTCCCGAGACTAAAGAATTAAAGAACAAAAGAATAGTTATAAATTGTACAAGTTCATCTTAAGAATATACATCTACTGAAATTGGGACTGTATGTAATCCACAGTCTTCTTATCCAGCATAAACGCCTTTGCAAGAATATCATCTGATATTGCTGGATTTGTCCCGAATAATGAATTCGAAATTCTCACGACACCAGGATCCTGGCTACTCAAAACAGAGAACGCCTCAACATCGACATCTCCGAAATTGTACTGGAAATGAACCAACCCGATCGGGAACACAAACACATCTCCTTTGTTCATCACCTTAGAGAACAACTTATTGTCTGTGGTGATAAAGCCGACGTACAACGACCCCTTAATGACAGTTAACACTTCGGTTGCACGTGGGTGGCTGTGCGGTGAGTTCAGACCCTTCGGTGCAAAGTCGAGGCGCTCCACGGTTACACCGAAGGTGTTGATGCCAGGGAACTGGTCTACGGTTACCAAATTTACTGCAAACCCCTGCTTGTTGTTGGTATTGCCGGGTTTGTCAAGGCCGGAGAAGGTGAAATCATCAGCAGTTACAAGGCTCGGATTCTTGCATGCAACTCCATTTACAAATACTGCATTAGAATGGAACATGAACTGTTAGTACCAGAACAGATCTAGTACATACTTATATGCACACTTGGTGAGGTGTTGTCTTAACAGCAGGTTCTTGCTCGTGTTCATGTTCTTTGTTGTATGTGAATAAATTAAATAACTCCAAAAGATTGAATGTAATACAAACCTGGTGAGGTGTTGTCGGCCACACAGAAATCTTGAAGGGGGCTTGGCTCGGAAGCAAATACCAGTGAGACAGAGATAACCAGAAGAAATACGAATGGAAAGATGTGTGAGAAACCCATGTTTATGTCTTTTCACAAGCCAAGAGAAGATATATATATAGATTATAGAGAGAAGAGAGATATGTAAGTGCTATATATGTAAAGGAATTAAGAAAGAGAGAACTGAGTTGTTTGTTCAGTTGTGTAATGGTGGAAGTATATACATAGTGGAGTTTGTTTGAGTATATATATATAGTGCATGTTGAAGGCTGCTGAGAATTAACTGAGAAGGGGTCGTAATATCCTTGCAACATGGAAGAGGTCTATATCATCCGTATGTCTTCCAACCAAGTACAGATTGGGATGGGAGAATATGTCTTCCAACTACCAAGGGTTTATGAGAAAAAGTCTTATATATATTACTTTGAATTTTAAATGGTAATCAATGTTTGCTCTTGTGAAAAATACATTAAAACATTTGTTTCTACCAGATGATAATTAAATTTCAGATTTCAGTACCGTTTCCATTATGGTCCATGAACTAAAACGAAAACTGAAATTCCAATCGAACTTTGGTCAGATCTTCTTATCTTCTTGAAATAGAGAAATATTAGGAGTGCAGGATAACGGCGATGGTGATGGATGGTGATGATGAATAGGAAAAAGAAGAAATAAATTAATTTATTTCGGCACGCGGAAGCTCGTCCAAGGCTCGCTTGAGCTCTAATTAATTAAGCCTCTAATGCGACATATATTGTATCACAAGTTAATTAGGTAAAATAAAGAAACGGGGGGTGTGAAAGTTACTTGAAACCTTGTGATCACTATATGTAGTGTGTTTATTTTCGTGTGGTATGTTTAATCTAAACTTACATGTTAATTTATAATTATAAGTACTAATTATATATGAGGTGAGATCACTTTGAAATATGATTATTTTGAAAATCTTATGAATTTTTAAATAAATGTATAGGTATGTTATTAGACATATAAATAATCTAAAAATTAAAATTTCATATAATTTAAGTATTATTTAGCGATGCATCAAAACTTATTAATCTCAAAATGATGAAATTTCTATTGAGTTGATTTACATCTCATCATTTTCTTTAAAAGATGCTATGCTATGCTATGCGGATAATATATTAAAAGGGGAGGAATCACTTGGCAATGGTTACTTTGACAATGTGATTTCAAAATAAATTAAAATTTTTTTTAAAAATAGAAAAAAAATTATAAACATATTCTTGAACTTATAAATTGACTGTATTTTAATTTTTATGCAATTAATTAAGTGTCATTTAATAGTCCATTAAGGACAATTAAATCAAAATCATTGCAAATTGTATAAATTTTAATGGTCTTTGATGGACTACCAAACAACACTTAAATTGTATGAAATTTGAAACACAATCAATCTATAAGTTTCAAAAAATATCTATAAATTTTTGTATTTTTAATTTTTTTGAATTTTTTTGAAAATTCATTTTTACGATTGTCAAAATAACCATTGTCAAGCGATCCCTCCTCTTTTTATGATGCTTATAATATTATATTTCAAATTTAAACTTTATTTTTAAAGATTGTTAAAATTATCAAACTAAAGAATTGTCAAGTAATTCCCTCATTAATTAGTTATCAGTTTTGAGCTAAATATCATAAGCTAGAATAATTCACATGTTCTGAATAATACGCCAAACAATTAATAGGCGAGATCAAGCACAAACACAAGAGCAAGCAGATTTTGTGAATTTTTCTATGATTTTGGAAACCAAATTAAACTCAAACACAAACAGAACCAACAAAAACTCAAACGCAAACAGAACCATCACTGTTATGTACACAGCGAATTAGTCATCCATTCTCCTCTGGTGCCCAAATACAAGTAATTCTGTTAAGCATACAATTGAGGAACATTATATATATATATATATATAGCAAATTTAGATTATTTTTTTCATGAAAGATGAGTATCTAAATCATCCAACTTGTAAATGCACAAATTTAGATTATGATTAAAACAAATTTATGTATAGATCACACAAGTTAAGTTTTCTGCCTTTTTTTGAACAATTAATATAGGGAAATGTTTGGGAGATACCATCGTTGATATCATAATCCATATCAATTTTATTATTCATATAAAATGAATTATTATTCATGTTAACAACTTTATTATGCAACTTATTTTGTACACAATATTTTTTTTATTCAACTCAAATATCATTAATATGAATAATAACTCACTTAAGTTAAATAATAAAAATATTGTACAAATAAATTACATAATAAAGTCGTTAATATGAATAATAACTCATCTAATATGAATAATTATAAAGTCGTATTAACGATGATATCAATGACAAATTTATTAAGTCGTTAATATGAATAATAACTCATCTAATACAAATAATTATAAAGTCGTATTAACGATGATATCAATGAATAATAACTCACTTAAGTTAAATAATAAAAATATTGTACAAATAAATTACATAATAAAGTCGTTAATATGAATAATAACTCATCTAATATTAGCTCCCTTTCTGAAAACTTATATCTTAATTTTTTTGAGGAAGAGAACTTATCTTATAATTTGAATAGGTTTGCTCACAATTGCCTGATAAATCGGAAATGGTCAATATATGTATACTAGCACATGTTTTTATAAGATATCATTATTATACTACCTTCTTCACAAATAGAAGGAAGCAGTCTAATTTGATATTTGCT
This sequence comes from x Bolboschoenoplectus mariqueter, assembly GCA_037678475.1. Classification (NCBI taxonomy): domain Eukaryota; kingdom Viridiplantae; phylum Streptophyta; class Magnoliopsida; order Poales; family Cyperaceae; genus x Bolboschoenoplectus; species x Bolboschoenoplectus mariqueter. The sequence goes on along the minus strand of CM075266.1, from coordinate 2,287,638 downwards.
GTTGCCAAATGCCAATCTACTTGGGATACATTAATCTAAAAGCATGCATTGGAGGGAGACCAAACACGTATTAACCGAAGTATCGGTACAGGGAGAATACCATCAACGGTATCAAACTACCATCAACAACATGCATCATCCAGCAGGTTTTTTGACCAACCACAATGTTAACACAATAGGAATCTGAAACTGAAAATTTTGAAGAACTTCGGCAGTGCTTTAATTCATATACTTGTACCGTCAATTTGAAGAGCTTTAAATTTCGTTTTTTGTTTTGAAGAAGGAAGAGCTTTAATTTCGTTAGCTCGGTCCAATTATTTTATTAAATTTATATAATTTTTTTGAGGAAAAAGATGAGATTTCATTAAAAATGATGTATTAAATTTATATACTTAAAGTAGAATCCTTTGTCCACGTAATTGAACAGTTCTCATTCAAGCGCTGAGGCTAACAGTTAATTGTCGGTTCATTATATAACACTATAAACGAATTTATTTCTCCGGAGAGAAAAGAATTAAAGAATAAAAGAATAATTATAAATTATACATTTTCATCCTAACAATCAATGCAAAACCTTGTATATATCTACTGGAATCGAGACTGTATGTAATCGACAGTCTTCTTATCCAGCATAAACGCCTTTGCAAGAATATCATCTGATATTGCTGGATTTGCCCCGAACAACGAATTCGAAATTCTCACGACACCGGGATTCTGGCTACTCAAAACAGAGAACGCCTCAACATCGACATCTCCGAAATTGTACTGAAAATGAACCAACCCGATGGGGAACACAAACACATCTCCTTTGTTCATCACCTTAGAGAACAACTTATTGTCAGTGGTTATAAAGCCGACGTACAATGACCCCTTAATGACAGTTAACACTTCGGTTGCACGTGGGTGGCTGTGCGGTGAGTTTAGACCCTTTGGTGCAAAGTCGAGGCGCTCTACGGTTACACCGTAGGTGTTCAGGCCAGGGAATTGGTCGACGGTCACCAAATTTACTGCAAACCCCTGCTTGTTGTTGGTGTTGCCGGGTTTGTCAAGGCCGGAGAAGGTGAAATCATCAGCGGTTATGAGGCTTGGGTTCTTGCAGGCAACTCCATTTACGAATACTGCAATAGAATGGAAGCAAAATATTAGCACCGGAACTAGTACTATATACAGTAACAATAAACTAATATACGCAGGAAGTCAGATCGTGTTTTCTGTTCTTGTTGTATGTAAAATTGTAAATAAATTAACTAATTCCAATGATATAGGTTGTATTACGAACCTGGCGAGTTATTGTCAGCCACACAGAAATCTTGGAGAGGGCTTGGCTCGGAAGCAAATACGAGCGAAACGGAGGAGAGAACCAGAAAAGATGCGAACAGAAAGATGTCTGAAAAAGCCATGGTGTTTTAATTTTCACAAGTACTGAGTGAAGAGAGAATTAGAGAGAAAGATGTAATTGATATATATGATGTAATGTAAGAGAGAAATTAACTCGGTTGGTTTTTCAATTAATTGTGTGATGGTGGAAGTAGCGGAGCTCAATTCGAGTATATATAGAGCTCAAAGGATGTTGACAAGGGGTCTTCGAATAATCCTTGGAAAATAAATGGAAGAGGTCTGTTTCGTTTTGTACGACTAAGTATAGATTGATTGGGAAGGAAGAATGTCTCCAACTTCCGAGGGATTAAATTTAAGTATGAGAAAAAGTCATTATCTTTGTAAGCATCTTTTCTTTGCTCTCTTGCGAATATCAGTTGTATGATATGATACGAGTGGTTGGAAACTCAGATCTAATTCTACATATTGTTGGTGTACTTTATATCACCAGTTAGGTAAAAAATAAAGAATATGATCTTGCTACGTACATGCTAGAAAAACATAATTAGTTTGAGGAATTTGAATGGCGCCAAAACACTATATCACTGTTATATATGTATACAGAGAATTAGTCATCCATGCATTCTCCTCTGGTGCCTAAATACAAGTAATTCTGTTGAGCATACAATTCAGGAACATTACATATGTATAGCAAATTTAGATTATGATTAAAACATATTTATGTATAGATCACACGAGTTAAGTTTTCTGCCTTTTCTTGAACAATTAATATATATAAATCCATAGCAGATCAAATTAAACCGGAATAATCTGATAATTAAGAGGAATTATCGTGAGCTATATCACAAATGCACTAGCTTTGTAAAACTAAAGAACTACAATATTATTGTAATATATTAAAATATATAAAGGGCTAAAATATAAATAATAAAATTTGAAGTAATAGAAAGATTTATATATAAAATATATATAATATATGAGAAGGGGGTAAAGGAGGAATAAGAAATAATTGAGGACTATAATGTAAATGATATAGTTGTAAAACTGAGAATATTTCTTACCGACTTTGACTTTGTCAATTTAGAAATTGACAATACACATGTCACTCTTTTGTAGTTAACGTAACGGTTATTGTTGGCTTTTTCTTAGTTAGCCACGTTGGTATTATACATCATCTTCATGTTAACACCTCATGCTTAAACATAAAACAAAGTTTCTTTTAATATATATATATATTATTTTTTTATTATATATTAAGTTTAAGTATTTTAACATTAATATATCAAATTTATTAAATTTAAAAAATATATAATAATTTTTAATAATATTTAAAATTAAAAAGGAGACATTTGTCAGTACTTGTTCTTTAATAGATCCACCTCTGAACACCTATATGTGTGGTGGAAAGAAATAGTATAAAAATTATGAAAACATAAATAATATAGAGAAAGGAGCTTGAGCGACATGAAGTCAAGAAATTGGTTTTAGTATGAAACTTCGCCAAAGCAAAGTTATACTCAGAAGCACAAATACTCAATTAATTAATTGCAATTTTATTAATTATTCTGTTCTGTTAAGTATAGTTGAGCTCATGATATCGTTAACTAAATTATAATTTAACAATTAAATTTAATTACTTGGCTTATAATGAGTAGCATACTTTTATTAAATCAAAGAGGCTCTATCACTAACGAAGTTGTTAAGGCAAACTTTTAGGTGGTCTCATACATATAATTAAATATATGCTGAATAGTTTCATGAAGAAAAAAATTTAATAATAATGATAATAACTTAATTAAAGCCTTACATATGTATGATTTTATGAAATCGCACATATGGGGATGCTGTCACGTGTCGAGTTTTTTTTTTCCGGGCCGTGAAAATTATTAACCAAAAAAGGATTATACAATATTTGTTTGATTTTGCACAACTTTTGTACACACAAATGGTCACATATGTCTGTTAATTTTTACCATATTTCTGTGATCTCTTTCTAAAATATATGAAGAAGCTTTTATGAATCAAGTTCATGATGATCATAATTGTTATATAACTGTACGTAATATTTATCATAGTGCCATTGTATATGTGGAATTCATAAATATGTGGTTCAAAGAGACTGATCAAATCATGATGAAACATCTAATTATTGTTAAGATTAGATCAGGGACACGGCACGAATTAAGTTATATTAACCAAGTTAATTAAGTTTGACATTGACAATGATAAACTCATTTTTCCACAAAGAAAGGCAAGAAGTATTAACAAACAATCAACAAATTCAATTTTTTCACACATATCGATTTGTTACATAAAAAAATGATAAATGAAATATCCAAAGTCCAAACCCGAAGCACAAATACAGGAGGGAATGTATCAAACTTAAAAAAAAATAAAATAAAACAATATGTATAGCTAGCATATTTAGTTAAGAGTATAGCATGTAGTCCACATCATGAAACCTCAAAATTAATTAATTTACTGAAATTTTGATAGGATGTTATCAACTGTATTCTTATCCACCATCAATGTCTTCGTCAGAACATCATCAGAGATCGGCGGTTTGGTCCCGAAAAGCGCATCGGCAACTCTAATCACTCCTGGATTCTGGCTACTCAGGCCGGCAAAGGCAACGGCATTGGTAGTGCCATAATTGTATTGAAAATGAACCAAGCCCATAGGGAACACGTACACGTCGCCCTTGTTGAGCACCTTGGCGAAGAGCTTATTATCCGTCGTAACAAAGCTGACATATAGCGAGCCTTCGAGTACGACTAGTATCTCGGTGGCACGTGGGTGGGTGTGGGGAGGGTTGAGTCCATACGGTGCGTAGTCTAAACGAGCCAAGGAGATGCCGTATGTATTTAGTCCCGGGAGCTTCTGCACATTGACTAGGTTGACTGCCGAGCCCAATTTGTTGCTCGTGTTACAGGGCATGTCGAGTCCGGAGAAGTAGAAGTCATCGACTGTGACTTGGTTTGGATTCTTGCATGCTACTCCATTAACAAATACTGAAAAAGGAAAGACAGAGATTACTTACAAGATTACTCATAAGAGGAGCATTAAATTTGATGCTATATATGTCCTTCCTTTTTAATTTCCCTCTACATATGGCTCTTAATCTAATATGGTTGTTATATATAGGATATGTTTAACGATCGATATATCTAGTATATTGAAACCAACATATTATAACATACATATGTTGGTATTAGTTGTTTAATTAAGAACCAAGCTAAGACAACAAAGCATGCTATGTACCTTGCGAGTCTTTATCGGCAACGCAGAGATCCTGAAGCGGGCTTGGATCATAACCGAGGGAGCCGGAGAAGGAGAAAGCGACGAGGGCGACAAGGAGAGAGATACGGGCAGCTGCTGCCATGAATATATATCTTCTCTCTCTAAAAATTTTGTGAGAAAGTTTGGAAGTAGGAGATATATAGCTTTGGTTTCTGATTTATGTTTGTCAAATGCTTGATGATAGAATGAAATGTGAGAACCGTTTATATATAGATATATACATGAGACCGCGGTTTAATTAATTAATTAATTAATTAATTAAGGGTTAATTAGTCTCGGTTGCTTTCTTTGACTATTACAAAATTGAAACTGTTGGATTTGGTCAAATAATGGAGCATTTTTAATTGCACTATTTGACATTCCAAACAATGACATCTCATTTTTTTTTTTATGTAATTTACCGCAGAACCTTGCTTATGGATCCTGCACTTCCTTTTTGTTTTGAAATTAGTAAATTACTACTTATTGTTAGAAATTTAGAACCAAGTCAATGGCCAAGGGGGTGGGAAAAGCAAGGCTTAGTAAAGGCCTGATATATAGGTTGCATTGACATTTGACTGTCAGAATTAGTCTGAATTAATAAGTAATTAATCTTATACGTGCACTCTTGATATGGTCCTTGTCAAATTAATCAAGGAATAAGGAACTTTATTAGGATAATATTATTAGCCTAGCTGGACACAATTTGTATTAGGAAAATATTATTAGCATATCTTGATGGTTGATATGGTCCTTCTCGCAATAAATAAATAAATAAATGATCCAAATTAATTTGGTAATGAACGATATTGCAATGGCCCAAATAAGCCCAATAATGAGAAAGAAAAAGAAAATTGTTGTTCTTCAAAAAGAAACAGAAAACAAGCGATCAAGCGTCTACAGTTCAAAAAATAACGTACTGTGATTACGTTACGGTACGATACGGATACATCACAGTACGTATGTCTATTATATGACATATCTTATGTGTTGCATGATGTGTACTTTCGCGTGACGCGTCTCCTTTCAACTAAAATTGATACGTCACGGCACGACACGTGACATGTCACGTTATGGCACGTTATCTAATCACGTGAAGTCATACATCCATTATTTTATATATTTTTAGTTTTTAATATAAATATAAAATATATTTTTTATCAAAAAATCTTTTCTAATATTTTCCAACACTGTACGATAAATTCTATAATTTTAAATATTTTTCAATGCAAAAATAAAATAAAAAAAAGTGACATGTTATATGTGTGTCATGTCACGATATAACATGGCGTTTCTAAATGTGACGTGTCTTATGCGTGCTGTGTCATAGGCGTGACGTATTTTCACTCTATCATTTTTGGCACGTCATGTGAAAAAAAATATTTTGAACACGTCATGTGATCGAGATACGCTATATTTTTATACGGTACGTTATGTTTTTTTATTCACTACAAGCATCCCATATATTATTATTTTTTTACTTCAGTAGGCAATTTTATATGCGAGCATCTCTCTCTAAAATTAATAAAAATAAGTAAGATGTTGACATAGCTGACATCTGCAAAATGCACTGGACATTAACATATATATATATCAACACCTAATGTATTAATAAAAGTACGTAACACATCGGTACAATACGGATTGCATGTATTCGAATATAACCAATACACAGTACATATGCTTGGACGTGCTGTGTTTCACGTGTCACGGTCGTGTTTTTACAAACGCTGCTTACAAATGCTGTATTAGACAATAAGTATACCGAGCATGGTACGACATGACACATTCAAATGTATAGCTAGCATGTGGTACATTTAAGCACATCTATGAAATTAAAAAAAAATTATTATAATGTATTTTTAATAGCTGTTACAAACACAATTTACAAAAATATAATATTGTAAATTTTTTTCTCCATTCTATGAAATTTTCCTATTTTCTGACTATTTTTATTTTTTTTTTCTAAATTTCAGATATTATTAATAATTAAAATCAGAAATTAAAAACAAAAAAAGGTTACACATCCAAACACGTATAAGTACGTGCATGTACGGCGTGCTAAGACATGTTGTGTCGTTCTTAGCATTATTGAAAAGAAAAAAAATGATACGACATGATACATATTAATTCTTGCACGTGCCTGCAAAACACGATATATCTAGTTAATACGATACAACACAATATGTTTATAGAGCACTACCAGCAGCCATGAAATTATTATATTTCGACATAAACGTTTATATTTTTACCCAATCATAGACGTTTTTATAATAATAATCTAACCCATTTTTTAATTGAAGATTTAAAAGAATTTATATGATTTTTTTCTTAAATGAAAGGTACTCCTCACTCTCGACTTTTCTGTAAGAGACGAAGGATGAAAGCGAATGAGATGGGATTAGGATTGAGATTATCCTGTAGCATTTGCACTGAATGCACTGGGACAACGATTAGCTTAGGTGGGTTTGATTTTCTGTAAATCATCAATTGCACACAATCAAGTCACAAACACGAAAATTGGCATGTACTTCATTACGAAACACACATTTCTGCACAGGGAACGAAGCATAAAATCCGACAACCTGACGGGAAGGTAACGTGGATAGATAGCGTCGTGCCCATGTGCGTGCATCGCGTGTCGCAAATGCAGCAAGCCGCATATCAAGCAATAGCGACATAATGATCTTCTGTTTTTGAGATTTTAAAACCGATAGTATAGCGAGTCAGTATTAACAGTTTAATGGGTATTGACAGGGTATTGCAGCATTGCTTGCACGGTTGCACGCCGAGAAGAGAGGCTGATTGTTAGGAAAAGAAAGAATATATATCGTTAAAAAAATTTCAACCACTTGCTTTCAGTTTCAGCTATCGCACGCAGCCAAGTGGGACCCACAGTTGAACGTCGCGACTCGATCATTCTTCCAAGTAACACGTGACACCACTCTTTCTTCCTTCCATCTACCAGTCATAAATTTTCTTTTTTCTGAAAACAAATGAGAAAACAACCACCTATTTCATTTTACTGCTTTACGGATAGTGGTACAGTATTTTTAATAATATTTCTCATTTTATTCACTATTATTTTATACGGGATCCATACATTAATATTTAGCTTTGCCAATTTGCTCTATTTGCGACGGAGACCTTGGTGTATTCGGTGGATGCACAATGGACTAGTAGACAAATAATGCAACAACTATATTAGGTGTTGAGATGTCAATTGTCGAAAATTGTGGAATAAGAAAAATATGCCGATTTTCGATTTTCTCATATTAGGTACATTATTACAATAATAAACTCATGTGTACAATACGAAGCAAGAACATAGTTGCAGAAATTGCTAGTTGTGAATTTTTTTGTCTTTTATAATTTATGATTTTGTTAGAGAAAGTCTTTAATTTTTCCTAATGGTGTCATAATGTGATATTCAAACTTTGTAATTTTCATTTATTGAGAATGTATTGTCCATTCATGACTAACTTTAAAAAATAATCATTTATTTTGGATGCAAAAACTATCAAATTTAACTACTAAAAATCTCAAAATTACATACCTCCAAATCCATAAATTATCTTTTAGCATCATTATGAATAAAAAAAATTCTCCCTCTATGTCCCCCCACCCCCCCTTCCTTTTTTGAGTTTTTGTTTTTCTCTTATCTAATAATATTAAATGCAGTAAAGAAAATGACTCAAAATTTGTAGTGTTTGATTTTTATGTTTAAAAGAATAAATTTATAAATTTTGTCATATCTTATAGCATGTTTATTTTTATGTCTATATTCTTCTTTTGCAAGTATTGTTAGACGAGAGAGAGAAATAGAGAAATCATCATTTTTGTTTTTTGCAAAATATAACTCAAGTAATTTTCCTTTTACATAATTGACAGTTTTAGATGTAGGAATTATATAAATGATCCTAAAAATATTATTTATATATTATTTTTTAAGTTTCAAAAATATTATTTAATCTCTAAAATTTTAATTTATACTCAATTAATTTTCTAAATATAGATGATTTTTTAGAAAACTTAAAACTTAATAATTACTTTATTTATAAACTTAATAATTACTTTATTTATACTCAATTAGTCCTGAAACTATAAATAAATTTTGATAGAAAGTGACACTTAAAAAAACTATAATGCTTTTTTATGAAAAAATTTAAATTTAAATTTCACAAAAAATATTTTAAAAAATAAATATTAAACTAACATGAGCTCTTAATTATTTAATTTTTAATATAAAATTTTTATTAATTAAATATTTATTTTTTAAATATTTTTTATGAAATTTAAATTTAGGTATCTGTGAAGAGAAAAGAGAGACAGAAAATTGTAAAAAAAAAACCCTGTAATTTAAACTTATTTGATTACTATTCCTTACGGGGACTCCGCGACAAATCCGTACCAAGAACCGGAATGATTCCTTTTTGTATTCTCTGATTCTCTCCACGTCTCTCGAAGCGCGACGCGCGAAACGCGAGGCGCGAGCGAGCGAGAGAGAGAGTTGTAATTTCGCTTTCCTCTCTCTCTCTCTCTCTCTCTCTCTCTCTCTCTCTCGCCATGGCTTCTATTTCATTCAGTACTCTATAGCTCTCGGTTTCCCCAGCACTAGCATAGTTTCTTCCTTTGTTTTCAGTTTCTATTTGATCGCTTTAACTTTTACCTCTCGTAACTAAACTGATCTCGTCGTTTACCTTTCGCCCCTATTTCGTCCCGTCAATTGCACTCTCGAGCGACTCGCAAATTTTAGTTAACAGTTTCGATTGATTCTGCTCGTTGCGTGTTTTGGAGCAGAACAAGCTACTTGATTCTTTTTTCTCGTAAGAGCGCTTAATTACCTAATAACCTCGGTATCTCAGTTTCGATCGTACTTTTTATAACAATTATTTGTTTTCTGTTTTGTCAGGGTAATAGGATATAACAGTGCACGAGCTATTTTCTGAGAAATGAAGCGATTTGTGCGCATCAATGACGATTCCTTCCGGGGGAATTTCCCTGACAATAGGATATCAAATACAAAATATACTCTTCTAAATTTCCTGCCAATGAATTTGCGGGAGCAGTTCAGGTATGCACTAATTCAATAAGTTAAGAACAATTGAAACATCAACAAGGCTTGATAGCTCAATTGAGGATTCCGAACTTCAACTGAGGCTTTTAAGTTTTTAATTATGTTACTGGTGCATGATTCAACAGTTCAATGGACTGGTATCATTGTAGTCTGTTCTGGTACACAACACAAGCCATGGGTTTAAATTTGTTTTGCCAACCAAAATTAATTGAAACACAGTATCCATTTCTTGTATTTATATGCCCTCTTATAGGACAAAGAGACGGTCCAGTTTTTTTACTGTACTTCAAAGTAGTGATTATGCAGAAGTACAATAATAATGATGATGATGTTTTTTAACTACCAGGCGGTTTCTTAACCAATACTTCCTCCTGATTGCATGCCTTCAGCTGTGGCCTGAAATAGCTCCTGTAAGTCCTGCCACTGTGTGGGGCCCACTACTTATTATCTTTTCAATTTCAGCCATGAAGGAGGCTTGGGATGATTATTTTAGATACCTTGCTGATAAGAAAGCCAATGAGAGAGAAGTACTGGTTGTGAAGGATGGCATCCTTAAGCAGGCAATCTTTTTTCTTTTTAAATTTCTGTTTTGGGTTAAGTTTTTATGTTACTGCGCAAGCTGGATTGGAAATTGGGGTATGCCTGTAACTTTTTGTCATACTGTTTTTGGATTGTATTGTGTGGAAGAAAAGAAGGATAGAATAGATATGATTGAAAAAAATATATATATATAATTGAGGGTCATATGTGATATACCACCGTTTTTTAAGGGTCCAATCTTATTTAAAGGGCACACAGCTTTTTTTTTTTTGTGGTGTCTTCATGAAGAAATCATTTCTTATTTGCTTGGTGTTCATAAAGCGCCTGCATAACTTGAAGCTTCTATTTTTACTTGGGCAAAACTAGAAATTTAGATATATATAACAATAAGAATATCACAGTAACATAAAACTGAGTTAATTACAAATTGCTCCTACTGCCAAATGAAGGGTATTATTAAGGATACTTTTCGACATTGTGAGGTGTTATTTTGTGATAATTTGAGTTACTTCAAGGTAGGTCAGAGGTGTTGGAGCTGAACCCAGACCTGCCTTCCTCACAACAACTATGATCTACTATATTCAAATATCAATATTAGTTTTAAATCAACCAGTTCTGGAGTATCTGAACATGGCTTGTCACAGATTGAAGCACAGGAGATACGTGTAGGGGATATAGTGTGGCTACAAGAGAATAATGAGGTGCCATGCGACCTTGTTCTGCTTGGTACTTCTGATCCCCGAGGCATATGTTATGTCGAGGTAAAATAGTTTCTTTTTCTTTCCCTTGTAATTATACAAAAGCATAACTCCACCAGGATGCCAAAAATATGACCTATCAGAAAAGAAATCAGAATGTCTTGCTCTGTTCCCTGGTGAATTATTTTATATTTTAATACCATGTTTAAGACTAACTCTGATTAGTTGGTTATATATATTTTTTTTTATACTTCTGTCTCCAAAAAACTTTTTAGACTGCTACTTTGGATGGAGAAACAGACTTAAAAATAAGAACTGTTCCACCAATCTGTCTTGGCCTATCTGCAGAACTTCTCCCGAAAATCAGGGTTAGCATACTTTGAACCTTAGTACAATTTGAAATGTATATTTGTCTATTTTTCTCAACTTCCTTTTTTGTGTTCTAATGTTACCTTTACAATTTTATAACAGGGGATTATTGAGTGCCCAAATCCTGATAACAACATAACAAGATTTGATGCAAACATACGCTTAGACCCTTCTTTCATCGAAAGTGATGTTCAGCCCTTAACCATAAATAACACCCTTCTGCAGTCCTGTTACCTTAGAATTACCAACTGGGCATGTGGGGTGGCAGTTTATACAGGTAAGTACCTGTATTATGATGCCATTTTGTATGCATATATCTTTTCTCTTTTGTATTCTTTGATGGCTATTGTAGTGCCCCCTTGATTTTGTTGAGCATTTCTGGTACTAGTTGATTTGTTTCAAAAACCCTGATCATGCAATTACACCTCGATGACTCCTTAGTGTGCAAGTAAATCTCAATTAACCCAAACTAACCATGTGTAGTGAAATTTAGCACAATTATTGGAATACTTGAACTGTTAAGGTACTGGAACTGAGTTTGGCAACTTTGGCGTGTAGTATTGTCTCTGTTAACAATGTGTAGATGTTTGAGAATTGGCTGTACATGACATTGCTAGCTTTGATTTTAGGTAATGGAACCAAGTTGGGAATGAGTAGAGGCAGTCCGGAGCCCAAGCTAACCGCCTTGGATGCAATTATAGACAAGCTTACTGCCACAATATTTGTATTGCAAATTTTTGTGGTTATGATTTTGGGTTTTGCTGGCAACATCTGGAATGGCACTCAAGCACAGAAGGTAAATCAATTTTTTTTTAAGAGTTGATATTGTAGCCATGAGTGTTATGTTGCCGATAATATCCAGTAGCCATCTTATTCTATATTCTTTGCATGTCATCATGTTTTTGATAACTTGAATGGTGCAATTTTCTATTCTGAACTCTCTCTTTCTTTTTCTGTTTCTCATCTTGTCTAGCACTGGTACCTCATGTACCCAAAGGAAGGACCATGGTACGAACTCTTGGTGATCCCTCTTCGATTTGAGCTATTGTGTTCAATCATGATCCCTATCTCTTTAAAGGTTTATGCTCAATTTTTCTTCATGTACTCTGTTCTTCTATACCCATGATAGTGCTAGAAGAACTTAACCTTGTAGTTTTCAATTTATTGTGCGTTATGAAAATCTCAATCTAGAATAAGAGATTTAGCAGAGACTTTTCAAGAGCATTAACTGGGACTAACGTTTTTCTATCTGTAGGTGACTCTTGATTTGGTGAAGAGTGTATATGCTAAGTTTATTGAGTGGGATGAGGAAATGTTTGATCAAGAAACTAATACTTCTGCTCACGCAGCTAAGTCAGAAAAATCCTTAATATTATTTTTTTTACTTTTTAATATTGGCCAGATTTCACTTTGATTTTCCAAAAGACAAGGAAGAATTTAGGATACTTTGTATTATACCTGTTTGTTTGAAGTTCCCAATTGTGCCATGTTTCTCATTTATTTCAAAGAAGAGGTCAATTAGCATTTTGAAGAAAGATTATTAATTTCTTGTTTGCTATTTTACATATTACTAAACATTGTCTTGCATGGTTTCCAGTAGTTAGAGAACTAAATCAAAAAGCAGAAGCTTACAACCACTTTATGTAAATGAAAGTTATGAATCAAGTTAAACAGTGGCATGTACGATTAAGGGTAGAAATTTCTGTATAAGGTTTGTTTTGTTTTGTCTGAGACCTCCCATTGTAATAAAAATGATTTGCTTAATGGTAAGTTCTTAAGATAAGTATTGTTTTTTTTTTTCAGTTCAGCTATCAGTGAGGATCTGGGGTAAGTTGAATATATTTTGACCGACAAAACCGGAACTTTGACTGAGAATAAAATGACCTTTAGAAAATGCTTTATAAATGGAACATTTTATGGCAACCACAATGGAGATGCGTTGAAAGGTTACTTCTCTCTCTCTCTCTCTTCTATTCGGAAATTCAATTAGAGTCTAGACGTTTCTCAAAGGAAACACAAACAAGAAGGTGTTTACTCTCTAAATTTCTTTCAGAAGCTGCAAACTCTAATAGAAAAGGAAAAAAAAACAGAAATATGCAAAGCAGAGAAAAATTAAGAACCATTTCAGTACAAAAATATGAAATTTGTAATTGCGGTTACAAGCATAAAATTTATTTTTGAAACATCTTGAGTGCTTTTGGATACACTATCCATATTTTTGCATTAATGTATGTTTGGTTAAAACTTCCTTGGAGCATTCTGATATTGTTGACGTGTAATCATTTCATATTCCTAGATGTTAAACTGCTGAATGCTGTGAGATCATGTGATCCTTATGTCATAAGATTTCTGACTGTTATGGCTCTCTGCAATACAGTTATGCCTATCAAAAGGTAAATCCTAGTTGGAGAACTTCATATTTGTATATTTGTATATTTAATAACATGAAAACTTGTCTTTATGATGCACATATACGTGGTTTTCTTCAAGGAACACCATTTCGTTCCTGGTGCTGTTACCTATCAGTCAACTAGGACCAACTGCTATCATATCCTTGTTCATTTCCTGTGTGCATGTCTGGTTTTTACTTGAACAATTGAGGGGTGTAAATTGGATTGCTGAATAACTGAGTTGGCTGTGGATAGTGGCTAAATGGGTTAAGAGTTCTAAAGTTGAATTAACTCATGACTGTGGAAGACTCCGTCTGTTTTGGCTTCCTCTTTTGGAATTGAGTTGTCCTCAGTGTTCTTTTTCCCTCACAGTATATTTATTTAAATACTTGGTTCCAATTTTTGCAGGTAAATTTTTTCGGTGGTCATTGAACTTGATCTGAAATCCATTTTTGGTCACTGAACTTTCAATTATCCGTTTTCAATCACTAAACTTTGATATTTATCCAAATTTGGTCACTCCATCATCTTTTCCATCCAAAATCTTAACAGATCTGATGTGGCACTTGTTGAGCTGCCAACAAGGATCTCAATTACAAATTAAAACATAAATATAAACAATAGGAGATGCGAATCAATTCTTATAAAAAAATACTTTCACTTTCTTCTCCCCATTTTTTCTTTCCCACTCTCCTGCTTCTCTTCTGAAGCTCTGCTTTAACACCTCCATTGTTAGAGGTGAAGAATAAGAAGTGTACGCAAAATTGTGTATGTAGGACAAAGGTTAATTGTGTATGTAAGACACATCTAACAATCACCTAGTATATGTTCCTGATTAAACTTCTTAACTGCAAGAACTCTAATACCAATTGTATATGTTCCTCAGGAAGTTCTTAATATTTTTTTTCTTTTGACAATGTGACATATATTTGATTGCTTAAGCAGCTTAATTCTTTAGATACATGCAAATATTGATTGTGCTATCAAATTTTGACTGGATAGTTTAATTGGACCTTCCCTAGTCTTTGGTTGCATGGTTGTAGTTAATTTTGAAATTGAACAGAAAAGGAGTAGAAAACTCAAGAAAACAAAACGTGGGGTGCCGTTAATCAACCATTTGGTTTTAATTAGCTAGGTTGTCTAGGTGCAAACAAGATACTTTAATTTCTCGTAGAAGTATAGATAGTTGAAAATCTCAATTAGTTCGTAATTTACATAGAGTAGAATTGATTATTAATATCACTAGATGTGGTTCATTAATTTTGAACACCGAAGATGTTAGAGCAAGCCTGTTTGTCTCTTATTTTTTTTGGTCTCTAACAATGGTGTAAGTGGCCTAGAACAGAAGAGCAGCAGGAGAGTGGGAAATAAAAAGTGGGGAGGGCAAAGTGAGAATATTTTTATAACAGTTGATTCGCATCTCCTGAGTTCTATTTTTTTTTTGTTTTAATTTGTAATTGAAATCCTTGTTGGCAGCTCAACAAGTGCCATGTCAAATCTGTTAAGATTTTGGATGAAAAAGATGACGGAGTGATCAAATTTGGATAATTATCAAAGTTTAGTGACTGAAAATGAATAATTAAAAAGTTTAGTGACCTCCGAAAAAATTTACCCAATTTTTGCAGAACCTTAACTTCATAGTTTCCCTTTTTTGGGATGCACCCAACTTCATACTTGATTCACATTTGCTCTTCTTTTCCATGTTTTAAGTGGCAATGGAGAAACAGTGTATAAGGCACAGTCACAGGATGAAGAAGCCTTAGTTCATGGGGCTGCTCGGTTGCATATGTCTCTTATCAGCAAGGATTGCAACACAGCTGGTACATGACCACTTTAGGATCTTTTGACCTTTTGCTTTTTGATACAATTGCTTCTGAAAAAAATAGTTAAATTTTCTAAAGCGCCCTAAACAATAAAAACTTAGAAAACGAAATCATTTTTTTTTTTTGAAATTTAGAAGAATGAAACTGAATCTTGTAGCATGGGCCTTTTGCATTTGCAGAGCAATATACAGTCTTTCTTTATCTTTTCATCATTTGGATTTTGGTTTATAATTGCACTTTTGTTTTTTGGTTAAATTATGTACGCATTTGCAGTGCTTAATTTTTTTGAGGATTATATCCAATATGAGATACTGGATATGTTGGAGTTTACATCTGATAGAAAAAAAATGTCGGTTGTGGTGAAGAATTGTCAGACTGGAGAGATTATGCTCCTGGTGAAGGGAGCAGATGAAGCTATTCTTCCTTATTCTTTTTCTGGTACTTTTTGTGTTTCTATTTTTCAATGTTTATATTCCATGTGCTTATTTCTGTATGAAAGAGAAAGTACGGGGAAATTTTCTGCTTACACTACTCATATCTAGCATATCCTATTCAGACCCTTAGTCAAATTTTAGAATGGTTGCTTCTTGATTTATTTAATTCAAAAGAACAACAAATAGGAAACTTAAGAGAATATATGGTGCAGTTCCTTTTGAACAATGCCTTGAAGAGAGTGTTAAGGATTCTTTGTCTATATTTCAGGACAAAAATTAAGACCATATGCTGATGCAGTAGAGCATTATTCACATCACGGGTTGCGAATTCTGTGTATTGCTTATCGTGTATTACACGAAGAAGAATATAAGAATTGGTCTCATATGTATAAAGAAGCTAATTGCTCTCTAGTTAATCGAGAGGTACATTTCTCTGGAAAAGTGTCCTGTATTCTTGCCAAATCCAAGGTTTCATGTACAATTACCATGTATGAGAAAGTACGTGTGTATGGAAGTAGAGTCGCTGATGTTTAGATGTATGACTTGTCCTGCTTAGAAGATAGATATCCTATATGCCCTTTTTAAGATATACATTGCAGTGACCTAAATTCCTTACTTTATCTTAGTTTTCATTTTTTTTTCCCTCAAGAATAACCAGTAAGATCATCAGAAGCTGCTTTCCAAAAAACAATGGTTAAGTCTTTGCCTGATGCAAGAGGAGTATGTGTGCCAATCAAGCATATTTTGGTATTATAGAATAGGGTTCAATTTTTAGCAAATGTCATTATGGTCCCTTTATTTTAGAGCGCCAAATTGCAAAAATCTAACAGTTGACTTGTATAATTAATTTTTTTATGGTAAAGAGGAAAGTTGCTGAGGTTTGCAGAAGGTTAGAGCACGATCTTGAAATCCTTGGAGTTGCAGCAATTGAGGACCGCCTCCAGGTACAGATCTGTCGTATGTTTGAAAAAAGGCCTGGGATATTTTGTAGCTACACTGTCCAAGTAGTGGAGAATTCCAATGGCTACTATGGCCTGATTCCCCAACCTGAGCCAAAGAATGCTTCCATGTCATTGGTAGTTTGCCTGATCTGATTACAGTTCGCAGCCAGTGTTCAACACCTGCCATCAGAAAGGGTTTGAAGCATAAAACAAAACAGGATGATTTCATGTATCATCATTACAAATTTTTTTAATTGGCAAACTATATCTATCATGATTATTCAACTTCTTCTTTATATAAATTATTACCATGATGAGTGTCTATCATATGATGTTCATTCTTTCGGAAAATATATATCAGACATGCCTTTCAAGGTCTGATGTCCTATTATGCTTCCTTGGTAGGATGGTGTTCCAAAAACAATAAATACACTAAGAAGAGCAGGAATCAAAATCTGGATGTTAACAGGAGATAGGCAAAATACGGCGGTCCAGATTGCCCTTCTTAGCAATTTAATTGATCCAGGTACATCATGTCAAAGACTTAGTCGACTTCTATATCTTCCATTCAATGTGCATGATTGTTTGCTTACTCTGTTGGTTAGTATAGCTCCCAGGGCATGTAATAGTTACTATAAATGTACAAAATTTAAGATTTTCATGGTATGGTAACAATGTTACTATGGCCCTTGTGGTTTGTCTAAGGTTGCATAATTGAGGGTGACCTGGGGTGCATTCTGTCAAATTGGAGGTTGTCACTCTGAAAGGTGTTTTTGGGAAATTTGCGTTCAGCGGCGGAGTAATTCTTGTTTGGTGCTTGAGTGTGGGTGTACTGTACAATCATGAGATTGAGGCTTAGTTGCATACATTTGGGATGGTGGACACAGACTCATTCTTGACATAGTTTTAGATAACAGATTGTGATTTTCCATTTTACTGTTTGCATATTCTCAAAGCCTAATGTAGCATGAGCTTTATTCCATGTATTTACAAGATAACCATATGGTGTGTGTGGTATAAAGATTGCACCTCTTGCATTTAAATTATTATAGGGAATGTATAAGATAAATAGATCATTCTGTATTCTGTTATTTTTTTTATTAAATTTTCAATTATTCTCATACTTTCTTTAGAATCAAAAGGGGAGATATTGTATATAAATGGAAAAACAGATGATGATGTGCTCTTAAGCCAAGACAGAGCATTGCGAAAAATGAGGATAACAGCGAGAGAAAACAAGGTACTTGACAAATTACGTCCTTGGAACTCAACCTTTGTATCCGAGATTGTAATCATTGACCGATTTTATGGCCTTTGTTTTATTTTTTTCTGAGTTATTTCGGTGTATACTGAAACAATCTAAATTAGAGTTCAGCGAGGTATGATTGTTCGATTGAGTATTTAATTGCCAAATTAGCCTCTCTCTTTGTTATTTATTTCAAGTTGGACCTTGATGAGAAGTAACTAAATGGGTTAAGGTTATATTGGCATTGTTTGAATACCATGACAATGAACAAAATGCTTATCGAAGTAAAAAATTAAAATTGTAGATATTTTCTCTGTTATTCAGAAGGATTTGTATCAAATTTGGTGTACGGAAACCTATCCGGTCACGCAGTGTGCAATTTGATAAATAAATAGTTCAATTGGCACTTTACAGATGACCAGACAACTCTCAAATTGCACCAAATTTCATGCTAAGCCTATGCATATTATAGAGAATATAGCTACAATTTTCTTTTTAATTTTGATAAAGTGTTCTGTTGGTTGTCACAGCGGTCAAATGTGTTAGATTTCCAAGACATCCCATCCTTTAACTCTAATATAAATGCAGTCCTCATCAGTATGCTGTTATTGTTTCCTCTCACTGTTTGGGCTTACATGGGCAAAAATGTTCCTCTGTACTGAGATAGAATCAATCTTGAAAAGATTTATTATACTGAATTGAAGCAACAGGAGATGGCATTTGTAGTGGATGGATGGGCGCTTGAAATAATCCTGAAGAAGAACAAACATACTTTCACTGAGCTTGCTGCTCTCTCTAAGACAGCAATATGCTGCCGCATGACGCCTTCCCAAAAAGCACAGGTTCACATTATTGGCCTTCCATAACTTGAAGAATTTAATTCTAGACTACACCCACATCATCTTATTTCATTGGAACAACCCTGGAATTAGTACAGTACTTTCTGCAGATACTCTGGTTAGCACCATATATTTTGAGGACTAGAATCTGAGAAATGTTAATTTGACCAAAGTAATTTCTTTCTTACAGTAAAGTTTTGGTTGCAATTTTAGTCACCTGATTATTCCCATAAAATGTTTGTAGCTTGTTGAACTCCTAAAATTGGGCCACTTTCGTACACTAGCAATTGGAGATGGTGGAAATGATGTTAGAATGATACAACAAGCTCATGTAGGTATAGGAATAAGTGGTAAGGAAGGGCTTCAAGCCGCTCGAGCTGCTGATTATAGCATTGGAAGTAAGTTACACTAATTGATTTTGTTAGTATTGTTTTACTCTGATCCTTAGCATGAACACCAGCCAATTCTTATTATTTTGTCGGCTCGTTTTCATGTTTATTTATAAATTGAACTTGCACAAGAGGTAGGCTGACATAGTTGCTCAATCGATGATTCAGGCAAATTTTGATTAAATTAAATGTTGCTTATGGTGAATTGCACAACTGAGGGTTGAATGAAGATCACTGAGGTTTATTTTGTTGTTAGTTTGAAATTTGGGATGCCAATACCATATTATATGGAGACTACATGAGTAAAAACCAGTATGGGAAGTACTAACCAAAATGTTTGGTAGCACATCCCAACATTACATATCCTTGATACCGATGGAAAAGCTGATAATAGTGAGTTAGCTTCTTTGGTAAAGGGAGATGGAACTAATTTTAACAGCTTTTTCCACACTTGGTTGACTGCTTTGTAGAGTTCAGATTCCTTGACAGATTGATTCTTGTTCACGGGAGATACTCATACAATCGTACTGCCTTTATTTCCCAGTATATTGTGTACAAGTCATTGCTAATAAGTGTTATACAAATATTGTGAGTTCTTTTACTCCCTCTCCCTGCCTCTCTCTTGCATTCAATATTTGTTTTAAAGAACACTTAAGATACCATTACCAGTGTCTGTGCAAAAAGTATTATTATAATAGTATATAAGCAGATACCAGTTTGGTAATGAAGTAGCATTAGTCCTTGTCCATGATTGTAATTCTTCAACATTTTTTTCTCTTTTTTTACTCGCAGTTTTTCAGGTTGCTCAGGTCTTTCTGGGACGAGCTTGCTCAACTCAGTTAACTTGATGGCATATAATGTTTTTTATACAAGCATCCCTGCTTTTGCAATTATTCTCGATAAAGATCTCTCAGAGGACACTGTCATGCAACACCCACAAATTTTCTATTTTAGCCAAGCTGGAAGGTAGGGGAAAAAAAAGGATTTCGTCTTTCAGGAAAGCTAAATGATTGGTTGTCTATGATAAACATAAGTAATATAATAAAAAAAAAATATGAGAAATTATTCTTGCACCCAGGTATAAACACTTTTAAAAAATACATTTTCATAATGTAAATTAGAAACTATGTTGAATAGTTTAAAATATATGTTTCTAATTTTTTAATTTTAATAATTTAAGATATAAACACTTTTGCTATTAAGTATAAACACTTTTTGGAAAAAGTATGAACACACCTGGGGTGCAAATAAGGGATGTGGATAAGGGTGCAGTTATCACTCCTAAAAAATTATGCAGGACAAAATATAGTACCTCCAAAAAGTTGGGCAACATTTTCTATATCGATTGTTTCACAAGTTCTTCAATTATTTATCCAGAGTACCCTTACATCCCCCTATTTTGACAATAAAAACAATGGGAATGAGATGATCTTCAAAATTTCAAAGAAGATGGTGATGGTGTAGGCACAATACTTTTTTTTTCTGGGGATAATGTTTAGAGGTTCTCTCGCAAAAAAGCTTCTCTGTTATGTAGGAAGCTGAGCTTTGTTACTTGCTGCCAAACAATACCTTTTCTTGTTAGTAGATGCACAATATGCAGTTCCCCAAAATTAAAATTTTACTATTACTTCAGGTTTTTGAACTTGAGTACTTTTGCTGGATGGTTTGGTCGATCGCTCTACCATGTAAGTTCATTTGTTTCTCTTAGAAGTATGTAAAGATGTCCTAATTTTTAGGAAGTTCCAAAAAAAAAATTACATTTTTTTTTAAGCAAACCTTACTTACAGTCAACTGCATCATTCTAGAGATTTAAAAAAAGGTCCTTGGAAATCTAAAATCATTAATTGTTGACCTAAACATTGAGATAAATGTAATAACAGAAATGACTGCTCGTAAAATGCTCATCTTATATTCTTTTTAATAAGCCTTAAAGAAAAGGTTCATCACGCTCTTTAATACATCTTATTTTTTTACTTTGATCTTGCATCAATGAATAGGATTAGAAAATGAAGCTTCAAAGTTGGGGCTTATTAGTGACTGGAAATTTTCCTTTTGCTATGTCATTTTTCAGGCACTTGTTACATATGTAATAGCTGAGTATTTGTATTGTGACAAAATATGTGATATGGAAGAACTAGCTATGGTAGCACTTTCTGGCTGCATCTTGTTACAGTCCTTTGTTGTTACCCTTGATACCAAGTAAGTGCCATCTTTTTTTATCTTAAAGTGGATAAGCCCTCATCAACGAATAGTTAATAGCATACAGAGGTAAACTACTTGAGACTGGAAGTACTGTTATGATGCCATCCAGGCAATCACTCTGTACAGTTAATAGCTAAGAGATCAAAATTCAAGGCTTGAGTTCTATTTTTTGGTGGCAATACCAGTGTTAGCGAGACTGTGAGCATACTGGTTCTTGTTTAACAAATTATAGGAATTGCGGTTTTTAACTTGAGTTATAGTACCTCTCCACGTCTTTGAAACTTGTACTGTATATATTCTTATCATAGACTTTACTATTTACCTTCTTTTTCTGCTGCAGTAATTTCACTATAGTACAAATCCTTGCCATTTGGGGAAACTTTGTGGCGTTCTACATCATAAATCTTGCAATAAGTTCAATACCATCCACTGGCATGTACATGATGATCCACCGGCTATGCAAACAACCGTTGTACTGGACAGCTCTTTTTGTAAGTATTATTATATATTCTAGTTAGTTTTATATATGACTGCGAGTATAAAAGCTGCAAGATACAAATCAGCCGGTGCTTTTACTGGTCAAATTAGCTTACATGGTGTAGTATTAATTCTCATATTTAGGGGACTGAGTTTAGTTTAAACATATTGATCTCAATTTAAGGGTCTCTGTACTTTGATTGTACTTGATTTAAGCTCATTTTGACGCTTTATTGTTCAATGAAGCTTAAATTGGATGAAAAATGTCATGTTACTTTTCATCACAATACTAATATTTTTCCACCTTTCAAGTTGATGGTGGCTGTGGGGATAGGCCCACTTTTGGCAATCAAGTACATTCAATACTTATACAGACCCAGTACCATACATGTGCTTCAGCGGATGGAGAGAACTCAATGCGAACCCACAGTGACAAGCATTGAGCCTCAGCCGTACCAGCCATTGCTTTATGATTCGGAATCTTCTAGAAAATCAAGAGGGTCATGATCACTTGATCCTTGCACTGATTGACAGGTTATAATTGAGCAATGATTTTTTGTAGTTCATTCTTGATTTCAGAAATTGTACAGTTTCCAATACACAGAACTAATAGTTAACAGTCTCTATAGGGATAGAATGCAGCAGTCAGGGCCTTCTTTAAAGAAAGAAGAGAGAAAATAGTTGTAGTTCGCTAATAAAAATTGGCCGAGGCATCTTGCGTCTTTGCTGTATTCAAGTTACCAATACCATAAAAACTAATATATAGAAAGCAATTCAAATTTGACAGCCATCTTTAGTTTGAATTCGTCATTTTATGTTTGCCATTTATTTTTAGAGTTATTCACTTCATGTTTGGCAGTCATTTTCTATTTTGAACTAGTCATATTATAGTTCTCCACAAAGGTATAACTCTCTGAAATTATATATCATTGAATATATCTAGTTATTACGCGTCAAGCTAATCTGGTGCAACTAATGAAATACTTAAACCCCTGCCCAAAATAAAAAGAAACGAGGAGACCCTCAATTATGCAAAATGAACTATGAATGAATAATTTTAAGAAATGAGGTTTGATTATTTTGGAGGTTATATGTCGCTATGTGCAAATGTGGACTTGAGTTGGCTGATAAATTCCTTGAATTGCCTGAATTAAAAAGTGTTCCTTCTTGACTGGGATTAATTTCTGGAATATTTTCATTCTTTTCTTATCACATTGACCGAGCTTGTATGAATTGTACTTTAGGATGTAGTCACAATGTAGGAAAAACAAAAGTCAAGATCTAACAACAGAGAAAGTTTCATCACTAGTGAAGAAACATGAGGCCTGAGAAATCCATACAATTATAATTTTATGAAGCAATTGTTGTGTTGAAATATCAGTCAATTTTAAAACTTATACAAAAGTTTCAAAACATTATTATTCAAAATTAATATTCACATCGGAAATTAAGACATATCATATGAACAAGTGAAATTGCATCTTGTGCCCAAATATTTGCTCGTATTTTCAGTGTCCATAGCAATCCAAATATGTTGTGAATGTCAGCACAACAGCATCCGGTTTATTTTTGACAATTCTGAGAGATGATTACGTATTTAATTCCTTCTAATTTTTTCTATTTATTAGAAAAAAAATGAGATGATATGGTCTGATTTTTATGTCGAGAAAAAAAATTCTCGGAATTACAAAAGTTGAAACGAAATTGCTGAAATTACAAAAGAGGAAATTCCGATAATCCGGCTAGGCTGACCTGGTGGCCAGATTCTGAGTAAATGGCTTTTGAACGCTGGATTCTCAAAGTTTGCCAACAAGTCAGCACAATAATTTTTCAGCTCGATAATTTAAAAAATAATCAACACCGAATTAAAAAAACGGCCAGGAACTTTGGGTCATTTATATATTCCGAAATGGACATCTTTCTATTCTTCCTGGTCCAGTTAAGCTCGGATAATAATATTTTTTTCTGGTAAAAATAAGGTCCAGCAAGGCTAATAGTAAGATTATCCTAATAAATTAAAGCTAGTTATTCCTTTGACAAGGACCATATCAAAAGTGCACCTGAGACCAATAAATTAGCGCGTGTAATTTTGACCCCTCGATTAAATTAGTGTCCTTCCCATTTGACTGGGATCAATCCCCAGAATGTTTCATACTTCGACCTGAAACGGTACTGAAATCTGAAATTTAGTCTCTGGTAGAAACAGATGCTCTAATTAATGGTACTTGCAAGAGATCAAAGATGATTAGTATTCATAAATTCAAAGCACACGCATAAGACCTCTTCTGTTTTGTAAGGATTTGCATGACCTCTTCTGATCAGCATCCTTGAACACTATATATATAAACTCAAATCAAGCTCCACTACTACCACCAACCATTAGTCCATTACACAAGTAAATCAGACTTAAGTTTCTCTCCTCTGTTCATTTGTGAAAAGATCGACATAGACATGGCTTTTTCACAGATCTTTCAATTCACCATTTTTCTGGTTCTTTCTGCTTCTCTAGTATTTGCTTCCGAGCCTAGCCCCCTCCAAGATTTCTGTATAGCTGACAATACATCACCAGGTTTATATAACACATATTATATATACATTGGATTTAGTTAATTAATTTACTCGCATGCAACAAGACATAACATGAGTTAATTTCCTGTGCATCTGCTATATACATACTAGTTCTGGTGCTAACATTAATTTCCTCTTCCATTCTAATGCAGTATTTGTAAATGGAGTTGCATGCAAGGATCCGAGCCTTGTAACTGCTGATGATTTCACCTTCTCCGGCCTTGACAAACCCGGCAACACCAACAACAAGCAGGGGTTTGCAGTAAATTTGGTAACCGTAGACCAGTTCCCTGGCATCAACACTTTTGGTGTAACCGTGGAGCGCCTCGACTTTGCACCGAAGGGTCTGAACTCACCGCACAGCCACCCACGCGCAACTGAAGTGTTGACTGTCATTAAGGGGTCATTGTACGTTGGCTTTATAACCACAGACAATAAGTTGTTCTCTAAGGTGATGAACAAAGGAGATGTGTTTGTGTTCCCGATCGGGTTGGTCCATTTCCAGTACAATTTCGGAGATGTCGATGTTGAGGCATTCTCGGTTTTGAGTAGTCAGAATCCCGGTGTTGTGAGAATTTCAAATTCATTGTTCGGGGCAAATCCAGCAATATCAGATGATATTCTTGCAAAGGCGTTCATGCTGGATAAGAAAACTGTGGATTACTTACAGTCCCAATTTTAAGTAGATATATATAAGGTTTCATTGATTGTTAGGATGAAAATGTACAATTTAAAATTATTCTTTTGTTCTTTAATTCTTTTAATCTTTTGTATTCTTTTGTGTGCTTGTCTGGAAGAAGGAATAAAATTTGCCTAGTGTTATTTAAAAATTTTATGAAAAATTTGCTAACAAAATTCAAAGTAGAAGGCTTAGCGAACCATCAGTTGTAGCCCTTATACTAGAATGAGAACTGTTAAGCGGATAGATTCTAGCTGTGTAAATTTAATAAAAAAAAAGATAGATCAGCTTGATAAAAGATTTCCAAATTGATGAGAAGTTCATGAAGAAAAGGATGAGAATTTTGCAGTAAAGAAAAGAAAATAAATATAATTGTGAAATTATGGCCCATCTATTCTTATGATGTTTCTTTTAAAATATATATTATTCGAATTAAATTAAAATTGATGTATTTTTAATTGTCTAGATAGGGTGTATATCAAATTTAGACCGATATGAAAAACATTTAGTGTCCGTCATATAACTTAAAATTTTTAACATTGAAATTTTAACGACCTTATAATGTTCCATTGACTCTTTGATAGAATATCTGTTTAAATAATTTAATTTACATTTATAATTTTAATTTTTTAATCGAATAATTTTTTTTAATGAATATATCAGAAAAGCTAAATGTACGTTGAAATTATCTATAAAACAATGAACTGTCAAATGTGAACTAAAAGTCACATATTATTAATTGCAGCCACTCTTAAGTAAATGTGCGTAACATCTAATGGTACACACCATCATAACAATCCCTCTCTACATTAATTAAGGTATCCAAAGTGCATTGGCATTAATTGGCAAACAGCAGATAACAAATTAGACTGCTGCCTCCTGTTTGTGAGAAGATGATATACAGAAATAATAACTTATAAAACGTGTGCTAGTATGCATATGTTGACCATTTCCAATTTATCAGGAAATTGTGAGCTAACATATTCAAATTAAGATAAGTTCTCTTCCTTATTCAGAAAAGCGCTACACTATGCTTGAATTTCAAAGAGAATTTACATCCGTTGTCATGCTTTTTTTATGGCAAATTGTGTCATAATTTTTTTGGGTGGTTGACAAGTGGAGCATAATAAATTATAAAAAAAAAATATTTTTATAGTTAAATCTGAACCATATAAATCATATCGGACGGTGTAAAAATTATGAAAACCTCGCTGCCATAGTCTCTAATGGCAGCCCATTTCAAAGATCCCTGTGTTATTAGAAATTGCTAAAAGACCCTCCATATCTTCCGAATTCAGAAAAATAAAGATATGAATAATATATATAACCATCAAGATTATATTTTGACACACAAGGCCATATTTCTGGGCCACACTATGGTTTTTGATACACAAGGCCTTGCATTTTTGGATTCCTGATCTGTTTGGCGTCTAACAATACAATATTAATGAACTGCGAATAATATTGGTCATAACCATATCTTTTCCAACTCCAAAATTTTATTTGCATAATTAGAGAAGTATATATTATCCATTCTAAAGCAAAGAATGTTCGAAAAAGAGAGTGTTGCAAACATGTTCCCACATATAGTTGCAACTTAAAAGTCAATTTTGACAAGAAAGAAGAAAACAAAGTTTATTTATTTATTTCTTCGAAGAGGCGTTAACAGTAAGTACAGTGATAAATAAAACACGTCTCAATTAGTGCTACAATACTGAGTTGTCCTGATCATGTTTCAAAGAGGCATTACCAATTAAGTACAGTGATAGAATCATAGAACGCATCTCACGTAACGGTATCGATACCAAGTCGCCCTGATCACTGGCCTCATGAAAGCATGCGAGATCGATCGTGTGGACAACGCTTAATGAGTGCATAGGAATTGAACAGAAAATCTTTCAGAAATACAAAGAAAACGACACAAGTAGACATGAAATCTGCAAATTTCAAGCAAAATATCTCGGAGCTAGCCTCGACTCTGCTGAAATTGTGATTTGATGTAATCGACAAGTTTTGTATCAACTGCCAACGCCTTCACAAGAACATCATCTGAAATCGGAGGTTTAGTTCCGAAAAGTGCACTGGCCACCCGTATTGTGCTGGGATTCTGGCTATTGAGACCTGAAAGTACCACTGCCGGGCAGGTACCGTTGTTGTACTGGAAATGCACCAAACCTATAGGAAACACAAACACATCACCTTAGAGTAGAGCTTGTTGTCCATGGTGACGAAGCCGACATATAATGAACCGTCAAGCACGACTAGTGTCTCTGTGCTATACAAATAAATTATCAAATATGTTTATTTAATGTTTATGAGTATTTTTGAGTCGATATTTGACAGTTGTGACTTATATTTCACCTCAAATTGCATTAAAATACTTTCAAAACATATTTGAGTATGTTTAAGCACATTTTAAATCAATTTGACCTCATTTCATCTTTAAATATCATCGAAATGCACAAATAAACTGTCAAATATGTTTATTTAATGTTCATGAGTGTTTTTGAGTCGATATTTGACCGTTATGACTTATATTTCACCCAAATTGCATTAAAATACTTCCAAAATGTATTTGAACATGTTTAAGCACATTTTAAATCAATTTGGCCTCATTTCTGCTTCCAATATCATTGAGATGCATAAATTCGCAACCAAATATGTTTATTTAATGTTTTAGAGTGTTTTTGCTATGATATTTAACAGTTAAGACTTATATTTCACCCCAAATTGTATTAAAATGCTTTCAAAATATATTTGATCATGTTTAAGCACATTTTTAATCAATTTGGCCTCATTTCTTCTTCAAATATCATCGAAATGCACAAATAAGTTGTCAAATATATTTATTTATTGTTTATGAGTATTTTTAAGTCGATATTTTACAGTTATGATTTATATTTCACCCCAAATTGTATTAAAATATTTTCAAAACGTATTTGAGCATGTTTAATTATATTTTTAATCACTTTGACTTCATTTCTGTTTCAAATATCATTGAAATACATAAATAAACTATCAAATATATTTATTTAATGTTTATGAGTGTTTTTGAGCCCATACTAACAAAGGACATGCTGTTTGTGTTCAGCCCCGGGAGCCTGTCAACATCAAATAGGTTCACGAATGATCCTAGTTTGTTGCTCAAAAATTAAAGCTAGTTGTTCATTTGACAAGGACCATATCAAGAGTGCACCTGAGACCAATAAATTAGTGTCTCTACTTTTGACCCCTCAATTAAATTAGTGTCCCTCCCATTTGACTGGGATCTATCCCTGGAATGTTTCGTACTTCGACTGGAATTTCGGTTGGCAGTTTCAGTTCATTGACCTGAAATGGTACTGAAATCTGAAATTAGTCTCTGATAGAAACAGATATTTTAATTAGTGGTACTTGCAAGAGAGTAAACATGATTATTATTCATAAATTCAAAGCACACACATAAGACCTTTTCTCATAATTAATCCCTTGAAAGTTGAGAGACATCCTCCCTTCCCAATCT
This sequence comes from x Bolboschoenoplectus mariqueter, assembly GCA_037678475.1. Classification (NCBI taxonomy): domain Eukaryota; kingdom Viridiplantae; phylum Streptophyta; class Magnoliopsida; order Poales; family Cyperaceae; genus x Bolboschoenoplectus; species x Bolboschoenoplectus mariqueter. The sequence continues at coordinate 2,258,847 of CM075266.1, read as the reverse complement.
ATCTTAATTAGTCATATAATTATTCAGACCTAGTCATACACAGTTATTCAGACATCTTCTGTTTTGTAAGGATTTGCATGACCGCTTCTCAGCATCCTTGAACACTATATATATAACTCAAATCAAACTCTATTACTACCACCAACCATTACACACCTAAATCAGACTAAGTTTCCCTCTTCCCTTACATATCAATTACACATCTCTCAACTTTCTCTCCTCTGTTCATTTGTGAAAAGATCGACATAGACATGGCTTTTTCACAGATCTTTCAATTCACCATTTTTCTGGTTCTTTCTGCTTCTCCAGTATTTGCTTCCGAGCCAAGCCCCCTCCAAGATTTCTGTATAGCTGACAATACATCACCAGGTTTATATAACACATATTATATATACATTGGATTTAGTTAATTAATTTACTCGCATGCAACAAGACATAACATGAGTTAATTTCCTGTGCATCTGCTATATACATACTAGTTCTGGTGCTAGCATTAATTTCCTCTTCCATTCTAATGCAGTATTTGTAAATGGAGTTGCATGCAAGGATCCGAGCCTTGTAACTGCTGATGATTTCACCTTCTCCGGCCTTGACAAACCCGGCAACACCAACAACAAGCAGGGATTTGCAGTAAATTTGGTAACCGTAGACCAGTTCCCTGGCATCAACACCTTCGGTGTAACCGTGGAGCGCCTCGACTTTGCACCGAAGGGTCTGAACTCACCGCACAGCCACCCGCGTGCAACCGAAGTGTTGACTGTCATTAAGGGGTCGCTGTACGTTGGCTTTATCACCACAGAGAATAAGCTGTTCTCTAAGGTGATGAACAAGGGAGATGTGTTTGTGTTCCCGATCGGGTTGGTTCATTTCCAGTACAATTTCGGAGATGTTGATGTTGAGGCGTTCTCGGTTTTGAGTAGCCAGGATCCCGGTGTTGTGAGAATTTCAAATTCATTGTTCGGGGCAAATCCAGCAATATCAGATGATATTCTTGCAAAGGCGTTTATGCTGGATAAGAAGACTGTGGATTACATACAGTCCCAATTTCAGTAGATATATATATATATATATATATATAAGGTTTTGCATTGCTTGTTAGGATGAAGATGTACAATTTAAAATTATTCTTTTGTTCTTTAATTCTTTTGCCTCGGGAGAAATAAATTTGTATTTGTGTATAGCGTTGTTACAACATTTCATCAAAAAATCACAAACAATATTTAATACAGAGGCTAGAGGTCCTATTATAATGAACCGACCTGTAATTGTAGCCTCAGCACTTGAATGAGAACCGTTCAATTATTTGGACAAAGGATTCTACTTAAGTATGTAAATTTTATAAAAAGTTTGGACCAATTTAACGAAATAAAAGAAAGAAAAACTATCTCAGGACATAGAAAACGAGAACAAATCACTCTAAAAGAAAGAAAAACAGCAAACATGCATGTTTCTACTTTGGTGTCAGTCGCAGGCTACTCGCATCCATCTTGAGTCTATTAGATTGCTTGGAAATTTGGAACTTGCTCTTCATTCCGGGGTAAAGATGGCTGTGGGCTTGTGGCCTTTGTGCATCGCATTCATGGGTGTGGGGCCTACTTATGTCCGGCTCCGGTCTTACAATTTCTTCATTATGAACTGACTGAGGTGGATGCCGGTCACATCCTTTGTCGTGCTCATAAATCATTCTCAAAGGTCCTGTTTGGACTCTTTCAGGCATGACATTTCATCTTAAAAATCCTCATGGCTTTTAAAAGATTGATTTGAGAGAGAATCCTCATGATTTGTCCCAAAACAGAGCAAAATAATATGGTCTTGAAAACAAAACTAATTAAATGAAATACTTGACATTTAAAGAAAAATGAAAAATTTCAAGTTCTTCAAAGTTAATGCTCCTCTAAGCTCCAACAATCACTGATAAAAGGAAGCCGCTAAAAAGTTTGACTGTGTAAGCCTGTGCACAATAATAGTAGATGAAGTAAGAAGAACATAGTTGGGAACACAGTTCACTATCCAAAACAAAAAATAAATAAAGCTAATTATAGAGTTAACCATGTTTCAAATGATGTAATTTTTTGCCATTTATCAATTCACCACAGTTGCTTCACATCGAAAATTCTAGCACATACTCTCGATATTGTAGGCCATATTCATGACATATTGTTATCATGTAAATTTAATATTTGTTCTATATCGACAAAAGAAGATTTATGTTAAAGAAAACACTGCTGAAGTTTTGCACAATTTTCAGTTTTAGGTTGTTATTGTGTTAACTATGTGGTTGATAAAAAAACCTGCTGGATGATGGATGTTGTTGATTGTAGTTTGATACCATTGAGGGTATTCTCCTCGTACCGATGATTCGGTTAATACCTGTTAGGTGCCCCTCTCATAGTCCCATGCATGCATATATATAGATAGAATAAGAAGAGTTTTGAGTTTATAAAGGCAGGAAAACCCCAGCGATGGTTCATGGTTGGCTTACTTTTTCTATTTTTCTTTTTTTCTTTGTGGAGTGGAGCCTTGGTATGAATGGGTTTTTGCTATATGCGATTCCATGCTTGTTTGAAGGGATAACTATGTTGAAGTTTCTGATTCAAATAGCATTTCAGCTGCTTATTTTCAGAAAAAAAAGAAAAAGAAATTTTCTTCTATAGTGACTGGGATTAATTTCTGGAATATTTTCATTGTTTTCTTATCACATTGACCGAGCTTGTATGAATTGTACTTTAGAAGGTAGTCACAATGTAGGAAAAACAAAAAGTCAATATCTAGCCATAGAAAATTAATTTCATCACTAGTGAAGAAACATGAGGCCTGAGAAATCCATACAATTATAATTTTATGAAGCGATTGTTGTGTTGAAATATCAGCCAATTTTAAAACTTATACAAAAGTTTCAACACATTAATTTTTTTTTTTTTTGAAAAAAAAGGTAACAAGCACCCATTTCATTAAAATGAAACATAATCACACAAGTTTTCAAAACATTAATTGAAAAACATTATAATTCATATACGAAAGATATATCATATGAACAAGTGAAATTGCATGCATCCTGTGCCCAAATATATTTGCTGGTATTTTCAGCGTCCATAGCATTCTAAATAAGTTGTGAATGTCACCATGATGACATCTCGTTTATTTTTGATAATTTTGAGAGATGATTACGTATTTAATTCTTTCTATTTGTTTCTATTTATTAGAAAGAAAATGAGATAATATGATTGCTTGGTCACTTCTGGCTTTTTCAGGCCATTGCTTGATAATAAGTATGAATAAATAGCCTGTAGGTGACTAAACCACTTCCTCTCCAATAAATCAGGAGTTGGTTAATTATCAATTACCCAATTATTTGGGTCATTTATATATTCCGAAATGGACATCTTTCTATTCTTTCTGGTCCAGTCAAGCTCGGATAATAATATTTTTTCCTGGTAAAAAATTGGTCCAGCAAGGCTAATAATAAGATTATCCTCATAAATTAAAGTTAGTTATTCCTTTGACAAGGACCATATCAAGAGTGCACCTGAGACCAATAAATTAGCGTGTATAATTTTGAACCCTCAATTAAATTAGTGTCCCTCCCATTTGACTGGGATCTATCCTTGGAATGTTTCGTACTTCGACCGGAATTCCGGTTGTGGTTTAGTCCATCGACCCAAAACAGTACTGAAATCTGAAATTTAGTCTCTGGTACAAACAGATGCTTTAATTAATGGTACTTGCAAGAGAGCAAACATGATTATTATTCATAAATTCAAAGCACACACATAAGACCCTTTCTCATAATTAATCCCCTGAAAGTTATAGAAGACATCCTCCCTTACCAATCTATCTCAGTCATACAATGATTCAGACCTAGTCATACACAGTTATTCAGACATCTTCTGTTTTGTAAGGATTTGCATGACCTCTTCTCAGCATCCTTGAACACTATATATATATACTTGAATCGAACTCCATTGCCACCACAATTACACAACTAAATCAGACTAAGTTGCTCTCTTCCCTTGCAAATAAATTACACATCTCTCAACTTTCACTCTTCGGTTCATTTGTGAAAAGATCGACATAGACATGCCTTTTACACAGATCTTTCAATTCACCATTTTTATGGTTCTTTCTGCTTCTCTAGTATTTGCTTCTGAGCCAAGCCCCCTCCAAGATTTCTGTATAGCTGACAATACATCACCAGGTTTATAACACATATTATATATACACTGGATTTAGTTAATTAATCTACTCGCATAAAACAAGACAACATGAATTAATTTCCTGTACATATGCTATGTTACTAGTTCTGGTGCTAACATTAATTTCCTCTTCCATTCTAATGCAGTATTTGTAAATGGAGTTGCATGCAAGGACCCGAGCCTTGTAACTGCTGATGATTTCACCTTCTCTGGCCTTGACGAACCCGGCAATACCAACAACAAGCAGGGGTTTGCAGTAAATTTGGTAACCGTAGACCAGTTCCCTGGCATCAACACCTTCGGTGTAACCGTGGAGCGCCTCGACTTTGCACCGAAGGGTCTGAACTCACCGCACAGCCACCCACGCGCAACTGAAGTGTTGACTGTCATTAAGGGGTCCTTGTATGTTGGCTTTATCACCACAGAGAATAAGCTGTTCTCTAAGGTGATGAACAAGGGAGATGTGTTTGTGTTCCCGATCGGGTTGGTTCATTTCCAGTACAATTTCGGAGACGTTGATGTTGAAGCATTCTCGGTTTTGAGTAGCCAGGATCCCGGTGTGGTGAGAATTTCAAATTCATTGTTCGGGGCAAATCCAGCAATACCAGATGATATTCTTGCAAAGGCGTTTATGCTCGATAAGAAAACTGTGGATTACATACAGTCTCAATTTCAATAGATATACATAATTTCATTGATTGTTAGGATGAACATGTACAATTTAAAATTATTCTTTTGTTCTTTAATTCTTTAATCTTTTTGTATTATTTTGTGTGCTTGTCTGGAAGAAGGAATAAAGTTTGCCCAGTGTTATTTAAAAAAATATTAAAAAATTGCTAACAACTTTTAAAGTAGAAGGCTTAGTAAACCATTAATTGAAGCCCTTTAATTATTTAAATCATTCTGCTTTAACAAAATTTAAAGTAGAATGAGAATTGTAATTAAGTTACGTGGATAGATTCTAGATGTGTAAATTTAATTAAAAAAAAAGATAGGCCGGCTTGATAAAATATTTCCAAATTGATGAGAAGTTCATGAAGAAAAGGATGAGAATTTTGCAGTAAAGAAAATAATATAAATATATTTGTGAAATTATGGCCCATCTATTCTTATGATGTATCTATTGAAAAAATATATATATTATTCAAATTAAAAAATTAAAATTGATGTATTTTTAATTCTTTATATAGGGTGTATTTCAAATTTAGAATGATTTGAAAAACATTTAGTCTCTATCAAATAATTTAAAATTTTTAATGTTGAACATTTAATAATTTTACGACAAATGATTAGTCAAATTTCGTTAACTTTTTGATAAAATATGTAAATAAGTGAAGTCATTTTTATAATTTTAATTTTATAATAGAATAATATATTGTAATAAATATATCAGAAAAATTAAATGTACGTTTAAATTATCTAAAAAAAATAAACTGTCAAATGTGAACTAAAATTCACATAATCACATATCATTAATTACAGGCTTGCAGCCTCTTCAGTAAATGTGCGTAGAATTTAAGAGCTGCTACACACCATCTGATAATCCCTCTCTACATTAATTAAGGTATCCCATGAAGATTGGCATTAATTGTCAAACAGCAAATATCAAATTAGACTGCTTCCTCCTGTTTGTGAATTATGATAGTAATAATAATATCTAATATCTTATAAAACATGTGCTAGTATACATATGTTGACCATTTCCTATTTATCAGGAATTTGTGAGACAACCTATTCAAATTATAAGATAAGTTCTCTTCCTTAAAAAAAATTAAGAGAAGTTTTCAGAAAAGCGCTACATATACTATGCTTGAACTTCAAAGAACCCTGTGTTGTTGGAAATTGCAAAGAGACCCTCCATATCTTCTGAATTCAGAAAAAAAAATGATATGAATAATATATATAACCATGAAGACTTTATTTTGATACACAAGGCCTTGCATTTCTGGGCTCCTGATCTGCTTGGCGTCTAAAATTACTATTAACTAGGAATAATTTTGGTCATAACCATCTTTTCCAATTCCAAATTTTTGTTTGCACAATTAGAGAAGTATATATTATCCGTTATAAAGCAAAGACCATTTGAGGGAAAAAAAAAAAGAGCTGCAAGCATGTCCCCATAGTTGTAATATAAAACCAGTTGCAACTTAAAAGACAATTTTGACAAGAAAGAAGAAAACAAAGTTTGCGTTAACAGAAGTAGAGTAATAAATAAAACACATCTCAATTTATGCTACAATACTGAGATGCCCTGATCATGTTTCAAAGAGGCATTAACAAAATTAAGTACAGTGATAGAATCATAGAACGCATCTCACTTAACGGTACCGATACTGAGTTGCCCTGATCACTGGACTCATGAAAGCATGCGAGATCGATCGTGTGGACAACACATAATAAGTGCATCAGAATCGAACAGAAAATCTTTTAGAAAAACAAAGAAAACATAATAAGCAGAAATGAAATCTCGGAGCTAGCCTCAACTCTACTGAAATTGTGATTTGATGTAATCGACAAGTTTCGTATCAACTGCCAATGCCTTCGCAAGAACATCATCTGAAATCGGAGGTTTAGTTCCGAAAAGCGCATTGGCAACCCGTATTGTGCCGGGATTCTGGCTATTGAGACCTGAAAGTGCCACTGCCGGGCAGGTACCATTGTTGTACTGGAAATGCACCAAACCTATAGGAAACACAAACACATCACCTTTACTAATCACCTTAGAGTAGAGCTTGTTGTCCGTGGTGACGAAGCCAACATATAGCAAACCGTCCAGCACGACTAGTGTCTCCGTGCCACGTGGATGTGTGTGAGGAGGGTTGAGGCCGCCTATTGCATAGTCAATACGGGCAACGGACATGCCGTTTGTGTTCAGCCCCGGGAGCCTGTCAACATTGATTAGGTTCACGAATGATCCTAATTTGTTGGACGTGTTTCCGGCCTTGTTGAGCCCGGTAAAGTAGAAGTCATCTGCTGTGACGTCGTTTCGATTCTTACATGCAACTCCATTTACAAGTACTACATTGTTGAAATAAAATAAGAGTTTACAAGTGATTGTAAGTTACTTTTTTCAAGAAAGTAGAACCAGTAGATTCCTCCTCATATATAAATTCTTATCGAGTCTGAGATACGCAAGTGCAAAAAAGTTGGTCCCAAAAAGAAGGAAACAAATGAGAAACTATGTTTGAAATAAGAGAGAACTCCTTCCACAAATTACATATAATCTACAAATGTACAATCAAGGGGCATGCACAAGAAGCCAAATATATACCTCGCGAGTTCTTGTCGGCGACACAAATATCTTGTAACGGGCTCGGATCGAAAGCAAGTGCGAGACGGGTGGAGAGAACCATGACAGTTGCAAAAAGAAGAAAGATGCGAGCGAGCACCATTTCTTCACTTTGGCAAAGCTAGGATGTGTATCTAGCAAGAAGGAAAATAAGTTTGTATGTTTGCTAGATTGGATGGAAAGCTAAAATAGATCATACTCTATATATAAAGAGGAGGGATCGCTTGAAAATGGTTATTTTGACAGTCTTGACAATGAATTTTTAAATAAATTTGAAAAAAAAAATTTAAATAGAAAAATAATTTATAGATATATTCTTCAATTTATAAATTGATCATGTTTCAAGTTTCATATAATTTGAATTTCATTTGATAGTCCATTAAAAGCCTTTAAAATTTATGTAATTTGTAACGATCCATATTGAATCGTTTTTGATGAAATATCAAATGTAATTTAAATTATATGAAATTTGAAATATGATCAATCTTAAGTTCAAAAATATGTCTATAAAATTTTTTGTATTTTTAATTTTTTTTAATTTATATAAAATCTAATTGTCAAGGTTATCAAAATAATCATTGTCAAATGATCCATCCTCATATATAAACTTGGTAAATGGAAGGACATTTGCTCCTACAACCGTTGGATATGTTTTCAAAATTCGTGTTTCTCTTCATCAGACGATTGAGAATTGATCGTACTATCCTTACAATAGCATTGAATATGCCACGTGGAAAGAGAAGCCATGGATGGTACATCTTTGGGGGTTTGTGTGGTGCCATCGATCGACAGGATGCTTATTTCTCTGATCACTTTGTTGTGGGTTCAGATTGGATGAATTATGAGATAATTTTTTTAGATTTATTTTACACGAAACGAACCATAACATGATCAAACGAATAACATATTATGCTATACAGTATAATATAATATAAGATACGAATCTCTTTATTGTGAACATATAATGTATGATGCAACGCAGCATAGGATATAAATTTCTTTGTTGTGCACCGTTATTAATATTTAATGTTTGATTACCATGTGAAGCATAGAGCAGCATTTATGAGTGGACCAATTTTACTTAAATATGCTGAATTTAATATAGGGAGCGAAGTGGGTATTTATTATTGTGTACTATTTGATTGTACTCGTTGAATCTTAACCTTTAAATTACAATTTTACTGTAAGATTCGTGCACTATTGGATTGAGAATTTAACAAGGTAGATAAAGCTCAAATTTGAAGTAAAACAATACAGAGGTGCATTTATTGCTATGTTGAACAAAAGCAATTCTAAGTTCTAATGTATCTATTTCAATTTAGAAGGGATAGATTAGAAGGATTTCATGACCCGCTAATTTAGTTAAAATATGTTATATTTTCATAACATATTTTTAATTTTTCTCAATTTTTTTCATTGCGAAAATATAAAATAAATAGGAATTAAATCGTAATGCAAATAGCTTGTTAACATGCATATAATTTTTTTATTTTTTTATCACTAAAAAGTGTTTGGGGTGGTTATATTAAAAGTAAATGAATATATCAAGAAACCAATTTTTTGATGAAACTGACAATCAAGGTCAAAAATTTATCAAAATTGAAAATTATAAATATATTCTCTATCACAATCACCATATATTAAATTGAGTTATTCAAATTTATTAAATGACATTCAAATAATTACCTTGAAATTTGAACAATTGCTACGATAATTAATTATTTCCGTCCTTAAATGTGCGAATTTGAGAAAAAGTTATAATTAAAAGGTTAAGATTTAATGAATACAATCAAATGATACACATTAATGTGCATCCACTCCACTCTCTTTAATATAACCATGAAATTAAATACATCCGTAGTTTGTTCGGGTTAGTTAGAGTTCATATCCTCTGTTGCGCTGCAGCATAACATATTATACGCACGATTATGTTAAGATTCATACAAATCAAAACCTAAGAAATTTTTTTTTTACAATTCATCCGTCTATGCGCCGTGCAACGCAATGCTATGCAGCAAAAGATTAGAACTCGGGTTACTGGGCTTCTAGACTTGCTTAGCACGTTAATCTCTACTGATTCAGCCGAATAACCCCAAAACCCTTAGCTGAAAATTTTATATCCTCTGTTATACTATACCGTTCTATGCACCAAAAAATCAAGATTAAGGTGGTAACGAGATTAAATATACTCCTTAGTCCCAAGTTCTTAATCCAAGGACGACTTTTTTTTCATCTGTTTTTTTCATGAATTTTTTTTGGGAGTTAGAAAATAACACACACACATATATATATATATATTGGCGCAAGAATTTAAAATGGAGCATTTTGATATAAAATATTTTTAAAAAATATGTAATACAATAACATGTGCAAAATGGTGCCCGAACCAATTCTGAGATATTCAAGCCCAACAAGTTCTAAGATGAAATTGAACAAACACAAAATTAGCCCAATTTGGCCCAAATAAATTGAACAAACACAAATTAGCCCAATTCGGCCTAAATAAATTGAACGAACACAAAATTAACCTATGTCAAATATTAAGCCCGTTCATGGCATGTTTTATGGGCCAAAGAGTACTGAAATCGACGAACTGAAAACTTCACGTTAAAGTATTACACTCTTTTGAGTAAAGCTCTGATAAATTTAACACAAAAAAAACTATCGAAACAACTTTAAATAATAAATTCAAATTATTAAATAAATTTTTTTAATATTAAAATTTTATAGGATATCTAAATTTTTTATTTTTAGGATTTTTAAATTATTTTTTTAGATTTTCTAAAATAACTCTAAAAAAATAATAAAATTTAATGAATATTTGTATATGTCTATATGAAAATAGGTCATTTTTAAAAATATGAAATAAATAGTTAGAAAATTTTTATATCCTATGAGATTTTGAGCAACCCAAATTTATCTTTTAAATCCGATTCGATAAATTTTGAATTAAACTCATCAAGAAATTTAGTGAGTTTAAACTCACCCTAACTTTCCTCGACTCTTTTACGTACATGTGCTTGTATTAATTAATTAGCATTAATTAAACTTTTGAGAAATGCGATATATGCTGCAGTTAGTAACATTTTATTAGGCATTTTCCTGAAGGTAAAATTACAAATAGAATTTGTCTTTTATCAAAATCAGTGTTAGGTTAGAATTGACAATAAGTTTCAAGTTTGATTTATTTGTACGCGAAAAAAGTAATAGTGCCTGATGATATGTTGATTGGATTGTTAATAACTAATAAAGTAAATTATATAGATCTTTAAAGTTAGAATTGACAACAAGTTTTATTGATTCATTATCATTTCAATTCTTAAAACTCTAAAAAAATATATCAAAAGTAAATTACACATATATCCTTAAAATGTCACTCTTTTATTATTTTGATCTTTAAATTTTCAAAATATCAATTTGATCCATAAAATTTATATGGTATTTGAAATTTGCTAGCAAATTTAGTATAATATTAAAAACGATGCAAATTATGAAATAATGAATTTTAAATAGCAGCACAGTTGAAGAATTTAATAACTTTCAAATTTGTAAAACATGAAAAATTTAGAGTAAATTGAAAACATCATTGAAATGATTTATCAACTTTTCTTATCAGCGCTGAATCATTACATGCTAAAAAAAAACCCTAGTAATTAAAGATCACTAACCATTATTTATGTTTTAAATTTGTCCAATTAAAAACATATATTTGCTATCCATTTTATTTCGTTTAAAGTATTTTTAGGCTCAGTTAGTACTTATAAAACATTTCATTTATGTTGAACCTTGGCTAAATTTTTGTGCATCTTCTAATGCAAATGCAACTCACTGATATGATGCTAATCAACTTAAATTGGGACCAATCAAAGAGTCAAATTTGGATTTGGTCGTCTATTTCAGATTTGTCCTGTGCAGAACAAATCATTTCAAGTAGAATCTTTGAAAATTAGAAGATCATGAGATTGACTAAGGATTGAAAAGGGTATACAATTCCATGAAAGTTGATTTTCATAATTTCATCATAATGCCTATCAAAATGAGCTTCATCAATAATATAATACCTATCTCTGCACAAGGTAGCCTTATGTGTCTAGTATTTTCATGTTAGATAGGGAGCTGATATATTGATACCGTCATTATAACGATATTATCGTCGATATCGACTTTATTATTCAGATTAAATAAATTATTTTTATTTTAGTGATTTTTATTATGTAATTTATTTATAAAATATTTTTATTATCCAACTCAAATAAATTATTATTCAAATTAGTGATATTTAAATTGAATAATAAAATTTGTATAAAATTTAAATAAATTATATAGTAAAATTATTAATATGATATCTCCCGAATACTTTCCTTTTAGATATTACATCTTTTTTAAAGCTCCCGTATTTAATAGTACATCTTTACCCAAACATAATTACGGCGCTCTTTTTCTTTTTTACTTTTTACGTTGCCATTACCAAGCTCCACTAGAAAAATAAAGAAAAGAGAAAACAGTTATGTCAGTTTTGTACTGGCCTATCCGGATCATGCCTGGCAGCCTGAAACAGCATCTCGATCGATCTTGGATCAGGTGATATCTAACCGTCCAATATAGATCAAACGGTCATGATCTATCAGAATTTGGTCATATCGTCCCACCACAATTGGAGAGAATCCGCTCCCACTCTCAGCTCGCGGACAAAATCGGACCGGTTTAACAAAACAGTTTCAGCGACCGGACCGAAGAGATCCCACCGCACAGAGAGAGAGAGAGAGAGAGAGAGAGACTCCTTGACAGTTTCTGTCAAGTTTTCAAAAAAAAAAAAAAAAGGAGAGAGAGAGAGAGAGAGAGAGGAGAAGAACCTAGATTCTAGAAGCCGAAGGTTGTCCGGTCATCGCTACTCTCACCTCTCCTCTTCCTCTTCCACTTCCCCTTCCCTGCCTTTCTCCCCTTTCCCACCCACCTCTGACCTCTCCCTTTCCCTCTCCTCGCGTGATTTTAGCGGATAGCGATAAACGAGAGCCTGAAAGAGAGAGCTCGCGCTCATGGAAGGAGCGCACGGCGGAGGCGGAGGAGGAGGAAGCCCGGCGCCGTTTCTCGTCAAAACCTATGAAATGATAGACGATCCTTCGACGAACGACGTGGTCGCTTGGGGCGATTCGGGTGCGAGCTTTGTGGTATGGGATCCGCCCGATTTCGCAGCTCGGCTTCTCCCCACCTATTTCAAGCACAATAATTTCTCCAGCTTCATTCGCCAGCTGAATACATATGTGAGTGTGACTTTTTCTGGTATTGTTTCCGGTTTTTAGGTTAGGTTAGGTTAGGTTGTTGATTCGGAAAGTTTGCTTAATTGATTCAACTTGCACTGAGTTTCATGTGAAGTTTCTCTGATTCCATATGGTAGCCAGCTATCCTGTGTCATTCACTGGCTTAATTTTTTTAATTCTGGTTGATTTTATTTTTTCTTAAGGGTTATTTGGATCTGATTTTTTATTTGACTGAGGTCCCCTGCTGGGTATGTGAATTAAGTTTTGATCCAAGTTAGACTACTAATTATGTTCAATTCTTAGTGTAACAGAGTGGTAGCTGATTTTGGATAATCTTTTTTTTTTTCAGCTAAAATATTAGAAGGATTCTATGTTTTGCTTTCCTTATTGGGAATTTATGGACTTGAAATTGTTACATATCTTTGGATGTGACTGGTGCAATACTGGACCAGATAACCTCCAATGTTATGTTAGTAGAAGATTTACATTCGATCCTGCAGTAATTGGTTTATATTATATCTAGTGTATGGTACTTTTTTGCAATTTTATCTATTTAGCTCAGTACCATCATCGTCGTCAGAGGATTTCAACCTTTTCTGGTAAATGAGAAGCTGCTGTACATTTGCTACTAGTTTCGTCTCTGTTGTTAGGTTTATAATAGCAATTGGAGCTCATAGTGAGTCTCAGTATAACCTTATTAATAGCTACGAAATGACAAAAAAAAAGGTAACATATATAATTAGGAAAGGATATGTTGCTTATCAAACTTGTTTGACAACCAAAACAACCGGCATCAAATTCATCACATGGCAAACTAAAGTTATAGGTCTTTTCTTGATCATGTAGCCACACCATGTATCAAATTTGATGCACGTTGAGAATCATTTGATTGCCAATCTTAAAATGGTATTTTTGTATATTTGAAATCACTCGATGGATGAAGATATCCTTTTTCAAAGCACATAAAATTTGATACACCTCCTGTCTAGAACATTGAGAAAATTTCGACAATTTTACTTTCATTGTTTTGATAAGCATTGTGTTGGTTGTCAATGGTTGTCAGATAAGTTTGCTGTCCATGTAACCTCTCCATATATTAAGGTAAATTTATATTCAATAGTTGGCATGGCATAAAATTTCAGCTGTTGCATAACTAGACTAAAAATAACTGAATAAAGTTTGAAATATGATGCTATTAACATCATATTGCTAAAACTTTTTCCCTAATTGTCTTTTATTACAACTGTTATGCAGGGTTTTCGAAAGATAGATCCAGAGAGATGGGAATTTGCAAATGACCATTTCATAAAAGGCAAGAAGCACCTTTTAAAAAGCATCCACAGACGGAAGCCAATCCACAGCCACAGCCAACCACCAGCGGGCCCACTTCCAGAAGCAGAGCGAGCTGCACTGGAAGAGGAGATCGACCGTCTAACACGTGAGCGCACAGCTCTTCAGGTATCATTGCAAATTCAATCTAAGTTCACTTATCTGACTTGTGCCCGACACAGTAAAATCATTGTGAATGGATGCTTGAATCTTCAACAAAACAGAGTATAAAGGAAAAGTTTGAAAGAATTTAACATCTGAGGTGCAAGCTCAGTTCTATATAATTGACATCATTCCCCTTGCATTCTATCATCAATTTTAGTTCAAACCAACATGTGTTAACATGACAATCTAAATCAAAAACTCTAGCCTATGACATCATAAACTTGCATTCTGTCATCAATTGTGGTTGGAATTGGTTGAAACTGACATGTGTCAACATGACAATCTTAACAATCTTAACCAAAAAGTCTGGCCTATGTTAAGCCCGGGTCATTCTGCTGCACCCTGAAACGAATAATTTATTCAATTAAACCTTCCTTTAGTGGTGAATCGTGCAATTATAGCTCAACACTCATAATTTGTTTTAACCCAAAAGAAGGCAACAAAATGAAGAAAGGGCAAAAATTGGTCAGACCAGTACAAGCACCTTACCAGCTGGTACAGACCAGTAACCAAGCTTGCTGTAAGGATACACAAGCTCCTAGAGCTTTATCTAATCCATGCATGGCCAACTAACAATGGTGTACCTTCAGAATGAGCTGTGGCGGTTCGAGCAACAGCAGTCAGGAACTGAAATGCAGATCGGAGACATTGAGCGCAGGATCCAAGATATGGAACAGCGCCAACTCAAGATGATAACCTTCCTCCAGAAGGCCACTGGCAATCGCCGCTTCATGGATAACCTCATCAAGATGGCAAATGTTTTCCCAGGTCCCACAGCTATGACAGTACCCAGCCCTGCATTACCAGGTTTGCCAGATCCTCCTCCTGTCACCGATTCCCTCCACAAGAAGCGCCGGCTCCCCACTGCAGAGGAGATGCAATACTCCCCCGAGCTGATCGAGAGTTGTACAAATAATAATTTTACAAGTAACAATAATGGTAGTTTGTATGAGGACCCTTGTAGTAGCAGTAGTTCCGGGAGAACTGATTTTAGTTTGATTAATCAGAGTTTTGATAAGCTTAAATTGGGGTTGTGTCCTGCAATGGCTGCTATGAGCACGCATAGCTCAAACGAAGAGGATGACAATGGCCCGCATGCCAGGACCCCAGATACTGGGACCTCACTTTTTCCCTTGAAGAGCATGCTATTGGCTGGAGATGGGCCTTTATCTTCCAACCTGGATCTAACCCTGGCTTCTTTCTCTTCTATGGAGATGGTCATGGGTCGAGATTCAAACACTACAAATATGAGTGCCTTAGATGAGAGAGGAGAAGACGCTAATGGAACTAATGAAAATGGAATTGTAATCAGAAGCGAGAGCAGGACTGGAACTGAAAACAGCAGTGAGAACAGAAGTGGAACTGAAAATGGAGTCAGAAATGAAAAAAATGTAGGTAGTCAGAATGGTTCTGGTGGGTTGCAAGAGGAGGCAGTAGAGAGAGGGGAACCGGTGGGCCCACCTCCCAGAATTAATGATGTGTTCTGGGAGCAGTTTCTTACTGAAAGGCCAGGATGTGACGGTGAAGAGGCCAGCTCTGGCTTGAGGTCTAATACGAACCCTAGTTCTTCAGGGGAGACACGAGAAGGCAAAGAAATGGAGAATCTTAAACTCTGAAAAGAGATGTGCAGAACTGATTCTTACATTATGGAGGGAGGAGGAAACTGTGCATGAATACTATGTAATAATGTTATCTTAATTTAGATTAAAATGCTTTGTTTTTTTTTGTACATAAGAAAGCAGAACAAGAGGTTTTCTTCTCTTGACGTGTGACATATTAAAAAATAATATTCGAAGACACCGTACTAGTGTACCAGCTAATTGACATATTAAATTTAGAAATAGTGCTATTCTTTTGGATGTAGAAATCTTGAAATAGTGTCATTGTGTTATTCTTCAGGTCACAGAGAAAAGGCTTTGTGCTTTGTTGCAAGTCAAGAATGCCACTGCAAGATGATGTTTCTTTTCTCATGGCCTATATCATCAATGCGGGGATTCATATCTTCTGCCATGTCTTTTTTTTCTATGACACATTTATACTATAGTTTTTTTAGATCTATCATATCATATGTAGGGTCTATTAAAATATAAATAAAAAAACATTCTCTATAAGCTAAATCTGAACTATTTAAATTAAATTGGGATGTTGAAAATTTATGGCAACAAATATGCTATAGATTTGTATAGCAGCAGATATGAACCCATCAATGTGGTGTCAAACTTCTTAAGTTATATAGAGTTTTCATTTCATTTTGTTTGACTTTGATGTTAGAAAGTGCTATGATCTGTATCCAAATTAGTAACCATTATAATTTCTCGAACCCAAGTGAAATGCCGAGGTGGCTCTCTGAGTCTCTCTACTTCAACAAGAATCAGCAGCATCTACTATCAAACCTAAAGGAGCCTACTGCTGAAAATTTTGCACTTCATATTCTCTGTTAGTGAGATATTACTTTATTGTGATATTTCTTTTAGTAACCTTTTTGGGCTTTATTGTGATCTTTTTTTTTGTGTAATTTTAGCAACTTTTTTGTTGAGCCGAATAGGTCACGAGATTAGTAGTCCAACTACAAACCAAAAGCCCAAAAATATTCGTCAGTAATAATAGGCCTATAACTAACTATCCTATCGGATCATATTTTCTGACCCCTTTCTGATCGCCTTTCTCCACTAATCAAACCAAATTGCGCAGCATCCCTTCTCCGACTGAGCCTCCCAGAAAGTCTCCAACCAAACCCCAAATTCTCTCTCAATCGGAGTTCGTAGAGGCGGAGCTCGCAACAATGCCAGCGACGGCGACGGGGATCGGCATGCTGCTCGGACTGGGCACTCAGATGTACTCCAACGCTCTCCGCAAACTCCCCTACATGCGCCGTACTTAACCTTGCTTCCCTCCCCTTTCTTTTTCTTTCTTTTTCCTTTCGATTTGCTCGAGTCTTGATCTGATCGACGCGATGTGTGGTTTCGTTTCTTTAGATCCTTGGGAGCATGTGATCGGAATGGGGCTAGGCGCGGTGTTCGTAAACAGTCTCGTCAAGTGGGATGAGCAGCTCAAACAGGATCTAGATAAGATTCTCGACAAGGCAAAGGCTGCCAACGAGCGCCGCTACTTTGGTAAAAATCTCCCCTTTTCTTATGTGATTACTATTCTCCGTTTATTTTTTTTAGTTTTGTCTCTTTTTCTGCTGATTTGATGGCATATAGAAAGTAAGAACTAGTTCAGTAATTAGTTTCATTTGTGGAATTAAGAACTAGGATTTGTTAGATAGAACAAAATGTCTCCCAATTTTCTGTTTGAAGCAAACAAAAAGAGGATAAGTATTTATAATTTAATCTGGTTTAGAATCAAAACATTGTGAGTTTAGGGAAAGCCAATACCTAGTATGCAGTAAAACACTTATCTATATGGAACTGGAGAAGGCGATCTTTTCTTTTTTTGTGTGTGAATTAATGGTTGATTTAAAGAGAGATCCAATGCCAAACATTTTGGTGCCGAATTTGTGCCAATGAAATTAAATCTCAAATAGTAAACTTTTAAACTTTCAAATGACAGAACTAACATATGAATGTGCTGTACATATCTAATAAAAATCGCGGCATTGGTGACTTCTTACGATAGGACTCGTATTAAGAGCATAAGAAATCATTGAATCCGAAAGTATCATATTTTTTCAAGTCCTGATGCCCATCAGAACCCACAAGTATCATATTTTGCAAGTTCTGATGCCCATCAGACTGAAGTCAAAATCCCATTTGTTTAGATGCATGTGATGAGATGATATAGAATACATCCAGTATTTTGATTTGCTCTTTCAAGCTCAAATAAGGAACAATTACATAATGTGGTGCCAAATCTTGTGTACATTGGAGCCCGCTGATATGTTAGGATGGAAAACTTTGGTAGTGAGAAGAAATATGTTCTTCTTCTCTGAACAATACTTGAGATACTATCCTAAACGAAATATTAGAGAATTAGGTCTCTGTACCATCATGTACCTCTCTTGGTGCTGAGAAACCTTGGGGTACAAATTATTATTTCAGTTACAGTGTTTGTTGCTTCATTATGGCATTCTTTGTTGCTTTCTGTAAGTTTCTGTTCATCGTAGCAATGCTGAGGGTACAAATAAGAATGCCAATGTTGTAAAAGATATCTTATTGAGGCATAGACATGGGTGCATATGCTTTAAAGATTTTTGGGTCACTATGTTGAGGAAAGTATCTCATATGCCCCTATAAACCTTTACTAAAACAATGTCCTTGTGGTATGAAAATATTACATTCTCTTTGCCATTATTTCCAAAAAAGAATGTATACTGTCTCCTCCTTTTCCGTTCATCTATGCAGACCAAAAGTATGAGTGGACGGGTAAGTTGGGCATGTTTTGAGTAATGTGGGGTGACGATGGTATACAACATGTTTTTGTTGTGGCATACCTGTATCTGTATTTGTGGGGAGGGGGGGGGGGAGGGTTTACATGCATGACATTTCTCACTTTGCAAGGACGTGACTATTTACTAGGGCTTGTCAGGCACAAATGAGAGTTTCCCTTCATATATTCCAATACCATTTGAGTAATTCGTATGTGGGGTCTGCGAACACTGTCAAGCTAAAAAGATCATTTATAAGTTTAATTTACGTTTAAAAGGGTGACAACAGATGTGTTATACCTAGCAAGACTATTCTAAGTTTATTTGAAAGCTCTGTTCTTTCATCTTTGGAAGTTCCAGAAGTCTGGATGAACTTTTGAATAATAGAACTAACCAAGTACATTTGATGAAGTATTGTTAACATAAATTGCATAGTGATTCCTTGAGGTTCTGTAGGGGCTTGCATGGGAAGTTTACTAAAGAATCTGGCCTCATTATGAGTGCTGTTATCCATCAATTGAATTTTATGTGATTTCAAACTACTAATGCTAATGTTTTTTTCTTTCTTTTTTCAGATGACGATGACGATTAGTGTCTAGCGATTTTTCAGAACCAAAAATTCTGCTGAGGATTGCCTTCTCAAGTTTAGTTCAGTTTCCAAGTTATCTGAACTTCTTTCTCATCTTTTGTTGATGATATACATTTGCAATAAGCTGTTTATATGTTACAGATTCTACTTATAATTTTTCCATGGGATTCATGCCTGATGATCATTAAATGCTGGTGTTCTCATATTTTCCAACCAGAAAAGGGAGAAGTAAAGATTTTTTTTTGTCACCAGCATTTCTGGAAATACCAACATATGATAGTCTTTTCTTCTCGTAGTGATCTGGACTGTCCATTTGAAATTTAAAAATTAATTGATTTTTTCAAGAAGTTGCATATGTTGATCAAACGGTCTGAATTGTTGTCCATCTAAATTAGGTATTTGAACTGTTGAAGGGATGAGGGACTTGCAACCTCTATATAAAACATGTCTATATTTGGGAGGTAGAAAATTGATGCCTCAAATTCGTACCGAAAAATGCAAACATCAAAAAAATGTCAAAGAAAAACATTTCCTTTTTTTACACTTTCTATTTCTACCACATTTTTTTTAATTTGTTCTAAAATTCTAATTTTAGTTCTCCATTTTCTAAAATAAAAAAGTGCGCAATAAAACCAAACCAGTAGAGGGGGTAGAAAAAGTGAGACAGATGATTGTCAAGCTTTTAATGTGGATTTTGACATCATTAACACAAGTAACCACCCTTTTTGTTCTTAGAGGAACAACAATTATGCTCATAACACCTACTCTGCAATTGGCACGCACGCCTGGAATTGTAATTAGTGGGTTACTTAACCTCATAGCAAGCACCTTCAGTACAATTGGCAAATATCTAGTTAGACTAATTTTTTTCATTATAGCTTCTATTATCTCTGGAATTTTCAAGTTCGTTACCACAGTTGTTATGGGAATTTTTGGGCTCATGTTCGGTACAATTATGAGAATGATGATGCATCTACCTATGCAAGGGGTTGAAGATTTGTCCAATTTGACACCAGGAAGTTTAGGAGTATTATCCGAAAATGGCGATAAATTAGTGGTATTTGCAATAATTATAATTGTGATATGGGTTTTATCATGAAGAAGATCTCAGCTTGTGTTTTGTCTTGTAAGATATATAGATTTAGGATGAGTACATACAATGATTATGAAATGAGTAGATACAAATAGATTTTAGCTCACAAAAGTTGAGATGTAAATTGATTTTGTAAGAAGCATAGATGGAAAATTCCATGCTTTTTGTGTATATATATTAATTATCTTTTATTCTCTTACAGGATATAATTTTTTTGTGTCTATGCTTAATTCTTCTCAATTTAGCTCAATTTTTGCTTTCCAACATATTATGTCCTCTGGACTAATTCCAAGTCATATTATTTTGATACAGTATGGTAGTTCGAATATATTATCTCACTCTCTCTTTTGAAAGTTTGCTTGTACAGATTCCCATATAATTAATTAAAGTATCATTATGCAGTCTGATTTATATGTAAGTATAATTGCTTGGTATTTTTTTAATAAGAGTTTCCGTTAGTTCAGGTGTTTATCTTTTTTAAATATTTTTTATAAGATTTAAATTTACATTTTTTTCATAAAAAAAATAAAATTTATTATCATTGTGTTAGGTCTGTAATTCTTAATTGCTCGGTAGTTGTAATTTTTTTTTTTTGGGTAGCCACATTATTTCGTGACACATGCTGGCACTAAAATAATTTGTACATGGTCGATCCAATCATTCATCAGTCATAATTGCTACCATACTGTATCTAGGTAACATAAAGAAGCACATTATATTAGCTCTAACTATAAATGTTATAAAACCATTTTTAAGTAACAACTACGTAAAGCTATAATTGACACTATGTCGTGAGAGGTTCCTCCTATTTTTGCATTGAAGCAAATCTCTCTATTCTAAATTGAGTGACGACTCAGTGATGCTAGGCGTTCTCATCGGACCGTTGGACTTTCTTCAAGATTCGTGCGTGATCTATTTCACATTTTTGTTTCCTTGTGGCGCTAGCTGTGTAGTGACTTGGTGTGGCGGACTTAGTATAACGGCTTACGGGTGTAAATCTTAAATCCATCTCTGCATTTCTGAGTTGCACCACACAAGACAACACCGCAACAGAATAACCAAAAGCAAACAATTCAGTGCACCTGGAAAAAACAGATCCACGTCCGCTACTTAATGTTTTATAAATATTTAAAATTAGACGGTTTTGATTTTCATTTCTGTCTAAAAAAAAACCCAAGAAATCTATTAGAGAATGGAACAAATATGCGCCGTTAGATCAAATTTAACGGATGATCTCTGAGACTCTGATAGCCGTTTGATCCATTCTGGTTGTTTTATTTCTTTTAGCCTTCCATAAAAGGCTGATTGATGTGAACTGAAAAGGCATCTTCCAACAGCCTTCCCTGCTACATAAAAAAAACCACAAAATTCAATTAGATGTGTTTTTATATCATTTTATTTATGCATATATAAAAAAATGAAAATTTTATTTTATTTTGATTGCTATCAAGTGATGGGGATTAAATCATCAAAAACTGATCCGTTAATTTTATTATATTTTGATGCATGCTTGATAAAACCGAAATGATGTAATTCCTGTGTGTGCAATTTCATGTATACAATATATCCAATCATCTACTATTGTTATTTAAATTTTTTTAAAATATTTTTGATTGAGATTTAGTTAACCTGTTATACGATACATCATGTAGAGACAGCCAAAACAAATCTTGCTTAAAAATACAAATAAAATCAAAATCAAACTGTCTTTGGAAAATTCTTCAAGATAAATCTGAACATGCCGAGACATAATCATGAATAAAGAACAAGAAGTGTTAATTTTAATATTTCTTGAAAGAGGAGGGTTAGTGGAAAATGTTAAATAATTAAAGTAGCAAAGCCAATTAATATAGCCCATTCAACATGAATGACATAATCAATTTGATCAGATACTTAATCTTGGACAATAAACAAATAAATATGTTATATTCTATAATATAAGAGGAGAGTTCTCATACGTTCACTTTTGCTGTCTCTATTTTTTAATTTTTTTAATAATTTTAATTTTAAAATTATAATATTAAAAACAGTTAGATTTGATCTATATCATTTTTTTATGACTGTAAAAAAATTATATTATTTTATTTTGCATCAAGAGTCTATGAAAAATGTACTAATTTGGATAATTTCTGGACATTGATTTTTTAACTTATTGATTAATATAAAATGAAAGTCAAAATATCAATAAATTTTTATGTGCATAAAGAGAATTCGATTTTATTTTGACATTTTAGTTTCAAAATTTTTGTTATTGGTAAATTAAAAAGTGAAAGCATAATAGAGGCATCTGAAGATAAATTGCTTCTCCGTGGTGTGCCTAATTAACGAAATAATACTATATAGTCTTATCATGTCTAATTGATTTTCCCAATTGAAACATTTATTATTAATTTATTTATCAAAATTTTCCAATAAAGTTGGGATTTCTTAAATAAAGGAAAAGAAATATAATAACATTGTTACTGCAAATATGTTCGAATTACATTACAACTAAATAATAGATCGAAATAAAGTGAAGCCCAATTTGTCAGATCTGAAAATAAATTAACACAAATAATATGAATAATCTCACTTTCAACAAGGATATATGAATAATTTAATGCATTTCTACACGAAAAAAAGAGGACTTGATTTCTTTTTGTACAGTAAGCTTCATCTCTCAAAAAAATTCTTTTATCAAATTGCATTTACAACGGTCTATATTTAATTTTTTTTATATAATATCAAATGACACTTAAATAGTATGAAATTCAAAACACAACTAATTGTAAATTCAATCCATAATTATTTTTCTATTTTTTATTTTTTTTAATTTATTTAAAAAACTCATTATCAATCAAAATTATCAAAATAAGCATATATAATACATTATCATTTTTCAAGTGATTATTTTTTTCCACCAATCCATTGCAAGTTAGCTTGTCAATATTAGATTCCCATACAATAATGAATTCATTATAGGATAAAGGCATCCCAAAATCTCCGTCACTGATATCGCAATCGATGTGCTTAATTTTAAATTTAATTAATTAGGTATAAACCGCTCGGTACTTGTTTTTTTTTTTTTTGTGTTGGCCACATTAATACATTATAGTATGACACACTGGCAGTAAAACATTTTGCACATAGTCGGTACAATTATTTATCAATTTTTTTTAAGATAAAGATGAGAATCAAATCATTTAAATTTATACGTCTATAAAAGACTCTTATTCGACTTTTGATCTTTTAGATTGAGAATATTGTCTTTATCATTAGATGAAAGACTAATTCTTATCTATTATTTATTAGTTTCGATTGATATACGGTATTGATTTACGTACATAACTAGTATGTGTATGTAGAAACAAGAAATAGATTATATGTATGCATCAGAGCAACATAAAGAAGCATATACATATTTTGTTAGCTTTAGCTATAAATATAGAAAATCAATTTTGTTTTGTTCACAAGATTTAAGTAACAAATGCGTAATTAAATCTATAACTCGAATTTACATCACGAGAGATTCATCCAATTCTTACATCGAAGCAAATATTTCCATACAATATTGATCTTAATTATTTACTAATCATCACATAACAAGTAGTTTAAAAAAATTATCTCAATCTGAAATATGCACTAAAAGATAAGATATACACATTTAAAAATTAAAACTAATATTTTATAAAGTATTTGCATTAAGGAAACTCAGCATTGCACTGAATATAATCCAAACATGTGGATTGTGGAATAATCAAATTAAATAAAAACAGCAAAATCAATAATATGCACAGCCCATAGTTTCTTTCGTACCTTTAGTTAATATATGCTTGCCGTGTCCGATTCAACATGTGTGATAATAATCAATTCGATCAAACACTTTTAACCTTGAACACCAAGCAAATAAATATGTTTCAGTCCTATAATAAGAAGAGATATATATAAATATAAATTGCTTCTCAGTTGTGTTCATAACGAAATAACAATAATAACAAATAGATAGTCATATCGGTGTTCTTCATTATTAAGTTTTAAATTTCAAGACATCAGAACTTTTCCAATTAACCCTCCCTCCTATTACCTCTCTCTCTCTCTATATATATATATTTACATCGCTGTGTCTTTTTTCTCTTGATAGAATATCCATGGCTGGCACCGGGAACACCATGCTTGCCGTACAGTACAAACGCTACGGCGGTGGTATTGCCTCCCTTCAGGCACATCTCTCCCTCTCTCTCTCTCTCTCTCTCTCTCTCTCTCTCTCTCTCTCTCTTAATCTCATTTATACTTTTATTTTTCTATATTTTTACAATGAGCATATATAATTAAGTAGGGGATCTATATATTTTCTTAAGTGTATTTATTCGTCCAGCCTGAAAGAACATAACCAAAGATATATATATCCCCAGTAATGTACCGGTTCATTCGAGTTCAACGATTGTCTACATAGCATTTATTCTGGTATGTACCAGTATATGGTATACAGAGTATGATGTAGAATATATTCTCGGTACCAGTCAATAACACTAATGAAGTGTTGAGGAATGTTTTCACATGCATTCTTTACCATTTAAGAAAAAAAAATAGCTTGTTGTTTACAGTATATATATTTGAGTTTGAATGCAGAATGTTGAAATTCCGATTCCACAACCGAAGAAAGACGAGATGTTGGTTAAAGTAGAGGCGTCAAGCATCAACACAGCTGATTTGAAAATTCAAAAGGGGATGCTTCGCCCTTTTGTGCCGTTTAAATTCCCATTTACTCCCGGTAAGTGCAAGTTTCCAGTACAGTAAAAAGTCAAGCTGTATTGTTGCAAAATTTACCACCTTTTTACGCCAGTTTTGTCAGAAAATCCCCAGAAAGTAACTAACTTTGTATCTATTTCTGCGACAGTTACTGATATCTCAGGCGAAGTGATTCAAATCGGATCTGAGGTCACTGCATTTAAAGTTGGTGACAAGGTTGTATGTAGATTCAGTTTTACGGTACGTAAAATATACTCGACTAAAAGTTGTGCACTTGTTATATCAGTTATCACTCTAAGCAACACAGAAAAAGATAATTGTGATTTGCGATGCTGATTTTTCATTTATGTCAACTTTTAATTGGGTCGCTTTGTGTTCAATTGCTGATACTGGTACACAAAGGTGGCGGGCTTGCCGAGTACGCCATAGCCTTAGAAAAAGAGACAGCTCTCCGGCCAGAGGAAGTGTCTCCTGCGGATGCTGCCGGGCTGCCAGTAGCTGGTCTGACAGCACTGCAATTGCTCCAATTGATCGGGACCAAGTTCGATGGCACTGGAAAGGGGGCAAACATCCTCATCACAGCCACCTCAGGTGGCGTCGGGTGTTACGCCGTCCAACTGGCCAAGCTGGGGGGCCACCATGTGACAGCAACTTCCGGCGCCAGAAATATTGACCTTGTCAGAAGCTTAGGTGCTGATGAAGTGCTTGACTACAAAACCCCTGAAGGTAATTTACTAATTTACACCATATGGTGTTATTTTTTTTACAAATATGCTCCAATCACTACTTATCTCCCCTTATCTGTACTAGATATATTTATATTTTTTTTATAAAGTATTTACATCTAATGATAAAAACGTTTATATTCTACATTATTAGAATTAAAAGTTATACAAATTATATTTATACTTATGCAGTAAAATTTTTAACTTCAATTTTTTTATAATCATTTAGAAAAGGTGATAAACACTTATAAAATCAGATATAAATAAACTATCTATTTAGTATAAATATTTTTAATGTACAGATAAAAAACGCAAAATGTGAGGTGCAAATATAATTTCTCTATTCATTATTCTTAGCAAAATAAACCTTGTAATTTTGCTTTTAAATATAGGTGAAACTCTGAAGAACTCATCTGGCAAGAAATATGACTACATCCGAAATTGTGCTCAAGCAATTTCATGGCAAACACTTAAACCTAACCTAAGCAAAGATGGTTTGCTCCTGGATGTAGCGCAACCTAATCTTTCGATAATAATGGCGTTTATTTGGGGGATGTTCAGTTTCTCAGAAAACAGAATTAAGATAATAGGAGTGTCTCTGGGGAAAAATGATCTGCAATTTCTAGTTGGATTGTTGCGAGAAGGAAAGCTTAAAACTGTTATTGATTCCAAACACGCGTTTGAGAGAGCACAGGAGGCATGGTGCAAGAGTGTTGATGGCCATGCAACTGGAAAGATTATAGTAGAGATGTAATCTTATTTGGAAAATGTTTGGGAAATACTATATACTGTTATCAATACTGATTTTATTATTTATATAAGATAATTTATTATTTATATTAATGACATTATTATACAACTTATTTTTTATAATATTTTTATTTTTAAACTTAAATATGACTAATTCGATAATAATTCACTTAAATAGAATAATAAAAATATTATAAAAAATAAATTACATAATAAAATCATTAACATAAATAATAACTCATTTAATTTGAATAATAAAATTCATATATGTATCAAGATGAAATATTTATACCAAATTTTAATTTTATATGTTTTTTTTCAATTCATACCATAGGCTACTAGGGAATAAAAAACGGCACGGTGTGTTAAGGTACGGTACGGCATGGCACATATCGGAGGTGATACGGCACGGCACGGCGTGTCAACGCGTGTCTTGTATGCGTGTCGCGTGCCATGCTATTATCTGTGTCGTGTCCGATTTTTTTTACTGTAGACATGGTACGGCATGCACAGATAGAGAGGCAACACGGTACGACACGGCACGGGACACGTATAGGCACGACACGGGGACACGCGTAGGCACGGATAGACACGAGTAGGCACGTATAGGCACGGATAGGCACGGCACGGACATTTAGCACGGTTAGCACGGATAAACATAGTATGCACGAATTGTGGGCCGTTGGATGTTGATCGGATGGTTGATTTTGTAATTTTTTTGGAGGGATTTTGTAATGGGATTAAAAAATAGGCTAATATGATATATATCCCCCAATTTGTGTACTCCGCCGTATCTACTCTCTTTAACAATGTTAAACACCCCTAAATAATGTACTCCAATAAACACATTTTAATTTAAAATTCAAATTTAAAATAAGAAAGCAATATACCCTCATTTAAAAAAAATTTCAAAGTAATTTTTGAAATCTATAAAAAAAATTTGAATTTTTCAAAAATAATTTTCGGATTTTTTAAAAAAATTTCAAATTTTTCTAATTTTTTTGGCAATTTTTACAAAAATATTATTTTTTTTTCCAATTTTTTGTTTAATTTTTTACCAGCAAATAAATTTAAAATTTTTGATTTTTTATATTTTTTAAGATTTTTCCGAATTTTTTTCATTTTTCTGATTTTTTCGAATTTTTCTCGCACCAAATAAATTTAGCACGGTTAAAGTACGTGTAGCATGGCGTGTCAACTTGACACAGTACGATACGGTTAAGGCACGTCACGTTTAGCACGGCACGTGTAGCACGTCGTGCCTTAACCGTGCCGTGCTTTATCTGTGCCGTGACTTATCCGTACCGTGCCGCCCTCTCTCCATGTTTGACACGGCACGGTACACGCGCAAAAAAAAAATTTCAACCTCCTGTACTGTGCCGCGGCACGCCGTGTTTTGACACGGTATGACACGACACGCACGTTTTGAGAACACTATAAGCTACACAATACATAGTACTTGCAAGTCAAATCATACCTTGTGCTATCCCTCTCTTTCTTTATTTTTTTAAGAAAATACCCTTGCCTGCTATATTTTATGAACAATTTTATTATAAATTAATTTTTTTAATAATTAGTAAATCATAATTATTAATTTTAATTTGATATTTTTTGTTTATAATAAAATTCATATTTATAATAAAATTAATCATATTTTATTATAAAATAATAAAAGAATTTATGGTATAAGGAGAAGCAGTGAAGAAAGATGAAAAATGCTAAAGTTCATTTAATCCAAACCAAGCACCCAAAATTATAGCTTGGCAAGAAATAAGAGAAAATTTCCTCTTAGAAGCATTCTCAACCTCAGCCCATAGAAATGGTCTTATCATTAAATTTCATATAAAAAAAATTTAAAACTTTAAAACAAAATTTTAATATAAATTTTAATATCATTAAATAGTTATTTTATTTATCAAATTTAAATTTGTTCTACTATATTTATTATAGGGTTAACTAAAGAATATTATCAGTCCAAAATAACGCCCATATCCATATTAACATAGATATGAAACTTATTGGATATAGAATAAAAAATACGTACCACAAAAATATGAATAATTTGTAGTACTAAAGTCAAATAAAAATATCCAGAACTTTCGCTGTCACATCTAATATCTTCTTTTCTTTATTAACAAGTCTCTCTGTACAAATAGAGATGTGATAATAATGTATCAATTTTGTATTTTAATTTTATATGTCATAAAATTTTGGATATATATTTTGTAGATCAAAAGAAAGAATATTTAAAATTTTTAAGATTTATATTTCATATTTTATGTATATATATAAAATAAAAGTGTTTATAGTAATATTTAAATATATTTATGTGATATTTAAATGTGTTTATACTAATATTCTAATATATTTATATTATTATTGAAATGTACTTATATTAATATTTAAATATATTATGGCACAACCGACTATAATGTTACGGATTATGATCTTTATTATTAGTGTTAGATTATAGTGCAGAAATGATGTGCATCAAGGGGGAATAATAAGAATTTCTCAAACAAATAATATCTACAAAGCTTGTATCTATTTTTTTGACACTTACAATTCAAAATAATAATATTATTAATTTTTTTTAAAAGATGATAACGGCAATAAGGATTATGTGCAATTAGATTATTTTTTCCTTATGAATGATAACAAATAATTCCTTCATGGTCAAAATTTTGATTTAATTAATTATCAGCCTTATTTAAAAAAATGCTTTTTTTGTTTTGCTTACATAATCATTATTAGCCAAAAATTTGATTTAAATAATTATGAGCCCTATTTTAAAAAAAATGTTTTTTTTGTTTTGCTTACATAATCATTAGTAGTAAAATTCTTTATTTAAGTAATTATGAGCCCTATTTTAAAAAATGTTTTTTTTGTTTGCTTACATAATCATCATTAGTTCAAACATCATGTCACCAAGTACTGACGAGGTTTATTTATTTGTTAAACCACATGTCCGATTACATCTAGTCAAACTTCTTTCTTTTTTTTTTAAAAAAAAAGTTCAATTGGTCAAGTCACTCAATATTTTATATCAAATAATTGACCCAAGTTCTAATAATTAATCATACATACAAGGGAAAATTCTACTAATTAAGCATACATACAATGAAAGGACAATCCGTGCATCGTATGTACATACATTTTCCAATGAAAAATGCTATGAATATACTGTTGATATCATGTTAATATAAACTTTATTATATATATTAATAAATTATTATGTATATTAATGATTTTATTTTATATAATATTTTTATTATTTTAACTTAAAATTACTAATATATATATATATATATATATATAATAACTTATTTAACAATGGTATCTGCATATCATCAGCTCCCTTTCGCTATAACCAGATTTCTTCTCATTAAATTGCAACGTTTTGAGGATTCTGTCTCTTGATCTTTGGATTCCAAAGGTATAATTATTTACAATTAGATCTATGAATCTCTTTTTAAACAACAGAGGAGTTAGGATTACTTTAAAAGGCACTGTTTAGGAAATATTCCATCAAAGATTAAAGTTTCTGTTTGGATTAATTGTGCTACAGGAGAAAATACTTATAAAGGTTAATTTATGAAATAGGAATTGTGATGAACTTGAAACAATTGATCATTTGTTTATTCATTATCCAATTATGTTTTTTTATCTTTGGACCATCTTTAATTCATATACTGATAGAGAAATAAATTTAGACCTGTCTTCTGTAGAGATTTGAGGCAATGTTTTGACACTTTCATCTTCCAATGAAATAATTTTTTGTCTATATCATATATTGTTATCTATTTTTTTAAATTAAAAATAACGTTATTATTAATTAAAAAAAAATGCTAACTGTAATCAGGATTGAGGACAAAATATTTTACATAATCATTTCATGCTAAATTTTTTTATTAGATTATCAGCCCTATTTTAAAAGAAAGTCGATATACATATATCATCATTAATATCATTATCGATACATACCGACTTTATTATTTAGATTAAATAAATCATTATTCATGTTAATGATTTTTTTATACAGTACTTTTATTATTCGACTTAAATGAGTTATTATTTATATTACTGACATTTGAGTTGAATAATAAAAATAATATACAAAATAAATTGCATAATAAAATCAATAATATGAATAATAATTAATTTTATATAAATAATAAAATTGATATCGATAATGTATCAATGATAATATCTCCCAAACATTTCCCATTTTAAAAATGGTTGATTTATTGTATTTTTGCATAACTATGATTAGTTCACACATGGTGTCACCACCAACATTTCAATGTTCATACAAGGCTTATTATTTATTAAGAAATGATAATTGTATCTCTTAACTACATTCTTTATTTATACCCCATATATGTTTATATTTTTTCAAAAATTATTTATATCTAATGATAAAAATATTTATATCTTATATTATTAGAACTAATGTTATACAAATTGTATTTTTACTCGTGCAATAAAATTTTTAACTTAAATTTTTCTATAATAATTTAGGAAAGAAAAATTAATATACACCTTTTATACTAACAATAAAACTTACAAATTCAGATATAAATATATTATCTATTTAATATAAATATTTTTGATGTATAGATAAATGATGTAAAATATGGGGACAAGAATAATTTCTTTTATTTATTTATCGCCACAATTTCTTTAAATAACACTTAAGGTTACATACATCAGTCAAACTTTTCTTTCTTTCAAAAGTTGACTCGGTCAATGAAGCCCCTCTTTCCAAAATTTTATTTTAAAAATTGACCCGAGTTTACTAATTAAGCATACAAACAAAAAAAAATGTCGTAATTGTGTTTGCACATTCTTGGACTTTCCTTCACAAATAATTCAACATTTATTTATCATAAAGCACTAATCAATACCAAAAATCTATTTTGTTTTTTTTCCTTGTACCATTTTTCCTTTTTCTTTATGATTCCCTAAGATCTGATTTTTGACTCGTCAAGTGTGTATCCAATAAAAAAAAACAAATTATTTATTTAGACTATTGATAAACAAAGCTTCTCTCATCTTATATCAACAATTAATTATTTTGATTAAAAAAATGAGTTATTACATTTTTTTTAAAATAAGGGTTCCCATTTACCTTAATATTTTTTTCAAATATTTTTTACGAGATTTGAATTTGTTATCACCAGTAACTAATTAAATTTGATAGCAATAACTAATTAAATTTCTAATCGTGTTTTTGATAACTACACTACGCTAAAGCCTATGTAAAGACTTGCTTAAAATCCACACATAAAAGGAAAGGAAAATTCGTGCATGCTTACACGCTATGACTTGATATCTTTGGAAATTACCATGATAAAGACAACATATACACCAAAGTCTCCAAACCTTATACTCCAAGCAATTATCTACCTCCAATATCTATCTATCTATATATATATATATATATATATATATATATATATATATATAACATTAACACCCAAACAAACCTCCCTAGGCTTAATTTAATTTCTTCCTAGTTTGTATCCTCCATAGAGAGAGAGAGAGAGGGAGAGAGAGAGAGAGAGAGAGAAAGAGAGAGAGAGGATTCATGATTATAAAGCTTATAGTATGGTTTTTAACATCGCTAATAGATGTAGCCACCTTTGTGGTATTTAGAGGGGCCGCAAGTCTAATTATCGGCGTGCTCAAATTGCTATGCGTACCCGGAGTTACACTCGGTGGGTTCATCGACAACCTAAGAAGCATCTTCAGCACAATTGGTGAACATGTTTTTGCTTTTCTCTGTGATATTGTATCCTCCATTGTTTCTGGATTTTTCGAATTTGTGGGTAATGCCATTACTGGATTTGGGGAGCTTATGCTAGAGGCTAGTATGGAGATGATGAAATTATCTAAGCAAGGGCTTGAGGAGTTGCTCGGCTTGATTTCAGAACTTATCGGGGGCTTATCGGAAATAATCGGTAAATTGGTGGTGTCTATTTTAGATAATTGTCAGGAGGCTTTAGGTTCTATCTTTGAGAAGATTGCTGAATCTTAGCCTTAGATTTGCAAATTGCAATGCAAATATATGGTAAGATTAGGATTTCTTTTTCTTTTTCAAAAATTTTGAAGGTGTAAATGTTAGAATATCAACTATGATTTTCTAGTGAATTCTTGATTTGAATTAAAATTACTTTGATTCATGTTGTCGGTTTTCTGGAGAGACACAATCCCGTTGATCACCGGATTCCTTAAGCCTTCGCGGTGATCTTTCTCTTATCCGGTAAAGAGATGAAGAAAATCGGCACCGACAGTTTTCTTCTCTTTCTAGAAAATCCGAATATTGAGAGAGAATTTTTGTTGGTTTCTTCTTTAGAAGATAATAGAGAGAGACAATGAGAGAGATGACGATTTTATGGGTGTCAATAACCGAAATGTTAGCAAACCAAACGGTTATGTCTTAGCGAATTCATACTAGATCCAGTTTCTCTCTTAACGGGTTTATTTTCATAATCAGAAAACTACATATTAATTGTATTCTCGAGGGACCAATAACATAATTGTATTATTATCAAATTTTATATAATTTAGACCAACACTAAATCATAAAGTTATTAATACGCATTTTACACATTAAAGGCCACACTTCTCATGACACATATTGAAATCCGATAAACAATACTTAATTTGATCACTTCATAACGGGTTTGATTTGATATTCGATACTCTATTATTCAATATATATTTATATTACATATAAGTTTATATATTTTATAATTAATAGAAATTAATTCCAACAGTAAATATTTTGCAAAAATTGCAATAATGTTGCAAGTTTATATAAGATTTAAATTAAAGATTAGAAAAGATAATTAAGATTTGAAACACTGGTTGTACAGTTGAACAAACAGTTGAGCGGATTGTCTGAACAGTTCAGTTTATTTTAATGCAAATCGAATAAAATTTTGGTTTTGAAAAATTTCATTGGTCAGTTTGAACCAAACCGACCAAAGAATATGCCTAAATCGTCTTCGGTATTTTTCGTCATTTTTATTATTTATATATTTTTTAATACATCAACACAAATATTATACTCTTTTTATTCTCCAACTTGCTCAATCAGATAAGAATAATTTATAATTAATGATTTTGCTATGAAGTTATGATCGCATATATAATAAAAAAAAACTTCATGCTCCAAGCATATATGATGATATAAAATAAAAGATTATCTCATTATTCATTCACTCTATCTCTTTATCAAACGGAATGTTATAAAATATAGCCTTCAAACGCATTGAAACAAATAATATCTGGAGATGCAATATAGTTGCATGCAATGAATATATGTTTGCTCTTATTAACATGAACTCTTTAGTTACCTTTTGTTAAATCCCCACAATTTTGAAAGCACTATTTAGCATAGAAGTTTATTGAATTTTACAATTCCCAGCATTTATTCTTTTTAAATATTTTTTGTGGGATTTGAAGTTGTGTTTCTCTGTAGAAAAACAAAACCTATCACCAATGATACTTTATTGTACTTTTTGAGAGTTAAATTTGTATCTGCTAAGATTACCAAGGATTTGTTGTTATAAATTTTTGAAAAAACCTTAAAATTATAGCCGTACAATCAGATCATGACGGTCTTAAAAAAATAATAATAACATCATTTTGGTTATTACATTTTCAGTATTTATATATCTTGACAATTTTCAGAAAATTCAACTCATTTTCACTCTAATGTCAAAGTCAATTAGTCAACGATGTAATTATTGGAAGGAAATTTACACCCAATGTCATAATTTTTTTGGGTTATTAATTTATCACACACAATCTGCATGGTCCGTTATAAATATTCATACAACTCTTAAATAAATTTCCTAAAAATATCAAATTTTGTCATATTTATTAGATCCAAATGAAATGGTTTTCTCAACCAACGGATGCATATTTTAACCGAAGGCGGTACCAACCACCAAAATAACTGTGGATTTCCCTTTCCTTCAAATTTTTATATGAATTTTAATTTTATCCAATGGTTATTTTATCCATGGAATACAAAAATTGATGCAATAGATATTGAACTTCTCAGATTCTTTTTCCTATATGGTAAATAGAGTAGTTTTTCTTTAGGTTAATTTTTCATATAGCCTTGAGAACTCTTACGGTTTCTTATTAACCCTTGAAATTTTCAATTTATATTATTAACCTTTCAACCTTTAAAACTCTTTCTTATTTGCCCTTTATATGATTAAATTATGAAAAATTCTTGATTTATCTCTGATTAACAGATATGAGGCAAAATTACCCTTTGTTCTTTTATCTTCAAGAACATACCATACCTTCCTTTTAAAAAATTTCCATGTCCTTTCTTCTTTCATTGTAGCCCTCTTGTTGATGTATATGCATTTGATATATCCATCCACTAAGATGATCATGTTCGTAATGAGATTCTGCAATAAAAAAATTGAGGCTAATTGAGAATTGAAGAGTGAAGAGTGAGAACAGATGAGAAGTCTGTTTTTGACATCACAAGTTGAAGCTATCGCACAGTGAATTATTAATTAGAGAGAAGAGTGTTGAAACTGATTGTTAGTTTTGAAAAAGAAAGCATTGGAAATGGGGGGGCGTAGTCAGAATAATAAAGTGTTAATTGCTTGATTTTAATCTGAACAATTTAAGGGATAAATACGAAAGATTCGTAGCAGTTAGAAGATAAATAAGATAAATTGAAGTCTAAATAAGAAATTATTCCTTTTTCGGTCTTTAAAGAAAACAAGGAACAGGAACAGGCATATATGCATACAGCCCCTGGTTTCTTTTCTTTGTTTACAATATCGTCCCTAGTCCCTTCTGATTAAAATAAGAAATAAATAAATAAACAGCATGGCATCCATGACGTGGCAGATTGAAACATTGAGGTCAACTCTCGAACTACTGCTGTCTGCTGTTTTGCTTCTCGTCTCAGATATCCCGATCTCAAATCCAGTCAACGCTTTTACTAATCCAGCTAATTTGAACTTAATTAAACAGTGAAATTGTCAAATTGGCCCTCCTATTTCTCCTTATTTGCATCATTCCTCCGTGTTTCTATTGATTGAGCAAGGAAATGGAAGGTAAGAAGAAGACCATGCGCGCCGTACAGTACAAGCGCTATGGCGGCGGTGTCGCCTCTCTTCAGGCACCTCTTCCTCTTTAATCTTTTCTTTTTTTTCCTTTTTGATCTTTTTGTACTTTCATAGCGAGCGGAGCGCCTCAGATTGAGTATTCATACTCTCATAATGTTGTTATCGTTAAATATCAACATCCATGGATCAAACATGGAGCAGGAATTGCTAAGATTCAGATGCTTCCACACTTTTCAAGTTTACGATCATCTGGGGTTTTGACTTTTTCTTCAGCCTAATTTGAATTTAAATAAATCTCCGCGCTTATTATTCACAACCCTGTTTTTTCAGTTCACTAAAATGGCATGCAACGCTATTTTCTAGAAATTAGGCCTTAACGAGGAATTTAGCCTAGAATTTTAATATAATATGAGTTTTGGTGCAGAATGTTGAAATTCCAATTCCGAAACCGAAGAAAAACGAGGTGTTGGTTAAAATTGAGGCATCAAGTATCAATCCAGCTGATTGGAAAATTCAAAAAGGGTTGCTTAGGCCTATTTTGCCATTTAAGTTCCCCTTTACACCTGGTAAGCAAATGTCAAACACTGTATAAGTCGTATGTTTTATAGAGAGCACCTTTCGGTACAGAGATCAGCCTTGGTATGGTGCTCTATTCCTCAACTCAGGAATTTGTGTTTTAAAGCAAATGTAAAATTTAGATTGATTTTGCATATGTTGCATTATCAATTCTTCGTACACATATTAGGAAGATTTGTTTTCCTATTCTTTTTGTCTTTTTTGGCTTTGATTTATATTTATGTATGAAATGTCAGAACGGCCGAATTAAATTATATCAGTTCTTGAACAGTTACGGATATCTCAGGGGAAGTTGTCGAAATAGGAACAGAAGACACTGCATTTAATGTCGGCGACAAGGTTGTCTGCAAGCTCAATTTTCTGGTATGATCACTCCAATCAATTTTTTCCTTTTTCATCCTAATTAGAAGCTAGGATATAGCTTAGTATCATTTTTAGCTTGCTTGATTAAATTGTAATTTTATGGATTAATTTGTGCTTTTCTATTGCAACTTAAGAAATAGAAAGGGCTAAATTGGAAGGGTACAATGCCAACCTGGTTGAGCGTGGTGCTGGTTTTCAAACTTTGTTACCAACCGTATTAACAATTTATTTGTCATAGTGGTCTGGCTATTGTATTAACATCCTAAATTTTAGGACTGTAATACTAATCCTTGCCAGTAGTCTCAGTAAGTTTAACAAGTACCACCACATCTGACTGAAGACACACATATTTGGTTCATGAGAGATGTTTTCTTTCTATTTAAAAGAAACAGAAATAGAGAGAAGAAAACCCTGAGCCTTGGCAGCTGCTGCCAAGTTTTTCAAAAAAAAAAAAAAGAGTCCTTGGCAGCCTCTGTCAAGTTATCGGAAAAAACATGAGACAAAGGAGCAGTTAAATGTAAGTCTAATCGAAGACTAAAAAACCAAACAAGCCCCTAAAAGAAAATCCTTGTTTGTAATATCAGAGAGGTGGAGGGCTTGCCGAGTACGCTATAGCCTTGGAGAAACAGACTGTACTTAGGCCTAATGAAGTATCTCCTGCCGATGCTGCCGGACTGCCGATAGCAGGCCTGACAGCACTGCAGTCGCTCAAATCAATCGGCACTAAATTTGATGGCATGGGAAAGGCCGCAAACATCCTGATCACAGCTGCTTCCGGTGGGGTTGGATCTTATGTGGTCCAGTTGGCGAAGCTGGGGGGTCATCATGTGACCGCCACCTGTGGTGCTAGGAATATTGACCTGGTTAGAAGTCTGGGAGCCGATGAGGTGCTTGACTATAATACCCCTCAAGGTTAGTTTTTAACTTTTAATCCATGGAATTTAGTTTTGACTAATATGGTATAAGTTACTGTTTGGGCCCTTCATATGACTTCATTCTCTAAATCTCATACAATTGTTTATGCATTAATGACGCTATAAACTACCATTGATAGTTCCACGTCCACCAGATAGTTTTCTCAAATGTGGGTCCTTGAAGAAATGTTTGGTTTATGATGAATCTTCAAATTTAATTTTAATTCAAATTTTGTTTCGCAATTTTGACTCAACTGGGGCTAGCTTTTGTAACCTGCAGTTGGGAAACCGGTATCTATTCCTACCAGTAAATGTTGTGATAAGGACTGCTACTGGCAAGGACCTGCTGAAATTTCAGCTCATTTACCAAATTGTACCTCAAGCAACCTAACCATATTTTGGACCAATGTGCTTCAGGTACACTTGCCAGTATTTATATCTGTCTGATCATTGGGCTTGAAGCAACAAAATTAAAGTACTTCAAATGAGACACCACCGAAAATTTCTAGCAAGTACATCATTCTCAAATTTAGTAACTTCACAATAAAAAAGTAGATTATAATTTGCTCTTCAATAGGTCAAAGCCTGGAGAACTCATCCGGCAAGCAATACGACTACATCATAAATTGTACAACGGGAGTATCATGGCCTGTGCTCAAACTTAATCTGAGCACAAACGGTGTAGTCATGGACATAGCGCCAAATTTGTCAAACATTTGGGCATTCATTTGTGGGATATTCACCTTCTCAAAAAAGAAACTCAAGTTAGTATCCTTGTCGCTGGGAAAAGATGATTTGCAATTTTTGGTTGGACTAGTGAGGGAAGGGAAGTTAAAGACTGTCATCGATTCGAAATACCGGTTTGACGATGCACAAGAGGCATGGGCTAAGAGCGCTGATGGTCATGCTACTGGAAAGATTATAATTGAGATGTAAGGCTTTAATTCTCATATGGTGTTCATGTTGAATGGTTGGCTTAGAAGATTGATTTTTGAATTTTGAAATTTTGATGTAAAGCACATGACGATCTGTGCTTTATAAAACACTTGATCATATCTCATCTCATAAAATTTTTTACATATTAGCTGAATTTGCTTTTATAATTAATCAGGCGAACAGCTTACCAATATTATTCTCATATACTTATTCAACAATGTGGGTTAAAATAATTATACAAGTTCGAACTAACATGATTCCTCGCTCGTGTGGTACATTGAATTATACAACTGTTTCTCATTAACATTGAACGCTAAGAAAGTGATAAAAGAAAATGAATTTCTCAAGATCTGCTCTGGATTACATATTTAGAGCCTATTAGGAATAGGACTGTCAATAGATATCTATGATTTGAAAATTCAATCTAAATCTACATGAATAAATTCGTATATAGATTTAAAAAATATTTTTGATAGTTTAATGGTTCTGCACATGAATTTTGAAAAAGAATCCACTTTATTTTTTAAATTCACATTTATATCATACATGATCTTGATCCGAATCCGAATCTCCTATGAGTCCGATAAAATAAATTATATTTTAAGCTGTTTATTATACAAGATGTCATGATTACAATTCATTTTGAATTATGGTATTGATTTATAACTATAATTGTAATTTAATTAAATTAGTTTCAATGGTTATCACCATTTTCTATTTTATTTATTTTTGCAAAAGAGAATTTTTTTTGTAGTTGAATGCTATACTAAAATATTTTTTATTATGATAATTAGATCGCATAAGCTTTACAAAAGTTTATTTTTATGTCGTGCAAATTAGTCAAATTAAAATTGTGATATTAATTTATACTTTTATATTATAAAATTGTACATATATGTATTTATGTTAAATATGTAATTTATTATTTTAAATATTTGAATACAAAATCCAATATGTGATTCGAATCCGATCTAATATCCTTTAAAAAAATGAACACGAATTTGCATTTATATTCTCAAATTATAATTGAATATAAATTTTATAAATTTTTAATAAATTTGTATTTGAATCAATCAACATCTCATCCGAATCTAATCATTGACACCTCTAGAGCATATGATACACAATCCTGTACCAAAAAATTTGGGCTCATAATTAATGGCCCATGAATGGTACCCATAAAATAGACTGTCCGGTATTCCTGAGATCTCAGATTCTCTTCTGGAATAAACTATGTTCCATGATCTCTCAAACCAGTGGCGGAGACCCCCCCCCCCCCCCCCCCCCCCCCAAAAAAAAAAAAAATCAAAATTCATCCGTTCAGAAAGGCCCTAATTAATTACTTATAAATCCAATAAAATATGTAATGTTTGGTGTTTGGGCTATTGGTTCATTCTACATCCTTTTATTTGTGTCTGTCTTCTAGCTCCAATTCATATTGCTCCCATTGATAAAACAAAATTAGAAATATTATATTTATAAAGATACTTTTCCAAATCACTAAAAGAAAGACAATTTTGTAATGTTTACTTCATTATGAGGAAAGTATTATTTTTTATTAACCTTCAAGAAATTTTAATCTAAAATCTTGAAATCTCTAGATAGCTTTCAATCTTATTAGTCAAGATAAAATTAACTAAATTTTTATTCAAATATATAAAGTAGATTTTATATTTTAAGACAAGATTAAATTGTATAATTTTCAA
This sequence comes from x Bolboschoenoplectus mariqueter, assembly GCA_037678475.1. Classification (NCBI taxonomy): domain Eukaryota; kingdom Viridiplantae; phylum Streptophyta; class Magnoliopsida; order Poales; family Cyperaceae; genus x Bolboschoenoplectus; species x Bolboschoenoplectus mariqueter. Next base: position 2,218,754 of record CM075266.1, on the reverse strand, counting down.
AATAAACTATAATTGACTAAATTTTAATGCAAACAAGCAATCCGATTTTTACAGTTGGATTATAAAAATCTTAACAAAATTGTATGAATTTTAATTCTGCATAGTAAGCAGTAATACGGCTTAAGAATTCAAATTAAACTTTGATTTAGTGATAAAAATAATGCTCTCCGTATGAAAGGTTACGGATTCGTAATCTGAATAAAAGATTTTTCATGAACATTTAAAATTAAATAACTTATACCAATAAAAAGATATAAAATAAACCAATCAAAAGATATAAAGGATTCCACTTCTTCTAGAAATTCTTTATTCTATTCCACCTCTTCTAGAGAATAGAGAATAGAACTTAAAGAAAAAGATATAAAGGAGGTTCATGACTGACAATAAAGATGTAAAAGTCAGAGTTTTTATAGAATGTACTAGTTGTTGTGTAATAATCAGAGTTCTTTTAAGAGTTACTCTCTTATCTTTGTCTTAAAAAAAATTCAAATTGAGACATGCGATTTAAACAGTGCCTCTATCATAAATGCTTCAAAACTGACCTCCGTAATTTTGAAAAATAATTATATGATTGATCTCCACAATCTTATCAAGGAAATTTTTTCATAACCGATCCCCATATTTAGAAAATCTGCCTCCGCCCCTGATTGTTGTACGGCGTTACAAGAAGCAGAGCATACAGATCCACAGTTATGTGCCTTGGTGCAAAATTCAAAACGTTAGAGTCAAATTTACCCTTTACATATCATCACTTGGCACTTCTATTACACGCATCGACGCAGTGACGTTAACCAGGGGAAGAAAAGAACTTGACACCGAAACAAAGGGGTACGATTGTCAAAAGAAGAAAATATGAGTAACAAAGGAATGGACACCTAATCAACTATGAAGCCACAAAACTAGCAGGAGAAATTTTCAATTTGTCAAAGTGTGGATGTTTACATTGACGACGGAGTTGAAATGTATGATTAGCTTAGCAAAGTTTGTTTCTATCATCTTTTATTTTTACAATTGCTGATTGATAGATACATTTTTTTCAGATGTGAGTATATGTAATAATAAAGAGTTTTATATATGTCTATTATTTATTTGTTAATGTGAATTATTTATTTATTAATTAAAAATATATTATTCTTAACTAACAAATTGTAATCATTTTATATACATTTGTATATGAAATGATTAAATTTTGTTAGTTAATAATAATGTATTTTTAGTTAACACATATATAATTGACGTTAACAAATAAAGAGATGGATAGATGAGTGGACAATAAGGGGGTGGACGCTAAACATTTTCAAAAAAATAAATTCTATCTATGTCCGTTCCGACCCATGACATCGATGAAATAATGACGTAGGTAAAAGTTTATATCAGTGAAATTAATACATATTGGGTCCTGATCTTCTGTTATGTAACACTGCACTGCACAATGTATGAGAGTTTTTTTAGATTTATTTTACATAAAATTCAACGCAATCAGATAATTTGTTTGATACATACTATTTAAAATAGAGATGGAAATTCATGATTAATTTGATAATCTTGATAATATTTTTTTAAATAAAATGAAAAAATAAAAATAAAAATAAAAGGGAATTTATTTACATATTCTTGCATTTATAAATTAATTGTGTTTCAAATTTTATACAATTTAAGTATAATTTGTTTGAAAAAACTACAAAAAATAAAATAAAATATATTTACATATTCTTGCAGTTGGCTTATTATAAGCTAAAGTAGCATCCGCTCCAATTCCTAAACATTCATTTACTATGTGCAACTTAATTACACTTAATTTTTCAGAATAAAGACAAACTCCATCTAATTCCAAGTTATTTTTGTCGTCCAGAAACCCAAAATAAACAAAATCATATTTAGAAAAGAAAATAATGAAAAGTTCAACATGGACTCAAGAATTGCAAGTTGAAAAAAACAACAACCAACATATATCATTCCCAAATCTCAAATCTCAAATCCCAAATCTATACATATCACTTTTCTATAAATTTAAATCTAAATAATCTAAAATTAATATATCAAATTTATTAAATTTAAAAAAATAAATTTTAACAATATTTAAAATTAAATGAGGACACTTTTTTTTTTTGAAAATTTACCCTTAGGCTTGCATTCAAATAAAACAACTTGCCTTACAATTGATAGCAAAAACCATGGTCCCTTGTCTGCCTAGTAGCTATTACTCCGATCCGGAGAAATCATATATCTATCCTACTTTTCTTTGTATATCCAAACTTCCTACTTTTCCAAAGAGAAACACTGCAAAAAAACTTCATTTTGTAAAAAAAAAAAAAAAAAACTGTACCTAGAATGTAAAAATATTAAATAAGGACACCACCACCTGCCACCGCTCGCCCATACTAATAACAGATAGATTCGCCCCTGGGCCCACATCTGCTCAACACGACAGCATCTAGCGTCTGAATTCTGAAACTTGATAAATAACGATAGATCATTTGGCAGCATCACGCTACTTTATCCGTTTCCTTCTACAAGTATCCGGACCACTGCATTAATTAATTAGTTCATTAATTTCTATTCCCCTCTCTGAACCCAGACGCATCCTGAAAATTCAAACCTTGGCTTTTCCAAGAACACCCTTCGCACTGCTTCTCATTCACGGTTTTGCAATGGCTGGAAAGACGATGCATGCGTATTGCTATGAAGGCTACGGCGGTGGCGCCGCTGCTCTCAAGGTGCGTGCTGTGCTTAAATATATTTGGCCTGATTTTGTGTGACGTGTGTGCACGAGTTGTGAATATTTTTTTAATGGTTGTTTGTTGTTTGGGAAAGAAAGAAGGTTGCTTTAGGTCCGAGTGTGTTTAAAAAATTATCTGTACCGTACGATGTTTCGCTGTTTAATTAATTTTATAAGGTCTCTTGATATTGTTGGTTCTAACTGAGAGCGTGTACTAGGGAACACTATACTTGGTTTTCTTACTACAGGGTTGTATAGACAAGATGTATATATTTATGGTTTTAAATAATAGGTCTCAGATCTTCAAAAAAATAAAATAAAATAACAGGTCTCAGCCAACATGATCGGATTCTTTTATTTATTTCTCTTTTGAGAGAGGGAAGCTGTCAAGAAGGGAACCCAATTTGGCAATTTCATTCTAATCACCAAACCAATTGCGGAATTTTAATGTTAGTTATATCAACTCAGATCAGGTCTCCTTTTGTGAAATGAAATATTCCCCTTTATTTGAATTCTTTTGACACAAAGTTGCCTTCTTTCTTTGATAATTTGCATGGTTAGAGTATTGAAATGACAATCATTTGTTTGATTGCAGAAAGTTGAGATACCAGTACCTACACCGAAGAAAGGGGAGGTTTTGGTTAAAGTGGAAGCCGTAAGTATAAATCTGGTGGATTGGAGAATTCAAAATGGCGTCATGCGGCCTTTGTATCCAAAATTCCCCTGTGTACCATGTAAGTTATATTTCTTATTTAGTCCTGTCCTTGATTTTCAAATTGAAGACTCAACTTCTGAAAATTGGTACATGTTATCGGTTATTCAGATGGCTTCTGTTAGTTCTATTATTTTTCTTTATGGAAACTCCTTGCTGAACTTCAACAAAAATTCTGTTGTGGAATTATTTTTAGAAACACTTGTATGATGTCGTCATTCCAAAATCGACTTAATTTCCTTAAAGATTTGAAGGACACTACATGCAGGTGCCAAAAAATACGCAGCAATTTTATAGATGACTGGAATTATATTATGTTCTTTAAAAAACACTCAAAAGATTATTTTACTTTTTCCTTTGAAGCCAATTGCTTGAAATATCTGAAACCAGTTATGTTAAATTTCTCCTTATTTCTATAATTTGCAGGACAACAAAAAAGAATTATAGTGAAAATAATCTATATTTCCAGCTATTGAACAAGAATGCAATATTTTCAAGTGAAATGCTGAGCTAATTCAGATTCATTTTTAATATATTACTTGAACAGTATCTGATGTTGCTGGAGAAGTAGTGAGTGTTGGTGCCGGAGTGAATGATATCCAGCCAGGCGATAAAACTCTCTCTCTTCTTAATTTTACGGTAAGTGTTATTACAAGACGTCAAATTGAATAGACAGAGACGTGTAATATTTTTAAGAGTTGGGTTCAGTTTATAGTGGTGTGATTGATAATTTTTTATGTTGGCAGTAAATGGACATAAATGAACCTAATGATCTGGATATGATAACATAATGCTGTATCGAAATTCTGTACCAATACCATTATTTCCATATTGAAATATTTTCTTTGTTTGCTTGTTCAGACACTTATGGCAATCCAAACATTTTAATGATGCAACAAACCAAAGATCCAATGTAATAAACCTGAAACAAAGGAAAAGGAAATTGAAAACTGTCATGTACCAAACCTGTGCCCATGTACCTGTATGAGTCTTTTAAAGAACTCTCTTTAACCAGAGACAATTAAAGCACAAATACCAGCAGGAAGTAAACAAAAATACCTTCTTAAGAACTCTAAAAAGAGAAATAGTTCTCAATAGCTTCTCATGCCTGTTTGCTCACTTCCAAACTTATCAAGTGTTTGCGGGCTGTGTTTGATACTGTCTGGTATTGCAGTGTTGTTGTTTAGGTATAGAATTCTTCTTCTTTTTTTCCTTTGTTCTCTCTTTATTATTATCAAGACACTCTCTTATGGCTGTATCCCGGTTTAGTGGCTTCTAATTGTACCTTCCTACAAAGGTATTGTTGAGTTCTGAATTAATATTGTAATTGTAAAATTATAAATAGCATAGAAAGCACAATAATAAGCAAATTATTATGCAAACAGAGTGGAGGAGGTCTAGCAGAGTTTGCAGCAGCTCCTGCAAGCCAAACAGCTAAGCGATCCCCTGAAGTGTCACCAATTGAGGCTGCCAGTCTACCAATTGCCGCAGGAACTGCATATAAAGCACTTGAATCAGTTGGTGCCAAATTTGATGGGACCGGGAAATCATTTAATGTGCTTATAACCGCTGCCTCCGGTGGGGTCGGCACATTTGCAGTCCAGTTGGCAAAGTTGGCTGGCCTACATGTGACTGCCACATGTGGGGCCCGCAACATTGATTTGGTTAAGAGCTTGGGTGCTGATGAAGTACTGGATTATAGAACACCTGAAGGAACATGCTTGATAAGCCCGAGCGGTAAGAAGTACGATGCAGTTATACATTGCACCGTGGGCATAGCATGGTCAGTTTTCGAGAAGAACTTGAGCGAAAAAGCAAAAGTCATCGATCTCACACCTGGTTTGTCGAGCATTGTCACTTCAGCTTTGAAAAAGATAACCTTTTCAAAGAAGCAACTGGTGCCCTTTCTGCCAAAAATTCACTCGAAGGATCTGGAATTCTTGGGTGGGTTGGTTAAAGATGGGAAGCTGAAGCCAGTAATTGATTCGAAACACCCGTTCGACAAGGCACCAGAGGCGTGGGCCAAGAGCATGGAGGGACATGCTACTGGCAAGATTGTTATTGAGATGTGAGAAGTAGGTGAGTTTTTGCTTTGCTGAGGTTTGAGAACTGTTATGATATGTATAATTAATAGCAGTTTGATTTCGTTATATGGTGTAATGGTAGAATTAAATTATTAGGTAGATGTGTTTGTTTTAAATGATAAACTTAAGAAGTCTTATGTTTGCTTGAATATGTAGGAGCTAGGAATGAGTAATAATTAATAAATGACATATTTGTAATGTTTTAAGTTAATAAGTTGTGCAACTTGTACTGTATTGTAATTTGTAGAATTGAATTTCCAAAATAGCTCAGGAAATGTCAAATTTAACACAAAAAAAGAAGTTTTAATTCAAACCGGAAAAAGAAAACCGGCACTCTTAAGGCACGACTCGTTTGAATTTGTGCGCTTTCGTTTCCGTATTTTTTTTGCCATCATTTGTTTCCTCTGTGAGCTTATATCATTCCGATTTCAAATTATGTGCTTCATACTTTCATTGTTTGCACCAATTCTAAGTCAAAAAGTTTCTACCAAACTGGCACTCTCAAGTCAAAAAGTAGTCTTGGGGAATGAATTATTATCTGATTATCAAAACGAATTTATGCGAAAAAGTTTCTACCAAATACGCTTAGTCCGTTGCTTTTGCTGAAGTGACAATTGGGTGTCAAATGTAGTACATGAGTGGGACCATCTGGGTGAATGCACTGAGATGTTGTTTGGAGGTGATCTCACTCATCTATGGAGTTCTTAAAAAAAATACTGTATCAAGATACGGTACGGCACGGTATATTAAAACATATCATATTATACGTATTGTGTACCGTGTCGTTATTCATATCGTATTGGATTTTTATCACCGGAGATACGGTACGATACGTACGGATAAGGAGGGCGACACAGCACGAAACACACATAGACACGGTACGGGAACACGCGTAGGCACGGTTAGGCACGGGTAGGCACGGATAAGCATAGTATGCACAGATTATAGGCTGTTGAATATTGATCGGACGGTTCATTTTATAATTTATTGATGGGATTTTTTATTTTTTTAATTTTTTTTGCATTTTTTACAAATTTTTATAATTTTTTTTCCAATTATTTGTTTAATTTTTTTAGTAACAAATAAATTTAAAATTTTTGAATTTTTAATATATTTTTAAGATTTTTCCGAATTTTTTACAATTTTTTTCCCACCAAACACGTTTAATACGGTTAAAACACTTATAGTACGGCGTGTCAAGTCGACATAACACAGTTAAGGCACGTCATATTTAGCACAGCGTGTTGAATCAACACGACACGTGTAGTACGCCGTATCTTAATCATACCATGTCATGCCGCCCTCCTCCCATTTTTGACACGACACGACACACACGTATTTAATTCACTACTCATCTATTATCTCTAACACTCAGTTGTCACTTCAACAAATATTGTGGGATTTTTGTGAAGCTTTTTGAGCTATTATTTGGTTTTCACGAATTTTAGATTGCTCAATTCACCTTCAATCTGAACCAATTTTACTCATATCATATTTATTTTCTAAATTTACAAAAATATTTTTTTTTATTTTATAACCACCCCCCCCCCCCCCCTCTAAAAATCACCCCCACTTTATCTGGTTAGTACACCTAAGATTTAATTTCATGCTTGATTGCACAGACCAAGAAATAGATTGCAGCGTTCGGTGTATGATTCTCCTGTCGTCCACTGTATTTCAATCTGACGGTCTGAGGTATGGGGTCTCTTCCTTTCCGAATCTTCGAGGATTATATGCGGCTCTACGTTGTAGGTATAGTTATACTTATACCCACTTGATTAGCTATTTTTCCACTCGCCTCACGGTTTTCGACAGAGTTGGATCCGCAACGAGGCCTTGTGCGAACAAAAGCGGATTCATACATATGGTACATTCATACTTAAGTCTATTAAAACTTATCCTTTTACCATAAAAAGATGAGTGTGTGGACAATTTTAACAATATTTTTTTAAATAAATTTGAAATAATCTTAAAAATGCATTCTTGAAGTTATAGATTTATTATGTTTTGAAGTTCATCCAATTTAATTGTTCTTTGATACTCTTTTAAAGATCATTAAATTTTGACTATTGAAAATTTTCACGCAATTTTAATAATGTTTGATAAAATATCAATAATACTTAAATTATATAAAATTTAAAACGTAATTTATAAGTTCAACAATATATCTACAAATTTTTTTATTTTTTTTATTTTTCATGAATATATTTGAGAAACCATTGTTAAGATTGTCAAGATAAACATTGTCCATGGATAGATCCTTCAAAATTATAGTCAAAATAGATACTTATTTCTTTGAGTGATGAAAAAAGTCGACAAATTCTTCACCAGATTTGAAAAAAGTTGATGTTGGAACTAATTCTTATAAATTTGGATAGTTGCAAAATAAAATAAAAAAAATTAAAATAAGTTAAAATAAATAATTAGAATTATATAATCCGGATCGTAATATTGTTACTATCCTTAACCGTATTCCGTCTTTTATGTACAAGACTTCAGAATCGCAATTAAGATAATTTGAAATTATCACTCCTTAGAGCATGATCATAGAAGTGACTGACAATAGCTTTACAATATCAACGAAATATATTAGAATGATATTTTGGAATAGAATTGTAAAATTATTTGATCAAATATATGGAGTATATAATCAATTGGAATAGATCATTTTCTTTTACTCATCTCTGTTATTTTCTGTAAATCTACCTTACATCTCGAAATGTGCCAAATATATAGACATAAATACAACGGTTAATAGCCCAATTAATATCAAGATTTATTGGGTTAGGTAAAACAAATTAAAGACCTTGAACAGGTCAAAAAGAAAAACGGAGAATTAATTAATCGTTCAAAAAATGTTCAATGGGCAGCTAATCCATATTGTATAAGAATTTATAACGATTGATTACACAAGAAGCTAACTTGGTCAAGGGTGAAATGAAAAAACAGCAAAGACATTTAAGTCATTAAAAATGAGCAAATTTGTTGAAAAGAAATTTTGAGTTTTTTAATCTCTGTTTCCAACAGTTGATACATATTAAAAGTCATTTTATGAGCTTATATTTGCACTATCCGTTTGATTAAAAAAGTATTTATTAGAAATCCCATACTTGAAATATTTTATTACAATATTTATTTTGTAAAATAAAATTAACAGAAAGTTGCTAAAATTTCCCGGAGTTTAAAAACTAAGAGTAAAGAACTAAAGATATTAACTAAAAACTTTATGGTTTACAAAACACGCCTTCGCTTTTGTAAATCCATCAATAGTAGGGATATTAAGCTAATTCTCGCGAACAGCGGGTTAAGCTGTCTACTTATTCGAGATATTGAAACACAAATAACATGAATATTATTCACTATCCTCAAACTATGATCACACATCTTCAATGCAGCGTAGCATTACCTAATTCCAGTACATGCAATTTCAGTACTCTTAAAAAAAGCTGCATTACCTAATTAAAAATGTTGCCATTTATGATTTTATGGTTGATTAAGGAATTACTCATTATGAGTAAGCATGGAAATAACATATATATACATGCAGAGAGTTGTGATTGCAGTACCTGTGCCAAAGGAAGGCGAGATTCTGGTAAAAGTGGAAGCAGTAAGTGTGAATCCATGTGATTGGAAAATTCAAACTATGTTTACAAAGTTCTTTCTTTAAACTATGTTTACATGCAGAGAGTTGTTTGTATATTCAAACTATGTTTACAAAGTTCTTTCTTTAAGGTAAAACTTTAAATCTCAGCTCATCCAAACACTACGCTAGTTTACTCGAGTACTAAAATTATGAATCTTTGTTGCTTTTCTAATAACTAGATTTTGGATTGGAATAGTGACTGATATTGCGGGAGTAGTAGTTAGAAGTAGTTAGCATTGTCTCTCTTCTTCATCAGTGGGTAAGCTTCAGGTACAATTATTACATGTATATATGTACTATTGCAAAACTTAATCAGTAGACAATGAATTATGTTGACGATTCTAACAAATCCTCTACAGAGAACAAGATCACATATTGAAGTTTGTCAATGCAACATTCCATATTTTGATCTATACACTTCATAAAAGAAAAAAATATTTATCCATAAATTGATTTCAGAATTCTGAGGATGATAGTAGCTTGTGAACTTAACAGTCATATACTCATAATTAGCCTTTCTTGATCTGTGATGCTTACAGATCATGAGTCATAATTCGCATCAAATAGAATGCAGGCGCTCTAGCAGAATATGCAGTGGCCCCCGCAAACTAAGCAGCTAAGCTCCCCAAAGAGGTGTTCCCGATTGAAGCTTCAGGTCCACCTGTTGCCACGACAACTCCCTAAAAGCACTCCAATTGGCAGGTACCAAATTTGATGGTACTGGTAAAACTTTGAATGTACTGATAACTGCAGCCTCTGGTGGGGTTGGCCTGTATGCAGTCCAGTTAGCGAAGCTCACTAACCTTCATGTCACCGCAATCTGCGGCGCCTGGAACATTGACTTGGTCAAAAGTTTAGGGGCTGATGAGGTGCTCGATTACAAAACACCCGAAGGAACAAGCCTGAAAAGTCCCAGCAGCAAGAACTACGATGTGGTGATATATGGCTCAGGAGGGATTGCATGGTCTTTTTTCAAGCCTAATCTGAGCGAAAATGGAATAGTTATTGATCTTAACCCAGGTTACGACAATGTTGTCTCATCTTTGGAAGAAACAACTTTCCCTAAGAAGCACATGGTGCCATTTATGATGAAGCTGAGCAAAGAGGATTTGGAGTTTCTAGTTGGGTTAGTTAAAGAAGGGAAACTGAAGGCAGTTATGGACTCGAGCATCCATTTGAGATGGCACTGAAGGCGTATGCAAGGGCATGCAACTGGTAAGATAATAATTGAGATGTGAAAATTTGAGAGATTGGAGTTTGGTATTATGAATGAAAGGAGCAACTGATTGGCTATTGGATTCAGAATCTCACAAAATTCTGTTGTATATATAGTTTGTAATTTTTTTTTATGAGGTCACTTTTGCTTGCAACAGCATAGATAAATGGCTTGCTCTTAAATTAGAGACCTTGTATTATCATATACAAAATTGGCTGCTTTATGCAAATGTTAAAAGCATGGAAAACCTCCTAACTCTTCCAGCACCACAGAAAAACAAAACCTAAACACCAGTTATCTGCATCGGCCAAACTCAATCAAAAATCTCTTGTGCTTCAATGATGCTGTGCTGACTGCAAGCAAAGAAACCACAACATTAGCAAGAATGCAATTCAAATTCTGTAGTGTAAAGCTCCCCATTTCCTCAATCTGAAACCCCTTTTTTCTCTCTGAATATCTTTTCTTTTATCTCTATATAACTCCTAAAAAGAAATGCAAAAGTATGCCTGAAGAGTACAAAGTCTTTTCGATCTAATTGGTTACTTACTGTTCATCTTTGGTGACTCGGTAATATTTTTCAGCATGCTGGCGTTGGCCAATCAACTGTGCAAATCTCTCGTCATGGGTTATAACTATTAACTGGAAGTTCTCTTGACCCTTTCTGTCCTCCATAATTCTATTCATGTAAGAAGTCACGGAATAAAATTAAAGCTATTAGTTCAAGATGCAATATCACTCTATCGGATGATGGCTTGGGGAATAATAGTAAAACGAGGATCAGAAATTATTCAAAATTATGAAACACGTATCCCGAGGATTTTCAGTACTAAAACCAGTATATGCTTTCATGCACTGTTATTACAAACTGAGAGTATACTAAGATTTAATTGACACATAATGCCACGAAGTGAGGATTAATTGGGTCACCTGTGCCACTACAGTTTAGTTGCAGCAAAATTGAGCAAATTGGATTTTTTTTTATGTTACTCTCGTAGAACTAGCAACTCTAGATTATGCATACCCAAATTTTCAAGGGTGGGGATCCCTTGACAACTATTATTTTATTTTAACAACTTTGACAACGGATTTTCAAATAATTAAAAAAAAAATCTTAAAAATAGAAAATAAATTATAAACATATTTTTTAACTTATAGATCAATTGTGTTTCAAATTGCATATAATTTAAGTATTATTTGATACTCCATCAAAATTACATGACGTTTACAACGGTCCATATTTAACGGTCTTTGATGGAATATCAAATGACCCTTAAACTACATGAAATTTGAAACACTATCAATCTATAAGTTAAATAATATATTTGTCAACTTTTTTCTATTTTTGAGAATTTCTAAAATTATATAAAAATTGGTTGTCAAGGGATCCCCCCCCCCCCCCCCAATTTTCAAAACCATGATTCTGTTCCACTTGAAAATGTTTTGTCCTTACCGCAAGAGAGCGCCTGCAAGGCTCTCGGCATTTGGCCCATCTAGATTGGTAGTGGGTTCATCAAGTGCAAGTATACCACAGTTTAGGCAAAACGTCTCAGCTAGAGCTAATCTAATTATAAGCGAAGCAAGGACCTGAACACGGGATATGAAACAAACAAGTGTTATACAGTGTTCAAAGCCACAATAATCCTAACTAAACCAGCTTAATAATCACTACCAATTTGATGTTAACATGGTCTCATTGGTTTTGGCTGGCACTGCTGGTTAAAACCTCAAATAGGACCATTGATTAGTGCACAGCATCAAAACAAAGCAATCAAATAAGACAAGGACCTCCAGTTCCAAACAGGTACCCTTTCTTACCAAACAACAAAAGTGAAAAAAATGATTCTATTGAAGGATCACCTTCTGACCAGCACTGCATCTACCTCGCATTTCTAGCTCCGCATCACCAGTTTGCATGAGCACCTTAAGATTTTAATACAAAATAGTATACAAAAGAAGCAAATAATTATGTTTATGATGAGTTGCTTACATAGCCCTAGATCGCTGTAACAACACTACAAAAAAGAACCCTAAAAGAACAAAAACTTGGTATTGCCTACAAAAGTAGGAAATTGATTGTGTATTTCCCCACAAAAAGAAACTAAACCAGAAGGGTTAAGGGTGGTTCTTCACTTCCATAAGGACCTGTTCAGTATAACTTAAAAGGGTAGAATAGTGGGAATACTGTTCCAAACTTCCAATCATGCCCGGCAAGCATGAAATAGTGGAAGAGTGAAATCAGACCTACTCTGGCCAACAAAAAAAGGCACCCTTACCCCCCCCCCCCCCCCCGGCCCCCCTCCCCTTCCCCACTAGTGGAGTATCTTTCTCCATCCAGATGCAATGGGTGGGAGTAAAGTGCAAAAAGGTGGGATGTGACTGCAAAATTTTCATCAGAATTCCACTTCTCCACAGTTCGCATACAATTACAATATTATTCAGCAAATATTCCACAATCTTCCACTAGTCTATGCTCATTGAACCAGTACTCAGAAAACAATTACATGTATAATTTTGCAAGGATTATGGGGAGGTTTACTAAACTAACCCAAGTAAAGAAATTAAGGAGCATATTGAAGAACTTACACGATAGCTATAAGACCTTGTGCCTGCTCCTTCTGAATCAGAATGGATACTTATATAGTCAATATCTTGGCCCCTGTAGGTCTGCTGCCAAAGTTCTTTTATTATTTTGTTAATCTCCTCCATTTTCATTGAATGAAAACGCATGAGCGCCCTTTAGTACCAAAATATTGTAAGAAATAGTCAATCAAATAACCGCAACATTAGTTAAAAAAAATTAATGAGTAGGCTTTTGTGCATACTTTACATGACTCAACCTTTAGTTAGAGAGGACCCAATTAAGTATCATGGACCACCAGATCATGAAGAGAGCCTAGCCACCTTTGACTTGTTAAAATACAATTCTTCTTTTCAAATAAACATAACCATCTCAATTGGCTCTGAAACCGGCATGTAATTATGGTATTTATTTCCTATATAACCATCATTCTCTCTTGGCAAGGTGGATAGGTCTTCATGTCACAGACAGTTAACTACTTTCATTTTAAAAGCACAAGCCATGACAAGTTAAATCATTCAAGCTGATGTGTGCAAAGAGGCAAAATCATAAGAAAAAGGACTAGAAAACTAAAACATTAAATCACTCACTTATCAAGGGCATTGTAATAACGGTCCAAGTCCTTGTTTGCCATCTCAGTTGTCTGAAACAAATGAACATGAGTAGGGAGCTGTAGGCCAAAGAATCTTGTTCGAGGGAAAAGAAAAGTTTGTAAAAAGAGCTCCTAGTTACTATTAATGTTGCAGTATACATTAAAAGGAAAAATAGAACGGCCCCCAAAGCATTGGGAAAAATTATCAAACAAATCCACCATCTGTAGGTTGTATTACCGCATGCCCAGTAAAGGAACAATGATAATGCAATGGAAATGGAACCATCTCATTTGAACATTTTCAGTGAGACCACCTCATGATTTTTTTCATCCGGCTTTCCAATTACAAACTAATCAAATTAAATTGCGATGTATTAGAACTAAAAAAAATTGAACCATAATCAGTAGATATCCAGGCTGCTGTACTTGTGAGAATTTTTTTTTGTTTATATAAATCATAGTTGAACACATTTTGAAGTATAATACGTCCTTCAAATTTCCCCAAGTACAAAATATTCTTCGTGTTTTCTAGAAATACCAAAATTGTTACTTTGACAAGACCTTTACAAAATGAAGGGCTCTTTTGCAAATGTTTCAAGAGAAACTGAAGCAGTACAGAAGGAACAGATGTACCTTAAGTTGAATAAGCTGGTTGAAGTAGCGCTTTTCTATGTCTTTATATTGTGGTTGTTTGAGCTCAACCTTGTGCCTTGATATGTTGCTCTGGTATACAGAGAGAGTGCCCTGACACCTATTTAACTAAAAGACCAAACCCATAGTTCAAATCAATTCTTCAGGTAAAACTGTCTACACTGAACCTACCCTCTCCCATATTGAGAGAGAGAGAGAGAGAGAGTTAGGGATGAGTGTTTATAGGAATAGTTCCCAGTCTGCAAAGGTTACATTAGGAGTTCTGAGGTTTTCTATTGTTCCAAAGCAAAGTTGTATGATCCAATTAAAGAGTGAATATTGGATCTGAAATATCCAGAAAATACAGAACTATTATACTACTACTGTTTCACGACTTCTTGCCCATACAAGATGTTTATCACTCAATTAAGCATCATTATCTTGGAGGTGCATATATAATCATGTCAAACAACTTGTCAGAAGTAACTAAAGAAAAATAGCAATGACGGCCCCACCATCATTTTGAAAGATTTAGAAAAAAGAAAATTAAATAAAAAATTAACTACCTCAGAAAGAAGCCTATCCTTCTCCTGAAACAGCCTCTTGAGATCGGCTTCTATACCCGACATGGTGCCAAATGATACAGCCTTTTCCTCGAGCGACTCAATTTCACAGGCAAGTTGATCTACCTCAGATTTTGTTTTACGGTAATTCAAGTTGTCATCAATGTTTCTCTTCAGCTGGTCTTGGCTTCTCAGAAGTTCCTTGCTCTTGCTTACTTCAGCATTCAGCTCCTGTTTCCTTAACTCACTTTTCTGCAACTGGGATTCTGACAGCAAATGCTTTTCCTGCAAATCCTTTAGCCTCTCCAACTTCTTAGACTCAATAAACCTAAGTGAAATTTGTGAAACAACTCAATGATAAAAAGTGGTTAAATATATATAATTAATATTGACTTTATCAATCTTGTACAAGACAGACAGTCATGATACCGGTGGTTGGCCAAATTAGGCAGAATTTAAACCATGTCAAACAATAATCCATGGAAAAAACCAGAAAGGTGCCTAAAAAGATGCCAAAAAGATAATCAAACCAGCACATAATGGCTTGAACTAGTACAAGAAAGTTCAGCACTGCTCTTGACTCAGACCAAAATCTGGAAGTCAGATTGATAAAACGATGCCTTTTCTGGAGCAGTCTGGCAAAGAGTCCCCGTGTGACCAAAGTGCGGAAAAAAGATGTCCCCATTTCTACCTTTTAAGTAATGGCAACAAAATATTTCATAAACATTGCCTGCATCATAGACAAACTAAGGCTTCCTTTTAATATCTCTAGTGAAGCAGGCATTATTTTTTTCTGCACAAATGCTGGATGTGTAAACATGGCCGTTCTGGAGTTTCTTGATATTATCGGGTGCATTTACCTTTTTTCTGTTATTGAGACATAATAAAAATAAGGGAGATTTTTTAGAAGGAATGACTGACTCTTTAATGCGATTATTAAGAATCAAGAGCATTTCAGTTTCTTGTTGGAAGCTCCACTTCCTCTCTGCCAGCTCATGATACTCCCTCTCAAGTCGTGCTTTCAATTCAGAATGCTCCTGAAACAACTTCTCTTTCTCCTTTGTTAAGGCCACCAGAGCTTCCTCTAAATGCTATAATGTATGCTAAACCAAATAAGTTTGATGCCATTCAGAAATCAGTTGATTTATGTAACAAATATTTTTTATTTATTATTTCACCCCTTGACACTTGTCCTTACTGTCTAATGCTAACCAAGGCTTAGATAAGTCTCTAACATTAAGTAGTGACCCAGAAATCTGGCATCCACAGCATGTATCTTTGCTAGTGCACTTGTTAGGTAAAATTGGCACATGAACTAATAGTTCCAATACATTTTTTAAAATTGTAAAAACTGCCAAACTTTATTGTAAAACCTGCTGCATGGATAAAGTCAAGCAATATTTCAGGAAAAAATAAAAAAGAAAGAAGATTATGGAAGGAAAATTTTGGAAATTAGCAGCTTGATCTTAAATATCATGAAGACAGGTTGCATACAAGTATCTCGCAAGGTACATTTTAACTCTCTTTTGTGACATTTCTACTTCATGAGTTTGCACATATGTCTACATGCTAACTAAACGTCATATAAGCCAGAAGAAACATGCCCCCAAAAGCATTTGAACAATACATGAAAATACTGAACTGCACCGCAGTATAAGTTTGCAAATAACTCAAATTAAGTACTAAATGCACCTTCTGATCAAGTTCGACTTGAACCCTTTCTTCACATAGGCGATCGATACACTCCTCTGATTTTTTCAGCTTGTCCAAGATGCCAGACGCCTTCAGCTTTTCTTCTCTAAGAGCATGCCACCTCATCTGAATGTTAGTCACATCATCATTCAGGGATCGCTGCTCTTCCCTAAGTGTCTCAACTTCATTACTTAGTGAATCCCTGCTCCCAGAGGATATAGATCAGATTCCTGTTTCGATGCAGGAAAACAGCATGTACCACAAATATAATACAATACTACTACCAGTCTAATATCCTAGTTGTTCCCATTACTTGACCAGTATTTGTTTCCTCTTTGTTCATTATAGCTTAATATGGAATCTTTTTCTGGCTGATTGAGTCACAATTGAAGAACTCAGTTTTGCTCATATGAGAAGAAAAAAAAAGGCTAGCATAAAGCATAATTGCAATTAGTTACATTGACTGACATGTACAAGAGAATTTTTCACAATTTCAGTCTGAGGACTGAAATGACAATGCTTGGTATTATGTAAAGCTTTCTCATCATTTAGAGCAAACTGAGTACCTCGAGTTAAGCTTTTGATTTCGATCAAACTTGCAGCTATAGATTTTCTCTTATAGGAATCCTTTTCCCTACCCTAAAGCATTAAAATCTCACTTTCAACTTCTTTTCTTCTTGAAAGTAAACTAGAGCTACATTGGGCTGATTTTTAATCCCCCTCAGGTACGGTACCTGACTCAAGTGGGCAGCATCTGCACTGTCTGTCCAAATCTCAAAGCTGACCAACCCCCCCCCCCCCACCTCAAAATAGAGCTGCCTGTGCATTGATAAGATGGCCCGGATGATGTCCACTTGAGTCAGGTACTCTGGGGACATGAACTCACATTGGGTTAATATCAGGAGTTGCAGGTGTACTTGAGGGTTGATAAGAATAAGATTAACCAACTCCACCACACTAAAAACCAGTAAAATTGAACCCCAGAAAGGTGGCACTGTTAAAGCCCCTAAATTTAGCCAAATTGAGTACCTTTTGCTCTGTAAAGAATTAATCTCTAGCTTGATTTCCTCTACTGATCCAACCCCTTGACCCCTTGAATCAAGTTTGTACTCCAACTCTTCCACTTGAGGCCTTAAACTTTGCATGTCTTGCAAGAGCCTCTCAACCATATCTGCCGGCTCTAGTAGAGCTTCGACCGCATCTTTCTCTGTCTTCACATGTGCAAGAACACCCACAAGCTACAATACACAACACAATTGATTATTCCAAGGTATATGACCTTGCATAGTCACACTATTGCAGTCAGTCTACAAAAATTTGAGACCTTGCAGATGCAAACAGTTTATCTTAGTTTGACTTATTTCATCCTCTTCCTATTTCAACCTCTTCTTAAAAAGGACCAAAGGATTATACACCAGAATATTGCCAAATAACAAAAAGAGCCCCAACTTGGTATCATATCCTAAGAGTTTTACAGGATGCCTCCTGACTAAAGCAAAGTATCAATAAAGCATTTAGCAAAGAAAAGGAATCCACAGGAGAAAAAGTTTCTTTCTTTTTCACTTGTCTTTGGTTCCCAACATAGATTGAAGTAGCTTATGAGGACCTGATAGTTCCTGGGTTCATCTTCAAATCCTCGTAGACTCGAGTAAATTGAATGCACATTTATAAGTAGGATGAGGACATGCAGTAAAATAGCAAGGAACCATTTTTTTGCCCTATACAATGGATAGTTGAGACATTGAACTCAGAATAAACAAGAACAAGTTAAGAAAAAAATTTACATCATCAAATTCTTGGTTTTTTTGGTTAAGATCCTCAGTAAGCTCATCTATGTTCCTCTGAGCTAGAGGTATGCTCTCCTTGCCAAGTTTGACATATTCTTCATATATCATCCGCAGCTTGTCAAGTTGTTGGAATTGTGTATCAGAATTTGAGCACTCCACTGCCAGCACTTTCATGTGCTCTGCCGAGCTTACACTCTTCACCCTTTGCTGCAGATTAAGAGATAGAATCTCTATTAACAAAAATATAAACCAGGTTTGACCAGTCCCTTTCATAGTGATAACTACTATATCAAATGCCTGTGCTGTACTGATATGATGATGTATGTACCTTCTAGTAAGGCCCATAACTTTGGATACCAGCATCACTTAACTTATTTAAGCATTACTCAAGCTGGATCTAAGTCCAAGACAAGTATATCAAAATCAAGTAGCATATAAATCCATGGTTTGTCCTAGAAAACAGCCACTTTTGGAGAATTCCAAAATTACTATATGAAAATGGTACCTTTTCTACGAATTCATCCTCCTCATCAGGGGAGAAAGGCCGCTCACAGCATGGGCAGATATGGTGTGCACGTGCAACTCTCTCAAAGGGATCGAACATCTGTCTCATCCCATCTGCTATGTTGTATTTGCTTTTCTGCACATCTCGCTTCTCCATGGCCTCTCCCAAAACTTTCAGGAAAGAGTCTATGTTGGTTGTCATTTGGATAAGAGATCTAAGTTTCGAGTCAAGAAATCTTCTCTTGGCTGCCAAACATTAAGGGTAATATTAAATCCAAATTCATATTGTTAGATGGTACTTTCCTATCTAAACTTCAAAAAGAAAATCCAGTTTAATATGCAACTAAACCCAGAAAAAGCCAATAACCACAAAAAAATCTCCAAACAGCTCCATTTCACCCAGCAGAAACTCACAATATCATAATTCATGAGGAGTTTGTTTGCATGAAAGATGTTTCATTATGTAGTGGCACACATGATGTTTCGATGCTCTGGCTGATCACAGATCAAGTTATCTCTGAAATAAATCAGTAAATCAAAGGCCCAACCAACCTAAGTATGATTACCAATGAGTTACGTGTTGCAACTTGTCACAACTTTTAAGTCGGACCTGGCATAGTGAAAGATGAAATAAGAAATAGGCTACCATCTAAGTCTTTTTGGAGCTTGGAAAGGTGATCTGTAGCATCCTGTATTTTCATCTGCAGTAATTTCACTTCCTTTTCCGCTTCCAAGCTTTTTGAGCTCAAGTCATCATATTCCCTCTTCACAGAACTGAAAACAAACTTATGTAAGTCAAGCACCGTCAAAATAAAACAGTGTGAAAATATGGTAATAACAGCACCCGAAAGCTTGCGAAATCTCCTTCTTCAAATCCTTGTCAGAAGGAAGGCGCCCTTTAAGCACTCCCCTTATTTTGTCTTTATGCTCATCAACTCTGCAAAAAAAAAATTATTGAATATTAAAAACAAAGAAAACTGGTTAAAACAAAGCTCATCTATGTACTTCAGTATCATGTAACTGTAAGACTGTATCCTGGTCTATATGGATAGCCTTTACATGTGCGATCTTTCTGCATGTCTGTCTGTGTCTCTGTAACAGCTTATGACCATCATTCTATTCACTCTAAAAAAAAATGACACTTAAAGGACATGTATGCAAAAGTCCAATATAAACATACATTTTTTTGAGCTTCCTCTTGTATGTCTCCAGCTCATCTTTCTTCAACCTAAGTTTGACCCTGTCATCTGAATCACTCGCTAAGACATCCTTCTCCCGATGCAATGCTTTTATCTTCTGCTCCAAACTGAACAACTCCGTTCTCTTCTGGTTTATGTTTGCCTCATAGTCCCCCTTTGTGAGAATTAACGTCTTCTTCTCCAGTTCATTTTGCTAAAAAGTTAAACCAAAACTTCTAAATAAAAAGAAAAGAAAAGAAAAAAAGCAACTGATAGCTGCTAATTTATGAATACCATATTGCTTTGACAACACTCCTCCCCTAAACAAGATTGCATCACATGTGTTATCAACTGAAGGACAACTTTGGTTAAATTGAATATAACTAAAAACTAAGTTGAGACTTTAGCGTGGAACTGACATTAATTGAATCCAACAGGGGAATTTTAATGTTTCACATGAGAACATTCAGTACAAGAATCAGACGTAGATCCTTAATGATTAGTTACCCAAGCTTGAACCAGCTTGCGTCGGTACAGGTAAGTTTTGTCATCATGCTGACTCAAGCAAAAAACCCATAAAACAAATACATTATAACCAAGCCCAAACAAAATTGTATGGAAAGAGAACATATAACAATTAGAAAATAAATGCAACACAGATACCAACCAAAATAACTCAAAGCGCACTGCAAAACAGTACTTTAATCCTTTAATTAGACCCAATATAAGTGAAAGACAGAACGTACAAGATCTTTCTCTCTCTCATCGATATAAGAGAGGTTAAGGTTCGAAAGCTCAGTCTCTGCAACATCACGCTCGTTCTCCTTCTCTCTTATGCACTTCACTTTGTTTGACTGCAAGCTCAAATGTTAATTGAAGGGAAAAGAAAAGAGAAACATCATATTCTGCCCCTGAAAACCTTAATTTTATTATTGATGCCCCAGCAAAATATGAAAACTATCACAACAATGACATACACAATTTCTTTTGCACTGTTCAAAAACTATCAAACTACTCACCTAGTTATTCATGTGGACAGGAACCACAAGAAAGGAGGGTAAGTTTGGGCATTATTCGAGCGTAACAAGAACATACATTATACTTAATTTGTTATGAAGAGTACACAAATAACATCTCTGGTTTTACAAGATTATTTCAAGGTTTTGTAAAAGTAGATACGACATCACACCAAAATTAAGAAAAGATATTGTGCATGCTGAAAAAGAAGCTTAAATCAATGTTAAAAATTATTTCAGAGACCTTAGATTCAATCTTTGCTTGTTTCTGACCTTCCATCTTAGAGCAACGAGCATCAACTGACCCATATCGCTCCCACGCAAACTTCAGTTCCTTCTCATTGGACCTCTGTGTTAAGAGTATAAAACAACACACAAAAGAAAGGAACCTATCAAGTGAATCTCAATTACATGACTTTAAGGGTGAAAAACAAAAAACTACAAACTAAGTATATTTAGGTTGAACTGATACCCCACAAAAACCTACAAACTACAAAATATTACATGACTTTCAAGTCCAACGACAACAAGCAGAAACCATAGTAGCTCATTTGACTCAACAAAATTGAATAAACAACCTAACGCCAAAAATAAAAGAAGAAGAGCTGAAATACTTCAAGAAAGCAAACAATGCGAAAACCAACAAACTCAAACAGCCAAAATAAACCAAAACCAACTTGCTATTTGTTTAGAAAAAACCAATATGACCTGAAAAGCCAAAACCAGAATGGACCCCCAAAACTTGACCCAACACACCTGACCGGACATTGAACCTGAATTAACTTGATACGTCGCCTGCTATGATACTTGAACCCAGCCAACACTACACCCGAAATCAAAGATAATTTCAACATCCCTTCAAATGTTATCAAGGAACCTTAAAATAACTTATCAAGGAATTATTCATTAGAAAAATACTTATCAAGGAACTAACTGAAACCAGGACCCCAACAGTCCCAATACCTGAGCCACCCAAAACCAGGAACAAACTCAAACCTTATATGACTCAAAACAAACAAGCTTAGAGGTGGAACTTGAAACCTCAGCCAGCCCAAAATCCATATCGACCTGAAACTGACCTGACACAAAGTGACTAATTACATTTTAGCATTCTGAAATATATATGCAAGGTTCTTACCTTCGTGTCGGTTAAGTCCTTCTCGAGATCCATCAGCCTTGCTTTAATTCGATTAGTGAGATTGGCAGCCATGTCATTAGTGAAGGGAGGTTCTGGAAGCGAGCCAAGATTATGCTTTCTGAATATGTTCCCTATGACAGAATCCCTTTCATGTCTGGATATCATGTGAGCCTGCAAATTATTTAAACTTTAAAGTGAAATTTTTCAACAAGAAACTCCAACTATGGAATTATTCTAAATATAAAGACACCACTAGAGAACTACACTATTAATCAATTATGCTATCCTATATTTACATGAAAGGTATCAGATATTAATGAGGGGTTAGAATTCGAACAGCCGACTGGTTCCATGTGATTCAACTAGTGGTTACTTTCACAGGTTTGACTTGTGCTCTGGTACAACAGTACAAATGGATCAGAATGTAGCAGCAATAGCCTGACAAGTAAGGTTCTAGCTGGCACTTTGTACCCTCAAAAAATGAATGTTTTAATTCCTTTTCAATAGAATATGGTGTAATGAACTCAAAATTTGAGACAAAAACATCAGTCCAGCAATTTGGAAAAGTAAATTACATCAGCCTCAGCCTGGAGCTTCCCGATTTCACGCATGGAATTATTAATTGATTGCGACAAAAATGAGCTTTTTGTCTCTTCATCTCTCATCTCTCTCTCCAACTTGTTGATTTTCGTCTCCAATAAAGCAATTCGTTCTTCAAATTTTGTTTGCCATTCTTTCAGTTCCTCATCCGTATCTAAAAAAAATTGTAAAATAATTATAGACAAGGAATTTACACAGGTGCACAAAGTACCATCCTATTCTAATATTGGTCCAAAAAAGTTTCAAAGGTTGCATCTTGGTCCCCGCTTTTCATCTAAAACAAATTGGTTCCAATTCATCTAAAAGATGGCAAAGAAAATATAAAATCCACATCGTCACATCATTAACATACTGATTTGATAACATGGACACTAAGGTAGGTGGAAATATTATTATTAGTGGATATCAAGTGGCATAGCTGCTAAAGTCAGTCTCCTACATTGTTAGAAAGGATAATATGGACACCAATGTCATCATCCATGTCACCAGGTATCAATGACATGATCACTGACATGTTTAGATTATATATCTCAAAATAGATTTATCCTAGTAAATTTGCAAAATTCTAATTTAAATTTGTGTAAGTGGGAATATGTAGAATCAAAAAGTTCCCATCAGGAATACTTTGATGGCACGGATTCGAATTCAGCTATTCAAATACATTTGAATTTGCAAGTTGTTCCCGGGGAAATTTAAACTAGCTGATAAGCTCCTCAGGGACATTCAGACTATAGTGCCTATACAGAATACAATGAAGAAACTAATAGCTGAAATCATCCCTTGCATATTGTATACCTTCGTTTTCTTCAGCAAGTGCAGCATATTGAGTCTGCTGGAGTTTGAATAATGTGCTTCTGGCAGTAGTATGGGTTGATATCTGATCCTGGAGCTTCCTCAGCTCCTTGAGAGTTGTTTCCATTTGCATAATTTTCATCTCCGTGGCCTCAATGCTGCCCTCCAAATCCTTCATCTGAGCTTTCAGTGCCTCTGATTTCTCCTGATCTTGGCTTATGTTGTCTCGTAGCTGCAGATTGACAATATAAAACATAGTTAGGACAAGCTGGTACTTGAGTATATAATTCAGAATCATCATTTATCTCAACTATTCTCAATGAACCTTCAGTTTTTTTACCTTCAGCTAAACAAATTTTGCCACTACCAATCCTGAATATCCAATGATTGTAAACAATAAAACCACAAAGAAGCAGGGAAGATCATAATGAAAGGCTAAATTGTACTGAACGAGGTGAAGAGTGCCTATGGCTGGTAACTATCAATACAACCTTAAAGAGTTCAGTTATATGGAAATATTATACTTCATGATAAGTAGTTTACAGGCATGATGCTATCATACTGGTATAGCTATTACCTGAATCAAATTCCAAGAAGACAAACCATCATGTCATACCTTAAAGGCTGCATCTTTTAATGTTTGAAGGTTCTCTAACTTTAGCTTGTAAGCCTTTATCTCCTGTGCTTGTTCCTTGTGAAGCTTCTTTATTACTTCCAGAGCTTTGGTGTACCTTTTTCAAGTTAAAAGTCACAAAATAGGGAACTCTTAGGTGCATTAACCAGCCAGTACAGATTGATCGAAAATTAATCAGTTTTCAGAGTGTACTCTTTGGTTGGCTCATATGGTGCTTAGTATGAGATGCAAAATTAGGGGCAATACCATTATAATTTAGGAGCATTCCCAAAAATGAGGCTAAAAAGACCCAGTTTCAAACTTCAGAAGTGACTTAGAAAAAATCAGGCTTTACTAAAAGCACGTTTGGCTTTATTCAGATAACAATGCAATATCATCAGGACTTATACCTAACAAGACAGACAACACTGTGTTCATGGTCAGCACAAGCTGGTACTTGAGTCCACAAGTTCAAATTTTAACAGTTTGGCACCATAACTGCAAAATTTAAATTATTATATACAGGACCTAACTATAATTGAGCATATTAAAATAACAAAATGTAGTAGTTTACTGATTGAATCGACCAACCCTGCACCCAGAAAAAGAATTAATTACCTAGTGGCAGAAAAAATATCGTCAAACTTCTTTTTAAGAGTAGAGGGATCTTGCAAAGGCCAGTTGGATTCATCCTGATGCACAAAAATTACATTCTCTAATATAGCCTTTGACACACCCATCAAGGCAGGTATCTCTCTGTCCATGTCAGCACACCTATAGCTAAGGCACACCTTCTGAAATTTTAAAGATAAAAAAGGTCAGAGAAAAGAGAACACACTTGCACATAAATATGGAGGGGGGGGGGGGGGGGGGGGGCCTTCTCTATTCCTCTCAAAAATTATCAATGAATGCTAGGTATGTTTCGGGACTGGTATGATACATAAGAAATGTCACTGTCTGACACATATGCTAAACATTTTTTGAAGGGGCCTAATATAAGCTAGGTAAATGCTATAAATCATAACAGCCAGAAAATATAAAACATATACCCTTAAAAATACAAGACAAAAGAACACAGCAAAAAATATATAATCACACCTCAGAACTCCAGGCAGCATCCAGAACATTCGTCCTGGATATGAAATCTGACAACAACCCCACACCAACAAAAATAAATAAATAAATAATAAAAACATAAAATCTTCCTAATTGGACGATTAGACACTGCCCATGGTAACCAGGTGCCTGAGATGATGCGGAATCCAAAATTACTCCCCACAAATACCAGCTCAGTAAAAAACTATGCAACCGAAGCTTTATAACATCACAAGAAGAAAAATAGTAATCCTTTTGTAACCTCACATGGAAATACAAAAAAAGAGAGTAGGGATAAAAAGAGAGACCTCCCCAGTATGAGGATTAATGGTCTGAAGAACACTTTCAATGGCCTTAAACTCCATTTTAGAGGCCTTTTGAGTGAGCTGAAATGACCTAATACAAACCACATCCTTCCCAGCTGCTGTCTTGAACCTTAGCTTTATTTGTCCCTTCGTCTCTGTCTCTCCCGCCACCTACAACAAACCCACAAAAAGTTTTACTACTTTTTAACTTTTTTTTTTCTTTTTTTTTTCTTGGAAAGGAGTGAAGCCCACATCTTGCACTCGCGAAGCCTCACTCTGACCACCTGAGTTGCCAATGGTTTGTCATTGTTTCAACTTTTATATTGATTAGAAAATTTTTAATTTGTTAATGCAACATTGGAGTAGCACTTGCCTTGGTTAAATGTTCACCAACATTCTCAAAATCGACTCCATAACACCTAACATAACATCAGCACTAAGCAGCCTCTGCATTACAAATAAATTGAAACTTCCAAAGCAGGACGCCATATCCCCGAACTCCTTAAAATTGTAATGCCCCGGGTAAGTTGAAAACAAAAAATTATAATAATTAACTGAATTGGATACCTTTGAGAACAACCTACTGTTTATTTCCCAAATTGGTAACAAACTGTTTAATGACATTAAAAAGGAGATTGAAAAAAAAATAGAGAAGTTATTCGACACACCTTTGGATCGTGGATGAAGCTTTGACCTGATCGTGAATTTGGAGGCAGTTCTCCAGTACAAGATAGCTTCAAGCACTCAATTATAGTCTTCAAAAAAAAAATGTTACAAGTGAGATAAAAAATGTCCCTTTTCTGGTCTTTTAGTATCACTATCTACTCATTTACTGTACACCCTGTTCCTATCCTCTTTACCCTTTGCATCTCCATTTCAAGCACACACTTTTTTTATATTTCATTATTGTAATACTTGGGGAAGAATCAAATGAGTACTTCAATCAACGTGCTTCATATCCAGAAACTCAGAAAACTTCTTCTATTAGAAAGAAACGAGAGAGATAAAAGAGTTTCGTACAGTTTTTCCAGCCCCGTTGGAACCGACGATGAGAGTAAGAGGCTTGAAGAAGGCGATGACGTGCTTGTTTTCTGGATCGAAGCTCCGTACACCCTTGATCAGCATCTTATCTACTGTACTCATGGTTGTTGAGCGTCGTTCTCTCTCCTCCCTTCCCTTCCCTTCCTCTCCTCCTTTCCGTTCTGGTGGTTTGATGAGTTGGTTGAAGGATTCAAGGGTTCTGTTTTGGGGGGAGAGGGGAGGGAAGACTTGTCGGAAATGGAGGGAGGGTTTGGTTTATTGTTGCGGGGGTACAAGTGCAACTGTGCGAGAGGGTTTTAGAAATGGGAGCTGATATTTATTGATATCATCTTCCTTTTAATTATATATATTAAATAAATTATTATAAGTATTAATAATTTTATTATACAAATTTCTTTTAATTATATATATTAAATAAGTTATTACACGTATTAATAAATTTATTATATAAATTTATTTTATACAGTATTATCATTATGTAATTTAAATGAATTATCTTTATACAATTTAAATAAATTATTATGTATATTAATTCAAAAGAAATAACATCATCTCATATTTTATTTGTTTTGAATTATAGATGTCTGAAACTATGAATGCACATATTTTTTGACGATGATTATTTTGACAGTTTGATAATAAATTTCTAAATAAATGTGAAAGTTATTTTAAAATTAAAAATATTTTATAAATATATCCTTGACAATAGTTAACTTTACAATCATGACAACAAAATTTCAAATCATTTCGAAATAAATTATAAAAAATGCTTAAAAATAAAAAATATAAATATTTTTTTAACATATAAATTAATTATGTTTTAAATTTTAAAATTAAACACTTGCTAGGGATATTGTTGTTAAAATTTTAAAATACTGGGACATGCAAAGGG
Source organism: x Bolboschoenoplectus mariqueter (assembly GCA_037678475.1). Classification (NCBI taxonomy): domain Eukaryota; kingdom Viridiplantae; phylum Streptophyta; class Magnoliopsida; order Poales; family Cyperaceae; genus x Bolboschoenoplectus; species x Bolboschoenoplectus mariqueter. The sequence goes on along the minus strand of CM075266.1, from coordinate 2,191,364 downwards.
AAAAAAATCACATTTCAAAACTATGGTCTATAAACTATCAAATTAGTTCAGTAGTACTTTTCCAAGTTTTAACTAACAAAACCAACAAACGATTGGTACTTGCAAGTTGCAAATCTCGTTGTTTGAAAATTTTAGAGGACTCCAAATTGAAGCGTTAAAAAAATGAAAAATCGTCGCCTGCTAATAGAATAGTCAATTACCATTGTTCTATAGATTTTCTACTGGCATGAAGTAACAGTACCATTGTTCTCCCCTAGCAAGTGTTTGCAAGAAACCATCAGAATTCAGATAAGAGAATAGTCAATTGCTAGGAATTGCAAACCAAAGCCAGCCCCCACAATAAATTAGAAGAGGAAACATACAAAGTACGCAGAATCCGGTGATGATTCAGCTTATTGAATGAAATCACCCCGCTGTGTACAATAACATGTCATATTTACGAAAGGCGCCAAAGCTTGTACAATGTATTCTTTAGAAAGGGCAACTGTTACCCGCATACAGGATATTTACAGTATCAAACTGCAGCTAAAACTTCTATGAATATATTGACTATCAAAAGTTGATATATCATAGATGCAGCCATGAATTTCGGTTCCCCCCTTCAAAGATCTATAGTCCTGTACTAGATTCACCATTCTAGCCCTGAAAACATAGTAAAAACTATATCAAATATACCCCTATAGGTGCCCAAAGTGACCACATCTTCTCATGATTTCCCGTTAAGCAAACAAGGAAGAAAGCGAGGTATTTGCATGCCTAGTAAGGGTTTACATTATATTTACATGTTATGTAAGGGCATTAATCAGACTCTGGCACACAATACCGAGCCTAATCAATTGATGCTCCAGCAGCTCTCTTTCGGCGCATGCGGGCTGCCCATGACAGATTCTCATCAGAAATATTTTCCTTCATATCACTTCGTCTCTGTAGCTCTGAAATTTGATCTTGCCATCTATTTCTCCATTCTGATCTAGCCTCCATTTCCTGTCAGAATTTATTTAAATCAGCTTCTTTATTTCTAAGCACGGCTGGTATTACTATATTCCATGCCATTGAACAGTATTTCAAGCTATTGAACTAATTGCAATTTACATGTGAATGAAAGATCACTACCTTGAACTTTGGTACTGTTTTAATCATTTATTGTGTGTAGAGAACAAGTTAGTTATTACTAAGTTTAATCAAGGTTTATTACAGATCAATGCTTAATTCCATCAATCAGGGTTTCTATTGCCAATAAACAAACATCATACCAATCGATCTCACAACATAACTTACCAACCAAACTCGAAAACCATGATCCGAACAAATTATGGCCTTGTAAACTTGTCAACCAACAACCAGTGACAAGTTTAATATGAAACAATATATTTTCTGATTTGATTGAGATTAGCTGTGATCTTACGGTTGAACTTAGTTAATATGACTCAGTTATGTGTGCAATCTAACATGTGCACAACATAAATAGGAGGCTTAGTTCCAATTAGGAACCCATACCATACCAGTGAACTCTGTACCAACTAAAGTCACATTATTACCAATTTGACACAAGACAGTTTTATGGCATCAGTGCAATTTTTTTGTCAATACTGATTTTATACTGATAGCAATATGCTTTACAATTTCAGTCAATACTGATTTTATACTGACAACAATATGCTTTACTTTAATTTGCTTGTTGATATTTGGGATTTTACATCAAAATCTAGCATCAATTACTCTTATGTGTTTCCAAATTCAAACCAGAAGATTAAGAACCAGTGAATTATACCGGATCAAAGTGCCCGGACCGTGCTGTGAAGGCGAGGCGGGTCAACCCGCGAGCGAGCTGCTTATCATACTCAGATCTGCGATACGGATCCGATAAGGTCTCATATGCCTCCTGAACTTCTATGAACAGCCTCGTGTGTTCCTCCGTGCAATCAGGCGGCGACACATCGGGGTGGTACTTTCTAGCCATGCGCTTGTACGCCTTCTTCACCTCGTCCAATCCATCTCGCGTCGTGATACCTAAGAGTTCGTAGAAGCTTAGAGAGGAGGTGCGGCTCCTTTCTCTTCCCTCCACTGTGGCCCACGTGCGGAAAGAGAGATGACTACTCCGGTGGTGGTGGCGAGGGTGATCGCCGGAGATGCGGAGAAACGATCCTCCTCCGGCGACTGTCGTCATCTATGTTGCTTCAAATGTGATCAATTTATTGGATTTTGAGAAGTTGGAGAGGGGATAAATATGAGGTGCTTGTTTTGTTCCTGTTCTATTTTTGTTATTATCACCAATTTTTTAAAACGAAATAGTGGAAGTTGGAGGTTTTTAAATTTTAATTGTTTGTGTATCGATGTGGAATTGCTTCTGTGCTTGTCTGGTTTATGGATGAGCAATTGTCAATTTGATGTAGACCCAAAAGCTTCCAATTTGAAAATTTTTGCTTCTGTGATCCTCTCCAATTTTTGTAGTACCATTTGAGAGATATTGTTTAGATCGGACGGGTATTATTGTCTCTCTTGTAAAAATAGAAGTTCGGCGGATCTGAACTAAGCGGCAACGATGTTGGAAGGGACCTTTTTTCTGTCTCTAGAATTGGAGAGGAACTTCCAATTGAGTTGTCTATTTATTGAGACTGCAATATTGTGATGTGATGTACTTGTAAGTTTTTTTTTCGAAGCTCCAACTCGCATCCACGGCCTCAAAAAAGGTTAAAAAGAGGTGTACACAAAAAATTATTGTAGTATCTCATCGTTCAAAAAATAAATAAATAAATAAATAAAGAACTTAATTAGCTAGTAGAATAATAAGAAGAGATCACTTGGTCAATTTGATAATTTTGATAATAATTAAAAAAATTAAATAAAGTTAAAAGTTAAAAATTATATTTATAGATATGTTATTGAACATACATATAATCTAACAATTAAATTTCATACAATTTAAATATTATTTTGATAATGTATCAATGACTATTAATTTCAAACTGTCAAAATTTCAAATCACTTAATATGTAGTAAAACATATATGAAATATCATCATTTTTAAAGACATGATAAAAAATAATATAGATCATTCTTATAATCTTTGATTTTTTATACTTGAACTTTATTTTTTAAAATTGTCAAGAATTCGGGAAATAAATTGTCAAGCGATCCCCTCTATAATAATTAATCATGAATTTTAATCCACAAGTGCATCTCAAATGCCTTATTTTTTTTAAAACAAATGAAATTTTCTAATTATGGCTAAAATTAATTTAAAAATGAAATACATGTGTTTACTTAAATGATCAAATCTCAAATATTTAGGATTGTTTTGAAGAACAAAAGATCTAATGGATGAAATACTATCACTTGAAAAGGTGTCAACGACTGTAATTTATTTATACCATATAATCATATAGATTAATCATTATAATTTTAGAAAAAGAACCATGAAAAATTTCACTGAGCTACATTAAAAATCAGATTAATTAAAATTCTTTTTGACAACCATCTATGTGACTCGAGAGCTAATTTTTTCCCATTAATAATTATTAAGAGAATAAAAGGTTTTGGCGATTTGAGAGCTAATCTTTTCTCATTACTAATTAAGAGAATAAAAGCTAAGTGTTAATTGGAAAAAAAAATATAAGTATTTTTATAGAGAACTCAACATTTTTTTTAAAAATGGGACATAATTTTGTCGTCCCTCTTAAAATAGCTGAGCTTGTCAATTTGTTTGGATTTTTGATCATTCACTAAAAGAAACTAATTATGTGACAATAATCAGGGATGAATTTACTCGACAATAATGGGGTCAATTTCTCCTCATATTTTCTTTTCCAAATTTTAAAAATGGCATCAACTTTTTAATATTTAATTTAACCTCAATGTTTTATGTCTAGATTCTCCATTTTTGACCTTCATACTTACAAATTGATTAGTTGTGTTAAATTAATTATCATATGATTTTTAATTAGTAAATAATTGATCTCCATTAAAAAAATTTTGTGTCTGCTCCCAACGATGAGGCGATGAGGATATCTTTTGTTAGTGTAGATAGAATTGGCTGATAATTATTTGAGTAGAGAGAAAATTTTATTTTCTTGTGATAACTGATAATCAGCAACTGGTAAGGTTTTGACTTTCAAAGGAACTTATCCTGAATTTGTTCTTTTCTGGTAGGGAGAATTCATCTTTTAATTTTTTAATTTTTTTTTAAAAAAAATTTTAGTTGATTTTTAAATTTTCATTTGCATCATGTTGGTCTTTAAATTTCTTAAAAAAAAATTGATTCTTGAACTTCTTTTAAAAAAATTATTCTTAGATTTTTTCAAAAAATTAAGTTAGTCTTTAAACTTTAAATTATAACGAATAAGTTCTTTTAACTTTTGAAAAAATATATAAGTTTTGGTCTTTGAATTTTTTCAAAAAATTTAAATTGGATCCTAAACTTACATTTGCGTCTAGAAATGTTAGTTCTTAGTCCGACCCGATGAGTTAATCTCATTCAACCAGATATGACCTTCAACTAATTATTTTTCATAACAATAATAAAAAATAGTATAAATAAGGGTGTAAATGGGTCAGGTCAAGTCGAGCTAATATTATTTTATTATTTTTAAATGAGTCGAGTTCGATTCAGATATAATCGGATTCAACCTGACTTAACTAACCTTAGATAAAAAATTTATACTTGTATCTAATTTAGTTTTCATATGTCATAACAAATCAGGTAGGAGTTGGATAAAGTTTATCCGTTAGATGGACCAATAACTGATACCTTTAGATACAAATAAAAGTTCAGATATCAATTTATTTATTTTTTAAATGTTTAGGGATGAAAATTTATATTATTTCAAAAGTTTAAGGATTTATTTAGTGTAATTTAAAGTTTAAGGATCAATTTGATGTTTCTGAAAAAATTTAAAGATCAATTTGATTTTTTTTTCTAAAAATTTAAAAACCAATTTGATTTTTTTTAAGAAAATTTAAGGATAAAAAATGAATTTTCATTTTCTAATATCTTTCTTTACTTTTTCTTTGGTTGGTGGACAGAGTGTTGTTTGGAAAGGGGGAAATTTGTGGAGGAGATTTTGGAAGAAGATTAACATCATACACAGCATATATACGTCAGTGCTAATCACCTAGGCAATCATTAACCTTTTTTTTTTCTCCCTTTTTTGATGGTTACAATCTCTGACTTATTTTTGGAGTTCGCACAGGAGTTCACTTCTGTGCTGTTCATCTAACTGTTTATTTTTTTATTTATTAAGCATAAATCATATAATAATATATTTTTGGAGTTCACAATCGTTGTTAGTTGTTCTATAATAATAATCCTTGCGGCCTTTTAGTAGTATAAAACCTTTTCTTTTGTCTACAGAATCATATTTGTATAGTAAATAAAATACAAGATGTTAAGTTACAATTACAAAAGTGTGCTGTTTCTGATCTTTGAAATTATATATAAATATAAAAATTGATTTAAAATAGGTCTTACATAGTAATATATATAAATAGGACAACCAACAATTTTTTTTTCTTTTCTTCTATTTTCATTTCTTTGTACATTTTTTAATTTTTGTAATTTGACATCACTAATGTCTGTTTAATGAAATTTGGTGGCTTGACTTCCATCTTTCTTCTAAAAAAAAAATGAGTCGCTAATTACTCTTCCGTTATTTGAGATATGTCAAGCATAGACGAGAAATTTGTGGTATGAATTATTGAAAGAGTAGTAGTTGATAATAATCAAGTTGAGTGTTGCAGATTCTTGTGTAGAATAGGTGGACTGTTTTTGTCGACAAAGTCACCATCATGATGTTACTCGGTACATGTGGTTGTGGAAACTTTATTTTTAAAGATTGTTAAGAAAAAACATAGTCAAATGATCCTTGCCACAATTTAATATATACTTACAAACTTCAACGCAATTACATATCATTTATGATTGGTATCGATATAATTATGCCATCTGAATTGTGTATATGCTACTCAGATCGTCATTATTATTATTATTGGTTGTACTTTACTATTTTATCATTGAGAACCTTTACAATTAATAAATGACATGTTAAACGATCAAACTCAATATCAGATGCGCCGAGGCGCCGAGCACACGGTCTATACATATTTATAGACTATAACTTAAGGTCTAATTACAAAAGACTTATATTTTGACAAATGAATCCTTCTCATCATCCAACTAAATCCTTGAAAGCATCTGAGTCGCCTGAGTACCTTAACCCAATCTTCATTATTAGGAATTTAGGATACAAGTTGTGACTATGCACTTCAATTTTAGGCGACGTGATCCGGATCATTCAATTGAATCTTTTGTATGCTAAAAATGATGTGATCAAATATTTCCATTTTAGATCAAACACATCACATAAGAGACACAAAGAATAATAGTTTTGGCTACCATGAGTTCATGAATAACAAAAATATTAGAGGAATGAGCATTCAAAATTCTCAACTATAAAATAAAGGTTCGGAGTTCTCAATATTTAAAGAAAAAGAAGAGATAAAAAAAATCAAGCTACATCCGAAAGACTCGGCATGACATTCTACAACATACATCAGTAACAATCAGTTGAGCCAACTTATTCCCCTGCATGGGGGGAAAAATAAATACTCCCGCAACCTATAAAAAAAAAGACGGAAAATTGCTCTCAGGACTTGTCACATTAATAAAAATGGACCAACCCAGAATTCCAATTCTCCGGTGAAAGCGAGTTCGGATATTAAATGGATATTTCCTAACACGAGTAGCTACCTGACAATTAAAAATAACTACTTGGGGGCAGTTGCATTAGGGGCTGATGAGCGGGCCCCACGGGGACCGCCAGCGGAGCTGTCAACCTTCTGGTAATCACCACCCCCACGAGCCCCACGGTTTCCACCTCTGAAGTCTCCGCTACGGCCATAACCGCCACGGTTCCCGCTACCGCCATAGCTACCTCCGCCACGGCCGCCTCTTGGACCCTCATTCCGGAAGCTTGTCGCACCACTTCCACCTCTCCCTCCGAACCTTCCTCTACCACCCCCCCCTGAAGATAATATGCACAATGTAGCACACAGTAAGTTTAATGTTTTTAGTCTAGTGCTATCACCAAATCACTACATTATATACAAGCTACTGCTGATGTGCACCTTCCTCAGAGTCGATGCACACATAGTTTGGCCAAGTATTTTATTTGCCAATGTAAATTGTACATTTTTTTCAGCACTTTCTTTTCATTCAATTAGAGATCTAACTCTCTTGACTTCAGAAAGTGTCCTATAGCACATTTGCCCTTTTTAGAGGCCCTGTCAGCTTTGTATAACAAGAGCGATTTCAAGCTTGAACCTAAAACCCTTCATTATACATACGCTTGAAACAAACAAGGCCATGAAGATGATATATATACCGAGATTCCATATATACCCCTTCATTGTAGAGGCTCATTTTAAAAAGGAAAAACTAGAAGGACGTTAGAAGTTTGTTACCATAATATTATTATAGTTCTTACCCTATTTGTTATGAATCAACAATGCTTTGTGAGCTCAATTTGTTTTCATTTTTTCCAGTAAAAGCTTTTTCATCACATACTAGTTCTTATTTAAAATGATTTTTAGTGTTTAAATCAATTAAAAACAATAAATGTGGCAGAGCATGTGTAGTCAGTAATTCCAGAGACACAGATGTATTCAAAAGGGAAAAGTTTCAAGTGACTATATGTAAAAAATTAAAATCCCCAAAAGAAGGGGAAAAAAGACTTGCCTCGGGAACCAGATGCCCTCTTTTCCTCAACAAAGCACTGGCGATCAGCTATTGTAACAGGTGATGCCTGATAAGAGCAATTGAAAAATTATACATAAGCGTTTTGTACAGAAAATTATAAGTGTATGATATCCTCGATCCTTCCAGAAAGACAAAAAATTGTTACCACTATGGGCAGGCCATATAAGAGTGTAAACTCATATGGAATAGCAGTTGCACAACCATGTCAGAATAATGGGAGCTAATTTGGATCAATTGACCTGTATCAAATCTAAACATACCTCCACTGCACTCTGGATTGCACTAGCCTCCTCAAATTCCACAAATCCATAGCAAAAACCCTGTGCCTGGCAATTACATGTATAAAAACACATGAATTTCCTTAGACAGGCCATCAAGATCTTTTTTTTACCAAACTGAACACCAATTTTTTTTTACATGCTTTCGAAAAAAGGAACCAAAATTTTTCATATTCCTGACCACAACCAACTTTTAATAAGGACAGAATCATGGTACAATGACGAAATCAACTTTAACGAAGAAACAATCACACATTATAACTGGCTTATCCCAACTTGATGAGTAACACTCAAGCCCTCCCCTATTAGCACTTTCATGGCTTTACTTTGTCTCATTCTGAGAGAGGAGAAACAATAATCAATTGGTTAGTGTTGATAAAATATTATTCTCCCAATAGGAATTATTTCATAAAAGCCAGATAACTCATACAACTATCAAAGTGATAGGCATCTCATGTGCACCCACAACATGGATATAATTCTTGTGCCCCAAGTGAAAATACCACAGTTTGGCTTGTGGAAAACAAAAGTAAAGATGGTTGTACAGCAGTACAAATGACCAGTCAACAATTTGTAACGGTACCCATAATGAATCATTTTGCAAAGTTAAATTTAATGATAAAACATTTGCAGGGGAATAGATAAAATTGTCCCTTCTGCAACCTAAAAGTACTGGTTGGTAAAATAAGAGACCTTGTGGCTTCTGACTTGGATGCCGCCAGGCCTAATGGCTCCATATTTCTTGAACTCTTCTTCGAGTTGTTGAGGTGTCGCATCTAGAGGCAGATTCTTCACGTAGATGGAATGCCCGTCTAATTAGAGGAAGTAGATAAAATAAACTACGGAAAGTTAGGTTTCGCAACTTTCAATATTGACACTGGTACATGGGAACTCAGTAAAGGCTAACAGCCAACCATAAGGCTTTTTAAACTTGTAAAGATAGATGTTTCAGCACACAGACAGAACGAACACAGATTACGTACATATCTAAATAAGAGAAGAAAAGGAAAAAAGGGATAAAAGAAAACTACAACTAAACACATAAGATAACAAAAACTAGAGAATAGATATAACAGGTAATTATCACCATCTCGTATGTTTGTGCTGAACGAAAAGTAACCTATAAAAAGAATATATGGGATCAAAACTGAAACTGCATTGCATTTTTGGACAACCAAAAAACTGATAGGTAAGATAACAGTACCTTCCAGTTCTTGGACAGTGTTTCTGTCGGAAGCATTAGAACTGAAAGCAGGAGTATCAGTGACAGGAGATGGTGCAGGTGCAGGTGCAGGTGCCACCTGCTTCTCTAACTTAGGTGCCGGTGCAGACCTGGGAACAACAACCGGTGCAGACCTGGGTACATATGTTAGGGCAGAGGCTGCATTTTCTTTCATCACCTTGACCTATATGTACCAAACAACATGTGATTTAACAAATGAACTAATATTCTCAAAAATTAAAAGAACACAATGTTATAAATAACATGTTCACATGGAAAATGAATAAATGATAATGACAAATAGCACTTCTTGAGTGGTCGCTTTTACTCACAACTGTGAACTTATATTGGATATCATAAAAGGTTATACAGTTGCAATAACTGTTGGTTTCTAAAACCAGGTAAAGACTTTGTACTCAATTTTTATGACAAATAATCAGAGGACTCCACAGACAGGTTGTTCATTGTCTTTTACAGATGTCCAAATGATGATTAATCTTATTGAAACTCGAGTAATCATGACTGAGTGTGCAACCAATAATAATCTGCCATCTTAACTTGTAACTACGGCTTTTTTTTCCCAATAATTGCGCTAGTTGCATCATTCATGGGACCATTTTTTGTAGTTATTTCTAAACTTTGCCATGCATGGTGATAAAAAAATAATTTACTTCATGTGTGAACGCCTTGTTTTTATTGAGCAGGATCCATTACTGAAGTCTTGCATATTTTCACATCTTATTGTGGGATAAAGAAATGACAACAAATTGGCTTTCTATATAGATGCTAACCTCCATAAAAAGTTCCACAGAGCACTCTAAATAAATCAGAAAATGGCATATTGGAGAGAAAAAAAGAACATTCAATGGTATCACATTATAATAAGGTACACTACATTGTTTAGGCATTGAGACAACGAAGGAATAGAAGGCAGCTCAGTAAGCTCAGAAGGCACAAAAGAACTCATTTTTATCATTTATTTATGGGAGAAACTTACAATCGAAGCATAAGATTTCTTTGGTGCATCATCATTTGTAGTGGCAGTTGTGGTGACAGCAGCAGGACCAGCAGACAGAACTGTAGAGGAAACTGAAACAGGCACGTCCAGAGAAGGGGTAAGAGCATTATCCGGCACTTCATCAATGACCTCAGGAATTTGTGGTTCCTCCGCAATTGACCCCTCATTCTCTGATGGGTTGTACACTTCCTCCTCATTTGTCTCTTCATCTACCACTGCTTGTTCTGTGACATGTTGCACATGCAGCAATGCACCTGAACAAAGGAAACAAGGCAAATATAGGCTGAAACAGACAAACACTGCCAAAAATGGGCCAGTCCAAAGATGGTAAAATAGCTTCCACACTAGAAGTAATATTTGTAAAAGTTAAGACTATGTGCAAAGATGTGTGCCTAAGGGTTCGCTCCAGAAAAGGATAATGGAGGGAAAGAGAGGGGAGAGGAGGGGTGATTGGCTCTGTCCAAACATAGTTACTAGCTCCAAATCTTACAAAGGGTAGTGAAAAGGAGAGAAGGAAACAACTCTATACAATCTTTATCCATTTTGTACCCCAGATTTCAACTTCCCTTTCGAACCCATCCTTTTCCCTCCCCTCAGCCCTCTCTTGTGGACCAAAGGCTAACACGGAAAAATATTCAACAGATTGGACCAACAAAAGCATATAGGACAAATAATTACATAGGTTCAGCTTTGGCAATGTAGTTGAAGTTTGAGAAATTTCTCTCTAAAAGTTACAATTTACAGCAATAGAACCAAAGCAGTATCACAAATAAAGGCCAGTCCTGAGTAAGGTGTTCCACTGAGTCAATTGGATATTAGTGAGGTGGAAGTCGAATATCTAGGGCAAGCCAACAGACAATGGCAAACATTTTATAAACTCCCTCAATTATTTGTAAAACAGCAATCTGAACAAGAATGACTTATTCACTAAATGCAAATAAATTAGACAAGGCACAAGTACAAATAACATAAAGAACATACCATGCTCGCTTGGATAATGCACAGCAGTTCCATTAGCAAGCACCTCACCAGCAGCATGCACATGAGGGGCGGCAGAGGCATCATGATGCTCAGCGACAGGTATAACAGATGCTCCAGTGTAGCGAAAGAGGTCATTGAGGACAAAGAAGCCCTTCTCTTGAGGGGCAAGGAAGAAGGTCTGGGTGAATTCACGACGCACGCCATCCTGGCGCCCAGTCAGGTGCCCTGTCACTAGCACGATCACACCCCCACTCAGTGACTCCTGTGCATCTACTGTCTCTATCTCTGCCTTCACCACCTCCATCGACATTATCTTTTCATTTATTGCCTGATCATATTGCAGATTTACATCCCATTAATTTGCAAATCAGTTGATCTTTTCTTTATTTCAGAAAAAAAAATAGTCATTGCATGAATTCACCATGCACTTTACTGATTAGTCAGTTGTCAACATCTCAATGTCTACCCCACATTGCGATTTGATAATTGATAATGTTAAAAGTGAAAAAAATAAATATTTAGTAAATGGAACCAACAGAAACTATTTAAATTAATAACACGTGTCAAGAAACAATTTTAAGTAACTACCCTGCCTGCAGTCATCAATTAGACCTTATCCATAACGTACATATCTATATATCTGTATTTCTATATAATTATGTTGTACTTTCCATTTAGTATTTACTTTGCTGAGATTATTAGAGACCTCATTTGATGCTTAAACATCAAGAATATTATCACATGATCTCAAAAGAATCTAAAATATGCATCTTCTGAATTACATAGCCTGCTAACTGTTGTACGTTGTCCTAATTATCAATCTCATCTTTAAATTTGACTTTTCATATAACATCAAAGATGAAAATTTATTTAACTAGAGACCTCACCTCTGTGGTAGTGACAGAGGCCATAACACCAGTGGCCTCAGGCCGACCAAGCTTGCTTGTCTCCTGGTAGAACCGGTGCACCAAATCTGGAGATGAGTGGAGTATATGGTAATATTGTTGCACAAATGCATTGCCAATCTACATCATTAGAGAAACAAAAAGAGAAAAAATTAATTGCAAGTTTTTTAACAAAACATCCAAAGGATATTGAAGTTTCCAGAACAAATATAAGACATTATGAAACGCTCAAATCATGTTGTTGGCCAATTTTACTATTCTATCCACAAGCCTTGTCCAGAATTTTTAAAATCATTGGTTTGTTACTATTGAAAAAGATAGTAAAATGTTCTTAAAAAAAATCAGTCCCTTGTAAGATTTTGTTGTGTAGATCATAATGAGTGGCTTGGATCAACCGTTTGAATCTCAAAATTTAAGATTTTAAGCAGCAGCGAAGGCCAATCAGTGCTATGCATAGCACCATAGCCTTCATCAGACATTATTATCACTTTTCATGATATAATAGAAGCTGGCAACAATTGTAACTTTTTTCTAAATAATATATTATTATTGTATATGACTTTGTGACCACGTGTAAGATACTGCACAAATAAAGCGTACGATAGTTCTAAATAAACACATTTAACTTTTGGAAATACTGATAAAACACATGGACAAGTGCGTGGCACATCTATATCTAAGACAAAAATAAAAGAACAAGCAAATTACATAGTGAAGTTCCTAAGGATGGACCCAGATTCCGTTGAGAACATAACATTAAAAAATAAGGTACTCACAGACAGATCAAATTGATCTGCCAACATTTATGTAAATCATATTGTACTTACTAAAGAAAAAACATATATCAAGATACAATTTAAAGTTGTAGATGTAACGGTGTGTTTTTTTCCCAAAGAAGATGACAAATCTCCGTAAAAACAGAGATCTCGACTCTCAATTGAAGAGTTGCTAATTGTTTTCTAGAGAAACTATCAGATCAAGCAGAAGAACTTCGTAATTACTGTACACTTAAACCTAAACTAAATGCTCTCCTACATTAGCAACCAAATTAATGAACAATTAACCAAACTACAAACTTAAGACGCTCAACAATGCTTTCTAAAACAACAAATAATCGAGAATCACAAAAAAGAAGTTTCAAGTGCTAACCAACTGCGCCGTTGGGGTTGATCCGGACTGATTTTGCTGTTGCGACGCCATTTCTAGCTTAAACCTCACGAAAGTCGAAGATCGTCAGAGGAAATTGGGAATTCGATCTAAATCTCCCGGATCGCAGATCGATCCACGAGATTTAACTCCGCGAAAGTTGTGAAGAATATCAGATCGGCGCAAAACCAGACCGTAAATCTCAGCTAGGGTTTTTCTGCTTCGCTCTTACGCTTTTGTTTATTGTTTGTTAGTATTTCCTTTTCCAAACTGCGCTTTAAAAACAGCTCCGAGGGGGGAAAAGGGGAGAGAAAAATAGAAGGCGGCTGGTTTTTTATGTATACAACAGCATATTTTCGGATGCCTAAATTGCGAATAATTTGCCAAACAACCTCTGTAAGTTTGGCATTTGTATTTTGAGATAACTATTTAGAGATCCACCCGAAAATACTTGATCTCCAAATAGTCGTCTCAATATGCAAATGCCAAAATTACAGAGGTTGTTTCGCAAAGAATTCGCAATTTGTATTTTTGCAATATATAAATTGTACTATACAACATATTTTTAGATGTGATTCGGACGATGAATGCGGAAATCCAACACTAAATGTGTATTTTACAATAACTAAATACAGTGATGAAATTTGATCAAATTTAATGGGGGTGCTAAAATATTATTTTTAATATAGTTATATATTTCAAAAAAAATTGGAGGATTAAATGCAATATAATTATAATTAAATATTTTAAAATTTTAATACATATGACTAATTTTTAAAAAGTTGAAGGGTTACAGCTCTCTCGATCTCCACTAAACTCCACCATTGATTAAGTATATATTTTGCAATAATCAAATATGCAATTTTTATGGTTTGAATATGAGTTTAGAAGTACAAAATAATCAAGTGTTGAATGTGTTCTGATTTAATTAAAATATATTATAATAATTAATAGGTATACTTAACTGAAATACATTTCATAAAGGAGAGTATGTATTATGTAATAATTTATTTAGGGTTAATTGTTGGGATACCCATTAAATATTTCAAAATTGTCAATTTCTCCATCAAAATATAAAAAAAAAAATCCTATTTCCCCATTAAAAAGACATATTCTTTCCTTGATCCCCCACTTCCCCTTTCATCTATCATTAATCCTTTATTAAAAGTCATATTGACAAATATACCCTTGCTAATTACATTCGCTACAAGAGAAGTTTTTCTTTTGAAAAATTGCCCCTAAGCTGACATTGTCTTCGTCTAATGTTCATTACAGAAATTAATTACTGATTTTAATTAATTACTAAAGAAGAGAGATGGTCTCCTTACTGCCATTTTTCCAAAGCAATTACTTGATTTTAATTGCGAATAAACAGAAAAGGATGAGAAATTTGTGAGGAGGAGAAAGAAAGACAGAGATTTATTTAATTATTATTTGTATTGTTCTATTTTTGTTTTCTGTCCAGTGAGAAGATAACAACAAAGGAATTTCTCCACCTAAAATAAAGGGCAAATTGGTCTTTTTCACTTGTAATTATGAGTTAAAACATGTTAAATTAAATAATGGGGATAAAAGAAATTATGCTTGATTTAGATAGGGAAATAAGATATATACAAGTTTTAATGGAAAAATTGGCAATTGAGATAGTTTTCATGAATATGGGCATGTGAGCAATTAATTAAATAATTTATTACGCGTTTTGCATGATGTGTACATGTCAATTTTTCTTTATTCTAAAATATTATTAGTTTCTACCTTTTTTTATATAATAACTTTTACATTTTATATTTAGAAATTTTCTGGTGATTTCATGGTATGAATCTTTGAGGAATGACCTTGAATCTTTAACACATAGCACAATTTCATTTTATATTTGATAGAGTTGTATTTAGAGGGGGGGGGGGGGGGGGGTTAAATGTCTTGACATTTTATGTTTCCATCGTGCTTATATTTTTATTTTTTAAGTTAAACAATATCAGAAATCATTCACATCAGTACATTTCTGACAAACTCTTGATATCAAATACAACGTCGAAATATTGTAATTATTTATGTGTACATAAAAAAATTATATAGATCATATCTAAAAATTTTATTTTGACATTTTAGTTTTAAAATTTAAATCATTAAAAATTTAAAAAGTAGATGCATTTTATCAAAAAAAAATGAAAGCATTTAAACCCTGATATTTAAATGATGTTAGATATTTAAAATTTTTTAATTAAAATGTCTTTTATTTCACAAGTACGTACCTACAAACAAAAATATCTTCTCTAAGTAGGAGTTAAGTTTATGAGATTTAATTTCAGAAATCATCAAACATACTCTAAAAAGTTACCAATTTCATTGGCAAAATTCCATTTCATATATAAACAAAAGGTATTAATATAGTGCCATTGCTATCTTCCTCCACTTTTCCTACTGTCACGCTAATGCTTTTTAGAGGATTTCATTTGTCAGTAACATTTGAGACATGAGTGAAACAGAATGTTAGAAATAAAGTATATTTTTCCTTCAACAAATTAAATTATATTGTTGGAGTATTTCTTGAGCTGATTCTTTCAGAATGTCTCTTTGTTTATTACAAACTTGCAAACCAAATTTCTTTTTCTTAAGAGTTACATTTATATTAAGCTTTAACTTATCCAATCTTATTTTTTTTTTATCTAGATAGATAGAGTAGATTTTAAAAAGTAGCAAACAATCATAACGAAGATAATTTAAAAAGTAACAAACAATCATAGTGTCTCTTTGTTTAAAAGCTCTTATTCTTATTATTTATATTATTGTATTATTTAATTTAAGGAAAATGTTTAGGAGATATCACCATTTATATCGTAATCGATGCTGATTTTATTATTCATATAAAATGAGTTATTATTCATATTAATGATTTTATTATATAATTTATTTTTAACAAAAATAATTATGATTTGACTCAAATACCATTAAAATAAATAATAACCCATTTAAGTGGAATAATAAAAATATTATATAAATAAGCTGCATAATAAAATAATTAATAAGAATAATAACTCATTTAATCTAAATAATAAAGTCGATACTGATTAGGCATCGATTATGGTATTTGCATATCAGCTCATTTAACTTAAATATCATTAATATGAAATATATAATATATCTCATCAATTAGTTTTGCTTTTTAAAATTTCAAAAAAAATTGTATTTTAATTTCATTGGTACCGATTTGATACATAAAATCATTTATGGATCCCTCCTCTATTTAAGTATAGATTCAAATACAAATGAATAATATCTGATGTATTTACAAGCCTACTTAAAATATATTATCTGAAAGTGACCTAAACTTAGAAAACATGTGGACTTGATCCTGAGATCCCTAAATTTGTCTCTTGAATCCGTTACAATTTCATGCGTTAAACCTTTAAATTCGTGATTTTTGCATTTCTAAAGATAAAATGTCACTTAAGAAAATTACAAGATTTATATGATATTGTTTTTAGATCGTCGAAATTAAATTCGATTAGAATAACATTTTGTACATGATTAATATTTAATTAAGAGAAGAAAAGTCAACCGCTCATATCATCAGCTATTAGGGTTGGTAAGTCATAGGCAAAATCATTTATCCATTAAACATTTTCATTTCTTACAAGTGTCAAATTAAATTATTTGCTGCCTCATTAATTTAGTAATTTTTTTACATTAATATTAAAATATTTTCATCCTTATAATTTCAGAATTGTTGATGTGACGAAAAAGAATCAATATCCATGATTAGCAAAGAAAGCAAAATTTTGTAATTGTAAAATTGAAAATGCTCATACAACTTACAATGTAATTGCAAAAATTTATGTAACTCTTCAACAAATTACTAATTTAACAAAACTCTTAAAATAGTATATGTTATACATCATCGTAATTGATATTATAATTGTCATTTCGAAGATACTTTTATCATAGTGGTTGTCGTCATATCCGCAATCATCATCATTACATGATTACAAGTTTCATTTCGATACCGGATGATACGATTATACGAAAATTCTTTCCAAAATCTAATTCTATAATACCCACAAGATCATGAATTCACATTCACTATTATAGTTACTATGCCATAAAAAATGTGACACGTGATTAGAATCGTCCATTATAGATTTGTATAAATTAAAAAAAAAACCATCCTAAAAGTTATAACGAATTGTGCGCATTGAATTTGAATCGAATAACCAATATCACATACCATAAAATCTCTCAGTAGATCCATGTTCAGACTTAACACTTGATGAGTTAAAGTGCAAATAAAAATAGAGAAAATTATATATATATATAGGGAAAATTATAAGAAAATCAAATTTTAATGGGTAAATAACAAATTCTAGGCCTTTAATGGGTAAATATCTAATAATAAATATGGGTAAATATCTAATAACAAAAATTTCAATATGGTATATATATATATATATATATATGATTTTCTCATGAAAATAATATCAGGTTCATCAATAGAAGATTTCTGGTCCCCTCATGACGCGCCTCTTTTACTTTTCTTTTTTTATCTTTTCCTTTTTTTTATTGTTTTCAAAATCTTTTGGAATCCTTGGAGAGAGAGAGAGAGAGAGAGAGAGAGAGAGAACTAACCGATCAAAGAAATTAATTAACACACTGTCGCCTTGTCATTTCATGCCTTAATTTTCTTCTCTCCTTTTCTCTCTCAAGCTCCAATTCCATGCACATTTAGTTTCATTCTTTTTATCTTTTAGGTTTTCTCGATCGCTTTGATCCCTTCTGGCGTGTATTGATTGATTGATTCAGAGAAATTCGGAAAGGTACCATGAAGAATTTCTTCTTTTTGTTTTGTTTCTATTACGTTTTGTAAACTTGTTGATTTGTTTCCTGATAAAGTTTTGTTTAATTTCGGGGAATTTTTTGTTTTATCTCTAAAGTAGATTGGAGACAAACAAAAATATTTCATCTCTCGTACATTTAATTTGTTCTGTTCTGATTTGGGCTTCGAAGAAATTCCCTAAGGTTTGATACATGAATTCCTTTACCTCAAAAAAAGATAAAATAATTATAACATTTTCCCTTGCTTTTATCTAAAAAAAAAGTTCCTTGTTACGTGGATTTATTTGTCCTTGTATGTTTTTTTTTTAATTTTTTACAGGGATTCGAGGTCCAAGAAATTGCACCATTTCACTTGAATCCATTCAACTTAAAAGGTTACTAAAAAATTTTGTGTAAATAAATAAGGAAGAATATTTTGTTATTTTTTTAATGGTTTTGTTGAGACAGAATAATTTGCATGTCTTGTAAATTTTGTTTGTTAAAGGCATGCCATTGATTATGTGTCAATGCTCAAATAAGAAATTTTTTAAATTATGTTTATGTTACCAGTTTTTTTTAATGTTAATTTGCTGATATATATGTCTTAATTTGTTATGTTTTTAGGGATTTGAATGCAGATCACCTCAAATATCTTTCGACTATTTTTCCTAAAAGATGAAGCTTTTGCTTTGTAAGTTTCGTCGAGTTGAATTAAATAGAAGAAATCAACAAATCTAAGGTTATATTATGTTAACACTAATTTTTAGCTTGTAAATTTAAGGATGTTAAGATATGTATGTTTTTCTTCCGGCTTTCGGCTTCTCCAGAAATTATGGTTTTGTTTCTTGATTGGTTTCTACTTTCTATATACCATCTCTTGACTTGCTTCTTGTTTTTTTTTTATCTGTTAATTTGGTTTAGGATTTGAAGATTTGTTTTAAGGATTTGTATCCAGAGCAATGACTATGTCAGACAATGCGAAAGGTTTTCTATTGGCCTTATCATCTAGCGCCTTCATTGGTTCAAGCTTTGTTATAAAGAAGATCGGGTTGAAGAAAGCCGGCGAATCTGGCATCAGTGCATGTTAGTTTCCTTACTTTCAATTGAAGACTATATATTGAATCTTTGTTCGGAAAAAATAAGCTACATATTGAATCTACAAAACCATCTAGTTTTCAGAAAAATAAGTTGTACGAACATGTTAGTCCATTTGTTCGTTCTAGTTCGGAAGACTTGTTCGATCATTTCTTTCTTTCTTTCTTTCTTTTTGCTTTGTTGTTAAAATCATTATTGGGTTGTTGTCATGTTGTTTTGTGTGTTTCAGCATCAGGAGGTTTTTCATATTTGTATGAACCATTATGGTGGCTTGGCATGATGACCAGTAAGTCATTAATTTCATTTTTATAATTTTGTCTTCATTTCATTATTGTGTGGTTCCGGTCCGGTACGTACTTCCTTAACATAAGCATGAGACCAATAATGAGATCGGTCTGGTGGTACTGGTATTTGCATTTTTATTTGCAGTTTCTTTAGGATAATTGTACGTAATAATGTTAAGTTTGTAAATGCCATGGCTTGAAAGTAAACGAAAGCCGCAAGAAGGTTTTATACCTGTATTGGAGATCCAGTCATGGCTAAACTCGAAATGGTACGGTACCGATTATTAGAGGAAAAACTTTGTCACGACACAATCCATAACTTTATCTTATACCGAACAAAATTGGACTCTCAAGAAAACTGGTACAAGCTAGTCCAAAACATGAAAGTATAGTTTTTAGACTATATATACAAAAAAAATGTTCTAAGTTTTCATGAATTCCATATATATAGTGATTGGTGGCGAGGCGGCAAACTTCGCGGCTTATGCATTCGCACCCGCTGTTCTTGTAACCCCTTTGGGAGCTATGAGTATAATTGTCAGGTACTATATATAAGGATGGAATTATAAATTTTGTTGCCTATTTGGATTTTGGCACAAGAAATTTTAACCTTCATATTTTACCAGTTACCATAGATAAATGTCTCCCGTATCTTCGAGCCATATATACTCTTCTTCGTGATTTTTTTTCCTTTTTTTTTTTGTTTTTGCCAACTTTTCCTCTCTCATTCTTGCATGATGGGAGAAGTGACAAATGTGTTTCTTCCTTAATTTTGATAAATCTATTTTTTCTATTAACTGGGAATTTTTTTTTTAATTTTGTTGTGCAGTGCAGTGCTTGCACATTTCATATTGAGTGAAAAGTTGCATATATTTGGTGCAGTAGGCTGTATTCTCTGTGTGGTAGGCTCCACTGGTATTGTCATGCATGCCCCAAAAGAGAGGGAGATACATTCTGTCAAGGAAATATGGCATCTTGCTTTTGAACCAGGTTTTGTCTTTGTTTACCATTAATTATTTAATTATTTTTGAGGAGTGATATTTACACCTCTTAAATATATTCCTTATTTACATTCTAAATATATTTATATTTTTCAGAAAGTATTTATATTTAATGATAAAAGTATTTATACTTTATCTTATTATGATTAAAGTTATGCAAGTTGTATTTATATTTGTATAATAAAATTTTGAACTTCAATTTTCTTATAATTATTTAGAAAAGAAAAAGTGATAAACTTTTTATACTAAATATAAACACTTACAAATTTAGATATAAAAAACTAACTGTTTAATATAAATATTTTTAATGTATATATAAAAGATGTAAAATGTGAAGTGCAAAAATAATTTCTCATTATTTTTTTAAGTAGCAATACTAATTAATACCACCACCACATGCAATACACTTATCAGCTATGATATCTGAGTTTAATCTCTCTATGTACTTCATTTTTGTTCTTTCTTGAAAGAAAGGAATTAATAGTAGTATTGACAATTGTTGAACACTTGACACATTTCTCTTTAGTACATGGAAGGATGAAGTTAATTATATGTTTATGCTTTTTATTTGTAACAAGCTTTCTTTCATTTTTTTATGCTAACAGGTTTTGTAGTTTACGCATGTATCGTAGTGGTGTTTGTACTTGTCCTAATTCTCTATTTCGCACCACGAGGTGGAAGAAAGCAAATGCTAGTATATATTAGCATATGTTCTCTTATGGGTTCTATTACAGTAAGTGAAAGACATAAAAAGTGCACAAATTTTATGCAAAATTAAAGTTTCGGTTCGTAGTTGTTCTTTGTAAAAGTATATATGCCTTTTCCAATTGGTTTTATCAAAAACTTTGGAAAGTATTATCCACCCCCCCCCCCCCCCCCCCACCACCACCACAATTTCTTGCACATACATAATACTAAGAGAGATGATTTGCCATGAAAAAATAAAATTGTGTCTTTCTTGGAAGAGATTGATGTGGTGGGAAAAAGGAATACTGGAAACATCAGTGATTTTGCAAGAGGAGCTAATATATAGATATTATAATCGATACCGACTTTATTTTTTAAATTAAATAAATTATTATTCATATTAATGATTTTATTATGTAATTTATTTGTACAATATTTTAATTATTTAACTTAAGTGAGTTATTATTCATATTAATAATAATAATTGAGTTAAATAATAGAAATGTTGTCAAAAATAAATTGCATAACAAAGTCGTTAGTGTGAATAATAAAATCGGTATCGATTATAGTATCAGTAATGGTATCTCCCAAACATTTTCCTTTTGTAAGATACAAAGGACAATTTGAGATTTGAAAGTTACAAATAATATGTGTATAATTAATACAAGCTGCCTCTTTAATTCCTATTTTGTGTGCCATTACAGGTTATGAGTGTAAAGGCTGTTGCAATTGCTTTGAAGTTGTCGCTTTCGGGCAATAATCAGTTCAAATACGGGCAGACCTGGTTTTTTGTGGCGGTCGTTATTACTTGCTGTCTTGTGCAATTGAACTATCTAAACAAGGTAAGCCAAAATTTGAATCTAAATGAGAAATAGGAAATCATTATAAATTAAATACAAGTTAAAAAAATTAGAATACCGTACAAGAATTTGGTACTGTTTTATTTTTAGATGAGGTTTAATATAGAAATAATGAAAATATCAAACCACCAAAGGCCAGGCACCAATGTTGTAATCTTTATTTTTGAAATAAGGGTTTCCGTTAGCCACGGCGTTTATTTATTTTTAAATATTTTTTGAAAGATTTAAACTTACATCTCTCCATAAAAAGACGAGACTTATAATCATTGTGCTAAACCTGCAGTTCTATCAACATTGTATCTAGTGCTAGATTTCTTCCTTTTTTCATCTACAACAAAATTTGTCTTTTTTCCTCTGTCACCGAATTGAATTCAAGATAGTTGAAGATATATTAGATTAAATCAAGATAGTTGAAGATATATTGGATTAAATTAGTAATTTGTGTGTCCAACTTTCTTACAAGCCATGTTTATTAACATAATCTAAATTTTGTATTCATCTGAAATGTAGGCGTTGGACAAATTTAATACGGCGGTGGTCTCTCCGGTGTATTATGTCATGTTCACGATTTTCACCATTGTTGCTAGCATGATCATGTTTAAGGTCATACCCAACCCCCCCCCCCCCCCCCCCCCCCCCAAAACAAAAAAAAAAGAAGAAAAGAAACATCCCCCTCAGCCAAAAATGAATACATATTTTGAACGGTTTAAATTTGACCTTGTTCCTCAGGAGGATTCTTTTAGTCTGATTTTAACGTCTTGCTTCCGATCGTCATACCTTCATTGTTATGGCAACAAGCTCATCCAAAGTTGATAGGTACCAGTGTACTGTAATGCCGACTAACCGACTGATGACAACTGTTCTGATGTTATGTTAATGCTTCATGTATACTATATTTCATTAATTACACTTTTTCTTTAACAACCAAATTAACCCCAGAATAGTTTGCTCAAGCCAAGTATATGCCTAAAATGCTCAACCTAATTTACCAAATTATATATGGCCATGTAAATCGGATTATCAATTATATTTTACCTTTTTTTTTTATCTTGCATTACTTTTTAGGAATGGGACTCACAAAACATTTCAGACATTGTGACAGCGCTGTGCGGCTTCGTAACGATTCTCTGTGGCACCTTCATTCTACACAAAACCAAAGACATGAGCGAGAATTTGGCGGTGATGCCGACTCAAGTCCCTGTTATCATAACATCTGAAGTCGAGATTCCTAAGATAGATGTATGCCTTTCTCCTAATTATACAGTAGATTGTGCTTCTCCTACTTCTACTTCGATATTACATTCTCGCCCTTGTACACCGTCATGACAGTGTAAAATTAAACTTTAGGGGACAGATTGACGGAGAATGTTTATCGACAAGATCGATTCATCCACTTTTGCCGAGGTGAAATTTCTTTATTTTGTGATGAGAGGATGTTAGCTTCATGAAAAACTTGGAGGCTTAGAAGAGGATGCAACATGCTTGTTTTTTTTGCTTCAACATTTTGTTTACTCATGATTCAACATTTTGTATAGAGAATTTTCAATTAGAGAGATGTTAAATTAAAATTGCAAAAGTTGAGGTATTGAAAGTAATTCATGGATTTGTTTTATCAAATGAAATATGTAATTTGTATAATTAAGATAAATTAATCTCTACCCTCCATACTGTTACCCTTTAGATTGGTTCTTTGATTGTTCAAAGTAATTATTTCTTAAGGGCTGAATAGGTAAAATTTTTGTCATGTTGATATTTTATGTCATTATTACTATTTGGTCCAAAAAAAGATTCAGAGCTTTATGTTTGATCGTGAACATTCTTACTTGTATTTTAGGCCTTCTTTGCCATCATTAATTAGTAAACAACTGAAATAATATCTTAGTCGACACCGAAATAATAAACACAAGTCCTCTTTTAATATGAAATATATCCCTAAATGGCTCAACATAGTACATTATTAGCCTTGAATAAGATTTGGAATCTTTTATTTCATAACTGAAACGAATTCATAATCATTTTCCAAACAAATTTTGCACTTGCACAAACGATCTCCTGAACATTACCTTTGATAATAATGGCTTCAAAATTATGACAGAAGAGAATCAAAAAATACAAAAGAGAGAAAATTTGAAGGTATTTTTGCATCAAGTTAATGATAGAGTTGATGCTCCAGAAAATTGGAACTAGCAGAGTCTACCATACATACGGAATTAAAATTTTGGACAATTATTATCAAGTTGCACTTAATTGGACCTCTGAGTTCTGAAATAAATTTGGCTGAGTTGCACTTAATTGGACCTCTGAGTTCTAAAATAAATTTAGCTGAAACTTAATAAATTTGCCTAAGTAAGGTCTTATTTATTGCCTGAAATAACTCTCTTATTTTAACTCAAATTGGCTAGAACTCCAAACTGTTCTACTATTGTTTGTGATGAATTGAATATTACACTACTTCAACTTGATAAAAACATTAATAATAATAATAATATAATGTATGCCAGTAAGATAACTTCTCACAGGATCTCCGTCTTTCATGCAAAAACACGGTTATGTAAGAACAACAATTCTTAAAACAACTAAGCAAAATGTATAATTTTACAAAAGAAAAATAAGAGATTCTACTAATTTACTCATCAGAGGGATAAATTCTAACAACAGCAACAGCTAGCTACTCAGCAAGTAAACTACTAATTAATTTGCATACAAATTAACTTTAGAAGATTTGCCTAACTACATACAATCACCTTATAACATGCTACTACTGTATATGTTCGCATGCTTGATCAGTGCTCGACAGGAGGCACCAAATTGAGGTCGGGCAATGGCATCTCCAACTTTGCAAATTCCTTTGCTACATCCATCAACGGCGAATTGACATCAGTGTGTGCTTTCCGGACCTCCTCGGTCTCATCCTTGCAACTCCTTTTCATGCAATTGACGATGTGTCCAACTGACTGTCCCGATAACTCCATGAGAATCAGTGCCGCTCTGGTAACTTCGTCAGTGATGTGGTCCCAGTTGCTGGTCTGCTGTGCATGCAGTTTAGGCTTCGGCTTCTGCTTCATATTCATGCCGCGATACGGACGATCCGGGTGGCATCTCATGTGACCGAACAATGCCTTCCATGACATGAACTGCTTCCCACACTCTGTGCAAGGTGCAATGGTGCTGCTTCTGAAGACTGAAGCGTGGTTAGGGTTTGGTTTTCTCTTCATAGGCTTGTGCTTGAGAGGTGTGGATGTGGTGGTGCCATTCAAGGAACGGGAGGAGGCGGAAGCGGAGTCGGAGAAGGAGGGGAAAGAGCGATTGAAAGGTGAGAAATCCATGGTTTCTTCTGTTGTTTTCATGGTGAGTAATTATTAAATTGAGTCATGATTAAGTGTTAATATAGGGTTAATTAATGGGGTTATGTACTGGGATCGTGGGGGCAAAATAGGGATAAATTACCACTTCATGTAGTGACTAGTGAGCGGTTATTGTGTGTGGGATTTAGAGGCGCTTCGAACAGGCGCCAATAGATAGATTTCTCAGCACTTTTGAAAGGTTCGATTCTCTCCGTTATCGAAAAATGGAGAGTCCAGTTTGTGGATTTCAATGTATTGGTTGTGCTGAGGTAACCGTATGGAGACAGGAGAAGTATTCGATTTGTAGGAACTTGAGAAGATACGGACGTGAGGAGAGAGTATTCTGTTTTGAAAAGGTTTTGGCAAAGCCACCACCATCGACTCGTTGATCACGAACTACGTGGAGCAAAGCGGTTCGAATCAGATCGTGTTTTGTGTGTGCACTAAGTTTACTTCTGGGTCAAGCCAAGTTTAAAAGGATAAGTACTGCTCTTGGCAAACATTAAGGAATTGGGCTTGAAGTCTATGGGCTCCATGATTAAGCCCAAGAATCGAAATCAATCAAATTAGATTAGATGTGGTCTGCTAAAAATCTGAATCGACATGAAAAATTTCCCCAAATAGAGAAGGCATCAGCTTCCCAAAAATTAACCTAGATGCATTTGGTCATATACAATGATACATCTTTTCAGGCCGCAAAATTAACATGATTCAACCTCGATAAATGCGCAAAACACACTTCCAATCCGTGGCATTCTGATGCATTTATAAGATTGCTTCTCCAAACTAGCTTTTTAGCAGTATTCTTACTTACATTTTTGTTGCGAGAACTGAACCACATCAATCAATCTGACCATCAATGGTTACAATATTTTGCAAATTGAGAAACAACTAGAGAAAAAAACGAATACTATCGACTACCAAGATATTCTTAACAATATTAATTAATAATTAAAGCTATATATATATTGTGATAGAGCTGGTTGCTTGCGGTCATGCTTGAACCTTTCAAGTAGAAACTCCCAACTCCTAAGCTGCAAAATTACACTGACGCACAAACTCCATGTCATAGTCCACGTACTTGGTCCACAGTGGCCTGAACTGGTTCATGGCGATGTCAAGCCATGGTTTCATGTTACCATTAAAATGCACCACTGCTGCATTCTTAATCTCCTCCATGCTTATACTAGGGTTATAACCTAACCCTAGCACATGCCACGACTTGTCAAGCGGTTTCGTTGTTGAGTAGAAGGTGATGAGACCAGGCGGTAAGGTTCCCAATTTCCATAGAGTTCGGTTCTCATTCTGTGTTAATTCAAAAATTATTTCTTTTGTTAGAAGAAGAATTAAAATGGTAGAACCAATTAGTACATACTTTTGGTGTTTTTCTGTGGTATTTTAGTCTCCTTTGATTGAGATTTAGCCCTTCTTGAAGAAATGTCAGATCTTCGGCATTATATAAAAAAATTACAATACAGAGGATAAGCTGATGGTTAACTGAGACATGGGTGAACTAAACTAAGGCTCAATTGCACAACTTTGGTCCTAATTCAACAATGTTGAAGATTAGATGTACAATTGGGAAATAAGGCTCAGTTGAGTCTTAAGTCTTAACTGAAGTGAAATAAGGCTCAGTTGCACAATTGGGAATCACTTGGGGCAAAGGTGACCAGAGCTAACACTTAATTACATACTTTATAGTAATCTGAGGTCCAATTGGGCTTATTACAAGTTTACAACCTGTACTCAACAAAAGTCAATGCTACTAAAATCTAGTTTTTACATACCAGATTCTGCCAATAGTGGTACTGCTCAGTGCACTTCTCCTTCCTCCATGCATCCAGGTCAAAAAAGTTCATGCCATAAGCCCATCCACAGGCATTTGGGTCAAACTTTTCCTTTATCAGTGGGTGCGAGAAGTTCATATACTGAGCATACCTGCACCAAGATGCAACATAATTACTTTTTAGTACTATTTTCTTTGTAACAAACGACAAAATAAAAATAATATGGCAAAATTTAATTGCTAGGTCCACTATGTAAAAGATTAGTTGCAAATCTACCAAAAAAAGGCTCCAAAATTCTAAAAGAAAATAGTAAAACTACAGGTGATAAAAATTGAGACAAATATATCAAAATGCCTTTGGATTGTAATACAACTATGATATTGTGTTTATGCTACAACCTACAAATGAAACAAGGCAATGATGATATGACTGCTTTGAAGCAACAAAATTACAAAATCATCATTTTGTCTCTTCCTTTGAATTTGGAGAATGCCTCAATATATCTTCAAAATTTCATCAACGGAAATTCTTAAAGTAGAAAAGGCTAGAATGACAGACAAGTACACCAAAATATCCTTGGAAAAAAAATTGTAGCTTTACCTATGAAATGACCCAAAGCACGTTTCAACTGCACCATTAACCTTCCCATCCATATCAATCTTCCAAAGGTCGGTAAGGTCACGCTGCACCACCACATCATCATCCAAGAACAATATGCGATGGAGCTTGGGGTGCATTTCAGGAAGATAAAACCGGATATGGTTAAGCATGGAGAGATACTTGGGATTTCTGAATTTCATGTTGGTTGTATCCTTGGTCGCATTTTCAAGCTTGTTCTCAAAGTAGAAGCGCTGGAGGTTGGCTGATTCCAGCTGGCGCAAGACTGGTACATAAGAGGAGTTGAGGAACTTGTAGTCTTCAATTGCTTTCACTTCTATGTGGGCACCCGCATAGTCCTTCAGCCTAAACATGACCTGATAAAAGAATGAAGGAAGAATGAAATTATATTCAGCCCACAAAACCCAAAATTGACTTCAGTAACCACAAGAAAACAAGGAAGTAGAATTTACTATCTCCTAACTCATTAACTCCAAAGCTGCCAGACTTACATTACTTTCATTTTTTCATTGATAAAAATGAAGGGACCAAGGTGTGACAGCTCATGGAACTGTTAAAGAATACTTTCTCCTTCCTCGCTGTATACCCTCTCCCTCCTTCCTCACTGTATTCTTCGAGTATTTATATTTTACAAATTTTCTGATAGACTATACAAAAAATTATTTGACGCCGACGCCAAGGATATCAGAGATATCTCCTTTTTGAGGGGTAAACATAGCATTCAGAGTTATTACAGGAATATGCATAAAATTCTTACATACTTGCATTGCACCAAGGTTCATACGGTCAGTGACGACATGGAAAACATGCCGTGTAGGGTCCTTGGAGTTCCTGACAGCTGAGTTGACCACAACAGAGGCTGCAAGCACATTGTCAGAGAAGATTGCATAGTGGTACAGCCGTGGGTCCTCCAGTTCTGGTACAGGTTGGATTGGGTCTGTGTACTTATCTGGGTGTGCCACCCGCTCAGCGGTCAGCTTCATGGCCAGACAGTGGAGGGATTTAGGGATTGATTTTGCTGCAATGAGGCTTGAAAAGGCGCCACTCTTCTTGGCCTAACAGGGACAGTTGGGGATTAGATGAAATTTGAGACAGATTCCTATGATATAGAAAATCATGGATGCTTCTTGCTGGTATCATGTCTGACAGGAGTGGTATCAACTGGCCTGGTATAGTAAGGACTAAGGACTAACATAATCCAGTACCAGAAAACCTGGGTAGTCTACTGCTACTTAAACCATGGGCTGGGGCCAAACTTGGCAAAGGAAGTGTTAGCCAATTTTAACATAAATAGCATCTGACAGTTTAAATTTATAGACTTTAAGTATAAATAACAAAGTTGGCACCGTGTGGCCAAACTTAGCATGTTATTGAGATGATATAGAATACATCTAACGGTTTAAATTTATAGAATTAAGTATAAACAACAGAGTTGGCACCATTTGGCACCGATAACCATTGGCATTGGATCCCTCCTCTTTCTAGTAAACTAGTAAAAATAAAAAAGCTAAGTACACTCACAACAAACAAAATATATCTAACAGCCAACCAAAGGAGGCTTCCTACAGTTATGGCTCAGTATTGGAGCTCAACTGTACGGTTGCAACCAGCTATAGATGGATATACTAAAATGCACGAGAATCTAGAAGAAAAGAATCTCTACAGTTATCTACCTTAGTTAGCTGCTCATTTGCTGCAAAGATTGCATCCTTCAGCCGCTGGATCTTGATCTGGGGATCAAACGAGTCCTTCGAAGCGGATATGAGCGCACGCGCGGATGAAATGAGCGCACGAGCATCCCTCTCAAATCTGGACGCATCTTGTGGCGGATTAGAAGAGAGGAGGATAGAGAAATTCTGCGAGAGCTGAGTAAACAGGCGCGATTGCTTGGAGGTCTCGAGGGAGAGCTTTCGGGAAGAAGACGCGTAGAGAGAGGAGACGGAGGAGAGGTCGGTGAGCTGCTTTCGTAGGAGATCGGCACGCGCTCGGATTGGATCTGGAGAGGAACTGGCTGCGGAGAACAGGAGAATTGAGAGGAAATAGAAGAAGAGGATGAGAGAGAGAGGAGCAGGGTTTCGAATCCGGATCGCCATTGACGGTGGAGCTGAGGGAGGGAGGCAGGGAGGAGTGAGAGTGGGTTGATTGTAAATTTGTAATATAACCAAAGGGTGGTGGTGATTTATGAAAGAGGTGTGACCTCCACTGACAATGACTCAATGACCAGTGGGTCCCGCTGTTAAGGACCCGTTGTTTCAGCGAAAATGCAACTTTTTATTTGATTAAAGTTTATGGGTTCACATCCGCTGAAATTGTTTCTGTACCATAAAACTATGTAACGCGATATTTAGCGTTATTATAAGTAGTGCACGAATCTAGAGAATTTTTCCTCAAAAAGCCACTTTTCTTTAGCGTTCTATCCAAATTGGACGGTTCAGATCGAGATCCATAAACTACCTGCCGTTACAACTTTAGCAGCGGATTCCCACTGGAAGTTTGTGCGGAGCGACCAGATTTCTGGTAAAACGGCGAATAAAAGAGGGGAATGTTAGCGCGTCTGGGTTCTCTGTAGCAGAGACTGTGTGGTGCTCCATGTGTTGCTCAGTTCTATGACCAAGTCACCAAGATGGATAAACCATTGTTTCAGAGTTTTCAATTACTTGTGAAGTTATTTTATTTTTGCTCCACTTTAGAATATCTTTAAGTAATTTCGTTTGACACCCCCAAAACATTTAACCAACATGCTTGTGTAAATTTTCATTTCGAACTTTCGGTCTCGTGTCTCCATTAAATTCTTTTATTTCTTATTTATTGAATTTAACGAGAAGTCAAAAGGCATGTCATAAGTTTAGTTCTTGCTATGTTGGCTTTGAAATAAAAAGCATTAAATTTGTTGAATTTATACAATCTGTTCTTGAGATTGATCAGCATAATTCCATAAGAGTATTTTTTCCCCCTTTGTCTGTGGATCAAACTTTCTGGACTGGCTAGTGGCTACACAGGTAAACTACACGGCAAGACAACTGCGCATTGATACCAAACTAAGATTGAAGTTAGTTCCCCTTATTGACATCTTTTATAAATGCATTTATATTTATCTAAAAGAATATTTATGCTTAATGACAAAGTGTTTATATTTTGTACTATTAGGGTTAAAAATCTCAATACATGTATTTTAAATTAAATGATTCAATGAAGTCATAACTTCAATTTTGATATAATCATTTCGAAAAGAAAAATAATAAATATTTTATACATTAAATATAATATTTTTCAAAATAAAATATAAATAACATTTATGTCAAATGTAAATATTTTTAAAATATAAATAAAGGATAATCACACGTATATTGTGCCTCATTTCTGACCTCCATGTACGCTGCCATAATAGTGATAGCATGCCAACAAAAAGAATCGAAGAAAAATGAGACCTCTTGTTATAATGTGATAGTAAACGTAGTAACACTTGTAAAAAGTAAGACCTCCTGTCAATTGTAATAGTTAAGTATTTGACGTCATTATTGAATCGTTTTTTTTTATTATTTGATATGATGACGTTATTGAATCTTGAATGGAAATAATTGTGACAACACAGTTACACTTACACAGTGTTGTTATGAAACACTATTACGTCATTACAAAATGGCAACTAATAATTGAAAATAAATATTTTATATTTCATACGTTAAAACTGTATCTGTATGGTTTATAATACAAGGTATATAACATGGTAAAAAAGACTATCAAGTATCAACATAGGTGCCACACTGAAGCACATGTTTTCGGATTTAAGAGTGCATTTTAGAAGGAAAATCTCAACTAAACAAAGTTAAGAGGAAACGAGTTAAAGAGAAGACAATTTAACGCACGTGAGAGAATAAAAGCTGCAACTTGTAAGCAATTAAAAAAGAAACAAATTTGCACTCAACGTAGCAGCTCTCAGTTATCCCATTTGTCATTGAAAGATAACAACTATTAGATTTTTCAAAAAAAATCACACGATGAAAACAAACACAAAAGCAAGCAACAAACCAACCACTTGATCACATCCAAGTATCATATATCAATGTCATATCACATACATTAGAGAAAATGCAGATAAAATCACTGAAAATATATCAAGTCACGGTTTATAGAATTTCGCTACAAACCATCTCAAAAAACTAAAACACACCTAACATTTTTTTTTTTGAGATTTTGTCAAAACAAAACCATTAAAGGCCACCTTATTCAGTCATAACCGGCTTGTTCTCATTGGCCTTGGGCTTCTGCTCCTTGTACTTCTGTTCTTCATTTTTCCTGTAAGGGATCAAATACAGAGAATTAGAAGATATTTTGGTAAAAATAAAAAAAAAGAAAGGATAGGAGGAAAGGCTGAGGACCAATTTTGAATAGCAAAATAAATTTCTGAAATTTCTGCACAGCGCTTTTCTGGTACTGATATCAAATAGGAGCTAATTGCACAAACTATTAGGTCAAATCAATCCACGAGCAAATAAACAATCCAGACATCAATGGTCAGAAGACCTTCCCTATATTAGTGTTGTGTAATATTTTTGGAACAAGAAAACTTGAAAGAAATAATGACCAAACAAGGCAACAAAAGTACAATATATATAAGAATAATTTTATTTGCAACTAACGAACATGGCGAGTAATTATTCCAAACCAGTGGTTTAACTCTCACAGCAAACTAAGCTAGCTTCTACACAAAGAGGAACAGTAAAGGTGAAAAGAATTTTTACATTGACTCCTCAAAAACCTCAAAATACTATTCACAACATAAAAATACCGTTTGCTAAGCTTACTATTGTAACATCAACACCCCTAATAAATATAAAAAGCATCAAACAAACATTTAATTATATAGCTTCGCATGTTTGTTAAGGTCTTTATCAAACCAAAATGAAAAATTGCTGTCATTTCTAAGAAATGTAGCAAAAATTCACTTCAAAGATTATCACATATCTACAAACAAAAAGTCACAAACCTAGACTCCACATTGGATTCACATAAACGACGAGCACAGATGTATCTCCTACAATACAATATCCCTAAAAGCGATCGGACACCTCTCTAACTCTTAAACCTAACAATCCAATCCTACTTTCGCAACAAAAGGAATCACGACGGACACAAATATTGTAAATCTTCTACTGATTCTCTCTCTATCCCTCTCTATCATAACAATCGCGAGAGAAGTGATCTCCCATGAACAACGATCAACAAACAGCAACAAAGTGCCAAAACATGTGTGGGAAGAGAGAGAGAGGGGGGGGGGGGGGGAAGAGATGAGGTTACCGGCGATCGGAGGGGCCGCCCTTCTGGCTGAGGAAGGAACGAAAGAGAGGCGAATTCACGTCGTAAATCATAGTTTTCTCACCGGCGGCGAATTCTAGGGTTTCCTTTCTCGTCCAAAACTGAGACAACAATGCCAATGCTCAATTGATCAGATCGATCAGGTCTTTTCTAGCTGGGATGCGCTGCCTTTCTACATAGTTCGAGTGCTTGTTATCAAATCAGGCCTAAACCGACAATTTAGGCCCAGTGGAGAAAATTATTTCATTGTAATTTTAGGCCCAGTGGCGAGAGATATGTAATGGTAAATCCAGTGGGGAAAGCATCAGAATCCACTGTTAGAGATTCCTATAAGTCAATTATTTTTACAAGGCACTGGTGCATAGCTTCTGCACTTTACATTTACTGAGCCCATAATAAAATAATATTTACTGGTGCCTGTCATTGACTACTTGTAAGTTGTAAAGAAAATTAGGATGTTTGGAACACAAAACCCTGACTTGTTTGCTCCTAGCCTGTGATACATTATGAGAAATTAACCAAAAGTCAGTTAATATGACAACAATTAATTAGTTTAGATAAAGCTGTGTCCTTTTATCCTTGTGTCCAGCATTGCATCAACATCACAAAACTAGATTAATTATCACACAGATAGGTAATTCTTTAATTATCTTCCTATTTAATTTTTCATTAAAATTCCATAATCACAGAAGCAAAACCATTGTATTTTTTTCCATATATTTTGTGAAATTTAGTAATTATAAAAGCAGCTGTCACATCCTTTTCACAATTATTGACCTCAAGATATTTTTATTCTTTTTCATTTTTTCAGTGATCATGAGCAACTGTCCAACATGTCCTGTTCATCCTCTAATGGTTTGCACTATTTTTCTTCAGGTTTCAAGATTCCTGAGTAATGAAATTATGCAACTGTGTAGGGGAATATTCTTCTATTTGATGTAAAAATGAAGGTACCAAATTTGAGAGACTATTTTTATATCTCAACTTTTGCGCTCTTTATCTGCATCTAATATTAAATATAAATATTTTTCAAAAATATATGTTTCAAAATTTAAGTTAAAAATTATGTTGAATATTTTCAAATATTTGAGGTGCAAATAAAGAGTACGGATAAAGAGTGTAATTATCACTCATCACCAAATTTCATGTCAATGAAGGCACTTCTCTCTACTCTAGCCTGATCTGATCAAACGGGATTAGGGAGGTCCAACGGTCATTAGACCAATTTTTGTATTCGATGGGTAAAATAATCGTCTGATTACATCAAAATTCACACCGACGTTTCTCTCCGACACTTAAATAATCATATGAAATATCAGATGTAACGATCCAACACTTAAAACTGATCATTGGACCAAATTTAGTCCGATAGACGTTAGACCTCCTCCAGTGCCCTTGATCAAGACCTATTTTGAGTCTTGGTTACTTATCAATTATCACACAATAGAGGGGTTTAAACGACAAACCTGAATGCAAGAACTTTCAAATAACAATAATCTGAAATGGAACTTTCCACACAAAAGGGACTTACAAATGTGTAATGCTAACTTAAGCATTTGGAACAAATGATTTGCTAATAATAATACTTTGATTTAACTAGTTTATGATATCTTTAGACGCACATTTACACTTGCTTTCTTTAATTGCTTGTTGTTCTTTTAATCTCAGACTTGTTGGAGGAAGAAAGATGGAGATGTTTCAGTTTTTGTTTGAGAAAAAGGAAATAGAAAGAACTTTGAGATTGAAATTTGATATTGTTTTTTCTTACTTCTAGATACTTAGATCCTATTTAATAAGATTGTAGAGGACTCAGCTTGCTATTTTTGTACTTAAAAATAACAGTTTTTATTTTCTTTCACAAGTTTATATGATTCAACTAAGAAAATATACAAGTTGGTAAAAGAATACAATTAAGGGGAAAAAAAAGGAGATAAGAAAGGCAATTTGACTAAACATGATAAGAACTTCATATATATAACTTTGTTTCATATTTTCTATATATGCCGTAAAGGATTTATGCAATATATTTCGCAACAAATATATAGATGCAAGTATTTTAAAAAACATGAAAACAATGATATATATGCGACCATGCAATGTCTCTGAGGAGGTGACTTCAAAACCTGAGAAGCCCGAAATGGGGGACTTCAAACACCATCACTCAAATGAGATAAGCATGTAAAGAAATGAAAACCATAAAAATGATGACCGAAGCAAATGATTCAAGAAGCCAATGCATCAGGATCCGTGCCATCGGATTGAGATGAACCTCCATCACTTTGCACCCCGATCTCCATTTTTTTACGCCTCACACCACCAAATTTCCTTTGTTGCTCTGCACACACAACAAAAAGGAGAAGAAAACCAAATTATTGCATCAGTTACTAAAAATAGTAAAAGCCCCCTGCCAATCGGGGAACGGGAACAAATAGAAGGGAGCTGAGATTGTATATATTGAAGCCTAATGGTTGTATAAGTTATTGATCCTTATTTGCCCATATTACATGGCAAAACCTGCGAGGGTCTACTTTGGCCTCAATAGATATCCACCCTGCCCACATCCTGGAAAAAAGCAAGAAAATATTGATTTTCGGCCTTCTCCTGAAAGACCCCTGCTTTATCCAGGAGAGGGGCAGTTTTGCGCTATGACGAAAGTCAGGGGTGTTTTAGAAAAATTCCAAACGAAATTTCAGGTAACCCCCCCCCCCCCCCAACTCCTGCCCTGCACCCAATAAACAGAAAATTATGAGAACACGCCAAAATGAGAAGCATCTCAAATACCCATATGCCCGAAATACTCGAGTCAAACCCCTAAGACCCCCTTCATCGTCTTCATCATATTCTTCCAAAAAAAAAAGAACACAGATTTTCCTCATGCTTATATGAGTATACATGATTTCATTTCCTTTTTGCCAGGGTTTGAAGGAGATTTTTGGTTTTCCAGGCTGTAATTGTAGGTTGTTCGAACTTAAAATCGATTGAAGAAGACAAAAAGAAAATGAAAATATAGAGGAACCTCAAATTTACATGCATTCAAATGTACATGGATAACTATAATTTGCTGATATACTAAAATGTCAGAAATTTTGGTTTCATAGGCCAGACAGAGAACAATTATGGACACAGCAGGGAATTCGATGTTTAACAGAGCAAATGTTTCCACGGTTTCAAGCTGACTATGAGATATTTTTTTATTTCTTACTCTAGGCTTTTTTAGGGACATTAATGTAATATTCGCCAGAAGAAGGAAACAATATCATTGATCCATGAACACCCGGCGAAATACCAACCAATTGTGAATGTCTGTATAGTATTCAGTTTTGCTTCAGCATACAAAATCGAATTTACCCAAAATGAGAATATCTTACTTTTGTTGTTGATATTGTTGCGTGTCATCTCTAGAAAGTCCTCCCAAGTGTATTGCCTAAGCTCATCTTTCTCCTCCTCAGTTAGTTCAAAGTTCGGTTCTCTCCCGCACATGAATGCCGCTCTTTTATTAATCAAATAGAAAAAGGTACCGAGTTAGGGATAAAATTTTGTGAAATATACATGATTACACCAGACTATGATTATGCAAATGTTGCCTTTGGTAATATTTCTTAATTACCGCAGCTTCACAACTCCTATGCATTCCAATTTGCAATCTTATTTCATTAATGTGCCAATCGAACCCTCTAGAAGCACCAGCTATAGCTTGGTACAAACCCTAGAAAGCCATTGTTATTCTTCTTATAAAGTTTATTTCCTCAACAACAAACAACACAAGTACACCCATACCCACATGAATCCCATACATTACCAAATATGATCCGTACATATTGAAATCAGTAAAACCGTAATATTAAGGCTGGTCCCAAGTAACAGAATAATTGCTAATACAGAAGAAACTTATTAATGACAGTAAGACAAAAAACGTGACATAAACAGTAAACAGTACCCCATCAGAGAAAATATAATGGTACCTCTTAAGTTTGTATATACTTATGTTCCTTTAAGCATTAGCAACACCAACAGCATTTGAAGAAAAAGAAAATAAACAACAGAACCTCATTGAACAAATTCAAATAGCCAGGTTTTCAGACTGAACGAAAACGAAATGCCAGGACTCTGTAGGACACACCAAAAAACAAAAACTAAAAGTTCAGGGGCTGTTTCTTAAATGATAAAACAATGTAATAATGAACACAATTTAAATTTAGAGAAATTTTTTATCGCCATTGCAAAAGATGGTTCCTCTTAGAACTAAAAGGTGTACTGAATGAATTTCAAATAGACATTACAATTACCTGTCATACAAGCGAGCGGCTTCCTCTTGGGACCCGACAGTACCTAAATGGATTTGCTTCTTGTCGACTTTAATAGCAGCTTGCCATTTCATGTTTTTGTAATACACCCCTCGCATTATGCATGGTTCCTGATCCTCATATTGTTTTCTTCTGTGCCTCTTTCTCCTTTTTATTTCCTTCCCTATATATGGAATCCAAATAAACCCAATAAATTTATGTGGTGCATTGCATGAGCTATTATGGAACTATCTGTTTCAGCTGCTGTTTGTCTCTGCTTCTAAGAACCAAATAAACTAAATCGGGAAGTTACCAAAATGGTCCAGTATGACGCTGAACAAATGCAGAACAAGATAAATGATAATCCTTCTTTGTAGCAAAAAAATTATGTAAGTTATTAACAATGAAAATGAATGTGTCTTTTTTTCTCCTTTTTCTTTTCCTTATCAGCCTTTTCTTGTTAGTTTGATTTTCTTTTTTTTTTTGCGGCGGCAGGGGGGATGGTGGGGTGCTGATGTTTTAAATTTTGTCCCAGTCTCAGAAGCAAATAAAAACAACTAAAAGAATCCATTAGATTGACAACTAACCAGGGTAATATTGAGAGATTTTACTTGGTTCTATCTTTGGGATCGAAGGAGCTTGTATGCTTGATGGGCCCGGTTTCTCTTCGCAACTTTCAACCTAATAAGAGAAAACAGAATGTCAGCACATGCAAAACCAAGAGTTGCCAAGTAACACAAAATAGGAAAAAGAAAAGCAGAAAAAAGAGGAAAACTAAATTGAGCTAACAATTAGAGTCACTTGATAATTTTGACAATATTTATCAATTCGTCAAAAATATTCAACGACTAAAATGTATGTCTATTGTCACGTGTTTGGTGACTAGACTCGTACCAATCGAACTTTGTGCGACATGAATTTGTTCTATTGTCACTAAGTACTAACCGTTACAATTTCCATCTCATTGGCCAAACATGCAGAACAAAAAAAACAAAATGTTTTCTCTTATTCCCAACTAGAAAACAAAATGTTTTCTCTTATTCCCAACTAGAAAACAAAATGTTTTCTCTTATTCCCAACTAGAAAACAAAACTACAAAAAAGTATGCCTAACAAAAGGTAATTTTTCTTGTTGATTCCAATTTCCAAGCATGTGTTCACA
This sequence comes from x Bolboschoenoplectus mariqueter, assembly GCA_037678475.1. Lineage (NCBI taxonomy): Eukaryota > Viridiplantae > Streptophyta > Magnoliopsida > Poales > Cyperaceae > x Bolboschoenoplectus > x Bolboschoenoplectus mariqueter. The sequence continues at coordinate 2,152,816 of CM075266.1, read as the reverse complement.
AATAGTTTTATTTGTCTTTTTCTATTTTTTTTTCCTTTACTAAAACTGAAAGAGGCAGTTTACCAACGGTTGCCAGTTAAATGAATGAGGTGGCAACGACGAATGCACACTGAACAGTTTTTCGTCTGAAGTTGGACTGTGGTTTTGATTCGCACTCTGATTCTGTTTCTCTGGGCTGTTTTCACTCTCGTTCGAGATATTCCCTGAAATTATAAAAAAATCCAACCAATTTGTATGATAATTAACGTCTAACTCATATGAAAAGGAGAAAGGTTTAAATAGGTAATCATCTTTAATTAGGAAGATGATTAATAGTAGGATAAAATATTAAAATGAATTGCTTACTTCTTACTCTGTTTGTGCCTACAGAGAGAGATAACAGTATTCAATTATTTTGTTAATGGCGTTAAAAATAAAAAAATAATGAAAAATGTAAATTTACCAGCATAGAAATTCAGATGTCTTCTCCTCCTTATGCTAACCATGGTTGGAAATTGGAATTAAATGCCACCTTTTACCAAGAAAAAAATAAAATAACATAAATATAATATAAAATAATTAGCATGGTACATGATAGCACACACTACAGTAATAAATAAATAAATAAATGCACAATTAACAAACAAAAAAGATAGCAGAAATTATTGGTCACAATTAAAATCAGTAAATCACAAACAAATTAAGGATTATTTAATCATGACCCCAAAATCCAATAATATAAAATATGTTTTTTTTATTTTTTATTTTTACAATTTAATCCAAGAAAATGGAATCCAGCCACCTTTACCACATAATACTTCCAGACAGAAAAAGTCAATTCAAAACAATCAACACCATATAAAACTTTCTTTCTTCCCAAAGGGAAAAAAGAGAGGAGAAATTTCAATGCAAACTAGCACAAAACAAAGAACAAAACTTTGAATTAATGACCAGAAAAAATTCTTCACAATTCAAATCTAACTCGAATTCTAGCTCAAAAAAAGAAGGTTTTTTCTAATCAAATGTGAGGTCAAACCTACCTCAAAGTAAACGCTCATAGCTACAGAAGCAATAAGAGAGAGAAAGAAAGAACAACCAACCAAAGAAAAATTAATACAACGATTTTAATTACCAACCAGCGGTTTATAGTTTCGAACTTTATCTTCTCTGAAATCTGAGACACACAACGAAACCCCTCACCAACAAACCTCTTCGCTCAAAGAAACAAAACAAATCTAAAATCGGTAGAAATAAACCAAAAATTGTCCAAGAAGAACCTTCAAAGCTTCCAGATACAGTAAAGGTCACAATTAATCCAGGAAACAAACAACCAAGAAAATTAACACCAGGTATAATTAGACGAAGAAGGAGCCGACCCCATAAGAGGAGAAGAGAAGAGAAGACCAAGTAGTGGGTTGTACGTACCTCGGTCAAGTCGCCGTGCTCAAAGAAGAAGGAGGAGGAGGCAGGGTTGGTTTAGTATATTCCTCCAAAGTTGGTAGAAATTCGGAGGGTATAATCGGAATAATAAGAATAAGAAGAAGAAGAAAAATCGAGAGAGAAGTTGACAACAGGCAACAGGCAACAGGCAACAGGCAAGGTATAATTAGAAGAAGAAGAAGAAAGAAAGAAGAAGGTGGCGCCTCACATCTACCACCTTTCTCTAATCCCTCTTTCTCTCTCTCTCTCTCTCTCTCTGTGTACTGTAATTTATTTTTATTTTTATTTTTATTTTTTGCTCCTATCTATCCTTTGTGTGCGCTCTGTGGGTGGAAGGGAAGGGGGAACGTATATTTTGTGCTTGACTGTGGAAATTACCTAAATACCCTTCATATTTCTATGATTTTTCTTCTCGAGGGCCAAAACGTGGTGCGTGGACTTCGTGGGCAGTAATGAGGGATCTTGAAATTACTAATTTGCCCCTCAATCCGTGTCTTCGAGGTCTCTATTTTTATTCCTAACAGATTAATTTAATCAGTACCCAACTAACAGCATCTCCTTCTCAACCATTATTAATTTAAATACTAATTTAACTAAATAATTCTCTATATATTAATTTTAAAATATTTCATCCTATAATTACTAATTCGCTATATAATAATTTCTAATTGATAAAAACAATTATTTTAAATAATTTCAGCAATGTAAATATCTTATATCACTTTCAAATGAATTACAAATATTTCTGTGACATTTTAACAAGTGATCTTCATCCTTATAATTACAATTATAATTTATACATAAAATTAAATAAATCAATTTAAAAATAGAATGGAGATGCTCTAATTATCCTTGCCCTCTTTTGCACTAGTGACCTTCTATTATCTGAAATTATAAATTGAGAAAAATACGAGAACAACTCTTGAGTTGTAAGTTGAAATAACCCTATAATTTCTGAAAGGAGAATAGTACGTGGTGCTTTCCAATAAATAACACCTAAAATGTTTGGTATTGTTCTTCAAATTTTTTTGTTATTTTAAAATCAGTAAAACCAATTTTTGTAAAGGAAAACGGGTCGAATTCTAAAAGCAGAGATTTTACACCAAGCCGATTAGCCAACTATTTATATTTTATGGTTAATTCTGTTATAAATCAAAAATTTATATTATAGATAAAAAATTCATGCCGAAATTAATAGTTGTGATTCATTAATCATTAAACATTTTAATTCATGACATAATGTTCGTATTTTGATCAATTGTGAAATAATAGTCTTATATGAACTCTTTTTTTTGATAAGTTTCTTGGAGAAAAGTCCCAAAGAAAAATGGACTTTTTCTAAGAAAGGGAAATCTAACCTTCTTAGATTATCTTTTTAACAAAATTTCATTTAATACTAATTTTGTGTCTATTGAGTTAGCATTGTGACAAAGAAAATTATTTGTTTGTTGCAAATGCTCTTTCTAAGAAAAGACAAATAATTTATGTATTTCAAATTTGACTTAAGAAATTTGCATGTATTTCTCTATAAAGATGCGAGACATATAACTATTTATGTGAAAAATATGATTCACATAAAGTCTAATTTAAGTATCATTTTGCAATCTTTTTTATTACTTATTAGATGCTTTCTTTTTAATAATTTTTATTGCCGATGTACAACATTAAGTTCTTCTTCGTTGTTAAGAATTCAAAATTTGAGATTCTCATGACTTATTCTATCAATAAAATTAGACATTCAAATGAGAAAATTAAGTTCATAGCAATATGTTATATTGTCAAATTTGACATGATCTTAGTAAATTATGGGATTTACCAAAAATAATGAGTTTTACCATTAGCTTTGACAAATCACAAGATATGAAAAAAATGGCAATGTCGTTATTATCAAATCTTAAACTAAAGTTCAACATTTAGCACTATTATCAATATTCAATATTTTATCAAAGTCAAATAAAACACGTGCCCATTACATCTTTGGAGTATTTAAAAAGCAATCAAACATTTAATAAATCAATAGATTTGAAATGATGATACTTAAATAAATTCGCCAAATTAAACGAGTTATTCACTCACACCACGTCTCTTTCAAATTAAAGTTCTTACTAAGTTTAATTAGTTCAAATTTGATTTTAAAATTTTATGGTGAAATACTATATTACTGTCAGACTGTTACTGTTGCTTCTGTGCTTTTTTTTTTATATAATTCACATCCAAAATATTTCTCTAGCGAAGTGCTATTATAAATTTATTATTTATTTAAAATGAATTATTATTCATGTTAATGATTTTATTATGTAAATAGCGTTCTTATAATTCAAGTCAAATATCACTAATGTGAATAATAACTCACTTAAGTTAAATAATAAAAATATTATAAAAATAAACTATATGATATAAAATTACTAACATAAATAATAATTTATTTAATCTAAATAATAAAATCGGTATCTACAATAATATAAACAAAATATCTATACATCAACTCCCCTATTTATAATAGCGTAATTACGAACGTTACATCAGAACGAAACAAATAATTACTAAAAAGTTGAGGGACCTAGTTGTGTGGGTTCCAATTTCAACTACAAAAACTATTCGTTAATAAAAAGGAATATAACTTTCCGTGTATCCTATCTTCACAATTTTGTAATGGCATGGCTTGTAATTATCGACGATTCAATTCAATCGTCAACAAACTAAAAAAAAAGAAAGAATGGCATATAATATATATCAGCTTGTAGGGGGACAGAATCGTCATTTCACCTGAGAAAGCGCTCACACTGGAGCGATAGCAGACGAAGGGTAATTTCGTAATTTCAGTACTTGGTTTCATTGGCGACGGGTTATGCTAAGCACCGACGGGGTGGCCAGAAATTATGTAAGGTGGACCTGGTCTTGGAAGACTTTTACCCTCTCCTTGTGACACGTAGGTGAAGGAAACCTGCGTCATGTACTCTCTCGGTCTACGAAAGTATTGTACACCAGGTGGAGATAAGATATTCGGAGGTTGAGGTTGTTGGATGGATGGATGGAAAGGTGGTGGCCATGAGGCGTGCGGATAACGTCCGCACCCCTGGTAAGTTGTACCTGCAGAGGAAGCTAACTGAGTTTTATTTCGTTGTCTCGTTTCCATTTGTTATTCAACTATTTTTCCTCAGAAGAGGAGGCTGGAGGCCCCTGAAGTTTATAGTTTGCATGGCTGCGTTCGAAATTGCAGCGAATCCAAAGTCCGAGGTCTGATTTGGGGGTTGCTATTTTCAGTTTGGTCCCTCAAAAACCACATAATTTATTTCAAGAAAATAAATGTGACCATGGAGGTCCCCACTGCACAGAGGTGGAGTCAAGGGACACAATATTATTTTGAATGTGATAATTCATTTCAAATAAAATAAATGTGATAATGGAAGTCAGCACTGTACAGGGGCGGAATTAGAAAATACAATAAGATGAAAAATTTTGGGACGAGATATAATTTTATAATTATTTTGAATTTTATGTAATTTTTTTTGAAAATATAGAAATTAGGTATATTTTTGAAGAAAATTTGGGCCAAGATGGGGCAGCTGCCCGTACTTGGATACATGTAGTTCCGTCACTGACTCCGCATAGATATTTCTTCAAGTTTTGATCAAGAGCGTAATAAAAATGTCGCAGATGTTTCAATTGTCATATATGGATTTATTCCAAATTTATAATAACAATTTTATATATTATTGTCATTGTTGATTTTTCATAATGATTATTATTATTCTATTAAATAATTGTACGAGTTATGTTGTCATGATAATTTTCTTCTTTAAAACTTTGTGTAAATTGAAAGGATGAAATTTAATTTCTACATCCTGTGAGGAAGCCATAGAGAAGAGATAGTGAAATTAATTTATCCCACTAAACTTTTTAAATTTTTTCTGCAATAAATACAACTTATTAAATTCACTTAAGACAATTCCCTCAATTGTTGCAAATTTGTATTTATTGGCGGATTCAAATATAAAAAAATGAAAGTAAACCTTCATTTAATTATATAGACACGTGATGTATTTTTTACGGTATATATGTATGTTTTTTAAAAAAAAAAATCATATTTGAATTTCATAAAATTGTGAGAATCATTTTATTATTCACAATTTATGTTTCATTTGATCATATGGATACTAATATTTGATATGAAACATATTCTTCATTTAAAAGTTTTCTGATTCGACCACTAAATCATAAATATGTTTGTTCCTCTGTTACTAGACATCCTTTATATTTCCTGATGTACTTGTAATTAAGATTTTTTTTATTTTTTTTACTTCGTGGAGTAAGGTATTTATGTGAGTATTATTTATGCATTTTTAGGAAAACTATTGTAATAATTAATGAGAGGAGATCATTTGAGAACTATTATCTTAACAACTTTGATAACTAATTTTTAAATATTTTTTAAAAATTCTCGAAAATAGAAAAAAAATTAACAAACATATATTTTTTTTAACTTATAGATTGATTGTGTTTCAAATTTCATATAATTTAAGGGTTATTTGATACTCCATCAAAAACCGTTAACGGATGAACTGTTGTAAATATCATATAATTTTGATGGTCTTTGATGGAGTAGCAAATATACTTAAATTATATAAAATTTAAAACACAATCAATCTATAAAATAAAAAATATGTTTATAAATTTTTTTCTATTTTAAAATTTTTTGTTTGAAATTATTTAAAAATTCATTGTCAAAGTTATTAAAATAATAATTATCAAAGAATCCCCACCCATAATTAATTAGTTATTATAATGATTATCAAAAAGAATTGGAACTTCAAGGGGTAATTAAAAGCAAAATAAAAATAGAAAGAAACTTAAGTTGGTAGACAGGCTTCCTGCTAATACAAATTGACAACTTCTAGATGAAATTATTTGGTGGGTACAAACACACAATTTAAATCCTGATAGGTGGATGGGTACAAACACAATTTAAATCCTGATAGGCGGACTTGACCAATTATATTAGAAATTTGGGTCATTTAATAAGCGTGTGGTTGTCAGACTCCAGAGAACCGAGATCAAGCTTGGATCAATCATTGGTCTCACTCCCTGCACCTGGTCTACACTTCAGCATATAAACCATGTCAATCCATAATTCTATATTCTTGCATTGGTTTCACTCATACTTGTTGTGATGAGAGCTGATATACAGGTATTGTAATCGATGTGGATTTTATTATTCAGATTAAACGAGTTATTATCATATTAACGATTTTATTATATGTACAATATTTTTGTTATTCAATTTGAGTGAGTTATCATTCATATTAGTGATATTTGAGTTGAATAATAAAAATACTATAAAAAATAAGTTATATAATAAAATATTTCATATGAATAATAAAGTTGGTATTGATTATGATACCCGACAAACATTTTCCTATTGTGATATACCTTTTTTTAGTGATATCAGTTAAATCCTTTTTTTTATTTATATATTTTGATAAATTATTTGATGACAGACACTGACGAATTCAAAAAGTTCGACAAATCTAAACATAAATTTAGTAACAAATTTTTTTCTTTTAATAGTAGCTATTTTAGTATAGGCACATTTAATATTTTGTATTTAATTTATCAAATTCTAAAAAATATATATATAATTATTATTGATTTTGAAAATTAAAAATGAGCACCGACTTAAATTACCTCAACGTAGATCACTAGAGACGAAGCATGAACCTTTTTCAATACGATAACATAAATATACTTTTTTATTTTTCTAAATTAAAATACAAATTCAGTCTCCACACTCCACATTTACGACCCCCGCATTTAATAGTCACGATGCTAAGTTTAAAATAATAAATTAAGAATAATATTGTAGACCGTGTCTAGCCATCTCAACGGGTAAAGCTTAGCTAAAAGTTAAGAAGAGGGGCAGGGGGAGATGCCCACAGACGACAGCGATTGGATCATCATATATTCATATTATCATGTTGCTTCTCATGTAATCCCCTTTGATTTTATTTAATTTTTTCGAACACATATTTCTTAATATCGATTAAAAATCCTTCGTTTAACTTTCTTTTGCCCGAGCTTTAATTCTTTCCGTTCTTTTTGAAAAAAAACCCTCCGGATTAAGTTTTCTTAACTTTTACGTGCGGATTAAAACTATCAAATATGAACTCTTTAATGTGAATTAAAATTTAATTTTTAATATGTTGCCGAACGACCCGTATGTCTACATCTCTCCGGTCCAAAAGTTCCACGGGCAGGGAGGCGGGCAGCTAATTTCTTTTTGAAGTCACAACTCACAAAAAGAGAAGAGAAATTTTCGGATTAACAAAACAGGACGAATGTATATGGTCAGGAGAGTACCACACAGAGACAGACACCAACGTGTGCCACGGAAGAACCGGGGAGATGGAAATAAGGGGGGTTGACCTCAACCTACCCGCCAAACTACCATTAAGCACACAGTCTATTTGTTTAAGTTTGTAATGCGACAAGTGTGCAATAATAAAAAGCAGTTGAGTACTAATATTGATGGAATTAAATAAAACCATTTATGTTCATAAATTATTCCACCCCTCTTGGGGCACACTTGTACTGCACCACACCAGGGTAGAGTGTCAGGAATTTACATCCGCTGTCATATATTTTTTTTATGACAGAATTGTATCATAATTTTTATGAATCACTCATAAGTGGGGCTCAATAAATTATAAATAAAAAAAAACACATTTTATAATTAAATTCGGATCGTTTAAATCAAATTAGATTATTTAAAAATTATGATAGCGAGTGTGCCTTAATTTTTAATGGCAGGAGATATAGACTCAAAATATCAGCACCATCCAAGAGAGATGATGAGACTGAGAGAAACCAAAATTTGTTAGTTGCAATTTTGGGACCAGATAGTGAGTACTTAATACCAGACATTTTTAGGTAATCGGAATAATAGTCATAATACATTTGTTGTTGATTCCGGTCCCACTAATCAGCAAGGAAGGAAAAAAAAATCTAGTCTATGGAAATCAATATGCATGTAAAAATTTACATTATAGTACTCTGAATTTTTTTCCCCTTATTGCATAAGGTATGGAATTTAGCTTGAATAATTTACAAAAAAAAAGGTCAAATTCATGTATGTACAACATTTTTATTTATATAATATAGAGTATATATAGACAGGTTTAAAAAAAATATTAGAGCATCTCCACCCCATTTTTAAATCGACTTATTTAATCCTATATGTCAATTACAATTACAATTGCAGAGATGGAGAACACTTGCTAATTTAACAATTTTGCTAAAAGACCACATAAGTATTTGCAATTCATTTGAAAGTGATATGAGATATCTCTATCTCTAGAATTGTTTAAGATCATTTTCTCTACTAAATAAAAAATTTTATGTCAGCGAATTAGCAATTACAAGACTGAAAATATTATAAAATTAATATGTAGAAAATCAATTAATTATATTAGCAATTGAATTAACAATTATAAGAAGAAGATGCTCTTAGAAAAAAAAAACATGGGGGGTTGATTGACCCCATTTAGCAAATGTAAATCCACCACCTCTCCGCATCAGTAACAGTTTTGGCATGTAATCATGATTTTTGACCAATGATGTATTCCTAAGAAGTGGTTTAACAATTGGATAGGAAAGCATCCACAATAAATTAATCTGAAACCGCCAATAAAATTTCTACTTTTAAAACAAACCGTTTAAAATATAATCTATATTATATGTTATATGTCATAACATGCAAAAAAAATAAAAAATTGATGTAAATTTTATTATTCATCAGAGGACTTGAAATTACAATAATATGTGTTTGACAACCTTCGATGAAATAAGATATATTCATAATACACTCAAATTATATAGAATCAATTTATAAGACTAATAGCATATTTGAACTTTTGTTTTAACTTTTTTTTTTTGGAGAAAAACTTTTCTTGAACTTGATTGGAAAAAGTTATCAAAATTATATAATTAATTAATAATTAATGGAGCTCAACCCTGTGAGTTGACGGTTACATAAATAGTTTGAATTAAATTCCAAGTCAGTACTCATAAATCCCTTTCATGATTTGCTTTGTCACTATCTGTATTGCTCCTATTGAGGTCTGAAATTCAGTACATTCGGAAATAGCCAACAAATGTTGGTTAGATATCGTCCTCATCTTATTTATTCATTGTCATAGCTCATAATATATCATGTTTTGATATAGTTATCGTCAGTTCATCATGATCATCATCATAGGTTGGCATATGATCGTCTTGTACAAAGATTTTGCTGGTCATATATAGTTATATCATACTACTTTAGTCGTGAGATGCTACCTGTTGCTATCTGCCGTGTCGAATATCCCCAAAAAGACTAAAACAAGATTTCAGAGAAAGCATCTAAAAAGCATGTTTAAAGATATTCAGCTTATCAGTATCAGTTGGGAATCAGCAACTAAAATGTACCAATGATTGAGAGCCTGATGACCAACTTTTGAACTATCTCAGCTTCTCCTAGAACATACATGCACCAAGTATACACATTTAGTATTTATCCAACAAGCATGCCAGAATGTCCCAAAAAAAAAACAAGAAAATAAAAAAAGGGACCAGAGAAGAAACGAGAGAGGTTGTTAGTTGTTACAATTCCTCCCTCGAATTTTCTGCAATCACACGATTTCAAGGATAGACTTACAGAAATTATGAAAATATCTGTTACTGAGCAGAACTTGGGACTGGGGCATTTAGCAACCATCATTCTTATTTTTCTATAATCTAAATTTCACAAGGGCTCAATTCAACTAAGTACAGAACAAAAAAGAATGGAAACAAATAATGAGGCTATGATTCCTCTTTGTTGAATTTCCCTAAAGAAGCATGCTGTGCAATCAGCTGTTTGTCTCGAGCTTGTTTCTTGGCTAGTGCTTCCTCATCCATGACTTGGATCGGGGACCACTCTGGCAGAGTCAACCAGTTTCTCATGTTTTCTTCAGTGAAATTCTGTTGCAATCTCTGCATGTGGGGCCGTAGTTCCAGAGAAACAAAGTCTATTAAGGTCCCACCTGCTGCAAAAAGGAGTGCATACCGAGCTGCCCCGAGCTGTCCACCTGAAAATTGAATTTGCTAATCATTGTTATTCTTTTTCCCTCCCCCCCCAAATACCAATTATTTAGAGATATATAGTTTGTTAACTTGGACAAACATAGATGAAATCGAACTCACTCGATTTTTCTATTACTGAACTGAACCAAACTACAAAACTCCAAGGTAGTAGAGAACAAATAAGGAACTGACACAGGACAGGATTGTGGTTTCACATAGGGCATTACTCCTACATTGGAGTAGTCCGCTGCATCAAGTTTCAGCATCAGTCGGTGCAATAAACTGCCACAACTTGGCAAGTGGACAACAAAAGAGACAAAATAAGTTGCAAATAGGTTGCTGACCGGTAGCGGCCAACACTTTGACTGGTACATAAGGGAACAAAACAGTTCAAAATCTCGGCTCACTAAAAGATTCAAAAATATTGGATATGATCCGAGGACAATAATCAGAAATGTATAAATATATAACAAAACACTTATGAAGAAGAAGAAAAAAACCTTGAAATCTGCCAAGAATAGCACCACTTGCTAATCCACCTACTACGGAGTTCATCAAGTCATCTTTATCGGCATGCATTGCATCTCTTGCAAGCTCACGTGCACCTAAAGTATAGCATAGCGCCAAAGAGATCAACTAGAGAATTGCAATTTCAGAAGAATAATGATATTTAGTATGGACTGGTACCATCTCTGAGAATTTATGACCACATCTGGTCATTTGTTAATGCTAGCTTGAGCTCTCATCTAAATATCAGTAGCTTCAATTGAAGCCGTAAATGAGCAACAATTTAGTAAAGGAAATTACCTCAAGTTAGTAGAAGCAATTTTCCCTATAAAAATTTGAGGCTATTTATGATATTCCTCATGCGTTGTGGGGGTTGACGGGCTACAACAATTTGAGATAAATAAAAAGGACATTTCAACTGGGTGATAAGCACAATTTTATCTTAGTTTAATTGTATAATATAAGCTAATTAAGGTAAAATGAAACCTCAAAAAAATGAAAATCCACAATAATAGATCCTGAGAAAAATTCAGTTAATATTGTATGTATGTATAGTAACCCGTAAGTTAATTGACACAGTTGGGGTATCAAAACTAAACACAAATCAATTACTGATATTTGCAATAACAAAAAAGTAAAATTAAATAAAATGCATACCACAATAGCAACCAGCAACAACAGCAAAATTAGCCGCATACGATAAGGACAGAGCTCTCCGGTTCTTCGACATCAAGCCATAACCTCCGCCTACCAACCCTACTCAACCAGTTTTTGCAAATCAGACAAATCAGACCTCAAACCTTTTAAGGAATTCTTATTTAAGATGCTTCCATTTGTTCTCTGGGGAAGGAAGGAGCTTACCAGCGAGAATGGTTGGGACGACGATGCGCTCCTTCCAGCCATCGGATGAGCGATCAGCGGCTGGGATCGCGTCGTCGGACGGCGCCATTCGCCACCACTGTGCGCCTGAGCTCAGAGTCCGATCGGACTGGATGCGAGAGAAGGTAGTCGATAGTCGCGTTTGATAACTCGATTCTTCAAAAAAAGAGGAGAAACAAAGTAGGATTGTTGAATGTTGACTGATCTGCTCAAAATCAAAATCAAAATCAAATCTAGCATTTTAATTCACCATGTCTACTATTAGGCCCATAAAGGATCTAGGCCTAGAATTTGGGCCAGAAAGCACTGTTAATTGTTCTATTCGGCTTTCTTTTTTCTTTCTTTTCTCAAGAACTGTGTGATTACTTCTTTCCAGCAGGGTTTGGTTAAAGTCTAAAACAATGCGTCATCTAATTGCTGAGGTCAGGAGCGGATGGAAGTGAAGCAAATGTGGAGGAGAGTCAATTGACTCCAATTTCTTCTTCAAATAATACTAACTTATTAATTACCAAAAAAAATACTACCTTATTAATGATTTTATTATATTTTTATACAAATTAGTAAATTAATTTATTATTGACCCTCGTATATTCAAAAAAAAATTTATATTATTTAACCCCCATATTCTAAAAAATTATATAAGTTAAGTTATAATTATGATGTGTAACATAAGTATTCACAATATGACCCCCATAAAAAATATTTCTACCTCCGCCCCCTGGCTAAAAGGTTCTAAAATTTGCCGATCTGACGTGTCGAGCTTCATTTAGATCGTATTACATTGAATTCGTTAGAACGGTCGGATCTTATCAAGAGGAACAATTTAATAGCCATGTTTCTTGGTGTCGTATCAATCTTTTAATTCGTACTTGAATTAATAAATATAAATCATTTCATATATTCTAAGTTATCTTAATTACATATATAAAAAATTATGAGATTTTAACTTTATTTATGAAGGGAATTTTGTAGGTTGATTTTGTAAGCTTTTGATACACATTAAAATAAAATTATAACGTATTTTTTTTGTATATACATATAACATGATATATACAAAATATTCAATTAATTAATTTTATTTTTAAGAATTTAAAAAATAATAATTTGAAATATTTTGAGTAAACCACAATCATTAATTTGAATAAATTACAATTGTTAATTTTGACTTGATTTTTTTATCTTAATAAATTTTTTGATCCAAAACAGCATTTACCATAATTTCCCAACACTTGACATCGTTATTTCCTTTCATCATCTTTTACTGCGGAACCCAAAATTCTTTCTTATTCCACCTTATTATCTTTGCCTCTTTGGCAATACAAAGGTAATGCAAAGGTACTAAACGAATCTAAGCAATAGTACTTTATCCTGACCTGAATGTACTAATTTTTGACCCAAAAGGAAAACAAAGAAACAAGATAGATTTATATCCATCTACCTAACAAGTAACAAACCGTCAATTTATCTAAAGGTTATGTTTCTTTTATGATTCAAGGATCCTCCCTCTATTTTGTATCAAAACACAACAAATTGACAGGAAACTGACAAAACACAAAATAAACTAGGAGAATACCAGTACCCATTACCTTTTTTTTCTCAACAAAATTGCTCAATGGATTTCTTACAAAGGAACGAAAAAAAAGAACAATGTCTAATTCTAACTTTCATGTTCTCGCCGCTACTAAATCGACATTAATTGGAAGCAGAGACAAGTGCCTAATAAAAGAAACAGAAAGAGGGAAGTACGGGAGGGGGTCATAATCGCTGAATTGTAATCGGGGGGACTGAATCCACCAAAGCCAGGAGTACCGGTACCAGTACCGCCAGATGGAGAGTTGAAAGGAGTGGTACTCGGTGTTGTACCAGGTGTAGTTATCGGGGTAGTTGATGGGGTTGGCATGGTCGGCGAACTCCCTGCAGAGCTGAGAGAAATGAAATATAAAAATTAAGTTAGGTCATTTGTCGATGTTGTTGAAAAAAAATGTTTACAAATAACATAAATTTACAATTTCTGCTACAAGAAATCCAGTAGCTTGGCTATGGCATCCTAATTAAGGAGGTTTTATAGAAGTTGGATTATTCAGGATTCTCTGATCAAAAGCCATCTTATCTTGAAATTATCCAAATTCTTTGATTAAATTTGAATAATCCGTCCTATCCCAAGCTAGTGGATCTCTTGTAACATGTCAAAAGCAGATCAAACCCAACTTTTAATGAAATAGACAGAAACTGACAAGCCTGCTTTAGTCATCAAAATTATATTATTTAAATTTTTGTCTTTAACTTTTCCTCTCTCCATTATAAATTTGATGAAACTAACTCTAGGCCTTAAATGCTGTCATAAAGAAACATAATCTTCTATTATCATTTATCAGCATAACCCAACATGATTGTGCCATACTGCAAAGTGGTTGGCATGTGTATTTTAGACAATCATGGACAATAAAGGAGAAAATGTAATTTCAAGGAAGCATATAGACAAGCCGAGCCGGAGAGGATTACCTTGCGGATGAAGGATATGTGCATGAACCATAACCTGCATTTCAATAAACTGCTGATCAACAAATAGTCTCTTTTTATAGATGCAAAATAGGATACAGTCATACAGAGATCTAAGAAAACTTGTCATTTGTAATCTATAAATACAACTGAATTAATTTAAAACAAAAGGAAACTTAACATGCATGCCCCCTATTCCTCTCAAATGTACAAATTTATTGATATGGATGAACCTTTTTGGCTATCTTGCACGACTGTCAACAGTACATCTCTTCCTATATTATCATATCAATTCAAAATAACGAAGATATATCTGTTGCAATTATTCATGGCAATCAAAAAAGGTTTAAGCCAATGGTGTACTTTGGGAAAATAGGACCAGACAGATTAAAAGAAAGAAACCGATTCCAATTTTGCAATGATTAATCGCATATTTTGGGAGTAAGCTTTACCAGAGGTCGCTCACAAACACGCAGATACACATCACATTTCCAATGTTAAAATTATTTCATATTTAGTAACAACTATAACTTAAACGAATGTGCCTCGAGAATTTGAAGCAAAGAAAAAACGTTGATGAATATATAAGTTTGATCCACGGTGTGTAGTCGAGTACTTCACATCCTTAAAGGTATCAATTGAAATGGACATAATCCTGACCGTTCGTTACGAATCTCAAAGTTGCAAATTCCTAAAAAAATTCAGTCTGTGCATAGAAATTGGACATTTCCTAAATGCACAATTGCACATTTGAGGTACCCAGCACAACAGAACTTAACCTAAAACAAAATTATGCAGTGTGTACTGCATGATGTAAATAAATTCCATGAGATTTCATCTCAGCTTTTAAAATTTTCATGTTGGCCGTATGGCCTTGTAAAAGTGAAAATTTAGCAGTTGGGTAAGTAAATAAATACACAGAGAGAATCAGAATCCAGACTCGCTACAGGAGGACCCCAAACAGTATCGCCACAGAAAAGTGGGTTTCAAAAATCAAAACCAGCCTGTCAACCCAGTTAAAGCACCCCTATAAAAATCATAGAATGTTAAAGCACTCTAGAGGAAGATTAATCACCAATCTCCAGGATTCAAAGCCATGGAGTCTATGGTTTTGATCTAACGGGATGGATTCAATGCCCTCTTAGACATCAATCCGCCGCGGATCTTGATCTTTTGTTACGTAGTATTGTATTGCATAGTATACAAGTTGATTATTGGAAAAAAGTTTTTAATTTATTTTATATAAATTTCACTATGAGGACAATATGTTACCTCATATGATATAACATAAGACATGATACAAATCCATCTGACACCTCCTTTCAATAAGGCGCATTTGTTAAACCAGAGTACCAGACCAGTTTCATTTTCGTACAAACTTTATTACTTTACCATACCAAGTTGCCAACCTAAGGTGGACTCAACATTCAGAGAATGAAATTATCCATTATTCCGAATAGAAAAGTAGGGCCCAGTTATTCTAATTTGAGCCGTTAAATTGAAACGAACGGATCAGATTTATTTTAAAATAACTCTTAAATTTGAAATAAAACTAATTTTATTCATCTGTTTTGATCAGACAATCCGAATTAAAATAATATGATCATACTTTCCATTTGAAATAATAGTAGACACGGTAACTGACACCTCTATAAACCAGTAAACCATTGACAGGAAAGACCCGAATAAGAGGCGTTATTATATCATCATTTTTAACTTTCTAAGGTCACCCCACAAAAAAGCTAAATGGAGGAGGAGGAGCTCTCTAGTGACATGATATACCCAAGACCGTTTGACCAGGAACCAGTAACTGTCATTCCATGGCATTTGAAACCAGAGAGAGAGAGAGAGAGAGAGAGAGAGAGAAGTAACAGAAGGAACCAGTAACTTGACGATATGAGATCTCTCTTTCTAAGATATCAATCAATAACATAAAATAAAATAATGGCATATAAGTTCTGTAAAAAAATAAGACTAAGAACGAACGAACAGTGCCTATGCACTCGGAGCGCATACATACTCCGAGTGTAGCAGAAAACTGAAAAGAGAGAAAGAAAGAAACAAAGAGAGGAGAAGAGAACGTACTAGGATCAGTAACCGTCACAACAGCAGTGCCACCAAAGTCACAAGCACCCGGCGCAGCGTTAGAGCGCTGGTAGTAGCTGTTGAAGGCATAAGAGGCGTGCGCTTGCAAGGTGTTCGGGAGGTAGCAGAGACCTGAGCTCTGGATCGGAGCGCAGTCTGCAATCCCGGCCCCACATGCGTAGTCGAGCGCCAATTGGAGCGCCGTCTGGTTGGAGCCGCTCCTAGAGATGCACCACGTGGCACCGTGCGCCATCAGCTGGTCTTCTCTGAGGAGAACTGTGAGGAGGAGGAGAGTAACCAAGAGCATTTTGCTCTCGGAAAAGGGGAAGGTGGCGAACCGAATGGGAAGAGAGTGTGTGTGTGTGTGTGTGTGTGAGTGAGAGGAGGGAATATCGGAAAGGAAGGAGAAGGAATGAAGGCGGTGCACTGGATGTTACTTTCTTTTTCTTTTTTTGGCTCTTTTCTTTGAATTGGGATTTTGCTTTTTCTGACCTTTTCCTTTTTATTACGTTGGTTTTTGAGTGGAGAGAGATAGACCGTGATTTATCTGTCCCCACTTGTACTTTGACTAGGATGAACAAAATTGTTGACGTGGTAATATTATATTGTATTTCATGTCATTTTAGTAAGGAAAGTATTAAATGGCTAATTGAATGTAGTTACATTTGAAGCCTCTGCTATATTACATGAAGGGTTCATTTGAGCAGTGAAGGAGATATAATTTAAATGTTTTAAAATATTTTAATGTATTAAATAGAGGTGATTTAAGGTGGAGTAAGTTAAATTATTTATAAAGATAAAACAAAGTTAAATTATTAAATTTTATAATTTTTAATAATTTTTATTTTCACTACTTCATCAATTTATTTCATTACTATTAAACATTAATGTTTTATAGTGATTTAATACTTATTTCGTTTTAATTTCATTTCACTCATTAATTCCGTTTTAATTTCATTTCACTTATCAAAGGGAGGAGAAGTTAGTATATTATTTCTTGTTCTAAACCAAAAAATTTATAGTTATTATACAGCAGTAATCTAAACATTTATACTCATATTATATAACATAACATATATAAATATTTAATTAACTAAATTTTACACACAGAACTAAAAGAACTTTTGTAATGACTGCCTATTTACTTGATATGTGCTGAACTTACTATGTGAAAAACCTTCGTTCTTCATTAATATTTATCTATTTCTTCATCAAGTTTCAATAAATCAATGAACTATATATTAAAATTTCATTACTATTTTAGGAGCTTAGCTAATTACGAACTGAATGTAAATTACTAGTGGAAATTAAACTTCTGCCACGTAATTTTTTAAGTAAAACATCGTAGAATAATAATGTGCGTGACAAAAATGCTTGGTAAAGAGAAATCAGAACAAGACATTGTGGATTCTTGCTACGGAAATGCCCTCGCTTTCTTAGATATTTACAGAACAAGACAAAGGTCTAGACACAACCCGCCGCGTCAAGGCAGGGTTAAACTTGGAAATATGGGGATTTTCTATGTGCGAGATTTCGGCGTTGTTTGTACTCTACGAGGTTGGTGGCATGGGAATCCGTGACGTGGAAGGCTAATGATGACGATGCCATCCGAATATATGATACTTATGACACGTGTCAGCATAAAAATTGACGTGTGTCAGCGTAGGTGAGCTTGCGTCGCGTCGTTTGAATTAGTTGTTGTTTAATAATAGAATGAAATGGATAAAAGTAGAATACGAATTTGTCATAGTTTTTAATGAATTCTCCATTTTTTAATTATTTTTCAAGATATTTTGTTAAAATTGATCCTATTTTGGAGCTATTTAGTGTGCGCCTAATAAATATTTTCATAAATTCATCTCCTAAACTTTTCTATTTGGTTCTTCTGCAACTTAAAATACATATTTAGGTATTGTGTAATGCATATTCAACTATTGTTTAATGTTTACTTGCCTATTTCGATATAAAACCACTATAGACAGCTATCACATGTTTTAATTGGTCCAATTCACAAGTTTGATATATGTTAACAATTGTTTGTTTTTCGGACTCAATATCTGAAGTTACAAATTGCACTCTTCGTTATTTCATAATGCATACTTACTTATTGTATAATGTACATTTTAATTATTACAAAATGCTCATTTGATGTTTTGAATTTATTTATCTATTGTCAGATTATATCAAATATGTACTTAACTAATGTATTATACATAGCTATTGCATAATACTCACTTGGTTATCGTGTAATATGCACTGTTCTATTCATTTTGTTTTAAAAAAAATTGACTAAGAACAATTAGGAAGTAATTAGGAAATGAAGACTTATCCTTTACTTCACACACACGTTATAAGATACCGAGTACGATTTGACACGACTTTAAAAGGAATGTTGAGATTAAGATTCGATCCACAACAAGTGGGCTGTGGGGATTGCTCACTATCCAAGCGGGATACTGAGCTGATGAATCTGGTAGCAATTTTTTTTTAAATAAAAATTCTCATTAACTTAATATTTATTTTTTTTAATATTTTTTACAAAATTTAAACATACATATCTCCTGACATTTATTTTTTTTAAATATTTTTTATAAAATTTAAACATACATCTCTCTTATATTTATTTTTTAAAATATATTTTATGAAATTTAAACATACATTTCTCTATAAACAATCAATCGGTTGGATCTCTACATCTTTGGTGGCAATTGAACTTGTGGAAAGCCAAATCAAGCAATCTTAAGCAATAAAGGTGACACCCGTTGATCTCTGTGAGTTGAATTTCAACATTTTGGTGGTCTTCAGGTATTGAGGGATCAAAACCAAGGGCTCTGAAATTGGGTACGAGTTGAAAATTGAAATGGTGTATAAATTTTTATTAGCAAAAGGAGTCAAGATGCTATGCATAAATATGATCCTAAAGACCACAAAAAAAGAAGAAGAAGAAGAACAATACTAGTTCAAACACACAGAGAGAACCTCCTTCTACCCCGCAACTAAGATTAAATCTCAAATAAAAAACAATACAACGTTGAGACTTGAGGAAAAGCTTGATAAACACCACCCAATCGAGAAAATACTGTTCCAAGAGCGTCCTTCACTAGTCTCTCACATTACCATTCCACCATCAATTGTTATAACCTGCATTATTAAATAAAATGTAAATCCAAATTTTAACAGGGATTTTCTTTCCTGAAACCTGGCAATGCCCACAAAAAGATGTATCATCATCCAAAACTGACATGAACCGCCATTGAAAAGCAGCATATATTGCACAAAAAACTACATGCATGTAATGCTGGGACAATGTCAAGGAAATGTAGATTGTGAATGGGTTTATGGGATAATTTTGTAGGGCAATGGAAGAAATTATTTTAGTACCATCACTTTTCTTTCACATTTGGTCAACGTCAACCTATAATTGAGAGCAGTAATCAACTTTGACTCTTAGATAATTGTTAAAAGTTCACCAAACCAAAGTTAAATGGAAACAAAGTACTATGAACAATAAAATATGCATAAAATATATTAGATTTGGTAAAGCAACTTTCCTATGCTAAAAAAATGGATATACAACAAAAGCATCATCTTACCTGACCAGTGATGTAGCCAGCAGCAGGATTGAGCGTCAGAAACTCGACCAAACCAGCCACCTCCTCAGGTTGGCCAAACCTCCCTGAAATAGCATTTCAATTTTGAAGATGCAAATTAACTTATAAAGCTCCATTCAATGTACAACTGTACATGTAACAGATTCCGAGTCAAAACTTCAGCAACTGGTATTTAGCACCGAATGCAGTCTCATAAGTGGTTTGATCTCCCAATTTTGTACAACTTTGTACTTCATTTTCTTAGCTTGTTAATTCTTAGTTGCAGATCGGAAGGTAAATTGCAGTAAAGTGTATCAAATTAAAGCATAGATTGTGTCTAAATGATCAAGTTAAACTGAGGTTTATCATAAAAAAAGTATGCGCTAATTGGGACTTAAATGGGCTTCACTGCATACTTATGGATACTAACACCAAACAGGCAAACTCATTCCTTGATATTACCTAATGGGATATTCTGTAAGTACTTCTTTTCAACTTCTTCTCCAAGTTTGGCAGTCATGTCAGATGCAATAAATCCAGGCGCCACTGCATTAACCTAACATAGAGTTGCAAGTGATTACTCCTGGTGAAATTAAGTTGATGATTCATAACAAATGAAAGTCAAGAAAGGTTTCCCACTGTACTGATCAGGTATTGACCGCCAGTTCTGTAAGTATGGACTTGCTGATATGGTTGACAACCTGTTAAGCTGATTTGTGCATTTCTTTTTAGGTCTTTTGCCATTAATATTGGCTTGTTTAGTGTCAAAGTTGCAAATTCCTTACTGTACAAAGTTGGGACCAAATTTGATGCATGATTGAATTATAATATGCCTCAGTTGACCTTTTAAGGCTAACCAAAAAGGGGTTTGTCGCATATTAAGGAACTAGAGGTAGTTGGAACAATTTTGGGTTTATCTGACTAGCTTGGACACACCAACAAGTCCAATCAGGTAGATCTCATGATCCACTACAAGCCAAAAACAGTACTGGAATTGTAAAATTAAATGCAAAGTAAGATACAATTATGTTTTGGCTAGCATATCCCAAGTGATAGTTTCTTTTCTTTTTTTTTTTCTCTTACTTCCTTTTCCCTGCTATAGAGACTCAAGTTGTTGGTGGAACCTAAACCAAAGCACATATAGCAGCAATTGCTATTTTTTTTAGTTTGCAGATTAACCCACATATGTCTCAGTGACAATTGAAAATTAGAGTTGAGTAGACTAAGCTCACAGTTATGTTGCGACTGCCATATTCTTTTGCAACGGTTTTTGTAAAACCAATTACACCAGCTTTGGCTGCACTATAGTTAGCTTGACCCATGTTACCTGTGAGACCCACAATTGATGCAATGTTTACAATTCTACCCTGAAAAAGAAAACTTAAAAATCAGAATTGATTAACAAACATAAATTGTCTTTGGACCCAATCTTATTCGACCTTCTTGCCCAAATTTTCATGATAAACAATCCAGAGCTGATGTGTGTGTGTGTGTGTGAAGAGGGTGTATTAAAATTTTATGGAAAGGGGAGTGAAAGACTGACACTCGTCCATGAACAAAAAACAGATATAATAAGATGAAGGAAAAATATATAACACCCATACCTTTCTCTTTTTCATCATAATTTTTGTAGCAGCCTGTTCCAAAGCAAAAGAATAAAACTTCATTTATGACCCATAATTGAGCTTTTAAATTTATTCTCGATATTAGTTTCAATTGCTTTTTCCCAAAAAAAAACTGATAAGATAAATAATCCTAATATTTGGAGAAAAGATAAAACAAACCACCACCTGTGTACAAAGGAAGACACCGGTGAGATTCAAATCAATTACATCTTGCCATTGTTGTTTCTTCATTCTCATCAGTAATGTATCCCTTGTAATTCCTATAAGAAACTTCAACTTCAACTTCATTCTCTTCTTTTTTTTTTTTGAGAAAAAGTTTTGGCAAGTATAAATAACTGCGAAGTAGGATTAAAATACCTGCATTGTTGATCAATATATCTATAGTTCCCCATGTATCAACCGCCTAGATGAACCAGAACCAAAAGTTAGTATTCAGAATTATAAATGATCAGATAAAAACACAAGCTTATAATACTGAACACAAATATCACACTGGTATCTAGAGATAAAAATTTATATTCCTTAATTGGATTACACAAGCAGCAGCGGAGCTATACAGAGTCAGTTTCATATGTTCATTTCCACTGTTATCTGGTTTGAAAAGGCTGGTGATAAAGCAACAATTTATTGTCTACTCCATATTCCTGTTAAATAATTTCTACTTACAGCTTTCATCATAGCTTCCACATCAGTTTCTTTGGAAACATCTCCTCCAAAGGTAATAGCTTGACCACCCAAAGCCTCAATCTAGCACAAATGGTTCAAGCTTTAAAGTTTAAACCAACGATAAGAAAAATATATACATATAACAGATTAACTAGTGGTCCTTAATAAATATTGAACAGAGATTGTGACTTTTGGAGAAGAGATGAGAAGGGTACAAAGGATTGTTTCATATTAAAGAAGAGAAGAGTGAGCTTACTTCTTTGGAGACTTCTTCTGCCTCCTTAGATGATCTCGCATAATTTACAAGGACCTGCAGTAAAATTATAAAATATTAAACATGTGGAAACTTACCACCACATCATTGAAGATTATAATAAAAGAAATTAGTAACAACAAGGTATGAACACTACTAATATTAGTTCTAGTTTTGTAATTGTGTTCTTCGAAAAGATAAAAGAAAAAGAAAGCAAAGAAAATGTTCTATAATTGTGTAATTACTGCCTATTCAGATGTTTTATACAACTATTATTCATCTTTCCTGATTTTGAAATATGCTAGTTTTAGTCGATGTAAATGGTACAAAGATTTTCAAACTCAGAAACCAAATAATTGGGCCAAGGCCTTAATATTGGGAGCTACATATATCAATGCATTCCGACCTGATGTGCTTGCCTTATGACCCGATTCATAAAAGAAACACCAAATGAATGCAATAAATAAATAACGAAATAAACATCCTAAAACTTAGCGAAATCAATTCATAACTAGCTGCGACAGGCTTGTTGGTACTGATCATCACAGTGACAACACACAATTGAGGAAATTTCAAAAATCAACCTTACAACCAGCTTTGCCCAAAGCCAAGGCAACAGCTTTTCCAATACCCCTAGAGGCACCAGTCACAATTGCAACTGGAGGTTCCACCTTTACTGCCTCCTGGACTACAGCATTTTCAACAGCGGCGACATGAGTAGTTACACCTGCATACACAACCCTGCTATCAATTCACAGAAAAATATAATGATCGGACTTCAAATTTTGAATTGCTTGTGCTCGAATATATAAAATCTGAATTTCAAACAGACTCCAAAACAACTAAACATAACAACAAGTTCTTACTCGAGAAAGCTGACGATCTATCCGATCTGAGAGAAGCTCGAACGGCGTTAGGTGACGAGAGGCTAACGGACGGCACAGATCTCCTGAGAGACGCAACGGTGGCGCGTCTAGCGACCGCCGGAGAAGTGACAGTGAAGGAAGCGACCGCCATGAGAGGTTTAAGGAAGGGGAGCTTAGGGTTTAGAGATAGTAAGATCGCCAGAGAGGAAAGGAGGGAGTACTGAGTAGGGGGTTTAATGGAGATTGGTCAGGCGGAGGAAACGATGAAAGATTGGTTGGATTGGATCGGGTGAGAACTGAGAAGCGAGCGCTAGAAAATTTAGAACCCGGTTAGAGAGAGGTATCGTTAATTCTTCAAAAAAAGAAAAAATCTTTTTGTCCGTTGTTTGAAGAGCTGAAGATGCAAGATTCAAGTGAGGCGAATTTCCAGGTCAAGCCCCGTGAACTGCTGAGATTTCAACGATTAGTAATGGAATGGAGTGATAATTATATTTTTAACTGTATTTTTTATTTATATTTTGAATATATTTATGTTTTTTTAATATTTATATTTAATGATAAAAAAATATTTATATTTTGTATTATTAAAATTAAAGGTTATACAAGTTGTATTTTATTTATATAATAAAGTTTTTAACTTAAATTTTTCTATAATTATTTATAAAAGAAAAAGTAATAAATAATTTCTATACTAATTATAAATACCTATAAATTTAAATATAAATAAATTATTTATTTAGTATAAATATTTTGGTGTATAGATAAAGAATGTAAAACGTGGGGTGTAAGAATAATTTCTGAATTATAATAATTCTCTCCCAAGTCCTAACTCTAAACATAGGAAAAAAAAAATGTTTCTTAATTTATTCTTCCATTTGATTTGTTTATGATGGATAAATTTACTTTTATTTGAGAGCCGGCAATCATAAATTATGAATGAAATTTGTCATGACTATAATGAATATAGTTTACTTTTATGTGAGAGCTCACAATAATAAATTATGAGTGAAATAGAGATAATGAAGTGAACTTCTATATATTTCAAAGGAGTTTGCTGAAAATAAGTGGATACTTCATTGTCTGTCACTCACCACATGATTTTTTTATGTACAACGATAAAAAGTGTGAAATACATACATGCTTAAATAACAAATTGTTCGGTTGTATTTCATATGTAAAGGATGAGATCTCACAAATCAATTCGTGAGAACTCACGTCCATAAAAATGATAATACAATGTTTAGAAATATGTGTTCAGTTGCACAATTGTAGGAAATTTTTATTTTTCAAAAAATGTATATCAATTATGTATGCACAATTGAATTTTGCAATACTTGAATCACTATAAATCTGATATTATTTTACAAACTCTATCCTCTAAGCTCCAATTAATACCAACAGTAGTACGCACCAGTATATGATTTATATTGATATTTGAAACAAAAACTTAACTTTCTGAAAAAAAAATTGTGAATATGTTGTCAGTATTGGAAGCACAAATGCTAGCAATTACAGAGCTTAATTGATATTAAAGTCATATTGGCAATAAAATTCGTTAACAATAAAGAAGCCTTATTGTGTTTAGTACTCAATTGCAGGGCATCCAATTTTCTTCAAATTCAGATTTGATACAAGCTCAAATTTTTCACATCTTGGCCATATGCTTAATCACAAGGAACCCAACATTGCCTGAATCAAATCAAATAAGAAATTTTAAAATCGGTGGAAAAAGGGAGAAAATAACAAGGAAAAAATTGTTGAGAACTTAACGATTTGTGACCACAAAAGACCTAGCAATCAGGTCAAAGAATAAATTATGATTTTCATAGACCAAGATTTGGAGGAAGCTTTCGCTCAAAAAAAAATAAAATTCAGACAAGTTTAAGGCAGATATTTTGTTGGTATTGTTTAACATTTAGTAGTAATTGCTCAAATCAATAATAATACGTAGTTGTTCTTTTGTTTACCAGGATCAGACTCAGAATAAACTGGTTCGTATCCTATCAACATGATTGTTTTTCTTTTTTATCTTAATCTTTCAAAAGAAAAAAAAATTCATACCATACACTCAAAGCTCAAATTTATAATAAGTTTTGCTATTAAGAGACCAGCATCAATTTTGAAGAGAAAGAAGAAAAAAGAGAAGAAAGAGAGCTAAAGCCAAAGTGCTGCCTGAGAAAATTTTCATGAAATCTGATCAAATTATTTTTTTCCCACCATTTATTGAAGAGTTGAGAAGATAGAGAGGATATAAAATTCAAACATAATCAAAATAAAAATGTTGCCGAATAGATGTTAGGAAAATCAACTCAGTGAAATCAAAATCTCACGAATCTCATGAGAATGGGATTAATCCGAACAAGCTCTAAAATCTCATAAATTCCTATGACACGGAAATTATCCGAATAGATTCGTTTGACAAATCAAAAAATAGAGTTAGAATAACATTCTTTCTGTACTAAAAATAGAAGAGTGATAAAATAGTACTATTCGAAAAATATATAGAAGTATTTTATTTTTATATTATTCGAAATATTAAAATATTATTTTAGTACATAAAAACTATCATCTTCTACTATTCGACCATTTTAGTCGAATAACGAAATAGACTATTTATCACGTTATTTCGCATTTTTATTTTATATTTGACACTACGTATTAGTTGAAATAACGTGTTATTCCGCCATTCCAACTTGAAATGAACGAAGCTGCCAAACAGTTTAGTTGGATCGGGTAAGAGATGTGATTTGATTCGGATCTAATATTTGAACCGCTTTCGGTTCAATCCACGGCGTGCTTGGGCGGAGTAATCAATGAAACTTAAACTAAAAGATCAACAGTACTATGCTCAATTGACCACAAATTTGAATTCAAAAAACATTTTGGGCCTAAATTTGGTAACAAAAGTATGGATATCTCAGTCATGACCCAAATTGTCATGGGTTTTTTTTTCTGGTAACAGATCCGTTTTGCCCAGGAAAGACTCTCTTTCAAATTCAATAAATAATCAGAAATCAGTGGCAGCTACAAATATCTCAAATTCTGGTTCAAGGTTTGAGATTTATTTAAAAAAAGGACAGCAGTAGACAAAATTCAAAAAAGGTTCTTTGATGCAAATAGTGCCAGTACACAAAAGACAGAGAAATTCTTCTCTTTACAGACATTGCTGGTACCAAATGCACATGGTTTACTTTTTTATTTTGTTTTAAGCAGGCAAATTAGGATTTTTTTTGAAGAAAACTTGAAGAAGCCAATAACAAGATACCATTCATGTGTAGACAATCATTTGCAAAACTTGGTAATTTTCTTAAATTAATTAAATTAACATGGATAAAGTTTTTTTTTTTTAAATGTGGCATTTGAGTTATATAGACTGTTTGTTTCTGGCCAATTGAAAATATAGAAGGAAAGGTGGAACCTATCACTGTATCACAGCTCACTAATCAAGAAACAAATGAAATAGATGGAAAATGTTTATGAAAAATAATAAGTTGTGTTATAATCGAAAAAATAAAAAATGTAACATCAGAAGTAGAGATTTACCTCTGATCGGAACAAAACACGCAAAAAGAATAATTCGGTTCAATTCAATAGAAAAGAGAAGAAAAGAGATGAATTGAATTGAAATTTCATGATGAGAACGATAGTTTCTTCTCTGAGAATTCATTCTGAAAGTATTAAAGAATATCCACAAAATTTTATTTATTCATGAAATTATCATCAACTAAAGTTTTAAATAGAGAGAAGTACAAAATAAGAGGAGAGAAAATAAGGATACGATAAATATCATTATTGAGAGGAGAAGATGGCGCTAATTTAATTGGAAGATTTATCTCAACTAATTTCAACGATCAAAGAGATTTCTACACCAGCTGAGAAGGAGACGACGGAGGGTATTCACGACTTTATAGACTCGCCAATTCTCGTCCGTACAAATATCATGGTGTGAGACGAGATTTGCAAACATGATTTAAGGAGATAAAAGTCATACCAAATGAATTCACTATTGACGTTCTCCTCGCTTCCGAACACGAATGCAATGCAAATTCTATTTTTATTTCGCATTTGATAACTCTCGTTGGCATTCCGATCAAGGGGTTAGACTTTTTATTCCAAAAAAGAATAAGGCGGGAACTGGAAACTTCATGTTTCCCTCGGAAAAAAAGTAAAATATTGTTTCTGAATTCACATCTGTTATTATAATTATCATTATTTTTATGATAGATGAACCCAGCTAAATAAAAATAAAAAAAAGCATTCTCTATAATCTAAATTTGAGTTATTTAAATTCAATCAAATCATTTAAAAACAATGATACATTATTATTAATATTGAGTAATTATAACAGTAGACTGGTACTCCACCGTTTCCCTTGCAAAAAGTATCAATTTCGTGTACCGGGACATATGATAGAGACAAACAAAACCTGAGACAACAAAATAAAAATTATAAGAATTATCATAGTCATAGGTCACAATGTTCCACACAATTCAGATACAACTGGTAGTCATAAATAAAAATAGTACTATTCCTTCTTTCTGATACTGTTAAGTGAAAAATCGTTGCTTGTGCGTCTTTTCTATTTCCTTTTCCCTTTTATGAAATTAACCAGGACTAGTTAGTGAGATCATCAAAGCAACAATTGAATATTTGAAAATCTGTATTTCCTCTTCTTGACTTGTCAGTGTTTTTTTTTTAATTATGGTTTAAAAACTCTAATTTACAAAACTACTATTTATTACCATTTTTTTCAAAGTAGAATTTCATACAAGCAAGAAAAAAATAAGATATAAATATTATTTTAGTAAATGCAATGATTAAATTTTTAAAAAAGATTATTATTTACTACAATTGATTTTCCCAAATAAGCTAGATATAATATTATTTTGATCAATACATATACAAAGACATTTTAAATTATGGTAATTTTATTTTATTTTATTTTCAGTAAATATTTTATGTAATTGAATCAATTAATTTAGTTTCATCTTTAACTAAAAGTAAAAAAAAAAGGATTTCTTTGACAAGAAAGTACCGGAACTCTGTTGTGATTTGAGAAGAAAAAAATGTGTCAAGTGGGGCCTCCTTATAGAATTTCCTTGCAAATAAAAAATATTTTTTTGACAGAATGCATTATGCAAGGAAGAATTTTAGTGGCATGTACATGCATGCAACCACAAATGATGGGATCCACTGCCCCTTTTTATGGATCAAATAGTCAAAACCATACCAAACCACTAAAAAATTAATTCCAAGTTATTTTTTTTCAAACACAAACCTACGATTTTTTTCTTTTTCTTGACATATGGGAATAAAAGCCACAACTCACTAATTTCAGTTGAAGCTTTGACAGGAAAATAAGAAAACTATGGTAGTTTTATGTGTTCGTATCTGTTATCACTAAAAACAATGACATGTTCGTTATCATAATTTTTAAACAATTCAATTTAATTTAAAAGATTTAAATTTAATTATAAAGAGTGTTTTTTTATCTATAATTTACTGAACTTCACTTATCAATGACTCAAAAAATTATAACACAATCTTACCATAAAAAAAATGATAACGGATGTGAATTCATAGTTCCATATGAGAAGCTGTGAAAAACCATTCAAGTTATAGATGGCAAATAAATAAATCAATGACTCGTTATAAGATGTCCCATAATTCCTTAAAATTTAAAATCCCTGGCTTCACTATTACTAGCCAAGTAGCCGTTATCCAAAGGTAATTTATTAGCTTTCTTTGGATGCTCTGTCCCTACTTCCACATACAAACAAAAACAAAGTAGTATCCACATTAAAACAAAAGCAAAACATTAATGCTACTATGCTCTTTTCTGCTCCTGATCATATATCATCATATTTAACAAATTGAGACAAAATTTTCCCACAAATTCTCTCCCCCCTTCTTTTTTGGTTAAAACTTGAGAGAAGCAAGTGCTCACTAAAAATGGCGCAAGCACTCTCCTCAATCCTTCTCTTCCTTTCCCTTTTCTCCATTGCAAAACTAGCTTTCTCTATACCTCAACAAAACAAATGCAATTCTCCTAACCAATCAATAAGAGCTGGTTTCTATCTCTCCAATTCAAACCATTATGCCCCAATCTCCTCAATCAACCCCTTTCTATATACACACCTCTACTATACCTCCATGTCTAGTGACACCTCATCTCTTTCCACCTTCTCCCAAACCCTCAAATCCAAGAATCCATCCCTCAAGACATTGCTTTCCTTAACTCCGGATGCGTCGGTTTTTGTAAAGGATGACAGTTTTCTCAATTCCACTCTAGAAAATGTGCTCGTAAATGGGTTCGACGGGTTGGATTTAATGTTACAATTCCCCACATCACGGTCTGAAATTACAAATTTTGCGCTTTTGATCAGGGAATTTCGGGTACGGTTGAATTGCGAGTCGACGCCTCTCCTCCTTACTGCAACTGTCTATTTCTCGAACCACATCTTCGACGGACCATCGGGCGGTTTAGACTACCCGACAAGTATCATGTCAAAGGACCTAGATTGGATCAATGTCGCCTCATTCGGGTTCTACAGTTCCACCAACATCACAGTGTTTGATGCACCATTGTACGACAAATCCTCTCATTTCTCAGCTAGTTATGGAATCATATCTTGGATCGATGCTGGTGTGCCGCCATGTAAGCTTGTCATGGGTATGCCACTGTATGGAAGGTCGTATGTTTTGAAGAACAAATCAAAAAATGCACTCGGTGCACCAATTGTAGCAGACGGACCGAAGCAAAGAGCAAGCAACCGTACAGGCATTATGTCATTCTTTGAAATGGAAGAACTATTATTGGATAAAGATGCAGCATTTGTGTATGATAATACCACCGTTGCGACATACTTCTATTTGGGAGATTTATGGGTCAGTTTTGATGGTGTAGATGTCATTAAAGAGAAAATTGAATTTGCATCTAGGTACTGGTTGCGGGGTTTCTTCTTGTGGCCTGTAAATTATGACGACTCAAATTATACCATTTCTACACTAGGTACTAACCTTTTTCAAACTCATTTGAACTTTTCTAGTGAAGTTTCATACTGTTGAAATGAAGCCAAGATAACTGTACCAGCCGGTACGACTTAGTATTAGGCGGTATAAGACCAGTAATGCTGAATTTGACATATATATATATATATAGAGAGAGAGAGAGAGAGTAAAGCTATCATGCTCCTAACTCAAAAACCTATCAAATCGACTTCAAACGAAAAATCTAAATTGCTCAATAAATTTTTGATATCAAAATCTTGTAGGATACCAAAATTTTCTATTTTTAGGATTTTCTAACTATTTTTTAGAATATTTTAAAATGACTCTTAATAATAATAATATAATAATGAAGTTTTGCTTATAGTAGTAGGGCATTTTAAAAAAATATGAAAAAATTAGTTAAAAAACTCTAAAAATAGAAAAAATTAGTATGCTATAAGATTTTAATATGAAGAATTTGTTGAGCAAGTTGGCTTTTTCGTTTGAAGTCGATTGAATAGGTTTGTGAGTTAGGAACACTGAGGGACTCCACACTTCTAGAAGCAAACTCAAAAATCTATCGAATTAACTTCAAACGAAAAATTCAAGTACTTAATAAATTCTTCATATCAAAATCTTGCAATATACCAAAATTTTCTATTTTTAGCGGTTTTTAACTATTTTTTTCGGATTTTGAAAGATGACTCTGATAATAATAATAAAATAATAATTTTTTGCTTAAAGTATGCCATTTTCAAAAAATGTGAAACAAATAGTTAAAAAATCAAAAAATAGAAAAAATAAGTAATCTACAAGATTTTAATATAAAGAATTTATTGAACAATTTTGATTTTTCGTTTGAAATCGACTTGATAGATTTTTTGAGTTAGAAACATCGAAGGCCCCGTACTCTTAAGAATACGCTAACTTTATATATATATATATAGTGTGTACCCAAGTAAACCCAAAAACTAAAAACAGAATTACAGAAGAGGATTAAGTACAAACTGGATCTGTTATACTTGTGCTGGTACAACATCTAATTGCCAGAGACAGTCATAACAGAACTTACCGTCAGTTATCAAGGCAGTTTGCAAACCCACTACCACCAGGCATTAGCTGAATGATATTCCTGGTTATCTATAGAAGGATACTGATTGATTTAATTTGATATGTCTAATGCAGCGTCTGAGGCTTGGGATGAGAGTTTCAGTTCCTCTTATTCTGAGAACAGTGATGGCTTGAAACAAACAGCAGCTGCAGCACCTTTTGAATTGCCACCGTTGGAGAATGCACCGGCATCTAATACTGTGAATGGGATGTCAAAATCAATTCAATGGTCTGCACTGATCGTTGGTTACATCCTACTTTCCAGTCGGATGTCATCTATTCTGTTATGAAGTTCATTTTTCTTTTTCTTTCTTTTGGTGAACTGTTTTAACTAGTCATGCAATCTTTAGCTTAGCTATACTGAAAAGAGTAGAATATAGTTTACAACACCTTTGATCAACTGATAGTGCTGTCAAGTCGCTCATTTAATGTAATAGAACAACTGCGAGTCCTAATAACAAAAAGTAATCCTCATATTCTGAATATTCACGATGCTTCCATTTGGGAAATTTTGATCCAAAAATAAAAATCAAACAACAATAAAATGACACTGACATACAAGGGTTGTTCAACTCCTATCAGGATTTGAAATTTGTGTCCCATGAAATTTAGTATCAAAACCTCTTAAACAATACTAACTGCAGAATAGGGCAAAATTATGAGCAGATTTTCAAATTGCAGTACTACAAATAAATTGCCTATGGAAATATAAGCTCTATAATTAGTTCTCATGCAAAGCCTTCATCAAGTACAATTTGCTGAAACCCTGCCCAGAAGCACTGCAAAACAAAATTATCCAGAATAGGTCATGCAATTGAACATTCGAGAGATAATTGAGACTAATTGGATTACGTACAGGCTAATTAATGTTACCATTCTTGATTAAACAGTTAATCAAGGCAGTTCTTAGTGAATATGCCAACTCTGATACATTATTACAAGGGGGGTGTACCGAGGTCATGAGTTAATTCGATGATCAATTCGATCAAAGCAGGAAGTAAGTTAATTCCAAAATTAAAGGTTCGGAAGTTCATTCCAAAATAAAAGGATCGGCTCACATGGTTTTATCAAGTACAAGTTCAATGAAATGGTAGTGATTTAACTAACACTTGATGTGATACTAAGGTTGCTTGAAGCCTTGAAGGCAGATTAGAGTAAATTGGGGACTTTGCCAAAAATGTAAGGGATTGATTCTACAATCAGTTATATGAGCCATAATTTAAGCATGGAAAGTTCTCCATCTAATTGGGAAATTCTGTTTTACATGATCCCTGTGTACACAGAGAGAGAAAGAGAGAGTACCCATTGATTTGGTTGCAATAATTGGAGATCTGATTGGTGATGAGATAGCTATCAAGCCGAGATGGCTCAGGTATTGGCTTGAAAATAGGGTTTGACGGGTCTTCTTCTGGTAATGGCTCCTCCCCTGCAGCTTTCCTCGCCATGTTCTCCTGCCTATTCAAAGTTCCACCAATCATACAAAACAGATTAATAAAAAAAATAAGGTGCTACAACTCCTAGAAAATCTCATGGGACTCCTGTAAAACTTGGGTAAAATTCCCACAATTTGACCCTCCATTTCATGTATATAGTATACTCCTAAATATACCAAAACATGGGAAAGATCCATACAATTTCTAGTTTAACTTATTGCCCAGGCCCATGTGTTGCAGCCCCACTAAACAAAAAATAAAAAAATAACAAAATAAAAAAATAAAGAAAAAGATAACTGTATGGTAGAAGATATTGTTTCCATATTGCAAAAACACCAAGGAAATTTTATTTTATCTAATTAGGAGAAGATATTGTGGTTTGTGGAGCTCGTGGGGACTATTATCAGATGTAATTATTAATTAGATAATAAGTCGCCTTCTTTTCTGGAGGCACACCTAAGAAAATGTAACAGTATTAGTTAAATTACCTTCTTTTCTGGAGCCATCCTTGCTGTTGTGCTTGTTGCCTCGAAAGATTCCGGTAATAGTATTGGAACTAAATTTAACAAAAACAAAGTTGGTTTAAAAAGTTACAAGAAGAAATGGGAACTGGAACTATAATAACATAATTTAATAATAGAGTTAGAGACCTTGTTTTGTTCGGCTGTAAGATCATCCATGCATTCGATCAGGAATTCCACGTTCCTCTCCATGAACGGAGCACTTGATAGCTTGAGACGGTCAAAATCACACTAAAACAAGATAATATTAATACACGCTTGGTAAGTTGCAAAAGAGGAGAATGTTGCATAAGTTGTCAGAAAGGAATTTATTCATTTATGTAAAATCAATAAATCGGTACCTGTGTGACTGGAGAATCCGGTTCAAGCTCAGTCATAAAAGCACTTATAAGTGCTGAATTAGATACCTTGATCTGATTTTAAGTAAAAAAGTATAAAAAGATCTTTAGATAAAAAAGCATGTCAGGGTTTTTTAATACCCAACCCAAAGAAATTGAAAGGGAACAAAAAGAGAGTTTTTACCGGTATTTCCTCAAATACATTCACCCATGAAAGCTTCTTCTCTCTCAGCCTAGATAAGAATTAAGGGAAAGAAAAAAATGAGATCTCCTCAAAGAAGACAAAGAACAACAGATTAGTGTAGTTTACAAAGAACATACATATTTGTTCAAATCAAAAAAGCAATCTTACTTTGCAAAACTAAAATCAAATTCACAAAAGTAGATGATAATAACTTAATACCAGAAACCACCAAGTAAAGCTCACCAAGGAGCAAGTTGGACAAAAATTATAGTCTCAGCTATAAATATACAACAGCAAAGCAAAGTTGTTAATTTTGTGGTGGTTCCCGTAATTGAAGGTTGTTTCAAGTGTACTGTCTCAGAATTTTGAATAATGCAGAACAATTTTATGAAATCAGAGAAACTGAAGGCCTCTTGGAAAAAAATGAAAATTCATATCAGAGAAAAATTTACTTTTCTCCATTGAAATTGTTGTTACGGTAGAGATCCATGAAAGAATCAGACAGCCTCAAGGCCTTAAGAGCTAGAACCCCTTGATTAGACCTTGATGGGTCATATATGATGCACACACATCTTCTAATATTCTCCTGAAAAATGAGGCAAGAGGAAAATTTCTCAAGTT
The DNA here is from genome assembly GCA_037678475.1 of x Bolboschoenoplectus mariqueter. Lineage (NCBI taxonomy): Eukaryota > Viridiplantae > Streptophyta > Magnoliopsida > Poales > Cyperaceae > x Bolboschoenoplectus > x Bolboschoenoplectus mariqueter. The sequence continues at coordinate 2,118,131 of CM075266.1, read as the reverse complement.
ACATAAGATAATTAAACAACCATAAACATTTTAAGTCATCTCACACAGAAGAAGTACATTTTCAGAGAAACCTCTTTTAAAAGCTCATACTTTATAGTATGATACATCTAACTATCATTATGGTGCATACTGGTAATAAGAGGAATAAACCATGCTAGATTTATCAACTCATTGATAATGCCTCCTTAGCTCCAAAACAAACAACCAAGGAAGAATAACTATGAAGATAACATCCTTCAAGATTATTTTTTTTTTTTTTGACAAGAGAGGGGGCAGGAAAGGAGAAAGAGAGAAAGAGATTTGTCTGGCCAGAAAATAATATGCATTCAGTGTAATACCTGGTAGTTCATGAATGTCTCAATCAGCTCTGCTGTCTGGAAAGATCCCAACAAAGTTGACTGATACCTGATTAAATTTCAAACGCAGAAACTAAGAAAATGCTAGCAAAAGAGAACACAATAAACGCATGCAGACAAATAAGGTTACTCCTCAAAATGAAGAAAACCATAACACCATTCATCTTACAATCTTACCCCAGTAAAAAACAAAAATATGTCAGATGCCTTCTGGAATCTACTATATAAGTTTGATCAACCCACACAATAGTAAAATAGTATATGCATAGTAATCAATGGTTAATTAGGGTCTAGGCAGGTAGGATGCTGACACACACTATAATCATTGCTTGGGTTTACTCCAGTGAACATACCATCCGACAGTGTTATTATCCACATTGACTTCTCTCAAGCACCGCATCATTTCAAGCTGGTAATTAGCCCCATCAGCTTCCAACTCCTCATCTTCTTCCCTCGTCTGAAAAACACAATGAATGTAAATATTCACCTATTGAGAACAAAAGTACCACTAATTTATCAATTCAAAGTCATAAAAGTTATCTCATATTGCCAGGAGTAACAATACTGGTATATTTTATAACTGAAATTTTTTCGTGGACACACTGAATTCCATATTTGTAGACAACATGCAACAATTCTCACATCTTTTTATTTGAACATTTGCAAATAACACCGAAAATTAGGTTTCTAAACAAAAGGTATACACCCAAGGCTCAGATAAATGTGTCGTGCTCTTAACACCATGAATCATGAGGAGCAGAGACCGTACAGTTTACATGTACTGGAAAATAAATCAGACAAACCGTAGAAAACATGTCACAGTTTCCCATTTTATCTTAAAAAAGGCATGAGGGAAGAATTGTACTGGGAAAGGAAAACAGTTGGTGACTTCAAGTACACTGCCGACATCCAATCCAAGGAGCTGACCTGTCACCAGAGCTGGAGAGAACTCCTTACAATGCTTTATTATCTTCAGTACAGCCTATCATTTCATAAAACCATAAAGCAATTCTATTACAAGGACTGATTTATTATTGAAAAATGATACAACTCATCCTGGACAGACCAACCAATCCAGATGAGCTACATGCCTACAACCCATTGGCTCGCTAAGGTTTAAAAGAAATGGTGAAGCGAATAAGAAAGTAGTATCAACCCTCGCTTAAATTTCAGCCATTGACAAACAAGCATCGATCTATCAATTGTTAAATACCGACAGATAAGTTATTCAGGATTTGTAAGTATCCACCATTAACAAACAAGTGGCAACCCTTAACTTATAAAGCATCAACCATATAATAACAAGTCCCATTGAAACTTGTGTAAAGCATGAACCATGTGCTAAATTCAGAATTGGCGAAATGGGCAAAATCCTTGACTCGCCCTACAAAGGTCTTGTAAAGGTAATGATTGTAATGCTAACTTTTTCTGTGGCAATTTTGGTATAATTGAAGGATTAAAATAATAATCGCCATAGAAATCTGGACTGCTTTCTTGTTTCACGTGGCGCAACGTGTGTGGTACAAGACTAGAGCGAAGTTACCCAGGGCATGTATTGGCAACCCTTTTTTTACCATATTATGGTGCCTACATCTTAACTTGTTAAGTAAGAAACTGGAAAGAGAATTAGGAATCATGCATCAGAAATGCCTATCTGAGCATATTACAAGCATGCAACAAGGGTTCCTATTACATATTAAGCCCCAATTCAATAAATTATAGAACAAACTAAATTGTATGCCTCACTTAAATCAAATTTATTCAAACGTTTCCCTCAGTTGTGCAACTAAACCTCAAATAAACCAACAGAAGGAAAAAAATCTAAATCAACAAAAGGCTAATTCATGTTCCTCCTATTTGAATAGGTACAATTGACCCCAGATTCCTCCAATATCTGACACTGCAAACAACAGACGAGAGAAAGTAAATCAAAAAATTTCAAACTGATAAACAATAAAAGGTACCAGTCCCTCCATCTGGACAACTCGTAGAGGCGGAGCCACCTCCTCTGTAGATGTCATCGCTTGTAGAAACGATCTCCCCATTGGTTCTGAAATTCCAAGAACGAAACAAGAAATCCAACTTAAATAGAAAAGCAGAAAAGGTAATGAATACGGCTTAGAAGTCAGCTATAGTTTAGATCTTAGATGTTTCTCTCTTACGATTCGCCATTGTTGGAGGAGGGGCGGCGGGAGAGGTGTGCGAGTCTAGGGTTTTTCTTTCGGACACTCGCTTGAGACGAAACAGCAAACAGCGTTTCCGAAGGGACGATAACGAGGGAGAAGATTGTATTTATTATGTTTTCATTTTAGGTAAAGTATGCCCTTGTTGATAAATTTGAGTTTGTATTATTTAGATCGTAGAATAAATCTAATCTGAAACGCCTGTATTGGATCAGATTTATTGATAATTTTGACAACATAAAAGAAAATTTTATTATTGGAATTCAAAATTTAAAATGTTAATTATGCTATGTGTATGTCATGCACTTATATTATTCATCAAAGCTTTAAAATTTATAATGGTTCAAATTTGATATTTTTTTATGGAATATCAACTGACATTTAAATCTTTAATTTCTTTTTTTAAGCCTTTTATTGAATTTATTTAAAAAAAATGTTATTAAGATTGTCGGGTTTATTTTTGTCAATAAGATAAATAATGTGAGTGTTTATCTCTAAGACAAACTGCACAAACCTAATGCAAATTTGAAAATCATTTAGTTAGTGATCAAATGTCAATAAAGTTAGGCTTTAGATCTCTCAAAATTGTTCCATAAATTACTAATATATTTTTATTGTATCAATTTTATATATGATTTATTTAAGGGAGGGATCACTTGATAATGATTGTTTTGACAATTTTGTCAATGAATTTTCAAATAAATTTGACAAAAATTTTAAAAATAAAAAAATAATTTATAGACATATTCTTAAACTTATAAATTGATTGTGTTTCAAATTTAATACAATTTGAATTTCATTTGATGGTTCATAAAAAATCATTAAAATTTATGTGATCTATAACATGCTATATTTTATGATCTTCGATGAAACAATAAAAAATTTAAATTTAAATTTTCTATAATCATTCAGAGATGAAAAAATGAGAAATACTTTATATACTAATTATAAATACTTATAAATACGAATATAAATAAATAGTTTTTTTAGATAATAGATGTAGGATATAAAATATAGGAATAAATTTTCTTCTGTATTTCAGAGCACGTAAAGCCATTGGAGAACGTCCTCGGTTGCGCGCTATCTAGTCTCTAGCTTGTCTATTTATTTTGTTAGGCATTTAGCTTGCATAACAAATTCTCTCTCTGAACCTCCTATACAAAACTGAAGGCCATGGACGTATGGGTTCATATCCTCTGTCACGCTGTCCTGGGCAGGAACACCGTTTAATAGAGCGGACAGAAATTACACGCTGCTATTGTAGCGGATACTATGTCCTGGGCAGGAACACCGTTTGATAGAGCGGACAGAAATTACACGCTGCTATTGTAGCGGATACTATGTCCTGAACAGGAACACCGTTTGATAGAGCGGACAGAAATTACACGCTGCTATTATAGCGAATACTATGTCCTAGACAGGAACACCGTTTGATAGAGCGGACAGAAATTACACGCTGCTATTGTAGCGGATACTATGTCCTGGACAGAAACACCGTTTGATAGAGCGGACAAAAATTACACACTACCATTGTAGCGGATATTATAGCGAGCAACATTAACATTTTATATGGAAAGCTTGAATTTTTGCCACCGAATGCATACCCATAGATGTAATATGCCGACGCTACAATGCTCCCTGTACCCCTTTTCTCGTTTCCTCTCCAATGAAGTAGATAACCAGTCTATGGTACATAATTTGTAGAGGTATGAAAGTATCAATCGTTTTTTATAGTTTGAGGTGCTACATAAGACTGAAATATACAAATGAGATAAAGATAAATTCTGTCATGGCCATGCTAGAAACTATTACAAACGGCCACACTCAGTTTGGATATATAATATTAATCAGAAGTAAATTTTGCTGTGCATTTCATCACATTATAAATCAGTCTAAAATCTACAACTAACGTTTTAAAAAAAAAAGAATGGGAAAAACAAATCCATAACCAATAACAATTTCTATAATTGCAGAAACAGAAGGAATAAAACAACTCCCGCATGTCACTCAACTATTGCCCAACCATATATAAAATAAAATGAAAAAAACGAACCATGCTAAAAAATAAAAAAAGAAAAGAATATGCTGAGAGAACCTAAAAAGCCTTCAAATTCATCCTTTGGTCCTCAGTATGGTGATGCTTCCTTTGCCACCTTCAGTACATATTTTCTTTTTACCAACCACAGGTTTTCCAGAAAACTGTGAAATTGGGTATGCAAAATTTCCAATGTGTTGAAGTTTTTTCTTTATAACAGGGGGAGCATGGATTTTTGCATTTATGTCGTCCAAAGTTACACCCTCTTGAACTCCAAATGGCTTGATCATGGTGAATGGATAAGCCACTGATGAAGCAACCTTTTTAGGTGCCTTTATGACTGTTTTTTTACCTGAAAGAAAGAAACAAGAAAATCAGCATTTAGTAGCACAAGATATTTACAATTTAGACCCCCCCCCACTTTTATTAATATTATATGCTAGTATATACATTGAATGACAATGATTTCTCTTTTATCTGAGAAAGGAGGTAATTGGCAGGGGCACGATATAACAGATTACATGGTTGGGAAAGATGTGCCATGTAAAATTCCAAACCACACAGTCAAGTAGAAAATATAGTATGAATTCAAACTTATTTGAGTATATATTAAAATTAAGCACACTGGTACCATAAAATGCCGATCACCTCCACTAAGTTACACTTGATTAATTCACATAGTATACCTTTGAAGATTTTAAGTGTGGAGAGTTTAGTAGTCTGTTCAACAACTTCACTTTCCCCGTCAGCTGCTCCATCACCAAGCCCTAGGTTAAAAAAAATAATAATAACAAGTTACAAATTGCCTTAGATTAGCACAAATATGCCAGAGTTCCATCGGCGAGAAAAGAGCTCCTCAGAAATGTTTCTTACAGATTAATTATTCTATTGCTTCTTGGTGGCTCTTTCACAATTTTTAACAGAACTAGGTCTGTGTACTAATTGAATAAAGAGGAAGTAATGTCTGATTGTACCTGATATGTTAATTTTGTCAAAGGGGGATGCAACATAGTTCTTGCTACATGACCTATAAGAAATAAGCAGCTGATACTTAGTAGAGACGAGAGAAACTAACAAATGAAAAATGCAATTACAAATTTACTATGAACCACTAGAATTCCTCTGCTTTTACACATAGAGACATATAAATTTAATTTCTTTCAAAAGATCACCCAAAAACCTCCTTCCTTTCTTTGAGACCAAATTATCATGGGTAATGTGTACAAAATTGTCAGATTCTTTAGGCTATATAGATCTCAGGGGTGCGTAGCAAAATTCTGAGGTCAGGCTGGTCCAGTATAATGAGCCCTTTCTTTAAAATATGAGGTATGAAAGAACAATCATACGTCTCATCAGAGCTGTAATAAGACAATTTTTCGGGGGTAGAATTGCCGCTCCACCTTTCCGACGAGTGACTCAGTCCCCTGGGAAGGGCATTTGGAGTTTCTGAGATAAAGTGAGAAGGGGAGGGGGGAGAGATAAATCAGATATCCATATTGTACAAACTAAAATTTTTATGTGAAATATAATGCTGCTCATTACAATTGTTATATAATTGTGAATAATGTTTATTCTGTTTTTCTTTTCACTTTTTTTTCTTTGTGGTGACACAGCAGAAGTGCTAGTTACACCAAAAAAGCCAAGAACAAGGAGAGAAAGAAATGAAATTGAGATATTCATGGCATGACACTGGTACAGCATGGTACCAAAACTAATACACTGAAATCCAGGATTTTCCTTGGCAATGCAATCTTCTCAACTTCTCAAAACTATAGGTGTGGCTATAGTTTGTTCATTCACAGATCCCTTTACCAAACTCTAAGATCTGGAGATATGATAAATTTTGCTATTTCATAGCATTTCGCAAAATAAGATTAAAAACTTTACACTAAACATGTTGCCTTGATCGATCCAGCAGCAGGTAAAGAAACCCTTACCCGTTTACAGGCATTGACCAATCTAGTCAACCCTTACCAGATTCACTTGGTCAGGTTAACTCAGCCCAACTCAACATTTACAAACACTAGTTAAACCTCTTTATAGTACACCTTATGCCAGAGGTAAAGAGAGAGAGAGAAAGAGAGAGAAAGTGACAGAGAGAGAGAGAGAGATGCCTGCATAGTTAGAGATGGAATTGGAGCTAATGCGTAAGCTCTCTGAAATGCCATTGCTGCTTGTTGAACTCTGTAACCACAAAATACCAAAATATTAGCATCATGGCCAAAAGGTTATGTGCAAAAATAGGCATAAACATTCCTGAGAAGCTATTTAACCGTAGGTTGATCCCTCAAACAACTATAAAGTAGTTATCGCCGTCATTATCATCATCTTAGAAAAAAGGTATTTCACACGCACAAGTGACATTACAAGACAACTAAAAAAAAAGCCAAACTGAATCCCTTCTCAAGCTTTTGATTTTGCAATTCTTTAGTCTTCAATGAAAATTAGAAATAGTAGTTGGAGTTGTATTATTTAAAAGGAGCAAACATCCCATATCTATACTCTTGCACAGCAATATCCACACAAGAGACGCGCAAAAGAAAAATAACTTAAGTCACATAAATATTGCTACTGTTTGACTTGCAAAAGGAACATTTTCTTGTCTTCGGAGAAAATTTAGAATTGTTTTTGAGGTCTTTTACTTTCTAAGGAAGCAAAATGGATTGTGTTGTTTTTTAGAAGAGTATGTGAAAGGAAAGATCCCAAAAAGGAAAGCCATTGGAACAAAGTAAGATGCAGAAGATGTCTAGGAATGACATTGCACAATACCCAAGTATTTCAGCAAGTAAAACCCAACACATGTTTTATTAGGGCCACCTGTACAAAAGGCAGAAATATATGGCCATATAGATGATTAACCATTAAAACTAGCCAAGGAATACATGTAAAATGTGATCTCCATGATACCATGTATCCGTTATTGCTATTTTGCCTGAATACATGCATAGAAAACAAATATAAGTACACTAGTAAAACAAATATTTACCACGGAAGTAACAGTAGAAGATGTAATCGGATTTTTGTCAGCATCATCTCCATTCAAATCAGCTGTAAACTGAAGCATTTTTCTCCTTTTAACCATAGAAGGAGGTTCTGGAATCTCCTCTTGCAGCCCCTTGTTAGTATAATCTGTCACAAAAGACACCACCTTCATCTTCTTTAATTGTCAAATTTTAAGATTTAAGATATAAAATCGTTTTTTTAACTTCTTTTTTCATTTTCCTTGTTTTTCTAAAACTAAGGACACGTATACCACAAACTTATATATGATGTCAAAACTGTATTTTTTTATTCATAAAGTATTTTTTTTAAAACTATTAAGAAACAAAATAACATATTACCTCCATAACCAAAGGGAATATTTTCAAAATCCATGCACTCCTTCATTGGCGTTTGATCTCCAAGCAAATGTAAGAGGTCATTTTCATCTCGGTTAAAATCATCCCACAAGAGGTTAGCAAAATCTGCATTTGTATGTTGATATATAACATATATAATCAGCCAAGAATAATTAATGTTAGATTGATAATAGGTACCCTAAATATCGAGACCAGTATCCACAAATTGGTGAGGCATATGTTCTACCTTCTTTTTTCTTTTTTCTTTTTTCTTTTTTTTCTCCTCTTGCTTCATATGCATACATGGAGAACTTTGTAGGAATATAGTTCATTTTTGTACAGTTCCTAACAATATTGCATGTACATGTCAAGCTTTTTAATTGAAGTGGTATTGTGGACCAACAACAAATGTTTAGAAACAATGGCAAATTTCAGTTCTAAAAAGAAATTATTGATCTATGAAGGAGGTATTGAGCCAGCATGGTACCATGCGATTGAGACACATGTAGATGATTTCCAATATAAACTAAAATTGCAGCATTTACCACTTGCTGGGTTACTTGTCAGGCAGTAATCTTCATCCTTCCATTCCCAGAAATCACTGATATAGATCAAATAAAGGTGCATTTCATCAATATTAGTAACTGGTCAACACTAAAGTAGAACAAACTAAAACAATGAAAAAGATGGAAGTAGAGCTCAATTTGACTTTATTGTCAGATTCAGCACTAAGAGTTACTGAATTTACCAAAAGACCATATTAAGTAAATATTACTTACGTTATTTGAGTGAATGTGAAACTTGTAGACCACAAAATATTAAATATACACTGACATTGTCAATTTCATCTTAGAACTTAGTATAAACCAATAGCCAAGATAGATTGTTTCACAATTTTTAGGACTAAATGCCTAAATGATATTAGAATAAACTTATTTCCAAAGAAAAAAGATATTAGAATAAACTTATCTCCAAAAAATGATATTAGAATAAACTTATTTCCAAAGAAAAAAGATATTAGAATAAACTTATCTCCAAAAAATGATATTAGAATAAACTTATTTCCAAAAAATGATATTATAATGAACTTAAAGATAGCACCTAGTGGATGAAGAAGTTGGTTAAGCACATGATTTATTGATATTTGTGAAATATACAAGAAAATAAGGAATCAATTAAACTCAGCCAAGCAATACAACAAACACTTAGACATGCAATTTTAGCAATAACATACAACTTATGTAACGTACACTGTGAAAGGAATAGGCTGGGAATGATGATCTAAGTCGGACAATAGCTAAATTTGTTAACAAAACCAAGCTGATCATGTAGGGATAGTGTACCAACTAAAGTACTACATAGAAAAATCCAAATTAATTACATGTAAGTGGAAAATAGGAAACTTCAAAGAAAACTGCATAACTTGTAATATCATTGGTAAAAATTTATGGGATCACGGAAAAATTGATTGAACTGATGAGAAGTGTGTGAAAAGGAAGATTTGGAAGAAAAAAAAAATTCAAATAGCCAAGCAAAATGATAAACAAATAATGTGGAATGACAAGTTATTACAGCCTCCATTTTACAAATGTGAGAAAAAATATATAAAAATATTGTTAAATGCAGCAAGTTGTGATGTAGAAAGTTACTGAAACACCTAATTGATCATTACAAAAGTATTTTCTTAACAAAAATATGGGTACCTAATGCAGGTTAAGGTGCATAACAATCATGAAGGAGTTTCTTGGACCGATCGAAAGTGCCCAAAAAGTAATAGAAGTGAGGAACAAGAAAATATCTCTAGTTCCCATTATAATTGATTAAATTGAACTCTCATAGAGGCTCAAAATCCCAATTATAACTCGACATTGTCACTAATCTGGATCGGGTTTCAAGTTTCAACACTGGACCCGACTGATTTTTATTATTTTTTTTTTTTTTTTGCAAAAACACGGACCAGATTGCTGCAACAAGAACTCAAACTTTCGTGTCAAAAATCACCGCTCCTTTGAAAAACCAAGACTGATTGATAGCAGATCGGGTGATTTCAGAGACAGGATTGAGAAAATTAATCATTTTTACTAAAACCCTTATGAAGTCTGACAGGGTTTAAGCACAGAAATAGACTTAAAAGAAGTAAAACAATCTCACATGCTATCCTTGCTCTTGTCATTGGTGCCGTTGTGAAGCTCCATTTGCACCCGGATAGAGAGAGAGGGAGGGAAGGAGGGAGAGAGAGAGAGAGAGAGAGAGAGAGAGAGACGGAGGTGGTGCTCAGTTGGTAGTAGAGAGAGAGGAGAGAAGAGTCGCCTCTTGAGCTTGTGTAAATAAAAAGGGAAATGCAAAGAGAAATTAGGAAAACAGAAAGCACGGGATGCCAGATGAACCAAGACGAGGTGCAGCATTTAATGCTTAGACCTTAAACCTAATAAACTCTGGTTCTGTTGATAAACACTGTTAAAAGATTTTTAGTGGGTCCCACATGACAGCGACCCACTATAAGCTGTCATATGGCTGTGGTAAATGTTATACAGTGAATTCAAACTCTGTATAAAACATATGCAATGGATTTGTACTTCTTATTTCTTAAAAAGGCATATAATGTCTTTTTAATTTGTGATTATTCTAAGAATTACTCGTAGTACAAACGTGGTATAATTTCATGCGATAAAAATATTTAGACTGATCAGAATTTTTTTTTTAAAATGGTATGAATTTTTTTATGAATAATTTTACTGTTGAAGTTGAATGGTAGTTGATGATGATTTCATATTTACATTTTTTAATGGAAAATGGCAATTACAATTCTTGAAATGCGTAATAGATTGATGTCTTTTTCGAATAACTTAATTTGCGAAAAAAAATCTCCAAATTAAAATTTATCTTGAATGGAGAGAACATATATTTGTTAATGAATTTCTTGACTCTTGTTTACTCGCGATATGATTCTTAATTTTCAACAATATATAGAAAAGAATCAAATAATTTTTACAATTATTTTTGTTAAATTTGTATAATAATTACGTCACGGCATAAAGTCATATTTACAAAAGCATTATTAAGTCGAGAATTATAGTCTGAATAACACTTCACGTAAATAGATATTTTGAAACTTTCATGTATTCACATACTAGAAGAATTTTTGTTTCTAAATATTCATTCTTTTTTTTCTTGACATGGACATTGTGATATCTTCAAATCATGTCCATGTCAAGAACTCTTATTTCATACAAATCATTTATATTTTGTTCTAGCTTTTAAAAAACGTTTAACGGCTCTTAACGATGAGGCGAGCAGTTAATTGTTTAACGTTTAAACGGAATTAAACGGACGTTAAATCATAATACGGATATTTTTGTAAAGTTTATTTTTTGACATTTACAAAGAATAAGTTATGTATATTTATACTTAATAATTAAAAAAATAATGAAAATAAGCAAAAATAATAATTATATCATTAGTGAGTACTTAATCTAATTAATACTACAATATTATTACATCATAAAAGATTAAACAAAAATAAAAAGTTCTAAAGAGTTGGACACTATAAAATATATTTTAATTTTTTCAATCATAAAAATTCAATATGTTTATTTTGAGCGTTTAAAATTGCTCATAATATATAACTTTCACACTCAAATTAATTTAATAGTATTTAATCACTTTGAAATAATATAAATAAACGTTTTATTAGGATTAAAATAATTTAATTCTCAAAAAATGATTAAAACGGTTTTTTCTCAAATACTTGACATCAAAGGGTCTAAAAAACGATTACACGGTTTAAACGGAGTATAAATTCCGTTTTTTAAAAGCTTGGTTTTGTTTGATTTGAACGATCTAAATAGAAGGAAATGTGAAAAATAAGTTGAGACGAAAAAAAATAAAAAACAGAGGTTACCATATTTTCATCGTATTATTTGGTTTAACTTGTTTCTACATCTTATATCCCAATTTTAAAGTTAGTAATAAAAATACAGACTTTAGAAAATTACAGATTATCTAACGGTGATAGATAACTCTCTATAAATTGTACACTTATTAAATATTCAGACATACTTGATTAATTTTTTGAAGTTTTTTTTCTCCTTTCATCTTGTCATTCATTCTCTATCCAAATGAGGTGAAAAATAAAATTCATGTTAATTTTTAGTGTACAATAAAGTAAATTTAGTACTACTTCATTATAATTAGTCTTAGACATATACATTTTAATACTATATAATGCGATCATCTTCATTTTATATCAGCACAAGCATAAATTTATTTTGCAAAATCATAAACCATAAAAACGTAGTTCTCAAAACCATAAACCACAAGTTTTCAAACTTTTGACACGTGCAAAGACATAAACATGACACGAAATAAGAAATTGTTGGCCGACTTTACTACACCATGCTTTTAATCTGAGGAATTCTAAAATGGGTAGGAATTCATTGTCAATTATTAACTTGGCAAGCTTGACAAACATATGTATTTTTAAATTTATAGATTGATTGTGTTTAAATTTCATATAATTTAAGTCTTTATATGAAATTCGTAACGGTCTAAATTTAATGGTCTTAATTGGATTATCAAACGATTACTAAATTGTATGAAAATTAAAATACAATAAACCTATACGTTAAAAGTCATGTCTATATTTTTTTTATTTTTAAAATATCATTATCAATATCGACAAATTAATAGTTATTAATGAATCTCTGTCCTTCTAAAATTAACTAACATATTAATTCAAATCACACCAAAGACCAAACGCCTTTTCATCAGCTCTAAAGTTATCTCATAGCCATTATTTGTTTGTGATGAAGTTTGATCAGGCTAATTGAGGTAAGCCGAATTTGAAGACCCAAAAACACATAACCTATTGTTTCTTTTGTTTATTTACTTTTGAAATAAGGATTTTCATTAAATTAGATCTATCATCACCGTCATTGTACTAGATATACGGTTCATAATCTATTGTTTTTGTTCTCACAAAAAAAAAGAAAATACATTGTTTCAGAAACTTGTACTACCAAGTCACGATTTGGTTAATTCATTTCATTTCATCGCCACTGGATTTGAAATTTTGAAGCAAATTCGTGGATTCAAATCGCAGAGTGGTCCAGGCATTTAATGTGAACCTCGTTTGCAACTCATCAACGTTCTTTTACCAATTTGCGGAGCAGGATACCCGTTTTTGTTAACCCATTAAATGCTTGGACCAGAACTTAGTCTCTCGTTGATTACCGGGTCCCACTGTCTAAAAGTGCGCACGGCGTATGTAAAACAAGACCACATAACCGATGCTTACTAAAGTGGGGCAAACGGCCGTTAGATTTGGCATTTCGAGAAAGGAGATTGTTACACGTACCCAACTTGCACCCGGGATATGTGTAAATTAGATAGGTTTGTAGTGTTTTTTTTTTTTTTCAAAATAAAGCCGAAAATAACGGTCAAATATATGTTTTACAAAAATTGTCTATCTCGAAGTTAAACGCTGCTGTTAAATGAGTAACGTGGAGAAATAAAAAAGTAAGAAAAATTTATTATCCTCTGCTATGTCGTATTATATTTTCTAAGATTTATATACTGTATTGTATTATACAGCGTGATTTTTTGTCGTCCTATCACGTCAAAATTTATAAAAAAATCTTAAATTTTTCTCATAATTCATTCATCCGTATATATACCGTGCAGTAGAATATTAACTTGAAAAAATATACTAATTAAACGACTTAACACAAGTCATACTCCATAAACAAACCTTTAAATTTGACATAACATGTTTTATATGTTTTATGCATTTTCTCATCCCTCCCTGTGGAAATAATTATTTTCTTTATTATCGTGCTATGAAAAATGTAAACTGTCAATTCATGTGATCTTAAAAAAAATTATATTTTTTTCTTAAAAATTCACAGTGATTTATAAACCATTTCGGTGTTTAATAAAAAGAGTAGTCTTTAATAAAAAGGAGAGTTTGACATTTTTTTTAATTCATTTCACTTGATCCATTCAAGTTTCTATTTTTTTTTTTTGGGTCAATTATAGCTCGTGATTTCATTAATTTCTGAAAATTATTGTTCTTGGTTGAGTTCATTCCTTGCACCTTTGAATTAGTGCAATTCAATCCCGTTCTTTAACTACTTAGTTAACTATAACTAAATAAATTAACATTATTTGATTTATGACTTTTGCAAAAAGGGAGGGCATCACTTGATAACCATTATCTTGACAGTCTTGTCAATCAATTTTGAAATAATTTTTTAAAATTCTCAAAAATAGAAAAAAATTGATAAATATATTTTTTAACTTATAGATTGATTGTGTTTCAAATTTCATGTAATTTAAGGGTTGTTTGATATTTCATTAAAGACCATTAAATATGAACCGCTATAAATATCATGTAATTTTGATGATTTTGATAGAGTATCAAATAATACTTAAATTGTATGAAATTTGAAATACAATCAATCTATAAGTTAAAAAAAGTATATTTATAAATTTTTTATTTTTAAGATTTTTTTGAAATTATTTAAAAATTCGTTGTCAAAATTATCAAAATAATAATTATCAAGTAATCCTGTACTTTGCAAAATGTTACAAAATTTAAAAGAATATCAACTATCCAATCTTAACTAACTGTCACAACTAATTATAAGTGAACACATTTGAATCTATATATGTGTCCATACTTTATATTTCATAAAAAAAAAAATTTGGTTTCAACGGCCGCATATATATCCGACACTCGCATATGTTACGAGTTTGAACCACTCATACATAAATTTTTTTTTAAAACGAATAATTAATATAATTGCATATAATTGCATATATTAGTCAGGACTTGAATATAATTGCATATATTTTATATGCTCAGTACAATAGTTAGGACTTGAATTAATATAATTGCATATATATATTCTAATAATATTGGCTAACGAAAAACTCAAGTACAAACAATATAATTTTTTTTTTGAAATAATGGTCATGCGATCAGTTTCATTTGAAATTAAAATATTAATACCACAAACCTCAGAATTTTAGTTTTTAATATATAATTACACTGCATAAACGTTTATGTTATGTTAACTGCTTAGATAATTTCATCGAGATAATTAAATCCGGTATCCGATTTTATTTTTTCTCCGAGGTATCGTTAATTTTTTTTTATATGCGTTCATTTCAAAATAAAAAACTGTACTATGAACAAATGATAATTATATTATCAAAATAATGAATATTCAATTCATGTTGTCATGATGTGACGTGTGAAAAACCTAAAGAAATTAGTCAAATTCATTTTTTTCCCAAAAAAAATATCATCAAATTTAACTTGTTTATTTTGAATTTTATTATTAAAATTATTGTCATTGTTGTTATTTTTTCTTTTATTTCACTGAACGAAGAACACAAAACCACCAACTTTTCTAAATTCAAGATAAAGAGTAATGTTTCAAATGTACATATTTCATATGAAAAATATTATTTTTAATCGCTTATAATAGAGTGAATTAAAATAACTAAAAAAGTAATAAATGACCTCTGCATAATTTTAATTTTAATTTATCATAGTTACCAATGTGAAATATTGAACTCAATAATATGGATGAACAAATTAATGTTGAGCAACTAAAATATTAATTAAAATATTTTTTTGGTAGGCGTCTCTTTATAACTATTAACTTGTCAATAGATTTTTAAATAATTTCAAATTAATTTTTAAATTTTTTTTAAAAATAGAAAAAATATATAGACATATTTTTAAACTTATAGATTGACTTTATTTCAAATTTATATAATTTAAATATCATCCGATATTCTATCAAAAAAAATATTAAATATGAACTGTTATAAATATCATATAATTTTATTTGTCTTTGATAGAATATACAACAACACTTAAATTATATAAAATTTAAAACACAATCAAATCATAAATTCAAAAATATATCTATATACATATATCTATATTTTTATTTTAAAATTTTATTTAAAATTATTTAAAACCTCATTGTTAAAATCATAAAATTAATAATTACAAAGAATCCATTGATTTTCTCTTTGGGGGGAATCAAAACAGTTGTTGAGAGAGCATTGATGATTCCTTCTCCATTCACGTGAGTTTGCATAATATATATATAATCGTTGCACTTTTAATGAGACGTGCATTCTCTTTTGTGAACACTGACACGTTACATGACAGAAAAAGGCCTGGTCAAAAGAAACCAGAAAGCAAAGCAGTACTTGACTTGCCTCTGCTAGCAACTAACTTCCAATCAACTCGTTTTACACGATTTTGAGTTACTTTTTTCTTTGTTGTATTAGTATTGTATTGTATTGTATTGAGGCAACACTGATATATCTTCTCCGGCGTGGAAACTTCTTCTGGTGAGAAGATTGCATGAATGTTATTTCTAACCTAAGTGCACTTCTTAATATTTAGTTCGAATATATTTATATTTTTTTTAAAAAATATTTATATTTATATTTTGTATTGCTGTAATTATATTTTATTTGTGCAATAAAGTTTTTAACTTCAATTTTTCTATAATAATTTAAGAATGAAAAATGATAAATATATTTTATGCTAAATATAAATAATTATAACTTTAGATATAAATAAATTATTTATTTGGTATAAATACTTGTGGTGTGCAAATAAAAGGTGTAAAATGTGGGGTGCAAGAATAATTTTTCTATTATTTCTATTTAAATTTATATTTTTATCAAATTTCAGGCCATATAGAAGTCTTCATACATAAGAGTTGCAGGAAGGGGGGGAATTAAAAATTATAATATGACATAATTTTATAATTATTTCAAACAATAAGTATATTTTTATTGTACTTTTTAGGCAAAAAAAAATATAATAACATAGACATTTTTTTAAATCCAAAATTTTTATGTAATCTAAGTATTGTTTAGTAATGCATCACAGAGCCGTTAATTTTAAAATTGTTAAAAAAAAAATCTTGAACGGAAAAATAACTTCATGAAAATCCAATTAAATCTAATCAATTTTCATAGACATGTATCTGCACTAAAATTATCAAGATAAATAAATAGTTATCAGACGATCCATTCTCATATAATATAATCAGTTCAAACTTCTTCCGTTCTTCTTTCCTCATTCGTTTTGAAACTTTTATAATAAAAAAGAAAAAAAAATCAAACAACATGCCTAATTCAAAAATTGTCAAAACCATACCCACATTATAATCATTTAATGGCACCAATTGCAGCCTTGAGAATCTCTTCGACCAAAACCTGCCATTGAAAGGATTCACACCTTTGGCGTGCAGTTGGTACCTACCGATTGCATATATAAATTTAATCAGGTAAAAGAGCATGAGAGCCAGGTCACTAATTCTGCCTTTTTTTTTTCTTTTTTTTACATAACTTTTTACTCTTTTTCTTTGTTTTTCTTCTTCTGCATGACAATATTTCAGGTCAAAGTACACAAAATATTAAGCATGAAAACTAATTGAGAGGTCTAATACAGCGATGATAATAATAAATTTCATTTCTCTATAAAAAAAATATAGATTTAAATTTCATAAAAATATTTAAAAATAAATAAATATAGAAGCCGATGGGATCTCTTAAAAAAAATTGTGAAATCCGTAGCCATTAGAACAGTCTGGTTACTATTTCGGATATATATTTCTATTATCTTAGAGGTCCTATTAACTTTTAAGGATTAGCAAAACAGTGTTCAATTATCTATTTCTAGCAATATGGCCCATATTATATAAGGCCCAATAGCCTAAAAAAAAAATCCAACCTCTTGTGTAATTCATGCAGCTGGTTACTTAAGAAAGGGTTCCTGCTCCAAAATTTCATTACAGTACAAAGCTTAGACTTCGAGCTTACTTCATACTTTTTCTTATTTTGGTTTAGACTTTAGATCGAAAACCTTTCTGTTCTTTTTTTTTTCTTTTTTTGTAATTTTCTCATGGCTATAACCATCTCTTTTGGGAATGTAATTAGTTGCCTACGTGTCTTTGATGTTCAAAAAAAAAAGGAAAAGAAAAAGAAAAAGGAAAAGAGATGCCTAATGTAAATCGTTGTATGGTACAGTATATCTGTTCTCTGTCACGGGTCATGCAACATTTTCGAAATTTACAGGACCCTTTTTATGTGACTTCTCATTAATTTTCTTTCTCATTTTCTTTTCATTTCTTCTGGATTACAAACGAACAACGAGAGTCTCAACCATTGTACCTCCGCATATTGTTAAAAAATTATAATACTTCATCAAAAACGAATTTGCACAAAAAGACTCGAAATATCTCAAAATAGCACATAGCAAAACACACTTTAGACGCAAACCAACTGATCTTTAGAGATCCATATCTAAACACGAGAGATAAAGATAACAAAATACAACGCAGGATTCAATTCAGTTATCCATACAAGGGCAAAACTCTCGTTAACAAAAGTTATATATTAGTGATATATTCTGGTGCAATAGAGCAAACCCAAACCGAGAGTTCAGTAGCAACACTTATGCATCAAGGTACGCAAAGCAACCCCCAGTTTGGTGAAGCATGGCGTCGATCTCATCTCCATCGTCCATCTCAAGCTAAAACCCAAAAAATAAAAATGCAGGTATTAGACCAAAATAAAACCCGGGAGGGCATTTGGAACCGTGCTTACAATTTATTATTCCCAAACTAGCACTGTCAAAGAAATGCCAAACCTTTTGCAATTCAACTAGAATCAGATTCTTGACAAAAAAAAGAAAGCAAAGAAAAAGGAACTACAGATAGTGCAAATTGCAGATCTGATTCTAACCCAGAAACTTCTTTTGAAATATTTAATCAGCTGTTTTTAAGTATTACACAGAACAAGAAACATATCCAACATACCTCCAACCCCTTTTTTTAGATAAAAAATTCTCAACTGCTCCTGAAAATCATGGGAGCTTAAGATGTCCCGCATATCCCTTTCCACTTATCCTAAACAACTCGAAATTGTCATTCCTTACTCATGAAAGATAGAAATAGCAAAAGTACTGAGAACAATTTCAGCAAAGTGTTGCACTCAATATTTTCTTTTCTAAAAACAGATGGGAAATGGATGGGTAGTTTGATTATCTAATGTCAACTGAGTACAAAGGGAAAGGTGGATATGAACTTTTTTCCTGTTTTGGAAGGTGCACTAGTGTAATGTTCTTATGACATTCACAATTGTTATCATCTGAGTAGCAAAGACTCTTATAGAGTCGGCATGTGTCCATGTCCAACACATTGTGTCTGACACAACAACGGTCACCGTTACTTGTAGCTCAATAAATTGTGCATAAAAAATGACATGTGGTGTCATGTTTTGTGCAGAACTCGTGTCTCAAAAAAACTATGAAGCTGAAAAGAAGAGGACCCTCCACATTCACATTAAAAAAATAATAAAAAGAGGAAGCAGCATCAGTAGCCAAATTATCCCTCTTCTTATCAATGCCTTATGCAGGGCAATTCAGGGGTAAGCGGGTAATTCATTCATAATTAAAAAAAATGAGATGCGATCATTACAATTTACCTCATCAGGGGTCTGGTCCCCACGAAGCCGGCGACCATCAAAGAGAAATGCAATGGAATTGAAATCAACCGACTGGCGATCACAGTATGCATTCATAAGCTTACGCAATTGAGTGCTGCGTTTGATCCTGAAGAATACCTCATTCCCGTCCTAAACTCACATAAAAAAAAAACAACACCGATGTTACTCCATCAGCAAAATGAGGTGAAATTACAATAACAGAAGCATATGGCTTTACATGAGATGCAGAGGATGGTATTGTACTCATCAAATATGGTACAAGAATTCATCATACAGCACATAAGTAACAGTAAATTTGTTGCGGGTATTGGTACAATAGCAGTCAGGTTAGTTCCTACTACAGTTCTTACAATCGGTATTGTATCCACAGCACCTTGATCCAAGTAATTTGCTTTCCTCCCAAACCATGAAAACTATCTATTAAGTGCAAAATAACAAATTAAACTGCCAAAAATCCTAGTTTTTACACATCCTTGCAACGTTTAACAAGTATACAATTGACAAGAAATGAAATAAAAAAGGGAAAATGGATCAATCTGATCAAAGTCTTCCCTACTGAGTACTAAGCAACAGGACTGAAGAATACACAAGAAAGAAAGCCAAAATTTTCTACTATTTCGTACATTCAATTCCATATAAAACCAGAGAGGAAACAGTTCTCTGATTTCCCCTTTTTGTTCCCTTCTCATGTCCGACTCCGAGATCGAATAAAATGAACCACAGATATCAAGCATGATCGCCGTCTTCAAAAGAAAAATATATACACACCACAATCCACAAGAGCACACGCACAAAACTCGCATGCAGCACAACATTTCCCTTGCGCGCGCGCGCGCAGAGTCAGAGAGAGAGAGAGAGAGAGAGAGAGATACCTGACTCTTGACTTTGAGATTGATGTGCGCTCCCTGATCGGGCTTCTTATCCTCATCCTGCGTCGTTCCCGACATTCCTTTTTTGTTCTCTCTCTCTCTCTCTCTCTCTCTCTCTCTCTCTCTCGCTCTTTTAGGGTTTTAGTAGCAAAATTGATCACTGACGGAGTTGGCAGCAGAGGAGAGAACTCGCCTTTTGGTCTTATAGACTATAGAGAAAGGACTAAGGAGTGAAAGCATATTTTTCAAAACTGAATTTTATAATATTTTTCGAGTCCGCCGTAGGTTTTGATGTTGTACCCGCCATGAAAAGACTCCGACCCGTTTATAGGTCTGTCGATGGATCGGATTCGGATTGGATTTAAGATGATTCACGCATGAATTCATTAATAATTTGTAAGATCATATATATCCAATAAGAATTTGAGAATTAAAATGCGAATATGTATTTATTTTTTTAATGGATATTGAATCAGATTCAAATCACATTTCGGATATTTTTTAAAAAATATTTAAAATAATAAAATATATTTTTAACATAAATAAATGTGTATCATTTTACATTATAAATGTATAAATTAAGATAATAACTCTAATTTAATTAATTTGCATGATTTAAAAATATTTTTTATTAAACTAATATAATATGCAATTATAGATAAATTTTTTTTTACAAAAATAGATAGAATAGAAAAGAGTGATGATCATCAAAACTAATTTAATTAGATCACAATTATATTTATAAATAATTTATTAAAAAAATCATTATTATGTATATCTTACTATTAAAAAATTTAAAATAAAATCATTTTATCGAATTCGTAGCGGATTCGGATCATGTATGATCCAAATGTGAATCCAAAAAATAAAATGAATTTTTTTTTAAGATTTATATACGGATCCAATGAATCATCATATATATTTTTTAAATTCACATTCGAATTCATTTATATAGATTCGGATTAGATTTTCGAATTATGGATATCCATTGACAACTCTACTTATTTATGTTAAGAATGATCTCAACTCTCAAGTCCATATTTATGAATGCATATTATAACCTAAATCTATTCATTATATAGAATTTGTTTGTAGATGAAAATAAGAGGAAATGGCAGGGAAGTAAAACAAATATTAAGTTCATATTGAGCAAATCAAATATTTTTTTAAAAAACTACAGCATATCTAATGATAAACAACATAATTAGTTTTATAATAATTCATGTCAAATAATGTAAAAGATTGATAATATTAAGAGTTAAGCTGCATCTGAAGCATATAATACTTTATTTTTTAGATGAGAAAAGAGAAACGTGACACTTAAATCATCCAATCAAGATAGATGAGAAAAGAGAAACAAATTGACGGTTCAGGATATAAATAATGTAACATAATTATAAAATTTAGAATTTTAATTATAAATGTGGGGGCACTTTAGATTTCGATGTTATGCTCATCTTAAACAAGTCTAACAAGTTTAAAAGCCTGAACTGGAGATTAAAATTTTGACAACACATATATTAGAAAGAGGTTATAATGTAAAAAAAAATTAAAAGGAGGATCTTTTGTATTTTTTTAAGATGTGGGGTATTTTATAAAATTATCCTTGCTATTATTTGGTCACATCAGCTAATTAAAATACCGATATTGTTTTATCAAAGGATGTTAGAGTTTAGTTCCAAATTCTCTGAAAGAATATGTATTATATATGTGGGGCAGTGTAGATTTGATGCTATACGCACTTTAAAACAGGATACTCAAATTTTGGAAAAATGTGTGTGTGTGTGTGTGTGTGTGTTTATATTTATATTACAAAGAGGTTATATTGTCAAAAATTTTTAAATTAAGATCTTGTCTTTTTTTCTTAAGATGTGGGGTATTTTATAATACTGTCCTTGCTATTTGGTCGCATCAGCTAATTAAAATACCGATATTGTTTAATCAAGCTTAGTTCCAAATTCTCTGAAAGAAAAAAAATAAAAGATCTTATAGAACACCAAAACAGAAGAACTCGACAAAAATTTATAGAGCGATTTTACCATCGATCAAAATTTTTAATGGTTAATAAATTAAAACCATTAATTTTAATTTGATTTCTTCGTTTTATAATTCAAATTCTGAATCCATAACATAATTAATCAAATTGATATTATTTTGGACTATGTTTTAAAAGAAAATTAACTAACGGATAGCTTTATCCCTAATTCCCACCTAATAATTTTTATCTCATAATTATTTCCAACTCATCCCAGTTTCACAAAGGGCCTCAGTAAACTAGCTCTACTGCTATTGAATTTGTGAAGAGAGTTTTAATGGCACAGATCTTTATCAAATACAAGTTCCGTAAGAGAGATCATCCGCTAGGTTCATGCTGTAACCTCTAAACGCTCACAAAGATACAAGTTCAATATATAATACAACAAAAATCAAGAAAAAAAATTGTACTCATCAAAATATATATCAGATATAACAAAAAACACCTTAATTTAAAATGGCGGTCAGCTCAGACTACTGAATGCGGACGATAGGAAAAGATACGAACGTTTCCAAGAAAAATATATTCTAGAGAGCATATGTTATAGAAGAATTAGTCTATATTATATAAGGAGAGGAATCACTTAACATATTATTCAACTCATTGATTATGTTTTAAATTTCATATAATTAAGTTATATTTGATATTTCATCAAAGATCATTAAATATAAATCATTATAAATTATATAAATTTTAATGACATTTGATGAACACAATTAATTCATAAATTCAAAAATATATCTATAAAAAAAAACTTCTATTTTTAATTTTATGTCAAATTTATTTAAAAAATCATTTCATTATTATATAATGACCGTAAAGGGAATGTTGGGCTCTGAGCTTATGTGTAATTCCACATCTTTAACGGAAGTTCGTTCTTTTTCCATTTGCAAAAAAATAATTTACGCCAACTACCCAAATCAAATTTGCCTCATATACATCATGCATGTGAATTTGAGGCTTGATTTGATCTGCCAACAGCAAAATAGGCTCTTTTTCGGCTTCTTTTTTTTAATATTAATTTTTCATTCAGCCATTCAATGAACACCAAGAGTTGCATAATTCCGCGGTGCACACATTTTGATGCAAAAAATTAACGGCTCAGAATTACCAAGCACTTGATTAAGGTCCATAGCAATGCTCTAGAAAACACTAAAATTTTCTTGTAGAAAGATTCATGCTTCAGTCTAGCAAATTATATAAACAGAACCAACCCTAAAAATCTCGTTTATTAAATTTTTTGTCTCCTCCAGTTTTTCTACAAAACGGGTTCCAGATGCACTAATGATGACTTTCTCCCTCAAAGAACACCAAAGAAAGGATTTGAAATGGCAGAATTAAGCTCAGACCCAGCTGTATTAAGCACTGCCGAGTCGACCTTTTCCCTTGCAAGAAATAGAAATTCACCATTTTCGATTTTCTCAAATCCACAAATCTCGAGGAACTCCATGCCTCCATGCAGGCTTCCAACTCTATCCTGTTTTAGGCCAGAGGCCATGCATAATTCATGGCATTTCATTATCAACTATGTTTGTACAGGTTATTTTACACTTGGAAACCAAAACCATGTTTTCCCACAAAACGAGCAAATCTCTCTAACATTTTTCATTCCTTCCAAAATACCCAGAGAAATATACATTTCTGCATCTCTGATGAGAGCGAGAGAAAGAGCTGTCTGTCTTTGGGTACACAGGATATCCCATGTGCTTCAGAAGCATACCAAATACAAATAAATTTTGCAGGAATACTTCTGATATTTCTCATTTTTGGTAGGACATTTGACGTTTTGCAGGTTTCAAAATGACAAGGTCCACTTTTGACAATCCGGGTCACAATGGAAAGTCTACCTGAAATGAAGGATTGTTAAGTCGAATCTTTCTGAATTTTTCTTCATTAGGGTTTTTCACGACATTTCCAACATACGTAAGAAGTGTTTGAAATGCTCTTTTCACTTTTGCATCCTCATCCTGTCAAACACAACAAAAACAGAAGTGAAAAAGGAAAGAAGTAAGAAAAAGATAGGCCTTCAGCAATCCAATTAAGTACCTAATGATGTGTATGGACCAAATTGTAATTCCACATTTATTCCTGCCTATTTCAGTACCAGATACTGTGTGTCAGATGAGCAATTTATGCTGATGTAGTGGAATCACGGTGTCTTTGCAACAGCCTGGGGCAGGATGGTATGGACACAGAACCCAAATGTTCATTTAAGCCCGGAAATCCTCATGTAAGGACTTCAAACCCTCAAATTTTAAGTGCAGTAATGCTTTTAAGGACCGAAATTAGAGCCTCAATCGACCAAAAAATTAACTGTTCTATTAATTCAAATTAAGCACCGACTACTCAGTAGCTCCTAATTGGTGGATATTCTCACAAAGGTCGGATAATAGGTTCAAGCCCCCTGGAGGACAAAAGGGTTGAAGGTTAAATAGGGTGTCAAAAGATTTTGGGATTCATTTGGGGGAAAAATAAGCCTTATTTAATACTCAATTTAATCCAATTTGGCCTCCACAAAGTCTCAATAGAGCAAAATGTTTCAGTCAAAACCCAGGCAGCCAAATGCTAACTAACCGAAGTGAGAAAAAATAAATTATCAAATTAATAAACACAACCGTAATCCGACCTTGTGGTGTTGTTTAAGAGAGCGCAGGCAGTCTCTCATGCGTTCTGCTTTGGTGGCAGGCCTTATTGGTAGCATCATTGGCTGCACAAGTAATGACAATAAATTTAAACACTTTTAAATTTCAACAAGGTTTTATAAACTTCTATATAATTTTCTATGTGACTGAGAGATACTTCTCCAAATGGTAATAAAAATATAGATATCCAATATTTCTCTTTGAAAGATACTATTTCCCCTACTATTATTTCACAAATATTGCAAAATATTCACTGATACAAAAAAGAATATATATTGTATCACTGCATAATTTGTTCCTACAAAATCCATATCCAACAATTCAAGTACACTTGAATTGAATTTACTGAAGTGTTAGAGCAAATCTTTTTAAAATAAGAAAATACGTATGGGGTAGTTACAGTGTCTACAAAAACCTAGGTGTTGCTTGCATTATGTTTCTTTACGTTATCTGGATATACTAAGGCTTGCTTGGTCGATTGTAGAGGAGAGGATTGGTTTGAACAATTTTATAAACAAAAACCCTTCTGTTTCTCTTTTCACAATAAAGGCAGAAATTGTCTAAAATATTCACGGTCCACACACTATTGTCTGCAGGTCTGGACATAGCAAGTAGATAACTAATGAGCATGGTGCAAACCAAACCTAAAAGATACTTCATAGGGATCTTTTTCTAGCTGGTGTTTAAGCTTAAAATAAGCCCCGATGCCTGCCAAAAAGATCCTGGTTTAAGTGCATGAGTACTGGTAGAATACCAGTACCAGACCCACAAATACAAATAATGGAATTTAAGATGGCCTCTCTAGGATTTAATAATACCTTCTTCTCCTCAACAGGTTTGCTAGGTTGGGCTGTTGTCGGGTCTTCTGGTGGTAAACCCAACTTTCTCCTCCTCTCAGCCTACATGACATATCGTAAACACAAACCATTATGAAAGATAACAAAACATCAAAAAAATAAAGCTAAACAATGGTGTGATTTTAATCAAATTTCACCGAAACTTATCGAAATAGCAAAACTATGAACAAATATAAGAAATATACACTGTTGGTTACAATAAAATATACATTGTTGGTTACAAGAAAGTGTAGAAAAATCCATGAAGCATGAAAAGGCATTGTACCTTATCCTCCTCCAGTTTCTGGCGAATCTTCTCTCTTGCTCGTTTCTCTTCCTCTTTCTCAAGCCGCCTCAGTTCCACAATTCTGCATTTAACATTGGGTGTAAATAGAGGCATCACATTTGGGTTAACATCAACAAAAGAACTTTATTGTTCTAATCAAAGCACAAACCTCTTTCTTGCATTCTCTTCCTCAATTCTCTTAGCTTCTAGGAGCTCTTTACCAATCCTTATCCTCTCCTAATTAAAATTAAATGAGGAAAAAACAGATAAAGGACATGATCCTTTAAAAAAGAATCTCTACCATCAGAAATTTGTACTGCAGTCTCTAATATGACATGTAAATGGAAGCACATTTTCTGCATGTCAAAGTCATTTGGAAACTTCTAAATGTTTGTCAATTGTATACCACCAATTCTCTATTTCTTCAATAGCATAAAATGCTCCATTGCTCTTATTTTCTTCAATTGTGTAAAATTGTGTTCACTGTGCAGAGTGCACTGACTATTATTAAATGCTAGAATGATCAGATGAAAAAAAAATCCAAAACGATCTAGCTAAAGAAAACAGGAATTAAAGAAAGAGGTGAACAAAGTTACATCACACCTTCTCTCTTTCTCTCTCCATTCTTTTTTCTTCCTCTTCTTTCTTTTTACGAGCACGTTCTCTGAAAGCATGGGCAAACTTTAAGATTTATAAGATACTAAAATCTGAAGGTAAAAGAAAATGCTAGGGTATTTTTATGAACAAACCGTAGTTCTTGCGCTTTGAACTTCATTTCCTCAGGCGTCAGAGAAGGTTTGCTCTCAGCTTTAGGCACCTAAAATTTGGTTAACAACTCAGCTACATATAATCAATACAAAATCAAAGGATTGTGATTAAAAGAAAAAATGGTAGTAGCAAAAAGACATATGCATCCATTACCGTACCGATTGCTTCTACCAGACAACCGAAAAAAAAGAAGGAAAAACGGTTCAAAACCCCAACAAAGACAATAAAAACAATTCATAAACTTCAAAAAATAACAAACCCAGTTTCATGCAAAATCAGAGTTAATCTTTTAGTTAATGTCCTGATAGACATATCTAGTGGTAGGAAAGAACTTCATGGAGGGAAATTAAGCATATAAAAGTAAGTCATACCATAGGCATTTCATCAATATCAGGATCATCCTCATGCTCAGCAACCCAGTTAATTGCACCTTCAATACTGCTATTGCCTGAGGAACAAAAAATATAACAAATTATAGTTTATCTTACTCAATATGCAGTTCACTGCTCACACCAGCCTTCTACTGAATCAGAGAGGTTCATGCAATTTGACAAATGATCAACTAAGCACTTGAGCCATGATTGACCCAACACAGCCTCAATTTAACCTTGACTTTAAAAAGTGGTCTCAACTTAACTTCATCGAGCATCAATCGCCATTCTATTATACAATAATATGTACCTTGTCTGCAGAAAATAAATCAAGCTTCAAAAGCAACAGACGAGTGACAGTAATAGGAATATAGCCATGCTTGACCAGGGTGGAATGGTACCAAAATCCAGTATAGATGTAAAAGAGTTCTACCAGTAATGCAATATACATGTTTTCCTACTGCCACGTGTGCAGATTTTAATACTAGTTATAGATACATGACCATCATATCTTCAAAAAGAACATCAATAGAGCGACACTTTTGCATTACCTGAATAGTGAAGTGCTCTAGTTGCACGGGCAGTTGAAAAACCCATTGCTTCAAGCTCACTTAGCATATCTTTATTTACCTCTGGAATGACCTTTTCTGGCAAAGATAAAAGTAAAAGGAAAACAAGTAGTAGGTTCATATTGAAACTAAGCAAAGAAGTAATTCAATAAGTGACATAAAAACATTTACAAACTAGAACTCAGAAGAAAACTAATAAATAATTGGTTTAACCTTGGGACTTGCTACTCTCTTCTCCAGCTGTCTCCATGTCCACGTCTATTTCAGGCTTGGGCTTTGATTCAAGATCAATAGGCTTTGCCTCTTCTAGTGTTTTGTCAATGTAATCTCCATGGCCTGTTCTCTTCTTGTGGAGATCCACCTCCTTAATAATTGATACATACGACCACAGGAACAAAAAGGAAACAAAGATCACTATTAACAACAAAACTGATCATAATTCTGAATCAAGATATATCCTAATGCTTTTACATCAGGCATTTAAATCATATTAAAGGTATATGCTTGATTTAATTAACGTTTTACAATACAATCGATAGTAATTGAGGCTCAAAATGAACCAACTCAAGGCAACTGCTAGAGATTTCACAACATTGCAACTAGTTGTCAGTTTATTTTACCTGTTATCCTTTGCAGTCGACCTTTGGTTGTCACCAAAGTACACAAATAATAGCCAATTTTACTATCACAAAGCAAATCCTTCTTCTTTATTTAAAGATGAAATGGTAAAACTCCTGATTTAAAAATATGCCGAAGCAGTAATCAAAAGGATACTATCATGCTGAAACATATGTAATATCCTAGAACTTCTATTGTATTGAAGAAGCAGAGAACACTAAAACAATACCAACCCCTTTCTCTCTGTAAAACCATTTCTCTCTCTAAACCCAAATTGCCTGCACTTCCTCTAGCCCATTCTCTACATCTCAACCTCGACTCATTCCCCAAATTCTTCAAATCTATCAACAATTGCACTGAATTATCACAATGTACCTTGATCAGAAGAGGTCAGGGAGGAACAACTTCTGACTAGTTTAGGTAAAAACGAGAATCAAAGGAAGAAGACCACAATTTTACAGCTGAGAACCATAAGGCTTTCCAGCATGCAATATAGTAAGCTAACATTCACTGTAAAACAGTTTCTGTCAGAGAATAATTCCAGACAGCTAGTACAGTTCGCTAACGGGTTAATCGGATTCAGAGGTAACCATCCGACACGCCGATTTGGAGAGATCATCGCACCAGATCTAGTCGGTATAAGTACAGATCACGAAAATCGGAGGAGAAAATTGGCTAGAGACTTACGGTTTGAGAGCGACAAGGCTTGCCACAGGTGGAGCAGACTAAGGTGAGAACCGCCTCGGTCGACTCGGAGAAGTTGGAGTGCGAGGTGAGCTCGGCGTGCTGTTGAGCCTCCTCGACGCTCTTCAAGTGGGCCCCGCAGTCGCCGCACCGGAGCGAGAGACCCGCCATCGGAGAGTTATCGCACAGAGATGGAGAAGGGGATTCGGTGCAGAATCTGGTGTTGTGTGATCTTTATCGGTGTGTTTAGCACTTGGGAACCGAGGCCGGGCCTCTTTTGGTGTCTTAAAGTTTTGCAATTGATCGGAACCGCAGGTGTCATAGATCTCACCTTTTTCAAGACATATATTTAAATTAGTAAATAAACACGCTTTATTGCGTTTTGAACTGTTTTTAATATTAATATATTATTTTTTGAAGTGTTAAATGTATATATAAAATATATTATAAAATTTTATTTATACGATAAGAAATATTAAAATGATATATTGATGATAGAAATGTTTGAAAATTATAAATAATTATATATAACGAAAAAATAATACATTATTTTTAATTTATATTCCAAAAAATAAATCAAAATACATAATTTATATTGTAACAAAAAAATATAACTGAAATGTTAGACGTGATATTATAAATATTCATAGTTAATTATATATGGATCGATTACAGATTCATATACAATAAAAAATAAAGCGCGCTCCGCTCCGCTATGAAGAATTTATCACTAATTTCTTATTACATAAAAAATAGGATCATTAACTAATTATATATGAATGTGAATAGTTTTTTCGTGTGGGATGAATAGTATTATAAACAGTAATTATCAGCAGAAATTTTGTGAGAACACTATTTTTCGCTACTGTAAAAATCTTTGAGGATTTACATAGTGTAAACAGCATCATGAACAGTATGTTTTTCAGATTTAATGTGAACAGTAATTACATTACTGTGAACAGTATCTTCTCGGATACTGTTCTTCGCTATTATTCATCTACAGTAAATCTCTGAGGATATTTCGTAAAAATATTTAATGTCAGAATTAACACAAGTTTTATATAAAAAAAATAAATTTTGCAATTGATCCAAGTAGCTGATTTTCTAATTTTTTTACATCAGAATTTTCGTTCACAGCTCGTGGCGCCAAACATATTTTATTGTTAAATTAATTATTGATTTGTTGTCGAAATTAGACATATGACTAAAAATTATTTGACTTGTTACTAATAAATTATCATCAATTAATTAATAGATTTTCTTTAGGCTAATTGCTAGTGTGCCCATCCAAAATTTCAAAACTTCCACTTTCCCCATCAAAATACCAAAATATCTTATATCCCCATTAAAAATAATCATTATTTCTTTCCTCCCCATTCCTTCATTTAATATATTTTTAACCTTCATTTAATAATTAAATTGACCATATTACCCTTCTTCTAAAAACCAGTTTCTCCAAAACACCGAGATTCAAATCATGATTTCGAAGTTTAAATGAATTTGTACGAGAAAACACAAGCTTCAAAAAACACACAATATACAAATTACTATCGCTTTCATTTATCTGTGGCCACCTCTGTTAATTTCCAATTTTGCTCAGTTTTGGAGGCGATGTAGAAGTAGGTACCACTCGACCTGTACCATCCACTAAAGTTTTTGTTAGAGAGATACTATGATTCAGTTGCTCCAGCTTAAAAAACTTTGTTAAAAAATAATATGTACTAAGGAAACCAAATTCGATAAAATATTAGATTTTGATTCAAACAATCTAGGAAAAAAAATTGATATGCTTATGCGTTTCTCTATAGTATAGAAGCTTGTTTTTTTTTTTTTATTGAACCATTGAGTTCTATTAAACATAGAGAGAAGACAAATTTTGCATCCAGAAAGATAGTTTATTATAGTTTCGAAGACATGATCCAAAAATAAAAAGGGGAACAGTAACAAACATGAAGAAGATACAGGTATCAACTGATTACATGTTAGAACACACATTATAAGTATCGAAAATATTTAGCATCCATCTCTTTACTGTCCAACCATTTATTTACCGTCTATTTATTAATGTAAATTATTTATCTGTTAACTACAAATACATTATTGTTAACTCATAAAATTTAATCATTTTATATACAAAATGTGTATATAATTGGCGTATATTATACACATTTTGTATATAAAATGATTAAATTTTATTAGTTAACAATAATATATTTATAATTAATAGATGTATAGTCAATTAACAACTAAAAAGTGAACAGTAAAGGATGGACTCCTCTTAGAGCTTCATAAGTATCTCTACCATTTATATTTAATAAGACATGATTGCATAAAGATTCTTGCAGATTCTTTTTGCGTAGAATAGTTTTGATCAATATTCCAATATAATTGATTTGAAATGAGCAATATGTCTTCATTTTAGTACAAGGGTAATATGGTCAATTTAATTTTTAGTTGGAGGCTAGTGATAAATTAATTTAAGGAAGGGGAGAGAAGAAATGATGTTTAGTTTTAATGGGGAAATTGAAAATTTTAAAAGTTTGAATGGGTATATGGGCAATTAACCTATTTTTTTTTTATGATCTATCAAAATTTTAATATGAGATGGCTTGCGGTGTATCGTGAAGTAAAAATGATTATTATTTTGACTTCAGATTTTATATACCAAAGGTTCGAATGATTAATCAAATTCGTTCAAAATAATCTATATATTAAAATTTTATAGAATATCAAATTTTGTTATTTTTAGAATTTTTTTACTATTTTTTTTCAGAATTTTTAGAGATGATTTTATTTGATGAGCAATAGTTATTATTTTTTCGATCATCTTTCAAAATTTCAAAAAAATAGCTAAATTTTTTTAAAAATAGTAAAATTTGATATTTCATAAGATTTCAATATGTAGATTGTGTTGAGCAACTTAGATTGACCATTTGAGCCCTCAATATGTGATATTTTTATTGCTAAAATAATAGCCTTCTTTATTTCACAATGCATTGTAAGTCATCTCATTTTAATATATTCTTATATTGGATTCTATTTTGTAACATTTGCTTCAATATAAAATTATTTTTTTCTTTGATATGTATTTTTATTTTAGGGACCAAGTAAGATGAAATAAAAAATATCAGCGGTGGATTAATTTTTTAAAGTATTAAGTACGAATATTGTAGAAAAAAAATTAAACAAACAATTAGTAACAATGGTCTTGTTGTCTGAGTGAAAACTAAATGAAAAAGTAAATTAATTAGTATTAGCAAATAATTTATGATGTACCAGTGATGAGTAAAATTAGAACGAAAATGGTTAGTACTCGTCTGTATTTTTCAATCAATTAATGCATGTGATGTATCTTAATAAATTTTGGTTATATTTCCATGGTGATATAGCGTTACAATGACGATGTTGTTAGGATTCGACAGATAGTAATAACACAATCACAAAGAAAGAAAGAGAGAAAGAGAGACAATAAACATACAGATTTTTACGTGGGAAACTCTCAAGGGAAGGAAAACCCACGGCCGTCACCAATACAAATTTCACTATTCTCAAAAGTTATTATTACAGAGTACATCAGAGAGACATATTTATAAATCGGGAAAAAACCTTAATTCTACAATACAGCAGAAAATAACATGTAAACTGCACAATCTAAAAATAGACTGTCCGAACAGTCTAATCTATACCGCAGGGGGCTTCCGAACCCCGCCAGTTAATTAAATGGGCTTCAGAACTCTTCAATGTGAAATCAGACCCACATACATAACACATGTAATGAGGGGCACCTTTTTTCCTCAACCAATGATGCCTCACATTGACACAACACCAATACAATTTGTCATAAGTGTGATTACATGGTAAGATCAATTAATGAACACAATTTGTGATTTCTACGTCAATTTCAAGGGTGAATCTAAAGTATGGTAAGTTGGGCATGTGTCAAGACTTAAGTTTCAAAATAGTTATACAACTCTTAATTTTTTTTCTATTTAATCAAAATAAATTAATTATTAAGAGTATCCAAACTTGTGTTGATGACTAGACTGTTCAGTTCCAACAATCCAGCTATTTTCTAATTGAAATATACCTCCTCTCAAAGTAAAAGGGTAGC
Organism: x Bolboschoenoplectus mariqueter; assembly: GCA_037678475.1. NCBI lineage: Eukaryota > Viridiplantae > Streptophyta > Magnoliopsida > Poales > Cyperaceae > x Bolboschoenoplectus > x Bolboschoenoplectus mariqueter. The sequence continues at coordinate 2,084,883 of CM075266.1, read as the reverse complement.
AGTTGAGTGCAGATTGCTATAATGATAAATATTGACAATATCAACAATTGTTCCAAGATACTCTAAAGGGAAATTAACCTCTAAGTTCATAGCAACGTATATGAAAATTAATAACCTCTTGTAACATCATCCAACTCTTTAATAAGCGACCATGTCGCATGGTCACATAATAAAATTCTCATTTTTAAAACCCATGCGTATTAAAATGTCAAACAATGTAATGTGGAGAATCGTAATCAGCCTTGGTTAATTCATATGTGGGAATAGGAAATTTTCAAGCTCCTGTGATCCCATCTCAAAAACATGGAGAATTAAGCTGATCTTTATACTTTTATTTCGATGAGTTAGGGAATATAGAAAACAACACTGTTTTGCAGTCTAACTGATTTATGAACTGAGAACAATTCAATTTCGCACCAAAATGCACTGGAGAGTTCTCTCTTAGAGAGAGAGAGGGACAGAGAGAGAGAGAGGAGGATGTAGAAAAGTTGTCAAGTTTTTGGTGAAACTACATTATCCTTTATTAAGATTCTGGATAATTACCTATTAATTCATTTCAAAAAATGGCCAATTTTGCTCAAAATGATGCTGTGCAGGTAGAAAATTCGTAGGACTAGTTGACGTGGACAGACAAAAGCGTTTATGATGTTAGTTTTAGACTGAATCGATAATAAATTAATACTGGTCAAACTTTCTTAATATATGTTAGTTTTCTTCTTCTATTGATTTTGACATATCAATTATTTTCTCTAGTTGATTAATTCTCTACATACTGGTACAGTCTGAAGATGTACAAAAAAAAGTTAATGATAAAGATGAAGCTTTTCCACATGGCGGTCACAACAAAATCGGATGGAAATTTTTTTATAGACATTTAAAATCTTTTAAACTTATGTGATTATATTTTACATTTAATATAATTTAAATATTATTTAATAACATCTCGTGCAAGCAGTGGATGTCAAACCATGATGAAAAACAAATCGGAGACTTGACCTGATTTAGACATTACAAATATTCTTTTCATCATATATGAATATTGAATACGTATAATTAATTTTGATTAAATAATTCCTGGTAGCTTATCTTTACAATTATAGTTAAAAGATAAACTAAGTTTCTTATTTATATTATATGGCAATAAACCAATAAAAACATGAGGAACAATTTGATCTTTATGTACTACAATCAGCATTCTATTCTATTAAACATTTTTTTAAAATAAAAACTCCCATTAAACCGATATTTATTTCTTTTCAATATTTTCATGAGATTTAAACTTATATTTCTCCGTGATAAAATGAAACTGTGCTAAACATACGGTTCCTATTCTATTGAACTTAATCCTTCATTCTTCATCCCATCTTCTTACCGAATAGGACTACGCCACCTGTTAAGTTATATTCGAGTGTTTACAAGGTACCCATTATTATTTATAATATCATAAATCGAAAATTTTGGAGCAATAGTTAAGCATCATCTCACATCGTTTCACCTACAAATAAAATGTAACACCTATATGAAAATTCCAATAACATAACTGGTGCAAAAAAATCAAAAATTTATAAAAAAAGAGTAAGATTCTATGATAAAATGTGTAACAGAAATTATGAATTTCTAAGGCTGCTTGGGGGAAGACACACTATCAAAGAAATGAATTCCCCTCAAAAAGGCCTGAGTGAGCTTTAATTGAAACCCCATTTCTATATGCCTCTTAACTAAGCCAAAAGGGTATTATTAATTTAACCACTCCAGCTACTCTGGAGGCAGATGTCTCATTTTAAAAACTCATTGAAACTCAAAGAACTAAAATAAATTCCATCTAATTTCTTGCTGAGAAAATGATTATGAAAACCAAGGGGTTATAACCTACTGAAATTATAATTGGGAAATTATTCATATTCCTCTAGCCACGATCCACGACACCATTTAATGAAGGTGCAGCGAGTACTTTTAGAGAATTCTCTCTAAGTCCATTAGCATTCAAAACAAGACACTGCCGAAGCGTTCTCGCTTTGCCAAGATGGACTAAAAAATATAAAACACAACAAAAGAGAAAATTTCAATGATAAACTAGACGCTAACTTTTGCTTTCAATAGGATAAAAATATATTTTGATTTTGTAAAGACAAAGCAGTGATTTCATGCAATGCAAATTCATAAAAATGCCATATATACATGGAAATTGTGATGTGAAGCCTTGATGTACATGAGCAATGACAAAAAAAAAAACAAAGCGCATGTAACGAAGGCGCCGATTATTAAATCTTCCAAGCATGTAACTGTAAAAGCCATCCTATTTTTGTTAGGTACAGGACTTCTACCTGACTTATACTTGGTCGAGTAATAGTATACACTAACATTAATTGCACAATGAGATCTGACATAATTCCTTGATCCCTTTTATGGATTGAACCATGATCTGTACTCGCACCAGTTTAGATCTAAAAATGTTCCGAAATAATGGTAATCTCAATCTGATAGTTGTACCAGACTGAGAGGATGTCGCATTAGCTTAGTGGTAACAGGTTAAATCCGTATACCACCCAACGAAGTAAGAAGCATCATGCGAGATTAGATGCATATAGCTGGTTATGGGACGTGCTAAGAAACTCTGTACAATTCTCAGCACCACATCACCAGCAATAAAACATTGAAGTAGGAACAATACTAACCAAATTGAAGGTGAAAAATACATAGATATCATATAATTATCATATCCTAGAGCCAATTTAAATACCTAATAACCTGATCGATGAACATTTATGAGGAAATAACTAATAGAGGATATTTGAAATGACGGGATAAATGAGAAATCAGAAGTTCTCATGACAAGATTGAAATGGGAAAGAACAACAAAATCCGAAAAGAAAAGAACCTATGGAGACAGTGATTGGATGAGGATGGAGAGATGTGTCAGATCTTGACAAGAGCGGATCCATGGGGGAATTGAAGATCAGCTCGGTCAGAAGATCGACGGCTCTGATTTCGCTGGCCTCAGGAGGTGCTCGGCCATTGACAAAGACTCGGCGCCGCTAATCCTGCGACATCAGCGTTTGCATCTTCTTTCCATTTCTAAATAGGGTTCATATAAAAATCAACGAGCTAAATAAGGTCACCGAAAAGAAGGGAAAAACATTAGAAAGGGAAGGAAGGAGGAGAGGAGAGATTTCGACGCGGCAAAGCTACAAAACAGAGAGGCGATTGAAGCAAAGAAAAGACCAAAAAGCGGCTTCGTCGAGGATATATAGTAACCTAGGGTTAGGGTTACAGAAATATGCAGTAGAGCAAAATGGGTCACATGTAGATAGAGCACAAGCACGCATCCAGGTTCAAATCAACCCAATGTTAAAAGCCCGATTTAAGATTCAATGTTCAAATTGAACCTTTTCTAAGAGGTCCATGCCAGGATCAGCAATTCAGAATATGCTGCATATATCAGGTCGGGTTGTTTAACTAATTCGGTTGAAATTAAATTAACCGAATTAATTTTTTTTAATAGAATTTAATTCGATTCGATTTAAAAAAAATATGACAGTTTAGTTTCGGTTTATTGCTCAGCTTCACGGCATCAACTATTAAAAATCGAATAAATTGAACACAATGAACTGCCCAAATGTTGTTAGCGTATATATCATATTGCTATATTAATATTACACACATTAATGCAATTGAATTATCAAGTCAGTATGTATATTATTGGTTGTAAATTAAAATTTTCATATTAGTTGTTTTGGTTTCTAATTTGGTTAATTGGAATTTTCTTTTTTAGTTCAATTTATATATATGCAAACTGAATAAAATAATGGTTAGATCGATGTTAGTGGGTAATGTGCTGAAATTCATGCCCAAAAAACGATGTGATGTCCTAAATTCTTAGTTTCCTATGAGCCATTAGACTAAATGAATAATCAATTAAATCTAACATACAATTTGGACCATATCAGGTAGCACAATCCCAACACAAAAGGTTAGATGTCGCTACTTCTTCCATTCCTTTTTACTCTTTCTTCTCTTTTATTTCCCCTTAGCTAGATTTATTATAAACCAGACAACCCCTAACAAAATTTTGATGATGAGATTGTTTACTCTGTCAGCAAAGATCACATAAACCCAAGTACATGAGCTTAATTGTTAGAAAGTACAAGGAAGATATTTTATAGAAGTAAAAACAAACCCAAACACCGAGATATATCATATATATATATATATATAATAAAGATTCTTTGCAATTAGCACTTAAAACCTGGGCCATCTGTTGCTACTTGCTACAATTCAGATACCATGCAAGCAGCTCTAAGAAACTGTTATCCACAAGGCTTCAACAAAGTTATATACAAGTACCACTATGACTCAAAAGGTTGTCCCAGATCAAGCCAACGATTTCTTGGATGATATCTACAATACTGGCTTCATGAATGATGTTTTCCTGAAAAGAAAATAATTAAAATCAATAAATAAATAAATAGCAAGCACACAGTTGACACATGAAACCCTGATTTATATACACAATGAAATCAATTATGCATTTAATTGATTATAAATGCATAACCAATTAAATCTAACATACAATTTGGACCATATCATATGCCTCGTTAGGCCTCAATTCACCAGCAGTAGCTACACAGATATTAGCAGTATATCCACGATCTTTATAGTTACCACAGAATGGTTCAATTATTTCCAAAAGCAACAAATTTTGAATTCTGTGCAGATAATAATGGGCTGATAACAACAACATGAAACCAAAGAAACGGAGCCCAATATGTTTCAGTCACAGCAAATCATGCCATAATTTATTATGCAAAACCAGAACTGATGTTTTAAATTTAAACCTCTGGCTTGATTTTACCCACATCAGCCAAGGAAACAAGTATGATAAAGATAATTTCAACATGTGAAGCACCTTTTCCATAATCCATACTACTACTCTGACAATTAGATGTCTGTGTGCATATGATTAATAGAATGTTCGTTGTTAGTTGTAAAGTACGTAATTTTATGTGCCATTTGCAAATAAATTAGAATATTGGTTATACTTTGCAAAAGACCCAAGAGATAGTTGACTAACAGTTAATTGTTCGGACAGGCCGTGAAGCTTGAACGAAACCTCATTTGCATCTTCACCGGTTGAAGAATGATAGTCAAACCGGTTAGCCTGTCTCATAATTGCTCTGATCTTGTCTCTACTTAAAAGTTTATGTTTTGTATGCCATACACCAACTATAACAAATCGGTCTGCAGCTGACTCCTTCCCTAGAGGCCATCGAAGCCCCCCTTTGACATCTGGGTCCATAACAGCAGCAGAGATTAGTTGATCTATGCCATTCGCGACATCAGCCTGCATAGTTAAACAAACGGAAGCAAATACTTATCCCAAAAGAACCATCAATCACGTCTGGTGAGCAGGTATTATAGTACCAGGTTCTAATAGCACTTCGGTAATGCCAGTAACATTTAGTTAATGAGATCTCATTTCATTTAGTTATTTATTTATTCATTTGTTAATTTATTATTCGAAGTATTTGGAATATGATCTTTGATGCTGGTTTTGCAATACTTGTATTAACAATTTAAAATAATACAAAGTTTCATGTAACTATTCGTATTTACTAGCACACCATAAGTTTAGTCATCAACAATGTTGTATATCAACTATCAAGGATTAAACTTACATCCAAGTTCTTTACTGCTCTTTTGGTGTTTAGCATGATTCGAAAGTCAATATTCTTGCTTACACAAGATACGTCAGTCACCATATGCCTCAATGGGTTGTGTTCTACCTACAAAATTATAATTCAAAAATATGTCTTGTTAATAATGGATGAATAAAAAATCAGAATAGCTATTCATTCTTTTTTTGCAATTTAGGGGTAGTTCCGTGTTAAATAGATTGGAAAATAAATCTAAAACTAAATATCCACAGGAATATGCGAGCTGCAAATTTTTGAACAAACACAGCCCAGGCTTGTTGTTGTCAAAAACTAAGTCATACTTCCTACTATAAGAGTAATATGTCCAGCTAAACCTTGATTTGCATCCAGAACTTGTAATTGCACCATTGACAGACTTACTCAGTTCAGATATAATTCAGGTAGGACCAAGATATTTGGAAACCATACTGTCTTGAGCATGTTCATGATCAACGTTCAGCAGAATAAAACACATAGGAAGCAAAAGGTGCCACTTCATTTTACATTTTTTAGAAACAAAAAATAAGAAGCAGAGCAATATAGTTTTACCTTGTAAAGCTCAAGACCACGATCGTGCGATGCTGTGCACTTGCATGATATAATCAAATCTGGCTGGTGTTTGTCCATTACCTGGTATTTGAAGAAAATTAAGATGTTTAAGGTTAATATATGTAAATAGAATCTAAAATGTGCTTTAATTGCACAATCATCGAATAATTGGTGCTTGATTTGGGTTAATTAGGACCATGTTGAATGAGAGAGTGCAAATCCATGATAACATTTGTTAAATGGTTGTACATGCAAAAAAAAAAACTTTTATTAACGGAGAAGAACCAAATCCTAAGGGAGAAAATAACAGCAAACTTGAGAGGCGTTCAGTCTATACAGTTTAATGGGGGATCCTCTGCTGGGGACACATAGTCACAACTAAAATCGTGAGATATATCAGTACCTTGACATGATAACGCTCCTTCACCCATTCAAACTTGAATCCACATTTGTTCACAAGAAGTTCTTCAACTTCCCTGATGTACGCTTCTGATACTTTGGTATAGAATGTCTTATGGACCAGCTTATTCAACCCTCCTCCTTCGCTTGCTGAGGCCTTTTTGATCGAGTCTAAGCACACCGAGGGGTCCCTATTAACAAGCAAATACAACATCATGAGAACAAGTGTTTTGGTAAAGACCAAATTACCAGCAGATCTATAGCCCTCACAAAACCTTGAAAAATATCCTGCACACACTTGCAAAAAATAAATACCATGCACGACTATACAATGGCAAAGTTGACTTATCAGCTAGTTTCCAAATAATCTAGAAGAACCAGCATAGACCAATGAAGAGGCATTGTAGGCCTCTCTGTGGAGGAATGAGGATGGGAATTGGGAAAGCTGTTGAAACTATATTCTATTTCTATGGAGAGCACGTGAATAAAAACGAAATAGCGTTGTATTCTCTAAATTAGAATAATCATAAGATTCATAACTCGTTTGTCGATCTCTTAGCCTTATAAGATGCGCAAGAAGTTACTTTTTGTGAATTGCACTATCGGAAAAGTACAAAAAGAGATAATACCCTAGGAAGAGAACTTTCCCGACTCGAGCCATGACTAACAGCTTAACATCCCCACTTTCTCTCTCCTCCTTCGCGTGCTGACCAGCCTCGATCAAGTCTCTCGCAACCTTCTCAACTATTCCCCTGATAACCCCTCTCTCCTCCTCTTCAACCAGAACAGCTTCATCGGCGACAGTGAGTCTCAGAGGCTTCGAGCCGTTCTTCTTCTCTATTGCTTCGGAGTCATATGGCACGAGAGATAGGGATTCGGAGGAGGTGGCGTACCAGCGCGAGATCAAGCGAGGGGAGTAAGAGATCTTAGATGGAAATGGAGGGTTTTGGTGGTGACGATGGCGAGGGGAGGCGAAGGGTTTAGGGTTTACAGAGGATGGGACGGGGGTTGGAGTGGGGTTGCGATTGGAATGGCGCTTGTGTGGCGGGACGTACGACATGCCTATGTAATATGTTTGCGCTTCTCAGTTCTCACTGCCTCTATGCGATGATTTACGAACTGAGATATAAGCAGATGGATTGTCCGATGCGATTTTGGGGAACCGACGCTGATGATACAGCTCATTGTGAAGTGATTCGCGATGAGCTCGTTGTGATGGCAACGTACCACTTGACACTCTTGTTAAAACTAATAATAGTATTAAATTAAATCTAAAAAAAATCTCACTAACTAATTATTTTAATTAAAAAATTATATTTACATACACTAACTTTCTATTTATATTCTACACCTGACATGCATAGTTATACATAATGAATACAAAACTTCCAAACATACCCATCCTCTCATATTTCACTTAGAAAGAAAAAGAACAAATTCTATATTTATGTGTTCTCGAATTCAAGTTAAGTGTTTATATTATATACAAAGAGTTGATATATAGATATGGTTATTAATATCGTTATCGATATAAAATTTATTATACATATTAAATAAATTATTATATATATTAATGATATTATTATATAAATTTATTTTGTATTTATTAGTCAATTTAAATGAATTATCACATACATTAATTATATTCAAATTAAATAATAAAAAAATTATATAAAATAAAATTATTAATATAAATAATTAACTTATTTAATAATTTAATGTGTATAATAAAACCCGTCCTTTTATTTACACGCAATAATTCTGCGCACAGTTCAGCTGAAACAGCAGCCATTCCAGTCTAAATTTCAGTTTCAGCAGTTAACACAGACCTTCGTCTCACAAACAAAGGCGTCGTCGTCAATTAATCTCGATCTTGCAGGAAACCGAAAAGAGAGAAAAAGAAACGAAGTCAGGACTTATAACTCTCTAGACCCCAACTCTGGTCGGTTGAAAGTTGAAACCCTAATCGTGGATTCGCCATTAGCGTCGCATCCATGGGGGAAGCGAACGATAAACAACACAAAAAGCGCGTGCCGGAGTGGCTGAACAGCCCCATGTGGTCTGCCCCGGCTCCTCCGGTGACCTCCATCACCATTCCTCTAGACGATCCTCCGCCGCGCCGCGTGGTGTCTCCGCCTCCTCCGCCAAAGCCAACCCCCCCTCCGCCTCCACCACCGCCTCCCATCACCGCCAGATCAGATCCATCCGAGGAGACCAGCTCCTCGGGCGCTTCCAATTCGCACTTGATCGCTGAATTCAGCACCGCGGTTAGGGTTTAAAGTTGCTGTGAAGAAAATGCTGCCTGATTTTGTTATCTCTTTTCTAACAACCTATAGCGTTTAATGAACAGTTATCAAAGAAGGTTGTGAATATAGGAGAGCTACAGAGGCTGGCTTGCCAAGGTATACCTGATCAACCCGGTATACGGCCTACTGTTTGGAAGGTCTTGAACTAATTCTCTATGATTCTCTTTTCAATGATCTTTATCTAATAGTGGATGGTATCAACGACAATAGCCATATTAAGGTTCCTTGACACATATTTTGGACAATGCAGCTTGGTTTAGCTGATTTCATGTTAGCAATGCTTCAGTCATGTGGTTAAAACTGCACCTTTAGCTAAATTTTAATGTCAATCGAACCATTCTGCAATCATGCACGACTTAATGTTAATCTACCTTTGTCAAATGCCAAGAGCGGAATTAAGCCTCAGCAAAACAGATTGTTGCCTCAGTTGAACTATGCATGTAACAGTCTGCAGTACTGTTTTGTACCAGTTGTTTTCATAATTCCATTTTTTTAGTGGAATTTAGAAATTAATTTATATTTCGTGATAGAGAGCAGCTTTTGTTGGGATATCTTCCGGCTGATCATTCCCTCTGGCCTTACGAACTGGAGAAGAAGCGCTCCCAGTACAATGCCTTTAGAGAGGAACTCCTTGCCAAGCCTGTAAGTTGTTCTGAAAGTACCTGGTATTGTTACAACGACATGTTCCCGTAATATATGGCCCAAAAAAAAATAATCCCCACAAGTGGATCCAGTTTGATCCTCTTTGTCCTGGTTGACGGACTATTATCCAGCACAAGTGGTTTCCTTTCTTGCTTTGATCAACACATTTCATTCTGCCTTGAGAAAATAACTCCTGACTTGACATAATTTGGCAGCTGTTGTTCTTTCAGCATTGTGATTTCAGCAAGCTGTAACAACTTCCAATGCTGTACTTGATCTTTGGGTTGGGGGGGGGGGGTTTCTGGATTTAGCACCACCCTGCATTTTTAGTAGGCAATTACCTTTGCATGTATAATTGCTGCACCAATACCATTTTATTTACCGAGCCTTGCATGTCAGTCAGAAATAACTCGAAAGATGGATGAAAAGGAGGGCGTAAAGGAACAAGACCTGAATTCGGATGAAGACAAGGGCTTTTTATCTAGGTCAGAGATTCCTCACGGGGAGCATCCCTTGAGCCTCGGTGAAACCAGTGTCTGGAATAAATATTTTCAGGTTTGCCCCTCACACCTTACCATTAATTTGTGGAGACCAGAACCATAGCAACGACCAGAAATGTATAAAAGGCACTGCTCTGATCAGATCAGTATGAAATAATATCACCTTTCCTGTTTATTTTTGGGAGAAAACACCACCTTTCTATCACATTGAAAATTTTAGAACTGGTTGGTCAACATAGTACCAAGTGATCTACAACTACCTACTTGGGTATTGTTTCAGTTATACAAGTTTTACCTTAGATTTTTGCTTGCTTGTTTGATTTTGGTCCCTTATTCTCTTTTGTTTACATTTCTTGCTCCTTTCCGTTTCTCAATTGCTTCATTGAAGCTTACTCGAATGATATGCATTCGTTTGATACTTAAATCATAAATAATGGTCGATTTTTTTTTCTTTTGCTAAGAAAAGAGTTTGCATCCCATCCCAGTACCATATTTATGGTGTTACTGAAGTTCTTGGTTTAAAATTTGTCTTCTAATCAATAAATCTCCATACTCTCCATTGTTCAGCCATACATGCATAGAATATGTTGGCGCATCTTTCATTCATTTGTTTATTTTTCATCAAGCATTTTTTTTGGTAAAATAGGAATCAGAGATTGTAGAGCAAATTGATAGAGATGTAAAGCGCACACATCCTGAGATGGAATTTTTCTCCGGGGATTCTCATCTTGCCAAGTCTAATCAGGCAAGCACCTCTTTTAATTAGCCATGTAGTTTACATTTTCTGTTGAACTTATCTTGAAATGGTTCCTTTAAATTTAGTTTCTTTGGCTTTTTATTAAATCTGCAACCCGAATTTCATGAGTTTTTGCTTGATAACCTCCTGAACTTTTTGCTCTGTTCATCCTTGAGATGATAACATTGCTTGAAATGATGAAGAAGAAAAGAGGAATTTAGTACAAGTTGTTCTTTTACTGTGTTTGTCCTCCAAGAATGAGAGAGAAGACTATATGTTGAGGTTCCACTTAATAATTATTAATTTACTGTGCTTAATGAGTATCTTTCCTTTATTACTTGAGTTAGTGGATGTTTTGTACCATAGAGAGTATCATGAATTTTGTTTTGCAAAGCGTATTCTGGTATTAATTATTTTTTCTTACCGGGCAAGAATTTTGCTTGCAAGTCGTGAAAAATATCATTGATGAGAGAATGTCATTTTGACAGTTATCTCATCTTCCTCTTTGCCTCCATTCTGCATCCTTCTCTCTAAATATGCTATACTACCGGGACTGTTGGGGACAAATGAGGATCACTCTGCTTTAAAGTTTAAACTAATATGTTAAAAGAATCAGAACTGGATGCTATTTTTTTTCTTGAATAAATGTATTTTAGGAAAAACTCTACCAAGAAGTAAGAGTCATGGTTAATAAGTAGGACAGTTGAGTTTTGCTTATGCCATCGAAAAATTGTGTACTTCAAATCAAGAACTAGGAGTACAGGGAGCACTTTTCTTACAACATTTAAAAGTTGAAGGACCATTTTCCACTCTAAACCGTTTCCTTCTTATGGTCCTATTCTTCTTATTTTTCTTTTTTTTTGATGATGAATATAGGAATCATTGAAGAGAATACTGATGATATTTGCTAAATTGAATCCGGGTATAAGATACGTTCAGGGAATGAATGAAGTGCTGGCTCCTATCTTCTATGTTTTCAAGAACGACCCCGACCTCAATAATGCGGTATTTCTTGTATTTAATTCTCAAGTTGCCAGTTGCCACCAAAAAATGCAGCTTTTGTCAGTAGTTGTTATTTTACAAAATGCTAAACAGATAACATAAAACTGAGAAAACTATAAAGAAAAAAAAAGACCATATGATATCAAATCTTAGATTAAAATGGCAATCGGCCTCTTTAGGTCTCTGGTTCAACTAGTGCAGTATCTTATTGGTAGGGTTCCCAATCAGCTTCTTTTTTTTTTTTTTGTTATTTAACTCAACTATCGACATTTCTATCTGCACTCATGCACAAAAAATTGAACAATGTTTGGTTATCATTCTTACAGGCCCATGGGGAAGCTGACGCGTTCTTTTGCTTCGTCGAAGTGCTTAGCGGATTCAGGGATAATTTTTGCAAACAACTGGACAACTCCATAGTTGGAATTCGTTCGACCATATCCAAATTATCTCAGCTCTTGAAGAAGCATGATGAGGAGCTTTGGCGCCACTTGGAGGTTACTACCAAGGTAACTTTTTTGAAGAACATGCACCACTTGATAATTCTTTGTCCTGACCTTGTTTAGTGGTTGTTTCTTTCGCATTCGGTCTTTCTCTAGTCTGTATCCTCTCTGATTCTAAAGAGTGAATTTCTCATATAAAATTTAACAGCTGTACCCTTGTCAAACTTACAAGGATAGAAAGGTACTTTATTCCAGTGAAGTTAGTATCGTGCGATTCACTATAAGAATCACACAAAATGATGTGAGTTGGAAGTGAGTGTGTATCGGCGGAGAGGTGAATCGTGCGAATTGCGGCGACTTGCGATCGTATCGTATCGTACGATTGTAAACAGTTCACGATTCGTACCCAGCGACTCACCTTTTCTGGACAGCGACAGAAGAAAGGTGTTCTCCGCACCCATCTGCGACCAACCATAGCTGGCGGTGACAAAAGAATGGAGAGTAAGACAGCCACAGAGAGAGAGAGAGAGAGAGAGAGAGAGAGAGAGAGAGCAGACAGCAAAGGGGCAAACAAAAGGAAAAAAGGGGTGAACGAAAAAATATTTTGGTCAGACTTGGTTCTTTAAACACCATTACACCAGTTGGCTTATCATAGGTCGGGATCAGTATTACTTAAACCAAAAATTCCAACATTTGTCATCTATTTTATACTTAACAAGATAATTAGATTAATATGAAACTTTCATATATGTTTATCATTTTAATGTAAACTTAAAAGCCACATTAATATAACTTAATGAAAATTAAAAGAAAAAAAAAATGTTTCAACATTATTGTCCAAAGTTATTTTCTTTTTGTACGTCTGCATTGTATTATATTAGTAGATTGTTTGAAATCTATTTTTTTCTTGATATATATTTTTATTATTTTCTCCTTTTTTTTAACACAAAACAAGCTTTAGTAAAAGGAGACGAGATTAAGAAAGCAAACTTTATTTCACCGATAGAAATTCTTTCCATAAAATTTGTTAGAATGTGATATTATAATGATTTTCAAATGAAATTTTTTCAATTATATGTTATAATTAGTTGTTGTAGTTTATTTTAAGACAACCTTTGTGTATCTTAACGATACAATATGATACACAAAACAAACTTTAGTAAAAGGAGACGAGATTAAGAAAGCAAACTCTATTTCACCAACAGAAATTCTTTCCATAAAGTTTGTTAGAATGTGATATTATAGTAATTTTTAAATGAATTTTTTTCAATTATATGTTATAATTAGTTGTTCTAGTTTATTTTAAGACAAACTTAGTGTATCTTAATGATGCAATATGATACACAAACCAAGCTTTAGTAAAAAGAGACGAGATTAAGAAAGGAAACTCTATTTCACTGACAGAAATTCTTTCCATAAGATTTGTTAGAATGTGATACTATAATGATTTTCAAATGAAAAATTTTCAATTATATGTTATAATTAGTTGTTCTAGTTTATTATAAGACAAACTTAGTGTATCTTAACGATTCAATATGATACACGATACACACTACGATACCAAATACAATGATTCATGATACAAAATACAATTCAACAACATTGCTTTATTCCTTGCCTTTCTTGTTCTCCTAACAAAGTCTGACATAGGGAAATGAGGAGTTGCTTAATTCTTTATTTTGTGGTCAGAAAATTACTGGAGCTCTCAATTAGAACTCATATGCACCAAGCTTCACAAAGTAAGAGTAGATGAGTTTGATCAACCGCATAAGCTCTGTACTAAGTTGTGCACAGACTCTCACATTACATGTTGATGGTGTAATTGCTTTCTTGTTGTATTATTCTGTTGTACTTTCAGGTGAACCCCCAGTTCTATGCATTTCGATGGATTACATTGCTACTAACACAAGAATTTAATTTCATCGACTGCCTACGCATCTGGGACACTCTTTTAGGAGACCCTGAAGGACCTCAGGTTTGTTTAATTTCCTTTCATGTTCCTTGTGGGTCTTGGGATGCCACAGTGTTGATTTGGACTCCTAAAATTAGTTTGGCTTTAATTTTGATGAGTCACAATGGAAAGATTTCATTTCCAGCTGCCACAGCATCCCGCGTTCTTCCTCAATTGTGCAATTGCTTGCCACAACCAACTAGTTGTGCATTTTCTTATTATTCCTTAAATTATGGAATCTTTGTTTCATGTAAAACTCTTAATCTCCATTGTAGCGATCAAGACTAGAAACTTTTTGGTTTCTATCCTGTTTTTCCCAAAGTTTGACCTGTCCTTATTCTGAAATGTTTAATAATACTATGCCCTACTTTCTGAATGCACGCATTCAATAGTTTTGCCAGAAACACATTCGTTCAGACAATTAAAAATGTTGAAAGAGTTTTCTTAAGCACCAAAACAAACAGACTGAACTCAAGGGTACTGAACAAGAATGAACTGTGAATGTGTACGTTCACTAGTCATTTTGAACACATGTTCAAAATCCTTGCGTTCTGTCAATTGTTTCTCTACTTAGTAAAAAAGGATTTCGGTGTTTTAACTGTATGGGCGGATGAGTTCAGAATTACTTGTGAACATGTGCATTCAGAAAATAGATAAATAGATATAGTGTTGCTAAACATGTCAAAATAGAAATATTGGTGTCAAACTTTTAAAAAAGCAGGATGGAGACAAAAATGTTTCAAGACTTTATATAACCTGAAATTATATTATCTACCCTCGTTTGTGGATTTGAATGAACATTCTTGAAGAAAACTAAAAGCGAAATGAAAAAAAATTGAAAACCATTTAATTTCTGGCATGCCTTTACAATTCATCTGCTCATTGCTTTCTCTTTTTGTTTTTTAATTGCAAAGGAAACACTATTACGAATTTGTTGTGCGATGCTGATACTCGTTAGAAGGCGCCTCTTGGCAGGTGATTTCACTGCAAACTTGAAACTTCTACAGAACTATCCTCTCTCAAATCTAGAACATCTTTTGCATGTTGCTAACAAGTTGAGAGGTGGCGCTTTGTCTGGGTAACTTATTTAAAAAAAAGAGAGAACTATTTGCAGTTATCAACATAATTGTGTGTGTTTATGTATAAAATTGCACCTATTTATGCCTTTGAAGAGCTGCAGTTTTTTGTTGCGACTTTAAAAGCTATAGGTATATGTACATGTAATTATGCATCGTAACTTCATTGATAATTTGTTTCATTGTTTGGATTGATTGGTATCGTGAGGTATTGGGATTAGTTCTTCTTGCGGATATAAAATTGGATTGCTCGTATCACTTGCTCTTATTCATGTAAATTTTAACCCGTGGTGTGCATCTTTGTGCGAGAGCATAAACAAAAGAATCATTTTTTTTCCTCGGTTTTCTTAAAAAGGGCTGTGTTGTGCTTCTCACTTTACATTCATTCTTGATAGGAGTTTCAAATGATGAATGCACAAATTATCTATCCCAGTTAAACTAAAATTCGTTCTTAATAAGTTAAAATATCGCCTTTTACGATATCAAGAGTTCAAAGGACGAATGCACGATCTCTCTCCAATCAACTTAATTTCAGGGGTCCTTAATTGTCTAAAATAAACTCAAAAGAATTATAAAAATTTTCGTGGATGCATTGCTAGGGGAAAAAAAAGAAACAAACAAGATCAATCGTTTATATTCCTCGTTTGAATTTTGGGAAAAATGATGCAGCTAAACATGCAGCAATCTGCGAGATTATGAAGTTATGACCCTAGAACCTTCGTCTTAGATTATTAATGTTGTCTCAATTCATGAATAACAACTTTTATCGCCGTAGTTGTCAAAACTAATTTCTTTGTAGCATTTCATTGTCGCTCATTATATATGCTGCTCTGTGACAATTTTGCATGCAGTTTTCAGAACATGCTTAAAATATTAAATTTGATATGGCACACAATATTTTACGAGATATATCATCCTAAATACAACATTACTAGGTAATGTTTGCATTCTTAGATACCTGATTGATAAAAAGAAGATTCCAAGACGCAATCCAATATGTCATACAAGTTGCACTTGACTACATAATAATACAATAATTCCACATCTACCCTCCTATTGGAGTCTCTCCTCTTATTATTTTTTTCATTTTCTTTTCCTACTCAAGCTAGAACTATTGAGATGTTAAATTGCAAATCATCGGCGGCTGTCACAACTTTCAAGAAGAGGCGTCAATCATTACGAATACCACCCATGAAAGTTCTAGGGTCAGGACAGTTTCCGGTGAATTGAGCTTGAGAGAAGTCAAATCCTGGGTTCTGCAAATCACAATAAAGGAGAAATAAGCTAAAATATCACTAACAATAATAGTTCCTTAAACCCACCATCAGGAAATTTATCATGCCCATACAGCATATAAGAAATTCTCCATAACCAATATTAATAGAAATATCTCCATTGCCCCTTTAAAGTAGGATAAAAGTCACCTATTCTGTATTCCTGTCCAGCAACTAATTTATTCAAAAAATATACGGATTGCCCCTCCTTTTCATCCTCATTTGTAGTAGAGAGAAATAAGAGGGCAATTTGGATGCCGGTTTCAAGTTTAAGGATGTAAAAAGTTTTGTCCCTCTTTTTTTTTAATTATTTTTTGGATAGGGCCACACTGCAGGTCAAGCGACCTGACCTGGTACCGTATCTTTGCATACTAAACATAAATAGCAGGTCCAGTGATCTGACCTGATACAAAATCTTGTCAATACTGAACCTGAGTGATGCATTACTAAATTTGAGAATCTAGCCTAATTCTATGTGCAAACCTCTTCCTGAAACCTCTGGAGCATGAGGCGCTTTTGTTCAAGGTCTGCCGAATATGCATCTAGGTCACCTTGCCCTAGAATTGGTGATGCCCAGGTTTGACCCTTGTCTCTTTTCTGAAGTGTCACATGCAATATATCATCCTCTTTAATGCACAAAAAGATACACCGGTTAGAATCAACTTGTTCAGCATGAAGCAAATAGCCAGTTCGAAAAGTCCGCCAATAGTTTTCAAGGGTATTGTATTGTTTTAACCTTTACTTTAGATGCTGTGTGCTACTTGTAAATAACAAAAATGTCAGCAAAGAAATGGTGGCTGTCATTTGCACAGAGGGTGGAGATTTGATATTAAAATAAAAAGAAAGAACACAAAAGTTCACTACTCGCAGATAGTTTTTAAAATAACTTGGTATAATAAATGGTGCATTACCTAAAGTCCAAAATGATGAATCGGTCTTGACAGGAGAAGACAGATCATGCTGAAATGAGAAACCAAAACAATATAAAAGTGATGCTTTACCTAAGCTTAGACCAAACTATAGAGACCAAGATCGACTTGAATTATTGAGATACTTTGTTACCCTGTCCACATTTGGGGCCAAAATATTGTCGCACAGTCTGAGTTTGGTCCAGTACCAGTAGCAGATCTGTACGTTGCTAGCTCATAAAGAACTGGCTTTGTGTTGCTTTTTTTCCGGTCTTATTTAAACTTAATTTGTGGTTATAGTTTTATAATTAATTGGTGCTCAAGAAATCCAACCCAAAATTTTGTCCACTGTATTTATGGAAAAAGCTGGTATTATCCAAGTAACAGCCAGGTCAGCCGCAAATACCATCAGGAAAGGACAGTTGCAAAGGCTATCCAGATACTACATTGCAAATTCAATAAACTGACACAGCTGGAGCATTAAACTAAACATTAATATTGCAAAAAGATCAAATAAGCTAAGACTGTGGTTTAGTATTCTCTGAAATATTAGACTAAAAAGCACTTTAGTTCTCTGTAGGGGGCACAAGTGACATTCCCTTATTGATGGCATACAGAAAACTTCCCGTTTTGCTAAAGAAAATACTTCTTATACTGTGAGCTTTTGCAGGATCTGTATCAAATTGCTCATAAAAGAAGACAAATTGAATGGATTAAGTGCATTTTACAATTTACATACATTGAGGTAAGGAGGATTTCCTTTTATGCCGACTTCTATATGCTTCGACTGGATCTTGCAATAGAAGAGCTTCTTTGGTACATTTTGGGGAAGATCTATGTACATGTTCACCTCCTCCAGGGTTTGGTCCCATTCAAACACCTTCTGACCTGAATTGGGAAGCAATTTACCATATTTTCGGTTAAGACTGGTACTTGATCAGCACAACAGCAAATAGTTTAAGGCTTGGTATTAGCCAAGATATCATTCATGGCTCTATCTATGTAGTAAGTATAAATTACTCCCTGAATCCTGAATAATCCTCAATTGAGGGTAACAGAAGCCAGAAAATAATATCAAAAGAAGGTATTTTATTAGTTTGGTTCAAGAAGCAAGTGCCGTCCCTGTAAAACACCACCCCTCTCCCCCTCCCCCCCACACCGGGTCTCTCTCTCTCTCTCTCTCGCTCTCTCTTTCTCTCTCTCTCTCTCTCTCTCTCTCTCTTTCTATCTCTCTCTCTCTCGCTCTCTCTTTCTATCTCTCTCTCTCTCTCTCTTTCTATCTCTCTCTCTCTCGCTATAAGTATCCCCTTTTTTTATTAACACTCTGATACTCAATTGAGATCTCTTCTTACCGTTGTGCATGAATTGATGCCTCTTCTCTGGTGCTAGCTTCTCCGCCATTGTTTGTTTCCCTCCGGCTTAGAATAAGGGAGATGCTATTTTGAGAGCACAACTGTGTTGCACGGGTGCGGGTGCGGCAATACTGCGATTCTCAAAATTCCAGGATAAGGGTGTGGCTATATATAAATTAAAAAAATCACATTATATATTAAAATGCTTCAAATTTATTTTCCTATTCAATAATGCCGCATAACAACATAACAAAATCAGTACATGAAGTTCTACGTCTAATTAAGATTACAGTATCACATACCAGCATAAACATAGCAAAACGAAAACAATATTAATGTCTAAGGCATAGATATCTAAAACACTGAAGTACACAAACATCATAAATTCATAATCATAATGATGTATAAATATAAATGTTCTCATTTAGTCTTCAACATCTTCTCCAAACACCACCCTCTCAACTAAACATCAGATTATACGAGAGGTCCAAACTAAGCACCAGAAAAATTGTAAGCAATTAAAAAAATGCATCTGACTAAGCACCTACCCCAAACTAAGAATCAGATTTTTTTTTCAATTTTTACTGAAATTATAGATTGAAGGGGGTGCCTTACCTTGTCCCTGTTGCCTAGGAGAGTGAGTGCGCGGGGGAAAAGTGCACACTGCACAAGCGCACAGCGAAATCAGAGGAGAGGGGGAGGTGATGTACACTTATCTCTAGAAAGAGAAGAAAGAGGGGTCACGGAGGGTGAGGAAGAGGGGTTGCGGCAGTAGCGAGAGAGAGAGACAGAGAGAGCGCTGCTGGGAGGTGACGCCGATCTCCGATCTGGCGAGAGAAGGCGATTTGGGGGACGACGGCGATCTCCTATTTGGGGAGAGACGGCGGGGGGCCGGCGATCTGTTATGGGGTGGCGACAGTCGGCTGAGGGGAGGGGAAAGGGATCGGGGGTTGACCTGTTTAGAATTTTCTTTTTCTTTTTTTTTGTCTTTCCGATTTTGTAAATGATTAACACCAGATATTTACCCTCTGATCGGAACAAAAAGTTTTGAGAATTCAAATGATTTCAAAAGAGATGATTTCAATAGAATTGATTTCCAATTGAATTTCCTTGATCGGAGCGAACAATTTAGTAGTGAAATTCGTTCCATACAAATTTCTAAAAACCATAAATTTTCACCCAATTTACATTCAATGCCACTCAACTCTGGTTTCTAGGGTTTCTATATTCTCAGAGAAGAGAGCACGAAAATTGATAAAAAGGATGCGAATAATATCGTAAGAATAGGCGAGTTTTCACCTCCGTTAAATCATTTCTTGCCAAATCTCTACATTTTCATCGTGATTTCATACGCAACTCCCCCCCACCCCCCCCCCCCCCCCAACACCCAAGTGAACTCTTCTCCTGTCTCTCCCCCCCTTCCGATCACGAGAATCGTTCAAACGGGAATTCTAAATCGCGTTTCTCCAGACATGACTTGATTCCGATTACGGGGTTAAATGGTTAACAACTTTATATTTATTTCTATATTTATTTTACTACTTGAATGTACGCATTTATATTTATATCTAAATATATATATATTTATGATTTTAAATTCATTATATATTTTCATTTTTATTTAAATTTGAAACTAAATATTTTTAAATACACGCGTTAATAGGAAATATGTGAACACATGGAATTTTATATTTTCTGCATCTAGACTCTGTGTTTAAATTTCTACGTTCAAACGCACAGAAACAAAATTTTTACATTTACATATTTTCTGTAAATACCTGCATTCAATTTCCAAACTTAACGATATTTGATGCATATTATGAACGCCTACGTCTAAAAAATAGACATAAATTTATCAAATATATGATATTAAGGATATTATTATTATTTATTTATAAAATAGGATAGATTAAAAAATAATTCATCTATTTAGGGGAGGTAAAAAGAGAGAGAGGTGGGATTAGGATTTGGCTTAGGCCGTTTGGGTTTGGGTTGGAAATTTACATAACAATAGAATCCATTTCCGTCAAAACCGAGAATTCAGTAGCCGAGCCGCAACCTATTGCCATAGCCTTTTCCATTTCTACCCTTCAATTTCGTCTCCCCCAACCCCTCGTAAAACCTCAAGCTAGAGAAAGCTCGAAGCTCCTGACACGGCGGCCATGGAGAAGAAGAAAACACAGAACGGCGGGTCTGACCCGTTATCGATAATGGAAACGTTAGGCGATTTCACGAGCAAGGAGAATTGGGACAATTTTTTCTCTCTTCGAGGCTCCGGCGACTCCTTTGAGTGGTACTTAGTCATTTCACTGAAAGTGTACCCTTATGCGTCCAGATTGACTGGTACTGTCCTGTTACAGTACCACAACCTTTAGGTAACAAAAGTAAAGTTAATCGCTTGGTATTGGTATGATGCTGCCTCGGGAGTCAGTGCAGTATCAATATCTGTACACAATAAACCACTATTCAACAGAGAAGTTTCAAACTGAATTCAGCATTAAGTGGCATAGTGGTGCTGAAGATCATCAGTATTGCTGCCTTGACTCCACTATCTTGTTTCTTTAAAACAACAAGAGAAGAAAAGGGGAAATTATAGGAAATATAATACAAAAGCTAATCTGGAAACCACAAAAGATATAGATAATAGATATGACATATTGTCCCTGCTCTCCTGGTAGTTGCTTTGCCAGAACAAGAATATCTCTGCTGTATTTATTGAAAGACCCAGCATTTTAGAGCTTGAATATGCTAATTTAGCCATGACACACTGGTAACAAAATAATATGAAAAAAAGTTGAGGAGAAAGGCTATTTGCTAAAGGCAGCAGCATGCGACCTTGTTAGCAAAACTCAGCCCTGCATTTCTCAGATTTGGCTGTTGTTGTAAACTTTTACACTTAAGGAAAAATAATTACTCTATGTTTTTGTATATCACCTCACCTGAATCACATCATATGGGACTCAATCTCATATACTGATTTCGATATAACTGAAAAAGAATAGAACTTGGACAAAACTGCTGGCATTAACAGAATGTGACCCTTCATTGTCAGTGCATCCAACTTTTGTGTGTTCTATATAAGCCATAAAAAGGAAATGCTGGTGCTGAATCTCTAATTAATTAAAATTTTCAGTGTTAGTTGCAAATACTAAAATGTTAGGGTGAAATTTTCAAAGACAGCCAGTTTAATGTGATTTTTACATTTTAGGTATGCTGACTGGCCGGAGCTGAAACAGCCATTGCTGTCCCACCTCTCTGCTCCATCTGATTCTGTTTCAAGTTCGGATCTGGTTGAGATCCTTGTACCTGGTTGCGGCAGCTCCCGTCTCTCAGAGTTTGTTTATGATGCTGGGTTTCGTCGTATAACTAATGTAGATTTCTCAAAAGTTGTGATTTCTGATATGTTGCGGCGCTTCGTGCGGTCGCGGCCTGAGATGAAGTGGCGTATAATGGACATGACCGATCTCCAGGTAGTAATACACTGTGGGACATCTGTGTGTTTGTGGGGGAGTGATAAGAAGAATTGAGTCGGGAATATTAAATGTTAACTGAGGAAAAAGAAAAACAAGAATTGAGTCCGGGGGGGTTGGGGGTGGTGGGTGGTGCATCAAGTGTCATTGCGGGTGCACTTACAATCAGACTTGTGCTTACACCTAGCACATATGGCTATTTTGGTTTTGGGTTTACCAGCCAAAATGTTTAGCACAGACTGACATGTACTGGTGCAGCTGCTGGCCCCACCCATCACAGTAACGGTATCGGTTATTCATCTTTTGCTTTTCTGCATAAGGAAAGCTAACCATTCAATTGTTTCCAATTGCATTTATTAACTTTATTGTATCTATGTTTATTATTTTTATTTCTTTTATTAGTTTTCCGATGAGGTGTTTGATATAGTCCTTGACAAAGGAGGTTTGGATGCTTTAATGGAGCCTGAGGTTGGGACAACTCTTGGGAGTAAATATCTCAAAGAAGTAATGCTTTTATTGATCTCGCTGATACTTTAAATTGTTGAAATCACATCCTACACCTGACCTCTCTTTCTGACAATAAATAATCTTTGTTTAAGGTGAAAAGGGTACTTAAACAAGGCGGGAAGTTCATCTGCCTTACTTTGGCCGAGTCTCATGTTCTAGGTTAGTTTTATTTCCAACTAACCAAATAATATTGCATGGCACTTATATCAGGTTCAGTACAAGTAAAGATGACTTGGCCCTTTTTTGTTGTCTTGTCAGTCTTAAAATTTTGAGTGAATTGAGTGTTTTTGGGTCAATGGACTTGTCTTTTCTGTTTCTAATTTTGATTGTATTTACCAAAAAACTTGAAATGATAAAGAAAATATTGTGCAAGACTGTGTTTCTGCTTGAGTGTTAATTGAGTTTTATTGGAATAAATTATGGCATAGTTGACTGTGCAGTGACAATTGGCATGATGCTGATTTTAGTTCTTTCCTGGCAGAACATTAAAATCTGAATGAACAGAGCATAAAGGATCTGATTTGTTCCATCTGGTACATTTTGTAGGCTTGCTTCTACCTGAATTTAGGTTTGGTTGGGAGATGACTATCCAAGCCATACCAAACAAACCATCTAGAAAATCCAATTTCGAGACCTTTATGGTGGTAATGGTAAAGGGTAAATTCGCAATACCGACTCAAATTAAATCACCTTCCAATGATTTGCCTCTTTCTTTCAGCACAAAGCAGGTGCAGTTTAGTTGTATGATTAATTTATTTTGACATTTTGGAGATTACTTCCTCCTTTTTGGTTTTGCTTTATGTTGTTCCTTGGCTTGATCCTTCTTAATTGCATAATTGAGAATAAACTAAAGCTAATTGTACAATTTGATGGAAGAAAATTTGGGCTGATTGCAGAATTGAGGGTAAATTCAGCTTTAGTTCGGGCTTAGTGTATAATTTGCTGGCTGGAATAAATTTTTTATGTTATACAGGATAAAACTGTCAGTCTTACAAAGCAAATTCTAAATTTTTCAGGCGAATGCAGTAGTACATGCTGTTGAAAAGGAGAACAGCATCAGAAACCATTACTCGTCATGCGAAGATGTGATGTTCTCTTTGAAGGATTTACAATTGGGGGCAAAAGGAGAATTGAAGGAGCTTATTCCCGGTCGAAGATTCCAGCTTATTCTTGGTGAAGAAGGAAACTCTCTGTATTTCTATAAAGCGGTCCTGTTGGATGCTAAGGCGCAATCTGAGCCATTCACGTACGGCTGTGCTGTTTTTATCATCCCAAAGGTGGACAGTTGAAATTTAGAAATTATTTAATATGCCTCTATAATGCAGTTCCTCAACACGAGCAACACATCTCCCTCTTTAAAGGATAGTAGATATCACACATACCCTTCCTGTCTGGAATTCTTTAAAAATACCCCTCTTATCTTATATGTTCATTAAAAAGATAAGAAAATATCATACATACCCCTCGGGTGAAATTCTTTAACAATCCCAAATAACCCTTATCTTTTTTCCTGGTTTGTCAGAGACAAATAGTGAGTAGTAATTTGGGCATATTTGGAAAAAAAGAAATATGGGGTTTAAATTTAAGAGAATTCTATATGTTTTCAATGTGTACTATTTTGAGATTGGGAAGGGATATACATCAAGGAAGAGGATCCATTGACAGTAATTTAACTTGGCAATCTTGACAATTGTCAAAAAGTAAAATTGAAATAAGAAGTGACTTTGCAGGCAGTGATCTATATGATACATGGCACAATGATGAGATTTGTTGCATGTATCACCATTCATTGGATGATTTAAACTTTCATCGGTCTGGATTACCGACCCCTGATGCATTTTCAAACAGTAGTCATAATGGACAAAATTGTATAGGTCAGCTAACTATATAACCCGTAACACATGTGGACTATTTTTGGTTTCCAACCTTTCGTGATTGATTTGAGAACTATTTTCAAGATCGTCAAATATTCCATTTTCAAGGGAGACCATCCTTACATTAAATCCCACTATAAAATATCTAATACTGGGCAGCGTTAAAGACGATGCGCTATGCAGGCAGTAACAATAAGTACCATGACACATATGATAAAAACTAACTGATTGTTGGAAGGAAACAATTGGATTGTTAACTGTTATTACTTAATCGAAAGGTTAACAATAAATAAAATTTTGCGGCATACAAGATGTACTTTCTTAATGACTGCATAGCATGCCAGTCATTAAGAAGGGTAAACATTGCAGTAAACATCATGTTTTCCTAGGGTAGACATGAATTGGAGGCCTAATAAGTGCCATAATAGGAGAAACATTTTGATTAATGCATCGCCATAGTTGCAATGGAAGTTTCTTATGAACTTATCAAAAGGAACATATTAGACATAACTGATGTTGCAAGGATATATTTGCTACTTGTATGTTTTTGTAGAGATGAACTCGTTACTCTTTCTCATTCATAAGACTACTTCAAGGGATATGACTATGATTTGTTAGGTTTTCAGATTCGAGCTCATGAATGGCTATTTTCCTCTGAAGAAGGACAATGGATAGTCGTGGAGAACTCAAAGGCTGCTCGCCTAATCATGGTACATATGTTAAGCTTGAAATTGAGACCAAATTGGGTTAAATCTCAGCTGATACTAGTCTTAATTGAGGCATAACTACATGACTATGGTTAATCGACTGGAGTTTGGTTTAGTTAATGCTCAGTTGCACAATTAAAGGTTATTTGATCTTGACCGAACTTCTGTAGCCATATTGAGGACAATAGGTTAAATTGGTGCTGAGTTTATTCCTAAGTGAGTTTTAACTGCTGGTTTACTTAGATAACATCTGATTATGGAAGGCTTAATTGCTTATTAAGGGTTTGAAGCTTAATTGAACTTAATTTGGGTCTTACTAGCATGCTTATAATGCTCTCGGAATTAGGTCAATTGGAATAAAGTAGACTAAAATCAAGCCATAGTTGACAGATATATGCACAACTGGGGGTTCATCAAGGAAAAAAGTTGGATTGAACAAAACTCAACTGCCCAATTGAAGTTTGTTGAGGCTCGACTATGGTTGGGTGATGCTACCTTTTAATTGGGATAGTTATTTTTTTAACCCCTTTGTTGGATTGGTCAATTACGCTGCATTAAAGCTCAATTTGGCATAAGTTGTGCAATTGATGTTTAATTGTGCTTGTAAATATTAAAGGTTCCATGTAAGGCCATTTGGTATCTTTTATATCCATATAAACAAGTGACCATTTTTGTCAGGTATGCATAAATACATCCACTTTTGCTAGTGTATATGCAGAGAAGTTAAGAATCAGTCATGCTGATGTGGCATTTATCATTTTAGGTATTCTTGGATTCAAGACACATGCATGCTAGTATGAAACTTATCCAGGTATGTTTTTTGCAAGTATTTTTTTTTCCGATTCACACTGACAGATGCAGCCCTCTTTCTCATACTTACAAGGTGTGCACGTGCGGGCATGCTCTCACAAATCTCTTTTTCACATACACATCACACAAACAAGCACGCTTACACACGATCACACAACAGATGCACAATTCTTTTTTCTCTCAAACATATGAATAGGGGTATACATCCATACAATCCAATCTGTTTGTGTACAGTTGTATACATACTTAGATAGAATGATTACAGGCATTTCGCAGTGCTTAGTTCTAGGGTCAATTAATTTCATTTGAACTTTCAGTCGGATCTCTCTCCACTTGTTGTACATTTAGCTCCTGATAAAGTTGAAGATGAGTCTCTAATTCCGTATGTCTCTCTCTCTCTCTCTCTCTCTCGCCCTCCCTTTTCTTTATCCTATCTAGTTCTGTTATGTACAATAAAAGTGTAGTATACCTTCATATTATATTATAGCTTTTGCTTGATTAAACACATTTTATTATAAATTGATTTTGATTTATAACAAATGTGATAACTTGATTAAACACATTTTTAAAAGCCGATTTCTAGTGTAACCCTTTCAATTGTTTAATTAGAAAATTTTATTGGCTTATATTTGGTCATTCTCTTTATGTACTTGTTTATTCACTCGTGCATGTGAATGTTTTTGAAGATATATGATGGCCAATGATGGTGTCAAGCAGAGAAACATTGTGCAAAAGGTACATCTATTTTCCTCTGTTTGAGATTTTGTAGTGTCATATATAATTTCATCAATGAAGCAATAGTAAAAGCAGTAAAACTCGGTTTTCTCTGTTTGTTTATTTGGTTTGTTTACTTTCTATTTGTGAGAATATTAATCTTAAGGTTCTCTCCTGATGTGTTATTGGGTTGCTTCTCAATTAACTCTCACCTGCAATTATTAGTTGACCTCAATTGAATTCATGTTTGCCTCCACAGGACCTCTTGTGCATAATTAACCCTCAATCATTTTAAAAAAGAATGTGCAAAAAGAACCTCACATTGTAAAAAGAATCTCTATAAGACATAGTTTAACCTACAGTTCAAACTAGGACCATATTGCATCAGTTGGTATATAAATTTTTATGCTACTGTGGTACTGCTATAAAAGCCTTACCAACTTCTACTGGTCTATAAAGGTTTTAGGGGACTTTCCTGTTTGGCCTTTATATTAAGTCCTCATTTTTTTTTGTTGTTTTTCCCTTATCAGGCTGCATCTAAAATTACTGGCCCTGTAATTGTAGAAGATGTAGTTTATGAAAGCCCAGATGAAGAAAACAATAGAAGTTCAACTTCAGAAGGTCCAATGTACCGGCGCCTTGTTTTCGAGAGAAGTGCTGGTTTGATACAGTCTGAGGCATTTCTTACTAGAGAAGGAAAAACAGATCAAGACAAAAGAGATTTTCCTTCGGGATCCAAAAAGAAAAAGGGCAACAAGAAAAATAACCTATGCAGAACATCTGGTAATTTTTGACATCTCTTTTGGCGGTTTCTGAATGTTATGAAATCATTTGCCGAGGAGAAGAAGTTCCAATTATATTTGGTTTTTCTACTTTAATATGATGTCATGTTCTGGTGAAACCTTTTAGGGTTCATCTTCTTGATGGAACCCAGGTACGACCTCAAATATCGTAGTATGCCTCTGAAAAACCAGAAAACTATTTCACATAACCTTGAGAACATGGAAAATGCTCCATTCTCCTACCCTCCCATAGTAAAAATGCAATGCCCTCATCCATGGTGGGATATAATAAGGAGGTTTGTCATTCGGCTTCATTTCTGGAAATAGGAATTACTGTGGATGTAAAACTAAATTTACTGTTTAGTAAGATTTTTAATGTTCTTAGGGTATATATAATGTTTTGAGGTTTTAAATGGGTAGTTAATGAATTTACCTATATTTTTGACTCTTGATTACATCCTTTTCATTGCAAAAATAGAATCCAAGAGCGATTTCAGGATCGATCATACCAGGCTTGCTAGCTCATACCATACTGGTATCCTTTCTGGATTTTCACTGATAGCCTCTTCTCTCGAGACAGCTGTTGAGGCTGGAGAAAAGGTGAGAATCACTAGTTTTGTACACCATGGTACCCTTCTTCATTTTCAGTTTTGGTATTCACCAACAATACTTTCTCATACTCTTAAGACATACATGAAATCTGGGTGCCATTAATGATTCAGTCCCCTCTGGCTTGCATCTGTAAAGGGAAAATTCCTGAGAAAACAGAGAAAGAATTAGTGAAATTGAGAGCATAGCTATTGCGCTAGTGCTCCTAGGGTGAGTGAATTGCCATTAAAGCTCCAAGCTCACACTTCTAAAAGTCCAATTAGGCAATCCAAGCTGTTGATTGTCATCTTAAAACTGTCAAACCTGGTATGAGATGCAATTAGAAACTTCTGAAACTTGTTCTAGTGATATGGACTTTTTGTTACAATTAGTGATGGCAACTATTTTAAAACTAAATTTCAAGAATTAGATAACAAAGAATTGCTTGGATTGTCTGTTTGAATGTGGAGGAGTGATTTTGGAACACTCACGCCATGGCTCCCATTTCTGAAATAAGAAGCATAGCCGTGCTCTCAATATGATAGTGAACACATCACAAAGGTGGTGTTGGAATTGTCAAGGCGTTTTCCACCATGCTATTAATGTCTCAGCCTTATTTGTTTAAGTGCTTCAAGTTAATATTTTCTTTGTTTACTATTACGTTTTTATCTTTTTGTTGGCTTGACATTGAAGTTACACATTGTTGGGGTCTTGAGTCTTACCCAGTAACTGTTGGATTTTAGACCTTAAAGGCCTCTCATTCTCCTAAAAACCCGAGCCTGATATTTTCACCTATAGAGCCTGGCCTTCCATATCACAGGAGGGGGTCAAACCTACTATCACCTGCATAAATACTAGCTTTTAAGCTGATCTAGGATACTAATACAAAAGTTACAACACAGGTTAAAGTTGTTATCGTTGGTCTGGGAGCTGGGCTTCTACCGATGTTTCTTCATGAATGCTTTCCTTTTCTTCAAATAGAGGTAAGTTATTTTGTAGGTAACTATAATAATATACTTTACAGTACAGGTAAAAATGGGTGGTTCCATGCCAACTCAATTAGAGACCTTGTTGTTTTGTTTGGCCGGAACTTACCATATAAATTCCAAGGTAAAAATGTAAACTCAAATATCACTTGTAAAGGGTAGTTTTTATATGTACATGATGGCAGCTGGCCCCACTGGTACAGTGTCAGTAAGTAACTTGGTTTATGCTACGAGTGATTCATTATTGAAACTATTTGTTTACTAGAATACTGTGGCCTACAACAGCACTGATGCTATACCTGTTCAGGTGCTGAAATTGTACATATCAGTTGCTGTGGATTCCATACTATTTTTGTTTCTGGTTAACACCAGTAATTACTTGTTTATTTTCTTATATTATCTGCTTGTTCTGTTTTGGAAGAATACTGTGCCCTTCTCTGATATTTGAAGGGGTATTTTGAATATTACCAAAATAGAGGTATTTTAATTTAATACTTGAAACTTACTGTGGTACAATGAAGGTGGTAGAGCTGGATCCTGTAGTTGTCGATTTGGCAAAAAAACACTTTGGCTTCATTGAAGACCAGCGAATGAAGGTCTCTCTCTCTCTCTCTCTCTCTCTCTCTCTCTCTCTCTCTCTGTACTCTAAAAATCTGCATATTTGAGACATCAGGATTAAAAAGAGAACAAAAAAAGAAAAAAGAAATGCTATATGAAAATTGTTAATGGCACACTGTCGATGATAACTGTAGCATAGCACGCCCACACCTGTGTCAAGCACTTGCTTTTTTACTTGGACCTATCTTCTTCTTCTTTTTTTTTTTTCTCTTTCTGTTTTCTGTTCTTTCAGGTACATCTTGGGGATGGAGTCAAGTATGTTATTGAATCCACAAAAAGAGAGAACAACAATAGTAAAGATGCCTTGTCTAGTGGAACCAACAGTAAAGGGACCAGAATCCTTGTTATAGATGCAGACTCATCTGATCTAAGGTTTGACATAACTTGCGCATCTCCTACAAGAGATTTTTTTTCTCGGATTCTATTAAGCATACCAACTAACAAGTATCGCATGACAGTGCACACTTCTTTAATGTTTCAGTCTGTACAGTACCAGTTGAAACCACTATACTGATCTATATTGGTATCCATAATGCTTTGACAAATATATTTTTCCTTGCTTGGGGATTATTTTCTACAACTGAAGGTAGAAATTAAAGCTGAATGGGTCACTTGAGGCTCTTCTACAAATTGCACTTAATTTGTGCAAAAGAGTTGATCATACTGAGGCTTGAACAACTTAGGACTGGAGTAGAACTATACTGTATACAGTTCCCACTTATTCAGAACAGATATTAGCATGTATTGACGGGAAATATAATACACGCACCAAATTTGCATTTGTTGTTTTGTATTTCACCAAAACCATTCCTGGTATTATTACTTGTATACTCGGCGGTTGTTTAATTTGTTTTTCTTTCTTTCATATTATTATTATTGTTGTAAGTTGTCTTTGTTGTCCTCTCAGCTCGGGGTTAACATGCCCCCATCCGAATTTCGTCGAGGAAGTGTTTCTGAAGTCAGCAAAAGAATTTCTCTCTGAAGGGGGTCTTTTTGTAACTAATCTAGTCTCGAGATCAGAAGCTATCCGAGAAACTGTTATTGCTCGCATGAAAGAGGTAAAAATAGCATAGTTCTAACTTATTTAATTATATTTTGGCTGCATAGTCTGATTTGCGTTTCGTAGGATTGCAACTGAAAATGTGCCTCTTTTCTTTTAATTATTTCAGGTCTTTGATCACCTATTTTCACTTCAGCTCGAGGAAGAAGTCAACGAAATCCTATACGCGTGCACAAACAAAACAAAAATTGAAACTGAAAAATCTACAAAACTTGTGAAGTTAATGAAGTTTCCTGTGGAGGGTATAGAAGCAAGCGTTCCAACCCAAATCCAAAGGCTGAAATGATAGATGTATTTTCTTCACTCATTTTTCATTTTTTGCATCTGGTGGTGTTCATGGAATTATGTGATTTTATGTAGGCTATTTTTGTTATTTAATACATAAAAATAATTTATACGATGTTAGGATTTTAGAGAGCCCAATTAGTCTTTAGATAGTCATCTATTCCATTTTGATAATTCTGAACTCATGGTAAATTTAGTGAAGAACACGTGGATTTCAAAAATATATATCTAGAGATATATTTTTGCTTTTATTGTTGAATCATTTCATTTTCTTTCTTAAGTACAATAAAAAGGTTAAAAATTTGTCAACAGCCGTTCTAATTTGACCTGACAAATACTATACATGTTGGTTTTGTGGTTGGCCGAGTCAATTTTCAGATAAAAAGTAACGTGATTTGTCTGGTCTTTATCAGGACAAGAAATGAAGAATTGAAGTAGTGCTGCTGGACTTGCAACAATTATTGTTTAAGCATGAAATTTCAACTATCATGTCTTGATGTCTGCATTTGGACTGAATAGATTGTTTTCTCTAATTTTATCCATGCATCATGCATGTCTCTTACCCTTTTATCGTCTTAGCAAATTTGACGCGTTTGAGAGACAACAAATCATGTACAAGTATTCATGTTTCCTAAAGTTTTGGCAAATAGAGAAAATGTGACACACAGATACATTGTACTAAATACATGATTGAGAATTAAGCAATCCTTTTCGTTACACACTTTCTTTGACCAGGGTCCAGGAGAGACCGCATTGAGATCCAGTCATTGAACTTTGAACTGTATGACATGTGAGGATTCTATTAATATACGAGCCTAAATTTCCATGCGAGTTCCACAATAGATATAAAATATGTAATGGATTTCTCAGTTTCGTTTCAGATATGATCCAAACCCGATTATAAATAAATAAATTATTCTGAAAAAAAATATTATTAATAGGGAGCTGATATATAGATATTATTATTGATATCGTCATCGCTACCGATTTTGTTATTCAGATTAAATGAGTTATTATTCATGTTAGCATCTTTATTATGCAATTTATTGGTACAGTATTTTTATTATTCAACTTAAATGAGTTATTATTCAGATTAGTGGTATTTGAGTTGAATAATAAAGCATTGTAGAAAATAAGTTGTATAATAAAGTCGTTAATATGAATAATAACTCATTTTACATGAATAATAAAGTCGATATTGATGACGGTATCAATGATGATATTTTCTAAATTTTTTCTTATTTTATTATTTATTGTCATCATCATCATCATTGTTATTATTATTTTGGAAAGGGATCATTTGACAACTAACATTTTGACAACCTTGACAACCATTTTTCAA
The DNA here is from genome assembly GCA_037678475.1 of x Bolboschoenoplectus mariqueter. Lineage (NCBI taxonomy): Eukaryota > Viridiplantae > Streptophyta > Magnoliopsida > Poales > Cyperaceae > x Bolboschoenoplectus > x Bolboschoenoplectus mariqueter. The sequence continues at coordinate 2,052,312 of CM075266.1, read as the reverse complement.
ATAATTTCAAAATAATTCTTAAAAATTCTTAAAAATAGAAAAAAAAAACAAACATATTTTGTAACTTATAGATTGATTATGTTTCAAATTTCATATAATTTAAGAATCATTTGATGCTCCATCAAAATTACATAAAACTTTTAACGGTTTAAAATTTACTACAAATGATATAATCTCAAATGAGTCTTAAATTGTATGAAATTTGAAATACAATCAATCTATAAGTTACAAAATGTGTTTGTAAATTTTTTTCTATTTTTAAAAAATTTTAAGATTTATTTAAAATTATTTAAAAAATAATTATCAAAATTATCAACATATTAATCGTGAAGGATCCCCTCCCTATTATTTTTAACTTGGTTTAGTAAACTGTCCATTAAAAAAATGACAGAGAATAGAAGAAGAAGAAGAAGAAGAAGGAGAAGAAACAAACGTATTAGGATGGGTAAAATATTTTTCTTTTGTCTTTTCCTCTACAAGAGAAACATCAAACATATCCGAATAATCTGTAGCCCAAAGATGCTGGAGACAAGAGAAAACATAAAGACCATCATGTCCCCCAATGTATCTGTAAAGTTGAGACATGATGAGATAGAAATGTCACATCATCATGCATAACTTACCGGATCGGTATTCATGGAGTCCAGCAAACAGAAGCAATTCTGCACATGACTACGAATACAATGTTTGAGTGGCATCAGGGAGCGTTAGAAAACTAGAATATATAGTTAGTTTGGTGTGATCCTTTCATTTATTGTATTGTATGGGACCTGATATACAGATATATTTATTGATATCATTATTAATATGAATTTAATTATATACATTAAATGAGTTATTATGCATATTAATGATTTTATTATGCGAACGTATTTTATATAATATTATTATTATGTAACTTAAATGAATTATAATGCATATTAATGATTTTATTATGCAAATTTTGTTTTGTACAGTATTGTCATTATACAACTTAAATGAGTTATTATGCATATTAATGATATTTAAGTTAAATAATAGAAATATTATACATAATAAAGTTATTAATATGTATAATAATTCATTAAATATATATAAATAAGTCTGTATCGATGACGACGGTATCAATAATAATATCTTCGTAATATTTTTCTTATTATAAGGGTCTAGATTTCAGCCTCCGTTCCAATGCATTGTCCCTAAATTTAGGAACCGGACTTTATTTTTTCAACAGTTTGAAATCTAGACATCTAGTCATATTTTAGTTTTAAAAATTGTACTATGATTATGCTATAAAGTTATCATTTTGTCTTCCCTTTCATAAAAACATAGAACGACTGTATTTTTTTTTTCAAAAAGTTTGAAATCTAGTCATATTTTATGAAGGGTTTGAAAAATTATACTATGATTATGCTACAAAGTTATCATTTTGCTCCTCCCTTTCAAACTTGTTATGTTATAGTTTAATTAAGAAGAAGATTATATCCAACGATTTCTTTTTATATAGCTCAAGCTTCGCTACTGTTTAAATCATAAATAGCTGAAAAAATATTAGCGTGATGGATGGAATTACAAATTTATGCTGAATTTTATTCAACTCTTTTATACAGAGGTGGAGACAAAAAAAAATTGATAGGATGAAGCAAACTTTCAAGATGAGATATATTTATATAGCTATTTTAAATCGTAAATATATTTTTATATTCTTTCTCAAAAAAAATTTATTCTTTCTCTATTTTTTTAGGTACATTTTAAAAAAAAATGGATCGAGGGGGTAGCTGCCCGTACTTGCCCTCATCGGCTCCGCTCTTACTTTTAAAAGATATATAAATAAAGTCATAAAATAATTTAAAATGTATGTTTTTTTATAATTATTCTGATTACAAGCATAATTAAGTCTATATATTTTGTCAAAAAAAATTATAGTACAAACAACAAATATTATTGCATTTTTCTTGAATAAGGGTAGTGTATTAACAAAAGCACGTGGCACGTGAACACGGTACGGATAACACGTGTCCGGACATGGCACACGTACTTAGACGTATTGTATTTGACGTACCACGTGCCGTACTCTTACAAGTGCCGTGTTAGGCGATAAGCACACTGGGCACGGCACGGCACTTTCAAGTGTCTAGTTGACACGTGATACGTTTAGGCACGTCTATGAAATTTTAAAAAATAATTGTTATAATATATTTTTAATAGTTGTTATAAGCACATTTTTAAAAATATATTATTATAAAAAAATTTCCTCCATTTTCCTATTTTTTTGAATTTTTTTTTATTTTTTTCAATTTTTAAATATTTTTTAACAATTAAAAATAGAAATTTAATTGAAAAATTAAAAACACGTGTATGTACGGCGTGCCAAGACGTGTTGTGCTGTTCTTCATGTTAGTATAAAAAAAATACGGCACGACACGGTACGGTACATATTAATCTTTATACATATTTATACGATACGGTACATCCGGCTGACATGTATAAATACGACACAACACTTTCATAATTTTCTAAGGTACGCTCCACAAATTCAATAGAGAAGGAGGGAAGGGGAGGAAAAATGTATTAAAAATAAATTCATTCTCTCTACACTCTAACTTGAAGAGAATATAATTAATTCATTTAAAGAATAAAAAAAGATAAAATCTTTTCCTTTTCCTCCTCTTTATAAAATTATAAAACAAATAACAAAATAAATTTCTCCTCTCCTCTCCTCTCCTCTCCATCTCTTCTAGAGCACAGTGCTTCCCCCTTTTCAACCATTGCTGCTAAAAAATCTAACAATATATTCAACCACAGCTGTTAATCAGCTGTGGAATCACATAAATCTAATAAACATTAAAAAAAGTTGTATTAGGCAGCAAGCAAGAGCTTTCAAGACGTTTTGAAAAGAAAATTTGAAGTTTTCCAACAGTTGACTTCAGCAAAAATTTAGTTCAAACTTGGTCAGTGCTCTGTTCTCAACCTTTGTTTTTTCTTAGTATACTGCTTTTGCTTTTTAATTCCACCATCAATGTATATTTAAAACATGTAAAGGTATCTCCATCAGATTGAAATAAAAAATAGAGAAGTGATAATTTTATATATTTTTGTTATATCTGTATCTTTCATTTGTACCTCAGTGATTTCATAATATCTTTCATCAGATATAAATATATTTATGTATTTTGTATACTAAATATAAACAATTTTAGAACAGTGTATGTAATACAATCAAGTTTGCATGCAATTCTAACTTGCACATAGTTTGTTCTAAAGTACTTATACGTATTGTATAAAAGCTATAATAATTTTTATTTTCTATCATTTGTATAAGTACTTTTCAAAAGAAAATACAAATATTTTTTTAGTACAAATCAGAGATGTTAGCTAGGGAATGCGAAAATATTTTCACATTTTTATATTTCTACCATTTTAGAAATTATTTTTTTTAGATAAAGATGAAAAACAAAACTATCTAATTCTAAATATCCAAAAATTATTCACATTAATATATTTTTTTTAAGTTCTTGATGTCAAACGAAATAATGTTGAAATATCATAGTTTTTTATATGTGCATAAAAAAATGATATAAATCATATCTAGCGATTTTATTTTGACATTTTAATCTTAAAATTTTTGTTACTAGAAAATTAAAAGGCGACATTTGATTCCTCATCTTCACTGTTTTTTTTATCATTTATAAATGCCAATAATTGTGACTAGATAATCATTAGGCGAATATTGAATAAATTAATGAAATCATCCAAGATAATTTCAGATACAAAATATCATTATATGCAATCTATCTCTTTGTTCCATGCATGCCTAGTCTTATTCTAGCTATGCAATTGTGTATATCCTGAAATATGAATAAGTATCATCTTACCTTGACCTTATTGGCTTGTCGAAAGAAAACAAAAAAAATATGACAATTCTTGATTTTTCAATAAATTAATGAGAAAATCGTTGAATTTATTCCGGGAGTTTCACCAGTTCAAACTTTGATAAATAAAAAAAATGAATGTAAGGTTGTAAAATTTCTTCATTTAATAATAAAAAAACATAATAAAGACTAGAAATCTCTGTTGAAAATTACATTTCTGTACCTGTCCCTAGGAGCTTGAATTTGTCGATGTTGTGAAAGAAATTAAGGATATATATCCAGATCACCTTGCTTAAATTTTTATTTATTTATACACACACTTTGAAATGTTACCATTTTAAATAGACACATATTGAACTGCAGGTCTAACATAATAATAATAAATCTTATTTTTGTACGAAAAGATACAAATTTAAGTTTTGTAAAAATTATTTGAAAAGAAAAATAAATACTGGGGATCTAACAAAAGACCTTATTTTTATTTTTTTTGAAAAAATGGGCACACATTTTTTGTTATAAGGTGGATATGCTTCTCCTGAAATCTTCTTAATAAAGGTTTTATGGATAAGTGATAACTCATAACTACCTCTGATTTTTTTTTTATTTATTCCAATATTTTATGTGAATGGCATAAGTACTCTAGGTTCGAAAACTTTTACAATTCTAATTTACTTTTCAAACGTTTGTGTTCATAGTTTAAAGTATTTTTTTTATTATAATTGTTTTTTTGAACTACATTCCGAAAAGAAAATAATATTCATAAATAAAACATAAATTTTAGGATTTTCCTGATTTGTTTCATACGTGCACAAAATGTGTATTGGTGAAAATTATTTAGCCCTAGTTAGTTTAGTTTTTCTTTCAAATAAATTCGAAATTCATTATTATTTAGGTACGTTGAAAAAAAAATGAATTTCGAATTTATTTGAAAGAAAAACTAAACTAACTAGGGCTATTTTACGGGCTTCGCCTTGGAAATAATAATGTGTATTGGTGAAAATTTAATTTTATAAACTCATAAAATCAAAAGATATCAAATGAAAATGAAATAAAATACTATTAGTTACATCAAAATTATTTATAGAAAATCAAAATATCATAATAAATTATCATGCAAATTTAATGTTATGACTCATTGTATTCTTTATATTTTTTTAAAAATGAAATTTTTTAAAAATTGATAACTATTGGATCAATATCAATTAATAACTATTAAAAATCAAATAACCAATAACATAACATAAATAATGTGACATGCTTGAGAGATTTGAAGGCTTAACCCTTTTTCTTATTTATATTTAGAGTTGAACTTATGTGTTGAGTATTTTGGCAAGCATTGAGTATTGAGCGACTCGTTTTGTAGGAATTGTTTGTTGTTGAAAGAAAAGAACAAAAAAATAATTTTCTCTCTTTTCATATCCGAAATTAGTTAATTGAAAATGCATTATTGTAGTTTGAGTAATTTAGTTTTCTAAAGGGACTAAAACGGAAAACGTACGAAAGAAAGAAAGAATAATGAAAGAGATTGTCGGCAATACAAAATATTTTGACTTGACCACGTCTCACGTTGAACCTCCTCTCTGGTCTTCTGTGGCAGATTTAAAATGGTAACATGGTGTAACGAGTCACAAATCCAGGTCCCAAACTCATTTATTTATGAATTCTAATTCTGTGAATAAATGCATCTCCAGTGGAACAAAGCATTCGGAATTTGTGTTTTCTTCTCCGTCATATACACATTAAATAAATATGTACATAATTCATACTTGTCAAAAATAAAGTTAATCTTAGATGTGTAAAATGTGTCAATTAATGAACGAAAGTATTGCAAGCAATTGTTAGTATTTCTTAATTAATTTTGTTTAATAAATAAACTCAATCAAATCATGTGTCAAATTCAAACCACCTGACATGTGGATATATACTCTTTCTGTTCTATTGGAAAAAAAAAATGAGAAGATGCAAATTGGAAAAATTAGAATCTGATGCTTCGTCAAAGTTATTTTTTGGTATGAGAAAAGGACTTCTTTCTGGAACAAAGGCAAGAATTGAATGGAATTGAATTGAATTGATCGGAATTGAATTGAATTGAATTGAATTGATCGGAATTGAATTGAATTGGTACACAGAATAAAATATAAATCAATAGAAAATAACATTAATTCTTTCAAATGTCATAGATATTTTCTTTCCACCCCTTTCTTGGTTTCTTTTACCAAATATATTTCTATTTTGTTTCCAATATAATATTTATATGTCATTTTTTTTCCTGATGTCATGCCAGCTAAAATAAGGAAAAATATTTTAATTATAAAACTAGAAATTGAGTTTAGATAGGCAAATAATGATAATGAAGATGAATTATTTGGCGATGGTTATTTGACAATATCTTAATAATGTATATATTATAAAAGTCACTCTAATATAAACTTTCTATTCAAATCAAACCCAAGGATCATATGCTATTCCTTTTAAATATTTTAAGATTAAATAATCCTTTAAAATCAGAATAGACAGTTTTATACTTCTACAAAAAAGTTGAGAAATTATTTTGATGTCTTGATTGAAAAAATTGATTATTTTGAAAGTTAGGTTTGATATGATAACAATTAAATTAAATTAACCTAAAAAATTGAAGGTTTATCAAATGTGTTAATTGAGATGGCCCGTTTAGTGGGAAATTTTATTTAAGCCACGTGTACATTCTAATTAAATATATGAATAAAACAATCATGGCTGTTGTTGATAAGCGATCAATCAAAATTAATTGTACCATCACATTAATTAATGGATTGTCATGTCTCAATTATTCGTTTTAGCTAGATAAAATGTTTCATATTTTCAATAATAAGCTTGTCTTTTTTATTCGAACCCCGAGGCAGCGAGATATATAGGCATCGTTAATGTTATTGTCGATACTGATTTTATTATTTATATTAAATTAGTTATTATTTATATTTATAATTTTATTATTTAATTTAAGTTAGTTATTATTTAAATTAATGGTATTTGAGTTGAATAATAAAATAAATTGCATAATAAAATCATTAACATGAATAATAACTCATTTTATATGAATAATAAAATCAGTATCGATGACATTATCAATGATGGTACCTCCCAAATATTTTTCTATGAATAAATATCAGTGGCAAGTGGCAAAATATGGTTATTCTGATTTTTTGTTAATGGTTTGAACACACATTACATACAGATGAAAGGATGATGATTTTGATAAAATTTTGATATTAAATTTCAAAAAAGAAAATTGAAAAAAAAAATGTAAATTTATAAATATCATATGAGAAATTTAGATAATCTAACAATCAAATTTCATATTGTGATGTATTAAGGATCTTTAATTTTGGACCATTAAAATTTCAAATCAATTATTATACAGTAAAACATGTAAAATTATGAATTAACAAAATATGGTTATTCTAATTTTTTGTTAGAATTATATCATTCAACCTATCATTTGATTTCAATATTATTTTTAATTTGACAAATTAATCTCACCAATTAAAACATTGGAATGAAAGAATGTGTTAATAAAATTAGCAACTAACTCAGCAATTCATAATAACTGCTTATACAACTTTCAATTAGATTAATAAAATAATAAAAATTATCTCGCTAACTTAAATATTTCGAATAACAATTCATCCATCCAAATACGAAATAATAATTTGAAATAGTTATTAATTCAAATTAGCATTATTCCTCGTTTTATCCAAACGCTTAAATCCGTGTAAGAGATCTAATGATGTCATTCAATTTGATTCCATTTCGTCACTTTTTTGGTCAAATACTCAATTTTTTATTATTATATTCTTTGGGTACCTTTTAAATTAAATTTGAGCTATGATTCTAACTAGGACAAATTGTATTTTAAAATTCCATTTAAAATTAAAATTGCGGCCCCCTGATTTATGGGCTAGGTATTAAATATATATATATATATATATAAATAGTATAGTTCCATGTGAAATCTTATCCTTCAAATTTAGAAACTTCAACCTGTTTTTGACCCAGCTTGCTAAAAAATAATATTCATTATAATTTAAATGTGCATGTGTTATGTTGGTGAGATTCGAATATAGTGAGTTAAGATATTTAAAATGACCATAGAATGAATATATACAAATTTTAAATTTCAAACAAAGTTCCACAACAATATAGTTAATTTTATATATTAAATTAGAATGTCCCTCACAATAATAACATTATTTAGTAAAAAAATATTAAATTATTTTCAGCTCTAAAATAAAATTTAAAATTTAAAATAATTAATTATGACCCAATATTTGATGACGTGGCATTTCTTTAAAATCTTGAAAAAATCTAACCACATAAAATAACTAATTACTTTAACAGCTATATCCTCGGCCGTCTGATCTGTATAAAAAAAATTGATCGGAGATTGCACGAATATCGACGCAGGACGAGAAGATTTTTGTTTGTTTTTTTTTGAAATAAAGATTCTCGTTAGCTCCAGTATTTATTTTTTTTTCAAATATCTCTTGTAAAATTAAAACATATATTTTTCTGTAGAGAAACGGGACTTATCACCACTGTGTTTTATGTGCGGTTCTTATCTGCGCCGCAACATATAATACTATGTTGTGCACAAATTTTAATTCTCAAATCTCAACCCCATGTTATGTGCTTGACCTGTTCAAAACTTGAAGAGTTGTAATTAGGTGGCTATTAATTTTGGACTTCTAGTTGACATATGACTTGATTAAAATAAGGCACGGAATTAATTGATATAATATAAATAAGAATTGTTAAAAATATAAGTACTATCCGTACCTTCTGATATTTTATAAAAAAATATCAATTATCTGTCAGATAATTTCATCTAGGGAATAGATTAATTAATTAATTAAGAATGCCACGTAAGCAAGCCCCCCGGTTTTATAATATTTAATTTAATTGGACATTTTTCAGGTTGACATTGTAAAGAATAATAATTTAATATTCTAGTTTTTTTTTATGATATTAATATATGTTGATTTCTTCATGTCAGTACTTCACAGGAATAGATCGGATTTGGTTCGGATCTTGAAGTTGTTCGTCTTAGTTCGGTTCTCAAAGCTACTTGAATTGTATTTTCTGCCGACTTAATTTGTACAATATGTTACAACAAAAAATACGAATTCATTATATATTACCTATGTAAAATAACATATATATGTATATCAAATTATCATTTAAAAAATGTAAAAAAAATGCATAGCTTCTTTCTTCCTCATTTAATATAAAAATAGTTGGATTTCAGGGGGCCTAACTACAAGAATGGCACTAACATATTTGAGATTTTGTATGGGTATATATGAAAATTTGCTTTCATTTCAAAAGAGTAGAAAAATATTATGTGTTTCCAGTTTGAAAAATTCAAACAAATGTATTGTAGCGCTCAACAATGATATCTTCTCCTTTCCTTCTCTGAAATCTACTTAATTGCATCACACAACAAAACTTCCCCCTTTTTTTTTTTTCTTTTTCTATGAAACAGACGAATATAAAGAATTATGCTTTCAGGCTCACATTAGAGGAATCAGAAGTGATTTAATTGAATATGTTGAATTTTGTTCTTCTTTTTTTTTTTTTTAACTTTTGTTTGTTGTGGCACTTCATTCTGTTTGTACACATTAGTTTGACAATTATTATTATTAGTTTTGAAAAAGTGGTGTAAACCATTGGTTTCATTAGTTTGACAATTATATGGCTTAAAGATGTGTCATTCGTTAATTAAAATATAATAACAATAATAAACTCAAACAAATGTTATAAACGTATTTTTAGCAAAATTATGAGCGTAATATTTGATGTATATATTCTTTGTTTTATAATATTATCAAACTCGCACGTATGCTTCAACTTATGTCTTTTTATATATGCATGAATTCATTCGAACTAAAATAGATAAATGTGACAATATTACACATAAAATTCTATTTGAACACACTTACGATGTATTTAATTGAGTATGTTTATATTAAAATCAATTTAGGTCTCATTTGTGATCATAAATAACATTAAAATTCATAAATAAATATTAACATAAGCGTTTTTACATGTGCATAAGTTGGTTTAATTTAGGTCTTTATTGTGATCATAAATTCATCAAAACTCACAAGAAAACTCTAAATTATGTCTTTTATGCGTGCATAGATTTATTCACATAAAAGAACATATATGACTAATATCATGCATAAAATTCTGCTTAATTAATTTATAGTGTGTTTGAGATTGTTGGTTCATATTTTTAATTAATTTAGGTCCCATTTACTATTGTAATATCGTCAAAACTCATGAATCAACTTTTTATCATGCCTCTACGTACCATAAATTTATCTGTTATAAATCAAACATATACAATACAATTAATATTATGCTTGAATTTATTTACATTGTATTTTGGGAATGTCTTTTCTTATTTTTAATCCTCATCTATGACGATAAGATCACCAAAATTAACATATAAATTTTAACTTTTGTCTTCTAAATGTACATATACATACAATGTTGTTGGACTTGTTTATATACATTTTTAATCAGTTTAAACATCATTTGTGATCATAAATTACAAAAGATCTCGCAAATAAATTATAAATTATGACTTTTACATGTGTACAAATTTATTAGTGTTAAATCAAACATCTAAATTTAATATTAAAAAATCTAGAGAAGTCCACATTTATGATATTATACCAATTGTTTTGCAAAATAAAATTAAGAAAATCTATAAATATGTGTTTAGGCTCAGAGAAGTCCACGTAATTCCCTCAAGTTTATAATACTTTTAGAGAAATATTTTTGAGGTTCACTATGTAAAGAAACATAATTTAAATCTTTATTTTGGAAGGAAGTTATCACGTACTTCCTTGTAAAATAAAAATTATAAACACATGAATTTAAATGATGAGAAAAAAAATGCATAAAATACTCATTCTTAGTTTCTATAAAAAAAAATACTATAACTGCTCCTTTATCCACATTTCATATTGAAACAGTAAAAATAAAAATTAAAACTTAAAAGCCGATCTATATGCGCAAATTTTGTAGGAATATGAGGACAAAAGTAGAAAATATTTCGAAGGCCTAACCGCGAGCATGATAATATAACTAACATTTCAAAGTTTTGTAAGGGTATATATGAAATTATGATCTTCGATTGATTGAAATTGTCAGTTGTATTTCTCTATAGTTTGAAAGATTCAAACAAATATATACTATAGCGCTCGCTCGTCAACGGTATTCACTTCTCTCCTCTCCTCTCCTTTTTTATTTTTTGTATTTTCTTTTTCTTTCCTTTCTCCCCCTCTGACAAGTCTGCCTTATCGCTTCAAGCGACAAGAAGACTTCCTTCCTCTATATAAAAGAGACGAGCGCAGAGGGAATGGAAAGGGTTTTATCTTTACAAGCTCCCTTTAGAGGAACCAAAAGTCACTTTAATTGAAGTTATTCATGTCGGTTAGTGACTTCTTTTTCCTTCTATTGTTGTTGTTATTATGATTTGTTTTTGGTCTCCTAGCAATTTTTCAATGAAATTGTCCAGATGGGATTGATGTTTTAAGCATAGTTAAGTCATGATTGAGTCCTGAATTGTGCATTCAAGCTTCAATTTGCAAAGTTTAGGATATATTAGCCCTTAATTGAAGATCCTAAATATTCAACAAAAAAGATAGCTAATAACTAATATCTCTCTCTGTTTTTTTTTTTTTTTTTGGTTGAATATCAGAAATCTTACATCCCTCCATTTCCGAACAGCAACGCATCAACCGACACGCAATATACGCAATACTTCGAAAGTGCTCGGGCCAGAAGACAATCAGGTGCTGCTGCACCTGAACCTGTTTTAGCAAACCCGAAAACCCCACCGAACACAAGGTATCGGGAACCTGACCCGCCTCGTGTTACCGCAAGTCCGTTACACCAGAACTACTTGTCGGCGGGAAAATCTCCGCTTCACCACCAAGGAAGCGGCGGGAGCGGTTCAAGTGGCAGTAACAGATCGGGTAGTTCACATAAACCCGTTAACCCGAATTACCCGAGCTACCCTAGCCCAAAACCCTCTAACAACAGTGGAAACGGGAAGTTGCATGAGGGTCAAATCGGGTATAATACACCGGGGAGACATACACCAAATAGAATCAGGAAGAAGCCTGCTGAACCGGTAATTAATCGCATAATTAACAATTATATAATTTGAGGGTCGCGGTACCGAGTACCAATACAATATCCAATGCGGTCATTATTATTGCATGAAGATTGGTAATGTATGCACTTATTGACACCTAATCCCTTGAAAAGTATTGTTACCAGATAGCACGGAAGATACCTTGCTGGTATATGACCGGTAATAAGCTGGTAATCTGGTACAATCTTGTTCAATTCTGTACTGGCAGCGTGCCAGTAAATGTATTGACCCTGAATTTTTAAATTGGTCTACAATATTTCTGATGGTGTATATTTATATGTATGTATGTATGTATATTTCTTTCAGGTTCATGATGATCTGTTGCCTCCATTTCCGTCAGATGGTACCGACACAAACTACACTGAGGTGTTTTCACGGTACCGCAGAGATAATATGTCTCCCTCAGCTCCACCAGTCGTACCTTATACTCCGGGAGGCGATCACAGCCCCAAACTAAAGGTACCGTTTTATTCCATACCCTCAATGGTATACTGATACTGTTCCAATGAGAACTAGATCTGATAAATTGATAATCAATTCCTACTTGGGCAAATTTTATATTTAGGTTCATATAAAATCTTCCTTAACGCTGCAATTAAACATTAGTATGAGACCAAAAAAAGGTAAGGAAGAAGAACACAATCTAATCTTGTTTTTTTTTGTTATTGTAGAGATGCTCATGTTTCGGGTTGTGAACTTTCGACAAAAGGAATCCGCGAACCACATTGATAATGAAAAGACTCTGTGTAAGGGGGGCCCACTTGTACAGAGGAATTTTATTTTTAGGTCTCTCTTTTAGAGAGCTCATATATGTCACTTGTATTTTTAATTGGCAATTTTTTTGTGCGAGTAATTAGATAATTCTTCCTTTTTTTACTTTTTTTAAAAATGTAAACTAGTTAGAAATGAAGCTGCTTTTTGGGTGGTTGTTGAGATTTTAAATCCAATGTTAAATTATTGTAATTTGTAATGAAATAAAATAATTAGCATCCTCCTTATATAAAAGGGTCATCATGAAAAAGTGGCAATAAATATGCCAATTTTTCCATACATTTTCAAGTTATGACTCCATGAAAATATGAAACTTCATGATCCTTTTGCAAAATGATCCAGACAAATATATTTATAACAAAAAGGAAGGAAAATCTATCTCAAATGAATAAAGAAAAAAAATATATACTAATGATAAATATAAGAAATTTCCACATGACAATCTTTCAACAATATTATCAGAACAATTCACATGCACAAAATCTCATTTGTTTTATAAGAGTAACTAAATAGAAAAGGACCTGATAACTTCTACTCAACTACTCAAGCGCTGTACAAGAATCAAAAAATGAATATATAAATAAATAGAACATCATTATACTATGACAGCAAATAAAAACAATTGAACAATATATATATATATATAAATTTTTTTTTGGAAAAACAACTCAATTAATTGTCTTATGTGCATTGATATGAAAGCTAATTTGGTGGACGCTCTAACTGTTGTATTAACATATTTAATTAATGTTTGATTGATGGAATCTCCTTCGATTATATTTATATCTGTTAATCAAATTTAAATCCGTTAATACGAAAGAAATTATTCTTTTCTCTGTCCACTGTCTTCCATTATGTTGCCGTGTAATTTCACTTTTTATACTCATAATTAATGTTCAAAAGAAAACAATTATTGTAGATTTCCATACATGGACTATGACATAAATTAATAAAAACTTACGAGGATAAATACTATTTTAAACATCGGACAATTCAATTTTAAATACAAAAAATATAATTTTAAAGTATCTGACTATACAAGTATAAAACATTTGATTGTGCAATTTCAAGTATTGGATAATTCCAATTAAAATACTATTAATTGAAGTATAAATATCCGACAACAAACTAAAAATATGGGAAAATTTAAGTTAAAAATTGGACAATTAAAGTGTGCTTATATGCCTATACAGATGTTAATGTTTGGTCATAAACTGTGACATACTTAATGTAGGATATTAAATGTAAAAATCTAACTTGTTAGTATAAAGAATAAACAATCACCAATATAGATATAAATATCTAATTTGTATAATAAAGCTCGTATCGACAATGATATCAACACGTATCGGCTCCCTATTTGTGTCTGAATTAGGCTTTAAAGCTGATTTCGGCCCGTATTTGGTCAAGGTGTGTTAATTTGGGCTTATTCAACCTAATAAGTTAGTGGTCTTTTACTGGATAAAAAATAAAATAAAATGAGACTTAGATTGTGCTTCTAGAAATTTTTAATGGAGAAAGGAACTTTGCAGATGTGCAATAAATTAGGCACAAAAGATTTCTTTTTCTTTCTTTCTTTCTTTTTTTCTCACATTTTTTTGCAACAAGAATGTGCTAGGCTGGAACATCGAAGTTTCAGTTGGTTAAATTCATGTTGATCCTCAATTCAACCTTCAATGGTGCATATATGATTCTCTTTAACCCAATTATTTTTTATAAATAAATTGACCTTAATTGTAGAATTTCTAATTTGACGAGACAAAATGTTGGAATTTTTTTTTACGGACCTTAATGAAATGATACCAAACTATATGTTAAGTGTTACTATGATAAACTGATATTGCTTGAGAATACTTCCCTATTTCCATTCCACCTAGAAATTTAAACAAAGAAAGGTATTGCTAATAACTTACTCTATTTATATCTTTTGCAAGTTTCAGAAATCTCACCACCAGTAAAAAAACCAGTTGACACATTGTACCCAAGTTTTTGATGTGGCTCGACATGCAAGACAATCGGGGGGCATACCCAATCCCAATTTAGCAAATCCTAGTACCCCATCCCCATCAAACCCACAAAGTAGTTCAAAGGTACTGCTATTAATCTGTATTGTTACCGGCTTACTGGTATGTTTTGTCAGAAACTTCAATCAGTACTTGGTCCTAAATTTCTCGTTAGTTATAAGATTATACAACTTGTTATGCTTCGTTTTATCGATTTGGGATATTAACTCAGGATAAAAAATTTCAAATATGGTCAAATAATGTAAAAGATCACACCTTACGGTACTGCCAGTATTATTTTTGTTCAGAATGGGTATTTGATCACCACAATTCTCACCCTATTCTGGGCTATATCGTACCAATTCTTGTGCTGACAAGCACGGTAGGATCAATAGTGTACCAGTCTCATAGGACAGTGTTCTTTGCATAATATTTTTACTGTTAAATCCCACAGTCGGATGTGCAATTAAACTCTAGAGCAAGCCATGAAAAAAGACAAAATGGAAGAAAACTCATAGTTATTGTTTTCATGATTCCAGTGCTCGCGCTTTGAATTATGAACTTTTTTATAGATGAACTTTTATTCTTGGTCCTTTTCTTTTATGAAGATATATATGTCTCTTGCACTTCAGAAAATTCCAAGCGCCAGTGACTCTAAGACTCTTCCGCTTTTTCTTTCACTCACATGCTTTTGTGGATGTACAAATGTAAAAATAGCCATTAAAATGGCAACATGCTTTTGACAAGATATTTGCGCAGAACTGCGCTTCCGTTGTTCAATTGTTATCAACTTACAATAAAATGATGTCTATACTATTAGTAAGTGTATACTTGCAAAATCCAAATCTTTGATTTATACCTGCATTACATACATCCAAACTTAATATTTCTTGAGCAGTATACAAATAAAACAAACTCAATATTTTTAACTAAATTTATCTTATGTCTGCCCTCACCTCGGCTCCAACAAATGAACAAAAAACTATCGCAATTTCCTTATAGGTAAAGCACGGCCAAACAACTTCTCGACCTCAGTTGCTTCCATTTTCAACCCATCTAACACCTCCATTTCTTCCTTATTCAACCCCTTGAAGAAGTTCTCAGCATCTCTCTCCACCTCCTGGAACCCGTCAGCTAGCCGCTGAAACAGGGTCAATTCTGTCTTTTCCAACTGTACAACCTCCCCTTCTATCTCCTCAACCTCCCTCACTATAGTCTTCTCCCCCTCCTCCACTGTCTTCTCTATCCTATCCACCAACGGCGGTTCAGGCCCACACGTGTTGTCTGTGCGAATGAATTGTGAGAAATCACGGTTTATGCTCTTAGCAGCACGTTCTAGCTCAGGAATTATTGTGGCCGGTACAGTGCGGCTTCTTGTGTATAGCACTGCACCTCCATAGCCATCCCATGCGTCATTTCGCCCACGGTAGTATACAAAAATGTAGTCATCAGGCTTGTTTTCTACCTTTGATGAGATAATATACCTGAATTTCATTTAGAAAAAGTAATATAAATATCGCAATAACTGTATTTCAATTTTTGTGCCAATGTTTGTGTCTGCATTATCGGGCGTGATGGAGCCTTTATTAATTTTGAAATTGATTGAGCTCAAGACCAGTCAAAAGGGAAAAAAAAAAGCTATAGCAAGTTGCCTTGGTATAGGTACCCTAATAATACCTGCTTAACAGCACACACTACTTAATCCCTTAGCATAATCATAGTTTGCCAGCAGAACATATAGCACAGGGAAAATCAGGTTAATACAGCTTGTGTATCTTACGTGTGTGTGACTGTGTATGGCACAGAGAGAGAGAGAGAGAGAGAGAGAGAGAGAGAGAGAGAGAGACCAGTCATCCTGGTAGTGCAAATACTCGTTATCATGGTTATACAAAATTCCTGGTCTGGAGGGGTCCTGAACAAACTTCTGAATAGCGGATCGTGTAAAGAACCCGGTATCTGGGGTTCGAATCCTCCATGAAAGATTCCCAACAAGCCTATCTCCCTCTACTTTAAACTCATGAACCTGACAGTCAAATGCATCGAAGGTTGGGTTCAGCCCACTAGAGATGTACCACTTCCCAGTGAAATCTGACAAGTTGAAGGATCTGATGAGGGCTCCTGGATCAGGTTCTGGAAATTCACCCAAATCTGATTTGCGTGGCACACACTTCTTCCGGGAGACAGCACACTCATTAAACTCATCAACAACACTGTTCTCAAACAGGTCACCGCATTTTATCTGGAAATTAAAGAAATTTAATGCCGCCTATTGCTGTATTTCTAGATGCCAGAAAGTACAGGCACATCACATCAACTTCATGATTTCACCAGACAAATCATGGAACTAAATAATCCAAACAAACGGAAAGATTTTGGGAGTTGTTTTAAGCTTTTAGCTGCGAGGTACTGATGAGCAATAACATTGGAATGCGACATTCTAGTATCATCATCATCTTGAGTTATGAATTGGAAAAAAAATAATGTTAAGTTCAGGACACCTTGTTTAGACTTCTACATTTGTATTTGCACTGAATAAGCATTAACTAGGTCATTAGGTACCAGCAAAATGTAAAATAAAAGTAAATGCATACAAATAAACAAAGTATGTCACATCTGGTACAAGTATCCGGTAGTTCAGTCCTTCGGAGTTGGTACATAAAGGTACCATACCAATCAAATTGTACTACCTTAAATTCTTTCCTAGAAGAAAAAAAAATGAGATGGAAAATTCCAAGATCTACTGTTAGTGGAACCAGTATCAAGTTCTGTATATGCAACTACCACTGCCGGCATAGTACCTGGCACTCGGTTTCATCAGGACGGTTATTGCAAGTCTGTAAGCATGCTACATTTGCAGCACATGATGGGTTCGCTATGCACTTTGCCAGCTCAATCCTGATAAAAGAAACAGATAATTGCACAAAATTGTCCCAAATTTCATTAAAATTATGAAAGCACCTTATGCAAAATTGATACCCAGTCTATTAACAACACTTCCATTATGAAATTGCACATACAAGCTGGTTTAAAGAACCCGATATTAGTTTCTTAGATGCAGATGCATAACTGGAAGATCTCAAAACTTCTTCAATTCATAATTATTTATAATATTTTGATTTATTTTGTGCAGTTCAAGTTTTATGTGGGGATCAATGCTTAATTAAAGTCTTGCTAAATTATAGCATGATATAGGAGGAAAAAAAAAACAAGTGTAGAAGATAACATACCTGCATTCCTTCAATAGACAAGTGCATGTCTTCAGTGCATCGACTGCATGGGCTGAAGGAATTACTAAAAACGAGCATGCGACTATTCCAGTTATCGTCACAAGTTGCAATCTGCTCCAACTCTTGACACTATTCCAGAGTAATGTCGGAGCAAACGGTAGTAAAATATCTGCTTTTTCCTGTCAAATATTATAGTTCTTTGTGAGATTTTGCACGTAAAGGAATAAGGGCCATGACTAGGCTATAGCATTCAGTTATGAATAGGGATGGAAGTTTAGCCTAATTCCTCCTCTTTGCTAGCATAGCTTTGATTTGATTTTAGGATTAAAAGGGAATCAGCAACTTTCATGTCAATTTGTCTGAAAATTAGCCTAGAGAGACACAGAGCTATTGAATCAAACTATTTGAAGCATGAATTAACTGAGAGTTTGGATTAAGCACATTCGTCCAGTATTGCACCTCATTATTCAATGCAAGATTTACAGAGCAGCATGCATAAAGCCTTATTTCATCCTTATGTTAATCAAGAAGAAGAAAAGGGAAGAATTTTTTATTAACCTTTGATGAAGGGATGCTTGCTATAGATAATGTACAATCAATGCGGTGGGGATTTGCAAGAGAAATTGACCATTTTGCCCTTGGAAACCTGCAGCAAACTTTCAGCTTATCTCGAATTCTGAGCTTTCCTGATACATTTCTAAATTTCTTTGTATTCCTTTCATATAGGCATGCATGCTTAACGCATGACCGAGATGTCATAGCTCTCATTAGCTGAATTTGTAAGCACTATATAATTGCAAGCACCTGAAAATAAATAAAAAAAATGAGAATTACATAAATTACAGTTAAATTTAAACATTGAAATACCAGAATATGCAAAAGAGACATATATGGGAATTGTCCTATAGAAAATAAATCAGCTTGTTCTGAGTACGTGCTTATCTGACCTTTTATCAAGTCAATGTAATCCATGGTATTGCAAAGAGAACCAACTTTGGCCACACAATTTCCACCACATATACAATGTAAACCTTGTTCTGAAATGTTGCCTACCCATTTACAAGAATATCGTACCATTTTGCGTTCTGTATTACAAATTGTACATCTTTAACACAGAATGCTTTTATGTTTTTAGCCCGTTATACTCTACTACATTACATAAACCCATATAAATATGTTGAATTTTATTGGCAACCCTCACTATGCTTCTGACCGTATTTCATGCATTAGGAGGGGCTATCATGCACTCATAGTAACCCACACAGCCCTCATGCATGGTAACCAACTCGTCGGGGATTAAATACATAATTGCAAAAAAAAGGTTAAACAGTGTTGTTATTTCTCGGTAAACCTTGAAGAATACTGATCTTGGAGGAAGTAAAAGAGAGTGAGAGATCAGGCTCACCGAGTATAAGTGAGTTATAATTGGTTGGAGGAAGGGCCGAGGGGGGAGGGGAGGGTAATGGCGGTAAAGGAAAGTAAAAAAAGAAAAAAAATAAATAACGAAGGAGGGGAGAGGGAAAGAGGGAAAGAAGAGGAGAGGTTGAGGAGAGATTAGGAAGGGAAGGAGGGGAGGAAATGGAGTGAGGAGAGTACTCTGATAAGAACTGAACGTGTGGAGCTTGGGACTCGAACGTGTTCTCTTCGGCTAATTCGGATTCTCCGTTCCGTCTTTGACTTCCGCAAACACATTCTCCGTTCCCAGAAGTTCGGTCCGCAAACACATTCTCCGTTCCCAGAACTTCGGTCCGCAAACTTTGCACCGAGCAATTGAAGTATCAATCAAATTTTTTCATTTAATGATAACATCATTCTTTACTGGGATACCATCCTGTGTTGTTGATTTGGAGAATCCAAACATTTCCTGAGAGGTCATTGAACTTGTGATGAAATCCACATTTCGTCATTAAATTTTTAATTATTTATTTTTAGTCACTGAATGTTGATGTTTATCAATATTTCGTCACTCCGTATATTTTTTTTCATTTAAAATTCTAACCGAAGTTGATGTAGTGTTTGTATGGACTTTATTTTGTACTGTTAGATTATTATAGGGGTTCTGAAATGCAAATTGAATATGTCAATATGTTCTAACTACTAAAAAACAAATAAATGAGTAAAATTATGTCAAATTTGTATTTTAGAATCTTTATAATAGTTCAACTGTACAAAATAAAATTCATACATGCATCCATCAGCTTTCATTAAAATTTTAGATGAAAAAGATGACGGAATGATTAAATATAAATAAACATCAAATTTTAGTAATTAAAAAAGAATAATTAAAAATTTAATAATCAAATATAAATTTCATATAAAATTTAGTGACCTTTCAAATAATTTATCCATAATTTTCATATGATTGGAGTTTAAAGAGGAGCCGAACATACATATACGAGCATAAAACAGTCTCACCATATGTTTTTCTTTCTTTTTTTACATTTTTTTTAATTATTTTTCAAATTTATCAAATTATACAAACAACATGCTATTTACAAGATTTAATTAACAAAAAGTTTCAGCTCTTTACAGTTGTTTTATAAAAAAAATATAAG
The DNA here is from genome assembly GCA_037678475.1 of x Bolboschoenoplectus mariqueter. NCBI lineage: Eukaryota > Viridiplantae > Streptophyta > Magnoliopsida > Poales > Cyperaceae > x Bolboschoenoplectus > x Bolboschoenoplectus mariqueter. The sequence goes on along the minus strand of CM075266.1, from coordinate 2,031,696 downwards.
TATTTTTATACTTTTATTAATATCATAAAACAACATACTGTTATCAAATTGTGTCCATTTTATATTCAAATTATAAATTTTAAACCTCATCAAACTATTTTTAAAGGTGTAAGTCTAATACGGTTAACTTGACCAATCCGAAAAATTACGAATTACTTTTTATTTATTTAGTTAGGACTTATTTTTACTCGTAATTTTTATAATGAAACCCTTCGAATATGTGAGATCCGAATGTTTAGCATGAAATCTAAAATAAATGATTTTTATTATTAACTAATTATTTATGGATTAAAATATCATAATTCGATTATAATAACTCAGATTGACAACATTTACGAAATCCGGTCAACCCAACCCGTTTACAAAGCATTGGTTGTGTTATCGGATCGGAATAGAAGTTAATCGGATCCAGAATCCAAATACCTCCGTCTTTATTACTCGACTTTAGGTGCCAATCCATTTATTTCACATAGGCGGGGGCTGGTTTAAAAAATAAACAAACAAATAAGCGGGGGGAGAGAAACACTCACCAGTCACAGGCTCGAGTGCGAGTGGCAATGGCAGAAACCTCAACCCCAGCACCAATCGAGGGTTTAACGGAGCGAGAAGCGATCGATTTGAAGACGATTCGAAGGTAGTTTCTAGTTTTTCTTTCGCACCGAGTTGGATTCGGTTGTACCTTCCCGCTGGCGTTACCTAATTTAATCTTTTTACATTGAAGCCGAATCGGAGAAATATCGAAAGAAATTAAAGATGGATTTGAGCCGATTGATTTGTCGACTGGGGATCGGGATCGCGACAAGTTATTGGAAGATTGTGTATCTGAATATCGGGTAATAATAAGTTTTATGAAATTTCCTTTTCTTTTGCTACATTGTTCGAAGCCTTTTACATTGTTCTAATGCATAAGCGGGAATTATCAAGCACTATCTCGGGGAATAGGTTAACATTTGCGTTGGTTGAAAGAGATAACCTAGTATTACCCCAAGGAACTTTTGCATTTTGCTAAATTCTCAGTGACTAAGTCAGATGGCACCTAAAACTTAAATTCTACCAGCTTAAGGAGTTTATGTAGATCTTTTTCCCTAACTCCTTTGGTTCAATATATGTTTTATATCGACCTTCTAAAAGGTCACATTCTCCTAAAATGGTGAGATATTTTAATGCTAGGCGAATGGCCCACTAGAATATATTTATCAGTTAAAGAAGAGATCTTGTAGTTGGAATGTACAGGGAGAAATGGTGAGACCTTAAAAGGATGTTATAACGTTATTCCCTAATTCTGTAGTCTGAGAATGTTGGTTAATTTTGTTTCCAATTAAACAGAAGGCCCTTTAAAATTTGCTTTCGCTGTTGCAAAGGTTGCTGTTCAAATGTACGGAATTGCTCATTAGTAATTACAATTTTCGTTCTTGTCTGAATCTTCCAGGAAATTATGAAGAGGCTAGAGTTTCAGGACTCAAATGTTCTTGATCTTGCTGAGTGCTTAGGCAAGTCAACTCCTCCAATAAAAAAAAGGAGTAAAAGAAAAAAATAAACACTGTTATGCTTTATTTGCTCAACTTCAAAATTTTGCCTATGGACTATCTAATATTGTGTTATCTTTAAGAAACTTCTGTAAGCTTCTAAACTTGGAAAACAAAATGACTATGAGGCCCTCAACCCACTAGAAAATTAAATATTCAGAGTTCAGACTGTATTGCACATGTCACTGAACTGTTGTATATCAGTGTATTTGGCACTTTCAAGAGGAAATATTGAGGAGTAATGCATCCTTTTTTGTTGTGATTCCAGATTCATACTTGGATAGTTTGACAAAGGAGATCAGATCAGTAGAAGAAGAAGACACAAAAGTAGAACTAGAAATGGACCGCCTCATGGATACTTTTGCTACTGGTAAAATGCAAGCTTCCACCAGGCTTCTATGAGTTATGCCATACTAGACAGAAACTGGTATTAATGCAGTATCAGTTGGATAGAGGCCAGATTGCCTTCATCTCTCTTTTGCCCCAACCATTTAAGTCACAATAAAAAATATATCCAAACAATTACCACCATATCTGTAGAGATCATAGCTAATGCGCCTCAGGTTCAGAGTCTCTCTTGTGGTGGTCATGTTCTTGATAATTTCCTTTCTTTTATTTTTTATAAAATTTACGATGCTATCAAAATCAAAGTACCCTAAATAAAAAGTACCATAACAAATAAAGGTACCCTAAAATATCAAAAGTACCATAAAATAAAAAAGTACCATAACAAATAAAGGTACCCTAAAATATCAAAAGTACCATAAAATAAAAAAGTACCATAACAAATTAAAGTACCCTAATTAATAAAATACCTTAATGAAATAGATGAATTGGGATCCCAAAATATGACGGAAGTGTACCTAGGCTCCCAATAAAAAATATATCCAAACAATTACCACCATATCTGTAGAGATCATACCTAATGCACCTCAGGTTCAGAGTCTCTCTTGTGGTGGTCATGTTCTTGATAATTTCCTTTCTTTTATTTTTTAATACTTATTTTCTGAACAGATGCATGGAAAATGGAGATCAATCTTGAAGAGTGTGATTATTTGCTCAAGTATGTTGGTAATGATGTAGGTTCTCACTTCACTCTGTTTTTCAGTGTTTAGTTCTCTTAATTTGTTACTTAAACTAAGGATTAGCATACTGGATGCTGATTTTGTGCTAGTCAGGTCTTGGTATGTGATTGAATTTAATTCATTATGAAGGTGTCACTATAAAACTTTCAGGAAACAAATGCTTCTTAAACATTCATTAAATTTTTTTCCTCCTATATAATTGAATGTTTTTCTGTTTGGATTGATTTGACATGTATAGTGCCAGTTAATGGATTACTTTCTTAATTTGTTTTTGTTGCTTCAAAGCAATGATGTTTATGGATGTTCAACACTTCAAATTATCTATCTTTTGTAGGGTGGCCAATCAGGTGAATTGAGTTCAAGTCAAATTTCCTCCTTTCAACATCAGGAGTTTGAGATGCTTGAACTTGATCGACAAATCGAGCAGTCCCAGTGGAGGCTTAAAATCATGCAAGACCTTGACAATGCCTTGACAAGGTACAGCTCATGCCAATTTAGGCATTTTACAGAAATTTTCTTTAAAACCTCCTATTTGATGGATTTGAAGAGTAATTTCTTTCCTCTTCATCATTGAAAAAGGATTTTCTATTCCTAAATTCAAAGTTCTGTTCAAACATAGATGATTGTTGCACGGATAAAAATTGGTTGGTTTTCAGATTATTGTACAGTTTTTACTGCAGCCCAGAACCTAGTCTATGACATGGCAAACAATTGTTATTTTTAATAATGCTTTTCTTTTCATTTCTCATAAATAAACACAATGTAGGAGAGAAGCAATTGCATTAACATGAAATTATCAGCACACACTTGCTGTTAATTTTTTTCTTGCAAATGACTTGTTGATATGTAATGAAAATTTAGGCTGCTCTGCAACTTCTTTATATATGGGGACTCCTTGAAAATTCTCTCCTTTTCATTAGCTGCAAGTTTACTGCTCACTTTGATCTTAATTATTGCTAAACATCAAGATAAGATCAAGTGACTATTAAAAGGGCCCCGCAAAAAATTGTACTGTGCAGGATTCATTCTGTTCTGGTAATATCTACTGCCAGTATTTTACTGTCTGAAATTGCTTCTTTTGGTAAGTGCCTTGAATTTGTTGAGTTGTTCATTACTCTATACCGTTGTTGGGTGGAAACTATAATCCTTGTAGATTCTCATTGCTCCCTTCATCTAAGTTGCCAGTTTGTTTATGTGTTTGATTATTTCTGTGTTGTGCAGTGTTGACACTCTAGCAGAAGCCAGCTCCCTGCTGTCTGATGTGAAGGTACTAGAGGTGAAAGACAATGTCATAAGGCTTTTCCTTACTGGGCCTATCTTTACCTCAGATGGGCTACTTATGGGTCAAAAGTTGGATTTGAGTTTAGAAAAGCCCGTTAATTCTGACCACGAGTTGTTAATAGAATTTGCTGAAGGAAACATGGAGCTCAAGAAGATGGAGGTAAGTCCTTTTTACTACGTAGAAAATTTTCCACTTTTGCCATGTACAGTTATTCTGGTACATGGGTTGACATCATATGTATAGATGCCTTATCAGTTAGGTCTGGTATAGCAGTTGCATTAAAGGATTCTATTTTCAGCAGTATTTAAACTTTAACCAGTGCAATTTGGAAGCTGTACTCACTGAACAGTACTAGTTGTGTAGTTCTGTGTAGGTACCTGCTTTTTGTCCAGGATAACGATTAAGGCCCCTGTGAAAACTATTCAGCTTGCCTAGGTAGGCTGATATTACTAAGAATTGTACCAGCTCAAACACTGGATCGGTAACACCATGGTTTATTACTGATTTTTTTTATTTGCATATCTATGGATCTGAATTGGACATTAGTCTTATTCTGTTGCTTCATTATTTATTCCTTTGTTTTAATCTAAAGGCAGTGACAGTTGGAATTTTTTAGTTTTTTGGTCTTTGCAGCCATTGATTTTTCTTTTTGGTTTCTTTGACATCTTCCAGATATTTCCTGATGATGTGTCATTAAATGAAACATTTGACATGATCAAGTCCTCACACCGGTATGTTCTTTCTAACAAGTGTATTTTCATTCTGTAAAGCACCAAACTGGTTATGTATGTTACCAAACTGTCCTTTTAGCAAATTATTCGAGCATCTATCAAGCTTTATAAAAAAATAAATTAAATTAACAGATATTATAATTGAAATAAACTTTAGTTAATAAAGTAATAGCATATATAGAGGACCCGTTCATATCTAATGAAACTGAGATCTGTCTGGGATTAACCTCTGCAGTTGTGTACCTTGGTAGGATATGTGCTTCTATTTTGTTTAAACTGTTGTTTGCAAATTTTTGTGGGGTTCTGTGTCATTGTGTGTGTGTGTGTGCGCGTCTGGGCATGACTAAACTTTATCTATGATTGAATTTGCAGGGATTTCCATTTGGCAGATATGTCATTTCTGGGATGTGTTGTTCGGCTGGTTCAGCGCCAAATTATTTTGTGTACTGCAAGGCGCCTTTTGTTAAAGGATGCAAACAAGTCAAGGTGATTGTTTCCCCAATTTTTGTGTCATGCAAAAGATAAAATAAATAAAGAACTTGTCAAATGATATGATATATCCAGGCTTCAGGGACCCTATCTAGAAGTATGAGATCAAAAAAGAAAAAAAAAAGAAACAGAAGGAAAATAAAGCTGGACGCAAGGGATTCAATATTCATGGTCATTGGTGCTCATGGTGTCTACTTTATTATTTATACTTTAACTAATATATATAAATCGGTATATATATTCTAATACATCTCAATAACATATATATAAAAAAATATTGAATTTTAACTTTGTTTTGACGGTCATCAAGAGAGTGAATTAAATCACAAAATTTGGTCCGTTGATTTTTATTAATGCTTGATGCATATCAAAATAAAGTTGAAATGGTGTAATATTTTGTGTACCTATATAGCATATACAAAATGTCCAATTAATTAGTTTTGTTATTTAAAAATTTAACAAATATTTATTTAAAATTTAATTTCATGATCATTGATGTGGCACCAATGATCATAGACATTGGATCCCTCTATTAAATGTTAACTAAGCAGACATCCACAAGAGATTAGATTACTTCAGATATCCTGACAAAAAGAAAAAATAATGGGTGCATAATGCAATGAACAGCAGACAATCGGTGACAAAATTTAAACCTAAGAAAAACCAGTTAAAGTATAAAAAGTCTTTTGAGTATAAAAAAGTGACTTTGTTGATCACTGTTGCATGTGATAGATGTTTACATGGCATTGAAGCTCTTATATCTTAATTGAAATTTTGTTTGTTTTCTGGGTGTTGTAGACACTCATTTGAGTACTCAGAGAGAGAAAAGATGGTGACAGTTCATTTGGTCGGGGGGGTTGATGCCTTCATAGAAGTACCCCTAAATTGGCCTCTTTCTTCTGCTGCCCTAGTTCTTCTCTCCATTAAGAACTCCAGCTCAAAATCCCAAAATCTAACGCTGCCATTGGTTGGCCGGGTCAAGGTTTATCAACTCTCTCCATTTCTATGTCTTTGTCTATGTACTTGCATGGACTGTCCAGTATCTTCTTTTCTTTTGGTGTTCCTTTTGATCTAATCTTTTGTTAAAGTTTTCTTTCTCTCTTTGTCTTTTTTTTTTTCTTTTCTTGTGGCTATCTCAGGCACGAGCTAACAGTTTGGAACATCCAAGGCACCACCTTGTTCGATTTGCTGATGCCATTGAAGAAATTCTTGTTCAAGAAATGCAATCTGAAATTTAGATTTGCTACTTCTAGCAATACAACTATGTAGTAATAGAGAAATGCAGTGTGTTTTGTTTAAAAAGGCTGAACGTTTGACATCATTATGTTTTGTTTAATTGCTAGTATCCATCCGCTGTACTTCTTTGTATGGAGGTCAAATAGATTTAAAAAATGGTTAATGGTTTTGGTTGTGTATTGTGTATTTGCATTTTAGAATTAACCTAAATATGTACTACAGCAATGTTGTCTTATTTAAAGTTGAACTAATAATTGATGGGTGCAATTAATGTTGTAGTGATTTTTATTTTTTCCGGGGTAAGTTTTTACTTTTTTTTTGGTAAGAACCACCCATTAAATCAAATTCGATCTGATGAGCATTGAATCTCCTCTCGTTTCTCCTGTTTCAGGTGGCAAACAAGCGCATAATTTGAAATCTGAGTGATATAAGCTTACAGAGAAAACAAATGAAGGTAAAAAATACGTAAAAGAAAAGGGCACAAATTCAAAGGAGTTGTACCTTAAAGAGTGCCAGATTTTTGCTGGTTCAATTTGTGTTAAATTTAACATGTTATGCTCGTTTCCGGAGCTATCTTGGAAATTCAGTTCTACAAGTTGCAATACAGTAGGAGGTGCACAACTGACAAACTTAAACATGTACAATACGTCATTTGTTACTCATTCCAAGCTCCTAAATTAAATATTCAAGCAAACATCATCAGACTCTTAAGTACATAATTTAAAGCAAGAGGAGGGCTCTAATGTCATAAGTTTTTTGTGTCACAAAATATTATAAACTCTCTTTTTTAATTTATATTTAAAATTTTTAACATTCAAAAAACAAATCCAAACCGTTAATCTTTTTTTTTATGAGAGATGTATGCGTATAAAATTGTATGATTTTTTAGTTCATTTTATACTAGATCAAGTGGTCATAAAATGAATGTATTAAAATGAATCAATCATAGTTAACAAAATTCATTCATTTTTATCTACTATAAAATGAATTAAAAAAATCATGAAATTTTATACACATACATCACCCATGAAAATAAATAACGTCAATAGTTTGAATTTGATTTTTGGATGTCAAAATTTAAAATATAAATTAAAAAGAAAGTTTGTGACATTTTGTAGCATAAAAAAATTGTAGCATTGAAACCCTCATCTTAAAACAAACACATAATATTTAACTTTGTATCATCAAGTATGTATAATATTAAATTTTATATCGTTGAAATTTCAGATCATCACATGATATATGATGAAATATATATCAAATTTCATTATACTTTACAAACATGATATATAGAAAAAAAAATAGATCATGTTATAATGTTCAAATGTTGCATTTTGAATTAAATTTTTTTTTAAGATTGTCAAAATTATAAAAAAAAAGTTGTCACCTAATTTGTAGATATAATTATCCGTGTATTGTTAACTATTAGTTGGACATTGTATGTGCGTATAATTAAATACAAGCACATATGTGTGGATGTGAGTTGATTTTCCTTTTTGGTTTTAAAGATAGAAGGAAATACTAGTCGTTGCCATAAACAAATAAACTAGTTTGAGCAATAAAATCGAAATTTTTTTTCCTCATCGTGGTATAATTTTCTTTTTTCCGAGCACAAGCATGTGATATTCCTTCAAAATTTCAATAAAAGGTCAAATCAATTCTCTTTTCGTTGAAATTTGATTAGTTTTTACAATAACAGACATATCCCTACTATTATTGATCATTAACCTCGACACAACCTCCACCAGAAAATTCTAATAAGAAAGGAATAACCGAATAATGTAAAAAATAAAATGGGCCCAAATAAAACAATAAATAACCATATCAAAATTCAAAACTAAGAGAATGAAACGCCCATTCGTTGTGGGTCCCGCGTTACACCCAATTCACGTTCGCATGTTTACTCCTTCCCGAATTTTGAATGGACCCGGTTCACCGTATTACCAAGGTATAACGTTACTTCAAAGTAGGGCCCACGTCTCAGTTGGTTTCATCGTTTTAAAGCGTACGATTATGGCGCGAATCCGCAAGCCTAGAACTCACCGATTCGCTGGATCAAGCACCTGTGATCTTCTGTGATGTTTTATATGTAGATAAGTGTGTGACCGTCTTAGTGAAATTGTGAAACAAACCATTATAAGGAAGGACACTACGCTATTTATACAGAGAATAAAAAAACATTAAATGAATTTGTTTAATTGTTCAGCTGCTAAATTCCAATGTGATATAAGTTTAATTATATTAATTAATAAGGGTGCATGAATGAGTTAAGAAAACAAAAGATATATTAATTAGTAAACTCGTTCTACCTCTCCAAAGTCCTAACCAATCTGAGAGAGTCATATTATTTTTTTATTTATTTTTATTTTCCTCCTCTCTCTCTCTCCCCTCTTTTATAATATTTTTTTGAGATATTCTTCCATCTTAATCAACGGAATAAATGCTAATTCCCACCATATCACATTTTCTCTCTCTCTCTCTCTTGAAAGAAACATCCTCTCTCTCTCACCTTTTTATTTTTGAAAAAAAAAAAGATACATTCTCTCTGTTTTATTTTGAAAGGCCAAATAAATCTCTCTCTTTCTCTCTCTCTCTCTCACACACATTGGAAATGTGCTCCTTTGTTGCTTGAACTCACACAATTAGCATTTTGGTCAAATTATCAGGATTTTTCTCTCTTGGTGTGTCAAGGAAGAATCATCTTTCTCATAAGAAAAACAAAAGGTTGAGAAATTTAGAAAAATGGAGGTTACAAGTCAGAAAAGCAGGAAGAGTCGCGTGCCGTTCTTTAGTAGAAGAAGCAGCTCCATTGGATCCAATTTTAGCTTCAAGTCTGTTGGATCCACATTTAGTTTCTCCAGTGCAAATTCTGGTATCATTACTATTAATTTTTTCCCATGTTTTTTTCCTTTTTCATGAATGGATTGTTCTTTTTACTCTTTGTTTTCATGTCCTTTTTTTGTTGATATGGGTGGTATTAGGATCAAAATTATGAAAGTTGAAAAGCATTTGGTATTGACTTTTTATTAGGACAGTTTTAACTACAATTCTGAGAATTCTTGTGGTTTTGACATATTTTTGTGATATCTTTTTCATTTTTTTTGGCTCTTGTAGCATTATGTTTACATTTTTTTTTCATGTGATTAATTAATTAAACACTGATATTATTATCATTTATTTTTGTAACTTCATTTTGTAATTGTCTCAAAACAGGCAGTAAAGATGAAAACTTCTTTGAATCAAAAGTAAATTTCGAATCCGATGCTGACGAGGAATTCCACAGCGTACTTGGAGGTAAATCACAAAGAATAAATCCTTTAACATGCCAACCAAATTTTGAAGGTTCAGTGTCCAAAAAGAGTTTGCACCTTTGATATTGATGAAATGATTAGTGGCTACCAGATAGGTGAAATAAAATTATACTTACAATGTATCGGTTCTTACCAGCATCGTTCAATCGGTGTCAAATAATCGGTACAATGTTCATATCAACTAGTGTTGTACCGATGAAAAAGAACTGTATTAGTCGATATAAAACAATCTAGAAATCCTTCTGTTATTGTTCTTTCGCCTTTTCTCTTCATGATTTTGCATTGAATTTGGCCAAATGGTTGCTTAGAACTCAATCAAACTATCTGGTACCCACCAAATTAGAACCAGACCAATTAGTGCAACCCGGGAACAGTACAAAACCAGCTCTTACAGTTTGTCTTGAATTTTGTATTATTTTTGTTTTATTTCTTTAAATTCTCATGCTGTTATACACTACTCAGATTCTACTCCTTCAGAAACTGCGACACCAAACAACAACAATGGAGGAACCGCAAGTTCGAAATTAGGCAAATCTACATCTGTTGCACTGATTATTTCGACTCGTGGAAAAGGAACAGCACATTCCGGTGATCAGAAAGTGAAGCTCATCGATCTCCTAAAAAAGGAGCAAGAGAGCATCAGACAAGAACAGGAGATAGAAAGTTTGAAAATTTTCAAAATAGAGAAATTATCAAGCATTGCTGGTAGGGAAAGTTCTGGCGATGAAACACCTACGCGACCTAAAATTATGAGAAATAGGAGTTTCAGGAGTGTGCCGTGTTGCGCACCGTGCCTAGCATTCAATTCATGTGTCAAGGAGAGAAGAAAAGCGAAGACGGATACTGGTGCATGAAATGTGTTGACATACCCATTACGGATTTGCAAGTGACTATCGTTTTCGAAAATGAAAAAAAGAAATGTTTGAAGAGATTGAATATATTAACAAAATTTGGTACATACAAATTTGGTGTAAGATTTCAATATTATTTTCTTTTTCTTTCCTTTGAAGAATTTCGGGTTTACATTTCTTCAATTGCATTAACTGGGTTTCTCAAGAAAATAAAAGGGAACTGCAGCTTAGGTGTGTATATAAAACACAAAGTTTTATATCAATTGAAAGTGATATGATGTGAGAAGGCATATGAATGAATCTTCATTTTTGAGTTGCTTCTATCATATGCAATATTTTTGTTGTAGCTATGTAATAAACAACCATCTTTCATAGAAAACCAAAGAAAACACAAAAGGGAATATTATGGATAGAAAAGGAATCGTACAAAAGACAAAACCAAGACTTGTTCTTATTAGGTGTTGTCTGATTTGATGTAATTGGAATCCAAACAAAGAAAACTAAATCAAATAAATAGTCACAATACATCAAATTCTTCCAATTCAATAAAATAAAAGCAACATAGAAGTACCAGCATTGGAAAATGCCGCAGAAAACATACAATTAATTTCTAAAACCATCAAATTCTAAAGGAGAAAATACCGAACAAGCCCATAGAAAAATACAAACCATTTAGGATTTTGCAAGGGAACATCTAAATCATGCCTCAATTGTGACGCAGTTGAGACAGACGCCAGGTGGCCTAATAGCTGATGTCATCCACTCCGACCCTGCTGGTGCATCTGGGTTGTATACCAGGGTCCGGTAACCGGGTTCCTCTTCTAAAGAAAACAGCAATAATTTTCCCTCTAATATCCCGAAACAAAAGCTGACAGTTGAGCTACCGGTCAACGGGATTTGAGCCTCATGCCAGCTATCATCCACTGGATCAAAAATAGCTAGACGCCTCTGGTTTTTCCATTCCACACAAAACAACCTCGAACCTAACACTGCATGAGCAGTGACCATCACACACCCATTCTTCATTTCGCGCCACGTGTCCTGGTTGGGGGCATAGATGTCCACAGAGCGGGAGTTTCCAATTGTGAAGCTAGACCGGCCCCCCATCACATAGAGGTTGCCGGACAAACCATATGCAAAGCAGCCCCAGCGTGGTCGGCGAAGGCTTTTGACAAGTGTCCATTGGTTGGAAGCTGGATCATACACCTCAGTACTTGACAGGCTGTCGCCGTCAGACCCGAAACCTCCAACAGCATAGACCAGGCCGTCCATCTCAGCACACGCGAAATCATACCGTGCCACATTCAACTTGGCTAGTATGCTCCATCTTTTGGAGAAAGTAAGAAAAAATACAATGAGGTTATCGAATACATATGTTACTAAACACTGTCAATGGACCTGACCATGAAGCCCTGATATTAATGTTTCATTCCATCCTGCAATTAAGCATTAGTATTGACTTTACACAATTAAGCCCTCAGTAATGCAGTTAAGTACCTGTTTGGAGCTGTCATATAAAAAGTACATGTTTAGATCACTTTTTCTAAAACCTAGCTTCTATTAAAGACCTTTGTTTTACTTAAGCCTCGATAATGATTTAATTGTCATGAACTGCATGCTTAGTACAGTGGTAATAGACTTTATCTCTCTATGGAGAGACGCAAGTTCAAATCTCACAAAAGACATTTGAAAATCCATACCAGGGCTAACATGAGCACTTATTTAAAAAAAAAATTATTTAATTGTCCCCAACTGAACCCAAACTAGCCCAGTTCACCAGCAGTTATCTTGTTAATCATACATAGCCAAGAATAATAATAATAATGATGAAATCAAAGTAATTTTACTAAACCAGTAATGAACTTGGAGAATTTGAACCAAGTGTACATACCGGTTAAGAAGCGAATCGTATTTGTAAACCTCATCTGACACTGCAAGGCACTCCCTTTCTTCATCAAGTGTATACCCAGCCAGAACCAAGAGCTTTCCATCTACGACTACCACCCCAAACCCACCACGAACTTGACCCGGCATAGGTGGAAGCATCTTAGTCTTGCCTCCAGCCAAACCCGAGCCTGAAACCTCCCAATGGATTCCCTCCTTCCCTTTCGGGTTACCCGTTAGGAAGTAAATCCACTCCTCAACACGACCCGCTTCACGTCTCACAGCTATGAACTCCTTGCTTTGGATGTATGTTCTCCATGCCTTGGAAACAGCACCCATATTCGGGAGATGCGACCTCGGTACCAGAGCAATGCATAATTTAGCAATCTCCTCCGGTAGACCCGGAATTAACGGGTCAAATGGGTCATATTTCTCTTGCCTAAAAGAGAGCTTCTGGAAGCACATTATTTTTTTGTAAAACTATCAGCAGAAAGAACTTTTATTGCTGATCCTTGAATATGATTTGAATTTTGGATTTTTCAAGGGGAATACTATATATGGTGTTCGTGGTATCCGTCGCCAATGGGGATTTTAAGAGAGACAGGTTGGAAGGATGAGGAAATGATGTTTTTGAATCTTGAAGAAGTTTCTGTTTTCGATTTTGATGCGTCAGATTCCATCCGAGAGCGCTGACTCTTCGAATTGTTTGTCTTTGCTGGAATTGAAGAGCAGCGATATGTGTAGGATTTGTTGGTCTCCTTACGTAACATTTCCATAATCTTGCAGGAAAAAAAAGATGCATTAGATGGGAAGTTCATGACTCATAAGAAAGTTTGCAAACTAATCCAGACAATATAGGGAAATCAAAAAGCCATCTTTAGTTTTACTTTTATGTATTTGCAAGAGCTCCACGCTTCATTTACTTCAACAATGGAGTGACATTTTTCTTTCAAATACAAGAAAGTAGAGTAACATGTTGCTACTCCAAGTACGAGAAGATACATTAGATGCGTGTCTGAGAGAGAAAGGGAGATACCTATGGCAAAAATACTTGGGAAGAATCTAACCCCCAGTCACCTCCATCTTCATATATAATTAACTACATAAGCATAAATTAGAAATTAAGTTAGAATAAAATTCTTGAGGAACCTCACATTACAAGCAAATTTTCCAAATCTACTTCAAAATATGTTCGGTGAGTAGGTGCAAATCAAAAATACTACATGGGGGCACAATTACACACACATATAACTTAAAGAGTTCTTAAGATAAAATATAAAAAATAAAAAAAACAATCTCTTACAAATGCAGGACTTAATTTTTAGTTAATAAAATCTATGCACGACATAAGAACATCCAATGCACTTATGCACATGATATGTGTCTCTATTATATTAATAGTCAATTTCAAAAGAAATTAATGCTATTTAATTAGTAGTTAATGATTGGTCCACAGTCACTGTCAGTATATATAATTTCAGCCTTTTGAAATCAAAATAACAAAACTTCAAATGAAGTTTCCAGTTCCAACAAACCCATAAGAGCAATTAGTCAATCATATCCTACTAAATTGGAATTTAAGTATATAATAAATGTAAAATAATATCACTAACCAACCTACTTGAATATATATATATATATATATATATATATATATTGTCAAACAACAAACCGTTAAATTAATTCTCAGAGTTCTATCTTTTATTTTTCAAAATAAAGAACAAAACTTTCGTTAGCAAACGAAATCAGTAGTATTTACTTCTAAACATATACAATTACAGAACTAAATATGAGTTTTTTTTTTGATAATTTGATAACAGAAATTTGAAGTGATAGCGAAGATTTTTTTTTTTTTGTTCCCGAAAGGAAATATAGACAATCATGAGAGCTGAAATTTCAGGAAAACTAAAGAGGAGCTTCTCCTATAGAATTAGAAAGACACAATTTCTCTGTTTGAAGAGGTCATAAAGAAATATCAGAATAAGGGGGTAGCTCATATATAATAATAAGCAATTGAGCAAAATTTCTCAGATCTATCTTAATTATACAACAACAACAAATTTATCAGAAATCAATTGATAGGTCTAACACGAAATCATGTTCTACATAAAACAGTTAGATAGTCTATTATTAAGGTGTAGCTACGCGGAGAGATTGAAAGCGAGAGAGAGAGAGAGAGAGGCGCTACTAATCAGTAAAGCTCTAATCTTTAGCTAACATTAGAGAGAGAGAGGTAGAGAGAGGAACAATTACCTGGAAATGAGAGCTCTTATCTGAAGGATTTCTAAATTTCCAATATAGCCGACAATTTGTTGATCGATTGAGAGAGAGAGAGAGAGAGAGAGAGAGAGAGAGCGAGCAAAGGGATTGAGTGAGGTAAAAGGGAGACGAGAGGTTATATATAGAGAGGAAGAGAGAGAAAGGGGAGGGAGAAGATCAGAAGAGATAAAAATGCCACACACGTGACCACACCACACACAGGAGCTTATCCCGTTATTATCTCTTTACCAGTAAATACAACCATTTCTGTTACAAACCCTCTTTATTCTGTTATTATTACAAATCAGTATTCAGTCTACCACAGTGATGATAAATTTTGGCTCTTTATGGAAAGACGTAGGTCTTTATTATGTTGTTATTACAAATCAGAATTCATTGATTTTCAATCGTAGGTCTAACACAGTGATTATAAGTTTTGACTATTTATGAAAAGATGTAGGTTTAAATTTTGCAGAAGACACTTAAAAAAATAAATGTCGGAGTTAACAAAAACCCTTATAAATAAAAAAAAAATTCACTGATTTCCCAAAGAAAAATTATTTTTGCACTCATATTTTGCATCTTTTATCTACACACCAAAATATTTATACTAAATAGATAATTTATTTATATATGAATTTATAAGTATTTATAGTTAGTATAGAAAATATTTATCATTTTTTCTTTTTTCAGATAATTATAGAAAAATTTAAGTTAAAAATTGTGTTATACAAGTAAAAAATACAACTTATATAACTATTAATTTTAATAATATAAGGTGTAAATATTTTTATCATTAAAAATAAATATTTTATGAAAAAATTATAAATATATTTAGAGTGCAAATAAGAGTTACAGAGGTATAATTATTAATCCTCTTCCGGAAAAAAAAATCAGAATGCATTTACGTGTTGCTGTTCCTGAAAAGAGTCTCTGTAATTAATAAAAGTCTGGGGAGCTTAATCGTTAATAACTTGTTACGGGGACTGCAACAGAGAGTGCGTTACAGAAAACCTGGACTAATTAAATTCAACGCGTAAATGATAAATGATAAGAGAAATTATAAATCTAAAAACCTTAAATAACACATCGTCTCTAAAAACCTCACATTCTTTAAAGAGTACTTATCAAATGATCCAAATCCACCTCTTTTAAACTTTCTCTATTTTCTTTTTCCCTCTTTCTTTCCTTTTTAATTTTTACTTTTTAAAAAAAAATATTCTATTATGAATTAAAATTTTTACCACAGAGAAATATGTTATAGAAATTAATAACTGTGATTCATTTAAATATAATAACTGTAAAAATTTTGTTCCATAGGATAGCATCTCTTAACTTTTTATAAAACAACATCGTAGGTTTTTAATTGAGTTTTAATAAATTACCCAAATGATCAATAAGGTGTCGCCAATTTTAATTTTAGTTCCTAAAAGTTAACTTTTTCTCATTTAAAATTCTTAAATTTAGTATTTGAATTTGGACCTTAGAATTTATGTAAGTAGACATTTAGCATGTCATCATACATTTACTAAATCATAATATTTTTCATTTTTAGTGCACCAATTATTAGTTTATAGTCCACGTACACCTTGTGATATATCACAAATAATTTTTTTCATTAAGTAATAAAAAAATGAAAAATGTATTTTTACTAATTTTAAAAAAGTGATAAACACTTCATATACTAAGTATAAATATTCATGAATTCATATATAAGTAAATTCTATGTCAGAGATAAATACTTTTTTGGATGCAAATAAAAGATGCCAAAAAAGAAGTGTAAAAATAGCTTTTATTTAATAAATTTTGAACCTTCATAAATTAAAAAAAAATTGATTTCAAAACAGAAAACTACAAGCTACTAATTATTCCAAACAAGTGATAAGCAATGACCATATGTATTAGGTGCTAATCCATATTTTAAGTGCTGGTATGGTGCAAGCCTATATCAGCTTCTTTGTCTTTTTTTTTCATTTTTTTTATATAAAAATGAAATTTAAGTCACTCAAATTTAAATGTTCACAATTTTTCATCTGAATTTTAAACATATAACATGTCACAAAAAGAACATTATCTTTGTCATTAAATAAAAAAACTAGTTCTTTATGAGATCCTTTGTTGATGTAAACATCTCTCAATTAAAATGCATGCAATCATAGAGAAGATGAGATATTTATTCAGGATGTGAATTTAAAAAATTAATTTAATTTTGCACATAATTCTACTATTGTATTCTCAAGATAATAGTTTTGAATTAAGTTAGTTTCAACTTTAGTTAATTAATTTATTTTAATTTTAAACTTTTATTTTAAAAAAATACATTTTAATCTACAAGTTTTCATTGAGAAAAATTCATCAAAATAATTTTCAACAAAAGTTCCCTTACAAGATAATACTAGAGAACTTCAAACTCAAGCTATTTAATTGGTCCATTATAGTCTTGCAAATACTACAAAAATGTAAAAAAAAAAATGTAATAAACTGTTGGCGCCAACAGAATTAATATGAGCTAATTAGTCATCATGGATGGCAAGAGACACAAGTTTCTATTAAAATTCTTTATTTTCATAATTAAAAAAACTCTCCATTTTTTTCCAATTACTATTGACATTAGATGTATTATACAAGTATGATGTGATGACAAAGACAACCATCAACCATGCAAATTTGCAAATATGCAATATATATGTCACAATCAGCAATTGTCAGATGTAACTTTTTTAAAATAAAAAGTACCAATTTTTTTAATACTTATTGAAATAATCAGAGTTGTTTGGATTATGGAAATTTCAAAAACATACGTAGAAGCTACATAATAAAATAAACATATTATAATGGTATCAGTCCACAGTTTTACTGGAAAAGCTAGGTGCATGCTAAAACTGAAGCAAATAATAACTCAACACTTTTATGTATAGTGCATACTGTCAAAAAAAATTAGCAAATACATAATTTGAAACCATCTCTAGTAATATCATTTCTAAAGTCTGGTCAAATTAATAACTTGATGAAAAAATTTATACAGTACTGTTTGTTTTGTTTCCTCTCAAATTAATGTCTCTGCTCTCTAGCATCCATGCTAAGTTCATTCATGTACTGGACTCACTATCACTGATAATGAATGAAATAGAAATATATATATATATATATATTGAAATAAAAATAAAAAAAATATTATTTTTATCACTAAATCAAAAACTGATTTTCAAAATAAAAATACATATTGATGGAAATAGAAATGCACATGTGAGAGCATTATGATAGAGACCTAAATTAAGGCAGAGGCTTCTCTGATCTGCTGCCTATTGGCGACAAGCAATCAAGCATACAATGTACCTAAAACTAAAAGAAAGAGCTAGTAGCATCCATTCTCTCTCACCATCAACCACATCATAATCATTGAACAAGGGTTATGAACAGATTTTCTTTTAAATTTTTAATTGGAGCCAGCTAGCAAAGCAACGGATACATACATTCCTCTAGATATTAAACCAATTGGAGCGATTTTCTGGTAATCTCTTAAAGAAGAACATCCGCATGAAGAAAAGTGAAATTTCAGATAGCAATGGAGCAAGTCAGCAGCTATAAGAAAACTTGGTTAGAATTAAAAGAGAGGAGATAAAATAGAGGGATATTGTTGAGAGAATCGCCGGATTTTGATTTATAGTTAGCAGATAGCAGTGTTCGTATCGTATTATGTCTGTGTATATCAGACATTTACATATCAGTCATATGTGTCATGTCATACAGATATGTATAAAAATGAGTATGTATTATGTTGTGTCGTTTTTTTTACAAGGATATTGAAAACAACATTTATAATGATATGGCATATGCAGATACATTATGTATGCACTTTTTTTTATCATTTTTTATAGTATTCAGAGTTTAATTATTAATAACATTAAATATTTAAAAAATGATCAAAATAAAAAAAAAATTAAGAAAATTTTCATAAAATATGAAAAAAAATATTGAATAACATTTTTTTTAATATGTAAAGAGAGTTATAAAATAATTAGATAATTAGATAAACGGTCCGGATTTATTGGTATGATCTGGCATAAAAAAATTAGACAAGCGTTTTGATAATAAAAATGAAATTCTTTAATTTCATTTCATAATACATTTGCTAGCTTTGTTTAAGAGAATTCCTGAACAAAGTCCATTGGTTGTGCTGTGGCCAACACTTTTTTATCTTTTTGTAATATTTTGTGTAGTGGTACACTGACACCATGATATTTGACTATATTTGCAACGGTTTATGTATAAATAAATATGTGGAGTTACATTTTGTACGCTTGATGCTTCTACAAGCTGAGAATATTGATAGTAAGTTGATAGTGGAGGTTTAATTTTTTCATGAGAAGCAGTTTTTAATTTAATGATAAAAATAATATTTTTTAACATATATAATAAAATTTATATTGATAACGATATGAATAAGGAGACGACACAGTACATAGACATTTTTGGAATATAATGATGGCTTTTTGAAATAAGGAATCTTATCTTATGGAATCAAATCTCTCTCATTTTTGGCACAATACTTCATGTTAACTAGGGAAGGTGGTACCTGGCAATATTTTCCCCAATTGTGTTATTATCTGGTGGTACCTAATTTTGTCAATTTATAGTAATAGATACAGCACACATATATTATTGATTTGGCTGACAAAAGGAGACCTCGGTCGTTGTGAAAGTAGTTTATCTCATTATAATGAAAAATGTTCGGGAGATATTATTGTTGATATTATCGTTGATATCGTGATCGATATTGATTTTGTTATTTATGTATGAGTTATTATTTATGTTAGTGATTTTATTATGTGATTTATTTTGTACAGTATTTTTTTTATTATTCAATTCGAATATTATTAATTGAATAATAACTTATTTAAGTTGAATAATAAAAATAATGTAGAAATAAGTTACATAATAAAATTACTAACATGAATAATAACTCATTTAATTTAAATAATAATGTCCGTATCGATAATAATATCAATAATGGTATCTATATATCAGCTTCTTTTTTTTTTTTGAGGCAAAAGACAAGCATATGAGCTCTTAAATATTGTTATGGCCATGACATGAAAATTTGGAAGTTTTTCTATACACAAGACATACATAGAATTTTAGTTTTTAGTTATTGTACAAATATATATTTAAAAGAAATAGATATATCGACAAGCTAAAATTATGAAAAAAAAATGTCTAGAATTAATCTTGAAAGAACCTAATTATATTGTTGAAAATTAAAAAAAAATGAAATTCGAAATTGTAAAAGTATGAAAATTATGAAATTAGTGAGATGAAGGAAACTAAGGAGCATGAAGAAAGTTCATGGAAACTTTTAGGGTATTTTATTCAAAATGTTGGTGTCAAATAATATTTTTTGTTTCAACTCTAATTTATCATGATCCTTTTTAGACTAATCTTTGATAAACTTAAATATTTGACTCATTTGACAATAACTCTTAGAAAAAGGACAATTTTTATAGAAAAGTAAATATGTTGTGACTTTTCTTTGTTCTACATAAAACATTGATATGTGATGTGAATTTTTTTAGAGAAATTATTTTTATAGCTCATATTTTGTACATCTTATCTGTATATTAAAAATATTTATATTAAATCAAATAAAAAAAATTAAAAATTGTATAACTATTTTAAAACTTAAATCCAAACACGTGTCGAGACTTATTCTACTATAGATCAGTCTATATCCCCTCTCTTGTCTCTATCCTATGTGTTGTTGTATCTATTATTAATTCAATTTGTCAAAATAAAAAAAAAAATACTCGATTCTCAATTTAATAGTGGCTAGAGAAAATTTTGGTAATTCAATTATCAGTCAAGTGATGCATTTAAAAAATAAAAATATCGCACAACAATAAGGGGACTATAATTTTTCTCAATTTCAAAATGTTTCATTAATAGTTTTTGTGTGGTTCTTTTTTTATTTATTTATTAATGATTGTGTGGTTCTTTTCACTCCGGACTTTATGGAGCCTGAATTGTTTATTGTCTCTTTCAAAAAAAAAAAACAAACAAACAGTGAATTATAAAGATTTATTTTATATGAATTTTGATGTGATTAGGTAAATAATACGTTATATGTAGTGTAATAAAAAATATGAATTTTTCAGATTTTTATTATCTGTGGGACCCACTAGGATGCTAACTACTCAAAGGGCCCACGTGTCAGTCGCTCCGAAGTTAATAAATGGTGAGTGGTAACTGTGGTTGCATTCTAAAGAGTAAAAATATTTATACTATTTTATATTTGATGAAGAAAATATTTTGTATTTTTTTTTGAATAGTGGGTATATTATTTATATAGAAAACTGCACAGAAATAAAAACTACATGAAAGTTTCGAGTATTTAGCATACAACATTTTTTTATCAGAAAATATGCATACTTATTATGTCAAAAATATGAACATTTTTTATCAGAAATAAATATTTTTTTTAAAACCTTCAAAAAAAATGTCTAGAATATGAATATGAAGATGCTTGAATGATTTCTAAAAAAACAAACAAACAAACAAACAAATAAATATAATCTTTTATCGCTATTTTGTTACACTTAAATTCATATGATAAATTATCAATTAAAATATACAATATATTAGACTCTCTATATAAACACTCGCTTGTCAAAGTATCTTACATGTTTAGTAAAATCGTCTATCAAGTAAAGTAATTAAATAAATAGTTGTCAAAAAATCTATTGATGAATATTTAAATGCATTCATCACCAAAGGAAAAAAAAAAAGAGAAGAATATTCATGTGCATTCCAAACCACACTAGCTAAATTCCGATCGCAAAATCCAAAATTGATCCAATTTCACATTGTATTATTTGTTATTTCCCTTTCACCATCATTTTCAATTGAGAGATTTCAACAATTCTATTTCTATAGTGGAATTTATATAAGCACTACATTTTAATTTTCAAAAATCAAAACTATTGAATTATTAAATTCGATGTTATGTACAATAAAATATTCGATGTTAGTACAAATTTGCTAGCTTCGTACTGAAATTTTCGATATCTCAAATCATTTACAGTCAATTTCAATAAATACAAATATTTACAGAAATATTCCAATTCAAACAAAATTCTTTAAAAATAGTGCTAGAATGACAAATTTGTGAAACCGCTCCTACACTAAAAAAATCCCTCTACAAAGTGAAAATATCTCTTTAATAAGATTTTGTTAGGCGATCTAACTCTAACATATATATATATATGTTTGGATGCAACATACACAGATTAGCCACAGATACAATGCAACAATAAATCGAGTCATGTAAAATGGGTTATTATTTATATTAATGGCTTTATTATGCAACTTATTTTATATAATATTTTATTATTCAATTCAAATATCACTAATTTGAATAATAATTTACTTAAATTGAATAATAAAAATAATGCATAAATAAGTTACATAATAAAATCGCTAATATAAATAATGATTCATTTAATTTGAATAATAAAGTCAATGATGTTGATAACGATATCTGTATATCAGCTCTCATTAATTAATTAACAATTTGTGTATGGAGAAGAAAAATAAGTAGAAGTTGGTCATACAAGCAAAATAAAATAATTAGCAAATAAATTTCCATCTAAGCTAGGTTTGTCATATTATGAGACGTGACAAATAAATTTCCAACGTCACTGTAGGCTTGTTAACCATTTGTTGTGCAAAATCAGTGTTACAATTTGATTGACATGTCAAAAAACAGGACCAATATTTTTCTTTGAGTTAGAAAGAATTCAAAAAAATTATGTGAGAAATCGCATGTTTAAAATTCAAATAATTTTTTTATAAATATTTACAGTTAAATGATTTTATTTTTTAAAAAAATCTTACTTATTTCAACAAAAAGAAAACTCAAAGAAGTGAAAGTGTACATACAAAAAGAATGAAATGAGCAATCTGAATATTTAATTTGTTAGATAGATATTTTTTTAGATAAAGATGAAGATCAACTCACTCAAATTTAAATATTCATAAAAAAAATTTCATCTGAGTTTCGAACATATTATTTCACACATAATAAATACTATTTTTATTATGAGATCAAAAATTCATTCTCATTTTTTTTAGATAGATTCGAATGAGATTTACAAGAAAGCAGAAGAGGAAGTTAGGTATTTTCTTTTTCTTTTTCTTTTATACATCAGAAATTCAGAATCTTACATTTTCCAGAAAGAGAAAAAACCACACGTTATTCAAATTTATCTAAGATTCTTCTCTGCATTGCTCTAGACCAGTCAATTTTGGGCCCAAAAAGATACTAATATCAATGAAAATATTCAATTAGAAAGTTGAAAGGTCTAAAATTTCTTGAAAAGTACATGCATATTAATTGATATTAAATTATAGGCTGGAGATGAGAAACGATGAGAAGCACAGGTGTAGACCCAAAAAAGAATCCAATTAATTAGTAATTTAATTATGTTCACCAAAATGTGAGTATATATATCACATCCACATGATTTTGACACAAATTTAATAGTTGACACGGTCTCTTTAAAATAAAATTGCAATATTAACATGTTCTAATCTGTATTTCTGGAAACCATTTTTGTCCAGATGCTTAATGCTTTGCTACTGCCTCTCTTTCTTTTTTTTTGGTTTATTTAAGAGCATTAATGGTATTATTTTTTTATCTAAAAAAAAACCCATATTATTTAACCTTGTAGTATTTTTTTGTTTTGCCAAATTCCGTATTTTCTAAAGCATCATATTTACTTGCATATTTGGCACTTGCTTATACATCACAAAGCATCATGTTCTTGAATTACATATTCAATAAAAAGTAGGTGTATAAAATTAAGCACGTTGTCAATGTTAACAGAAGAGCAGAAGAGAGATAAGCTATCACATGCTGCTGATCTGACATGATAAACTTGCCACGCTAGGTTGAGATCAAATTATTATAAATTATATGGAATTCAGCACGAAGGATTTTACTTTTTAGCGAATGCTCTCGGCCATTAATATAATTTGTAAAGAAATTGTTAACGGCGGCAATGTTATTAACTTCAACATTATAAATTTATAACAGAAATGAATTTTAAAACGGCACCAAAAAGACTCCTGAACAAAAAAATATCTCAATAAGTTGATAATATTTTCTCAAATTATGTAAAATAATTTAAAAATGAATAGGATTCAAATGCTTCTATTTTTTTTTTTTTTGCCTCCATCGTGCCTTTACTTTTTAATTTGGTAATAATAAAAATTTTGAAATTGAAATGTCAAAATAAAATCATTAGATAACATAGATCATAAGATCACATCTACCGGTTTTATTTTGATATTTTAATTTCATTCATTTTTGTTATTAACAAATTAAAAAATAGAGGCATAATCGAGGCACAAACAATTGTAAACATTTTGTTGTCTTACATATTAGTTCTACATCGATTTTCATGCAATTTAAATATTATTTAATATTATTATTTTTAGATATAGATTGTCGTAAATTTAAATCAATTCGTAAATGATAAAAGTGCAGTTAAAATTTCATTATTTTTATTTATATAATGTGTACATATAATGTTGTAATGAATTTTTAAATTATAAATTACCCTTAATGATCATCAATTTTTTTAAAGTCAAGTAACTATCAATGAATCTCTATCCATAAAAGTAGTATCCATAAATGTAGGAGAGTTCTTGTTCAAACGACATTTTAAATTCTTAACATTATCTAGGACATAAGGATAGATACTTCTTTTCTGAAATTCTTCAAGTGGACTTTACGAACAAAAGATATTGACGACACGATCCACGCACGTAGCGCATTTTTAGCTTTGTGGATTAGCTTAAAGTCACTGCCACCTTTAATTCATTTGTTTTCATTTCAATTAATAATTTGATATTCGACGACCATAACATGTAGGTCCCCAAAGGAAATGTTAAAATTGCATATCATGTACTAAAGCAAAGGATGCAGTTCTTTTGAATTGAAACCCAATAACAATAAACGAATTCAGTTTGATAAAATTAACAATCAAAGGTAACTAGTTTTATAATTTGAGCATTCTAACATGTTGTACTTAAATCTTATCAAGATGATTGATAAGCTTAATTAAAAAAATTTATTAAATCCGCTTTAAACCTAAATTATTGAAAACGATCTACTTTATGACTGATGTGTTTATACGTTAAATTTGTTACTTTTCAATTGTAGTTAGTATGAAAACAAACAAAGCATATGAAAAGTGGAATAACACAAATTCTCTCTCTTTTTTTTTTTTTTTTTTTTGGGGGGGGGGGGGGGGGGGGTGGGGGGGGGTGGGGGGTGTTGGTGGGTGTTGAATGCAGCACCGCCAACATAACTCACCACCTCGTAACGAGCTAATAACTATTTGTTTTACAATAAACTAAACAGCTCCAGGAAACCATTTTATATACAACCGTACAATAAAACAGCCTCAGAACTCAAATTTACAGGAATGTTCATGTTTAGCCCAGCTGAAAAGGGGCAAACAAAAACGAAGTTGCTAAAAATAGGAAAGATCTCTTTTACCTCTTGAATTATTTAATACAGAAGAGAATTATTTTTAAACCAGCTACAAAATTTATAATTCGGGTGGAGACTCATTTCTCCCTCATTTTCTTGCTGTATAGAAAGAATAACTATACATGTTTTAGCAAGTAGCATGACAACAAAAAAGTACCAATTGATGGCCTGACAAGTTCCATGTGTGCTCCTGATATAGGGTTTACTCAGAGCGACTAGATTTCTTGTGTTTGTGCTTGGTTTTTGGTGAGGCCTTCAAGCTGGAAACAAAATCGATTTCATTTCCAGTTGCATAAAATGTTGAGGGGAGGTTGCCACGTGTTTTAGGAAGCCCAGCTGCATCCTTTGCAGATTTTTGCTCCTTATCAGTTGCATCTGATTCTACAAGCAACTCCTCTAACACCTGAAAAAGTACCCAGTCAGCACTCAAGGACTCTGACCATTTCTTAATTTTTTTATTCTGTTCTTTGGTTTTATACTTCTTTTGGTGTGTGTTTGTGTGCATGCACAAACCTAGGATTGCATGCCACCATTCCAGCTGACAATTAAACCAATAAAGTATGGGCTGACAGTTACTATGAACAGGCCCATAAGTAAATATACTCGTTCTACATCTAATCACAGAACCACAAGACTGGATTCAGAGAAGGTCAGACACTTTAAACTGCTTGACATGAAAAAATAAATGAAATATGATTGTAAATATGAATATTACCCTTTGAGCTTGTTCTAGGACACTCAGAGCATCACTAACACGCTTCTTTCTTAGTGCTATGTCATCAGGTTCTCTCAGCATCTCTTCTAGAAGGTTATCTCTGCACATTCACCCGAGAGAAGTGATACCACCAGTAATAAAATTTCTACAATTATTGCAATTTAAGAAAAATAACTGTGTTTCAAGGATATATTAGAAATTACCTGTAAAGCTTCCTTATCAAGACATTGTGAAGCTCCCGTTTCGTATGATTCACCTTAATTCAATACAATCAAATGATTAAAATTATACTCGATCAGATAATTCTGAAAAGTACAAATAGAAAAACTACCCACTAAGATACGGAAGCCTGCATAAACACAAATAAATCCGAAAAATGAAGAGCCTAATTAGTGGCACCCAAACAGGAAATACCTAAGACAAGCTAAACACTGAAATATAAATGTATAAACAACTATGAGATCAAATGAGTAATTACCCAAAAAGAAATGTATTGGTCCACTTTGGGCAAACTAATTGTCACTTTAATTTATCCACAAAAGAACTCTGATAACTAACAGCAAATCTACAATCAATGCAAAGTCACAACGGTGGAATCTGTGTAGTACAAATGCAATTAAACCAGCAGTAGATATTATGCAGCTAAAAGAAATAACATAATTACCAAAAAATGCATGATGGTCTTCGGGATAGCATCTTGTACACTCTTTCTGACAATGTCATAATATGATTTTAGAAGAAGCTTCATGGATTCTATTGCTTCTGTTTCACTCTCTGTCTGGTTCTGTGGAGGCTTCAAGACTACAGGAGGCTAAGGGCATAAGAGAATCATTACATTGATAGGTTAGTACAGTGCACAGTTAATTGCTCTTTACAACCTGACCAAATTTGTACCGACCATGCTTTGATCTTTTTGTCCTTGTTCAATTGCTTTTTAGAGGTTTTCAGGACCCAACCAATACTTTAGTATCGTGAAATAGTTAAATCCCTCAAAAAGAATTTTTGTGCATGTGCGCGCGTGTCTGCGAGGAGGGGCGGGGGAGTGGCAGGGTCTTTTGGACAGGCACATAAATAAGAAAATTTCTCCAAAAATGCTTATGCTTTAAATTCCAGATGTTAACAGTATG
The DNA here is from genome assembly GCA_037678475.1 of x Bolboschoenoplectus mariqueter. Lineage (NCBI taxonomy): Eukaryota > Viridiplantae > Streptophyta > Magnoliopsida > Poales > Cyperaceae > x Bolboschoenoplectus > x Bolboschoenoplectus mariqueter. Next base: position 2,004,645 of record CM075266.1, on the reverse strand, counting down.
CTAATAAAAATGATAACAATAAACATAAAAATCATGACAAAAATAGTGCTTCACCTCTCTTAGCTGGAAAAAAGGGTACAAACTGTGCAAACCATCAACTGACAAATAGGGTTTTAGCATCGAATTCCCTTTTTCTGACAAGTGCCCACCAGCAGCACCTGCTTTTCAATAATTCTGGTGAATTCAATTTCTTTTAGTTTGTTCATCAAAGGATTACCTACCCTGTTTCACTTCCATATTGTCTGGTTCCGGTTTGATCTACATGGAGCAGCCAGTTAGGTGGCAAGTGCTACTTGGGTTATTATTTTGACTAAGTAATCCTAATTTCTTTTCCCATTACTAGCTAGATATTCAACCATGAGATTACGTAATTCAAGGCTTTAGTAGATTAATGGCAGTTGAATCATTTTATTGCCTGAACAAGGATTATTTAGCTAAATTGGGGTTCAAATGCATCATTGAAGCTTAACTAAAGAATGGAGTGCCCTAGTGGACTCAATTTTGGATTAATTATATAAATGGAAGTTGTACCATAGAAGTTAGCATGCAGTTAACTAGTAGTTAGGTCATGTATAGGTCTGATGACAAGATCAATTAAAATATCAAAGAAGACAGAAATAGTAATCATACCATGAGGTGCAGTCCTGTCAGATTCTCCTTGTAATTTTATTCCCTATAGCAAAAATGGCTAGGAGTTTAATTCCACTTACAGATCTATTCATCACAAATAAAAGCACAATCATTACCTCTTTAGGCTTTAGTTCTTTTAATTGGAGACTTAAATTATAACTAGATGAGGATGTGATTGTTTGGTTGTATTTCTGAAAGGTTGGTTCAAGATAAGTAAAAACAAAAGCAGGTCAGTACAGAGGGATATTCAGATAAATTTGGTAACCTGATCAGCTGCTACATTTGAGGCTCCTTTCGAGAAAATAGCACGTGGTTTTAGCCCCTTTGCTGCTTCAGGAAGCTTCTCAGAGTTCACAGCATCCTTCAAGATGAAAAAACAAATTTGCAAGATTAACCAATAAGAGGCTATCAATAAGATGACCAAATTCAAACTACAAATTCCAATATAAACTTAGCCTTAGGTACTTATTCTGGTACAAGATAACAGCATGGCAATTTGCTATCTTGAATGACTTCAGTCTGTGCTGCATTTAGGTACTACTTGACTTTGATTATTGCTGTTATTTCAATACTAACCCTGCTTCTGCATTTTCCCTCTTTGCTGATTTCCAGTTTGATTTTAGAATTGAAAAGGATGGTTCAAATTCAATTTTAAACAAAGAATGGACCTTGGAAATGGGCATCGGTGTAGAGACACTGGGTGCATCGTGGCACTGCTTCACGAGTTCAGTGGCCTTATTGCCACCTATGAAACATGGGTGTGAAGTATTGATATAATCGGTCTGCATCAGATAAATTTTAATTTACATTAGAAAATGATAATTGTACCTTAGGAACCGAGAAACTGATGCTTACTAATGGGATGCAGGATTACCACACAAAATTTAGTACCAGCAAACCTAAACTAGGCCCAGTACAAGCCAATCAGGCTTTAATTTTTTTATATCATTTCAATTGCTGTTATTATTTTTGCTTCCCTTCACCTTGTTTAGCATATGTTTGGTTAAACTAAGGCTTTCAAGCTGAATTCAATAATGATGGGCAACTTTCAGGCAATATTTGGTTCAGGAAACAAAATATCGAACTGGTTTTTCAAAAATGAATAATCAGATTCAATACCAAATAGAACCATTGAGCCAGATCCACATAAACATAACAGTTGTTTAAATTGACATGTCAAATTCAAATATTTGAACACAGCAACTTTATTCTTGAATTCCTTCAGTAAAAGACTGTTCAAAAAAAAAAAACAAAGTAGGAAACAAGATTATGAATTATCCCCGTGACAACATACATTAAGCGTGTCCTCCAGCTCCAAGTGTACTATTTTTGTCAGTTCAGGCACAAACTTGCACAAGTTAGAACATTCCCGCTCTAATAAACTAAAACACAAATGAAATAACACATTACACTATTGAGATGAAGTGGATCCCTTAACACAAATCATGTCATGCACATCAGCCCTTATCTCTTATTTCTAGAAAACATGCTAAATTGTAAATACCTGCATGTCGATTATATGTGTTATCATCTTCTCGGCTGGATTAAGACGCTCTCTCAAAAAGTTCCCGATTACTTCATCCATGCGTCGTCTGAGAGCTGGGTACTTGATCAATTCTTTTGTTAAGCACCTATTGCTCATCTACACCAACAACCAGGATCAATATACCAGATCCATTAGGAGTTCATTTACTCAGCTCTTCTGGTTTATTTGGTGCTAATTGCATTACTGGGAGTAAACCCTGGCATAAGGAATATTGAATACCATGGGTAATTGAGAAAAATGTTGATCACAAACCTAGGCCTTACAGCATAAGTGATCAATGCTCATAGGGACTCGGTATTCAGTACATTCAACTCATAACTTCAGTGAATGTTAACTCACTAATGTATACTCAAAACATCTTCTACTAATATTTGGTTCCTAATGTAAAGTTAGTATTTCTAATGCTTGATTCTATAAGGGTTATAAATTTGTAGTTGTTGAAAGAAAAGAGGAGGCCTCCACTTACAAACTTTTTGTCATGCATCATGAAAACACTTGCATCAAAAATTCAATTTTAAAAATTCCTATGATAAAAGTGAATCATTGATCCTATTCCATAACAAAAGCATTGCATATACATCAAAAATTATCAAATTTAGAGTACATTCAGTACAAGATCAACACATCAAAGGCCAACAGTTGGTTTCAATTAATTACATGAGTTGATCATTTCACCTCTTGATCTACCAAATAAACTTTATATTTTATAATTTTCAGTGAATAAATACTACTATAGAATAAGTACAATGGTTTGGTAATTTTTTTTTTTTTTGGAATTTTGATAGTCAACTTAGCAATGCAACCAAAACTGCTGTCATGGCGCACAAAACAAGAGTTGTAAATTGATCCCTTCTCAAAAAAAGAGAAGAAAAGAGAAGGCTAGAAAAAGAAAAAAAAAAGTAAGATGGAGTGTAAATTTACCTTAACCAGCTCTTCGTAGACAAATCTTGCACACTGTAGGCTTGGATCAAGCAAATATCGTATCTGCCTTCTGACAAGAATTTCAAATGGTGCCTGCCAAAAGTTTGCTCACCATTTAATATGCTTAAGTTTTTCTCGTATTAATTCTAGGTTTTCTTGTTTGTGCTTTATTGGCATACCTGAGGTTAAATTGAATCTGGAACGGGTAGAATTTAGAAAATAGCACATAGCTCAAGGTTGGTGCGAGTACAATTAATTCAGGTTCTCCATCATTTTGATATTCAAGACTTAGTGCTGACTTGATAACAATAGCACCTTATAAAGATTCATGAATTACATGAGCACAAGGTTAGTTTAGGAATAATACCTCTGGTAAAAACAAGGCAGTTCTAGGCCCTGCAGCATTTTGTATGGCTATACGAATGTCTTGATCAGTTATGTCACTGCATGGATCAACTTCCTGTGCAGATAAAAACATAAGACTAATTGTTAATACAAGTGCTAACAATAATTCCAGATTAAACTAAGAAACATGGAAAAAAAAATCTTTGCATTTTATAGATCGTATCCAAGCTAATATCCCAAATCAGTGATGGGTTGGTTTAGCAAAACAGCAATTCTTTTCTTTTCACTTAACCACTGTTGGTTTCCATGTAATTGACTAATTACCAAAGGACTCTCCACAGCAATAATATAGCATCGTTACTGGTTGAACTTCCAGTTAAGAAAACTATAAAATCTTACGGTCAACCTCTCGGAAAGAGAAAACAAGGTGGATGACAAGAATAAATTTGAAGGATATTGGTGATTGATTGATCATGCAGACCTCTAATCTCTTGACAAAAATAGACTGGAAAATATAGCGAATTCGTGCTCCTCCGGAAAGCTCATCAGTTGGTACTCTGTTTTTTCCTTCTACCATAGAACAAAAGGCTGTAACAGACAAAAGAATCTCATATCAAATACAACATTAAAGTAGTTCATTACAGGAGAACCAAACAGTACATGACAATCAATTACAAATATCAGTACCAAATCCAACCTGTCAGGCTAGCCAATATCAGAACATATATCATATGCATATATATATACATAGAAAAATGATAAAATTCGGTAAATGTTTTACCATTCATCAAATGATTTAAATTTTCAAGGGTCTAACTTTACGACCCTTGAATGATGATCAATTACATGAACTTGATAAATAGGCCACCTATAGATTTTCCTCCTTTTTTTTTTAAAAGCCCTTTTAGATTGATTTGAGAAATGTTGTCAAAATTTTCAAATAATTATCTCAGAGTATCCCATCTGACAATTAAAATTGTGTGGTTTAACCCCCTGAATGACTTGGACACCATGGCATCTTTAACATTATTAAATTAGTGATTTTTTTCAATTTCAGTTTGACACAAGTACCAGTACACAACTAAATGGAAAGGTAGAAGACAGACAACTTATTCTATACTTTATGAATATTAGTATAAATTACCTTTAATAGTATACTAATATGAGAAGAACAGTAGTACAAATTAAAGAAGAAAGTGAAGGTATCACCTTCAGAATATTGGGCCAGAATGTTTAGCAATTTCACAGCAAGACCATCCTTTGATTCTTCAGTGTCACCAAAGGAAGCATGCTCTTTGGCTACAGCTACTAGTTGCATATTTACACGGGACTTCAGAGCTGGAAGAAGAGCCTTCATATGTTGCACAAAAATCTGGGATATAGTATGTATTATTTAGAAGTATAAATTAAAAGGTACGTGTTTTAACATCTGCAAGTAGTACCCACTATTTCCACATTGCTCATCAGAAATTCCATTTGTTGCCACGAGCACATTCATTAGATGATATGACAGATTAGGGATATACATCAGTTGAGAATCTATCTTATCCTTTATTGACTTGTTTGTATTTAGTTAAAATTTAAAAATAAAACAACATGCTAAATTAGATTTCCAGGTTTGCAATAAATCTTATGAATCCTTTGTGAATCTAAATCTAAACCAAGGGCACTTAATTCTTTTCTGCTTCCTTACCTTAATTTACTATAGTCTGTAGAAAATAAACCATAACAGTAGTAAATGAGAAACTTCAGAGAGTAATCGATATAATTTATTATAGTCTGTAGAAAATAAACCATATTGGTGAACTATGTTGCATGAAATCAATGTAAATCACAGGAGTTTCACAATCTTATCTCAATGCACTTGTCAGTTGTTATCTTTCATGTTGGTGTACAACTTTTGGAATCAACTCATGTATCTTTTGTGTGCATAGTTCTTCACAGTTTCAAGTAGTTGGACATGCTAGTTGTTTGGACATTCAAAATTTGAAACACTATTGGTTTTGGCATCCATCTTTACTGTTCTTTTTGTCTCGCGTTCTGTGCCTATACACAGTTTCAAAAGGATGAAATTGTCACATACCTGGTTCAACTTATTTGCCAACTGGGGCACTCCACAGCAATGAGACAGCCCATGATATGCCTGTTAATAATATTAAATAATAGCTTACTTTTTTGCCAAAAGAGCATTAAATAAATAACACAGCTTACAACTCACTGCCAGCACTTAACTTTGAATCGGCTTAGGTCAACTAATGGCTGAACGGGACTTAACTTAACTGACAAGACAAGATTTAAAAAGTTCCTAATATCCACAAGTCAGTTTATACAATAGCCAATACCAGCAATCAGTACCTGAATAGTAGAGAAGAATGACTGCTCAAAGGCAAGGGCATCTTTAACACTCCGATTAAACTTCAGATCCTGCAAAACGTCACATAATAGAAGAAAAGAATTAACAATCCAAAGCACAGTCACAAGCTAAACAAAATAATTCAGTGAGAGACCATTAACGTGGATTGAATTCTTGAATTTTAAACCAACTTAGTCAGGTTAGGGACCAACAATAACAACTGTGTGCCACTGACGGTGAGTATGGCACAAATACAGTTTTAACCAAGTATCTTCTTTCGGTTCATCCCACAGTTCTGTTTTCTTTTCATTCCTTGACTTGTTTAATACTACAAGTGCAATTGACAATATTTGAGGATAACTAAAGCTTAATTGTGACTGTGGGTCGACAAGAGCTCAAGTGAACCAAATTGAGCCTACAGTGCACAACAGATATTCCACCAAAAAGGCTAATCTGGCATTGTAAAGGTCGCTTTCAGCAGATTGAGATGAGAACAGACCTCTTGGCTTCGATTAACCACGCCAAAATAGCCGAGCTTAAGTGGGATTACTTTTCCAAGCAAGAAATTCCGGGCATCAGCACCTCTATCCATTATATCTAACTAGATTTTTTTGAGAGAACACATCAAAATAGAACTCGATTAGGAATAACAACTTAAAACAGAAAAGTTTTCACATGCACCATGTAAAATATCAGAAGTTCATTTTACAGCTCCTAAAAGCAAGAAATTGATTCCTAGCACTCTAAAACATAAGTATTGGCTATGTCCTTGAACACAGACCTCTTCAAACTTACACAAAATATCACTGCATTCTCCTAGCTTGAGCTTCTCCATAACAGAAATGGAAAATTAAAGGGAAGGGAAAGGCACAGATGGTACTTGAAACTTGTAAATTTTGCTCCCATGTTCAGTGAGAGAGGTGAATGAGGAAGAAAAGAGAAAGAAGGGGGACAGAGGGTTAACATTACCCTATAGCTAAGTTCCAATTTCCTAAGGTGAAAGAAGGAAAATGGGGTGAATTATTCTATAATTCCTCCCAGTATAATTCAGCCCCAATTTGGGGTTTGATGAATTAAACCTTCTCCTCATTCCCTGTCCTTTCCCTCCAAACTTGGGAGACGCCCTTAATGTCCTACATGGGCAGCATATGGTATATGTCCTACATGGGCGGCATATGGTATCTTTTCTTCCTTTTTGAACCTCTTGTCGTTGTGTGTGTGCATGCACAAGATGTGGGGGAGGGGCGGTTCCAGGGCATTACTTGACAGGACAGGTTATATTGATGATAAACTTATTTCAGAACAGCAACAACTGATCAAATGGTTATTAAAAGTAAACTTATATATATATTCTCTAGAACTTATACAGTTGGGTATCAAATTTAGTGCATTTTAAATTGATTGATCATCCATCTAACAGTTTGAAAATCGATGGTTCAATATTATCAGCATTCAATCGCTGAGCAAACGGTTTCCAAATTGCATCAAATTTGATACATGACATATCTAAACTAGCAAACATTTCAAAAATTTTGTTTGATTTTAAAAACTGTTTTGCCAATTATCGCTGATGTCATATAAAAGTGATTGTCAATACATCCCTTCCCTTTCTTTAACAACTTTAGTTGTTAGAGGGAGATACATGAAACTATAATAAAAACTTGTGAAATATGTTCATGAGCAATGGCAATACCTTTGTGATGACACCAACAGTCCTCGATCCTGCCAGAGAAAACAAGATATAGCAATGATATGTTAACCCTCTTTTCTCTCTTCCTTCATAGTTATATTGCATGGAACATTAAAAAGAAAAAGGGAAGCAATGCAAATTTTCACACACAGTGTTGCAAATCGCTTTCTTAAATGCACCATTTAGTAGTTGTATTGTGAACTAAGCCATGATCCATTGAACTATCAACAACTGGATAATCAGAAGTTCTAGCAAAACGGCAAAGACCAAGATAATCCATGCTACTGTAATCTATGGATGCTGTCAGAGAAATGCAAAATGTATCCCCTTTAACCGCTCGGGCATCGACCCTGGGCGGAAGGATTAATTGGATCGATCTGGATATATCTGAACGCCATCATTGTTTCAGTGCTCAAACAGGTTCATGGCTTCTAAACACCAAAAGAAAAAATCTGCTCTATGGACTTTATTTTGATCTAAACCTTTCGGATTCAGTACCAATGCCAACTAATATACGAGAAAAGTCAAAAACAAAACCTTCTGGGTCTACAAGTCGTGCCAACTGAAGTGCATCAGGATTGGTCAAATCTTCATTTGCAGGAGATATAGCTAGGATAATACATCTCGGATGTTTGATATAAGAAAATACCAGGTCCCTTGTTTTCACTTGGATGTCACTTGGCTGGTCTCCAACTGGTACCTTACTCGTACCTGGTAAGTCAACCAGTGTGATATCTGGTACATTTGAAGAGAAGATTTTCAAATGGATTTCTTTTTCAGAGATGCCATTGTAGCCTGTCAATTCTCTTTCTGTTTCAAGCTACAAAAACATTAAAAACCATGAGATGTTTTTACCACCACTTAGCACTTAGGACCCAAGAAATTCCTATTCTTTTAATACAACTCATAAAGGATCATGCACCCATTGATGTACAGTACCTAAAGACATGAGTTCATTCAAGAAATTAACAGAGCAGTGACCATATGCCATTGCCGAGTAAAGATCACTAAACCAAATTAAAAGATGACCTGACCGTTCACAATCAATTTAGGAGATGTCTTTGCAGGAATGACCTGTGCTTTATTGACCAGATATTGTAAATAAAAATAGCTTATCATCAATTGGGGCAATCAATGTATTCATTCTTTAGATAATTATGTATTTTAAGGGCCTAGATTGCACATTTTGGACTGCACTAGAAAAATGAAGTATACTTGGGTGATCAAAACACCAGAAAGGAGGAGCGAGGATAATGACAATCTCCATCTAACCAGCTCAATCTCACCTGAATCTCCTTCTTGATTTCTTCAAAATCGTAGAATCTCTTCCCAGAGACGTGATCAAACTCGCCCCATTCCTCCTCACCGACATTGCGCACGAGCTGGATCACAACAGGGCGACGCGTCTTGACGCCACGTGGCAGGAAGTCCCTCCCGACTAGCGATTCGACCACGCTAGATTTTCCACTTCCCTGGGAACCGATCGCTACCACCTGAGGTAGATCTACGCTGAAGTTCTCTTCTCCTAGTTGGGATAAGATTTCTTGGAGTTTCGTCAGGGCTGGAATTACGGTGTGCCCGATAGGAGGTTGAGGAGTTGGTACTGGAAAAGGAGCTGGTGCTGGAGGCGCTGATGGAGATGACATTTTTGCGCGATGGGGGAGAGAGAGAGAGAGAGAGAGAGAGAGAAACCCTAGAAGGGTTTTGGAATGAAGCGAGGGAGAAGACGAGTGTTGCTCTTGTTTTTCTTTTTCTTTTTTTCAAAAATGAAATGGGTGACGGTTGGTTTGAAATTTGGAACAGAAATCTGCATGCTGGTATCTATAAAACTTTCTATAATAATAATAAAGAACAAATGCTCCGGGGTAAAAATGGAAATTGCCAAATAGGAAAATAACCCCCTTTCGGAAAAAATATAATAGATCTGAATAGAAATGATTTGAAGATGCATTTTTCAAATTTAATAATGTGAGATGATTTCAAGATTTGAATAAACCTTTGATTTTTTTTATTTAATTTACTTTACTGTTGTTGGAATTCTAAAACTACGGTTTGAGATTGGATGCGTAGGAATCAGAAAAAATTGAAGTCTTGTTGATTTCAGAACTTTGATTTAGATTCTATGAATTCGAGCTGAATGATTTTGTTCACAAATGCCGTGTCGATTTCATTTTGCTTTTGTGTTTGAGGATTTGTGATTTTGTTCCGATTAAAAGATGGTTGTCATGTTTTATGATTTGAAGACATTTTCTTCAAAATTGATTTATGATTTTAGGACTTGAGATGTAAAATTGATTAAAAATATCGATTATATTGTGTTGTAAATGTATTTGGAAAAAAAAATTCTCGCTAAAAAGTGACCATCTAAGACTTATTTGAACAGTTGCATAAAAATAAGAATTCACATGCCCAAATTTTGATGCACCATAAATCATAAAATGATGAACTATATATAAATTAGCGGGGATATCTCAAGAGCTAATAATTTTGATAATTGCAATAATATTTTTTTCTCAAAATATGTTATAACAAATTTTAAAAATAAAAAATTATAAATATATTACTTTCTTTATAGATTAATTGTGTATCAATTTTCATACAAATTAATCGTCATTTTATGCTCTATCAAATATTGTTAAATATAAATCGTTATTAATTTCATGTCATTTGATGAATGATAAAAAATTCATAAAATTTCATCGTTTTTTATATATAACGTATAGATTTTATTTTAATGGTTAAATTTTAAAAATATGAATTATTTTTTACGATTACTTTTAATATCAAAATTATTAATTATCAACAATTCCCGTTCATATAATAAATTAATAGTTGTACGTGATTTGCTGATGCATTAAAGAGCATCAAAATTTGATATTGTATGATTACTCGAACATTGATATATTATTTATAATTATAAGAAACAGAAAATTATGTATGTAAGTATTTGCCAAAATTTTAAAAATAACTATGTCTTTTTGTTGATTTTATGACTTGAAATAAATGATAAATAAATTAAAAACATCAAGAAATGTTTGTCACCTGCTATAAATGCATTTCAACGACACATAATTGCTCAAAATTTGTTAGGATTAGCACAATTACATTGTTTCAAAAGGTCATTGATAATATTTGAAATTAAACAATATTTCTGACAATTAATGCCTTGAAACATGTTTGAATCGATTAAAAACATAAATTGAAACGCAAGAAGTTGTTTAATGCATTCAACTGAGTTGTGATTACAAAATTGGCGTCAATGCATTTAATACGCTAAAACCTCTCACAACACTTAAATCAACTCCGCTTCACTGCCAAACGGACCCACCATCGCTCGTCGATCAGCGCTCTCTAGTCGCTAGCGCTGCTGCTCCATCCTTCCAGAGACGACTCAGACTCATCCATCGAGGTCTCTGTAGTAACTAGTGACACCTCCGATGCCATCCCTCGCCGCTGCCTCCAACCTCCTCCGTCTCCATCCACCTCTCACCTTAGCACTCCGCCGTCTCTCCATTCACTCCGTTGCTTCACGCGACTCCGGGGATCGCCGGACCTCCGGACCAGATAAGAATCTTTTGCGCGCCAAGACCTTGCTCCTCAAAGAGCCTTCCCATCTGCTCTCCTCCCCACTAGTGGGCCCCCCTATCTCGAGTGAGCGTCAGGCCTCTCTCCTTCCTAATCAGGCCATTGGTTTTGTCGCTTCTTCTCAAGCGAACTTCATGCGTGTCGTTGTTGAGAAACCTGGACCTGACCCACAAAACACGAATTCAGATAGTAGCAACCTGCTGGATCCGAGAATCGGAACTGATTTATTGTGTGTGGTGCGTGACTTGCTCAAGAAGATTAAGAGAAGGGTTTTGGTTGGGGATAAGGTAAATGATGATCTGATAATGAGTGCATTGTTCCATAAATTGAAGTGAAGTCATTGGTTGCTTGATTTGGTGCACTTTGCTACTAAATACAGTACAAATCGACAGCGGTATGGTTGGACATTCTATAAGTAGATAGTTAACTCTAAATTCAAATATTAATCTCTTGCTGAATATTAACCTACAAGTATGTTTAATTGTGTGTTTATTTTGAAACATCTTCTGACCTATTTGTGCTTAATTGTACAAGATAATTCATGGCCAAATGTAATTGCATTGAGCATAATGGCACAATGTAACTAATTTGAGGGAAAGCTGTATCAGAATCGATGTTCAATTGTGACCAATTCTGGTTTGATACATGCTAGGTGATAGTGGGGTCAGTGGATTGGACAAATAGAAGAGGGATGATAGAGGATGTTTTTGAAAGGGTAACCGAAGTGGCCGACCCACCTGTGGCCAATGTTGATCACCTTATGGTTTTCTTCGCACTCGATCAGCCCAAATTGGAACCCTTTAATCTCACCAGATTTCTCATTGAAGCTGAGTCCACTGGCATTCCACTCAATCTTGTTCTGAACAAGGCAGAGCTTGTATCTGAAGAGGTTTGAGTTTTGTTTTTTAATTATACGTGCTGTTGTATTTTTTAATCTACGGTTCTACACAATTGTGAAATATTGCAACCATCAAGTTTTAGTTATTGGTCAAAAGTATTTAATATATAATCAGTCTTCCTGAATTAGTGAATTGACTCATGTAATTACCAGCCTTAATTATTATTTTATTTTTGGTTCTCATGGTTACAGACATTGATTGATTGGAAAGATAGGCTCCAGAGCTGGGGCTATAAACCCTTGTTTTGTAGTGTCAATAAGAAAGTGGGATTATCAGCTGTGGAAGAGAAATTAAAAGGGAAAACAACTGTCATTATGGGTCCAAGCGGTGTTGGCAAATCAAGCCTTATAAATGCGTTGAGAGTCAACCAGAGTGGTTCTGATGAGGACATTATGAACAAACTCTTCGAACAAGTATTCATCTTTCATCCCTTCGCTCATTCCCTTTAAAAGATTTTTTAGTCAGTACATCAATGTCTAAGCCTACAGTAAGCAGCTAAAGATAAGCATGAGCAAAAGAATAGCAGGAAATGAGGGTTGGTTCGGTAGTTATTACTTCCTACAGTTGCTGTGCCGGCAGAGCAGACTGCTATAATCTTGCTGTCTGGTTTTTTACCAAGATGTATTGCTAATTTTACTGCGGATATTGTGGGTCAATATTGCTAAAATTCATAGGTGGTCTGTACCTCTTTTTATTTGTTTGGAAATTTTAACAGAATAGCAAGTGGTTTGGAGAGCAGAGAGTAGGCACAGTATCTAAGAAAAGTGGGAAGGGGAAGCATACTACTCGGCATGTCTCTCTTCTCCCCTTAGCAGGTGGCGGTTTTCTTGCTGATACTCCTGGCTTTAACCAGCCGAGCCTTATCAAAGTTACCAAGCGCAATTTGGCTAATACTTTTCCTGAGGTTCTCATATCCTTTATTTTATCGCCTTTAGTTTTTTCTTAAATTACTCATTTCTGTTTTCTATTTAGGGAAAGTACAGAAATTACTCTTGTTATCAGAGCAAATTAGGCTCTTTAATCAAGTTGAATTTATTGATGTTAAATCAGATCAACTCTTATCAAACTTCAAAGTAACCGTATAGTTACTTTTGGCATATTTACCAGAGTGAAGTCCAGGAAGTACTTTGCTATTCTGTCATCAGCCATGGCATTGTTTTTCTTTCAAACAACTTGATAGGGCGGGCTAAACCTGATTATAGAGCTGTTGAAACCATATACGTTGTGGTAGGCTGGTAGCTACTTGTTAAGTCTGATCTTGGTGATTACTAATTTCCATTATAATAGTATTTATTTATATTATTGGCTTGCTTTGTGTATAGTAACTGCACATTGAGATTAAACTGAAGGGAGTCTCAATTGAACTGTGATTGATCTTTTACTGGTAATTGTTGGATGTACAGTCCAATTACTCGGATAGGAAGCTAGTTTATTACTTAAATACAAGTATCTTGGACTTGTGGCTTGTCCTTTTGACCTAAATATAATTTGATGAGATTGTTTTCAGATAAGACAAATGATGAAAGAGAGTGAACCCAATAGATGTTCATTCAATGACTGTTTGCACCTTGGTGAACCGGGTTGTGTTGTAAAGGGTGATTGGGAGAGGTATCCTTATTATCTCCAGTTACTTGATGAGATCAAAATCCGAGAGGAGTTCCAGTTGCGCACATTTGGAACCAAGAGAGAGGGTGAATTCAGGTTTATTTGCACTTGTTGTTGTTCTTTCTTTTTTCAATCGTATTTTCATTTCAAATAGGAGTGTGTTGAGACTGAGTTAGGCTGGTGGAGGCTAAGCCAAGCCATAATAAAAAGGCATGTTTAAGGTTTCATGATACTAAATTGGATAATGTTGAGGTTTGATCATGCTATTAGTGATTTATTGACGTCACATCCCTCATGTGCCTGACTTTATGGGGTAGCATCAGGGTCCATCTGTCCAGAATCTCATAGGTGACCAAGCCGTAAATAGCTGCCTGTGCTTCTGTGGGATGGTACAGGTGCTATCCACCTGAGTCAGGTAGCTGAGGGGACAAACTCAGATTAATTAGGTCCTGGTCTAGAGTTAATTCAATATATGGCAAGTGTTTTTGGGTAGACTGATGACTCGAGTTTGGAAGGTACCCTTACTATCTATTGGTACTTTATGCTAGTAAAATTTTGGGAGGAGTTAAGATGTGTTTTCTTTTTGACTGAGGTCAATTGAGTCATATACATACTGGAAGGTTCATCTGTCCTAGAAGTAGGTATCATTGAGGTTTGATTTCACATTGAATCTTGAGAATCTTGACCAGGACTTAGTTGTGGGTTAGCTGGGGTTAAGATAGTGATAGCTTCTAAGTAGGGCTGCGTTCAGGGATTTAAAGATTTTTTTATGTAGATTGCTGATGTAAGTGGGCATGTACAATTATAGATTTCTGAAACTACAGGTGGTTGTATCTCAAAAATCAGGAGATGAATTAAGAACATCTGGATTGAAAAAGGAGCTTTTTAGGACCTTAAAGGCTTAGCCTTGGGACCTATCAAGATATTTTACTTTTAAGAGGATTAACTTTGCACCTCCATTTGCTTTCTTGTTCTTCAGGTACAAGACCGGAAGCATGGGGGTCAAGCAAGCGGAGCCAAGACTGGATAAGAGAAAACACAGAAGGATTTCTAGGAAGCGTCTCAATCAATCCATCATGGATGAAATTGAAGATGACTATCTTTGATGCTTAGATATTTTGTTGAGATGTTTGACTCTCTTTGATCTTCTAACTCGAAGTATCAAAATTGAATAAGCCGCCAGAAGATTGTATAGTTTGAACATGCTACGTTGTATATATGTCAGAATAAAAAATGACTTTATGTTAGACTTGGTTGATGTCTTCTTGAATTTCCTTTAGCTTGTCGTCTGGTATTGGAGTGGCCATTTTTTCAGTCATTATCTCTTCGTTATTATGTTGCTTTTAAATTAAACATGGATCTTAATTTATTTATATTTTTGACTAATGATAACGGTCACACGCAGAAAGACACACACACACACACACACACGGCTATGAATTGTGAAGTAACGAGTAAACCAACCTAGATGCATTACGCTTGAGGGGTTAAATTAATGCTCTTGTAGGATTCAGGGTTGGAATTGAAATCGGCATCTTTTTATGACAATCCTGGATACCTATTGAACAAAAAGATATATTTGGAATTTTGAATATACGAAATAACCAAATAAACATTTTTGCATTAAAACCCTTTATTGTTATGGAGTTGAAATTGCACATTTTATTTTAAGATCATAGTAATACTTTCTGAATATCTGAATGCTGATTCAATGGAAATAAAAAGAATGGTTTAAATTTTACGCAAAACAAGTGATTAGAAATTTGATTAGACACTAAAATCCTGTTATAGTCAATTCTATCAAGCATGCATGGGACCTGAATATGCAAACAGAGCCAGGGCCCCACCACCTGTCCACCAGCCTACAGTAGAGGCTGAGCCAAGCATTTCAGTATTTATTCTGGCGGCACACTTGTGTGATGCTGATTAAATTATAATTAGAGTAAACATAGGACGAGTTTAAGCTCATTCAAGGTGTTATTGAAGTTAACTAAAAAAATTATCGAAATGATTTCAAATGATAAATTTAAGTCTCTTAACAAATTCTTCATATCGAAATTTTGTAGAATACAGAAATTTTATATTTTTAGAGTTTTTTAACTATTTTTTTCAGATTTTTTTTAAAATGACTCTAAAAGAATAATAAAATAATGAATATTTGCACATTGGAATAGGTCGCTTAAAAAAAATGAAATAATTACTTACAAAATTCTAAAAAGATTTCAATATAAAGAATTAATTAAGTAAATTGGATTTGACGTTTGACGCCGATTCGGTAGTTTTTGAATTAATCTCACCAAAAAACTTGATGAACTTAAGTTCACCATAATTTTACTCATTATAATTAAACTAGTTAAATGCCCATATGTTGCAGTGGGAGAAAAAATTTTAACGGCTAGAAAATAAAAAAATAGTAATCAAAAGCAGACTATTTCCAACTTGGCTTCTCAAATTAATAGTGAAATTAATAAAAGTAAAAAGAGGTATATGAAATTCAAATGATATTACTTGAAAGGATAAATATGATTATCCCCACGGTTCCGTCCCCAAACGAAATTTTTTATATATTTTGGGTTTTATTAATTTGGTAATTACTTTCCTGTTATAGTAAACTGAATTTAAAATACTGAAGCGGCTCTTCATCAACAAAACGAAAGGATGAAGACTTATTTTAAATACTATATTTCAAATTATTTTAAAAGAACATTATTTTAAATACTATGTTCTCAATTTCTCTACATGATTCTCTTAGTTTTTTTCTCTTCCTGACTTTCTCATTGTGACATGTGGCTTTCAAACTTTTTTTTTTCTTTTCTTCCATTGAGACTCCTTTTTTTCTCATTTCTCTAATCGTTTTTCAATATGGGAAATCCTCACATATCTTTTCAAATATGAAAGCCCTATAAAATCTCTTTTTCAATTTGCTTATGATTTCATATGTTTTTTATAAAATTTTATTAAATTCTAGTAGGTCTTTTACTATATGAAATATGTTTATTTTAAATTTAGTTTAAATTATATTTTATGTTGCTTTTCTTATAATTTTTTTAGTACATGATAGTTTGTCTTGCATACTTTTACTAAAATCTGGATTTTAGATCGAGAAAATTTGAATGATCATTAGTGTGTATAGTGTTTACTTTATCATTTATATTTTAATTAATACATATAAATCGTTAGATAAAAAAAATATGGAATTTTAACTTTGTTTCGATAGTCATCAAGAGAGTGAATTAAATCACAAAATTTGGTCCATTGATTTTTGTTAGTGTTTAATGCATATCAAAATAAAGTTCAAATAATGTAATATTTTTTGCGTACTTATATAATATAATATATACAAAATATTCAATTAATTAATTAATTTTATTATTTAAAAATTTAATAAATAATTATTTGATATTTAATTTCATAATTATTAATGTAACCAATGATAAAAGATGTCACATCAAATATAAATAGCAAAACCAATCAAAATAAATAACTTAAAACAAACTCCACATATAATGTCAAAATAGGTTGTTACAGGTAGTTATATAAAACTCTTAACAATTATAAATAGCCCAAAATCAAGCATCGTAAAAATCTATATAGCATAAGTAGTTAATAAATTTTTGCAAATTTATACATTTATGCCTATAGGCATATAGGGTATTTTGATAATTTTATAATTTATAATTGAGTATTAGATAATAAATTAATAGTCGAAAGGTCACTTGTGATAAGTTACGTAATTCGGGAGATGTTTGTCCAAATTAAAAATTCGGGAGACTAACTTATCACAAATTAAAAATTTAGGAAGGTTCTGAGACATTACCCAAAAAAATAGTGACAAATCAATCAGTAAAAAAAAATATATGTAAATATGGACATATAAAAAAGAAAACTAATTACAAAGCTAAAACCAAATAAACATAAAACTTCTGAAAAAAAATTCAGGAATGTGAATATAATGAGAGAAAATGACATAATCAAAATTGCTCTTATTGGAATAGGAGCCCTTACCTCTTAATGGTTATGATTATTCATATTTATAAGGATTGTATTGACAGATAAATATTTCATGTTTCAAATTTTTATCTTCTTTTATTAGAAGTAAAGATAAAAATAAAGAATATAGGGTCCGTTTGGCAATTAGTACACGGAAGAGTGCTATTGTCATATTAGAAAACAAAGAATAGCATTAGAATAACACTTTTCGAATAATAAAAGTAGAATAGTAATAAAAAATGATGTTATTTAAATAGTACACGAAAGAGCGAAAATGTATTTGGTAAAATATTAGTTGGAATGTAATTAATGTTATTCCAAAAGAAATAAATGAGAGTTATTCCGCTTTTCAAACTATATAGTTGAATAGCATAATAGTTTATTCATGTAGCTATTTTAATTTGTTCTTTTACATTTGTCAAATTATTTTAGACGGAATAATACAATATTCTACTATTTTACTTTATAATTACATTGCCAAAAGGACTCATATAGAATAAATGATAAAAAATAAGGAATAAGGTATAAAGGGTATTTTGGAGAAAAAGTGAATTGCGTGTACCACCAATTTCATAGAATCGTTAATTAAATTAAATACTACCAATTATGATGGAACATTTACCTTTTATTTTATTCCATTCAAACAAATATTCTTAGGTCAATGTGGATAACATAAACATGAAATATGAGGTCAAACCGAATACATAACAATATATTTTTTCTAAATGTGTGGCCCTTTTTCGCGGCCCACGCGCGAGGCATCGGCATCCTCGCTCACGGGGGAAGAAGGTGCAGGTACATCCCTACGCGTGTTTGTGCGCTCAAGGACTTATTATTTAGATGATTGTGGGAACTTTTATTTTCCGACGGGCGCAAGCCCCCGCCGTTAATTACCCCGGCTCTCGCCTCGGAAACCTCTAATTAATGGGCTAAATTAATTAAAGTATATGGATCAGATTTGTGGCTTTATTTCTTCCTTCTTCTTTTATGTAATACATGTTTAAAATAACCAAAAGATATAAATAAGACTAAAGACGTACGATCTAAAGTCAGAGGAACGCATAATTTCTCATAAATCAGAGATCGAGGACGTTTAATCCTGTTGATCTCACGGAGTTCGAATATGAAGCGCGCTGCCAACTCGATACTCAATGAACCAGAGATGTTTAATCTTTATAGAGGCTCATGTCAAAGACAAGGGCGTATCGTCCTAAACAGTCTATTGACTTTTCAAATCCCGAATCTGAAGCGCTATGCCAATTCGAAACTTGAGAAATTTGGAGAATCGGGAACGTATAATTCTTTATCGATTTCCAAAATGAGGTACGTTAAACCTGAAGCGCGCTGCCAGTTTAACGTTCTCGAAATATGATTTGATATGTTGGTATGTTTTTATCAAGTTTTGGACTTATCTGTATATTTGATATGTTTCAGAACAAAAAACCAGAAGCTGTTAAAAGGCCTGGCACACTGTTTTTAAAATTTTAAAATATTTTTAGGTAATTAATGGTTAGGTCCCATCATCCAAATTGCAAGCGTTTGAGTTTTAAAAATTAATTCTATAGGGGGTCCAAGCTGGTCAATTAGTTCACGGGCTTTGTCATGTTGTTAAACCTTATGAAAATGTTTGGAAGATATCAAAATTTTATCGATTTTATTATTCATATTATATAAATTATTATTTATATAAATTATTTTATTATGTAATTTATTTTTAATAATATTTTTATTATTCAAATTAAATATTATTAATATGAATAATAACTCACTTAAGTTGAATAACAAAAGTATTGTATAAATAAGTTGTATAATAAAATCATTAATATGAATAATAACTTATGTAATATGAATAATAACTCATATAATATAAATAATAAAATCGGTATCGATTTCAGTATTTGTATATTACCTCCCTAAAATTTATTACTGTTTTTTTTTATGTGTATTGCGTTTTTTACTTTTAGTCATTTTAGGTTGATTGTCTTGAGGATTCAATTTTTCATAGTTTAAACAAAAGTTATTTTTTTTGGTAAATTAAATAAAAGTTGAGATAAGGTGTAGATTGACATATTGCTCAACTTTGACATGAACTATGGTCAATTTTATCCTAGTTATTTAGCCCATTTTTTTTTCAAATTTCTTTTGTTTTCGAGTTAGATCGTGTGAGTTGTTTTAATTTGGTTATGTCATATTTTTATAGTTACATTGAAAGCAAGAAACATTGTGTATTTATTTTTTATTTGTATTTTATAATTTTACTTTTCAAATGTCATTTAATCCTTTCTCGATTTATAATACTCTTTATATATTTATAAAACATCACTCTAGTTTCATTTTATTAGACATTAAAAAATATTTGAAGCATCAAAATACGAATGTTGTTACATCAATGATCAATAAAGCCTCTTAAACACAACTTAAATATTATAAATTTTTAAAGAAAGTGAAATAGGAAATTTTTTACATTTTTATCTTGCTTATGGGGTTTAAAATACTTGTAACTAAAATTTGAAAACTAAACACAAAGTTGTATAAAATGAGCAACTTTTTTTATTTCGGTAATTCAAATTTTTATTTTTAAATAATAAATATGTTCGTATATATTTTTTAATGCATTAGTGGAAACCATGGCATATTTGATTTTTGGACTCAAATAATACCACATCTCACGTTTTCAATAATTCTTCTTTAAAGGATTCAAGCAATATTACAGTTCCTTTAGTTTTTTTTGTTTTGTTTTTGTTTTCTGTGATCTAATTTGTGAGAATTAATAAATAAAAACTAAAGGAATAATTTCAATTCTATAATTCCTTATGAGATTTTCAAAGGAACTCAGCATCGCTACAGTATATTTTGTAAATAAAATAGATACTGTAATCATATCCTTTATTTACAAATTAATATTCATATTATCAAAATTTAAAAAAATATATAAAATGAGAGCATTTAAGCTTTTTCTTACAATATATATATAATGGTCTACTAACAATCATTAAGAATCATTTGAGAGAGAAATAATTAAAAAATAAAGTTATCACCACCTCTTATAAAAAATAATTTTATCTCTAAATTATTCTCACTCTATTTTTCTCCCAAACAAAACATAAGGCTCATCTTATTTTGGGCTTATCTATGAAAAAATGCACCATGCTTTTGGTGTGTGCTGAAGAATTCAACTTTGAGCTTTTAATAAGTATTAGCTAGATAAAAAGTCTTGTTTGTATATAGTTGATATCTATCAGAATCATAATTGGTGATTTTTTTTGCATATGAAAAGCAAAGTGGACTTTCATATTGGACAAACCTAAAATTATAGTATTCCTTCACGAGATAAACCTAAAATTATATTTCAAACACCTTAACATTAACATTTTGGATGAATCCTCAAGGACAGCTAGACTGGTTTGCATGTTCAAATCAATCAAAAAAGAAAAAGAAAAAAAAAAGACATTATCTAAAGCGAAGTGTACACAAGCTGAATGCAACAATAATTTGGATTATTGTCAAAAGGCGATGGGTCCCGCATGTCATTAGCTCCTGTCATGTACAACAGGCGCACCTTAAATTTCCTTAACACAAACCCAGAAAGCGTTCTCTTGATAGGAATTTATACGCTGGACCAGGTCTACTGGTTAACAAGTGCATGAAATCACAGACTTGCGGGTCCCACGATCAACACCTTAAGTTTCCTTAACACAAACAGGCGCACCTTAAATTTCCTTAACACCAAGCCCAGAAAGCGTTCTCTTGATAGGAATTTATACGCTGGACCAGGTCTACTGGTTAACAAGTGCATGCAATCACAGATCTGCGGGTCCCACCAGCCATCAATGGATCGGCATGTGTAAAAAACATCCATCTATTTACACTTTTCCTCATTTCTCCGTTCTCACTTGGAGGCGAAAGCTCATAAGCTGGCCATCACTCTTCAGATCCGTCTAAAAAGAAAAGATTGTGCAAAAATTTATGGAGGAGGAATCATTCGGACTCTTCAAACCCTAACCCGTACGCAAACCTGAGCTCGCCGGAACCCTAGCTAAGGAATCGATGTCGGCGGCTCCGGCGGCCGGAGTGGACGGACAGGAGAAGGTGATCGCCGCCGCTCAGCACATCGTGAAGAGTCTCGCCACCTCGAAAAACGCGGCGGATGACATGATTCGGATCTTATCTGGCTTTGACCATCGCTTATCCTCGCTTTACCCTGATTCTTCTACTAATCCCGACATGAATCCATCTTCTTCCTCTTCTTCTTTATCGTCGTCTGATTCTTATAAAGCGATTTTGTCACAACTGGAGGAGGCTGAGAAGGTGGTGATGCGGTGGGATTCCTCCGATTCATTGATGTTTGAGTCGTCCAGTGATGTGATCTCGCTATATTTCTCCGCAGTAGATGATCTGATTGCTATTTCTTCTTCATCTTCTTTGTCAGTTGAAGGTACGCTCCTAATTTCAGATAAGGTTTTCGATTTTTAATTGCTGGAGGAGAATAAAGTAGTCTTTGGTTTGAATTGGATTAAATTAGAATAAAGTAAACGGAAAATATGGAAAATGGGAAATTCTTTTACACAATAAATTAGTATTCTGTGTCCAGATTCTATAGGAGGTGAGGGATCCCAATTATCTAATTTAGTTGCTAATCAGAATTAAGATAGAAAAGATGCATACTAAGAATATGAGTCCTTCCTGTGTTGGAACTTTTTTTTTTTTTTGAGAACTTAGTTTTCTTATATTGTCTAAACATAAGGGAGCTTACAATTAGGTACAGTTGGGAGGTCCTATACTGCTAGTATGTTTTTCAGTGTCTTTGTAAAGTTTAACTCGGAATTATCTATCCCTGAGAGAACTTAATGTGGGCTAATTGCACTAGAAAACTAGATTTAGCTATTCATATTGACACGATTGTCAGCTAGATTACATCTCCTCTTGGAGAAGTAACTGAAAAAAACAGAAGATGGAAAGATGCGGATTTACTTTGGTTTTGCATTCTTCCTGATTTTTGGAGATAAAAGAGCAACGAAGAATAACCTATTGTGGAATGGACAGCAGCAACTATGTACTTCCCATCTATTACCAAGGATAAAAGAGAGACAAAATTTATGCTAGCCATTAGTTTGTCAGATTGCACTTTGTTGTTGTCTTTAGCTTTGCTAGCCATTGACTGTTTAATTGTTACCTGAACTGAACATGGTTTTGTTTCACGAAGCCTTGTGCATAGTAGTAAAAATGTAGTGCTGCTTCATAATATAATAGATGTGGGGTTGTGTGGGTCATAAATAAAAAAAAGGCTGCATTTTTCAGGTCTAACCAGTGCAGTTTAGTACAAATAAAATAATAAGATGTCATATTTCTATGCATTAGATATGTTTTCTTTTGAATGGAATGTAGTAAAGATTAGAAAAGACTGATTTTTGTATGTTCCAAAGGGTGATTAATTTGACCTTTCATTTTAAATGGTTACCTTTTTTATGAACACCAAACTTGTCTAGAATATGTATAGAAAGAGAGGTGTTGCCCTAACTTTAAGTCCCCGGCATGCAGCATATGTAGATTATTGGGTAGGTAGCATTTACTGTATTGGCTATTCTGAAGTGGCTAAAAGTGAAAAGGTAAAAAAAACCTCAATTGGTCATCAAAAATGAAATCAATTCGGTTACTGGAACATATTTTTAACTTTAAAGTCTGTGATCCTTGTTACTGATTAGCTCCCACTATTCAGGTGGTGTTGATATACGTCTCCGAGCAGAAAATGTGCTCCAACTTGCCATGTCCCGGCTAGAGGAAGAACTCCACCCGCTTTTGATCCGCAACACATTGCCTATGGATGCAACCGGTCTCTCCTGCTCCCTGCGCCGTCTCTCTCTTTCCTTTCCCTCCTCTGAGGCTGATTTTGACACCTCCTCTGAGTTTGACCCTGCCGACACTGCCACTCCCACCTCTTCCCTTGCCCCGACCACCCCCCACCACCCCCTTTTAGAAGATCCCTCTCTGGATCTCATCCGTCCTGAGGCTGTCTCTGATTTGCGAGACATTGCTGACCGCATGATCCGTGCTGGCTATGCTAAGGAACTGGTTCAAGTCTATTGCTCAATTCGTAAAGATGTATTAGATGAGTGCCTCTCTATCCTTGGAGTTGAGAGGCTTAGCATTGATGAGGTGCAACACATGGAGTGGCGGATTTTGGATGAGAAGATGAAGAAGTGGATACAGGGGGTTAAAATTGTCATTCGTGGTCTTCTTTCTGGTGAGAGACGCCTATGTGACAACATATTTGTGTCGTCTGAGGAGATTGAGGAGGAGTGTTTTGTCGAGATCACAAAAGGATGTATTTTGCAATTGTTAAACTTTGGGGATGCAGTTGCAATTATCCCGAGGTCAGCAGAGAAGCTTTTTAGGATACTCGATATGTACGAAGTGGTGAAAAATGAGGTTTTGCCAGAGTTGCGCATTTTGTATCCTGGTGAATCAGGTGCCTCCATTTATGCAGAGGCTGATGGCATTCTAAAGAGGTTGGGGGATGCAGTAAAGGGCACTTTGTTTGATTTCGGGGTCCAGGTCCAGAGAGAGAATTCACGGAGGCCAATGCAAGCGGGTGAGATACACCCACTAACCCGTTATGTCATGAACTACATGCGTCTCCTGGTGGTCTATAGTGAAACACTAGAAGGACTATTGGGTGATGATGAGGGGTTTACACTAGATGCCATCAACACAGAAGACGATGCAGAGAGTTTGGGCTCCATGACCCCTTACGGCCGCCGGCTATATGCTCTCATATCCTACCTAGAAGCCAACTTAGAAGAAAAATCAAACCTTTATGAAGATGGTGGGTTGCGGTGCATATTTCTCATGAATAATATATTGTACATATACAACAAGGCCAAAGACTCTGAGTTGGGTCGTATTTTGGGTGACCACTGGTTGCGCCGGCGCCGTGGCAAGATTCGTCAATATTCGAAAACTTATCTTAGGGTTTCATGGACCAAAGTGTTGTCTTGTTTAAGAGATGACAGCTTAAGTGGTGGCAGTAGCAGTGGTAGCTCGGGCCATTCTTCAAGAATGGCACTAAAAGAGAAGTTCAGAAATTTCAATCTTGCATTTGAGGAGACACACCGGGTCCAAACCATGTGGAAGGTCCCAGACCCACAGATGAGGGAGGAGATAAAGATCTCTATTTCAGAGCAAGTTATCCCGGCATACCGTGCTTTCCTGGGACGTTATGGGGCCCAGATAGATGGTGGTCGCCACTCCACCAGGTACATAAAGTACACCACAGAGGATCTGGAGAGCCACCTTTCTGAGCTCTTTGAGGGGTTGTCAGGTATTGCGAACCACCAAAGGAGAAGGGCTTAGAATTTGTTAAAACACATGTATGGGTTTGGACGCACCTTGATTTTATTTATTTGGTTATTGCACACTACTTGATGCCATTTGGGACATATTTGCCATAACAAATGAGATGGTGCTTGATGGAGTGCAGTAAGAGATATAATGGTGGTTGGATTGTGCGATGATAATGTACATGTTAAATGCTTTTTTGAGTGCGTATGTCTGTGGTCGTCAGAGCATATTTATCATGTTGGCCTTTCCTTGTATTTTATATTTTCCTCCTTTTTTTGTATATAAGATGATTGAAGTGTCTAAGACTTCCAATAATGGACGGAGAGTTAGGTTGTGTTATTGGGATGTTATTTTTTTTTCTCTTTTTTTATTTTTTTGTACTTTATTGAGATCTAGTAGCACGTATTGAATACATGGATGCTTGTAAGGTAATTTATTTGATTAATGTAGAAATAATGATTTTTGACCACATGTTGTATAACATGAAGTACATCATGGGTAATGGATTAACATGCGATATTGCCATGTAGTTAGCAATTAGCAATTCACTGGGCTAATTTTGAGACCTCAAGTTCACGACCCTGTAAACTTAATGTTTACTTATGCATTGCACTGTTTTACATTGACAACCTTTTTTCTTTCTGTTAATCATCCATGTTTCAAATATGGATTTCTTCACGGTAGTAGATCTGCGTGCTTACAGGTGCTTTTGGAAAGGTCAGCTGAGCAGCAGTCTCATGAGGTCAAAAGCTATTGCAACATTGTTGTATTGACATTTTCATTGCCCCAAGCATTGTCATTGCCAGCTGATGTAGAATACAAAAATGATGATTTTGAATTCTCTTGCATGCACAGTGCAGTTTCCTGTGTAGTGAGCCGTTTACGAAGATTTGTTCACACTGATGATTACATTGTATTTTCTTGGAACAAACATAAACAAAATCCGGATACTAACAAAATGAAAAATAAATAATTAAATAATTAATTAGAAATTTTGTTATTTACATTTTAGTGTATTCCTTTTTCTACTTACAAGCAATTTGAAATCACTACTAAAATAATTTGTGGTTGTTTTTCCTTGGGACAGTATTATGAGAATGACCAATGATAACTCCTCAACTCCTTCCAATATTCAATGGAAATTATCAAAAATATGATATGAAGTAGTATTTAAGAGTGAGATATGAAGGGTTTTTTGGTTTGTGTTATGCAAAAAGTAATTTCATCGGTAGATCACTTTCTGTTGAAGAAGTAATACAATAAATCCGAAGAAGTATTATTACAAATGATGGATTAACAGCTAGTAGCCAAAATAATTACATAGCTTAATTGCTATTAACCGAGCAACGGTTCATCACTAATGGAGTACTGGGGTAAAATATTAAAGAAAGCAATTGGAAGCAGTGAATAAAACTTAAAGGATGAAATGCCAATGGTAATATTCAGTGGACCAAGTCTTATGCAGGATAAATTCTATTTAAATTTCATAGAAAAGGAAATGACAATGATAATATACGTTAATTAAAAGGAAAAAGTATATTATGCAAATGATTCTTAAAATATGACTAGTTTATTATTTTTATCTTTAAAGTTTTAAAAGTATCAATTTGATTCTTATAGTATCACTTTATCATTTTAGTCTTTAAAATTTTAAATGTATCCTTTTAATTCTTAAAGTATAACTAGTTTACCATATTTATCCTTCAAATTTTTAATTACTTGTAGCAAATTAGTTCTACCATTATCACTAGTAAAAAAAAAACTAAATGAAGATATATGTTCACATCCATAACATAATGTTATGTTTTATGATATTTATGTCACAAATATATGTAATTATTATTTTAATTAATTTATTTTGCCACAAACATTTATGCTAGTATTAATTTGATTGATATTTAATGTCATGAATAATTATATTTGTTTTCACATTATCTGTATTTTTTGATGACTACATCTGCACTAGTCAACATTAAAAAATGATGCTACAATAAAAGAAAATTTGGAGTTCCTAATTTTATATTTCAATACATATTACTCCAATCTTTATACTTCTGTCAGTTATTAGGACACCAGGTCTATAGCAATGCAAGTTATATCATATAATCGACCAAATTTAGTAATATAATGATCAAGCTAGTTAAGGTCCAGGCATAAACAATCCTCTATTCATGCTCTTTGAAGTTATTGTAAACTAACCACATTGAAACTCACTGGATGCTTTGTTTACAGGTTGCACAAGAGCAGTGGTGAATCCAAAGTGTCCGACAATCATAGACACAAAACTGATATCGAAGAATTTTTTTTTCGTATTAGATATTCAAGTCTAGACAAATTCAATATTTTGTATTTAATTTATCAAAATTTGAAGAAAAAATTATACAATTATTAACGATTTTGAAAATTAAGGATCCGCCCCTGCACAAAATTTATGACTAGTTAACACTAATCGTAGATTAGTACCTGGGCAAATCATACAGATTGAACAGTCTGAAGCTGCCAAAGGCAAGATGTTAGATGTCAAAAGAATATGTTGAAAGCGCAGACAATTAGTAACTCATGATTGGTGGTTAATTACTGATGAAATTTTAACCATGACTTTGTTGATGCTTGTAAAAATACTTGAGATCAGCAAGCGTTGTAGAAGCTACACATGTATAACTCAATTAGTTAATACATATACATGTCAATATCAGAGAATGAAGCAGAGGGAACTTGACTTGCTTTTTAATAAAGTAAAATATTCTTCTTTTCGTTGCTGCTGTACTGGTACCGAAACAAAATCCCTGTCATGATGTGCAATAGATGAAACCAGTTTTAAGAATTTTTTGTGATTTCCAAAAAAGACAAATTGTGTGATAATAATGTATGCGCTGATGTTCGACTTGATAAGGACAGTACTACAGACCTCATAAGGAGTTGAAATTAATGCCAATTAATCTTTGATACAACATATATTGAACTCCCATAAGATAAAGTTTCATATGATGTGTGCAATATTTGAAGGTACTGAGTAACACCTGTCTAGTAAAGAACTGGCAGATTGGACTTAGCTCTGATGATAGAAAGAAAAGGTCCTTCTAACCAAGTAAAGACAAAAGAGGAGGTCAACTTCTCCTTTCTTATAAGCTAAAATTAATTCCATCCATGCAGTAACAGAATTGGAAACAGCATGAGAAATGATGCTGTCTCTGAGTGACTACCAGCAAAACAATCTATAGGTGGAAGAGCATTTTTTATAACAATTAGAAATCACATCACAAGGAAAACTAGAAGTACAATAAGAAAAAAAGGATGTATATAATAAGTTCATGAAAACTGTTGCTGCTCAAGCCGGAATCCCTTTTCAAGAAGTGCGGCAGCCAATTCTAGATACAGCGTAGATGCATTCATCACTCCTTCATATTCTTTGATCTGTGTATAAGAATAAAAAAAAAAAAGGAATTTCTATGAGCAAAATGCTTTGCCAAATTTCTTTTCCTTCGGAGAAAATCCTTACTATTTTAGAATTTTTCATTCTTACACTTAAAGTTAGAGTCACTATGAATTTGTTGGAACTGAGAGAGAGATTGGAGTTGTCCATGTGTAGGCACGTAAGCGATTCAATAGCCGAGTAAAGAGAAACAGCAGCCCCGTTTCTGTTCTCACACTCAATTGTTACCATGTACCGTCGGTTCCCGATTTCAAACGCATCTATTTGCCAAATCGTCGTCCCATTTTGAGCTTCTGTACTTGTGCTCTCTTCAAATTGAGTGCTGTCTATAAGATTTTGGAATACATGGTCTTGATCTACGAAAGAAAATTCGAGCGTAGAAATCTCGTCTTCCAGCATCTTGGCCTGTGATTGCAAGTTCCTTACATATTCTACAGCATCGGCAATAATCGATGCCTTGTCCATCTACAGTCAATGACCAAATTTTAAGAATCATGCCAACTTTTATTGAAATGGAACAATACAAATGGAATTTTGATTCCATCTTATGCTAATTAAAAAAAAACTTTGTATTATTAAATGTAATCATTGGAGTTCCAGATAACTTTGATTAAAGTAGATGCATAAAATATTTGGTTGACAATGTGTTGAAGTTTTCAAATTTATATAAGAACTAGTTCAAACTTCTATATTATAAGAATTATTCCTAATCATTAGATAATCATCAAACATAAGAAAAAACCATTATTGATCCCATCAAAAGCTCCTATGTATTCCGAAAATAACATGAGATAGAATCAGCATTACCTTAGTGATGTTTGGAACCAAAGATCTTAGCTCATAGAGCCTCTCCTTCATTCGAACTCTCCGTTTCCTCTCAGTGACAATAGTCTTCGACCGATCTCTTCTCCCTTTCGTAACGGCCGAGCATGAATCACCCTTGTCAGTGCTTTCTTGTACCATTGTAGGAGCTTCATCTACAAACAAGCTTATTTTCGGAGAACCTTCTTGATCACCTTGAGGGAAATACTGAGTGGTATCAAAGAATTCCTGGTCGAAAAGTGCAAACTGGACAAGGTCTTGAGGGTAGTTTGGGAAAATTTGATCCATATCTTCTATGTGGTTGGATATGTAGTCAGGTGAGGTTGAGCTCATGTTGTGAGGAAAATGAAAAGTGTAATGCCTCTTAAAAATTTTTTGGATCTGGATTTCAAGTACCAAATGGTGGTTCATATATAAGAAATCTATGACAAAAACAAGTTGACTTTGTATATTTTTATACAAGTGAAAGGAATCTAAAACATGACATAGACTATGTGATGTCGATCTTTTTCTACTAATTTTTTTTTTTGATGTAGTAGGCAAGTTGCCTACTGTGTTAGTTTTATTAAAATGAAAATAAAAAAGAGTTTACAAGACGGGAATTTTTCTACTAATTAAGAAGTTGGATGGTCGAAGGGAGAACGCACCAGAATTTTTTCTTTTTTACAAATATAGAACAAGCAGCACGAATATACCACCAGTTGTATTCTTGTTTATTTTTGTCACGTCATATACTTAGGTAGTTTAATTCAGCCAATAATTTTTTGTCACTTCTAAGAAGCAATTAGTTATATATTGAGTCAGAGATCTTTTATAAAAGAAAATGGGTCGTACTGGAATCACAATTAATGATCTAATCCACATAGTAAATTAGTACTGACTGGTTTGCACCACCTGGGCACCACGACTACGGACAGCTGGTGGTATAAAAATATTTTTTTCCCCTAATTTTTTTAGCCTTCAATGATATCAAAAAGTGGAAGCACCAATGTGATACTGATACAACATAAAATAAATTCTTCAAATGAGAGTGCTCTTCCCACAGAAACTCTTAAAATGAGAGTACTCTTAGTCACTCAAATTTTTGACAAACTAGTTGACAATGGCATGTTTGGCATAGATTTATGGCTTAATATTGTAATCCAGAAAGGTCTAATTGTTTTTTATGAGGTAACCTTTCTGGTTCCTGAAACATGGATTCAAACTCTTTCAAAACCTACAGTTCTTCAGGACCAGGAACTGGTGTTACCTCTTGGGTCTTGACAGATTAAAAAAAAAAAGCAACTTAAGCAAGTAAAATTACAGTTCGGATGGAATTAAGGCTAAAGGAGATGAAGTTTAATCCTTGATAATTAAGCAGTGTTAGATAAGATTAAAGTATACAAATTTAAGAGTGATAGTTTTTTAGCTATGTTTTGAGCTCATACTAAAAGTAGTATACAAATTTTGTTCATCACTGTCCGGGCAGTTGTAAAGATGGAGCTTATACTTTGAACCTCAAGTAAATTCAAGGATGATATTTGTTTTCTGTGTGATGCATCAAAACAATGAAATAATCAGAAAAATGGCTTTAACTAAGATACAGTAGTTATCCTTCAGAGAGAAACAAGGTACAAAGTCTATCTGGGTACCAACATTACCATGTCAAAATTATAAGAGAAGAAGATATCTTATTTGAACCCCACATAGAATAAATTATATTTGAGGAAATCACACAGAAAGCAAACTGAGAAAATGCCATGGCATAGATACATCGGTCATCACTTATCCACGAAGCTAAAAATAAAAAAAAGTTATGAAAACTATTCGAACTAGAAAGTTTTCCCTAGAATGATAATAATACACCCCACAACAGCTACTGCACATCATAAAATAATCTATTACGGCTGAAAGCTACAATTTGCCTAATATCTAGTTAACATAGTCACAGAATAAGGCCACTAACTCAGACAAAAACCAGTCACCGAATAAGGCCACTAACTGAGACGAAAACCCCGCTATTCTCTTTATTCCAGCAAAGAGATTTACCTAGATGCAACTGTTAAAATACAAGAACTTGTTGCTCCATACCCTGCAAGGTTACAACAATAATTCAATACATTTACACGACCAAGACTTGAAAATAAAATAGAAATACATTAAACAAAAAAAAGTGAAAAATAATATAAAAAAAATTACCACCGCTTATGTCTCAAGAGGCAGCATTGGGAGCCTCATTGACACCTGAAGGCTTGCGATTCAGGTACCTTATCACTGCATCCTCAACCCTGCAATATATCAAATACAGTTAATCAGTTGCTATATAGGGACATAGAGGTTAAAAAACTAGGGCACATGCATGATTAATATATCAACTACAAGTCTACAATATCACATCCACGTGCCTTTCTAGATGGAAATGCTTTAATGAAACAATGCACCTAATTAACAGAACAAAATGTAAGCAGCAGACTAAAATTTAAGAACTGCAAATTCAATCAGTATCAGATTATTTTTTGGACCACATTTATTACAAGTCCAAGTCCTGATCCACATCGAAGCAGTACAGATTCCCAGGTATGAAAATTTGACCATATTAACCCCAAACTAATCTCTAGCACCCTGAATTGTGGCTTTATGTCTCAATTGAGCTTCCACTGTGCACTGAAGACTCATCTAAAAGCCCATATAAATGGATTTTAGATCAATCAAGCTTCACTCGTACATGTAAGCATCTAATAGTCCAAATTTTACCTCAGCAGACAACACATGGTGCAAATAAGGCTAACCAGGGTTGGCTGTTAATTAACTGCAAACCTTATGGTAAATAGACACCAATCTAGACTGCACTGGAAATTGAGACATATATTTCCATTGTTAGAGGAACAGCAACAAACATGATAGTGGCACATACAAATATCTTACTTAAAATACAGTTTGCAGCGCACTTTAAACAAAAAGGTGTTACAAGCAAAATTCATGAAAAGAGGGGGAAAAAAACTAACCAGGGTTGGTTATAAAAATCAGCGCGCCTCTCCTTCTCGGCATTTCGACTGGCATCTCCTGCCACAATCTTCAAATCCCTGCTTTGTGATGCAATCAAGGAGTTGACGAACTCAACTGGTGACTGACTAAACCCTAGAAAAAATGCACGCCTCTTCCTATGCTCATGAATTTTCTTAATGCTTGCACAAATGACCTCATCACATGCCTCTATATCCTTGTGCTTCTCTATATTTGCTAAAAATGCCGCCATATCCTTTTGTAAGGGGAATGGTACATCTACTACGATATCATAGCAGGTATTTCCAACTGGCCCATTACCAGTTAACCGGACCCGGTGCTCAATAGTGATTGGCAGAGGTGGGGATAAATGCTGTGAGATCTTTTGTGAAACCATTGCAAACTTCATTTTCTCTTCGCCAAAGACCCGCCTCAGTGGGGGGTCGCATATGAAGAAAGCTGGGTCGTTAGGATTTTGTAATTTCTTGGCTTTGACGTACTGCCACAGACCTGCTATCACACGTGTGCGGGTGTCAACTTCTATTCCTAAAACCTCCATTAACGGAGGTGAAAGTTTGAACCTTTCTGGCATGTAATTCATATCAAAACGAATATTGGCTGTAAACTCTCTGTCTCCTTTCCTTTTCACTTCAAAACCCTCATGTGGGGCTGCTGAGCGTGCATTCTCCCAAATTATCATGGGGTTATCAGGGTACAGGCTCTGGTCAAGTGCAATACTAACCCGTTTGAAGAAGGTTGAGAACTTTGGGTAAATTGGGTTCTGTTTTGGGATTCCCCCAGCCGGGTCAGGTTCAGTTGGGTCATCCAAGATCCGCCCAATGATCTTCAGAGACCAGGAAGGTGGCTCAGCGTTCTTGGATGTGGGTGCAATACGGGTCTGATTTGCAAATGTATTGAATACATAAATACGAAGAGTCTTTTGCATTGAAGGAGGGGATTTTAATGCCTCTTGAATGTCAATTTTCTTTCGAGCAAGTGCTGAATCCACACGCGCCTCAAATTCAAGCAATTGGGTGTACAGAGCCGACTCAGGTAGAAGAGCAGCAACCCGATCGGGAATTTGCTTCTCTGGGAGCTTCCTTTTCTTGCGCCGTGCCGCAGGGGTGAGGTCAATCGAGTTTTTAAATAGACCAGGGGAGACTGACATGTTACCCATGTGCCCACCTGGCATATTCGGCCGAAGACCAGACGAAGTAGGGGGCTTTTGCGGGGGGCGCTTAGTGTTTTGTGCTGATGGTGCCCCCATGTTGATCTGAAAAAGGGATTGGTTGTGGGACTGGGGAGTGGGGCCCAGATGGGAGGGCGGAGTGGAGAAGAGACTGGAGGGAAACGGCGGGGACTGGGACTGGAGGAGGGAAGGGGGACGAAGGTGAGGGAGGTGGGACCCAGGGGTCTGTGAGGGGCTGGCGGTGGGACCCGACCGGTTGTGTTGCTGTGGTGTGTTGTTAGATGCCATGCGTAAACCCTAATTAGGCAGGCAGGAGAGAAACCCTAGGTGGCTAGGCTTAAACCAAAGAGAGAAGAAGAAAATACCAGACCTGGCTGTTAGTCGAGTGCAGTGAACTCTCAAATCTGAGAAAGAGAGAGCAGAGAGAGACGATCAGACGAAGAAGGATCTCTTTTCTTAATTTGGGATTTTGTTTCTCTCGATTGAAAAAGAGGGAAAGGAGGGAGAAAGAAAGAGGCGACCGCTTTCGCTTCCAGGCTCCAGCTGGGAAGAAAAACGGAAGGAAAGGAAAGGAAAAGAGCTGGAGGCAGATTGGAGAGTTGGTATTTACAAGGCTTTTATTCGTTTGAAATTATGGGCCGAGAAGGATGTATATTTTATGAAAGGCCCAAAAAAGTTTTCTTTTTACCAAACGGGTAGGTCCAGAGTCTGAATATCATCAGTTCTCTATTATTTATAAGATAATTTTATCTCATCGATAAATTTGCACTTGCTGGATTTATGAACAAATTTCCATGCATAAATTTTGGCTACTCTAATTGAAAAATTCTAGAGCATGACAAGTGGATTATTTTGTGCATAAACATTTATTAATGAATTTGTTAGATTTTATCAAATGGAACACACAGAAGAGAAGCTCACTAATTAGAGTACCATCCATATTTATTAAAATTAACATGAAATGCACATTTTGTACACCCGTTTGGAGACGTACAAAAATATAACTCAACAAAAAAGACAGTATTTACAACTAAATAACTCATGTCAGACACGGCTATCTTCCGGCAACGGCAATACTCCGTCAAAGAAATCACCGAAATAGTTGCTTGGCTCATGCACCAACTTAGAGATAATGTCCCGGAGCGTGATAACCCCCTCCAGAAGGCCATCTTCGTCAATCACATATATTCGGTGTATCTTCTTCGAGTCAAGCTTTACAATAACCTCCTTCATAGTGTTGCCTCTCTTGCACGTGATCACCCCATGTAGCAACGGCGAATCTTCTTTTTGCTTGGTTAGATAGCTTCGTACCGCCGTCAGGAAGTCACTTACTGTGATAGTTCTGGAGAGGAAAACAAATGTAACAAGCATCATGACATTATCAGGCGCTTGCTCGTAGTCGGTGAATTTTTTAGTAACAAAAAAAATTAAATGAGGTTTTAAGTACCTGTAATCTTTGTAAATTTCGGGGGCTGTTAGGAGATACTGAATGTCTCTTATGCTTATATTTCCAACTGCATGTTTTCCAGTTGCATCTACGACTGGAAGTCCACCTATACCTTTATTCCGCATCAGAAGAAATGCTTTCAATACCGGTTCATCTTCTTTCACCTTATAAAATCAAATGAAACCATTGATTAAGCTGATTTTTTTTCTATAGGAAATCAAGTATGATACCAGATTTCAGCACCATACATCACAATCTTTACTACATCCTTTTTTTTTTGTGTGTTTTATTCTCTGATTACTCGGTATTCAATGGGTGAAATTGGTCTGCTAATTTGGGTCAAAATTTAGCCTACTTTATCAACTGGTAATTGACATGAAAATTGATTGAATCCAAAGCAAATTGTATAATTAGGCATTGATGGTAAAGTACTGAAGTTAATTCCTTTTGTGGCTAAATTGCATATCTTGATACCACCAAGCAGGCCATAAAACTTAATATAAATAATAGTAAATTGCATGGACAGTCCATAGAGCATCGCGCTAGTATCATCATCCGGTTCCTTTTTCTTCCCCTAAAATCTTCATAATTCCTAGTTCATCCACTAAAATTGACAAATTGAAGTTCGTGCTTCAAGGACTGGTTTATGTAAGTTGCTTATAAATACACTGAAGATGCACCTTGAGAATATTGAAGGGTCTGGTGTTGGGTAGACCGAGTTCCTCCAGTGTTTTGGTGCCCCAATTCTCAAACCAGTCGAGACCGGCACACTCAACAAGCATGTGCACCACAGCGGACTGCGTTATGATATTTACCAATCTGCCATCAACAAAATCAACCACTGGGAGACTCTTCACACGGTACTTCGACAGTAGCAGCAGCATCGTCAAGAACGAATCAGACGTCTGCAATGCCAGAAATGGGGCCCACCTAAAAGACCCTGATATATCCTTCACCTATTCAATAGAAAAGAAAAGAGAAACAATTTCAGCCAAATTAAAACAGTGCTGAAGCATTTGCTTATTAATGTAATATTGTTGGTATCACCATTTTTTATTCTCCTTTTGACACACTGTAGTACTGTACCCCTGTCAATAGAAATAAACAAACAGAAAATTTGTTGATCCTGTGTTAATACTGTTTGGGACAATCGGTGTTGTCAAAATTGAATGAAGAGAAAATGAACCTTTGTATTTTTGTAGAATTCAGAGGAGGTCAGGATTTCGAAAAAGCTCCCTGTCACAGAGGTTGACCCATCATCAGAGTTCTGAGAAGTCACTGAAGTATGTCCATTTTCAGCAATGTCACTTGCTTGCCTTTTATAGGTGAAGGAATCCATCCGAACTAAAGATGAACCGGGCTTTCCATTGGCTGAATCATGCAACTGAAATAAATGAATATCATGTTAATAAATAATAACCGTGATTACAACCCATTTAATATGGCACGTTAAAATTTTGAGTCGGTGCATTGTAGCCCTAAATCAACCCACAAATCTGCAAAAGCAATCTTTCATTTGTGTCGCTCATTTTCAACAAAAAAATTGTATATTTCTCAATTTCATAGTTTGAGAAACTTAGTGAAGAAAGGTAAAGGCAAACTTCTTTTGAATTTTAAGCGAGTACACAAAACCTGATTAAGAAGCCACATGGAAACGCCAGCAAACTCAACAATCCCAATGTAACGGTCCATCCAGCTTGCATCATCTGGAGCATCCACATCCCGTACCGGTGCACTCAAAATCTTATGTTTTGATAAAATCTCGACCGTCTCTGCCAGGCTGGCATCTGATGGAACCTCAATCACTGCATATTGAGAAGACAAATTTCATAACTATACTGAAATATTAGATGCAATTTAGTATGATTTGAGAATTCAACAGACTAATTAGATAGATAGACATCGGCAATGACAGAAGGCAAATTAATTATATAATGAAGTTCATTTTAATTACTATTTCAAAAAATGTAAAAGACCCAATTTCATCGTACTTAGTTGCAGCAATTGGGAAAAAAAAATAGAAGGGATGAGATAGCATTTTGTGCCAAATAGAAATTGATTCATTTTTTATCTATTTTATCAAAAAAATTATAATTCTCAATCCAGTTCTTGCTAATTTCAACATGAACTAGCAAATAATTGTTTTTGGTACAATTAAAGACACCATATGAGATTGAAACAAAGTGATATGGTAACAAGAACAGAGCTTTTTTGGTTAAAAAGAAAGAAAAAAGTAGAGCAAATTAAAAAAGAGAAGAATTGTACCTTGAGAAGGAGGTGAAGGGAAGGAAGAAACAGGGAGGTCTTGGAAGCAAGAATTGAGCTTCTCCGTGGGGGTAAGTTGGGGCTCCAAAACCTCCCAGAGATCCTCGACTCTGATTCCGATCTCCGCCTCAGGCGATCTCGGACTAGCGCTCTCCACTGTCATTTCTCCGGTTGCCATCTCGTTTTTTCTCACAATTGCAACTTGTAACAAATATCTTCTCTGTTTCTAGTTCTAAGTCTTATGTTCTTTGATGTCTGATAGTGTGTTCACAGGGCTAGTAGAGTGGAGAAGACAAATTTGCAAGAAGGTGCTTCAGAAATAGATAATTAGAACGAGGATAATTTATACCCTTTAAAGTTTTTAAATTTTTATTTGGCTCTCTTTTTTGCCTCATCTAATTTCTAGAAATTTAATAATAGGAGAAACACAAAACACTAATATTTTGAAATATAATTTTCAATATACATGTTATTAGCTATTTTATAGGATATAAGTAATATGTAAATGCATAGACGATAGAATATATTAATAATTTATATGAATGTGTATTCTAAAATTACATTTCAAAACTAATGAACTAAAAAGAGAAGGTATTCGTATAATCTTAGATTTATTAAATAATAGTCATATAATCAATTTGTATTTGTAACAAGATAAAACTTGTATAATTAAAAAAATGCAGTAAATGTTTTTCAGACGTGTAATCTTATACAGTGTAAATATATTCGTCCATATGTTAGTTTAAGAGGAATGTTCAAATGCAAATGACAAAATCTTAAAAGGACAAAATTAAAGAAATTTTAGTATTTTTTCTAATTTTTCTTTGGAAATACGACGTTTTAATTTGTATGATAAATATGAGAATCCATAGTAGCATAAACTTTATATCATATATTAACCAACAAAATCATTGTGTTTTAGTCAGAATTATCCTAATTAAATTATAAAATGCACAAGTGTGAGGGACTTGATTTTTGTCGAGGATATATCTTGTTTCAAAGTTTTGACGAACATAATTTTAATTAGAGAAATTTTAATGGACACGGAGACAATTATGTCAAAATCAACCCAACCAAAAAGTCCATTATAAATGAAAAAGAAAAAAAGAAAAGGCGGCTCACAGCGAGATTGGAAAAGCGGATTTATAGTTTCCTTGGAAATTCAGAATTTTTGTTGTTATTCTCCTGTGGTCTATTCGTGTGGGCTTCCACTTCTGAGTTCTCTGACTTCTCCTTGTAGGCATTTGTTAATTAAGGCTCACAACAATATTTTATTATGTAGATTCAATGTGAAATCATTCTCACAAAATTATGTTAAATGATGAGAAATAATTTCAATTTGTGAAAGGTAAATTCATTAGAGAATAATTTCAACTATCAAAATTATATGATATCTGCAACGATCCATATATTAATGATTTTCGATGAAATATTAAAAAATATTTTAATTACATGAAATTTGAAATACAATCAATTTTATAAGTTTAATAATGTATCTATAAAATATTTTTCTATTTTAAGATTTTTTGAATTCATTCAAAAATTCATTATCAAAATTGTCAAAATAACTATTGTCAAGCGGTACCTCTAATTTGAAACCAAGACCTTTGTTCCTCAAAATAATAAGTTTCTGTGATATCATGTTAATTAATCAGCTTCTTAGAAGTTTAAATTGTTCAAATTATCAATGATTTGATTATTTCTTAACATTAATATTATAAAAAATTGCTCACATAGAAAACAAAATAAATTCCTCCTTGCCAAAGTTAAAATATTATTTTAAGATCTTCATATAGTGTATTTTAATATGATTTACTTATTTACATCAATTTATTAGATGTAACTTTTAAGTTTGAACTTTGAAAATTAAAACAACTTTTAACTAAAACAACACAAAATATAAATTATGTTGAATGTTAGCAGGGCATTGATTTTCTGTGGCGTTGCAACGTACAATGTAGTATGTAACAGTGAGGTTTCATAGAGGGTCATTTCTTATATCAATCTCAATTTATTAACATGAAATTTTAATAAAATAAGATTTCATCAACAATTATATTGCATAGTGTGCATAGCAATAAAGGATCCGAATCCATGTTAAACCCAAAACCAAACCATTTATAAACCCACTGGAATTTCAGAGGAGTATTATTGTATGTGGGTCCCACAATTAACTTCTTCAGGGAGGTCTACAAATCTTTCTTTAATTCTTTAAATTAAATCATCTCCAGTTTTCAGAGTGATATTTCCATTATGGAGATGTCTCTTTCTTATATAATAATAATAATAATAATAATAATAATGCTGTGTAAGACAAAATGTAATGTGTTTTATTATATTCATATCTAATTGTATAATAACAATAATGTGTTTTATTATATTCATATACAATCATTTTCCTTGAAAATTTTCTTCATTTTGTAACTATATGAATATAAAACAAAATCAATAAATCTATTATCTATCCAAATGGAATTTGAAAGTAATTGTTGTGAGATTTATATTCATATGTAAAAATAATTTAGGTTGTATTATACTAAGAAGTTTCTAATTTGACAAAAGAAATTTTACATGAAAAAACTACCGAAATTTATGAACAAATTTTCAATTTGTATTGACAATTTAACAATTCTAGGTAACGAGAGACATATACAAAAATGGTTAAAAATGAAAATTGAAAAAAAACAAAAAGAGAAGCAAAACCAATTTAAAGCTAATTTAAGAACATAACAATTAAACACCATATTATATTGGTATTTAGGGTTCAGGATTTAGGTTTAAAGGAAAATTTGCCAGCTAGCATACCAAAAAATATCATAATAATTGAATACATATTAAAACAAAATAAGTCATATATAAGGGGAAAAAAATCAGCCATGTCTTCATAAAATAATATTTTTCATATGAAAGATTTTAAGCTTGAATCCAATATTGATATATAATTTGAAATCTTATATTTATCTTAACTGAACACAAAAAAAACAACTATAAAATTGAACGGAGGCTACTTGCATGCAACAAACTGGAGACAGACAAACAAGATTGATTCTATTTATTTTTTTTTAGCATTGACAAACTGGACTGATTCTTTCTTTTTTTTTTCTTTTTGTTTTTTTAAATCCTTGCTTGGGAACAAAGATTTATTAGTATTTGTACAGAAATTGAAGGAAGGTTGGTTGTCTTATCAGTGAATTCTCTCATCTTTTTTTAATTTATATTTTTGGCTCCATTTCCTTGGGTCTCCAAAAAAGAAAAATACAAGTATTGTAAGATATTATTGTAGATACATCAGGATTTGTTTTTTCCTTAATTCTATTTGTTTATGCAATGAAAGACTACTTCCTCACCTCATCACCTACTGAAAAAATAAAAAAAATAAAATAATGAAGAAGGAAAAAAAATAATAAGATGAGTGATAATTATATCTTTTATCTGTATCCCAAATTTATTTATAATTCTTTTAAAAAATATTTATATCTAATGACTAAAGAATTTATATCCTATATTATTAAAATTAAAATTTTTGTAAGGTTTATTTTTATTTATTCAACAAAATTTTTAACTTGAAAATTTTCATATCTTTAAAAAATAAAAAAATAATAAATATTTTCTATACTAATTATAAACACTTACAAATATAAATATAAATTATTTTTTATTTATTTAGTATAAATATTTATAGTGTATAGATAACGTATATATAAAAATAAAATATAGAGAGTAAGAATAATTTTTAAAAAAATAATAATTAGAGATAAGGTCAGCGTGAGCAGCTCAGCATGTTTATGCTTATCGCTAGCACGTGTGGGCTCCAACTTAATGTAGTGGATAAAGCTTAATTTTATTTTTGACAAGGTGAAAAGCATGTGGCGCCACATGCCAATCTGTTTCCTTTGGTTTTGTTGCGGCTATCTCGGTGTTGGCATTGGTGTAGCAAGGTTCATCTAGGAAGTTCATACATAGGCCAAATAAAATCGCTGTGGATAAATTAGTTCTACATCCATAGTAAACCTTTTATATTAGGGTATAATAATAATAATTATTACCTAATTTTGATTCAGAAAATTTTATAACAAAAATTTAATAGTACTAACTGGTAAAATTTGAACACAATTTTCCAAGGATGCTACACGAATGTCCACACAACAATAGTTTACATAACATATATGAGAGAGAAAAGGAGAGAAAAAAATGAAAAGAGATGCTGAGCTGTGGTACATAGGAAAGAAAAAAGAAATAGAAAAAGAGGTTACAATAGATATTTTTTTTTTCCGATAAAATTGATGACGTGGCAAAGGTGATAAAGACAGACTCTTCCAAATTTCCTATTTCCTCGTGAAAAAGACAACCAAACAGATATATTTTTTTTTTCCTTTTTGTATTCCTTTTTTGAAAAAAAATTCTAAATCCTAAATCCCATGCCATTCCATCCAATTCTACATGCCCAATCAACACACGGTCCATGTATGGTCCACAAGTAATACTAGGAGGAGCCATTGAGAAATTTGGGACCGGGCCAGGCCGTACACCGTGGACCGCACAATGAAGCCTTAAACGGGCCGGATTTATAATAGAAAGTTGGATCCGATTCTGTTTCGGCCTATTTCAATTTTCAGACCCATTAGATCATATTC
This sequence comes from x Bolboschoenoplectus mariqueter, assembly GCA_037678475.1. Lineage (NCBI taxonomy): Eukaryota > Viridiplantae > Streptophyta > Magnoliopsida > Poales > Cyperaceae > x Bolboschoenoplectus > x Bolboschoenoplectus mariqueter. The sequence goes on along the minus strand of CM075266.1, from coordinate 1,962,971 downwards.
ATCCTTCTGTTTCATCAAAAAAAAAAGAAAAAAAAAGAAAAAAAGAGATCATGTATTACCTACAAAAGATAAATTGAGCAAATTGATACTTGTCAATAACATAATTTAAAAATTGAAGCTGATAAACAAATATCATAAGCAATACCGACTTTATTATTTAGATTAAATGAGTTATTATTTATATTAACGATTTTATTATGTAACTAAATATTTGAGTTGAATAATAAAAATACTGTCAAAAATAAATTGCATAATAAATTAGTTAATATGAATAATAACTCATGTAATATTAATAATAAAATCGATATTGAGTATGATATCTCCAAAACATTTTCCTTCAAAAATTTAAAAATAATAACGTAATCTAAAATTTTAAGTATTATATGTGTTTATTTAATACATCGACGTGACTTCCATGGCATCTGCTCTTTCTTGCAAAATAAGAAAAAAAAAGTTATAAATGTACACACAGACTTAATCCGATTAATTAGTACATCGAAACCAAGTTAACAATGCGAAAACACAACATCAATAAATAACATCATCTCAACAAGAAAAGAAATGGCATTGTAATTCATAAATTTACATGTAAACATCAAAGAAATCTCCAAAATAGTTCGGCGGCTCGTACACTAGCTTCGAGATGATATCGCGCAACGTCACGACCCCCTCCAAGATGTCGTTTTCGCCAGTTACGTAAATGCGGTGTATATTCTTTGTGTCAAGTTTTAGTATGACATCCTTTAGAGTGTTGTCTTTCTTGCACGTAATTACCCCTTGTAGCAACGGCGAGTCGGGTTTGTTCTTGGCGAGGTAACTTCGTACTATCGTCAGAAAGTCTTTGGCAGTGATAGTTCTAGAATGAGAGAGAGGCATTTAAATAGGGGCATTGTCCCTTATTAATTCAAGTAACCAGGACTAAGTTTAAACAAGAACAAGGCAGGTTTTATACTGTGTATTTATCTAGAATTTTAGGATGGTTATGTACAACAGAGACTTTGACTAGGAAGAACTGATTTTCAATTTTCACTAATTTTTCAAATTCAAGCAATCGATCTATAAGTTAACGAATATGTTTATAATTTTTTATTTTTAAGATTTTTTTTTCAGAATTATTTAAAAATCTGTTATTAAGATTATCAAATTAATAGTTGTTAAATGATCTCTTCTCTCAGATAATTATCATGACTCCACATATGATTTCTGCAAAAGCAAGGTCGATCTCGTGCCAGTACGAATCATCATTGCATCTCTTACAGATTAAGTGTCATCTTTTTTTTTTGGGTTTTCTCCTTGAATATAAAGCTTCTTTATTTATGATATAAAATGTAGTACCTGTAATCTTTGTAAATTTCAGGGGCAGTTAAGAGATATTGAACATCTCTTATGCTTATGTTGCCAATTGCTCGGTTTCCGGTAGCATCTACCACGGGAAGTCCGCCGATTTTATTTCCCTGCATGAGCTGAAATGCCTTCAATACAGGTTCATCTTCCTTTACCTAAAAGAAGAAAAGCAAATTATAAGATGGTGGTTATTAACTAATTTCAAATTAAATCGCTAAGAGATAATCTGACGGTGCATGGTTTTCATCATCTGGTCTGAAAGATTAATGTCTGAACCAAACTAAATTGATCGCTCTAACATCCATTGCTTTCCGAACATTCTGTAAAGAAATGCGATCCAACAATGTCATGACTGGTACTGTACTTTGCCAGTCAGGTTTAGACCAGCAAAAAGCAACTGGAAAGGAGAATCTCAATTTATCAAACCAAAAACTTTTTTGTGAAAAAGGAGTTGCATTGCATTTAAACAAACATTTTCTGTTAAACTTGGAAATACCGAATATTAACATACATAAAATTCTGCAGTGTAATTAACCAAAATCATTCCGAGAGATCTGTACCAGTACCTTAATTAGGTAACAGCTCTATCTGTCCAACAACAAATCAATAGTAAATCCTTCCCTAATGAAGCATTTAACCAAAACCTAATTCAGTTTCATTTTACCCTGAACCCGGCACAAACAGAAAGAATACACAAGAAAAACACAAAACAAATGTAAAATCGCAAATTAAGAGAAAAAGAAAAGAACACAGAACTAAAAAAATGCCCAAGATAGCAGTAAACCGATGTGTATCAGAATCCAGTAATTGTAAATTCATAGCAACACACCTTGACAAGTTTGTCGGGATCAATGCTCGGAAGACCTACTTCAGCCAGTCTTTTATTTCCCCAACTGTCAAACCAGTCGAAACCGGTACACTCGGCGAGCATGTGCACCACGGCCGATTGTGTGATGATATTTACCAGTTTGCCCTCCCCAAAATCTACAACAGGGAGACTTCTTATGCTGTGCTTGGACAGCAGCAACAACATTGTAAGAAATGAGTCTGATGTTTGCAATGCCAGAAACGGGGCCCACCGGAACGATCCGGATATATCTCTCACCTGAAAAAGAAAAGAGAGATATTTGTGTTTTTATTGCATACTTTGTGTTCAAATCAAGACCCAAAAGCAAAATCTCTTCTGGTGTCTATAATTGTAAATCTTTGCCCTTCTAGTCAGACTAATTCGAAACGGGACCGAACTGGTATGACTAATAACCCCGCAAAAAGTTTGTAATTCTTTGTTCTTTAAATTAAATTTAACTCCACCCGTAAAAAAACAAAATAATAAACTAAATCTTAATTTTTGTTGGTCTGGGTAAAATTTTCTGGTATAAAGCTGGTCCAACATCAAAGGTTTTATCAGAGAAAAAATGTACCGTCGTATTCTTGTAGAATTCCGAAGACGTAAGAGCTTCAAAAAAGCTTCCAGTTATAGAAGCAGGCTCACAGTTGTCAGTGATCCCTAAGGTCGAACGATCCTTCTTTTTGGCCGATAAGTCCAACTTAAAATAAAATTTAAACTAATTAATAGTAGATTAGACAATAATTCAACGAGGTAGTTTCATCAGGGGTGGTGAATCATTATATATTTATCCCCTGTTTCAAACTAGATCTGTTGATCAATGACACCAATTTTTTTTATATATATCTAGACAAGTTGAGGGAATCTTCTATTTCAAAATTTGAAATATACATAAACCCGGAATTTTTTCAGACAATAGAAAACCTGTCAATATATGCATTAAGTGGAACAAAAAAATAAATCTAATTGAAACTAGTGTAAGTTTATATGATTATATTTTAACCCATTATATTTGGAAATTTGCACACATAATAAACGCATAGGTTGAATGTTTCAAACTACAATTTACGTAGTTTTGAGAGAATTCATGATTTGAAATAGCTAGATTGATTGATCTAATTCGGGCGAAATGTATGTACAGTGTGGTTAGAGCGAGGGAAATCATATAATTAGATGAAGTTAGAAGAAATGTATATATAGTAGTGGTACTTCGACTAGTAGTTTTATAGTTTAGACAAAGACTTTAATAGATCCTAGAAATGTCACTAGGTAAATCTTATAATTGTTTACTCATAGGACTTTATAGCTTGACCTCATAATTGGAGTTTGTTAACCTTAAAATTGGAAGCTATTTAATTTTTTCTTTTTAAGTAAAGGAATGACTCAAGTTCCTTTATTTTAAAAAAAAATTCCATAAATTTTAGTTGCATAATTTAAAACTTGCATCTCTCAAACAAAAAGTTTTGTAATGTCTGAGACTAATTGCACTAGATATGGTTTTTGAAATTTCATAAAATGTGTTCAATAGGTTAGTACTTATCCATAGAACTAATTCAGTGCAAATTTAAAACAGTTAAGGTGAACTCCTCAAACCATTTTAAGACCCCACAATAATAAAAATCTAGAAAAATAAATAGATTGGTAAAATTTAATTAAAACCTTCCATTTCCCTTCAGAAAAAAAAATGTGGATATAGCAAATATTTTCAGCTTGCTCACTACATTATGCAAAATCTAAGCAAAAAATAGTAATATTAATGATGAAGACGATGGCAAATGTGATAAGTATTAATTGATGATGATGATGATGATGATGCACAATTGATGAAAACCTGATAAAGAAGCCACATGGATACACCGGCGAATTCAACGACCCCGATATAGCGCTCCATCCAACTAGCATCATCCAGTGCAGCCACATCTCGTACCGGAGCACTCAAAATCTTGTGCTTCGATAAAATCTCGATGGTCTCTCCCAAACTTGAATTGGACGGGATCTCAATCACTACAAAAACAAATTTTGATCTCAAGGAATTCAAAAATTGAACAAGAAAATTTCTAAATTGATCAAGAGCATATAATCAATCATCTGTCAAAAAAAAGAATGACCGACTCAACCAAAAATAAGACTAATTCTGTTACAGATCAAAATTTATATTATAAGTGAAGAGATCAAGTCGAAATTAACGGTTGTGATTCATCAAAATACATTAACCGCCTAAACTTTTTGATCCATAATATAACCCCTCCCAAAAATAATTAGGTAAATTAAAAAAAGAAATGAGATATTAATTGAGGGAGGAAACCTCACCTTGAGAGAGAGGTGTACTAGGGAAGGAAGAGACTTCAAGTTCCTTGAAACAAGAATTGAGTTTCTCAGAGGGGGTAAGTTGGGGCTCCAAACCCTGCCATATGTCCTCTAATTTGATACCGATCTCCGCCTCAGGCGACGACGGCAGAGTTCTCTCCACTCTTTTCATCTCCCTCTCTTAACTTACTTCCTCTATGATCTCTTACTTCACCAAGTCTTTTTCTTTTGTGTAGTTCTGGTTTCTTCTATGACTACTCTATGAGAGGTGCAATTTGCATTTAGCAACAATGTGAAGACGTGAAAGATAAAATAAAAGGATACAAAAAAAATAATAAAAAATATATTTAGCTATTTCAAAGAATATTAATTATATAATATAGTATATAGGAAATGCAATGCAAAGAAAAGAGAATTGACTGCGTGGAATTTTTAAGTAATTCATTTTATATAAGACATTTTCTGGTTTTTTAATTATTGCGTAACTAGACTATCTAAAGAATGCATGATTATTAACTTGATGAATTGGACCATATGAAAATAATTAAGTTAATTCATTTTGATTTTCTCAAGTAGTGAAATTAGGTATATATTACCTTAGTACTAGGTTAGTAATTAAGTAATTTGTAATATGAATTTATTCGTTCATCAAAATCTTAAAAGTTGACTAATTAAGCAAAGTTTAATTAAAAGATCTGAGCATCAAGAGATAGTGGGCTTCATGTCTTCTTCTTCTTCTTTTTTTTTTTTTGAAAAAGTAATACATTTCTAATGGTTATGTCATAATGTCCAAATCTTTTTAATTTGGTCAACTTATTTCATAATGTACGAGATTTTTTTTTTTGAAAGTAAGATATGTACTATAATTAATTCTGGGTAAGTTTCTCATTACGATTTTCTTCTTGAAATGTCATAAACTCCACAACAGAACCAAAAAGAAAGAAAAAAAAGATTAAATAAAACCAATACTAATTATCTGCCTTCTCTGAATTTTTAATCAATGATTCTTTTTGCACGTTGGGGACCTAATTAATCTACTAAACAGAAATTAATAAACATACCGGTATGTGTATGACTATGATCTTAATTAAAATTAATTAATACATTTTATAAAGGTCGGCGAAAGAAAATTCTAATTACTTTGGACAGAGAAAAGTTTAGGTTCTGTTTACCTCAAAAAAGAAATTTTTTTATAGTACAAATCTGTGAATTTTGTGATGGTACAATTGTGCCATTGTTATATAATAGTACATTTTTTTTAGCATGAGATAAGGATCAACTTCTTCTTCAAACATATTAAAAATAAATTGATAACTTCTTCAAAATAAAAAGAATAGCTTCATAATTTGATTTGGTCTGGCCAAGTTAGCTTAATCTTGTAGGAGTTTGCTAGGTACTTCACATTAATTACTTTTCAAGGTCAAAGTGACATTAATGGCTCCTATCCAATTTTGTGGAATTCGTTGCAGAATTATGAACTCCATATAGAGCGTTTATTTCACATATACCACAATTTATAGCCAAACTTTAAAACTGCACAACAAATTTGAGCTATATATGGACAAAAATCTACACGGAACCACCAAACGAATTTAATTTGAACCATTGAAAGGAGCCAACTCTGTATCCATTCATTTATATCTCATTATTAAGATATTCCCCTAATTTTTCCAGATAAAAGATAAAAAATCTAAACTATCAAACTTTAAATATTTATAAAAGATCTTTATTCGGATTTCGAATCTGAAAATATCCCCCTAATTAAAATTAAGAACTATCTTAACCATCCAGTATGAAAAACATAAACCAGTTCATGCAAGCCATAAAATTAAGTTGGATGCTTTTTCTCAAAAAAAAATAAAAATAATTTTTTGGTAGCGCCTTGTTAAATCAATAAAGAAAACACTTAACAGTAGCATTATAGAGGTACAGTAGGAAATCAACCTCTGTGCTATCCCATTTGTGCTCCTCCATTGGTGAACACTGAAAGTCTGAAACTGCCTGTCATCACTGGTACAGCTCCAATCATTTTCATATTACCACTAAGAGGCTGTATCCAGCCCCAGGTCAAAGAGCCAAGAAATCATTCTGCCTTGGCTTGGTACTTTTGGGTCTCTATTGGTTTTCTCAACCATATTGATTTAACGAGTTTAGAATATTTTTCTTCCTTTGGTTTGCTCAACCATTGGAAAGCCATGTATCAATGCATCTGGAGCATGGCATGGTTCAAAATTAGTTCAGTAATGAAGTGTGAATTTTATGACTGTGAGGATGTCACAAATGTTGCCTGGGATTCAATCTGGGCTGGGTATTAAATTTTGTTGGCGAAGATCAGTGCCTTGTCAACAACTGTTTGATACTTTGATACAACAAAGTACTGATTGAAAGAAAAAAGAGAAGTAAAAAATCAGGGTTTGTAACAATTAGTATAGTGAGCAAACATATGAACTCACCAGCATTTACAATATTGTTAAACTAAAGTTTTGTCACTACCACAGTTTTGTTTAGAAAGCACATAGCCATATACGGTACAGGCTCAAGAGGCTAATTGGTGGAAAGACTTGATATATGACTCATTTCATCACTAAACAAATTGCTACCTTGATAAAACATATAACATATGGTTTTGTTTACGTTGGTGTTGAAACAAAAGTTCCAGTTTGATATGGTATGCTAGCACTCAAATCAACTCAACTTAACAATAGAATATTCTTCAAGACCATAATTATGAGCTATGAACTGTACACATATTTGTGGTACCAGTATACGCCAGAGGTTACCAGTTCCCAGCCAAAAGAGAAAAGCGTGCAGGAACAGTTTCATCTTTCTTTCTACAAGAAAAATTACTGATTCCTATATACCAGTATCTTAAGCTTCAATTAAAATATCATGCTCCTTTTACATCAATTAGTGAAGCAACCTTGCCAAAAGATAACAGAGAGAAATCTACCAATTAAGACTCTTGCAACTTCTTTTTCTTTCATCATTACTAGGAACTTCAACAATACTCTAGATCTGATTCCTACATAGGCAAAAATAAAGAAAAAGATGTATGAACTTTTCACCCAGTCTCTTGCTCGAAATCCTCGGCATCAGATTCATCCACATGTTCTCCTTCTTCATCCTCACCATCAGCCTCCATCTCCTCCTTGTACGACTCTGTGCTAGCCTTCCCTATGATGACTAGGTTGCTATTCGCCTTTCGGATATCGTTCAGTTTCTCTTCCAGCTCCGATTCGGCCATGGAGAGAAGCACCTCCTCCTCCTGCGGCACCGCCACCACGGGAAGAAGCGTCGTGGTCGGAAGGAGAGGTGTTGCCGGGAACTGACGCATCATCGCCGGAAACTGGAGCATTCTCCGATCGATTGAGGGGGAAGAAAGATTGTAATAGTCCAGGGATTGGAAAACAAAGACGAATAAAATCTTAATTTTGAACTATTCATGTAATAATTGGGCCAGTTTCTTTAATTCAAATTTTCGAAATAGAAATGGGCTTGGGCTCTGTGCATGATATTGTACAAACGGACTTCCTTTTATGATGGAATATTGTTGAATTATGAAACAATCAAAACTGTTTACAAGTACATGGCGAGAGAATTAATCTTTTTATTATTATTATTATTATTATTATTATTTTTATATAAGGGTTTTCATTAACTCCGATATTTATTTTTTTTCAAATGTCTTTTTGCGGGACTTGAACCTACGTCTTTCCGTAAAAAAACGAAACCTATCACTACTGTGCTAAGCTGCGGTTCATTAATCTTTTTAGCTAGTAGTTAATGTTCGTTGTTTAGGTTAGATTTAGATAATAGAACTTGCACAAAATGATTATTCTTTTGTTCTCTCTAGATTAGTGTAGTAAGTATTGCATTGATAGGTTCTATGCTGTTGACACAATACGTCAATTTTGATATTCTATAAGATTTTGCTATGCAAAATTTATTGAGCAATTTGAATTTATTGTTTGAAGTCGATTAAAAGGAAAAAAAAGTTAATCACAAGACATCTACTTATTTATTTATAAGATCAAGTTTGGAAGAAAAGTAAAAAAAAAAGTTGAATCACTTAACCAAGAGAATTGAATACAAAATTCAAAATTCAAAATAAATTTAACATATATATAACCCCATATTACATTTCAATTTGGGATTGCTTTTGATTCCAAATTGAGAATCTCAATCAAATTCAAATAGAAGACTGATGATTAATTAATCTCATTACACACTCCTGATTGTTGATTTCTTTCCTTCATAAAGAAATCTTTCCATGAGCTTCAATCCTTGTAATGACTTTGAGAGACAAGTTAGTAAGGTTGACGAACTGTTTAATTAAATTGCTCATGAGCAACATATTTGTATCATTATTTGCATGCTTCAAACCAACGCCCACATTTAATTTAGCAACAATTTTTGAAGCCATCTTCAAACACTTCTTAGCGTTGTGCAACTCTAACCGAGTGAACTTCGTCTTGTCATTAATAACCTATAGTTTGTCAAGTGAATTAATTACAATAAATTAATTGTGGTATTCATATATTCATCAATTCCTATGAGATAATGCTGTGTTGAATTATGACAAATTTGATTTTATTGTAATAGAAAATAATGCATATGTATTTTTTAATCCCTAGACATTATTAATTTTTATTTTTCTTTCGTCTGGAAGAATGCCTAAACTCCTATATATTTCAAACTTGCTTTTTTCCTTTTTTTTTTATTTTTTTAAGATCAGAATGCCGAACATATATGCTTTAACTACATATCTGTCCTGGACAACTAAATTAATTGTCAATTGTTAGATTTGATAATGACTTTTGACTTATATAACATATATGCTTTAACTACATAATTATAGAAAATTCAATGAAAACACAATGTCAAAGTGCTAATTAAATTACCATAGATGCCTTGATGAGTTCATGTACTGCGATGTCGATGGTGGAGTTCACCTTGTCAACGCACTCGATCTTGGAATAATGCTCGTTGATCAAGCCGCCATGCAAGCTAGACAGAAAATGTAAAATAGATATACCAGTCGCTTTTGCAGCATTAATTGACTCAAGTGCAATACTTAATTCACTGTCCGTGATATGAGTTTCGGTAGAAGCAGCAGCCATCAGAGCAGATTTGAAACCGAGAGCACATTTTAGCAGGCTAGGATGACCGGTGCAGGATGGCGGAATCAAGAAACGATCGTGAGCTACAGTTTTTGTGGTAAAGAGAGAGAGGAGGAAAACAAAGAGGAGCATAGAGAATTTGGGGACTCCTGCTGCCATAGTTTTTGTTATGTGAAGGTATTGTAAATATTGTATGTTTGATACTTTGATGGTATATAATTCAGATCAAGAGAATTTATAAGAGAAAAATGTATTGGACCTTCATTTTCTATATTTAGTCAATTGTTTGTGCATAACTACATATTCATCCTACATTTCTCTGATTGTGAACTAACATTTCTTATTTGTTTTAACTATAAATTAACGGCATTCTTTAAATTTATAATTTTGGTCTTGATATTGAGATGAGAGGGTTAAATTTCTTGTTGTTGGTAACAGTTGATTAATTGATTTTGGTTAGGCAGCCGACTTTTTTTTCCTCTTTTTTTAGTTGTAAACAAAGAAGAGTCACTTACCTAATTAACAAAAAGTAATTTTTCCTTCAACAGTAGATTCTTTGTGGCATTAATTGTTCTGTTACAACAATTTTTACAATCAATTATTGACAATTTTTTGGGTCAACAATACATTGAGAACAATCTAATTAATTAGTTGCTATTTGTAAAATCCAATCTCAATTTCTTTCAATTTTCAGGACTACTTAAACCTATGCTTCCAATCTAGATCAAGAATCAAATAATTGCTTTCTTCTTCAAAAAAAAAAAAAAAGAATCAAGAATTGCACAAATCAACCTAGTGCATAATGAAAATGTGCATATAACACCTTATACACATATGGAAGAAGCAAACAAATTAATTAACAACAAGATTTAATTAACAAATTACATCGACCAATTAGTTCGCAATTTGATTATACAGAAGCAGTCCAAAATCAAATCAAATCGCTATAATACTGGTTGGCTGGAAATAATGATAGATCGTGCTACGCGCTTCTTTCCAACATTTCTTGGTATCTCTTAAACGAGTCGAGCTTCTGCATCTTCATCTGCCGGTGAAACCTCTTTATGAACATGTCCGCGACATGGTCTATCTCGTCTTCTAAGCTGAACTTCTCGCCTTCTCCTTCCTTCGACCCCTTCACCATATCTATCACCGATGCCGTACCATTCACGATCTCTTCGTCTCGATCATCACTGTCAATGCCCTCTTCATATATAAAGCTTTCGTTAAATGACGGGCTAAACATGTCCAAATAATAGTCATCACTCGCCCTGGTCTCGAGCTTTTTATCTCCTTCGTAAAGCACCAGTGCCTTGGAGTAGTCTCGGTGCTGTTGCTTCGAAGATACCTCCTCGACATCATTCTTCTCATGGCCCATTATAGCGTGGATCTTGTGGTTTATCGTGCTGCTCAGGAGCTTCTTATTGTGAAGTAGGTTGAAGATGGCGAGGCGAGTTTTCAGGGAATTGGTTTTGGTTTTCATCACCATGGACTTAGTTTTGATAGCAGTGACAATGGTGTTTATTAGATGCTTCAGGAAAGAAGTCGCCTTGTTCTTCATTTTTTGAAATATACAAAGGGGTATGAATGCAAAAGGTAGTATATATTGTTGCAATGAGATGTATAGAGGATTTAAAGGAGGTGTTTATAGTGAAGTTCTGTGTGGGTTTATTTTGCTTAGAGAAAAGAAGATTTTGGGAACAATGGTTAGATGGTTTGGCATGGGATTTCTCCTGGTAGATTTCAGGGTTATATATAGTTGTTGTCGTACTTGGATCCAATTAAGCAAAGCATATTATGGAGGCGCGTCTAGATCTTATGGGGGCTAAGCAAAGGAGAATGAAATATGACCTAAACATGGTTTTTCAAGAAAGCTCTGCTCTTTTATTTCACTAAAGTAGTAGTACATTATTTTGAGTCTTAAATAAAAAATATATATTACTTCACTTTGTAATATCGAGTGTCTGACATCTAAAATCATAAATTTTATTAAAATTGGGATAGTAGAAATTCAAGATATTATGTTCATCTAGCTAGATATATTGGTTTAACATTTTGATTTTATAAACGAGTTACTGAAAAAAATACACAATCAAAATACATGTCTTCTAAACAGCAATAAAAACAAGAGCATAAAGAAATAATTAAATGTCATTTATGATGACTTGATAAAATTTTTTAACTTCATCATTTGAATTGTATGTTGCACATAATATATCAGTAACTAAAAATATTATTTGAAGTTAGTCGTCATATTTAACTTAGTTAACAAATTCATATAAAAAATATAATATAATTTGCTGCTTTTAAAAGAGTTATTTTCATGTCCTATGTGTTTCATAAAGAAAAAAAATCAAGGACATAATTAATTTTTTTTAATAGCAATTACAAAAACAAAATGAAAAAAAAAATACTTGTTAAAGTCTATATTCCCCATAGAATTTAATGGTAGACCGAGTCCACCAAAAAAGCATCTCAAGGAAAGGCAATCTATGTTTGTAAAAAGCAAAAGTGTAACAGGAAAGGGAAAAGTTGAAGTTGCATGCATGTTGTAAGCAGCAACTATGACACCGACCTACAACCATAGAAATATTAAAACTTGAGAGGACCACTTGGCAATGTACAATTGGCTGATTGTAGTAACCTTTAGTGGAATTTGCACAAATCATAGGTCTGGCGGCCTTTAAAGGATTCCTTGCGAGACAGTTGTATTGGATGCTTTTCAGTTTTGTATTTCATTTTCTGAAACTAATTAAATTCAATTGGAGAACTCTTTTAGATTGCAAAACCTTCTGGCTATAAAGCAGTCACCCATTTATTTAAATACTTGTTTTTCTTAATGTGTGCAGTGGTTTCTTTCAGAAAGATATTTAGAGAGGGGGGGGGGGGGGATCAATTCACAATACCTATCTTGAAGATTTTGATAACAGGTTTTCAAATAAATTTATAAATATATTGTTGAACTTATAGATTAATTGTGTTTCAAATTTTATATAATTTAAATTATATTTGATATCTCAAATAGTATAAATTTTAATGATCTTTTTAAATTTGGATATTTAATTCAGATGTACATTTAGTTCTTTTTCAGGAGCTGATACAAAATATATACGTCATGATGAGAACATATTTGAACAGTTATCATAGTTTCAAAAACTATAGAGACCATAATCCAATAGCAATTGCTTGTTTGGATAAGCATGTAATGGCATCAAAAATATCCAAAATTTTACTTTGTAATAATAAACCTTCAAACTTTTAATGTGTGATAGGAACCTTCCAACCATAAAATTTCTCTTAACACTGTTAACTTTTAGGTGACACTGACCACTCCTAGATTTGTAGCAAGATATATAGTTACATTAATTTCAGAAAAAAAAAAGTTAAAAAATGTACTGTTAGAGAAATTTTATTTATCACAATTAATTTTGGTGTAATTTATTATTTAGGTGACACTGACCATAATAAAATTTTGGTGTAATTTATTATATATTCATATAACATTATAAATATTAAAATGAATATTTCTTGTTTCTATTTTTCAAATTAAAAAAATATAGAGTTCCTAAACTAATAGAATAACTTCAATAAAACTAAATTACAAGGATATTTTCATCATTTATTAACACAAGCTAACAGTATGAATGGTTTATTTAATTTACTATAATAAAGTGCAATTTGAACTTCATAAGGAAGAAATCTTAATAATCTAAACCATGGCAAGCATGCCTAGACTATGATTTAATTTACTTGTAATTCCAATTGAGATACCCACTAATTGCTAATTCATGTATTCTATGAACAGAATGATTTCCATAAAACTATAATAATAACCAGTTCTTTCAGAAAAGAAAAAAATGAAACAGCCTCTTTAATTTTACCTGTAGCAGCTGGCACATGCAACATGTTCTTATACTTTTTCAAACTCTTCCTTTATATATAGAATATAGCACCAATTAAAGTCGGTTGGGTAGTAGCTAGGATTGCTTAGCCCTAATTTATCAACATTAAAAAAACATTTGTGGCATCTTCACACAGCCATAACATGAAGTGCTTCACCTGAGAGGTAGGTGTTTTCATATTTTGTGGGGTCCATCTGTCAGAACCAGACAACAACAACATTACATATATGCATTAGTTACTTAGTAATTTTGCATGCCATGACAAATTAGGAGGCAACAAAACAATGCATAGTGAGCTGCATGCCACAATAAAATGGGGTGCATAGTGAGGTTCAATTAAAGCAAAAAAGAAGAGCATGCACAGCTACTATTCCTTCCTTAACCCACAAGTAAACCTAAAGCCTAAGACTTAAAGTGGCTGATTTTTTTACACTAGGGTCCTTATATGTTAGGATATTTAATTTGAGTGCTTAGAATTTTTTTTTTCATTATTTTTTTTGAAACGGTCTATTGGTGATAATTTTTGCTGTGCATATGCAATTTTTGAAGGGATGAATTGGATGGAGCAAGGTATTTTTTTTTAGAAATTTTGATCTAGTATATATTAATATAACACCTTTTAATAGAGAAAAAAATATTATAATTAATATTAGTTGTTCGATTAGACGAAAATAATATGAGGTGATAACTATAAATTATTTCCGTATAATCGTTCGATGAAATCAATGTAAGCCGTCCAAATTATTTTAATGTATTGAAGCATCACCCTTTTTTTTATTGCCATCGACTTTAATTTTTAAGAAACAAATTATAAATTTTGTGCTAGTTGAAGTTTATGAAATGTGGAATGGAAAATAGTTGAAGGCTCTATTGAAATACTTTTTTGTTGTTGTGGTAAGTAATGTCATTAAAAAAAAGAAATGAAGAATTTTTCAATTCCCAAGCTACTGAAAAAAAAGAAGGAAAAAAATATAATTGCGCATTGAAAAGATACACCCAAATCAGAAAGAATTTTCCATGCAGAAAAGGTGTAGTAAATAAATGTATAGTATGCCTTCTTGAAATTAAAATAAAATTAACAATATAGAATTAGAAAATGTTATCTGGCTATTGGAATTGTTTATACCATTTAATCCTAACAGAAAGTTTAAACTTGTGAATCAGTTATCTCAATGCAGTTTGTGCAAAAATAAAAGCTTGAGAAAGCAAAATAATACTTGTGCACAAATTAAAAGAGCAGATAAAAAATAACTAGGAAACAAATAAGTTAATTAAAAGCTCCATAAGTGGGCCCATGGCTTAGATATGAGCCATACTGAGCATTTAATGACCCAAATTTCATGCTCAGATCTAATTAATTTAATACGTTGATAATGGGCTAGTTGGAGCATGAGCTAATTATTGGGCCTGGTAATAGTTTGTACAAATTCAAAGAAATTCTATTTCATAATAAAATTAAGCAAACAAATTCAAAGAAACTCTATTTCAATTTTGGGGGAGATTAATTTTTGACAAGCATAAGAGTGACAAGTACTAACTATTTATATAGTCTCTAACTCGTGCAATATATATGTACAAACTATTTTGTCTATATTTTATACAATCCTTGTGAATGAATTTTCAAATAGATTCAAATAAAATTCAAAAATTATAAATTATAAGTATACTATTGAACATAAAAATAGATTAACAATCAAATTAACAATGACTGATTAATTCTAAATGTTATATTAAAATTGATACACCACTGATTTAAATTTTAAATCATATAATATATATCCAATATTTCTATATTTTTTATTTATATAACTGTTGGCTTTATTCTCAAACAATGACAGATATGATTAATATGTTACTTTTATGAAAAGAACATCTTTGTCCTTCTCTGAATTTTAGAGAATTAGAATTCTAAGGACAAGAAATCATGGCACAGGATATGCAGTGATCTGAGGCACAAGGGATGCATGTTATTTTATTTATTTTCATATTTTGTGGGTTTCAAGGAGTAGATATGATGATTTTTCAAATGGAAGGGATTCTTCATTAATTTCTTGATAATTACATGTTGCAAGGACCAAGATTAAATCGTCTTTGGTAAATAAGGCAAGGTCAAAGTTATTTAAGAGTGTTTTTGACAAATAAAATAATATGGCAATTTAAATGATGTAAAGAACTTTAATGTATTAAATGAAATTATCTTAAAGTGTTTTAAAAATTAAAGTTAAAATAATTTTACAAAGTGGAATGAAATTAAATCATCAAAATATATATACTTGATTTTTTAACATTTTTTGTCTTTATTGTTTCAGTTATTACTTAGTATATACTATATAATATATAAAAGAGATTCAATCCTTTATTTAATATTAGTTTATTTATTTACTTTATTATAATCATATATCAATATTTTAAAAAGATTTGTGATTTTTTTAATTTTAGTTCACTTGTCAAACACACGACAAATATATAAAAATGTCGGATTCGGAGACTGTAATATAATGTAAAAAAAATAAAAAAGAGTATTAATTAATTAAAAATATGGATCATATCTTTTTCATTTGTACTATTAAAATTCCAAAATAGCTCGCTTTGGCCTCTATATACTGCCTTGAACAATAGATTTCTTGAAGCTACAAATTCAAATAAAATTTATTAATTTAGTACACATCCAAGGACAAATTTTGACACTCTCTCCATGTATGTTAGTACTTAGATATATTGTTGACAAATGCATAGTTCCATCTGAGAATTCCAATAGTTAGACTCATCCACTAAGTTTAAAAATATCAGGAGAGTATATATGGATGGATATAATAATATGATTAAATGTTCCAAAAACAAACTTTACAATACATTGCTACCTAACATGTGTGAATAGAACTTGCAATGTCTTTGTCTCTTTGACCTTTAAATTTTTTACTTTTTTTTTGGAGAAATACCCAATATTAATTTACATTTTACAAACATGGTGATTCCATTTACAAATGGTGATCAAATCAAACTAATGACAAAGAAAATCATAAGTGTAATCTTTTTAGTCAAGGAAAAAATAAAAAATAAAAAAACATTTTTAATAAATAGCATCATTTATGCACTCAATGGACCCATGACAGGGATTTCACAGAGGATGTAGATTGTCTTGATGAGTTGTTGATTTTGTTAATTTGCTTTTTTGATGTGGATTGACTTAATTTGAGCACATTTTCTTTGTTTGATTGTCAATTTTGTCGATATCTTTTTCTTGTCCAATTCATGATAAATGAAATTTCTTTATATATATATATATATATATATATATATTCAAATTTGAGTTCTAGATAAAAATCTCAAGTCCGTCTTTTTATTTCAATCCGGTCGGTGAATTTCTTTTTCCATTTTTAAGTTTGCATAATTTTGTTGATCAAAAAATAAAATTTCTTAATTTTTTTCCCTTTTTTCCCTAAAAAAAACCCTGAAATAAATAAAAAAAATACCCAAGAATTATCCACACATCAATCTACAAGAATCCAAGAAAGGGACATACACATACATCTCTCTCACATGTCACAAGTCACAAAAGGTTCAATGAAAAGTGTCAAAGCACCAAGTTTTCTGACTTGTTGTGTTAACTCCATAATGATTATTAATTAATTAAGATTGGAACAAGTTATGGAGGGCCTAAGGAATTTGGTTTTGAATCAAATGTTTTATTGGGCCAAGTTCTGATATATAACAAAATATGATTTGACATCTTTATGGGAACTTCAAATTTAGAATAAATATTGAATTAAATATAAGTTATTACGATGAAAAAGGAAACTTATGACAGCCGACAGGTCCATACCGGATATTACATCCCTTTAAAAAAATGATGACAAATTTTAAAAAATGCAAACAAAATTGAAAATTAAGAAAATTATAAGTATATTATTGGACACATAAATAATGAATTCTTTATAAGCATTTAAAATTAGATTGCTTTGATCTATATTTTTATCTCAAAAAAAAATTGTTTAATGCTCCATCAAGAACTATTATTTTGTACCATTGAAATTTTTAATCATTTGATGTACAAATGAAAAATACACTAAATCTCATCAGATTTTATATACATGAAATATGAGTAAATTAAGCTAGTGTGATCCTAGGAACTAGGAGTATCATATTTGAGTGCTTTTAACTCAAAATCCGTCAAATCGGTTTCAAACGATAAATTCAAGTTGCTTAATAAATTCTTCATATTAAAATTTATAAGATACCAAAATTTTCTAGAAATATGTTAATTTTATTCCATATATATATAATATTAAATTTTAAATTCAAATAATATTTTTAGCGGTCGTCAATATTATCAAAATAAACAATTATTAAGTGATCCCCACTCGAATTAAATATGTTATTTCCAAACAAACTTTCCCAATTATTTCTAAGTAAGATTGATATGTCGACGTTATGCAAAATGCCCCCTCCACCCCCCCAAATTAATGATCTAATAATATATGGTGGTCCTGGATTTATATGAAGTCTGTTTGATCATAAACATTATTTAATAAAAGAGGAAAATAAATGGGTTTATAACCAAAGAATCCCCAACAAACCTAAAGTGTATAATTATTTACTCTACTTAATTAACTAATAATAGATACCAATTAATATGGCCAACATTTTTATAAGGCCGGTGCAAAGTTGCCAATATAACTAACATTTAAATTATAATGATGGTCAGGTTTATAACCAAAATGTCATTTTTTTTCATAAATTGGGTATTTAGTATAAAAATAGCTACTAAATAAAAAAAATTGAAGAAAATTTGGGAGTCCTTCAATTAAAAAAAAAAGGGTAAGCTAATTAATTAAATCTTTTAGAAGAATCATGAATTAACAAGCTATAGATATAAAGTACCTATAATCCAATTGATATAGATAGAATTAAGATACAGACATGTACATGGAATCAAAGAAAAACCGGCCCCGGCCAATATAATTAAACAAACCAATCAATCAATCAAACAAACAAATTAATAATAATAAATCATGAATGATAATGGTGGTGGTCAAAGAAGATCATATAGGCTTGCTTAGTTGCACCTACTGAATTATTGTTCTTGTTCCACCTTTCTAATTAAACATGCTGCATGCATGCACCTGATATATATAAATATATGTATGTATGTGTATGTATATGTATATGTATATATGTATATGTATATATGACTAACAGTAGCAAGAGGCATGTCAAGTCATCATGCTTGCCATATATCATTCTTAATTTATCCTTGTTAGAACCTAGACCACCACTGCTAGATAGCATGCACCTTGTTTCTTGATTGAAACTCATCTCTGAAAGCAACAACACAAAAGTAGTGATAGATTTATAATAGGTATCGTTTTTTTATAAAAAAAAATGTGATTTAAGCTTTATAAAAGATAGTTAAAAAGAAATAAATGTTAGAGTTAACGGAAGCTTTTCTTTCCAAAAAAAAAAAACACAGAAGTAGTGCATGCTACGAGAAACCTAAATAATAACGTATTGCATGATAGGAATGATTGTCATTGCGAGAAATAATAAAAATGATGATGATAATAATAATAATAATCTTCATTATTATCATTGTTATTATTATTATTATTATTATTAACTTTTATAATGATGATGATGATGAGGACACTGGCCACAAGCACAAAAATTCATCACAATAAAAATTAAAGACTATAACGTGTCACATTGATCCTTGATATTTAATTTTGAGTGCAAAATTTTGAAATTTGTATGATTTACAGCTTTTTAATTAGTGGAAAGTTGGCAAAAAAGTTTCTTTTAAAAGTGTAAGCATTTAGATTACATTTTCATAATACAAGAAATGTTTGCTATTTTTTATTTTATATTTTGTATGCTTTGTTTGTAATTATGGAAAAAAAAATATATAGTTTCATATATAATTAAAATTGAAAAGTTATTTTTATTTATATATGGAAAAAGAACAAATGGTACGAAGGGAAAAAAATATTATTAATCTAAAGCAGTTATTAAAATTTGCAAAGAATTAAAACTCATAGAAATATATAAATGACAACAAAGTGAGGGATAATATGGTGTGAGAGTTAATGGGCCACACTTATTATTCAAAAACAAAAATTTGAATTATCAAATTTATAAAAAAAAAAGCTCCTTATTGTGTATGCAACCTCACCTCAACCATCTCATAAAAACCTTTTACTTTACATAGACTTTTTAATTCCTTTACTTTATAGGGTTGGACATGAAAATATGCAGTTTTGTTACTTTTGTATAGTACTCCTAGTACACCTACTTAGACAAATCACAAATTAATTTTAAACTTTAAGTGGAGAGAATGTATCTCTGGCACATGAACGCCGTTCTATGTCATGTCTGTCATGTAACGATTATTTTTGCTATAGTGGTGTTAACTTGGTTAAGGCCCCCACAATTTCTTTTTTAAAAGTTCTTTTTAGATGAGAACATTTTTCTTTTTCTGTTTTTTTTTTTTTTTTGCTTTAGAGCCCATAGGCACTTAGTGAGAGCTTTGATTGAGAATATTTGGAGGGGTTTGTTGGTAAAATCAATACCAAGAAAATATTTTCAGAAAATAATAACTGAGTCTTGTAATTTCAGATTGAAAAAATATATTAAAAGAAGGGATTGCAAATTCATGCTTGCTTTTTATTTTATTTTGCAAGTGGATAAGGTCCTTGAAAACTATCCACAGAAATCTTTATTATTGGAGATTGAAATGTGGCTTAGGAAACAAAAAAAATGTGGTGAAATTGTGGAGATATTAACATGTTTGAGAATTTTTAATTATATTGGTTTATAAAATTGAATGGTCCTTATTTTTTTTATCCTAAAAAAATCTTCTCTTGCTTGTAAACATACAGTACTTGACAGCCTCTCATATAAACTTGTGTTAATGAAAAAAGGGGTGGAGAAATTGATGCATGTTATATAATATTTTGGATATTTAACTATTAATTCATTAATTAAAGTGGAGACTAATTAATAATTATCATTCTCAGTTCAAGAGAAAATATAATATATTTAATATTTTTCTGTTAGAAAGGCCCTTAATTAGACATATGTACTACACAACTCTTCAAATTGAAGCCTCATTGCACTTTATGTTGGAATCTAATCATGTCAGATATGTCATTGCCATTATTACAAAATCAGTGACATATTATATGCAATCTTTTGATAACAAAATATTACCATTAGATCCTCTGCATGCTCCTTCAAGATTTGAAGTTTAGAACTTAGAAGCAAAGAATGATATTTTGCTAAAAAGGAAATGGCAGAAGTTATTTGAATTTGCAAGCTTCATGCTACAAAATAGACAAGTGTTTTTGGTTATGCATTAATTTACTAATTAATACTTCATTCAAAATTTAATCATTAGTCCTGAAACTTAATTAGCAATTATAAGCCCAGCCAAGTTTCCTTTAGCAACTACATATCCTCTCCATTTTCTTTACCTCATTTCCTCCATTGCTCTAACACATATTCTAGAATATAAAAAGAGATCAGATCAGTAGTGCATGCCATCAACCAAGGGATCAGCTAGATTAAAAGTCTAAAACAACCAAATTGAAGATATTAATTTCACAAAACTGGAAAATTTGGTTATCTTCACAAATAGATAGCACTCTTGTGACAATTGAATGGAGGAATCCAGTTGTGAATAACTGGAGAGGATACAGGTAAATAATAGGAGGAGAAAGAACAGCTCACACTACGTCTGTCTAAAAGCTGTTTGGGGATGCTTCTCTTGTCGAGTGTCAGAAATCACAAACATAATTCGCTGCACCTGGAGCATGCACCGGCGCTTACCTTGCAAACACTGCAATAGTATTAGTAATTCATTGGCAGTTTGCTTGAGAGGAATTACAGAATTATCCTTGAGGAAAGCTGAAATTTAATTATGAAATTTAGGTAGAGTGTAAGTACTAAAATAAGAATGTTTATTTTTTAAATTAAATAAAATTATTATCTAAAAAGAAATGTCAAATATAAAATTATTTTTTTAAATTGAAAAAAAAAATTGCATCATATATATATATATATATAGTCCCTTTATTTTGTCTCTGACCATCTAATTCATAAAAAGAGGGAAAAATGAGTTGATCAATAGATTTATTGTGAACTAGTACAAACAATATCATTTGCTTCAATTTCCCAAGCAATGCATATAATGCTTTTTGTTTTATTAGTATATCAAGCAATGATCATGTTCTTTATTAACTGATTATTATATCATGCAATATGTAACTTTTAATAGTCGAAATTATAAGATTATATCTTTGAATTTATCAGTATGATTGCACGTATCTCTTTCTCTTTAAGAGCACACACATAAGATACATAGCTAGTTGATAAAAAAAATTGTTATTTACATTAAAAGTACCACAAAAAAAAAGTGGAGTTTCTTCATTGAAAGATATCAATCTTAACATAAGATACATAGCTAGTGGATATCTTTAATAAAGAATTGAAAAGAAAAATAGTACATATTTAATGTATACATTATTGCTAAATCCAAAAAAAAATGTACACATTATTGGCTATGTCTTAATGACAAATTGAAAGATATCACTCTCTAGTATGATTAATATGATTATAGCTTAACACTCTCTCTGTTTTTTTTTTTCGATGTTTTATGTGTACTATCATTTGTTCAACATTTTGCTGTACCATCCAATCCATCCTTAAATAAATAAATAAGCCCCAATAATTGAGGGGCCCACCTTGACATAGCACATGGTGCACGCATGGTGTAAGCAACAGAGGATCCGTACTGAGAAGCCCTTTTTACGGCGATGCACCAGGTGCAAACACCAAGCAGCATCTCTTGGGAAGACATGCCAAGTAATGGAGAGAAATAGGACCCCCGCTCGTGCGCCTTCTTGTTCTCTGTTATTGTTCTCGCATTTCAAGACGTACAATTTAAATTGTGTTCCGGTTTGAAATTTGAGGGTAATTTGTTTTTAAACCTTTCTAGGTATCATAATTTAATAGGTTAATTTTGATATAGATTGTTAAATAAGTTATTTTTAGTGTGTTTCTATTTTGTGATTTATAAGGATAAATGATGATGTGGATAATTTGCTTGCCAATGCAAACAAAATTATTTTGTGTTAATATATATTTTTTTTCATTGTGATGTTTAACTACAATGAAGTTGTAGCAACCTTTAAAAATTTTATTAACATTACATTTTGTGCAGTGATTTGACATACATGCATGCATGTTAAGTCAAATTCATTTGTTAGTTACATCCAATTGAAAACAAAATTTTCTCAAGTTTGTTGGTTGCGCCAATCAAATACACCCAACAAATTCAAATATGAAGTGCTAAGATTTAATAAGTTAATAATCCTTCAAAGAAAAAAATCACTTTGTGGCACAAAAATTAAATGAGGTTTGAAAACAACAAATATTTTCATATCAAGAAAGTATATTTCATTATAAAAAAACAATTTCACCAAAATTGAAAATCAATACAAATTTTCCTATTTTCCAAAGAAAAAGAAAAAGAAATACTACTTTTGGATCCTAAAAATATATTTCAATTCCGACAATGCTATTTGGTCACAGTACAAATTACAAATAGTACATGAACAAATTATTCAATGACACGTTACAAGTTCTGAACGGACCAATTCAGAAATTGTAACTTTCTGCAATTAAAAGGACACATAACAGTGTTTCCTCTGCTTTCTCTCCACTTGAATAAGTCACCTTTAAAATCTCTGATCTCTCTCTCTCTCTCTCTCTCGACCTTCTTCTCCTTTCTTTTCCTATCAGAGAATCAGAGACGGTCTCTTTTGGAGCAACCGAGGCTGCTCTTCTCTTTGCTTAAAGCTTGGATCTTTCTCGTCTCCTGCGCGCTCTCTCCATCTCTCTCATTGGTATTCTCAAACTTTTTCTCTTATTATCGATCCTTTCCTTGCTCTTTTATTACCAAAATAGACTTATACAACCTCTCTGTCTCCCCTGTTTTTATCATTTTTGTTCGATTTAGAAGCGATTAAGTTCAATTGACCAGAGAGAGAGGGGGGGGGGGGGGGGGGGGGAGGAAAGCAAATATTCAAAGGCTGCAAGGTTACGCGTATGAGCAGAGCAGATCCTTCTGTTTCTCATTCCCTCTTTTCCATTAAAGCTCAATCCATTAACTCAATTATTTATGTATATTTCCGACATTTTCTTTAAAATTACACACTTCTACTAGTAGGAAAAAGCGCCACGCCATCACCAATGAAAGAATGCTAACCACTGGACGGGTCCAATTGAAGAAGAGGGGCCCGCAGTCATCCTCACCCGCCACGTCATCATCTCTTACTAGGATCAAGCTCAAGCGCCCATTGCTGATTCATAGAAAGGGAGGGCCCACCACGCCGGCACCTATGTGGAAGACCAACAGCGTTTCTCAGTCGCCTTGCTTAGATGCCCCTGGAATCTCTCAGAATTATCAATCTCCCGAGGTATTGGAAGGCATTGAAGGATCCGTCTCAGCTCGAAAACTTGTCAGTGTGCTGTGGCAATTAAATAATAATGATATTAAAGATAGAGATTTCTCTGAGCTATCTCATAATAGCATCTCAGATGTGAGTTGTAATTCTCAATTTTGTGTTTATTTTTTTAAATTTATGAGTAATTTAAATATATAAATTTAGGAAACATCAAACATTAAGAGTATTTTAATTGACTAATACTTGGCCTAATCTTTTATATAAATGTTCAACAAACATTTATATTTTTCCTTTTCCTTTTACTGATATTTTGTCTGGTAAGGAAATATTCTTGTTTATGTTTGATTGTCCGATTCAAAGTATATTCCAATCTTAAAATTCCCAGAATAGGAGAGAAAAATGATTATTTTTCCTGAGTTTTGATGAAATTATACCTTAATTATTTCTGCCTAATGCAGATATCAAGCTTCTATAAAACAAAAAGACATCGAAGAAAGGCACTGGAGAATGATCAAAAACAAAATAATAGTTCCTGGTACAGAGAAGAGAGGAGCCGATCGTCACATTCTAACCATAACAATGCAATGCAGGTAACATGCAACAGAACACCTTTACACTTGCATTCAATTTTTTTAGACAATTTGTTTCCAAAGAATATTGAACTTTGTGTTTCTGTTTGTAATAACTGAAATTTTGGGGAGCTTCAGGCTCAAAAATTGGCATAGAGGAAAAATAACCAATTGCTTAAACCAAGTACCAGTGGATTATAACCATACCTACTGTTTTGGTAGGCACCACTACTATACCGCCGGTACTGAGCCGAGTTGCTCTCCTTGAAGTACTGAAAATCTTTTTATTTTTTGTATATTGGATCATAGTTTACCAGTGGTACCACAAAAGCAGATAATCCAATCATTTCTTGTTTGTTTAGTTATTTTTCTTCCTTTTTAGTCAAAAGAGTTCTCATTTCCTTACCAGCATCTTGCCAACAATCTTTTGACTTTGCACAAAAGAAATAAAAATAATAGTCATACAACAATACACTATTCATGCATGAATAGATGTTGTAGTAAAAAAAGGGGTTTTATGAGATGAATGGAAGACACCATTATTGACAGGGAAGTGGGGCTCACTTGTTTGGTTTGCTTCTAATAGGCACAAAAAATAGTCTTGTTTCTAAAGCACCTAGTAAAGGATGAACATATCAGGTTTCAGTAGGAACTTATTCATAGTCGTTTAATTTTAGACTCGGCACAGACCCGACTGCTGGTTTGATCAATTTCAACGTCTCTTTCTCTTCTTTAATTCTTTTCTTGACTTGCTTGGTGGTTTTAACCTTATACCATATGTTTTCTCTGTATACTTGAGCAACCAAACTTAATTAACTTTGGAATTCTTAGTTAGAATTTTCGGATGACATTATACTGTCCTGTATCACAAGATTTTTTTTTTTAACTGAAAATTTTTTTATCTTCAAATTGAATGCCAGATCCAAGCTTGTAATCACCTCTCTCCACAAAATTCAGTCAGAAACAGCACAAACCACCGGTTAAAACATCTAAACAATAGCTTTATCGCGTCAAGAGAGATCTTAAAAGCGCTGATCCACCTGTTGGGCCCGGAAAAAATGCAATCATCTACACTATCTCTATTGTCAGCCCTCCATTCTGAGCTTGACCGGGCTCGCGTGCACCTAAAACGACTAGAAGAGAAAGAAACGTTGAGGAAGAGAGAGAAGGAGAAGATATTAGTTGGTTTTGAAATGGTAATCGAGGAATTGGACATTGAGAAAAAGGCAAGGAGAAAAGCTGAGAAGCTGAATAAGAGGTTAGAAATGGCATTGATCCGAATGGAGAAGTCCATACTGGAGGCTACTGGAGAGTTGGATAGAGAACGGCGCTCTAGAGAGAGAGTCGAGCGGGTGTGTAAGGAGTTGGTAAGAGGGATTGGCGTGGACCGGGCTAAAGTTGAAGAATTGAAAAGGCAGGCTGTTAGTATGCAAGAAGAGCTAGAGAGAGAAAGAGAAATGTTACAAGTAGAGCTAGAGAAGGAGAAAGAGATGCTTCAGATTGCTGACGAATGGAGAGAGGAAAGGGTGCAGATGAAGTTGTCAGAGGCGAGATGCCAATTCGAAGAGAAAAATATGGCGGTCGATGAATTGAGAAATGAATTGGAGGCTTATTTGGTTTATAAAAACCAAGAAGACAGCAACTTCACAACTGAAGAGAAGTTCAAAATGGGAAGCGAAATTTTTCGTGAAGAGAGGGATCAGTTCAAATTTCAAGAGAAGGAGATCAATGAATCAAGAAATATGATGGAGTATCTGAACCCAGGATTGAATGGTGAAATTGACATTCAAGGAAATCCTAAGGGTGAGAATGATAATATGTGCAAAGAGAGCAGTGTTCTTGAATCCGAAGAGAAAAATAGAGCTATTGATCAATTGAGAATTGAATTGGAGACCATCATAAATGCAAAGACTCCAGAGGGCGAAATTTGCAATGAAGGAGAGTTCGAAGGTGAAGAAGAAAATCTGCATGAGAGAGAGATTGATTCCGGGGATGATAGTGATTTGCAATCGATCGAGCTTGACATGGAAAATGAGATGCAATGGGACTTTGAAAAAATGGGGGTAGAAGGTGCAATTTTATTAGATAAAGAGAGGGAGAAAATGTATCAGACTGATGTTGAGAGATATAATCTGGTAAAGGGTTTAAGAGATAACATGCTTGCCGGGTCGGGTTTTATTGTAGAACAAGATAAAGTGTGTCGTGATTCATTTAGAAATTATTTGTAATTATTTTTGGGTAATATCAGATGGAGATATGATAGTGATTTCTATAAGTGATAAAATCAGATCTTTTTTTTTGTTTGTCAGAAGAAACAAATTTCTGGATGGATATTATATATTCACGCCCAAAATATTCTTTTTCTCATTTTAATAATAATTATATCATTTTTTATGACATGGATTATGTTTGATTAGAACAATCCTACCGTAAGCCATTTGTCTGAACTGGGCGTATAGATTTTTCAGAAAACAAAGTGATATAATTTGCTATATTTTTGCTATTAATTTTCAAATGTTTTAAGCTTAACCACTTTCCTGTTGTACAGTGATATTAAAAAATAAACATTTTCAGTATTTTTCTTCCAAGTGAACCATTAGATAATTCTATCAACGTACCAGAATTCAGTACCAGTTCTGTCAGATCTGGTACCAGTAGGTCCAGTACAGACCTGTACACTGAAGTATGGAATAAATTAATTAGGGCTTGTCCCTTTTGTTAGGATGAAATAATTAGTGTGTTTAAAGGAACAAATTTGGCTAATTGTTTTTTTTTGAAACTCCAATTTGGGTAAGTTAAAATTAATGGTTATATTGCGCATAATTGAAAAATTGAATGTTCTCTGAGACAAAATTAGGTTGACAGAGGCTTAATTATTAGGCCTCAATTCTTGCCAGAATTAACATCTAGGTGTAGTACTTTGTATTGGGTCAAGTTGCAATCCTAATTCTCTTCTCTTTTCTTGAATTTCCAACTCAAACGAGGAATTGGAGGCCCAGGCCTCTCTAATGGGCTTGAATGATTCCAAATTTCACCTAGTTTATTTATTAGACTGTATGACATATAAAAAGAACCTATATCTTGATTTTTTTTCTTTTCAATTTTAGATTGTTTTTTACTTCCTTTTCCATGGAATTTAAATATCAAGGATCACAAACAGTCCTTTTGTATTTACTACCATGGTTGTAAGTTGGAATAAATAAAAAATTACAGCAACAGACACTTAAAAAAGTGACTTATTATCTAGGGGTTCGTTTGGCAAATCAAGGAATAGTATTAGAATAGTGCCATTAGAATAATAAAAGTAGAATAATTATAGAATAGTAATATTTGAAACAGTGAACACAAAAGTGTTATTCTCAAATTATTCGGAAAAGTGAAAATGTCGTTTGGTAAAAAAAATAGGAATTTTTTGTTATTCCGTGTGCTGAGAAAGAGTGTTATTCCACTATTCGAACTATATAGTCAAATAGCAGAATAGTCTATTCATGTTGCTATTCTGATTCATTTTTTTTGTGTTTGGTAAGTTGTTATTCCACTATTCGAACTATATAGTGTGCTATTCCGCTATTCCGCGTTGACCAAGGGTTGTCAAACGGACCCTAGTTGAAGGATTTAATTACTACAAGTCGATGTGACGGTGTAAGGACCGTATTAACAAAAAACTTAAATATGACAATAATTAATTAAACAATGGATATATTTTGAAATTTTGAGGCAGGGTAATTTATGTAAAAAAAAAAAACTTGAGCAATGAAAAAAAAAGGTTTCCACTTTAGTCCCTTGCTAACTTTGCTCAATTGCCTTGATACAACACAGAACCTAATTAATTGCTGTTAGTAATCTTAGCACATAATCCATATCACACACCATCAAACACTAACAAACAGATAACTATACAATTTAGGATAATTAACAAAACACAAAAGGGGAAAAAATGTAAGAATTAATACAAATACTGATCATGATTCATGACAATGACTTGGCATTTTTGCAAAATAAAACATGCCAGTCTTTCTTGTGTTTAGAGAGAACACCAGAAATAGCTAGCCAGTAGTTTTAAATGACCTCACCAAACTTGCATGTGATATAGCTACTAACTATATATGCAAAGTCATGCATATAATTCAGACCACTGCCTCCTTGGAGGGCAAATCATATGCCTTGGCAAACACTTCATTTTAAGTTCAATCATACACATGTGGGACCCCCCCTGTAGAATAGTTAGCAGATAAGTTCATATCTATCTGTACATGGTTTTAAAAACCACAAAATACATGCCTATTAGTTTATCATAATAAATCATAAAACTATGCTTGTAGCTCTTATTGTTATTTGTAGATCTGAAAGAACCTTTTTATTTTTCAATAATACCAGTTCCCACAAATCAACAAAAAAAAGTCTCTTTATGAATTTTTTTCACCACAAAGAAGAGGTTTAAACCATCCAACTTTTCAATGTCTATAAAGTATTTTTCCATCTGAATTTTCAAACTATAACCACCCATACAGATAACATTATCTTTTACCATTACAAAATTATTTATATTCATATTATCCTACTATATAAAAGTCATAACCCATCAAAAATCTAGAACCTTCAAATCTTGGAAGCCAAACAGGGATGGTTATGGTTTTCCCCTTTTCTTTTTTCCAGTGTGGGACATGCATGTTTGAAAAATCAACAACAGCAGAAGTGCTAAGCAATGAATAAGGTATCAACCGTACCAGAAACTCTCTGACTACAACTTCCCTTTTTCTCTACACCCTCATTTCATTTCATGCCTGTTCTTTTTCTTTTTCTTTTGCTTTTATTAATTTGGGCTGAGATAAATGCTCCTCTCTCTCTCTCCACAAAAGCCCATACCATGACGTGGTAACAGTGCACCGTTCAAATAATATCAGGGAATGGAAATGATATCCTACCAAAGAAAATAGATACACCAGACCCAGGCAGGACCTAGCAAGTACATCTTTATTATTATTACTACTACTGTTACTGTTATTTTGGCAAGAAAACGAGACAAAACATTCTTGTTCTGGTAATATATTGTTGATTTTTGTTTAACATATTATTATGTTTTGTTATGTGTATCTCAGCCGTTTGATGTTATTACTAAAAATATCTTCTCCGTATTTTAAGAACCAACAACTATTTTTATTATCTATTATTTAATATATGTATGCCAAAGTAAAAATGTACCTTAAAAGTTTGAATGTACACTAAATTTCTTCTTTCTTTTTAAAAAGAAATAAGCTAGCTAGTTGTTACAACATGCTTTGAACAAAATGAGCCCGTGGAGCCAGTGCCAGGGTGTCTATGAATCTTTTTTTCAAAATTTGAAAAGCTGTATTTTGGTGTACAATTGTTAATTAAATATATATTATAGTATAGCTTAGTTTTCTACACCCACTAAATCTACCAAAATACTAAGTTTGATTTTAGCTAAATAATCAGTCAGTTGTTGCTCAAACTAATACATAGAGGATGTATCCTCTGAAGTACTGTATCACATATAGTGAGCAGTGCAAAAAATCCGAACTACTCGATTTCGATCACGGATAAATTTTTAGGAGACAAACAATTTTAAAATTAGATATAAATGATCCAGTTTGAAAAATAATATCCACTTTACGGTACATAATTTCACAATATGTAAAATCTTCAGTACATATGCTATCTACAAAATCATGCTAAATTAACTGGTTGGCAACAACTGTAACAGAAAGTTGATAACAGTACAAGATATCTCATATATATCCTTACCAAATAAAAAAGATATGTATGAACTCATGTGTTTCAAAACAATATTTATCATCTCACTGTACTAGAATGTTTTGAGGAGTAATCGTAGAGCCACAAACAAGCATATATTATTTTAATATTATAATATAATAGGAGTTTGTTTGTAAATATTGTTGTTGGATCTGGGTCTAATTATGACCATATCTTTTGCATGGCAAGTAAAGGTAGACGTCCCAAAATCTTGCTTGCCAACCTGCCTCTCCATTGAAAAATTATAACTGGAGGATGCCAGATATATACTGCCTCAAAATTCTCTAAAAGATTTAATTGAATGTAATTCTGAATTTCTTGAGAAATACATTGCACTTTTTAATTATATTGCCTAAGAATATATAACTAAATTAAAAGTATAATGGTAATTTAATAATTTAAAAAATTGATTTGTTTAAAAAATTATTGATTGGATATTTCAATATAATTATATTTTGAAAAAATATTTTGTACAACGCAAATAATACATCAAAATACATATATTTTTAGAAATTAAATAAAGTAATATATTTTTATATATTATTCATCAACTTCATGCATAAAACTCGTGAATAATATAAGTGTCATCTGAATTACTCGAAAATAATTTGTTTAGTATATTCTCCGTTGAAGAAAGTACTGAGGGAAAAAAAAACATATAAATACGAAAATTGTGCGGACATTATTCGGAATGAAAACTAATTAGAACAACCAACAAACTAATTTGGTGTTCAAAGACAATATAATTTCAGATCCAATAGTTCAAAGCCTCTAAATGCAGGTACACTGGACACCTCCAGTATGATCTCATAAATAAGTGGCACTGGAGATGTGCATCTTTCCTCCTCCCTCTCTCTCCATCGCCTGTCCCCATGCAGGAAACCAATCCAGATGCGTTAAGCAACAGCCTTCTACTACTCTTCTCACTTGTGCCATTTATGCTACAGAGATTTTTTAATAGATCACAATAGAAAAAAAATTATGAAACAGAGATAGTGATCATGTATCATGAAGTGGATGGAGCATGGATGCCAAAAGTATAATTAATTGCTCTTTTAAGTCTCCTTGAATAGTCCGCTTATTTGAATAATTCGTGCCTTAATTGTCGAAATTGACAGGTTTTAATTAATTTCTTATTTGTTTTTGGAGCAAGTCGGTCAATTTCGGCATCGATGTGTTTGAACTTATTTTCAAAAATCAAATATATGTCTTTTTTTTTTTGAAGGAGAGACGATCACCATCGTTTGTATCAGATGTATGAGTGGATAAATTTTAATTTTTGTATTTTTTTATAAAAAATGAGGATTTAAATTATTTAATTTTTCAATGTTCATAAATAATTCATCATTCAGATTTCGAACCTACGATCTATCTCATAGTAAGTTAATTTTTTTTACTAGTGCTTCTAATTACGAAGAATTATTGGGTGTTTACAGAAAATGTTAATATATAACAGTTGTGATGCCCCTTTTTTTTTGAATTGGTTCGCAAATGTGATAGTCTTGTAAAAAATACAAATCAGCTAAAAAAGCAAAGCAAATCAAAAGATCACACGTGGCGATCACCAAGACAGTCGGAATAGTTATCCTATCCATCTCCATTCATTGTCACATTACTGTCATCTAAACCACCGACACGTCACGCCTAATCCGTGTCCGTGTTAACTAATCTTCCTATTTATCATTTTAAAATGAGAGCTGATACATAAATATAATATGATTATTAATATTATCGTTGATATGAACTTATTATTATTATTCAATTTAAATGAGTTTTTATATATATTAGTGATATTTAAATTGAATAATAAAAGTATTGTATAAAATAAATCATTAATATATATAATAAATCGCATATAAATGACAGTATCGATAACGATATCTCCATAATATTTTCCCTTTAAAATATGGTTGGAATCCCTAAATCCATTCAACAAAATAAAACATAAAATTAAGAGGAAATAAAAGGAAACGATGAAAATAAAGACGATAATTTAGACCTAAACTACAATAAGATTATGATTAATTAATTAGTTAGTTACCTAGTATATGTAACATTGGTAAATAATATATAGGTAGTGGCCTTAGATATTGATTGTGAGATTTATACATACATATACGAGTAGTCCTTAAATAACAAGTAGACTAATATTTTAAAAATCTAACAAATGACAATGACAACGAGACAGGCCGTGCACATTAATTTATAGGTCAGGACCACTAGAAAATTTATATGTGTTAGTACTGAGTAATATATATTTTCTTGGCATTATTTAAAAAGAGCAATAATTTAATTCAACTTTGACTACTGCATTTTGAATATATTTTAGGAAGTGTTGATGCATATATAATTATTTATTCTTCTTTTCCTTTACTATATTGCTTGATGGAGGCAGAAATGACTTATAACATTTGCACTTTATATTATGTTTTAGTATTAACTGTAGTGATGTAGCTTTGTTTTTATCAGAGTAGGCCATGGCTTTTCTTTTTTATCCAAAATTTTATATAGAAGCAATATATTTTTTGAGTCAGTTGCTATTTGAGCTATGAAATAGCTCATCTTAATCAGTTTTGCTTTATGATTTTTCTTCCTTGATTAAATTGACCTCCTCTTATGTTGGACTCAAGTTCTGTCTAATTAACTATGAAGTTAAAACTTTGAAAAACGCATACGTTCACAACATATATTTATTACAATTCCAATTTGTAATACCATAAATTAATAATGTTAATTAGTTGATTGAGTTAAATGTTTCATATCTTTTTATGAATATAAATTTGAGTTCAATTACTCTGAACCAAAACTCTCATGATAAAAATAAGTACACGAAAATTATAAAAAAAAAACGTCTAATTTAATAATTAAGATAATATCTTTCATTTTAAAAAAAATTATTCTTACACCCCAAAATTTACACTCTTTATATGCAACTAATATTTAAGTATAAATATTTTTAAGGATATATATTTTAAATTTTAAATTAAAAAATATATTAAATAGTTTCAAATATCTGAGATTTAAAATAAAAATATAATTATCACTTCTTTACCCAAAAATCATATATTCAAGATTCAATATCTATCAAAATGAACTTCCATCCATATTTCATATTTCATGCTAAAAACTAATAGACAAAAATCACACATATATATATTTGAGATGCCATGACATTGTCATGTAAGCATCTTCTAGACAATTCTTAGCTACCACTTTATACATTATTTTTTGTCATTTTTCTTTGTTTGAGCCGTAAGGTTCGTAGCTATGCTTTTAATAAAGGAAAGAGAGTAGGAAACCAATTCCTTCCCCCAAGGGACGTTTACCCTTGACGGATCCACACGTGTCACTGGAGCAGTGTGTACGATACGCGTGTCGTCCTACGTGGACAAAAATCCAAAAGGAGGAGGCTACGCTCCGTGCTTTTATAATCGGTTAGCAACCGCCAGCTGGCAGCTGGGCTGTTACGGCCCACGTGATCTCGTTCTGTTTCGTACGGAGGAGACCGTGCCGGTAGACAGTACAGTAACGGAATGGAATGGTACTGTTTCGGCCTTAATCGGATTCGGGTCTAGTTCGGACTCACACCGGAACAGATCTGTTATTTAACCCGTTTAGATTTAGTAGGTGAAAATTTATGCGGGAGTTTGAATATAATTTTATAAGAAGTTAAGAACCGATATGTGAATATTGAAGTATTAGTTTTAATTTTTAAAAATTAATATCAATAGCTCATGGTTTAAATGAGGATAAACCGATAAAATGTTAACTAATTGAGAATTATAAATTTTCAACTATATATTTATGCAATATTAATTTTTTTTAAATAGTGTATTTTCATCTATTTTAGCTTGCATTATTATTTGACTCTACTAATAGAATCGTGAGGTCATGAATTTGTTTCAAAAATCTGAAAAAAAAATATAGTTGGAAAACTCTAAAAATAAAAAATTTTGATATCCTATGAAATTTTAATATGAAAAATTTATTAAGCTATTCGGATTTATCGTTTGAAACTGTTTCAATTATTTTTTGAATTAAACTAATCAAAGAGTTTAGTGAGTTTAAACTCATACTAAAAAAATCATGTATACAAATTATTAATTTAATAGAGTTTGACGTATAAGATTGTATTTACTCAGTGACTTATAAATTGTTAGTTTCATATTTTTTTCTTATAAGATTTATATGTTTGGTAAAAAAAAAATAAGTTAGGGGGCACAAAAACGATTAATATCAACAAAATATGTTCTATTTATTTGCAAGGAAATGAATTAAATACTTTTTTTTGGTGCTTTTCTAATGCTGAGTTATCGGATTCTTAACCAAGGTTTAGATCCGATAAGGACAGTTTTTACCTTTTAGCCCGTTAACCATCTTTGTGCAGCAGCCAGCAGACAAGAGAGTGTCCTTTTACTTTTTGAGACTGGTTGTTGAGAGCAAAAACACGTTTCACGTTAGCACGATTAAAACACGACACGCGTATTAAGATGTATCATATTTTACGTGCTACGTGTTGTGTTTTTATAAATATTGTCGGTCGTTTACCGGACATAATAGGATATCTTAAAGTATTTAACTAACACGCGATACATCTAGACGCATCTATGAAATTTTGAAAATATATTATTATAGAAAATTTTTCTCTATTTTATGAAATTTTTCCTTTTTTTTTCTAATTTTCTTTATATTTTTTTTCTGAATTTTTAAATATTTTTTAGCAATTAAAAATTGAAATTTAATTAAAAAATTAAAATACATCCAAATATGTATAAACACGACATGTCAAGACATACTGCACCGTTAGAAGTATTATTTTTAACAATATTATAAAAAAATACGACATGACACATTTTAATCTTTACACGTGCTTGTACGACACGATACGTCTAACTGGCATGTGTAGACGAGGCACGGCATGTTTATAGATGACTACATGAGAATAGAACGGTCCATCAGACGGTTCTTAATTTAAATAATAAAATCAGATCGAACGGTCATGACACAACTTAAGTTTTGTTTCAGAAACTCATTACCAGGAATAAGTGCATTTAAAAAAACAAAAAGAAGAAGAAGAAGATAACAAATTAAAATAATTGCAGATTTCAAAAAATAAATAAGTGTGCATCTCATATTATCGGCATTATCCAATCAATATCAAATTATTAAAATGATAGCGAAACAAATGAAAATATGTATTTATTTTTTTATATTCAGAATACACCGGCTTAAAATACAAAGGCTTTACTATAAAAATTTCTTCATGACATCAAATTTAACTGAAAAATTCATCAGACCTTAACTTAAATTGTTTTTTTTAAGAATATATAGATCTCCGAAGAAATATAAGCAAATCTTATCTTCTTGACAATCAATATCAGGTTACTAAATAAAATAAAAAAAGAATCAGTTTTTAATTTAGTGATAAAGGTAATGTTCTCCGTGTAGAAGGTTATAAATTTGAAATCTGAATGGAGAACTTTTACAGATATTTAAAAATTAAATAATTTAAACTCTCATCTTTATTTCAAAAATTACTAAATAAAAATGCACAGAGACTGTTTTTCTCCACCATGTGATTTGCACAAAACAGATGGAAACAATAATTTATATTCAGAAATCAGAATAAACAGGCTTAAAAGCACAAACGTTTCATATATGCATTTTTTTCCCTCAATATCATCCCAATTTGTGTCTCTATCTGCACAAAAATCTGTATATTTTATATTGGATTCATTTAGCTCTAAAAAAATGAAGCAAATATTTCAGATGGAAGAATACCTCAATCCAAATCAACAACAAAAAATATGTAAATTGAAATGATAGAGTCACTCATCTGTTATTGTTTTCTTGAAATTAAGAACGTTAAAATAGGCTCATATTAACAGAAATAAAAATAAAAATAATAATAATAATAATAGTACGGCCAACAAAATATATTCATTATCAGACTCATTTAACAGATAAAAATGGAACAAATATTTTACATACAAATCTAATTAATCCAAGGCCTGTAATATATATGATATACACAGTGAATAAGTTTAAAAATATCCTCTTTAATTCCCTTGCAAATTAAAGAATAATGTAGGCGCTGATTTGTAAATACTTAACATTTTCAATAAAAAAATATTCACTTTGGAATTTCTCTCAGTCTCTTTTATGTCAGTATACATGTAGTCTCACTACTATATATATATTGCACGTCAAAGTTCTTTAAAAGTCAATATCAGTGTAACATTTTCTATGGAAAATGGAAGGAAAATGTCATCATTGATGATAACGTGACCGTTACTGATTTTATTATTTAAATTAATTGAGTTGTTATTCATGTTAACGATTTTATTATGTAATTTATTTTGTACAATATTTTTATTATTTAACTTAAACATTCTTAGTTAAATTAAATAATAAACATATTGTACATAATATAAGTTGTATAATAAAATCGTTAACATGAATAATAATCTATTTATCGACGATATCAACTCTCCATTTTTGTTTTCTTATTAAAAAAGTAATTATTTACTGTTTTGATATCGATGCACATTTATTTTCCACAATTTTCGTTAGACAATGCTTTTCAGTTGTTACCTAAGAAGATCAGCACAAATTATACAAGAGATGTAAAAGATGAAACTTTTTGAGGGGCATAATGACAATAATGTCAAAGTTAAGGGGCTCCGTTGAGAATCGGATGCTGACTCACGCTTAAAACCTTACCTGGAGCAGCCTCTTGTTTGTCTAGACTTCCACGTGGCACAATCTCATTGGTCCTTTGAGATTGCCTTGTCGCTAATATCTGCGTGATCGCCTTTTTCTTTCTTTCTAAGTTGGACGAAGAAAAAAAAAAGGAAAAAGTAAGATATTTATTTATTTATTCGAGGGAAAGTGGTAGTGCAATATGTAGCGTGTTGGTCCGAAATTGGCTGTTATTATTTTTCATTAGACATTTTTTAACTTTGAAGTCTTTGTATTCGTTTTCAAAAGATACGGTGTGATTTTTTTTATTAAAAAATGTTTTTTTTAAGATTTATGTGAAATTATTATTAAATTATTTAAATCACGTGTCGTTATTTTATGATAGAGAAATTATGACAGCAGATGTAAATTCGGTCTTTGATTGCATCGACCGATTTGTAATGTTGAAGTATTGAATTTAAAATTATTTTTTAATTTTAAAATTTAGGTTTTAGAGATAGTATAAATTTTTAGCATTTCTATATATTATAAGTTGGCTAATTCAGTTAAAAATCAGATTTTATATTATAGACAAAAATTGAAAAAGGTTTGTTGCTACTTTAAGTAACACAGAACTTCATCCATGTTAATAATTTTATTTAATCTAATACATTGTATCATAATTGTTTTCACTAAATATGTACATTCTAGTTTCTATCTCTAATTTTG
Source organism: x Bolboschoenoplectus mariqueter (assembly GCA_037678475.1). NCBI lineage: Eukaryota > Viridiplantae > Streptophyta > Magnoliopsida > Poales > Cyperaceae > x Bolboschoenoplectus > x Bolboschoenoplectus mariqueter. The sequence goes on along the minus strand of CM075266.1, from coordinate 1,925,234 downwards.
AAACTTTTTTCTAGTTCATCACTAGATTAAAAAAATATTCGAATAAAATTAATTCTTAAGTCATTAAATTAAATTAGAATTCTTTTATGCTGGATCATAATAATGATGACGACAATAACAATAGTGAAAATATCAATATATAATCTCCCACATATAAATTATATATATTTAGAATTTTTTTTTTGGAGGGAGTGGGAGCATGAGCGGATCTACTATAAGTCTTTAATTTTATTTTATTTGATCAAAAAATTTTCAAAGGAACTGCATCAAATACCCGATTTTTTCTATACCATAGAAAAAAATACACTTTCCGTTTAAGTACGGATAAGAGTAAGTTACAAATTTATTTAATAGTTTCTTAATTCATCTAATTTAGTCATATATAGTATTTTTTTTTTGTTGATGTTTATATTCATTTAGGTGTCATCTTATTCTTATATAATAACGTTCGATCAATTATAAGAGATACTCTTTTAAATGATGAAAAGAAATGTCATTGAATTTTGTTATAGTGTACGATATTATTTACAATCATTCATTTACTTGAGAATCATAATAACTAGGGTTGTTCATCGGACTTCGTCCCAAAAAAATATTATTCGATAAAAACATTAAATATTTAAAATGAGAAACATTTTTTTATAAATAATATTTATATTAAGTAAAATCCTAACACCAATATCTTTTTTCAAAATGTTAAGACGTGTATAATTCATATAAATTTTTTTTATTATTTTCTTCATATATCTTTTCTTATGTTTGGATGAGTAGTAGAGGAAGCGAGGAAAGGACATGAAAGAAAATTCTACAAGTAATTTTTATTTGATTGGATGTTTAATAAGAAGACAAAATTAACACATATTATTCATCTAATCCTTTAAAACTTTCAGAGCTATATTTTATTAATCTTCAAAGTGAAGTTCAATGAAAAAAATTAACAAAAATAATCATACAAAATATATTAATTTTCTTCCCTCTTACTTTAACCTCTTTCCCCTCTTCTTGGTGTGAATAAAACACAATCATGTTAATTAATGACACCTTCCAATGTCTATTATTTCCGTGTTAGGGGAACCAAGAATCAAGATTTTTTTTATGTACATAATAAATTCAAACAAGGAAAAAGGATAAGAAGAGGAGATGAGCAAGGCATTGATAGTCACTATATTGGGGTTGCATTTTATTTTATTTTTATGTGAAGGAGAGAAAGCTACTACTCCAAACAAACAAACTTCCTTTTCCTTTGCTTTCATACAAACTTGTAATGTGTCCTCCTTTTTGACTGCCAACTGCTCCAATTGCTGCTGCTATCTCAAATATCAATCACACTTCCATTTTCATTTTCACTTTCACTTAAGAGCTTAAGCCTAGTCATGGATAATTTTATCATATTCTGAGTATGTTTTTTTACATTGGATTAAGTCTCAAACTCTTTGGATTGAGTACAATAAAATACATGCGAATGGTAAATGGAGAACCCAAAACCATCCTATTAATATATATTTGTCGAGAATCGTAGATTTAATATAAATAATGATGAGTCTCATCTTTTTATGGAGACGTGTATTTTCAAATTTCACAAAAGAATGTTTCGCTAGATTGGTAATTTTCATATATTTTGTGGTAGTGTTGTTTGAGTAATATTGAAAATTATATGAAATTCAAGAGTAGTGACTATCGTTGTATTTTAAGGGGGAGAGATTATTCTGACAATTTTGATAATGAGATTTTATATAAATTGAAAAAAAATTAAAATAAATTTTTTTATAGACATATTTTTGAACCGATTGTATTTCAAATTTTATGTAATTTACGTTAAAATTGATATTTCGTTAAAAAAAATCATTAAATGTGAATCGTTATAAATTATATAAATTTTAATAGTCTTTAATGTACTATCAAATGAAATTCAAATTACATAAAATTTAAAAAATAATCAATCTATAAGTTTAAGAATATATCTATAATTTTCTCTCTCTCTATTTTGCAGATTTCTTCAAACTTTTATTTAATTTTGTGAAGTATTATTGAGATTGTTAAAATAAATCATCCTCTCTCTCATCCAATATGGCAATATACCAGAAAAATCTGGTAAAATTAAAAGAGAAACCAACAGATGTTTCCATCTCAAAAATTGTCAACAAGTAGCCTCTCAGATCGAATAAGATATCTGATATTATAAGATAAAGATGTATGACACCTGGTTCTTTGAAACAAAAAAATAAAATAAAAAAATGTGGGGCCCACAGTTGAAGCTTTTTTTAAAAATGTTACTTCAAACCTGACCTCTCTTCCAGATTCAATTTTCTTTTTCTCCTCCTTTTTTATTCTTTTGTATTTTTCTGGAAATAAGGGACCCACTTCATTCCAGCCACCTCCTCTCCTCTTCTCTCTTCTCTCTTCTCTCTTCTCCAAGCTTAACCCCAACGCAAAGTCTGGTCTAATTTGGTCCACCACGTGTACTGTAAAAGACCCCACAAAATTAAATGCCAAGAACAGAAATTGCAAATATTGAAAAGGTGAAGGGCCTTAGTGAAAAAACAACATGGAACGTTTTAAAAATAGTTTTTTTATTTTTCCGGTCACGAGATTTGCACGCTCCATCATTCCAACCACCCATCATGTGTACTCTAATGTTGCGTGCTCTTCCTACCTCATACCAAAATAAATAAAAAAAGAAGAGGAAGAGAAAAATATTGAGAAATTATTCTTATATTGTTGTATTTTATATTTTGTATGTTTTATCTGTATATTAAAAATATTTATATTAAATAAGTATTATATTTCTATCTGAATTTATAAGAAATTAAGTTTTATGGTTAGTATAGAAGACGCTGATCATTTTTTCTTTTCTAAATGACTATAGAAAAATTCAAGTTAAAAATTTTGTTACACAAATAAAATATAATTTACGTAATTTTTAATTATAATAATATAAAATATAAATATTTTTATCATTAAATATAAATATTTTTTTAAATAAATATAAATATATTTAAAATGCAAATAAAAAGTAGAAGTAATAATAATCACTCTTTAAAAATAAAATACTAGAAAATATTTAGTTTTGAATAATTGAGAGGGACATATGAAATTTGGCACTATCTTGCCCCATATCACGGGATGAGTCAGTGAATAGTCTATTTTTGAAAAAATTGGCTCGACACATTTATTAGGGGTTGTGTTTGTTTCTATCATGGAAGGTTTGAGTCAGAAAAAAATATTACATTTTTAGATGCTTCTAGTTTCGTTTGCATCTTTATTAGCTGCTTGACCCTTTTTGGAAATGATTAAAAACACTTCAATTAAATTATTTGCTTTCTTTGATGCAATGCATTTTTTTATGTTTTACTAATATTGAATGCAAAGAACACTTTATTGAACATAGTGCTTATATATCCATGTTTTTTTTAAATCCAATTTGATTTTGGTTCCACCAAGATAATTTTTGCTCCATTAAAGCATGTTGCATGTAAAATTATTTGCTTAATCCTTCCAATTTAAAATATTAATAAATATTTTCAGCGAGTTTCCGAACTTACAATTTCCCACATAAAAAGTATTAACTTTTTTTTATAATTATGAGGAATATTATTTTATATATTAAAATAAAAACTGATTCTCAACAAATATAAATTTTTTTATGTACAGAAATACATTATCTATGTTTTAAGATCAATGAAAATTTACATCTCAAATTAAAAAATAAGATATAATATAACCCACCCTTCTCATATTTTTCTTTTTGGAATAATACGGTAAGATGTGAACAGTAACAAAAACTAATCCTAACAGCAGCACAGTGGGGGGGGGGGGGGGGGGGGGGGGTAAAGTTAGAAAAAAAATTATAATCTTGATGTATATAAATAAATTAATTAATTTTAACCATAACTTGTAATAAGATAAAGAGTCCTGCCTACAAGTAATGCTTTAGTATAACTGAGTTATGACATGAGAATGTATATACATGATATATCAGCCAATAATCTTGCAAATTTCTCCCATATTATTTGATAATATTATTTTATAGGGATCAAACATCAAAACGTAATAAATAAGGGAGCTGATATATACATATTAAAATCGATACCGACTTTATTATTTAGATTAAATGAGTTATTATTCAGATTAGAATGAGTTGTCATTTATATTAACGATTTTATTATGTAATTTATTTATACAGTACTTTTGTTAATCAACTTAAATGAGTTATTATTCATATTAGTGGTATTTGAGTTCAATAATAAAAATACAGAAAAATAAGTTATATAAATAATTTATATAATATAAATAATAAAGTCAGTATCAATTTTAGTATGTCCCAAATATTTTAGTATTAATTTTAGTATCTCTCAAATATTTTTCAATAAATAATTACGGTTCCAATGGGAATTTGTAGCTCCAGGAATTACTAAACAGCCGGAAAACGACGCAAACAAAAACAAAATTACAATAAATGCCAAAATAGAAAAGAGAAGGAAACGAAAAGAAGAAATTTAAAAACTTAAAAACTGATCCAACAAATTCCAGTAACGACGGTTTTCCCGCCACGCCACCTCTCCAATAACCGCCTCAGGTTTTCCTTTGTAATATTGTAATAGTCTGAAAACCGCCGCAATTTTTTCTACTTTTTATTCGGCAAACATTTAACTTCCAATTTTTATTGTTTGTTGTGGTGCATCATAAAGTAACAATATATAATTTATTTGATCATATTGAGGTTCATATAATATAAATCTTAAAAAATATCTTTATAAAACATACGTTCAATGAGCACATAGCGCACTATATCACGTTACTACGCTGTAGAGGATGAGGATCCATTTAACTTGTGAGCGGCTATATTTTAAAATTAGAATACTTACAATGCAAAATAGGGACTCAACCAAAAATGAAAATTAATGCTATATTACACAACGTGAAACAACAAGATATGACAATTAGGCGCCAGCAGATAATGAAAGAATTGTAGTAAAACAAACCTTCGTTTATGAAATTTGTATAGGTTGAGATATTGAAACCTATGTGATATGATATCTCATATCTTGCTTGTTAATATCTTATTTTTCTCCATCATCAAAGAGGAAATAAATAGAAGTGTTCCTAATTCACCACATTTACCTTCCCCATAATAATATTAATACGTTAATTCACAGCATGTACCTGCCATTTATCAGATATAAGAGGTTGGAGCTTTAGATGTCAAACCATTTTTTTTCAAAAAATTCTTTTTTTTTTCTGCTTTCCCTATTTTCAAGCAAGAACTAAACCATTTCAGCAATAATATACAGCTAACAACCTAAAAACCTTTTGCAAAAGAAAACAAAAAAAAGGGAAACTAAAGTACCCAAAATCAACCTAGACATGAGGCAACACTAAAAACAAAATAAAACAAAAGAGAGAACCCTGAAAAACTCCGTTTGAACCATGCAAAGAGTCACCCAAGCCCGGCAAAAATAGCGTTGTCGATAAACTGTTCTATCGGCATGCACTCGGCCTTGTGCCCCTTTCTCCAGTGCAAAGCCTGGCACGACCTGGAGCAATAATTGACCACTCCACAAACAGAGCACCGTCGGAACTCATGAAGCCGCGTCTCCACACGGCCACACTGCTCATGCGAGCACAGCCTGAGCCCCTTCTCCTCTAGTGTGTCCATCCGTGTAGCAAACCATTCACACAGGAATTGGTTCGCCACATGAACGTGCTCCTCTGTTGCTGGTGCCAAAGAGTACCCTAGCTCAAGAGAGGCTGCTAGTAAGAGCAAGCGCCTGCCAGATATAACGGACCGCTTAACACCGTATCCATCCTATGATAATAAAATTGAGCATTTTTAGAGCAGAGCAATAATAATTATTACAGTAATAATAACATGTTTTAATTAATGTCTACTGTTGAGTTTGGCTTTAGGACTCTGCAATACAACTTTCTTTTAATGAAATCTGTTGTTGAGTAATTCACCCAACAACCTTAAATAAAAAAACAATAATAACACATTTTTCTGCATAAATAGCTTAAACCTTTTAGCAAACATGTCTCCTCACAATTTGGCCACATTTATTTCTGTACAGATAGAACCACTATTTATGATCTTTGGGACCGACATTTACAGTACTAATCTTTTTCTTAGTCAAACGCCTTTTTCACTAAAGCTAAACAGAAGATGAAAGATAGAAGATTCCCTTCTCTGCACAAAGTTGTCTTTTTAATTTGGTATTCATTTATGCACCGAAAATATGCTGAATAAAATTTGATACAAGTGCAAAATCATCGTTGGCAGAAGTAATTTTTTCAGACCTACCTGAAGACAATAGGCAAGCTCACGTAGAGCATCGAGACCACCACACGCAGCAGCACGAAAGCAGAGAGCAAAGCCAGCACGCAAATCTCGATCATGCTTTGATCCACCGCTCCCATTGAATTGTATCACTGACAGAGAGTACAGCGCAGCCGCATGCCGCTGCATCGCAGCTCGTGCCATTAATGCCGCACCAGTGGGGCGGTTCCCTAGAGCATAGAACTTGATCTGTTTAGACAAAAGAAAGATGTTCTTTGTGTCATTTGCAATTGCGCATCGTCTGTTTCATTCAGGGTCCATATGAAGTGAAGGAAATAGAATCTCATTTCCTTTAATAAAATAACCACAAGGAGTTTGCGTTTTGGACCGGTCATTTTAGACAATTACTGAAAAGATTACTTGCTACAAACATTTCAAGATAAATGGCATTTTATCATTGAAAGGCAACACAAAAAGGGGAAAGCCAAGCACATATTAGGGTTGTAATTTATGTACCTTTCAATACAAATCATAAGTGTCTCTTGTTAACAAATAAGCCCCACATATAATGCTTTTCTTGTGAAGGCCAAATTCCATTTGGTGCGAGACAACACAAAAGGTACCGGACTGGACTGTTTCGAATATACAAGCATAACTAATAATAAAATTGTAAGGGATGAAATTGCAAAAAATCTGCATACCATGCCAAGGATGTAGCAAGCCTCCACATTTCCAGCATCAACGGAGCACCTGAGAAACCGATGCGCAGGTTCACACCATTTCTGTGCATGAATTCTAAGGCATTTTTCCGATGCTACTGAGAGCACTGTTGGATCTACAACCAACCCATTAAATCTCTTGCACCTGCTAAGGAAACAAAAAAAAAAGGTTGTTACCTGTGTTTCCAATTTCATCCAGTAAAATTAAAGAAATATCAAGAAAGGACAAGGAAAGTATAATAATGCTATTGAGCTATTTACAGATAAAATAATTTTACCACCCGGCCCTTGCATTTTAATTTCATTTAAAAACAGGTCCAGACAAGGAGAAAACCTTCAGAAATCCAAAACTTGTATCATTCTCATTTAAAATATTAACTGGGTTCCAAATTATCGTGCTATATGGAAAATAACCTTAAAAAATCTTGTTCAAAGACAACCTTAAAACCAAAAAAAGAAGTATTTTTTAACATAGGACCTCATTTTATCCCATTATAATCTAACAAAACCCACTAATAAACTGAGATGTGGCATGTGTGTGTTCGCATGTATGAAGCGTGAAAGGTCAAGGAGGAGAACTGATATGGTATGACAATAAAAAGTTGTGGCACACATAAACTTGCTGAGAAATTTCCACTTCAACCCTTGCATGTTTTCAATATTCGCCAAAAAAAAAACAGTTCCAAAAGAACAAAAAACCATCCCAAATGGACAAGAAAATCAAGGACAGAGCATAGACATTAGGAAAAAAAATCAACAAGAGGAGAGAGATTCGTAGCTTAGATTACATTTTTTTTGTTCCCCGTCAGGATTCACCAAAGAGCACACAGTAAGAGGAGTTTCTATTGAGATATTGTGAAAGGAACCTTACATTCTCGCAGTATTACAAAAACACAAAAGTACACTTATTAAAGAGCGCAAAACGATTGAAGGAACCTACACTAGAAGGAGGCTGATCAAATCAGAAGGAAAATCAGCACTGGCACTGACTCTGGCAAAGATTGAGAGGATAAGGTCGTCTGGTAACGCCTCGAAATGGTCGACTTTGCGCCGTCTAACTCGTCGGAGCTCCTCCGGCGGCGCACTGTAGCACACGCCCCTTCTCGTCCTCATCGATCACTTCCCTCCCTCACTCACTCTCTCCCTCTCTCCCTCTCTCTCCCCCTCTCCCTCTCAAGCTCCTCGCTCTTAATTTTGTGCGTTTCAGTTTTCAGTTTCCCCTGATTTGGTTTCTTGTTTGTTTTGTTTTTGTCTTGTTGTTTGCTTCGCTTTGCTTTGGGGATGGCTAGAAGAAATGGAGAGGATACGATGTAGCCTCACGGGGAGCACAAGGTCTTGTGTGAGATGGATTCATAGATCGATAGAAAGAGAGAGAGAGAGGGGGATAAGGCTGTAGAATTTATACAAGGTAGGTCGGAGCGGTTTACTTGCATAGACTCGGTGTATGATCCAGTAATTTCAAAAAGAACGAACGAAAGAAAGGAGACCTCTTCACGCTTTTGCGTTGGTTCTGATTGATTGTATTTGTATGTACGGTTATTATATTTTTCTGAGCATCTCCGTATCAGCGTATCTGCTTTATTTTGTGATATAAACAAAATTAGATTTATATTGATAAAAAAGAAAACTAGCTGTTTGAGATGCTCCTTCCTGAGAGGATCTGAACCGTTGATTTTAGATCAGAAGATGCTCATCAGAGCATGACACGTCATATCTTAAACATTAACGGTTCAATTTTTTTCTTTCATTATTTCGGATCTGCATTTTTTAAATGAAAGATTTAGTCTTAATCATCCGACTTTATTTTTTCATAAAGAACTTTTTATTCATATTTCGAACTTATAACTTTCTAAAATTAGAATTAGAATTTGATGTCATAATTCCCTATAATAAAATTATAGTACACGATCTCGACTGTGTAGTGTAAAATTGTTGGAGAATTTTAGACAAATCAGGGCCGTCCATTCCAAATCAATGGACAAAAATCTTATATATCCGAAGGTAATTAAATTACCTAATTTTAAGATGACAACGCACTAATAATTTGCACCAAGAAACACAATATCAAGTTCCATTATTATTTTAGATTTTTAATTGTATTTTTTTTTCCATATAAGCAATTTAAATAAAATCTTATTTTATAACTTACCTTAAGCAGGCACAATAAAATTAGTGTTTTATTGTTTTTTAAAATCATCCCCTTAATGGCGCCTAAATTATTGGAATCCTTAACAAATTTGCAACAGTTCATAGAGCTCCACAAAATTATCTATAGTTTTAAAGAAAAACAGCTCAACCATAATATTGACCGTCAGATCTGAAAAAAAATAACTAAATAGTTTTCATTAGTTTTTCTATAATTATTTGTAAGTAATTAATAATGCCAAAGAAGCCAATTCCATGACTTAGATTAGCACGCTGAAGATAAAATAGTATTACTTTTTCTCAAAGTTAAGAGATAATAAAAAAATTACTTGCATCTTTGAAAAGAAGTTCAAAAAGCTTAAATTGTAATAGTAGGGCTCTGTTTGGGAACGAGATAAACTAAAAATGATTAGAGGATAAAATTATCTCATGTGAGAGGTGGAAATAACTTTATTTTTTTTTCCAAACAAAGTCTAAATTCACAGAGGATAGTGAATTGAAACATTAGTAGATTTCAATTCTTTTTAACCTAATTGATTTGTCAAAATATTCAAAGTTATAATTTAAATAAATCAATACCAAAGCAACCAAATAATTAAAGTAGAGGTAAAAAAAAAGCAACCAAAGAACATAAGGTCATATATTCATTTTTTGTATGATTTTATGGTTGGAATTTAATTTCAATCAATTTTGTAGATTGATCAAACACTGTCACATGCCCTCATGTGCACATTCTTAATTACTCTTAGCTTGTAAGAGCTATATATTTCATGGATGAAAGAAAAATAAATTATAATCCTTGTCAAGCAAAAGCAAGTGGTGTTCACCAACATAAATTGAGAAAGAGATGCTCCTTATTGACTTTACAAAGTCTTAATATAAGATGTGATATCTAAAGAATCTTGACAAAATTTGCAAGAATTTAAGAAACAAGTAAAACAAAAAAGGATCCTCAATTATATCTCTCTCCTCTTCTCCCCACCAAACCCTAAATTCACATCAATCTAACTTTCTAGCATTATTTTCACCCTCAATTAAATTTATCAAAAAAAATTAATTTTGATGAAATATGGATTCAAATATAATACAATATGTTACATAATAATTCATGAGATATAATAAAATTTGTATTTGTTATACAATATTTGTACAGAATAATTCATGAGATATAGTAAATTTTTTTTAATAGGGTGATATAGTAAAATTTATATAAAGTAGTTTCTAAAACTAATCTAATAGGAGCCTATATTATTTTTAATGATTATTTGCCTTCCTTTGGAACTTGATAAATTGGAGAAGATTAAAAAAAAATAGCTCTCATCTTTATTGATCATAATTTTATTTCTGAGCATTCTCCTGCTAAATAATGTCCTCATGAATTAAATATTTTATGAAACATTAAATAACTAAGACACTTGTCACCAAAAAAACATGCATATCATATATTCTGATCAAGCTGAGCATATTTAATTAATGGAGAATAGAGGAAGGCATGAAAGGGAGAAAAAAAAATAATTTCATAAATGACTCCTTGTAGGGTTGGATATTTAATAAAAGAAAAAATTAATTAGGATCACTTTTTAACTTTGTATAATCTCCTATAGGCTAAATCTTGTATTTTGTTACTTTTCAAATTGAAGTGTAACAAAGAAAAGTAAGATTAACAAAATAATAGAATTTAAATTAATTATAAAAAAATTTCTTATTGTTCCATTCCATGTCCCCCACTCTTCACATCATACCTCCACTTAATTTTTTTTTTAACTCACATAACAAAAATAAACTTCTAATAAAAACCGTATATCTAATATAGATAGACAGTGATAAGTGTCGTCTATTTATGATTGAACCACAAAAAATATTGAAAAAATAATATATATTAAAATAACGGAAACCTTTATTTAAAAAAAAAGCCTATTAATCAATATTCATTTATATTTTATATAAAAAAAATTCAAAAGAGCACAAGAAGAAGAAGAACCATGAACAGTGTACTGATACACATATATAACAGTTCCAATTCCATGTACTGGTACTACTTTACAACGTAACGTTCAGTCAACGGGCCGTTGACTGTCTGATCCGTTTTAGCTTTGTTTATTTTAATTATTTTTTGAGGTTAGCTTTATGATTAATTATAGCCAGCTTTGCTTGTTCCCAGTTAGCACGCTTCCATGCCAAGCCTAAGACAAAAGGCATCATCTCCTTCTCTCTCTCTCTCTCTCTCTCTCTCTCTCTCTCTCATTATTCATTGATTTCTCATCTTTTTTCCTTTCTTTGGAGGAATATCAGTACTCTTCATCTCTCTCTCTCTCTCTCTCAACCTTTCCGGACACAACAACAACGATCGATTGATCTCTCTCTCTCTTCTCTCTTCTCTCTTCTCTCTTCTCTCTTCTCTCTTCTCTCTTCTCTCTTCTCTCTCTCTATCGTCTCTCCTTCTTCAACGTCTCTAGTAAGTTCGAATTCTTCATTGGATGGTAGTTTGCGATAAAAAAGAAATTCTCACTGATAGAGGTGGGTTAGCAAGTCACTGACAGGTGGGGCCTCTATTTTATTATAAGGGATCGTATTTCCTGTTGGGAACAGATCAATTAACATTTTGTGATATTCCAACTGAAACATTTTAACAAGGGATTAGGTGTGTATTGTAAAAAGATTGTGACTTTAGAATTTACGGAACTCGAATCAATCAATCTCTCATTTTTCATCTTTTCTCGTCCAATTTGTACTGGTTTCTCTAACTTTGCTTGAACTGGGAAGCCAAATTTGAAATTCCAGCTCATGTCTCGCATTTCTTTTCTTTTCTTTTATTTTTTGCTTTTTTCCTTTTTGAAGTAGCTAAGCAACTTAAAATGCGCTTAGAAAACACTCATTTTCTATTTGGTCCCTCGAAGTTTGGAACTTTGTGCATCAGTCCTCAGAGTTTTATATTTTTCCTAAAATTGATAATTTAGTAAAATATGTTACAAAATAGAGATGATATAGTTCGGTATAATAAGATGGAGTGAATGTTTATGTAAAATTATCAATGTCTAAACTATTATGACATCAATGTCCATATCGTGCTTATTAATGATATTGGTGCTAATTTTGATAACCACCACATTACACTTAATATCAAATTGAAATAAAATTTCCATCGGTTATAGTTTCCACATCTTGATGAAAATACCACATGATGATCAAATGTGGAATCATAAAGTTTTCATCTTGGTGCTAGAATTTGATAATGTGCAAAATTAAATATCAAAAATAGAAGAGAAAAAACAACAGAAATAAAAATTTAGTAAGATGTATTTGAAAAAGAAAAAGGTTTAAGTACCTTCATTCTTTGTGCCTCCATTATGCCTCTGCTTTTTAATTTGTTAATAACAAAAAATTTGAAACTAAAATGTCAAAATAAAAACGTTAGATGTGATATATATTATATTTTTTTCACACATATAAAAAATTATTGACATTTTGACTTTTATTATATGAATTAATAAGTTAAAAAGCAACGTCCAGAAATTATCCACATTAGTTCATTTTTTGTAGTTTCTTGATATCAAACAAAATAATTTTGAAATATTATAATTTTTTATATGTACATGGAAAAAATGATATAAATAACATCTAGCGATTTTATTTTGATATTTTAATTTTAAAATTAAAATCATTAGAAAATTAAAAAAATAAAGGCAAAACAAGGAGGTATTTGAACCCTCCTCTTCTAAAAATGAGCATATTTATTACTTGAGTTAAACGAAAACTTATAACACAAAAAGATCATATAGACAAATACATATATTTTTTACAACATACAAGATTGAGAGGTCACAGATATTGAAACTCGAATTAAAGAAAAGCAGCTATTTGTGAACATTTAAAATTAAATAAGCTAATATCTCATCTTTATCTTGAACAAGAAAAAAAAAAAAAGACATACAGGGTTGAGCTCCTGAAATTCGGCCCTGATAATGATGTAATAATGACATCGAATTTATTTTTTTCGTAAAAGAAGATAATAGTAGAATTAATTTGGTAAAAGCTCTATTGATGCAGGATAACTTAATTTATACTGTACTATATTTTCAGGAAAAAATATATATAAACTTAAGTTGCTCAGAATCGATTTTTATCATAACTTATATTTCTTTGAATTCTAAAGCTATTTGAGTATTACTGTCTTCTCCAAGTGAGCTGGTCATCTGGTAATTCGTCAAATGTGAAAAGGAAAGAGAATTGTTATCACATTTGGAATTTGGAATAAAGCTAAGGTGATTTAAGTTTTTCGATGCTCCTAATTCAAAAAATTTATTAATTGATTTTTAATGAAAAATCTAAATTGGTTAATAAATTTTTCATATTAAAATTTTGTAAAATACTGAAATTTTCTATTTTTAAGGTAATAATAAATTTTTACTTATAAAAATATATCATTTTAAAAAATATAAAATAAATAGTTACAAAACTCTAGATATAAAAAAAGTTGGTATCCTATATTTTATTATAAAAAAATTTATTGACTAATTTCAATTTACCGTTTGAAATGATTTAACGAATTTTGAATTAAAATGAGGTATTTGTACGGATTGGAGTTGGCAGAGGGGGGTTTTCGCCCTTTGTCTTTTAGTGGTTCTTCTACTTTCCTTTTATTTTTTGTTTTTAACTTATTTGATTTTTATGCATTATTATCTCAAATAAATTTCAGTAACAATATAAATAATTCAGTGAAACCGATATATTAATTTCTATTTATGTTAAAATGAAATCGTCTCTTTTTGTTATCCAATCTAATTATAAAAATCTCTGGATTAATTTTACTATTTTTTTTCTAATAGAGGATAATTAGAATATCTTCATCTTTGTAATTATATAAATTAAATTTTTTTATTACATCATTAATTTAGCAATTTTATAAATATTGATTTTAGAATGTTTTCATTTTAATAATTATTAATTCATTGACGTGAAAATTTCTAATTAATTTCAGCCGTTTGAATTTTAAAAAAGAACATTGTAAGAATCAAAATGCTACTATTGACTATTGACTATTGGCCAAGGACATGCATGCAATATTTGCTTGGATGTTTTTTTTTTTTGATAAAAATATATAGGTGGAGATTTCTTAACAACTATTATTATCACAACCTTAACAATAGATTTTCAAATAATTTTAAAAAAATCTTAAAAAAATTTATAAATATATTCTTAAACTTATAGATCGATTTTTTTTTTCAAATTTCATACAATTTAAGTATAATTTGATACTCCATCAAAGATCATCAAAATTATATGATTCATATTTAACGATTTTTAATAAAATATCAAATGACTTTTAAGTCATATGAAATTTAAAACACAATCAATCCATAAGTTAAAAAATATATTAGTCAACTTTTTTTCTTTTTTGTGAGGATTTCTAAAAAATATTTCAAAATTATTTAAAAATAAGTTATTAAAATTGTCAAAATAAAAGAAAAATATCCTTCCAAAATATATTTGCTTGGATGCTACTATTGTGTAGTTTCTATTTATACTACAGGTTTTTAGAAGGCGGGTGCTGTATTGTAAATTTGCAATAAAATAATCTTTATGCATGACTCAGAATATTTGTTTTACCTGCGTATATATCTTGACTTTTTCTATTGTTTGTCTTGACAAATATATAAAATATATAAAGCAGATGACTTCCACAAAATATAATATATTCAATACAGTTAGAAACAAATTCAAGAAAATATAGATAGCGACCAAAATAAATAAAATAAGATAATTCAAAATTTTATTATCTAGATGGTAATATTATTAATTTTATGCGTATTTGAGCATATTTAATCATATAGGATAAGTGGCGTGCCATGAAAATAATTCAAAATTATCATTTCTTAAGGCAAGATCTTGAAAATGACAGACAATATTATAGAAAATATTTTGCGAAATGTATTGAGATAGGATATAAAATGAGATTTTAGTGGGGAATTTTATTTCTATCAATCATAAATCATAATATATGTTATTAACTCTATATATTAATCTCAATTAGAAGAGAGAGTTTGTTATAATGCTTATCATGTTGTCACTTTGTTGAAGAATTAATCAGATCAATTAAACTATGGAAAATGTTTGGGAGATACCAAAATTGATACTGATTTTATTATTCATATAACATAAGTTATTATTCACATCAACTATTTTATTATGTAATTTATTTTTAACAGTATTTTTATTATTCAACTTAAATATCACTAAATATGAATAATAACTTGCTTAAGTTAAATAACAAAAAGTACTATACAAAATAAATTACATAAATAAAATCGTTAATATAAATAATAACTCATTTAATCTGAATAAAGTTGATATCAATTTTGAAATCAATTATGATATCTATGTATCAGCTCCCTTAATATATATATATATATATATATATATATATATATATATATATATATATATATATATATGCAGAAAATAAATGACCATGATTAGTATATCACTAATTAATTTCATAGCTTAATTAATTAGGATAGCCAAAACTGACGGAAGACCATAACTGTAAATAAATAGAGTACTAATAGTATATTTGTGTAGTAGAAATAATAGTTATAATATTTGGTAGCTTTACAATTTACAAGAATGACGTTTGACAAACGGCTAGTTGATCAAGGATTCATACCTCTGTTACGCAATATCATATAATGTAGAATATTATCTATTGGATTATTTTAAAATTCGTGTATAATACATTTCAAAAAAATTCTCTAGAAATAAACCCGTTTGTACGCTATGTAGTGCGCATATCATGCGACAAAATATCAGGACCCAATTGATCAAAGCAATGATGCATCATCTCATACGTCTACAATATGTATATATTATATGTTTCAATATATATATATATATATATATATATATATATATCGTTCTCTATAAGAAACGACAATAAAGATATAAAATGTAATATTCAAAGATAAAATTATCAGCAAATCTATTGTTATGAAAATTTTGAGTTTTCTAATTTTGTATTTAACAATTACTTATTCTCGAAATATTAGAACATTATCTGTAATCTTTTAGTGAACTTTTGATTTAAATTAAAATTATCTTGATCTATGTTGTCGGTCTTCTGGAGAGACATAACTTCATTGATCATCGGATTCCTTAAACCTTCGCGGCGATTTTTCTCTTATCTGATGGAAAGATGAAGAGAATCGGCCCAGCGATTTTCTTTTCTTTTCAGAAAACGCGAATATTGAGAGAGATGATTTCTGTTGGTTTCTGCCTTTTGGAAGATCATAGAGAGAGGACGATTCTTGATTCATATATAATGGGTGTCAATAATCGAAATGTTGGCAAATCAATGGTTATGCTTTAGCGGATCCATATCAGATCCAATTTCTCTCTTAACGGGTTACTTTCAAAATCAGAAAACTACCTATTAGTTGTATTTTCAAGGAACCAATAACATAATTGTATTATTACTAAATTTTATATAATTTAGACCATCACTAAATCATAAAGTTATTAATACGTATTCTACACATTAAAAGTCTCACTTCTCATGACACATATTGAAACCCGATAAATAATATTTAATTTGATCACTTCATAACGGGTTTAATTAGATATTCGATAATTTATTATTCAATATATATTTATATTACATATAAACTCATATAATTTTATAATTAATAAAAATTAATTCCAACACGAAGTAGCAACGCATATATTACAAATTCTGACATTTTCCAATTTTGCTCTGTCACCCAAACCTTTAACATGCCAATATCCATTATATATAATGCTGGTTATAAAAATCAGAGTTGACACTTGGCGCATTCTGTTATAAAAAATATATTTATATGTTATTAATACATGACAAAAGCAGAGTTGACACTTGGCGTATTCTGTTGGTAGGCGACTTGTAACCTAAAAATGTCCCATTAAAAATCAAACAGTATTAAAATTTTAGGGGGAAAAAAGTACGTACTCATTGCCTCAATTTGCTTTCACAATTATACTTAAATCTCTAAAAAATAAAGTTATCACTATCTCATAATTTTATTTTTGAGTTATCTCAAAATTATTTTATTCTGAAATGGAGCCTAAAAGTACATGTGCCTTAAAATTATAGGTATAATAATCTCACAATCGATTCTAGCTCAAACAATTTTTTTTAAAATAAAGACTCTCATTAATTTCGATATTTTTTATTTTTTTAAATATATTTTACATAATTTGAACATATATTTCTCCGTAAAAAAATGAGATCTGTTATCATCTGCGTTAGGTTTTCCGTTCTAGTTCAAACAAGCTAGATGCTTCAATTTTCATTTATCATTGAAAGAAGCTTCTACTTTCTCTCATTAAATAATTGGTAGTTAATGCTTGAACAAAATTAAATGGGAGCAGGTGATTATGACCTAATAATATACTAATAAAGTTGCCATTTGTATGCATGAAACTTCCTAATCCCAGTAATGAGGCATTACTTTTACCTAATTCCATGTTAATGTAGTAACCACCAG
This sequence comes from x Bolboschoenoplectus mariqueter, assembly GCA_037678475.1. Taxonomy (NCBI): domain Eukaryota; kingdom Viridiplantae; phylum Streptophyta; class Magnoliopsida; order Poales; family Cyperaceae; genus x Bolboschoenoplectus; species x Bolboschoenoplectus mariqueter. The sequence continues at coordinate 1,907,580 of CM075266.1, read as the reverse complement.
TTTGGGATCTCCTTAATTAATCAATGGAAATTAAGATACAGTTGCTCCTACATTGTATTTTGACATATTTGGAAAGATAAGTATGAATCATGTTCAAACATGATGATGTGATATGCTTTGAAGTCAAAACCTTACTAAGAATGGATGTATATCTGGACATATGTCATATGTACTTTGTCAATTAGTAAAATTTGGAAAATACCATATTTAATTTCCAACTTGTGTCAATTGCAAATTATTTAGGTGTACTACATAATGCAAAGTTTGATTCCCTGTTGCCAGGAGGTGTAATATGTTTATTGATGATAACATATCATATTAGAGAAGAAAAATATAAGGGAAATAGAGAGGAAAAAAACTGAAATGAGAAAAGGCCAAAGAACACAAAAAAGAGTGGAGATGATGTGGAAATTTTTAATATAACAATCTTTATGATTTCCGAGAGAGCTTGTTGCTAATTATATATTTATTTTGATTAGAAGGAAAAAAAAATACAAGTCATGGTACTTGTTATACAAACAATATTTATTTGGAACCAGAAGCAGTGCACAAGTCAAACACATTGGATACACATCTTCTGAGATTTTTTAATTGGAGTATCTCTCTCTGTTCAAAAAGGACCTTTATCTAATTTAATTATTTTATTGTTATTTTTTGGTTTATGCATTACAACATTTGTTGAACTCATAATATAATATATAAAGAGGGTTAAGCTGCAAGTTTTCTAGACATGTTAAATGAATACTTATGAAATATTTGTTTTTTTTATACTTTTAATAAAATTTTCAATTTAAAAAAGAGAGTTAATCCTTCAAGTTTTTGAATGAATATTAAATATTTGTTTTTTTATATTTTTAATTAAAAATTTCAATTTAAATATATATAAAGTACTTTTAAATTAATTGAATTGATATCATATTAGTATATCTCATTATTGCACAGATGAAGACTCATTTCTTCAAGCCACGTGTCTACCCCCCCCCCCCCCCCCAAACAACAAAACAAACAAAAAAAAATACTATTATTTATGTATTTTTGTATAGTTTATTACATGTTTAATAATAAAAAAACACCCGAGGAACAGAAGAAAAATAAGTACTTACATTTGTGGGTTATTATACAAAGATACATATGATATCAAAAGCATTGAATGTTTTTGTCAATCATGAGATAATTAAATAGGCACAACCTATTCGTCAGATCAGTATTAATTAATTCTTTCTTGCATTGTACTGTTTTGTCAAAGAGGGGACTAAGAGGAGGAGATCTAGAGTAATTTCTTCTAATTTAATTTGAATGTCAATTTAATTAGGTTTATATATTTTATTAAGATTTTAAAATTTAGATGTGTGTATGCTCAAATTTGATCTTGTGATAGAAAAAAAAAAATTCAAATAGCAAACAATTTGTTGGGCACACCTAATATTGCGTAAAATATATATCTTCTTTAATCCGAATTTGTACTTCTAATTAGTATCAATTATATCAAATTGGGTCAATTAATAGGCTGTCTCTGTGCTTAATTATCTGTCTATGCAATTAGGTTGATTAATTTGGCATGTACCAACTTGTATTTGCAAAAAATTAAGAGAATTTATTTCATTAATTTAATACGGTTTGCACTCTTAACTAGCAGAATTCCTATAATTTAGTTCCCCTTTTGCCCCGCCTATAATCCTATGTATATTTTGTTATCATTGATTAGTACAATCTAACTAATTTGCCAATTGCATGTATTATTATTGTTGGAAATTGGACGTCGTTTGACACGTTTTAAGTAAAATCCTTTGAAGCCAAACCTACGATCTCTGATCCATAGATAAATAATATGAAGATACCCTTTTTTCCCAAAAAAAAGAAAGAAGAAAGCATGTTTAATTTCATGTACAATATTTTTTGGCATCCTTTAATTCGTGACTAAGTATATTTTAGTATATTTACTGAGAATTTAATTTCAAAAATTTTATCTATTATTTTTAATAAGAATAAACGAGGAATCTATAAATTTTATGAAAAAAGATAATATATTAGATAAGTATGAGAGTTTTAATAGTTTGAAAGGATATGTATGAAATTCTACCTAGTTAATACTAAGAAATTACACGTATATGACCCGAGGTCTATATATATGACGAAGTTTTTTCTTTTTCCTAACTGATTTATTTCATCAATGAAAGGATCCTAAGATAAATATTAATGAAAAATTTATATATGAATTCAGATTTATGCAGATAAACTAATATAAAAGATAGATTATTCAAGGAAATGAGAAATGTTATTGGCAATTTAGCATGCTTATATACAATGTGCATATGAAAGAGAAGTAACAAAAAATTTGTTGCATGTTGTAAGTGTGGTTTGGAGTTTATGGTTAACACATAATAAAAATATCTTTCAATAATACCACATTATCCTACCATAAATTGATGCTATATTTCATTCTCTATTTTGAATTCATGCACAAACATTAAGAATCTGTCAAAACCAAACCTATATAATATGTATGGATCAGGAAGATTTTTGGATTTTTTTAATTTCCTAAAGTTTTGATTATTAATATCATAGTAATAGATTTTAATTTAGAGGAAAAAAAACTAGCTATAAACAAATGACATGTTGTGTTCTATGGTTAATTTAGGATGATAACAAATAATAAGAAAAGATAAAAGTGCATGAAATAATAACTTGGTTCAAAATCTAATTACAAATATAATATGGATATTTAAAATTTGAGAGATTTGACTTCATCTTTATTTCAGAATAAAAAAATTATCAAACAAGTAATATAACATCCAAGAATATGTGATTGTCAAATATAGTTATATGACACCTATATTGCTCCTCTAGAAAACACAAATTTCATATTCAACTTCAACTGAAATTTAAAAACAAAAAAAATGTAAACTATATTGTTATGTTAAAAATAGTATATAATTAAAAGATCCATTGACTATAGGCATTTTCATTATTCCCGTCATGTGGATCAAAGTATAGTACATTTTTACATTTTTATTTTTGTTGCACTATTTATCTCTTATTGTAGTTCACATGACACAACTCTGTAAAAAGTTTATTTTTGTTATAATGTTTTTTTTTTTGCTATTGGGAATTAATTAATTGCTTTGTATTGTTTGGAAATTGAAATTATACTTTTTTTAGTATAAGGTTTTGTATACTAAATTTCATTGAATCAAATAAATTAAGTGCAAACAAATAAAGAAGAAAATGAGAAAAATAAAATAAAATACAAACAATATTGTAAAGAGTGATAATTTGAGGACTATTTGTGCAATTTAAAAAATCAGAAATATTTAAACGAAGGAAAAAAAAAGAAAGCAAAACAGGAACAACTAATCATCCTATATATATATATATATTCTTATTCTTACAAAATTTAATATATGACATTATAAGATATAAGTTTTGCATATACTATTTACATCTTATGCATTATGGGAATGAACTTTCGCAAATTGTGTAAAGATTTTATGCTAAATTTGGAATAAGACAATAATCCTTTCAAATCAGAGAAAGATATGGATTTGGGACTCAATCAAGAATTTGTTCCCGAAGTGTCCAAATCTTTTTGTAGAGAGAGAATTTCGTATATATCCTTCTAAAATTTTCTAAAATTTTAAAAATATATGTTTTTTTAAAATTTATAATATCATATTTATTCTTTCAAATACTATTAAAACTCTCACATTCATCTAATAAAATTTCATAACATATCAAGTATATTCAAAGACTCAAATTAATCATTATTAAAAAAATTAAAACTTAAATTAAGATCTTAATTATTATTTTATGATTACTAACTATACTTTGTCTTCTCTCCTTCACATTGTTCAAATAAATTAAGTATTAAAATATATTTCATCTCTTATCTTTTTATTTTCTCACTTTTTATTTTTTTTTCTCTTCTAACATTGTCATCTTAGCTCAAGATCATAACATTATTTTTCAACTAAAGAATAAAAATAAATACAATAGTTCTAAGATATTGATATTCATACTTCATAGTTGTATAGTAGTTTATTTACTAAAAAATTGTTTAAAAAAATTATTTTATATTTACAATGAGGATAAATGAGTAATTTATAAATATGGACATATATTATTAATTGTCCATACTTATTCAAACTTTCAAAATAATCAATTCTTCTATAAAAAAATATCAAAATAGCCCAAGTATCAATTAAAATTTTAAAACCGAACCTAATTTATTTATATTAAAAAATTAGTAAAATAAAATTAACCAGCATATACTCTCTTTTGAGGCTAGTTTTCTCTGAACTAAAGAATGAAGAAAACAATTATAAAAAAAAAACTCAAGATAAAAATCAAAGACACTCTAATTCCTGCATATCAATCCATCACTTAAAAAAAAAGAACAAATCAATCCTGCTCATCTTGCTATCTGACACCTGACAGCGGGACCCACAAAGGACAAGGTCAAAATTATGTTTGTTCTTTGACGTGACAGTTACGGACAAAATTCGGACCGGGGAACACGAGTCGGACCGGTACGCAGGATGTTGGACCCGGCTCGGTAACCGATTGAACCGGGATCAGCGCCACGTCACTGACTCTCGCACGGCATTTAATTTCTTTTCTTTTCTTTTCTTCGTTGCCACGGTGTATAAAAAAAATGAATATTGGTACGACCGCGTTCATTATTCCTTCACAACGTTTCCATGAGTCCAAAGTGTTGAAATGACGAAATTGACCTTCAACCTTTTCGCAGTAGTCGCTACCATTTCGGAGCGACAAAGACGTGACTTGGAGGATATTTTTGTAATTGCACGATTTGTTACAGCCAACAAACAGCCTCCAGGCACAGCTAATTACGCAAGGGGGAGTGACAGTTAAGGAAAGCTAAGTAAATTTTGGGATTAGTAAACATATATGTAAATATATATAATATATGGTAATTACTTAGTTAATACATTATGCATGGATCGACACAAATCCCGTTATTTCTCCTCGATCCTTCCAAATTCTTATTCCTCTGGTAATTACTCCGATTATTCTTCGTTTTTTATGGCATTCGTGAAGAGCACGAGGAAGGTTGTGAATATTTTTAAGATTTAAACAAAAAAAAAGAGAGAGAAAAATGTCAATATGTGAATTCAAGGAGGCATGTTATTACCGAGTAATAGGGATTAGTTAAAAAATGCTAATGGAAATTCCGTGTACAATCCCTACAATTACTTCATTGTAGAATAGTATTTGTGCATTTGGTTCATTTATTCAGTATACGAGTATAGTATTAAATCCAATTTCTTAATATTTTCAAATTATTTTTACTTACAAATCTTTTTCCAATGAATTCAACTTCTACATTACACAATCATCATATAAAAAATCAAAGTCATTCACATACACCGAGATACAAAACTTACATATAATTCGATACCGACATAAAACATCAGCAATTTAGAAACATTTGATATCTTAAGAGTACTTTATATTATCCTCCAAATTAATGTCTTCCAAAATCAAACAAACAAATAGAAAAAGTGCTTAGACCAAGTAACTTTATATTTAAATCAAATTAACATGCATGCACCATTTTACCGTGATTGTTGCGTAGATAATTCCAGAGCAGACAGACGCAGAGAATTGTTTTATGTAGAAACCAGAGAAGGAGATGAATGTTGCTTGACGCTGATTGATTTTGTTCCCCTTTTCAAGAACCAATGCATCAATGGAGGCATCCGTGATATTTGATGTGTTATTTGCTCCAGTGTTTTGCTATCATATTCTTTTTTTTTTTTTTTTGCTTTTTTGGATTTTTCCACTGCGTCCCAAAATAATTTCACGAAATAATTTCACGGGTGTTTTTCACGTTAATTAACCGGGTGATTTAATTGGGATCTTGGGGACTGATTGTAGATGCATTACAAATTGACACAACCTATAAATAGAGTTTGTTTATAGTTTTAATGTATGTATTGAATTTTGAACTTGCGATATTTTATATGAAAGGTAATCTTTTAGTTTTATGTTGTAAGCTTAAATTTATGGATCATGTCAGAACTAGTTTCCGATTTAATGATCAAGATAATGTTTCTCATGTAAAAAATTATAAATTCTAAACATGATGAAGAATTTTGTATGAATATTTAAAATTGTTATATTGCATCCTTACATTATCTCAAAGATTTTAGAAATATATCGGTTTCTTATTTTTTTTCGAGAGCATTTATTGTTATTTAAATTACATTGCTTGTTTGTTGTTCTTTTAAAGTTATTAGTGATTTGAACTCACTAATCACTGTACATTTTGATATAAATATACTTAATATCCCAATGTTAATCTCCATCTCACATGCTTTGAGCAAAATTTGGGCTCATATCGTTCCAATTAGAAAAAAAAGGTTAACCATTATGAAAACATTAAATGCATATGCTAGATGAAAGAATGTGTATACAATTTGAAAAAAAAAAAAATTAAAAGTAACATTTTGGTCCTTATAATTTTTCTTGATTGTCAATTTGATTCTTAAAGTTTCAAAATATAACATTTTAATCATTAAAAAATTTAAAATTTATATCAAATTGGTTTTGCATTTAGCTTTAATTAAAAAAATAGTTTTTTCATTTATCATAACATCATTTTTTAGTGTTGAAACTAGTTTGGACGTAGTCGTTGAATAATATAAATAATGTGAAAATAAATATAATTATTTGTGCCATCAAATATCAACAAGTTAATACTAGCATTAATGTTTGTGCTCATCATGAATTAATTAGAACAATATTTACGTATATTTCGCTGTAAGTATCATAAAACATGATCCAAATATATATCTTCATTTAGTGTTTTCTTAGTGGTGATAATGGTAAGACTAATTTGTTATAAATTAGAAATTTTAAGGACAAAAATTATGAACTATTGATACTTTTGGGGGCTAAAATAATACGTTTTAAATTTTTAAGAATCAAAATAATAATTAAATAACACTTTTAAGGATCAAATCGATAATTTTAAAATTTTAAAGATCAAAATAATAAATAAGTGATACTGAATTGTCCCGTTACTAATGGCAGAGAAGTCATATGCATAAGCAAAGTTATTTTTCTCCACCGAATTTGCATTTAGTGGATGCATATATATAGTAAAAAATGAATTATCAAATTGACAAATTTATAGGAACAAAATATGTCATTAATCAACCAATTGGCTCCACTTGGCGAATAATCTTCCACTAGCACAATCATACTGAAAACCATTTTTTATTAAATTAATAAATGTCATCTTATCATCAAAATCTCCTTTAATGGAAACTATACCAGCCGTACGTACAAAAAGCAGTCCAAGAAAAATGGTCCCAGCTGTGTTTCGCCAAATTCTGAAATTGAATTCAAAAATAGCGGATGGATAATGTAATCTTGCATGATTTTTTAATGGATATTTTAATGTATTTTTTAAGGTTTATAGTATATTAATTTGATATAAAAAAAATATTATCTAAATTAAAATCATGGATGCGTTCTTAATTATTTATTTAGATAGAACATATATTAAATTTTGAGTAGATTTGAAGTTTAATTGGCCTATGTCATGAAGTTATTAAAATTGCACTATTAAAAATTAAATTGCTTCTTGAAAGTTTGAACATTATTCAAACTCACTCAAATTTTGATACACGTGCTATTATTTAAAAAAAAGAATTCATATTTTCTTTAATTTTCGAATTTAAATTATTTGCTATAAGATATCAAATATATACATGAAAACTTTGATATCCACTGGAAAACTTTTAATATTTACCCAATAAATTAACCTCAAGTACATGCTTTCATGCATATCCACACCACCTTCCAAAATTCCAAGCATGCAATTGACAAAAGGTTGTTGATTCTAGCAACATGTCAATGGAAAAAGGTGAGAAGATATTTTGTAATTTGTGGATGAATTATTTGACACAACCGTGCGGGTTAAGTTAAAGCCAAGTTGGGAGAATTAAAAAGAAAAAAGAAAAAGAGAGAATGGAGCATTCAATCGATCCTTCACAAACCATATATTTTATGTTTAACAACTAGTATTAAAGTTTAGTTTTGTATGATTTATCTTTCCAAGTTCTTGGAGAAACAGACGTAATGTTGTTACTTGTTAATAATCCTGTTTTTTGTGCAATCTTCATGTGATAATAACAAGCTTCTTTTACCAGATTTAGAAACTAAATTTTTATTATTAAAAATGAGATTAACTAGTTGAAACTAAATTAACAACAATACTTTAAGTTATATCCTTTTACTTGGCCACACAAAAGAAAAATCTAAAAAAAAAATACTATTTTAAATAAGGCCACATCTTATTTGTATAATAGAAAAGTTTCAATAACACAAAGATTTTTGCCACAAAATTTCAAAATTTCATTTTTTCCATTTGTGTTTATAAATTTGAAACTTTGATAACGAATTCAATGTTGATATTACATTATTACTTATTTTTTTACAATAATATATATCCATGTAAAATTCTATGATTCATAAACTTTATTTAAACAGAAGTAAGATGTTAGAACATGAACATATTAAAATAATCTATCAAATTTAACTAGATTCATACTTTTTGGTAACATAAACTCTTAACATTGGAACTCTCATCTTTGTGAGATACATTCATCTCTGTATTTGTTTTCAATTTTTGCATGTACTTGTTTCATTATCAGGACTGACTCACATCAGCAATTTTTTGGACTGTGCATTTTGTTTAAGAGATAAAAGAAAATATCAAATTTATAAAATTTCATACTCTAATCAGTCCCAACTTTCAAGTAATTTCGGCGAGATTTTACTTTCATCATGCACAACCTTTTGCAGTAAGCTTCAATATTTTATGTATAAAAAATTGTATATTTTGAAACTGAATGGAGAAATCTTTTATAAATATTTAAAATTGAGTGATTTTAATTCTCATATTTATCTAAAAGCAAAATATTTTGATGGCTGCATGTGGTCCCTATAATGTTATAATGGAAGACTTTTATGAAATTACGCATACTAGTTAGCCTTTCATTTAATTTAAAAGTGATGGAAGATTGGATTTCTATTTTCCAAAATGTGGAAGAAAGTTGATAAGATGATTGGTTGTGGGGTATAACCATCTAATAATGGTTTGCAGCTCCCAAAAGTGCACATTTTTTACTGATGGATGGGAAGGTTGTCCTGAAATACAATTGGGAAGAAAGAAATCAAAACAATGATAGTAATAGTAGGTGAAATTCAGATTTATTTGAACAACCTCATGTAATTAAAAGATAAAAGATGATATTTAATTCAACTCATATATAATATGATTAATGACTTATATGCGGTAGTTGAGATAAAAGTTGATGTTAAAGGAGACCGGAGGCTGTTATGATTAAGATAATATATTAAAATTAATAAGTATCGTATAACTATTCAGGAATATTTGCTTTTTCATCTTATTAATTTTAATTCTGATAGAGAGATTGCGACCTCTGTCAGTCCCTCCTAATTCCACTCTTACATATATTATCATACAACTCAAATTTCTCATTATTACAATTATAAAAATTAAATTTATTTGTTATGTTAATAATTAGCAATTTTGTATATTAATTTTAAAATATTTGTATCCCTGCAATTTCAATTTTAAAAGACAACATATGATCAGGGATTCTAACATAACTCCTATGATTTTCCAAAACTCATAGAGTCCATTTGAGGTACACTTTTGACGATACAAATCAATTCTCATTAAAATACGTACATACGGAGTGGTAGATGAGACATCAATCAATCACAGGTGAGGAAACTTAATGCTTACAGAGTTAAACTAATCTAATTTAAATTAAATTCAGATTTAACTGCTATGCACCAACTTTCGTTGTAAGGTCCTAATTAGGGATAAGTATCAGATATCAGCAGCATGTTGATTGCTTGACAGACATCAGGGAATGATGTCTGAAATGGAAGTCTACTTTTTTATGTTGTTGTGTAAAAGTAAAACCGAACAGGAATTAACAAATTCGTTACTTTGAGATAAAGAAAGAGAAGTACACAGATTCATGTTTACCAGTTCAAAAGACAAATTAAACATCAGATATTTTGATCTTCAACATTATTTTTTTTTGTGGGGTGCTAACTATTGCCTAGCAAAATTCATCCAAATTCCAAATTTCATACAGTACAAATTTTTTTCAATTTTAAGATTTGTAAATCATTCGCTCTTCAAATATACATAATTCACTTTTTTCAAACAAAAAAAATGAGTGACATCTAGATGAAATTTTTTGAACGATTGAAGTTATTATCATACTCTTTTTACACTTAGTGAATTCACTTTGGTTTTGGACAAAATCAATGTTTTACTCTTAAACGAGAATCAATATTTAGTCTAATGATAACAATTAGCTCTCTGTATGGGCTAATTAAAATTCAAATGAAGTGTCTTATATGAACATTTAAATATTGAATGAATTAGACTCTCATCTCTTCTCTAAAAAAAAAAAAAGAATGTTTTACTCTTGAATTCTTTTTGCTCAGGCTATATGAGAATTGGTGTCAAAACTTGCATTGAATTTTACTGGGCTAATTTTAGATCTGTCTAATAGTGTAAAGAGGCAGCTGTTTCATTTATTGGGCTATAAATTGCTAGAATTACATCCATTTCAAACAAGAACTCATTAACCTCCTGTCAGATTTAGCCCACTACAACTTGGCCTCAATAATGCTTTTTTGCAAAAGCTGCCTAGAAAGAAAATTGCTGTTTTTCCCTCAGCAAGCATCGGACCCCACTTGCCAGATCCATCATCTCTTCTCCCTCTTAATTAATTAACGAAACCCACTTCACTTCACGCTATTCAAATCTCTCTTCCGATCATAAACCGCGATCTTCGAAAGAATTCAGTACAAGATCAATCGGAAGAGTTCAGACAGTTGCAAAATAAAGCTAGAAGGAAGGATCGGCGTAAATCGGACATAAGGTGAGTCTCTTCCGATTCAAGCGTTCTTTCGCCCAAATCGCGACCAGTTGGTTTGGGAAATTGGTCAGTAATTGTCAGATCGTGAGCTGGCGATAGATTTTCGAGACCATGGTAACAACTCCGGACCATAGCTTGAGGGATTTTGAGAATTTGGACTTATTTTAGCTTTATTTGTGAATTTTTGTTGCAGAGCTTATGTATATGGTGTCCTCAATTTGTCTACTTATATAAACTGTAAATTATTTAGCAGATAGAAGAACAGGTTGGCGAAATCATGAGTTCAACTATGACAACTAATTCAAGGCGACCGAAAGTGAAGGTATGAATGATTTGAGGAGATTATTCTGGTACATTATTGCTGGTATATATTTACTTTGCTTTGGCTTCAATTACATTATTTGATTGATTATATTGAATTTGTAAAACTCAGGATATGAGTGCAGAGGTTGTAGATAGCAACCCTTATAGTAGGCTGATGGCTCTTCAGAGAATGGGTATTGTTGAGAATTATGAGAGAATACGCGATTACTCTATTGCTATTGTTGTATGTATCTTTATCCCTTTCTCTCTCTCTCTCTCTAATCTGAACATATACAATGAATAATAAATAAATATGTTTGAAATTAAATTTAGATCAACTCCTGTTAAAAGTGTACTCCTAACAAGCATTAATATCTTGTGATTTTGGTACTTGTGTGATGCCAATACATTATTACATTTTAATAGGGGATAGGAGGTGTTGGCAGTGTAGCAGCAGAGATGCTGACAAGGTGTGGCATTGGGCGTCTGTTGTTGTACGATTATGATACTGTAGAGCTAGCTAACATGAACCGCCTCTTCTTCAGACCAGATCAGGTGGCTCTTTTTCTCCTCTCTTTTCAAATTTGATACTTTTTCTTTTCTGGTTTGCATTCTGCATTGCACCAGAAAAACAAGAAATGGAGGATAAAAAACTGAGAGAGATCAGAGAAGGATTGACTATAAATTATGAAACAGAAAATGATTTACCATATACAGATCCGGCCCTGTCCTCCTTGGTATGGAATGCATCATTATGTGCTTAAAAGCATACTATAGGATTGCAGGAACATGAATGTAGTTTGTAGAGCTACTTAGCCTCATATTTATGTTTAATTTTGCTCTGGTTTTAGGTCGGAATGACAAAAACTGATGCAGCTGTCCAGACGCTTTCGGAAATAAATCCAGATGTTGTGTTAGAGGTACATTTTCATTTCTGAAATTAGTAATTGTCTGTTTCTATGGTAGTTTTTGTTTCTATTTCTTCGTTTGCTATTTTACTCTTAAACTATCTTTATAACATATAAGTTTGATTGAGTTAATACCTGGAAATTTATCTGAGCTCATCAAAAGTTAATGATACCAATCTTCAACTAAATAATACTGGTATAGAATATACCTGGTTCTATTTTGCTAGTTGATCAAATTAGCCGTAAATGGCTTCAGTTTACTGCAGTGTATTGTAAGATGAGCATTGATCATGTATCGAGTATCTTTTTGATTTAATATTGCCTCTGCTGCTTAAATGTTTAATATGCAAAAGTACTTTACCTCAAATTATAACCTCATTATGCAACTCATCATGAAATGAGTGGATCTTTGAGAAATAATAAACCAGCTAGGAATGATTTTATTTTGTTGCAAATTACATTTATTTTGTGATTTGGTGAGTTCTCTCCACATCTCTCTTTTCTAGATATCAGATATAGTAAACTCTTGCAGTTCTGCTTGTTTTGACTTGCATCTCCTTTTGTGTTATTCAAAAAATTCACTTTTTCATTGCAGAGTTATTCATTGAACATAACTACAGTAAAGGGATTTGATATTTTTATGAATAGTCTAAAGAATGGAGTTGATCTTGTTCTGAGCTGTGTTGATAACTATGAGGCTCGTATGGTTGTTAATCAGGTAACGACTATTAGCAACAACCCAGACATGATACATTTATGGTGATTTTTTAACTTTGGTTCTCATGTGGCTTTCATGTCCACAGGCATGTAATGAGCTTGGACAAACATGGATGGAGTCTGGTAATATTAAATTATTTGATATTATTTATGAATTGATCATTTTCTTTTTCTGATTTAAATTTTGTAACCCTTCCCCATCCTTTACGGAGAGAAATTAGTAATGAAGGTTGTTAAAGCAAAGTAAATTGGAAAGGAAGAAAAGAGAAAGCTGGAGTATGTAGGTTACTTGAATTCTAGTCCTTATAAACCTTGGCAACTGTTTAATTTATTATGAATGAAGTAAACAACCCTAGTTTACCCTCAACAAACCAAGAGAGGTAATATATAGGTGCTATTGATTTAATATTCATTATCTTACAGGTGTATCAGAAGATGCGGTATCAGGTCACATTCAACTTTTGGTTCCTGGTGAAACTGCTTGTTTTGCATGTGCTCCTCCTTTGGTACATCTCTTTCACATTGATCATTATAGTTAGTTTTATGTTTATTATAATCGAGTTCCCTTGTGAATAGCTGGTTTCAGCTGAGCTCTCTTGAGAAATTGCATGAAGTGAGGGAAAAAGAGAACAGAACAATAGTTAAAATCAAGAAAGCAAAAATTTACCTTGATCATCTGCTACTGTTACACACTGGTTCATGTTACCACTCCGTCTAAGTTTGTATAAAAGCATTTTGAATGTACAATTTTTATGAACCTATAGGTTGTAGCCTCTGGAGTTGATGAGCGTACACTGAAGCGTGAAGGTGTATGTGCCGCCTCTCTTCCTACTACCATGGTAATGGGAAAAGAATAATTTTGCAAATGACAAAAAAAAATTGGGGTTTTTTCTTTTTAGTCTGTACAGTTGACTGATAACATACTGTCTGTACTCTGGAATAGACTTGTACCTTGACTTTATTTTTAACTTGTACAATGTTTCCAAAGCTGCCATCTTGGGAGTTGCCATTTGGTTTTTTTTATTGTTGTTCTTTAAGAACTAGAAACATGTAGCAAAAAGATTTACCAAAAGTGTGCAAGTCATTTTTGTGATGGTCTTAGACTCTTAGTTTATTTATAATTAAGTTATTTCATGTTGCCTAATCTAATATAGATTTGGATGTTATTCAGGGTGTGGTGGCAGGTCTTTTAGTTCAAAATACATTGAAGTACTTGCTCAAATTTGGACAAGTTTCACCTTACTTGGTACCTACTCTCTATCTCCCTTTCTACCCATGTATGTGCATGCATGTGTGAGCGCACACATTTTAACTTCAGTTGTGAATATTTATTTATACTATTAATAATAATTTCTTTAAAAACCTCTAATGTCTGAGAGTTAACTGTCAATCTATTAAATAAATATGCAGGGATACAACTCCTTGAAGGATTACTTCCCTACCATGGAGATGAAGCCAAACCCACAATGCTCAAATGCTGCATGTGTTGATCGTCAGGTTCATAATTTTTCTAGTTATATATTGACAGTTCTGTTTATTCAGCACCAGACTTCACTTCGGAAGTGTTATTTCAATGTGTAGAAAGAATACATGAAATCAAAGCCGGCAAGAGATGCTGCAGCTAAAGCTAAGATTGAAGCTGAGGCATCCAGTCCAAATGAAGAACCACTTCACTTGGAAAATGAATGGAACATCAGGTACTGTTTCCTTTCTGAGATCATGCATGCTGCTGCTATTCTCTGTTTTTCATTGATATTATCCATTGACGTTGATTTCATTTGACAATCTTAACAACCATTAAGAATTGAAGTCTGGCAACTGAAATATGATCTATACTTTATGCATATAATACATATAAAAAGCAATGAAATTTGATGCTAACATGAAATGACTTTAAATCTGCAACAATGCATATTTAATAGTTTTTGATAAAGAGAAATTATTCTTACACCCCAAGTTTTGTATCTTTTATCTGCACCCAATGTTAAATATAAACACTTTTCAAAAAATATATATTTCAAAATTTAAGTGGTGTATCCCAAATTTTGCACCTTTTAGCTTCAAATACTCGGGGTGCAAATATAGTGTGCAGATAAGGGGTATAGTTATCACTCCTCTTTGATAAAATATCATATGACACTCAAATTGTAGAAACTCCGGTCCACAGCCAATCTATTAGGCAACAAGGAACCTATAACTTTTTTTCCCTAAATTCAAAAGCTTTTTGTTTGATTTGAGAATTACTGCAAGGTCGTTAAGCTGATATGTTGTCAATAGATCACAGTTTTTTACTTAACATGTGCACTTAAATGTTGCTACATATCTCGGTGCAGTGTTGTTGATGATAGTGATGCTGGCTCATCAACTGCTGCAAACACACCAAGTAAGTCTGACATAAATTATGCTTCTATTCAAATTTTGGTACCAATCAGGTTATTTATGCAGAATTCTCATGAAAACAAAATAAGACAACATATGCACTGCAAAATGTCTTTATTCCTCTTAACTTTTTCCTGTCATGTTTAGGCATTCTTCCGGAAGGTCTTGTGCATGAGCTGCCTACAGCTGACAAATACCCTGAGCAGCTAGGTCCTACAGTAACAGGAGGTATTGATGATGATCTGGAGGAGCTTCAGAGACAGCTCGATGCATTAAACTCATCCTAGGAGCATGTATCTTTAATAGATTTTGTTCTCACAATAATGAATTAATTTAGGCAATTTGAGTTTATCTAGCAAATTAGGATTTGAGATGGTGGGGTTATTTTTGGCTAATTTCAACATTGTTCTTTGTTTTTGTAGTTTTGAATAACTTATTCAGCACTGTAACTTTGGTAGCCAGGCTGTCAAATTTAAGACATTGATACAAGAGCAAATACTTAAATCTTCATAAATATGCTAAGGGCTGAGAAAATTTTTGAAAATTTCTACTTTAAAATGTCAAATTGTTATGTTATTGTTATCATTGTTGTTGTAGTTGTTAACAGTTTATGATTTGTGATGGCTATGTACGAGTTAGTAGTATAGCAATTTGTCTATTAATTGGTCATTTTGCAATAAAAGAATTACAGTTTTCTTTATTCTTCTCTCGAGTAAGAAGTTATTATCCATTCCATTTAAAACTATCATGCCATATTGTCATCTGTTTCTGTGATATTCAAATTTTAGTTTGTCTTTGCAAACAAATTAACATATATATTTTCGTAATATTCTCTATTTCAAAATTTTATTACCTGATTGCTACAAGAATCAGTACATGAATTTTTTTACTTGTTGATAAAAAAATATCAACGGTACTTCTAATATATAAAAACAATTTTAAATGCTTTGTAAAAGGTATGCTCAATTACAGCAGAAAATGAGTGGAGATTATTCAAATATAAAAGAACCTAAACCTGGATATTACCTAGTTAAGAACTACACAAAAAGTTCAAAATCATTTGCCAATAATGGCTTTGGAGACTGTTTTGGCAGTTTTTCATTTGAAATACGGAAATGTGCATAGCACATTGTTGCTGTTAAAATTATAAATCCGCTGCTTTTATATATTTGTACATAATTTTATAGCCACACACATTCAACTCTTAGAGTCATTTTCAGAAATCATTAAAAACAGTATACAAATTCTAAAAATGATAAATTTTAATATTCTACAAGTTTTTAATATGAATAATTTATTAAACTATTTGGATCGACATTTCGGATATAAAATTTTGAAATTTGACCCATAAAATTTTCAGATTGAAATGCTTATAGAAACACATTAGTCAAACTCATGATTTATTATATAATTTAAAGCACATTTAGAAATATCATGTCGCTTTTATTCAATTAGGGAAAAATATCTGACTGTACGTGTCCAATAAAGAAAGCAAATAAAGAAAATATAACCTTAAATGTCGCTCCGGCCTATGCTGCAATTGCTAACAAACAAAAAAAGCGAAGCAGTGCTTTACTCTCTCTCTCTCTCTATATATATATATATATATATTAAAATTAAAGAGATCCGATTAATATTTTATCTAAAATTATATTAGAATATATTTATAATTTTTTAAACTTATACATATTTTCAACCAATTTAATCTCATTTCTAACTATATATCATTAAAATTTATCACACATAAGTTTCTAAATATATTCATTTAATTTTTATATTTGTCCTTGATGCTAAATTAAAGATATACGACTTATTATTTTGTCTAAAATTACATTAGAAAACATTTGAAACACATTTAAACATATTAATACACGTCTTTAATCAATTTAGCCTCATTTCTGATTTTAATTTCATCAAAATTCACACATAATCTGTTAGATATGTTTATTTTGGGACTCATGTTTGTTTAGTCCCATATGCCTGTTCATGTGGGCGGTTCCCCGATTCCCAGGGGACAGGGGTCTGTCTCCCCTGAACTTGAGAGGAGGAGACTTGAGGCCTGTTTAGGCGCTGTTGCTTACGCGCCTTTAGAGTTTTGTGAATCTTGTATAGAGATTTACCAAAGTTGGCATGTTTGAGGCCTGAGAGTCTTCTCAACTCAATCGAGAAATTTTGGTTTGACTGAGGTTTCCGCTGTGGAACCTTCCAAACGCTGCGGATACGAGCAGTTGGAGAGTTCCTTTTCACAATCCTTAAAGATGTGAAAGAATTGGAGACAGGTAGGTTTGGCTCAGCTATCAATTCATCTCGGTAGGCTTGAAGGGCTCGTTTCTTGGTGACCTTTGGGGCCATAGGAGCGGAGAGGGTTGAGGAGACTTTCTTGACAGAACGACGTCTCCTAGAGCGCTGAGGTTTCGGAGGAAGCGCCAAGATTTTAGTTATCAATCCCCTTCTAGGTGATCTTGAAGGAGACTTCTTCATCTTCATCTTCGATCGGGGTTGGTGTCGATGATGATGAAAGTGTAGAAGGGAGAACGATCATCTAGGAAAAGTCCCCAAATGAGAACACCATGTGGCCCGTCTCGTTGAGGGAGACAGAGACGGCTACCGCAAACGGAGAGTTCACGCCAGATGCCATTTCCTGAAAAACATAAACTCCACAAATCAATTAGCCATGTCTCATGAAAATTTATTTATTTAATTTATTTATTTAACCCATTTATTTTATTTATTTAACCTATTTATTTAATTACTTTAGTCCAAGAGATGAGAGGAGAAAATTATTGTCCCACTGGGCGTGCCAGAACCCGTGCGACCCTTTTTCGCGGCCCACGCACAAGGCATTACCGTCCTCGCTCGTGGGGAAAGAAGACGCAGGTACATTCTTACGCGTGTTTGTGCGTTCAAGGACTTATTATTTGGGTAATTGTGGGCTAAAATAATTAAAATATACAGGTTAAGTTCATGGCTTTTATTTTCTCCCTTCAAATTTATTTTATTATTTTTTTTGATAAAATGATGCAAAAGAAGTTTGTTTATTAGCATACCTATTTAATCTCCCCCCTTTTATTTGTTTTATGTTATACTCAATGGTACGCCTCAAAGAGTTGAAATGACCAGAACGTATAATTTTTAACGAATAGACTAAAGACGTATAATCTAAAGTCAGAGAAACGTATAATCTCTCATAAACCAGAGATCGAGGACGTATAATCCTATTAATCTCATGGAGTTCGAATATGAAACGCACTGCAAACTCGATACTCAAGGATCAGAGATGTTTAATCTTTATAGAGGTCCATGTCAAAGACAAGGACGTATTATCTTGAACAGTCTATTGACCTTCCAAATCTCGAATCGTAAGAGTTATGCCAATTCGAAACCTGGAAAATTGGAGAACCAGGAACATATAATTCTTTATCGATTTCCAAAATAAGAAACATTAAATCTAAAGTGCACTGCCTATTTAATGTTCTCAAAACATGATTTGGTATGATTAGATATGCTTGTTTGTTTAATCAAGATTTAGACATGATTTTGGTCAATGTTTGATTTTTCGAGGGTATTCTAGGATTTTAGTCGACATTTGACTATCCTGAGTCATTTAGGGGCATATTGATCATTTTTGTTGTAATGACATATTTGGTCAATATTTAAGTATGTTTTGCATATTTGGACATAATGACATGTTTGGTCAATGTTTAATTATATTTTGCATATTTGAACATAATGATATATTTGGTCAAGGTTTGAATATATTTTGCACATTTGGACATAATGACATGTTTGGTTAAGTTTTAAGTGGGTTTTGCATAATTACACCTAATGACATGTTTGGTCAAGCTTTAGACATATTTAGTCAATTTAAGTGTGATATGAACATTTTGACATTTTTTAAACATATTTAATTTATTTTATCAAAATATAACATGATTTTGATATTTTGAACATTTTTAATTTGTTTTTTCAAAATATAATATAATTTTGTCATCTTGAATATTTTAAGATTTAGCCATCTCTCCCATCAAGGTGAGACTAGCATCAGAACTCAAGTGGGACTAAACCGACCTTAAGACTTGGCCCCTCTATGTCTTACCTAGTCACAAAAGCTTTCTTCTTTCTAATTTAACAGAGTTTTGCTTGTGAAATTTGGGTTAGAGTTTGGTTTCGGTTTTGGCAATGCTTGAGCTTATGGGGGAGTCTCCTCTTTTTTATTTTCTTCTCTGGGGGTCTATTTATAGCCCAGAGAGTATGGTTTGAGCTTGAGGGTCGAGCTGGAAGCATCTTAGCCTTGGTTTGATCAAACGGCCGAGATGGAGCCCGACAGACAACAGCTGGCCTGTGCCTTATCCTTGTGAGATTCTTCTAGCCAATTGGTGCCCAGGTCATCCCATAGGATGCCCACATGTGTCCATGTGCGTCAGAGAGAAAGAGAAGAAAGACATTGGTTTTATCTCTTCTTAGGGCTGATTCACCTTGCCATTCGGGTGAGGGTATTTCTCGAACATTCTCTTGTCTTGTTGGCGTTTAACACACCATTAGGACATCACCATGCGTGTTCAAGGCATTATTTTGATCCATTGAGCATTGGGTCGTGCCAATTGACCACACCCGAGTCAGACTCGAGCACCAAGTGATGAACCCATCAATTGAGCACCTCTCACATTAAATTGGCACCTCAAATAGCATTGTGGAAGTGCCTTGAAGCTTCCCCAAGTGTTAGTTTGGCCTCTCAAGCTTTCAATTGCTCGTTCCACCTCAAGGTCGAGGTACTTTCTCTTTGGATTTTCTCTCTGCTCGATTTATTATTTTCAATTCTATTTGTGACATTGAACTCTCCTCAAGGTGTAGATTAAATTCCCAAAACGTTTGAACCAACTCACATTGTACACCATTTTTCCATTTTGGCTCTCGGACGAGCTTCAAAGCTCGGGGAAAAAGAAGGGAGAGGGAGGGAGTTTAATTCAAAGGTTTGAGCTCGGTTCACATGCATCAGTGTTTTAGTTTTGAACTTGTCAGAGAGAGAGAGAGAGAGAGGATACGCTGCGTCCACTTCCTTATCTCTTTTCTTTCTTTCGCTGGTTGAAGCGCGTTTGAGCGCCGGGGCCCACATGCAGAGAGAGAAAAGAAGAGGGGTCCAGCTGTCAGATTTAATGAAACACATCCCTCAGCGAAAAACTGAGGGTTGAGCTGTGGTCTCGGCTATTGTACACCAAAATGCATTGTCAGTGGCTTGGTGTATGTGCACTGGGTCTATTCAATTCACATTTAATACTTTGTGTGTATGACAGGTGGGTCCAGAGGTTTATTTAATCATTTGTGAAACGCAGTTTGCACACAGAATTATCTCCAGCTCTGATTTTTTTTTTTGTATTTTCTTTACGCTTTTATTTTTTATTTGATTTTTTGTGTAAAATCAAAATTCACTGAAATATCATAGAAAATGTATTCTATGATTCTATTATTTTTTAGGTAATATTTTTGATATTTTTGGGTGTGAAATTAGGCATTAATTTCACTTAATTCATTAATTGTACAAGATTAATCATATTAATCTTATACGATTAATATTTGGCATGATTATTCCAAAGGATTGTTTCTTGACTCTAAGAAATAATATTTGGGACATTTTTCATGAATAAAATTCATGATTTTGGATTGGCATGGTTAATTATATGAAATTGTTTCTTGATTTCATATAATCAGGGTTTTGTGCATATATTTTTTTGGCATGATTATTTCATGAAATTATTTTTTTAATTTCAAGAAATAAATTTGACATGTGATAAATCATGAAATTGAGCGTAATTTCATTATTTTAATATTTGACATGGTTATTTCATGAAATTATTTTTTAATTTCAAGAAATAAATTTCTCATGTGGTAAATTATGAAATTGAGCATAATTTCATAATTTTAAATTTTGACATGAAAATTACATGAAATTACATCGTTAATTTCGTATAATTTAATTTGTGTGTATTTTCTGGTAACTTTTTAATGGTAAACAATTTAATGTTTATATGTGTTTTGGGAGTTAAAATTAAAGAGATAAGGTTTATATTTTTGCCTAAAATTATATTTGAATACATTTAAAACGCTTTTGAACATGTTTATATATATTTTTAACTAATTTTTGGCCTCATTTCTGATAGTAATATTTTTAACCAATTTGTGAACATGTTTATACATATAGGTTTATTAAATGTTTGATTTGTTTTTGGAGATAAACTACAGAGATAAAATCTATAATCTGCCTAAAATTATATTAAAATGAATTTAAAAAGCATTTGAACAGGTTTATATATGTCTTTAATCAATTTACCCTCATTTTTTATTGTAATATCGTCAAAATTCACAAATAAGTTGTTAGAAATGTTTGTTTACTGTTTATAATGTTTTGGGGGCTGAAGTAAAGACACACACATATTGTCTAAAATTATATTAGAATAGATTTAAAAGGTTTTGAGCATATTTATAAAAGTTTTTAATCAATTTAGCCTTATTTTTTATTATAATATCATCAAAATTGACACAAAAGCTGTTAGAGCTTATTTATTTAATGTTTATGTGTATTTTGAGAGCTAAACTAAATAGATAAGATCTATATTTTGACTAAAATTGTATTAGAATGCATTAAAAAAATATCTGAATATGTTTATATAAGTTTTTAATCATTTTGGCCTCCTCATTTCTGATTGTAATATTGTCAAAATTCACACCTAAACTATCAGATATGTTTATTTAAGTCTATGTATGTTTCAGAGCTAAATTAATGAATTATGACCGATATTTTACCTCAAATTGCATAAAAATATATTTAAATTTTTTTTAACATGTTTACACGCTTTTAATCAATTTGATCTCATTTTTTATTCAAATATAATCAAAATTCACATATAAGTTGTTGGATATGTTTTTTTTTGTTTATATCTATTTTTAAAGCTATATTTAACCTCAGATTGCATTAAAAACATTTAAAATGCTGTTGAAAATGTTTATATATGATTTTAATCAATTCGACCTCATTTCTCATTGAAATATAAGTCGAAAGTCACACATAAACTGTTGGATATGTTTATTTACTGTTTATAAGTTTTTCGAACTATGTTAATGAGTTATTATTATATTTCACCTCAAATCACATTAAATTACAATTAAAACGCTTTTAAACATGTTTATACACGTTTTTGATTAATTCAGACTCATTCTAATTGAGATATAGTCAAAATTCAATCATAAGCTGTTAGATATGTTTATTTACTGTTTATATGTATTTTTGGAGCTATATTGATGAGTTATGACTTATATTTTTACATCATATTTTATTGAAATGCATTTAAAACGATTTTGAGCATGCTTATACACACATTTTTAATCAATTTGATCCTTTTTCTCATTGAAATATAGTAAAAATTAACATATATGCTGTTGGATATGTTCATTTATTGTTTATATGTATGTTTGGAGTAAAATTAATGAGTTATGACCTATATTTCACCTCAATTTGCATTAAAATGCATTCAAAACACTTTCAAACTCATTTCTGACTGAAATGTTAGATATGTTTATTTACTGTTAGATATGTTTATTTTTGAAGCTATATTAATGGGTTATGACTTATATTTCCCCTCATATTTTATTAGAATGCATTTAAAACGCTTTTCAACATGTTTATACACGTTTTTAATCAGTTTGGTCTCTTTTCTCATTCAAATATAGTCAAAATTTACATATATGGTGTTGGATATGTTCATTTATTGTTCATATGTATTTCTGGAGTTAAATTAATGAGTTATGACCTATATTTCACCTCAAATTGCATTAAAATGCATTCAATTCGCTTTTGGACATGTTTTGGAGCTAAATTAAAGAGTTATGACCTATATTTCACCTCAAATTGCATTAAAGTGTATTTCAACCACTTTTAAACTTTATACACGATTTTAATCAATTTGGACTCGTTTCTGACTGAAATATAGGCAAAATTCACACATAAGTTGTTAGATATATTTATTTACTGTTTATATGTGTTTTTGGAGCTATATTAATGAGTTATGACTTATATTTCACCTCATATTTCATTAAAATGCATTTAAAATACTTTTAAACATGTTTATACACACATTTTTTAATCAGTTTGGTTTCTTTTCTCATTGAAATATAGTCAAAATTTACATAAATGGTGTTGGATATGTTCATTAATTATTTATATGTATTTCTGGAGGTAAATTAATGAGTTATGACCTGTATTTCACCTCAAATTGCATTAAAATACATTTAAAATGCTTTTACACTCATTTCTGACTGAAAATAGTCAAAATACATATACAAGCTGTTAGATATGTTATTTACAGTTTATATGTGTTTTTGGAGCTATATTAATGAGCTATGATTTATATTTCACCTCGAATTTCATTAAAATGCATTTAGAACGCTTTTGAACATGTTTGTACATGTTTTTAACCAATTTGACCTAATTTCTGATTCAAATATAATCAAAATTCACACATAAACTTTTTATATGTTTATTTATTCCACTCAAATTGCATTCAGATGAATTCAAAACACTTTTGAACATGTTTATACTATTTTTAATCAATTTGACCTCATTTCTCATTGAAATGTAGTCAAAATTTACACATAAGTTGTTGGATATATTTTTTGAGGAGGGATCCAATGCTCATAGTCATTGGTGCCCATGGTGCTTATTTTAATATTTATACTTTATTTACTATAAATCATTAGATATATTTTAATTGATCTGAATAACATGTATATAAAAAAATATTGAATTTTAACTTTATTTAGGTAGCCATCAAGTGAACGAATTAAGTCATAAAATTTGATCCGTCGATTTTTGTTAGTGCTTGATGCATATCAAAATAAAGTTGAAATGGTATAATTTTTTGTGTACCTAGATATATATAAAATGTCCAATTAATTAGTTTTGTTAATTAAGAGTTTAACAAATAGTTATTTGAAATTTAATGGGCATTGGATCTCTTCTGATGTTTATTTATTGTTTGTATGTATTTTTGGAGTTAAATTAATGAGTTATGATTTATATTTTACCTCAAATTGCATTAAAATGCATTTAAAGTGCTTTTGAACATGCTTTTGAACGTTTTAAATCAATTTGGCATAATTTATCATTGAAATATAGTCAAAATTCACACATGAACCGTTAGATATAGTCGTTTATTATTTATATGTATTTTTGGAGCTATATTAATGAGTTATGGCCTATATTTCTTCTCAAATTGCATCAAAATGCTTTTGAACATGTTTATACATGTTTTTAATCAATTTGGCCTCATTTCTCATTGAAATATTGTCAAAATTCGCACATAAGCTATTGGATATGTTTATTTGTTATTTATATTTATTTTTTGAGCTAAATTAATCAGTTATGACCTAAATTAATGAGCTATATTTCACCTAAAATTGCCTTAAAGTGCATTTAATCGCTTTTGAACATACTTTAGATGTTTTTAATCAATTTAGCCTCATTTCTCAATGAAATATCATCAAAATTCACTTATAAGATGCTTGATATGTTTGTTTACTCCTTATATGTGTTTTGGGAGCTATATTAATGAGTTATGACATAAATTTCACGTTAAATTGCGTTAAAATGCATTTGAAAGGCTTTTGAATATATTTATTAATGTTTTTAATCAATTTAGCCTCATTTCTGATAGAAATATAGTCAAAATTCACACATAAGATGTTAGATATATTTATTTATTATTTATATGTGTTTTTTGAGCTAAATTAAAGAGTATAACCTGTATTTCACTTCAAATTGCATTAAAATACACTTAAAATACTTTAAACATGTAAATACGTTTTTAATATATTTGGTCTCATTTTTCATTAAAAAATAGTTGGAATTTACATGTAAGTCTTTAGATATATTTTTTTATTCTTTAGATATATTTTCACCTCACATTGCATTAAAATGCATTTGAAGGCTTTTGAACTTGTTTAGAAACATTGTTAATTAATTTGGTCTCTATTCTGATAGAAATATAGCCAAAATTCTCACATAAGCTGTTAGGTATATTGATTTAATGTTAATCTGTGTTTTTGGAGCTATATTAATGAGTTCTGACTTATATTTCATCACAAATTGCATTAAAATGCATTTATAACGTTTTTGAACATGTTTATAGATGTTTTTTTTTTCAATTTGACATCATTTCTGATTAAAATATTATCAAAAGTCAAATAAAAGTTGTTAAACATTTTTATTTATTGTTTATGTTTTCGGATCTTTGTTAATGAGTCATGACCTAAATTTCATGTCAAATTGCATTAAAATGCATTTGAATGGCTTTTGAACATGTTTATACACATTTTTAATCAATTTGGCCTCATTTCTGATTAAAATATCATCAAAATTCATATATAAGCTGTTAGATATGTTTATTTTATTATTTATATATTTGTTTGTTATATTAATGAGTCGTGACCTATATTTCTTCTCAAATTATAGTAAAATGCATTTGAAACGCTTTTGAACACATTTATACACGTTTTTATACAATTTGGCATCACTTCTTATTGAAATATAATAAAAATTCACAAATAAGTATATATTAATTTATTCTTTATATGTATTTTGGGAGCTATATTAATGAGTTATGACCTATATTTCACCTGAAATTGCATTAAAATGCATTTAAAACACTTTTGAACTTGTTTATACACGTTTTTAATCAATTAGGCCTAATTTCTGATAGAAATATTGTCAAAATTCACAAGTTGGTTGATATATTTATTTAACGTTTATATGTGCATTTGGAGATAAAGTAAGGATATATTAAAACGCATGTGAAACACTTTGATCATTTTTATATGCATTTTTAATTAATTTCGCTTCATTTTTTACTATCGTTAAAATTTACACATCAGCTCATATATATATATCGTTAAAATTTATATGTATTTTTAATATGCCAACAAATTAGAGAGACGGAAATGAAGAATATAAAAATTAAAGGTAATTTTCAACAAAGACATTTGAAAGAGAAATATTCAACTGTATTCCGTCCTAATGTCTTTATTTATAAAAATTAATTTTTTTAATAATAAAAATTTTTGAAATTCGAATAACAAAAAAATGTTAATGTGATATGCATAACTTTCTCTAAATGCACATAAATAATAGAGAAATTATCTTAGCACCCCTTATCTACACACCAAAAACATTTATATTAAATAGATAATTTATTTATAATTAGTATAGAAAATTTTTATCATTTTTTTCTAGATGATTCTAGAAAAATTGAAATTAAAAATTTTGTTGTACAAATATAAATATAACTTGAATGATTTTTAATTCTAATAATACAAAATATAACCACTTGTATCATTAGATATAAATATTTTCTGAAAAAATATAAATTCATCGTGTAATTATCACATCTCTAGAAAATATTAACTTTTGATCTCAAACTCCTGATACTAGTCAAAATGAAATCAAAGTATTGTAGATTTTATTTATACACAGAGAAATCCTATCTAATGATTTTCATAGCGAAATTTGCTTCATCAGCAAATGAAGTCTGTATCATTGCATCATTAGTTCTTGAGCATTGGTTTTCTTATTAAAATTAAGTTAATATTCAATTTTTCTACAGGTTCTATTGAAGTTTTATGTCCAATACACTACAAAATGACAAAGTTTAATGAGCACTAAAGAAATTTAACCAAAATATTTTACCTGATTCTTGTAAAATCCAATTTATTATACGATCATCTATTGAATAAAGAAGATATAATAAAATCATGTCGCTCATCGCTATTATGCATGTTGCGCATATTCAAATTATGAATTGAATCATGTTTGTCAATGCTATTCAACGCAGTATGTTACTAATATATAGTAAATAATACTGAAGGATCCTAAATCATAAACAAAGAAAACCTTAGCATGTCCATTCTTGATTTTAAGAATACTAATCGAGTATTAACAACTAATAAAATTCATAAGATTATTTTTGCAATTAAAAAAAAAAGCAACTACAATCTATAGAATTAAAAAATATATATATATAGAGACAACATATAAGTAGTTTAGGGAGCTAATATACAGATAATGTACTTGATACTATAATCGATACTAATTTTATTATTCAAATTAAATGAATTATTATTTATGTTAGTGATTTTATTATGCAATTTATTTGTACAATACTTTTATTATTCAACTTAAATGAGTTATAATGGTATTTGAGTTAAATAATAAAGTATTATATAAAATAAATTACATAATAAAATCATAACTCATTTTATATTAATAATAAATTTGATATCGATAACAGTATCAACGAAGGTATCTCCCAAATATTTTCCAAGAAAGAAATCAAGAAGTTCACTCCTCCTTTTGGCAAGTAAAGTAGGGGTGATTTAAATATTTTAAAATGTTTTAATATATCAAACCAAAAGTAATTTAAAGTGGAGTAAAATTAAATCATAAAATTTTATAGTTTTAAATATTTTTACTCTTATTATTTTGTCTATTTAATTCACTATTATCAAACATAAATATTTTAGAGTGATTTAACACTTCATTTTAATTTTACTCCATTTGTCTTACAGAGGGTCAAGAAGTAAGCCAGCAACCCGCCGCATAATTGTTGAGTTTTCCATACGCCACAGGAACTGAAGACTCCATAATTCCATTCCATTACCCTAGTCTCGGACTCTCAGATCTCGACCGACTCACCTTTGTCCGATAATTTTTCTTTTGTGGCGGCCCGAACACGCACCAAGTCATAAACGAGTTACAGCCACCTCTTTCCTTTCCCCCGCTAAAATCTGGAAGTTTCCTCTCGCTCTCTCGCTCTCTCCGCCAATGGAGAACCCCACTACCCAAGTCGAAACCCTATCTGATGCTTCCCACCATTTTCAACCCCACGATTCGATGAACGGGAACCTAGCTTCTCATCCGAACCTTCCTCAGCAAACCCTAACCGCTCTGGTCTCCTCCGATCATCCCGAAAATGGCAATCCGGCCTCGACCGCCACCCCTACCGGCGGATCTGGTGGTGATGAAGACGGTTCCACCGGTCGCCGCCGCCGCCGTAGTCGCTGGGACCCACAGCCAGACGAGAACAGCTCGAACCCTTCAGACCAATCCTTGGCTGATGGCACGGGTGGGACTCGCAAGCGGAAAACCCGCTGGGCCGATGAGGAGCCAAAACCTGTTATCACTCTACCTGATTTCATGAAGGATTTCCCGATTGAGCTTGACCCTGAGGTACAATCATTGAATGCCCGTCTTTTAGAAATTAGTCGGTTGCTACAATCAGGTCTACCATTAGATGACCGGCCTGAGGGTGCCCGGTCTCCATCGCCTGAACCTGTGTATGACAACATGGGGATCAGGATAAACACTCGTGAATTCCGTGCACGGGAGCGCCTCAACAGAGAGAGGCAAGAGATAATCTCTCAGCTCATTAAGAAAAACCCAGCCTTTAAACCACCAGCTGATTATAGGCCGCCTAAATTGCAAAAGAAACTATACATACCAATGAAGGAGTATCCTGGTTACAACTTCATCGGACTGATCATTGGGCCCCGTGGAAATACTCAAAAGCGGATGGAGAAGGAAACAGGTGCAAAGATTGTAATCAGGGGAAAGGGATCTATTAAGGAGGGGAAGCTGCTTCAGAAAAGGGATTTGAGACCAGACCCATCAGAGAATGAAGATTTGCATGTGTTAGTTGAGGCCGACACACAAGAAGCACTTGATGCTGCTGCCGGTATGGTAGAGAAGCTCTTAACTCCTGTAGATGAGGTGTTAAATGAGCATAAGAGGCAGCAACTGAGAGAACTAGCTGCCTTGAATGGTACGATAAGAGATGAGGAGTTTTGTCGGATCTGTGGAGAAGCAGGTCACAGGCAGTATGCATGCCCTGCCCGAAGTACCACATTCAAGAGTGATGTTCAGTGTAAGATTTGTGGGGACGGGGGCCATCCAACAATTGACTGTCCAGTTAAAGGTACTGTTGGTAAAAAGATGGATGATGAGTACCAGAATTTCCTGGCCGAATTAGGTGGAAGCGCACCGGAGTCACTTACTAAAACTGGGTCAACTCTCGCTCTTGGGCCAGGGTCTACTGGTTCTGGTAATGGTGCCAATTCCAGTACAGGAGTGACAAACCCCCCTTGGGCTTCATCAGGGACAAATGGGTCACCAGGATTAGGATTTACTGGAATAAAAAAGGAGCTTGACGAGTGTAATTTATATATTGGATTCTTACCACCGACACTGGAAGATGACCAATTAATAAGGCTATTTTCATCATTTGGAGAGATTGTCATGGCTAAGGTTATAAAGGATAAGATCACTGGGGTCAGCAAAGGTTATGGTTTTGTCAAGTATGCTGATGTATCAATGGCAAACCAGGCAATTGCAGCCATGAATGGGTACAACTTGGATGGACGCAATATAGCTGTCCGTGTTGCTGGAACAAAACCACCCCCAGCTAGCACACCCCCTGGTGCGCCAAGACTGCCACACCAAGGCTACCCCACCTCCTCCCCAGCTCCACGACCTACACCTCCCAATACAACATACCCTACAGCCCCACCAAACGTACAGGGTGTACCTGGACAGGTGCCACCACCTGCTGGTACAACCAGCTACCCACCACCCCCTCAGCAGTATATGGGCCCTCCGCCCCCACCACCTCCTGGTAGTTATCCACCAGCCCCAGTGCCATGGGGCCCACCGCATTCAGCCCCTCCATCTTACACACCATATCAAGCCCCTTCATACACGACAGTGCCTCCACCAGGAATGCACCCTGCATCATCAGGGCAGCCTGCACCTCCGATACCGCCATATGGATCTTCTGTAGCTCCTCCAGCTTATCACACTGGGCTTCCACCGCCTCATCATTATGGTTATACACCCTACTATTCAGGTGTGACACCAATTGGCCCACCTCGACCACACGCTGCTGATGCCTCACAGAGTGTTGCAAATGCTCCTTGGGCAGCTGGTACGGCAGCAGCGGCAGCTCCGGTGGGCCCACCACCCCCACCCCCACCTCCACCTCCTCAACCAGCAGCCCCTCAGCCAGAGCAGTCAGAATATGAGAAGTTCATGTCTGAGATGAAATAATGGCATCAGGATGTCAGCCTGCTTCGTACATTTGGTAAGGTATCAAACCCATACTTTACTTGGCAGATATTAATTAAAATGAATCTCAATTGAAGAGAAAGAAAGTAACAGTTCATAACAGAAATTATATTTCTTTTGTCTGGGAGACTGGATAGGCAGTGAGCCTGTGATATGGCCAATGGCTTTTCTGTTAAAGAAAATGTAAATAAACAAGCAGAGTATGGTACATAATTGTCTAAATCTGCCATTTTTTATTTGAACTTAGTAATTAGGTGTCACTGGTTGCTGGTATGTTGTACTGCAACCCCTTTTGATTAAGTAACTTTTTATTGGGTAATATTTTTAGTGTGATCAATGTATTCTGCATTTTTGTTTAATATGGAAAATGTTGGCAAGCCCTGTTTTCGAAAGAACAGATAATATAAAAATAAATCCATGCTCAACTTTTTGGGAATAATTTTATATTTGTTGTTATGTAGATGCTTTATTTGTTTGAATTAAGTACAACAGAAAATGAGGATTCCAATTTCATCCATGGTGTATTAATATCAATCTTGTATAAATTCTGTATCTCTAGTTTTGTGCCAACCAAAATTATACAAGGCTTCCTAATAACATATCGTTGATTTGATTCATCCAAAGGTCATATGGTTTAATTATTTATTGTTTTAATAGCAGAAAACAAAAGCAAAAACAAAATGACAAGATAATGGAACTGTGAGATGTATTGGAATCTTGATGACATTACTGAATACTTGTGGGCATATAGTAACATCTTTTTTTCTGTTCATTTGGTGAATTAACCTTTTACAGGGCATTTGGTGTTTTGGAGCCAATATTGCGAATATATCTTCTAGCTATTTGACCAATTGTTGGAAGTTTGGGACTCACCTATTTGTGGTACTTATAAATAATTTGATATCTGTTTTCTTATGCAGAGGAGCTTCATGGCACATCTCAACCTTGTTATGTACTTGTTTTATTATTGGATTTTTAGTCTATTTGTTTTTATGTTGACTTAACCCTTGATTTTTTTATGTCTCATGAATTCTGACTGTGGTTGTGTTGTATGCTATTATCTTTTTTATCTCTTGCTCTATGCTAGCAGTTAAATCATGCTAGGGATCAATCAAGGATTATGACACCAAAAGTGGTGGTGATGCGGTATAGTTGTTTTATTTATTTTTCTTATTGATATTTTTCCCTCAAAATCTCTGAGCTAAAGTTATGTTTGAGACTTTGGACTATGACAGGCAAGTGCAAGAGGTCGGCAATCTTATGATAGCTTGTCAGAGGTATATATTAGGAGATCAACTTCAGTATTACATGTTCTGCTTGTCAGCTTTTGTGAATTTGACTATTTAAGTATGTTAAAGCTATATTGGGTCATAGTGTCTAAGTTACCCCAACATGCTTGACTATGAAAAGTAAAACCAAATTAAGAAGCTAACAAAAATTGGTTGTTCTGTTAATCATTTTGTATGTGGTTTTAATAAAATCGGATCTCCTGAATTTTTCTGATTTTGCACCGTGTGGTATTGAGTTTTATTTATAAATAACACTAATTTTGTTTTGTTGGTTAGCATATAACCATGGTCTTAGATCTTACATATTGTTAGATAGGTACAATTTAATTGGTGCACCCGGGGCACTCACTAATTCAAATGCCCTTTATTTATCAAATGA
Organism: x Bolboschoenoplectus mariqueter; assembly: GCA_037678475.1. Classification (NCBI taxonomy): domain Eukaryota; kingdom Viridiplantae; phylum Streptophyta; class Magnoliopsida; order Poales; family Cyperaceae; genus x Bolboschoenoplectus; species x Bolboschoenoplectus mariqueter. The sequence continues at coordinate 1,875,484 of CM075266.1, read as the reverse complement.
TTTTAGGCTGAGCGTTAGAAACGCATGAGGGTAATGGTGTTTCGTTAAATTTTATTTTTTGTTGGAATGGAGGTGGGTTGGTTGAGAAGCTAGAGCAAGGGAAACAGGGTGGTTGAAACTCTTTCAGCTCTAATCCCTATTTGGAACTCTTGCAAAACGAGTGGGGTACATTAGTCTTCTCTTGATAACCCTTCCCATTCCTCCTCTCCCGAGTTGCTACAAGTTCTCTTCAGAAGTGATGATTCAAAATCTAAAGCCTAATGATGTCTTAATCATGTTCCTGTACAAGAACAAGGACTCTTTTGAGTGACATGCGTCCAAATTTTGGACCGTTTTGTACGAGATCAAGGGCAGAGAGAGAGAGAGAGAGAGAGAACACTTAGGAGTCCATAAATAGGAAAAATTTAGATTTCATATGTCACTTTTGCATAAATCCATGAAATAGAGAGGGAGGTGGGTAAAAGAAATTAAGCGAGATCCAAGATTAAAATTTCTCCATCACTTTTGTTTGTATTTTTGCAATCACATGTTTTGTTCTCATGGAAAAGCTTTTCCGATAAAAGAAACAAATGAATTAAATTTTATCCCAGCAGAAAAAGTTCTCCACATATTTTCGTATGTTTGATGTTAACTGGACACATCCTAAACTATGGAGTTGTGGTAACTGATGGTGCACCCAGAACAGTTTATATTTCTTGAAGTGAGCGCTACTTCAAAGAACAAAGTAGACACAAATTATATGAGGTTATGAGCAATTTTTTTATATTTAAAAAAGTAATAATTTTTTTTAAATAAATGGAAAGAGTAATTTTTTAGATGCAGTAGATAGAACCATGTAAAGTGTTCGGTTCTTTCCGAAAAAACCATAGCAAAAATACGATTCCTTAGAAAATTTCAAAGGAAGGAACTACATCTCACCACACGTCAATCTGCTATCTCCATGCGCCATAGAAGATTTGATCTCAAGTTAAGGAATCGTATATCTGATACGGTTCTTTAAATCCCCTCTTCAATTCATCCCTTCCCACATTCCCGAAGAGAGAGAAGACATAGAAGGGAGAGGGCATTTGCGAGAGAGAGAGATGAGAGACGGAGCTCGCGAGACAGGAGAGGAAGAAAATGACGGACTGAGGTTTTTTTTTTCTTTCCAATCTCATTTCTACTCCATTTAAATATATAATTACAAAAATAATTTCTTATTTGAGAGAAGAACACAAACAACTTTAGATTTACAATTTTGATAAGGTAAATAATTTTTATCTGAATTTATTTATTTAAATGAGTAGAAATTAAATTATGAAATTATTATTATATCAAATTGTTATTGTGATAGTCAGTTTTAAAATTGTTATAATAGAAAATTTGCAATAATGAGAATCTAGTATAATTTATTTATTGTAATATAAGTTAGTTTTATTTAGAATTAGTATAAATTGGAGAACCCAAATTATAATTGTTTAATTGTGGTACTAAATTATTGTTCTAATACCAAATTATCATCGTGATACTCAATTTTATTTTAAAATTGAATGGTGATAAATAGAAAATTTATAATAATGAAATTTTGTATATTTTATTTATTTTAATATAAGTTGGTGTCAGTTAGAAATGGGGGTATGAAATTTATTGTTTATTTTTGTTGGTGTCGACATTTTGTATATTTTATTTATTTTAATATCACAACAACAATTCCAAATTATTGTTGTGATATTCATTTTAAAATTATAGTATAAAATTAGAAAAGTTATAACCATAAAAATTTGGTAAAATTTAATTTTTTTATCATACTTGTTGGTAGGTTGAAATTGATTGTCAAAGAATTGATATAAAGTGTTGTTAACTGTTATTAATTGAGGTTATTTAATTTTTGTTAAATTATTTATAATTAGTTTATTATAAAATTATATGTAGTGAATATTGCCACAAACAGAAAATCAACAAAAAAAATGTGCAATATCCATATATTTTGCATTTGCCCGGAGAACAACACAAATCGTCGATAATTTCTGAGAAGGTAATTTTTTATACACATTTATTATTTTTAATAAATTGCTCATATATATTTTAATATAAATTTAAAATTGGTGAAACCAAATTTGGTAATGAGAGTCAATGCTCATAGCACTGACATTTCTTATAATGAGAAGATGGATCCAGCATTGAAAAGACTAGGTCTGTATGAGTTTATAAAAATACCGGATTGTCATATCAATAGGTCTGTATGAGCTTGCAAAAATACCAAAGACATGTACGTTTCATCTTCCTGTAGGTGAGGTGATAATGACGCTTGAGGATATTAGCTGTCTCTGGAGCCTATCTATACGAGGAAATCAATATTAATTTTTTAGATTTGAACTATAATTAAGGTATATTATTAAAATCTAATTTTGTATTAATTATAATTTTCAAGTCAATCGATCACTAGTATTAGTGATGATGAGTGGAGCGGACTAATTTTTTATTGCATAGACATCGACTCGACATTTACAGTAGATGATCCAGACTTCGGACCTTGGAAGTTCAAATATAAAAATCGAGGTGAGCTGATGAATTAGTAACCTATTCAAAATTTCATGTAAGACTTACTTAGCTGCGAGATAAATGTCAAAAATGAAATGACAATGATAACGACGAGACAATTGCACATTACACTCGAGCATATTGTGTGAATTTGATGGGTTCTGTTATATTTCCCAATCACAATGCGAATGGAGTCCCCGCAATGTTTTTTTAATTTGTTGAGAATTTAGAGTCTCCATCGGAGTAAAACTGGGGATGTGCGGTTCTTAATTTTCTATATCAAGAGTTATCTCAAGTATGTCTTGCGAAGATGACATCATTGGCCGTTCTCATGTTGCTTCTTCGGATGTGGTCATGGACCCATTTTGCTATTTGTTGGCTTGTTCCTTGGTACAACTATCTTGTATTTGGTGGAGATGACATTGAGGCAAGATATGCTTTTGGTATTAAGTGGACGACTTTACATTTATATCCTGGCAATCCCCATGTAGGTGGTGTTGGACATTACCATGATTAATTTGAGCGTTTGTCTCATGAGACTGTCAACTAGTGCCCATATCAGAAGTATTATGGTATGTTATTTTTTCGTGTCCACAAAAACTCTTCCCTTTGGTTGGCTCGCATGCTTTTTATTTATTTTTTGGATTGTTGAGTTCTACTATCCAAATAGAGTCATACGTTAGTTTGGACTATACCAGATTGTTCCTCCTCCAGATCCTGTATCATGGGACAATATCAACGAGTTTCTTATCTTTCGACATGTATCAGGTATTATTATAAGTTTATGTATTTGATAATTATCATACTTATTTTATCACAAAAATTACTATTTTTGTGTATTTGACAAACTTTACAAATTACAAGTTGAGTAGCATGCTGGTTGTTAAATTGGGGTATCGTGCATAACGTTTACATTAACGAGCTACTGACTTTTGTTGATAAGAGTAGACCTTATAATGCATGCATGTTGCCAATATATTCTCACTGGTACCATACACGATGTATATCCACAATTTGGTACGAATTTGAAAATTACGATACCTTGGATCAGCCAGTGTCATTGCTAAATACAGATATTGTCGACTTGACATATGTACCGCATGGTCACAAGTTCAAGCGTCTAGTAATTATCATACTTGTTTGTGTTAAAATATATTACTAATTAATTTATTATGTATTTGACAAACTTCTTTGATCTTTTTAAGGCCTATTGAGCTATACGACACACGGCACATGAGATTGCATGGTTGAAGCCTCGAGGAGAAAAAATAGTTGGTAAACTGACCCTACAAATGTGTCATGGCATCATGAGGGATCTCGAACATTCTCATATCTACGAAGGTATGCTTACAAGAGCAGGTTTGCCAGCCAATGTCGATGACATTAGTGTCGATGATAATGTTTCAGGGTCCATACCTAGTATGCCAGTTGAGACCGATGATCCACTGATCTAGAGTGAGTTCATGTCAGGAGATATTGGATCCTATTCTCAGTTCCTTATCGACCAGATTAGTCAGTTTGATCAGCTGATGCCATCGCGCTCGTCATGATATGAGGCAGGACCATCCTCAGTTGTTTCTCCGGATGATCTACCGAGACGTGAGACTAGAGCACCGATACAATACGCTCCTCCTATTATTTCGAAGACGTGTCATCATTGATTTGATTTGTTTTTAGTTATGTATTATTTTTTTTTGTTATGTATGATTCTAAGACCTATTTTTTAGTTATGTCTTTAGTTATGATTTTAGCTTTATTTTTATGTCTATTTTTAGTTATGTTTTTTAATTAAAACAAAATAAATATATAGACTCATAAAATTAAAAACAAAAAAAAATAAGTTCTATATAACCAAATGCCATAAGTTCATAATAAAGTTCATCATAATTAAAATAAAATAAAATTATGTTTTACATAACCAAATACCACAAGTTTATAATGAAGTCCATCATAATTAAGTTCGTCATAACCAAATAGCTTTCATGCTCGTCTTCTGTGTCTTATAGATGAACCACCTATAAACATATTAAAAAACATGTTAGTAAAAGAATTTATTGTGACAAATTTTGTATTGCTTTTATTTATATGTATTGTATCTGATTGTCTAGCATTTGTTATCTCTTGATTTGATTATTGATTGTTGATTACGCTGAGGTCTAGTTCAACCCTTCATTTCATCCATAATCATAGAAATTCATTTGTGTTTTTTTCTACCATGATTTCTTTTTGTTGGGTTCGGTCTAAATTGTGGGACCCACATACAATGGCCAATCTCATTGGTTGCCAAACATATGGAATATACTTAATTATGTATTAATATAATTTTACAAGATATAGTATGGACTGACATATTCATTCTCGCGGCATCTTTTGAATGAGTGAACTACAAGCATATGATTATAAGGATTGTTTGTAAGTTGTGGCTTCTGACATGTACAAGTAGACATCCCTCCTTAGAAATTATCACCTCGTAAATCATGTCTCGTCTTTGGCCCTACAATTATAGGTAATCATCATCCACATTTCATGAAATTAAAAAATAAATAATTTAAAATTTGTGAAAATAAAACAAACCCTTATAATAACTCTATCTCTGACAAGACTCGGAAATTAGTATAATTTCAAATCATCAGTGTGACCTCGTGTGTTCTATCTTTTTCTCCTCGATGACGTATTAACTCTGACATATTTAAAGAAAAATTTAAGCCAGATGTAGCCCAATCTATAGCAATCTGTCTTCTTTTAACAAATCACTCAACACATTTGTAAAATATCCGCTCTACAATTGCCATCACAGGAAATTATTTCACAATTCTAAAAATATTATTAAGTGGCTCTGAACCATTGGTCGTCATTATAACCCATCGATTTAAACCTCCATCATAACATTGCTATGAAGTGACGGTTCTTCCTCTTGATCATGACGGTCATTACGGTTTATTTTTCCGCATGTTAAGAGGTATCTGTGTGTATCCGTATACTTGTATAGAATTCTTTTCATTCCCTCATCGAACATCCATGGTTTCATTCTTCTAACAACCCACTTGAAAGTTTCTTTCAATTATTTATTACGGTTAACCTTATACATGTTCTGCGTTATGTGTTGGGCACATAATTGATGCATTGCTTCACCTCTTTCCTCACACCATCCTAGGTGTGGTTGCTCAAATATAGTCCTTATACCGACATGTTGATATGATATAATACATATACGATCAGATTCAACAATCTCTATCCGTAGCTAATTCATAAATTAGCATCAGTTTGCTATTGACTCCTTATCAACAATTGCAAATACTAAGGGCAAGAGTTGTTGTTTGGCATCATAAGCACAAACCATAAAATATTTACCAGCATACCTACCCAACAAATGTCTGACATCAACACTAATCATTAGTCGCAGATGAGGCCATGCTTGAATGCACAGACCATATGCCCATGATCAGAAGGATTTGACTCAAGTAGGAATTTGATACTTGGATTGGAGGCTTGAATAACAATTAATAAATGTATCAACAACTCGTCTGCCTTTTTCCAACTCCCAAACAAATCAGCGATTGTTAGTTCTCTCTTTCCATAACTTGTTATACGAGGGATCTAGAGTTAGATATATTGTACGAACCAAATCACGAACCCCATTCATTTTAATCTCCAGATTATTTCTTAACAAATTTTAATAACTCTTGCAACCATCCTAGTAGTCATCTGGCTATGGTCGAATCTAGTAGAATTACCATAACAGAAGTGTCCATCCGGATTGGTGGATATAATCCAGGTTTCTATTTCAGTTACCTTTGCATATATCCTCCATGTGTATTGCATATTCTTACATTTCACCACATATATTGTTTTATTGCTATTTTGCACTTCGAGCTTCATATTTTTCTTTAATATGAATCTCAAAAATCTTAGCTTTTAAATTATCTTTAGAATCGAATGTCTAACCCTAAACTAAAGGATTGTCAAACCTAAGGATATTGCTGAAAAACGGATGATTTTTTATATGGCATTGGTTCTTGATCATGGAATGACAGACATTAATGTTTTATATCTCAATTAATGAATGGAATCGATTGTCGTTATTGATTTAAAATATCTTAGACATCTAATTATGTCTCAATATCATCTATAGTAACTTCCTCATTATCATTAGAAGGATTTGGATTATCTTCTAATCCCTCATCTAACTCATTATCTAATTTAGTTGTTGCATGGGGACCATTTTGAGTAAATTTCGATTTATAAATGGTATGTTGCTACTACCAAAAATATTATTTAGAGTTGGATGTTGATTCTATCATTATTTCTGACATGCGATAATTGAATATTGGAGTTACATTTTGAATAATTAACCTCCAAATTATATCACGGTATACTGAAATTAAGGTATAAAAAGGGGACTCATGTTGTAATGCGTTCAATTGTGCATTGATGCTTAATTTAAATTGATTAGGAAACAAAACAAAATCAACATGAATTTGCCTTTTTACCTCATCAAAACTGATTTTTTTCAGTTACAGGAAACAAATATTTTGTATTTAAATTGTATCCTACGTCAGAAGATATGTCAACTGTTTGTACTCCATGATAAATGTTAATTATTATTATTTCTTCTAAAAAAATCATGTAGAAAAATTAAAAGCTATTCCTATTTGACATTTGATTAATTATTAAAACTACAAGATCTATACAAAATTTTGTATAAAACATACGTAAAAAAAAACTTACAATGAGAATAAGATGAAGATGCTGATTAAAATGATGTAGCGATTCGAAGATTAATTTTCTGGATAATATTAAAAAAATTTGGAAATAAAAAAAGAGAGAAAGAAGAGAGGAAGAAGATGAATGCTGAGTTTTTGAGAAGAGAGGGAAAGCTGCAGAGAGAAAGTTGAAGGTAAACTCTAAGTTGAAGGAACCGTATATCTACCACGGTCCATTTACATTTTCAAAATTCGTGTGACGATTTGTGATGTTGTGTGGCAACAAAATGAAGTTTGCAGTTTCTTGGAGAATCTGAACGGAATCATATATTTGATACGGTTTTTTCTACACTATGAAAAAAATTCACTCTTTCCATTTAATTAAAAATATTTATTTTTTTAAAATATAAAAAAATGGGTTTTTATAGCAGATATTGTAGTATAGCAGGTAATATTAGGTAATATTGAAATTGGTATAGAAAACTTTTTAAGGGCAGATTTTTGCCCGCTGTACTTCACCGGATGCCAACTCCCACGAACATGAGTCAGCAGAACAGCCATATTTTATTTCATGATTTTTACCCTTTCTCTGCTCTGGCGACATCATTTAAAGCTACAAAACAGATGTTGTGCGGCTTCTTATTTGTATTCGCTCGTTCCCAACCTTATCAGTCTCTCTTGTGCCATAGTAAGTTTTTTTTTTTTTTTTTTAACTTTCAACCGGCCTGTAGGCGATGCCATAGTAATGTTCAATGTTAGTCTTTCAGAGGCCGCGTCAACGGGCTGTCCCATTGGTTCTCATTTCATGTATCCAAGTCCAACTGATTCAATTCACGATTGCTATGCTTAACGTGCAAGAACTATACACGCGAATGTGACGCAGGATATTCAATAAACAAAGGTATCAAGTCTTGGATAATGCATGATTAAACACAGCCGATCTCTTAGCAATTCCATCAAACAGTTTGCCAGCAACCAACCGAAACTCGCATGAGACACATTTTTGTTTCATCAACCAAATCCATTTAGATAAAATATTACATTCACCTAGCAGAAAAACTAATACCAAGACCTAAATAAAAGCAACCATAGATAAGCTAATTCTAACTAACAAGACCTAGAAATCCTCATCTAAACTAAAAACATGGTTATTCCCACCAATCCCATTTAAGCTTGACATGACAGCCGCCTTTTGATATTCTCCAACTCTTTTCTCAAAGAAATTTGTTTTACCCTGAAGTGAGATCAATTCCATCCAATCAAACGGGTTTGTGACCCCGTACAATTTCTCATACCGCAATTCGACCATCAGTCGATCCGCCACAAATTCTATGTATTGTGCCATCAAATCCCCATTCATCCCCACCAGGGCCACCGGTAACGCATCACACACGAATTGCTTCTCGATTTCAACCGCATCAGCCACAATCGACCTGATCCTTTCTTCGTCAAGCTTATTGTTCAACAATTGATACAACAAAATGGCGAAATCACAATGTAGCCCCTCATCCCGAGAAATCAACTCATTTGAGAAGGTCAGACCTGGCATCAAACCCCTCTTCTTTAACCAAAAGATTGCACAGAAGGATCCAGAGAAGAATATACCTTCAACGCATGCAAATGCTATCAGCCTCTCAGCAAAGGAATCGGATGACTGAATCCAGCGCAAGGCCCACTCAGCCTTTCTTGCCACGCAGGGTAGGGTTTCAATGGCTGAGAAAAGGCACGTCTTCTCAACCGGGTCCTTGATGTACGTCTCCAGCAAGAGCGAATACGTCTCGGAATGGATGTTTTCTATGGCAATCTGAAACCCATAGAAGGCGCGAACTTCTGAGATTTGCACATCCGACATGAATCGAGTGGCAAGGTTCTCTAGCACAATACCGTCTGACGAGGCGAAAAACGCGAGAACATGAGAGATGAAATGGCGTTCGTCTGGGGTTAGAGTGTGCTCCCAGTGAACAATGTCATTCGAGAGATCGATCTCTTCAGCTGTCCAGAAAGAGGCGAGAGCCTTCTTGTAAAATTCCCAAATCGAGGGGTACTTGATCGGAAACATGCAGAAACGATCAGGGTTTGGCGCTAGAATTGGTTCGTCGGATGGCATTTTGTGAGAGGTCTTTATTTGGAGAGTCGAATCTATTTTTGTATTGGTATGATGAGGAATAAAGGAGAGAGTGGTCTTTTATAGAGCGGGAGATGGGAGGTTTAAAATTTGAGCTGCTGTGGCTTGTGAGGGAAGATTAGAAGATGCAGTGAATCTTGTCAGGGAAGGATGAAGAATGATTGGATAAGCCATAAAAGCCAACGGGATATCATACTCGACGTTAGTTTTCTTCGCTAGTAGTATTCTTTCTTCATGGGTTTGGTTTGGATTCTGTGCCATTTCCTCGGGAACTGAACCCGTAGTGTCACTGTACAGCGTGTAATAACATTTAATAGTCGGATCCACGTGTCAGTGAGTAGCGACGTGGTCTAGAAGTTGGTAATTTTAACTCTTCGTGTGACAAATAAAATAAAATTAAATCAAAATAAATAAATATTAAATCACTTGAAACATTAATATTTAATAATAATAAGATAAATAATAAAAATAAAAAATATTAAAAATTATGAAATTTAATAATTTTATTTTATTTTATTTTAAATATTTTAATTTATTTTATTATAAATATTTTAATTTATTTTATTTTAAATATTTTAATTTATTTTATTATAAATATTTTAATTTATTTTATTATAAATATTTTATTTTATTTTATTTTAAATTATTTTTGTTTGATGTAATAAAACGTTCTAAAAATATTTAAATTATTTTTGTTCCAGTAAATAGTAGGAGCCTTGTCGGCCTATGTTACCTATGTTATGTGCCGATTTTTTTTATATTTAATTGTGTTGCTGTTCACACGGTATAATTTAGAGCACACGCCTCACATTGCTTTGACCTAATTTATTTAATTATTTTTTGAAAATAATGCATATATTTTAATGCATTTTACAACATATTGTGTACAATTATTGTTGTTTTGTCATTCGTTCATGCCTCTTTTCTGGTAAGTATCAATAGAACTGTAATTAAATCTTCAAATATTATCAAATGCCTATAAAAAAAATAATGTGTGCTAATCTAAATGAGATCGATTTTAGTTAAAACAAAAGCCGATGAAATATCTTTGCATACATTGCGTGCACATATGAAATTTGTATATGTTTACGGTATATCAAATGACTTAAGAATTTTCAATTATTATAAATTAATCATAAATGATGTATCATCAAACAATATCAAAATTACATAAAATTTTACTATTTAACATTTTTTTTAGTAAAAATAAGGTCATGCCCTCGTCTTTTATTTATTAATGCTCTAGTTCGTTACATAAGCATTAGTGACAAGAAAACAAAAATAAAATGCAAAAGAAATGAAATTAACATAACAAAAAAGAAAGCTAAATTCAAGAGGGTTGAATTCAGTTGAAACTTGAAAGCATAGGTATATGTCCAACTTAAGTATCCTATATTTGGATACCAAAAAAATTTTTAGTATCCCATTAAAAATAATTTTTTGGTATCCTAAAAAAAGAATATCAAAAAACCCTATAAAAAAGGTAATTAATATTACCTATATATTAACAATACCGGTCCAAAACCTATAGCGAAAGCGAAGAGAATGGGTCTAATTCCTTGGAAGTCTCTAAGTATTTCATTTCTACACAGATTCTTCGTAGCAGAGGGAGAATAGTATCTCCAAAATAAAGAAAGTATTCTCTTATAAGAGAAATTAAACTGTAAATGAAATCATTCACTCATCTTTGAACCATTTTAAAATGACTTTTCATAATTAAATCATTTTTTAGATCGTTTTTTTCCAATAAAATCCGTTCTTCTATCCAACTTAGAAGATGATTCTGAGTCACATGAATTAATAGGTCCATCTTTACCTACTCTTACTATATAAGTAGTCAAGAGTCATAAATTTTGACTTAAAATAAGTCAATCCTACAGCAAAAAGGTACTTTAAAATAAATTTGATGTTGGTCATACTGTAATTCTCCTAAAAATTAAAAAATAAAAATAAATTTGATCCTTTTTGCAAACTAAGCAAATTATTAGGTATTAGAAAAATAGTAATTTTATCAGCAAAAAAAGTAATTTTTTTAATAAAAAAAAGTAATTTTTTTAATCAAAAAAGTAATAAAACTGAGAAATAATTCAAGTAATCGAATTATATCAATTTTTTCTTTGATCTTTTTACATCAATGATCTTGCAAAGCTTTATTCAATAAAAGCTTGTCTCTCTTTCACAAGATAATCTATAATAGAAAAAACTCTCTACTGCGATAGAAAAAAGTGTGAATTTTTAGTAGCATTTCAATTCACTAACTTAAGTATCCTATATTTAGGATACCAAAAAATCCCATAAAAAAGGTAATACCTTTATTTATACAATACCTTATAAATTTTTATAGAATACCTTAGAAATTTTTTTGAGAAATTTTATCACCTTTGGTCCCGAAAGGTAGATATTTGGATTTCTCGATATTTTATTTGAGATATCACTTTATGGCAGGGTAATGTTTCACAATTTAATGAGTCCTGCACTTATTTGATGGGATGGTTAAGAGATTATCTATGGTTAAACTCTTCACAACTTATCAATGCATATAATCCTTTTGGTATGAATAGTTTATCGGTATGGGCATGGATGTCTATTTTTTTTATCTGATATATTATTATTGAAATTGAATTTAACTAGAATTTAATTTCACTACTTTAATTAAAATTTAAATATTTTAAATTTTTTATTTTATTAAGTTTCATTTATTATTTAATATCATTATCATTGATTTAAAATAATGATTGAGCAAAAATCTTTATAATTTATCTAATTGCATGGTGAGCTAACTCCAAAAACCCGTCCTCAGTTCGGATTACAGACCGCAACTCGTCTGTAGGAAGGAGGAATCGCTAGTAATCGCCGGTCAGCCATAGGTTTGGTGATCTTCTCTATATAATTGATGAGTAGTCCATTTGAAAATCATCCGCCCCACACCCACCACCCGAGTATATGATTCAACAGGACTTTCTAAAGAATTCCATCTTTGCTTCTTAGACAAGAGAATAACAAGTTACAAATTCTGTCTCGTCAGGACATCTATTTCTATTACTATCAAATTCATAAATGAGAATGAAGTCATTAATGGTAGGGTTTACATTATCCCTATTTCTTTTATGTGTTCCAAAGAAAAGGAATTTTTCCATTTCTTTCGAGGTCTAAAAAAAGGGTGTGGAAACACATAGGAACTCTTGAATGGAAATTGAAAAGAAATGGAGCTATAGTTCCGAAAAGGTCAGATCTTTGGCACAAGAAGAAGGGGTGATATATCACCTTGACTTGGTTCTGCTTCCCTTCTTTTTTCCCAATACCGAGTCGGGTTCTCCTCCTACCAGTATCGAATAGAACATGCTGAACAAAATCTTCTTCATATAAAACCTGCTCGATTTCAATCGGGAAAATCGTACGGATTTGATGAGAGCATGTGCTATGGTTCGGTCAATCCTGTTTCCGATAGGAGCGATTATGGGATCGCATCTTTCCCATTCCTGAGCTATCCATACTAAATAGTACGAAAAGAAGGCCCGACTCCAAGTTGTTTAGGAGTAGTGGCCTTGAGTTCTCGACCCTATTAGTTAGTAGGCAAGCAAGGGATATAACTCAGCGGTAGAGTGTCACCTTGACGTGGCGGAAGTCATCAGTTCGAGCCTGATTATCCCTAACCTAAAGCCAATCTGAGTTGTTCTGTTTGGGCTTAGTTTGCTAAAAGGGCCTCGACGAATAAATAAATAAATATACTTCATAATATTTATGTAATAAAAAAATAGTTAAATCGTGATACTATAAAAAAATAACTTTTTTCATATCTATTAATTTGCAAATTTTCTAAAATTTACTATTGACTTATTTATGAAATTTTGGTAGAATATATATCGATAGTCACTTGGTCAAGGTTCTAAAAAAAAGGAAAATATTTTCCTATCTATTAATTTGCAAATATTCTAAGATTTACTATTGACATAGAAGTTGAATCGGATTAGTATATATTGTAGATAGTTACTTGATCAAGGTTATTTCAAAAAATAGGAAAATATTTTCCTATCTATTAATTTGCGAATATTCTAAGATTTATTATTGACATAGAAATTTTTTTTTAAGATATTAAAGGGTTAATAGTGTGTGAGGTTATTTCAAAATATAGGAAAATCAATATTTTCCTATTCATTTGTTATGAGTTTTGAACAACAAGTGGATAGAAATGGGGGTGTCACTAGGATATTTTTGAAGGTTCAAATCCTTCCACCCTCCGTATAAGGGAATTATCATTCCCTTATACGTGGCAGAGTAGAGCAGTCTGATAGCTCACGAGACTCATAACCTCGAAGCCACGGGTTCAAATCCCGTCTCCACACTAATGTTTTGTTTTTTTGAAACTAAACATTGGTCCAGTTAGTTATTCACTCATAACTCAAAAAATTAAAAACTAAATCAGGGAAGGTTCGAATCCTTCCGCCCCCCATATAAGGTGATGATCATCGATCTATATTGTTTTTATTCTTGATTGAATTAAGAGGCTTGTGCAATAAATATCATAAATAGAACACGTTTCTTTTTTTATCAAACTCTAGGCTAATCAAACTTCGGGCTAATATGAAACGCACGGATACAAGCCTTGGAATGAAAGACAATTCCGAATTAGCTTTGTCTACAAACAAGGAAGCTATAAGTAATGCAACTAGGAATCTCATGGAGAGTTTCAGGATGAAGGCTGCTGGCATGCTTAACACATGCAAGTCGGACGGGAAGTGGTGTTTTCCAGTGGCGGACGGGTGAGTAACGGGCAAGAACCTGCCCTTGGGAGGGAAACAACAACTGGAAACGGTTGCTAATAAATCGTAGGCAATGATCAGTAACTGGTCCGAGGGGGCATCGCTCGGTAGCAGGGAACTGGGTTGCGTTCAAAAATGAATTCTTTTGTAATCGCATCACAGAATTATGTACACATGAACATAATTTCGTTGTAATTACAATAGAATAGAAGGTTCGACTCCTTCCGCCCCCCAAGGCGATGATCATCGATCTCTGGTACGAGAGGGTGATCATTGCCTTATATGTGGCGGAGTAGAGCAGTTTGGTAGCTCACGAGACTAATAACCTCGAAGCCACGGGTTCAAATCCCGTCTCCGCACCAATGTTTTGTTTTTTTTAAACCGAACATTGGTTCAGTTAGTTATTCACTCATAACTAAAAAAACTAAAAACTAAATCATGGAAGGTTCGACTCCTTCCGCCCCCCCAAGGCGATGATCATCGATCTATAATTATTTTTATTCTTGATTGAATTAAGAGGCATGTGGGGTATCCCTCATAGGGTAGGGATGTTTATATTGTTGGAAGCAAACTCCGGGCTAATATGAAGCGCACGGATACAAGCCTTGGAATAAAAGACAATTCCGAATCAACTTTGTCTACGAACAAGGAAGCTATAAGTAATGCAACTAGGAATTTCATGGAAAGTTTGATCATGGCTCAGGATGAACGCTGGCGGCATGCTTAACACATGCAAGCCGGACGGGAAGTGGTGTTTCCAGTGGCGGACGGGTGAGTAACGCGCAAGAACCTGCCCTTAGGAGGGGAACAACAACTGGAAACGGTTGCTAATACCCCGTAGGCTGAGGAGCAAAAGGAGGAATCCGCCCGAGGAGGGGCTCGCGTCTGATTAGCTAGTTGGTGAGGCAATAGCTTACCAAGGCGATGATCAGTAGCTGGTCTGAGAGGATGATCAGCCACACTAGGACTGAGACACGGCCCAGACTCCTACGGGAGGCAGCAGTGAGGAATTTTCCGCAATGGGCGAAAGCCTGACGGAACAATGCCGCGTGGAGGAGGAAGGCCCACGAGTTGTAAACTTCTTTTCTCGGAGAAGAAGCAATGACGGTATTCGAGGAATAAGCATCGGCTAACTCTATGCCAGCAGCTGCAGTAATACAGAGGATGCAAGCGTTATCCGGAATGATTGGGCGTAAAGCGTCTGTAGGTGGCTTTTCAAGTCCACCGTCAAATCGCAGGGCTCAACCCTAGACAGGCGATGGAAACTACCAAGCTAGAGTACGGTAGGGGTATAGGGAATTTCCGGTGGAACGGTTAAATGTATTAAGATCGGAAAGAACGCCAACATCGAAAGCACTCTGCTGGGCCGATACTGACACTGAGAGACGAAAGCTAGGGGAGCAAATGGGATTAGTGACCCCACTAGTCCTAGCCGTAAACGATGGATACTAGGTGTTGTGCGCATCGACCCGTACAGTGCTATAGCTAACACGTTAAGTATCCCGCCTGGGGAGTACGTTCGCAAGAATGAAACTCAAAGGAATTGACGAGGGCCCGCACAAGCGGTGGAGCACGTGGCATATTTTGATTTTTCTTCGGTGAATATCCAACAACAGGTTCCATTGAATGAATAATAGATCCAGATCCTAAAAACAATAAAGCCTTAAGAGTAAGCGTGGGTGATCAAATGAAATAAAGCAGCTCGAAACGAACCTATACCTAAAGCTAGTATAATATAACCTAATTGAGACATTGTAGAATAAGCTAAGCTTCTTTTAATGTCTTTTTGAGCAAGAGCCAAAGTAGCTCCTAAAAATAAAGTTATTAAACCTATTGAAGAGATAATATGCATTATATAAGGTGTTATTAAGAAAAGAGGAAACAACCGAGCTACAAGAAAAACTCCCGCTGCTACCATGGTAGCGGCGTGTATAAGAGCAGAAATAGGAGTAGGTCCTTCCATGGCATCAGGCAACCATATATGAAGAGGGAATTGTGCGGATTTAGCAATCGCACCAACAAATAATAAAAAGGTACATAAAGTAGTAAATAAAGAATTCACTCCATTTTTTTGTATGAAATTATTGGTTATTTCAAATAAATCTCGAAATTCGAAACTACCAATTATCTAATAAAAACCTAAAATTCCTAATAATAAACCAAAATCACCTATACGATTAGTTACAAAAGCTTTTTGGCTGGCATTTGCAGCGAGCGGTCGTGTAAACCAAAATCCTATTAGCAAATAGGAAAATATTCCCACTATTTTCCAAAAAACATAAATTTGTATCAAATTTGAACTTGTAATTAGTCCCAACATAGAAGCATTAAAAAGATTCAAATAAGCAAAAAATCTCAAATATCCTTGATCATGAGACATATAATTGTCACTGTAAATAAGAACTGTGATTCCAACAGTACTAATGAGTACTAGCATAATTGAGGTAAGTGGATCAATCAAATATCCGAATTCTAAAGAAAAATCCTTATTAATGGTCCAAGACCATAGGTATTGATAAATAAAACTCCCATTTATTTGTTGAATAGAAAGATTTAAGGAAAATATCATAGTTATGATTAAAAAAAATACTTGGAAAAGCCCATATGCGACAAATACTTTTTGTTGCTGTCGAAATAAGTAGAAGTCCAAGCCCTATTATTATAGGAACTGGAAGTGAAAGAAAGGGTATTATCCATGCATATTGATATATAAGTTCCATAAGATATTAAGAAGTTTAATTGTTAATTGATATTTTTTCTTTTCCTGAAAATTTGATTCACCAATTCTTATTTCTATTAAAATATATTAAATATTTTAAATTAAAGAATAGTGTAAAGAATAAGGAAGAAATCAGACAATACGATTTTAAGTCAAATATAGAAATTAAAAATTTCTGTACTTTTTTATTATTAAAATTCTAAAAAGAGAAAATATTATTTTGATTCAAATAGGATAAAAATATTTTGATTTCCCAAATAATGAACTTTACTTTTTTTCACTAATTTTCACTAATTAAATTTTGAATTTTAATTAATTAGCAAATAACAAATAAGGAAAATTGAGGTAAAAAGGGACAAAAAATTTGTATTTTTTTATTTAGAATTATCAATTCTTAGAATTTGGAATCATTCTAAGTATTTATTATTGTCGAGCCATAGTAATTGCTCCTATCAAGGAAACTAAAAGGTTCCTTTTTGAGGGTGCTCCCGGGAACAAATCCAATGCAGACAGGGTGGGGCCTGTAGCTCAGAAGGATTAGAGCACGTGGCTACGAACCACGGTGTCGGGGGTTCGAGTCCCTCCTCGCCCAAAGCCTTAAAATGAAAGGCCCTTTCCCTCTGACGGTAGGAAAGTCATGATCGGGATAGCGAATGCAGAGTTCTTTAATTTGGGTATGGTCGTGTGTTGAAATAGGCTAGTATTACTAGCAGAGCAAGTATTAAGTATGAATTTTTAATAGCATTTCAATTCACTAACTTAAGTATCCTATACAACATATTTATAAAATTACTTTTTAATTATCAATTATATTTTTTTTAAAATTTATTATCAACATTATTAAAAATAATCATTATAGTACTAATCCCTCCGCATTCACAAATTGGACAGTTAGCAATCTTCGCGCTTATTTTCTCAGAAAACTTGTTGCGGGTCGAGTCCCAAGCACAAGCAAGAAGAACACAAACAAAGTATTGCCAACCCATTACACGCTCTATTCCACTGAAAAGGCTTCGTAAAATCACGAGGAAAAGGTTTGTGCCGATCTGAGCCGCTAATTTGTGATCACACACACAAACCTCGACGCAAAATGAACCGGACCTAATTCGAACGGAGCTGCATATATTATCTCGATCTCGCTCGCCGATGAAATTGCAAACGTTGTAATAAAAATTAAAAAAAAAAACAAATTGCAAACAGACCAGGGGTGTAAACGGATCGGGTTAGTTGGATTTTATATACGTCATTAATTCGATTTATTATAGTCGGATTATGATATTTTCAATCCATAACTAACCGTTTAATAATAAAAACTATTTAATTCAGATTTCATGTTAGACGGTCGGGTTTCTCAAATTAGACGGATTTCATTTTAAAAAATATTATAAAAAAATGTAAAGAAAAATAAGTTTTAATTGAAAAAATACAAATAAAAAGCAACATATTCTAATTGACAATAACATAGAAAAAAATTAAATTAAAAAATTAAATTTTAACAAGATATCAAATTATTTTTATAATTATATTGTAACTGTAGTTATATTAAAAGTATATTTTTGAAAGAAAATAATATATTACAGTCGGATCAGGATTTTACTCAATATTTTTTATAAAATCCCTAACCAAAATTTAGTTATCAGATTATTTAAAATTCAATACATACTCAACTAATTAAATTCAAAATTCATAATTTTTCGAATCGGATCAATCGAATCAGTCAGATCGATCGGATTAAACGAATTAGACTTGCGCGTCTAAACAGACCAGTCAAGTAGAAGACCCTCTGCCTGCGTGCAGTCCACCTGGTGCAAGCTGGCGAGGTTGATTAATGACTTCGAGAAGAAGTTCAGTTCTTCATGGTCTTGGAAAATTTCCTAGTCTAAAATGCACACATGGCTTAATTGCTCTTGACTGAATCAATCACCACGTGTTCCCCGATCTAACCTTCAATACCGGTTCTCTGTTCATCTCTGACCGCAACGACTGCATTTATTATTATTATTATTATTATTATTATTATTATTATTATTATTATTATTATTATTATTATTATTATTATTATTATTATTATTATTATTATTATTATTATTATTATTATTATTATTATTATTATTATTATTATTATTTTGAAATAGCAACGACTCCATTTACTACAAGTTTCTTTGCTAAAAGCAGGCGGACTGCACCGCTACCATTGCTTTCAAGTCTACTTCTCAACAAACAAGAATCTAGGTGTTGGACAAAGTCAAGTCTTGCTTATATAAATAATTTTTTTGTTGGTTTAATCTATTTAAGGAAGATTCATTCACGATAGCTAGCTTAATAATTTTGATAATGATTTTTTAAATAAATTTTAAAAAATTAAAATAAAAAAATATAGATATATTATTGAAAATATATAGATTGATTGTGTTTTAAATTTCATGAACTTTAAGCGTTATTTCATATTTCATCGAAGACAAATAAAATTATATGAAATTTATAATGATCCAAATTTAATGATTTTTTTATGAAATTTTAAATAACACTTAAATTATAAGAAATTCAATTTATAAATTCAAAATAAGTTTATAATTAAAAAAATTAAAACTTATTTTAAAAAATATTATTAAAATTGTTAAGTTAATCAATTATCAATAGATCCTACCATTTTCAAAAAGCGGTACACTTATTAGTTCTTCTTCTTCCTGTTGAAGCATACATTTAGTTATTTTATTGAGAAATGTTTGACAGTTAAATCACTGTACTCAAAACTTCTATTTTACAACATTCAGACCTTCAATCTTCTTTAATAATTTTGCCACTCGAATTTCCAGTCTGATAATTACTAGATTTGAGACCTCATGTTTCTTCATCTGTTATATTAGTCATTTTAATAATGTTTTTAATAGGGGGAGTTTAGAAAACTATTTTATAATGTTCTTTCTAATAATGAAATACTTCAAGATTAATGGATAAAAGTTCCTTACAATTTTTTTTTCTAAAGGTACACTTATTCGTTCTATTAGGTTTGAGCAAGATGGCTAATGGATATCAAAATATAGAGAAAAAAAATTAAAAATAATATTTTTATATCTAGTTGAATAATATGAAAAAGTAATGACTAAAGTTCCTACAGATTAATAAAATGTGATATTTTTGAGTTAAATAAATTGTAGATTAATTAAGAAGTGAGGTGCATACAAACTTTTTTATGCATGACATACAAACATAGTTTTATTTTATGTCTAAATAAGAAAAAAGAACTATTATTACATTATTTTTTTATTGTTATATGGTCTATCCGGTGAGGCTCTTACAATCAACGCCTATTACATTAATTTTTGGTAATATATACAAGAAAATAAATTATGTCTTCCCTATTTCGATATATACAAATTCTATATATATGTTATTTAAACCGATTTGGAAAATAAAGAATACGACACAGCATCTTCAAAAGAAAATCCAATATTGAACTTGTTATGTCGAACAATATTAGGTGCTTATTTAAAAAAGATCATCACGAAAGAAAGTACATAATTATACATATATTTGAAATAGAAACATATTTTTGTTTGTAATTTAATTGTTTTTAAATAAAATAAAGTGCTGCTAGTAACCATATTTTGCCTTTTGGCAAAAAAAAAGTAGTTGAAATATGAATACAAACTACTTTATTTTCCTTCAATTAATTAATTCAGTGAGTGTTATTGAGTTCTGCATAATTTTCTTTTCTTTTTCTTTTTTTTAAAAAGTGTTCATGTTTGTTTGGATAAATGTGTATTTTGACCTCTCCAAAGATCTAGATAATATAACTCTGAAAATTCAAGAGAAATGTTGGTATTTATCAAAGCATATTTGACCATCAAAATACTTTGTGGCGATTGTTAATAGTTGTTGTAACCTGAATAGTATTTTGTTTAGGTTGAAGTGTTCATTCTAGCACACGTTAGAAATTTTAATTAAATTTCAAATATTTTAAGATTTTATTTAAATATAATTTATAAGTTTCTTAATTAATTAAAATATACATGTAATAATTTGTTTGTTTGGTTAGAAAGAATTAGTGGGCCAGCCACCCATTATTTCTTACTAATTTCTTGCTGTCTAATTAAATTACAGTTGCAATATTAATAATTAATGGCATTAATTTTTTAACAAGTTATAATTGATACTTGCATAGCTGGTGCACACTAAACGTTTTGTGCATTGACAAACATATAAAGCAGTTTTGTTGGTAAGGCAATAGGATTTATATCTTAATTAATTTCTCACACGGTACTGTGCATTAATATTACTCGGTGATTTGCTTTATATATATATATATATGTGCATACATCTCCATTTCGAAGTGAGAGAGAGAAGAAAATGCAACACAAAATAATACACACAAAATGCCTTAAAAATTGTACATTTGAGAATACAAAAAGATAAATTTATTATAATACTTTGAGCTATTGTTATAATTAAATTCGGACTTATTTCTTATGCAAGGTGTACCACATCAATGGAGGTAAGAATCGAAGTATCTTAGGAGGAAATCACCGCAAGTTCACTGTATCATGTGAGGCGAATACTTCTCTAAAGATAGTACTCATGATTTCACTGATATGTTTTGATTTTCTACAATTGATATAGATTGACGTCAATTTGAAGTGTTAATATGAAGAAAGTGGACTGACAAGAATTCTTCAAATCATTATTTGATTTTTCTAAGCTCTATTTAATTTTATTTATTTATTTTATAGGCTTAATTTTCTAACAGCACACAACCAACTATATATTTATATTACAAACGAAGAAATCAAACTGAAATTAACAATTGTGATTTATCAACCAATAAAATTTTTAATTTATAACAGAATTATTCATATTTTAATGTACATGGAAACCGAATGGAGAATATTTGAGAATAGATATCTGAGACGATGTTATGGTCCACATTTTCACATATATTTGCTTATGAATATGTATATCTCGTATATAATGACTTTTATAAACATCTTTTTTTTTAATCGTACGTTGTTATATAGGATACGTAATTCCATGTAACATAATTTATACTCCATATCACGAGAGAGTTTGAATTATCTTCAGTTTTATAAGTTTTGTTATATTCTTTCTAACAATTAAGATTATTAATTTTTTTGTCGAACTGTCTGTAAATCAATATATTGTGCAAATTAGACAGGATATACATATAACTAATATAATTTATTCGATACTTTGCATATTGGCCCCTATACAATTTATTAATCATCAAAAGTTTTGCTATAGCTTAATCCTGATTTTTTTTATACATGCACATTTTCAAATTTTAAATCAAGTTAAATCTATTTTAAGATGTTCACATTGTCTTTACAAACAAATCAAGCTTTGATTTTAAATATACCTTGCGATATTGTTAATAATCTTTTAATATATTTTAGATTGAAGTAATAAATATAGAAAAATATATAAAAAAAATAGATGAAGTTTCATATATACCCTTCAAAATTATCATATTGTCTCCTTTAAAGTGCATAATATCATACTTATAAGTTCCTTTATTATCCTTATTGTAAATAAAATATAATATTCTTTTGAAATCAAATTATTATGACTTATAATATAGATGCAGTTATCAAGCATGAATATTAATCATATTAATCATTGAAGATTTCATATTCTTACTCAATCTGAAGGCAATCCAATCATGCGCTCTCATATTGAAAATATTGCTTGATTCTTTCAATTTTTTGGCTGAGAATAGGATTATAATCTTGAGAGATGATGAAATCGAGAGAGAAAAATGAAAAGCGAGAGAATGAAAAAGCATGAGGTGAAATCTGTTTTGGTATTTGGATGATCACAATTTAAAATATATAAAGAAAGGAAAACAATAATTAACTAAGGTCTTAGTTTGAATTTAAAATATTTAATTAGGATCAAATTTGAGTTTTGAATATATTTGATATATATCATAAAATGTTAATGGACAATGTAAGAGTTCTAATAATTTGATGGAATGTAAATATGCAACTATTAAAGTTTTGAAGAGTATTGGCGAAATTCTGTCAAAAAAAAATAGAACAAATAAGTCTAATTTAACTATTCCTCCAATGAGTTTCTAGAGGCGAAAATTGGGAAACAATGTTAGTTAAACTATAAATAATTAGAAGAACATGAATGATGTAATCTTCTTACAAGGAAATAACAATGGAGAAGTTAAAAATTTTGGGAGCTGATATACGAATACCGTACCGTTATTGATATAACCATTAATATTAACTTTATTATTCATGTTAATGATTTTATTATGCAATTTATTTTGTATATATTTTATATAGTACTTTCATTATTCAACTTAAGTGAGTTATTATTCACATTAGTGATATTTGAGTGATAAAATTACTATAAATAAGTTACATAATGAAATTATTAAAATAAATAATAACTCATTTAAGATGAATAATAAAATAAAGTTGGTACCGATGATTATATCAACAATGATATCTTACTAACATTTTCCTAAAGTTATTAGGTAATTATTGAATGCGAGTGAGAGTTAATTAAATCATTCTATACTTTATACGATGATTTAATTTGATTAGAAGTTGCTAACTATAATTTGCATTTTTATGCAATCGACAATCAACCTATTGAATTTGCGGAGACAATAAATGAGGGCAAAATATGTAAATATTTCCGTTTAATTGCTCAAAACCTTATTAATTACGGTTACTAATACGGAATTCAATTTAATATTGTTAGCAACTATACAAGTTGTGCGCAAAATCTTTTTATTTTGGACATGTTTTTTTTTTAAATTATTGGAATTTGCTTCACGCCATAAATTTGATGATTAAATTTCTACAAATTTTGGATTTTTCTGATCGAATAAACTGTTGGTTGATTTCGATCTAAATTAATTAGGTCACTAGTGCAAAATCACAAAATATGTTTCAATCAATCAAATAATGTTCACACTCCGTTAATATTCAATTCATCATCACTTGAAAATTTTTAATTAATTCTAAACTGAACCAGTTTTTACAGATTGCACAAAATTTGATGACGAGAACAATTCGGATTATGACTCATTAGAAAAAAATAAAAGAAAATTAAAGCCTTTCAAAGGAAAAATATAACTACAATTTTTTTTTGTCTCTTTTTTATTGTAAAAAGAAAGAAAGAAATCTCTGTAAAATACACCATGCCTCTACGCCTCTCCAACCACTATGCTCCAAAAAAAAAAAAAAAAGGGGCAACTCCTCTGGCCTAACACCTGTAAACAAAAACAAATATTGTATGAACCTTGGCTGGTTTGGAGGCTTTTCCGTAGAATAGAATAGGCCTAGAATAATTAAAAATGAAATAAATAGAGAATAGAAATTCAAATACAAATTTTTCAAGTTTTGCCACTTGCACAATTTTGAAATTGGTCCTCTCAATTTTTTGTTGAACTATTATACTTGGTAGAAATTCACCTGAAAATTTTTAATATAACAAAAAATTAAATAAAATTGAAAATATAAGAAATTATGGGGGAATTGCGGATGTGAGCAAAACGGAATTGAGAATCACATTCTCAGAAAAACTTGAAACTGTTATTACCATTGGAGCTCTCAGGAGTGGAGCCGCTATTGCTACCCACACTTTCATATTTTTAAATTAATTTTTTTGAGCCATTTGAAATCTTAGAAAATACAAGATTTAAAATAATTCAAACTAAAAGGAATTCTTAGAAGCTCTACTTGCAGTAATGTTCTTAGGAAACTGGGAATGTGACTTTCAGTCTCGTTTTGCTCACATCCCATAATTTCCCCATAATTTTTTTTTATATTTTTAATTTTGTTTTTTTTCTTATATTAAAAACTATCGGGAAATTCACACTGTATTTGTAGAATTATAAATATTATTTTTTGTAGAAGTATTTATTTATTCACATAGTTTAAATGAGCTTGCAACTATTTTTTTTCTTTTAAAATAATTCAATTCACATCTCTTCAATGATTACTCTAGAAATCTTACTATAAATATTTTCAACAACAAACTTTCTTAACAAATGATGGTAGGTACTAGGTACATGTGTTTCATTAGTTTTCTTAACAATTTTTTTTTATTTTATTTCCAAAAAATATATTTGGTTGGAATTTATAAGAGAGAGGAGGACCGAGTCAGCGGGACTTCGTTACACCAACAGTTTTATCAAAACATGTGGGCATGGTTCAAAGGAAAAGCAAAGGAAATCTCTTCAATCATCACAAGTAGAGATGTGCACCAAGAGCAGCCAAGTAAGTACTCGTCTAGTCTGTGATTATTTTAATTCGTTTTAAATACACTCCACTAGCAGCCTTCCTAGCATTACCATCAAGTAAGTAATAGTATAAAAGTCCACCACACATAAACAAGTAACAAAACCAATATAAATAAATATATATAACCAAAACGATCTCTCTAGACCCACTCAAACACGCTCTCTCTCTCTCTCTCTCTCTCCCTCTCTCTCTCTCCCTCCTCTTGTTACGTAGCCCCCTCTCCAACCACCAACCCCTGTTAAAAATCTCTCTCGCGCTAAAGATCACACGCCAGTACCAAAGGTCCAAAACAAAACAAAACAAAACCTTCTCTCCTCAATATATCACAATTCCATTTCCTCTTCTCATCCCTTCTCTCCTCTCATCTCCTCGTTTCACACCGTGCAATGGGACCTATTGTGCTTGCCTCTCAGCTGGCGACCGGGATCGGCGTAATTGCCGGCGCCATGATCGTGAAGAACGCCATGGATCAAACCAGCGTGGGATCGATGACGACCTCGTCACGGCCTCGTTGCGCCACATGTAACGGCACCGGCCGCGTCACCTGTCTCTGCACACGCTGGTCCGATGGAGATATCGGTTGCCGTACCTGTGCTGGGTCGGGTCGGATGGTGTGTAGGAGCTGCGGCGGATCGGGTACGGGTCGGCCGATGCCCGTGCAGTTATCAGTGAGAAACAACCGTCCACCTCCGTACTCTTAGGATGAGAAATTGAGAAGAAAGGAGAAAGGAGGAGGAGGAGGAGGAGAAGGTTGCGGTTAATTTATTAGTGTTTTTTTCTTTAATTTTCTTTTCTCCTTCTTTGGGTAATTTGTATATTTTCTTGGGGGAAAATTGCTATTTTGCAATTATGTTCCCTTTCCTTCCGGTGGAATTGGAATTGGTAGACTCCTTTTTTGACTGAGAAAAAAGGTGTTACTGAAACAGTGGAATTTAGGTATTTTTGGTGGGTATGTATGCAAAGAATAGACAGAGTATTAATTACATAGTATACTATATAGAAATATTCAAAAGAAAAATTGACAAAAAGAAATAGACAGAAAAGGATGTATGTATTTTTGTTAAGTGGACCTGGAAAGGAGCACATTTGGATTCTACAATTGGGATTAATATTTCCTTAGCTGTTTAGACAATACGCGTGCAAACTTATTTGATTAAATGAAAACAATTATGTAATGTGAGATTGTGACTTTGTGCGCGTAGAGAAAAGCCGAAGAATCCCGTGCATATAATGTTGTCGATTGCAACTAAATGGGAGATGTATTTTACACTTAATAAAATTTCCATTTTATGTTTTTATTTTGTTCCTCTTTTATTCGTTAGCCCATATATACTTTAGTCCATTAACAAAATTTGCCAATTTAGATTTCGAGCATTATTGGTACTGTTCTTATGTTTCACTAAAACATTTTTTTTTCTGTACATTTGGAACCTAATTCGTAAATTTAAGAATGCTTTTAAGAGAATTTTGAGGCGCTATTCCAATAATTTAATAAAAATCATAGTTCGGATAAGATTTTTGAATCTGACAGGTACTTGAAAAGTATGGCGATACCAAAATGTTTGTCGGCCTTTAGAAAATGAAGAAAGATGATAAGATATTTTTACAGACACCTCTTTTTTTTTAAATATAATTTTATGATTATGGTGTTTTTTATGACATGTAATTTCAACGGTTTATTATAGAGTCTGTATGGATTTCGAAAAATCTGTTTAAAAAATCACATCATTTCGTATGTATTTAATTCAAATCAGACAATTTTAGATAAGAAGAAAAATATCTCACGTTGATTCATCACAGAGTCGGTGTTTTATCCTTTTATAAAAAAAATCTAATTCTAAAAAAAATTTAAATCTCTCATTAACGAATTATAAAAATAAATTCCGACAATCAGAACTCAGAACTAGTACAAATGGTACCAATAACAATCAGATATACCCGTACCGTATTATTCGGTATTGGTACCAAGAGCCACTAAATATATCTGATTGTTTTCGAGTAGAAAATATATCGGATTGTTTTGGAAATTAATTTGTTGGTAACCTTTGTTTTTGGCATTTCTGCTGTTACTCCTCGACTCGGAATTTATATATCAAACTTTTTTAAGACATCATCAGATGCATAGTGAGTCAATTTGAAATTTTCATTTTAAATCAAACCATAGTCGAAAAAACAAAATCCTTCAATATGAGATTAAAATAATAATAGAGAACTCATCTTAATTTGTATGCTCTTTGACACCTCCAACATACAAAATTTTCATCTATCAAAATATATTGTGTTGAACTCATTTATCAAAAGGAATAGGAGGAATTTCAACGCTTATTGAACAAATTTTTGATGTGATGGATGAAATAATCGTTGGATCATCAAATCTGATATTTCGTACTATTATTGAAGCAATGGAGCAAAATTTTTGTACAAATTTTGACACTATTGAACAATTATTTATTCTATCATATCGAAATTTGATCCAATGAGCATTGAAACTCTCCTGCTTTTCTATCCAAGATGCAAATAGCTTCTTAAGTTTCACCTAATTTTTATCAGGTCTTTCTCCTTTTGACAGATAATGATTGCTTGATTAATACTGGTTGACTCAAAATTGTTGCAATTATGTAATGTTAATATATAACCTATTTTGTTTGTGAAGTATTAAATTTTAAATGATTTGTTTTGTTATGAATCAAAATTTGTATTGAAAATTTTATTTGAATTAATGACATTTGATTGTTCTTTTGACAATTAAATTGATATTATCACTTTGGTCGCCTCCGAGTTACCTCTCTAATTCATACTTCCTTTTTCGTCCTATTTCACCCTTTTTGATACAATATTTTTTAAGTTCATATCATCTATTATACTATATCGTATAATGTAACATATTATTTATCAGATCATATTAAAATTTTTATAAAACAAATTTCAAAATTTTTTTTATAATTTATTCATTCATAAATCGGATTGTGCGAAAATGTTGACTCACATTCTCCTCAATCTCCCTTTTCGTCTACGAAATTCTTTGCTTCTTTTCTGCTACAAGTACAATTGCGTACCGGAAAGATTACCTTGTGGGTTCCTTCTGTAAAAGCAGGAAAATGCCACTTTTTTGTATTGTTGCGTATTGAGTAATATCTTTATGACTTCTAGGAACAGGGAACTTATATATTAAATTCTTTTATTTAATTTTTATATATTTAACAATGCTTGTTTGGACCGATGACTAATAATTATATAGGTAATGCACACTTATATGTTTTAGTATAACAAGTATTGACAGTAGTTTACCCGTTTTTTATCAAGTCAAAATATATTTTAGAAAAGAAGAGACATCACTTGATAATTATTTATTTTGACATTTTTTTAAATAAATCTAAAATTTAAATCCAATATTATTTAACCGATCTATATGATATATAGAGTAAAGTTAGGGTGAGCTTAAACTCACCAAGAGAGTTAGTAAACTTAACTAAAAATCTATCGAAACGATTCCAAACAATAAATTTAAATTACTCAATAAATTTTTCATATTAAAATCTTATAGAATACTAAAATTTTACATTTTTAAAGTTTTCTAACTATTTTTTCAGATTTTTTTAATATGATTCTAAAATAATAATAAAATAGTGAATATTTGAATATCTAAATATTAGAATAGGTCATTTAAAAAAAATCTGAAATAAATATTTAAAAAACTCTAAAAATAAAATTTTTTTTGTATCTCACAAGATTTTAATATGAAGAATTTATTGAGCAAATTGGATTTATCGTTTGAAATCGATTTAATAAATTTTTTCAGTTAAACACACTCTAGCTTTACTCATAATATATATATATATATATATCATGTTCATGAAAAATGATGAGATTTTATGTATATTTTACTATACATTACGCCTGTCTGGCAGACCCATTTCCCATGGGATTATTTGGGAAATTTGGTTCCTTGGGAAATGTTACCCAATTAGGACTTGTTCGGTTATATCTCATTTGTACGAGATGTGATTCTACGGACATGAAATCTCAATAGTTGATTCACGGGAAGCAATATAATGTGTTCGTTTGTATCATGAGAATAATTATGAGAAATTTATATTTTATGTCTAAGAGATAAATATCAATTGCATTAAATATACGCTAAATCACTAATGGTATCACTAATTCAACAAAGAAGTATGAACAATAAAATAGTTAATTTCAACAAAAAAAAATAACGACAAAATAGTATTTTTTCCCCTAGTATCTTGTAAATTGAATATTAATATTTAATATTGATAATTAATTTTGGAGTGATGTTTGAAAATTATATTAGTAAAAAAAAATTGTACAAAGTGACTTACAAAATCTCACTTTAATTAGATATTTGTTGGTACTATTGAAACCACCAAAAATTTTAGGACACTAATTAAATATAAATTTGAACAAACTTATAAAATCCAAAAGTGTCTTCAAGTAGAGATTTTTGGTGGTTTGAAATCTCTATATGCAATTCGTCAAGGATAACTCATTATAGGAAAAAGAAAATAACCACACCAGGTGGAAAAGACTCCCAAGCAAATTGAGACCTTTGCAAGGAAAACTTTCTTTTTTATTTTTTATTTTTTTTGTTAACGTAAGGGTGATGTTGATCCAGCATTTATTTTTTTCTTGTACTTCTCTTTCTTGTTTATTTTCTCGTTCTAGATATTGATCTGTTATCTATTTATAGGGATCTTGAAAAGTACACATCCCACCTTCAGTAATCACAATATTAGGCGATGCATCAAAATATCAATGGCCATGTACTGGTTTTTAATGAGCTCTGTCTTCAATGGAACATATTAAAAATACACAATTGATATCATTTTAGTATTCATATTAATGATTATATTATATAATATTTTTATTATTCAACTTAAATGAATAATAACTCATTTAAGTTGAATAATAAAAATATTGTATAAAATAAATTGTATAATAAAATCGTTAACATAAAAATGACTCATGTTAAATAAATAACAAAATCAATATTCATAAAAGTATCAATGATGATATTTGTATATCAGCTCCGGTCTCCAAGCCCCAAATGGACATTTTTTTTATTGAAAGAATGATCTAATCAAATAGCTTTTTTTTAAACATGAGAGGGAGAGTCAAGCTTTTAAATAAATAAATTTCAAATATAAATCTTCATGAGTCAATTAAACAATTAATTCATGTAAAATTTAACCTGGTTGAACCACGGTTAGAGATCAACTATGCAATTAGTCATTAATTATCATTTGGGCATATGCACATATGTCTATTATTTTGAAAACTAGGCATTAATTTTAACATAATTGAGTTGAAATTTTGATTTAAGAGTATGTACAACCCCGCAAGCTTATACACAAATGAAAAAAAATGCCATCAATTTTTCCATCCTTGCTCGTGCAAAACACTTCAATAATTCAGTTGATTTCAGTTCACTTTTAATTAAGAAAAAGACCAATTAGTCTCATTTTACTTGCAAACTAAAATCCTATATATATATATATATGTATGTATATAAAGAAAAATGTATTTGTTAAATTAATATAGGCCAAAGTTGGTGGCCAGCCTGGAAAAATTATATTATCCAACCAACCCATACATACTGGCCACTGCATGGGCCCAAGTCCAAAAATCATATATATGAACATAAATATAAATGCATCGTCTGGGTTGGCTGTTTTGGTGGTGCTACTGGTATAAATGGGAGTCGGATCTACTGTCATTACAAATTACGATAGTCTCGTTATCATAATTTTTAAACTGTTCGATTTGATTTTAATAATTCATATTTAAATATAGAAATTTTTTTATAATTTATTGGATTTCACTTATCAATGACTCAACTTTTTTTATGACGGTACTCTGTCATAGAAAAAATATGACAGCAGATGTGAATTTATATAAATGGTAATTGTGTTTTATTTAGTTGGTGAGTTGCATGTTGGTTGGATACGGCTATTATTGTACTAGTCCTGGAGGATTTTAAGCACGAGTTTGCATCTTCTTAAATACTTGATTTAAATAAATAGCATTTGAACCGTTCAAACTACACGCCAACAATTTTATATGCTGTTATGTTATTTAAAACTGCGAGGTCCATTGTCCATGGATTTGTATTTTGAGTTGTCGATGTTATTGTCTTTAATAAACTAAAAAAATGTAAGAAAATAAATATTATAGTTGTTTGTGCTGAATTGAGCAGATGTAAATTTGGTTGCTACAGAGAAAATAGTCTTAGCATAAAATTATTTTGGTACTACTGTTGTTTAGAGTATATATGATCAAATATGATGATTATATAACTTGAGATATTTCTACATCATAGAAGCCAGGCCAGAATTTGTTAGAATCTTAATGAACACACATGCACACACCAAACACTATAAATACATTATTGCAAAATTGACGAATAGCATTCAGTATATATCACTTGCATACTCGCCAACTTAGAGTGAAAAAAAAATCTAACATGTACAACAAATAAAACGTATAAAGTTCTTCTAACATATATTTATTGTACTTAATTTGTGTGGTGTATGTTGATGTTCCTTAATTAAATTTGGCTACATCTATGATCTTAAGATCATAAAACATGACAGCTAACATCAAATATATGTTCTTTGTTTGCTCATGAATTTATTTATATAAAAAAAATCAAACATATACATCAAATATTATGCTTAAAATATTCTAATATGCATTTAATGAGCTTTTTATGTGTCTCTTGAAATTTTTTTATTCAAACTTTATCACATTTTGGATCCTAAGTTTATCAAAATTGACAGATAACATCCATTATAAGTCATTTACATGCTAGTAAATTTATTCGAGCAAAAATCAAATAGACACATAAAAAATTTTAAAAACAATTCTTCTAGATCAATTGACATTATAAGTCATTTATACACGTAAAAATTCATGAATTTTAGAGTTCATTATATACTAAATTAATTGGTCACAAAATGAATATATTGAAATTAATCAATTATAGTTAATTAGATTTATTTATCTTGTGATTACTTGATCTAGGATAAAATGAACTATAAAAAGCATGAAATTTTATATACATACATTTACCATGAAAATTAATAAAATCAATGGCATGAAATGTCAAATATTAAAATATAAATTAAAAAGTGAGTTTGTGACATCTGATGACATTAAAGCAAGTGATATTAGAATCTTCTCCTTTTATATAAATTAAACAATAAAGATAAATGCAATACATTAGTTAGAGCATGATTACGAGATAACCGATTTTACCCATGGACAATATCACCGTGAGTTCCTACACACATGTGTAAAGTTTCGAGGCAGCCGTACAATATCACAACACAATAATAAGAGAGAGCGAGAGAGAAAGAGAGAAAACCACTAGAATTGTGAAAAATCAGATGGGTGGACAAAAACCACAAATTTTATTAGCATACTATTGTGTTAAGAGGAAAATTATAAATTTGAGACTAAGTTTCTTCTATGATACTCGTACAAGAGTATATAGACCCATTTATATAGGCTAGAGATTTCTTAGGGGTGAAGATACCTAATTCATACAAATTACAATTGTGTCATTACTTGATGGCTAAGAAACAATATTTATAACTACTCCATTACTTAGCGGCCAAGTAACATATAATATTTTTTAGCAGTTAAGAAACATATCACCTTACTTAGCGCCCAAGTAATTTATCACCTTATTTGACAATTAAAAAATTGTATTTTGTTTTCACACCCAATAGTCTCTCACTTGAAAATAAGATGGTAACACGAGCATCTTAGTGTCCCAACTTTCTTCCACATCTCCTCTACTCCATACAATCTTCCATACGCTGACAACAGCTCCCACTCAACTAGTTATTGAGCCTAATTGAGGTAGTGCACAACCTCAGTTCATCCGTGGTGACAGCCTTCGTGAGCATATCAGTAAGATTCATCGCACATGCGATCTTTCTCAATGACAAGGTCTCGTCATCTACTAACTCACACATATAATGGTACTTCAACTAGATATGTTTCATTCTAGAATGAAACACCGGGTTCTTCGCGAGACATAGAGCACTTTGACTGTCGATGTAGAGTTCTTCGCAACCTTGATCCTTCCCAATCTCATTCAGAAAATTGAGTAACCAAACCATCTCTTTCCTGGCCTATGAAAGCGCCACGCAATTCTGCAATCTCAACATCCAGCTTGCAGGTGTACCTCCCCACGTGAAAACATAACTGAAAGTACTCTTCCATCTATCCAAGTCACCACCAAGGTCCACATTAATGAAACCTTCTAGACCTATACTGCCTTTCCTGAAGCACAATGCCATACTTGAGATTCCTTTCAAGTATCTCAGCAGCCATTTCACTGTCTCCCAATGTGCGGTGCCTAAATTTCCCATGTAATAGCTCACCACTCCCACTGCATGGGATATATCTGATCTGGTGCATACCATGGTGTACATAAGACTACCAACTACCGAGGCATAGGGCACAATCACCATGTGGTCCCGCTCCTTCGTCTTTGGTACTTGAGCCTTTGAGAGCCTGAGTTGTACTCCAGACAGTGTCATTATTGGCTTAGCATCTTGCACTAGAAATTGATCCAACACCTTGTTGATTCCTGCAACAAAGTTAGAGTACCCATCACCCGATCTCAAGAAATGTGCATGCCCAAAATTTGATTTGTTGGACTAAAGTCCTTCATCTCGAACTCCTATGCTAACTCCTGTTTTAGTGTGTTGATTTCCTTCATGCTTGCACCTACAATGAGCATGTCATCGACGTGTAAAAGAAAAATAACATAGGAACCACCAAAAAATTTAAAGTAACAGCAGTGGTCCGTGTCGCCTCATTTAAATCCACGACTACTCATGAATTTGTCGAGTTTTTTATACCATTGTCTTAGAGCTTGCTTTAAGCCTTATAGACTCTTATTTAACTTGCTCACAAGACCCTCCTTTTCCCGAGTTTCAAACCCCTCGGGCTGCACCATATAAATCTCCTCCTCCAAATAACCATGAATGAAAGTCATCTTCACATCAAGTTGTTCTAGATACAAATTCTCAGCTGTCACAATACTGAGAACTATTCAGATAGTTGTAAGCTTCACCACAGGTGAGAAAACCTCAGTGTAATCAATACCTTTTTTTTGTAAGAAACCCTTGACCCCCAATCTTGTCTTATATCGCTTACTATCGTCCACCTCTTCTTTAACTTGATACACAGTCTTGTTTTGTAACGTCCTCTTTCCTTTTGGTAATTGAGTCAGGACCCATGTCATATTTTTCTCTAGGGATCTTAACTCCTCTTTCAATGCCTGCTCCCACTTGACGATATTATTCGAGCTTACCACCTTATTGTAGTCTTCAGGCTCACTCAAGTCGGTCAAAAGTAAATAGTTGAGGGAAGATAAATATCGCGTGTTAGGTTTATGAATCCGAGTAGACCTTCTCAACATCGGTTCTTGTGGGTTGGACTCTTCTTGACCATTGGTTGTATTTTCGGCCGCAACATCATCTCCTTGGACCACATCACCTCCGATCCATTCATTGCAGGCCGCAGCTTCGGGAATTTTCGTATCTTCCAAATCAATCTCTCTCACTTCTTTCACATTAGATTCAGATTTCTTCTCATTTTCATTGAAAGTAACATCTTTGGACTTGATTATTTTTCAATTTTTCTATCCCAAAATCTATAACCAAAACAATTAGTCCCATACCCAATGAAAATACATTTCTTGGCCTTTGCATCCAAGTCCACATGCACATATGCCACACACCCAAAGGTTTTCAAGTGAGCTAGGGTTACCTTTTTACCCAACCACTTCTCTACAAGCAACTCAAATTTTAAGGCCAGTGAGGGACTTCGGTTAATGAGATAAGCAGTCGTGTTGATTACCTCCCCCCAAAACATCTTGGGCAAATCCGCATGAAGTCGCATTGCCCTCGCGTGCTCATTGAGGGTTCGATTCATCCTCTCCATAATCTTATTTTGTTGTGGTCAATTAGGGATCGTTCGCACTAACTGAACTCCATGCTCCGCGCAATACGTTTTGAAATTGGCTCCATCATACTCACCATCATTATCCGATCTCAAGCACTTTAGCTTTTGATCGGTCTCATTCTCGATCTTCGCCTTTCACTTTTTGAACACCTCAAACGCTTCAGACTTGTGCAAGAAAGTATACCTATACCTTACTAGTGGAATCGTCAATAAATGTGACATAGTACCTCGAGCCTCCTTGGGATTGGATTGATGTCGGTCCCCACATGTCAATGTGCACAAGCTCTAGCCTCTCTTCCTTTACACTCCCACTCGACTTTGGAGAAGTTAACCTACTTCTACTTGTCGAGCACGCAATCTTCACAGAAATCGATTTCAACTGACTACATAGCTGGCAATAATCATTTTGAGGCTAGCACCTTCACTCCTTTGACGCTCATATTCCCAATCTATTGTGCCACACGATTGGATCATTTTCAACCCCCACCAGTGCTACCAAATCTTTACTATTTTTTGTCAAATAGAGTGTACCCATCTTGGTGTCACGTGCTATAGCCGTTGCTCTTTTCACCATCCTCCAAGAACCTTCTCCAAATATGATTCTATATCCCTCGCTATACAATTGACCCACATATATTAAATTTTTCTTTAACTTGGGAATATAATGAACACCATGTAATGTCCATTTGTAGTCCTTGTTTGTCTTAATATGAACATCACCTTTGCCCACAATTTTTAAAGGTTTACCATCTGTCAAGTATACAAATTTATCATCAATTCTTTACAAGAGATAGAATGAAAAGAAGTACCTGAATCAAGAATCCATGATTCAATTGGGCTGTGTACACACAAAACTAGAGTGTCATCCGAGTCATCTGTTGTTGTGTTCACTGAGTTGGACTCATCTCCTCTCTTCTTTGCCTTCTTAGGGGCTTTACAGTCACACTTCAAGTGACCCTTCTTTCCACAATTCTAGCACTTTGCCTCACCTCTGGTTTGAGACTTAATACCATAATCAAAAGGTATAATGGCCCAAGCGACTAGACTTAACAATCCTCTTGACTTGGATCTTCCTCAGTTTCCACCCTTGTGACTCTCCTGACCCCTTTCGACGGTGAGGGCTACCCCGCTTGTTTCGTCTCGCTCAATCCTACGAATACTTTTGTTGATGATGCGATCATAAACAAAGTCGAGAGTCATCTTCTCTTGGCCAGTGATCACCTCTACAGTTGTTGACCAGCTAGCTGGCATAGAGGTCAACAAACAGTGTGCAAGCAACTCATCATCAAATGGATATGCAATCGCCTTCAGCTGGTTGACGATGTGGTTGAACTTGGCTATGTGCTTCGTCACGGAAACACCCTCGGCCATTTGAAGTTGAAATAGCCGTCATAGAAGGTGAATCTTGTTTGAACTCGAGGGCTTCTCATACAAGTCGGACAGTCTCTTAATAAATCCAAAGGTCGTGGTCTCATTCACGACATGTGAAGCCACATCCATCAAGGCGGTATTTCGAATGATACCAAGTGCACAGTGATCTAGCTTCTTCCAGACCTTCTCATCGATGCTTTCGCTTCTCCTCCAATATAGCATCCTCCAGTTCTTTGGCGTATAGCATATCAGTTATTTGTAGCTTCCAATAATCAAAATGCTTGCCATCAAAACAACGAATTTTACCTTGCCATCTTCCATCTTGTTGTAGTTGTTCGAGTAGCACTTCCTCCTTCACAAGCGTTCGGTTGGACTTTGCACACCTACAGAACCTCCCCCGTAACCCGGAGCTCTGATACCAATTATAAAGTTTTGAGGTAGCTGTACAATATCACATCATAATAACAGGAGAGAGTAAGAGAGAAAACATTAGAATTGTAGAAAACCAAACGGGTGGTGAAAAATCACAAATCCCACCGACATACTATTGTATTAAGAGGAGTATTACTAGCTTGAGACTAAGTTTCTTCTATTATACTCATACAAGAGTGTCTAGATCCCATTATATAGGCTAGAGATTTCTTAGAGGTGAAGAAACATAATTTATACAAATTACAAATATGTTATTACTTGATGACTAAGAAATAATATTTACAACTATGCCATTATTTAACAGCTAAGTAACAATATTTACGACTATGTTATTACTTAGCGATCAAGTAACCTATCACATTTCTTAGCAGTTAAGAAACCTATCACCTTACTTAGCGCCCAAATAATTTATCACCTTACTTAACGATTAAGAAGTTATATTTTGTCTTCATACCCAACAACATATTTGATCCTCATCTCATAATTAAAAAAAATTAAACTATAAAGATAAATGAAATCTGTTAGTTATGTTAGTTAGAGCATGTCATATTAAATACAAGTAACATAACATGTGCTAAAAAAAACCTGTATTCTAAAGTTTTTGTTTAGTTAATGTTCAGTATGCATCGAACTACAATTATATATCTGTAATTGTACAAATCAGTTTGATTGAATCAATCATATTAATCAGGTTATACTAACACCCCTAATCTTTGATTAGCAACTGGTCTAACCATGCATTATCATTATGATCACGTGTAACATATTCAATAAAGACTTGGCATCAAACTGTTACCTTTTTTGGGGATCAAACATACTTCTCTATTAGTAAAAAAGGGGAACAAAAAGAAAAAGAAAAAAGAAAAAAGAAAAAAGAAAAATATAATCCTTTTATAAGCTGGGCTTTATGTGTAAACTTTATATGACGAAAAAGGCCCAAATCAGGACCAAATTTCAGGATAAGTTCTGTGGTACCATCCACTTTAATTTGTTTATATATAGCAGGCAGCAACTTGATCTGGCCCCCACTTCTGAGGCCCATTTATTAGTGGGCCTAAACTTGTCAGAGGGTCCCAATCGATGGGTCTATAGCTAGGCCAGCAACTCTCTTTCTCTAATAGTAATTGAAGAAATACGGTCCCAGTCTTTGTAGCAATATTGGTCCCATTGGTGTTTTGTCTCTGCCTCTCTGGGGAGACTCTATTTAAAACCGGAAAGTATATGCAATGCTGCCATATATATCTCAAGAAAAGGGGGGAAAAAAGGAGGATTGTATGTGCTGCTGTTGTATAGTTGTATATCAACGACTGTATGAATCATGGAAAAAAATACATCAATTCAGATCAACTGTCATGTATTTATATATATGTAGCATGGTGCGGCAGGAAATTTGATTTGTTCGATCGCATCATGTAGATTAAATCTCAAAAGATTTCTCTATAAATTTATCTGTTCGTATTGGATTAGTACAATACTTGTTCCTTAATATACTGTTTACCAGTGGCTTCACCACTTCGTCTCAGTCAGTCGGTATAATTGTAGAAATCGAAACTTCCTGATTTAACTGAAATGTCTCAAATATTTTTGCAATAAATGGTAAATATCTTTATGTCCACTTTAAATTGGAAAAATCGTTCGATATAAAACTTATGTTGTAAACAAGAAAATAGTTATACGATCATCACAACCTTTAATATTAAATATGTATCCATCAAAACTATAAAATTTATTATTTATTCATCAAAACACAAATAATTTATTGATTAAGATAGAAAATGAGTAGTTTGCCCTTAATCAACAATTCTGTAACATCAATTATCACATGATTTTAACTCAAATGAAAACAAATAAAACCTGACAAAAAAAAAGAAGCAAGTTGAAATAATAACTGCTCCAGTTGCTATGTATCAGCCAATTTACTTATGTAAATTGTTTTGAAAATGATACCAATATGCAAAGATTTTCCTATCCTCCTATCCTTTTTTTGTTTCTATTTAAAGGCAAAGCATAATAGTCATTTTTTTATTTAATCGACAATTTAAATATATTTGATTGAGAAGTGGGGACATTAATAAAGTATTTGAGTATATATTGATAGATTGATAAATAAAAAATTCTATATTTTTGATGGATAAATATCAAAAACGAATGTTTCAATGCGCATGTATATATATAGCTAATTTTCTCGTTATAGAAATATTAAGGTATGATGCATACCCACTTGAAGAAAACCCATGTGCATCTCTTTTCTGAGTTAAAAATATAACCTAATGGGGATAATCTGAGCAGTGACGGAGTTTAGTCTTAGTCAAAGTGGATTATGACCTCTGCTTTTCATTTAAAATTTTATATAGAGATAATATATTTTCGGAGTCAGTTATTGTTTAGATCACGAATGACGCATCTCCTCCTTAATTAGTTTTGTATCAAGAATTTTCTTTCTTACTTAAATTAATTCTCTCTTATTTTGAACTCAAACTTCCCTACCGAATCTGAGTTAAAAACATCAGCATTTTCAACTTTTTTTTTGACATGTATATATGCATATTGCTTTGTCAGACAACCCTATTTGATAGTTTTCATTACTAGTTCATATATACCAAACATTCATTGGTTTTTACTATAGAGTAATCAAAGACATCCATTGCTGTTGCCACAATCCAGGGGACTAAAAGTATAATTTTCTTGGATCTCCAAATTGAGAAGTACATATCAGTGGTACAAATGGATAGGAAAATAACAACCTCCAAGAATAAAATATAATCCTTCTTCCGAGAGGCTATACTATACTTGCTATTCAATAATATCCTGGTCCCTTGCATTAGTGACAGTACTGTGTGGTTATGATCAGAATTGATCTGTCTCAGTGGTACTGAAATTGACCCCTTCAGTTTGTCCCCACAATTGCAGTTTACGGAGTGTCCAATCCATTTCAAAGGTGAGTCCATGTTTACCAATAAAAACCAGCTGCGGATCCCAACCGACGGTGGATTGCACACTGGGACGACCACCACGAACCTGCTGCAGAGAATCCGGGCTTAGATTCGAACAGGCTATTAGCTATATGATTTTTGGTGGGCGACCATGGTTAATAATGCATAAATCATTGTCCCAATAGAGAGGCTTCCGTACCAGCTCCTTGGTGGGTTGCCCATTTCTGAAATTCAACTTTAGCACTTCTCCATTTCGCAAGAACTTTTGGCAGATATATATTCCATTGTTCCTTTTTATGTATACAACGCATGGTCACTATGAAGTACAAAAAAAGGCACCGAGTATTTTTTTGAGGGGATGCTTTGTTAAAATATTATTCGTGATTCTATAATGAACTCTTAATTTAAAATAAAATTATCTTGATTCATATTTTCCGTCTTCTGAAAAAACACAACCCCGTTGATTACCGGATTCCTTAAGCTTTCGCGGTGATCTTCCTCTTATCCGATGGAGACAGGAAGAGAATCGGCCCGACGATTTTCTTCTCTTTTCAAAAAATCCGAATATTGAGAGAGATGATGTTTGTTAGTTTCTACCTTTAGGAAAATGATCGAGAGAGGACGGTTCTTGATCCATATATAATGAATGTCAATAACCGAAATGTTGGCAAACCAACGGTTATTCCTTAGCGGATTCATACCAGATCTAATTTCTCTTTTAACGGGTTTACTTTCAAAATCAGAAACTGTCTATTAGTTGTATTCTCCAAGGACCAATAACATAATTGTATTATTACCAAACTTTATATAATTTAAATCATTACTGAATCATAAAGTTATTAATACGTATTCTACATATTAAAGGTCTCACTTCTCATGACACATATTGAAACTCGATAAATAATACTTAATTTGATCACTTCATAATGGATTTAATTAGATATTCGACAGTCTATTATTCAATATATATTTATATTACATATAAGCCCATATAATTTTGTAATGAATATAAATTAATTCCAACAATCTCCCACTTGGGCTATATGTATATCCAAATAATATATATATTGATAAAACCGAATTGAGTACTCTAACTGTGTTGTCATAGCCTTTTGTTTCATCAACCAATTCCGTCCATCAATTATATTCAGAAGGACTTAAGTAGTATTCATCTCATAAAACAAAACCAAACTAACATAAATCACTATGTAAACATGATTGAATGACATGAATCATGAAGAGTATTTGTAGTTTGAAAAATTACATGTAATGTGATCCACAAGCTTATCTTCAATTTGGTTATCTTATAATGATTTTGAGATCAATCACAAATTCAGAATGCAAACTGAAAAACAGAATATCTGAAAATTTTATTACTAAAAACTGCATGATACATACAAAAGTATATCATATAAAACATCAAGCACAAATATTATCTCTCACTAAACCTGTAAATCCTCTGTTATACAGATACCCATATGATCGACATGCTCATGAAATTGCTTGGGTACTAAACCTTTAGTCAGTGGATCTGCAATCATAGAAGCTGTTCCAATATGCTAGACACTAATTAGTCCATTCTGAAATCTTTTCTTCACAGCAAGAAACTTTATATCGATGTGTTTTGACTTATATGAGCTCTTGTTGTTATTTGAATATAGTACTGTAGAATTATTGTCACAATACAATTTTAGTGGTAATTTGATAGTATCCATTATGCGCAGCCTCGTGACAAAATTGCATCCATATTCCATGATTCGATGCCTCAAAACATGTAATTAACTCTGCTGCCATGGTGGATGGGGCAATAAGCGTCTGTTTTGCACTTCTCCAAGAAATAGCTTAATCCGCTAATATGAAAATGTAACTAGATGTAGACTTCATGCTACCTTGACAGCCCACAAAATCAGAATCAGTATACTCAATGATCTCAAGCTTGTCCGATCTCCGATAGGTGAGCATATGATTCTTCGTTTTTTGTAAGTACCATAGTACCCTTTTGGCTGTTCTCCAATGATCCAGTTTAGGATTACTCAAATATCGGTCCAGCATACCCATAACTTACGTAATATCTGGACGTGTACAGACCTGAGCATACATCAAACTCCC
The DNA here is from genome assembly GCA_037678475.1 of x Bolboschoenoplectus mariqueter. Lineage (NCBI taxonomy): Eukaryota > Viridiplantae > Streptophyta > Magnoliopsida > Poales > Cyperaceae > x Bolboschoenoplectus > x Bolboschoenoplectus mariqueter. The sequence continues at coordinate 1,833,528 of CM075266.1, read as the reverse complement.
AACTGTTGAAGCATATGAAATTTGTTGTATTTCTGACTTTTCAAGTTTTGTTTTTGGACATTGTTTGAGACTAAATTTGTCTCCTTTTGCAACCGGGGTATTACCTGGTTTACAATGTTCCATGCCATATCGCTTGAGAATTTTGTCGATATATGCTTGTTGTAAAAGACCCAAAATACCCTTAGTGCGATCTCTATATATTTTTAGACCTAACACATATGATACTTCTCCAAGATCTTTCATTTCAAAATTCTTAAAAAGAAATTTCTTAGTATAATGCAACATATTTATATCGTTCGTGGCAAACAATATGTCATCAACATACAATACCAAGAATATGAATTAACCCCTAATGAACTTGTGATATATTCATTCATCCACCAAATTAGCCTCAAAATCAAATGAGACAATCAAATGATGAAATTTAAAATACCTCTGTCGAGACGCTTGTTTGAGCCTATAGATGGATTTCTTTAATTGGCAAACCGTCTTCTTTGGCATCCGACTCAAAATACAGCGGCTGCACCATATAGATTGTTTCATCAATGGTACCATTGAGAAACGTTGTCTTTATATCCATCTGATGTAACTCAAGATCATAATGCGTCACTAAAGCCATAATAACTCTAAAAAAATCTTTCATCGACACAAACGAGAAAGTTTCCGTAAAGTCAATGCATTCTTTTATGTAAAGCCCTTAGCAACAAGTCGTGTTTTGTATCTTTCAACATTATCTTTTGAATCACGTTTGGTTTTAAATTTCCATTTGCAACCAACAGGTTTCACACCTTCAGGTAATGAGACGATATCCCAGACTTTATTATCATGCATTGACTTAATTTCATCATTCATGACTTCAATCCACTTCTGTGAATTTGCACTTTCCAATGCTTAAAGGAGGTTGACATGATCATCTTCCATCATGCCAATGTCAAATTCATTTTCTTGAAGATATACAACATAATCATTAAATATTGCAGTTCTTCTCTCTCTTGTGGATCGCCTTAAAGGCACTTGTTCTTGAAGTTTTTGAGATCGTATAGGTTCCTCTTCAACATCAACATTGTCTTGTACCGGATTATCTTTCATTTCTAGAGGTTCATTCACAGTAGTTTCATTCACTGTATGATCCTGAACCAATGAGTCTCCAGATATTCTTATTACAATTGGTACCGATGTTGGCGCCCCTTGTATATGAGAATCATGTCTTTCTTCAAAGACAATTTGATTTGCATTACCCCATTGAACCATAACATCCTCAAAGAACTTAATTGTATTTATCTCGAAAATTGTTCTATTAGTGGGATTATAAAATTTATACCCCAGGGACCTATCCACATATCTGATAAAATAGCAGCTAACTGTCTTTTCATCCAGTTTTTTCTCTTGTGGCCTGTAAGGCCGAGCTTCAGCCGAACAACCCTAGATTCTAAAATGTTGGAGACTCGGCTTCCACTCAGTTCATAACTCATATGGAGTTTTGTTTGCTGCCTTAGTCGGTACTCGATTCAGAATATATGTTGTTGTCTTAAGTACTTCTCCCCAGAGGTTCAATGGAAGCGACGTATGAGAAATCATACTCCGCACCATCTCCATTAATGTTCGATTGCGTTTTTCAACCACGCCGTTCATTGCGGGCGAACCCGGCATTGTATATTATGGAACAATTTCATTTTTCTCTAGAAATTTAGTAAAAGGCCCTGGACGTTGTTCTCCTGAGCCGTCATATCGACCGTAATATTCACCACCACGATCTGATCTGACGCTTTTAATCCTTTTGTTGAGTTGTAACTCAACTTCAATCTTAAAGGATTTAAATGTGTCCAAAGTTTGTGTTTTTTTCTTTAATTAAGAATATATAGCCATATCTAGAATAATCGTCAATGAAACTGATAAAATATACATGTCCATTCCTATTAGATATAAGGAATGACTCACATACATTCATATGTATCAGCTTAAGGACGTTCGTCATACGATTAGATGTATATTTGTGTATGCTTTTTTGTTTGCCCTTTACACACTTAATGCACGGACTGAGATCCGACATGTTTAAGGGTCGCAAAATTTCACTTTGAATAAGACGTGTAATTCTCTATTGAGAAATATGACCTAAACGCCTATGTCAAAATGTAGCTGAATCCTGATGTGACATTTTGTCTAATGCTTTGAGTTTCATTATTCAACGTATCATTATAGGAAGCAATAGTATCTAAAGCATAAATATCATCCAAAAGAGATAAAAAAAATCAGAAGCAACTAAATTGGAATTTTGATACAAACCAAACTTTCTATCTCCAAATGAACAAGAAAAACCTAATTTGTCCAATACAGAAATAGAAATTAAGTTCCGCCTAAAAGATGGTAGAACAAAAGTATCAAATAAATCAAGATACAAACCAGTTTTCAAAAGTAATCTAAAATGTCCTATAGCTTCAACTTCTGCCTTATTGTCATCGCCCACATAGATGTATCTTTCACCATCACTTGACTTCCGGTAACTTCGGCAACCATGCATAAATATAGATATGTAAGCAGTTGCACCCGAAGTTATCCACTATGTGTCTATTGAAACTGAAATCGCATTAACTTTTTCACAAATCAAAGAAAAATTAATACATTTCTTGGCATACCATGCGTGATAGTTGGTACAATTCTTCTTCACATGCCCTTCAGATCCACAAAAGAAACAGTTTTTTCTTCTTTTCCTTATTCGGCTCTGATCCGGTAACCCATTTTTTATCCTTAAATGATTTCTTCTACGAACTTATAGTTGCAACATCTGAATTGGTCTTACGTTTCTGTTTCCCTTTTTCCTTAGATGTAAAAGCAATGTTTCCGCTTTCACTCTTGTTCGACTTCAATCTCTTCCTCCTGAACACAGTGTGAGATGAGCTCATTAACTGTCCATGATTCCTTCTGATAGTTGTAACTCACCTTGAACTGTCCAAATGAGGCAAGAAGAGAGTTAAGGGCCAAATAGACTAGCATATCATCCGATATATCTAGCTTATGTCCCTTCAATTTCGAAGCGGTATGCATCATTTCAAGAATGTACTCCCTAACATTGCTCTTGCCATTATACTTCATTGTGTAGAGTTTGTTTAATTGAATGCCTATTTCAGCATTCTCTTTCCTAACAAACCTCTGCTCAAATTCCTTAAGGTAATCTTTAGCAAGAGTAGAATCAGAAATTGGTCCCCTAAAATTTTCAGGAATGGGCTTCTGCATGACCTGAAGACACAAGCGATTTGACCTCATCCACCGTACATGTGCATTTTGTTCTTTGTCAGAACTATTTTCATTAGACACAAGTGGTTTGGCCTCCTGTAACGCTATGTTCAGATCAAGGTACCCGAGAATAATCTCTAGATTATCTTTCCAATCCTTGTAATTAGAACTCATCAGCATCGGAATGTTATTCATGCCGGTCGTAAGATCAATAATTTTTACTGGAAAAATATTGGTAAAAGGACGAATTAAAAGTCTGAATTATAATAAAAAACTAAAATAAGGCATATTCCATCAACTAAATATCCTCAAACAATAAATGCTCTTTGGAATCAATCATTATAAGATAAATAGATGTACCAATAGAAAATAACAGTCCATTTGATGTCAATAAGTCAACATTCTTTTGGGCCGATTAACTAACTACATCAAAAATATTATGACCATTACCCATTCATCACTGCAAATATACACAAATAATATTTGATCATTGTCTTTCCTTTGGGCTAATCCAATAACCAAACATCATATGTATATCTTTTGTGTATAAATTGGCAAACGATCAACGCACGTATGAGAACTTATTTTGGTAAGATGATACATTTATCAATCATTTTCCAAAATATATCTTAATCAGAAGTCTTCATAATGATTCAATATTATCCGAATAAAAACTATATCAAGATTTGGCTTAACCAATTTAATCATGATGGGCTCATGATAGGCAGAAATAATACAAAACAATAAATAATATGAGTCCAAACACAAGTGAGATAGTATGACCCAAGACACGATAGTCTCCATTGTAAGAATCCACTCGACAATGGCCTTCATCCATCTTCTGCAATATTCTTCATTCTGATTAAATTACTACTCTTATAGTAATAAATGAAAAATTACATTAAAGTTCTAAGGATAACGACTCGCAGACCGCATAAATGATATACATAAACGACATGCAAGTCACCTTTAATTATAAAATAAATTAATTCAACGGAGCACCTTAGGTCGCATTTACACACATCATTCATGCATTCATTATAATTTTCACACAAGGCAATAGAGTCATACTATCTCATATTCTATATCTGTAAAACAGAGTTAGGCATGCAATACAAAATAGGATTCCTAAACAGAGTTAGGCATGCAATGCAAAACAGAGGTAAGCGGGCAGGGGGTTCAAGGGGGCAGAGCGCCCCTTAAAGGGGGTTTTAGGGGCAGCGCCCCCTGAAAACCGTCGCGGACTTAATTTGTGCGGTTACATATCAACAATTCTGGTTCGAAAATAACCGCAGCGGAATATAGATCAGAAATTTATACTTTTGACTTAATCCAAAAATTTTCATAACTGATCAGAAATAGTTCAAAAACTAGTTTGTTGGCCAATTAATTTCTTAAATTTAACATAATTTTCAAACTTAATGTCAATTTTAAAACGCATAATTTAAACCTTAATTTAATAATAAACAGAGAATTAATTTCCAAATTGAATAGCCAATTAATTGTCAAACTTGATTTTTGAAATCAATTTGCAAAACTTTATTTTGATTTCTGAAACAAAAATTCTAATTAACAGATGTACTGTTTTCCGAACTATTTGAAAAACCAGATTTTATTAAATAATTTGATTTAAACCAACAAATCAAATTAATAAAAATAGATTTTAAAAAGCATAAATGTCTATTAAATTTCCGAACCAAAATCAGAATTTAATTGTTCAACTAGAGTTTGCTCTGATATCACTTATTAGAATATTATCCGTGATCCTCTAGTGAACTCTTAATTTAAATCAAAATTACCTTGATCCATACTGTTGGTCTTCTGAAGAGACACAATCCCGTTGATCATCGGATTTCTTAAGCCTTCATAGTGATCTTTCTCTTATCCGATGGAGAGATGAAGAGAATCGGCACGACGGTTTTCTTCTCTTTTCAGAAAACCTGAATATTGAGAGAGAGGATGTCTGTTAGTTTCTACCTTTGGGAAGATGATCGAGAGAGGACGGTTCTTGATCCATATATATTGGGTGTCAATAACCGAAAAATTGGCAAATCAATGGTTATTCTTTAGCGGATCCATACCGGATCCAATTTCTCTCTTAACGAGTTTACTTTCAAAATCATAAAACTGCCTATTAGTTGTATTCTCCAGGGACCAATAACATAATTGTATTATTACCAAACTTTATATAATTTAGACCATCACTAAATCATAAAGTTATTAATACATATTATACACATTAAATGCCCCACTTCTCATGACATATATTGAAACCCGATAAATAATACTTAATTTGATCACTTTGCAATGGATTTTAATTAGATATTCAACAGTCTATTATTCAATATATATTTATATTACATATAAGCCCATATAATTTTATAATTAATAGAAATTAATTCCAACATGCTTTGCTTAAAAAGAATATTTAATGATAAGTGGGATAGAGATTTAGTTCATTGCTTGTCACTAATTCATGTTTAATTCTAATCAAACTGGAATTCGGTTAGAGAATTTTGAAAAAAAAAAAACTAATCTACTGATCTGATATATGTTAATCATATATATGCTTTGACTCGTATTTGATCTGAATCAAACTCAAAATCGGTTTAAGAAAACTTTCATCCTGAGTTTGTAATTGCCTCCTGTTTTTCTATCGCGCATCACATGAAGTATGGTTTACGGATCATTTTTGGATTAATTATAGGGAGGTTTTATACTAATCTTGAGTAATGTGCACGAATCTCGAGACACGATACACCATATGATTCCAACTTGTTGTAACTGAGTGAGCGAGTACATAGCACAAATCTCGATGTGCCCCCACTAGTCTGATCCGGGCAGTATTTTCCAGACCACCGCACCGGATCCAACTCCTCAGGCCCCTTCTTTACATGATTACATCCAATGGAAAATGGCGTCTCCAGTGGGAATCCAGATTGGAGAGGAGGAGATGAGGTAGTGGAGAGGCAGTTGCACTGCACAGCCGTAAAAGGCTGCTTACAAAAATAGGGAAGATGGTGGGCAGCCTCTCTTGGACACATGCTTCATGTCCCCTCTGATCCCTCAGCTTTTTTTCCACACAAAGCAACTTGCTAACAACCCACTGCCACAACTATACACCTCAAGACTCAAGCCTCAAGTCAGCCATTTTTTGGGTTCTTTTTTCGATGATCCGATTACCCGATATGACACGATCATGTCCTTAAAATGATGAATGGTGTTTTAAGCTAGCTATAGCACATGTGATATAGTCCAGAGATCAAATCTGAAAATAAAAAGGAAAACAAAGTTTAGCCAACTGGTAATTATAAATAAGAAAGGAGTATAAATGCAAAGCAGATGCTGTACACTGTGAGGAGCATTACATATTTTTTTCAAAGCAAATATCTCCTCACAGTCTTTATTTACCTTTAATAGCATATTATTTAGAGCATTTTAATTAGTTTGGTTATTCTTTAGATGAAAACAAGAGGATAGAGATGGAGTAAGGAACTATTCCTAGTTTTTTACTGTTGTTGCCAGCCCATGTTGGTTCAATTAACAAACCACTAAACACTATAAATTTACCTTCTGAACCGACTTGCATACACTTTGGGAAGGCACATTGACAGCACCCCTTTGTACCAGTCTCCTCTGTACCATCTTTATGGCATATTTTCCTCCTCCTGATTTCTGACTGTATTCCTTTTCTTTTTGTTCCCATTATTTTCTGTTTTCTTTTTCTTTTTCCCTCCATATGTTATTTGTGCTTATTATTGGCTTGATCAATCAAGCAATTAAAAAGTTTTATTTCTCTTTTTCCTCATTTCGTCCCGGTATAACACCTTTTCAATACAAATGAAAATCGGCCGGTACTGCTGACTAACACCTAAATTTAATCCTAAAATCATAAGTATACTTTTCTCCAAACCAAGGTACAACCTATAAACTTATTGGTCTATTCTTTCCTCTTTTGTTTTTTGTAATTTGCGCCTTAATTTTGAAAGGAAAACAACAGATGTATCCTTTTCTTTTCTTTGATTGGCTAACATCAATCAGACATTTCAAGTTTTCAACAGGTGACTAAAGTTCTTTCAAAGAAAATAGATTCGTTACCCTTTTTGTAAGTATTTGTAAATATAATTTTTTATGTTTATCAAATTTCCATAAAATCAAAAGAAAATTGATAAAGATATATAATAATCCTACGGTTGACATCCTGGGAGATAGATATGCTTTTACTGTTTTACTTTGTTGAATGAGATGAATTGGAGTGGGTCTGGATCCTCTCCAAATCATAAGGAATCAGTTCAGAATTTTGCAGAATCGTCATGCATGCATCAAATCTATACTTATGTTTCAGATCATATGATTAAAAAATTACCCAAATAAAGAGCTACTCAAACTATCCATTATTTAATATAAAAAAAAGGTATCAGATCTGGTGCAATCAGAACCATCGAAACTAAAATGGACAGTTTAGATCAGCTAAAAAAACCAAACAAGCCAGTGCAATTTCAGAGGAGCCGAAACCGACGGAAATATTCAGATCATGCGATGAGTTAAACTCTGACAATATAAATTTATATGCAAATTAGGTTAGCAGTGGTCAGATCAGATTCACTCGGTCTCACAGTGACCTGGTTTTCTTTCTTTCTTTTTTGCTCCACTAGGTAATGTTTGTTCTCTGCTTTGTGTGTTACCTGAGAACATGAGATACGGAAAAGCGGTTCATGGCAGCATGGCACGGAAACAGTTGTGCTGCCATTTCATTCATTCATTCAATTTAAGTCTCATCATTATCTAGCTCCTTTTCTCTATCACATCCAATCTAATCTAGATCTATAATCAGAGAATATTTTTTTCTGAGGGATGTTGTCAGATAAGTTTCATTTTCAAGCCATGAAACTTTGGAAATAGAAAAGAAACTTAATAGTGCTGAGTGGCTTTACTCTTTATTATTATATTATTTTGGGACAACGATTATAAATATTTGAGTTATTGTAGATGATGTTGATGACATCTTATAATTATGTTGTGTACTATTAATTAACCATAGTTTACATTATGGATAAGATTTTTACATGATGTCACCCAATATTGACTATATAATCAATCTATAGCATTAGTTTATTGATGCTATTGCATGTTTTCATTGATGAGTTTCTTTTTTTTTTTGCTTAAGATAAGCAGTCATCAGAACTAAAAACAAATATTCTTTTCTGAAAATGGATTTATATCTTTACACTTCCTTCAAAAATAATAGAAAAAAGAGAAACACCATGCATGCATGGTGACTGCTGGAAATGCTGTTCTGTATACAAATGTATGAATTAATTGCAATTCTGTGATTTTTGCTCATGTTTTTGGGAAAAAATATAACTACCAACGAAGGAACAAAAGTTATTCTCTGAAATATCTATCAAATAAGAAACAAACCTTCCCCAATAACTTGCAAATGTAAATGTCAACCAGACAAGCTACTTTGCTACTTCTGGATTATAGCTAGCTAGTCTCGTATTATCTCGATCAATCAAAGCAAATAAAGCCACAAAAACAAACAAACAAACAGAAAGAAAGAAAGAAAGGAACTTATGCAAAGAAGCTTGATAGAATGAGGTTAAGGTATTAAGATTCTTTTTGTACAATTTGGGGACAAACAACCTAACTAGCTAGGCCTACCATGAAGCCATCTCTTTTACTTTTGCTTCAAATTGAACTCCTCTCCAACTCACACATGTGCAGAGACAATTATGGCACCCTTAACTTAAACTTCATTTTCCAACCCATAAAGTGCTCACCATTTTTTAACATACACACACCATAAAGCTTGAAAGGGAACTTTCATCTTTGCGTATATCTTTTTCCAATTACCCCTACAAATGGGTATAAATGATTCGAAGACCCGAAAAGACGAAACCCTTTAATCGGGTCCAGCTAGTACAGTAAATGCAGCTTCTGCATTGCTATATATATCCATCATTTTTTTTTTTTTGAGGAAGACATATCCATCAAATGTTAATGTTATATAAAATAAGATATTTAATGAATGTCATTCCTATATCTTATCTATTACATCAGGTTTTTTTACTTCCTTTTGTTGCTCAGAAAGGTACCAATTTCTAGTTTATCATAGCACTAATTAAAGAGAAGCTCCTGACTTGTTCTTTTATAAGGAGAATTAAATAGTTACATTTAGTAGGATTCAAAATAACATAGCCAACTGAAAGTATTGAAATTTGAGATAGATTCTCCACCTAATTTTGTCAATTTGACTAAGCTATATATAGATAGATCGTTCACCTAATTTTGTCAGTTTGACTAAGCTATATATCTCAATTTTCAGAACCAGAAGCATACAGAGCTTTATGAGTGCTTTTATGCTCGATCTTATATAACCGAAAAGCACCCGGTATTTTTATATGCTCTTTTGTGAGTTCCTGAATATGAATATGACATTGATAGGCATGAAATGCAAGTACGAAAACCTTAGAAATGATTGAATATCATTTATGTACACTGTTCTTTAACAAGAAAAAGGTCAAGATATATAATTGGCGCATCAAGATCCTTTTTGAGGTTAGCAGTCAAATTGCAATTGATTACTGCATCAAGATCAGAAAATGGGGATGTCGCTGTCTTAAGCACTAACCTGAAGTACCGGTAATGAAGTCACCGTTTTATCAAAAATTTACATCCAGACAAGGTTTTAAACAAATTATTAAACAGTGCTTTTTTTTTTTCTAAAAAAAAGTGTCCTGGAGAATTGAAAGATATATGATGATTTTAAGAGGTACAAGTTCTCAAATTGTTAGTATTCCCAAAAAATGCACCGGATTTGAAAAACTAAACAAGTCAGCTACAATTAATCCATTACTTACCACTTGCAAGGTAAAAATCAAAATCAAAATAAATTGGAAAGAAAAAATAAACAAGAATTCATGCACTGATAAAGATTCAGAACAGATTGTCAGGGGTCCCAAAACCACCACTAAGCAGGAGATAACAAACTCAGGGGCAATATAGTAAACTCACCTTTCTTCTGTAGCAATATAAAACAAAAACATCCACACAACACACCACTATATACTGCAGCTATCAGCTAGGTATACCCTCTCTCTTTATCTCTCTATCCCCTTTTTCACTATGGAAGAACAGGCCAACGGAGAGGAACTCCAGTTACTTCTTCCAGCTCCAGCAACTCAACCTACATGCAACTCGCCTGTGCCGAACCGTAACTCAGACCTGAACCTAGATTTAGGTCTGTCGATGAACATAGATCCCGGACTGCCACCGTCAACACCACCGCCTCCAAACGGAAGCCAAAAATCAAACATCAGTAATGGCAACAGTAACATCAGTAGTAATAGCAGCGATAACAATGAGGCTATTCAAGGAATGCAAGAACTGAAACAGCAAACAGCCGAGCAAGTCCATTTGGCAGCAGCTGAGAGGGCATACGCTGAACGTATCAGGTACTAAGAACTAATTTTGAGCCAGTTTTTCAGATATACTGTTGTTATCATTCTCTTTCTTTTGTTTGCTTTGTTTATATTATGTGAAGTTCTGTCTTAGCTATATAAAGGCAACAAAGGGTGCCATTTGATAAGTTCAATTAATCCTTTTATTTTAATAACCAGTAATGGATTCAATTTCTACTCACTCTGAGATTTTGTATATTACTCGGTCATTAACTTTTGCCCGGGTATAGTACGGAACGGAACATTTCAATTAAGCCCCATCTTTTAGTTAAGAAAGTTATAAGCACTACCCCAGCATAAATCATATCATGATATATAAATATATTAACAATAGCAATTAAGAGGATAAAGATAAGAGTAGAGTGATAAAAAAAATAATATCAAGAAAACTAGAAGAATGATAATAAATGATCATTATAATGATGTTGATGGTGATGGAAACAATAACAAACAAAGGACATTAATAATGACTAACATGCTCTTTGCATAGCTTCAGGCCTTTAAATATTTCCATGCAATGTCCTAATAACTATATATGATATATGTGATCCAATTCCTCACACTTGGTCTTTTGGGATTTATATAAATCAGGGAGATGGCGAGACGAGAGCTGGAGATTGCAGAGAGGGAGTTTGCACGGGCCCGGCTGATCTGGGAACGGGCCCGCGCAGAGGTACACAGAGTGGAGAGAATGAAAGAAATGAGTGCTTCTAGAAGGATAAATACTGCTTCTCTTGAGATCACTTGTCATGCTTGTATGCAGAGGTTCTGTCCGTAAAATCAAGAACTTTTTAGGTTTTTATTTGATCTGGTTATTTTTGTTATTATGCAAATATAGTTGTTAAGTTGAACGAGGGAACTGTTTTTCAAGTTTAAGCTTCTTTTTATTTTGTTCCATGATTTCTAAAAGAATGTCGATGAAGCATTAAAATGGTATGGTATTCGACATAGAAACCAAATATGCATTTAACACATAAACATAAGGGATTAGAACATGATTGTTTGAAAGTTGGAGGGCCATTAAGTAATGCACCATTTTTTAACAATCTTTTTAAATTAGCGGTTAAGCAGTAAAACTTAACGCATATTATTTTTTTTTGAAATAAAGGCTCCCATTAGTCTTGGTATTTATTTATTTTTAAATATTTTTTGTGGAATTTGAATATGTGTCTCTCCGTAGAGAGACAAGACCCTAGGCCCGCAGTTCCAAAACTTACAACGCGTATTGAACATGGCTCTAGATTTGTTTGCCTTTGGTAAACACCTAGCAAGCAATTATTGGTTGTTTAAGTTTAAAGAATACAACGAGAATTTCATCAAAGCAAGAGAACATGAGGAGAAATCAACTATGACGTAATTCGGTTCACTTATCTCAGTTTGTTAAGCAATCAGACTCAATGCATAAGATTTCTGAAATTCCATATATGAACTAAACACTACATGAGTTTGGTTAATTTCTACCAGCCTTGCCTGGTACCAGAAATATGTTCTAAACTTACTAATAATGCATCCATTAAAACGGTACTAACACTTTTAGCTCAGGTGACAATAAAGCAGGGCACAAATGATAAGTGAGGTACTAAGAGAATAAAGTTCCATAAATGCATGATACTGTTCAGATGTCCTCACTGATAGATAGTCATGATTCAATATACGTAAATACTTTTCTTCCTTCCTTTATTTTTTGTGAGAAACAACTGAGAAAAGAAATGTTAAAATAACATGAATAATTAAATTTGCTCTGAGAGATCACAGAATAAAGAGTCCTTGCATGGTATAAAAGCATTTGCTGGTACAATATATTAAAGCCTTCTCCATGTGAAAACTTTAGTTCATCCTGTCTTCCCATCAATTCCTCTTTTAAGTTGTAACTCACCACGTGTTATGTACTGTACCAGTAGTAACTTTAACTCTTGAGCCCCCTTTTTCTTTTGGCTACCTTTCTTGACAAAAAAAAAAGCATCAATTGCGGCGTCAGTGGTTCTAAACTACTAATACGAGGATTCGTAGACTCTGCTACATTACATCATCCAATACAGCATAGTATTTGTTTGATTGCGTCAAAATTAATGCAAAGAATATTAAAAAAAAACTCCCTACAATCTACCATATGTACTCTATGCAACGTAATGCTGCACAATAGAAAATCAAGACTCTAATATGAAGCTAGTAAGCTAGTAATAAACTAGTACCTAGTAGTGAATTGCACTTTCTTTATAAGATTTTGCATGCAGCTAGTAAGCTACAGATTTTCCACAAGAATGGGTGGGATCTTGATTGTAAAAGGGATGTAATAATATTAATTTCATATAAACAAACCATATTAAATCTCTATAGTACAAAACTACAAACTATAAGAAGTGAATAAACTGCAAGTTCTTAATAAGAACAAACAAAACGGGAAAACCAACAATTTCTCATAAGATTCTAAAAACTTGAAACGGTATCTACTACTGAGTCGATTCAGAATAAGTTTAAATGATCATCCTCATAGTGAGACTATATGCTAAGTTGCCATCCAAAAAAAAGAAAAGGAAGCTGTGCACGCATTATTCTACAATTACAACTTACAAGGTTTTTTCGAAACACTGAATCCAGATGCTTATCCGGTAAGCACTGGACCTGAATCTATGTATTATATGCTGTCACCGCACGGTGCGGTTAATAATTGGGACAGACCGATTGGTGGTCCTTATTAATATTTCGATATTTTTTTTTCTATGTTTTGATAGTCTGTTATGATCCCTATGGTGATGCACTTTTCAGCTTCCCTTGCGTCTCAGCTGGTACTGGTAAACCTCGTTGTTTAATTTTCTTTTCTGTTATACTTGTTTCTGAGCTTTTTCTGATATGTTCTCTTATACTCATTAATTTACTCTGTTTTAAAAATATTATGTATAACGTAAAAATTTACTACATCGTATTTGAATAATTCAAGTGCTTTCACCAAATGTACAAGGACTTGGATTGATCATGATTGAATTTCAACATAACTTGTTCCCGGTACATCTTTTTTTTATAGTCATGATGTAACCCAATTAAACAAATAATTACACAAGAAATAGCTTCTACATCTTCTCTAAACAAACAAATGGAAATCTATCACTACAGATTTTATCTTCTGATTTTTATCTCGGTCTCAGCTCACCAATAATCACAATTATTTTCTCTTCTTGAAGAAAAATATTCTTTTTTTCTTTTTTTGCCGCAAAAGGAACTGACAACAGCTCATCCAAAATCCCAAAATAGAATCCAAGTGTTTATCGGAAGGAAAATGTTTGGGACATACCATCGTTATGTTACCGTTGTCGGTACCGACTTTATTATTTATATAAAATAAATTATTATTTATGTTAATGACTTTATTATACAACTTATTTTGTACATTATTTTTATTATTCAATTCAAATATCATTAATCTAAATAATAATTTACTTAAATTGAATAATAAAAATATTTTACAAAAAAATTACATAATAAAGTGTTTAACATTAATAATAATTAATTTAATATGAATAATAAAATCGGTATCGATGATAATATTAATAACGATATTTATATATCAGTTCCCTTAACAAAATACATAGTGAAGTTGACTTCCAAAATAATCCAAAAGAGAGATGGCACATTTAATTGATTGTGAGACCAATCCAAAAAATGTAAGAAATAAAAATCCAAACAAGATGATCTTAAGTTAATTTCTAAATGAGTATGCACCAAGAATGTAATTCTAATTCGAGAAAAAAAGAGACACTAAAATATATTTAAAGAGACACTAAAATATATTTAAAGTGTGGGGGCATTCCGAGAATCGAACTCGGGACCTCTCGCACCCAAAGCGAGAATCATACCACTAGACCAAATGCCCGATGTTTATTGCAACCTTGGATTATTATAAATTCAATGCATCCATTCATGTCTTCGTCACTTTATCTGTCTAATATTAACTTTTTTTCGCACTCTGTTCATATTCGTTAAGTATTAGCATTATCTCAGATAATAAATGAATAATGAATGATTATCGAATAAATTGAATTGATAACTGACATAATTTAACTAAAATATATGACAATATAAATGAATATACTGTTCTAACACATTATGTACATAATATCATTAAAAAAAAATAATTGGTGGTCCCTATATTTTTAAACAATATAAATCAATAATTAAATAAAGTTATATAAATTTTTTTGTAAATCAATCTCATAATAATAATATAATATAATATAATATAGAATAAAATTAGCGTGCTCGGCAATGCTTAACTCAAAAAATCTTTTGACTTCAAACAATAAATCCAAACTGTTGAAATTGATCTTCATCATTAGTGATATATTTAAATTACAAATTTATAAATTTTCTAATTCATTTAATATGAAATCAAGCAATCAAAGAATGGAAGATTTATAAACTATTCTCATGCATTTGTTTTTTGTCATTTTTTGTTCGCTTCACTTTACATTAAATAAAATTATCATCCATCAAGTAAATCGATTTCAATAATTTGAATTTGACATTTAAAGTTGGTTAATAAATTTTTAAGTTAAACTCATCGCGGCCGTGATACAGGAATAATTTCTAGATATTGCTAATGACTGAGTTGACGAATAAAAAGTGTCAAGAATATCGGTACAACGGTATCTATATAACAGCTTTTATAAATAAATGTTACATAAATAAAATAAGAGAAAAGATAACTCTGAGTCTTATCCCCGAATTTATTCAAAACTACACATCCTTCCCTAACTGCTTTTCAAACTATTACTCTTTCCTTTTTTTCAAAACTGTTATTTCTTTCCCCCACACTTTTTTTCTAAATTATAATATCTTCTGATGATTTTTTTGCCTCTTCTGATTCTACTTTTTTATGGCGATTTTCTCAATTTGTTCTTCATTGTGCCTGTAGGTTCTTTTCTTCGTGACTGCTTCTTCTCTCTATCGTTTTCTTTTTCTACTCGCGATTGATGCTTGTTTCTTCATCGTATTATAAAATATCATATGGTTTAGCATTTTAATTGATAGTTTGGATGACACTGTAATGTTTGATATAAATTAGATTTTTGGAAATTAGTTTGATATTTGGAACAAATGCAATATTGTAAATATTATTGTTTTCATTTTTTTTGTATATAGTCTCTTTTCAACGAGTATTATGATTTATTGTGTTCATCAAATTAGCGTTCTTTGATATTAAATCTTCAACATAGAGTATAGTGACTTTAATATATTGAGTATTAATATTTTGTGTTGACTAATCAGTGGTATGCAAAAAAAAATTATTTTTTAACCGTCTAAAAATGTATAAATAATTAACAATTATTACTATCTTAAATAAGTATTAATATTATCTATGTATTATTTAAATTTATGTTCTTTAATATTATGTATTAAGGCTTCTAATACTTAATATAGTGATTTGTTTATATCAAATACTAATATTTGTTTATATGTTTTTGGCATGTTTTAATACTTTCTTGTATTATGACTTGTTTAAACAAGTATTATGATTTTTTGATAATTGTCTAAATGTATGTTTTTTAATATTAAGGTCTTTAATACTTAATATAGTGACTTTAATATATGAAATATTAATATTTTATGTCTAAGGTGAGAGATTATGAAATGTGGTAAAAAAACGTGAAAATTTACATTTCTCATTATTTAAAAATATATAAACAAGTAACTATTTTTACTCTTTTAATTAAATATTAAGATCATCTGTCTATTGTATAAAGTTATGTTATTTAATATTAAGTATTAAGCTTTTTAATAAATAATATAGTGATTTGCATACACAAGTAGCTAGTAATACTTTGTGCCGGCAGACCAACAATGTTTGATGATTAAAAAAATAGTGAAAATTGAATTAAAGACAAAATATGATAAGATTTTAAAAACACATAGAAAAGTAATTATTTTGTACTTTATTATTTAAGTATTAAGACTATTTATTAAAAGTTGTGTTGTTTATAAATATTAAAAAAATTAAAAATTTGTATTTTTCACTGTTTAAAAATACATACTGAAGTAATTATTTATACTTTGTTACTTAAATGTTAAGACTATGTATTTATTATATTAAACAATAAACTTTTATAGAAAGTATTAACTATTTGAATATATAATATATAGACTTGTCTGTATGAGATACTAATATTTTATGATAATAGAAGTAATAATATATTATTGAAGGAGGATTAAATATTAAGACTCTCAAATTGTAAAAATTTGAATACCTCCGAACAAATTGGGAGATTTTATGTGAGGAATAATTATGAAATTTCTAAAATAAAATAGAGAGTAAATTTCAAGACGGACCCAAAAAACAAAAGTTGAAGCCTAGTTTTGTCCTGAGGTAGGTATTTCGGTTAGTTTAGGAAGGTATACGACTCGTTACACGGGGGACCCACCCTACCCATACCCCTTTCTCTGTATCCCAATCCTATGTCTTGATTTCCCGGAATACTGGCCCAAATAAAAAGAAGCACGAAAAAGGAAAACGTTTCCCACTCTCTCGCCTCTTCCTTACCTCTCACGAAACAAAACAAAGAACCAAAAAAAATATCAGCCATGGCGACTCGAACCCTCGTTCGCTGCTCCTCCGTACTTCTATCCGAACCCAGGCGCTCCTCCTTCCAACAACCGTCCGCTCCGTCTAGGGTTAGGGTTAAGGTTTCTCGCCAGATCCCTTTTTTTCCGTTGCGATGCAGTCATGGCGACTCACACCCCGCTTCCTCTGACGAGCAGGACCCACCCCAGGAGGCTGTTCTCAAAGCAATTTCAGGTGAGATGTCTATAAATTTTCTAGAATTGTAGTTTAACGTTGAGATTTTAGAGGTTGATTTAGTGAATCAGCTTTGATGCAGCCAATAGGCAATTGCCAGCCTTATCTACTTTGATTGCTAGTACTAGGAGGCAGTTTCCAGGATCTAGTGCAAATTCGTTTGAAGGGAAAAAAATGTGTTTCTAAATTATGGTTTCTGATCAATTTGAAATGTTGATGTTCATATGATATGTCTTTTGAACTGTGAATTCCATGCTCTTTCTTTTAAAAGAAAGTTTTCTGATAAGTTATGGTTGAATCCAGAGGTTTCCAAGTCAGAAGGACGGGTCGCACAAACTACAAATGTCATAATAGGTGGTACTGTGACTGATGATTCTACGAATGAATGGATAGCTCTTGACAAGAAGGTACATCCCCTTTTATTGTACTTCATACTAAATTATAGCACAATACGCCTTAAGCAATTTAGTATCCTTGTTTGGTGCTCAGAGTTACTGCATATCAGAAGAGGTACTAAGGTCAACCCTCTTCAGGGGCAGAGGCAGAAACATTTTTTTTTTTTTTTTGGGAGGGGTGGGGGTGGGTTGGGGGGGGGGGGTTGGGGTCAACATTAGCAAGCATACGAGTTATATGCTTTCATCATAGCTTGAGTTTTCTTTAGAAGTATGAGAGTCAATGCTGGAGACATTTAGTAAACAATATGGGGGTTAATCATAGTTAAATCTGTAATATTTTTCCAAAAGTGTATACCACATATAGTTACTGTTATTTGAGATACAACTGGGGGTCAATTGAGCTCGATCCTTTCAAGTGCTTCTGCCCTTGGCCCTCATTATCCTTCACTCTTGCAAAGGAAAGGAAATGGATTGATTTATATGCAAGTCTTTTCTATTGCACTTCTGCTTGTTTGGCCCTTTAAGATCTGCATTGGTGAAATATATTTAAACTTTGTAAAAGAAAAACTCCTCTTGCTTATTGCATTTATCATTTCAGTCCAATCAGTATATAAATATGTATTATCAGAAAGTTAGGCAAAGCTTACTATACGTGCCAAACTGATAAATTTTGAACTTAAGTCAAGGAAGAGGAATTGCACAAAAATTGAGGAAGCATGTTTGCCAGTTATTATTTAATTTTTCTAACATCTTATACTTTAATCATTGAATAGTTTACTTAAAAGAGATATTCGCAATGAACAAACAGGTAAACTCATATCCAACAGTACGAGGATTTACTGCCATTGGTACTGGAGGTGATGATTTTGTGCAATCAATGGTTGTAGCTGTTGAATCAGTTCTTCAAGAGCCAATCCCTAAGGTTTCTTTTTGCATTGTACTGTAGAATCATTATTACATTTCAGTTTTGTACATAATTTTCTAATATGCATGAACTTTTGAAAGATACATAAACAACATAGCTATTGGTCAATTTTTTTTTTTATTGTGCTTGAAAGTTTGTTTTTTAAATTATTCTTACTTCTTTTTCCACAATCTTTGTTTCATTGAACCCTCGGTTTCATTCTAATTGCATGGATGCTGTTTATGATATATTTAATCAGGGACGGGTGTCTCAAAAGCTATCATCAAGGGGAAAATATGTCTCTGTTAATATTGGACCAATCCGTGTTGTTTCCAGTGAGCAGGTACCCCTTCTTTGATTTAAGAAAACAATCAAAGAGAAAATGATCAAATGTCAAATGTGATATGCAAAGAAAAAAATTGTCAAAATATCTGATGCATTCACATAAATCAAGGATGATACTTATATGTTCTAAAGATTATTGCATCAATTTATTCAGAAATTACCGAATTGATGTTCTTTCATATTGGCTTAATGTGATATCCCATGTTTGATTACAGAAAATATTTCAGGAACATTGTTGTTGTAATTGCAAATCTATTAATTGGGTACATGCCTGTTGATACCAGGTTCAAGCTGTTTACAATGCCATGAGAAGAGATGACAGGATGAAGTACTTTTTGTAGACGACATTTTAAGCATTGGTGTAAATATACATCCGGATGGAAGCAGAAGTATTTTCATGTGGATAAAGCCTGTTGCCTTCTCATGCTTGGGAGCCTTTTTAGGTATGACCTTTTTTCTTTTAATTAAGCATGTCTTCGGAAAGAATTGATACTATTTCCATAGAGCATTGTACCAGTTTGAGAATCCCTCTTTTTGGTGTCTATTTTGCATTTTCTTTGGCTCAGTTCTTAATGAGGTCAGTTGGGATAGATTGAGAATAGCTGATGCTTAATTGATGTTTTAATACATATAGCAAGGGTTATTTGGATGCTTAATCAGTATAGAAAGGTTTGTTAACATATATATAGCAATCTGGTCTGATATCATATCAGTTGGGTTTTGCAATTTTGGTTTGTAGTCCAAAATTGGATGATGTATAATTGCATAAATGGGGCAAGTTCTGGTATAATTGAATAAATTTGAGAGGTAATTGCTCTGATTGGACCTAATTGAGGTTTGTTGGGGGCATTAATTGCACATTTCTTGGAGCTGGTATCTATTTGTAGTCTGCCTGTGTGCATATCAGTGCTAGTATGTATTTGTCTGGCCTTATGTCAGCAAATTTGTTCTTTACCAGTTTCCTTGTCAAGGTTGCAACCAATGCTGTTAGCATTTTAAAGGAAGTTACTAACCTTATCTTTTGTTTATTTTTGTTTCAGAAAAATGCTCTTCAAAATCGCAGCTAAGCCACTGATAAAAGTCCATTTGTTTTTATGTACTGTTCTTTTGTTACTGCCATCTGATGTTGATTCCCTGTTAGTGTAATGAAACACGTATCTTCTAACTCTAGATCCCACCTTATGTATTGTTATTTGTGCTTTGCTGCCAACACTATAGCCATTCCATGTTTTGAGTTAGGAGGATCCTTTGGCCTGATTGGTCAACCTAATGATGGGTACAAACTACAAATCAAAGTCTGGACTGTTCGCTTGATTTAATCTAACATGAATCATCTAGTTTCTTCATAACTATTAGAAACCTATCTGAGCTAATAACTCCCTTTGACCCAAGCTAAGAACATGACATTAACCTGACTAGAACTAGATCCGACTACACCCGTTGCTACTAAGATGAGTTTGATTTTTGGAGATGTCCAAGCATCTGTTCCGTTAAATTGATTGCTACTGGTTTCGTCAGCAAATATTATTGAATGGAACTAGAATTTAGTGAAACAGAACCGATGTCATGATTATTAAATTGATTGCTATTAGTTTTGTCGGCAAATATTATTGGATGGAAATAGAATTTAGTAGAATCAGAACCGATGTTATGATTCATGAAATCAGTGATGAGTACCTGAGAAATGACTACGAATAATAGGAGGCAACAGTACCGCCGCTATGAGCATGCCTTCAGATACTGGTAGAGTCTCATCAGAGCATGTGAATTTTCGAGTCGTTTGCTACAGTGTTGAGATTTACCTTCCGTGCGATCTCAATTCAAAAAATGGGCATCCCGTATCCGCGATTGGATCAAAACCCCACCTTAGGCCTGGGCCTAGATTACTGTATAAGTTATTCAATAAATCCACACTCTCCGAGTTTTTCCTTTTTGTTTTTGTTTGGTTACAATACTCTCGAGTTTATCCCAGCTAAAGAATTTATTTATCCGAAAGACCGTCTGAGCACAATTTGGATTTTAACACCTCTCACAACACGTGTCCTTGAGCACACCCGGGCTGCGCCACGTGGAACATCGAGAGTTGCAAGCATACATAGGCCACCCACATGGCCTTTCACTTACATCCCCACCTTTCTACTCTCATACAATAGCACCTCTGTTTCAAAAAGCCAGAAAACACACAGCATTTATTTGGTTTCACTACAACTTGAGAAAGAAAAGCAGAGAAAGATGTCAGGTGTTTCTCTGGCAGTGGGCCCAAAGTCCGATCATGATCGGCAAACCGGGGAGAGCACAAGACAAGAAGCTCCAAGAAGCAAACAGCCACAGCAACCGATAGTCGGCGGCGTGATGGGCTCTTTACGTGTGATTGAGCTGCAACTTGTAGCCTTCATCATGGTCTTCTCAGCCAGTGGCTTGGTGCCACTCGTAGACTTGCTCTACCCCATATTGGCGACGCTATATTCCATATTCCTCTCCCGCTTTGCATTCCCATCTGTCAGATCGTCATCGGAGAAGGAACTGTTTCAGGACGGCAATGCATTCAGGATTTATGTTGCAATGGGGTCCACCGTGGGGCTGTTCCTGCCTCTGGCATATGTTTTGGGTGGTTTTGCAAGAGGGGATGACCATGCAGTTAGGTCGGCCACACCCCACCTTTTTTTGCTGTCGTGTCAGATTTTGACGGAGAATATTGTAAGTGGGCTTGGTGTGTTCTCATCACCAGTGCGAGCGCTCGTGCCGTTGTTGTACACAGTTCGAAGGATATTTGTGATTGTCGATTGGATCTATGACGTGTGGGCCCACAAAGAACTTCCTGAGAATGTAGCGGTGCAGGTATGTTTTCTTTGAGCATGATCGGTTTGAAGTTGAATAATTAGTCGACTATTGTTCTTCCTCAACTACTTGTATCTTAAGATTTTTGTGTTGTAACTTGAACCAATGATGCTGGTCCATACTTAAATTTACTGGTTAATGTTGGATTACATCCTCGACTAGTCCAGCAATTGCAAATCAGTTACGACTAAAGGGAAATTTCCTAAATAGTGTATAACGTTGAGATACAATACGTACAGGATGCCGCATGGGTTTGGTTCGGGAGAGTGTTGGCCACTGCAAACCTGGTCTACTTCTCCATCAACCTTTTTGGTTTCTTGATCCCGAAATTCTTGCCACGTGCGTTCGAGAAGTACTTCAAAATACAAGATGAAGTCCGGGCCAAGACAGCCAAGGATAAACGTGCAAGGACCGAAGGGGGAGGACCGGGAGAAACAAAGCAGGATTAGTGTGAAAATTATCAGGTCATTTATATAGTTTCTCTTTGTTTGATCTGTGTTGCAAGTTAGCACTAGTTGAGTGCCAGTGAACATTAGGTGGCCGTTCTGATAAAGTCCTGTTTTCTCATTTACGCCAGTATGTATATTTGTCCTTCGTTTTAGACTTGCATCTTTCTCCCATTTTAAATGTTTTGTTTTTACCTAGTAATATTTGTTGGGTTTTTGGAGTATTGTGCTATGGAAGCTGAAAGGAAAAATTGACCTTTCAAGGACCTCCAGTCCAAAATTTGTCCACTTTAATGAATGGGAGAGGTGATGTTTAAAAAGAATGTCGCCAGAAAAAAATGGATATTCTTAGCTTGGGTAAAAAAATTGATATAAACACAGAACAATACACATTTTAGACTTCAGAGACAAACATGAGACCTTAATTATTGACAGACAAGTTCCTTCTTAGGAAAACGGAGGGAAGTAATTACAGTAGTAGCTATCCGAGGTATAACTGGTTAATAATAATGTTATTAGAAGAAATGTATTGGTGCAGGTATGTTTTTAACTCAGATATAACAAAATAAGAAAAATAGAAAATAATGCGATACAGATAATAAAAAGTGTGCATGGAATTTTTTGATATATTTGTTTATTTAATTTAAGAGATTTTTTTATATGCAATTGTAATATATTGGACAACATGAGTTATTCTATTAAATTAGATGGATTCACATCTAACTTGGTCTATACTAATTAGGAAAAAATGTCGTCTTAATGAAAAAGTAATAAAACATCAACATATTAAATTGTTTATTTCAAAACTAAAAATAAGTGTTGGAAAGACCAAAGTTTGTGAATATTTTACCATAAAATCTTCATAAAATAACCAATTGGAAAATCCCTACTCCACACTGCGCCTGATCCAGTGGGCTGAAATGCAGAATGCCGCAAAAATTAAAACACTTTGAGGAGTTGCCAATTAATATACTAGAAAGAAAACATCTTTCTTTTTGAGAAAACATTAATTGGCAATTTAATCAACTGAAACATTAATAATGGCTATGAGTTTCTTCTCACTGAGACATCAACAATCTTGAAATTAAAGACACCACGCTGGTCCTGTACAAACAATTAATTCTAATGCTCCTGAACAAATCTCCTATAAATTGCCTCCAGCAAAGATCAAAACCCACAAACCAGAACCAAACATGGCTAGGCCAAGCCAAACCCGATTTCTGATCCTGTTCGTGCTATTCGTACCAGCAGTCATGGCCGATGCGGCAAGCATGCCTCAGGAGGCACCAACCCCCTTTCAAGAAATGGTTGATTTGCTGTTTGAAACCGTACCATTAAGCGATGATTCAGCGGAATTGAATTGGACAGTGCGTGCAAGAAGTAGTTCCGACGCAAACATTCCAGCACCGAAGAACTTGACGGAGTTGAAGCAGAAGTGCTGGGCTTATTTCAGCCACCCGCAAACAATCCGGGATGTCAAGGGTTTCTTCAGGTGGGGTTGCCAGCCATATCCTATCACATGCGACGTAAGTCGAATGATTATTATTATTATTATTATTATTTTATAATTATATACTACCTTTGTTTCCTTTTTCAGATCAAAAGATATAAATTTTTTTATAATTCATAGGAAAATAAATAGAGTGCCCAATTCCTCAGCTAACCCGAGAGATTCTGTTACATTTTACAAATGCTTCCTTATGAAGAGATGCCTAAAAGAATATCTGGAGGTTATTTTATTTAGATAAATAAGTTGCATTCAAGGTTTCTACATAGCAATCCTTCAATGTATGTCTTTCAGTCATTAATTAAATTAAGGTCTTTGATGTTTCCTAACAGGGCATCAAGGCGCTGCCTAAGGAATGCATCGCCAACATGTTTTACTTGAACAAAAACATCAGAGCACCACAGATCAAGGAGCTGTACAGCCGGTGTATCATGAAACACCGACCAATTGACGTGAAAACCAATAGGTACGTCAGCTACTGTGAGGATCTGATTTCGGTTTTGCAGTTGAGGATCGGCCTACTGACTTCTGCTGGAGGGAAAGGCCATCGCGGAGAAGGGGATGGTGGGGATAAAGGAGATGTTTGATTAAATATGTATACAGCAGATGCTGTCAGAATGGAAATGTTTGATTAGATACAGATCAAATAATTGTTGGATTTGCATATATACACTGGTTGGAGGGGTTTTGATTATGATATTCATTTCTGTTAAAAACAAAGATATTCCTATCGCTAATGTATAGTGTCTACACTGTCTTATAGTGTCATATGACGGAATTAATAAAACAAATGGAGAAATTTTGCGTCTGCTCTCACGCATTTCGCTTGACATTACATCAGCAGTTTCAGTAGACATTCGATTTATAAGTTATAATTAACGGTGCATTAATTAATTCCATGATTCAATCCTATGTTCAAAATATAAGCCCTCCCTTTCTAAGGGTATAATGGTCTTTTTGGTATTGATAGCAAATTTTGTGTCTACAGAAAAAGGCTAATCCCCAATGAATAATAATAATGCCTATATCTTGGTCTCTGAAACAATTTTAGAGACTGGATGGGAAATACACAAGAATGAAGTATAAAAGATCCTGACCGATAAAAAGACAATTTTGTTTCTGGTGTGTACATATTAATTGATATTCTCTTTAAAGATTAAGCTGCCAAAGTTAAAAAAAAAAACAGGGACAATGAAGTTAAAAATGGATGAAATTGTTCTCTCTTCCATCTATCAAACAACAATCAAATAGTATAGAATTGGCAGAATTTTCGAGATAATGTACATGTGTGGTCAGTTTGACAACTTCATTTCAAGTTGAAATAACATGCTACTATTCCAACTAATATAAAGTGTCAAATGCGAAATAAAAATATGAAATAGCGTGATGAAATAGAAATAATCGAATAGCGGAAGAAAGTAATTTTTGTATATCAAAATAACACTATTTTAATTAATATTTTATCAAATAATATTTCATTCTTCTTAATAATATAAAAATAACATTCTTCTATGTACTCTTTAAATAATACTATTCTATCATTATTTATTTTTATTATGCCATGAGTTGCTGCCCCAGTTCAATTATCTAAATCGGGGCCGTCCGGTTTGATCTAACGGCCAGGACTAATCGAAGCCTTTTAATCGAGATCCGACCGTCCGATTTGACCATCCTTTTCTATCACACAGCCAGAACATCAAATTGCCAGATTTCTATTGTAATCGAGCAATGAATTGTAGAGAACCGAGGAAGCCTCTCACTGTGTGAGTGTGACTGTGACCGATTTATTCCAAAAGGCGGGAATTCTCCCGCGCTCTGACTCTTACAGGGCTCGTTCCGTCTTCTCCCAAGCACACTTTCGACGCGCCAGCGTAAAAGTGGAGCGGTCTTATAGTTGTCTTCTAGGAAATCTGTACAATCAGCTCCAGATCTTGTTCAGTAATTCGATTTCTTTCTTTCCAACACCTCTCTGTGTAAAATCAGACGAGAGGCGAATGGAGATCGTCCGATCCCAGAGGAGAAACGCGTCCGATGGTTCAGGCGGTGCCGCATCTCTTCCTCTCTACAAATCGGCGCCTTCTCTTGAAGTGCGGTTGGAAGAGTTTGAGCGTTGCGCAGTTGATCGCCTTCGTGGTAATTTATATATCCTCCGTTTTGTAATACATTTGGTTTTGTAGAAATTTGTACCTTATGTGCTCAATTGATCAATCCCAGTCAGCTTTGGAATGATATGCTAATCAGGCATAGTCGCAGTGAACCAGTGAACCTTTTTGTTAATGTCACGTTTGTAAAAGTTTTGGCTACACTCGCATAGATCCTTATAAATTATCTCTACTTAGCTTTAACTTGATCCATCTTAAAACTACAGATAATGTAATCTTTCAGCTTAACTTATGATTTGAGTTGAAGGTTAACATGTGTCTCATTCTAGTTCGCATGGGTATAGGAACACAAATGCGGTTCTCTTTTCTGATGCAATGGACTCCAAATATACAGAAAATATTGTATGTTAATAACTGTACTAGTATCTCAATGAAAATGCTGATTTTCATATTTAAGGGGGGATGTGGAATGCTCATATTTGGGAAGTTGGTGGAATTTATGTTTTACCTTGGCACAAATGTGTGCAGTTTTAGACCCAAGACCCCCAAAAGAGCTAACTACACAATTATTGCCATGTAGTTCTCAAAGCAATTTCAGATGGTCTCTCCCGTGGAAAGAAACCTGAAGAGATGGACAATTTGGTAACTGTCTTTATAAGAACATAATTTTTGCTCTTGGTATTTCCAAATTGTATTAGTGTATTTTCTGAACCAAGGGTCCCGACAACTGAAGTTTATGCTATTGTTGCATTTAATTTTGTTAACTCTTTGAGCCTTGTACTGATGATCTCTCAATTAGCTTAAATTCTGCATTTTTAAGTAATAGAGATGGAGGGGAATGAGTAATAAATGTGGGATTGAATTCCTTGTACTTAATTATCTGTCAAATACTTGTTTTTATTTTAAGGTTGTTGAACTGTGGAGATCAAACATGAAACATCAAGACGCAGATGAAACATTAAGAAAAGATATAATTTCTCACTTCGCGCTTCGCCTTGTTTACTGTAGAGAGTATGTTCTTGCTACTATAGTTAGACAATTTTACACCTTGCACTGTCAATTAGAAATCCCGTTAATAACCCTGTAAATTGATCTTAATTGCGTGAAGTTCCCTGGTGTTTAACCTTTAAATATCATTTTTTCTCCCTACAATGTGATCTTTTTTTATGCTATTGATTGTGCTGATCTTTTAAGGTGTTAGAACAATAACTTCTTAGGGTCCATATGCAATTGTCAAGACCACAACTTCTATTTAAGAAAAGGGATGTTATTGATAACACTATTTAAATTGAATATAGGGAGGAGATGAGAAGGTGGTTTCTTTCGATGGAGACTGCACTCTTTCGATACCGGTTTCGCCTCCAAACTGCGGAAGCACAGGCTAGTTCTTCATTCTTTTTTGTAATAGCTTTAGCTAGCTAAATGTGTCTGTACCTATTGGGTTGATGTATCTTATTGATAACACGTAGTCAGCTTCCCGTGCATAAACCAATTTTCTTATGTTATATGAGGCCAAAATTGTTTAATGATAATATTCATCCCACCATTGTTCTGGTGCAAAACATAATGTATGGGAAGGGGCAGAGTAAATCTGTTTATTATTCCTCCTTAATGAGGGTTTTGTCTGTTAAGAATTCAAGTAGGATTCTTAGCTAAGAGCTCAAGCAGGCTCTTATTTGTTAAAAGTGCCTCTGTTAGACAGTTGGACCAATTTTCAGCGGGCTACACTTTTGGTATTGTTGTGGGTTTGGGGCAATGAAATGCTTTGGCCACCATACTGCAGTGACTATACCACCTCAAATTACTATTTTTAAATGAAAAATGCAAAATCAACATTTTAAAGGCTGCAATTTACTGTTGCAAAACCTCACCAAGGTACCAGCTTGGCAAGGAATGTTCGACAAAAATAATACAAGGATAACAAAGAGGAAGATATGGACAATACTATTAGAAAACACTAGATTCTGAAACTGATTGTTTTGTTTGTTTTACACAGAAATCGATTATGAATGAGCTTCAGCTTCAGTACAACATACTCAGCCATGCAGAATATGAGGTAACATTTTAAACAAATGTTGATTTTGCATTGTTCGAAACCGTGCGATGGTTTTGTTGAGAATAAAAAATAAGTTGTTTAGGGGGTCAACTGTTAACATTGCAGAGTTACTCTGGTGGAACTATATCTATGTGCTATTTCTCAAATCATGTTGCAGTTTGATGCCATTCCTTTTTATTTTTATTTTTCTTATTTTATTTGGATCATCTGGTATGTGTTACATAATTGCAGCAGAAATGTTGCTGGTTTGCTTTAAATGAAAAATCAATGAAGGAAATATTTTTTAGAAAACTCTTTATTGCATGAGCAAGTTCTATTACTTGTTAGCTACTTGGCTAATTCTAGGTTCAACTAGCTGTTTCAGTAAGGCTATTGTCCCAGTCAGACTGATTACAAAGTAGTTACCAAAATCACAAGTTCTTATTTGGCCTAAATTTTAAATTAAAACTTCCGACTTGTTTTGTTATACTGGGATTGAATTTCTGTTATTTTTCTTGGAGTAGACTATAAAAGATAAATTAATCCAAGCTGCTCGATCTGTTAGCTCCACTTCAAATCGTATGAACTCTCTCTCTCTCTCTCTCTCCCCCCCTTCCCTCTGTGTGTGTGTGGATGCGTGCTGCGGAGCATGTGATATCAGCCTGTACCAAATCTTCCATTTTTCTTTAATTGCAAAACCTGATGTGCTTTATGCCTTACAATGTGCATAATGGCACTAGATCTCATGGGTGCAAAAGAGATGAACTTCACTGATTGTCCACTAATATGATAGGATAACCTAAATATATTACAATCCAAAATAGATAACAAAAATTGTACTTGCTGAAACAATGGCATCCATCATTATATAGTATACATGGGACTAAGATTTTATTATATTGCGTTTTTTTATGTTATCAAAAAAATTCATGTCACTGCTACAAAGTCTCAATATACACATCCCTCCTACAGCATTTGTTCAGATAGTTGCCAAACTCCATTCCTATTGTTTATCTCTAGTTTTGAAATTTGCAATGAGTTATAAAAGGAGGGATGTAATTAATATTTTCTACATGTTTGAGGGATTTGTATACTTTCTTGTTTCCATATTCATAAATGTTATTTGAGGTCTTTAGGGCACATATATAACTTTTCCTATTTTATTTCATTGCTTTGGGAGAATTAACCTAATTTCAGTGTTGTTGCGTTGCAGCTGAAACTTTTTACAAGGTATATGCTGGTCATTTATTCTGTTTTACTTTTCTTCTATTTCTCATCCTATTGTAGATAACACCAGTAAGGCCTAGTACCTAGATCAGCTCCTATAGCTAAATTGGGTTGGCTCCTGCCAGAAAATGTTTAATTTCCAGCACCTAACCTGACAGGTACTAGCAAAAGACTATACCAAAACTATGATTAAGCCATAAATTCCTGAAGTGAATGAAACTAAATCAGCAAAGAGGAATGAAAAGCCAACTATTGGTATGGCCAAACTGGAACAGTACTAATATATTTGTGTCTTCATTTTAAAAAGGTTCCATTTGAAGATGTACCAGATCTTGTTGCCAGTCGAAGGGTTTTTCTTCTCAAGGGTTTTGCTTTTGTCCCAAGAAATCAGGTTTTTTTCCTGACCTTCTTTTTTTCACTTCCGATTCTCTGTCACACTTCTGAATATGAAAAACACTCCAATTCTAAGATGCAATTGCTGTAGACTCACTGAGCTACCTACACACTGCAGATGGCAAAAATGCACCCAATAGAAACATAACTGCCAAACAAAGTGAACAAATGTACCAAATAGAAAAGCAATTAGATGTATCAAAAAGCAACCAAAAACATGCACACATACTTGCATATGAATAACATGGTTGTATTGGTTTTCTTTGGTAGGTGGTGTCACTTGTTTGCACAATATTTCGAAGCAACATTTCAAAGGCCCTTGCTCTAACCAATAGGTACTGCAACACCATCAAAAGTGATATGCTCATTTCCACTTGTAAAGTCAAATATTATTGTACTGTGCTGGATTTTATTTGCACCTAATTGATTGAAGCAGTTTTGGTACAATGCATACTTTTTAATGAACTTTTGTTTCTCCATTTGTTTCAGAAAATGGAGGGCTACTATACATCACCAGGAAAAAGATAGGCTAGCCCCTGTAAGTCTATTTTACCCTTCTCATCTGTAAATACTAATTTTACTTTTATATGGAGCACATTCTTTTCAATTCAATTCCTTCACTGTGTTACTAATGTTTGGGTTTACCTATTCTTTTATTTCCTAATATTTTTTTCCTTCTTCTAGATTGTAGAGGCATTAGGAAACAGTTATTTGGGTCCTGACTACTCACAGGTAATTCCTTATGAATAGCAATGATAGTGATGCTTTGTTTAATGATAAGAAAGTTTCATGTGGCCCCTACTGCACTTCAAATACCATTTTTCCTTAGAAAACACAAAATTATTATTTTTAGTGGATACAAGATTTTTAAATGCTTCTCATCTTATTGGTTCAAGAAATTGCCCATTAATAATTTAACTTGATCAGAAATTGATATTGATTCTTTATTTATTTACAGCCAAGAGAATGTGCTGAAATATCCCTGAAGGATATAAATCAACTGGCAAGTAGTTCTTTTCCACTTTGTATGCGCCATCTCTTTGGAAAGGTAAGCATTTCTTTTAACATTTTAGGTATAAATTCTAATCCAGGTATTAGTTTGGTTAGGTTTAATATGGGCATGTAATAGTTTGCTTCAGTACCTTGGGTTTTGCCACCTGCTTAAGCTTTTATGTTTCTTGATCTTTTGGCTGATTAATTGCACAATTGAGATTTGAGGGCACAATGAAGTTCGATTTAGTCAGGATTTGAACAATTTACATTGGTTGAGGCATTATTGGTTTGACTTGATGTTTAGTCCGATCACAATTTCAGTTTATAAGCGAAGTGTGAAGCCAAGGATTGAATGAGGCATTGTTCCAATTTATGACATGATGGCTCAACAGATACATATTTCTAGTCCGTTGAATGTGCTTTTTTACTGAGCATTTCTTCTTTTATGTTGGGCTTTTTGTTTTGTTTCTCTGTAGCTAAGTGAAGATCATCATCTAAAGCATGGAGGAAGAATGCAACTTGGTCTTTTCCTCAAGGTACTTAAAACATGACCTAGTGCAGTCTTGTTTGTCGTAGGTCCCTCATCCGGTGGTCCAATGGGAAGGAAATAACCAACGCAGCAAGTGTTTTTTCCTGAAAACTTGCTGTAGTATTTGCCTTCCATGTGATGCTGCTTGAACTCCAGTTCTGTGCTGTTTTATACATTTTGTTTACTCATTTTTTAAATTTAATCTTATTTAGGGTGTTGGATTAAAATTAGAAGATGCTCTTGCATTTTGGAGGGCTGAGTTCTCTCACAAGGTATTTCTCAAAAACAATTTGAAATTAAATTTGGTTAATTGAGCTTTAATTGTATAATAGATTCTAATTGAGACTCAAAGAAAGCAATGGACAAACCATTGTCTATTTATAAATTGAATTTAACTGGAGCCATAGTGTTGGTATTCAGTTTCACTATTGGTTTTTCTTTTGTGATAATTCCATTGGTGCTTAGGTTGGGGCTGAGCGATTTGATAAGGAATATGCATATAGCATTCGACACAATTACGGCAAAGAAGGAAAGAGAACGGTATCATTCGTCTCTAGCTATCATATCTATTTTTCAAATGAAGGCCATTTTTACCCCTAAAAATTTTCTGTGACATAATTTATCCTTTGTAAAGCAGGTAATATTGAACATACTGCAGAAAACATAGAAAATAGATGAAATATTGTAAAAACCCGTGTCTCCCTGAAATAACAAAACTACCCCTTGGATATCTCCTTATGTTGAGAGAACAAAGTCCACTTTGATGATATGGGGGAGGTTTATGGATAAATTTCTTATTTCGTACGAGTTGGATGTTCTTTGCTTTCCAGGGTAATATGATATTCTAACATTATTAGGGTTACTTGTACTGCCCTCCTTTGTATTCTAGTTGTTTTCCTTATATTTCTCTATAATTTGGATAATAATTTTCATATAAACTAAATAGGATTACACACCATACTCGTGCCAAAAGATTATTATGTCGACACCTTCAACTGGAGATCACCATGGCTGCCCTTTCCGCCATTTCAGGTTAATGTACCTCCAAAATCCCTTATTGCACAAACCCCTTGTAAAAGGGTAATATGGCACTCCATTTAATCTTGCAAAAGCTGTTATATCCTTTTTTCATATGCTATGGGGGAAATATTGGGCTTTACACCTTACCCTATCCAAAAAAATTTCTTTTAGTTGCCTGCCAAAGGTTGAACTGCTTTTTTCTCTGTAGTGAGGAAAATTTAAGAGCAGCTCTCAATAAAATGGGAGTATGGGGACGAGCAATGGACGACATACTGGATAAAGTTCGGAATAGGCACTATCAGGTATCACATTGAATCAAGATTTTCTGACACATGCTATGTTGGGGCAATTTCATGTGTACCCATGTAGAATATACAAATGTGATGTATGCCCTTGTGACATGAAAAACATGTCATGGAGACCTGACGACACAAGAAAAATACATGCCTCTCCTATTTCTCTAAAAGATGATCAGCAACTCTTGTTTTGTTAATTCTTTCTCTAAAGGAGCACTTATAAATAAAATTAGAAAAGGAGTTTAGGTGATGGTACCTATAGTTGGGAGGACAACATGAACCAAGGCTGTTTCTTGTATTTTAGAATTGTGCAGCATGATGCATATTCTGTTTGAGGCACAGAAATTTCTTTGACTCATTCAATTATTTAAATTTAATGAAAAATGCTACAGCTAGCTTGCACCTTGACTTTTGAAGCAACACATGCTGCCTCGTGTGAAGCTGGTATCAACCATCCAAATCAGTACTTTGTTGAGAGCAGAAAAGTTTTCCAGAGCAAGGTAAACCTCATCCAATAGACATTGTGTACTTCAATTTCAGCTAGAGAGTTGTTGCTTGGTATGAGGACAATTTGTACCAGCAATTTCAGTTTATTTTATTTGTCTTTGGGTGAAGATGCCTGTTAGAATGCTTATAGCTACAGTTCGGTCACTTCGGTGAAGCATAACATCCAGACAATTTCCCATTGGTCTTTACAGGAGGGTGCTATGTTTCATAGTGCCTCACAAAAGTACCTGTACCGAAACAAAGCCAAAATTGTGATAGAAATGGTACATTAATTTTTTTAATCATTTTACCTGCAGAACCAGCAAAGCCAGCCAACGACATAGATGTTTTCTTAAAAGATTGTGACAATATGTATATCAAGTTATTGTCCTTGCAATTTGATTTCTGAACTTTTAGCAATGCATTGTATATTATCAATATTTGTTTTTTCTGTGTTAGATTAATGTTGTCCTTGTCAGTTCTAAGAAAAATTCTAAATTCTATATTTTATGATGTACCAAAGTGTGAAGTATTGTTATATTTTTTTTGACATTTTTGTCATTGTGAAATTTATAATAATTAGCATTTCTGGTGAGGATCTATGGACTATTGTATATAATGATAGGGTTGGGGTTTATTGATAATGAATTAGTTTTGATAATCTTGATAGCCATATAAAATTAATTTATAATTGTCTTTCTATCAATTTTAAGTTTTTCCCCCAGTGGCCATACACTTAGAAGAGCAACGTTTTAGCCAACTTGGTTCTCTGTTCAATTTGAAGTCAATAAATAGTGAAATACTTTATATGCCGTTTTGGTTGACGGTTATTAATACATGATTAGTAGTTAATTCCTTGGAAGTTTTAAAAGTTAATGTCTTACTCTTGTCCGTGTGAGTTGATGTTAACAATTTAAGATTTGATGCCTTTTTATTGAGAGTTGGTACTAAAATATATACGCATTGGCATTATTTATTTTTGTTCTTTTCACCTTCTCTTTTCCTTGCAGGGCAAATCAAATCATGGAAGAGCATAAACATTTCTTAAAAATATGAACGGTGAACGGACGTTAAATCAGTTCTGGGTAAAAGGAATTTCTAGATTAATGAAATGAAAAACCAAAATGGAAACAGTGAACTTGCCAATTTTGCTTTTAACTTGTGCAGTATTGCAGTCGAAACTTGTTGAGTACTTCAAACTACTGACGTGGCAACAATAATCTAATGCTTCATTTGAAATTCAAATCCGTATGATAGATGAAATTCAACAAAATAAAAGTACAAAAATCCCTATAATCTAAATCTGAACTAAAATAAAATCAACCCATTTAAAATTAATGATAATTTACTGTCATTGAAAACTATGACAACAAATGCAAACCCTTCATTTGAAGCTACAAGGAAACCCAAGAACATTTTTAACCTAAGAGATAAATCGATGACTTCAAAAAAAAAAAAAGCACTCCTAAGCTGTTGAACCTTGTAAGTGATCACCTCAATGATGTCAAGAACCAAAGATAAGTGAAGGTAGAAGTGTTTCTCCTACCAACAAAAACAGACACTAAGACGTTAAGACGTCACAATAATAACAAATAAGTCCCAGGAAACCATAGGAGTGTTTCTCAAATGAAACAAATGCCATGAAAACTCTGTCCATGGTTAAAGATTAAGGGTTATCCAACAAGCAACGTACCCCTTGCTTCCAAAATTAACACGATCAAAGAAATCTGTTTTGCAGTCCTTTATTTTCTAAAGAAAAAAAGACCCATTGAAATAAAATCAAACAAATGCTAATTCTCTCATAGGGAAACAGAGAAGGCCTTCTTTAGCTTCTCGACCTCCAAATAAGCAGTAGAATATGGCAAAAACTCAGAGAAGTGGTTCTGCATCAAATCATTTATAGCAACAGCTAATTTGGGAATCTCCACAATCTCTTCATGAGTAAGTTTGCGCACAAACCGGGCTGGATTGCCGGCCCAGAGCTCACCTGTTGGTACCCGCCTGCCAGGAGGGAGAACAGAACCTGCCTCAAGAATTGAGTTCGTCTCAACCAGAGAGCCTTCCATGAGAATTGAGTGTTGGCCAATTATGCACTCGGGTTCAATGGTGCAAGACCGAAGGAGGCTGGATGCACCAACTGTCACGTATCGGTCGACTAATGTCTCGGCCGGGAGACCTATTGTACAGTGGAGAGAGATAAAATCAATTGCAATTCCAGATGGTCCGATACTGTACTAATTGTAGTAGTTTTAGGTTTCAGCCAAACACATATGGCCAGAACATGAAATTAGCTCCATTGTTTAAACCACTTTTCTCTCCAGTACCACTAATCATGGTCAATAAAATCCAAGGTACCTACTGGTGCAACTAGGCATCATGCAGCCAGCGATACACAAAAAACTTCAGATAATGAGATAAAGAAAGAAAATAAGATGAGAATACACAAAGCTTAAAATGTTTAAACTGGTATTGGTTGAGTTCCATACATTGAGGCTTACCAGTAACGAACCTGGTGAGATGGTACCAAAATTGGGTACATGAATTCTCAAAATAATCCTTAAGGGCAAAGAAATTTTATCGCAATTAGTTGTCAGTCACATCTCTTAATGCCTGGTAAGTCCAAAATAAATAGCCTTCTGTCATTTTTTTCGGGGTACTTTTTCCATTTTGGTTTTGAAGCTTTCAATACCACATGCTTAAGTACCCAACAATCAGTTAACTAAAAGAATTTCATTGTAGAGAGTGTATTCATATTTACTCATATAGTTAAGTCAAACAAGCTTCAGTTTGCTCCTATGAGAACAGTACAGTACAAGTATAAATTGAGAAACTGGAAATTCCAATACGAGTTGAATTCATGGTAGCACTCTTCAAATCAGTACATCTGAATTCTAGTATTTAAGCCAAGCTTGGTACAAATTGAGCAACAGTTAACAACAGTTATGCAAACAAAACCATTTAAAAAACAATATAAAGAAAGCCAAAATTGGGGCAATAATAACTAAACTAGCTATGCAATTCTGAAATGGGACCAAGTATGGCTGCTGATTTCCAAATTTTGCATTTTAGGATCCAAGCTTGTCAATTCAAACAATTACACATAAACTTCTTTCTAGCTCAAATGAAGGTAACAAGATTCATACAACATTGTAGAAAGAAGAATAAGTGATACCCGTTACTTAATTTTACTAGTTTATAAAAGGGATGGTTTAATGTGCGGCTAACCTAGGAGGTATACTCAACAAAAGTTGTATGAAAAACATTAAAGCAATCCCTTACCCTTCCCTTCCCTTCCCTTCCCCTTGCCCCAGTTATCCTCAAATCATCCATGTTACCAAATTTAATCTCAAATAACCTACATTTGATATCCAAATGAGTTGTGTGTCAACCAGACAAGCTAGAACCAAAAACATTATTTCTCCATTGTTCTCTTTACTTGCAAAATCAAGTACCCAAAGAGTAAACTGAAAGACAGTGAAACAATTACCAAGGGCCTTATAATCAGACAAAGTGGAAGAAATTATTATAAGATGGGGGTTTTTTTATTTTACTACAGAAGTATCTATTAGATGAAAAATTAAACCAAATCAAACCTAAATCTCAAATCCACCTACCAGTAGAAGTGGACCAGGTGGCATGGAGAACGCATTTCTCCTGAACATTCGAACAAAACCCTATCGTGATCTTATTCAGATCGCCTCTCAGCACAGATCCGCTCCACACCGATGCGCCGTCGTGCACCGTGACCTGTCCGGCGAGCACAACATTAGGAGCAACGTAGGCATCGACAGCGATCTTCGGGACCCACTGGCCCAGCGGGATCACACGGCGCTGTCCCCTGTAATCCCACTTTACCCGATCCGGGTCAACGGTCACAGGCTTCGAAATCGGCGGCGGCGACGGCGACGGAGAGGCTGGGGATGGAGCGGGAGATGTGGTGGCGGAGGTGGCGAGAAAGCGCTGGAGGGGGATAACAAGGGGGGAACTGGAGACGAGCGTCTTCTTTGAAAGGCGGAGAAGAGAGAGAGCCGCCATTTTTACGAGCTCGTTGCAGTGATTTGGGTTGATTGATCGATCTCTTAATTCTCTATTGGGCTGCGTAGAAGCTGGGATTGGAGTTTGGGACAGAGAGAAGAGGACAGAGTTACAAACAGAAAATTGGAAAAAGAGAGGGGAAGAGATTTTTTTTTTTTTTTTACGTCATCACCCCCATCAATCTCAACATTTATTTCTTTTCAAATATCTCTTATAAAACTTAAATCTATACATTTTTATAAAGATATGAAACCTATCATTCACTATATTAAACCTACATTCAGAGAAAGATAAAAACTTTTTTCTATGAATAATCAGATTCATAGGAAAATCTACATATCCGAGATAAAATTTATTCTCATAAAGAGAAATGATAATTATATCCTTAATTACACTTTTTATTTACATTTTAGATGAATTTATACTTCTTCAAAAAATATTTATATATAATGATAAAAATATTTATACCTTGTATTATTAGAATTAAAAATTATATAAGTTATATTTATATTTGTGTAACAAAATTTTTAATTTCAATTTTTCTATAATCATATAGTAAAAAAAAGTGATAAATATTTTATATACTAACTATAAATACTTACAAATTCATATTTAAATAAATTATTTATTTAATACAAATATTTTTTGTGTGCAAATAAAATGTGTAAGATGTAAGCTTCAAGAATAATTTCTCTTTCAAAAATAATTTAAAAAGAGAAAAAATTATCATTCTTGGAGAGATGCTTTTTGTGAAGTTAATGTGTCCTCTATTGAATTTCTTTTATTGAAATCAATTCAACTCTCATCAATATTTTTTTATTTACGAAATATATCTTTCCTACAGAACAAAAATAAAGTATTCAGAATTAACAATAAAAAAATATATAGCAAATATCTTAGTATTACGAATATTTAATCAACTACCCACATTTTCTTAAAAATATTTACTCTTTATAAATTAAAACTGTCATAATCATAAATATATTAAATATAAGAGTAAAGTTAGTGTGCTCCTAGAAGCACAGAATTTCTCGGTGCTCATAACTAAAAAATCTATCAAATTAATTTCAAACGAAAAATCCAAGTAACTCAATAAATTTTTCATATCAAAATTTTATAGGATACAAAAAAAATTTATCTTTAGGGTTTAGTACTATTTGTTAAATATTTTCGGAAATGACCTATTTTTATATATAAAAATTCATTATTTTATTATTATTATTATTATAATCATCTTAAAAAATCCGAAATAAATAGTTAAAAAATCCTAAAAATGAAAATTTTCGGTATCCTACAAGATTTGATTTGAAGAATTTATTGAGCAACTTGAATTTTTTATTTGAAATCGATTTTATAAGTTTTTGAATTAAAAATGCCGAAACGCTTTGTACTCTTAAGAGCACGCTAACTTTACTCTAAATATAATACTAAACATAATCAAGGGCATTCTCGTCATTTTGTACTTAAAATTAAAATTTATCAGTAAATTAACTGGTGAGGGGATAATTGTATAATTCAAGAGGATGATTATCAAAATAAAAAATTTGAGGATCAATTTGCCATAAGATGAAAGTTTAGAAGTCTCATCATGCTATCATATATCCCTTAATTTTTCTATTACAATTTGAGAAAGTTTTGCTATATGTCTAAAATTCTCTATCCGGCTCTCATATTTTATATTTAAAATTCTTCATTCGGTCCCCTTTTTATGAAATGATGATAAGCAGTTTTATATTAATTATAACACAATTATCAATTAATAAATAATCGATCGAAAGTATTCTACATCCTCCCTGTTTTATTCTATCATCCGTTTGATATGGTTTAATTTGTTTGGATGTTGGATTTAATTCTAGACCATAATTAATGAACGTGAAAGATCGGTTGTTAATCTCAAATTCTATGGTTTTAATAATCATGAGAACATTGACAATTTGTCATGCTTCACATTTTAAACATACTAAGTTTTATCGATAATAATTTCACAAAATACGGAATTGATAGAATTTTGAAAGAAAAAAAATATCCATATAAATAGTTCGATAATACATTTTTTGACCTAGGAAGAATTACGTCCAATGTTAATTAAAAATGGAGCCTTGAGCAATTTTCATTAGCATAACTATATTTAAACTAAGTGATTTTTAAGCTGCATCGTTAGTCTGAATTATTCTTTAGACTAATTGTGTTATGAATCAAAATTTATATTATAAATAAAAAAATAAGATTGAAATTAATAATTGCGATTTATTAATTATCGCTATAAATTTTGAACTGCTCGGTCTAGTTGGAGTTTACTTGTGAGCCCAAAATTATTTTCTCCAACATGTTTGAGGGTGTGATGTCTAAATTTATTATTTTATTCGTCCAAAAATGTAAAATTTGTTTCAGAGTAAGTTGACCACAAAGTCTTTGATTCCATCATTCCAAGTTGTAGATTAATTACAAGTTTACAACATACATAATTCGATGATAAAATTTTATAAGCTGGCTTCCGCGTGTCTGCATAGTTCATACAATGGAAGTTTATTTTAAGTGAAGTCGGAGATTTAAATATTTAGAATTGTTAATTTAACGGTTTCTATGATTTCAATAATCCTGTTGTGGTCACTTTTTAAGAAAATATATATTTTGAATAATTTTCTTCAAATTTTGAGTTGTGATTTTTCATATGAAGGATATTATCTTAATTAGTTATTATATTAATATTTAAAAAATATAGAAATTAATAAAACATTAGCACCAAAAGAAAGAATGAATGAAAGAGGAACTTAATTTTATGCTTGATTGAACTCATTAATTACATATACTACTACAAATTTTACACATATGGACCCTTCTTTGTTATTAATTATTTCCAAGTCCAGCAACTCATAGATCCGTTGCACATGAAACACAACACACTTAGCATCAAGAAATATAAAAGAAGAGCTAGCACACACCACAAACCCTTTAGTCTAATCGAGTTCAACCGCTAATGTTTTCTCCGATGCTCTTCGTCGAATATCCGTTCGCGCTTGAACCTCTCTTGCACCGACTTTATGTACGTGGCAGCCCTCAGATCGACTTCGCTGCTCGTATCTACACCGATTGATTTCTCCACATGCACGTCGACCCCCGCAACTTCCTTCTTATTAGGTTTCACCTCTGGTGGGGTCGGCTTGACCGCCTTGGAGATGGTTTGGAGAGGTGGCGCTAACGGAGCAATTGGTTTCGGTTTTCTGTAGAAGGGCATCGATATGTTACCGTGGATGCCTCTACGCTTGTATGCTACGTCCATAGAAGAAAATGGTGAGTATAAGAGCTAGGGATTGTCAATGCTCAATTGTTAGCTTGGTATGAAACATGTATTTTACATGGTTCTATTTATAAGGATGGAATGGAAGATTGAGGGAGAATTTTTGGCTAGAATTGGTCTAGGATTGTTCTGTGTACATTGGTAAATATCTAAGTGGGGCTATGGAAATAGAATTGGTCTAGGATTGTTCTGTGTACATTGGTAAATATCTAAGTGGGGCTATGGAATTACTTTTTCGTTTTGTTTTCTATTTTGAATGAGCTTGGCCTCCTTTTACATGTGATATTACTTATCTGATTTTGAATAAAAATTATCATCA
The DNA here is from genome assembly GCA_037678475.1 of x Bolboschoenoplectus mariqueter. NCBI lineage: Eukaryota > Viridiplantae > Streptophyta > Magnoliopsida > Poales > Cyperaceae > x Bolboschoenoplectus > x Bolboschoenoplectus mariqueter. Next base: position 1,792,879 of record CM075266.1, on the reverse strand, counting down.
AATTATTATACTACTAATTGACACATAGAAAGATTATCAAACAAGTATTCCTTTTTAAGCCAAATAAATACCCTCATTTTAAGCTTAACAAAAAAAGTGAAGTAAATGTACGGTGCAAAGCCACACAAAAAATTAATTATTCATAGATGGATTTAGTAAAGAAAAATGAAAATTAATGTCCCATATTTTTTTTTATCTAATTATATGTGTGTGTATAATACTTTAGAGTCCATTTGGCAACATATATTGAACGCGAAATAGAAGAATAGCGTGCTATTTCAGTGGAATAAAGTTATCAAATACAAAACAAAATTCTAGTATAACGGTATGAATAGGTTATTCTGTTATTCGACCTATAACAGAATAATATTCATTTTCGACATGCAGAATAGCAAAAAAAAAATAATTTTTTTATCAAATAATATTTTCACTTTTCCGAATAATTTGAGAATAACATTTTTTTGTTCACTCTTCCAAATGTCACTATTCTATTACTATTCTACTTTTATTATTCTAATGATATTTCTTGATTTGTCAAATAAACCTTTAGTGTTATAATTGTGTTATATTTGTATTTTTGAGAAAATTCATATTTCGAACCTCATAAAATAATAAAAATTGTTCCATCGTTGACCTCATAGTTATCATCCAACAATTTTGATATAATTATTGTACTGATATCAATATTTGGTACGATACTTGATTTGCATTCGAAAAGTTTGACTTCATCCATATTTAGTAATAATACTTTGATACCACAAATAATTTCGTTCTTTTTGGGAAAATTACAATGTTGAACTAATGAGATATTTATGATTATCCGTTAAGTTTAGTTTTTTTAAAAGAGATCCCAAAATTAATTTAACATAATAAATGCATTCATCAATACCATAATCATTAACTAATTAATTAATATAAATGGTATGAGTTTGATTAAAATACAAAAAATAATTTACTTCAAAAATCTAAATTCTACCAGAGGTGATATATGAGGAAATCCTTGTTCCTTTCCAAGCGGTCCATATATGTATGTCCATGTCGTAAACCAAAAAAAAAAGCTAAATATCTACATACTATAATGATATCTAATCTAATTTATTCATTCAGATAGGTAGCACAATTTGATTTTGGTATTTAGTCGTGTAAAATATCTATTTGCCACAGAATATGCTCATCATGCTCTTGCTGAGTAATTTATTTCGTGACGTGTATGGGATGATGTATTCGTACGATCTTATCGCTTTGCAAATTACAATTCTTTATTCTTCTTTTTTCTTTTTTTTTCTTTTTTTTTCTTTTTTCTTCTTTTTTTTGAGCAAAACTTTACAATCCTTCCAAATTGATACCGAGGTGTTGGATTTTAAAACTTCTGATACAAATTAAATCACTAGTTATACTATTGCAAATTATTTAAATTTTTACTAATAAATGTCTGTCAATTTGTAGGTATATTTTATTCAATGCATGAAATTAATTACTTTATGTAATTATTCATTGAAACTTTTGCATATTTGACAATAGTATTTGCTCAATTTAAAACTGAATTATTTTTTTAATATGTATTTTGTTTTTTTGAAGTGAAGTCCAAAAGATACTTTCATAATTGTAAAAATACTCCTCAGCTCCTCCTTAAGAATTAGATAGTGTAAATGAGAGTATCTACTTAAGATCATATAAATTTTATTTGTACAAAAAAGTATTGTTGTCATAAAAGTGTTTTATTAAAAAAATAAAAAAAAAATACTTTATGATGAATTCCTATTTCATAATTAAAAAAAAAATCATAGCATTCAACATAGTTCTATAATTTTGAAACTTCTGATGACAACCGATTTTAGCATCCAAAACATAGCATCATTAATTGCTCACAATTGAATATATTTTATGATTACGCAGCCCAATTAATAAAAAAAAATTACTAACTAATCTATATTGGTGGAATGGTGGTGAATTAATCGTTTTCCTTCAAAACCACAATGTATAGTTATGCTTAAATAAAACAAAAAAAAATTCTCAAATGTAATGTCAGAGGAGTGTGATACCATGACACGCAGCATATCTGCCACATAAATCTACATTACGTGTGTAGTGGAGAGTGGAAACAGAGCTATCCTTTGTTGAAATTTGAAAGGAAGATTAATACAGGTGTTCTTATTCCATCCTTTACAAAGTTTGTGATGCTTATTAAGAGAGATGTATTAATTTGCTATAAGAGGGATTAATTACGCATTAGCATATTATTCAATCATTTATCCTTTCAGTGCGCTTAATTATCACATGGCAAATCCCATCAATTAATTATTCTTATTAGCAACACGTTTCTGCTAGGTCACAGATAATTTTACAATCTTAATTTTCTTAGCATATCTTATTGTAATATTTCGTATGTAATTGTAACAATGAAGATGTTTACATCACTTATAAAAACTAATGTGGTATTTTACAAAAGATTTATTAATTTTATGAAATTGTTAAATCAGTAAATACTTCACATCTCGGAAAATTATATTTACAAGTATTACATTAAAATTAAAATTAGTAGGTCAAAAATTTAGTTCTCATTCATAACTTCTTTTCGATTTTTTTTCATAATTTAAGAACGTTTTGAATTACTAAGGATTCCAATCTATATATAAAAAATAAAAATAAAATCTTAACAGTTACTTCATTACTAAGGATTTCTAATGATTAGACTAGATTCTGAATTAATTATTAAACAATCACAACCAAGCATATTGCAACAGATAGATCATAGATGCCATAGATGCATGAAAAGCTACCTTGGTTTTTTTTTTATAAAGCAAAGTATTCGGCAATTGTGTCTAATCATATCACATTTTATGAGAAATTATATACCGATAGTTGGATAAGGATGGACTTTTAGACGAGTGTGAAAAATATCTAAGAATAAGGTTAAATATCTAAGAATAAGATTAAATATCTAAGAACAAGATTAATTATCTAAGAATAAGATTGAAAACAACTCTCAAGGAAATTTAAAGATGGGATAACTAATTCTTGTACCAATTACCAACAACGACTAGTGATCCAGTCGCATCTGAGTCAAAAATCTAAAAGGCAATGCAAGAAACAGAGGGAATTAATATTACTTATATTATTCAAATTTAATGAGTTATTATTTATATTAATGATTTTATTATATAATTTATTTTGTATAATATTCTTGCTATTTAATTTAAATGAGTTATTATTTATGTTAATGATATTTAAGGTGAATAATAGAAGTATTGTATAAAATAAGTTATATAATAAAATCGTTAATATGAATAATAATTTATTTAATTTAAATAACAAAATTAATATCGATAATGGTATCTATGATAATATATCTCTAATATTCTCCAAAAAGAAAATCCATTGACCAAGTTGGAACCGGAAATTTCCAGGTAAGAAAAGATTAGTAAAGTGGAGCAACAAATCCATTCAAATTTCAAAATAGCATTTAAATTTCGGATGCAAATCCAATCCATATCTTGATTCTATTCCGATAAATTTAACTACTGAAGAAGTCTAAAGTGGAGAGATAAGTGCAACGTCCTTCTCTGAGAAAGAATAATTGAATAAAGGTGAATTTGAGAAAGAATAATTGAATAAAGGTGAATTTAATGGCCTTTTTTTTTTATCTTGCAACGATCCTTTTCCGAGAAAAAAGGAGCATTTGGAAATTTTGAATAACCCCGGAATAATTCCGAATGCAACTTCCTCTCTTTTTCTTTCCCAAAGTTTTGCAACTGTTTTGTAATTTATAAAGGGATGATAATGAATCGGATCTATTTGATATCATGTCTTCATTTTATTTTATTTTATGGTTCTTTGTGTAGAAAGATATTCTTTAATGGGATGAACTCCCCCCTGAATAGAAGAGGGGGAGGTTAAATGAGTATCAAAATTTAAAATCAAATTTATTTTAAACGGATATGAATACAAAAAGAATATTATGAATTCTGTTATTGAATATGAAATAAAACATGCAAATATAATAAAAATAGGTATTTAAATAAATAAAGATGATAAAAAATGCATACGTTTGTTCATGTTTGTAATAAATAACATTATATATAAAATATGAGGATATCTTAACGTAAATGAAAAAAAAATAAAAATTGAAATATACGAATAGAAATTTTGGATAATTTGCACCATCTTACAATTGTTTTTATTTCAAATTCAAGTAATCCGAATATTCATATTATTTTAATAATATAAAATCAAAATTATACCCATATCCGTATTATATTTATGAATACAAAACATATATAAATATGAATAATCTATTGGTTTTTTTTTATGTAAATTCAAATAAAACCAAAATAACGTAATTTCCTTTTGATTCAAGCTCTGTAATACCCAACCATTTAACCTTGTAGTTCAAATAAAAAAAGAAAATTATTGAAGATTAGAATTATATTTCGGGCTTTATGATCCCAAAGAGAACTATTGATGAGAAGATGAATCTCAAAATAATAAAGATATCTGCATATGGTAAATTAGAAAAAAAAATATATACTTTTCAAAACATTAAAACTATATATAGTGGCAAACAAATATAATTGATTGCTTGAGAGGTTCTGCATATGGAAGAGAGTTGTATCATTTTAACAGTTTCATAATATTTTTTGACATGAAAATTTTTACATGAGGAGTTCGATGAAATACTTTGTAAAGTAAAGAGAGATTTTTATTTTGAACTCATATTTTAAAAATTAAAGTTCGAAAAGTCGATCTAAGTTATCTAACATAATCTATATATTGAAACACATGGCGGATCAAATTTTATTATCTTTAGAATTTTCTTATTATTTTTTTCGGATTTTATAAGGATGGCTCAATTTGAGGACAAAGAGTATTAATATTATTTTAGTATTATATTTCAAAAATTCAAAAAAAGTTGAAAATTTAAAAAAATAAATAAATTTTGATATTTCACGAGATTTCAATATATTGATTGAGTTGAGCAATTTGAATCGACTTTTTAAATTTCGGTATTCCAAATATGAATTCAAATTAAAAACCCAACTTTATTTTATAAAATACCTTAATCTAACTCTTTATAAGAGAGAAGTTAGAATATATTAACCGTTTAATTAAGAAAAAAAAAAGAAAAGAAACAAAAGCAAACGATTAATAGTGGGTGTGACATTATATGGTTAAGGAGTTTCTAAATCCAACTATTTTTGTGAAGTACAAATTTTATTTTATTGATGGTGAGTTGATAAAAAAATATTTGACACCAAATCTTCTTGGATGAGGTGTGTTTGATTAGTGATTGTCTTTTTATCATCACAACCCAAAACCAAATTTTGAATAGGTTCTCAATCATCTTTATAGTTCATATTATTATAACCCAAATTCTGAATAGGGTCCAAAATTCCATGCCTCAACTGAAATGAATAAATGGATTATGCTCTTAAATTAAGCTCCACAAACAAGACGAGCACAAAATTGGTAAGGCCTGAGATGAAATTTCAAGGGTTATTCATCTGGGCTCAAAAACTGAGATTGAACCCAAATATGTTTCAAACTATTTCATTCTTTTTGATCGCATTCTAATCAGGAATTCGGATTTCTGCTGTATAAATACATATTGATAAATTATAAAGTGATTTTTTTATTTATTTTACATAAAAATTAATATAATTGTATAAATATTATATTATGTTGGACAGTATACCGTAACTGAGAATATAAATTAACCGAAAAGTAGGTGCACTGTTGCATTTGCGTACGTTGACAAGTCAACAGTTTGGAATAATATTATAGTAAGGTAATCATGTTATTAAAGTGGGTGGGGATTTGAATAGATATAAAATACTGCTTCTACATAAAACAGGAGGTTGTACAGAAACCGTGGTCTTTACGAATGAAAATTAGAGGTCGGATCCGTATTCGCTGTTATCAAAATTTATAATATATTTAATATTATATATTTTAAATTCTTTAATTTAATTTAAATAATTTAAATTTAATTATAAAAATATTTTTTTATTTATATTCCCATCGAAAAAAGTTTATATATAAAAAAAAAGCATTCATATATATATATATATATATAAAAATTTTTCTTTTTAATTTCACAACATCAAATTTTTAATTCATTTCAACCGACAAGTAAACAACAATAAAAGTAAATAAACCAGAGGAAGCATCCTTTCCTAAAGCATTCTATTGGCTCAACTGCTCAAGTAAATGTTCTCTCACTTTTTTTTCTTTTTTGAACTTTTACCACCTTTGGCTCAAGGATTTATCTTTCCATACATAAAAAATAAACGTGGCCGCAAAGCATGAATGCAGACTAGGAAGAACAAGCAAACAAGTTTGATATGGACTACTTGTTATTTCCTATACTCTCCCTTTTTTTTTTTGAATAAAAGAGATCAATTTTCATTTTTTTCCCGAAAGCAGAGTAAAAAAAAATTAAATATAATAGAATTATACATTAATGATAAAGTATATGAAGGAAAAAAACTACAACCACATATACAAATAAACCTGATTATTTTTTATTTAAAAAATAAATAATGAAAATTAAATAACTAGGAAAATGAGGTGCTTATTTTGAAAAATAGAAAGAATGGGTTTTAAAACACCGTCCCATCCACCAAATTTCATTTTTTTTATGAAAATAAATATTTTAATCTGGATGACAGTTGATTCTTCGTCCCAGCTCCTAAATCTTCTCCACCCACACGCTGGGCATGGAAATAGGACTGGGGTCCGTTATTTTTCTAGGCGTAATCCAAAATCTTGTCCACAAGTAATATTAAATTATTTTTGTAAAGCTGGACGGGAAATTATTCTATGTTCGATGCTTTTTTTGCCTTGAAAATTCATCCCGATTTAGATTTCTCCATCCCATCTTCCAAATTTTATCATCCCTCCATTTGGATAATAAAACTGAAATTCGTCCACTGCCCAATCATGCTAGACGAGTTTATTTTTGATGCCCTTTCTTTTCAGAATACTATAAATAGCCTGATAGACATATCAACTCATACACAAAATTCAAAATCATTCTTTCATAAACACAAAAGCTCTTGTTTTCTCATTAAAAATCGTCGCGTGGAATTTAACTGAGTTGGAAATCATCAGAATCTCACAAATCAATTAGATTTTAATTTTGTTTTATTTTATGTTATCATTTTAAAACTTTATTAGTATAATTATATATATATATATATATATATAGTAAAACTATGGTGCTCCTAGGAATATGGGGCTTCTCAGTGCTCCTAACTAAAAAAAAACCTATCAAATCGATTTCAAACGAAAAATTCAAGTTGCTCAATAAATTATTTATATCAAAACTTTATACGATACCAAAATTATCTATTTCTAGAATTTTCTAATTATTTATTTTAGATTTTTAAGATCACTATAATAATAATAATAATAAAATAATATTTTTTTGCATCTAAAAGTTTGCCATTTAAAAAAAATATGAAACAAATAGTTAAAAAACTCAAAAATAGTAGAAGCTACGTAGTTAATGGTTATTGCTAAACTTGAAAAAGCGGTAATACAAACACAAAATCTTAAAGTCACTGAATTCGATGTAGTAAAATGTCAATATGAGGTTATCGCTAAAGGCAAACGAATCACGTGAAATGATAGGGAAGGTAGAAGCTATGTAGTTAAAAATTGTATCTAATTACATGATAATAATATAATATTAATAATTAAAAAAATATATACAAATAAAATATCGGTGTTTGTGAAGACATAGTAGTTGTGCAAGCGTAGGAGCTACCAGGGGGAACCTGCTGTGCAATTGTAGGAGGCTCTGATGTTGGATCTGCAAGAAAGCTTTGCAATCCATATCACGTCTGCTGCGCCTTTGTCATAGGAGGTGATTGTGCCTGTGTCATGGGCATCTGTAGCATTTACGGGACATGCTGCCACATCGAGGCGCCTATGACATGAGCATTTGTGGCATATGTGGCATTAGCAGGACCTACCATGTCGAATATGTCTGTGACATAGGAACAAGATGCCTAGACCCCAACCATATGCTTGCATTTGTGGATACCCGTAATAAAGTTGCGTCGATGGGCCTGAAGATGGATATGGATAATGCATCGACCCTAGAGCTGGATATGGATATGGATAATGCATGTGTGATGAACCTATGTGAGGTGGTTGTGATACCTGCGTGGGCTTTGACTGTAGTTGTTTGAAAATATCATCAAATTCGAATTGTGCCGAAATATTCGGCACATCATATGCAACACTAGAAGGCCCAACACCAGAAGGCTCAACATCATAATCATCTGGAATAACATCAATATTCATTGGAAGATCGGCCTCTGCTAAAACAAAATCCAACTCATGTGCCTGATCGGCATCCTGTAACATACAACTTAAGCTCTTTAAAAGAACTTTGTTGATTGCTTTTGTGCCACGCTTATATAATTTTTTAATTATATGTTCTACTTGTTGTAATCCTCCCATGCCCTGAAAAATAAAAAAATATATAAATTAAGATGATCCAAATTAATTTAAATAAAATAAGTTAACTTTAAATAATTAAAACATACCATGCGGTGCAGTCTGGGACCACTAGAAACATAGTCGAGAACCTCCACAGAATCTCATGGTGGAGTTTAAGGTCTGTCCAGTCCGGCCTCCAAATGACCTCTGATGTAGATCGAGTATATCCCCTGCTGCTGGTACCACCGACGATACTCTATCAGATGTGATGGATCATATGATCGTGTCTCATCAATGAAACGTATTTGAGACCACATACTTACGTATCGTCGATGGTGATAAGCCCAATCTGATGTACTATTCGATGTATGAGCAACTCGATCTAGATCTCAAAAATCAGTCCAATGATGTGGGTCACTAGGAGATATGGTCTGATATAATTCAAACTGACGCATAACCCTCTTTAGATAGTGTCAGGATACAACTCAAAAATGTATCAATGACATCCGTGCTAACTAATTATGTCGCTCTCGATAGATACGATCAGGAAGTAGACCAAATTACTATTTGTACGACTCCCAATTCACATGTGCATCAATTGAATTCTCAAACTGGTTGCAGTAATACGTCAGTGAGGCGCAGGCTGGACAAAAGGCATAGGTATGTGGAGTGTCCCACTGCGTTGCGTAGCATGGTCTCAACTCAGGATCCTCGCCATCCAATAGGGGATCCAGACCCCGACAACGAGGTCGCGCGACATTGAAATACGTTCAAGTCCACTGCTAGAGAAGTAAAATTAGCCCACCGATGGTCTTGGTCTACGACATCGAGGCTGTAAAAAGATGTCGATACATAACAGCTACCACACCTGTACAAAATTATTTTTATTTAATTATTACAAAAGGTAATTACAAGGAAAATAATTAGTTCAAATTAAATAATTATTTAAAATATAAGAATTATCACATACCTGCACCCAATTGTAGGCCGGCGGATTTTACAAATTAGTTAAGAACTTCAAATACATCGCTGGTACATTTTTATATTTTATACATCCCTTATTTCTTTCTTTTTTCTTCCATGCTTCCAACGGGACATATCCGAAACAATCATCCACCAACTCCATGTTCCCCAGTTCACTATAATCAGTCAGAGGAAGACTGTATATCGACAAATCCCTTAAACAACTGACATCCTATAGTGTGATAATAACATCACCAGCCGGTAAGTGAAAAGTGTGTGTCTCTAGACGCCACTGCTCTACAAGCGCGGCGGCTAATCTCGGATCGACCTGCATCTGAGACAACTGGGGAACCTGATACATCCCTAACTTCTTAAGTATCGGCTCACAAAGAGCGTGATAAGGAATATAGGTCGGTGTGCACGTGTATTTAATACTCCTTCAGACTGAAAATAAATTACAATAAAATATAAGATATAAAATAATTATTATGTTCCAGAACTAAAATATTTTTTTGAATAAAAACGAAATATGATATATTTTCAACTCACATTATCGTGTATATCAAATATTCTGTGATTGCACATAGACGTGGCTACTTGTAAGAGGTCGTCTAAGGGTCTCATTAGCTACTGAAGTATCAACCTCCGCTTGAAGTTCGGCTCGAGTACTACAACTAACTTCTTGAGTATTCGCCATTTTTTTAATTTCCTACACAATTTAAAATTCGACATTAGTTATCTATTTTAGTTATAAAATTTGAGAGAATATCCTATCATGTAATTTTTTAGTCATGCAAATATACAATATTTTTTTAATAATGATATTGATTATGAAATTTAAAATTCATGATGTAATAAAAATTAAACTACACAACTATTATAAACACTATAATAACAAATTATAATTATTATGCTACACAATTATTACAAACCTATTATAACACATTCTACAAAATTAAACTACACAATTATTATAAACACTACAATAACAAATTCTAATCATTATCTTACATAATTATTACAAACAGTATTATAACACATTATAAAAAAATTTAAACTACGCAAATTATTGAATTAAGATTCATCATGTAACAAAAATTAAACTACACAATTATTATAAACACTACAATAATATATTCTAATTATTATGCTACACAATTATTATAAACACTATTATAACACATTCTAAAAAAATTAAACTACATAGATGATTACAACAAATTCTAATTATAATTTTTAAGTTATTATTATAACCTATTCTAATTATTAATTTCATATAATTACTATACAAGTATTAAAATAAATAATTTTACCTGAAAATATGAGAGGAAAAGGCGACGAGGTGGTCGGGACAAGTCAATGCTAGCTGGGACCGACCGGCGGTAGCAGCCGCTGCTCCGATGAGCTGGGAGTGAGTGGAGAGGGGAGGAAGAAATAGCCATGGGGGTGGGGGGAGGGAGCTGGGTTTTTTCGGAGGAGGGAGGGAGAATAAAAGGTGAGTGAGGGTGTGTAGTCACTGGTAGGGGACGGGTATCAAAGCATGAACCAAGCATTCCGGACGAGCTTCTGAATTATGTCCCAGCCACGGTCTCCAACGCTTCACGGGTGAAGGAATCTACACGTGGGTGAAGCTGGCGTGGCGTGGGTGAGCCACATGGAAGGGAGGGAGCCATGTGGGAGGGAAATTGCGCATGAGGGCGTGATCTTCAAGAGTCGAGGATGGGCTCTTGTTCTCCGTCCCAGAAAATAACAGACGGATTTTTCTTTCTCATCTCCTAATTGTGACATCAATATACTTCTCTGTCCCAAAAAAAAATTCTTTTTTAATTTTTTTTTCCACATTTTAACTATTATGCGCGGAATCGTATAGGAGAGACGGATATTATCACTCCGTCTCTCCTAAATAAACAATTCCCCATATTATTTTTCTAATTATTTAATTTTTATTATTTATTTTCTTAAATAAAAAAATCATCCGCATAAACATCAATCAATTCCAAAAAGTTTGTGGTTTACAGGTCCCCTGTACTTTCTTATCTTTATTATATATTCCCATCGAAAAAGTTTGTGGTTCAAAGTATTCTGGGTCCCACCGGGTCTACAAACTACCGACGTCTCCCCTCGCGTCGTCGTCGTCCTACTCTTCTGATGCTTATCCCCCGCCTGGATCTGGTCCACACCAAACCTCTCTTGCCACGTCGTCTTTCTCCAAATAGCATTTTAAAATCATGAGATAACGGTGATCCGGATCCGGGTGATAGAGCTTTGACCTCCACAAAAGAATTTGTTATGTCCGTACAGTCTCCATCCATCTTGAGTCTTTTTGTTTCCTTTTAGAGGAATCAGTGAATCACTGTACTTTGATAATTATTTATGTTTGTAATTTTTATGATTTTCAAAATTAATTTTAAATTAAAATTTTTGTATTACAAATATAATCTATATTATACACATATTATGTATATATATAATATAAGTTACGAGATTTTATTTATATTTCATCGTATATTATCAAATAATATTTAAATTATATAATTTTTTTAACAGTAATTTATTTATATGTCTAGCAATAAATCTATATATTTTATTTTTATATTTTATTTATTTAAATTTATTAAGATTGTCAAAATAAGTATTATACACCCTTTCTTTCTTTCTTTCTTTCTTCATCTTTTTTTTCAGAAAGATCACTCTCAAGCAATAAAAGATGATAGCATTCTGCTACAAAAGAAGGTTACTCTAATGACACGTTGATGCTGAGGTAAAGAAAAGGTTGCAAAGTAGCTGATATGTATGTACGATGGTGTTTAAATACAGAGGTCTTGAATGTTGTTGTCAGTTTCTTCTGTATTGATGTAAGGAATTGGATTACATACCTTTAGAAGGAATAGAAGTGTAACGGAAATGATGTAACCAATTAGGAAATTGGGAGTACAAATCAGGAGACTAAGCTTTGTGATAAGGATTTGTAATTGGTGTACAATTTTGATTTTAAATAACAAGGAATCGGTTGGTAATTGATACCACCTTCTGTTTTGTGTGTCTCGAGCCATGAAACTTTGAACAGAGCCCTTGTAGCAATGAGTGAGTGGAGATAGAAGCTTTAGTAAAATCTTGTTAGCACTTGCAATTTCAAATCAACTATGATAATGTGAATTATTTATTAATTTTAGCAAAATTGTTTAATAAGTAATATGTCTGAAAATATCACATAAATTTTTAGAAATGTTTTTCAAATAGTATGAACCATTCCAGTTTTGTAATTCCAAATGATTGTTCATTTGTTCTCTTTGGTAATTTTAAAAATCAATATTAGCAAAATTGAAATTGTAGGGATAAATATATGTTGGAATTAATGTGAAGAAAATTTGTAAATTTTTGATGTACGTGTTCAGTAAAATTAACTTTTGCAACTACAAGAATAGAGATGCACTCACACAAGTTATAAAGAAATTACAAATGCAGATGTGTCCAATGTAATTTAACTACATGAGTGGAGTAATTGTTAATTCAGAAAATTTGCAATATTAATAATCTGATTAGAGTCCACATCATACTTCACAAATACTAATTTCAATCATACAATGTTAACAATTATAAAAGCATCAATCCTAAATATTAATTATTTCTGTCACATACAGTAAAACTGAAATTGTATAGATGAGAACATTTTGAAATTAATGTGATAGCTTGGTTGTGGATGTAATAAATAAATTTAATTTTTATATGTGCATTAATGGAATGCTCTAAATAATTCGTTGGCTGACGAAATAATAGTACATATTATAAAAGAAAATTCAATAACTTATCAGATAAGAGAATTGGTATTTGGTAAGAGCTTTTTCGCATATGTTACATTATTAGACAATTGATAAGTACATAATTATATACGAAAACTTTTTATTCATACATTTAGATATATAATTGTATCATGATGAACTCAGTTTATAGAATACTATAAGCATAATGGAAATACGGCATTAATAACTGTATTCTTTTTATAATATTATGTACATGATGCGTTTAAACTAATATATTTTTTGGTTAAATTATATCATTATTTTTTTCGTTCATTAATCATTTATCCATTCGTTATCCATTACCCATAACCAGTAAGAGTAAGACCTCGAGTTATGTTAATCCTAATGTTAACAGGTATAAATAAGGTACACATTAATACTAATTTTAGAGGATACGAGTACAAAACATCTCCATTGAAACCCTTAAATGGCATATGGGAAAACACTCAGGTTTGTATATTGGAATAGAATAATCTGCATTCCGTGGTATTAGGTATTATTTTCTTACTTTGTTGTTGAATAAAATTTACGTACGAAAATAGAAGGCTTTGATCAGTTCCTGAAATTAACATTATATAATGGCATCGAAATATTATTCTAAATTTTCATTTAAAATTTCTTATAATTTCACACCGTTGATTCCGCTAATCCCGGACTGTTTCGTTCATTTCGGCCATAATTCTATGGAACTTCGCCTTCCATCCGAAACGGAATTGACGAGTCTCCGTTTTTTCTTTAAAAAATAAAACAAAACTATAATTTCATCAAGTTCACAACCGATGGATGGAGTACTCCATCCGCATTAGGAAAAAAATCTTTCTTTAAAAATTCATCTGATACGAATCTTAAATCTACCTGTTACAATATTCGCAAGAGGATTTTATGTAAGCTCCATCCACTCAATTCGTTGAAGTACCCGTTCATACCCATTCAATTTCATCCGGAACGACCGACTCTCACCACTCCGGTCAAAGATTAGTCCGCCATCAGTCCATGACCAATGACCACCAGGTGACACATTACACTGTGCCAGCCCCTAATTGCACATTTTTTCTACTAACCTCTTAAATCTCATTTAACTTTCTTAATTACTTCATCCTTCCGAATATTTATTCTTTAATGTGAATTAAGAATCCCTCTTTTAATCTTTTTTATTCGAATTTTAATTCACTACTTGCTTCTTAAAAAAACTAAATCCGAATTAAATTTTTTTAATTTGACGCAGAAATTAAAATTAAAATTTAATCTCTGACCGAAGCATTAAGAACCAGCCTCCCTCATGAGTCATGAAACAACTGTGGATCCGACCGATTCACGTGTCACACAATGGTAAAAGCAAAGCACTTTACCCCCCGCACTAAGTAATCTCTCTGTCCTGATAGTGACATTGAGCCGCCACGAAATTCTCTTGTTTAATCGGAACATATCTAATTAGATTTGTAGAAAATGTGATGTTGAATTTCGAAAAAGGAAAAAGTCTGATTCTTTTTTTCGAGGAGAAAAGAAAAATTAGAATTGAGTCAACTTGAAAATGTGATCCCATATATCCAAAGGGGGAACCGGATAGGTACACCCACGTGCAAATAATTTGACTGTGAACTCTTATTTTTAGTCGTGCTGTTGGGAAAACGAACAAGAGAAGAGAGATTATTAGAAATTGAAAGTAGCATTGAAGAAAAAATTGTTATTAAATGCAAAGCACCAGCAACTTCAAACGATCAAAACAAAACAAATTTAGAAGCTTTATTGTGACTTCATGTGACAAAATATTGCCGAGTTGGGGAACATTTTTTCAATCTGTTTCAATTAGTGCAGCATTGAAAATATTTGTAATTGAAATGTATTTTGAGCCATTTTTTATTTTCTTATTATTTTTGGCCTAACTTTAAAAAATCTTAAAAATAATAAATTGTGATATTCTATAAAATTTTTTATGTCGAATTTATTACACAATTTAAATTTAAACTTTGGACAAGAAAAAATATATTTCGATCCATTTATATTTCAGCCACATACAATCATTTGTACACTAACCTATCTCATTTGTTTTGTATGTATTATTTTAAAAAAATATTTTTCAATGAGTATTTGGACATCAGTTAGTAAAAGTTTACCTCACAAATATTATTTGCTAATTTACGAACAATGCATCAATTATATTTGTATTACTTGCTAAATTTATAATTTTGTATCTAATTTTTTGAGGCTTCAATATTAGTTAAAACAAATTATTTCTGATTTATATCCAAATCACGAATTTTAAATCTTGCCGAATACCAAACTTATTACTGTGCTTGAGACTGAAGTCTTCACAATTTATATAGATAACAACACATGTTTACTTCATATTAAATCCCAATGTCCATAAGTAGTACATCCATAAACCATAATTGTTCTTGCTTTCTTGGCTCAATCTGCCTCAATTATTCCTAATTCCATCTCAAACGTCTACAATCCGAATCTTAAATCGGATAAAAAATAGACGTCTGTGTATCCACTTCCCTCCAAAACCGAATATCCAAAGTCTCATGTTAAATCTCCCTAATTGTTCTGAAAAGCAAGCATTTAGAATTTCAATTGTATATCTATATTCCATAAAATAAAGTAGATTTTAAGATTTCTTAATCATGTCATATTATTATTTTTCTCTCTCTTTATTTAAAAATATATTTGTTGTTTCTAAAGTATTAAATAATTTTTTAAGATGATACGGTTTTTTTGTATTTCTATATGAAATTTTTTTATGTAACTAATTGTATTATTATTAACTATATAAATTTTTTTCAAAATATATTTGTTTGTTTTTTCAATTTGTTGCATATATATTTTTGATTAAAAATTATTTTATTTTAAATAAATTTTTTAATAAATATTTTTCGGGACGAAACTCGAAAAACACATGGCTAAACCCAAAAAACAGTCTTAGTTTAAAAAAATGATTCTAATGATCTCGTGCCTACAACATGTGACTAAAGCATTCCACACAAACTTGATGTTTACAAGCAAGTATTTAAGAAGGCACTTCCATACCTTTGAGATTTAATTTTAATTCTTAATATTCACAAGCAAGTGTTTACATTAGACAAGAATCAAGACTCATCAAACAAGTATTTATCTTGTATTTGAAAATTAATCTAATTCCTAATAAACACAAACTTGATGTTTATAATCATGTGTTTTTACATTACTGAAGTAGGTGTTTATGTGATGTTTTAAAATGTAACAATTTTCTAGTTAGTATAAACACTTATAAAAGTTCATATTAAATTGAAGCATCTTCATTAGAAACTAAAACATCACTAGATTGTAAATCAAAACAAACAACTCATCAATACCAATAAAGGAGGAAAAAATAGATCGACGACGACTATATACTAAATACCAGTATGCACCAGTATGCCTGAGAATCCACTGTTAACATAACATAATCCAACATCAATGGGTCCCATTACATACTAATTAAGAGCAACTTCAACACATCAGAAATCAAATAAAAATTCTAATACAACTACTAGCATTGCAATCTACGCAGTTGAACATTATACAATTTAATAACCAAATTGATAGCAACCTATAACATATTTCTTGGTATTATCGCAATCACTGAGAACCTTATAAGCCATAGCTTATATAACAATCCATTTTGACCTCATAAGTATGAAATCATGAGGACAGTCAACAATAGTGGTTTAAATATTTTGCAAAAAGGGAAAAAACTTGAACAACAAAATGATATCAATATAAAAAACAGTAAGAACTTACGTATAATCATAACAAAATACAAAACATACACATGGAACAATAACCGTATATGCTAGCTAACAGCAACTTTTATACCATAGCATCGACATACAATACTAATTAACGATATCAAAATTGCAACATAAACGAACTCAATTAACAATATCTAACAGATACAGAGATTACCTATGTAATGTTACAAACTAAAGAAGGAAAAAGAACCTCTAGAAAGAAGATCACCGGAGATAAATACGAGAAAGGATCATCAACGAGCTCGTCGATGATTAATGTAAGGATCACTAGAGAACTCTAGATCACTGAATAGATCATAGAATCAAACAACCATGAGAGGAGAGGAGAGAGAAAAAAGAGAACAATTACAAAAAGTAAGACAGAAGAAAAGAAAGTGCAAAAGATTTGTGAGTCAAATCAATTCGACCATAAACTTTTTAGTCATGTCAAATGTGCAATACCTAATGGTACGCACGTAAAGGTAAAGCCAAGGTGGGGAATAATAATGTATTATTATTATCGTTGTTGTTAATTTTGCTTTATTATTATTATTTTTATAAAAAAAATAATTTAATTTTAATATCAAATAAGAACTAGAAATACAAAATATGACAAAATTACATTTTATTTGGTTGAGTATTTATTTAAATCAATCAAAATTTATCTACAACCTTCTTTTATTTTGACAAGTACGTGTTGTCATGGAATACTATAAGATTGGAAGTCTTAAATTTGTTGTATAATTCTTTTGGATTGTTTTAAAAAGGGAAAATTCATCTTTTATCCTTAAATTTTCTTAAAAAAATTAAGTTAGTTTCTAAATTTTTATTTGCATCAAGTTAGTATTTGAATTTTTTCAGAAAAATCAAATCGATCCTTAAAACTTTAAATTACAATAAATAAGTCATTTAATTTTTGAAAGAATGTAAGTTTTAATCCTGAACTTATATTTACATATAGAAATATCAGTTTTTGATCCGACCTGACAAGTTGACCTTATTCAATCAAATATAACCTTGAACTAATTATTTTTTATAACAATAATAAAAAATAATGTAAATAAGAATGTAAATGGGTCATGTCGGATAAGACTGGAATTGTTTTATTATTTTATAAACGGGTTGGATTAGATTTGAATCTGGCTGAATTCAACCTAACTTAATCAACTTTGAGATGGATAAAAAAAATTATATTCGTATCTAATTTAGTTTTCATGTGTCATATCAAATCAGGATGAAGTTGGACAAAATTGACCCATTAGATTGGACTAAAAACTGACACCTTTAAGTACAAATGAAAGTTTAGAGATCAATTTAATTTTTTCTTAAAAGTTGAGGGACCAAATCTTACATTTTTTTTAAATTCAAGGACTTATTTGGTGTAATTTCAAGTTTAAGGACCGACTTGATTTTTCTGAAAAAATTTAAAGACTAACTTTATTTTTTTTTTAAAAATGTTTAAGGACCAATTTAGTGCAAAAATCCAAAATTTAGAAATATTACAGCATCTTGTGCGATTTAATAATTTTTTGTGCCTCTAAAATATTTGATGAAGGCACCGAATTTACTATCACTAAGGCTGTTTTTTGGACTTTGTCCCAAAAAAAAGTGTTTATTAAAAAAAACTAAATTGTTAAAAAAATATAATTATGTAAAATAAATTGTATATTTAATAAATATTTTTTTGAAATATTAAAGATATGTATACTAATAATAATATAATTAATTGCCATACAAAAGAATACAAACGTTGATTTCATTTAACAAATAATTTTTTAAAATATTAAAGATATGTATAATGATAACGATACAATTAATCACCGTATAAAAGAATACAAAAAGTTGATTTCATTTAAAAAATTAAATTTCATCTTAGTTGTATCAAACACATTATTTTTTTAATAAGAAGAATATATAAAACGTTTAAGTAGTCCAATCAATATAAAATTATAAATAAAGATAGAGAAACGAATTAAATAGATAATAAAAATGACCATGTGATATTTAAAAAAAAATTAAAGATTTAACTCTCTCTATGTATTAAAAATTACAAAAAAATCCGCCGATAATTATCGAATAGAAAATTCAAATTTCTGATATATTTGACTAATCATCGAGACAAAAAGTATCATAATAATATTGTAAATAAACGATGGTGAAAATATCGGTGGTCGTGAATCCCGAGACCTTAACGTGTCTCCGCATTCTACAAAATCCCAAAAAAAAATCTCCCATCACAAATCTGGGATGACATTTTTTAGCAAGTCCAATCCCAGATCAGTGATCAATTTCAAGTTGGATTCTACCTGATATTCTCAGATAATAATAACAACTGGAAAATGGAAAGTCTGATCTAATATTCAATGCAACGCACCTGTTAAATTGAGTAATGCCATGCTCTGTCTGCCACGTTATTCGGAACAACTTGAGATCAAAATTTATTCAGTCTTCGTAACCTTTACAAAACATTCATCAGAACAAAATTTTAAATTTACATTATAGTAACGTATAAAGTGAGAGAGAAAAACTTTGTTTAGAAAAGTGTTAAAGAGGAAAAAAGAAATGGTTCTGTGTTTTGGATCAGAAAATGTGATGCTTCTTGTTTCAAAATTTATCGTCAAATTTTCTAAAAATCTAATTTATGAATTAAATTTTGAATAAATGAAAAGATTTTAGTGAACCGTCTAAAAAATAATATAAGAGTGAACCATCGTCCGAATTCAAGCTTCCTCTCCCATCGTCGGTTTTCAGCAACCGCCCACGTCTTTACCCTCGCAAAAGCCATTTTAGATAGAAACAAAAGCAGTTTTCGGCGAAACATTAAGCAATGGATTAATGATTCAATAAAACTAAATTAAAATGAGACAAAAAAGGCTGGGGCCTCTTGTTGTGTTCTTGATTCCAAAAAGAGATATCTGGGCATCTCAGGAGCGAGGTGCAGCCCCGTTCGAACCCAACTTGTCAGTGACTCGGCCACATGAAGAGGTCATTTTCAATTTCCCTCTCGCTTAATTCCTCCCATATGTCAGAAAAGAAAAGAGAGATGGCGAAAGGGGTTCTACAAAAGAGCGGGATCGTTGCTCACCTCTTAGCTTTGTTGTTGCTCATTTAGGTTTACTGGAGCAGCAGGGAGTGACTGATGACGCGAGGTCGGGTTGAACTGAAGCGGATAGAAAACAAGGCGAGCCGCCAGGTCAGCTTCTCTAAGCGCCGCGCTGGCCTCTTGAAGAAAGCGCAGGAGCTGTCCGTATTGTGCGATGCTGACGTCGGCCTGATCATCTTTTCTCCGAAGGGGAAGCTGTACGAATTCTCCAACTCCAACTGGTACACCTCCATCCATTGCTTCGATTTCTTGTCGAATTAGATGCTTTTATTGTTTGGAATATTTTAGTTCAACCCTAGAGAGTTAGATCGGGTGAGAGGAGATGAGGTCGTCGTAAGGGTGTTTGTCTCTGCCGAAGGTACCCCTAGTCGGTTCGCAAGGGAAGGGTGCTTAATAGTCTTTTGGGGAGGCGATAACGACCGGAGAGGGTAAAAAGGGGAGATTGCGTCAAGATATTTAGCGATCGCAGATATTTTCTCGTCCTTTTTAGCTAGATCTCAAATTTTTTATTCTTTCTTTCTGTCATGAAATAGTCTAGCTGATTTCTTAATTTTCTTTTTACTTCCCTTTTTCTTCCCTCCTCGATCTGTGATCATCCTTCGTTTGACTGCCTGTTTTAAGTATTTTTAATGTTTCCTCGCCGTTTGATTTCCATCAGTTGTTCAATATTTCTACGATTGGAGTAATATTTCATGCGGGTGCATGCTCGCTGCGAGATTTTCTTCCTCTAGCATTATCTTGCGAGTTGTCAAGCATCCAAGCAGTCTCTCTGACATCTCTCGATTTCTCAAAAGTAGCCGCGATTACAAACCTACCTACTGTTGAACTATTTTAGGAAGTATTCACCTGAGTAGTAAAATTGAACTTTTCCTAAGTGGTCTTCATCACAAGGAACTTGATTATTAGTTCTCCAAAGTATCTATTATTAATGCGTAATGAAAATAATTTACTTAGCTTAGGTGCTACTCGATCTTTAGGTTTCGATATCTTATGCGTAAGCTCATTGAATGAAACATTATGTTTATGTTCGTGGTATCCGCGACAGATCAACTTAACTTAAACAATGTGGATATTATTTTATTTGGCTGGCTGTGACTTCTGAAGAGCAATTTTGCTCTGGAGAAAAGACATCAAATCTCTTCCGACACAGGTGAACACGTCTGCTTACAGTTTGCTCTTAGTTCTTAGGGTATTCATTGTTTAAGGTTTTCACTAACAGAACTTTTTTGGCTTTTCATTATTTAAGGTTTACTCTTACTTGCACTCAATTATATGTAATCCTCAATTAGATAAATAACCAACTTTGGACCAATGATTAGTTTTTACGGGTATTTCCTTGGAAGGAAACAACATTTTGACAATAGCATACAAACTTCAAAGTTGTTAAGGCAAGTTTCTTCTATCTTGGTGGATCTGACTTCCAATATGACATATAACATAACTGTTTTTTTGATCAAAATTATATATTGCTATTTTATATATTTAATTTCAAGGAAATTAGATTTTTTTCACATAGGAATTAATTAAAGTGTCATTTAGGATCCCTTCATGGAAATAATATGATCTGCTAAATACTGTAAGAATATTCAGACTAATGTTAGTTTTTTTCAATCTTTTCTAACATTGTATTCCAAATCCTTATAACTAGAGATTTTGGCCATTTTTAATATGCTCTTTAATCATTGCACAAATTAAAGTAGCTTTCAATTGATTAAGAACATATTCAACTTCTTAGTATCATCTTCCTTGCTTTTCATATAAAGGAAAAGATGAAAATCTAAGTAATGCAGCTTTCTAGTGAAGATTTATGATTTTGTCTATTTTAATTGTTTTAAAAATCTTTGCTTCGAAAGCATTTGGAATGGTGGTGATTGATAAGCAATATTATCATAGTTTCAAAAGTGCAATATTAATTTCTTAGTATTTCAAGTCATTACTTTTTAGTATTTCCTACATGTATTTGCTAGGAAATCGAATTATGTTTGCTTTTCTTAGCATTTCAAGTCATTACTTTTTTCGTCCTCCTTATCACACAGCTCCAAAAAACATAAAATAGAGGAAAAAAGGAGGAAGGGGAAGGGAAGAGAAATCAAATTTATACTTGCTCCTTAATGATTTTTTTACCTCATCTATCCCTCATATGAATTAGTTTTATCCTCGCCAAATAGGGGCATAGAGGAGGAAAAGTTAAAATTTGACATTTTTTTCATCCCTTGACTTATAATTCCCCTTCTCCCCTTCTCTTTCCCTCAAATTTTTTTTATGGAACACAATATTATAGTTATATTTAAGAATGTGGTACATCTTTTGATCACATCATAGTTATTCCAAAATTGATCGATTTGTGTGGCAACTTTGTTGAGACACACAAATTGAACAAATCATGACTCAACATTACGATTTATTTTTTCAATAAAAAGTTTATTCTTGAACTATTGTTTTTATTCCAATTAAAATAAAAGTTTATTTTATCTAGTTTAATCAATATTTTGAACTGTTGGTCCTTATTCTCTTGTCATTTTGCCTTTCTGTTAGCATTGTTAATGTGCTATTATCAATGAAGAATTGGTATTTTTTTTCTCCTAGAAGTTATGATGTTTTACTCATTCCACAACACCAATGGCATGGTCATAGAGTGTGCATTTCATCCAAAAAACTTATCTGTACTCTCCATGCAATCATTATTTATATTTCCCTTACTCATATTTTCAATTAATTGGTTTTATCTCCTCCTACAAACATATGTTGAGAGCAAATTAAGACTACAATTGTGCTATCATGGTGCAATAGGAAGAAGATACATGTGACCATCTCCTCCAGGCAATTGCACACCAAACAAATTTGATGTTGCGCCTAACCATCGCATCATGTGTTAGCAACCTTTTATAACATAGCAAAAAATCACATGCATTGTAGGGTTCATGGTTATACAAGTACAATGTAATCAAAATTTGCCTCGGAGTTCTTAAAATGAGGCATAACAATTGTAAAAGTGGTCAAAGAAAAGATGAAACGTAGATAAACTAGAATTTTGCAAACATTTTTAGCTTAATTTTGCCATTACTTTATTAAATCATTTGGAGAAATAAAGCTTTAATTTAATCTCAATTTTTATCTTCTTTGTGTTAGTAATGTAGAGTAAATTAGAATTTATGTGAGTTAGGTCTTCCTCGAGACTATGATCCACAAGAAATTTAGAGGAGGGTATTATGATGGGATAGTAGTAGTTGTAAGATTCATTATTTTTTTTACACTTCAATTCAAAAATGACAAAAAAAGATCATTTGAAAGAGATATTATCTTTTCCCTATTCTCTTTTTGATAAATCTTAAATTATCTAATGTGCTCATCTCTCTCCCATCTTTTATTCACCATTTTGGAAGCAAATCTCACGTGCCTACTTCAATCCATATCAATTGAATTGTAGTATATATTCAATCTACAATTAATCATTCACCATTTTGGAAGCAAATCTCAAGTGCCTACTTCCATCCATACCAATTGAATTGTAGTATATATTCAATCTACAATTAATCAGGTGGTTTTGAGTTAAGTGGATTTCATGGACTTTTCACATCTATACAAATTTTAATATGATAATAATATTACCAACTAGAAAATTAAAATCACGCTCCAAGTAAGAAATGAAGGCTCCTAAAGTTGGATTACTAATCAGCTTCCAATTGAGAGAAATAAATGTTGTCAAACTTACTGCATGTCTTCAGAATAGGAGAGAATTGCTATATTCCTTTCATAAAAAAAGGGATAGCTAGAGATGATTAATAACTCATTATATTTTTCGCAATCAAGTTAAGTTGGTAGGGAATAAGTGAAATTCTTTTCTTTAACTTGAAAAAAATACAAGATGAATTTAAAGAATTTCTATATTTTTCTTTGAATTAAGAAATAGTTTATATATCACAAATAAATCAAGAGGATAATCTATCCTAAATTGGATTTAGAATGAATATTCATTCCGCTAACCTTTTCCATTGTTATATCATAATAAGAATAATTATTCATGTTCAACTCTATTATCAATACAATATATTTTAGAATTGTTTAACAAGTTAGCAATTAGCTCTTTTTGCCGCTTTGTCTCAATATAATTAATATGAATTCACATTATGTTAGCAATTCGAAGCAAAGGAATATGAGGCAAAAATGATGATAAATTTGATGGAGAACAATGTCACGAGGTTTCACTTAAAGAGGTTGAACTTAATGAAGAAAGAGAATTGTTTGCATTTTTTTGTCCTTTTTTTTCCCAAATGCTCAAGAAAGATGATCGTGCTAGGAGGATGTCTCTAGTGAAATCGTTCCTCTCCTTCCCTTTTCAAAAAGTTATCCTTTTATCTTTCTCTTTGTCATTTTTTACTTTTGGATGGCACAATCGGTAAAATTAGAAGAAAAAAGTTATGATTCTTTTATGGTATATACTTATCAACGAAGGGCGGAATCAGGGGGATTAGGAGCCTATGATTTTCAAAAGTTAGCAGAAATAGTGCATTATTCAAGAGATTTCACAGCTTGGGCCCCCTCATAAATCATAATCTCTTACTTATCAATGAAGGGCGGAATCAAGGGGGTTGGGAGCCTATGATTTTCAAAAGTTAGCAGAAATAGTGCATTATTCGAGAGATTTCACAGCTTGGGTCCCCTCATAAATCATAATCTCTTCGAAACCATAAATATTAATGGCCTTTTCAAATTTTAAATATATTGTAAAATTTTAAGCCCAAATGCCCAATTCGGAAGCCCATGTAGAATTTGAATTGTAAAGGTACTATCATGAAATGAGAAATCAGGTTTAGATGGAGAGTAGAGGAAGGGAGAGAAGGGGAGGGGAGCGAAAAAAAATCTTCTAATTATTTTTTATTTGGTTGGATATTTAATGAGAGGTTAAGATTAATGGAGGTTATTCGTTTAACTCCTTTAACCTCTTAAAATTTATATTTTATTTATCTCCAAATTGAAATGTAACGAGGATAGACAAAACAAACTAAACAAAAAAGTATAAAATATAATAACATTCCTTCTCATTTCGTTTCCATCCCTCATGTATAGTACTTCCCTTCCCCTTCCCTTCATATTATCCAAACATGGTGTAAAGATAATTGAACTATGTGGCTCTTCATTCCTCTCTTGATTCAATAGATGATAGATGCCAGACCGTCTAGATGGACTCCTCCATCGCTCCTCATTGTGATCACGGTGACTCTATTGCTCTAGAATGATTAACCTAGTGTCTACCATTGCCACCCCTACTACTCGCCTAGTCACCATTGTCACTGTGTTTTCTCAACTCAAGTGAGTCAGGCCCTCAACGATTCTAATTTCTATTTCAATACTTTTGTTCTCTACCGATTGCATCCCTGATTAGTGATTGTTAAAAATTAAAACTCAAAGTTAAAGAAATAAGAGCCATGTATTTATATTAGCATGTTATTAAGCATTAGCAAATGCATATCTCTAAACGCAAAACCTTATCCATCAATATTGAATTGTACATTTTTTCTGAATTTCATTTTGTTTTCTTAAAAAAAAACAACTGTAATACATATTCAACCTTTATTTATTATGTTATATTAGTGCATTATAATTTTGAACCAATTTAGTGTTTAATATTTTTGTCAAGATAATTATTATTTAATTAATTTTTCATGGTTGTTCTTTTCACCCCCCATGTTGAAATCCTAGTCCCCCCTAGAATTCCTATTTCCCATAAAAAACTTTAATTTTACTTTCATCCTTTTTCTGTTCTCCTATTAGAACGAGATGAATCGCTCATTTAAAAATAGATGGTAGTCAAATATAAAATAGATTTATTTATCTTGTATAATGATGTTAAAATAGGAAGAAATATGACAACACTTAAAGCAAAAGAACAATTTCAAAACTCCATGAGGTGGGGGAATAATGGGTAAATTTAACTAATTTCATGTTAAAATAGGAAGAAATATAACAACACTTAAAATTAAAAAAAACGATTTCAAAACTCCATGATGTGGAGAATAGTGGGTTAATTTAACTAATTTTAATTCTCTCTTTAAAACATATAGACTTTGCCGAAAAAGTACCTAATAAAATCATATCACTGTTCACTACTTAATGAATGGTGATCTGATTTTATTAGGATACTTTTAATTCATTATGATACAAATTTAAAGCACCCTAAGGAATAAAGTACCTTAACGAATAGCATATATCTTTTTTCAATCAATTACTTTTTTTTGGTACATTTCTTTTGTAACAATTACCGCACAAATTACAATTATATATAGCGTATATCTTTTTTCAATCAATTACTTTTCTTTGATATATTTGGATGTTTGAGGATAGTAATACCTAAGAATAGTGATGCTATTCTCTCCAAAATAACATTTAGTTGAAATTTTTAACCTAACGTTTTGTTGACGCCCATGAGGGAGTGAAATAGAACATGAAACTATTAGCGCTCAAGTAGTGGGAGGAGAAAATAATCTTTGATTGCATGTCTTTTGAAGAATAAGTCGATGACTCATAGGCAACGGCTTGATTAACGGATCCAAACCGTAGCAAAAGCAAGTCTTCATGGAGCGATTGTCATTGCTTATGGACCCGAACATAGGTGATCTATCCATGATCAAGATGAAGCTTAGATGAGACTAAGTCAATATCCGAACCGACTGATGTTGAAGAATCAGTGGATGAGATGTGGTTAGGGATGAAATGCCACTCAAACCTAGAGCTAACTAGTTCTCCTCAAAATGTGTTGAGGCACAACAATTTACTAAACATCTAGGAGGTGAAGAATTGTTTTAGTGCAGGTTGCGCAAGTAGTACTAAATTGAGGCAAACTTTGAATACTAGATATAAACCAACAAAGGATCAAGGTTAGTCAGTGAGACGATGGAGGATAAGCTTCACTGTCGAGAGGGAAATAATACGGATCACCGACTAAGGCCGCTAAATGACCGCTCAGTGATAAAGGAGGTGAAAGTTCAAAGACACCGTGAAGATTTGCCTAGATGCAACCAAACAGATTACCCTATCAATTGGTTATTCCATTATTTAACAATATTGTAGATATATCTTATAATAATCTTTTTGGATTTCTTTCTAATGAAGAATCTATTTTAGAAGAATCGAAAGAATATTGGAGGAACTTTGATCCAAACCTTTTTTTTATTTCTACTCTAAATAAATAGATAATTGAATTCCTTCATAATTTAACAGAAGGAGAAAATGTACCGGTGCCTGTTTTATTTTATTTTTCAAAAAAGGTTCTTTTGGATAATGAGACTTAAAGCTTGTCATTTCTTTTACAGATTCTTTTGGATCATAAAGACAACATCATGATCCATTTTGTTTTACCATTTGTTAGAAAATTGTTAGGAAGTACAAATGGTCCCTCTTTTTTTCTCTATTAGAGTGAATTGTGGATTACAATTCTCTAAATTAGTGTTATTTCAAATAGCACAAAATTAACACTTACTAATCTTGAATAACACAAAATTAGCACTTACAATGCAATTATTTTCACACAAAAATAATACATAGGTACACTTTTCACATGCATGCTTATATCCATGATATTGTGAGTTGCACCGATTTGCTATTATTATGAATTTATGATACAGTTTTAGTTTTCAAATACAAACAGCTAATACAAACCAATCAATCAATAAATACATTGAGATTATGTAAAAGCCAAATTTCATATTTTTTGAAGTTTATTTAATTATTTTTGTAATTAGGAAAGAACTATTGATCTAAATAATTCTATAGATCATTCAATAGAACTGATTTTCTCACTAACCAACGAAATAGTAAAAAATATCAATAAAACTTAAATTTTGACTTCCTACAAGATTTCAAATTGTAGATCAAATTAAATGATCTGAATTCACAATTTAAATCTCAAAAATCGATATTTGAAGTCGTAGAACCGGTGTAGAGATGCTATGCTAGTACCATGGGGATCATCTAGATTTTTCCTATTATACGAACATTTAAAATACAAATGATTTTGAATTATATACATGTCCAAACCGCCATCCAAGCCACTAATACAATCTCTTATCAAAATCTTATATAGCACCAAACTTCACTATTTATAAAATCATTTTATTATTTATTTTTTTTCTCAAATATGGCTCTATGTTAGTAAAATAATATAAAATATTTGCTTATCAAGTATGGTTGAATTCCAAAATCTGAAGAATACTAAAAAGAAATATAAAACATGTAAGACTTAGATATCCTATAAGAATTAAATATCCTATAAGACAGATATCCTGTAAGAATTTGATATATAAGACTAGTTATCATATAAGAATTTGATATGTAGATTAGGTCGAGCAACCTTTTGATTGTTCAAATATGAAAAAGTATGATTTGCCATTTGTATTTCCATTGAAATATAGCTGTATATGGCCTATAAGCATGATTCAACCTAAAAATGTTATTGAGCTTCAAAATATGTTTGATAAACTTCAAATGACCTATCTAATGATTCTTACCTACTCGACAAGCCAAGTGGATCGATTTTAGATTTTTCGTTTTTAATTTGTTTAGTGAAGATATTTTAATTTGATTCATTTTTAAGTAATTTCTTTGAGTTTGTTCTGTGAAGGCACAAAAAAAAACTCAAAGAATAAAAAATAAAATAAAATTTTGGCTTTTCGATCATATTTGTCATCTAAAGTCGACGAATGGTTTTTTACACTAAACCATGGATTCCCTTAGTGAGCATAAGCTAAACTAACCTAGCTATATCCATAATATATGTCTGTGTGGGTCTGTGTGCTCGTGTTTGAGTAAATATTCTCGACCATCCAAAGTCAGCAGATTTCTCCTTATTCACGAAGATAATAAACATTCTAAAAAATGAAAAATTTAGTACACTACTGTTGATATTGAATGTTTGTGTTCAATTGGCTTCTAATGTTCCTATAGTTTTGGTCAAGTCCTTTCCAATAATTGGGTGGTTTCAAAACATCAAACTCAAAAAGAGGAAATTCTCACTGTAGCCGTTTTGCCAGGTGCCATGACAGCAATCCCAACTCATACCAGCCTGGGTTTCTAGTCTTGAGAAAAAGAGTCATTTTTCATTGCAACTAACTACAAACATAAACCCTCCATCCCAGTGATGTTTGCTACCAGTGACATACCAGCATAATGCACCAATCCTTTTCCATTTGTCAGCTGATATGTCCTTTTTTTCTTTTTCTTGCAAAATTTTGCAGCATGGAAAAGATAATAAACAGGTACAATCAATTTTCAGATGATGAGAGAGCTGTGAACAAGGTGCAACAAGATGTACTGGCAAGTAAATTTAGCAAATATTTGCCATCTGGTCACTGTATTCTCTCAAGTACAGATTCTGTGTGTTTAACATTTTCTATCCGTCTTTAATTGCCTTAGATGGCATATTAATACTTATAACACAAGTGAGGGTTGATAAAAGTTAAAGGGTGGCCTCTTTTTTTACTTCAATTCAGTTTGAAATTAACTTTGGGTCATGAGGCATAAGCTCTATACCTGCTGATATTTGACTCCTTGTAAAGCTGAATGCTTAATAAGAGCACAAAAAATAGCCAATGCAATGTGTTCAACATGGCCAGAAGTTATAGTACTGTCTTTTCTGCAAAACAAGGATCAGCTAATATGTACTGTGGAAAAAAAATGGACAAAATTAGAAGCAAACATTTGGTTGGTACCCTTCAAATTACCAGTTCAGTAGGTTGGCAGCTGTACCATATTGATCAAGTCCCATGATCAGTACAGCTCAGAGGCTGATATTTCCTATGTTTCAAGATCAACCCCTACAATATGGTGCCAAAAAAACACAAAAAAAAAGAGGTTATTTATTTTAGCCCTTTATGTAAAGAAAACTACTTGGGCCATTTTACCGTATTCTAGCCAACTGTACCAGCTAATAAACAGGGTTTTATTTCAGAGGCCTTCAAGATTATCAGCAGAGTCAGGAACCGGCTTGGATGTGCTAAAGCTTCTGCAAAGGTACTGATCTAAGTCTGTACAAAAATTTGAGAAATTTATCTATTTGATGAAGCCCTAGAGAATAGCTGTGTCAAAGTACTTCGGAATTATGTAGATTGATCGATGGTTCAGACTTTCCAGAGCTAACTTTAGATGAGCTTAATCAAATGGAGAAAAAACTGCAGGCTGCACTGACAATGACCATGACTCACAAGGTAATTAATCCCACAATAAAATAAATATTTAAAATAGAGGTAATCACCTTGTTGTCTGCTGTTACAATAGATCTGAGGAAATCATGAGACCTATTTATATCAAGTTAACTTGTACTCTAGCTGAATGCATAATTAATTGCTGATCAAGGTTTAACTGCACAATATTGGACTTCACCATGTTAATTTGTGTTTTTTTTTTTTTTTTTGGGGGGGGGGGGGGGGGTTATCTAGTTGTATTCTGTACCTGCTTGTATAGATATGGTTTGGTGATATTTGAAAAAAAAAAATGGTATCATGGAAGTTATGCCAGTAATTGAAACACCGGATTTGGTTTAAATGCATTAACATGATATAGGTCCACAGCAAAGAACAAAATATTGAAATCCATTGTCCATTTACAATCATCTGGAAGCAGCACTGTGAGGCTTTTCACCAAAGAATTACAGTATAAAAAGAAAAAGCAATCCCCGACCATAATAGTTCACCCAGAATGGTTTGTGCCAGCTAGTATGGGCAAAATCTGTCCGGTCAAATCCACCCAGAGAAAATAAGTTTACATAAAGCAGTCTCAAAAAAGATACAAACGTGTCCTGATGGTTTCTAGCAAGACACTTTAAACGAGATTCCAGAATTCTTCTATAAATTGTTTGTTTGCTCAGAGAGTTTGTTCAGACTAAATTGATGATGGAATTAGCAGAAGTCTCAATTAAGTATCAAAGACTCTCTAAGAAATATCAGAAATTACATTCCCAAATTGTAGAGAAGGAACTATTCCTTTTAGCCAGGACCCGGAAACTTCATCCTCTATAATGCTGGAAATTTTCTGGCACAGATAGGGCTTTTGATTTTTTGTCAAGATTGGTGTCAACCATATCTCAAAGACCATGACTCTACACTTGAACCTCTCCTAAAAAGTAGAGGATAAGCAGCTTAGGGCATCTAGATATTCTTGATATTCTTGCAATATAAAATTAAGCTCTAGAATACAGATGTTCTTTAACTTGGATCAAGATTTGGTGTTAGTTCTTCTTCTACCAATTAAGGAACCCATTTTAGCTTTTACTAGCACAATTATTTTGTTGTGGGTCGAGTATGACCCAAAGGTTGCTAATTGAAAAGCCTTTGGTTCTCTTTTTATTTCTTTCAGAATCCATGATTTGAGTTTTGCTTTCCAAAGAATTTACATTTGAATAAATCCTATGCCAAGTTGGTTGGTATTAATAAATGAATTAAATAGTTGGAGAATGGTGCATCTGATTCTGTTAGCATGACAATCTCTTCTGTTCTACATGTGGTCTGGGTCTGGACAAGCTTTGCATTCCAAACTTAGATTGCCTTCTGGTTTCAGGCTCTTTCATTCAACCGGCAACGAAGCTTGTAAAATCAAACATTATTAGCCCAGATTTTACCACAGATTCATTTGGCCACTATTTTATCCCTAATATATATACATCCAAGCTTAACAGAGCTAATCATCAACAATGAAATAAAATAACTATTGATGTACATTTTTTTTAGCCGTTGTCAGTCTCAGAAATGATCCTAAGGTAAACCATCAGGCAAATCAAAGGTTGTGCAATGTTGATTAATCCATCTAGGACAGCCTTTCGCTGTCCATTCACCTGTTGATCCTCTCTTTTGTTTACTACAATCATATATATATATACACATCTATATATAGATTTTGCTAACATGTTGTGTGTGTATATATGAAGTGAAAATATATAATCTTTAACTATTGAAGTTTAGTCATTTTATAGATAGATCTATATAAATATTATATAAAACAATTGAACTTTTATAATTAATTTAGATAATTTTAGATAATTTTAGTTAACAAATAATATAGATAATTTTAGTTAACAAATAATATAGATAATTTTATTTAACAAATAATAAAACGGATAGTTGGGCAAACAATATGGGGATGGATTATTCGTGTTTTTTATATTTATTGAGCTAAATACCTCTCATCGTTTATGGCAAAATGAAATTGAATAAAAGTAGAGAGACTTACTGATATCAGCCAACGATGAAATCTGCATTAACAACTTTTGAAGAGATTAATTCAAATCAAATAGAACTTCTGAAGAGATTCCAGTAGAAAAACCTGAAAGGGATTGATTGATTCAGTAAAATAAAGAAAAACTGAAAGAAATAATGGATAGAGTGGAAGGAATGCATGCCTCTGAGCTCTGACCGTGAATTTATTTCTTGTCCAAATTTCAGGGAAAAGCACTTCTCAATGAGAACAACCTCACGCGCTGCATCTGGAATCAAGACCAGACAGAGGCAAGCCATAATAATCTTTTTCGTTTGCAACTGTTTTGCTAATATCTTGTACCAGATCCATTAAAATTTGGTTTCTATATATTTGTACAGAATCAAGGGATCACCACCACCGACATGGCAAATGGGAAAGGAGCCCAAAATGGCGGTCGTTTAGAAGTTTCCAGGGAGAACTACACTTGCCATCAATTCAGTGTTGTGAATAAAAATAGAATAAATTTCGGAAACGAGCACCCACGTGCGACTGTTGAGACTCGTCACACGTGTGAGGCGCCGTCAGTTCATCTCACGTTAGCATAATTAATAACGGTCAGTAGTATTATTATACGATTATACGGTGAATAATAATAGTAGTAGCCTTTCGTTCGTATTGTATCCGATAGGCAATTATAGCCACGATTATTATTATATTATCATTATATAAACGTACGAGGACTTTATGAGGTGAGTGAGTGAGAGGATGTTGTAATAATAACTGAAGGGTTTGTCGTAAAGTATTTAACAATTGCACTATTTTTACGAGCTTTTAACCGTGAGATATTCGAAGGCTGTTTTATCTTATTGTTATTGCAATACTGCATGGTAGAGGTGAGCGTGTTTGCATCATGTATTATTGCCTCGTGCAATCGGAGAGGATGCTTGTCTACTGTTTTTGCTTGGCTGCGTTCTCTCCAGTCATATAGAAATGGACCACTCTCCAAACTCGGGTTTTAATTTCAACATTGTCAATTTGTCGTTGATCTCTTGGTGTTTAAAAGAGAATCCACTAACAAAATATTAAGATATAGAAGCTGGATACCTGAAACATCCAAATTGGTATCGTTCATCCCTTACATCTAAAACAAGAATCGCACATCAGGTTTTTTTTTTTTGTTTTTTTGGGTGTTTTGGGGGGGGGGGGGGGGGGGGGGGGGGGGGGGTTGATTTCCTTACGGAGTATAGTGTTCGTTTCGTTGGTTTTGTTTCAGCTATTATTTACGTTTCCGAAAACATAGTTCAATCCTGATAATACTATTTTTAACTAAGAGAATTTAAAAAAAAAAATACAAACATAGTATAAATTTATAGATTTACTTTATTTCGGAGTTTGGCACATTTTGAAATATCCTTACATATGAATCACATAAACTGTAACTTATTTTGACGAAAGGTAAATCTTACATACATCAATATTTATTATTTTTTTACGTACATAATATATCATCCTTCTTTTATAACCTAAAAATAAGAAAAAAAATGGTCTTGACTCAAGAAGAACCAGATATCAGCATCACATAATTGCACAACACAAACGAAGAACAATAACCAATCCATCAGATACAATTCAGTCAATAAAACATTCCATTCTCTCTATTTTTCCAATTCTTCACAGAACAGAAACAAACACACAACTAACTCAAACCAGTAAGAAATGAAGGGAGAAAAATGGAAGACAACACATTGATCAGCCGGTGTAAATGTGCACGCCGATTGCTATGAGAAAGATGGTGATCAGTGCAAAATAGAGAACGGCATGAACCAAGATCGATACCCCGCTAGTCTGCATGCTCCCTGTAACGAAAATAAGCTTTGTCAGAAATTTACTGAAGTAGGATCATAAACCATACCATCAAACAAGTCCATCAAATAGTGGAATTAAATTTACAGGTTTGATATGAGCCCTCACAATTTCTAACTAGCAGTGTGTATTTTACCAATGGCGTACCAGTGTACCAGTGTGCGTTAACAGTATTTTACCATTGCTCATACTGTTAATGCAGATTTGCCAGAAAGTGACAGAAACAACGTTGGTTCTTCAATTTGCTTTCTTTTCTTTAAAATTTCGTTTAAAACTATATAGCGCTTTTGAAGAGAGAACATTTTTAAACCCTTGCGACCATGAAAAGGGACAGAAACCAGATTTGGCATTTGCCATCTCATTAATTAATCATAAAGAAACTATGAACCTATGATCTGAACTTTCAAATAAAAGACATATACATACTAAAAGGGACCCACATGCATAACTGGTTTCATAAGCTCATGTATTATCATCAAATTACCAAGATTTTTGAAAAAATAGAACACAAAAACTTTACCAAATTCGATGATGCGACCTCGACCTGGCATCTGAAAGAGCAATCCAGGACTAAGAAGCACAAACAACACCACCGCTATCACCACGGGTCCCCAGTCCGCCATCTCTCTCTCTCTCTCTCTCTCTCTCTCTCACTCTCCTCTCTTCAACGATTTGGTTTAACTTTCAAAAATAAAATAATCAACAGCAAAGACGAAAGAAATGGTTCGGTTTTTGGTTGTTTTCGTTTGAGTGGGAAGTAAGTAAGAGAGGGATTTGGGGGATAGTGAAGTGCTTTAAATGCTACCTGGGTACTTGCGGAGGATTGGTGGGGCCGAGTTTCGCGTGGATGTCAGAGTAGATAGCATAATTTTCTAATCTTGAAGAATTGTATTCTAATGTGTGGCGGGTTTCTTCCTTGACACATTCAGTGACTCTCTACAATCTCTTAAAGTAAAACACTAAAAATATTCGTAGAATAAAAATGGTTAAAAATGTTAAGATCCCGAAATCTAATTGAATGGATATTATTTAAAAATTATACAATTAGTTTTGAAGTAATAGTTAAATGATAGAGTGAGAATACTTTATTTCTGCTAATAAATATTCAGATCGTTACATAATTTATAAAATTGAGTGTTAATTATATATTATAATGTTATAAGATTTTTATCATATGGTATCTCATGTTATGAAAAAAATTGGCTTTTTGGATATTCAATGTATGAAGAATTATATTGCTATTTTATTCTATAATATAAATAGAGTAAAATTAAGATAAGCTTAAGTTTAATTTAAAAACTTACCAAATCGATTTCAAACAGCAATCTAAGTTGCTCAATAAATTCTTCATATCAAAATCTCGTAGTATACTAAAATTTTCTATTTTTTAAATTTTTTAAATATTTATTTCAGATTTTTTTTTACAATACCTATTCTAATATTCTAATATTTATTATTTTATAATTATTTTACAACCATCTTAAAAAATCTGAAAAAAATAGTTTAAAAATACTAAAAATGAAAATTTTGGAATCCTATATAAAATTTTGATATAAATAGTTTATTGAGTAAACTTAAATTTATTATTTGAAATTATTTCAATAGACTTTTGAATTAAACTCATAAAAAATATTAATAAAAGAAGTATAAATATAACAATATTCGCCATCCGACTCCAAAAGTGTAAGCATTAAAGGGTTGGACCTAGTCCTGCTAGCAAGTTCTTGAGAGCTCGTCGAGAGGAGAAGATCCACGTGGCTCATGTCGGTGGCACGTGGCAGTTCAGAGTTAAAGCGGGAGTAGATCTCACGTTATTTCAAAAGAAAAATAAGATGAAGGGACGTCTCGCTGTCTCAATCAGAACCACCAGATCTCTGACACGTGTCACCCAGATCGCATCACAATTTATAATCTACGGGTATTAAAAATCCATATATTAGTTTCTATTTTCAAAATCGCATAAACAGTTTGAAAACATTCTATACGGGGGAGGCGCTCACCTTATCCTTGGCCTTGTGCGGACGCAAAGAGACAGTGCGGGACCCACGTGAGGACGCAAAGAGACAGTGTGGGACCCACGTGAGCGGCGAGACCTCGTTCAAATTTGAACTGAGTTTTCAAATTTCCGACTCGTTTCCATTCCACGTGAAACTGACCGCGCTGACCGCTGGCGACCGGCCCGTGTCTACTGCCAGCGAGTATTGGACTCCGCAGTATCAGGATTCTGCTAATTAATTAATTAATTAACTAACTGACTATCGTCATTAAAAATCAAATCCAGTTCTCACTGTAAGTCTTTCCAATGGGCTTTTACGGGAGTAGCTCTAAACCAGCGGAATTCCTTCACGGAGGAAAAAAGGTATCTCAGCAAATCAGATCAAGCTACTTGTGTTGTGTGCTTTGTTTTGGTCGTTCCAGTTTCCTCCGAAAAACGAAACATAAAACTATCACAAAAGAGAAAAGAATAAA
Source organism: x Bolboschoenoplectus mariqueter (assembly GCA_037678475.1). NCBI lineage: Eukaryota > Viridiplantae > Streptophyta > Magnoliopsida > Poales > Cyperaceae > x Bolboschoenoplectus > x Bolboschoenoplectus mariqueter. Next base: position 1,756,298 of record CM075266.1, on the reverse strand, counting down.
GAAAAAGGAGCCGGTATGCTTTATTTAATTTAGTTTATCGTATCGTGGTGAACTCGTAATAAAGAAAAGGAGGTCAATATTGCAACGAAATGGAATCGATTTGAGCGGTCCACACTAATTGTCGTTAGCTGTGGATTTGACATGATGATGTTGTACTAGTCTCGAGCAACAAAATAGTGCACCGTGAAAGCGTCAATCAGTATGAAATCTTTTACGGCGAGGTGTAAGCCATATGTCTGCCATTGTATAATATCTAACTTACATTAGTTTATCTATAATTGGACAATTATAGTGAAATTTTTTAGAGGGTAAGAATTTGTTGACACCGTTGTATTTTTAATAATTGTAAAAGAAACAATTATTTCTTTTTTTTAATTTTTGACAAATAACATATCATATATATTTTATACATATTATACACATAAAAAATAATAAAAATCTTCTGAAAGTTATCATTCATAAAAGGATATAAAATTTATTAATTAGTTTTATTTTTAATGATATTTAATGAAACATTAAATATTTAAATACATGAAAACTGATGAAGGACCGATCTACAAGAAAAATGAGCGTCTATCACTTTTTCTAAATCTTTTAATATTATTTTAAAAAAATATTAAAATTGTCAAAATAAATCGTTGGGAGGAATTATCACCCTTAAATGATTTGTCACTGATAAAATTATAGACTTATAATTGTCGATCTCATGATATATGTATGTCAACACATTAAACCGTTATGCATAGACCATTTTTTTTTTCTAGATTATGAAAATTATGTCATGTCGGTTCTACTTCTACGTGTAACATGACTCATGGGCATCATGAATACAACATTTATAGGATTCAAAAGCCAATATTTGATTATGTTCTTCATTTATTCGTTGGAAATATTACATATCAAAGAGATCCCAAATAATTTGGAACAATAAACATAGAAAAAATAATCATATGATTTAATTCGGATAAATGTATTACATAATACCGCAAATATCTCATCATTTAAATAACATATTTATTAATTAGAAATTACTTTAGGGAATATTGAGCGAATAGATTTGTCATCGACACAAAATCAATATCAGAAAAGGCAAGAAACTTTTGCACAATTTATTTTTATTATTACTATTAATTATTTAGAAACTTTTATGTACCTTTCAGGGAGTTCTTAACAATTAAATATATTGTATAAAAAGCAATATATACAAAATAAATTTGCATAATAAAATTATTAACATATATAATAACACATTTAATAAATATAATCAAATCCATATCATATCAATAACCCTATATGCATATTAGCTCCCAAGTTTTAAATTATCTGATAAGTTAATAACAAAATCTAATTCATAATCACTTTATCCAACGTAATATATGTAATCGTATAAATGGATACTAATGTCGCCCATATCCTAAGCCAGAAAGAAAGCTAGCACACGAGAAATATGATTGGCTAATTATCTGATTTTTTAAGTACTTTGGTGGAATCTCCACTGTACATAAACAAAGGAGTCTTATTCCCACCCATTGATTTTATTCCATCAATTAAAATGTAATCATCTGACTTCGCCAAGAATCTTCTAAGTTCTTCTAGCTATCCACAAAAGTATTCATGCATCAATGCGCCCAATTCAAATCTAGTCAAATATTCTACTTCATCCATGTGACCTATATTCTCCAACAATAAAGAGAGTGATGATCTAAGCAGCAGTGCTTAATTTTGTTAAAATTGTCAAAGCAATTTGGGCTTGAAACACTGCATCGGCTAAGATGTTTTACATATTATCACCAATAACCAAGTATAGGAAAACTTATCTTTCAAAAGGAAAGAAGAAAAAAAGAACCAAATAAATAAAACGAAGTGCTCAAGTGATTAGTTTTCTTTCTTTTTTTGTGACAAAAGTGCTCAAGTGGTTAGTGACAAAGTGCTTTTATGCAAAGCATGTTTTCCATTAACAAAAAAGCCAGCATCTCCTTATCATTTTTATGCGCATCCATGCATGCATTAGCGACATGATCTCTATAATTCTATTCCCCTCATTACGCACATACCAACAACACATTAACTCTAGCTTCCATTTTTCAAGTACCTATTCTAATTAGAAAGAAGCTGATCATGTCTACTGATTGGGGACCGGTGATTGTTGCGGCGATTTTGTTCATTCTTCTGTCACCAGGTCTGTTGTTTCAGGTTCCGGCGAGAACCAGAATTATCGAGTTCGGCAACATGTATACCAGCGGCATCTCAATTCTCGTGCATAGCGTCTTCTTTTTCGTGATACTGACTATTCTGGTGCTTGCGATCGGCGTGCATGTGCGCACTTGATGATCAATTGTGATTCAGAAAAAAGGTTCATCTGGTACTTACTGGTGTTTGGCTTCTCTTTTATAAGTAGTGGAGTTATGAAAGTGTAACTTCATAAAAGAAGAAAGCTCAAAGAAGTTTTCCTTCTTTTTTTCTCTCAGTTTCATTTAGTTTAGATTGGACACAAACTTTTGTGCAATGTAATATCATGTTAGATTGTAAATCTGATTTGAGTATCCAGGTGAGTGGTTTTATATGTAATCGAGTACACTGAATTGCAAAAATCATTTGGTTCTTTGTCTAGCAGGTGAAAACCTTGTCTTTATAGAAAATTTATAGCTGTGGTTCAGATTAAATACTGGCATCTACATATCAAGGGGTGAGGGGAAAAAAAGGATCACCTTTTTCTAATTATAAAATTTTCTATATTTAACGTTCATATTTAACGATCTTTAATAAAATATTATATTATTTTTAAGTTATATAAAACTGAAACCACATTCAATCTATAAATTAAAAAATATATTTATAACTTTTTAAAAGTTTCTAAAAATTATTTCAAAATTAGTTCAAAATTAATTGTTAAGATTATCAAAATAATAATTGTCAGATCCCCTCCCTTCTTTTAAAGCGTTTAAGTCCTGGTGAACCAAGATCTCTATCTTTTACTATTATTTCAGATTGAATTTTCCTGATTTCTAGTAGGAAAAAAAACATATATTGCGAATGATAAATTGCAAATACCAGGTATACAGTTTGAGTAGTCAATCAAGAATTTCCAGTACGCATAAGCAATCTACCACCTGATCGTTTGAAATGAGAGCCTAAGCAACCGTTACAATAAAAAGGCCTCAAGTGCAGTGATGCCAGTGGAATCTAAATCATGTTCTTAATAATTTAACAAGAGAACACTGATCAATTTAGTGTAATTTTTTTTGTTCTACCACTTCAACAAGAGCAACTCGCTTACAGTTGCTACTCTCACAAGAGACATAACTCAAAACAACAACAAACAAAAGCAAAAGCAAAACGATCACAAGTCACGACACTCAATCATCCCCCAACAGAACAAAACCCTAGCTCCCCGAACCAGATCTAGCACCAGCACAAGTAACGAAACAAAAAGGAAGGAAGAGCTCCGAACTCAGCCGGTGTAGATGTGGAGGTGGAGAGCGAGGATGATGATGGTGAAGACGGCGAAGAAGATGAGTGTGTGGATGAAGATTGCTTTCCCATTGGTGCGAAAGCTTCCGAAATCCATCGGCTTATGCGTCCCGGGAAGCTCGAACAGTAGACCCGGAGAGAAAAGCACGAACAACACCACTCCTACCACCACTGGCGCCCAATCTGCCATCTCTTCGCCTTCCCTTTGTTGTTACTCCTTTCTGGAGGAGAGGTGTTGATGTATAGCCAGTAAGGTTTTGGTCAGAGCGGAGAGGAATCGTTGAATGGAGGAGAATAATTTTTGGGAAGGAGAAGAGAGAAGAGAAAGAGTGTGAGCTGGGAAAAGGGAAAAGGAAAAATTGAGTGTTAAGAGGACGGTTCGAATCTTGATCTTGCTCTTCGATGGGGGAAATCAGAAATGGAAGATGGAAATTTTTGTTACTTTTTTACGAGTTGATCCGAATATTTTTGAGTCATTTTGACCTTTTGTTGAAACTGAAACCCCTGCTCTCGTACCCTCTTTCACACGTGAAATAATATTAAAACGTAATAAATATTAAATTATTTAAAAAAGTTTATGTTTAATAACAGGAAAGTAAATATATAAAAAAATATATGAAAAAATGAGAATAAAAATAATAAAAATTATGAAGTTTAATGATTTAATTTTATTTTTTTTTTAATATTTTAATTAATTTATTTTATTTACTTTCATTTAATATATTAAAATATATTAAAATATTTAAATTATCTCTACTTTACTTATTAAACGGAGAGTAGCGTAAAATTTCTTTTCAATTGTACAAACGTAATGATAGAATTTAGGGATGTAATTAGAGAATGTTCATATTACAAGTGGGCAATTTAGATTGGTCTAATTTGAAATTTTGAAGAATGATAAACTATTTTATAATGAGCGAAGTTCTTACTAATCGTCATTATGATTAATGTCATTGTCATAATTATCGTTATTCATTTTTTATTAGACAATCCCAATATGAATGCTATTATTATTCTTTATTTCTATTACATTTACAATCATATGACCAAAAAAATACAATTACAATAAAAAATAAATAATTTATGATGTCACAATTTTATATGAAAAATTATTGTTACATAACTTTAACTTGAATTAAATATGATGTTTATTACCAAAACATGCTTACCACAGCCCATCTGTCTTCATTATTGCCAATTGAGATAATGTTATGGGAGGCTTCCAAATTTTTTATTTGTGAAAAGCTGGTCCTAAATTTTTATTTTGAACAAATTCTTCCGAATTATACAACCAGTGATAATGAACTCCCAAACTATTAGTTTGTCATTTAATACTCAATTTTTAAGATTGAAATAATCAAATTATTCTTTTATGTCTATAGTATCATATTTAAAATATTTTATTTTTTATGAGCTTTTAATACAGGGACAATTAATAACTATTTAAAAATATGCATTTAATTAAATATACAAAATACATCATATGTTTGTTATTTCATTCTATTCTGACTTTATATACTTTATATTATCTTCAAAAGGAAGATATAGTTTCTTAAATAATTAAAATTGATAAAAATATTTTTATGTTTTATTTTTATAATATTTTGCAATTTCGAACATCAGTCTTAAATTAATTATATGCTTTCTTACTTCATAATATTTGTCATTTTTTATATTTAAATAAACAAAATTTTATCATTTTAATTATTTATGTAAACATATCTTTCTTATAAAAATAAATAAAACATATAAAAATGAAAAAATAAACATATTAAATATTGTGAATACTTAATTAAATATCTAAATTTATCTGAAATAATTACTAACTTTTTATAACTTTTTATAAATATTTTAAATATTATCCTGTAAGTATATAACAATATTCTGATCGTCTCATATTAAAAAATTTAATGATATATAGTAAATTAATTATCAACAGATCATTATTATTGATTCATAATTCAAAGGATGTTTTAATTTAAAATACGTCTGTTCAAATTAAAAATTCAATTCAATTTATCACAAACCGTACCATCACTAACCCTTACCCATTTATCAAAGAGCATGGAAGGGTATTTCACGTCCACCCGGAGACAAAAGATCAGGTCCTTTTTTTAGAGAGACGGAATCAGTACCTTTTACCAAAACAAAAAAAAATTGTTGGGAATTGGAGATATCATCAAAGGATATATATACTAGGTATCCCACATTTTAGAGTTAAAATACACGACACTGCTAGACCTATTAGTGACGCAGCAGTCAGAGAGGTACTCTTTCAAGTACGAAATAGTCTCGGTCTACGCACCAGACGTATCTGAAAAATTAAAGCGGTGTCTGGGGACACGTATTGCGGTGTCGGGCGCGTGTTGATGCTTCCGATGCCTTTGATGATGTAGTTTATCAAAAACAACGTTGATGATGTTATAGTGTTATCACTTATCGCTTGTTCTTATAGAAAAATAATAAAAAATAAATAAATATATCGTCCATGCTAATCAGGTTCGGCTCATGTCATGTAACATCAAAAAAGAAAAAGAAAATAAAGGAAAGAAGATTAGGTGGGTTCGGATACTTTTTTCTAAACGGGCTCTGAAAGTAGAAGCCCGTATAAATCATTTTAATTGAAGGTTAGGAGTTTCAAAGGCCATTGAAACAAAATTTGGTTTGATGAGCAAAATAACCGTTCGATAGTATAAAAATTCATAGAAAAGTTTCACTTCTACGCTTTAATAATCACGTGAATTATCAAATTTGATGATTCGATGGTGATTTTATCTATTGAATCAAAATATAATTTGATGGTCATTGGAACGTCCGTTCCCTTTTTAATATCAGAAAGGACTGAATGAACTACTACTACTTTATGATGGATGGATGAGATTTGGAGGGTTTAAATGGTTCCAGCAATCCAGCACATTATTGCCACTGGCATGCATGGGACCAGAATAAGACCATGATTGCACTGTGATCGGCACTTAATTATTCCATTATAAAATATAATCTTATCAGTATCATTTGATCGGTACTGGACCAACTTTTTGCCATGATTGTGCTCTGATGTAACGGTAACGAAAAGAGAAAAGAAAACAACAAAAAGGTGATGTTCTATATACACTTGACCATCTACCAACCTAGGGGCCAAAACATTAGTTCTACATATACAAATTATTGAATTTTGGACAATTATGGTGTAGGTAGTTAATGAAGGGAATTTTTTTTGTGGCTTCATTCTGGTGAGAATTTGTAATATTTTCAGATAAGAGCTAAGCTATGTATGAGCAGTTTCAGAAGAATTTGTAAAACTAAGTTTGAATTTCTTATTAATTCCAGCTGTGGCCATGGAACTACTTGCGCAGTTGGCGCTGAACTGGCAAACTGTTGCTACTGCACGCGTTCCGGAATTGAAACGGAGATTGAACTTCATTTAGTATTGCGTTTGTTTCAAAAATTGCAGTTAAAAAATACAAAGTAATAATGTTAAAGTAAGGTGCAATTGAATTTTTATATATTTGAGAAGTAATTGAGCAAAACATCTTGTAGTTTTGTTAAAGGAAGAACTAAAATTGTACTCGGAACATAATGGTTCCTCCAACGAAATCTCTGTGATGTTTTCGTAGTTGTTGTAGTTTGAAACTGTGAAACAAAACAAAGACAAAATAAAACAAATCTGCTGTATTTCTGTAGCAGAGTGTAGAAACTGATAGGCATTGATCCACACCACCAGTAGGAAATTGCTACAGTTGGATAAATCTGGGGTGCTGCATTGTCTACACCTTATTCATACAATTCTAGAAGTATTTGGTTCAATCATGAAAAATACATGTACAGTATTTGGTGACATATTGACCTAAACATGATGAAAATCAAACAAATCTGATTTATGATTCAAGATTGCGGAGTCAATCATGTGCCAGTATTAGTATACTTTATTTTCAAAATTGCAAGATCAAAATTCTTCTATAAAACTTCTACCACAATTGAAATTTAATTTGTCTATTGGTAAAAATAAAATAACTACATTACATCTAACCAGTCCCTCTATTTGATAAATAAAGTAAAATTAAAACAAAATAAATGTTAAATTACTCTAAATGATTGATGTTTGATAATAATAAAATAAATATATGAAATAATAAAAGTAAAAAGTATTAAAAATTCTCAAATTTAATTATTTAATTTTACTTTCTCTATAACTATTTTAATTTAGTTTACCTTAAATCATTTTTATTTAATATATTAAAATATTTAAATTATCATTACTCCATTTATCAGGGGTACTGGTAATCTCACCTGCTACTTTCGCCAGCAATTATATTACTCCGCGTCGAAAATTTCAAATACACAAGCATTAATTTAGCAATATAAAATCAAAGACCTAACATAGGTTCAGAACAGGAGGAAATTAAATCTTAGTAAAGCTATAATCAAACATTGTCATAAACAACAAATATAAAAGAGAAAAAGGAACAACTGACAAAGCATCGATCAGGAGCTTAGTTAATCTCCGATATACATATGGACACCTATGGCGACTAGCAAGATGGCAGTAATAGCAAAGAAGATGACGGCATGAATGAGAATCGATACCCCGCTGGTCTGGAAGTTGCCGAATTCAATGAGGCGGCACTTCCCGGGGATCTGAAACAAAAGTCCCGGCGAGAGAAGGATAAAAAGCACAAACGCTATGAACACCGGCCCCCAGTCCGACATCTTTGATATAAAATTTCAGTTGATTGATGTCGCCTTCTCTATTCACCCCCTATCCTTATCTCTTCACAGAATTGTGTGAATGATGAGTGAAGCATTAGCTTGTTTGTGTGTGTATATATATAGGGAAAGAGACTCGTTTGAGGTGAAAAGAATGTGAGGTTGCATTTAGGGGCTTTCTTTTATACATTTTTTTTATGGACTAGTTAATATTAGTACAAGAAAAAGACTAATTGCACAAACAATAGGTTTTCAGTATTATATTCAAAATAAAAGGTTGGAATTTTTTATTTTAAGCTCTGAATTGTTTTGGTATTAATTAAGACGATTCGTTTCATTTTTCAGATGTTATGTTTTATATAAGAGTAACAAATTTTCAAATTTTTACTTTTTCAAAATTCAAGCAATGTAGCAATGCAAGTTTGTATTGATCAATATCATAGTTATGCTAACACCAGAACTGTGACACATTATTTAATATGTATGATTCAGATGGAACACATATGAAGCGATATGCTTTTTAGGAAGGATTTCTTTTTATGGTAAACCATAACTTAATCTAAAACAGACAATTTGGTTGTGTGTCATAATATGATAGGATTAATTAAAATCATGGCTGAACGTGATACCCCTCATGTTTTTAATCTTACCATACCATGACACACAACCAAATCGTTGAATATTGGTCATTATATTGTAGATCTCATTTGTACTAATTAATTAATATTTGGACTTCAAAAATTTATGCATATGATAAGAATCAGTTTATTTTATGAGAACTGTTGAAATCTTACCAGTCTAAATTCTGCCATTTTTTGTTTCTTGATTTTTTGTTGAATATTGACACAACTTTATTTCCAGGTGCACAGTGCAAATACTTGGGCAACCTGTAAACCTAATTTTACCATAATATTCTCTATGTATATGAATGATTTTGATAGCTGGTGATAGCTAGTCCATGTTGTTGCATAATTCCATGTCATTATATGAGCTTGAGCACAGAACAAGGAGAATTGTATCATTATCCTTCTCAATAATACAATGTGAAAATTAATTTTTCTGAAATGTTGTCTATATACTGTCTCAAATATCTACTGGTAAGATGTTATGTGCAAATTATGAAATTAATAATACTGTCTATGCTTTAGTAACTTAAACCCTACAAAACTAGGCTCTTTTTTAATTAGGACAGTGTGACCTGACATTGATCGAACCAGTGTTAGGTATATATGTTGTCAAGGATTAGGATGTGTTGATAAGTCCTAATACGATAATAGCAATAATGATAAAAAATTTTTAATAAGAAATATAACTATTTAAGTTAAAATATCATAATTATGCCTAGCCTATTGGTTAGATCGTTGCATTTCGTCTGGAAAGTTGTAAGTTGAAATTGAATGCGTGTATTGAGGTTAATAAGTTAAAGGGTTCTCTCTTACATTTTACGTCTATTTAAAATGAGAATATTTGATGAATTATTGAACCATCAATAACAAGATTAATAAATATATCTTTTTTGTTTTTATACTCTTTTTTTTTCCAATTGTTTGATAATAATTATTAAAATTGCCAACTAATTTTATTGCTAAATGAAGTCCTTTATTATGAAAGGAGATAAATACTGAACTAAACAAGATGTTATTTCCTCAAATAAGGATCTATGTTAATTCGACATTTTTTTTCCAGATGCTTTGTGGAAATTGAATATATATATATCTCTATAAAAAGACGAATTCTACTATCAGTGATACTAACTAATTTACGGTTGAACTAAACAAGATGCAATTATTGTTGTGCTAAAAAAATTGTTTAAAGAAATTTATATCCGTCCAAAAGCACTAAGGGATCCAAGTGAGAAAAATGGGATGCAATATTCCCAGTAATTTTGTATCTAAAAATATATATGTGATATTATTTATATTATATATGTATTTTTCTTAACCAAATTCATATTTGAATCTCATATATTTATAAAAATTGTTTAACTATGACCTCTGTAATTATATTTTTATATTTTAATATAATCATTATATTAATATTAATATTTAATATAAAGAGGGTTATTATTTCGGCTTCAGATCTCATATACCGAAAGTTCGAATGATTGATCAAATTCATCAAAAAATTTACTTTTTTTAATACCAAATTTTATTATTTTTAGAATTTTTTACTATTTTATTTAATGAGCAAATTTTATTATTTTATTCATTTTTTGGCGATCTTTCGAAAATAAAAATAGTTAAAAAATCTTTAAAATAGTAAAATTTGATATTTCATAAGATTTCAATATTTAGATCGACTGTCCGAGTCTTTGATATGCGATATTTTTTATGTCGAAGTAATAACCCTCTTAATATTTAATATACTTTTGATGTAAACTATCTCTTAGTATTTAATATAATATTTAAACTTTATTTAAAAAATTTCTAACTCCATCTATGCCCAAAAGATCAAATGATGCTCACTTTCTCAGGCACTACCTAATCATAAATCATACGAAGGATATCAATTTCAATTTTAGTTTTACTAGCTGATCAGCCTGTGGACCGTGGTCCACTGCTTTTCTCAAAAGAGAAATAGCATTGAATTATATCAAAAGAGAAATAGCATTGAATTGAAAGAAAAAGGAGAGAACAAATAGCATTGAATTGTTGCCTTTGTCCTGTGCTGAAGGGCTATAGATGGAAAATGATGGGTAGGTCAAGGGTTGGATCCAGACGTAGTGTGAATGCCTAATAGGATACTTTCGGGTGCACTAATCCAATCTCCATTGAAGAGTGGATTTCCTGTGGCTCTTCCTAATTGTAACATGGCATCTCGTCTTACTGAGATCACTTGTCAGTGACCCGCAGCAGTGTTTGTGGTTTCTGAACACGCCACAGCGAACTTAATTTCCCCCGTGTTGCTCTCCATGCGTCACATCCTCTATCTACCACTCCATGTCATCCATTATTGGATTGTTGTATTTTTGCTGGCGCCAAAAGTGTACAGCCAAATTTTATAGGTATAGCCTATAGCCTAGTAAGATGCATCTGGAGCTATATTTTTACCGCTTACATTTTTTGAGAATCGCAGTAGTTTAATTTCATGATGCCATGGTTAAACAAACAAAGGCTTATATGAGGTTAATTTCTTCAAAGTAGTTCGTGAACATAATTTTTTTATTTATCTAACTGATCTTAAACAATGAATTTAAGCTGTTCGGCTCAAATTATTTAATGAGTACTGTGTTTATATATTAAAATTCTCGAACTTGTTTAGTACGAAATCAAGTAACAAAAAAATAATAAAAAGATGAACGCATCAAAATAATTAAGCTTCTACATGACTACATACATTTTTTATCACTTGACTATACTTAAGGAACAGAAAAAAAGTTACACATTTAATACAACACATCACTTATAAAATAGATCGATTTCAAACTGTTTAGATTCATTGTTTGAATATGATTCAAAAACTAATTAGAGATTACACAACTAGAATTTGGAGTATAATCGTGGGTAAACACGAACAAATTCGAGAGTCCAGAAGTACCCTCGAAAAGTAAAAAGCTTTACAGGAACGAGAAGTTATATATGAGGGTGCGCCGACGTATTTATTGACGCTCGAAAATAGTAACCATTTTTGTCACGAAAATAAAACGTGGGGTCCAATTCCTTAGTCGATACGAGAGAAAATATACAAATTATTGTCCCCATATATTAGATAAATCACATACCCACGTTCTATTATCTGAACCAATTCAGACTTTAACCAACCTTATATTCGTTGGTATACCAACAAAACTATTAAAGGAACACTGAAGGATATATTTGAATCTCCTCTCATCAGAATTTGATTGGTGCATCACAATATAAGTGTTTCTATTACAATTAAAGCCGGTACGAATTATTTTTATAAAAAATTGCATTCACAACAATTGCAAGAACCTAAGTACATTGTGAACCATTGAAAAAAAAAATAAGATACACAACCAATACAAAACAGAATGTAATATGCAAACATACAATGTTTCACTTTACCATAATTCAATTACATTACCATTCTTCGCCATCAGACTCTTGAGTTTCATCTACTTCGACATCTTCACTACCTTGACCATCCCTATGTATTCTTCATTGCTCTTCGTCAGTGGTATCATAGCCCTCCTCTTCCTCTGATTCATTATCTAATGCGGCTGTTGCGAGTTAAGCACTCTCTGGTGGTTCCGACATTACTCTACGTTGAAGGAATGTATCGTCACCATTCAGATTTTGTTCGTTTGTGATTGTGATGGGAAAATCCGGTTGCTTCTCTTGAAAGAACTCATAGTTTGAATCGACCTCTTGCACTCCTAGTTTTCCCTTACACATTGTTTTCATTACAATCCACCATTGACGCCTTTCTCTCTTCTCAGATGCATATGGTAGGTAGTAAACTTGGGTTGTTTGACATGCTAATATAAAATTATCATTACCTCGTAGAGTAGATGTGTGATTTACTTCAACGATACCATGTTGACGGTCAATCTTAACACCGTCTGTTATGTCGAACCAATGACACTTAAAAAGAATCAATTTGTTGTCAAATCATTGGTATTCCAATTCCACAATCTCTTGGAGAACTCCATAATAGTCATGTTGTGTGTCATCGGTACACTCACCCTTGACACAAACTCCACTATTAATCGTAAACTTGTGTTGGCCATATGTTTCGGTATGAAAACGAAATCCATTCACATCATATGCATTATAGAATATTGCGAATGTTATTGTCTAAATCACGATCGATAAGTACTCTCTTGTGTGACCAATTAGCAAACTCTTTTCGCCGAAACTTGTTCAAAGATTGTGCTGTAGTAACTCGGCCGGTATTCATCATGAAATCATCAAATTCCCTGTATTGATAATCATAAAATAGATGTTAGACTTTTAGTGAGTTAAATTGTAGGGTTTAATATATGCTTAAAAAATCAATACGAGATCAATTGTACATTAGCAATGACTAAATCTCTGGACAATTTAAGAAAACATAGTTGTGGGCAGTGGCATAATCATCATCATCTAGAACCCTTTTAGTTCCTTGGCCTATTGCACGACCAAAATTTTCAAATATGGACAACCGTTCATGTGAAGAGTTGGATGTGAAATCTTCCCGAACTTAATGTCTATTCACGTGAGATGGCTTAGATGTGAAATCCTCGGCAAAATAAGCGGAGCAATATGTCGAGACCTCTTTTATAAGTGTTGCTTGGACGATGGACCCCTCGACACGCGCTTTGTTAGTAACTCTATTCTTTGAAATTTTATTTCCCCTATAAAGATTGAAATAGTTATAAATTATAATATTAATTTTCAAAACAAATAGATGAGCATAATATATATAGGGTTAATCATGAATTTGAATTATGAGATGTTTATTAATAATTACCTTTCACAAGGATACATCCACCGAGGACCCACGGGTCCACCTATTCTTGCTTGGCTTGCAACATGGACCATAAGATGTACCATTGAGTCAAAGAAACTAGGGGGGAATATTTTTTCAAGTTTGCATAACGTTACTAATGACATCCTTTTCTAGTTGCTCAATTCGTGACGGGTCTAGTTCCTTAGTACAAATCTCTTTAAAAAAACTCGAAAACTCACATAAAGAACCCCAAACGAAATCCGGGACGGAGTCTCGAAACGCAGCCGGGAGAAGGCGCTCCACGAAAATGTGAAAATCATGGCTTTTAAGTCCCGTGATTGTGGAAGTGACGAGGTTAACACATCTTCCCCAATTTGAAGCATAGCCATCGGAAAATTTAACTTTTTCCTTGAACCATTTCAAAACTTGACGCCTTTCCGCTAATGTCAATGCATATGACGCTTTTGGTCTATTCTCCTCGGGAGTTAGATGGAGATGTGGACGGTTACAATAGATGGCCAAATCTTTTCGTGCCTTCTTATTATCCTTGGTTTTGCTTGTTACGTCTAATGTCATGTAAAATAAACTCTTGGTGACATTTTTCTCCAAATGCATCATATCAATGTTATGATGTAGCAAACTAGTGGACCAATAGGGCAAAGTCCAGAATATACTCTTCTTTTGCCAATGGTGTGTGACACCATACCCGGGAATATGATTCAAAGGTGCCGTTTTGCCCCATTTAATCGATGGAAGTTCATTAACCATCTCCAACAACTCTTGTCCTGTCAATTTAGGTGGTGGAGGGTCATTCTCAATTCTATTTCGTATGAAATTCTTCTTGTCTCGACGGAATGGATGGTCCGGTGGTAAAAAAACACCTATGACAATCGAACCATGATGCCTTCCCACCATTTTGAAGTCTAAAGGATTTCGTTAAACACATGCAATCAAGACATCCTAGTCTCTCATGAGTACCCCAACCACTTAGCATCTCAAATGCCGGAAAATCGCTCACGGTCCAAAGTAGCATTGCCCGCATTATGAAATTTTCCTTTCTCAATACATCATAAGTTAGCTTGCCATTCAACCATAAGTCTTTTAATTCGTCGATCAAAGGTTCGAGTAATATGTCGATGTCCCGACCAGGATGCTTTGGTCCAGAAATGACAAGAGTGAGAAACATGCTTTCCCCTTTCATCATGAGACCTGGAGGAAGATTATATGGGAAAACAAACACCGGCCAGCAGGAGTATGGAGCTGCACCTGAGGTATATGGCATAAAACCATCTGTTAAGAGCCCTAGTTGAACATTATGCCACCTCATATGCTTTGCCATTGCACGGGTCATATACATCCTTTGTAGCCTAGGTGTTACGGGCAAGTAGTGAAGAACTTTACGTGGAATGGGCTTTGCTTTCTTGTTAGGATAATTGCATTCTTCATACCTTGCTTCGCCACAAACATCGCAATATCTCTTATTCAAGTGCGGTTCCTTATAATAGAGTATGCAAAAATTGGGACAAACGTCCATCTTTTTATACTCCATTCCTAGACCTTGAATCATACGCTTAGCTTGATAGAAGTTCTTCGGTAAATTCTCCTTTTTTGAAAGCATGGATTTCATGATTGCTAACATGCCATCAAAGCATCTTTGGCTCATTTGATGTTCAGCTTTCAACGCTAGACATTGGGTCACGGCCGATAAGACCGAATGGTTCTCACACTTCACATTGTCTTGTCCTGTGAATTCCATCTCCCACAATGGTACTTCTAAACATTTCAACATGTCGAAGAATTTCTTTGCCTCTAGGTTGGGTTCTTCTTCAATATTTGTATCATCCCAAGTAAAATCAGGCCCTACGGCATTCATTAACATCTTTTCCATTCGGTTGTTGCTTTCATTTAATGTAGATGAATAGGTGGTTTGTGCTAGGTTCTCACTTGGATGAGGCTCTCCATGCTTGTGCCAATGCTCATAACCTCTACAAAATCCCTGACGCAAAAGGTGCACTGTAACGGTATCACGATCTCGACAGTACACATTTGCACAACGGGAACAAGGGCAAGAGATACAATCAGTACCACCCTGTACGTATACAATTGTAAGGTTGCCAAAAGCATAGTCCACAAACTTCAATACACCATCCATAAATATAATGTTGGGGGACCCATTATTAGAAATCATTTCGTACATCCAACTGCAGTCTGTAATCATCCTAAAATTGCAGTAATTGTTCAAATAATTCAACACTAGAGACCAAGCATAATCTATATATTGAACTAAGCAATGTATTTTGGCAAACTTAATTATCCAATTCTTCAACTGTGTTAATTTCTGCCGCATTATTCAGCTACTAGTAGTTTATTTAGCTATTGGTTGTCATTTACCTATTAGTAGTTTATTTATCTACTAGAATAATAACAAACTAACAGCATGCAGCAATATGGCTGAAGACGATGGACTAATTGAAAAAATAATAATGAAATTAGGCTAGGCGGAAAAAAATTCACCCCAATGAAGAATAGGTGTTCACTTACTTGAAGCTCGGTAGGGGGGTTCTAATGCTGCTAGGTGGGGCGGAGCTCAGTAGGGGGTACTCGCTGAAGACAGAGATGGGGTCAAGACATCAATGGACTTGGTTGTAGTAGGTTAGGAATTATTCCTCTTTCGTACTTACGAGGTGTATGAAATGTAGGGTTATCTTACTTTTGTCGGTATCTTTACGTTGCGACACGAATAAGTACTTACCGACACGAATAAATACATGTGTATATAGATTTAATATACTTTATGGTGCGTACCCAAAATGTACGCAAATAATGAGCATAACCGCACCATTCATTAATTTGTACCCCAACATATATATATTATGGTCTTAGCCCACAACAAAAAGATCTATTAAAGTTTTAACTTAAATCAAATCTAACACAATTAATTCAGTACATGATCAAATTGAACAGATCATAATAAGCCTCTAAGCCTACTACCTAGTAATTGTAAGCACTAAAGTATTATTACATAAGCCCAATTATGTTAATTTTAAATCCTTCAAATTAGGTGTCCTCATTGTTTGTCATCTTCTGCATTGCCACATTTTGAGCCACCTTCCTAATCAAGAGTACAAAGAAGATTTATTTTAAGTAAAAATGCTTGTGAGTTACTGCAAAAAAAATTTTGAAGAAAATAACCTGACATCACTCACATTTATGCCAGGTGGTTTCACCCCTGTAGCTTTAAACAAAGCCTCTAAGCATGCCTGCTGGTGTGCACTCATGGCTGCATGGCGTTGTGTCATGTCAGCCATGTCATCCTTGTGGCGCCTCTCTTGAGCAGCTAACTCTTCGGCAAAACTTATCTGTGCACTGTTTAGTTTTTCTGCATGTTGTTCGATTAGAGTAGACACCTCCTGTGCAGTGTAAATCTTTTTACGAGGCTCGACAAATGTAGCAGTGCTACGTGTGGGGTTTGTTCGGGTTGGACGAGAAGCTGAGCCGGTTGCACGAGTTCTGGAGCGATACCCAATGCCAAACAGACGCCCTCGGTCCTCCCCACCCATAGCAATCTCCCAAGCCTTTTCTTCAGGAAGATTGTCTTCCTTGTAACAACCCTTTTATATCTTCAAATATTTTCTACGACCGGTTGAAGAATTTAGTAAGGTTAATTAAACTAGTAAGACATTTTTTTACTAAGGACAATGTAACAAGCATCCTAGATTTATGTATAATAATGCATACCACTGCACTCTCAGCCTTTGGATTGACATATTTCTTTCCAGAAGGCCTACTCTTCATGTGGGTATGGTCAAACACATCCTTCAGAGTCACATTACGACCCTTTTCTGCAATCTACAAGCAATTTCTGGTTAGTGACCACTAAAAGTACAAAAGACAACAACTATATTACAGCTAAAAAACAATAAATTGAGCTATTTTACCAATGTTTCTCTATGACGATAGGTGCTGCGTGCGCCTCCAACATGATGCACCACGACCCCATGTTTGGTTCTGTTAGCTCTGTTGGTGTTGGACTGTTGCTGCCAAGCCTCGTTAGCCCAGATGTCACATAGGCCTTTCCAGTATTCTTTGTTTTTGCACCACCATGGTGAGGCATCCTTCCACAATTCCTTCTGCTCCCCAAACTTCTTCCTAAGATTCTTTCTTGTTGTTGTTAGTTCCCGACTATATGCATCCGCAGCTATGAACTCGAATACATCGATGCACCTGCCTACATCCTGGTCTTTCTCCTAAGTGTACATGCGTAAGAATTTTCGTATTATGCATAGTTGAGCCTCAACTAGGAAGAGGTTGTACGTCCTGTATGGGCCCGGTAGGTTCTCCAATACCAGCAACCTAATGGTTGTTACTATCTTTGTGCATTTTGGGATTGATGCAAACTCACCATCGCTAACAACGACTAACTGAGGGCGATCTTGAAGAAGGGCCGGGCGTCGAGGCTTGTTCAAACCCCGTCCCTGCCTGGGTTCTGATCCCTTTCCTGATTTCTTTCTCTTCTTCCCCTTCTTATTTTCATCAATAGGTGTCGGTGATTCGTTAACTTCTTCTACGTCAGCCATGACTTGTGCCACAAAGCATCGAAGTGGCTCAAGTAATCGGTACCTACGCCGGCCATCATCTCTCTAAGCAGTTGGTCCTGTGTTGGACTGTTGCTCCTGGTCGTCATCACATAAAGATGTACTTTTTGTTGTTGGGTCCTCATTTTGTTGTTGAGACGTAGTTTTGTGCGCAGGTGGCGATGCCTGATATGAATGGGCCTGTGGAACCTTACCATCATGGGTTCTGATCTCTTTTGGGTCTGTCTTTATGGAATCAGATTGAGCCTCGTGCTCAGAGGGCGGGTCATCATTGTGATCGACAAGCATGTCTGAGCTTACACCTTGGTCTCCACTGCTGGTATGAGGCTCAAACTCTCCACCTTCTTCACTACCGCTAGTATGCAGGTCAGACGGCCCACCTTCTTCTCCACCGCTGGTATGCAAGGGAGACTCTCTACCTTGTTGAACACTGCTGGTATGCAGGCCACAATTTGTACTGCTCTTGAGTTTCTCATTCTCTGGGACATCTCTCAGCCTTGTTGTTCACGCAACAACCTCCGATATACCAAGTACGTTTTCGATGCTACCTGGCTTTTTGTCAGACCAAGTTGGCCTTGTAGGTTCCATTCATGTCGCGGACTGGGTGTCTTCCTAAAATCAAACGAAGTAATTCTATTAGCTTTATAAGCAATGACCACTAGTAATGAATCAAAATACTAATCTGCCTCCTCTAGATTAATGGAGTACTGTAGCTATATAATCTGCAATATCTTACAGCAACAATCTAATTTGTCCCTTATCGATGTAAATTCTAGAATGCTATCAAAAAATTGTGTTGTGTAATGTCGTAATTAGAACAACATCTATTGAAAGCAATAACCACTAGAAATTATATCTACATAAATATATAATCACAAAAGCATAGCAGTACCTTACGCGTGGGTTCCTTCCTTTTACGAGCAGTCACCTTACTGCGTGCAGATAGAGGCTTCTCTTTTTGAACATAGGATGGTTTAGCACATGTACCCCTAGACCTAATTTGAACACTCCAAAATGACAGATTGAGCCGTACCGACTGCCAACGATGAACCATTACGAACTGGGAACCATCATCATCCCTAGCCATTGGTTGCTAGACTGAAACACCAATTTGATATTGAACAGAACTCTTGATCAGAATTTTGGAATTAAACTCAAAACTGGTCTACAGATAAATCCTTATTTATAATTTTGGAACTCAGAAAATACTGAATTCAGGGCTGAAGAGATTATTTTTCATATAATTTCAATATTATCATTAATTAATTTGTACCTAATTGTGCCTAAAGGTTCTCTGATTTCATATTTATTTTGGAGCACGATAAATCATAAAAGGCAAATGCAGTAAACCCATTCACAGAAAATTTCTTCGTAGCAGATTTTCCATTATTTTAACCATGTATATTTAATCAAATTATTTATAAAAGTTGTGTTGGTTTGACAGGAAAATAGCAGCCCCTAAGCTGAAGGAGTACTAGCTATATCTAAAACAATTTCTAGAACATAAACCCTTAGTTCGCACTCTGGAAATTAAATCAACACAGACCATTCATATCCATTGTTAGAAATTTCTGGATAAATGCATCAAGGGCAGAAAATAATCTAGTAATTTCTCACATAAAATGTCAATAATTTCTCACATTAAACAACAACAACAAGTTATCCAATCCAACCCAATACTGAAAGGACACAGAAATCATAAACCCTAGAAAATTCTTACCTGAACCAATCCGACAGGTGTGCGAAGGAGAGAGATTGAAGGGATTTAATCGTCAAGTGGCGAGACGAAGAGGTGGGAGGATCCAATCGCCTAATCGAAGCCGCCCTTATCGATGGGAGAGCAAATGCACTCGGTGACGGGAAGAGAAGTAAGGGAGATGGGGATAGTGTTTTGAATTTTGAAACAGGAAAAGAGATGGGGACGGGAAGACGAAGAGGTGGGAGGATCCATCTGCTTTTAATTTTCACACCCACTTTTTCGCCAAACACTGTAATAATTCCCTGAAGACCTCAATTTTACAATGCATTGGACACCTCCTTGACACATACTCCTTGACACATATGAGGCATTGTTCACAAATCACATGGAATATATTTCATAACATTCATAATTTCAAGAAATTACACATATGCATGTAAATTTAATTTCCTACAAATGCCAAAAAAATATGTATCATTTAGTATTCCACTATCAAAAACTAGCTATAAAATTTGGCCCAAATGTCATTGTAATTTTGTCCGGCAAAAAATTTAAAAATCTCATAACCATTAATTTGTTCATCGATCATCGGAAACCCAAATGATGACAAATCAAACTCAATTATTTTGAAGATGATCAAAGAGTTGCAATGAGCCAAAAAAATCATGTTTGCTTTGCCCGCATTAAAGAAAATGCAATCATCGACCCGTGAGCCGTACCGACTGTTCAATTATCACTTAAGTCATTCGACTTGATCGATCATGAAAATAACTCCAAATTTAGCAAAATTTTGGTAAGTCGTTCTAAACTTGTTGAACTTCAATTTGAATGAGTCATATCATTAGATTCATACTTTGTATTAATATTTAAAATACTTTCATTTAATATGACTTCTCATGTTACTTGCTCTAAAGAATAGGTTGTGGCCATGATTGTTATGTATAATTGAATTATTGGGGTGAAATTAATTACTATATAATTAACATATGTTAATGGGTTATCATTAATCTACTTTTGTGTATATTATTGTTGTTAAATTCATGTTTTATTTTTTTCCTAATTAATACAAAATTTAGTCATAATTTAATTTATTTATGCAATTTCAATCTAAAGTTTTAAATTAAGAAATCTTACACATAACATTACAAAATGTTAATGCCGGGCAAATGGGAGAAAAATTACATCTTACATTCTGGAAAATAAATTTAAGAATTTATAAAAATACATAACAAATAATATTGTACAATTTATATTATTATAATTATAAATTTGAAGTGATAAATAAATTAAAATACTGGATTGATAAAAAAGGGGGGGAACCTTGGCAGGTCCCTCCAGGCGCCAAAATGAAAAAAAATTCCTTTTACCTCCCAAAATTTTCACTGACTGATACTTTACAATTCAAACCTAGTGAACATAGTAGAATGCATGAATGCACCAATCTATATGCATCATCAAAATAATCTGACGTTGTTCATTGCATTCTATAATTGTGCTATATGATATTTAATACTATGAAATTTTTTGTGTTCCGATTCTCCGCCAAAACACAAGAGGTGAAAGGATGGCTATATATACACAGATCCCTCTATTTCCCTTTTCCTCTTCCCCCTTTCTTAAAACCTAACTCTGATTCAAGAGGGTACCCGGCCCTCTCTTCCCCGCTAATTCCTAGTTCTAACTCCCCCAAAATTGCAATGGCTGCTCAATGGGGTTATTGCATTATACTGTACTCTATCTCAATCTAGGGTTCTCTTCATAATTTCTCTTGTAGGTCAGCATTGATCAGGTCACAAGCACCACAAACAATTTTTCCCACCGATTCATCATTATTTCCAGGTATGGATGTTTCTAATCGGGTACTTTCAACTTCTTTTTTTCCAGAGATTTTGTTATTTTTGCATGCTGAGGGCCTTGCTCAATGGCGGTTAACTCCCTTGCAGGTGTAAGCTTTTACACTTGCAATTTACATATTACTCACATTTTTATTTCCTTGCAAAAACAGGTGTAAGCTTTCTTTACTAGGCATAGTTTTTTGTTGTTACTTAGTAACAGTGTTAACATTAATCTTCAGGTATAGTCCTTACCTTCAGGAGTAGTTATTTGGTCACTTCCTTTACTTATAATTGTTATATGTCTGTAATGATTTGTTGAATGGTGTGCTACTACGGTTTTACTAATATGGTTCCAATGGCTGAATGGATTAGTTTCATTATTATTGGTTGTTTGTCTAATGTTGTTTTCATTTTAATTTCTTTAATGTTTTTTTCATTGTATGACTTTGGTGGTACCATTGTTATAATTTAAGTTCGATGAATGGAGTGATGGGTCTGATAATATTTTTGGTACTTAATTACTTTAGCATCCACACATCTAATCATTTGAACTCCAAATTGAACAGTTCATTACGACCATGGCTAATCCACAAGGACTACAGAGGTATCGGGCAGCGATGTATGCCAATCAAGAAGTTGAGCTCAATATCAGTGATGAAGAAGGTCAGGTAAATGGGGAAGACATAGGGAAACCATCAAATCCCCAGGGACGCGGCCCAGGACAGATTCGAATGGCCGAAAAAGATGAAGCAGCTCGGCCAGAGCTCTAGCCAGTGGGCCCTCATGAATTTGACTCTGACCCAAAGTGCACCCTGATTGTTGGGACAATTGTCAAGCTTGCCCTAACCAACATGCCAGGCCCACTAAGGACATACAATGCTTGGCCAAGAAAAGGAAAAGATATGGTTTATAATGAATTTTTGGTATAGTATATGTGAACTATTAACCTATCTAAAATTTGTTTTTGTTTCTCATATTCCACATGTCAGGATTCAGCTAATATACACAAAAGATCTTGACCTCACTTTTATTGCACATTATAATTTTTACTATTGTTCTGATTGGAATCTTTTTGCTTTGTCCAACATCAACATACATCACATATGTAGGTTAAATACAACGTTCTATAGCATTAGTTAACTTGTGGGATGTTTTAACTTGTATAGGAACGATACAAGTGGAGAGTGGGACAGAATCCAGGTAACTGTCGTGAGGTCATGGAACAAATATGCAGTAAGAACTACAATGATGTGTTACGCAGGATTCGGGCCCAGTACACCAAAAGTTTTGGAAAAGATGCTGACAAATGGAAAAATAAGGTACCATACTGGTGCAAGGATCCAGCTAACTGGCACGGGTTGTGTGATGTATGGACTAGCGATGAGTGGCAAAAATTATCGGCACAGAACAAGGATAATCGGTGCAGGTCGGGTAGGCTAGTTACACACTTTACAGGAGCACGTAGTGCATACAAACGTCACGCAGATCTGGTAATACATATACTAATTAATAATATAATTCCTTTCTTAATTGATTATATTGTTAAGTGTGTGAGTACTTTTTTTGTAGGACAAAACACTGGGAAGAAAGTCAACATGCACTGAACTGTACTTGCACATCCATACAACCACAGATAAGGGAAAACGAAAAGTACAAAGAAAAGGAAAAGACAAAAGAAAAGGAAAAGAAAAAGCAGTCGCTACTGAGATTTGTAATGATGTTGAGGAGGATGGTGGACAGGGCCATACTACCATAGAGGAGGAACGATCACAAGAGGATGGAGCCATTTCTCAAATTATGGACTCAACTAACTTTGCTGACGAAAAGTCAAAAGAGATCTATGTAAGTTTCAATTCTTATATTTTAGACAAACTTTAAGTTGCTGATGATCATCAAATCAGACCCAATAACCTATTATGGAAAAGACAAGGAAATATGACTCTTGTAATTTATATAAAATAAGTGCATAAGGGTATCCTTGCAACAATCCAAATACAAGGGTTAACTATATTAATACAGTAACACTACATCACTAGATATAAGTTGATTTTTGGTTTAAAAATTCATAGGAGAGAGTTCTTGAGATGCAGAAGGATCCAGCCAATGTAGACAAGCCAGAGGAGTTGCTATATTTACTGGCTGCTGGAGGCCCAAGCCATGGCAGAACCTACGGCCTTGGAAGCAGGCTGGACAAAAAGTTTATGCCAGCAACCAGCTTGCGATCGAGATCAACTCTTGCCAGCTCTTACTCTAACTCTAGAGTCACACAGCAACAACAATTGATTTACACTGCTGAAGCTATGTCCAGGATGTTGGAAGAAAGGGACAATCGCTATGCAGAGGAACATGCACAGAGGGAACAACAAGAGTTCGAACGCAATAATCGAAACAACTTCCTCTTCGCACAACTGTTTGCATTTGTTGGGATGCAGATGCCAGCTTTCCCGGTACGTAATTCCTATTTAAAAGAAAGTGTAATAAATTGTTCAAAGATTTCTCAAATAGTCGATATCACATCAAATGGTAAAAATCGGTTGGTTTGTGGTGATATGATTTACTTATGATGAATTAATAAATCAAGGATGAGATTAGAGATAAAAGATAAAAGTTAAACATAAAGATAACTATTGCTATATTAGGGAGTTATATGTCGGGATGTAGGAACAGTATGTAATTTACTGGCATAAGGGGTTGCATTTCAAGTTGCAAATTTGTTATTTATTATGGGGCTATATGCTCAGCAGATTAAGCACACAACATTGTGAAACATAACTTTTAATATATGTTGTGTGTTTCAAAATTGAAATAAATGTATAACCCGTTTCTGTTACGATTCATTCATTACCTCTACTATAAAAATGAATAAACAGTAACAGTGAACTCAAAAGGCTATATGGTACCAACAAACATTTATAATACTAAGATGTCCTATCAATAATTTTACTACACTCAATACATATGCATACAAAAAAAACTAATATATGATTTTGGCCAACTAAAATATATAAGGTCAAGTCTCCAATGCACTGCCCCCTCAAGGAAGCACACAAGCTAGTGGCATCACACAAGCTGGTCAGGTGGGAAATCAAGCCAACCTCGCAAATATCCAGCTAGATCTCACCCAGTGGTTTGCGGGTACCGGCTATGATCCTAACATGCTTTTCTGAGAATGGTACTTAGTTCTCATTCTTTTGTGTCATGAATGGTAAATATGAATGAATGTCAAAAGTGGGTTTCTTTTTGGGTTTTATGTTTAACTTAAGGGAAATATGAGGCATACTTTTTGTAAGCAAATTAATATGTGATATTATGGTTAGTATTTCCTAACATTTGGTAAATTCTTAGGAACTAACTTATTTCAGTTCAAATGTAATGTAAGTGATTGAATGATGCATTTGATATTGAGCATATTTTATTGCTTTACAATATTTTATTGTTGGACATGCAATTTTTGGAATTCACTTAGTGTGTATGTGAGTACATGTTTGATGGTTTGTGAATCACATTCTAGAATTATTTTTTAGGGATGTGGGTACATGTTTGAGGGTTTATTATAGATTATTATGGATGGCGACAAATAAAATTATTGAGAATTATTTTTAATAAGTTTATTTATTTACATCGGTATGCACATGAAAATGCTACAGCTTCTAATAACCACGAGATTTAATGGCCCACGAAATAATTAATCATGTCAGAATTTGTACACATATTTCATGGAAAATATTATTTACATGTTCGTGGGTATTGTTAAATGAGGGTAAGCCCACCAAAATATTACCTCATCACTCACGAAATTGACTATATAAAGTGGTGGGCTAGTATAAACACATACGTAGGAAAGCCTACGAACTAATATAATTGTACGTACGAAAATAATGATATTCGTCGGCCCCACGAATATAAGGAGTATTTACGTGGAGACCTACTCCGAGGGTGCTGAAGCGTGAATCAACCCACGAATATATCTATATACGTGGACTTACACACGCATATGATCATTTTCATACCCTCGAATTAAATCAAAAATCTAGTTGTGTTAAATTGACATACCTTTTTATTGAACTCAAAGCCTCAAACTAGTCCACTCTTGTTCAAGGACAGATCTGAGAGACTATACTCCTTCAAAAATTTTGAATACTTATAACAATGTATTAGATGTAATTTGAGCTTTCTGCTTGGATGATTATTGAGTTATATTCACTACTTCAATCACATCCTACCGAATTTTGTGTATGATAAGAGTCAAATTTGTTCTAAAGAAGCTTACTAAAATATTGTTGATTGGATGTGCATGCATGTGCAATCTCATGCTAGTAAGTAGTAATTAAATGCATCTCCGCTATTTCAACAAGTTGGGGTAGTGTTTTACTGTTAAGTGTACTTGCTCGACTGTTGCATGTAATTCTCTTTAGCAAAACCTGACATGCAGAATTAGGTGTATGCTTATTATATTAATGTTAATGTATTGTAAGGTTTTACCCTTTTTTTGTTGTTGTTGCATTTGTTTTCTGACATAAAAGGTTACAGTTTTAAGTTATTTAATTTTTAATATTTATAAATATTTTTTATTTAAATTTCGAATTTACGATTTTTTTATATGAAAAATATTGTTTTTATCGGATCATTTCACTTATTAAAATCTTCTTAATTTCCTATTGGAAAGTCAGTGCGCTGTTAACAAGCACGGAGATAGACATTTAAATTAGGAGGGCTAATGATATAAAAAGTCTTTTAAGAATTTGAAGGTCAATTTCAAAGTACATATATTAGTTTTACTGAGTATGAAATATAATATGTGCTTGGAAAATTTTGGAAAAAAGAATTAGCGCCAAATGAATCCCTTTTTTGTGAATAAATTCGCCACCAGCTAGCTGGTAGAGTATATCCATCTCATTTACAGCCACTTGCTATAAATTCAATTTCATGAATATAGAGTACTTATTAATTTAAAACTCTTATTAAATTAATAAGTTATCTAATATCATATAAACTTTTGTAATATTTTCTAATTTAAAAATCTTATTAAATTAATAAGTTGTCTAAAAGTATCATATAAACTTTTGCAATATTTTCGCAAATGGTATGAGCATCTAATTCCTACAATTACAAAAGATTATTCTCTTTAAAAATTATTACAACAATAAATTATAAATGGAATAAAAGTAGTTTAAAATTAAAATATAAAAAAATATTAAATTGATGATGTAATAAATAAATTTAAGTTCTAAAGTTACAGAAATAAATGCATGTTTTAATGTTAAAAAAATTTAAGACATGATATGTTGAGTTTCCAAAAGGTCGTTGACTTGAAGCATTGCCATCATTGAAGTATCCCATCTCTTTGATCGGAAGCTACTAGTACTTGCTAGTTTCAACTTTCAATCATTTGCTTTAACGATTGCTTCCATTACTCAATTAGTCAAGGACATGCATGCACTCTAGGTCTATATAGTGTACAAGAAAGCTAATCTAACTGTATATTTGACCTAAGTAAAAGTTAAACATGTCATTGTGGGGCCAATATTTTTTGTTACTATTGTCAATTAAGAATTTTTTTAAACGAATTGAAAAAAACGAGTGAAATCAATTGGTACTATTAGAACTCCAACTGGACTGTTCCTATAGAAGATTGCTAGTGCATCGAATAAAATATACTTGAAAATGTCCATAAGAAAAGATAATTAAAATCTGCCAGAAAAAAGAAATATACTTTACATCATTACTTGAGGATTGAACCTAATGATTGTTACCCAAATTATAAGCTACTAAATGCTCGTTTTCTTTATCAATATAATTATTCAATTTGATTTTTTTAGAGGAACTGTTGGGTTATAGTGATATGTTCTTTTTACCTGGTATATTGCTCTTTTAATTAGCTTGTGTAAAGAACATTACTAGTTCGTTGGTTCTCGTATTTCTATTTGTAACGCAGCATGGTACCACTGGAAGCTTCACACTTAAATACCAATAATCAAACAATTATCTTAAGAAAAGAATCACCCCTTCTTAATTTTTTTTCCAGATACTTTTATATATACAGCTTTTATATATATATCATTTAAATTATATAAATTATTATTTATATTAATAATTTTATTATTTACTTTATTTAGTATATTATTTTTACTATTGAGCGAATTTAAAAGCCAAAACAGAAATCAGAAGGAGAAACAGGAAGCACGTTTAATAGAGAGATGTTTACTAGTTACACAGTTAACTTTTGTAAGGTCAGAACCAAAGATAGATAGAGACCGGTGGATGAAGGAATAGGAAGAACGACATGACACATCAGAAGTAGTTAGGGTTTCATAATCAACTTGGAAACAAACAAGTGAGACAGATGGTATAGAATCTAGATATATATTAAACAATTTAATTAATGAGCAGTTGCAAGCGATCGATCTTGGAGTCTAGAAATCGTTCGTGCTCAACTGTAATATATTTGTATATATTTTTATTTTATATAAATATTTTTAGTGTATATTTAAGTTTTATAATATTTATAATATATATAATCAGAAAAATATTATTTAAATTAAAAATTAAAATTATATAAATATTCTTAATTATTTGGATAGCGATATATCAAATTGAAATTGATTTCAAATTCTTCTAACATTTCATCAAATAATATAAATTTTTTAATTATAGAGTTTTAAAGGCTTTATGATGAATTGACCAATCAAATTTTAAATCAACTCAAATTTGATACATATGCTAACTAAATAATTACGTATGCATTTACAAATTTTTTTAACGTAAATAATATTTCTCAAATATATATACTGTAAAATAGATGTATCATAAAAATTAATTGTATGTTATAATTATTCATTTTATATATACAGGATAACCATCAAGGGCAAAATAAAAGACAAAATAAAAATAATAAAAAATTGAGAAATATATTTCAAACCTTATAGGTAGATAAAAAAAATACTAATTTCTCATAGTAAAAACTAAAAAAAATAGTAACAAAAGTAAAAAGGAAGATAGAAGAGAGTGCACATTTTTTTAATTTTCAAGGAGCAGTTTAATTAGTCAGGAGAATTAAGTGGACGTTAAATAACAAAAAAAAATTTATACTCATGAGTTTGAAGGAGAAGAACATAATGCATTTTTATATTGTTGTACAGCGAGAATAGGGAAAAAAATATTTCTAATAAGACATAATAATAACTCAATTTAAAATAAGTGAGATAACACAGAAGCTTTAATAAAGAAATAATAGTGATGATAACTATTAGTGAACACACGTTAGAAAGACACAAAAAATAATAAAAATAATATAGAAAACTTAATAAATAAACGCTCCGTCCAGAAAAATTTAAAGGAACTGTTCAAACAACCGAGTTGTAGTTCTAGCATAGTGATAATATGTTTTGTCTTTTTATGAAGAAATGTAGGTTGTAAGTCTCGTAAAAAGCATTTGAAAGGAATAAATGTCGGGATTAACCGGAGCCCTTATATAAAAAAAATGTTCAAACAATCATAAAAAAAATTTTGTTCAAAGAGCTATAGAAACCACAATGTTCAAACATGACCACCAATATTTATATTTGAAGGACTATAAAAAAAATTATACAAATAACTGTAGAAATTACAATGCTCAATTTGAATAATTGAAAATAAAAATGTCCAAACAATTATAAGAAAAGGATTGTTTAAACAACTGTAGAAACTGCAGTGTTTGAACCATCTCTTAATATTTATATTACTGTACTATAAATAATTGTTAAAAAAAAGCACTGTTTAAATAACTGTAGAAACTACAGTGTCCGAACTATCCTCCAACACTTATACAAACAAACAACTGTATATATTTTTTCATTAAACTATAAAGACTACAATGTGTTTTCGAATTCCCCAGTATTTATACAACAAACAACTGGAAAAAAATTGCACTGTTTTGCAAAAACTATAGTGTTTTTGAAATTCCCCGGCATTTATATTATTATATTATAGATTCTTTTTGCGTGCATTTTGAAAATAATGACATTAATTCAATCTCATTATTGTATTTCTTTTGGCTGTTTTCCCCAACAATTTGAAGAAAATTAGGACAAAACAAGAACAATTTCGCTGTAGTACCGTAGCTTTGAGGCTTACTTTGTCTGACAATTAATCATTTCTTGGACTATTAATTTGTTGTCCATGTTAACATGCAAAACATATTGACGTGGAACGGACACTTGCTATGTATCAAGTACAAGCAAAAAAATGTGTCATTTCTTTTTAGCAAGACAGCAATAGGGTCTAAAAGATACTAATTCACCGCTCCTATTGTACGAAATTATATTGATGTTGGAATGTCTAAAGAACCAATCAAAATACATGTAGTTCTTTTGTATGAAATACATGTTGAAATGTCCATTAGACTAATTGCAACATTTGAAGATTTCAATATAATGAGTAAAGACGGACGCCAGTCGTCGGATGGATTGGATCGAGTTCGAGTTGGATTATATGTCGGGTTCGGATTATGCCGGATTTAAAATTCAATCACTTAAGGATTGGTTTAGTTCGGATTCGGATTGGTTTAGGCGAAAAGTTAGTTGGATCTGGGTCAACTCAAATACAAATCATCTTGTTCCCATTGTGAGTTAGTTGGAATGGATTCATATTTGCTGCCAAATTTCTTTTTGTTTATGATATATAAAGTTCACTAAAATATAAATAAAAAAATATTTCTTATAATTAAATATGAATCATTTAAAATTTATAACGATGAATGTGTCATGAATTTTAATGGCCGTAGATAATGACCCGTTGGATGATATGCTCAGGGAATTATCTGAGCATGGCGACACTGTCATAATCTGGATGTTTAATTAGTGATATGGAGACGGCCCAATTATTTTATCCATTATATACAGGCCTCAGTTCTCAAATTGGGCCTAAAATTTGTGCTGATTATTATTATGTACTTGGTCACTTGTTAGGTAATGGCAATAGCCAATAGGCATGCATTTCTTTAAATTTTCACACCGAAGGATTCAATAATTAAATTTAACGACTTGACTAATTTTTTCCTTATAGTCATTATAATCAAGTTTCTTTTTAGATAAAAGATGAATATTTAAATCATCTGATTTTAAATATTTATAAAAAAATTATCTAAATTTCAAACTCATAATTTTTTATATAAACCATTATTTTTATCACTAAATTTAAATCTGATTCTTATTATCCAAATTTTAAAATTAGATAATTTTATTTCATTTTTATATCAAAAGGTATCGCACTCTCTAGTGGAGGAAAAACAAAACAAAATAAAAAAACAAACCACTTGTACAGTTGCACTTGACATGGACAGTTCTTTGTTTGGAAGTCAATTTAAATCCAAATGGTTGCGTCAATATTATATACTCCTCTTAGTATAATCTTCTAGTGAAAGTGGGTCTCCCCTTGTCTTGTACTATGCAAAAAATACGTGCATATTAAAGGAATATTCTACTTAAATTTCGTAGTTAGTTAGGCAAGGGGGACACTAAGCAAGATCAGAATTTGAAACCTCCATCATTAATTTTTACTTTCAAGTTTGTCTAATGTAATAAAAACAATAAGTGAAGAAGCTTTATGCTGGTCACATTGGGCCATGACTTCCTCTTTTTCATTCAAAATTTTATATAGAGACAATATATTTTTTAAATTAATTGTTATTTGAGTCACGAAATGGTCCCTCCTTAATTAGTTTTGCTTCATAATTTTTTTTCCTTAATTAAATTGACTTCCTTTTATTTTAGTCTCAAACTCTGTTACTAAAAACAACCTATACCTACTACGTAACTTCTCAATAATTAAAAATAGAAATAAAAAAGATTAGTAAGAACTTTTTGGGAATGATTAAAAAAATGAACTTTTTGTACATTACTTTAAAAAAATTTTAACTATTTTGTTTTGGTACATAATCCATAAACCCAAATATTTTTTTAAGTTATTTTGTGATATCTTTTTTTTTAATCAATTGATTTCATATTGAATGACTCTAAATGTACAAATGTAATATATAAATGCATCATAATAATTTACATATATGTATCGTTATTTATTATTTGAAATCCATTTAATAAATTTTTAGATTAAACTCGCACGCAAGTTTTACTCTCCAAAAATATATATTAAAGGGAAAATATTTGCTGACGTGTTTCAGTATGATATAAATATTTTTAAGCCTTTTTTATCAATTAAAAAAAATGCTCATACCAAACTAATCTACATGTGTTAGCCTGTTATTAAATGGTTGCACAGATTGTCCTCTTCTTCCGGGCTTCAAGCTTAATTTATTGAAACATGTCATGTGACATCTCTTGGCATTTAGCATTTTATAATATTGGTAATCGTGATTCCGTATACCAGTTCACCTACAAATGCTTCTATATTAGGATAATAAATGTGATTTTCAATTACCACATGCCTAATTGATTCATGTCAATCATCAATCCATCATCAAGGGACCATTTGTTTTCTATGGGACCACAAACTTGCTATGATTTGAAGGGTATACTTTAGCAACATTTTGCAATTCAAAAGTAGCTGTCAGTATTATTATTATTCTTATTACATAGCCATTATTAATTTTATCTAAATGTTATAAATTTTTATGGTTGTTTTCCCAAAATAAAATTATTCTATTTTATTATGTTATTGTCAGTTAAATGGATATGTCTTGTTTTTTCAGATAAGAGATGTAGGAGGAGGAATGTTATCT
The DNA here is from genome assembly GCA_037678475.1 of x Bolboschoenoplectus mariqueter. Classification (NCBI taxonomy): domain Eukaryota; kingdom Viridiplantae; phylum Streptophyta; class Magnoliopsida; order Poales; family Cyperaceae; genus x Bolboschoenoplectus; species x Bolboschoenoplectus mariqueter. The sequence goes on along the minus strand of CM075266.1, from coordinate 1,723,886 downwards.
TGTTAGCTGATTTTTCATGCAAAAATCTCACCAATTATTGAAGCTATCAAAATGTTTAGTTGCCACATGCAACAGAATATGCATATTGAGCTAATGGAGTTAAGTTAACATTCTGCATTAAAATAGGATAAGTTATATGTGGAAAGTTGCTATTTATTGTTTACAATTTTACTTAAATTTTGTCTAATACAAAATCAATTATCTTCTCGTTTTAAAAATCGTACAAAAAATCATTCTTTAAATATACATGATTTATCTTTCTTCAATAAAAAAAATCTAAAATTTGAACAATCAAAATCATTACACTTATTTGTTATTATAACATTTCATATTGGGCTAATACAGTGCAGATAATCTGAATTCAGGAAAGATAAATTGGATAAATCTGAACTCAGCTAGGATAAATTGGATAAATCTGTAAGTCAGCTATTTCGGTGGTAAACCAGGGACAAATAATCCCGATTTTTTTTTGCTTAAGAAAATTAATATTTAAAATTAAATAAATAAGAAAATAAGATGAGAAATCACAAATATAAGAGAAACGGATTTTCAAAATTTATCCCCAAATATATTTTTATCCTTTTTTTATAAAAAATAATATTTTAATGTGGGACGGAGTTTCAAAATTCGTCCTCTAATAAAAATATTTTTTTTTATTGAGGGACAGATTTTGAAACCCCATCCCATAGGAATGGATTTTGAAAATCCGTCCCGCAATAAAAAAAATATTTTTTATTGAGGGATGGGGTTTCAAAATCCGTCCACTAATAAAATATTATTTTTTTTTAAAAATGCTAAAATGCTAAAATCGTATATCCAGCTTCAAACATGCACAAATTTTGATAGGAAAGTATGTAGAAAATATTTAATACCAATTCGAATAGATTGTTTTACAAGTTTTTTGAATTGGTATTAAACGTTTTCTATGGGTTTTTTTGTCAAAAATTATGTTTGTTTGAAGCTCGATACACGATCTTAACATTTTTATAAAAAATAATATTTTATGAGGGGATGGATTTATATTGACGGATTTTTAAAATATGTTTCTTAATAAAAATATATTTTTATAAAAAAAATATTAAAAGTACGTTTGGGATGTCAATTCTATTTTTGTAATTTTTCATCTAATATTTTTATTTATTTAATTTTTAGTATTAGAATTCTTAAATTAAAAAAATCGGCAAATAATCACTACTCACAGATCACAAACCATTCGGCGTTTCATCTCACAGTCAAGAAGAACCACTGAGACCGCCACTCTCATTCTATCAGAGCTCATAAAATATAGAGAGATACTGCCTCGAAGATTCCAAGTCGTCTCTGAAGTCTGATCCAGCGAGAAGAACAGTGCAGATCCTAGTTAGTTTGATTCTTCATTCGCCACAGCGAATCCGGATCCATCTTTCTCTGTCCCCCGTCATATATTTTCTTTGGCAAAGAAAGAAAATAAGAGATACTCCAACTTTTCAAAAAGAAAAGACAATAAGAGATATTCCAGCGAAACAGCAAGTGGGATCCACGCCATTGACGCTTTCATCTTCGAGGTACAAATCTCTTGCGTTTCTCCTCCCCTTTGCGAACAGCGAACCTTTCTCAAGTCTCTCGAATCTCGACCATAGGCTATCACTCGCAAGTAATTCCTTCTCTTGCAACTACTCAACTTTACAAAGCCAGATGCAACAGAGTATGTTACCTCTCTCTCTCTCTCTCTCTCTCATTTGTTGGAATATTTCGTTTTAAGTTGTTTCCGTTGATTATTTGAATTTTTTAGAGGTCTTTCCGTTCCCTATTTTTATCAGGACCCTGTAATTAGGAAAAGTTTGAATTGATTTGTTAAGTAATCGGCTGGTCAATACGTCGATGATTGGAAGCACACGATGAAAATGATTATATTGGAATAATTTGGTCATTGCCGTAGGGTTAGATCACTTATCATGCCATTTTGTGGTGCCTTATTTGTTGAGTCCGGTACTGGTACAAACCAAGGTCTAGACTATACCAAATGAAATGATAATGACACAATTTCACACAATTTCAATGGAAGAAAAAAATCATCATTGTTTGTTCAGCCTGTGATTGTTTTTGGAATTGAGCTAAGTTAAAGAGAAGTTGGGTTAAAATTGAGGACAATTGAGGCTTAGTTAAAACATTCCACATTAGCATATAACTCCAATTCATTGTTCTCAGTATTTGGCCAGTCAGAAATAACATTTGTCCACCCTATTTAACTCTAAAGTGATGGGATCTTTTTTATTTTTCTCACTATTATACATTCGATTTTTGTTTCTTGTGTACTGATTGGGTTATTGTGTGTACTTCCAAGACTATGATATAAATGTGCTAAGAAAGGAAGCACATACAAGATGGCTGAAGCCAGCTGAAGTTCTCTTCATCTTGCAGAATTATGAGAAATATGAAATCACAGCTGTGTCTCCTCAAAAACCACCAAGTATCTTTTTCAAACTGCTCTTTATTTATTTTTTCCTTTGTGCTAAGCTAAACTTGATTTATGCTGCTTCATGAAAACTGTTTTGATACCTATGCAAATTCTATTCTCTATACTCTTCATTATCTACTGCAAAAGATGCCCAAAACTTATCTCTATCATGATTGTTTATCTACCTAAGTGAGAACATTGTGGTAATTAACGTGTATTCAGGAGAGTAGGCTACCTGTGGTGTTTACCATGTGCTACCAGGGGGTATCTGATTTTATTATGTCAGTCTCACTAATAATAAGTATAGATTTTTGCAATAAGTGCATTTACTAATGATAACTTCATATTAATTATGCTGGTAAAAAAATTAAGGTGGATCATTGTTCCTGTTTAACCGGAGGGTGCTCAGGTTTTTCCGCAAGGACGGCCATTCCTGGCGCAAAAAGAGAGATGGCAGAACTGTTGGTGAAGCTCATGAGCGGCTCAAGGTATTCTTTTCTGGAAAATTCCATCTGGTATAGTATAAGAAATGGATGTGATAGACGCATAATATGGCAAACACATTAACACAATGCATCTCAACTGATTTTTGGTAGTGGTATGAGCAGCTCTTATAATGATCTTAGTAAAGATCCTCTTTTGCTTTATCTTAGTGAGTTTGGTGTTTATTATACTGTGAGTAATCAAGGTTAATTTGAGCTATCTTGAGGGCAGCTGAAGCTGAAGTGCATGAGTGAGGAGCATCCAGTATTTCAGTACCAATACCGGTATCAGCATAATAAAAAAGAAAAGTCCTATCAGTACGGAATTGAAACAGTCAAGTCAGTTCCTCCGGGTCCCCTTGCTTTCTTGTTCGGAATAGAACCAGCTTGAGAAAAAGAGGACGGAAGCCTGGTTGGCTAGTTGGTTCTTTTTTTTTTCCATCTTGGTACCAAAGAAGCATGAGTAATGAAAGAAAATCTTTTCTTGTCTATCACGAATATGAACCCTGATCAGTTAGGGCTACATTTATTTGCCTCTTGACTGATTATTTTATGAATTTGTCAAAGGTCGGGAATGTGGAGGCTCTAAATTGCTATTATGCACATGGAGACCAAAATCCTTATTTCCAGAGAAGAAGCTACTGGATACTGGATCCGTAAGTATATCTTGCAAAATATATTTAATGATAATCACAAATTATACCTTGATAAATGTATCATATGTCTTTCTACGTTTGAAACAATATTTCTCCTTTTTGCAGGGCCTATGAGCATATTGTACTTGTTCACTACAGAGAAGTTTCTGAGGTTTTCCGCTCTTAATATTTCTATATTGTTTTGATCTCTTCTTTCTGTGAATATCCTATGGTTTTTATCTGATTCTTTAAATGAAACATCAGTGAATACTCTATTCCTTCGACTAAATGCTTTCTTTTTTTTCTCTTTTGGCACTTGCATCCGTGATTGACCTTGTTTTTATTTTCGCTGAGCAGCACACTGCAGAACCCTAGATTTAGTTTCTTCAAGCAACTTACACTGAAATTCTATTGTACTTATAGGGGAGGTATATCTCATTACAAACATCAAACTTCTCAGCCGAGACTTCAGCAGTTAACTCGAGCAAGAGCCATTCCACCAGCAACTCAAATGCCAGCAACCCGAGTTATAACAGTAGTTATGCTGAGGAAGTTAGCTCAGTGCAAAACCCTTACACAAAGGATGACACACAACCAGAGTTTAACAAAGCACTAAGACAGCTGGAGCTGCAGCTGAGTCTAGAAGAGGTTGATGATTACATATACCTGGAAGAGAACTTACCAGCTAGTGCACCTATGAATGCCAATTTTCACAATTTCGGTGACCATTCGGTTGAAATTCAAGGTACTTCTATTCTTTTTATTAAATATCGCAATATGGATGTCTTATTTGGAAACAGTAGTATGAAAAAGAAAGAACCTAATTTTGAAACTCGCTTCTAAATTCTAATACAAAAAGGAACAGTAATTCCAAGAACCTTCTGTATAGACCAGAACCAATGGGGAAACAGGACCAGCAGGATCATGAACTGAAATTTTTCTTCAATCTATTTCTGGAGAAATAAAGAAAAATCCAAATTTTAATTTGTGCAAGTTAATACTCAGGCAAAAATTCTGTGGATCAAAGCCTGGTACAAGGACTGCAGCTTGGACTTGAAACAAGAGGATCTCCTTCATGGAAAGACATGTTTGAGCGAACTGTCCCTGCTACTATTGATATGGCCACAACCTCGAATTCACTTGAGAAGTCTGTGGTTCCCAACTCGTCTCAATTTACCGAAGTAATGTCACAATATTTATTATGAAAGAAGGGACATCGGTTGTTCTGTTTTTAATGTGCATCAACTTGTATGGTACCAAATAGCTGGATTGACCAATTATCACTTCTTTGTCATTGGTTTTCTTGGCTTCTTTGTGTTCATTTGCGCAATTGAGATAAGATGAGGGTAATTTCAGTGCTTGAAGTTAAGTTGAGTTCCAATTGGATCAACACAATAATAATGATATATATTGAATATTTTTTAAGTAATAGTAGGATTAGCTCCATTTTAATTTGGCTAATCTGGTCGTAGTAAGGATGCCAGTCTAGTGAGGCTGACTCACTGATTCAAAATTACCTTTCTGTAGAGGTGCAAATGGCCGGTAGGGTCAAACCATTTTGTGGACAAGGGGTCAGTTCATTTTTGGATTTTGAGTTGAACAGATTTGCATGATGCACATTTTCGAAATTCATCAGCTTATTTGTCTGTTCAAGGTTTTGGTGATAGTTGTGACATGTATATGCTTGGCAGTTGCTTGGTGCCAGTTCAAAATTTGCCTGCTCTAGGTAAAGGCAGAGGCAGAGCCACTCTTTGAGAATGGGGGTCAATTGACCCCCATTTATTTTGAAAAATGAACATATTTTATAGTATTTTTTCTATATTTTGTTGCAAATGTGAAGAAAATTTATTTTTGACCCCCATACTTCTAATAAAAATTACACATTATGACCCCCATTGATGAAAAACAAATAGATAAAATATGAAAATATTGTATATGATCTACAGATATGGATCGTTGACCCCCATTCAAAATTTTTTTGCATCCGCCCCGTGAAGGCATGTAGGTTTACTTGGGAACCTGAATGATTGTGATTTAAGTCAGGTTAAGTTTTCATATAGATTGCTTTTCAAAATTAACAGTCCAATTCAGGTTTTCTGACTTTTTTCGCAAGTCCGGTCAGTTTCTGGTTCGCAAGATTCCTTTGAATCAGGTCAGACTTTCCAAGGTTGGCCTGTTCAATTAGATTAAGTATCATAATGCATCTTTAATTGAACAGGAGAGTTTACAGGGATGGCAAAACACAAATGTTGTGCATACTTCTGACAAACACCAGATAGACGACTCTGAGCTTCGCCGTCGATTGTCAGCGACTCGTCGGTTCCTCCTGGGATCCGACTCAATTGATTCGCCGTCCCAGAACAGCGACAAGCCCCTAACTGAAAACCAAGTCCTACTCAGGAAATTCTCTAGCAATGAATGGATGCAGGACCTGACAGTGAACATTGATGAGGGCAAAAACGGGAACATCTCATCTCCTTCTTGGTTCGACGACAGTCAGTTTATTGAGCCCCACCATGTGTTGGAGACTGGCCCGACACTGGCCCAGAGGCAACTATTTAGTATCTGCGAGATATCTCCTGAATGGGCATTTTCATCAGAAAGTACAAAGGTATGTTATTGCAAAAGGTCTACACTTTGACTGATACCATATTGATATGGTAGTGAACCAGCTTATGGGTTATTATTGTAGTTAATTGCCTGAACTAAAAAAAAGGATTGGTATTGGTGGTACTGTATTGGTATTGGTATTCTGCACCTCATTTCTGCTTTTCTTGGCCTTGTGTAGTTACAAAGTTCTGTGATTAAGGCTAATTCTCGTTAAATTGTGGATGATGACATTTGATAAAAGGCTTTTTCTGTGCAATTGTGACTGAATCTAAACTGGGTTGAATCAGCACATAACTGCATGATTAATGGCTTTTGAAGCTCAAATGCACAAGTGGGTAACTGACACTATACTGCAGTAGTCTGATATGTGATAGGAGCAGACACAGAAAAATTTTCAATGGGGGTCAATATATTCTAATTGACTGATTGTGAATCGTATATTTATTAACTCAATAATATTTACTATTTTACAGAAATATGGGGGTCAAAATAAAGAATTTTATCACAAAATATGGGGTCAAACTAAAAAGATAGCAATTTGTTTTCAAAAATTAGTACAAAATTAATGTAACAAATTGACTTTTTGACAAAAAGAATGGGGGTCAATTCTCTCCAAATGGCTCCTCCACTGGTGATACTATAAACTCCAGTCAGTGCTGCTCCATTGGCTGTATTAACAAATAATTGCTGAAAAAATAAATGTTCCTTTTCTTAATCCTGCTGTGGTAACAAGATTAATAGGTTGCATGCCATGCAGGTTATAATAATTGGATGCTTCTTGTGCAACTCATCTGACCAGCCTCTAGCTGTAATGTTTGGTGACGTAGAGGTACCAGTAGACATAATTCAGGAAGGAGTCTTGCGCTGCTATACTCCTCCCAAACTTGGCCCTGGGAAGGTAACCCTCTGCATCACTTCCTGGAATCAAGAATCCTGCTCTGAAGTGAGGGATTTTGAGTTACGAGATAACCAAATGCCATCAGCTATCCCTCAAATAGCACCTCCAGCAGAAGACAATACTAAAACAAATGAAGAGCTGTCACTTCTCTCGAAATTTGCACAATTACTCCTTGGGAAAAATGCTGAAGAGAGTCTGTTTGGTGGGGTTGACTGGATTATAGAGGAATTGCTGAAGGAGAAATTACAGCGTTGGTTGGAAATGAAAATGAGTTTTAGAGATGAGGAGACAAGCTGTGTACTGACAAAGCAAGAGCAAGGTGTGATACATTGGGTGTCAGGATTAGGTTATGAGTGGGCCCTTTCTCCAATTCTTGGGGTAGGCGTGGGAATAAATTTTCGTGACTCGAAGGGCTGGACAGCTCTCCATTGGGCTGCCTATTTTGGGAGGTGATCTAAAATTTTCCTTCTATTGCTAGATATTTCACAATATTATCCCTTTTATATGTTTGTCGTATTAGCTATTAGCAAAGAAAAGACATTATTTTACTGAGAATGACATTTAATCTGGTGAAGATCTAGACTTTCATAATTATAGCAGCAACAGTAGTTTTACCTATGCATTCTATATATTCTTCCTGTATTGTTGTGAGATGAGAATAGCAAATTCCATGTAGACTTGTTATTATAAACAAGAGGATGCTGTTGCCGCAGGTTGTCATTATGTCTCTTTTGCATTGATATTTCAAAGTTTAGAACCAAAATGATAAATCCAAATCATGATCTCATTCTTTTTTTATGAATGATAAATTATAACTGTTTGGGTCCATTTTACAGAAGATGATTAGTTAATAATATGAACTGAATAAATTGACTGTAATAGACAAATTTTAGTTCATTCATAATGGACCTTTTAATCTTGTACCGAAAGAACTCAAGAAGTAGAGAATTTTACATAGATGCATAGCTTTTATAGAAGAACTAGACCAATTATTCAGATTTATTGTCAAGATTTTGAATTTTGAAATATTAATGCTTAAAGGTGATTGTGGCAATTTGGGTCACCAAAATGTTCTGACACCAGAACCCCCCCTTTGTAAGTACATGTTACCTTAAAGAAAACTTACAAATTTCAAATATTATATTGGTGGTACTGATAGAAAACTAGTAAAGTTGCAATATCCAGCTTCAAACATACTGATGTCACGAGTGTGGCATTTAACCAGTCTAGTGTTGCATTATCTTTCAATGCTAATCATAAAAACTGAGTTTATTCATTTTTTATTTCAGGGAAAAGATGGTCGCTGCACTACTCGCAAAAGGTGCCTCTGCAACTGTGGTAACAGATCCAACCCCACAAGACCCCTTAGGAAAAACGCCTGGTTTCCTTGCCTCAATGCAGGGACACACAGGCCTCGCAGCCTATCTGTCAGAGGTGGCTCTGACAACACATCTTTCCTCTCTCGCTGTAGAGGAGACTGAGATCTCGAGGGGGTCTGCTGAGCTGGAGGCGGAGCAGGCTGTGGAGAACATAGCAAAAAACACAATCCAATCACGTGGTGCCACCGAGGATGAATTATCACTGAAGGATTCTCTAGCAGCTGTCAGAAATGCCTCACAGGCAGCCGCACGGATCCAGGCTGCATTCCGCGCCTTCTCTTTCAGGTATGCTTCTTGAATCAATTGTACAAGTAATCAGTAAATCAGATCTAAAAAAACTTAATCAATTAATACTTTTTGAAAGTTGGTTGGCAGTTGCCAACAAACAGTTTCACTTAAAAGAAAGTTTTACAAAATATGACGACCAAATTTGAAGAAGCAAATTGTACATCATACACAAATTATTTGAAAGTAAGAAAAGATACAACTATTATCCATCCATTTGTTTGCTTCTAGCTTGGCATTCATTTGAAAAAGTTCTCCTATTCCTTTTCTTCCCACAAAACCCAACAGCCAGCCACCTATATTGAATCCCATTGACGAGCTTGTGCAGTTCTATTGTAAAATCAATTTATTCTTGCTTTGCAGTTAGTCCAAAATGGGGTGATATTTATCCTCATTACAATTAAATTGTGATTGGAGCACACTTGAGTTTCAGTGACACCCAGTTCAATCCAATTTGGCCAATTTTAACCCTATTGTGCAATTGTCCCTTGAAATTGTTGAACTAATTCTCAATTATTGAGTTGTGTGGCCTTACACAAACAAGTATGAAAGACCAAAAAATAATGAAATACTATAAAACGAAGAAAAAGAAAAATAAGGCTGGATTAGATCAAAACTAATCCATGATCCACTGCTGTATCTGAAATCCAACAAGGTAAAATGAGATTTTAGTTCACACTTATTTTTAATTCAGAAAGAGACGTGAAAATTCAATCTTAAAAGAGGTTGAAGAATACGGAATGACACAAGAAGACTTAAATGAGATCTCAAATGCATCAAAGATGCACATGCCCTATGGTCCAAAGCATGACCGAAACAAAGCCGCTCTCTCTATCCAAAAGAAATTCCGGGGTTGGAAAGGCCGTAAGAACTTTTTAACTGTTCGCCAACACGTCGTCAAACTTCAGGTATTGATTCATTTTAATTTTTTGTTTTTGAAACACTGGATGCTATTAAAATCTTCCAATCTTATGTGATATTTGTACACTGCATCAAATTTATTGTGCCTTTTGCTGTGTTTCATTGAGTATTTTCTAGTATCCAACCCTTACTTTGCAGTTCACAATTAGCATTTAAGTGTGGACTAACATTCTTCTTGTTAATATTGGTATCAAACAGTACCAACACACTAGTTGCTTAGTACCTGCCTTGTGCATAAGAAATAGCTCATATCTATGACTTTTTTTGGGAACAATTTTGTGTGCCTATGGATTAGTAAGCTATTGACCCTTTCGAATGAGAATACTTCTTGCAACACTCAAAAGTTTATTTCAAGATCTCATTTCTCGATCTCTCCCTGGTTTCTTTAAGAGAACATGATATTTCCTATGTTTGGCAAGCATATCCAAAGATATTTCTCAACTTTACACGAAATACTTGTGACATTTTTCAGCTAATAGATTTGTCATCCATACTTAATATTTTGCTCATCTCGTCTGGTTACCAATAAGACTCTTTTTCTCAGCAGATCAGCCCATCTGTTACATTCTGTACTGCCCAGTTTCTCCCCTATCTCCAAAAATCTAAAAGTTATGGTGTAAAATTGTCATAGGCTCTTGTAAGAGGTCATCAAGCAAGAAAGAAGTATCGGGAGTTCATCTGGACTGTTAGCATCGTTGAGAAGGCGGTGCTTAGGTGGCGCCGAAAAGGAGTGGGTCTACGTGGGTTCCGGCCCGACCCAATCAATCCACCCCAGGTGCCTGAAGCAGCAGTACAAGAAGAGGAAGAGGAGGATATAGCCAAAGTTTTTAGGAAGCAAAAGGTCGATGGTGCTGTTGAGGAGGCCGTGTCAAGGGTTCTCTCCATGGTTGACTCTCCAGGTGCCAGACAGCAGTACCGACGCATGATTGAAAGATATCGTGAGGCTAAGGTATATCATACATTTTCTTTTGCACCCCGAAAATTTTGGAATTACATACTGATCGTAGTTTACTTTTAGATCTCCAATTTTTTTGCCAATTGATCAGGTTTTGAATAACCCAAAACCATGTAAGAAGATAAATCTACAATAAAACTTCCCCTTAAATAGAAAACATATTAGGAGCAATGCTAAAGGAATGACTGGTTGTAAAAACAGATTAACAGTGATGCTGAAGGAGTGACGGATTGCTGCTAGAATTTCCTTTCGTTTTCCATTGTTTTTCTTTCGTTCTTTTTTCTTTCTTTCTTTTGGATATTCCACTCAAAATTCAGTGTATTTGCACCATAGTCCATCATTGCTAATATTTCCTGTATAGCAACTAATTGTGAATTAAAAGCTGGCAGGCGGAGATGAGCAAGGAAGAGGCAACATCAAGGGAAAGATGTGATTTTGAAATCACTGAAGGTGATGCTTTTATGTATTGAGCTTCAAAATGTCAAATGATGATGGAATTAAGGTTGTACAGTCAAAAGATGTATTATAGTTGGTATTTGCTCAACTTGTATATTGCAATTTGTAGTAGTTGCTTTGAATTCTTAATGCTTCAGTTTGTTGAAATAGAAGTAACCGTACAGTATATGTAATGTAATCTTAGTCTTGCACATTGTGGGATAATCTAATTATAAGGGTAGAGAAAGTAATTATGTATGCTGTTTCTAAAATAATTGGGTTGATTATATAGAAACAGAGTTATGATATATCCTTTTGGTTTAGCGAAGTGACATTTTTTCGTTGTTTCCAACTTTCATTTATGCTTCTATGCTCCAATCTTCTCTGGTAATTGGTGGCTGAAGCAGAAATAAAAACGAATTTCTTTTATTTTTTTCATCTCTGTTCCATTTTCAAATTGGGTACAACTATTTATTAAGGATTGTAGTCTACAAGGCCAACTTGTTTTCCTTGAATGGGACCAATGATAAGGACTGTGAGTAATGAATGGATCTTAAAAATGAACAACGTTTTAGTTGCACATAAGTACATAATCTTGCTGGGTATGGCGATATGTTTTAATGCCCATGGTTCTTTTTCTTTCATGTTATTTTTTGAGCATTTTTTTTTGTGAAATGTCTGTGGTTCACGTGATGAAAGTGAACAAAAATTTTAAAAATATGAATTGTACACAAGTTGTAACCATATTTAAATCTAAGTTCAGATGGAATAATTAATCTCGTCCCAAATTATCTAAGTTCAAAATTGTACGAACAATAACCTATTTAAATTAAATAATAAAAATATTATATAAATAAATTATATGATTTTAAAAATAATAACTCATTTAATTTAAATAATAAAATTGATATTAATTATAATATCCATTGTAGTATGTATACATCAGCTCCCTTCTTGATTATGGCCGATAGCCGATAAATGGGTGTTAGCGTCGCATCAGATTTACATCTCAAGTAATGGTCTATCAGAATCACAAGACCATGTCCATCCACGCGCTAGACAAATGGTATGTGGGGCGGTGGGGCCGATAAAGACACCCCATGAGCTGCCACGTAAAACACAACCACAATTCGAGCGGTTCCAGTGTTGCGATAATTGTGGAGTCTTCCTCTTCCAAACCAAATGCGATTAAATTAATAATTGAGTCCAATAATAGTTATTTCTTTTCCGATCAAACATTTTTTTCTTCGAGGTGCTCAGAATGGAGATGGGAGATGGAGCGATCGAGAGGAGAAAATTGGAGGTGGTGAGAGAAACCTTGCAAGAATTCATGGAGGAAAGAAAGATGAACTGCGCAAATGGAAGAAAAGAGCCTGAAATGGAGGAAGATCTCCTCCTTTCTAGATTGCTCTCGAAGGTAGCATTCTCTTTCACTTGTTAATTTCTGATATCTACAAATTATATATATTACATCATTTTGAAGAATTGGTTTGCTCTCTTAAAATACTAGCATACTGAACTGTACTGCAGAGGTCGGATTACTCGAGAGGAGAACCTCTTCCCGCCTTGTTGAATGTTTAAATGTAGGATTAATGACCAAAATTTGTTTTAGTTGACACACTATCACACGAGTAATGTCCAAAATTGAGTTAATTGGAGACTCAATTTATGCTTTGTTATGTTTCTTTCGGTATTGTGATAGCTTTTGTCTCTTTGTGGAAAGATCTCCGTAAATGTAGGTTCAAGTTTCATAAAAAATATTTTAAAAAAATAAATGTCAGAATTAACGGGAGCCTTTAAATAAAAAAAAAGTTTCTTTTGGTATTCTTTGTGGAGGAAAGAGATGCTTAGGAATGAATTGTGCTTCAATTATTATCAAGCTGTTGATTTTTTAGCAAGATTTTTATTTGTTTATGTATATATATTTTTTTATACCATGCAGTTGGATTCAGTAAAAACCACCTCTGAATTAAATGACTCGACGCCGGCAATTCCAGTCAACAAACATGAAATGTGCTCAGATCCTAGCATCAATGAAAATAAAAAGGATGAGGAAACAGATGTGAAGAAGATAACAAAAGATATAAAGATAATAAAGAGGCAGAATTGCATAACGCACAACCTCCTCTCGGCACTTATAGTGGTGACCATGATTTGGCAGTTCGGTGAGGTCTCTGTCATCCTTGCGGTGAAAGAAAAAGTCACGCACCCTGTAAGATCTATCGGAGACATGATCAAGGGTGCTTTGACTGGGAAAGGGAAGAAATCGTTGCTCGAAGGCCCCACATTGCTCGAAGGCTCCACATTGATCGGAGGATCTGAATCTGAATTAAGTAATGGAAGTTTTCTGTTAGCACCTAAATGACAGAGGGTTACACTGGTTTTGTGAATTTTGTCTTTTGAACTGGGCAATCATCTATTCTTTTTTCCTACTATTTTTCAGAGGTTTCAGTGACAATTTCATGCTCAAATGTTTCTTTATTTTGTGAATTTGAAAGAAGTTGTTTCCTGTTAAATTATCTCGCATCTTTTTGTTCTGCTCTAACGAAATTATGGCAATAATGAAAACTCTTGTTTCTTTTTTCCTGACAAGAAAATGTTGGTCAAATTGAAATTTGGTTGTTCCTTGTATCAAAGGACCAGTTATGTGTGCTCAAATGAATCGATTTGTTAGTGATTATGCTACGACTGAGCTAGTATTTCTCTGTTTGTTTTGGTAGTCTTTGAAATGCATAGATAGGAATCTTGGATGTTGGCAATACAAATAGGACAAAAGCAACACTATTAGTGATAATCAAGGATCCAATTGGTTGTCCCTGGATTATAGAGACGACGTAACGTGTATAAAAACTATTTCTAGCTTTTGTCTCTTTTCGCCTTTCTTTATCGTTGATTTTGTTCTTTTCCAATTTTCTAAATTCAGTTAAAATTGACACATATCATTAAAGACTGATGGCATCAGGCAACAACACAGGAGTTCTAGTATACAACTTAGTCTAAATGTAACGTTCACGCATCAATTATATCCAAATGCGTAAGCAAGCATTTTAGCCCATTTATTGCCTTGCGCGTATATAATAGTATGTTCGTCATTGTACCATGAAATATTACATGAAAGTAAAAAAAAAAAAAATAGGAGCTGATGCACAGATATGTTTGTTGATTTTATTATATAAACTCGTTTTATATAATACTATCATTATTTAACTTAAATGAGTTATTATACTAATAGATTTTGGAGGGGGAGAGAGAATCAAAAGAGAATGAATGATTATATTATCTTGATGTGTCTTATTATATGTACATAAATCTATTTGTAGGCATTCCTATTGTATTATCCTAAACATCTTTAATTACTCCAACATCAATAATCTCTAACCACTTATACATTTCTAATTATCTTCTCAATATGCACTCTATTATATCTCCCCATATTAATAGTGTTTTATGTTGAATAATAGAAATATTGTATAAAATAAAATCATTAATATGTATAATAACTTATTTAACGTAAATAATAAAATCTCTATTAATGACGATATTAATAATAGTATCTCCATAATATTTTCCAAAAAAAAAAAAGCAAAATAATTCAATCAGCTAACTACCATATTTCATGCGGCAAAAAGAATATTCCAGATTAATTTTGCTTGTACCAATTATATGTCTCATGTTCCGATACTTGGAATCTACTTAGCAGTCGTTCCAATTTTTGCTACAACGCTAGCTGGGTATATCTTCTTTTAAGGGGCGGGGTGTACTTTACAACCTAGTTCATGCCTCACCCAGAATATCATAATTTAAATTAAAAGAAAAGGAAGACGAAACTTGCTCTGTCCAGTCTCCACGCAAAAGATGCTTTTTGCTGCGTCGGTGCGGAAAAGAAAAGAGGGCGGGCAACCGCGAAAGCAGGGGTCGATGAAGTGGAAGCGAGAATGTCGGCTTGAGCAACGTTCTGTCATGCAAAGGGCAGGTTTGATCTCAACAAAAGGCGTTCCTCTCTACTCCCCTTAAACCCCTGACCCTGTTAGAGTAAAAAGGTGACATTACGAACCAAGGATTCCCCGCATCTGCAGTCTAACAGCATGGTAAGGAAATTAAAACAAACGGCCAAGTGTGGGATAGCCGTTCTGCTAGTGGCTCTTGGCCCAGACAACGCCCTAGGCGTAGGGAAGATCAGAGCCTGTCCTGGCCCTACTTTCTGTAGTCCAAGGGGGGCTTCGGCCGCTAGCTCCCCTCATCAATTCACCAATCGAGCTGCCAACTGATAGGCCATTCAGGACAGCGGAGCGGATGACCTTGAGCACACGGGCAATACACAAAAACACTACACTTTTTTATTTTTGAATGATCACGACGGCTCGTGCTCCACTAGTGGCTAAAACATGTAAGCTAATAATTTTACTAATTTAATGAAATTGAATTATACAACATTAATAAATTTAAAAGCTCTATCAAATTTGCATTTATTTTAGGAGCTCAACAACGTGGTTACGATTCATTAACAATATATTAAGTTACTAATCTAAACAGTATTTCTAGATCAAACAAATAATTTTATAAAAACTTAAAAGGGCCTGTGGATAACCTCATGTACTGGTTATTAATCAAATCATATGCAACCTGAATGTTATTTGTTTGATATTTCTATCAAAAACAGTTAAATATGGACTTAAATAATTTTCAGTTATTTGTCGGAGGATAAAACTTGCATATACATACTGCATAATAACACTTAAAACTTATAACCAGTGACAAGATTCTAAAAGTAAACCCTTTGGCAATGAAGTCCACCTCAAAGAACATTTGGACAAAAACATGGAATGCTATAGGGGCCTGACCAAAAAATATTAATCAAATTAAACAGTATATGTTGGCTAAATTAGCTTAAAACAGTGTAAATCAATAGAAGACCCAGATTTGCAAATGCTAGATCGACTCCAATTAATAAACTCAAATTTTCAAAATCCATAGACACGACGAATGACCACAGGCAATGAGAACCAAGTTTTAACCAAAAGCCCCTCATCAGTTCCATGAGTTCTCACGACCATTTTTTCCCCAAAATAATACCAAATTGCCCTTCATAAAAAGCATAAATGAGCACTTTCATGAAGGTGAAAAACGACCAAAGCACGAAGCATGTCTGTCTGAAGCTCTAACAAAAGCCAAACGGCAAACAAAGAAATAAAACAGACCCCCCACAATATCACACCACTAGTGCCTTA
Organism: x Bolboschoenoplectus mariqueter; assembly: GCA_037678475.1. Classification (NCBI taxonomy): domain Eukaryota; kingdom Viridiplantae; phylum Streptophyta; class Magnoliopsida; order Poales; family Cyperaceae; genus x Bolboschoenoplectus; species x Bolboschoenoplectus mariqueter. Next base: position 1,707,621 of record CM075266.1, on the reverse strand, counting down.
CATATAATTTCATCGAAGATGAAAATGATTAAGCATAATTGAGACGGAATATGTCATTGAGCACATAGAAGCTCCCTTGAGGTGTGGGCATCAAGTGAAACATCTGTTAACAAACATACAACAAAAAAGAGGACAAAATAAGGGATTAATATGACTGGATTTTATGTTTTGTGCAATTGCATAAATTAAGGATAAGAAGCAACATTAGGTTAATTCTGATGCCTTGCAAAATATTTGGAATGCAGTGCCAAATACCATACCAGAACTGTACATACCACAGGTTAGAACTCAGAGAAACATGGAATCCCCAGAGAAGCTCAAAATTCAATTATTTATGCAACAAATACTATTGAATATGAGAAATTGATCAGCATTGCTTAGAAGCCCCTCTCCTCATAACAGAAGGAATAGACATTTAACTGAAGTTTCATGAAGAGATTATTATATACACATAGTTTTCTAATTCAGCATATAGATCACAAATGGATCATCTTGTGTTGTAATCCAGAATACAAGAATCTACTGGTTCATGCAGATCTTCATGACTGATATTACCTTAATGATAGATTGCAAAAAGAGAGAACGATATGAAACCCAAAACCTCAGAAACTAACAAATAGCCTACTTGGGAAAGAAAACACAGAGAACCTACATAGATCCTCGAAAGAAGCATGACAAAGGACTTGGATCGCTATACATGAGCTAAACAAAATGCCTAGATCTTTATCAACAAAAGCCTAGATCCCTTCTCCGTGCAAAAAGATCGCAATCGACCATCCATTACACCACACTACACTGGCGCGGATGCTATTTCGTATATAACATAATCAGATAACACCAGTATTTAAATCTACAAAACATTTACAAAAGAGAATCAAAAGGGAAACCTCCAGTACCTGACTGAACTTAAGGGGATGGGTCTCGCCGGCGAGTTGAAGCTGCCCGCTGACGAAGACGAGCATCCCTCCCTGTGGGCCCGATGGCTGACAATCAACGGTGGAGATCGCGTGCGCGCACTGCTCGAAAGGGAGCGATACGAGCTTAGCGGTGATCGCCTGAGATCCCTGGATCTTGTTCCCCTCGAACGTGAGCATGGATCCATCCTGGTATAGACCGCTCAAAGCGGCCCGGTTCGAGTCGAAGGTGCGATAGTAGTGCTCGACGAACGCCTTAGCAACGGTATCGGGATCCATTAAACCCGGTTTTTTTTTCCCTCTTTTTCTTGAGGATTTCTTGTAGAGAGGCTTCTGCTTCAGCGTTGGGTTTACGCGCTGGGGATTTGGGATGTTTTTAAAAGGGAGTGGCGGCGAGGGGAGGCGGATGGGGAAAAAGAAAAATAGGGATGTGTTTTTGTAGAAATTTGTGTGCTGCCCCTCGAAAAATAAAATATTTGATCTAAAGTTTCTAAGAATGTGAAAGATCTCCCATACATGCCCCTGTAAAATGTCAAAAATGAATTCAAACTCCAAAAATTCAAATGTAAATAATTTGACTAGTCCAAATGTCCTAGCACCAAGTACCAACAAACAAAAAGTTTTGAGTCAAGGATGACAGAGGTAATTTGTCACGCTCTGTTTCATTTGAGAAATTTTTGTGATTTTGTGAGAGTTCTTGTCCGGAAGAGCTAATTAAATATTTTGTGGGGTTTTCACAGGATGTTTGTCAGAGAATAGATGATTGACCTTCTTCAATATTGAATGATAAAAATGGAAGAAGCAATATTGAAATAAAATGTGAATGTTGAGAGCAGCATGTATACATTTGTAAGTGTTCGTCTTGTATTTATTTCTGAATATGTCTTTATTAATTTCTTTTGACATGTATGTTATAAATATTTGACTAGTTATTTCAAACATTAATTTAGTTGTTTCAAACACATATTTATAAAAAGATGTAATTGTGTGTTTTTAACCCTAACTTAGTTCTTTTCTAACATAACTAGTTTTATTAACACTATTCAATTATAATTTCAAAACATGGCCGGTGATTTTACGAAAATGTAATGATAATTCATGTGACTTCCGCAATCAAACATGCTTTGAGAATCATAACTACATAAATGTCAAAAGAAAACTGTTTCATGTTAAAAAGAAAGTAGTTAAGTATTTACAAAAATAATATCTTCTTTAGAAATAACTAGTTTAATATTAGAAATATGCGTTGTACAGTCAATTTTTGTATGATTATATGTTAAGGAGTAACTAATTTAATGTTAAAAAAATGGTCATCTAATTGACTAAGTGTTAGTGGCACAATGTGTTGATTAAAGGAGAAATTATTATTACACCCCACGTTTTGCATCTTTTATCTACACATAAAAAATATTTATATTAAATAGATAATTCATTTATATTTTAAGTTATAAGTATTTATAGTTAATATAGAAGATATTTATCACTTTTGTCATTCCTAAAATAATTATAGAAAAATTTAAATTAAAAATTTTATTGCACAAGTAAAACACAACTTACGTAATTTTTAATCTCAACAGTATAAAATATAAATATTTTTATCATTAAATATAAATATTTTTAAAAAATATATAAATACATTTAGAATACAGATATAATTATTATTCCTCCTTAAAACCTTTGTTTATCAGAAAAGTAGATGATTAAAAGATCCAAAAATTAGGACTTAGAAACCACGCCAAGCTACAATTTAAGACCCAAAAATTAAATAGAAAAGCCCTCTTATGACGACACAATGGGAGGTGTTTAAAGTCTGACCTTCGCTAATGTGATTTCCAAACTATACGTTTATAATATTCCGATTTATTCCAATTTTCTGTAGAATTTTGCTCAACTTTATCTCAATTAATGTTACCAAAACACTGTGGGTCACTGTGTAGCGGGTAAAGAATAAGGGTTTGATGGGTAAATAAGCGACCCACTTCCTTTCCTCTTCTTAAACACAATATAGAAATACACGCTTCAGAAATAATAAGGCTTAAATTTCATCGTACCAGACACCAATATTTGGCGCACGACAGCAGTTGGGTAAAATGGACAACACGATAGTTGATGTCCTCTACTGTAATGTGTATGTGTAGCAGCAGTAAATTACTTATTTTCGTGCTCGCGACACCAATGTTTGCAGAATTTGTGCCTCATATCAGTTCCATTTTTCATTATTTTCGCAATAGACCCTAGAAAGTTGACTCCAAAAAACAAACATTGTTAACTGTGGGTTCTAATTTTGGGATGCTTGTATCTTCTGTTAAGAATTCATTTCGGTTAAAATTTTTTTTTTAATTTTGTCTAATTTTTAAGAGCAATACACCTCTGATATTGAATTTAGGTAGATGATATACAAATATCATAAACAAGAGTAAAATAAAATTGAATTTATGTAAATGATATACAAATATCATTTCTCTCCACAAGTCCTTAATGGGTGTGATTTGATCCCATCAATCAGTACATTTTAGATTGGATGGACATGACAAGAGTAAAATAAAATCCGACAACCCTTTGTTTGTTTCCAAGCAACACTGAGTAGCTCTTTGACTGCTCTTAAATAAGAATAATCAATGAATCATCGACTTGGATGGATTGGGACGCGATTAATGCAACATGGTATAAATTTTGCACGATCTTAAATTCTTAATTTATGTAATATGTTATCAAGTTTTGATTTTACTTTAGTTTTGTCCATTAATTGAGGGCACACCTCACCCCGATCTTTTTTTTTTAAGAATGTCAACATTTGAATAAATAAATAAATAAATGAGAGATTAATTTCTAGAAATGAGAGGGTTGGAAAACAAACTGATAAGTCTCAATTTTATATATTTTTTATTAAAATTTTATATTTTAAATCATATCAATTTCTTTGATTTTACAATAATTTTATATCAAATTTGTGATATTGTCATATTTGTAATTTTTAATTGCAAGTTTGAAATAAATTAACAAAAAGAATCAGAGATTGAAGAAACAAAGAAAGAATCAACACCAAACCAGAAGCAAATTTAACCTTGATCTCCACTATGCGGACCACGAAGCAGTTAGGGCTCAGTGCAGTGGTCTTCAGAAAGACTTTGTGGGTCACAAAGAATCGATTGTGACCTGCAAAGAGTCGCCAAACTAATGAATTTTGGCAATTTGCTGAGATTTCCTTTCCAAATTGGACCGACGGCTATTAAAAGACTCAGAGAGCCAAAAATTAGGGTAAGCCGTCAGAGAGGAAGAACAAAAGAGCTGAAATTGAGGATCTAGCATCGAATTGAAGCGATTTCTTGGAGAAAGAGCAAAGAACTAAATGGGATATTTGGTGTAACTTTTGGCTTTTTTATTTTCTTTGTGTTTTAATTCTTGAAATTGTAATGAATACTTGTTTATTTGTTATTTTTGTGCTATGAGAAGCTAGTTTTATCTTTAAGGGTTATGATTATAGTACTTGAAACTTGATGTTATTGATTTGCTTAATTGTTACTTTTAATATTTTTTGTTGTGATTCGCCTCTTATTATTTATTTAAGTTATGTGTTGATTAATTTAACTCACCTCGATTTAGATAAATATTCATCAAGTAATTGCTTGAATTCCGAAAATTAAGAGATAAATACTAGATTTTAGGCTAAATACCGAATGAAGAAACTTAGAACTAGTAAGAAACCTTTGAATTGAACTTAGAAGTTTATGAGAAATATCAAAAGATGAATTGTGAACACTTAGATGTAATTTAAATCAAATCAAAAAATCTAGGACTTAAATCTCTAGGGTGAGGTATCGAAATGAGAAATTCAAAAGATTTTTAAGCAAGATACTAACCCACAAAAGTATTAGTTAATGTTACTTTAGAGATATAAAACCCTCACATATTTCAAGATTTATTAAAAGTGCAATTTTAAGTAAATTAATACACAAATTTATAGGAAAACCAAAAGCCACTAGAATTCATTTATTGTTTAAACCTCAAGGTCGACTATTGTTTTGCTTTATTTTTTTATTTCTTTTACTTTAAAATTCACTCAATTTTTTTAGTCTAGCTTAATGAACAAGTAAAAATCGATATTTTATATCGTTTTTGTATTCGACATCCCAATTGCTATGGTGATATACCGTGCGCTTGCATTTTTACCAAATAGAGATTAGGGTAATTATAAATTCTCAAAAGCCCAAAAAATCTACAAATCAACCCTAGTTTACACACACTAGACATGCATCACAAACCTCCTGCTCTAAATGGTATGAATTACTGTGCAAATAATAATTTATGATAAATAATATTTTAATATGGGCCAGCATTTGAAAGGGTGGCCCTTGCTAAAGGTTTTTTGGCCGAAACAAATGAAAGGGAAAACAAACACTAACCAGGCATGCAGTTTAATCCCCATCTCTTTTCGGGCATAACAAGTTGAGAATCAAATGAAGACCCTACTTTATGACTATCTTGTCATTTTACTTGAGCATGAGAATTGAATAGAAGCCCTACTTTATTGATGCTTTGTAATTAATATTCATATAATTCATGAAAAACAACTCATTATGCGTATTTGTTTAATATTGATAAATTTACTAGTTATTAGTTAAATATTCATATTGTATTTTGTATGTTAAAAAAATACATGATAGAGTTTAAAATATATTAAATTTATTAAATATATTAAAATATTGCACATTTGTGAGGATTTCGAATATTTTTAATAAATGATGCATATATTAAATTCATGAATCATTTTAATTTATGAAATACAAATTAGTGCAATTTATAATACTTACAGGTAACATTTTTTTTATTTTATCTATATATTTTAATTATATATAAATTAATTGATTTTTACATATGTTGAGATAAATTTTAAAATAAAAAAAACTATTTATAATTAAATTTTAAATATATAATAATAAATTTAAAAAACTTACAAATTAATGAGTAAGAACTCAGTCAATCTTTACGTCGTCTTTCTTAGTGCGTGAAATTATAATGTTTGTGTATCCTTTTATAGTGGTCCATGATATTTGGATCAGGGTGGAAAAATTCGTCCATTTTGATGGAAGATAAAAAAAAATGGGGCCACCGTTCGGTTCTCATGCTCAAGAGAAAAAAAAACGCTGAACTATAAAGTAGGGCCTCCATTTGATTCTCATGCCTACGTAAAATGACAAGATAGCTATAAAATAAGGCATTCATTTGTTTCTCATGTCCAAAAAAAAAAACGAAGATTAAAGTGTATGTTCATAAAAATAAGGGTCGGTATTTGTTTTATCTTCCCTTTGTTTCGGCCGAAAAATCCTTAGCAATGGTCATTCTTTCAAGTGCCGATCCATATTAAAATATTATTTAATATAAATTATTATTTGCATAGTGATCCATACCTTTTAGGGCCAGAGGTTTGTTCCCTGACCTTCACATTTATAAAAAAATCATCTCTCAATTTTCTATTTATTTAATTTTAAATGTTCATATTCTTAAATAATAAAAAATCGTCACCTCATCTGCCCCTATCACACAAAAGCAAAAGAATAAAAAGTACGAAGAGACAAGAAAAGTTGATGCTAGCAAAACAATAATTGTAAATGATTTACAGCCAAGAACCACTTATCAGAGAAATGGAAATGAATGCACAACCATAGAAGGATAAATAGTGATTAGTCGAGATAAAATGATATATTTTTTGTGAATCTGCTTGACCATAAAATTTTCTCTCTTTTTCTTTTTAAGGTAATACAGAGCTTTCACGGAGATAACAAGCTTTTCATAATTTCATTATGATTTGTCTTTCTATTGTAACAAAATCGAAAACATTGACAAATTCGGAGTGTCAAATAAATATGGATACAAAATTGATGATAACATATAACATTTCGTTAGATATTAAATCTAGACAATCTAAAATTAGTATATTAAATTAATTGAATTTTTAAGAAAAAAATATAAAAATTCTAATCATATTAAAATTTAATGATGTATATTTGTGGAGGTATTGCCCCGTCCGTCCCTACCAGGAAGCACTTAATTTAGAGATGAAAACGGATCGGATATTATATGTTCGTATTCGGATTTTGCGGATACGGAATTCAAATACGAATATGAATACGAATGTAATTTTAAATTTAAAAGGCGGATACAAATACGGATAATTATCCGTATCCACAAAAATGAATTTTTCGGATATTAATTTTCTATATAAGCAATCCATTAAGTGAAAACGAATCAGATATTATCTGTCCGTTTTCAGATTTTGCGGATACGGACATAATTTTAAATTTGAAAGACGGATACAGTTAATTATCCATTTACTTATTACTTTTGGATACAGATACAGATAATTATCCATTTACTTGTTACTTTCATGTACGGATACAGATACAGATAGTTATCCATTTACTTGTTACTTTCATGTACGGATACAGATACAGATAATTATTCATTTACTTGTAATTTTCATGTACGGATACATATAATTATCCATTTACTTGTTACTTTTCAAATACATATATGAATATGAATTATCCGTATAATTATCCGTATCCACAGAAATAAATCTTTCGAATATCTGTTTCTTATATAACCAATCCATTTACTTGTTACTTTTTACTAGGCTTTAGTTTGGACAACCAATTAAAATTCATATAACATTATTAGTTTTTTTAATTTTATGACCTCAACATACTTTTTCAAGAAGCTTTCTCTCAGTCTATCTATATTTTTTTAATTTTCTAATCAATGTATGCTTCTTCAAAAAGCTTCAAAAAAGTTAATACAATATCTTTCGCACACATCCAATAATAGTGATAAATATATAGTAAAATATAATTTTTATATATTTTATAATCTAATATGTTTTGATGAAAGAATGTTATTTGTTAGTACATTTTTATTAGATGTATGATGATAATTACTCAATTTTTATTAGCAAAATGTATATTTTGTGACAAAAAACTTGCTATGAAAAAAATTTGCATCATTTTATGTATTAAATGTGTTTTGTGTGTAAGATTTGTTTTAATATTCGAAATATATTCGATCTGTATTCATATATGCTTAATATTCGATCTGTATCCGTATTCATATCTGAAAATTGAAAATAAATATGGATACGGTTTGAACACTATCCAATCCGTATTTGATCCGTTTTCATCCCTAACTCAATTCCTCGGAGAAAATATAAATGAAATTGCATAGTAGCAACATCACGATTCATAACTAAGAATGCTTACCTAGAAAATATTATTTCTTAAGTTACGAGATAATCCCAAATTTATATTTAATTCATAATTATTTTTTTAGGAAATAATTAAACTACTTTTGATATTTGAAAAAAAAATAGGATACTAATTCCATATTGATATGAATTTTTCCGACATTAGTTACGCAAATAATAAAATCTGGACAAAGAGATGGTAAACCTTCTCTCAGAGTTGAACGCAAAATGTCAAGTCCTCTCCTAAGCTTGTGATACATAATGTATGATGAAGTGATAAAAGTTTGATCATGTTGTAATTACGAATTTGATGAACTCCTTTCTTAGAGTTCTTATTCTCTGTCATGATGTGTGATATACGAACATATGAATTTATAGAATTGAGACTTTATTTACATAAATCTTAAAACAATTAAACAGATCATATTCTGCACTACATGGTGTTGTGTAACAGAGTAGAGAATATGAATCATCTTCCTTAGCTTTTGGATGTAAGACTTGACATCTCCTTACTTTTTTTTTTCCAAATAATTAATTATGAATTTTTTGTTCTTATTATAAAAAAATTCGATGAGATAATACATGTCCACAAAAAGTCATGAGAAATTTGTCAGAATCGGATCTCATCTCGTCCTCTGGTGTATGACATACCGTGGGTTTGACGCTAGGTTGTCTTTTCTTTTCCATTTTCTTTTGTGCATGTTATCTGGATATGATATGAGCTGTGTTTTCTTTTCTTTATAATTATTAGTATTTTTTTCTCCATATGTTATCAGATCCAGTAGGCACTCGAACTTGTCACTGCTAGTGACCTGTGTGTTATGTCATCCATACATTTTTTTTTCTTTTTTGAAGATAATGTCATCCACACAAGCAAAGCTATTGAGATTCTTTGCAAAAAAATACGCAATGCATATCAGATATAAAGGATTTCGTTGAGATTTGTATTCAAAGATTCTTCTAAAATTCCATCAAAGTGCAATGTCTATAAAGCATGTGGTATGGTATGGCGGAAGATGGCAAGATATGGATCCAACAATATCGTGAAATGCAAATTATTAACTATAGATGGTTCAAAATTACGCTGGTTTAAAACAAACAAAAAAAGCACACAAATTTTACATTGTCTGCGCTTTTGGTAGCGTGAACTTTTTATTTCTTAAGAGCTGGTTCTAGTATCTCATCAGTCATCACTCAGATTTTGTAAGAAAAATTCAAAAATAGCACACATATGTAGTGCAATCACAAATTCGCAACTATAATGGTTTACAACACGGTGATTAAAATCCCAATTCGACACCATCAAGTACCTCACAAAGTGTATGATCTGTGGTTCAATTGCATCATGTACACATGCAAGTATGCAACATTGTGAAAATTTGCTAAGTATAAAAGAGAAATTCAAGTGTAGTTGATTGAGTGATCATTGAATAATTGACAACGATGATGTGATCGGCAAGCACAAAATCAAGGGTAAATTTTCTCCGAAATCACTGACCTTTGTCTCAAATCTATTTTTTATAACTTTCATTTATCTATTTTTTATCACTAAACTTTAATATTTATTCAAATTTGATCGCTCCATTAGTTTTTTTATCTAAACTTAACGGAAAATTTATGTAGTATCTATTTTAAGGATGTTTCCAGTAAATTTTAAAATTATGAAAACATAAAATACAAATCAATTTTTTTTTCTTTTTTTCTTTTATGAAAATTTAAAATTTACAATGTTTTAAAATATGTGTTATTTTTTAGAAGCAATAATGTTATTCAGAATATGTACTCTTAGTCTATTTAATTAAATAAATAAAGAGGTTTGTTGTTCTTTTTTAATTACTAAATCCTATAAATTGGAATACTTTTAGCTATAAAGCACCAAACTTTCAATTAAAGAATAATCTCTCTGAACAAAATTTGAAATTAAAAAACAATCTTCTTGGCCAAACTGAAAAAATGGATGATTTTTTTTATTTTAAAAAAATATATATTATCATATAACATAAAGTAATTCAATAAATTTATATGCTCAATAATATAAAAAGATATTACTAGTCATAATACAATAATAATTCAACAATCTTCTTTAGTAATTTAATAAACATATAAAATCTATATAATCATATAAAATTTTCATTAAGTTTGAATAAAAAAACTAATGGAATGACCAAATCTGAATAAGTATCAAAGGTCAGTGATTAAAAATGGATTTGATACAAAGTTCAGTGACTTCCGAAAAAAATTATCCCAAAGTCAAATATGATAGAACGTTACAAGTGTGAGATCTCGAAAATTAATTTGTGAAACACACAAAATCATGTTGTAATATATGAAAATAAATCGTTCAGTCACACCAAAAAATGCTTATAAAAGCTTTGAGTTCGAATTTTTATTTATACATTTCCTATTTTTTTTTATTATAGATATCTTTGTCCGTTGGTATGTTTTTTTTCCTTATTAATCCTCAAAGCAAATTTTTGTTTAAACACATTATAAATTTTATCAATACAAAAGTTCGTTCAAATAAATTTTAAATGTACAAAGATCCACAACATGCTAAATTAATTGCTATAGAATATTCTAGGCTTATGGAGGATATATCTGCCACCGATCACCTTAATTCTTCAGAAGAAACATCCATACAAGACTACAGGTTCCAAAGGGGCATGACGGGCAAAATGTACATTCAAGATGTCGCCGATAGCAAATCCATGGACTTTACTGATAAAATTTGCAGAGTTCATGGGTAAGTCCAAATGGCACATAACAAAGATCCCATATGATACAAGAGAAATGGCAAAAAGAAAGGAAGGTTGAGGAGAGAGAAAGTAAAATTAGTGCTTAGGGTTCATAGAGAGCAAGGGCTCTGCCACATAGAAATATCTGTTATTAGATTTCGAAGTTGATCAATTAATAGCTTGACATGCTTGTTTTTTACTTCTATTTCCTGCACAAAGAAATAAACATAAACATTAGGAGTAAGATACTTTTGATATCTTAAGATGGTTAAAACAAAATTCTGGACACATTTTTTTTTTGGGGTAGAGAACAAGAGATAACTGAACCAAGCAGTTCTAACTGGAACAGTAAGATTGTTGAGATGGATTACGTCTCAAGTTAATGCAGGCACTGAGAAAATGCTAAAATGTTGAATGATTATGTCTCCATTTGAACACCAAAAACAAAATATCCAGAAATATACAGATCAAATAATGTTGCTTGATTCAGTAGAAATTTAAGGAAACTATTAAGAATCTCCTAATTACTACCTTTCTCAAAGCAGCTGCATGTGCTTCCAACCTATCTATGTCACTCGGGTCTAACTTCGGCGCCAGTCCGTTTTCCTGTAACGTTAAACAAATTGAATATGATTTCATATTGTCATTGTTAAACCTAACACACGCAAAATTATAATAAGCTCAATCAAATAGTAATATACACCTCCTATTGCTTTTTATTGTCACCTTTTGTTTGTTTGCTCTGTGTTTAATTGCACTGGTGAACCGTAGAACAGTTCTGAACAAAGGTTATATTGACAAATTTAGGAAAATTGAGCATAAGTCGGGCTCTATCTGCACATTTGGGGAAATGCTACCACACAACTTACATATTGTCACATTCATCCTGACTTTTTATTGTGTATTTCTGTAGTTCAGAAAAGGACGGGGCGATACCAGAATAACTAGAAATGTGAGCAAAAATAGCAAAAGTTGCCCAAACAATAATACATGTGAAGGAAAATTAATGCTAGATCTTCATCCAAATCTACAAGCTAAGATCAATCCCATAATTCATTAAATCGTGATAGATACCTGAGAGGAGATGGCACATAGAGAGTTAATGGAGGCACGAAGGGAGTTGACGGCTGTCCTGTACCTATGCCTGGCCTGGTCTAGAGATCCTCCGGTACTTGCCCCTCCGCCGCCGGAGGCAAGTTCCGACGGATGGGTGGAATCAGAACCGTCGACGGCGTGCTGCGCAGGAGGAGGAGCGACGTGGTGAAGGGGATGCTGGTGATTCGAGGTGTTTGATGCGGCGTTGGTAGTGGAGGAAGGCCAGAGCGTGGCGTCACAGAGCTCATCGCTCATGGAGGAGAGGATGTGGTACGCGGCGCTAATGGTTTCTTCGAGATGGATCTGAGCTTCTCTGGCGAGCTCTTGCTTGTTTTTGATCGCCATTTTCGAGCTTGAGAGAGGAAAAACCCTAGCTGATTAACGGTTCGGGCCGATCGGCTTTCTCCGACTATACTCGTATCCTTCTTTCTAATACCAGATGCTGACACGTGTAAATTTCTAAATCGAACGGTGTGGATTTTCTCGTCTCTTTGAGTTAACATGATGTGAACAAATCAACCAAACTCTAACTACGAATTCTTTTTATTTCAATGAAATATAATAGAGTTGATTTGAAATTAATTTTCGTATCAGAAAAGTCCATTAGATAGAAAAAGAAAAATCACTTCACGTGTCAAAAGGTTCTATAAAAATTATTTTTTTTGAAATAAAAATAAAAATCTAAATTATTCGATTTTAAATATTTATAAAAGACCTTTCATACAAATTTTAAACCTGCAATATTTTACATGAAAAACGTTGTCTTTATCATTATGCAAAAAGCTAGCTTTCTATAAAAATTATTTTAGTTCAGCATATAATATCATTGAACTATAATTACAATTTCGGTACAGATCGATGAAGAGAGAGTGATACAAAAATTAGTCAGGAGTGTTTATTGATTGTTAGAGTGCTCTTCATAATTGAAAAGAGAAGAATTTTGTTATCTAGTCGGATCGTTTATTGATTGTTAGAGAACTCTTCATAATATATTTTTAAGAGAAAATTACTCCATTTGTCCATCAAAAAAAGGAATTCGCATTTCGTCCAATACAAAAATTGTACATTTTTTCTTGAAAGAAATAAATTACGAACGACTTTTAAAGAGAAAGATGATGAACTATGTAATGAAGGAGACTTGGGTTACTTTTTCTTTGAACAATAATTAACACAGTTTTTCAATAACGAAAATAAAGAAGAAAGAGTGCAAATGAACAGTTTTATATATGAGTGAATCCCATCAAATATTTTTATTTTGATGAGGATTTATTAGCATAACTTTTAGACAAATTCTATTATGAGTCAGAATTTATATTATAGATAAAAACAATAAATCGAGACAAAAATTTTAACCATAGCATAACGTTATTCTACCAGGTGGTTCTAATTTCTACTCCCATTAAAATTTATGATATATTTGCTATCATAAATTTTAAACGGCTCGATTTGATTTAAACAATTTAAATTTAATTGTAAGAGATATATCTTTTTTTATTTATATTTTAATGGTCTTTCATATTACAGATATAAAAAAATTATAGCACATTTATATCATAGAAAAAAATATGACATGATAGTAAATATTTATCATGTTATATACACACATATATATATGAATAATTATGTAGACTACATCTCTATTGTTATTATAGTTGGTAACACGATAATCACATTTAATCATCATTCAATTTTAGTTGGACAGCTAAACCAAATATTAAAAACTCCGAATTATCAACATGCAACATTAAATTAATTTGATCTGTTCAAACTAAATGAGTGCAAGACTCTGCCATTATAACAACGACATCACATGTGAATTAAAATGATAATTTAATTTTACGGATTCATGCGTCACGAAACCACAATACTACACATGCTTTGATTTGTCCGCTTATAAATATTGACCATATTATCTATGTGTATGGTTGGCAATGAACGATATTTTATTATATTTCAATATATATTAAATTTTTTTCATATATATTTTAGTATATATCTAATTCATATGGTATATATTTCTGAAAAATATTATTTAAATTAAAAAAATTAAAATTGCAGATGTGTTTTTAATTATTTTAATGGAGTGTGTATCAAATTTGAATCGATTTGCAAAAAAAAAAAATTGTATTCCATCAAATAATTTTAAGTTTTTAATGATGAAGTTTTAATTACCTTATAACTGATTAAATTTTAAATTGATACAAATTCGATACACATTTTATCTAAAAAATTAAAAATACTTTCACAATTTTAACTTTTTAATTTGAATAGTATTTTTCAAATATATACCCCCTAAAAATTATATATACCATAAAATATGCAACAACACATCTGGACTGAGATTACCTAAAAAAGTATTTAAGTTTTTCTCTAAAGGAGAGCTTTACACATTAACACAACTAAACAAAGATGCATAATACCTTTTTTTAGTTATCTAAAATATGGTGCCGTATCGGCCGATTAGTCGGTGACGGCGGCCAAACCGTCATGCACGGTCAATACAGAGGTCAATTTGCGGAGGTGAACGACTAATCGGCCGACTTGACCGATTAATCGGTCGTTTTCCCGTTTAATCAGCCGCCAAATTCGATTAATCGTTCAATTAATTTTCCATACTAAGTATTATTATTTGTTCGAGTCATATCTTTCTCATTTACATTCCGATTTTTATGATTTAAAACTTTATATAAACAGATTTCAAAAAATTTAATTTGATATTAATTTTTACTCAATTAGATATTAATAAAAATTTCAATAATTTATTAAATTTGGTAAATAAAATCAATTATGAAGAGGAAATATTCGATTATTTTTTTTCCTAATAGAAAAAAATAGACTTTGAAAGTTTTAAATTTTGTGGACATTTAGCATTACTGAAAGTTTTGAAAGTATAATAATTTTATCACAAATCAGAAGTATAATATTTTTCTTAATTGAATGTCTAGAGGATTTTTTTTGTTTATCTTGATTTCTTTTGAAATGCAAATGCTTCACAAATATAGATTTTAAAGAGCGATCACTTTATTTTTTTCGTTATTTCTTACTTGATTATGAATTTTTAAAATCTTTACCTAATTAGAAAAATATAAAACAATAAATAGTTCCATATTTTATTTTATTTGTTTTCAAGATAATTAAAATACCATCAATTCACACATTAAAATTTCTAATTATCGTTTCTAACATAAATCAATAAATAAATTATTATCAAGTATGTAATAACTTATATTTATTTAAATTATTAATATTTATATATATATTAAAATACAAACGCCAAACTACCTATAAAAATCCGATTAGTCAGCCGCATAACGATTAATCCCTTGGTAATACCTCTCCGTTTGTCAAGCGCATTCCGTTTTTTACAATAAAAAAAACCGATAATAATTTATTAATTAATATATTTATTCAGGAGCAATCACTCCTTGAGCACGCAAAAATATCATTATTGTTGGTACGATTTAACAAACCAAAAAGGCAACAGCCATTTTTAAGATTTTTACATTCTTATATTTTATTTAAAAGAGAAAGAAGGATGACGATGTTTAGCTCACAAAACCAATCAAATTCTCGTATATTTTTTTATGAAAACTGAGTTCTAAATTATTTAATTTTAAATATTAAATGAGAATTTTTTATTTAGATTTTAAATTTATATATGAAGTGTGTTGTTTTTGTCACTTGATCGATGTACAAATTTTAGATTTAACGATATTTTTACGATGAAATATGTAATAATTTGTTTGAATTGGGGTGTGATTAAAAATTTTGGATGTATTATTAGTATTTCAAGCATGTGAATAAATTCGCGCTTGTTTTGACTAAAACTCATCGTATTGCATTGATACATGTGATTTTATGCAAATGCAATCTAATAAATAATGTACATATATACTAAATTTGATTTAATATGGTTTGAGTTGATAAAACTTTTCATTTTTATGCATGATTTTGATATGTTTTGAACATATGTTAAGTTCCAAATTCCAGTAGTATGCCTTTAGACGGATCCCAAATTCCAAATGCAATGAATTGAGTTTGGAAAATTGAAATGATTTGAACAACTAAAATGTACCTGAATTTTTTTATTTAATTTTCATTTCAAAATTGAATGGTCAAAATTTTATAATATTTTTTTCACAAAGAAAAAGAAGTGCTTATATCAATATATTTTTTTTTCATGGATGGTATGTCATAGCTAGGAAAGGAGAATTGTTTCCAGAGAAGTTTTTTAATTTTTTTTTTCTTTGATGTTATGAGTAAAAATAGGTGGGAATAAAAATATTATTTGTAACACCTATTTCTTACAATTTGAATTATTTGAGCATGGAAGAAGTTCAAAATTAAAAATCTAAGCTGTCTTTTTCAAAAGATTTATTTAAGTAGGACGCTAACAATAAATTAATAAACACTAACAATAGGACGATTTTTTTTTTGCGGTCTCTTTATCATGAATTTCTAATATTTAGTTATTTTCATGATTAAATTGAACAACATAGTTATTGCCGTTGTATTTTTTATTTTTCACTAATATTTTGTTTTTTTACAGGAAAAATGTTACGGAGATATCATTATTAATATCATCGTCAATACAAATTTATTATATACACGTTAAATGAGTTATTGTACATGTTAACAACTTTATTTTATACAATACTTCTATTATTCAACTTAAATATCACTAATATGCATAATAATTCATTTAAATTAAATAATGACAATACTATACAAAATAAATTTGTATAATAAAATCAATAACATACATAATAACTCGTTTAACATATATAATAAAATCCGTATCAACAATAATATCAACAACTATATCTGTATATCGGGGTATAGGTATGAGCTCCATTTTTTATATAGGTGATAATAATTTTCAAATATATGACAAAAAATTCTAACTCAATTTACAGAGACGATCCTTTTCACTCAGATGCAGCCGATCAAGTAATTTTGTCCGGCCGTACAATTTGAGGAATTTTAAATCTCATTAGTCGTTCCATACTTTTCTCTAAAAGAAAAAAGTTTTATAATACCGACATTTACTTTTTTTTAATTTATCTAGTGTGAATTAAACATATATTTTGTTCATCTAATACCGAAATTTTTTTTGTCCATTCATCGTCATCTAAACTAGACGAATGTTTACATCTTATTATTATTATTTTTAATATAATGATTTTTTTTTGTTAATTTCGATATTTATTATTTTTTAAATGATTTTTATATTATTTGAATATATTTTTTTTGTAGAGAGACG
The DNA here is from genome assembly GCA_037678475.1 of x Bolboschoenoplectus mariqueter. Classification (NCBI taxonomy): domain Eukaryota; kingdom Viridiplantae; phylum Streptophyta; class Magnoliopsida; order Poales; family Cyperaceae; genus x Bolboschoenoplectus; species x Bolboschoenoplectus mariqueter. Next base: position 1,690,377 of record CM075266.1, on the reverse strand, counting down.
AAACTTATCACCATTGTACTAAGGTTGCGGTTCACATTCATTATTTATTTGAAAGGTAGTTGATACACAAATACGATTGTTGATACCGTTATTGATATGATTTATATTATACACATTAAATGAGTTATTATGTATATTAATGATTTTATTATGCAAATTCATTTTATACAGTATTATCATTATTCGATTTAAATGAGTTATTATATATATTAGTGATATTTAAATTAAATAATAAAAATATTATACAAAATAAAATCGTTAATATATATAATAATTTATTTAACGTTTATAATAAAATTTGTATCATGAGGCAACCGTGTTGTAAAGGAATGAAATGGCACATTTGACTTTGAACGCTTTTAAGGCAAAGTATCCTTAACCAACCATACTAAATTCTCTCAATAATCAAAATATTACACAGAAATAATACAAGTTGTTTTCTCGGCCTCGTCACTTGCGCCAATCACCTCGTCTCCTTCCAAAATCAAATCAAACAGAAGCAACAGTCTGTCTTCATTCTTCAATTACTCATTGCCAATTCCCTCCATCGCCAATTATCCGCCAGAGGCACCAATAGCAAAACCCTTTCTCCTAAATCACCTGAAAAGATCGCACCTTTCTCAATAATCGTCGAGACTCGCATCGCTGGACCACGGAATGGGGAAGCTGGGAGAGAGAACAGCCGCATTTCTCAACAACAGGTGGATGGTTTTCGTCGCGGCCATGTGGTTGCAATCTGTCGCGGGCATCGGCTACCTGTTTGGAAGCATTTCTCCGGTGATCAAGGCTTCTCTCGGCTACAATCAGAGGCAATTGGCACGAATCGGTGTTGCGAAAGACCTCGGAGACAGTGTTGGGTCCTTGGCTGGAGTTTTGTGTGAAATCTTACCCCTGTGGGCTGCACTTTTGATCGGTGCTGTGGCCAATTTTGTAGGCTATGGCTGGGTTTGGCTCGTGGTTACCGGCCGATCACCGACTCTACCTTTATGGGCGGTGAGTGTTGTGATCAAAATTTTTAACTTGGGCATTACATCAAACAATTGTGTGTTTATTCTTGTGATTTTACTAGAGCTGAGGAATTACTAACTTTTTTTTAGCATGAAGAGTTACATATATTTTGGCATTGGTTTAAATATCATCAAACATGTGGTGTGCAGTTGTGATATTAGTATATCACTGACAAATTAATAAGCATTAGTATGTTATGGTATTGCCATGGCAGTATGGATGGCTTAGAACTTGACCGGTATAGTGACAGCAAATTAGTGTCTCGATATCTGATGTTCAATTAACCCCTAATTGCGAAATCAAAGCCGAAGAACACTTTTAATGCCCCTTGAATTGTCATGTAGGGTAGCACCACGAGAGATCGTGCTTTTCGTTCAATTACATCCACAAATTTTACTTGATGGATGTGACTTATTGTATTGTCTATTTCATGAAACGAGGATGAATTATGTGAACTTCTGAGGTGATATGTGAAGGTTTCAGAGCAATTAGTAGTTCTAACAACTTGGTGATTATGATTTCGTTTGTTTTCTGTCAATGGTGAGATATGATAAGGCTATATGCTTTTAAGAAAGTTTGATTGCTACTGATAGAGATGTTATTGAATATTTTTGTTTTGTGAATTTACTATGTTCTATTGTATTCTATTTTATTGTTCTTGATAATTGCTTAGGGAAAGATGTTAGATTAGAGTAGTTGACTCAGAAGGAAACCTGTTAAACCACTCAATCTTTGAATAGAATTTTCAGTATTTATATTGTTCATGTGTTCCAAATGATCTTTATTTTCTATAAATTGATACTTTCAAAAAGCTGTTGATAATGATATCGTAAGACATCTGTTCAATTATATTATATGACATGTGATCCTTGTTTGAGGATGCTGTCATATATGGAGACCTGTTCTACTAGTATGATTCAACATATAAATTATAATCTAATTTGTTATTAGAAAGTATATTTGAATTTAACATAGTATTATAATAGCATCTTTTCTTATAATTTAATCTAATATAAATCACCTTATTAGCTGGCTATTTTGCAGGTTAAGCATACACATAATTTAGTCAGGATAATTAATTATTGCTATTAAGTAATTAATAAATATGTTAGACTTAGAGGTGTGTTGTTTTCTTTGTCCAACTTCAGAGGCTTCGACTGGGTCTGTAATATTTAATGCCGGCCCAAAATCTTAGTAAAAGAACAAACATTCAGTTTGACCTGTTGAGTAGCCAGTAGGGATGCATAATGCTCATCACCAATTAACAAATGAACTGGATAAAGATAAGATCATCCAACTCAGAAGGAAACCCATTAAACCATCAATCTTTGAAGACTATTTTTGTATTTATATTGTTCATAAATTGATAACTTCAAGAAACTTTTGATGATAATGATAATGACAGGAGATGTTGTCAATTATATGATATGCAATATTTTTTTGGGGAAGGTGTCGTATATGAAGACCTGTTCTAGTAGTATGATGGTCTATGATAAATTATAATTTCATTTTATATTAGAAAGTAGAATTTAATTTTACTAAATAGGATGATGGAATTTAATTTAATTTAATCAATCCTCTTTTGCATGTTAAGAGATATACATAATTTGGTCCCTGTATAATTAATAATTGCTATTAAGTAATCAGTATGTTAGACTTCAAGGCTTCAACTCAAATTGTAATATTTATTGCTGTCACGGAATCTTAGTAAAGAAATATGACTTTTACCTGTCAGTATCTGGTAACCTGGTACTGATGCATAATGCGCATTACCAAGATGAACTGGATAATACAGCAAATCAGAAACCCTTGGGTAGATGCATGATAGGTACAGTATAAAATAAGTACAATACGGCCTGAGAATACTGCTAGGCTCTGACTTCACTGCTAGCCTAGTCTGCTAAATACAAAATTAAATTAAGTAACTTGCAAAAAACATTACTGTACCTATCGACGACTTCTCTACCAGTCATAACCAGGCAATACCAAAATCCATACCAGTCTCGAGAGGATCAGGGCGTATACCAACTAATAGTTGCAGAAACAGTAGACTTTACAAGCAATGACCAATGTATTGTCAATATAAGCCATCAGCAGCAAACAACCCGTGTGATGTCAAACCTGCCATGCCAAAACTGACCACCTGCCATTACTACCTTTCAAATCCCCTACAGTCACAACTTGTGCACTGGCTGTCATGACCAACAAGATCTAATTGTTTTGCTTTGACTAACTAACATTCTCATTGACATCATTGCAATTCCCTTTCTTATGCAGATGTGCATTCTGATATTTATTGGTACCAATGGCGAGACCTTCTTCAACACAGCTGCACTAGTCTCATGTGTACAGAACTTCCCCAAGAGCCGTGGACCCATTGTCGGCATCCTTAAAGGGTTTGCGGGTCTAAGTGGCGCAATCTTAACTCAGATCTTTGCATTAATACACACACCTGATAAATCTAGCTTACTTTTCATGGTCGCAACCGGTCCGTCAATGGTAGCAATTACTCTCATGTTCTTGATCCGACCTGTCAGAGGTCCCCGACAAGTTCGCAAATCTGACCAGTCAAATTTTCTCTACATCTACTCAATTTGCTTGCTCCTCGCTGCATACCTCATGGGTGTCATGATTGTTCAAGATCTGGTCATTTTAGACCACAGTTTAGTAATCTTTATAACGATTGTTTTATTTATCCTCCTCCTAACCCCTATGGCGATCCCAATCATCACTACATTTTATCTGGACATTATATCACCACTGGAGGAGCCACTAACTAGCCCCACTGGATCATCTAGTGGGGAGAGCAGCAGCATGCAGAAACAGAAGCAGGTCGAAGAGTCCGAAGACGAGGTCTTACTGAGCGAGATTGAAGAGGAGAAAGTGCAAGAGGAGGCGCATTTGCGACTGCTACAACCATCAGAAAGGAAAAAGAGAATTGCACAGTTGAAGGCGAAGTTCACTTATGCGGCAGCCAGAGGAGGGGTGAGAGTGAAGAAAAAGTGGGGTCCACGCAGGGGGGAGGATTTCACTCTGGTGCAGGCAGTAGTAAAGGCAGATTTTTGGTTGATATTTGTGACACTGCTGCTGGGTGCTGGATCGGGGCTGACAGTGATAGACAACCTTGGGCAGATGAGTCAGAGCTTAGGATTTGACGATGCGAGGGTTTTTGTATCAATGATCAGCATCTGGAATTTTCTGGGGCGGGTTGCAGGTGGGTACTTCTCGGAGATTATTGTGAGGTGCGGACTTTCTTCTTTGAATTTTCAATTTTTTTGTTATTATATTATTGCATTGCCAGGGACAACACATGTTATTGCATTTGAGCAGCATGGTATGATTCTGCACCACTCCATTAACTGTTTTCTTAAACCGATCTTCAATAGTGCAGCAAAATTTACAACAAGGAATTATCATACAAATGAAAATAAGAGGAAATCAGTGGGTATTCTGTCAAGTAAACCATTTTAAGCTTTTAACAAAGAAAACGATAATGACTTGTGTAATTGTGTTATTCAACTTATTAAAATTTTAAGGTGGTCATGGCCTTCATGTTACAGTCAAGTATATTATTCAATGTTGTTAGTGCTAACTTCAATTTTGGAGAGGTAGCATAATTAAGAAATTTTCATCATTCAGGTCAAAACATATATGTTTATAACTGTACCTGTAGTAATCTGTGCTGATGTCTGATTCTCCTATTTAGAAATATGTATATAACTGCTACCAGTTTTTTTTTTGGGTTTCTGACCATTCTTTCTGATACCAAATTTCATTGTGCCACTCAGGGACCATGCATATCCGCGCCCAATTGCTACAGCAGTGGCACAGCTCCTACTTGCAATTGGTCATTTCCTGTTTGCAACAGCATGGCCTGGTACTATGTACATTGGCACACTCCTCGTTGGGTTAGGCTATGGGGCCCACTGGGCTGTAATTCCAGCCACCGCATCAGAACTTTTCGGCCTGAAAAATTTCGGCTCAATATACAATTTTCTAACCATAGCCAACCCAGCTGGTTCTCTAATCTTCTCTGGAGTTATTACGAGTAGTCTCTATGATTATGAGGCAGAAAAACAAGCACACGGACATGGGATTAGAAAATTGGAATCGTTTTTTGATGTAGATGTGTTGAAATGTGTGGGGCCCACTTGCTTCTTTGCAAGCTCAATGATCATGATGTCAGTGTGTGTAGTTGCAGCCGGTTTAAGTTTGGTGCTTGTGCATAGAACTAGGAGGGTATATTCATCAATTTATGGCCATGGACCGAGATGAGGAGGAATGTTTGATAATCATTATTGCGATACAAACACGGACACTGCATCATAAGCATGGAGTAAATGATCTTCATTCTTTTGCACTTAATTACAAGATTATATGTATGTCTCAACATGATTTAGCTCTCTTTCTACCATTCAGCACACGCAATCAGAAAGTTCATTGTGATGGCATTTTTTCGACCATCGGTCTGTATTCATGACCGTCAAGAGGTGTATATTTTGTATGGGATGCAATATTTGTATAGTGATGTTCTTCTTGTTGATATGTACAAAACTTGATTGTATTGAGATTTATTGTATATCAGAGTGTGTGTTTTATCTGTATATATCAGAATGTTATAAATAAAACCTTGTATTGTATTGAGATTTATTTGTATATATCAGTGTGTGTTTTATCTTTATAGTATGTCAACAGTAGCCTAGGGCATTCTTGTTTCACCTTTTTGTTTGATAATTTTCAATTGTGCATATTGAGAAAAACATAGATGGTAATTCTCAACATAGTCTTTAATTAATTAAGGGTACTGATTATCTTAGTAAATAATATTGATATATGTTATGATTATAATTTCAGCCTCAGAGAAGTCATGATGTAAATTAATGATAATGGTCGTGCAAAAGGACCTTAAAAAGATCATAAAAGGTGGGACCCACATGATAAAAGTTTACACATGGGGCATCGTCCGTAGTATTTAGGGTTAGGGCACTTTTTGTGGGTGGTGGTTGTGATTTTTTATGTTTTTAATAATTTTTCTTTTTCTATTTTTTTTCCATGTTGGAAGGATATGCATGTAATTTCAGTCTAACCATGAGGGTAATCCAGGTAGTCATGTACATGGGTTAATCTAACCCTAGTGGGTAACCCACTGACCTGAAATTCACATGCAACTTTAACCCATGGTTAAAAATGCCCCAAAAAGCTACATATATACTCTTACTTACCGTAGCTACACTTACATGGGACCCACATTGATGATGTTTATTTTATTGGTTCTCACATGTACTACGTCTAGTACCCCTCCGCTTAAATCTTCTATTTGGTATTACATTTAATAAATGCAAAAATAGCATTAATTGAAAGCGGTTAGCTTTGTTGTATTGCTACAGGTACTTGTTAGTTTGAACAATTTGTGTTGATTAGTGCTGCTACAGACTTTTTATTTTAGTAATTATTTTCATGGTTGCTTCTTCAATCTTCACCCAAGTGAATCCCAAACAACTAGTGTGAAAATGTTATTGTTAACTAAAACCTTTGAACTTGTAGAACTAATATATATATGCTTCTTTTCTATCAAAAATTGTTGAAATGCATCCATCAAAGGGTTTCATTCATTTCTATGTGGTATGGATAAATCTACAAAAACTTTAACCATATGGAATTTTGTTTTATAGAGCTTATATGTCCTTTTAATTTATCCAAAAAAGTAGAATGTATGTATTTATCTTCATTATCCATACATGAAGATATTATTAAATCTACGTTTTATTTCTCCTTTTCATATTTCAATAGTGCACGAGTTGCATAATTCATATGGCCAAGATTTTTCATGACAAAGGTAACTTCTTATTTTTTTGGCCAAGTATAGGGATAACTTTTTGAGAATTGCTACAGGTACATGTTATCTACCCAACAAATACAAAAGATGTATTTACATAATTGATGCATAAAATGTTCAATTACTAATTTATCCTTGCTTTATAAGAATCTAAAATTTTTAGGTGCTCCCACTTGTTACCCCAGGTGACAAGGATAGGTGTGAGTTAATTCACATAAAATTTAATGAATATTCTGTAATTAAGGACGATAAACAAAGGCTATTGGCTAATATTTAATTGCAATAAAGTTCCAAATATTAAAAAAGTATTTTAAAATTGCCTTATTTAACTTAAATGACAATCCTACCCCTGGGTATGAAATTAACCCTAGTCAAGAATATATCCAAATAAACAAAATATAAGGGCATGCTTAAAGTTAAGAAAAATCATTAATTAATGAATTTACAATACATTGTTGTGACCTACTCTTTTTCTACCCTTTTCCTCCACAAGCATTAAGGTATTTTGGAATATTAATTTTTTTGAAGGGTCTGAGAGACTTTGACTCGTTCTGAGCAAAAATTTTCCCCAAATTTCAAAATTATTTTGGGGAAAAATATTTGGGGATTTGTGCTTCGATCCGAAATTACTTCATCCAGATCGATTTCCAAACTAATGGTACTCTCTTATTCACTTTAATTACTACTTTCTGTTTCTGTTACGTACCTTTTTTTCTCAACTGGCTTCGGTCTGGTTGCCGAGATCTAGGGTTTCTCGATTTGAAGCCCTAGAAGCTCGGAATTGGGAAATTTTTTACGCCTAGACCTTCTAGATCGCTTCGATTTGCCCCGATTTGGCTTTCGCCTGTTGATTTCGTACTGTGAGTTCCACTATCTACTGTTGCACTGTCACTTTGGGCAATTTGAGGTTTCCAGCTGATTTTAAGCACTGGATCTCTCTTATCTGGATTCGTTAATAAAGTATTTGCGATATTTAGCTCTTATTATCTCCTCTATGTGATTTTTTTTGCATATCATGTATTGTTAGTACTTGATCTCGCTATTTACTACCTATTTCCTGTCCAAATTAGTCCCGATTCTTTTCCAGATTAGGTTTATGGCTGAGTGTGGATCGTTTGCTGTAATTAGGATGATAGCTTAAGTGATAATCAAGGTTTATTTCCTGATTGTATGGAATCTGGTGTCAATGTTTCTGTAATATTCCTCCATTCTCCAGTACCAGTATGTATGAGTGCTTTATAATTTAAGCTAGTTCAATAAAGCATGTTGTTTGATATTACTACATATTTCTGATGCGCTAGATATTAGATGCATGTTACTGTTTCTCTAAATATGGTATATCATGTTTCTCATCTGTATTAATCTACAATTTACACATCTGGCATTTCAAATGGCCAGAATTAGAAATATTATTAGTGTTAAATGTACTTCTGAAGTAATGCCTGTATATTACTAGTAAAGCTATAAAACTTTCTCCAAATAACAGTTGGTACGTGATGTTCTTAAAACTAGGATATCCTATATTTGGCAATTTATACCAATCTGTCAAGGTTTCACTGACGGTCTTAGTAGTCTTTTGTCACTCCATGAACAGTGCACTTCTAGAACAATTCTGATGTGGAATGTGTAAAGGGTATTTGGTTAAAAAGTTTTAGCTTTAGAGAAGCTTAATGTGTGTTTCTATGCATTAATTTGATTCATAAATACTGACGTACGTGTTTCTCCCTTTTTCTCTATTTTCAGTTTAATTCTGGCTGAAGCTTTGCACCAAATCAACAGGGGATTCAGATTTAAATTTTGAGAATGGATGAAAGTAATCGAGATGAAGCCCTTCGCGCAAAGGAAATTGCAGAGAGAAAACTCAACTCACGGGATTTAAAAGCCGCGAGAAAATTTGCGTTGAAGGCTGAGAAGCTGTATCCTTCTCTTGATGGCATCTCCCAACTACTCTCAACAATTGAGGTTTACCAGGCATCAGAGAATCGGTATGGCGGTGAGAGTGATTGGTATGGCGTGCTCGGCCTCAGTGCTTTCTCTGATGAAGAGACCGTGAAGAAACAATACCGGAAACTTGCCTTACAACTCCATCCTGATAAAAACAAATCAGTTGGAGCAGAAGGTGCATTTAAACTCATCTCTGAAGCATTGTCTGTTCTGTCAGACACTTCCCGCAAGTCAGTTTATGATCAAAAGCGCAAGTCATATGCCAGTAGTACTCCTACCATCAATAACGGAGTTAGTTCTTCTTCCAGCACAAGAGCCCGAAAGAGAGCTGCTAGCAGTTCGGGTTCGGGCAGTGGTTCGTCGCTTCGAACTGGTGTTGATACTTTCTGGACCTCATGCAACCGGTGTCGTATGCAATATGAATACTTGCGTATTTATTTGAATCATAATCTCCTGTGCCCTAATTGCCATAATGCTTTCATGGCCGTTGAAACTGGGTTCCCGTGTAATGGGTCTGGTTCCAATTCCAATTTCAGCTATTCTGGTACCAATTCCCGGAACTATGATTCATATGGGAGTAACAGCTCCAATTTCCAGTGGCAGAATAATCAGCAGCAAAAATTACCATCCAGTCGGGGTAGGAGGAAGCATGAAGAAACTACGTATGGGTTTAATTATGATTATAATTATAATAACAGCAATAATACAAATAATTACAACTATAGTTATAGTTCAGGTGGGAGTGCAAATGTGTACAACACCCAGGAGAAGCCTCCAAAGCGTCTGGGAAGGCCTCCAAAGAGGAGACGGTTTAGTTATGGTGAAACAACTGATGGATCAGAAAGGCAGATCCTGGATCCTGAAAGACCAAATGGGTTTTTCCAAGCAGGAAATGATAACAGTAGCAACAGCAACAACAATTCTGGAGGTAATTACACAAATACTTGCAACTTCTCATCACGTATGGCTGCAAGAAGGAATAACTTTCGGGATATTTCCCAAATTGACATCCGTGCAATGCTAATGGAGAAAACAAGAAATTTGGTCGTGAAAAAACTTGAGGAATGGCGAATTTCAAATTCAATTGAAAAAGAAAATGATGAGAGTACCCGTGTGGAGGATGACATGAGTGATGGCAAAAACAATGAAGTTTCTGAGGTTAACCCAGCAGACACGAGAAAAGTGGTGAAGGTCGTACGGCAACCTGTCTCAATTGACGTGCCGGACCCTGATTTTTATGATTTCGACAAGGATCGTACTGAGAAGGCTTTTGATGGGGACCAGGTGTGGGCCACATACGACAGTGAAGATGGCATGCCTCGCTTATATGCTATGGTACAGAAAATTATGACCAAAAAGCCCTTCACCATTCGCATGAGCTTTTTGAACTCCAAGTCAAACTTGGAGCTGGGACCGATTAACTGGGTTGGATCAGGTTTCACCAAAACATGCGGTGACTTCCGGGTTGGGCGGTACCAAGTTACCGATACTGTGAATATTTTTTCTCACAGGGTTAAGTTTGAAAAAGGGCCAAGGGGAATTATCAAAATAGTCCCTCGGAAAGGTGAGACTTGGGCTGTGTACAAAAATTGGTCTCCTGAATGGAATGAGCTAACACCAGAAGATATCATTTATAAATATGAAATCGTCGAGATTGTGACGGATTATGATGTAGACAACGGTGTGGAGGTGGTGCCAATGGTTAAGGTTGCAGGTTTCAAGGCGGTTTTTCACAGACACATGGACCCAAATGAGGTCAGGAGGATTCCAAGGGAGGAAATGTTTCGCTTCTCCCATGGCATCCCCTCACGTCTCCTCACTGGAGAGGAAGCAGCTAACTCACCAAAGGGTTGCCATGAGTTAGATCCTGCGGCCACGCCAGTAGATCTCTTGCAAATAATCAATGATGATGTGGCAGTGGAGAGTGCAGATTAGTGCAGCGGAGTTGCTTGGTAAAGTGTAAGGGTTGGACTCTCATGGTTCTATCTAACCGTGATTTTATTTTTATTTTTATTTTACTTTTATTTTTATATTTTATATTGGATATGGGAGATGGCTTTAGAGTAGAGAATTAGTGCTAGAGCCTATACTCTATTTATGTATCTTAAAGTTAAGAACCCAGTTTACTTTTTTTTTTTCCTTTTAATCTTCTTATTTTACTCTTAGAATTTAAATCTGTTTGTTGTAACGTTTATGTGCCAATAGGGAACTAAATTTGTATCGTTGAAATTTAAGTGTTGCGAATCTAAAGACTGAGAGCCAGACTAAGCTGTGTATGGCTTCTCATGAGCTTCGTAATATGCACTGTTTGATTTTAACTGTTGCAAATATGTTGCATGAAAATATTTAGTCTTGCCTTTTTTTTGTTTTTTTCTAAGACCAGACTATTATCTTGTTTCAAACAAACGAGAAGAAAAGGATCCAACATGCCTTGCGTGCTGGTATTATTATTTCTTTTTCCTTTTATTTGTTTCCTTTCATTTTATCCATGCAAGAAACATTTAGAATAAAAAAAAAAGAAATTTGGGATGGTTTTAAATTTACTACTGATTCATCGACCATAATAGATTCGTTTAGATTAATTTGTAGTTTTGTACAATGATGATAACCAATTCAACATTTATCAACTAAAGAAAATAGTAAAATTCTTTATAGTTTGGATAGACTTTGTATAAAAGCCGATTCAATTTGAAAAATATTGTTTATTCATCTTGAAACTAAAAAAACACATCAATGAGCAAAATATTTTCAAATTACACCAAAACCAATATCTGACCTATCTAAATCCTAGACGATATATCATTTTATCTTTTTACATTTAGAATATAGTCAATTATCGAAGTTATCAACTTTTTAAGTTACCAAACAAAGTCGACTGCCTATGTATAATAATTTTTTTCTTGTAAATGATTAAATTATTTCTCTATTTGTTAATAGAACAATTTCCTTTATGAATTATAAGAAAACAATTTGGTTCTCATTTGTCAATACAATTAATTTATATAACAATAATAAAGCATATATAACTGATGTTAAGCATTAAATCTCATAGCGTGAAAAATTAAACGGTCAAAACTACTATCTCAACGCTTATTGTATAAGAAATTGATAGCATCATAACATTTATCATCCCAAAATACTATAGTGGCGCTATAACAGTTGCTATGAAACGCTATTTAGATCTTAGCTGGTTCATTTTCAAAATCATCAGGGAAAGATATTATCAATTACAACTTACAAGCTCTCATGGTCTCTAGCAAGCAAATACTTGATTATGTCTTAATCAAGAATGAAAAGCAACAACTGTTAATTCGATACCAGCAAACACTCACTCTAGCCTACCAAATACGCTTAATGCAATAACATAGACTTGGTTTATCAAATCATTTAAGCAACGTTAAAGTTACAAAAGTGAAACGCCCCATGTTTACGCACCATCTGCAAGAGTCCTCTTTGATGTGCTGATGTAGAGAACTGCATCCATTGAGTCAACACGTAAGAAAGCAAGACTTAGAAACCAAATACTAACTACAGTGTTCTAAAACCATAACTATCCATTTACCATAAAGCAAATTATCATAAAAGTCCCTCCAAAATGCAAATTCATCAAAATGTCCTCAGTTTGAGTCTTTTTTGTATAAAAGAAATACAATAAGAAAGAGTAAGGGTATTTTCGTCACAAAAGGGCAAAATATTCACATAATTCATTCTTTTAGAGTAAATTTGTAAATTTCATATTTTGAGCTGTCGCATGGATAAACTTGAAAATTTCACTTGCTTCACATCATCCAAGATCGACTAGAAAATTTAAGTATAAGCAAATTAGATCATTGTCCCTACCGAACAGTGAATAGCATCAAGGACGCATTATTTGCATCTACGACCCAGCCATTGAACCCAAGGATACACAATGCTGGAACACTAAATTGTGCCTAAACTTACCATATCAAAGCCAATCAAAGCTAGCATTTCAATTTCATTTTGTTTCAGAAGACTCAAGATTAACCTGGTTTTATTTAGTTCAATTTAAGCTTGTGAGAAACTAGCTTGTAAACAGGTGGGAACAGAGTTGATGTTCCACAGATTGCAACTTCTCACCAACTAATCTAACAACTGGGGGCAATTTGCAAATACTGCTAAAAAGCTGTTCAATCTTAATTGTAAAATTGGAATTGAGGTACATTAGCAGTTATTTGCAACTGTCATTAACATAAATGAATGTAATTCGCAAAATAACAAAAGAATACCATTGTTTCCTCTGATAAAAGCATCTCCATATTTGTTCTTCAGCTGGCCGTTTACGTACTCCTCTGTCTGCTCCATTGCTATGTTCATGTATCCATCTAAACACGCCAAAATACCTGTAATTTTAGAAAGTTAGCTCCAAAAATTTTTGGCAATGCAGTATTTTCTTCAGACATACACAACGTTTTCTTCGAGGACATTCTAGTATACAGTGATGGGTTGGAGAACCATTTAAAGGAATTGGGGGAAGTATTAAAAAGTTTGTTTGGAAATTTCCCGAAAAACTAATTCTAGGTTCTTCTCTCCATCGGCAGATCAAACTTGATCTAGGTCCACACATTGCCTTTTCCCTTATATGTCGTGGCCAGGTGAAATCTTTCCAAGGTACCGCAAGGTGCTGAAGTGGGCAAAGCTGGACTTTTCCGGCACAGTACATACACCGCATGTACTGTGGGGGTGACCCGCAGCATGAAGAAAACAGAAGACAAGATCATCTCTAGCATGTCGACTTAACCGAGTTCCTTCGGCTTTACTGCTTTGACCCAGTCCTCATCATCGAATCTCCCTGACCAGACCGTTCTCGACTATTCACTTCGACCTTCTCCCCTCGAGCAGACGCCATAGGTTATTGAGTCGAGTGGCTTCAATCCTTCTTTCTGGATGAGGGGTAAAGGGATTTCTATCGAGAAAGAGTTCTTGTTCTTTTTAGATTTCTTGGCAATGTCCAAAACACCACAAAATGTTCAGTTAAGACTCTGAAGTAACACACAACCATGCATTAAATCCTTGATTCAAACCCTAATTAATTCCAATCAACATCCAACTAAACCAAGATTTCTCACTTTTATGGTGTTTGACACGGTCAAGCAAGAAAAAGAAAGAAATGGACACCTCTTATTCTATGGTTTAAGGTACTGAAAACCTCAGCCATATACAGGATTAGAAGAAAGTGATATGGCTCTGAATTTAAACCGGAATTCTATCTTAAGTAGAAGAATTAGGAGAAGAATTAAGAACTAAAATCTTTGCAATAAGCATTCAGAAAAGGTTAAACAACTCCACCTCAATCTATCCTTTACAACTAAACAATGATAAACAAACAACTCCCAGAGAAAACCTAGGGTTTAAGCTATTTGAACAGAAATTCGAACTGATCATCAGCCTGTTTGTAGTACAAAGAGAAAATAATTAAAGCACCAGAATCATGATACTCAAGAGACAGATCCTAGCACAAAGGATAGTTCAATTTATACATACAAGAGAATCCATAACTTCCTATTTTTTATTTCTTTTGTGAAGTAGAAGAGAATCCACAGTACAGAAAAGAAAGCATCCTCTTCCCTAATTACAAATCTCGATTATAACTAGAGAGAAGATCCAAGCAGCAGTAGCAGAATTGCAAAGCAATAGAAAGAGAAAAGGGGGAAAGAAAAACCTCGATAATCGACGCCGGAGTTGAGCTTGACGACGACGGGGCGACCTCTGATTGATTTGAGGAAGTCGGCCGGAGTCTTCACCGAGCCTCCGCCTCCCCCGCCGCCGCTTCCCTTCTCTCCGCCGCCAGTGCTCCCCTTCTCTCCTCCAGTGCTCATTTCTACGCTCTATCTAAAATTGGAAATGGCGTGGGTTTTGCGCTTTTGCTACTCTAGTCCAGTTTCTTTTTGTCGATTTCAATTAACAAAGCCTCTTTCCTCTTGCGGGTTCGGGTTAACAATTTCGGATCCGTTTGGAGTCTCGCATTAGTTTGGTGCATCGTGTCGCACCGGTACTTTTTTAAAACGGATCCGTTTATTTTTTGATGGCTTTTTTTAGTTTATTTGGTGTGTGTGAGGTTGAATGGGTATTGATTAAGAACACTAAATTCTGGAGTAATAAGTTGCGTTTAGACAGTAGCCAATTAGCACTCAGTCAAATCTAAATTCAGATTAAACAATATAAACTCTAATGTTGGCTACCAGAGTAACATTACAATACCAAAATTTCCTATTATTTTCAGCTTTTAACTTTGTCATTTTGGTTACTTGCAATATACTTTACAAGAAAATTTAGACATCCAATCAAGCAAGAAATTCACATTATTACCTCTATCACATTAAACAACACATAATACATTGGCACATTACATAATTGCAACAGATAATTATTCCGAAGACAGATCAAACATACGAAAACCCTGCAGTTGAAATGTTCCACAAAATGCTAGCTAATCACGTTTAAGTCCACAGGAAAAAAAAAACAAAGAGGAAATCCCTAAATTTAAACTGTCTAATACACAGTCCGACCATCTCCGTCAAGGATCATATCCTGGAATGCCCCTCCACTCGGTATCATCGGCAAGACATGCTCCTGATGCGGTACGATCACATCCAGCAGGTATGGACCTGGTGTGTCCAACATTTTCCTCACTGCCTCCCGGACCTCGCTCCTCCTTGTAACCCGTGCAGCAGGCACACCAAAACCCTCAGCTATCTTGACGAAATCAGGATATATCTGCTCCTCGTTAGCCGGGTTGCCTAAGTAGGTGTGTGCCCGGTTGGCCTTGTAAAACCGGTCCTCCCATTGTACCACCATGCCCAAGTGTTGGTTGTTCAACACCATCGTCTTAACAGGTAGGTTCTCGACCTTTACCATCGCAAGCTCCTGGATGTTCATGAGAAAGGAACCATCGCCGTCTATGTCCACCACAGTAACACCCGGGTTTCCAACTGCAGCCCCGGCAGCTGCAGGTAACCCGAAACCCATTGCACCCAAACCCGCACTGGAAAGCCACTGACGAGGTCTATTATAGCTGTAATATTGAGCGGCCCACATTTGGTGCTGACCCACACCTGTGCTTATAATCGCCTCTCCCTTTGTCAATTCATCAAGCACCTGGATGGCATACTGAGGTGGGATCTCCTCACCAAAAGTTTTGTAGTTCAATGGGTATGCTTTTTTTTGCTCATCCAGTTCAGCCCTCCAGCTAGAGAAATCCAGTTTGTGGTTCAGTCCAGTTGCTTCCAGTATCTTGTTCATGCCTTGCAAAGCAAGTTTGACATCTGCACAGATTGACACGTGTGGTTGTTTGTTCTTCCCGATTTCAGCCGGGTCAATATCTATGTGAACAATTTTGGAGCGACTAGCAAATGCCTCGAGCTTGCCGGTAACCCGATCATCAAACCTCACCCCAAAGGCCAACAACAGATCTGCCTTGTCTACTGCATAATTCGCATAAACAGTGCCATGCATACCCAACATGCGTAGAGACAGGTCATCATTGCTCGGGTAGTTACCAAGACCCATCAAGGTGGTAGTAACAGGTATACCTGTTAGCTCCACAAATCGTTTCAACTCTGCACCCGAGTTGGCGCATCCGCCTCCAACATACAAGACTGGGCGCTTCGATTCGGAAACAAGACGGGTTATTTGATCAAGCAGGTTGTTGGCAGGTTCCTTTGGAAGGCGAGAGGTGTACCCAGGAAGGCGCATTGGTGTGTCCCACACAGGGACAGCAAGCTGTTGTTGAATATCCTTTGGGATGTCAACCAAAACGGGTCCTGGCCGGCCTGAACTGGCAAGGAAAAAGGCCTCTTTTATGATGCGAGGTATGTCAACTACATCTAGTACAAGATAGTTGTGTTTTGTTATGGAACGTGTCACTTCAACAATCGGGGTCTCTTGGAAGGCATCAGTGCCAATCATGCGACGAGGGACCTGTAATAGAATCATAGAAGTTGACTTTTTTAATAATATAATCAAGTTTTGAGAAGATGTCCTAGCTATCTTCAACATAATTTATTTTATTGACAGATTCCTCTTTTGATTTAACTATTTTGTGATACACTAATATATGCAGCATTTTTCTATCTGACAAGGTACTTTTATACCTTATCATCACCCTTTGTTATTTTTCTATCCGACAAGGTGCATTTTTCTATCCAATATAATTTTGGTGACCCCTTTGTTATTTTTAACGGTCCGTATCACCCTTCTCTTACTAACCATCTTACAATTATTTTTCTTTCAATATAGAACTTTTTCTGTTTTGCTAATGTGAATTGGTTAAATGGAGGAATCAGAGTAAACTAAAGGAACAACATCTAAGATTAAACTCAAATTTGTTTTCATATGCAATAAATGCTGGTATAGTGTTATGTTCAACAAGGTATTTAGTTCGTGAAACGTATGAGAAGCATGCCGATTAAGAATTAATCTGTGCTTGAATTTTCTCTGAACAATAGAAAGATTACCAATACTTCCAAATTTATTTTCCATAGGCAAAAGATTAGAATCCCGTATTTTAGCATGTAAAAGAAAAACTCGCATTAATGAAATAATGGGACACCACCCATTTGAAGATATTGGAACTAATTCCACTTTACAATGACAAAGACAACAGCCACTTTAAGCAAATTCCCATCTGTCAAAAAAGTTCAGGATTTTTATGGAAACAACAACAATAAGGCAAAACTTAAGTGTATACATCTATATTTAATGCAAAGAATAAAGGGAAACCACATAAGAATAAGTTGTGATTATATTAGAGTAGTACTAAGCGTTCTTAATAAAAAGAAGTGCACAAAAAATTTCAGTCCTTTGCTCAAAAAAAAAACAAAGTGAAAAAATGCAGCCCTAATATTAAATTTTTGCTGCTATTGTACCCAATCATATGACCAGACATGTTCAGATTTAATTTTTTGAAGTTCCTTAAACATTAAGAAAAAATGAACAGCAAATTTAAGGCTTTGGTCAAAAAAGGAAAAAAGAATTAGAGAAAATTGAGCCTCAAGTTTTCAACTTTTTAAAGTTTTGCACTAACACACCAGTGTGATCAGATTTCATCTTTCAATTTCCTTGCTTTATCTACAGTTAATCGCTAAGAATATTATAACTATTGAAGTCAGAGAAACAACATAGCCAGCAAAGCTTGTAATTTTAAGAAACAATTATATCAGCAAAGTGTATTATTAATCCGACTTTTTCATCTATTTTATTAAGGAAAATGTTTGGGAGATACCATCATTGATATGGTAATTGATACCGATTTATTATTCATGTAAAATAAATTATTATTCATATTAACGACTTTATTATAACTTATTTTTGACAGTATTTTTATTATTCAATTCAAATACCACTAATATGAATAATAACTCACTTAAATTGAATAACAAAAATACTGTATAAATAAATTACATAATAAAATCATTAATATGAATAATAACTCAAAGTCAGTATCGATTATATCGATTATGATATCAGTGTATCAGCTCTGTTTATTAAAGCTATGACATAGAGACTTAATCATAAAAACAAATTCAGGTTCGGAGAAAATAAAACAGAAGGTGATAGATAAAGCAAAAAGACCTGTCCAGTAATTGCCACCATAGGCACTGAATCAAGCAGCGCATCTGCAAGAGCCGACACGAGATTTGTTGCCCCCGGCCCCGATGTAGCCACGCATACCCCGGCCTTCCCAGTGGAGCGGGCGTATCCCGACGCAGCGAACGATTCTCCCTGTTCATGCCTCAAGAGATGATTCTCTATAACGGGAGACCTCGTCAGGGCTTGGTGGATTTCCATGGAGGCTCCGCCTGGGTACGCGAAAACATCTGTCACACCTTCTCTCTCGAGCGCCTCTACCAGTATATCAGCACCTTTCCGGGGATCGGTTGGGGAAAGATTGCGAATCTGGCGATGAGGTGGCGCTGTTAGAGTGGTTGTGGTGGTGGCGGGACTGGCGGCGTGGAGTGAGAAAGAGGAGGGTTTGGAGTATTTGGAGAGGAAAATGGGGGTGCGGATTGGAGATGCGAAACGGCGGATGGGGGGAGTGGAGATGGAGGAGGTGGCGGCGCTGGTGGAGAGAGACGAAGCCATAGTTAGAGACTGGAGAGGAAGGACAGCGATCGGAAGGGAGGAGAGAGAAAAGGGTTGGGGTTTATAAGGTGCGTGCGCGGGTGAGTGGTGGCTGGCCATGAATGGATGGCATGAACTGAGAGGAGTCCTCTCCAGTTCGATTGTCCAGTAGATATCCGTTCCGAGTTGATTGCTTGACGGTACCGGTAAGGTACCCTTATCTGTATAACTGCATTGATTGAAAAAATAATAGATAGTCATCCAGGATTAGACAAACCAAGTTTTTGAGTGATTTCTTAATCTAACTATTAGAGAGAATATATTTTTTTATGTACAAAGACTCTCATGAATTTCGACATTTATTTCTTTTTAAATATTTTTTACGGGACTTAAACATGCGTCTTTCTATAGAAAAATAAATTCTATCATTGTGTTAGATTTGTAATTTTATTAGAAAGAATATTTATACTAAATAAAATTTTTAATATATTTTTGTGAGTAGAAGCAAAGATATTTAAACTCAAGACCGTCGAATTAGTTTCAAATAATAAATGATAAGCTTTGATTTCAATTTGTTACATGAGTCATACACTTAGTTTTCGAACTTATACTTTTATTTGAAAATTTTTCATATTTCTCCATTTTCTTCATTCAATTGGAACAATTTATTATCTTTTTTTTTCTTTTTGCCAATTCTACTATTCCAATCAAAAACACAAGTCCTCCATTCATGTCCAGTAGACAACCTTTGACTGTAGATTCACCAAAGAATACCTGAAGCCGTTCAGGCGGAACTGGACTATCCAATTGCTTTCTTAAACAGAGAGGATGTAGAGACTTATCCAGTCCAGTGCCTGTTCGCGTTCGTCTATTGTGCAGCCGGGCTGTCGGACTTTTGGTATTGTAATTCTGTTGGATCCGGAAAATGGAACCAAACGAACATACCCGAATCCGGTATTGCCAGGAGAGAAAAATAATATTCAGCGTTTCCGTTTATTTTTTTTCTTTTCCCCCCCTTGACCAGAGGAAAGAAAATTTTACATTCTCTTCGTAGAAATTACAAATTTGCTTGATATAATAGCTAACAAATGTCGACAGTTAATGCTTAATACGAAAGCTATTGGTAATTCAGTACATGAGGTGTATTAAATGGATCCAGATTGTCTCTGGTTCTCCCAACCTCCGACTCCGAGACTTCGAGACTCCGATCCGATAGTGGCTGTTTGTGGTTGTCACTTGTGACTTCCCAAAATATTTTGCATACATTGCAATAAGACTGGAAAATTAAATAACAGGAGATTCTGTTTGGGGCAGAGAGCCCGATTCTCTGCGCAGCATTCATGCAGTCATTTGGTGTAGTGACTCATCTTCATCAGGTACCGACATGGTTTATTCCGTAGAATATACTTCTAATGTAGGTATGACGTACGAGTTCATATGGTTTCGTTGTCAGTGATTTACCATACAGTGAGATATGTCTCTAAAGCCACAGAGAACCGAAGCTCCTGAGTTCCGACAGAACTAAAATGCTGAACGCACTTGTGAGATGTGACTTGGCCACTGAAACGTGGGAGCCAAGGAACCTTAAATCTTATTTAATATCTATTTTTATAAATTTTCATAGATTGTTATTTATTCTGCAAGGTCCGAACAAGAAAATTTTCTATTTAATGCGAGATGATACAGTCAAACAGCCAATATGTCATATGTTTAATTCGGGCTTATTGTTTCTAGAGATACACCTCATATAATTGCGCCAATGTTCAAATAATTTTCTTTATTTTTAGAAATAAATAAATATCACTTATACGGAGAGAAATTTAATTGAAACAAAATGTTTTTTGTAACATGATAATTTGGTATGAAGACTTGATGCTTTTTCGATCAAGTTAATAAAAATATTAAAGTAAATTATATAAATATTTTTTTAAAATATTACATGTTTATCAATTGTAACTTTTCAAAATACAACGTGCACTAATTATTTTTAAAACACATTTGGATCCTAAATGGAGTACTTGTTGTTAAAGAAAATAATTTTTAGACAAGACATGGTTTAAAAAGACTAAATGAAAAATGAATCACATTTGTATAACAAAAAGGTGGAAGAATTTGAATTGTATTTTCAAAAAGCTTTTCTTCCACCTAAAAGTTGAAAAATTATATATACATTTTCAAGTTTTCTTGTTCATCTTTCATTACATTTATTGTGTTAGTAATTTTCTTCTAAACAACTAATTCTTTATCTTTATTTTGTAAGAAATTTGGAGTTACCAAGCACTGTTTAATAAAAATTAATGGCAAGACAGATAATTTTAAATTCACTTTATTTTTTTTCTCATAAAACTTTAATTATTATCCAACTTTAGTCATTACACTTCAAATTTATGTAAATTAGGTAATTGATTCAATTTTAATAGAGGTTGTGCTCAGCTCTTAAAATTGAAAATCTATTTTTCTGCAATCTGGACAATTATTTTGGTGAATGTTGTGGTAACTGTATGAATTTTATATTTTGAAAAAAAATTAACCATGAAATACCAAACAATTTGCAAAAAGTAGTATTTATCCACCTCGCCTAAAAAGTGTTTGACTTAAGAATAAATTACTTATCTTTGTACGATTTGAATTAAAAATAGAGAAGATGTAATTTAAATAAAAAATTAAATAAATTAAAGTTAAATGACTAAAGAAATATATGGCATAAATTTGAGCGACCTTTCTCATGTGAAAATAAATTGGCATCTATAAATAGGTTCCTTGAACCTTGATCTGATTAATGTCATATTTCATTTTTCGAAATAAAACACCATCTTTCTTTCAACTTTTTTTTTTAATATGATAATTGAAAAATAAAAAATTTGAAGAATAAAAGCCGACATTATATATTTTAAAGCTAAAAAATTTACATTCATTGTTTACGAACCAAATATGATTTTCATTCGTTGTTTACAAATCAATTTTATAAACACACATTCGCTATATATAATGTTACATAGTCACATTTGCAAACAAAGTTCGTGAACTAAAAATAATAGTTCACAAACAATGTATACGAATCTACAAATTCTACAAAATATTAATTTCAATTTTCAATGCACTTACTTTTCGTTTTTAAATTTTTATTTTAATAAAAAAAGTGTCGTTCTTTCCTATAGTTTACGAGTACTTTGAATCCCGAACAGAAAATAAATAACAATGATAATAATAATATTAGGTTCATATTCATTTTCTGTCATATTCTTCAAGATTTGTTTGAGATAACGAAAATAATAGAAAGAATGTTTGAGGCTGAATTATAGCACTTACGAAATAATTGGAAAAGGAAATTTCAAATTAGGCCGATTTCAGAAAATACGATTCTAAATCAGGAAAAATATTTTCCTATCAGCTTTATTTTTGCAATTTGCATACACGATTTTATCCCCATCTGGTCCTAAAAGATGATGTGAAATTTTAATCTCGGACCACTTTGTCATTGAATTGATGAAAATTGCACAAAAAACTGCATATAATTTAAGGGTTTAACACAGATTTTTTTTTTCATGCAATTTATTGAATATGACCAAATTATCTAAAGTGGGGTCCACCAAAAAATATTAGTGATTATCCTCAGTCAAGGTGCAGATAATCTTGCAACGCACCTCTACACCACTAGATTTGCAAGAATATTTTTTTTATTGACATGAAATTATAAAAAAATTACTACATATCTGACCTAATTAAACTTAATTTTTTTTTCTGAGTGAAGATACTACGTACAATTTCGGTTAAATGGAAGAAAAGAAATCAATTGGTGCAGTACAAAATTACAAATGTAAATTTGTCAATTCACTAGTTTTTATTTTATTTTTTATTTTTTGTGAATCGCTCATAGACTTAAAATTTCATTTAATCATAATTAATGTCAAAGAATAAGATACAGAAGTACATACAAGAAGACTCCGCCGGTTCGCATATCCGGTGCGTGCGTAGGATAGCTCGCTGTAGATGTTCTTTTTTGTTTATTTTTGAATGGAAAGGGGGAGTTCTAACGCTTATCAAACCAAATTTGCGTCCGATTGACATAGTAACCGTCAGATGACATTAAAATTCATATAAAATTTCGCTCCCATGCATTTAAATATCGCACGCAATATTAGATTTGATAATTCAATAACTATTATGTCTATTATATCTAAATTTAATCCGATGAGAGTTGGAACCACATTATTGCTGTTACAGCTGCGAATTCAGTTTGTGTCATTGTGACATCAAAACTTAGCATCAAAATTTAGTATTAACTACCAAAAGAGGAGAAAACTAATTAACTACACAAATAAATCAGATTTTTGGGCCTACACGGCCTGTTTAATTATTTGGGCCCCTCAAAATGAGATTTTTCAAATATAAAAAGGCCCAAATTTTGAAACAATAGCAGATCTTGCGCAATATCTTTGTTTGTTTTTTTTTTTTTCTTTTTTTCTTAACAGGCATTAAATCCTTGGCAGTCTGTGAAATTTACAACATATATTGTGGTATGTACAAACACATATTTCTATATATATATTGTCACTAATGAATTGTTTCAAACTTCACACTGACAAATAAATAGTTTAGTGAAATGTGTGATTTGCCAACTACAAATTACAGAAATTTCAATTTGTTTCAATTTAGGCAATTCACTCGTGTAAAAACACTACTTTGATGATGTTGATATATGTCACTGTGACGACAATTTTTCCAAACACGCAATTTTTTATGCTGACATGGTCAACTTATTTATCACGAGGATGAGCTTTTTGCTGACATGCATTAAATTTTATTTTTATAATAATTGGCGAAGTCAGCACGCTGTTTTTTTTTTAAGAAATAAGTTAAAATTAATAGTTAAAATTTGACAAGTTAAAGTTTAATAATCAATATATAATCCAGTGACCTCAAAAGAAAAAAAAATAAAGCTTTTTATTTATAAAAGATAAAACAATCTCCAAAAATTAGGATATGGTAAAAAAAAAAAAAAGTTTCGGAAACCAACACAAGATAATACGTCTCAACGTATAAATCGTACTTTTCTCAATCTCTCATACATACATATTATTATTTTTTGAAATCGCTGCAGAGAGAAAATACAGTTAAAAAAAAAAAAAGGAAACACCCAATTTGCCAAAGAGATTATCATGTAATGACCGTTGGTTCTCTAAACCTGTCACATACAAAATATCACGCATATCAAGGTACATCGCGGCAACTATAGAGTAGTAATAACTGTTTGAATTAATTTTTATTAATTATAAAATATATAGATTTATATGTAATATAAATATATAATTAAATAATATACCGTCGAATATCTAATTAAACTCGTTATGAAGTGATCAAATTAAGTATTATTTATCGGGTTTCAATATGTATCATGAGAAATGGGTTTTTAATGTGTAGAATGCGTATTAATAACTTTATGATTTAGTAACGGTCTAAATTATTTAAAGTTTGATAATAATATAATTATGTTATCGGTTCTTGGAGAATACAATTAATAAATAGTTTTATGATTATGAAAGTAACCCGTTAAGAGAGAAATTGGATTTGATATGGATCCGCTAAGACATAACCGTTGGTTTGTGAATCTTTCGATTATTGACACCCATTATATATTTTAGAATCGTGCTCGCTCTCACCGTCTCTCTTCATTATCTTCTAAACAAAAAACCAACATAAATTCTCTCTCAATATTCGGATTTTCTGAAGAGAGAAGAAAACCATCGGTGCCGATTCTCTTCATCTCTTTATCGGACAAAAGAAAAACCACCGCGAAGATTTAAGAAATCCGGTGATCAACGGAGTTGTGTCTCTCTAGAAGACCGACAACAAATGATCAAGATAATTTTAATTCAGATCAAAAGTTCACTAGAGAATCATAATTAATATTCTAACAATAACTACAGCCTTAATCATATTCTTTATCTGCACCCCATATATATTTATATTTTTTTAAAAATATTTATATCTAATAACAAAAATATTTGTACATTATATTACTATAATTAAAAAATTTACAAACTTATTTTTACTTATACAATAAAATTTTTAACTTGAAATTTTTCATCTCACTAAAGAGCGAAAAAGTGATAAACATATTCTATACTAACTATGAACATTTACAAATATAAATATAAATTATTTATTTATTTAATATAAATATTTATGATGTATAGAAATAACTAATGCAAAATATGAGAGGTAAGAATAATTTTTCTTTTATATATTCTTATATAGGACAAGCTCGACTTGACCCAACTATTGGAATTTCTGGACCAGATTATGAATTAATATGACCTGACATGCAAAACTTCTATCGTCATTCATATTATGTTGTTGATTATTGATTTAAGGAAATGAAACAGGGAGTTCTAATTTCTATTGGTCTGATGGACAAAATAATTATTGGATTATCAAACTTGATATTTCGAACGATTATTAAAGTATGGAAGTAAAAAATTTTGTGCAATCTTGATTTCATATAACGGTTATTTTGAATCTAATAGGCATTGTGTCTCTCCCTTTTTCTAAAGAAATAGAATGGTGTGTAGCACGAAATTGTTAGCAATTACGCGTTGGGGCGTAGTTCCGAATTCCATCTTATTGAATTATCTTCGATTTGTCAAATTTTTTTTGTCATAAAAAATAAATTTTATCATTTTCGTTGTTTTTTTTATGTAAATAGTTTGTTGTATAGAAACCTCAATGACACTAAATTATCTTCAAAATTTATTTTGTCATAGCATAAAATTGTCCATCTCCTTTATTTATTTTTTACCATAAATATGATTTAATAAAGTACCGTGACTACTCTCAAATATCCAACCAATTGGGTCATTACGAATGGAAATTCTCAAGTTTTCTAAAGTGTTGCTTCAAATTCAAAAGTGCACTCTATGGTTGTTCTCAAGGAATAGCGTCTCAAGTAGAAAAGTTCCCTTACATTACATTGACTGGCGCATTGTTTTCGTTAAAATCCTCTCTATAATAATAATAGCGCATATCACGATAAGGTAGCGAGAACCCAGGTGTCGTCGAGGATTGGATTCAGCATCAGCAATGAAGTATTTTGCCACACAAAATTATAATTTAAGTCTTTAATTATGGAGAGGGAGCAGCAGATAAGATGAGGTTTTCATCGTACAACATAAATTCGCACGCTACAGAAATGTTTTTCTACCTTATAAGCTTTTTGTCAACCTGTCATTGACTCTTTTGACCTGAGAGTACAGAGATTCAAAGAGACATGCAAGAAAAATTATCATAAAAGAGAAACTTTCACTACACAATATGCACATATCTCAGAATAAACAACAACACTGTACAGTACCATACATTGTTATGGCACCACTTTTCAGTGAAGGATATGAGATCAGTGCTAGTGTGCGTCTCTTTGTGTAGATGAGTCTAAGAAATTAGCTCTTTTTCACAATCTGTGTCCGTGTCAGAAACTTACAAGGAAATGTCTGAAAATTCGGTCTAATATACGAAAAATTCAGCTTCCTTCTACCCAAAGAAGAGTACGTGAGATGTGATGCAAGGATTTTGAAAAATTAATAATACGGTCACAGGCTCAATGGTTTACATTGTTGAAATCAAATCACTTCCCAAAATAGGTCAATTTGGGATATCAACACACAACTCACACTGCTCTTCCGTGGATAAATAAATCACTTTCCTATACAACAATAATTTTTATATCAAAAATGATTACTGGAATTTTTCTTCACTGAGCCAACTTACGGGTTGCAATCAGCTCTAGTTATAGCTGCTGACAAAGCTAATTAATAAGCTCACACTCAGTAGTACTGAGGATCGAATCGTCTGGACTAGGTTACCAACAGCTCTTGATGCATTACTGATCACTGGTACGAAACTGGGTCTGGACCTGTTAGGCCACCTATGTCCTAAATTGTTTGGGATTTCTGGTTTGGCATAAAAGATGCTTTAAGAGCGGATCAGATATGCTAACAGGATATCTGATACATGTTATCTCTTCACCAAATCAGAGAAAATGATCCGCTTCAATTGCCTCAAAGAGTCTTTATTCGTGCAGACAACTCAATCCAATCCCAATTGATGCAGAAGCAATAGTTATGTTGCAATCCATAGTCTGTTACCAGAGGCCAGATACTCAAATGCGACCTTTTACAGTGTTAGCAGTTTCCGTTAACCAGAATTTAGTTGCAAATTACTGATCTCTTAACAGGCATCAAGGCCAACTCGAATGAAGATTTTAGGAGCGTCGCCATTATTCAACAGTATTTCTGATTCCATTCATTATTTACACGATCTGAACAGAACCGTTCAGAATTTTTTCTCTGAGAAAACCGGTCAATTTTGCTACACAAATCATAAGCACAGAAGCAAAGTGCAAAAGTGATTTTTGAGTGAACTAAATGAGTAAAAAACAAACAATGTCAATGTTTACAAATATTATAAAAGACAGGCTACAATTCTAAGAGGGGCCCAGATTGGTTGCTTCTAATTCATCAAAGCAATGATTTCCAGTTTCATGCTCATTAGACAGGCTAACATACCAGAAAACACCAACAAATACAAACATCCCTTCCATCATGCGTCAAAAGTAGCCCAAAAGAAAAAAAAGAAAGAAAAAGAACAGGCAAATTCCAAATGGGGCATCCACTAAATCAAAACACATCACCGACCATTCATCTCGCCATTGGGTGGACCCCATGCACGGCCGCCGCCAGCAGCAATCTGTTCAAGAAAGCGTGCCAAGCGGGCATGTTTTGCAGCCCATTGCTCAGCCATCTTTTGTTCCTTTGACTCGGCGTCCCTTCTGAGACCAAGAATCTGATCCCTGTACTCAGCATCAATCCTCTCCAGTGCGAGGCTCTGCTCCTCCCTAAGGGCCCGCATCTTGGCCTCAAACTCCTCCATTTTCTCTCTCCTCTTACACGCCTTCTCTGACTCCAACTGGAGCTCAACCCGCTTCAGCCGCCATGCTGCCTCCTTTCGGTGTGACATCCAAGCATGGTGTCCTTCTTCCAGCTCACGGCAGCACTCAGCCAGCTCAGCAACCACCATGTTGTCTGTACGTGGGCCTGCTAACCCATAGCTTGTCTCAGGCCCTCCTGCCCTCTCACTCTGCAACAAGTTATACCAAGAAGGTCCAGAGCAAAAGGTGAAACCCAATCCAAAGACGGATATCTTAGAAGTTGTACATTCATTGAATACAAGTCAAATTACATACCGGTAACCATGGCATGGGCGGCATGGAAGAAACAGGTGGCCCAGCAGGCACGGCTGCTGATGCAAGACTTAGAGTGACAGAAGGTGAAGGTGGCCTGTGCATACTAGGTGTACCAGTCGTGGTGGCCGTGGCAGTACCTGAATTAGATAACCAAGGGGGGAGAAGAGGAGTAGCCATGAGCAGTGGGCTGACCTGTCTGTCTTTGACCAACTTCTCGGCAAAACTCTGAAGAATGATGTCGTACTTTCCCTGTTCTGACGGGGTGAGAACCGATGGCTTCTGAGCTTCTTGGAGTTCTCTCTGCTGCTTCTCCTTGAAGACTTCCCACCACTTGCCGAGGCGTTTTGCAGTTCGACCGGGGACCTCAGCGGCTATGCGCTTCCACTTATTACCGTGTTTGGCCTGGAGACGGATTACGAGGTGTTGCTCTTCTTCAGTGAGGGAGCCCTTTTTGATGCCGGGCTTGAGGTAGTTCTTCCAACGCTCGAGACAGGACTTTGCGTCACGGTTCAGGGCCACATTCATGCGCTGAGACACCAGGTTCCACTCACGGGGCCCAAACTGACGAACGTAGGCCCGTAGAATTGCGTCTTCCTCAGGCCGCCACCTCTGCCTCTCCTTCATTTGCTCTTCCTGCCGCCCTTTCCATCTCCCATCTCATGCACCTCATAATTCTCTATAGGCTACATATCCAATTTAACAAACAAAAATATATGTATTCAGAACCACAATTGCCACTTCCACACAAGAAAGTAGTATTATACACTGCATTTAAATGAATCAGGTGCTTCATTTTTTTTTTCCAATTTTCACAAAACAAAAGGAAGAAACCTACCCATGCTATTACCTAATAATCTTACTCCCTAATCAAAGAAAAGATTGAAAAGAGGTCATGAAGTCCATTAGTAACAGTCTAGAACAATAATCTGACACAGACTGATGCATGTGCTGGTGCATTGTATATAATTATAAAAGTTCACTGTTCAATCATGGGTCCATTAATAATTGATTAGTATCCTAACATGGAGAATAATTAAAAAATAATCAGCACAACGAAACAAACATTATCTGAACTACAAGTACTTTGAAAATTAATAAGAATATATATTGTACCCAGAACCAATTCATAACTTAAGTATAAAGCTCCAATTTTATGCTATTTATTGTTTTGTACTAAGCAACTTCTCATATAAAACCACATGAAAAAAGTAACTCAATTTTATGCTATTTATTGTTTTGTACTAAGCAACTTCTCATATAAAACCACATGAAAAAAGTAACTTTTAAATACAAATATGTACAAGTTCTAATTGAATGCAAGTTGGTACCCTATAGTGGCTATGAGATATGGTACAAAATCAAGAAGCATTAATTCGTTGCATTCATTATTTCAACAACCGCAAAGGAGAAACCAAACCCCTCATGATCTTCCTAGTTTCTATAGACCTCAGAATACAAAAAAATACTTTTTTTTTCTTAAAAGGGAAATCAAGAGATGCCTATATGAACCTAAATTTAAATCCTTTTTGCATAGTTACGCGAATACGGCAGCTTCTTGTTACAGCTAGGTCCACAATTTGTCACAATTCCCCAGAAAATAATTTTTCCTTTGGTATTAAGCTTATTTCTTTCTCCTGTTTATTTACTGTATGCACGTTGGTACATTGCTTTTTGTGTGGATAGATAGAGGTAAGCAATAAAGCAACAGAACCCAAAATGCTCCAGATATTTTCAATTTAATGAGAACAGGTTTGGTCACTATAGAACAAGTTTCTGAAATTTATGATGCCACGTCCATCCCAATTTTTCATCAACAAACAAAAACATAGCAATAATCAAGGAGAGAGAGGGGTAACTTTTCCTTTATTCTCTTTTTGCAGTGAGAGTGAAAACAGGTTGAATAAAAATACATAACAAAAGAGTAGTAGCATTTCAAAGACTAATAATAGAAATATAAACCAAGAAGGAATCTTTAAAACGAACACCTTCACATTCAGATAGAAAACTAAAAGGAAGTCAAAAAGAATACTTCGAAATGGAGAAAAAGAAGAAAAGAAGAGACTTGTCTCTATAACTTACTCCATAACAAGAGAAGAACCAGGAACAAGGGGCCAAGTAAACTCGCACAGCAACCAAGTCGCAATCGTTTACTTTTCACATATATATACACACAAAATAAAAGAAAGAAAAACGAAAGAGTAAATCACGAAATGAAAGCAGAGAGGTGTGAGTGAGATTCTTACCACGCCCTTTTAGATCATTTTGACCCGCTATGTGTGCGTCTGTCGTCCAGGTCCAGCGCAATCAGGAGAGAACAGAGAGCACTTGCACTAGAGCGATAGTGAGATAAAAGAGGGACAGAGAGAGAGAAATGCGAGTAGTGACACTAGTGAGCGAGTGGGAGTGAGCGAGTGAGTGTGTTGCGAAAGAAAAGAGAGGTGGAGTGGAGACTGGAGGAGAGGAGAGAAATGTGGATGGGGAGGTACTGACAATCAGCGAGAAAGAAGGGCACGTGAAAGGAAAAGACGGAGCGATGGTGGCAGTGCCATCTGTCAGGCGTGGTCGGTGGGAAAAAGCAACTCTCTCTCTCTCTAGTCTGGGTAAAAAAAGGTAAATTCCCTCATGCAACAAAAGAGAGAGAACTTGAACACATCAATAAATAAATAAATAAATCCGGGTTCTATTTCTCTGCAAACTTTATTTAGAGGGTCGCTGACGAGTGGGGTCCGAATGCTTAGATGTTTCGCGCGGGTCCTACAAGTCAGTAAGGAGAGCTATTATATGATACAGAATAATGGACGCAGAGGATCTGAATTCGGAGAGAAGATATAGCGCCTCTTTAACTAGTTATTTGATGGGACAATATTTCAGCACTGTACAGAAAAAATAAAAGTTGAAAAATAACATCCTAGCACGCCACCAATTATAACGTCAAAATTTTTTATAATTTTTTCTTTATATGTATATATATTTTTGTTTACTTCGATAAAAGTGAGTCCTTGAAATGCTTGAATTGATCTTATTTCTGAAATGTAAAAGAGGCGTTATTTTTTTATATTTACAACTTCTTCGTTCATTATTTTTTAATTAAATATTAGATCACGTTATAAATTTACAACAATTAAAAGTGTGTCACTACATATATACATGTAAATCGTCAGATCAATATTTAATAATTCACTCAGTTGAATAAGATCTCTAAGTATATATATCATAATACTATGAGAGCGATGTAGATAACGAATGGAAATACTATAGCGGAGGAAGACGCCACAGCGAGAATTTATTGAGAGAAGAAATACATGTTTCTAAAAACAATTCAAAAGAAAACAATAATACATCATTTTTGTTCTTTTTTTCTCTTTATTCGAAGCCGGCCTGTAGGCTTATAATTTTTGTTATTGTTCGAATGAAAAAAGTAATATAAATAAATCTAAGGTTAAATACTTAATTTCCACAATAAACCTAAGCCTCTAGCCCTCTACCATTTTTGTTCGAAATAAAATCATGTACTGTTTAAATATTAATAGAAATGCTTTTGACATCTCTCGAATTAAACTTGAACTTACCTATAATTAATTAATGTTCATGCGTTGTTCTAATAAGATGTATTTTGCACAGACGTCAAACAGTGATGACGGATCTATGTTTGTATAATTTCAGACCAGTTCCTACCTTTAATTTTCAAAATCACTAATAATTGTATATATTTTTTTCTTTAAAATTCGATAAATTAAATACAAAATATTAAACATGAATAGATTTAAATAGTTAACACTGAAATAAAAATCTTCATTAATAGATTTACGTCTAGACTCGTTAGTCTCTCTAAATCAACGCACTGGACGTCAATGTATTGATTTCTTATTTTAATATTGTTAGAGTCGAATCACCAATCACACGAATCAGTAATTAAAAAATTACAAACTTAAACACCATTATGCATGTTCAAATATGTATTGATAAAATATAATTTCAATCTCAACAGTTATCAATTTATACACAAGACACATGAGGACACAAAGATAACTTGAGCTTAGGCGAAGTAATGCTTTTGAATAATGAAGATTAACTATATATTTTTTTAAGCTCATAACAATATGGGAATCAACTATAATTTCTTTTCAAAATAATAGAGTCAATTTGAAGTATTTATAGCATTTTTTTTCAATAGTAATATAAAATATAATCATTTAATTTTGAAGAAAAAATGAAAATCAATTGACCCCATTATTTTTAAGTTGATTCTCCTATCTAAACTTGAGGTACAGCTAAAATTGCGAGATGTGAGGAGCTTGGATAAAGACATGCGGGTCCCCGTCTTTTATTTATGTATTAAATATTAGAGGACCACTTATATGAGAAATTGTTTGGAAAATAGAAATTTGAGATATTAAAGACATTTTATTTACCAAAATAATACCAACCTCTGTCCTTCTCATATATATATATATATATATATATATATGTATATATTTTTATTTTGAAGTATAGTGATCTCAAAGGCTCAAAACATCGTCATTTATATTAAAAAATAACATGAATTTCATACATTTCATACATTTCACAAAAACTCCCTCTCTCCCCTCTCAGCATAATCTCTGTCAAGATTACAAACTACAATCGAAAAAAAATTAAAGACAGCCAAATTAAAGATTTATTCGAACAAACACACATCAATTAATTAATTCACAACCAACTAAATTAATATCTCAAAGCCTCCTCTTATCTCTCTTTTTTAATGGTCATGGAACAACGAATTAATAATTATCGTAGAATATGTTTGGATATATGACAAGCTCTTATTATAAGCTCTTGATTCTCGTGGCGTAAGAATTTATGCTACTACATTATCTAGATTTCTGACAGGAACTTACTACTATAATTATACATTTTGTTTTATAAATGAAGCTATTATTATATACAAAAGGCTGCAATTTGTACTATAAATACTCGATGCAGTGAGTACTGGGTACGAAATTCTACACTTGTTGTGTAAATAATTAATTAGGTTTATGTATATATGCAAGTTGAGATGTACTAAACATTCTTCGAAATGCACACAAAGGTATTGACTTTCATACCATGACAGCATACTAAAAGTAGCTAAAAAGAAACCACACAAAACGATACCAAAATAAATAAAAATGGCGCACGGAGCTGAGCTGTTTCGTCCTTTTGTTAATTTGGATTTATTTGGGGTCAAATCATGTATATATTGGTGGAACTGGTTCATGCAAAGAACTCTTTTCTATCTGATAATGTGAGAGAAAATCGGCGTATATAACATGCAAATGATCTTTGAACTTTTATCTGATGATGTGAGTGAAAATCGGTGTATATAATATACACATGGTCTACGAACTTCTATATAATAGTGTGAGTGAAAATCGACGTATATAACATGTATATGGTGTACGAACACCGAAAATGATTGCACCCGACCAGTTCTAAACAGTAGTGTTTATTTGATCCAAGTCTAGGAGGGAAAAAGTGAGTTCCAGAGACAACTACAAAAAAGAAAGAAAAAATGGAATAGAAAAAGAAGAAGAAAAAAAAAAGAGTAAATGAAAAATTTGTCATGTCATGTCTTGGATGCAGTACCCGGCATGAGAGGATGGGAGCTTCCAATTAAGAAACAGCATCTTCTTTCAGATCTTATATAGTGTTATAATATATTATTTTTTGCTTTGAGAAAAATATCATATCATGTATCAACCATGGGACAACCAATGACGTGTGTCTACACAATTTCTTTTTTAGAAGAGTAGTTACCTAGAGACATTAATTGGGGATTTAAATAAGAATAAATGAATAATAATAGAGTAAATTGATCATGTATTTTATCTAAAATTATTTCATATTATATAAATTGGTAGTATTTATATTTTTTTAATTCAAATTTTTGAAGAAAAACTTAAAATTGACCTCATATTTTTTTCAAAACAATTGTTCATCTTGACCTTCGTATTTTAAAAATATTCAACTCAAGTTAGATTTATTACATATGAAATGTAAATTAAATTCCCATCATCGGCTTCTATTAAAAATTTTTCTACCTCCGCGTCCTTGTCTACAAAGTTGTTTTTTTTAATAGTTATTTTATATAATGGGAAAATTAAATTCCCCAAAAAAATCACACATTTTTCTTAAGAAACACGCTACATATTTGCTCTTATTTACTAACTAGTAGCTACTATGAATTCATAGATGCCATTAAATATGTTATGAATCACTTCTATCACATATATAGCGCTGGTGGAAGTAACAAACATTTCAAAATTTGCTGCTGTGTCACGTCGAATGCTGTGTGTTCATCTAGGCACAGAACCTCCAATTAATTAACATGCGATTACGAATACAAAATTTAAAAATTACATCTGGCGACATATATATAATATATTAATTTCTCATCCATTCCTCGACATTGTAAATAACAGTTAGTTAAGCGACCTCAGCATGCAACTAGGTACGTACGTAATCCTGTTAATTATTAGACTATATACACTTTGATATCTACACGCAATCAGTGAATTTAGAAGGAAGTAAAGTAGATATATATATAGAACAAGAGGACAGAAGAAGAAAGAACAAATACGATCGATGCATGGTCTGATATCTACAATCTAACAAACTGTATATCTATATCTATATCTATCTGTCTATCTATCTAGGTGCATGAGTTACCAGTTACCAGCTGTTCTTACCAGTTACGAGTTACGAGTTGCAGAGTCAGATGGAAACAAGAGTGTCGATCGTAGTAGCAGTGTAGATTAAATTAAATGAAATTAAGAAAGAAAGAAGAAGAAAACTGTTGGCAGAACGTGCATGCATATGCATGGCAGTGGTCACATCAACACACACATACATCATCATGCATGATTCTGTCTAATCGGAGTAGAGGGGAGGAGCAGGAACACTGTCAAGGCATGAGCAATGCACAGTCGCCTCAATTTGTCTTTGCTTCGTGCATGTAGAATTGTCAATCCCCACTCCACCCCAAAACTCCGTTTACATCGCCTTACATCGAGCGCAAAGCGACACGCCGCGCGCGCTTCCACAGACCACACCAAAACGTGGACCTTCCTTCCTTCGGACCGGAAGTTATTTTTTTTTTCTCTAAACAAATTATCTTTACGTTGAGATTTTAGATTTTTTATCTACATATATTATATATATATATATATAGATATTTTAGATTTTTTATCTATATATATTATATATATATATATATATATATATATATATATAATATACACTCATTTTTTTTGAATGATTTTAGAAAAATTAATATTAAATTTTTTGTTACATAAATATAAATATAATTTACATAACTTTTAATCATAATAATGTAAAGTATAAACAATTTTATCATTATACATAAATATGTCTATAGTGTAAATAACAACAGTTAAGGATGCAATCAATGGCGAATCGAGAAATTCATTTTAGTGATGTCAATTAATGTAACTAAAATTAAATTAAGTTCATTTATTTCAAAAAAAAAACCCTAAGAACTAAAATTACTTTAATATCAAACTACAAAATTAAACACCCAATTTATTTTTGTTCATTTTAACCTACGAGATCCTATATATATCTTGATAATAACAAATTATAGCTTCATCATTAATATTTGCAAAATTTTCTTTCTCGGATCTCAATATACGCAAGAAAAAATGAAAAAGAAAAAAAATATGGAAAAAAGACAAGAGCGGTAGAGTAGCATATTTTTTTTGATACAAGGCTTCCGTTAATTTCGGCATTTATTTTTTTTCAAATATCTCTTGCGGAACTTAAATTTGAGTGAGTCTCTTCGTAGAGATACGTGACCTATCACCACTGTATTAAGCCCGTGGTTTAGTAGAGTACCATATTATTATTGATAATTTTTTTAAAGAGCTCATAGACAAATAAAAAATAACATTAGAATATAATCATTTCAAATAATAAAAGTAGAATGGTAAAAAAATAATGCTAACTGATTAATACATAGAAGAGTATTAATTTTATGCTATTTGAAAAAGTGAAAATATTATTTGATAAAATATTAGTTGGAATAATAGAAAAATATATTGCATTTAAATGCAATATATATTTTTTTGTGAAAAATTATATGAAATATTAGAAAAATATATTTCATTTTAATGCAATATATTTTTTTGAGAAAAGAAAAAAATTGTGTCGATGTTATTTTACAAGAGCAGGAGAATTTTATGGATTAATTTGAAGAGATCTATGGAAATAGAAATACTCGAGAACAGATTGCAGATCATATATATAATCAACGAAAGTGATTTAAAGAAAAGACGTTACTCGAATAAATTTTGATAAATTTCTTAAAAGTTTTAGTGAGATTATTATTATTATTATTTTTGGTCTAAGATGATTATTTGTTACAAACATTCATTATTATACTTTTATTTGTTTCAGCTTCATCATGGTTTTTTTTTATTAATTCACAAAATAAGACATGAAAAAAATTGTGGGGTCCATTTGTTATAGACCATTCGACTTTATTCCAATCTGAATTAAAATGTATATATGATCTCTAAGTAAAATCTCTCCTTAAGTTTATTTTTGATAAACTTTATCTATTCTTTTAGATTTTTTTTTGGCTGGATTTGAATCATACGAGTCTAAGAATCTATTAATAACAATGTATATGTGAACTTGAATGAATTTAGAGAAAACTAACAATACAATTACATAGCATTAGCATCATTTTTTACAAATCAATTTGTTCAACCATTAATTTAAACTAATATAAATTTGTTAATTCACTTTTTTTTTTCTAAATAAAGATATGTGCAAACACCAACAATATTTAAATATTTCTTGTGAAAATTAAAATTATATCTCATCACAAAGAGACGAGACCTCCTCACAATTTATGCAGGATGTATATATATGTGTGCTATTTTTCTTCTTTACAATTTTTTTCACTCATGTATTATTGTATTATTGTTAATAAAAACGACGTGGTTGTTATCTACTTTAACATAATATGGTTGTTATCTACTTCAAAAAGAAGAGGCAAAAAAAAAGTGTTCATGGCAAAACCATCTCATTACATTTTACACCATGCAACCTGACCAACTGTTGTTTGTTTCCTATCTTTTGCGCTTTTACTAGGTTTAAAGTTGAAACATTTATTAACCCACTGTCAGGGGCAAATCTGAAATTAATACCAGTATCTGTGTTCTCTGGCAAATCTCTTTCAGCCTGGGCTAGAGCATTGAGCTAGAAACGTAGCTATACTGTACATCAATAAGTCTCTGTCTATCTCTGATAACTGATAAGACATCCAAGTACATTTCTTTTACTGTACAAAAAATATAAAAGATATTTTCTTCTTGTCTACTTGTCTCCTTCATCATCTCTCCATTTAATTTCTGACATATATATACGCTAAATTACTATAATTCCAGATGCTTATTTATTTCTTATCCTGTGCACAAAATGCTAATAACATTACTTCAGAAATACCCACAAAAATACCCCCCCCCCCCAACAAAGAAGTGCAAATTGTATATTTTCAGGTAGAGATGTACTGTATGGACCACATAGAAAAACGAAAGTAATTGCATGAACCTGATGTACCGTGGACCACAAAAGGAAAGATCCGAATATATATCCACTGTTCAAAGATGAAAAAAAGAGAACATGCAAGGAAATTCAAAAGCTGGGTTCCGGACCAATGATGCATCCATAGAGCGTCGCAGAGGAAAGGTTTTGTCGTTTCTGCGGTAATTAAGGGGAAAAGCAAGGGGGAAAGGAAAGAAAGAGAGAAAGAAAAGCAAGTGTGAAAAAAGTTAAAAAGGAAGAGGGAGGTGAGCGTACCGGCGGGTGACGCGACCACAGTGAAGTGAAACAGACCTGAGCCTGAGGCAACAGAGGACCCGAGGCGACAGAGCAGCGCAGCGCAGGCTCTGAGGGGGGGCTGGCTGAGTCTGATCAAGCGTCGCTCGCTAAGCAAGCATTCACCGCACTGTACGGACACAGTCTCTCTCTCTCTCTCTCACACACACACACACACACTCTGCGCTTCCCTTCCCATCTTTGGTATCTAACGGTTGGGGTATGCTTTACTATTAGTAGTAGTAGATCACTATAGAACTACTAGACTTCATTATTATTTCATTCATTCGTTTCATTCATCTCTTTCTTATTAGCTCTTTATAGATTCTATACTAGACTAGACTAGATTACATTTGTTCCGCTGCTCTCTGGTACATTGGAAATTATTGGATGGTTTGAGCCGATCCCAACCGTTACTTCTGCGATCAACGGTGCAGATCATTTCCAGGTTATACAGTGAGAGGGTGCACATGGAGACGATCTTCGTAATACA
Organism: x Bolboschoenoplectus mariqueter; assembly: GCA_037678475.1. NCBI lineage: Eukaryota > Viridiplantae > Streptophyta > Magnoliopsida > Poales > Cyperaceae > x Bolboschoenoplectus > x Bolboschoenoplectus mariqueter. The sequence continues at coordinate 1,651,917 of CM075266.1, read as the reverse complement.
TTTATATTTTAATTTAAATTATATATGATATGTTGAGAGAGACGTCGGGGTAAGTACGCTATTTTACGTATGTTTTGTAGGGTGTGGGTTTGAAATGTAGGCCTGAGATTTGTCGAGTTTGGGAGTACGGATTGTTTATAGCCGCCGTGGTGTGCGTTAAAATGCGTGATATTTTGTACGCGCTAGGTTGAGAGAACCAACGGTCATTACATATTTACATGATGATCTCTTTGGCAATTTGGGTGTTTTCTTTTTTCAACTGGATTTTGTGGAGCGATTTAAGAAAATAATGATGTGTATGTATGAGAATGAGAAAAGTGCAATTTCTACGTAGGGACGTATAATCTCGTGTTGGTTTCGAACCTTTTTTTTTATTACTAGATCCTTATTACTGAAGATTGTTTCATGTTTAAAAAACTTGTTTTTTTTAGGTCACTGGATTTTATCTTTTATCAAAAATTGATCATTAAACTTTTAGTTATTAAATTCTCAATTTCGTCCGGTCAGATTTTTTTATTTATTTCTTAAAAAAACAGCGTGCAGACTTCGCCATTTATTAAACCTCATCCGCATGATAAATAAGTCGACCATGTCAGCATAAAAAATTGCCTTCACAAGTTTACGACACATGTCAACATCATCCAAGTAGGGGTTTTATACTAATGAAATGACAAAATCGAAACAAATTGCAATTCGTGTAAGTTTTAGTTGACAAATCAAAGTTCACTGAACTATTTATTTATCAGTGTAAACTTTGAAACAATTCACTAGTAACATAAATTGAAACACGTGGTTGTGTATACCCACAATACATATTGTAAACTTCAAAGACCGTGAAGGATTTAAGGCCTGTTAAGAAAAAAAAAAGACAAAAAGACATTTGTGCAAGATCTGCTATAGTTTGAGCATTTGGGCCCTTACATATTTGGAAATTTTCATTTTGAGGGGCCCAAATTTTTAAGCGGGCCGTTTAGGCCCAAATAAAAAAAAATATATTTGAATTTGGGTAGTTATATTTAGTTATGCTCTTTTGGAGTCACGACTATTTTTGATGTCACAAATACTGTCACTGACTGAATTCGCAGCCGTAACGGCAATAATAGTGTGGTCAATTTGGAAATATTGAGATGACTGAGTATATATTCAGGAAAGAAAAAACATCTTCAGCAAGCTACACTACACACCGCAGAATAACGGATTACGGATGTGTGAGCCAGGCGAAGTATTGAGAGATATGAGTAAACAGCAAAAGAAAATTTTTCACTGATAACACTGTATTCTGATCTCTGTTACACAAATTGTCTTGTATAGGCTGTCGCTTAACTAGCCGTTTTTTCATTAATGGCCAACAGTCTTTAATCTTGATAAATGCTTAATCCTCTCTTACTACATTTGATTAAATAATGAATGGAATCATAAATACTGTTGAATAATGGCAATACGTCAACACCCCTAAAATCTTCATTCGAGTTTGCCTTAATGCCTGTTAGAGTTCAGTAATTTGCATCAAAGTTGTGGCTCACCAATCTGTTGACCGACTCTCATTATTCTGGTTAATTTAGTTGTCCGAACGAATAGAGTTTCTTCGAAGCAATTGAAGCCGATCGTTTTTCTGATTTAGTGAGGAGATAACGTGTACGCAATATCCAGTTTGCATATCCGTTCTCAAGGCATCTTTTGTGCCAAACCAGAACCCCTTCGGCTGCTGACAATTTAGTAATAGATAGTGCCTCGGCCGTTTAATCTCAAAGATGACATAGTTTGCATAACAGGTTCAGACCCAGTTTTGTACCAGTCAGTAACGCATTGAGAGAAGTTAGTAACCTAGTCCAGACGATTCTATCCTCGGTAATAGTGAGTGTGAGCTTATTAATTAGCTTTGACAGCAGCTACAACTGTAGCTGATCGCAACCCGTAAGTTGGCTCGGTGAAGAAAAATTCCTGCAATTATTTGGATATAAAAATTGTTGTTGTAGGAGAGTGATTTATTTATCCATGGAACCACGGCGAGCATATCGCTTGCCATGTTTGGTACTCTAGTACTCTTCTTTGGATAGAAGGAAAGCCGATATTTTCGTATATTAGACCGAATTTTCCGACATTATCTTGTAAGGTTCTGACAGGGATACAAGTTGTGGGAAAGAGCCAATTGCTTAGACTCATTTACACAAAGAGACGCACACTAGCACTGATCTCATATCCTTCACAGTGAAAACTGAAAAGTGGTACCATAACAATGTATGGAACTGTACAGTGTTGCTGTTTATTCTGAGATGTGTGCACATTGTGCAGCGCAATTTTCTCTTTTATGATAATTTTTCTTATCTCTCTCTTTGAGTCTTTGTACTTTCAGGTCAAAAGAGTCGATGACAGGGTCACAGTGTAGACAGAAAGCTTATAAGGCAACTTGGATTGCACACTGTAGTTTGATTTTTTGCCCTATATATATGTGTTTTATTTGTTTAATTCATCTATTCATGGAAGAATGTGTCTTTAATAACTCCACTTGGATTGGGATTTCTGGACCGGATCATGAATAAACCCGAACAAAACTCGATCCATCACTCATATATTTGTACATTAGTGGTGCGTTGTCATTCTACAAAAATCTGACGATCCGATTGCCAAGTTTATTTTAGTTATTAAAATCCAATTTTCATTTGGTTTAGCAATTAGGTCCATTTCCAATCTGCAATTAGTTCTCAACGAAATGGAAATGGACCTAGTGTCTAAAGCCCAATTATGTTCTGTTTTCAAATTTAGAGGTACATTTGCATACAGATCAGACCCAAATATCCCCAACTCAAAATCTCCTTACTAACAGCGCATCATCTTCAACATAAAGCAATGACAAAGAAATTCTGAAACTATACCAGCAACTATGGCTCATGGCATGTGACCGAAATATAACTAAAACAAAGTTAAAAACAACCTAATATAAAAATGAAAATTCCAATATGGCATTCAAACCTCCGAGTCTTGGGTTACTTATGGCAGAAGAAGAATTCAAAATGACCAGAGCGCATGTCTTGAATCTGACTGTCTGGAAACAGTAAGTTAAAAACACTGAACACCAAATACTGGTAACTGGTAGAATAGTTGTTTGACAAAGTTTCCGAAAAAAAAAAAAGGGCCTAGTCAAGAGTATGTTATTTGGGATTGGAACAAACAAAAAATGTGGAGTGGACATTATAAGAATCGTTTAAAACACAAGAGAGAGAACAGCATAGTGTTAAACAAAGAATCTGTTCTCTTTTTTTGTTTTTAATTTCTAACTTCATGTCAGATTTGGAACTGATGTGGCAACAAAAGTACCTAACATTTTTGAATTGTTTGATATTTTTTCTGCTTTATTAATTGTTATTTAAAACACCATTTTAATAATCGTAAGCATGATAATAAAAAAAAATTGGGCAAAATTTATCCTCTCTTATAATCCTCATAAGAATTCAGCTTTTTTTATATGATTACATGAAAAGACTTAACAAAAATAGTGGAATATCAAATTTACATTTTTCATAAACATAAGAAGTTTGCCCTCATGAGTGTTAATTCACTTTTCATTTGCACACAATGTCTGCCAACAGACAGGAGTAGGTACACAAATTAAAAAAAAAATTCCACAAATATTGTTAGCAAACATTTTAGTTGTAAATTAAATTTACAGTTTAGAATTCCATTATTTTGTTAATTTCTTTTTTTTTTGTATGATCAAATAAAAAATAAGTTACCAAAAATTCCCCAACCTATCCCTTTATTTGACAAATGAAGGAGAGGTGATTTAAGTATTCTAAGATACTTTAATGTATCAAAAAAGAGCGATTTAAAGTAAAATAAATTAAAAATATATAAAGACGGAGAAAAATTAAATTATTAAATTTTATAATTTTTTAATATTTTTTGTCTTTATTACTTTATTTATTTATTTTACTACCGTCAAACATCAATATTTTAAAATAATTTAATATTTATTTCATTTTAATTTTACTTTATTTATATAATAATAATATAGCAACTTTTCGACCTCAAGTCCCATCTCCCTTGGAAAGAAACTTTAGTGATATTCATTATTTGCAATTATATTGACTTGGAAAGACATTGATTTGAGATTGAGGGGAAATGCATTCAGGGTTGGTGCCTTTTCTCCTGTTAGGATTATTATAGACATATATTGGGGTTTTGATCAATAATAGGTGCTATGACTGCATAGCTGCGTAGGCAAGGACGGTGCACGGTGGTCCGGGATCCTCTGGCCCAACTGAATCTTGTATTGGGCCACAGTAGGCCATGTCTACGGACCTCTCTTCAGTTATATATACATATATATATATACATATATATATATACATATATATATATACATATATATATATATACATATGTTGTTTGAATGCCGCCTAAAAATTACATCCAATAAAAGTGGCAAATAGAAAATGACCGTTCATATTTCGATGGAAAGAATGGGATTCAAATTTCATAAAAAATATTAATAAATAAATAAATATTTGAGTTAATGGGAGTTTTTATTTAAAAAAAAGTGACAAATAATACAAACTCCATTATCACTTGCATGAAATTTCTGCCTTCATTAAGTTTACATATTTTGTATTCATCAGAATAATCTCAAAGCACATTTTTTTTTCTCTTTTTTGTATTTCTTTATTAATTAAAAAATAGAAAAATGTATTGATTTTGCATTTTGAAGAAAAGGACATGCATGAGTATGAGAATAAATTTCTTTTTAAAAAAGGACATGAGAGTTTGAAAGGTGATAGTAGTACTGCTCAACAGTTTCTTTTATCTTTGGCTCCTAGCATTGCAAAGCTTATTCTTGCACAATAAATAGAAAAAAGGGGACCAAACGGCGCATGCTTGAAGTACTTTTGGTAAGTGCTCCAGTGATGTATATATATCATATATGATATATTCTTCTATTTCTATACTAGAGAGATGGAGAATCAAGGTCATAAAAGGTCTTCTTGTTACTATCAATTATAGGTTTTTATTTTTTTTCTATTGTCTTAAATTAAGTAAATTACTATCATTGCTACATGTATATGTTTATTTTCTTTGAATTTTTATCAGCTGTGAACAAAAATCTCTACTTGAGAAGTTAGTAGACAAAAAAGATCTGTTTCTTTTAAACAAAATCTGAAACTGTATCACAATGTCTCATAGGTTGCTCCCGTTTCATTTAATCAGACAAAAACATTGATAAGGACCATGAAATGATTAATAAAAAATCCCTTTTCCTTAGATACAGAATTTTTTTTTTATTTTTTCTCCGATGAGATATGGTAAGATAAATGATAACTGCATCATTTATCCGCATTCTTTATTTACATTTTAAATATTTGAAATTATTCAATATAGTTTCTAATTTAAATTTTGAAATATATATTTTTGAAAAATATTTATATTTAATATTAGATGCATATGAGAGATTTAAAATTTGGGATGCAGGAATAATTTCTCTTTATAAGAGGACTATTATTTGAATACCCTTAGATAAATTAAATTGATTTTTTTATCTTCATTTATATCAAAGTAGTTTTTTTTTAAAAAAAATCAACTTGAAAGGTTGTCTTTCAATTTTTAATTACACTAATCACTCTTTGAACTATCAAAAAAGGATAAAATTAGCTCTTGAGATTCTTTCAAATAAATCAAATTACTTCCTTTAAGAATGAAAAATAGAATTACTTATTTGGTTTAATGGAAGAAGTACATAGGTATATAACAGTTTGCAAATCTGCTGGTCTTTTTTTTTAAAAAAAAAGGTCAAATTGAATGCAATTAAAAGTTTAAGAACTTGAATTAACTCTTTTGAGAAAGTTTATGGATCAAAATCCAAGTTTTCCTGATTTTAAAATTATTTTTTTGTTCCCAAAATGTACATACAACAACTAGATTTTTAAAATTCTAAGAGTTCAGGCCATTCTTGTAAAACTTTGAATATATAATAAAAAAAATTACCCAATAATAGGTGCCCCATTTTATTTCATTATTCATCCTATAAGTAAAAAACTTTATGTCAAACCTGTCACCTCCTTGCAATGATATCATCACCTTAGAATATAACAGATTATGTTGCTATTTTGGTGCTACCACTACAGTTTGTCACTGTCTCATGGTTGTTTGAGTACATTCCAACATAAATTAGTTGGAAAATTGGTTACTTATGTCTAGGATTTAAGTAACTTCCGTATCAAATATAAAAGCTCACTGCTTATGCATTCTTATTTATTTAGCTGAACTTAAAATATTTATCAAATTAATTGGTGGGATTAATAGTAAATTAAAATCAGAGAAATTATTCTTACCCCTCAAATTCCGTATCTTTTATCTACACTGCTAAATATTCATACTTAATACAACTGTTATTTTATATTTATTATCTAAAGTATTTATTACTTTCTGCTTTTTAAATGATCGCATAAAAACTAAAATTAAAAACTATATTGAATAATTTAAAATATATATTTTAAAATTTTAATCCTATATATATATATATAATATAAATATATTTTTATTAAACAAAAATATTTTTGAAAAATTTATATATAAGTACATATGAGATATAGATAAAAAAAAAATATGAACAGTGAATATGAAACTAATAGGCTGTGAAAAAACTTCAAATATTGATAGATGTAATTAGATTGCAGATATACATGGGCCAGCCCATTAATTACTTAAGAGGCTGATTAAATGACCCATTAGCTTTTAAATTGATCATCATTATTTGTTAAATTCCACATCCTTTTTGAATTATTCAGGTCTGCTTATCATTTATCAACCTGTAAAAAATCAGGTCCATATTCTACCAAATAATAATGCATACATATGTATACATATATTTGTGTCTCCAACATGCAAAGCATGTAGTATTTACAAATAAAAAATTGCAATGGCAAAGGGATATATATCTCTTTTAAAAAAAAAACAGCTTTATTTTTTTTTCTCTTTTGAAGAAAAAGTACTTGAAGAAATTGTTGGTCCCTTTTATTTGTACAATATCAAAACATATTGCTAGTTCCAATTTTGTGAGGAGAAAGCTCACAATTCCTATATAGGAAATGAACTTTATTTTGTGGTACCAAAATTAAATCCTTCTAATTCAAAATTTGAATTAAAATTAGTTATCAAAAACAACAAGACATGCATAGCAGAGTAGGTGCATTGCACAAATAGCATTCTCTGTGCACGTGCAATGTCACGTGACTTCCCTGTGGATGCCCACAGGATGCAAGGCCTATGAGATTTTAATTTTATTAAGAAATGTAATGCCACCATAACCTTGATTAGAGAGTCATATTTATCTCGGAACATGTGCTAATCTATTCGTCGTGTCGAATTTTAGATTGTTGGTTTTAATATTATTATTTTTTTTAATTTCCTCCCTTGCTATTAGGGAATAGGTACCATAAAGAAAAGGATCCACTTTTAGCAAAGTCTAAGTTAATGGTTCTCAACAGGTCATATATACATAATTTCTATGGTGACAGAAGAAAAGTTCAAATGAAATCTCAATGCTTTTTTAAGGGGTAATTTTAGAGAACATTTAATTTTTATGATATCTAATTTTTATATATTTTAAAAAAATTATAGAGATATTTCTAATTACTTAAAAATAATATATATTAATTTTGAGTCAATCTAGAATTTGATTGATCATTCATCACAAAATTATTAAAACTTCAGTGTTAAAATTTTAAAATTATTCGATGAAAGGTAAAATCTCTTTCAAATTATTTGTATTGTTCAGAAGAGATCAGCATATAATGAAAAAAATGTTTGTATTGTATTGATTTTTTGTATTGCTGTTCAGAAGAGATCAGCTGTTCATCTGCCATGATTAATTTCTGAGCAAGCAACAAATATGATTTATTTGTATTGAGAAATTGTTCAGTTCATTTTATAACCTAAATAAAAGTTTTTCTATTGTTTAATTAATTAGCAAAGATCAGGAAGGAACTACTTTCTTCTATGAATTAAATGAGACAATAAATGTAAGCATCTTAATTCTTAAGAGCTGTTCTCCTACCAGCCAGAGTCAATTAAATGTCATAGTTATCTGGATCTCTGAAGTAAGATAAAGAAAAAAAATGCAAATTAAATAAGGCATTATAAAATCAACATATTTGTTCTTCTAATTGGACAAAATTAAATTCAATAGCAGGTGGGGCAAGTATAAATGTTTTTTTTTTCTAAAATGTATGACAACAAAAAATCACTTTTTTTTTTTAAGTAATAACAGATTAACGACTTTCTTTTTTAATGCTTTGCAAAATATTGAAATCAGAAAGCTCTTAATTTTTATTTTATTTATTTTTTTTATAGGAAGGGTTTTGTAAGGTTTTTATATACAGTGCATCAACTTGATATTTGTTGATTTTAGTGATGACTGTCAAAAAAATAAGTGTCATTCGCTTGTAAATTAATATCAGGATTAACAAATTTTAAATTGTTGACGTGTATAATCAGTCTTTGATCTAGTGTTAAAGACATTATCTTTTGCGTGAGAAGTTATAAGATTGAAATATAAATGAGAGTCGCTAATGAATATTTAAAATTAAATTATTTAATTTCTATCATTTTCTCAAAAATAAAAAATTAATTGTAGATGCATGTATCATCTTTTTGTTGTGCACATTAATGCTGCTCCAAGCCTCCAACTAACCTTTGTTCTTTCATGTTTAAAAAAATTATCACAACATGCATATCATTTGATAAATATTGAAATATTTTTTTAATTAGATCAAATGCATTTTTGTATAAATAACAAATAATTAATTTATTGTTTTTTTATTTGAAAAATTATTGTCACTAGTATAAGAGAAATGGTTAGGCATAAAATTAGACAAAATTTGCTATTTTTAAAAATTTATACTAAGGAGAAATCAAATGAAAATTAACAACTCCTATTCCTTCAAATACAAAATTCACACACAAAAAAAAACACCTCTAAAGATTAATGTACATTAAACCCTTCAACCTGTACCTTACTATCTTTTATTCATCAATTGCATTTATAAAAGAATTGTCACTATCACAAAATCATAATCTCGGTCCCATAAAACGACCTTCCTTAACCAAAAGATTAGACTAACACTGACCAAATTAAAGTCGATGACACATTAACTGAAGAAAAAGAACTCACAAAGAAATATAAATATTACCATACATCTTTGCATCAGAGATTCAGAGCACCCAAATTAATTTAATTCAGTGATAAGAGAGCAGCTTCCAGCTTGGCTGTGAGCTTAGCTGCTTAGGTACTTGAAGCATAATTGCAATTAGAGTTCTAAAATTATGGGTATCGTGACGTGCCGTATTAAAAATGGGAAGAGGACGGCATAATACGGATAAAGTACGGTACAGTTAAATTACGACGTGTTATACGTACCGTGTCGATTCGATGCGCCGTGTTAAACGTGATTTGTCTTAACCGTACCGTGTCGTGTCGAGTTGATACGCCGTGCTACACGTGTCTTATCCGTGCTAAACGTATTTAGTGGGAAAAAAACTCGAAAAAATCGGAAAAAATTGTAAAAAATTCGGAAAAATCTTAAAAAATATAAAAAATTCAAAAATTTTAAATTTATTTTACTGCTAAAAAAATTCAACAAACAATTGGGAAAAAAATAATATTTTGTAAAAATTGTAAAAAATTAGAAAAATCCGAATTCTTTTTTAAAAAATCCGAAAAATATTTTTAAAAAATTCAAAAATTATTTTAAAAATTTTAAAAATTACTTTTAAAATATTTTATTTTTCAAATTTCCCCTCCTCTTTTTTAATCCTATTACAAAATCTTACCAATAAATTACAAAATTAACCATCCGATCAACATCCAACGGCCCACAATCCGTACATACTATGCATATCCGTGCTAAACGTACTTATCCGTACCATACCTATCCGTGTCTACCCGTATTGTGCCGTGTTGCCTCTTTTATCCGTGCGTACCGTGCCGTATCTATAGTGAGAAAAATCGAACACGGCACACGACATGCATAATACGATATGTATTGATATATTGTATCGTCTCTGACTCGTATTGTATCGTAGGTGTTATTTTCAATTCCCTAACTGCAACCACTCAAATGGTCAATTCTCAAATTGGCCAATTAATTGCTCGTGATACGAGATACGGCGTGAGTTTTATATTTGATACAGTATCTGGCATTGCACCTCCTCACCTGCGTGTACTATGTATGTATTATTTAAGTGTTGTTTTTCCGGATTTCTATTCTAGGTCAGCAGTGCAGCAGCCTAGCCTTGTATGTATAATATAACACTTGAATTGTCGATTCGTCACCCCGGATTTTTGCAATTTCTGGCGCCGATTTCGGAATAACTCATGAATCTGATCCTGTATAATGTATAGTTATTGTTATATAGATTTGAATATTATATTTTTTATTTAATCATTAAACTCTAAACCCCAAAACCAAGCTAACAAATGTGATCATGTATATGTAAAGTGCGATGTAAGATCCCGAAATTTTTTAATATGAGAAGATATGAATATCAAATTAAATATGTAAGAAAATCATATAATTATTTCAAGATCTAGACAAAATGAAAATTGTTAAGTCCGTTTTTAAAAATGATGTCGCGTTTCTATTAATTCTGTTCTCAGTTTCTGAAAACATTATTACCAATCTCATTCTCAAACTTGAAACGTGATCGGCAATCACGTTCTCATGAGAAAGTATCTAACAATTGCATTTCAAAAATTGTTATATGCATGTAGTTAAGAAGACTTGTAGCATATATGTAACTTATTGTTCATTTCTAAGTAAGATTTATACTTTAAAACAAAATAAAAACAAGCAGGAGGAGGAGGACATTTTTTGAGAAACACGGTGCAAGTAAATTATTACCAAGTTGGTATATATTTCATATGGATTCTCTCAAAAATTGTCTCATATATACACATAACTGGGAGCATTCCGAGCAAGATGGAGGTTTTTATAAAATAATAATTCATTTAAATTGAATAATTAAAATAATATATAAAATAATTTAAATAATAAAATCATTAATATGAATAATAACTTAATTAATCTGAATAATAATAAAGTTGATATTAATGATAAATCTGTATATATATCAACTCTCTATTCAAAAGTATGTATTCGGACTAGCCTCGCAAAGGATTTATTGCTGAGATATATCCAAGGAGAGAAATCAATTTAATAAAAACTTCTGCATTTAGGATTTTGTTGTCACGTTTCACTTTAGTTAAATAAATCATACACAAGCATAAAATTAATACGAGTTTATACTTTATACCCACGGGCCACGGATATAATTTTTGAGCTTAATTCAAAAAGATATCCGGATCGACTGTGCGCTATAAGCTTAAAATTTTAAATAATTAATGTTGTTTGATCTTTCCTCAATTGTTTTTAGTGTACAAATATTCATGTTTTTTTTAAACTGCCTCGAGCACCAATGATATGCATGTTATTGATATGATATAACCACAAAGATGGCTGAAACATCTCTAGAGATGACAAAAATTAATACATAAAAAATTAATTAATTAATGAAAGAAACTTGAATGTTTTTTTTTTGTAAATATATTGAAAAATATTTAAAAAAATTGATAAAGCTAAAGACAAAACATATAATGATGAATTTTGTCTCTTTATGAAAAAATAAAAAAAAATTTCTCATGAAAAGTATTTAGAAAGAATAGATGTTTGAACTAACAATATTCTTATCTTTAAGAAAATGCCATGTTGGCTAAATTATTACATGACCCACTTTAATCTTTTTAAATTGCATTAGCAAAATTTTCCATCGTCTAACGAAAAAAACTTTCTTAAAATAAGAACGTGTGATTGAAATTAAAAATTTCAAATCGACATCCCCAAAACCATAAAACTCAAAAAAGAAAGGTTATCTGCCACAAATTTAAACCACTTGCTATATACTTTTAAACAGGGACGGAGCTAGATCCGAAGTTAGGATGAAACAAAATTTCAAGTTAGAACATGATTTTATAATTATTTTTAAATTAAATATATTTTTATAATTATTTATATTAAAAAAATAATTTTAAAGTTATATTTTGCAAAATATATTATAGATTTAAGCATATTTTTATAATTATATCAAAATTGATAAGGTAGACGAAACTTATCAATATCTATCAAGATAAATGGCCATATTTTTAATGTGGAATCAATGTGAAAGTTCAATATTGCTATTTTTGCAATTTTAACAATATTTTGGTTCTGATTTCTTAGTTCGCTATTGTTAATTTTCAACCACATGAAACATGAAACGGACGTAAAAAATGTTAGTGATGAAATGATATATAATATCTTTGAATGTAACGTATATCTATACGAAGCATGTATGCTTTCTTAAAAAAGAAATATGTCACATTAATTCATTAAATGATAGTAACTGCAATTAATGGTCGATATTTAATAATTTTGAAGCATCAAATGTGAGATCATTTGCACAAATTTTGCTGACCAGACAATTTAAATGTCAAATTAAATGCAAATTAATTTACAGAACTATCTTTATTTTTTTTAGAATATTATTTTGACATGATTTAAGAATTATTGTTGAATCAATATTGTGTTGTATTCTCAAATCCCTATATCATTTAGGTCGTGTTATGATTGAAGATTTATTGAAACTAAATTTATTTCTCACACCACGTCATCGAAAGAAATATATCTACTTAAGAAAAAAAATTAAATTATTTAAACAAGATAAATACTATTTCATTTAATTTTGAACATTTTTTTGAAACTCTAAAGGTGTCTATAATGAACAATAAACATATTAGTCACATTATTTTTTATTTTTTTTTGCTTTCAAAATGACATTGTTTTGATAAGTGAAAAAGGAGAAGCAAAATCAAATCAATTAAAAAATAATAACATGATATGACTAAAAATCTTCCTAGTTTGATTTAAAAAAATAGACTCTTATTTGATCCCATTCTATCTTAATTTTTTTAATTAGAAAATAGAAATCTAAATTATTTAACTTCAAAAATTTATAAAAAAAAATTACTTTCAAATTTCAAATATGTGATCTCATTCTACCTTAATTCCATTCGGCGATTCATCATGTGATCAGCTATTTTGGAAATCATCCCTGACATGTAAAATTTTTTATATTTTATGCAAGCTGGAAGATGTATTGGATTTAGGTTTTTCAACATAATTTATCATCTGAGTCTGATCAGCGCAAAATACTCAGAATCATATTAAAGTATGCGTACCATTCCATGCAATGCAAGTTAGCATTTGATAATAAAAGCATCCTAAGTTCTCATCAAATCAACAAACAAACAAAGTTCCATACTTTAATGTCTGAGATTATCACAAGTAGTAGCTAGAAAAAATAATTTGCAAGAGATAGTAAGTAGTACCAGTACAGGCAATCAAACAACACCATATGTTGTAATTAAGTGTCTCTCTCTCTCTCTCTCTCTCTCTCTCTCTCTCTGTGAGGCATGCAATCATTCCGGATATTTATTTATCTAGAACCTTCGAACCCAACCAAACACCTATTATTCCGAAGGAAAATATTTAGGAGATTGTTAAGGTGCTGATTTTATTATTTATATTAATAATTTTGTTATGTAATTTATTTTATATAATATTTTATTATTTATTGAAATATTATTAATTTAAATAATTACTCATTTAAATTAAATAATAAAAGTATTGTATAAATAAATTACATAATAAAATCGCTAATATGAATAATAAATTATTTAATCTGAATAATAAAGTTGATATAAAAAACGGTATCAATGATGATATTTGTATATAGCTCTCTATTTCAAATAAGAAAGTAGAGCCCTCTTATTCTAATTTGAACAGTTGGATTAAAACAAATTGATCAAATTTATTCAAAAAAAATCTCTAAATTTCAAATAAAACCAATTTAATTCGTCAGTTTTAATCCAACGATCCGGATTAAAATAATAAAATACTATTTTTTTATTTAGAATAATAACAAAATACGGACTCCCTCTCTTTATATGCCACAACCCACAAATGGAAAAATAGATTTGTAAGTTGTTACCTTAAAATATTGTACAGTCAGGATTTATTACTCATTATTTTATTTACCATAGGTGAATCAGTTAAATCTGACAGTAATTTTTGCATTGCCAACCCCACTATAATCCACTAGTAAAATCCGGATCCGTATCTGCTATTATTCTTGGAGAAAATAGTGTCCTACTTTTCTTCAATCTCTCCATCCAATCTAATTAACGATTTAAATTGCTATATATCATCTCTTATTTTAAAACAGTTTCTTCTCTTACCCAATTTTCTGCTCTTTTTTCTCAGTCCTCTTCTCAGATAAATCTTCTTCATTTGTGGTAGCTCCGTGGTTCTTCCAAATTTTCATGTAATTTATTAGGAACGAAGGTGATTATTTCAATCTCAAATCTCTCTTCTTCTTCTTCTCTCATTTTTCTGCTATTGCTTGCTTTTTGTTATTGTAGGTGTCTGAAGGAAGAGGAGCAACGGTTGAAAACGACGGAGAACAAGAGCAGATAGAAACTTAATTATCCAAAACATCAAATCTCTTCATCTCCTCCAAGAAAACACAGAAAATCAGCCATGAAAGTGACTTGTTGGGACTTGCAACAATCCCAAATTAAGTATTACTAGATTTAGTTTAATCAATTAAATTAACATGAAGTAAGAGGAAAAAAAAGAAACAATTGATAACTCCATTGGATTATTAGTAATAGGATAGTTTGAATTTTGCGGATCATTTAGGTTTGCTATTCATTGGATATTCATGCTTTGTACATAAGTAGTGAAATAATTTTAGAGAATTTGAAGTTGCTTAAAGCAACTGATTTGAGAACAACTAATAGGAAGACTAAGAACAAAAGAATAACAAAAAAGTAAGAATGAGAGAAGAGACTTGAGAGCGAAGTGGTGCCATAAATGGAGAAAATCAAACTGTTAGAAGGTGCTGGTAATTGTGAGAAAAAAACATCCCAAAATTTTCAGATAAAAGAGTGAACAGCACAGAAATTATAGAACAGCGCTAAAATTAAAGAGAAAAAGCGTTAAGTAAATCTGAACTGCTATAAAATTAAATGGTGGAGATTAGAGAAAAGTAGGATCCTACTTTCTCCAAGAAATAGCAGATAATTTTTGCATTGACAACCCCACTGTAATCCACTAATGAAATCCTCAGTAAATCTACGTTAATCAGTACATGCTAAAAACGAGGGGCCCTTTGTCTGGAAAACAATGGTGTAGTCATGGCCTAGCATTAATTGCTGATACTATTTATCATGTGCAAAAATTTTTCAAATATCAACTTGATTGATTAATCATTAAGTATAAAGTCTATAAATTCTGAATTTCAGGTAAATATTGTAAATATTTTACCCACTTTTGCATTTTAGTTCAAAAATTTTCAAATTTTATAAAAAAATATTTTACGATTAAGTAAAGTTATTATTTTTTTAAAATGATGTTAAAATTTAATGTTAAATGAAACTAATTAAATTTAAAGAAATAATTAGTGTTGCTGAAATTGGTTGGTGTTTCTACAGAGGTGGCACGCACTACACACTATGAAAATTTTCTCAATTATTGACCTTTTTAAATGCAAATCTAAAGAATTTTAGAAGATTGATTCACTGACATGATATATATTGATTGTATGTACAAATACTTCCTCTCCTTTTAATATTTAATAATTTTTTTTAGTAAACTAAGAGTATATACACAATTAAGTGCAAAATATTTACTAAAAATTTTAAAAAATATATTGATAAATTTACTTTTAAATTCAAATTTTAAAACATATTCAATTTGTAAAGCAAATAAAATTGAAGAAATAAACTTATGAACATATCTTACTTTGTAGACCATATATACAACTATGGACCAAGACTTTGTACATTTTCTCATCACCTTGCACACGTTGCAAAGTGCTACATAACAGGTAACTCTGCCAGTGTCTCTTCGCTCACACCACTCACACTTTGAGAGAGAGAGAGAGAGAGAGAGAGAGAGAAGAGGAGGAGGAACCTCGACGGACCTAGACGTAGAGAGAGGAGGAAGAAGAAATGGGTGAGGTAAAAAGTTCTTCAAAAAAAGGAAATCCACCTTTATACAATTACGATCTTCGTCAATTATGTAAGATTTTGATGAATCTTTTTCGTATTCTTTTCACCTCAGAAAGAGAAGAAGAGCGAGGAGAAGCCGACGTCGTCCAAGGAGGAGAAGCCACCAGAGGAGACGAAGAAGGAGGAAGGCGGAGGCGGAGGAGAGGCGGAGAAGAAGGAAGGAGGAGGTGGAGAGAAGGAGGAAAAGGCGGAGGCGGCGCCACCTCCACCGCCGGAGGAGGTCGTGATGCGAGTATACATGCATTGTGAAGGTTGTGCTCGAAAAGTCAAGAGATGCTTGAAAGGTTTTGAAGGTACATTGTTTAACAAAATAAAAATTGAGATTCTGAGGGTATCTTCGAATAGTTTCGTTTTTTACATGTGAATCTGTACATGATAGGTCTCATTTTTTTCTATAATAAACAAATTTAAGTTGTGTAAAAAGTATTTAGAAAAAAATAAATGACAGAGTCCTTACATCAAAAAAAAAAAAATCTGTACATGCTGTTACCAGAAAAATATTTTGTACGAAATTTGTGTGCATGTATAATCATCATATTGTAGTGGTTGTTTGTGGATGAAACTATTTTGTTGGGGTATTATTAGCAAATGAGGAGGGTTATATGCAAAAATTACATATTGATTGTGTAATATTTTAGGGACTTGAGATTTGTTTTTTTTTTCTGAATCTTCATTTATTTATTTATTTATTTACTTGATTCTTTGCTGATATCGTTATGATGATTCATTGATTCTCTTGTAATTTGGTAATAATAATTCATTCCAAGAAAAGTTGGCAACTTTTTTTAACTACATGGTTGTCATCACAAAAGTCCTCTTCTTCCCAAATATATATATTTCTTTAATAAAAGCTCCAAAGTCAGAAACTTTTTGTGCGGTTCTACAATTTGTTAATAATTTTTCTCTTTATATCTTTTCATTTCCAGATAAGGCCTAATGCTAAAGCTGTTTTCCCCACTTTTTTTTGTTTTCTTTTCATTATTTTATTTGGGTGGTCGTGGGGGCAAGTGGGTTCTCGGATTCCTCATTGACCTAAGGATTGGCTTCAGATTCAAATCCTCTTTATTCAAATCTCTTGTACTTTGACCTTTTCTATTTTATTTTTCCTAAAAAGGAACTTTTTTCTAAATATGTACCTTATATTTTCAAGGTTCTATTATGGTTGGATATATAAAAAAGCTCCTATTATGATTTCAATTTCTGCCTACATTCTTTCCAGGGAATCTTCAAAAGTATGATATTTTCATTTTTCTTACATTGCTCTAGCATAGAAGTCAAACATATTTTGTTTTTGTTTTCTACGTTCACAAAATTAAGTAAAGAATCTCCATTTTGACATTGAAAATGGTGGTGATGACAGGGGTGGAGGATGTAACAACCGATTCGAAGGCGCACAAGGTGGTGGTTAAAGGGAAGAAAGCAGCGGAAGATCCCATGAAGGTAGTGGATCGGGTTCAAAAGAAAACGGGTCGAAAAGTGGAGCTCCTGAGCCCAATACCACCTCCTCCCAAACCAGAAGAGAAAAAGAAAGAAGAAGAGGAGAAGAAGGCAGAGGATGTTCCCAAACAAGAAGAGAAAAAAGAGGTTGGTTTTGTGTGGAAGTAATTTTAAGTTTTTTTCTAAGTGTTAAAATCGGGCAGTTAAGAATTAGAGCTGCTTTAAAATTAAGGCTACATTTTGTTTTTGAAAAATATTTCATCATGCTAAATTAAGGCTAGATTCTTTTGAAAAAGATTTCATCATGCTCGAAATTTTAAGAGCACACATTTTTGTAATCAATTGTAGATTACATTGTAACACTGTTATGCAATTACAGATTATGCTAGTATTATGGAGATAGTTTGCCGATTAGAAAGTTGCTGTCAGATTTGGATATTTGGTGATTTATTTATTAAACTATGGGAGTGCATTTATTCTTTGTAAGCTCTTTTTGGGCAAATATGTGATTCAACATTTTGATTGAAAGCGTTATTTCCCAGGAAAAGCACATAAACAACCAATTTATTGGCTGAAAAGAAAATACATGAAAACATTTTTTAATTTCTCTCATATAATTAATTACTCCTTGCACTTGTACTGACAAGCTCCATTTCTTTTGTATATAAAACTACCGAGAAGCCACAAGTGATATCAGTGGTGCTGAAAGTACACATGCATTGTGAAGCTTGTGCTCAGGAGATCAAGAAGAGTATCTTAAAAATGAAAGGTACATTTTTATTCCATTTTATTCCCTTTCAAATTGGACAAAAGTAATTGGAAATTCCTCGTCAGATCTGTGCTGATACATTTAGTTTATTTGGGAAGGATTATGCTAATTACCGTGTACTAGAAAAGTGAATAGTTGGATGATTACAGAGTTAGTTTCTCTCCAGATAAACATCAGAAATTAATGGCACATATGTATCTTACATTGTCCAATCTCCTGCCTTCAATTGGAGAGGATCTGAATATTTGCTGTCTCCCTTTTGAACTTACATTGGCTTTTATTTGATTCCATTCAAGTTATCAATCTCTTTTTCTCCTCAATTGTTCTTCTTTTTAATACATTCTTTAACTTTCTTGATGCGTCTTATTTAATCATTTACATCTGACCTACTTATAATGGGTAGATAGCGTTGTTAATTGTACCTTTTCAGATCCAACTTTTTAATTAACTGAATCAAATAGAATGCACTGTTTTTCTTTGTGACTGCAAGTACTTCATATTGAATGCTGGTTGTTTCTATTTCAAGTGTCAATTTTCTTTCTGTTTTGTTAGCGACAATCAATTTCATCTTTTTGTTTCTGACCCCATGTCATTGTATCTCATTGTTGGACCACCGAAACTATCAGTGTAATTTCTAGAGTTCTCTTCAGCATACTTGCTAAATATTTCAAGTCCCAAACATTTATTTACTCATTAAATATTTCAACTTCCAAACATTTATTCACTTTGATACATCAAAAGTTCAGTAATATGCTCTTCATCCAATTAGGTGTACAGTCTGCTGAGCCCAATCTCAAGGCCTCAGAAGTAGCTGTGAAAGGCACTTTCGACCCACCAACCAAACTCGTAGAATATGTGTACAAGCGTACCGGCAAACATGCAACCATTGTGAAAACAGACCCACCAGCGGAGGCCCCACCAGCAGACTCAGCCACAGATGCTGAAAAACCGAAAGACGAGAAGAAAGATGAGAAAAAGTCAGACGAGAAGAAGGACGGTGATGAGAAAAAGGAGGAAAAAAAGAAAGAGGAGAATTCCGGGGATGAAGAGAAAAAAGAAGCCGAGCCTGTGCTAGAAGAGGGGCCCACTGCCAAAATGGAGCGGATGCTAAACGAACTGTACCAGCATTACCCAAAACATGCCATTGGGTACACAACAGGGTATGCATATCATCAGTACCCGCCGCAGATTTTCAGCGATGAAAACCCTAATGCATGTTCTGTCATGTAATATAAAGAGAAAAACTTGAAGTAGAATAAAATTGTCAGTTATGGGCATTTTTGCATGAACTGTTTATGTGATAGCTGTAAGGTATGACATTTTCTTTCTCTTTTTCTCTTTTTTTTTTTAAATATGATTTTGCTAGAAATGTGCCCAGGAAATGAAAGGCTATGCTTCCCCCTTGTCACTTACAATAGGGGATGGTATATGTAGTAGCCCTACTTACAGAGTTTTTGACTTGCAGGCTATATTTGTAGCTTTGTGTAAAATGTAAATTTTAGCTTATTAGTGAGCATTTTATTCTATTGCCCTTTACTATATACTACAATTTTACGTTTTTTTTTTTACTTTTTATGCTTACCTGACTCGGTTGAGCTGCACAAGACACATTTTAAATGTTTTAAGTTGACTAGCTTTCTATGAAGTTTTATGTGTCGGTTGAACAATTTGGTTGTTCATCTGAGTCAGATACTTGAATCGTCTTGTTGGAACCAAAAGATTTTGAGTGAGTTTGTGCTTTGTTGTGTGTGTGTTTGGGGTGGGGTGGGGTTAAGCTGGGACCACGGAATGTGGCGGGCAGGGGGGGGGGGGGCGGTTGTGCGGTGTTCTAGTACATTGTATGAGGAATCCTATGATGGGGATTGCTCATAATGAAGAATGCTTGCTTCATCTCTTCTTGCTTATTATTATTAATTTATAATTATGGCAATCATTGCCTTCTAATAAGCGATGATGGGTTGGTCTGTATCTCTTCATTCTGCCCTTTTTCTAGCTAAAAATTTGAAACTTTTTTAGTATATTGACTCACTGAAAAGCCAAAGGCCGAGGAGATTATAAAGAGGAAATTCCCCTCCGTTTGCTTGTTTAACTAATTACAGGTGACAATTAGCTTAGCTACCCATCTTTAATTAGTACTAACCCAAGGCCAGGAGGGACAGACAACACATGGTTGATAGATATTGTGTGGCGAAATCTGGTGTCTTGTTGTGGCTGGTGTTATGTTCCATCTGTTATGGATGGATGTATCCAAAATTTCGGTGTATTTCCTGTTATTTCTCGTGTGTGTTTGTGAGGAAGGAGTCATATTTTTCATCATGAGAGAGTTTGAGGATGTTTTAAAACGCAGTTCGGATCTTCTTTCATGTTGCGATCTTTGTAGAACAGAGTTGTACAAGATGGATTGGATTCTGTTAAGATCTGTGTAATTTCTTTGTGCTTTTCACAATCTATAATGATAATGCCTTGGAGAAGTTCTTAATACGGGTTATCCAAAATTTCTACAAAATCCAATTCATACGGTCCAGAAATTCCTGCTAATGACAGCCGTACCAGTGTCTCAGAAATATAATTGTTACTTGTGCTCAGACTCAGTTTCATGATATCCATCCATCGTCTTGCATTAATTAGCTTAGGAAATGTTTGGGATATACCATCATTGATACCATTAGCATACCCACTTTGTTATTCATGTTAACAATATTATGCAACTTATTTTATACAGTAGTTTATTATTCAATTCAAATATCACTAATTTGAATAATAACGCACTTAAATTGAATACCGAAAGTACCGTATAAATAAGTTACATAATAAATAATAACTCATTTAATCTGAATAATTAAGTCGGTATAGATGACGGTAGCTTTATATCAATTTCTATTAGCTTATTATCCCCAACATGCCATGTTACAATGTATAGAACAATTTGTGGCGTGGCAATCATAGGAGGTTTAACAGTGGGGCGGTTTCTGGTACCGAAACAGTGAGATATGTAGTACTAATGCGATTGTACCAAATTTAATTTTGGGGTCCCCTTCTTTTTAGCTAGCCTGCTCTGTTTCGGTAACTCCTTTGCCAACAATTTGAAAGGAACTTTTCCTACTGAAAAGCTGTCATCTTTTTCTTTTTTTTCAAAGATTTTCTGTTATGAGATTTGTCAATTGGCATATTTGCTTGTCTTATAAACCTAATTAAAAATTCGTTGTTGACATCTGAACTATTACATCTGACTTATATAAGAAGGTTTCTAATGGATGGATGTAATCATATAAAATAATGGAAAATGCTAATTAAGTTCTCTGATAAATTAATCGAACTGTTAAAGTTTCAGGGACTGAAATGAAAGAAAATCTAGTAGTTGGGGGGCTGAAACGCAAAAGCAGATTCTTCTCTTTCTAGGTTTCTCATGGCAGCAGTGAATTTAATTCGAGTCTGTCAAAGGACACCTATAATTTTGTGCATTTTTGTAGTGTTTTGTCCTTGCAAAGATTCCCTTTTGTAATTTGGGGGAGACTTGCAACATTGACATTAAATTGTCAGGTCCGGTTGGTAGATCGGTTTAATTTTTTTTTGCATGGCACACTCACGTAACGATTATTGGAATTTTATGTTTTAAGAAGAAAACAATTGGATTAGTAGCCAACTGGGGGAATTGAGATCAAGTTCTGCATAGAAAATGTATTACGCAGATTGAGATTCAATCAAATCCATTTTGTTTTGTGACTAATGCAAACTCAATTTGAAAAAAATTCTCTACAAATTTATAATGCAAATTCGCGTGATTCATGCAAACTAAATTTGAAAAAAAAATTGATACAAATATACAACGGAAATTCGTAAGGATGACCACTTAGGATCACCGGAGAGGAGCAGGAAATGGAAAGAGTAAAAATTTGAAATAACGCACAAGTTTATAAGTACTTTGAATATTTACAAAATTAAATTTTTTATTATTATGCTTAAAGTATATTTTACAAAATATTTTAGACCTCTAACATAACTTATTAATTATGTTAGATCTCAAGTGTGATTTTAGAGGTGTATTTTAGAAAATATTTTGACAGAGGGTAAGACGGTAAGTACTGCTCTCAATCAATATATGGCTTTATTTTCTTGAAAGACCTACATAAATATACAAATCTTCTTCTTTCAAAAATGACAACTCAATTTTATACATATATTTAAATTAGAGTGATATATATTTTTTTTGATATAAAATCTCCCTTAATTTCAACATTTATTTAAATTAGAGTGATATAACAACCTTGAAAACTTGTCTCCGTTCATCCATCCAAAATTTTTTTTGTCATATTGTCCACAAGCATCAACACATGTGGCACCAGAATCAGAGCCATAAATTTAAGATTAGTAGTACTGAATAGTGTGATTTAATTTTATAAGAACCGAAAGTGTACTTGTACTAACAAATATAAGAAAATAATGAATAGAAAATATTTTTTTATTTTTAGGGAATTTGGCTTCCTTATTTTTTAATATAAAAAAATGAAAAGTTAAAATGTGTGTACTCAGAATCGTAATGAATAATTTTGAGAAATCGGAAGCCCGTGGACATTGTTTGCGAACCACTTTTTTTTGTTCACAAATATTTTTTGTGAATGGTTTTGTGATATATTATATGGAGTCAGTATATAAAACTATAAATCACCACTGGTTCGCAGACAATAAATACAAACTTTTAATTTTAAATATACGTAATTCTTTTTTTTATTTTTATATTATTATTTAAAAAAAGTGCTCCTTTCTCTCTCCATCCTTAAATAAAGGACTCGCACAACTTGAAACCAATTGGTACCAAAAGTAGGGACCATTAATTCTATGATTATTGTTCGAAATCAATCAGACACTTTCACATAAATTGGACCAAACTAGACTGGGGACATACATGGTGCGATGTTAGTTAAAAAAGATTGGGATTCAAGCTTTGTTGCGTAGCGAGAGGAATGATGATGTATTATTTTCCAGGACCAAACTCCCCCCCAACTCTAAACCTTACTGCTCCTATCCTAGCTCACATTCACATCATAATCATCAATCAACCTACAGCTTTTTTATGTGTCGCTCATCTCATCCAGTCTTTCGCTCATTCCCAGCTTTTAGTACTGTTTTGAGCGAGACCCTCTAACCAGACTGGATTCTCTCTATTCTTTGTTGGTCCCGGATCGCATGCGGTGAGCAAAATGTAGCCATCTGTGTGTATATGCTGCTTAGTCTGACTACACACGCCTCCATAAGCGAAATTTAATTTATATTACTTTATGATGAATAATGTTGTACATCCAATTTTTTTTATTGTGTATTAATTTTTGCAAAATATGGTTCATATTAAAATAATCATAGACGTGTTTTTTTAATTATTTAAAGGATCATTATAGCATGCGTATTACTTTTTTGATACATCCGATTCTTGTGGTACATGTTGTTGAAAAATATTATTCAGATTAAAAGTTAAATTTATAGATATGTTATAAATTATTTAGATCAGATATATATATCGAATATGAATCAATTTAAAATTTGATTGATGATTAAGCATAAGCAATTAAAATTTTATCGTTAAAAAATTTAAATTATTTGATGAAGGACTACATATCTTTTAAATCAATTCGAATTTGATGAACACTATATCTAAATAATTGAGAACATATCGGCGATTTTCATTTTTAATTTGAATAATATTGTTGAAATATACTTTTAAGCCTTAAAAGTTGAATGTACATTAAATTTTATCCTAATTAAAATAGGATGTACGTTTGAAAATGGTGTATATTATATTTTGAATTATCATTATTTAAATGGTGTGTATATTGAATTTAGTTAGTATGAAATTTGATTGGTTATTTCTCGTACAGTCATTAAAACTTGATAGTTAAATATTGTGAATTGTCTGATGAAAGGTAAAATAATTTTTAAATCAATTCAAATTTAATATATATGTTAATTTAATGAATAATGATAGCTGCACCTAGGGGTGTAGCCAGAAAAATTATCAAAGGGGGAGAAAAAATAAACTAATTTTTTTTAAATATATTATTAATCTAAATGAATATATATGAGTCAATAACACAAATTTTTGCTGAAATCTAACATGTAGCATATAACAATATAACATTCCAAAAAATATACAACAAATCATTTTTATATATTTCAGTGAATGATTTTTGCTGAAATCAAAATAAAATTCAGCGAAAAGCCCAAATTATGCACACAATGTTAATATACATGAATATACTACGAAGTTAAGGGAGCAAACGTTTTTCTATGATCTCTTTTTTATGTTCTTAAATCTTTTGCATAATAAAGAATAGAGAAAAAAAATTTCATGTAGGCATAAAATAAAAAAAAAACTCATGATGGGTTATGGAGCAAAATGCAAATATCCTCATCAAGAAATTCTTGACAGTTTTAGTCTTTAATGAATTACTCAACTCATTTTTTTTGTGCCAATAAATTCAGTCAAATAATAACTTCAAAATTTGCATTAGTACGCGGCTAACGATACATGAATAGCAAGCGAGTACTTCATACGGATTCGGATAAGAGCGAGGTATGTGAGGTGCAGAATATCGCAGGAAGAAAAATTGGAGCTTTCTTACGCTCTAATTGGACCAATTGGGCTTGTGACATGTCACATGAAGCGAGAAAAAGATTGTTTCAGGTTCTGAGACGATACTCAGTAAAACCTTTGATGCCTTTTCGACGGGTTTTCACGAGAGAAAAAAAAAATAACAAGTGAGGATAGACTCTAATTTGACAATTTTAATAATAATTTTTAAATAAATTAAAAAATATATATAAATAGAAAAAATTATAGTCATATTTTTTAACTTATAAATTGATCGTGATTCAAATCTTACGTAATTTAAGTATCATTTGATATTTTATCAGAGATAATTAAAATTGTATAAAATATATAACTTTTCAAATTTAATAGTTTTTGATGTAATATAATATTTTAATCTGAAACACAATTAATTTATAAAATTATTATTAAAATCATCAAAATTAATTATCATCGCTGAATCCCAAAAAAACAAAAAAAAAACAAGATAGGAAAAAAAAGAAAAAAAAAACTTTGCCCCCGTAAAAAATTCATTCAGATTGAAAGTTACACAGCCTGGAAAATTAACCGAGTCACCGAATCAGTAAATTATCAATTTCTCATGGGGTAGTTGAAGAGCCATTAATATTTGGGAAATTGTAGCTAGAAAAATTCCCTAAAAAAAAGGCACAAGAGAAATTATTTTGATTTGATTTTGACTGGGAAGGAGGGAAGCACTTGATCCTTGAGGTGAGGTTGGGGCAGGCAGATTGAGAAATCAAATGACGTGGACATGCCATGTCATGCCAACCTGAGATCTAGCCATTAATTGGGCCCTTCAACATTGACCGAATATCTTTTAATTGATTGGTTGCATTTCAGTTTCACCCCTCCAATCTATCATAATTGTGGTCGGGTCCTTCGTGTGAATTTATTAGTCTGATCGATTTAAGGACCAAGGAAAAAGAAAAGATCAATTGTTCTAACTCAAGCCTTCCCACTTGAGCCGTTATACCAAGCAATCAACCACCCCACTATGTGGATGAGAAGGGATTGGCAATTTATTTCTATGATATATTATGAACATGTGTGATGATTATATATTAATTTTGTATTTAATTTTGTATCTCATAATATTTTTGACGCTGATTCTCAAGATTTTGGATGCAAATCGGAAATGAAACGTTCAAACTTTTCAACACTCACACTTCCCATTCTATGCATATATATAAGATAAAAACATTTATACAATATTCAAATATATTTATATTAATATTTTAATATATTTATACTAATATTTAAATGCATTTATACTTAAAATAAAAATATGAATACTAACATTTAACTGTGTTTATGTATGGGGGTAAACATAATAAATTACAGTATTACAGATCGTAACGGAATATTACGGATCGTAATATATATCAGACCGCATTGTTATGATCCATAACGCTCATTATTAATATTAGGTCATGGGATGCAGAAGATATGAGATAACAATAATTTCTCTATTATGAAATCATTTATTTTACATTTTAATAATTTAATTTTCAAATCTATAACAAAAAATTAAATCAATATCCCATTGGGTACTTTTTTTACAAAAAAAAATATAAAATTTCGAAATCATTTCAAACTAGATTAAACGGCAAAAAGATCATAGGACAAAATTAATTGAAAGCATCCCTTGATTTTTTTGACATATTGATCTTTTACTAAATAAATTTTAATTGTTTTAATTTTTTATGCATATGTTCTGTTTGTAATGTTGAACAAGATCAATTTTTCATTTTTGTGATTTCAAATTATAAAATTAATTTACTGATATAATAAAAAGTGTTATCGTGTTATATCACCGAATTGAATCATGTTATTATAAAAAATGAACCCCTTCTAGGTGGAATTGAATTATATGCACCCGTCATTGTTGTATTAAAGGTGACATATTTTATTTGCCAAATAAATTTTTAAGACCAAGTTGCATGATTATTATTCGCGGACAAATACAAGAAATATTCTAATATCTCGATTTTTTTTTATGCAATCTATATGATGTAACACAAGAAGATAAAATTATTAAATGAGAATTTTGTCGCTTTCTTGACATGAATATGAACAACCACTTTATTTTGTTTTTTTCGACGACTTAATTTTGATGATATTCAAAGAAAACCATGATAAGACAATATAGATATATAGTCCACATCATTGGATTTTACATATACTACACTCGTGTTCATGATTAGGTTTTATTTTATTAAATTTTAGATTCTTTTAAATAGTCGCAGTCAACAAGCTCTGAAAAGTAGAGGCATTAATTAATGTTTATGCAGATTGATGCAAATGATGATTCAAATTTATGGAAATTGAAGAAAAAAATAACAAATTTGGATTCATCTCCTCCATGAAATTACAAAGGAAATAATGAGATTCAACTCCAAGACAGTTCTGTCATTTATTTATTGAGGATAAATTCAAAAGCCTCAGAAACGCTCAAAAGGAGCCTGAACCTGAAGAAGTAAAAAAAAACCTGGAAGGTTGTAACTACAAATAAATATAAAGCAGTTTGAAATCAATTATTGCATCAACTTGAGAACTGAGCCTGGCGATTATTGTATTGTTTTGCCACTGACTCTTTGTATTTCAGTATTATTTGATTGATGAGAAAAAGTGAAGTTTCTATGAACAGTATGTGTATATATATCCTGACATGTGGATGTGACGTGGGAATGTAACGCTCACAGAGTCACAGTCACAGCGCAATGCAATATAAATAAAAGAATTGAATTTTTCTTTTCATTTTAAAATTTATTTTATACAAATTTTAAATAATAAATTATATTATATTATATTATTTAACGTAACAGAAAATATGAATTCGCTCTAAAGTTAGAAGTGAAGTGAGTGGCACGACTTTTGAGGTTAAAAATTCAAATTTTAATATAATTCAACTGATAATAAATTATATTATATTATGTCATTGAGCTAATAAAAAATACAAATCCGCTTTAAAATTAGATGACAGTACGTGCATTGTGTTTTCAGGATTTGTATAATTAGTATCAGACTGGTACTGTATATATGACTTCCTCTCTGCTGTAATTTTAAGGGATGGAGGTTTATGAATGGTGATAGTAGTTAAGTTGATGATTTCAATAATAAAATTTTGGATAAGTTTGATGAAAAGTTTTAACATATAAGATTTTATATGTTTTTGAATTTATAAATTGATTGAGTTTTAAATTTCATATGATTTAAAAGTTATTTCATAAAAATCATTAAAATTGTATGAAGTTTGTAATGATATAAATTTCACGTCTAAAAATTTATCTTTCAATAAAATGTTCAAGGAGTTTCAAATCACTTGAAATTTGCTACATACTTATATATTTACACTAGTTTTTCCATCTTGATTCCTATTTAACTGGAAACATATTTACACTTTTATTTTTCTAACAGTACTTTTAAAATGTTAATTTATGTACCATAATGTTGAATATAAAGAAGAACGGCATATTCATAAAAGAGGTATATGTCTACATTTTTCCCTTTTTTTAAAAAAAAATCAAATTTATTTGAAAAATTATTGTTAATAAAATTGTCCATTTTATCATTTTCGAGTGAATCTCCACTCATTATTTTCATATTTTTTCATATATACGTACACAATCCTAATCTAATATTTTTTGTCCAATCTAAAATTTTCAGCTAAAGATATGATCATAAAAACATAATCATAAAGCTAATTATTTGTTTCATCTAATAATTTCATATACAATCTGAAATTCTCAAAACCCAAATTCTGAAAAAAGAAATTTGGTACCTTCACAATAAATGTTCAAAAAAAACCAATAAACTACGTGCGACGATGAAGGGAGAATAACTTTTCAAATTTGTACAAAAACTGATATTAAAGGCTACAGAAGAACATCATTGTCAATATTGTCAGGGCAGACACAAATTATTAGTGATATCAAGATTATAGATTATAAAGAATCATTTTCACAGCGTAAGAACACTGATTAATCCAAACCTTAAAATAGCATATACAACACAAACTTTGAGAGTTTTTTTTTTCGTTTTTTTGCAAATAAGAGAGTTCAATTTTTGCTTTGTATTTCAGAGATCAAATCTTTAAGAAGTAAAAGAACTCATTGGTCGTCTAATTTAGTAAAAACCATTTTAGCCCATCTACAGTATGCATATTATCACTTAAATTCTACATATAAATCAATATTCACATTCTACATAACACACTAATATTCAAAATAAACTAAACTATGTATCGTTCATGTTCAATCGAGCGTAAAAGATTAATGATCCAATTTGTTAAGCGGTGATCCAACGAAAATATAAATAAAGAGCAGCCAAAACTAAAATTGTTAAAAACTACAGAGCTTAACACCTTACATCTTTACGTCTCGCTTGACCGCATGTTGTCATGATGTCACACGTGTGATCAGGCCACATGACACGAGTTCGTGGCTCGATCGATCCGTTGTCGTGGTCATATACATGCCATGGATGTCAGATTGAGACATATATAGCAGCAACAAATATGTGTAAATGAGGCCTATTTCACTCCTCCTTTTGTCAAACTTTGTACTGAGGCGGATAATTGGGGCAGCGGCGCAATGGATCTGGCGCGGTCAGAGGAAAAAGCATTAAAAAAAGGAGCTGATGTCGAGGCCAAACAGCCGCCAGGAATGCTGCTTTATGATATGTCGTCATAGGATAGGAGAGTAGAGAGTAGAGAGCGGAGGCGGGAATCCAGTCTCGCACGGTCACGCAGATCTGTGTCACGTGATAACTGCAGCGTGGGACCCAGCTCTGAACGCACATGGAAGTAGTAGTATGGAACTTGATGTAAAAAGGTTGATGCACTGGTGCGAATATTCCGGATTCCGGATTTCGATTGATTGATTGTATCATGGTTGAAATTAAAATGCACGAGGTTGGAATTATCGGTCCGCGTGTATTAAAGTGGACTTCGAATTATACATAATATATTTTGCATCATGGAACTGTTCAAGCGCTCTATACACACTGCGCTGTACAAAAAACTCGTGGCTCGTGGCTCGAGCTTTTCACAAGTCAAGTACGAGTTAGTTTTTCAACTCGTATCTGCAGTGTTATTTAAGGTAGCTCGGCTTGTTAATTTCATAAGCTGAGTTCGAATTATCTCTAACTCGCTCAAATTCGGTTCATTTGTATCTTTAGATATACTTTCTTTGTACATTTTTATACTTCAAATTGTTACGAAGAATATTTCTGTGACATCAACAATTTTCCCTCGGCTAATTCATGATATATCCGATTCTACAATTATCTTCAAACCCAATCACGGTGGGTTTGTGATTTTAAGTTTTATGTTCTAAATTATCAATTGCAAACTAATATGGATGCTTTGAAATAAATTTTTAATTGATTAAAAATGCAAGATAAGTAATTGCTCCACGTTCCTACAACTCAAATTTTAATTACTGTATCAACATATGCAATTAATTTGTAAGTAAAATGAACATATTCTATTTCAGATAAAAATAATGTTTTGTATAACAAGTGAATAAGCTAGGAACACATGGCATTATTAACAATTATTGATTTTTTTTTCTACCATGCCGTTTAAGTAAAAATTTGTTTTACTGTTATTTAGAAAGAAAAAATGAAAAAAAAAACTAATAATAACTTTTTGGCTAACAAAAAAAAACAAAAAATATTATATTACCGTACATATATATTTCTGCGCGTTCATGTGACTAGAACCAAACTTTAATTTCTACGATTTTATATCAACATTTTCATCATAGGAACCAGTCATTCGTACATCTAATTTCTATTTCATGTCTATCTTATCTTATTACTGGAAAATTCAGATAAGGACTAAAGTATCATATTTATTATTTAACAATATTATCTACGTGAAAAATAAATAGGGATAATTTAATTTAGATTTTTATTTGAATATTAATCGAGGGAACGATTTTAAGAGGTAGCTCCCATTTTTTTTTTTTAGTTTTTTAAGAATGAAATTGTTTGAACAAACACTCCCTACCAGAAAATTGTGTCGATTCTGATCTTTGGCCAAATTGGATCGATTATGAAATAACAATTGTTATTGGGTTTATAGTGCATTACCATTAATTGATTAAAGTCACGTCAAAATTCATCTGTTAATTTTATCAAATTATCAAATAAGATTGTATTTGACAAAAGAAAATAGTTTTTGACAAAAGATTTACACAATTAGGAGCTAAAACAACTATATTGGCGAAAGAAAAAAGAGTTATGCATGGGGTTGTCAATGGATTCAGGTTGGATTGCATTATAATGCAAATATGGATTTATTAAAAATTTATTATATATATATATATATATATATATATAGAGTTTGGCAATTATACTTTCATAAACATTTTGGTAAAACGTTTATGAGTCAAATTTCAAAATCTCCCATCCAAAACGACGATCCAAATAGCTCAATAAATTTTTCACATCAAAATCTTATAGAATACTAAAATTTACCATTTTTATAATTTATTTATTATTTTTAATGATTTTTAAAAGATGACCTTTTTTACCTTCAAATATTGGTATTTTCTTTTATTTTTAAAGTCATTTTTAAAAAAATCATTAAAAATAGTAGAATTTTTTTTAAAAATAACAAATTTTAGTATTCTATAATATTTTGATATGAATAATTTATTAAGTTACTTGGATTGACGTTTTGGATACGATATTTTGAAATTTGACCCGTAAGCTTTTCGGATCAAAATGCTTATAAAAGCATATTAGCTAAGTTCTCTCTATATATGTGGATTTATATTCAATAAACGTTTGTGAATTTAAATACAAATTCATAATAATTGTTGTAATGGATTTTGGATCTGATTCGGATTACATTGAATGTTTTAGTTAAATTATGTAAAATAGTTAAATAACATAATATGAGCAACTATACCATTTATATTACAAAAGTACATGAATAACGACTTCCAATTAAACTATTTTTACTATCATAATTTAATTATTTTGAATTAATGTATATTTTTACTATCATGTTGCGTAGGATTTCCACCTTGTAGGAGATAGATCACTCCCAAAGCTAATTTGTGTAGGCATTTAAAAAAGGAGCTGATATACAGCTATAATTATTAATACCGTCGTTGATATGGATTTATTATACACATTAAATAAATTATTATATATTTTAATGACTTTGTTATGTAAACTCATTTTATATAGTACTGTAATTATTTAATTTAAATGAGTTATTATGCATATTAGTTGTATTTAAATTGAATAATAGAAGTAACGTACAAAATAAAAATCGTTAGTATATATAATAGCTCATTTAACGTGTACAATAAACTCCTTATCGATGATAATATCTCCATAATATTTTTCTTTAAAAAATAATAATTATTGGGACTATCTCCATCTCACTTGTAAATAGATTTGTCTAATTTTATATGACAATTACAATTATAATTTTAAAAATAAAAAATACTTACTAATTTAATAATTTTATTAAATTAATAAGCCTTTCCATCAGTTGAAAGTTGTATTTAAAAAAAAAATTCGCTTGGTTGTGTTAAAAAAAGGTTGATGCGTGCGGTCAATACGGATGGAGCGTTGATGAGACTTGAATGAAAGAGCGGAGTCACTGTGGCGGTCCATAGCTCCACACCGAACGTGCTGTAATTCTGTGAAAATGATTGGCGGTGTGGTGTGGTGGTGTGGTGATGTGGTGGTGTGGTGGTGTGGTTCGATCGATAAAGGAGGTGGCCTCACGTGGGAGATGTACTCGCTGCTGCCTCATACGTCCATCCTTGCTGACTCACAGGGGCCCCTCTCTCTTAAATGCTAGGTCCGCTACTTCTCACTTCATTTCTTTCTTTCTGGTTCTCTCATGCCGCTCTTGCTGTTACTCTTTGTGTTGCTTTCTTTGAGTTCTCTCAGCCCAGGTAGAGAGCTTGGTTCTTCCGTGAACTTCCCGTGTCTCGTGCCGGTCGGCGCTCGATCTTGAGATATCGTTGAATTATAAGTTGATTGTGCTTCGGATTTCATAAAATTTAACTATTATTTGATTGTTTATCCTGCGTATACCCACTTATTGTAGTGTTTTCTCACTCTCACTCTCTAGCCTCTGTTAGAATTGATATGGATAGGTAGATTAAGGATATAATAGAAGTAAACTATTATATAAAGAAACAACCTTTTTGAACGAAGGAGTGAAATTCTCACAAGAAATTTGCGACCTTGTATATATTGATGCAACTCGCATATTAGATCCAGTGCTGCAATCCATATCCAATTGCTTAATTTTCACATGTTGTGTTGCTGGTGCAGTCGATCTTAATTAGAGGAAGACTAAAATGCAATGCATTATACGGATAGATTCGTACAACGACCCAATATTTTAAATTTCAAATTAAAAAATAACTGATTCAAACTGCTCAAAGTAATCTCCATATTAAAATCTCATAGGATATCAAATTATATATTATTTTTTTGTTATTTTTTCAGACAGTGAAAAAATCGTTTTTATTGGATGCTCCAAAATTCTTAAATCAATTGATTTTCTTTTTATCCAAAAAATAATAAAAAAATTCCAAAAAAATGTAAAATTTAATATTCTACAATATTTTTGATATGAAAATCACATTGAGTGGTTCCAATTAGTCATTTTTAATTTCAAATTTGAAATATTAACGCATTGTACAGGTCGATCAATACAAAGTCTTCTTCCCTTAATTATATATTTATCAGAATTTCTAATTTCTTGTTTCAATTCAATTGCTACTAGCACCCTTCTTAATATTTATAACATGAAAACATTATTATGCATGCATGCACGAAAATAAGTACATTTGGTACATGTTTCCCACAATGTACTACAACATTTATTTCACGGGAGCAAATCGAACTATTCAAACCAAAAAGGAGGCTGTATTCATACTGGTACCGCTCGTATGATAATTGAGGCTGCCGTGCCAGTACAGTTACCAGAAAATCTGATCAGTCTGGCATGTAAATGGTGCATGTCCTGAACAACTGCTGGTAGCATCTTTTACCAGTATCCAGTTTCTTGACCTTCTCATATCAGTATCACTGCAATACAACACACATCCCAACTCGATCTAGCCGACTCGTATGATATTAATGTGGAGTTTGTATGTATGTAAATTTGTTGCTTAGCATGCATTTAAAGACTATATTTGTACAGTATAATTCACAATCACTGTTACTAAACAGTGTATCAGTACTACCAGTACGGTGTTTATCGTTTTACAAGTTGAATGCGTTTGGAAATAGTCGACAGTTTATATACCGAAACTACATACGCCATATCATATGAAATGGACAATCAGAGATACTGTTTTTAATGCGTATGTATGTATATATGTATAGTATGCACATGATCGATGAAATATATAATTTCTCCTGTCAATTTCATGAAAAATGAAGACCCCCATAAGAAAAAGGAATTCAGCAACAACTACTCATCTGATTTGTATGGTATTCGATCATATGTGTTATTTTAATGATAACATAGATAAAGGACAAATAGCCAGGTCGATGGTATTGAGACATACATGATATTTTTTAATGGAACAATAATTAGACTGGTCTTCAATAAAAAAAAAATGAAAAAAAATTTGTTTGAGACCTTTGAATGTAGGCGTGTAGGTAGTGCGTCCAATATGTCCTTGTTCTACAACGACATAATGTTAATGTTTTTCCTAAAAAAAACAAAAAATAAAAGACTTGTCACAGATAAATCCAAATTGAGCACCTTCTGATTAGGTCAAAACTAAAATTTTTGAGGAATAAGAGAGTAAATGGAACATACTCAAAATGAATAACTATGATTAAAAGAAGTATAATGGGCCATATTCACAATAAATATGATTAAAGAATATTTGGGTGGCATTTGAAAAAAAAAATAAATGCCACCGAAGCTAACAAAAATCCTTATTTCAAAAAAAAAAAAGAAGGATTTGGGTTCTTTAAATTTCTCATTGGTTTGATTCTTTGAACTTAATGAACCCACCAAAATTAGGGTTTTGGTGATGAGTATCTTGTTGTGAGATCATCCATGTCAAGTTATTCCTGTTGAACTTCTCAGGAAGAAACCAAGCTGCAAAATATAAGTTATGATCTCACTGGACGTCTGGAACACTATAGTTGTGATATTATTGTCAGTAAAATTATATTCTACATTTAGTTCCATTTTAAAAATTGGTGAAGATTTATTTCAGCAAACAATATATATTTTTTTAATACCGCATACTCTTTCTTTCTCCCACTGTATATTTGGATAAACATTTCTATTAATTTCTCCACACTTTTTAGAGTTATTTTTTTTTGCATATAATTTGAATAAATATTTTCACTAATTCTTAACAAAAATCAATATTTTAAAAAAAAGAATCACTTCGACAAAATTATTTTTTTGATAAATATTTGCGTGCTTATAGATTGATCAATCTGTTAAACTATCAAAAAAGGGGAAAAAAAATAGCACAAAAGAGTTTTGCTATTTTTTTATTTTAGCATGTACAAGGGATGGACTTAGAGCTGGTTGTTGTCAGGTCATGATCCATCCCCTGCAAACACTGTAGACTGTTGTATGTTAAATTACTTATTTGTCCCTTTAGGTTATACTTTGGATAAAGTCTAGTTATATATATTTTTTATTTAATTTTAAATTAACTAATATTCAATTCAATAGTAAGCCATTGCAGAAAAAAGTTGAACCTGACATATGAGTTATTAACCTTAGTGACTGGTATTTAATTACTTGTTTGTTTTTTTTTTTGCTGACAAGAGCAAATTTTACAAAATGCTTGAAAGAATTTTGAAATATTTTCAACATATTGTAAGAATCAAAATTTTCAAATCATTAATTGCAACATGCTTGAGCTTCTAACCGACGACATTTCATATGAAAAATAATATATTAGTCAACTAATCAATATATTCTTCTCTTCTATAGAGTCATCACTCGTCGTATCTGTGCGGTCCTTTTTTTAAAAAAAAAATAATCAGAAAATTATTTGGACATATATCTATATTATTTAATATGCACCCAATTTAAAAAATATATAGGCTCTTTCAGGGAGCAAGATAATGCTGTGCATATACTCAATTATTCATTCATCTAATCATTTATCATTCTTCTATTCACTTTTTTTGGGGCCAATATATGGCCCCTCTACATGAAGAAAAATTGTTTTCATAGTTTGTTGTGATGATGAAGGAATATATATATATATATATATATATATATATATATATATAGAAGATATGCAGTACAGCAATCAAACTTTCATTTTCGTTTGA
The DNA here is from genome assembly GCA_037678475.1 of x Bolboschoenoplectus mariqueter. NCBI lineage: Eukaryota > Viridiplantae > Streptophyta > Magnoliopsida > Poales > Cyperaceae > x Bolboschoenoplectus > x Bolboschoenoplectus mariqueter. The sequence goes on along the minus strand of CM075266.1, from coordinate 1,615,644 downwards.
ACCATGTTTGCATATTTGGTGGCAACCTTTATTATTTTATACTTTAAACTTCAATTATTTAGTTAGCCCCACACCCTTTATTTTTCAGGCTTTTTAAAATGGGTTGTCAGCAAGGGTACTGCCCCAAAAGAAATGTAGAGTAAAAATAAAATATGAATAAAAGAAGAAGAAAAAAGAAATGAAATTAGAAAAATAAATCCTTACTGGTACCATCTGTCTGCTGCTGGTGCTGGTATCAGAGGTCAGATGGTCAGATGACAACATAAAATCCATGAGCTGATTTGAGATCAGAGTATTAAATTCAGCCCATTGTAACATATTTAAGCCCAATTGGGGATGGATATATTAAATGAGGATTTAGTAAGGGAAACAAATCTATGAGTATGTTTGAGAAATGAAGGATAAAGTAAGTGTTTTAAAGCGTTTTAATACATCAAATAAAGTTGATTTAAAGTGAAGTAAGTTAAAATATTTATGAAGGTAGAGTAAAATTAATTTATTAAATTTCATAATTTTTTAATATATTTTACTTCCATTATTTTTCCTACTTGCTTTACTATTATCAAATATTAATGTTTTAAAATGATTTAACACTTACTCTGTTTTAATATTACTTTATTACTATCAACCATCAATGCTTTAGAGTGATTTAACAATTACTTCATTTTAATTTTATTTCACTTGTCAAACGGAGAGTATGGTTATATTGGTTACATAAATTATTTAATATGTCAATGATATTTAGGTAATGAAAACATAAATAATGAATGGGCTAGCATGTTACAGGTACCAGTAGACTGGTACACTGGTACGCGGTACAGTTTGCTTATTAGATGTAATCAGAAGCATATTGATGCAGGGCAAAACTGGAATTGTCAGAATATATGCTAAATTACATTGTACAAAAGAAAGCCGAACTGGTTCAGCAAATACTTTCATAAAATCGGTGGTCTGGTACAAAAATAAAATAAAAAAGGTCATTTCTGGGCTGATTCGGATTAAGAGGTCACAAAGGCCTGATAATAAATATCTAACAAGACCCAATTTTGGAGGTTTATTTATACAAATCCAGAAACAATTAAAAAAAGGGCCTCACCCATGCATGATACATTTTCTTGTATTTCCTTTTTTATTTTCATTCGCCAAATTATAAGAAAAGGATAAAGTTCCAAAATAATCTCAATAAAGTAATCTGTGTTCAAATGAAATTTTTCTTAAAATTTTAAAATAGTTAGCAAGCTGATAGTTAGGTATTAAACAAGAATTGAGTCCATAATGTAAAATTGGGACAAATTTGAAGGATATATCCTGGGGGAAGGAATCTTTTCTGTTTGTTTTCCTCTCATATTCCTTCTTTGAAAGGATTTTCTTTTGAATTAACATTTAATTTTCAATGACCTTATTTAAATCCGGCTGATAATTGTAGAGTGAGAGAGAGAGAGAATCAAGAGAGAATGAATTGTATTGATCTTGTCTTTATTACAATTTATAGATTTAATCATTATAATTTTTTGTAAACATCTTCTACAAGTATTTCCTATCTACTACAATTACATTTCTAATTCTCTCAAACTCCCATATATACACATAATAATACCTCCAATTTAGTGTAATCTTAACATTGACTCTTTGAACATGGAGAAATGTTTAAATGTCTTCATTTTTTATGCCTGTTATTTTTTATTTTTTTAATAATTTAAATTTTAAAACTAAAATTTCAAAATAAAACCGTTAGATGTGATTTATATCATTTCCTCTATATATAGATAAAATATTATGATATTTCGATATTATTTTATTTGACATCAAGAGTTTATAAGAAATGGACTGATATAAATAATTTTTTACTGTTAATTTTTTAATTTATTGATTCACATAAAATGAAAGTCAAAAAATTAATATTTTTTATATATGAAGAGAATATAATATAAATCACATTAATTTATTAATTTTATTTTAATATTTTAATTGTAAAATTTTATTAATAAATTAAGAAAAATGAAAACATTTCAACCCCCTCATTAACATAATAATAGAGATAATCATCACTTCAATTTCCCACAATCCACCTAACCAAACATTCATGCTTTTGGTGTCATTATCGAACAAAAGAAAAAAAAAAGAAACAAAAAGGAAGAAGCTAACTAACATTCTACAAGGATATATAATTAGCACCAACAACCAAGCAAGCAATCATGCATTCCTGTCCCTTTATTGCTATTTTGATTTTCTACAACGTGCAAAATATGTCGAGGCGTTTAAATCATGGGAGAAATGTTGCTTTAACTATCTGATTTTTAAATTTAAGACAGTGAATTTTGGTAAACGAAAAATTTAGATGCATTTTATCTAGAGATAAAATTCCATATATGAGTGGAAAATTAATATTTTTTGACAGAAATAACTATTGACTACTATAAATCCTCAATGCTACCACGCTACCAAGAAATCAAAATGATTTACGCAAATTGAAGCTTGAATTAAATTCAGTGCTCATGTGGAGAATGAATAATCCTTGAATTTTATGGGACTCAATATTTTAAGAAGGGGAAAAGAATACTATAATAATAGTAGAGAAAAGGATGTAAACCTTTCTATTAAATTTAGAAAACTATTTAGGGGTAACGTGACGTAATGGATTTAAAGCAAACTCTTTTTATCGCTTTAACGCATCTCACTTTTGATTTTTGGTCGATATTTAGGGGAAATGTATTGGAGATATATGTTGATACTATTGTCACAATCATATCAATTTTATTATCTAAATAAAATGAGTATCATTTTTTTTTGATAAAAACAGACAAAAGGTCTCCAACTTTTATTTCTTTTCGGAAGTGCAGTACAAAAATAACAAGAGTAAATTGTTCAGAAAAAAATAAAATCCCTATTAACCCCTCATATGTAACATCAAAATTCTAATCCATTAAAATAACAAAATAAACTAGAACAATTGATTCAAATAATAACATAACATGAAAAGTAAACAAATTTTCCTAAACCGGAACAACTCACACCAATGCCCCTAAAATTTAAAAACATGTACATAGAATGAACAAAAATAACTCCTGAAGAATCAAAACACCAAATAGCACAATCTTTTTGAGAATACACAAAACCAAAATTAGAAAGAATGTAAATAACTCTTTAACTTTTCTTGACGTAACAATAAACTAGCACCATGATATAACGGTATCTTAATATAACCATTATTCCAAACATCAACCACTAATTGTTAAATCAAACTTTGCCTTTAAAAACAAATTAGGAAATAAGAGAAATTACCAACAAGCTTTTCTTTATAATTTCACTTGAATTAAGGACTTTCAAATGCCAAAATAACCCTCAAAATGATATTTCCACACACATTTAGATAACAAAGCAAAATTCATTTGTTCAAGATCTAAAACCCCCAAAACCCCATTAAATCAATGAATATTTTTTTAGTATCAGAAAAATCAACACAGCCCATAAAAACCTCTGGCGAATCTTATTAATTTGCAAAATATACCTCATGGAAAAAAAAATGATGAAAAAATTATAAAAATATACTTCAATTTTACTATAATTATAAAAATATGTCTTAATGTATAAAATATTTTGCAAAATATATCTTTAAAATTGTTTTTTTCACATAAATAATTATAAAAATATACTTCATTTTAAAAATAATTATAAAATTATATTTTGCCTTGAAATTTTGTCTCATCCTAACTTCTGATCTAACTCTGCTCCTTTCTACAACAATACAATTCTACATCTTAGTTGTGCTAAATAAAAATTACATAATCGTCGGTTATGCAATTGGACGAATTATGGTACTAAATTATAAAAAGCACTTTTTGCATTTTTTTTATTGAGCACTGTTACCATATTGCATTCCCTTCTAAGTGGAGAGGAAAAAAGTTCTACCTGCATCATGGCATTAATTATTAATCAAACTAATTTGATGGCACAGTTATCCGTTTATCAAAAATATTTTTTGAGAAAAATTTATCAAAATAATTTTAAAAAATAAAAAAATTACAAATGAAAACAGGAGATAAATTCACCCCTCTCAGAGTATTTCACATGAAGTAAACAACACATTAATTGTCTAGCTTATATTTCAGAATTGTCTGCTTTTAAAAATTTATTCATGATCTTCATTGAATGGTTCAGATCAACATTGTCATCCACTTCACAAGATGAAAATACTACAGATGATATTTATTTGAGAAATAGCGCCAGTAAGAACATTTTGAATATTCTTGATATTGCAATCATATTCTGATATTCGCAACTAAAATCATGTTTAATATATATAGTGACCGATTTAGAAAGTTCAATGAATTTAAGATATTTTCAATGCAGGCATATTCCGATATTTGTAATTAAAATCATGTTTTATGGCAGTCTCAGATAAATATCATCGAATTTTTTTAAATTTTTTTATAGTAGTTAATTTTTGTGACATGGTAGTGAGATTTGACGTGCTAGTTCAATGCATTTGATACGCAATGTTGCACGCGGCGTATATGGACGAAAAGCCCAGAAGATTTTTGTGCAAATGATTTTGATATTTAATTCCTCTGACGGATGTTCTTGAAACAAATGGTTGAGAATTTTTTTAGTTTAGTAATTAAAATATGAAAAAAAATCAGGATATTAAAAAAAATATTTGGAAATATAGGAATGGGAAAGAGGAGTTTCAATGCAATTTGGTCCGATGAGTAAAATAATCGTTGAATCATTAAATTTGATATTTGACATAATTATTAAACCGTGAGAGTAAATTTTTTATATAAATCTTAATATTATTAAACGATTATTTTATCCGTCGGATCAAAATTTAATCTGATAGATATTGAAACTCCCTGTTTCCATAGAAATAATATGCCTTATAATAAAAATAAGAAACAAAAATGTTATCGCATTTCAAAATATGAGATATATTTTTTTCTCCGAACTAGGAACATGTAGATTTTTCTCTAAATATTGGATAAAAAAATCTATAGCGACGGAGAAAAAGATCGAGAATGACACTTATATAAAGGACGCATAATTGAAAATGAAACATGAAAGAGAAAAAAAAAAAAAGGAGATGGAGACCCCTTTAGAGATGTTGACAACATGTAATGCGTACAAAAAACGAGTGTAAACGGGTCGGATGGTTACCGATAATAGTCATATTATATCTTTTTTATTTTCTAATTTTCAGATATAAATTTGAATACGGATAATTTCGGATACGAATACATATATGAAACGGATATTAACTGAATACAGATACGGATCGGATATTAAATGAATACAGATACGAATGTATGTCGGATATTAAATAATAATATCACATATATTATTAAAAATAATTATATAATATTTTTTTATGATAAAGTCACTAGTTAAAAAAAATTAAATATTAATCACATAAATTAATCAATAACTATCGTTATATTTTTACTTAAAATATATCAAAAAATTATAAAAAAAAAATGAACCATAATTTCAAATTAGATATAAAATTAATTGGCTTCTTGAAAAGCAGCGAAAGCCAACAACCAACATTAGTTTCTAGGAATAGTAGGAGCAACTGGAGGTCTCTCTGAGAGGTGTTTAATCGAATGCTTAGTGGGCCCCGGGGATGAATGGAGCCTCTAGTTTTTTTTCTAAAAGTACCAAGACAAGCCAACTCAACTGAAACAATATTTAAAAGTACCAAGATATAAATAATGAGTCTTTAAAATGAATATTTGAATTTTAAAAAATTTGAATCTAGATGATTATTTAAATTCGTATTTATATTTGATTTTAAATTGAAAACTGTATTCACATTCGTATCCGTTAAAAAAATATCAAATCCGTATTCATATCCGTCAAATATTCAGATATGGATTCAGATAAGAATAAATAATATCCGATCCGTTTACAACGCTAGTACAAAGTCATCTCATCCAGTTCATCTATTGTTCTTTTGGTCCAATTTTATTTTAATGAACTAGTTTGTTGTTTTTTCAATCAAGTATCAAAATTTAAAATATAAAATTAAATATACATTTATTACTCTTATAAATTAATTATATATCGAATTTTATATAATTTTAATGTCAATTTAATATTTTATTAAAAATCATTATCATATAAATGGTTGCAAATGATAAATCATTTGATAAACAATATAACTTGCCTCAAATATTTATCTTTTTTAATTTTTTTTGATGTTTGAATAACATAAATCACATTTTAAATGTTGAATTTCAAAATAAAAATTTAAAATTATCAAACTAATTTATTGTCAATAAAATTCACTTTCTTTTTGTTACAATACCCATATATTTTTCTATTGGGAGTTGATATACAAGTATCGTCATTGATACGATCATCAGTCTGACTTTGTTATTTATATTAAATGAATTCTTATTCATATTAATGACTTTATTATATAACTTATTTTTATATAATATTTTTATTATTCAACTTAAGTGAGTTATTATTTATATTGGTGGTATTTAAGTTGAATGATAAAATTTCTGTAAATAAGTTGAACCGCAGATTTAGTACAGTAGTGATAAGTTTCGTCTCTTTAGGAGAAACGCAAGTTCAAATCCCGCAATTTAAAAAGAAATAAATGCCAGATTAACGGAAACTCTTATATAAAAAAGAATTCCATAATAATCTCTCTCTAATATTTTCTTTTCTTTATTCGCTGCTTGACTGCTTCTTAAGTACAATATTCCGGCTCGTGGATTATTTTTTCCTTCCCGTATCATTTTGTCACACATTGGTTTCTTATTACGAATTTTGATACAAATTAGGGGAGATCATTATCTTATTCTTAACCAATCTCTTAAATTAATATTTTAGACTGAGAGCGGCACGAGTTTGATGGCACCGGTGTTTCTTCTACAAGCACTAGTAGTTAGTTATATTCTTTCCTCGTGCGGTGAATACGGAAAGGGAAAACAGTGGGAACTACGCATCCAGCATAAATATGCCAGAAGAGTCAAGTTTTGCTTTGGTCAGAGCCGCATCTCCGATATCTGTGCTGCATTATTTTATTTATATGATACAGGAATCTAATTTGCCTGCACATGGAGTACAGATGGTTGGGTCTCAAACAGTTGTGACGGTATGACGCTCTAAGAATGATCTAATTAATTTCCAGCATATTTGCTTTTTAGATTAGATGGTTAATAGTTTAGATCGAAAAAAAAAATATATGATTGCGCAATCTAAATTGAGAATAACAATAGATGGAGCAATCAAATTACTTTTTTTAGCTGAGAATAATTTAGCCTTTTAACTCTGTTTTAATTATTAGCTAGTTTTGTGAGTTAACAGAGTCATAAATCGTAATAAAATTTTATATTTCGAATGAGGTATTTCTGATTTAGTCCCTAATATATATAGATAAAGAATATAACCACCGAGTACATATCAGATGAGAAGTTTTAATGAGGATTTAAGATCATGAGATATATCATGTATGTAATTTCGTTGATAAGTAATTATAAAGATATTGAAGTTTTCAACTAGATCTTCATTTGTTAGAAAAATCTATTAAGAAATATATATTTTTATTTTTATTTTTGTTCGGATATAAATATTTTGTGAAAAACTTTGTCATAAAATATTTAAATTTCGTTCCCTCTCTTTTTTTTTCCATCCTTTTGAGTCATATAATTACAAAACTACAAGTTTACTATTTACACTTAGTTTGTAAACTATCTTAAATGTTTCACAATACGAGATGTTCACCATTTACTTTTTTGAAGTAATAAAGTATTATTACTGAATGTTATGAATTACTCAATAATATTGATAATTATAATATCAAGATAATATGTCTAGTATATATGATGATAGTTCTAACATGTTGAATTCTCATACGATGCATCTGAAAAAAATAAATATCAAAGTTTTTAATAAAAGCCCTTAAAAATTAGGACTATCTATAGTACTTGAAGCTAACAATTAAAGTTTTATATAACAAGTTTTTTGAATAAAATAGCCATGAGATATGGCATAACTTTGCCATGACTTACTATCTTCATTAAATGGAAATTGACAAATCTACAATCTATAATTTTATAGAATGAAATTTATATATTATTTATAACACGCTAACTCTGGAGAGTCAATCTAATTTAGTGACTAAAATATTATTTTTTATATAAGAGGTCATAAGTTTCAAATTGAGTATCACATTAAAAATAAATAGAAAACTTTAATCACCATCTCATGTTAAAAAACACTTTAGATCCACACTTAAAAATCCTACTAAATAGACATCTCAAAAGTTGAAACCTAACAATATTGCTAAATTAAAATGCACCATGTATTTCTAAAATTTAAGTGTCATTTTAAAATTATCGAGTTATCTGCAAGTGAGATGAAAATATTTTAATATATTAAAAATTTACTAAATTGATGATATGATAAATAAAATAAATTTTTATGACAACAAAAATAAAAATAATCTAAATTATTAAACCTTTCTGAAATACCACGTCAACATATGTAATTTTTTCACAAGTGGTATTTTTGACTTTTTTGTAAGTTATATGAGACTACTATAATTGATCGACCAAATGGAAAACATCATATAAATAAACCTGAACTAACTTTCTTTTCAGAGTAAATCCTAATAAGTCTAGAAAGATATTTTACCAGAACTTTTTAGAAATAACAGAATCATCAAGGAGAACTGCTATGTATAGATATCATGAATTTGTTTACTTCAAAAGAATTTGTTATACCTTGCTGTCTACATCCGGAATTGTAAAGCCGACAAAAAGGAAGTTGCTACACATAACATATACGCACGGAGCATGAGCCCTCTGTACTCCAGACGTGTCCAGCAAGCAAGGTCAAGTCGGTTCACAGCTCGGCCCACGTTGCGGGACCCAATAAGGCGCAACTTGAGGACAGTTCAGTAATTCAGAAATGTTACCATCGTTAAAAAGTAAAAAGCGACGACGCAATCGCATCCTGATGCGAGCAAAAAACCCAACCGTTGGTAATTCGTTATTTATTTACTGCGTGCGCAACGCTTCCGTGCGGAGTCTGCTAATCGCTAAACAACAGGCGGAATCTCATTTCAAATCGCCGAAAGTCGATTGATTACGTAATAAATTAGAGACGCTTCACACTTGATGGCTTGATGCCGTGAATTTTGTAATAACTTAAATTTATACGTTATTCATACCTTTTGTTTTCTTATTATTGTTTCACGGCTCTCACTCGGAGGCTTTAGCGAGATTTTATGTACAGTCACTTTTTGAATTTATAGTACTAATTATGTCCTTAGGTTTTCAATTCAAATAATCAGTGAAATATATATAAATTTGTATTATGGGACTTTACAATTAAATGCTAATCATGTATAACAGAATAACACAATTTTTTTTGTAGCATTAAATTAGCAAGTAAAGTGTAAAATATGAATTGAATAGTGCAAATCATGTATTAATTAATAAGAATAAGATTCGAATAATATGTTATTTAGCGCAAATATAATACGGAGTTATGGACTATGTATTAGTTAGTGCAAATAAAGATAAAATCGCATGTTAGTAAATAAGTATATGAAATGAGAACAAAATATAAACTATATATTATTAATAAATGAAAATACTTTTGTAATAATAACTTTGGAAAAGAATGAAAGCAAGACAGCAAGTAATCTATTTTAAATTACTGTATTAAAAAATATATAAATAAAATAATATTTCTTATAAAATTGTACTCTTGAGTTTGAGGAAAAAGAAAAAATGACATGAGAAGAAAAAAGAATAAAAAAGAGGTTAAATTTTTAACCCTCTAATTTGACAGTGGATATATCTTCAAAAAATAAATAAAATTTTTTTTTCCTCATTTATTTCCTCTCACCCCCTCTTACTCCTTTAATTTAAACTCAAAAAAAAAAATCTTTTTTCTCCGTTCACTTTTTTTTATCCAACTCGGAAGCACAGCTAAGGATCCGGATAACTCTGATAATAATTCAGAATAAATTATGTTTCGATTTTTCGTTGGGATCTGTCATCTGTGAAATACATTAATGGCTCAGCAAGCAACGTGGGTCCCACCGACGAAGTTTAATTGGGCCAACCAATTTTCCTTTCACGGACCCGGTCTATTTACCTGTGATTATAGACCATAACCACTTTCGCTCGTTTTAAAATATCGCCGTTAGATATATTAGATAACTGCTTCCTCCTCTCCTCTCCTCTCCTCTCTCTCGCAAGTACACCTAATTCAACGAGAATGGGAACCGAGGTTTCTTCCAGAGATGAGATCACGCAGCCACTGGTGGGGGCATCTCCGGCCAGGCCCCAGCTGGAGGAGACGATCCCACCGTGGAGGGACCAAATCACGCCGCGTGGTATAATCGTGAGCGCATTGCTTGGCTCGCTCTTTTGCATCATCACGCACAAGCTTAACCTAACAGTTGGTGTTATCCCTTCGCTGAATGTAGCCGCCGGATTGCTCGGGTTCTTTCTCGTAAAGAGCTGGACGGGATTGTTGGAGAAATTGGGGATTTTTACGAAACCTTTCACGAAGCAGGAAAATACCGTAATCCAGACCTGTGTGGTTGCGTGCTATGGTCTCGCTTTCAGTGGTAATTTTTTACTGGATCTATCTAAATTTCGTTTAGTGTTGTTGTTTGTTTCTATTTAGTATTTTTCATATTAATGTTTTGTTTTTTTCCTCTTTGGGTTTTCAATTGATTTCATCCTTCTAAGAAAATAATTTGGGTTAAAGACTTCAACTTGGGGTTTAAACTCTGCAAATTGAAATTGAAAATTTACATTAAATTTACTTTTTGCTTGTCACCTAATGTTGACTTTTTGGTCCTACATCCCTCCAATTGTTTGCTTGCATAGTTTATTAGAGAAAATTGTTAGCTATCTATGGGGCTCTATATTTTGTGAATGCTGAGATCTATACATAGATATTAATGCTGTTAATTGTTAAGTATTTCTTAAGCTTATATGTATTCTTGGTGTGAAGGGCTTACATGATAATGAACTTTTTGTAAGACAGGATTGATTGCAAACATGTTCCAATTTAGGTTTAATAAACAGGGAAATTGAACTGCCGAGACAAAAACATAATTGAGCGGAACTTAAAGAACCGTTTATGTATTGACCAACATATCTTTTTTGCTTCTAGGTGGGTTTGGTTCCTACATGCTATCAATGGATCAGAGAACGTATGAGTTGATTGGAAAAGATTACCCAGGTAACCGTGCCGAAGATGTGAAAAACCCGTCTCTAGGCTGGATGATCGGTTTCATGTTTGTTGTTAGTTTTTTGGGTCTTTTCAGCCTCGTCGCGCTCCGCAAGGTACTTTGTTGCACATTTTGATTATTTGTAGGGGGCATTTGGAATTGTAGTATTGTATGCTAGTGGATGCCATGATGTTATGGGTAAAGCATGCAAGTTGCCCTTTGGATAATAAATTAATAATAGAGCTCCTTTCACAAATATTCTAGTAGGGAACTTTCTTTATTTTTTTGTCTTTGTTATCATGGTGAAATAAAGTTACCACTTCCCTGCCCAATTGTTTGAATTTTCCTTTTTATGGGAAGTTTAATTTTCAATGGCCAAACAAAGCATACTATGGTGATTTTTCCTAGTTCAGAATTCTGAAATCTAATTTCCACTCAATTTGTATTTGTTTCATAGGTTATGGTGATTGATTATAAGTTGACGTATCCAAGCGGGACAGCTACTGCTCTCCTGATAAATAGTTTTCATACTAATACTGGAGCTGAGCTTGCTGGGTATGTATATCATTTTTTTGTTGGTGTAGATTACATAGAATATTCTTTTTACTTTCTTCTTTGGACTATCAATAGCAAGGCTGGTTGTCATAGTAGTGCGAGGGTCATATCTGAACAGATCCAATTAGCTGTATATACTTTTTGACTTTGGAGCAATTTCACTTGTACCTCCGGAAAGCTCAAAGTTTCATCATCCTGGTAAATAAGAAATATCATGCATATTATTGTGCAACTGAAGTTTTCCTGTGTTAAATTAAAACCCTGGTCAAAGTCTGTTCAGTGACCAGCTTATTTTATAAATTTCAGTTGGTTGACAAAATAATTTCAATCATCTCAAATTTACTTGGATTGTAGAAAGCAAGTGCGGTCCCTTGGGAAGTACTTGAGCATAAGTTTTGTATGGAGTTGCTTCAAGTGGTTCTTCAGTGGTGTTGGTGACTCTTGTGGCTTCGACAACTTCCCTACTCTTGGCCTTGCTGCTTTCAAAAACACGTAAAGTTCTAGACTTGTAGATTTTGTCTTCAAATTAATTTTGGCCTTCTTCTCTGCCAAAAACTATCACTATTAAAAAATTGAACTCATCAAAATGATAAAATACTATTTTTTTTGTAACCAAAATGTGTGAAATAGCATACTAGAATTATTGCTTCTGCAGAATTAAGCAACAACCATTTAAAAACAAAACTAAAAAACTAGATGTAGAAGGTCTATTTGAAATTTAGTACACCGTTTTCAGGTCAATTAAATATTAGTTTGCCCTTTGTGATTAAAATATAATCTTTCTTGTCAATTTAGTGCAACTTTTGAAAGGTATTCCCATAATTGCACAAAAATGATGATTGTGCTTACCATCCCCCTGAGGATTTCAATTTAACCACGTGTGTCAACCCATTCTAAAATTTTTGCAATCTAGTCCTAAGTTGTTGAATTGATCCTCAATTTAGCTTCTATTGTCCTCAATTTAGTTGCAATTAGCCTTAGTTTAGCTCAAATCGTACTTCAATCGATCTCAGTAAAAAAAAAAAAAAAGTTGTGCCCCATATATTTGTAGTTTATGATCAATCCTCAATTCTTAACCAAAATTAGCCTAAACTTAACCTCATTTCATTAATTGAGCTTCATTAAAGTTTTCATTTAACAAAAATCTAGCCGAAGCCAACCCCAAGTTATTTTCACACTGCAATTGACAACATTGAACTCTGAAGATGTGATACAAAATATTAGGAAAATATTTGTTAAAAACTATTGCTAGACCTCACGGAAATAGCCTCAAGACCTGTTGCTGTAATCATTTCAAATTTTATGTTCTTTAACATCCTTTCTCTATAATAAAATGTACCTTACATTTGGTCTCTTTTCTTTTGTAGGTTTTATTTTGACTTCGGCCCGACGTATATCGGGTGTGGTCTAATATGTCCACACATTGTAAATTGCTCTGTTCTTTTAGGAGCGATCATATCATGGGGCATCCTCTGGCCTTATATTTCCACGAAAGCCGGTGATTGGTACCCTGAAAACCTAGAAAGCAATGATTTTAAAGGTCTCTACGGCTATAAGGTAGATATACTGATAATTTTCTGAGTTTCATATAATTCTTTTGCTATTTTGCATTTATTACAAAAAGCTAGAACTACTAAGACCGCTTTTTCATGTAAAATAAAACACAAAGAAAGCGGTTTTCCTGTTTTTATGACCTTCATGATATGGGTATGATTGGCTTGAGCCCATATGTAATATGGTTGGCTTACCAATTTTTGGAGCATATATGCAGGTGTTCGTGGCGATATCTCTTATACTAGGAGATGGGCTGTACAATTTGATTAAGATAATTCTTATCACTGTGAGGGAAATATTCAATGCACGCTCAAAGCAAGGGTCTGATCCTGATGTAACCATCCCCCAATGTAAGTGATCTGGATTTCTAGTTATATCATATATATCTGGTGGTTTAATGCAGTCTTTCATTGTTTTTCTTATTTCTTGTTTAACCAGAAACTTATTTTCCACTTGGGTGCAAATTTAGAACTAATTCAGTGTGATTGAGGCTTAATGTATTTTAGGGACTCAGCGCCATGCTATTTTTGTACTGTACCAGGCCCTCCGAGCACCATAATGCATCAGCCAACGATACAGTTGGATTATCTTGAACAATTGTAAATAGGGGTTGAATTTTAGAGTTCACAATGAGACACGATAAAAGAAACATCATATATTTATATCTTTTATTATTCTGTGACAGCTGAAGATTCATCCAAGCTGCTGTTGGAAGAGAACCTGCGCAACTCAACTTTTGTTAAGGATTCAATTCCATCATGGTTTGCGGCAGCCGGCTATGTTACTCTCGCCGTGGTCTCTACAGCTACTATCCCATCCATATTTCCCCAAGTGAAGTGGTACCTTGTTCTGGTTTCCTATATCATTGCACCTGCACTGGCCTTCTGCAACTCTTATGGCACCGGTCTTACCGACTGGTCTCTTGCCTCCACCTATGGCAAGATTGGTCTCTTTGTATTTGCCTCTTTGGTTGGTTCTAATGGTGGAGTCATTGCTGGCCTAGCAGCTTGTGGTGTCATGATGTCGATCGTCTCTACTGCTGCCGATCTTATGCAGGTATGGATCTATGTTGAATCAGTTCATTTCAATAATGAAACCAGAAAACCAGACTTTATTCTACATGCAAAGTTGTGAATCAATGAAGCCGCGAGCAAATTGCTTTTGAGGTAAACTAGTTGTGTCTTGTAAAACCGGCTACTTGATAGAAATTGATGATATCCTAAATGCAGGATTTTAAAACCGGCTACTTGACCTTATCATCACCACGATCAATGTTTGTCTCACAACTTATTGGCACGGCACTAGGCTGCATAATTGCTCCTCTTACATTTTGGCTATACTGGACTGCTTTTGATATTGGGGCACCTGATGGAGTTTACAAAGCCCCATATGCTGTTATCTACCGTGAAATGGCGATTTTGGGTATCGAGGGGTTCTCTGCACTTCCACAGCACTGTTTAGAGATTTGTTGCGTGTTCTTCGTGGCGGCACTCTTGATCAATCTTTTAAGGGATATGACGCCAGAAAGCGTCTCAGCATATATCCCCATACCTATGGCGATGGCTGTGCCATTTTACATTGGTGCATATTTTGCCATCGACATGTTTGTGGGGACCGTGATCTTGTTTGTGTGGGAGAGGATAAATAAAAAGGAGGCAGATGAGTATGCCGGTGCGGTAGCTTCAGGTTTAATTTGTGGTGATGGGATATGGACTGTACCATCTGCAATTCTGTCAATTTTCAGGATTGATCCACCCATTTGCATGTATTTTAAACCGGCATTCTCTAGTTAGAAACATGAACTTAAAGCAAATCTGTTTTTCATTGCTTTGCTTGTAAATATGGGCATGTATAAAGCAAATCTGTTTTCCATTAGCAATCAATTACTTTTTTTCATCAAATGTATATTTATTCTTAATGTTATAATTCATCGATGCAATTTATACTATGTTGCTTTAGTACGTGTTACCCACTGTTTCTTTTGTTGTTATCTATTAATGTCCTAGCAAATTTTATGCTTCACAAAAAGAACTCCATATTTGGTCAACTATTTTTTGAGATTTGTACCTTCTCATGCAAATGGTAATCCAGATCCTCTGCAACTTGCTTGACTTTGTACTGGTGAAATGTAAATCCATAATAGTCTGCTTTTGCATTAGATTAGAACCATCTCTCATGCAGATGGTAATCCAGATCCAATAGATTTTGCGTGACTGTCTAAGTGGAAACGCATTTCGTTTGACAACACAACCCCAGAAAAGAGAATCCTTTATTTTTATATGAGCTAGTTGCGTTAACATGATGCTTTTATGTATTTGTTACGATTGAGTTGAAGAAGAACAATGAGTCCACCTAAGATGCGGTTAATCAAACGTAAGATGTTGAAAAAAAAAAGAAAAAAAAATATAATGGTTAAACTTAGGATGTTGAAGAAAACTGGAAAAATATTAAAAATATATTGTTTTTTAGTTTTTCAAAATTTCTAAAAAATTAAGAGTAAGGATATATATGGAAATGAAAATTAATTGTCTGGTTCAACAATTTTTAAAAAAAGTTTAAAAAGCTTAAAATTAATATTAAAAATATACATTTCTACACTATTATATAAAACAGTTAAAAAAATGAAGTCATTCATTTTTTTTTTTCATTTCATGCAAACTTTTTTAATATTTGAAATGGTCTTTAAGAAACGATTAAATTTACACGGTGTGAAAATTTGTGATTGTTTTAAAAATTGATGCAATTATTTTCATTTCGTTTATTTGTCTTTTACAAAAAAAAAACTTTTCTCTCTTCTCCACTCTTAGTAGAATTATCTATGCTCTTGTCAAAAAAAGTACAGAAAATATATAGCATAATATCTACTATAATGCGTTGTGTTAGAAAACAGAAAAAAAAATATCTAAGAAAAATTATCCATTTATTCCTTCCTTCTTTTTTTTTTTGCCAAAATAAAACTCTCAAAATTTAAAAATGAAAGAAATTAAAAAATTGTTTAACATTGTTGAAAATGTGGAATCCAACATATTTCAGTAGAATCGTGTTTATTATGTATAAAATAATAAATAACTAATGTTGATGAAATTTATTGACTCCACTAAAATAATTTAGATTAAGTGCAAGTAGTTTAAGGTTAATATTTACGAATTATGCATATGCAAGCGGTATATTAAAGCTCAGCTTAACATCCACATAATAAAAACCTTAATCAACATCCATTAATATAACAAATTATGCTAGTAAAATGGACACAACAAATACTTACACTAGTAGGCTAATCAAAACAATACAATAAAACATTTAATTTAATCAAATCGTAACAAGCTTCGTGCCAATCAAGTAAATGCATGCCATCAAACCTTGAACGAAATCTAATTCCTAATCTTAGCAAGTAACAAAATATTCACGGTCAAATAAGTGCCGATCTTATAGTGTAGATGATCCCTTTGGAGCAACAATTTTGGAATCCATATTCTCTGAAATGGGCAATTACTTTACGTAATAAAGTGGGCAAAAAAATACATACGAATAAACATAAATACTGTAGCAATTAGTTTTGAGATTCGCACGGAATAGATTTTTAGAAAATAGATACTTCACCCCGTAAAGTCTTACAGGATGTGAATTACAATTTTGGATATCCTTCAATTTTGAAGAGTTATTGTGTTCCATTATGGAGTCGAAGAAAGATGATGCGATTGTTTTTCTGGCAAGCGGAGTCAATGATTCATGCACCATTCATTTATTCATTTTATTAAGCAAAATGTTGAAACCTGTTGGGATTGATCAATAAGTTTATCATGAGATTCACTTTTTTTTTTTTTAACGTTATTGTATGAGAGCAACGGATTCAGGCCCATGGGCCATAAATTTTGTAGATAATCCACACAACATTGGGAAACATTATATTGAAGGCACGCGTCATTTATCCAGTTCTCAATATTTAACGGTGCATCCATTTGTGATCTAAGACCCAAAAATGGACAAGCAAAGAAAATCCAGGTCAGCATGGTCTCATTTTTTGGATATCTGTTGACAATTTCCGTGCAGACAATTGTGTTGTTGTTTGGTATCCTCCCTGATCAACCCATCTGCATTAATCCGTTACACACTTTGTATCATAACAATAAAATTAGAAAAGCCTGAGATGTCTGTTGACTATCAATCATGAAAATCACAGAGAAACGTATACATATGATAGTTCTTCAATGCAAAAGATAATTTTATATGAAGAACTATATCAACAAGACCTACAATACTTGTGCAAATAACATATATTTACATTTGAACGGTAGGTTTAGCACAGTGATGATAGGTCTCGTTTCTCTACAGAGAGACGTAAGTTTAAGTTTTATAAAATATATTTAAAAAAAAATAAATATTGAAATTAACGGGAGTCCTTATATAAGAAAAAAAATATATTTATATTTACAACTATCAGATAATCCCCTTTTTCTAAAAAATAGTCCCAGATTTATTACTTGAGCAATTCGTAATCAGCTTCCGCATCATAATCAACCAAAGGTGCACAAAACATGCCTCCGAATTGTGGGAAGTAAACAAGCATCAGAGGAAGTGTGCAGATCAGAATCATGAGACCCATGAGAGAGATACCAGTTTCTACAGAGAAACCAAAGGAGCCAGAGAAGAAGAGAAGCTGCATCACGATCGCACCCATGACTCCGCCGCTTGCTGTCATGCCTGATACCACACCCAATGCCCTGCATCGATCAAATTATTAATCTAATTTGTCTTTTCAAATTGTTTTATTCAAACTATGAATTAAAACATTTCTAGAGAGGGGAACAACTGATCTGACCAAGTCTTGTTCAAGATAGAGATCATCACTTTGTGGCCTTATTCAATCAAATTAATGTCATGTGATTGGGCGTAGTGCACGCATATGTAATTTTGTTATTTTCTCAATGATTAAGTGTTTTTACAGTGAAAAGGACATGTATTTAGTAATAATTATCCATATTTAATTAAACATTTTAAAATTCTTAAATCGGAACATCACATCCAGGTGTGCTTTCTTCTCCACCACAAATTTTCTGTACTTGAAGACAATTTGTGGTTGGCCTTGCACCAAAATTCATGTGTCAATTCTCCTCTCTATATGTGAAAACAAATTGTGTGAAATTTCCTCATGTTGGCAAACCAATATTTCCATTAATTAGTTGTTTGATAACGAACTCTGGACTTCGTCTGAATCACTATTAATTACTCGTGCCAGAGCCAAGAAAAATGGTTCAGTGAAAAGCTGAGAAATGGTCCTTTGAACTACCTTTTGGAAATGAACGGCACGAGACCGTATGTGAGCCCTGAAGCAGCCTGAACAAAGAATGCAAACACCACCAACATGGCGAGAGTATGCCCCAGCGATGCACCATCATCGCTCATTCTCCCGAGCAAGAGACACATCAGCCCTCTAGTTTGTACTAGCCAGAGGCCCCAAAGCCGGCCTTGAAAACTGAAATTAACCCACAACTAGTATACTGTTTTTAAGTGCTTTTCAATTCTGTCTAATAGAACCCGTTTGAAATATTTAATTTTCTGGAGCTTATATGAATATTATGTGGAGGAGAGAAATAGGAGTTCAAAATACTTTTTATCTTTTATATTCTTCTAAATTGTTTTTTTTTTCAACAAAGCCTTTATATAGACATTAAGCACCACTCTACCAAAAACTGAGAAATAATAAATTCTATTAAAAAATATAAAAGACCACTATCTCCTATATCATCTCTTGGCCTTTCAACTATAAAAAACTCTTGACCTTTTATTTTTCCACTAACTTCTAAATTTAAAACCCATTAAAAATAACATTTAATGTTTATTCAACAAAACTCCCCTGTAAACTTAAATACTTCTACCGTCTGTCATACCAATCATCTTCTTATATTTGTCGAGAAGTACTTTCGGTAGCGGTTTTGTGAAGATATCCGCAACTTGATCCTGACTTGCCACATGCACCAATTCCACACTTCCTTCCTTCACATGATCTCGAATAAAGTGAAAACAAACGTCGATGTGTTTGCTTCTTTTATGGTTCACTGGGTTTTTTGCCAACTCAATTGCTGATTTGTTGTCAACTTGAATCACAGTTACACCTAGTTGCTTTAGCTCCATCTTGCTCAACAAATTTCTAAGCCATATCGTATGACATACACACCAAGATGCTACAACATATTTAGCTTCATATATCGAGAGCGTCACGATCGGTTGCTTCTTTGAAAGCTAAGTAAACACAATATCTCCCATAAAGAACACATATCCTGATGTACTTTTCCGACCGTCTATGTCTCCACACCAATCGCTGTTAGAGTAGCCAACCAACTTGTAATCTTCTGCTTTTGAGTAGAACAACCCGAGTGACACCGTTCCTTGGATGTACCGTAGGATTCGCTTCAACGCTTTCCAATGTGAATAAATCGGCTCCTCCATAAACCGACTTATAATGCCGACACTTAATGAAAGATCCGGCCTTGTGCATGTGGGATAACGAAGGCTTCCTACCAAACTCCGGTATCTACTCGCATCGACACGTTCTCCTCCATCAAACTTCGATAGTTTTGCACCTGGTTCCATTGGTGTTGATACCGGGTTCCAAAATCTCTTTTGCATGTCTCCTGTGATACAAAAATACCCGTCTCTACTTATCTAACCTCCAAACCAAGAAAAAACTTCATTAAGCCCAAATCTGTCATCTCAAATTCCCGTGTCATTGTGTCATTAAACTCTTCTATCATCTCATCATCGTTATCCATAAAAATGAGGTCATTGACATAAATAACAACAAATAACACGTTACCTCCATTCTTCTTTGCGTAAAGGGCATGCTCGTAGGGACATTGCTTAAACCTGTTCTCCTTGAAATATGTATCGATACGTGTATTCCATACCCGCGGTGCTTGTTTCAACCCGTAAAGTGCCTTTTTCAATTTTAGCACATTCTTCTCTTCTTCGACTTTCATGTACCCGGGTGGTTGTTCGATATAGACATCTTCTTCGAGCACACCATTCAAGAATGTCGATTTGACATCCATTTGAAATATTGGCCATTTGAATTGAGCAGCTTATGAAATGAGTAATCGAATTGTCTCCATTCTTGTAACAGGAGCAAACATCTTGTCATAGTTGATTCCTGCCTTTTGCTTGTATCCCTTCGCAACAAGTCGCGTCTTGTACTGTTCTATCTCGCCTTGAGCATTCATTTTTTTCTTAAACACCCACTTCACACCAATAAGTCGACTTCCTTTCGGCAATTCTGCTAGCTCCCATGTGTTATTGTGGTCAATCGCCTTAATCTCCTCGTTCATGGCAGTTTGCCACTTCTTGTCTCGCATCGCCTATTCAAAGCTGATATTTTCAGCATCTGCCAAAAGACATACAAGGTGTACCTCATTTGTCGAATCATACAAATCTTGCAAACTTCATATTTTGGATTGTCGTGGTTCATCTTCATCATCGGTAGTTTCAGAGTTTGTTGTTATGCTTGTTGGTGCAATGACTGATGATTCTCTAACTTCGACGATAACCTCCGTTGAATTGTTCCAGTCCCACTCGCTTGCTTCATTTACTCGCACATCACGACTCACCATCACCTTCTTGCTTATCGGGTCGAGTAGCTTGTACCCTTTTGTCTTCTCATCATACCCAATAAAAATATACCTTTTGCTTTTGTCTTCGAACTTCGTTCTTTGTTGATCCGGTACATGTGCATAAGTCATACTACCGGACACTTTGAGATGAGAAACTGTCGGCTTTTGTCCGCTCCATGCCTTTTATGGTGTTTGATCATCTAACTTCACATGTGGACATCGATTTTGTACATAGATGGCACATTGTACGGCTTCTGCCCAGAATTCCTTCGGCATCTTCTTACTCTTGAGCATTGATCGAACCATGTCAAGAATAGTCCGGTTCTTCCTCTCGGCCACACCATTTTGTTGAGGAGAGTATGGTGTGGTTAAAAATCTCCTTATGCCTTACTCCTCACAATACTCCATGAAAGCCGTCGAAGTATACTCGCCACCTCTATCGGATCGTACGGCTTTTATGTGTTTACCAGTTGCCTTCTCCACCATCACTTTGAACTTTTTGAACACCTTGAATGCCTCGGATTTTTCTTTCAGGAAATAAATCAAAGTTTTTCGTGAGAAATCATCGATAAAGGAAATGAAGTACCTTTTACCGCTGAAAGATTCGAAGGTGATTGGTCCACATATGTCCGTATGAATCAACTCGAGAGTATGTTTAGCTTGATATTCTGCCTTCTTTTGAAACGAGGTTCTTGCTTGCTTGCCAAGCACACATTCTTCACAAAATTTGCCCTCATAGTCCATGTCCGGCAGCTCGTGCACCATGTTCTTTTTTGCTAACTCTTTTAGACCACCATGATGTAGGTGACCAAAGCGGAGATGCCACAGTGACGCCTTATCCTCTACGTTGACTCGCAAACATGTTTCTCGCACGCTTCTCAAATTCAGTTTGTACATCCGATTTCTTCCTATCTCAACTCGAGCAACCGGACGCCCTTGCTTGTCCTTCAAATGTAGTACCCGGTCTTTTAAAAGTATCAAGTAACCTTTCTCCGTGAGTTGCCCCATACTCAAAATGTTGGTTTTGAGATCTGGTACGTAATAAACATCTCGGATTGACCCTATCAAGACATCCTTTTGTAAGTAACAAACTGTACCTCGGCCTTTGACCTCCACCTTTAATGCATCTTCAAATGACACATGTCCATCTTCAATCTTTTGCATCTCTTTGAATAAGTACTCGTGACCACACATATGGTTGCTTGCCCTCGAGTCGAGGTACCACAAAGTGTCATTGTTGATGTTGACTTCATTTTGAGCCATCAAGAGAAGGCCTTCATTCACTTCTTCTTCCAAGGCTAGGTTGGTTGTTTCTTCCACCTTTTTATCGGCCTGACAATCTTTTGCAAAATGTCCCACTTTACCACAATTATAACATTTGTCGGAGTTGCAATCCTTCGCGTAGTGACCATACTTGTAACACTTGTAGCACTCAATGTTGGAATAGTTCGACCAGCCGCCTCTTCCTCAACCGCGTCCCCTTCCACGCCAATTTGGTTGGCTCGACTGCCCCTTCTCCTTATAGAACCCTTCATGACTGCTGCCTTGACCACCGTGACCATTTCCACGACTTCCACGGCCACGCCCTCTACCTCGAAAAATTTGAGAATAGAGTACCTTTTCATCTTTGATCGATGCCTTAGTTTGAAGTGCTTGCTCAAGTGTCTCCTCCTTCTTTTTCTTCTTATGTTGTTCGTGTGCCTCGAGAGAACCGACAAGCTCGTCGACTGTGAGCGTTGCAAGGTCCTTTGACTCTTCTATCACGCACACAACATTCTCAAAATTGTCGGTTAATGATCTCAAAATCTTCTCCACGACTCGCGCATCGGTTAACGCTTCGCCATTATGAATGAGTTGGTTCACCACGGCTTGTACACGCGTGATGTAGTCAGATACATTTTCCGATTCCTTCATCTTCATGCTCTCCAACTCGCCACGAAGAGTTTGGAGACGTGTTTGCTTGATTCAATTGGCTCCTTTGAACACTTTTTCTAAAATGTTCCACGCTTCTTTTGAAGTAGTTGCACCAACAATCTTCTCAAAGCCCGACTCGTCAATGGCTCGGAACAACATGTATAGTGCCGCCTTATCCTTCGATCGTCTCTCTTTCAACGCCTTGTTTTGAGCTGCCGTATATCCCGTGGTATTTGTTGGTTCTTCGAAACCTTCTTCGACAACCTCCCACGCATCTTGAGATCCGAGAAGAGCTTTCATTTGAATGCTCCAGTTCTCGTAGTTCGCCTTCGTTAGTCGTGGTAGCGACATTTGACCCATCACATTCGCCATTGGCTCTGATACCAATTTGAAAACTAAAATTAACCCACAACTAGTATACTGTTTCCAAGTGCTTTTCAACTCTGTCTAATAGAACCCGTTTGAAATATTTAACTTTTTGGAGCTTATATGAACATTACTGTGGAGGAGAGAAATATGAGCTCAAAATACTTTTTATCTTTTATATTCCTCTAAGTTATTTTTTTTAACAAAACCTTTATATAGATACTAAGCACTACAAAAAACATAAAAAAATATTATGTACTAAAAACTGAAAACTACAAAAAAACTCTTGACCTCTACTAAAAACTGAAAAATAATAAATTCTATTAAAAAACATAAAAAAACCACTATTTCTTATATCACCCCTTGACCTTTCAACTACAAAAAACTCTTGATTTTTTATTTTTCCACTAACTTCTAAATTTAAAGTCCATTAAAAATAACATTTAATATTTATTCAACAGGCCTCTAATGCCAAAGATTTCCCCTAGTTCATCCGATGCCATGCCTCCTACTGCTCTTGAAACGACATTCATCACCCCGAAACATGCTGCTGCCACTCCGGCGGCTTCCATTCCCATTCTGAATCTCTCTCTGAAGAACACTGCCACGATGCCCTCTATAGTCAGCTCCACTCCATAACAGTACCTATATATTACGTCAAACATGATAAAATGGTGTCATGATGATAAAAGGGATACCATATTTTTTTTGGCATTTTTTGTTTATCTTGAAAAACTATTTGAATTGATGTGCTGGGGCTAGCATGATACCCATATGTCAAGGCTAGGATCCATGCCTGGTAGTTTCCGATTCCTTCCTTAACAATCTCCCAGAAATTCCCCATTGCTCTCTTGCTGGTTTGTTTTTTCTTCCTTACAACCGAGAAGTTGCCTTGTGGAAGGTCCTGTGCAAAATAGAGTGTGGCAAGTGCTGTTGCAATTTGAAGCCCGGCA
This sequence comes from x Bolboschoenoplectus mariqueter, assembly GCA_037678475.1. Taxonomy (NCBI): domain Eukaryota; kingdom Viridiplantae; phylum Streptophyta; class Magnoliopsida; order Poales; family Cyperaceae; genus x Bolboschoenoplectus; species x Bolboschoenoplectus mariqueter. Next base: position 1,591,489 of record CM075266.1, on the reverse strand, counting down.
GGTAGGAGAAAGACAACATGACAAGCCATGCTATCTAGCACTACAATAACAGACATATAAACATATAGAAGGAAAAAAAAATAGTTTAAATTGTTTCCATGCATGCATAAATTCGACATATATTATGTAATTCGTTAACAGACCTCCAACATGGAGGAGGAGCGAGTAGGTGAGAGGCATGGCAACCTGCGCAACTCCACTGCCGATATTGGCCCAGCCGGCAGAGACCGCATTAGCTAGGCCAACAACAGAGGGAGAAAACATGGATGACATCCAGTACTGGTTGGCAACAAAGTTGCCAAGGGACAAACCGGACATGAACCGTAGAAGGATCAATCCATTGTGGGACGCAGAAGCACCGAGTAAAGCTAATACTACCGACATCACGGCTGTGACTAGCGACAGAACTACAGAGGCCAGACGGGGGCCCAGAAGATCGCAGAGGGGGCCCATGACGAGGCGAGCGACGAAAGTAGCTGACAGAGAAACGACACCAGCTGTTACGGCAGTTGATGGGCTCACACCTAGCACGGGAAGGAGCGGTGGAACTGAGAAAGCAGTGAAGAAGCACGTGAAAAGAGATAGCCAGGCTAAGTGGAAGGCACTCATGTGTGGCAACGTGAAGGAGAGAGGCCGTAGTTCCATTGCACGGTTCTCCGAGTCGACTGGCATGTTGACGGGATCATGGTCAATCATTGTCTTCTTCTTTGACTACCTACTGTGTAACTAATAACTTGTTGTTGTGTGTTAGCTAGCTAGTAGCTACAGATATATGATTTGTTACATATACATACATACATATTATGTAAGGTTTATTAGTGGCCAGGATGCTTGATTGGGGAGAGAATGAAGAAGAGGTGCCTCCAAGCTCCGTGCGTGGCGAATGGTATTGGAGGTCATATATATATAAGGTTGGCTCTTTTGGTGTTTGAAAGGGTCCCCGGGATCCTCTGCAGCTTTAGATGGACAAAATGTTAAGATGTTAACGTGTAATCTAGAAATCAAAGTAATGGACAAAATGTTAAGACGTTAACGTGTAATCTAGAAATCAAAGTAATGGACAAAATGTGGTTTTCTTTCTTTCTAAGAGGAGTATTTAAAACTAATGAAATCGTCAAATCAAGAACAGCCACATATACCACTTGCATGGATTTAAAATATTTTAATAATTAATCTGATGACAATCCAGTATGAATTTAAAACAATCTAACAATCATCTGATGACAATCTAGGATGAATTTAGAATGCATGGCCAACTACTACTTTTTTAATATGACCAAAATGAAATCATCACATCAAGAACAACCACATGCTCTCTGTGATGCATGCAAACTGTTTATATATAATTGCTGGTTTTACAGTGATTACGAAAAAACTAAACACACACACCATATGGATTTAAGTTAATGTAGTTTTGAAGCCAACTCATACTCACTGCAAATTAAAATGATAAATTCAACTTAGCGAGTTGGATTCACAACAAAAGCTAATTAGTCCATGTCAGTTTGAGGGACCATGCTGGAGCAAAGGTCCAAAACCCAAGAATTCAGCTGTATACCGTTATCTACCTGGTAACCATTACATTTTGTACCAATCACGAATGTAGGCCGCACTGGAAACTCACAAGCCATTGACACTGCACAGTAAAATAATGACCACAGTGCATCATGTGTCAACAAAAGTTTTGCTTGCTACCAGGAAATTCTGTTCCAATAGTATTATTATATTATATTAGATAGCGCGTAATATCATAACCACAGTGCACGTGTCACAAAAAATTGCGTCAAATACATGCATGATATCAAATAGTATTTTTGAGCGCATGATCAAGTACAAACTTTTGCGGTTTCTTTTTCCTTTTCTTTTCGTCTTTTTTCTCTTAAAAAGAATACAGTTGTCATTGTTCCCGGTGATAGTTGCAGTGTATATATTTTGGAGAGCTTGACAACTATTATATTATCTTGATAATTTTAAGAATTAATTTTTAAATATTTTTTAGAAATTCTTAAAAATAGAAAAAAATTGAGAAATATATATATTTTTTAACTTATAGATTGATTGTGTTTCAAATTTCATACAATTTAAGAATGATTTGATATTTCATCAAAGACTGTTATATATGGACCGTTATAAATATCATATAATTTTGATGATTTTTGATGGAGTATCAAATAATACTTAAATTGTACGAAATTTAAAACACAATCGATCTATAAGTTTAAGAATATGTTTATAATTTTTTTTCTTTCTATTTTTAAGATTTGTTTTGAAATTATATGAAAATTTGTTGTCAAGATTGTCAAAGTAATATTTGTCAAGGATCCCCACCCATATATTTCTATGGTACATAAATTAAATATTGTTTATAATATTATTCAAGATAAAAAATGTGTTCTCTATTATTCAGAAAAACATATATACCAACTACTAAATGTGAGTTAGTTTAAAATTTAATTAATTCTTCCTCCGAAAAATATTAATACACTATCATTAAATTTTAAATTATTTAAGGGCATTAAATTAGTTCTAATTTTATATATGTTTTTTAAACAACAATAACAACAATAATAATAGTAATAATTTATTTATAGTTATAATTTTAATTTCAACAATGTTTTTAAAATATGGAAAGAATAAGCCAATAAAATAAAATAGATGTCAGTTAGCACTACCATAAAATAGTTGGAATAATCTTAAAAAAATGAAAATAAAAAAAGGAGAAATATAAAATACACGTCTTCAAATCAATCTCTCCCTCATGTACCAACAAAAATAACTCTTAAAAAGATTGACCGTTTGGAACCCGCGCACAATTATAGTATATGATTAGAAAAACATAATTGGAGACGCTCTATCGTTATTTTCAATAAAAAGTAATCGAATATTATCTATTGTTCAGAAAAGCCTACTCAATTTTTTATCCAACACAGAATCATCTTTTTTTTTTATCACTTTAAAATTCATCCACCATTGACTTCTATATTTTCGACCGGAAAATATAGCGAACTAATCCAAATCATTCCTTAAAAAGAAAAAAAAATGATCGGGTAGGTATGCACGCATTAGCTAACACCTTCATCAGGTGTCAGACTCATACATGCTACAACAAGGTAACAAATATTCTTGATCAAGAACTCCCTTTTATAAGTCTGCCAACTCGTATCTTACTTAAACAAGCGACACGTGTACTTCAAGTGGTTACGTGTCACCATGGCCTTAGCTATTCCCTCCTTTTTCTCTCTCAGACATCGCATGGTAGTTTGACAGTGGATTAGCAGGGAGGAAGGAGAAGAATGGCGGTGCTTAACAAGATAGTGAACATAGTGGCACCTCCCATTGCTCTCATAAGCCTCTTCTTCTTCCTCCCTCCTTTCTACCTCTACAGATTTATTCAGTATGTTCTCTCTTCTCTCTTCCCTGAAAACACGTCCAACAAGGTTGTTCTTATCACTGGCGCCTCCTCCGGCCTTGGCGAGGTCTCTCTCTCTCTCTCTCTCTCTCTCTCTCTCTCACACACACACACACACACACACACACACACACACACATGTACACGCATTCATGTCGCTGTTTAATTGTCAAATGTGGGAAATTTCGTTGGATTAATAAAAGTGAGTGCACGTAAGTTGGAATCAATGCACTAGAATTTTAAGAGAGCCCTTAATTATGTGTACCTGAGACAATCGCAGCACCAACATTGACCGGCCAACACAATTGCAATCACCGATTTAATAGAACTGCCGTGCATCAGTAACTAAGCTTTTGCAATGCTAATCACAATCAGTAAATCAAATCTATGGGAAAAATCACTAAAATTGAGAGTTTACAAATGTAGAGGAAGATAATTAGGGTAATCGAGATGGAAATAAAAGCATACCAAATGCAAGTTTGGATAGCAACTACTCCATTGGAATGGAACAACCTAATAAACATACATACTAGAAGAGAGTAAGATTCCAATTGTATGGGACTCAATGTCTCAACATATCAAGCCTGACTTCGATTAGATACCAAATAATTCTAGACTGTTAATTCCTGTATCAGTACGTAATAGTGTCTACAATGCACTCTTCCTAGGAGACAAGCATGCACTCTGTCAAAACACAATGAAAGAAGTTCCAAATTACAATTAAAGGCACTCGTGATTGTGAAATGCACTATGGTGTGTGTAAATTTATCCTGAAATGTTCATAAATTTCTAAGTCAATGAGGAGTTGGACCTTTTGAAACCAAAAAGAATGTAAAAGACTAGGTTGAGCAGCTAATAAGAGTTTTCTATATACATACAGCACCTAGCATATGAGTATGCGAAGAGAGGAGCTATTTTGGTGCTTGTAGCAAGGAGAGTGAAGAGCCTAAATGAGGTGGCAACAAGATGCCAAGAAATTGGCTCTCCAAGCGTTTTAGTTGTGCCTGCTGATGTATCCAAGCCTGATGAATGCTGGAAGTTCATTGACACGACAATCAGTAATTTTGGCCGTTGTAAGTCAAATGTTGTGTTATTTTTTTTTTTTGATAAAAGTGGAGTACTTCATCAATTTCATTGAAACTGAAAGATAATGTTTACATGCTAGCAAGCAATGACTGTACCAACCATCTGGCACCAGTCACACTCCTATTTGTTTTTCTTCAAATAGAGAAACTATCAACTAAATTTAAATCTACCCTAAACAACATCGTCGTTTAATAACAAGACCATAGTCCTAAAAATTCAACAAAACCAAACACATATTACAATCAAACAACAGCTTCTCAGACTAAGAGTGCATCAATCTCTGCACTAGACCCATTGAGCGGCGCCAGTACCAGTGCCTCCATTTCCTCCTCCTCTTCCATATTTATAACTTGAGAAAGAAGATTGTCCATATCCTATGATAATATTAATGATAGTTTTAACATATTTGTTTTACCTTTATTTGTGCGCCAGAATGTTGTCAGACTAATGATTTGCATATTCAGGGATTTGATACATTTGTCAGTATGTTTGTTGAAACATCTTCTGTTTCTTTCTAATCATATGGTCCATAAAACTGTTTCTCTAACATTTTTTACTGTAATCTTATCCTTGAGAGGAATTCCTGAATCTATAGTCCATAGATCATTTAAATTTAAACCCTCAAAAATAAAATTATTATAAGTTGCAATACACCATATACACTGAACTACAGGACATTACACACACAAATGATCTGTTATTTCCTCTGCATCACAGAAAACACATTAGTGTCTCCTATCCAACCTTTTTTTAACTTTATTAACCTTAGTAAGAATCTTATTTCTTGTAACTAACCACACGGAAGCCTTGACTGTCAAAGGCATAGAAGATTGTAAAATAACTTCAAAATCTAAATTTTTGATACCTCCATATTCTAACCATAAATATAAAGAATGTACTGTAAATTTTCCAGATGAAGTCCATCTCCATGGCAATTTATCATTTTGAGAAGTGTTCAAAGAAAAATGTTGCAGTTCTAGCTGCAATTTATTTCATTCAACTACTTGTTAAAATTTATTCCACTAAAATTTACACATGTTCTACTACTTATTAAAATTTGTTTAATCCATTTGATCCACTTGACACAAAATCCTCTTCCTACTATATTTCTATTAAAAAATCCCAATTTACCCTATCAAAGGCATTTTCAAAATCAATTTTGAAAAGTACACTTTTATTTTCTGTTTTTTAATATTATGTAGGGCTTCATGGGCACAAACTACATTATCCATAATAAATCTACCCTTAATGTAGGCAGTTTATGTGTAATCCATAATAGAATCCATTATGCCTGTCAATCTATCTGCCAACAATTTAGTTAAAATTTTACAACTACGGTTAATAAGACTTATAGGCCTATATTGAGTAATCAGATTTGCATCTTCCTTTATGGGAATAAGACATACAGTTGCTAAATTGATTCTAGATAAATCCAACATATTATCATAGAAAGCATTTACAATTTTCATAAAATCCTTGGAAATCAGATCCCAAAAGGTTTGATAAAATAAAAAAGAAAAGCCATCTAGGCCAGGAGTCTTTGATGGGTTACATGAAAAAACTAATTTTTTAGCTGCTTCAATTGTAAAAGGTTGTTCTAACATGTTACTTTGTTTTATAGTAAGTTCATCTAAACCAGTCCAAAAATTAGGATCTAAATAAATATGTCTAGTATCTGTAGTACCTAACAAATTCCTATAAAAATCATTTATGTCTATTTAGAAGAACTGGATCATAAACCACTACACCATCAATTTCTAAAAAAAAAAATTCTTTTTTTTTCTAGTGGAAGCAAGTTATATGGAAAAATTTTGTATTACTGTCTCCCTCTAAAAACCATTTAAGTTTGGTTCTTTGCTTCCAGTAAGTCTCTTCAGTGTCAAAGATTTTATCTAATTCTTGATGACAGTACAAATGCTGTGTTATTAAATTTTTAGTGTACTGTTAACAAGTTTTTTAGATACAAGAGAAGATTTTTGTAGCTCTTTTGAATCATGTATATGTGCAGTGTACATTAGTAACGGACAAGCCAAAATTTTGGTTGGTCAAGAATCTTTTACCTTTTGAAAATCGTTCATTGATCATCTGGGTGTTTGGATTTTGCTAATTAACTTGAAGGGTCTTTTCATCCACTTCTTTGTTTATTTATTTATTTATTTTTTCATGCATGTGGACCATTTGGTGAACAATGCTGGAATTGAAAATGCCTGCTTAGTTGAAGAAATCACGGATATGAATAACTTAAAAGCATTGATGGTAAGTTTTCTTTTAAATTCTTAAGTGGGGCATATAACAGGTTTTTCATAAAGCATCTCCAAATCTAACTGGTTTAATTCTGGAGCTTAAATGCATTTGTGCGCGTTAATATTTTGGTAAGGTACCATCACCCAAGTCAAGTAGTTCAGTCTCATTTAATCCAAAATTGACCTGTTCTAATCTCGAATCATGAAATGAAACCTAAAATAGGCTTCAGGTGTAATGATTTTTCAAAGCTAGGGATGTAATGGCTGAGGCTACCCAAATCAGGTCTTGATTGTGAGAATTTAGTTACAAAATGTGAGGTGAAATCTGGATTCTTAAACTTTCAGGGAACGAAAAATATTAATTCACCTTACATTATATATAGGATGTTAACTTTTGGGGCTCAGTATCCCCCACATACTATGCAATTCCTCATCTTAAGGAGAGCATGGGTTGGATTGTGGTGATGTCATCCATGGCCGGCTATACATATGTTCCAAGAATGACTTTCTACTCTGTAAGTATCTGATTTACAGACAGGCTGTTTTACCAAATCGATTTAGTTACAAAATTCCAGTATATTACTGCTTTGATCAGAAACAATCATGTAGGAAGTTAGAACTGTCATTACATATTAGTTGTCTATGCATTTGACTTTGTGTTATTATTTGCTCTCTCTTCTGATTTTACACAAATTTAGTTAACCTTCCTTGTTAAGAAACTGTAGACTTTCTATCAGTATGCTCTGAGAGGCATATACTTCGAAAAAGCATAAGCAACAATCATCATGAGAGGTATAACTAATATCATTGTAGGCAAGCAAGGGAGCACTAATAAGCTTCTATGACACTTTAAGAATTGAATTTGGGGGTGACATTGCTATCACAATCATCGCACCAGGCGTGATAGAGTCGGAAATGACAAAAGGGAAATTCTTCACTCCTGGTGGGAAGATGGAAGTCGACCAAGAATTGAGGGATGTACGTTTCAAAGTTTCTAATTTGACTAGAACTCTCTTTATTCTCACCCATCTGTGTGTACTTTTGCCCAGATTTCTACTATATAAGTTTCAACATATTATTCAAATTAACTAACTATTCTGCTACTAAATGGTCAGGCAATGCTCGGTCTAGTCCCAGTCCAGCCAGTGAAAGACTTTGCTAGGATTGTCATGAGTCGTGTCTGCGCTGGTGCCCGTTACATAATCGAGCCTAAGTGGTGGTATGGGGTCTACTTGCATCGAGTATTCCTTCCAGAAGTAGTGGACTATTGGCAGAGGATGCTATACTCGTTGTCGCCACAGGAGCCGGCAACAAGATCTCTCACCAAAAAGATGTTGAAGTACTTACCTGTAAAGAGCCTGTTCTACACACACTCAATACAGTCTCCTGAGATTAAGACGGAGTAGAAAAATACTTCAGAAGAATTGTGTTTCAAGATGCTCAATGGGAATGTTTAATAAGGTACCTGTGTTTTCATTGCATATGCTGATAAATGTAATAGATGTAAGTGTCTGTTTAAAAGATTTTATACTCCTTTCTCTACTGAGAAAAAAAGGTGACCCTGTACTGTTATAAAACATGAAAACTGTGCTACCAATGTGGAGTGCGGGTGCTTGTTTCAGTGCCTTCGTTATTTACTCTCCAGCTTGCTTAATTTTATTATTTAGTTCTTAGAAAAAACAATGTACATGCTTCATTGGTCATTGATCTCGGAGCCAGAGATTCTGATCATCTCTGCATACAAAGGTTGATGCAATCAATGCGGTAACCTAGTAGAAAGGGTAGTTGCTCGTTACTGAAGTCTCAGTTTCTTGTTTTCCTTTTAAGAGCTAGTCGATGTTCAACTCAGGATTCCCGCTTCAGGTATCTATACACTTTTCCATCGGGACAAGAGTATCTAAACAACTCTAGTGGGAAAATCTTGGGGCACTATATATAAAAATCTTTGCTACGTTATTTCCCGACATGCTATGGTACGTCATATTCTCATAATACTAAGTTCAATTCCTGTGGGACTCATAAACTGATGTGAACGGAGGTGTGAGGATGCACGTATTTAAACCCTTATCCATTTTGTGAGTAGTGTTGTTAAGATAATTCCTCCAAATCCAGAAGCCCAGAGGTTCATGCGGTCACCAAAAACTCTGAAAATCTTTGAAGTAACGCTCAAAGTTATACGCAATTTGCAGAAACATTCGGCTAGAGTGTATATTGGACCATTCAAAGTGTTACGAGAAAGGGGAAGAAGAGACCAGAACAAATAAGGGTACGGATTCCTGTTATATGGCGATTGTTAAAACACAAACGAAGAACACGGACTACAGTAAACAAGGTGCCGAGCAAAAATGTAATAACATCAATAGTTAAGACATTTAACATCTGATGGTTGGCTAAAGCAAAAGACCTGGTGGCTGAACCAAACTACAGCTAAAAAGATCCCAAGTGGGGATGGCAAGAGCCAACAAAATCACCAATCAAAGGGAAACAATTGCGAACAGAAAACTACAAACAATAATTCTGTAGCTTGAAAGTCAAGTGGAAATCAAGTACTATGAAATATCTAACAGAAAAATTAATGGTCTAACATCACGACAGACATCTCAACTAATGTACAGAAGGAAAAGCTACGATCATCACAAACTAAATGTATGGCCTCCTAAGGTAACAATATTCTCTCTTTTCTTTTTCATTTAAGACGATTAATGGGCACCACTTAAAAATGTATGATACGAGAAAGGAAAGAATCAATATCGTTGGAAGAAGTAAAGATATGCCATGTCCTTGGGAGGATCAACAGATTCTGCAACCTTTCTGTCATTGAAAATTACCCACCTCCCGTCTTTCACCACATGCGCCACGTAGTGACCAGAGTGTGTGGATGCCCCCATGTGGCTCACCATTCCCACCAATTTGTACTTGCCACTCCCATCAGGTACAGCAGCAGCCTCATCAATTTGAGCAGCACTGCTTGATGCAGCGGCATTGCCCAAATCTGTATCCATGGCAGAGCTTGAAGCTTCTGGATTGCTGAATATCCAATCTGTTGCCTTCTCTATATTACCTCCCTGTTTTTTCAGAACAACAATAAGTATAACAGACACCATTCGAGTGATGAGAAATAGAGAAAGGAAAAGAAAGACCACAATATCTTACAGAAGCTTTCAGAGCTTTTCGAGCAAGGTCTTCATGGAAACCGAATGAAACCAAAGTCTGCACACTCCCTTCATCAACTGCTGGGGCTTTTGATGAGCCACTAGAGATGGGATCGTCTATATCTGTGTTCATGTAAAATCATTTAAGATTAAGAACAAAATAAAGAAAAAAAAGGGGGGCAGAGAGAGAGAGAGAGAGAGAGAGAGAGAGAGAGAGCAACCAGGATCCTCCATGTGAGAGAGCAACCAGGTCATGGCTTCCTCGACACCAGAATTGGAAGTGTTGATGGCTGCTTTTTGGCAATGCAGATAATGAAATCCCATGCTAGCCAGTTGTCCCACTATATCCTCATTTGCAACCAAGTCCATACTTTCTTCATTCTTCTCTCCTCCAGGAGCTATCCGAATGCAAAAAATTAATTACTTACAATTAAAGAACTCTTACAAGCTTCCAATTACTATTATCATATTAAATTTAGAGTCCAAACAGACCTGCTTCAGGAAGGAGTTCTTCTCCAGGCTGGAGACCCTTGCTCCGCATGTGACTGATGTCGATCGTGTCTGGTACATCAATGTAAACATCTGAAAAACATAACAAAAGTGTTGGGACAACATCTCCACAATAAATGACTGACATAACTATGCCATCTGCGACTGGTATACTGGGACTTTCTTCTGCAGATACACGTTTTCAACCCCAGTGCTGATAATTTTCCTTTGGCTTGGTATTCAGTTCTGGCTTGTCTATCAATCCATTATAGCCCATAATCGATTGTCAAAGCAAAAAACAAGGATTGTTCACTTGAATAAGGTAGTATAAAAATACCGAGCTTCTTGGGAACCCAACCAGCCTCCATAACGAACTTGCGCATGTGTAAAATAAGGTAATCTGGGAATGTGGTGAACCCTGCTGTCCTGTTAAAACAAATAAAAACTGAATTCCCTGTGTCCAATATAGAAAGGCTCTTCACAATAAAGAAAAAAGAAACTAAAAGATATACTCTAAACATACTTGATAGCAGTGGTCTTAGCATTCAAAGCTGTACTGTGAAAATCATGAACCTCCTCTGGAGCTACAAAGCTCGACAAGCATGCCTCCAAGGGCACTCGTGGCCTTACTATTTCATCCCCTGAACTGCTTCAGTATAAAACACACTTCCTTAGCACGTGCATATCATTTCATTAAATGGGTTAAAAAACATAAATATGAACTCCATTGAAGTAAAGTATTTGAAAGATGGGGGCTCTCACAATTTCTTTCCCTCCAAACCCAGCTCGGCTTTCTGCTTCTGTAAAGCTTGCAGTTGTTCTGCACATGTTTCGAAGGGAAATTTTAAACTTATGTTAACCAATTTGTGGGCTATTTAGAAAAAAAAAAAGGATTATAACACTGCATGCCAACCTTTATTTGTAGCTTCATGTAAAGGTATATTCAAAGAAAGAATGTAATCAGATCTTCTATTGTAAGCTACTTTTCCAGAGGGGCACTGAAGCCTCTCCTCTATTATAAACTTGAAACTCCTACAAGGGTCCAAGTTAGGTGTTCCTGCATTGGCTCGCTCAACTTGGTCAAAAAGATGTAGTAAAAATTCAAGCGCATCCTGCAGAGAAGTACAAACCTCTAAAAATAAAGTACAGTTTCCAAAATTATGGATGAAGAAATAGCCGACAAACAATAATAGCTAACCTGTTGTCGCATGGTTGAAAATTCTGGATGTTTAGCCGCAATAACTGTTTTGAACATGCGTGGAGGTATGCCTTCCTGCTTCTGGAAATTTTTTAAATTCACTTTATTGACATAACCTTTTAAAATCAAGAAATATGATCTATTCATGATTATTTGTATTAAATTTCTAAGAACTCACAACTTCCAGGTTACAACTCACACGATTATTAAAAAGTTGTACAGTTTTATTTTTCCAAATCATGAGTACAAACACTTACATCATTTGGCATTTTACCATCTTCATCTTTCTGCGAAGAAATATGGACAAATTAAAACTCCTAACACTACCCAATGATCAAAGCAATGAAATGGTACAGTACGGTAAACTTATATACCTCTTGAGGTGGTACAGAGTATTTTCCAGATAGCAACCCATGCCCTAACTTTGTTCTGCATAAACAAAATTGTTTTCAAAAGATAATAAAGCTTGATAATAATAATTAAACAACTAAAAACTCACTTACAATTGCATATTCAAGTCTACAGTTGGATCAGCAGGAGCCACATTGAATGCTTCCCTCAAGTTCTGATTTTCATAGTATCTAGCATAACATGATATATGGTATGAATCTGTTCCCAATCAAGAGGAGTGCAAGAATATAAATCATGGCTAGAAGCATACCTTGACATAAAAGAATGGGTAGAAAACATCACTTGCATTATTGAAGCCATATAACAGCTGAATAGAATATATCAAAGTCAGCTATCTATTGCAAATCAGCTAAAAAAATCATGATAGAACACTCCCCCCTCCAAAAATAAATAAATAAATAGATAGATATGTAAAAGTTACAGCTACCTATTGCCAAGATTGATAAGGCCAGTATGGCCTGGTCCAAACAATGGTTTGGCATCCTTATCATTTTCCTGGATCCTATTCCAGTCATAATTCACATTTTGATCAAGCTCTCTCTCTGCCGTGGTCATCTCCGTCTGCAATGAATTTCTATGTCCATAAATAGGCATAAAATCGCCATTTTTTGAAGAACAAAGGAAATAAATACCGTGATATAATAACAAATAGAGAGAGTAGAGACCTTCTGAAGAGAAGAGAAGTCGATACCAAAATGGGATAAATGCTGAGCTAAAAGGGGGTCTTCAACACTGTCATCCTCTGGGTATGAGAAAACATCTGAGCTGCCACAGAAGTTTCAATCCATTAATACATACAACCAATCACACCATACAATATTTACTTCTAAGCAGTACATCGGGTACTGAATAGAAACCAAGCAGTTTAGTTCACTTAAACTTTCAGGATATTTACAGAATAACACAAAGATGCGCTCATATTGGTAACTCACAACAAAACTCAATTTGGCGACTCATATTGAACTATTATAGCTTAGTGCAATAGTTATTGCTACGATTTGAATACAAAGTGTTTTCCCTAACTGTATTAAGCCTTTTCATAATAAGTATAAAAAGAAAAGAAAACCCACACATTAGCTTTCTCATTGGTAAGAACATACCAAGATTTGGTTGATTCAAATTTAGATAATGTTAAATTGACTTAATCTTAATTTAATGGGTACCATTGTTTGTAAATTGCCAATGGTCTGTGTCAATTCTGAATATGAGAGAAGTTGGGTGATGTTCCAATAAATGAAGCACACATGAGGACCTTTTCAGAGTTCAATCTATGAATAAATGGAAAATGGAATGAGAAGCAACAATTAGCTCAATGGGTGAGACCACGAGAATTATAAACAAAATCTCAAGGTTTCCTAGAGCTATATTTGAAATTCTTCAGCTAAGCTTCTTTCACACCAAATACATTAGATAAGAGAACATAGATTGCAATAAAATTAAGCAAAATAAAAATTACCTGCCGACTCGAGATCAGCAGTAATAGTGCCAAGCTTGACAGCTAGGGGATACTTGGTCTGTTCATAGTGCTCAATGGCATGATTATTTCCACCGGTACCGTCCCAATTTTTCCTACCACAAAGAATTGTCCCATCCATCAGATTCATCCAGAGATTCTCTGTTTTGTCGCACCTGCTGCACTTCCAGCCAGAAGGAGGGACCACCACACCGTTGTCAAGCTGCTGCAAGGTCAGAGCATATTCACTAATTTTTTTCTTCTCAGCTGTCCATGCTGCAAGCTGTTCTTTCTTTGCTGCCCCCTCTGCCATTACAATACCATCTGCTGCTAGCCTTACCTGTCATTGCATAGAGGTTTTAAGCATAAATGTTGGAGATGGACTCCAACAGTATAACTTTAGCATTAATTGGTTGCCCTACTTATATTTATTAAGATAAAAGTAAAGAAGTAGATGAAGTAGAGTCTGCGAAATGGAAACCAAGTTAGATCAAGCCAAATCACGTAATTACAAAAGTTGCACATGCTGCATCTCAGTTTTCTACTGCAAAAGAGTTGCTATATATTAAACTAACAGTGAAGTATGCTTAGCTTGAGCTTGTCTGATCCATCGACCAGGGTTGATTTGAACCTATTGTATGCATAATGATACCCTGATTGATATTTTTGGTACAAGTTTGCCAAAAGGGGGTCATTCTCCCCAAAAGAAGGGTTTCAATTAACTGTGCTTCATTGAGTCAGGAAGGACAAGGTTAACTGATGCTCCATTCCACCTGTGTTATTATAAGTTCTCCAACTTTTGAACCAAACACTATTGTGCCCAAAATTTGACAAATCCTACTAGCTCAACAAGTTTAAACACAGAAATCCTAAAATCCATGCCAGACAGAACTGAGTTCTGATTCGAACCTTTACCATTTTTGACCAATAACTATCTTGCCCGGAATTTGACAAATCCTACTAGCTTAACAAGTTTAAACAAGAAAACTTCTAAATCCATGCCAGGCAGAACTGAATTGACATTTAAACCATTAAATGCTCTTTAGTCACCAAAATGACATGATTTTATACTGTACAGAGATGAAGGTATTCAGTAATCTAGTTATTCTACCTTTTCTGGCAGTTCCACAGAAGGAAAAGGGAGAGATACGAAGTCTGGTAGTATCACTATGTTGTAGGTTGTTTCATATTCAGGCTCTTGGTTGTCAAATCCTCCCTCAACACCTATCAACCACATAAAATTATTGCAATACGAATCGACATCAATAAAATTTCAAAATGTTCCCAATTTTTAAAGGAACGAACGACAGGATATCGTTACCAATAGCTAGTAAAGTAGGTTTCTTAAGAGGACGATCCTCTGGCACTGGCTTTCTCTCTTGTCGGATGTGGAGGTAAACCGGGTTCCCCGTTTTCTCAAAGTTCCATGTCACAAAATCCTTCCCAAATCCAAGAAAAGTGCACATATCTACATACAAACCTCCGTCGGATCTCTGATAAAATGCCACAATCAAGCACATGTCAGAAACAAATCAGAAAACGAAAAGTCGTAGAAAAAGAGTGGAAGAAGAGATGCATACAGGGGTGTCGAAGGAGATGCAACATTCCTCCTTGTGGATGCGATTCGTCGGCTCCGGGATCCGAACCTTAGCCAGGTGCGAGCGCAACAATTCCATTAGAAAGCGAGAGAGGGGGAGGACTGATGAACTAGGGTTCTTAGTTTGATAACTAAACTAGGGTTTTGGTATAATAGAGGCACCGAGGTCCGAGGTTTGGAGACTTCTAGTTGCAGAGGTGAAATGTCGTACATTTTCTGTTATGCCCTTGATAAATTTTGAATCAGCGATGAAGTATTTTTGAACTTTTGAGGTGCCATAAACGAAAATACTGACATGTTGTTTCTAAGAAATTGCCACGTTTCTCTTAGGACACGGACACGTGGCTCCAGACCTGCTCCGATTTCTTTCCCTTTCCTTCTTATCTGGGCAAATGTGTGTGCCATTCTGACTCGTATCTCTCTCTCTGAGACTCTGATTCTCACAAAATGGGGCTAATAAACAAATTGATGGACATAGTGGCAGGGCCGATTCTGTTGATCTCCCTTGTGTTCTTTCTTCCACCTTACTATGTCTTCAAATCCGTCAATTCGTTTATCTCGTCACGCTTCCAAGAAGACCTGGCTAACAAGGTTGTGCTCATAGTTGGCGCTTCATCTGGCATTGGCGAGGCATGTTATTATTTTCTTTTTTCTTTTTGGTTTAACTTCCTTCTTTGCTCAATCTGTGTTTGTTATTTGGGCCTCTTTGATCTGGGCCGTTTTCACTCAGCTGCTACTGAGGTGATGCAGCTTTTTATTTGTACTGAACTTCATATGTTAGTTGTACTTTGTTATATATGCAAGCTCTTAACTTGCAGAGGAATAAAACACTATGTATGCATTTATTTTTGAGGTGAAATGTGTGGCAATACAATTAATATTTTAGTTTTAATTTGTGCATGCAGCACCTGGCTTACGAGTATACCAAAAGAGGTGTATTCTTGGTGTTGGTTGCAAGAAGAAAGAAGAGCCTCCAGGAAGTTGCCAAGATGGCCCAGGATTTTGGCTCTCCACGTGTCCTTGCTGTTCCTGCTGATTTTACAAAGCCCGAGGAGTGTAAAAGATTTGTCGATGCTACTATTAATAACTTTGGTCGGCGTAAGTTTGTATTCATTGTAATTTTCTCATCAAACTGTTTAAATTGGTAGATTATGCAATTTAATAAATGAAACAAATGCATGTCCATGAGTGATTTAAAATTGTGCAGTTTCTGTCAAGGGAGGAACTTATATAAGTAATCCAGTATTCTGGTATGAAAACAGTAGTTGCAATTTTCATCTTAGCTAGCTACATTATTAGGCGTTTGCTTGATAACCCAAAAATTATAGTTTGTTGGCCCAGTTGGCCTGCTTAGGGCCTCTTGTTATGAGGCCATCAGAAACTTGCTACTAATTGGAATGAACTAATTCTAAACAGGTCAATCATACTAAAAAGAGTCATAGAATCCATTTTTTTATAAATTTATCATTTTTGGGCAATGTCTAATTGGGCTGACAATTAGTTAGAGGTAGGTTAATCAAGTGACAATATCTTGAATAAGTAATTCCTCAATTCACTTTTTAGTTATAGTTGCCACTTTTTTTAAAACTCTCACCACTTACCGTTGGCGTTCGGCATTCCCCTATCTTTTTCTTTTATTTTTATGTTCAGTTCTCATTACATGCTACTTTTCAGTAACTTCTCTCCTTCGAAAAATTCAAATAGTGGATCATTTGGTGAATGTTGCCGGTGTTGTAGCTCTCCCCCTGTTCGAAGAAATAGCTGAGCCTTCTCACTTCCAAGCTGTTATGGTATATCAATCGTTCCAGTTTAGACCATGTTTGTTTTCTACATATATAGGGAGAGAACTGCTAAAATTAAATGGTTGGGCCATCAAGTATCAAGTGGTATGGTTTTGGTTCTCGATGTTTAGAATTTGTCATTGTAAGTGACATAAATGGTCATTTGAAGTCCCGCTAAATTATAGCCTTTTTGAGAACCTTTGTCTATTCCAATCAAACAAAAAATTATCAAGTAATTTTTCTTCATATCGGTGCTGCAGGATGTGAATTTTTGGGGCCCAGTTTATACAATTTATTTTGCTATTCCTCACCTAAAGAGAAGTCGAGGTAGAATTGTAGGGGTGACATCAGTATCGGCATATACAAATATCCCAAGAATGACAATCTACAACGTAAGTTGGTTGCAGAGTTATTATGTTCAATTAATATGAAATTGTTGCAGAGCCATGATGTTCAATTAATCTTCATTTGCCTAAAAGAAGGACAGAATAATTTGTCACTACTGTAGAATACTAGAGAATCTACATATGTATGCCGATATCATTAACAACACAGTTGTCTCCACAGAAAACTTCCTATCTATTTAACCTAATAAATGTACTTCTTTAAACTAAGTTTCTGTTCTCAAGAGATTTTTACCAGAATATATCAGATGCAGTTGAGTCCTCTGTCCCACAGATCATGTTTTTCTGGTGTTAATATTGCCACCATACAAAAGGGGTTAATATTTATTCTTTTCTACTTTTAAATGTGGAAAGGGAAACCATGGAATTATTTTAACAGTTGTTTCATACTCTGATAATAGGGTGGTTCATTCGCTCGTCTTCCACTCATGGAATTACTGTTAAAGATATTATTCAATGCGTAATTTTTGCAACACACATATACATTACAACAGAAATGGAATTCTTGTGGGCATAAGTGATCCCCGGTTCAAATTAAAAATTGGACGTGGCAACACTTCAGATTCGGGTCATTTCTGAATTCAAGGCAGTTTTGATTAAGGTTGTTTCCGTGTCCTGCATTATTATGGTTCGGATCATCTCCAGTCTTGGGTTGTTTCAAGTCTGTGCTATTTCAGACTTTTTATCATTCGGATATTTGCCAGGCATCTTCAGTTAGCAGTTCAAAAGGTTCGAGACTCGGGTATTTTGGTTATTGCTTGATAAAATTGTTTTGGTGTTGCATTTTCTCTGGGTCAAACGGGGTCTTATAACAAGTGCATCGTGTCGAGATGTAGTGTGAGTCTAGTCTGTCAACTTGCGTCCAGATTAATTCTGTTTAGTCTATCAATTTGCATCCAGATCAATTTTATATTGTGTCTAGTTGGGTTTTGATGTGGTTGATTGGGATCTGTTTTGGTCGCTTATAGTTTTGGGTCGTTGACTACTCAGAAAAATAAGCGGTGAAGCTTGAGCCAATGCACACCGAGTTTGGGGGAGGTTTTAATGATAATTTTATAGCATAATTATAGTGTAATTCTTTAAATTTCAAAGAAAATGTAATTAAATCTCAGAATGTGTGTGTGTGTTTTGTTTGGGGGGGGGGGGGGGGCGGGTTCTGCAGCCCTCCTCTGTCCTTATGCTCCGTCCTTGTGAAAAATTTAATAAGATCATGATGATCAGGCCTCTGGCAGGTTGGTGGGTCCTTAGTTGGGTCTAGTACATCTTCTTAAAGTAAAACGAAAATCAACTGACAGATCATGTCATTCATAAATTGTTTTTATACTATGCTTTGTCTAATGTTAGATGGGAAACTAAAGATGAGGCTTACTGATCATGTGAAGTTTTCAAGTGTACAATGTTGTTAGGCCATTATCGTATTGTGCTTTCCAACAAAAATTTAATTAATTAACTGTTATCATTCCACAGGCCAGTAAAGGCGCAGTTCGTAGTTTCTACCACACATTAGGCATTGAACTTGGGGATGAGATTGGCATCACTGAAATTATACCTGGCGTGATTGAATCGGAGATAACAAAGGGGAAGATCATCACGGAAGAAGGAAGAATTGAAGTAGATCAAGATTTGAGAGATGCAAGTAGCCTTTTTGGCTTTTTCTCTTCTTCTGATATGGTCTAACCTAAATTTATTGTTGAACCACGTCCTCATGTGTTTGGGTACACGATAACTATCACCATCAATGAAGCCTGCTTGCTGGTGTGTAATTTCCTATTTGGTACAATCATAAATTCGATTTTAATTAATTTGTCGGGACTCCTTAATGAGCTAGCTGGCCTTATGATTAACAAAAGTATATATGTTTAAATTTTAGTGGTCCAATTATTGTCCATAAAAGACAAGATATTATATGTTCAGTGAGTATAAAACTACACATATACACGTACATATATGTGTGTATAAATGATTGTATGTGTATTTAGATTTTAGATATGGGAGGGGATGTCTTAACAAATATTATCTTGACAATTAACTTTTAAATAATTTTGAAATAATTTTTAGAAATTCTCAAAAATAGAAAAAAAATTGACAAGCATATTTTTTAACTTATAGATTGGTTATGTTTTAAATTTTATATAATTTAAGGATTATATGAATTGTTGTAAATATCATAAAATTTTGATGATCTTTGATAGTGTACAAAAAATACTTAAATTGTATGAAATTTGAAACATAATCGATCTATAAGTTCAAAAATATGTTTATAAACTTCTTTTCTATTTTTAAATTTTTTTTGAATTTTTTAAAAATTCGTTAACAAGTTTGTCAAAATAATAATTATCAAAGTATCCCCACCCTTAGATATTTTAGTGTGTCTTTCTGGGGATCTGTAAAACATATAAAAATTAAGCATACATATATATATACGCATCTACATACACACAGATAATGTACGTACCACGGAAGTTAACTTAATTGGGGGTCCATGAAGTCCTCTTCATTAATTGCATTACAGTCTATAATTATTCAATCAGTCTCCAATTAAAAAAATGTATTTTTTTTTAAATAAGGACTCTCATTATCATGACATTTATTCATTTTCAAATGTTTTTTGCGAGACTTGAATTTACGTCTTTTCGTAGAGGTGAGACCTATTATCATTATGTTAGGCCTGCGGTTAAAAAAAAATATTTTATTGAAGCAAAGAAATGGGAAGTGATTCTATTGGGACCATATAAACATATTTGTGTCACTCATGTCCAAACTAAATTGTTTTTTTTTTCTTGTCGCCAATAATATAGAACATTATTCATAACTGTGATCATGATACTCGTGAAAATATATTTACATCTTCCTACATAAAAAGCTGGTATTTCTACATTAGAATCCTAAATGTCATGAATTT
The DNA here is from genome assembly GCA_037678475.1 of x Bolboschoenoplectus mariqueter. Classification (NCBI taxonomy): domain Eukaryota; kingdom Viridiplantae; phylum Streptophyta; class Magnoliopsida; order Poales; family Cyperaceae; genus x Bolboschoenoplectus; species x Bolboschoenoplectus mariqueter. The sequence goes on along the minus strand of CM075266.1, from coordinate 1,571,364 downwards.
CAGTCAATCTTCAACTTGTCGGTTATAAGAACTAATTGATTGATAAAACTTAATTCAAATATTGTCGGTTTCTATTATGGCCATGAATATCAAAAAAAAAAAAAAAGATAGACAGATAGCTCTATGAGAGTAGCACATCTATTGTTAAAATTCTTTTATTTATTAACCTTTGACTAGAAAATTCTGGTAGCTTAACCAAAGTATGAGCAGGCATATATGAAGGAATGCATCGATCATATTTCTCCAATCTAGTCTTAGTTGTTAAATTTGCTTCCTGATGAATTACAAGGAAACAAGTTAATTTGACCAGTTAAATACTTAAATTCTATGATGTCATTTTTTTCATTGATTTTTTTTGCCCCATTATGGTTAAATTATTCATTATTTAAGAAGCTGATGCAAATTGTGAACTAAGTTCACTCCCTCTAAAGTTAGTTGAAGTTTGTTATCTATGTTCTGTTCTAGACTTCTAGTGCTTCTACATATATTATATTTATAATTAATCTAAGAAAAAAAGGAAGACGAGACTTCTTGATGTAGCATTTTATGCTTGCACGTCTTATTATTTAATCAACTGACCAAGAAAAATGACGTCTTGATGTAGTATCTTATCAAGAAGTGGGACATATGAGTAAAGAAAAAAGGGTTTTATATATGATATTCAATTTCTTATTTCACTGAGCATTCACTTGATAATATTTCAACAAGAATTTGTTGAATTAAAAAAAAAAAACTAAGATACTTTTTGAAGGTCAATTAAGTACATGAGTTGTAGTTACCATGCAGCTCCTAAGTGTCATGATTTTAAATTGCCATACTATTTTCCTCAAAAAAAAAAAAGCCATACTGAGTGAGTTAAAATTGAAAGCATGGGATCATGTCTCAAAATTTCATCATATGCAACAAGAAGAAAAAATAAAATAAAATCGGTCGTTGTACTTGCATCAGTATCATCTGCCATGTTTGGTTCATGAAATGTAGTTAAAAGATGACGTCTAGTAACACGCAATTATATTGGTAGCTAGATTAGGAGTGTTTGGATCATTAAATATAGTACCTCAGCAAGTGGTCGAAGTTTTGAATTAAGGCTAATTAATATTTAGGGACAGACAGATGACGCCGTGTAACAAGGAAAGAATTATTAGGGTTGTCAGTTTCACCTAGAGGCTAACTCTACTTCCGCCAAATCAGTCATAACACTAATAGTAAAATTTGGTTGTTCACATCTTGAAAAGCATAATCAGTTAATCACTGTATAATTAGGACAACACGAGTCTGATTTCTTATGGCTTATGATTTCTAGAGGATGGTTGTTTCGATGACAAATTAATCACTAAACCAAAACTACGAAATAATTTGATTGCATTCCATGCCACATAAAAATGTGGGTCCGCTCTGCAGTGGCTTCTGGCATCCGATCACTTGAACAGAACTAGATATGAAAAAATAATTCCCTACTTTATTTCCACCTACTAGAGAGTGAATTCTGTACTTTCTGATAAGAGACAACGGAGGTTCAAAGGCATTTAAAAAAGGACAGTTCATGGTCCTAATATATAGTGCATTACATGTCCCGATTACTGCAGTTATGAAGTTATTATGTTCTGGTACTAATTTCAAGTTGAACTTCATGCATGCATCACATAGCATTTGAGTTCACAACTTGCAATAATATATCCTGATTGTAAATCTCTAGAAAAATATATGCATTCCAAATGTACACACGTAAGTCGTTTAGATCATTCAATGTTTCCAGTCCATATATATTGAGTATCAAAATCAAACATTAATTGTATATAAATTTGATTTACAATTAGCCAATTCAGAGTTTATATCAACTTTTCGGTGCTCTTGTTTCACACATCTCTTTTTCAGGCTTCACTTGGGCCCATTCCGATTGAACGAACCAGAGATTTCGCACGTGCTGTGTTGGAAAAAGTATGTAGGGGCGCGAGGTATGTGATTGAGCCACCGTGGTATCTAGGCTTGTACTACTTTCGGGTCTTTATTCCGGAGGTAGCCGAGTGGGGAATGCGGTTGTTCTATGTAACCCCACCGGGAGTACCGGCAACCGAAGATCTCGCCAAGAAGTTAGCGGATCTGCCCTTTGTGAAAGACATTTTGTATCCTTCTTCAGTCCGTTCACCGGAGATCAAGCGAGATTAGATTATGGAGATGGTAGGTTGTAATGCTTTTGTAATTTTGTTATCTGGGAATCCAAGTAGAGTTTATATAATGTGTACGTTGATCAAAAAATTTAGTCATCATGACAGGTATAATAAAATCAATTAGAACTGACAGATAAGGGGTAAATATATGGTCGTGTTGATTTAAACCATCCGATTTAAAACATGTTGTCCTTAACAAATGAAAACTGATTATTTTTGACAATTTTGAAAATGTTTTTTTAAACATATTAAAGAGATTTTATAAAAATAAGAAAATTATAAATATGCTATTTTTCTTAGTTGATGTTTCGTCATGTAATATGGACTGTGATCATTATAAGTCTTATTGATAAATGTTAATACTTGTATAAACTTTTATTACATTTCTTATGTATATGATATGTTGATATGTTAAGATAATATTTTATTTGTCAAACTTCAAATATAGAAATCTTCTTATAATTATTAAAGCTGTTAAAACAATTGATTATATTGATATCAGATTTCCTGACTTTATAACATATAGTCTATATTTACTCCATTAAACTGGTATTAGTCTATATTGACCGGATCTTATCAAATTCTAGGTTGGTCCTTTTTGGTTTACCCATCTAAAATTTAAAATTTGGTCCTACTTTCTTGTACTTCGTATAATTTCGGATTTATTTTACTCAGCCCTCCTCTGTACATGTGCACATGTAGTGCTCTTTAAAGAAAATATACAAAATATTTTGAAAATACATAAAACTCTATTCAAAGGAATATAATTTTTAATTTAAATTTAATATTATGTTAAAATTATATATATATAACTGTAAAAAAATATACAAAATATTTTAAAAATATACATAAATATATATAATAAAATAAAATAAAATTATAAATCCATGTCCCCGGCCTACTCTTGCTTAAGTTGGGTTCTGTTCTACTTTTTCCATCATGTTCATGTATAAAGTAGCACGTCAAATTAAACAAATGAAATATGTACGAATATACGGTTTTCTCGCCATAAAACATTAAAGAGACCACTGTAGATAGCATGCCTAGTGATATATGCTTCGGATGAGTTGTCAGATACTCAGATCGGACCAAATTAATTATTTTCCAGGACTTACAACTCATATGAGTCATGACAGCTTGTTTGAATGGTACGGAAGCTTTGTTTCCGAAAAGGTTGGAAAAAGAACGGGAGTATTTCTTGCATTTTGGGGGATTCTAATATTTGAATATGTCTAAAATACTATGTTGTGGTGAATGGTGATTTCAAGTAAATTTAAAAATCTTCGGAAGAAAAAAAAAAATGAAGGAAAGCTACAAATTGAAATAGCTATTGAAGTAGTATATTTTTTTTTATTTTTCTTTGTGATAAAAAATAGAGATTGGTCTTCTGAATTTCAAATTTGTGACTTTTTATATGAATAAAATAAAAATTACTCGCTAGATAAAAGTTGGTTCTCAATATAATATTTTTTTTTCCTTTTCAGGATGACGTGATTCTTTCTTTTCTTTTAATGATGTTGTTATGTGTTATATTCTCATTTTCTTGAAGTTGACATTTTATATTTATTGTTGGATAATTGTGTTTGCTTTAGCAATTATTTGGCAGTGTTAAGCTTGTTTTTAGGGGCTAGTTGGTTAGGTAAGTTCGAATAATGAAATAAAGTATTTTCTTCGTTTGGTTCACTACTGGTAATGGTACATGATTGATATCACCTGTAGGATTTAAGAATTTTGTTCCTTCGTGTGAAATTGGTGATTGAAGTTGTACCTTCTTATTAAAAAATAAAAATTAAGAACCATCACTTGGATTTGACTTTGTGTCTTTGACCAAATTTTACACTCGTTGCCTTAATAAAAGACTGAAAAGGTCTTAAACAAATTCGGACTTGGGATTCGGAATGAATCTAGGAGCCAAATATAGAAAATGTGTCAGTAAAAGGCTAATTTCAATCAATGTTTGGGCATTGAAAGACTAAAAAAAAGGCTCTGGCTCCTCTCCAATTATACGATTTCATTAATCTCTCCTTACATTTTTAAAAATCTTGACATAGGATAAATATTGTAATTCAATAATTTATATTTAACAGACAAAAAAAGCGTTTGACTGGATTTTATTGTAATTCAATAATTTATCTTTAACAGACAAAAAAAGCGCTTGACTGGATTTGTTACCTTGAGAATCTCCTGCTCCTTTTTTTTTATTTATTTATTTTTTTTTTGGGGGGGGGGGGGGGGGGGGGGGCGGGGGGGAGTGCAATCCCTTAACCCCTTGTTGCAGAAAATGAAATTTGGTTTTTTTTTTTGATAAATAATACATTTTGCGTGAGTTTGTATACTAAAACCTGAAATAATAAAAGTTCTCTTTTCTTTTTTTGACAAATAAATAATAATACAAGGATGTTTGAAAAAAATCATATATATTAACAATCAATAAAATATTTTGTTAATATAAAAATTAATAATATTATGAATATAATTTGTATGAGTTATATTAGCAGTGCATGAAATTTGTACAACTTAAAAATTGAACTATCAAATGATTAATACTTTAGTTTTACAGTTTAATACTTAAAAATTGAACTATCAAAGTCAACTTTATATATTAAAACATAATAATTATATTAATGTGGACAAATATAACGGACTAGCTTAATCATTTCCAATGTTTATAAAATTTATATCAACAATGAAGTTTTACAACTATACAGTTATGATGATAGAAGTATTAGAAGCTTAAAGGATTTTATCTCATTTCATCCTAAATGAAAAGAAAAAACATAAAAAGGAACAAAGAGACCTGTAACAATTAAAATCATATCTATTTTATTAAATATTTCACTATACTTCTTAAAGAAAAAAATTAATGTAGAAGAAAATTATTCGTTATATATACAATGAGAAAAAATAATTAGTGTTTAAAAAGTTAACAAAATAATAAAAAATTATCATCATTTTTGAAGAGATAATTAGATGAGGAGCTATCCATTTATAAAGTTAATGATTTATACCTCTAAGTACAGTTCTAAATTTTGCACGGCGTGTTGGGCACGCGTCGGAGGTGACACAGCGTGCCATTATGTGTCATGTTATGCGTGTCATGTGTCATGTCTTGTTGGGTTTTCGTTGTCAAAAGCATGGCATGACACGTATGGTTTAGGGGGTCGACACGGCACGGGAACACGGATAAGCACAAATAGACATGATTAGGTAAGGATAAACATGTTTAGGCACGGATAGCACGACACGGTATGGCACGTTTAGTATGGATAAACATGGTTTTTTGAATTTTTTACAATTTTTTCTTATTTTTTCTAATTGTTTTTTGATTTTTTTAGCAATAAATAAGTTAAAGAATATTTGTTAAAAAAAATTCGTTTTTTTAAGATTTTTTCCAATTTTTTTTATATTTTTTATGATTTTTTCGAATTTTTTTCCGCCAAACACGTTTAATACGGTTAGGACACACCATGTTGCTGTGTCAAGTCGACACGGCACGGTTAAAATGCGTCATGTTCAACAAGACGTGTCGAATTAATACGGCATGTATAGCACGATGTACCTTAACCATATTATGCCACCCTCATCTAATTTTTAACACGGTACGACACGCACACGAAAGAAATAAAAAAAAAATCCGTATCATGTTATGCCATAGCACGAAATACCGTATTTTAACACGTCACGACACGGCACGTACGTATTGAGAACACTATGTCTGACCTCTAAGTAGTTATATATATATATATATATACATCTTACATAATTAATTATATAATGGGGGCCTGATGGAAACTTTACCTCTGCATCGCAATAATACAAAGGAAATTCAATTGAAATAGGGACATCAAAATAATACAACTTTCTCTCTCCAACATTTCAGGGACTAATAAAACCTTACACTTAGAGAGGCGCCGGATCAAAAAAAAAAAAATAGGAAATTCAATTGATTGGTCAGACAAGTGTAAAGTTGCTTCTGTTGTAACTGCTGTACGGCATGTCAGTCTTGCCAGAATGTGGTGGGCCCCAGACCTATAGTAGGCCTCCACGTGTCTGTTATATCTTCCCTCTATGCATATATGAATCGGAGATGCGGGAATCTTGATGCAGTAGTGAAATTAATGATTTCTGTATTGATAGTTACATGATCGAAATTTAAATAAAAAAAAATTTATGAACATTTAATTATAAGTGATTTGATTTATATTTTTATTTAAAAAATGATATACAAATATATATGAAAGTTATAGTATTACACACTTTTCTCTTATTTGACAAGTAGAGTAAAAATAATTTAATATATTAAATGAAAATGATTTAAGATGGAGTGTTAAAATAATTCCATAAATGTGAAGTGAAATTAAATTATTATTTTTTAATTTTTAATATTTTTTTTATTATTATTCCATCTGCTTAACTATTATCAACTATCAATGTTTTAGAGTGATTTAATATTTACTCTGTTTTAATTTTACATCACTTGTCAAACGGAAGGTCTGGTTATTTTCTTCTCGGCAAAAATCAACCAATTCAATTAGAAATTTTGACCAAACATATATGTATTTTACATTTATTCTCTTTATTACATATAAATATATATAATATTTTTTTAGTATGAAATGAAGGTATAAGAATGTCTTTTTTATTGTGAACTTCTCATGATTCTTTATTTAAAAAATATCGTGATTCTAATAAAAGTATAAGGAATAGGCCCTTACTTTCTAGTTTCTACCCAAAAAAAATTCTCAGACATCAAATTCCAAACTTGCTACTTTTTACACAAATGGTGATATTTTAGACACTAGATTAAATATTATTTCAAAATAGAAACATAATATTGAATGTAGTTATAACCTTATAGCCTTTAGGTCCTAATGAATAATCATTTCATCGTAACATTTAACGTTGGTTAACTATATATTGAATATATATTCAATGGGAACTAAAAAAACTATAAAGCATTAATTTGTAGTAAAAATAATACAATTAACTTTGATTTTTCTTTGGTGAAATAGAATGCCAATTACGTGAGTAATATATATAAATGCACGAAATTGCTTTTGCTCTGATTATAACTAAGGAAAATAATATTGTTAAGGTAACCGATATAAATGCATGAGAGCATCTAAAATAGTGGTCGTTAAATAATGAATAATAATAGCCACTGAAAAAGATGGAGGCAACCAGTTGTAATCCAAAATTGAGAGCATTTAATTGTTGAATAGAAACCTAGGGTTTCGGCCCTTCTGGCCCATATAAGGTTTTCAATGTATCGAATTCGAATCGGATTTAACATGATTTAAATGTGAATCCATTAAAAATTTATAAGATTTATATACAAATTCGCATTTAATTAAAATTTGAGGATTTAAATGTGAATTCTTATCTATTTTCTTAACGGATATCGGATCAGATTCAGATTATATATCGGATTTTGTATTTAGATGTTTAAAATAATAAAATGTATGTTTAATACGAATAAATGTGTACAATTTTACATTATAAAAATATAAATTAACATTATAATTCTAATTAACTAACTTAAATGACATAAAAATAAACTTTTATAAAACTAATGCAATCTAATTATCATAATAGAAATATTTTAATATATATATAGCACTCAACTATTAATTAAACTCTCTTTTATAAAATAAATAGAATAAAAATGGTGATAGTCATTGAGACTAATTATATTAGATTACAATTAAATTATAAATAATTACAATAATTTAAATTTAATTATTATCATAATATCTTTTAAAAAAAATATATTTTATCGGATTCATAACGGATTCGGATTCAGATCATGCATGATCCAAATGCAAATTCAAAAAGAAAAGTAGATTTTTTTTTTCAAGATACATATGTGAATTTAATAAACTATCGGATAATTTTTTTTAGATTCGTATGTAGATTCGGATTGAATTTTCAGATTCTAGATATCCATTGACACCCCTAGGGGCCCATGATTAAACTCCATATATAGCAGATTTTAGTTATTGAGAGCATTTTTTTGGATAAAAACCTTGGATTTGATACCTAAAACTTACATGGGAAAAGTTTACGTTTGTAGTACACTTGGTTTAATATTCAAGTGTTCTATTTTAGTGAAGGAAGATAGATGTTGTGGCATTAGTGACTTCAACTCCGCATAAAAAATGTGACATCATAATTATCTGTTTTATATCAACATTACTTTACTTGATATCACTATTCAAATGTAAGGTGTCAATTCTACTTATGTGGTAGGTCAAATAAGTATTATTTTTTTTGAGATAAAAATGAGAGTCAAAATTATCTAATTTTAAATATCTATAAAAAAAATTTATTCAAATTTCAAACATGTGATTTCATATACGGAGAGTATTGCGTAATCAAATAATAAGTATAATGAAAACCTTTTATTAAACTAGGGAGTTTGATTATTGATAATCTACAAGACCAACCGAAATATATAATTTTTGGAGAGAATTTGAAACAAATTAAAATGTGCTCAAGTGTACAAAATCCAATTATAAAAGGCCAACATTGTTTCTCAGACTATCTGAGAGTGAAACAAACTAAAGAAATTAAAAAAAAAAGTAATTCTTAAAATATCCGCACTTTATTTTTTGAACCAAATATTCTTAGGAATTTAATCATTTCTTTTTTTCTGTGGCATTATCCGTGGTAAATGCGCCCCCCCCCCCCCCCCCCCCCCCCCAATTCCCTATATTTAATGGTAAACCACCCAACCACCTCTGTATTGGTATAAATAAAAGTATCCCTGATATCCCTTCTACTTCTCTCTTTCTCATAGCCTAGCTAATCCTTCTCTCCTGTTTCCTTCTTGCATTAGTATAGCATAATTAGTTTATACATATATTCTCCATAGACATGTTGAATGGGATTCTTAGTGTGTTGATACATGTCTCCATTACTGTGTTTCTCTTGGTGTATCTGCCGGTATCGCTCGTGTTGAGGTTGATTTGGTGGGTTTTCGTTAGGCCTTTCAAAAAGGAAGATTTACGGGGTAAAGTTGCCGTCATCATAGGCGCATCATCCGGCATCGGCGAGGTTAGTATTCTCTTCATTTGTATTTTTCCTCAATTTTTATTTTGTTTTAATTTCTTTGCTATTTGTTTTATGTTGTTGAGTGTCTACGGTGAATGGTGAACAAATAATTTACAACAAGAGAAGCTTATTTTATATTTTATATCAGACCAATTCTTTGCTATTTTGATGTGAACCAAAAATATGCTATAATTTTTTTTTTGCTTGTTCTTATTTTTGTTATTAAGAAGTTAGCTTGAGTGTGAAATTCTGCTTTAAATGGGGTTCTGACCTGTGGGCCCCACGTTGAATGAGAAATGAGGACCAATGCAAAAGGCTCCTAAAAAAATGGAGAGGACAAAATGCTCTTACGGCGTATATATTTCTACAGTATAATACTAAATATTGTCTAAGTTTTTAAAAAATAAATAAATATTGCACCGTGCAGTATTCCAATAGGTAAGCAATAAGGTGTTATTTGATATAAAAAATAATTAAAAAATAAAATTATCATCACTTTCAAAAAAATAATTTTATTTTTCAATTATCTTGAATTTAAAAATCTAAGTCAATAAGACAATAATCCATACTGTTATCAAGTGACCACCTCGCACCTTAATAATTTCTCAGGTTTAAAAGTAGTAGAAATCTTGTGTCAGTGAAATTATATGACAAATATGGACCAATTAATTGTTGAGAGGAAATTGTGAAGCGTACCTTCACTGAGCATGACAGGTACTTTTTTCCAGAACAAAATATGATTAACACCTACACCTCTTTAAAACGAATTCACATTCTATAGTATTTTATCATAATATTGGAAAAAAAAATTTAATAAAATATTTCTCACGAATATTAATGCTGACAGTTACAATATTAGATTTGATATTACGTCTGATTTGTGTCCGAATAACTGTCTATTTCAGAAGATATGGATTTCTTTAAAGCCGTGTCGGCATCTGAATTCATATCAAAATTAAAGAAGTATATTTTTACTGAGCATGATGGGATTGTTTGGCAATATATGAAAATTAAATTTTAATTCACATTAAAAAATTATATTTGATAATTTTAATTCGTGAGTGAAAATTAAAGAAATTTAATTGAGAAAGTTTTTTTAAGGAATAAACAGAAAATTAAAATTCGAATAAAAAATATTTTTAATCTACGTAAAAATTTTGTATTAGAAAGGATTAAATAATTAAAAAATTAAAGAAATTTAAAAGAGATCAAAGGAGATTAAATAAAACGGTTGACACCAAAGATACTTCTTTCAAGAACAGATATGATTAATGCCTTCTCTTTTAAAGCCGTGTCAGTGTCCGAGTCCGTATCACCGCGTCCTTATCATCTTGTCCTACACGCTACACAGTTACCCGATTTTTTTTTATTTAAAAAAATTAATATTTAAAATTAAATAAATAAAAAAATCGGATGAGATTTTAAAACTCCGTCCTTCAATAAAATATATATTTTTTATTGAGGGATGGATTTTAAAATTCCGTCCCATATTAAAATAGTATTTTTTATAAAGAAAGATTAAAAATATATTTAAGGACGGATTTTCGAAATATGTCCCTCGTATATATATATATATATATGTGATTTCTCATCCGATTTTTTTATTAATTTAATTTTAAATATTAATTTTCTTATATAAAAAAATCGGCACAGTTACTGGCTGCATATTTTTTTCAAAAAGTTTTAGGACCCATTCTAAAATTATGTAATGTAATCGTTTTTTTTAATTTAAGAGGTTTATCCAAAATCCAGCAACAAGCTATGAAATGCTAAGTTCCTAGCATGAGCTTTATTTATACACTTGTCTGTCCTTTTTGTGACAATTAGTAAAGCCATGACTTACAACAGTTAACTCTTTGTCTTTTTCTCTTGCAATTGTGGTCTCCTGTGGTGCAAATAGGAATGAAATCGTCTATTATTTTAAAGTGGAGGATTCTTCGTAATTATTATTTTAATAATTTTGATAAACAGATTTTTAAATAATTTAAAAAAAATTAAAAATAGAAAAAAAGTATATAAACATATTTTTTAAATTATAGATTAATTGTGTTTCAAATTTCATACAATTTAAGTATTATTTGATAATTCATTAAAGACCATCAAAATTAGATGATATTTACAACGATCCATTTAATAGTTTTTGATGAAGTATCAAATGATCCTTAAATTATATGAAATTTAAAACACAATTGATCTATAAGTTAAAAAAAATATGTTTGTCATTTTTTTCTTTTTTTTTTGAGAATTTTTAGAGATTATATTAAAATTATTTAAAAATTAATTATCAAAGTTGTCAAGATAATAGTTGTTAAGGGATAAAGGATCCCTCCCTTATTTTAATTTCCAAATAGAGAAGTAAGATTCTATTATTTTAATTGAGATCGTTGAATTAAAACGAACGAAACGGATTTGTTTAAAAAAAATCTCCTAAATTCTAAATAGAGCTTATCCGATATGTCTATTTTAATCCAACAATCTGAATTAAAATATTATGGCCCCACTTTCTCAATTGAAATAATAGTAGATCCCGACTTGATGCAAGTGTGCATTAATAAAAAAAATGTAATTTGAGTAAATATGCTTTTCAATTTCCACTTATCTACATGCATGTATAGACATTAATGAATTCGAGTACACAATCAATGTCCTAGATTCAACTCTTTTCTGACATAATTAATTCTGCATTCTATTTAATACAAGTGTAAGGGACCATTTAGCAGCTTTAATTAAATTCTAGTGTCGTTTCACATAACCGTGCTGTTCCAAGTAACTGTCAAACATAAATCTAGGCGTGTTTGGCAACTTCAATTTCAAGTTAGAATAATACATAGCCTGCTATTCTAATTACTACATGATGTCAAATATGAAACAAAAATGCAGAATAGTGTACTGACTAGTTTATTCACAGTTGCAAAGCAATCTGTTCATAAATTCATAGCTTCATGCCTTTTTTTATGTGAATAGTCTCATGAAAACGAGATGTCTTAATATACTCCGTAAATTAGACAAATCCAATGACATCACATGTGCCCTTTCCTGATCCACATAATCACATGTAGGTTCCACATTCACTGCCTATCGCTCGGAATTGGATGTGTTGTGTGCATGCAATTAAACTTATATGGTGCACCAAATTAAACTTATATGGTGCACCAATTAAACTTATATGGTGCACCAAATTAAACTTATATGGTGCACCAATTAAACTTATATGGTGCACCAAATTAATTAATATTGAAATGATTGAACCTCTTAGATGTGTCACGTCATCTACAAAAACACCGAGTTTATATTGTGTCAACAAGATAAGGTACGGTGTCTTTGATCAATGAGGTTGGTTACACATTAATACAACCAAAAAAATATAAGTTAGTTTGACGACGAAGACGACGACAACAACAAAAAAAGAAAATATGTTCAGCCCAAGAAAGTATGTGGGTGGCTATTATTTATTTACTTGTTTATTTATTTTCCGGATGTATGCAGATAGAAGCGACATATATGTTTATATTACCATCAAAACATAATGTGTCAATTTGAGTTAATATTTTTGCATGAAGTGCTTGCTAATATTCTAAGAGAAATAATATAAAATAAAGAGTGAAATGCTTGTATCTGTCTTTTGTTTTCATAAATAGACATGATAAAGGAGAAGAAAATCCAAACAAAAAGGAGAAAAATTCAGTAACAAAGAGAATACAACTACAATAATAATTAATACAAGATTTTTTTTTTATCAAATCCTTGCTGCCTTTCTTAGTCCAATATCATTATATGCTGATAGAATCTATATGCACCAAATCCAAATTAATCCAAATGATTCTGGAAGTGTTTAGTTTGTTGATTGAAAATGAAATATTTCTTCCTCATGGATCATATATACATTATGTTTTCAGTTGATAAATCAATGCAGATAGTTAATATTTGAAGGTCCCATGAGTCCAACCGTCACCTTTATGACCCACAATCTTCTTCTAAAAAATAAAAAATAAATCTATTAATTCAACAGCGTTGATTTATATATACATCAATTTTATACCTCATCTTCCCAATTAAAATGTATGCATTCATAATTAAGGTTGTAGAGAATGTTGCATTAGCTGAGACTTCACAACATTAAATGTACATAAATATTAAATAAAGGATTACAAATTATTATGTGATGGAATTTATTATCAGAATATAGTGTATAAATGGGGACTTCACAACAACATGTGTCGGCACACAAGCAAGTTGAATACTGGTACATAAAGGCACATTCAAAGTTGTGGGTACCAATCAGTATTGTTCAGAAATTTTATCATTAATTGCACCCCCCACCCCCACAAAATACAAATTATTTTTCTCTCTTGTTTGTTCTTTTACTGGCATAAGAAAATGTCGTTTAATTATATTTTTAACAGTTATTTCTTACTATTGCGATTAATGCTGTTGTTTTCTAATAATAACAATACATATGACCATTAATATACTTTCGTTCCATCAGAATTTTCTAGAGTAAGAAAATTTTTATATTTTTTGAAAAAGAAATGAATGGATCTTTTTAAACAGAAAAGAAAAGCTTGAAAACCTAACCAGACAGGGGAGATCTCTGGTCAATTGCAACAGAACTATTTCTTCAGCTCTTAGTTATAGAATACCGTTACAGAGACATGGTAGGTCCAAAATGCATGTGTTTCTCTGATGAACTCATACAGACATTGCACCAATTAATACTCAAACAGACACTGGATGAATTAATTAACCAAAATGGTTCATCAATTTGGGACCTCTAGCTGCAAGGACCATACCAGTATTTCCCCCATGTAATACAACAACTGCCTAATAAATAGACTTTGAGTACCTGCCTCTTGAAGGATCGAGGCTCTAATTAAGACCTCTATTTTTTTTTCCTCAAACAAAAAGAAATGATGATATGAAAATATATTCGTCTATGGAAAACAAAAGAGGCAACATGATTTCATCTAAACTGTTGCATCTCTGTAGCAATGCTAAAATAAGATATATGAAAGTAAATAAGAAAGAGAACTGTGCAAACTTGAACTTGTACACTAAGCCAACTTCAGTTATGTCTGACCACAGCAAACCATTTTTTATTTGATTATTTCACCTACGTGAATGTATATCAAAAAATAATAAAAAGTAGTAGTTATTTATACATTATATATAGCTACTACATAATGTTCAAAAGTTGACTTTCACACCCATAACTAAACTTTCTTTCTTTAGAAAGTTTCAACATAGGTGAATCTATAGTTTGCTCATAAGTTAAATTTTACAAAGCAGGAATTTTTTTTCAGAACGGAAATAAAAAGAACAAGACCTCTATAGAATCTTAAACTATCATGGAGCATTGAACTTCATGTATTACGATTTACATAGGGAAATACAAAACATGCAACAAGAGTAGTAGCTACTATGTTCAATTATAATTACATAAATTTTGTAGCGACATAATATAAATTTGATGGAACCATCTTGCTTTTCAGTGGTTTAGCTTATGTGCAGATAACACTTATCAGATCAAATCTGCTTTTTTTTTTAATATTAGGATCATACGTTAAATTAATTTTGTCTTTGACAGAAATTAGCATATGAGTATGCAAAAAGAGGCGCAAACATTGTGTTAGTGGCCAGAAGAGAACAAGCCTTAAGAAATGTAGCAAAGATTGCACTGGACATGGGTGCGCCAGATGTGCTCGTAGTACCAGCTGACATATCAGATTCAGATGAGGCAAAGCGAGTTATCGAAGAAACAATATCTCACTTCGGTCAATGTAAGTTGAACAAAAAACTTGTGATCATTTCAAGGATTAACAAACAGGATTCTGGCATGTGTCCTACTTCTTTAGCATTTATTGTATGAATAATATAAAAATAAATAAATAAAGGAGAAAAAAGAGCTGTTAAATGAATTACAGTACTTGGAATAGGTTTTGACATTATCCTTCAAAAAAGGAGGACAAGATTTTGACATTGTTTTTGTTTTTCTACTTTCTTCTAAGACTTCTCTGGTGTTCAATTGCAAAATTAAGATGACATCGAGGCTTAATTCTGGCATACTTGCACATGAAGTGTAAATTAAACCAAGTGGTATTGTAACAAGAAGCAATAACCCAATTGCCGTGATAATTGTCTTACTCGGGGTGCATTTCAAAAAACTTGTACTGGTTCAGGATTTTGCTAGTCATGTCTGCTACCTGCTTTGTCAGCTGAAATTGCAATATATGATGGGATGAAATAATACTCATCTCAAGCAGAAACTGTCAGTGCAACTTCGGTGTAATTTTGTGCAATTTGTTTGTACTTTGTAGTGAACCATCTGGTGTGCAATGCGGGTATATGGGCTAGCTGCTTTTTCGAAGAGATTACCAATATCACCGCTTTCACCAAAGTCATGGTAAGTTCCTTTCTAATTTCTATAGAAATATACCATCAATGTGTTCTTTTACTTCTTTGCAAAGAAGAAAAATTAACACAATTATTTTACAAAAGGGACTCAATTGAAATACAACAAAATTAAATTTCCTCATAAGCCTTTCTCAGATTTAGCTCCATGTTTGCTAGTTGCTTTTCTTTTCTGTTTTTTCTTTTTTGAAAGAAGTCAACTGACGTTGGCTAAAAGGTTATACTTGTGACAATTCCAGGATGTGAATTTCTGGGGTGCAGTGTACCCGGCATACTATGCACTACCATACTTGAGAGCCAACCATGGCAATATCATTGTCACATCATCCGTCGCCGGTCAAGTACCAACTGCAAGAATGAGCTTCTATAATGTAAGAGATGGCAGCCCCAAAATCTTATGCAATTAGATTGCACAAACGATCCTCTTGAAATTTAAAATGCACCATGCCAGCACTATGCAATTATTGCAAACGGTTTTCTGGAAAAATGGAGAAAATGTCTTCAAAAAATTATTTTGCTTATTTAACATGGCAGAAATTATATCCAAAGTCTTTCATCATGTAAGTCCTAATAAAAAAAAATACTCTACACAGCTTTTGCCCACTATCGTTCTCTAAAATATTCTCATTAGAAATTTTATGAACGCTATTCTGAGAAAACAGCAACTAAAATTGTCCAAATAATCAACGTCTTTAAGCAAAAACAAGTTGGTTTGCCTAAATCTTGAAGAACAATTTATGCAAGTACTAAATCAAAGAAAATTTGAACTTCACAAAAAAGTCTCACAAAAGGTTTTGTCTCATTGGTGCTAACATATGTGGATGTAGGCGAGCAAAGCAGCACTTCTCAGATTCTATGAGTCAGTAAGAGCAGAATTTGGTAAAGATATAAAGGTCACCATATTGACACCGGGATATGTCGAGTCAGAGCTGACAAAAGGGAAAGCACTTCAAAAGGGCGGCGAAGTTTGCATCAATGAGGATTCCCGAGATGTATGTATCCAAATATCTTCTAATTAAATTAGTTGCAGATTTTGGGTTATCAGGAAATATGCAGCATATCCTAGAACATTAATATGCTAGGATAGTGCATCTTACCTGTTATGAAAAAGATAGTGTTTCTAACATAACAACAATTATCAGAAAAGCAAACCAGAAAACCAAATCTAAAGTTAATTGATTTGTTGCAATGACAGCGACAAGTGGGACCAGTGCCAGTTGGACAGGCTGAGAAGCTGGCTGAATTGGCAGTAGACAGTGCCTGCAGGGGAGAAAAGTACGTAACATGGCCGTCATTTTACCGGCCATTCAGCATAGTTGCATGCCTTGCCCCTGAGGTTATAGACTATGTATCCCGCATCATGTACGTTAATAACCATAGCAAATGGATTTTGGAGGCAATTGGAGGGAAGAAGCTTCTCTACCCAGCTTCGATAAGGACTCCTAGCATTAAGATGGAAGAGGTGAAAGATCACTCAAGGAGTTAAGCTGTGAGAAGGGAAGGTCATGGTTATTTGAAAATTATTTTGATTCCCAGTATTGCTGCCGTATTTGGGAGCACTATTTGTATTTTATTAACAGAAAAGTTGCAGCAGTGTATCATAATATTTCTTCATAAACAAGACATCCATTACCAGTTGGCTCTACATGCTATGTTACTATCTTTTTACTGTTAAAAATTCAGAAGTGTTGTAAACAACAAAAGAGGAAATGGAATTAAGCAAATTATTTCATTCATTGTTAATTGGAATTCTAACAGGGCTACAATAGTACAACTCAGATAGATCTCGTCTACCACAACTTGTAAGCTACTCTGACATATGGGTTCCACCGGGAAAAGTTTGATGATCTATTGCTCCACCTAAAACCAAAGATGAAGTTAAATTATGATCGACGGTCCAAAAGATTTAGCCAGTACAATGAACAATCATCATATAAAAAATTTTATTATTAAACATTGTGAGTAAATCACTTTTAAATGATTCCCAGAGTATTACAGTATTTTAGAGTTGGTTTTCATGACCTTGAAATTTCTTATGTCGTTCCTAACCTTTCAAGGCTGTTGAAACAGTGATTTTGTAGGGTTGGCTACTGACAGCGAATTAACTAGCATGCTATAAATAGTATCAAACCAAAAACGATAACATCTTTCTCAATCTAGGACCAAAAAGGCAGTTCTATAGTTCATGACCAAAACTGGAAATGTGTTACCATATAACAACTATTACCAGAAGTCTTCTGAGAAGAAGACTGGCATCATCAGAAGAACAGCCTTGACTCATCTCAATGGCAATCGGCAAATCTGAGCTCTCGTTAATTTCTATTACCATTGTTCCCTGCATCATGGAAATTCACCACAAAATAAGAGTTTGACAAAAAAAAAAGCAAAAAAAAAACATCAAAAGCTAACAAGAACGGCCAGTGTCAGGTGCTTACAGAAAATGAGTAAATGGAGGCTTAATTACATAATTGAGGCAGTTTGGTCTTAAGAACTTCAGTTTGCACTCCTATGGTACTATGCTGGTAAAAACATTAGTAATCAGCACCAAGCCAGTTTTCTCATCATATGCTTAATAAAATATTTCGCAGAGAGAAATGACCTCAAATTGGCGCAAGAATTCCTGGAAATTGCGCATAGTTTGTCTCATATCAGCTTCTGTTTTTGTGTCATGCAAGTTAAGAGCAGCCACCACCTCCTCTGGGGTATGGCCAATCCTTTTCTGGATAACCTATCATTACACAAATATATTTTAAGGAGAAAAATGGTAATGGAGCTAAAGTGAGATTCTAATTGGTGCTGCTTAGTTGCAGAATGTAAAGTCATTTGGTTTTAATTGTACAAGATGCATTTGAACTATACCAGCTATGTACTACAAGATTGTGTCTTAATGTAGGATTGAGAGAGAGAGAGAGACTTACATTGTGATCAATCTTGACCAGATAAATGAGACTGCCATCATCGATATAAGCCTCGAGATCAAATTTGCCTTGGTACCTGAACTTTGACTTCACGCCAGTCAAGAAGCACTGCATACCAGAAAAACAGGCCAATTTCATTATTTTGTTGTTTCATTTTTCTTTTCTTTTCTTTTTTTGTTGGAGGGGGTGGGGGGGCCGTTGGGTTGAGAACAGTACCTACAAAAGAAAATTAAGTGTGTGATTCTCACCTTGATTCTTCCTCTAATAAAAGGCTTTGTTCGACTCTCCTCTGCATCCCATTGGGCCAACAAAGAACTCATATAAGTAAAAGGAGAATTCTTCATTTCCAACTCATCATCCCTCTCATCATCATTGATCAAATCCATCATAGTATCATCAGCTTCATCATCAATGGCCATGTCACTTTCTCGTGTTTCCATGCTCCTATCACTGACAAGTGTGTTGCCATATTTCATCTGTTCTGAATTTCTCCCATTGTTCAAAGGAGAAGGTTCTTCATCAACAACCATGTCATTTTCTTCCATGGTATTACCCCTGCCACTGATGGGTGGGCCCCCCCCCTTACCATGCAATGGTACCAGATTACTTCTCCCGTGACCAGTAGAAGGTTCCTCGTTTGTGCTAGTTATACTCTCACCAATGACATATGGGTTCTGACCACCCTGAAACTCTTCTGCATCTCTTTTTAGATTCATAGAAGTTTCTTCATTTATAAAAGAAGGTGCTTGTGGACAATTAATGGAACTTCCAGGACCGACATGTGGGCCCCAGGTGCACGCTTGTGGTGAGTCTCTACTGTGGTTGAACGATGAAGATTCTACATGCAAGTTATTGACCTCTTCTATGGTAATTTCTTCCAGCTGGTTTGGTCTCATATTGGGGTCAGTATTTCTTGCATCGATGGTAACACCAGATGCTGTAGCTGGAGAATGAGCTGCCAAAAGTGGAATACGGAATCTGGTATGTCATTTCACATAGTGCTTATTTCCAGAACTAAGAAAAGATAGGAGTGAATTTAGTAATTTTGAGGCTTTATATCACATATAATGGGTTGCAGAGAAAAAAGAGTTGACAAAGCTTGGTTGAACAACAATTTTAAATCAATGGACCTTCATAGGAACATGTACAGCACAGAATCATTAAAGTATCTGCAGAACTACTAGCAGAAACTAACTATCAACAATTACTAACTGAGTCTGATCATTTCATCACTGATATTAGATGTAATTTATCCAGGAACAGACTTACAGAATCATAATAGAAGTATGTATAACCGGTAACGCCTGCATGTAGATGCAAAAGGTGGAAGAAAGTAACAATAAGCCAGTATTCAATAATTCTTACTGGGTCGAGCTAGTTGAGCTGGATTAGCTCTCAGGGGTGCTTGATTGGAAGTAACATTTCTTTCTGCGACGCCATCTGTCGTACCAGTACTAATGTTAGCAGACCAAGCAGCTAGAGAAGCCCGTCTAGACAAAGTTATTCCACCTTGTTTTCTACAGCAGAGGAAACAACTGTCAACCTATAAGTACTAAAAAAATACTATTAAGCCAGTACTATCCAAAAATCTGAAAACCAAACTAAATTAGTTTATGAATTCCACTATCAGTTTAGTTTAATACAATATTGCATTAAATGTGCCTTATTGTGCAACTAGTTTCCGTTCACCCTGAATTGAGCCCAAAATTCACTCGATTATTTTTGTGAAGCTGAGCATAAATTATGGCAAGATATACAACACAGAATGAAATAAATGGGAGAGGGAAAGTTGGTATATTCGCAATCTTATCTATACCCCAAGCATACACATTGAAAAAGAGGAGGGATCCAATGCTCATGGTCATCAGTGCCCATGGTGCCAACCCTTTTATTTATGCTTTCATTACATATATAAACCGTTAGATATATTTAAATTCATCTCAATAACATGCATAAAAAAAATTATTGAATTTTAATTTTGTTTTGGTAGCCATCAAAAGAGGAGATTAATCACAAAATTTGGTTTGTTGATTTTGTTAGTGCTTGATGCATATCAAGGTAAAGTTGAAATGATGTAATTTTTTGTGTACCCATATAGTATGATATAAATAAAATGTTCAATTAATTAGTTTTGTTATTTACGAGTTTAATATATAGTTTGATTTTACCACAGGATGTGGAGGCTCTTCCTTTACAGGTCACCCCTATGGCAAAGGAGGTAGAGGTGCAGGAGATTCTGGCAATCAGCAATGGATCTGGAGAAGAGATTAGCTGAAATCACTGCTGCTAACTAGTTTTTAAGATCTTCTGCCGATGCTAGATTGATTAGAACTATATTTTGAAGTTTTTGATTCAATGTTGTGCTGTTGTGATGAGAGACCTGTTTTGAACTGGATAAGTCATTTTTATTTTCTTTAGAAAACAATGGTTTTATCAGTACCAGCTGTTTGGTGCTGCAAAACCCCTGATCTGTAATCATATATTTTCAGTTTCAATGAAATTGGTGAAGTGATCCACTTTTATCAAAAAAAAAAAAAGAGTTTAATAAATAGTAATTTGAGATTCAATTTTATTGACATTGATGTGGCACCAAATACTATGGGCGTTGGATCCCTCATTGAAAAAATCATAAATTATGACTAAAGATGAATCGGTAGAAAGAAATTTCAAGTAATGGAATATGAAGCCCCTAGCAACTCAACCTTGTATTACCCCTCAAAGTAGTAGCCTTTGCCTACTATCAACTTCAAAGGTCAACAAGGTTAAGCAAGCGACCGACCGACACTGATTAAAAAAATTAAAAAAAAACTTTTGAGGCAATGTATAATAAAGAGGGATCCAATAGCAAACATTTTGGTGCAAATCGGCACCAACAAAATTTTAAACTGAATTAAATATTTTTTAAACTTTCAGATAACAAACTAATTGATGAATATATTATATATATCATACAACATTATACACTACATGGACACAAATTCCGCAATTGAACTTTATTTTGGTAAGCAAAAAGCTAAGAAAATCAACTGCCCAAAATTTGTGAATCTGGTATCTCTCAATGGCTATCAAGATTAGGTCAAAATCCTACAATTTTCTAAAAACATGTACTTGAGATGATACAAAACACATCCTTTAAAATTGTTAATTTAAATATGAACCAAACATTACACCTTTTACCACGAGGAGGCTTGTTGACCTCGGAAACAAGTCTCTGACGAGCTTGATCTAAATCATGCACCATCCCTCCTAGAAAGCTCATTATTTCTGGTACCAGAATCAGAAGACCCCTTCTCACTTGCACATTTCTAACTACAACCTACAACTTCATATTAATCATGTTTCATGAAAAAATTAACTGCCGAGTACTAATTGACCAAAATGTTGACTTTTCGGTTTGTTTGGAACTGTCAAATTGCATGATTGAGGTTCCGTTGAAGTCAATTGCAGAGAATGGTGAGAACTGAAGTTTTACAAAATCAACATCCAAGTGGGCTAAACTCTTGAATGACTGCACTGAGTCACGAATGATTATGCTTAACAAAGTCCAATCTTGCACAATAAAGAACTTATAATTGATAAACTAATGCTTGGTTGGAATACACCTGCAATTACAGCCACTATATATTCTGTACCCTGATACTAAATGCAAAAAAAAAAAAAAAAACATAGAGCTGACCTTAAAGCCAGAGGGAGCAAGAACTTTGAGTTCCTTGATTGGTCTATATTCAATGCCAAAGATGCGCTGGACTCCATCTGTCATGGACAGCTTAAGACACCTTTTGGGCCCTGCAGGAGCATTCTGATATCTCTCTTTAATTGGAGCTGAGATGTTCACCATCTCATCAACCTAATTAAGATTTAATAAATAGCTAAATATAGGTTATGTACTTATGTTTATTAGAAATCCTTTGACTCAAGATTTGAACTCATAAGACTATATACAAATGGTCGTGGACCTTTTTGTTATGTGCAATTGCATCATTACACAAATGGTTGTGGACCTTGGCAGACACTGTAGCTGTGCCAGATACATATCATATATGGATATGGTAGCTTAGGTCGTGTATCTGGATCATAGATGGCTTGAAATTACATGGAAGATATAGAATTCCTCTAAAAAAAACAAGAAAAAAGATCATGCCAGGGCAGTTACAGAACTTCATGAAAAGAATATTTTCACAATAGTAAATAACAAACCACTCCTCTCAAATAGTAAACGTCTTTTTCCTTGCAAGCATGTGAACCTTACAATTTATGAGCTGCATATACTTCCATCTGATAAGTATTGTTCCAACAAAGTATATAGTTTGCCAGTATGAAGCTTCCATATTCAAAGCATATAAAAAGAAACAAAATATTTCTACCTTAGAACTGATAACATAGCCCATCCTAACACTGGATCTAAAATCTAATAAAATGGCATGGATCTAACCTGTAGCACAAAAGGACCATCAAGCTCGACTTTGTGCATCATCCTAACATTCTCAGGCAATACACCGGCTCCACATTCATTCAAATCAGCAAAAAGGAACTGCTCAAAGATTTTCTTAGCCTTTGTGCCGTCATCAAGTCCGTCGTAACCATCAATTGTGCCAGAGATTCTGTCCGAGCACGCCGCGAGCCACTCGTGCCGAATGCATAGCCCCAGCCTCCGCAAGAATTGGTCGATTGGGATAATTCTAAGGGTCGAGTTTGCATTTTGCGTATTGTAGGTGGAGAAGGCTGGAGGGGACGGGGTGGAGAGAGCGGTAGGAGATGGGGTGGAGAGGTCATCAGGGCCTGTAACGTAATCATCCTGATCTTCGTCAGAAATGTTGAGAGGTGTGGTGGGGCTAGGGTTCGCATTTGTAGGAGGAATAGGCGGCGATGAAGAGGGAAATCCGCCGGGCGAAGCTGCTGGGCCTGCGGCGGCGGCGTCGTCGTCTACTTCGTCGTCGGAGACGACGACACGAGAACTTCGTCGCATTTCGCGCTCTCTGTTTCGAAGGGCTTTTGGTTTCCCCTCCAACCAGTAGACTGGAGGTTGATGGGATACTGTGCTACTGTGCTATTTACGATGAATAAGTTATGTTATAAAAATTGTCAACAAGCGTCTGTAGTCCAACGGTTAGGATAATTGCCTTCCAAGCAATAGACCCGGGTTCGACTCCCGGCAGACGCATAATGAGATTCTCTTTTTCTTTGCAAAACTTTTTTATTGATACACCCAAGTCTAGATTTTTTTTTTTCCTTTGCAAAACTTTTTATTTATAAACTATGCCTAGCTATTTTTTTTTATTTTGCAAATTTTTTTATTGATTCATACTAAGCCTAGATAAGTTCGTTCCTAAAAGTTTACCTCTCGCCTGATTGCTTATGCCAACTGAATCTCTCGTTTCCCCGGATTGGAAAACCCCATCAATTAAAGAATTTATAACAGGAAAATTATAATAGAAGTATCTGGCAAAATCTATTAATTTAAACTGGTTTATTGATGGTTATAGACGTTCAAAAGTGAATGCTTACCCAATAAATTTGTAAAATTTATAATTTACAACATTTGAATATTCTCGTGGTAACATTTTGATCCTTGGCTCTACAAACTGACAGACCTAACGTCACCCAACATTCCTCCACATATGTGACAACTAACTAATAATCACATAATGCAAAACCATAAACATAAGCATTTGAAACCAGTTATGGAGCAAAATAAAGCACCTTTCCAAAAATTATTAAAGCCAATTTATTTGATTAAGTACATATTCTGAGCAGTAATAAATTTTGCAAACCAGCCACCTCAGACCCAAATGGAAAGGGTCAGAGAAAAATTCACTCTATAGCAGAGAGGTCCAAAAGGGTGCTTGACAAAAAGCTAATCCCTATGCTACTCAGAGTAAACATTCTGATAGCTAAGCAACAGGGAGCTCGCCACTCTCGCTGATGAAGACCTTCTTCTTGGGGCGGTCCCCTCTGTCAGTCTCTTGAGACTCTATCATCTTGACCACATCCATTCCTTCAATTACCTGGCCAAACACCACGTGCCTCTGATCCAACCATGGCGTCTAACCAAAAACAAAAAACAAAAGAATAAATACTAAGCAGCAGCATCAATGTACAGCTAGACAACCTTCCAAAGAAACAGCAGTTTCATGAATGAGACAGAAGAAATTCAAAACAATGTACAACATGCGAAAGGAATATCCTACATCCCCAATTGCCCACTCAAAAATATATAAAAAGAAAAGTGTACCCCTCAGCCCCTAATTTGGTTTCTATACCAAAGTTTAAACATCCATTTTTCCCTTGCCTGGGTATAGTAAACAGGGACAATTGGTGCATCATCTTCAAGTAACAAGGGAGGTCATGCAATTTTACCTTTGATTTGTTTTCAGTCATGTTTATCAGATTTTAGTCAGTAAACTTCAAAATTAATCCAAATTGGATTACTCTCTCCGTCTTAAATTAAAATTGCACACAAAATATAAAATAATCATTCATGTAAAATTAATTGCTTTGCAACAACAGCTAAGAAAAATGGTTTGTATATAGGGTTTGAAAATAAAAAGAAGATAAATCAAACAATGTAATTTATAGAAATATGTGAGATTATCTACTTCACAAGTGAGAGTATATGACAGCTAAAAGTCTACATGGATGGCATTATTCTAGCGCCAGTGTTAAATGCCCCCCAGCGAAATAACCTATTTAGTGCATGTACCTTGACAGTGCAGATGAAAAATTGGCTTCCATTTGTGTTGGGTCCCGCATTAGCCATGCTGACAATACCAGGTCCAAGATGTGACACTACAGTATTGAACAAAAGAAGGAAAAAGAAAAGATGAGAAAAAATTGACATTGTAACCACCATAATCATTAAATTCCAAAAACTAAGATTTACCAAAGAGACAACAATGAATGCATACATTTGAAATTTTCATCCTTAAAGGTGCGCCCATATATACTTTTTCCTCCAGTGCCCTGAAATCAATGAACAATTCAAATTACCGCAGTCAATGATTGCAAACTGGTTTAGCATCTTATTCGGTGCCATTCTTGTATAAGACCTCTTTCCTATTTTTCAGTTAATTAAGCTTTAAACAGTTGATCAAGGATAACTGATGATTATGTATCTTGAAATCATGATGAGGTCAATAATACCAAAGGGAAAAGAGGAAGGAAGAAACCAAAGCTCAACAATACAGGACTGTACTAGCCAAATGAGTTCAAACTGCAATCCTACCAAAGAGATTATCATGCATATATACCTCAGGCAACAACATCAACTCCCATGTATGAATATTTTTTTAAGTATGAAAGAAAACATACATTTCCCTTGTCAAAATCTCCTCCTTGAATCATGAAATCTTTTATGACACGGTGGAAGAAGGATCCCTTATAGCCAAACCCCTTCTCTCCTGATTCGAGAAAATACAATATGATAACAGTGAAATCAATCTTAAGAAACAGAACAAGAGATTACAAGGAAGAAGCCTTAACTTAAAATGTACCATAATTCTGGTTCTGTTCTGGTTTGTGGACCTGTATGACCTCTGACATCCTTTTACTTTGTTTTACATCTGTTTTTTGCCTTAGAAATTGGTATGTTGCATTTGCAAAGCAAGGGATTTGTGATGCAGTCGAAGATTTTACTACAGCTTAATTGGGAATCCGTTGTTAATTACAAGACGCCTGTATGACTTAAATAATTAGCTGACTTCATTTCAATTGCACAAACTGAAAGTAAAACTTAAGGCTAAATTTAATGTGAGACCCACTTCAAAATTTTTAGGTCAATCAAAATGAAGGTCGTGATAAACAAATCAGTAGCAAAGTTTTGTTAGCACTCAGTTTCTCATTTTGGCGAACCAGGATGGTACAGGCATTGGCTTTGAGTTTTGTTTTTCTCTTGGTTTCTTTAATATTTAATTGCACAAGGGCTAACTGAATCCCATTTGACAATTGACGGCTAATTAAGACCCAACTGCACTATAAGGGTCATTCAAGGAATTATTAGCTTCAACTGAGGATCAATTATTTCTCACTTGGGGTTAATTTCTCATTTGATAGACCAGTATAACAACCACCTTAACTTCAGTTAATTTATTGTATTTTTTTCTGATTTTTCAGTGTCTAATTCCACAAGTGAGCATAAATTGAGATAGAGCAATTGGTGGCCATAAGATAAGATGGTTTGGAGATCAACTGAAGTTGAGGTTCAATAGATCATTTGAATTCAAGAAAAAAGCTGCATAATACAAAAGTATGGTACCTGTGCAGAGGGCACGGAAATTCTCAGCAGTTTGGGGCACATCTTCACCATACAAACCAATCACAATCCTTCCCACTGGACTCGCATTTGTGATACCCATACTTATGTCAAAGTACACCTTGCTCGTTACCTTTGATTGCAATGGTGCTACCTGTTTAGCAGAAAAATCTCAGAATTAGATTCAATTGAATTAGATCAGGTCCAATTTAATCAATTTTCCACCTGGTATTCTCTGTAATCTGGATTATTCCCTGAATTATAACAAATTTGTTTATCTTGGGACGCATATCTGGAAATTATACCCCAAGTCTATTATTACATGTGTCCTAAAACCAAACCAAATTGCCAAATGCAACTCTGATACAACTACAACACGATAGACACCAAATAAGACAACTTAGACAACATTAAATCTGATCAGGTTAACTAGGCAAATTTCACACGGGGTTCTCCACCTGGCAGTTCTTATTACTAGGCGGTTTTCAGATATCCAGTCAGATAAATTCCTAGATACTGCACATCAAAATGTAGGTAATAAACTATACTAAAATTACAACTAATTGTACAAATTTAAGTTAGAATCAGATTCAATTTGATAACAATTAGGTCTAATTTTTGTACCATATTTCAATGGATTTGAATACCACAAATTTTAAGTAATTCTATCAGATGCAGTTTAATAGAAACTGAACCTAAATTATCAATGTCATTAACAACACATAAACAAATTTGAAGTTTTAATATAAACTATACCTAATATACTGTCTATATGTTAACATTGTGTTTTGTTCCATAATATACTTAAGGAAAGAAAAAACAAAGAACAAATCTTGTCATTGCAAACTGCAGTCCTAGATAAACTAGTACTTAGAACAACACATTTCTATTAAATACCTAAACTACAACGGAATGATACACAAGAATACGCTCAAATCTCTGGTACAGAATAATTCCATCTGGCACCTTAGAAACAAAGCTTGACTGACAGTATTAATTTCAGATATAATTGAAATATTCTGCAACTTGAAGAAAATTATAACGCTCTCCCTTCAAAATTGACAAGATAAATTTTACCAAAATGCCTAAATTGCTGAGTACGCTAATGCAATGCATGTAACTTATTTGTTATCAAGTATTGCCATTATTTAGCCAAAAAGTCCCTACAAAAGCAACTTACCCAAATAATAAACCCTAAACCCAAATATTCATACTGTTTTAATATCAAAGAAAAAAGAGCTAGGTAACCTCAGCATCAGCACGAGGAGAGACTGTGCAGTGGGCCCTACTGAACCTCTTCCTAGCAGATGGAGAGGAGGAAATGGCGAGAAAAGGAGCAGACGAGGAGATAACTGGAGAGGAAAGAGCGCTTCTCTGTTGAATGGAGCCCAGATTCACAGTGGACCCCGCCAGACGAGATTGTACGGTCACGTACCTCCCGCCGGTGCTAATAGCTGGTCGTACACTGGCCTGTCATGAGGAAACAGAGAAACGAAGAGGATTAGCACAACGGAGTAAAAGAGAGAGATTCAAAAGCTAGAGTATTCGAGTGCAAAGTAGTTTCGAAAGCGAGATTACGAGAGAGGATAGTTGAGCCGCCATTGCTGAGCAACAAGAGAGAATTGAAAGCGGAGAAGACGAGGTTAGAGCAAGAGGCGAGGAGAAGTGCTAGGGGATTTGGGGATAGAGATATTTTAGGAATAACTTTTATTTAAATTGAAATAAAAGTGAGGCAATGGAGATCTCCATTCCACACTGAACTGAGTCGTTCGCTGGGCTCTTGGGAAAAAACAGAGACAAAACAAGAGAACCTAATTACCTAAATATAATGAAAAATGTTGTGGAGGAGGGGCCTTATTGTAGCCCAAGGAATTCGTACAGGTGTTTGTGCCTGGTTGTAATATAGGCTGAAGTGACTAGGCCACAACAGGAAATATCTACTTGTTTCAGGACTTGGAAATTGGAATTTTGAGATTTGCAAATTGTGTCTCTGCTAATTTGTTGTTGTAATTGACTGATTGATATCTGCTAATTTTGAGTCTTACGTTTATGACGTACCCCCAGTGATGTATAGATAAGGGATATCGAAAGCATGGCAAACGATTGCACACAACAATCAGAATCTAGGTTGATCCCTCGCTCGTTTGTTTTCCTTTCCAACAAACCTTATAATTGAATAATCCTTGGATTTACACTAGGAAAGAGTAGGTCTAGACAACTATTATTTTAACAGTAAATTTTTAAATAATTTCAGAAAAAATCTTAAAAATGGAAAAAAAAATATAAACATATTTTTTAATATATAAATTGATTGTGTTTCAAATTTCATAGTATTTAAATATTATTTGATATTCTATTAAAGATTATCAAAATTACATGATATTTACAACATTCTATGTTTAATGATTTTTGATGGAATATTAAATTATTTTTAAATTATAAGAAATTTGAAACACAATCGATCTATAAGTTAAAAAATACGTTTGTCAACTTTTTTTTCTATTTTTCAGAATTTCTAAAAGTTATATTAAAATTATTTAAAAATTAATTATCAAGGTTATCAAGAGATCCCATCCGAAGAAAAAATAGGTTCCAGTGATAAATTCTGGCAGAAAGAAAAAAAATGAAGATCTAGTCATTAATTTCGCATTAATTACTGTTTTAACTTTCGGAAAATTTTAAAAAATAGAAACGTTCATGGTTTAAACTAAAAATGTTAGTGAGTTTTTTTTTAAATTAAAGAACTAAAAAATAACATTCAAACTTTATTCGTCTCCAATTCCATTCTACCCACCAACCTCTAACCGAACATAGTTTAAACACAACCACAAGGGAAAAAGATTTTATCTCTCTCTGAAAGAAATAGTAAAAAAATTTTAAAAAAATTTTAAAAAAATGTAAAATTTAATATTTCACAAAATTTTGATATCAAAGCTACATTGAATGGTTCAAATTAATCATTTTGCACTCTAAATTTAAGATTTAAAGCTATTACATAAATTCATCTACGTAACGCGTTATATTTTAACCCTACTTTATATATAAATGACAAAAAAGGGATTTATACATTGGGAAGGCTAAAACCGAGTGACCCGAGTAAAATTTTAATCGCACAATCTTAATGGTCATGGTAAAAAGGGTTAGTTTTATAATTCAGCATTTCGATATATTCTTGACTCTTATAATGGTCAAATTTTACTTTTCATGAGAGAAATTAACGAGCGCGGTGCATATTTTACTTTTTATCAAATAAATGGGACTGCTTTGGAAAAATAATTCTGTCTATTCGAAGAAAATAGTTCCGAACTCTGTACAAATTTGAAACATGATTCGCACTTGCGAAAAAAAAGAAAACTACAAGCCTAGACGATTTTGCTTGGATGATGACTAGTAGGCCTCAACTTTTCTTTTTCTTTTCTTTTTTAACACCACCCATACTTCATTATTATAAGAAACAACCTGTTTGTACTCAAAATAGATAAAAGAATAATATACCTATAAACTTATTCCTTGTTTTCAAACTTCTTTGGATTTATTTAAGAATTGTTCTCAAGGTTGCCCATCATTATCAACATAATCTCATCCTACGAGATATATACCAAATACCTTCAATCCTACGTTAGTATATATGCATGTCTTAAACAACAAAAAAAGGTATTAAAGACAAAAGACTGTCAGAGATATTTTACATTGACAGGTTAAGAATTTACAGATTGGGTTTGCATTACACTTTTCCCATATTATTTGGGGGAATGATACGTTACACACAATTTTCCAAACAACCCTTGTAGAAGAGATCATTTCTTTGAAAAGAGGTGATTTTCTCTCAATGAGAAGTCCAATTTAGAAGAGCTTTCATTTTCTACCTTGTCAGAAAGATATTTGGCTGCTTCCAGAGCTCCTTTATAACCACTTTCAGGAACAACATAGGGGAAATCACTACAATAGAAACACATAGTGAAATAAAAATATATCATAAAATTTCGTACCAGCTCAACTCATCATCTGAAATCCACAGAAGAAAACATCACAAATTGACTTCCCATGACCCTCTTTTCCAAAAGATAAGCTCATAGCCTCATTTTTGCATTTATGAAGATATGGATCGATTATATTTGAAATAACAGAGAAGTATAAACTTTCATAGTGACATAATGGACACTTCCAGCCTGGCAAGGGTGTAACAAGAATTACACCATTCTACCATGACATAAATAAAAAAAATACTGGATAATTCCTGCCTAGCATGAGTATAATAGAAAATTGAACTCACCTGCCCCAAATGATACGATTAGAGCCAAAATTGGTGATAAGTTGTGAAAGAATGGGAACTAAGTCTTCATACGGAGTCTTCTCTCTTGAGACACGAAACAGTGCACTGAATTTCAAATGTACCTTCCCAAATAAAAAAATTTAATTAACAAAAGCACATATATGAAGTTGTACTATATTAAGAACTGTAACGAGGTGCTTCTTGTTAATACACCATACTTGACCATTTGTGTAAATAACAAGATTTCAACTCTCATAGTTTCCAGTTTCCAGTATAGATGTTGCTGTACTGATATTATTATTAGCACATTGCACTAAACTGCTAAATATAACAAGTTAGCAGTCAAGCAAAAAAAAAAATCACAAGACAGGGCAGACAGCTTATTGTGTTGGAATGAGCAAAATTTACCTTAATGTGCTTAGAATTCAATTGACCTTGGTTCAATTGGGACTCACTCCAAAGGCAAAAAAACAAGAATTTTTGAAGAAGAGATTATATTGTCTTACTCAACAATATGCCTTTCATATAATATCAGTATAGCAGTATCTTTTTTGCAAATGAACTGAAAAATGCTTTTGTGTTGGCTGTAAAAAGGATCAAAATTTTTTGTTTATTCCATGAGCCAAATAGTGCAAATTGCAAAAGCTAAGTTACCCTTTTTGAAAAATATATTTCGAATTTTAACTTAACGTGATTAAAGATAGTAGGTAAACAAAAGCCCAAAGAAGGTAAAAGATAGTATCAACATATAATGACACATCAACACAGCAAAAAGCCTAGTACATTGACACACACTAGTCTCAACACCAAAATTTACAGTGATCAATGGTATATACAGGTCATCACCAATAAGAGCTACTAAAATAAATAAACAAACAACTAAAACATATACCTAAATTGAAACTTCATTCTATAATAGCACACACACCTGAGGGAATCTGGAAAGCTGAAGTAAGGAGGAGAAGGCCTTCTTTTCTTCGTCGTTCCTGTGGAACATTTATAACTCAGTAAAAAGACAAAAGGTTCAAGAAATTTAAAATTGTAAATAGAAAAAGGAACTTACGAAGGAGGTTTGCAAAAAGATACATGGTCGAGTATAACTTTGGTGTCAGGATATTCAGTGCACAGCTCCTCCACCTCGTCTATGTGCAAATTAAGTCCCTGGTAAAGAAAAAGAGGAAACTCAATATGACTCTCCAAGTTTCAATATCCTAAAAACCCCTTAACTAATTGTAAATGCCAACATTATTGATCCTTTCAGATTACATGCATTTGTCTTTAATTGCAACTGCCCTTGTAACTTTTGAAAGTTGCCTGAAGTGACCCTGTTTTGTACTTCCTTTTTTAATACAGAATGAGTGGAGCAGAAGGGAAATTTGTTTAATTCTGCAGAAATGATGTCAAATGTATCATGGATCAAATTACAGAACAACGGAAAAATTATTAATTGAAGAACTATACCTTAAAAAGCATAAAACCAACAGGCACGCTGAGTTCTCCAGCTTTAGCAAATAATGCTTTTCCAACTTCATTCGTCATCTATTAGAGGTTTAAATTGTCAAATCATACTTAATCGTTGATCTCATGAACTTGAAATTTAAGCATGAAGAATGGCTGAAAACACCTTTTGATTTGAAGGCCATAAATATGGATTAAAACGAACCGCGCGGTAGTCATCCTGGATTAATAGAAAAGATTGAAACTAGTATCAAAGATTAAAAGCTTGTATTTGGTGACTATCTCAGTATAGATGGGGTATTTGTATGGCCTTGACCTTTTTTCCTTGGTTTTCTTTCCATAATTACCTTTGTTTTTTGCTATGCAACAGAGTGGGACCTATTGGTTTGTGGTGTTTAATTTCATAGGCAAGGATGACATGGGGCTGATATGAACTAACAAAAAATGGTGGAGGCCTGATTGCACATTCATGGTAAACCACAGTACAATTTTGTTAATTTGAGGATAAAAAGATAACAAAAGGGGGTAACTGGATTGCAATCTGGGTTCAGTTGCTACTGTTCATAAAAATTATAACTTAACGGAGGGGATAGGTTCAGACATAGGTGGATTGATGTGAGAACAATGGGAATCAATTGACCACATTTTTTTCAATATTTGACGAATTGCATTGATTTCTTATTGTTTTTTAAAGACAACTTTGCCATATATATTCAGGTTGACCCCCATATTTTATGCTAGAGTTCTCCGTTTCAATGCCCATACCTTGATGATTATTATTAAATTAATAACCATAAAATAATACAATTCTCCATTAGTAAATAGTTGACCCCATTGAAAAATTTTCTACATCCACCCTGGGTGCAATTGAGGCTATTGTGACTGAATTGGATCGGGATGAGACTTGTGTCATTGAGTCAATTTGAATGAAGCGCTCGATGCATGAGTTTCTAGCTAAAATTGTTCCAAAAAATCCTACAAAGAAAAGAGAAATGGAATTTAAAAGTTATACTTGAAGGACCAGTTCTTCTAGTTGTTTTATCCCACTTCCATCATCAGCTGGATTTGCGAGTAGACATCCCAGAAATTTTGAGGGATACTTCTTCAAAACACTATTTAAACAATAAAATAAGTACACACAAAGAAAAAAAGTGTATAACTTGAAAAGTATTCTGTGGGAGTGCCTGCCTGAAGACGTGTAATGGACAGCCATTCAATCTGAACCTTCAGATTGGACAAGTACACTCCTTAAGGGGAGCGGAACAACTTTGTGATTGCTAAGAAAGGGTCCTGAAGCTTCGCATTTCTATGAGATTACCCATGGATGTGAAGTCATATAATTGTGTATATAAATGGATACTATGGTAAAGACAGAGATGAGAAGTTAAGCATATTTTCAGTACCATGCAAGCTGAAATTGCATGGATAGAAATTTCAATCGAAAGATCAGGTATCACTGGCATAGCGACACTATATCAGTATCCTACTGCCTTAGGGAATTTTCTCATTATTTGTCTAATGTTGGTTTCACCAGTACTTGAGAACTCGAACAATATAGGAAAACTAGAAGTGGATCAGCTCGGTTGGTAAGTAGCGTACAAACTCTCTTAACTATATTAGCATATGCAATTAGAGCACCTTACCACAGAGAAATCACTTAATGAGTCAGATCTTATCATTATACTTTAATTAATTTAATTAACTAAAACAGTAAAATAAATAATAACTAGTAAAAAGTGGCACTGGGATTACCTAGTAACATAGGAATGGTCAAACATATGATTAATTGGTTGAACGATCAAGGCTCCATCTACCCCTGCCTCCTCCATGCACTACATATAATAATAGCAATAAACAAGGTGATTAAAATGACAGACATTCCACTCGATAATCAGCAAAAAAAAAATTCCTATCCAAAATTGATGAATTAACAAGTAAAATTTCCAACTATCCTAAGAGTATTTGCAAATGCATCCATGTAGAAAAAAAAGTTCCATACCGTCTCATGGGAAAATCATCAAACAACTAATAACGCTACTACCTTTCTAGTACAGCAGTACATGCCCGGTAACTTCCATGCTTACCAACAGCAGGAACATTTTTATTCATATTATATGTTAAGAAAACAAAATAGAACAAGAATACATTGAAAGTTTCAGATGCAAAAGGGGCATTTCTCACTAAAGCTAATGAAATGATGAAGTGGAAAGAACTTTAGTTTTACAAAGATATATTATCAGTGGCGGATGTACATTGATTAAATGGGGGTCAATTGACCCCATTTATTTTCAAATTTTTTTACATTTTATGCATATTTATATGTATTTTAAAGTAATATTATTATAAGAGAAATTATCCTTACACCTCAAGTTCTGCACCCAATGTTAGGTATAAACACTTTTCAAAAATATATGTTTCAAACTTTGAGTTAGCATAGTTTAAAACACCTGGGGTGCAGATGAGGTTATCACTCCTCTTATTATAAATACTCTAAATTGACCCCCATATTTTTTATATTTTTCTCTATGTTTGACACCCATATTCTTCTAAAGCAAAAAAAAAAAATTATAGTTGAACCCCATACTTTGAAATTCTAGATTCACCCCTGCATAATATCAAATGCTTGATATGCATTTCTGTAACATACCATACACTCTCACTACGCTTCTTTTATCAAACAAAGCGGCTGTTTTTATCAGCTTCTTTGACATAAAGAAATTATATGTAGCTCTTGCAAATAATTAATGCACGGTCTCCCGAATCCTGAGAGATGAGTAAGAAAAGAAAGAATTTTGAAAAAAGGGGGCATTTACACTAAATTCACGGGTTAGTACCTCGAGCAAGAAATCGACATCACCCCGGAGCGTAGGTTCCTGGCCAGGAAAATAGGGATACTTCTTCGATGCCTGAATTGTTCAAAAATTGAGTTCAGAGAGCAATATATGGAGACTCCTTTTACCGAGAAAAAAAATATTAGAAAGGACCTGCTCAGGAGTAGCCCAGACGTGGAGATGTGAATCGAAGACGTTGAATGAAGGAGAGGAAGAAAAGGTTTCTGCGGAATCGGAGAGAGCGTTTCTCTGTTGTACGGTCACGGTCCTCCCACCGGTGCTAATAGCTGGTCGCACACTGGCCTGTCATGAGGAAACAGAGAAACGAATAGGGTTAGCACAACGAAGTAAAAGAGAGATTCAAATGCTAGTGTATTCAAGCGCGAGTAGTTTCGAAAGCGAGGATTACGAAAGGGGATAGAGAAGCCGCCATTGCTGAGCAACAAGAGAGAGTTGAAAGCGGAGAAGACGAGGTTAGAGCAAGAGGCGACGAGAAGTGCTAGCATGAGGCGCAGGGGATTTGATTTGGGGGATAGAGAGACTAAAGTGAGGTAATGGAGATCTCCAGTCTAACACTTAACTGAGTAGTTGGGCTCTCGCCTCTTGGGCTGGAGACGCAGAGAGTAAACAAGAGAACCTAAAACAGTCACAGCTCAATCCTCGTCTTCTAGAAATATCGAAAAATATAATGAAAGATGTTGCGGCGGAGAGGCCTTTCTGTAGCCCAAGGAATTTGTACAGGCGTTTGGGCCTGGTTGTTATTTAGGCTGAAGTGACTAAGCCACAGCAGGAAATCTAATACTCGTTTCAGGGCTTGAAATTTTAAGATTTGCAAATTGTGTGTTTGCTAATTTGTTGTAATTGACTGATTGATGTCATGCTCTAGGTTGATCATCAATCCGGTGATTTCAATTAGTGCAGAGAGAAGAGTGTGCTGTCTTTTGTCGGAATGATTAGAATCAACATTGCTAAACATGATTATATGGTATTATTATTAGTATCGAATTTAGTAATGATTTTTATGTGTTATTTAGTTTATTACTGCTGGTTCACTCTTTTTAAATTAATATATCATTTTTAGTTATACACCATAACATATCAGTACCGTTGTCATTCTTATTATCCTCAATTTATCCCTTGTTTAGTAGAAATAACTGTAAAGATTTTGATTTTCTGCAATGTTCATAAATATTTAGTAATATTAACAATGTTTTCTTTTTTTATTATGGATACTTATGTAAAACTTTCTTTACATTCAATTTGCTAAATAATATTGAATTTAATTATGTATCACATCGTTGCAGGTATTAGGATTTAAAAATTGAAGTATAATACTGAAATTTATGTACATATAGATGTCAATCAAATCTGTACTTGTGAATGCACACTGAATATTTATCAAGTAATTGACATACATTGATGATAACTACCTATTGCTATGAAATTAACTCAAAATTAATTAATTGACCCGATAACAAAGACAACTCGATTGCCATGCTTGCCATTGGCCGTGCTCTTAAATTCTGGATAGACCGATAACAAGAGAAAAGAAAGAGGTCATTCTATGCGCCACAAACTATCTTTTATTATTATTATTATTATTATTATTATTACACGCCCCTAGGCAGCCACAAATTAACCAGCCTTACATATAAGAATAAGTTCATACTCAAAAAAGAAAAAAATGAACAAACTATTAGATAACAATAATAATGATGATGATAGAAAAAATATTCTTGCAGTTTAAGTTATGTACTCTTATTTGCATCTAATTTAAATATAAATATTTTTTAAAAATATATTTTTTAAAATTTAAATTAAAAATTATATTAAATAGTTTAAAATAACTGAAATGCAAGAAGTGTGGATAAAGAGTACAGTTATCCCTCCTCCCGACGACGACGACGACGACGATGATAGGCCGGATTTGCAAGTTTCAACTTTCAACAGTAAAAGTCACTGTACAGACAGCAACATGTCTCACGTACCTCTGTTGATGTGTAGATAAGGGATATCGAAAGCATGGCACACGATTGCACACAACAGTCAGAATCTAGAATTGATCCCTCGCTCGCTTTCCTTCCCAACAAACCTTATCCGGGGACAACATCCTCTCCATTGGTTTTACAAGGTAGGCGTCCATTCTCTGCATTGGTTGCTCATTTTTACGAACAAACTGGAGAGGATCTGAAGCTCTTATCCACCGGCCTTATTGACCCTCCTACAGTTCTGTTCGCCTGTTTGGTAGCGCCTCTAACCACAAAACGGCTATTTTGTTAGGGACCTAAATTTTTGAGCCCATTTTAACCTTATCCAAATTCAGTTTATTTATTTACAATTTGGGGGTTCAATTGTTCCATTCCCATTAATTCATCTGTCGTTTTATATGCATGGATGGTCCAATGAGAACACAAATTTGGAATATTCTGCCCCACTGAGATTTCTCAAGATCAGATTCGAATGGGGCCGGTTGAGTAAGGTATCTGGTTCCTCTCTAGTTGAGAACGCAAAATGTACGTGACATGAAATATGACGCATTTATTATGACAATATTGTGTTACAATATGTCAATTGTAACCACAAAATTGTTCAAATACAATTGAACAGATAATAGATGAGCTTGAATTTGTTATTATAATTGTGATGATTGAAATTTTATTTTATATAATTTTAATTGTTTGATTCAGATTGAATTTGCTTGAAACGATGTGGTTTTTTATGGCTTTTTTTTTTCAAATTGTGTATCATTTATAAAGATGGTCATGGTCGTGTATCATGATTTAGTGGCAGAAAAATTACGACAGTGGATATCAATTTCACAACAAATAACTTATCTGAGAGTTTGATGTGTATCATGTGTTACATGTTTTGACATCTCTAATATACTATTTTTTGGGTCACAATTTGTTAAAATTGTAAAATATTAAAGATAATAAAAATGGGAAAATTGAAACTAAAAATAACTCCCATTGATTTTTCTTTTCCTTGTTTTTTATTTTACTGAAATCATTACATAATAACATAAATCATACCACAACTTTGATGCTGGAAAAATTCCAACACAAATCAAATGGACGGAGCTCAAAAAAAAAATTCTTCCAAATTTGTATCATCAAAAATCTCCATAAAAAAATTAAAGCAAGCACTAAAATTTATCCAATATACATTTTCAAAACCATCAAGAATACGAACCAACGGCAAATTCAAGTATAAACAAACTCATGCGAGTGTTTCAATTTATATTTTAAAAACGGTTATTAATGTAATAATTGTTTCTTTCAGGCTTACAAAATTATAGTAAAAATATTTATTATGTCTGAATTTAATTGAAAATTTAAATTAATTATATATTTAATTATTTATTGTGCTCAGATTTATTTGACATTCTGAATCCGTCCGTCCATGACGCAAACTCATGATCCATAACTTCGATTGTAGTCAAATTGAGTTGCAACTCATATTAGAAGCAATATTCTTTAAAGACTATATATGGTTATTGGCATTTTCATTAAAAAATCAACCAAGTGCTCTTCAACAAACCCATTGATCCTCTGAGCGAGACTCCTAAGTTGACTAATCTCGTTCAGTGTGGTTATAATTAAAGTGCTTGATTCTTTCATCAAAATTAAGGAGCTTTATTCGTTGCAAGCAGAACTGGACAGCTCCAGTACTGCTCACACTCCCTCACAACTCAACATAAATGAGAGCAATGAGTGATCTCTCTATTTGTAATGATGAAGAGGAGATAATAAAAAACACCTTAATTAAAAATTATGTGACGAACATTTTATTTGATGATAACTCACAGGCAGTGGAGCGGCCCCTTCCTGATCTCAAATAATATTTTCGAGATTTGTTTGGTAGATCCAACTAATGCTATAAGAGTTACAAAAAAAAAAAAAAAATTGCGCGCCGCCCCCCACAAATATTAGATATTATGGTTAGGACCTATCGCCTATTATTTATTTGTCTGACCTAAATTTTTTCATAGTAGATATATAGGAAGTGTTAAAGAAAAAATTATCAGTCCAACGCAATTAAAAATAGATATTAATACATATTTCGTATTTTTATATTGACGTAATTATTCAACAATTAAATTTGTATTTCCAATTATGCATTTGCATTATATTCATATATGTATCTACAAAAAATGAAGATGATATGATTATGGATAATTCATATACATTTCCACATTTCAATTTTTGATTTTTTTTGTTTGAAATATTCACATTTTTATGCACTTATTATTTATTATAATCTCAAGTATAATATGCAAGTTTATTATCAATATTTATTTAATATATAATTTTAGGACTATCCATTTCAAATTTACTATGTTTACATCCTAATTAGCAATATATTTTTTGAAGCATAAGATGAGGCTCAATATTTTAAAACTATATTTTAGTGATACATAACAAATTTCAAACATGTAATTAATATGCTTTGTAAAAAATAATACTATTTTAACCAACCATATAAACTAGGACTAATTGAGAGTGTCAAGAGAGCTACAAAAAGAAGTTCAATATATATCCATCAAAGCCAAGATATTTGTTTAGTTTAGCAAGACATGAGAGAGCCATGCCTAGAAATAGAATAAATAATTTGCAAGTGACTGGATAAACCATAATAAGTGATAGGTATATACACTTGAGTTGGAGAGAATTTCATTTCAGCATGCGTTCACGTGCTATGTAAGTGGAAAATGTTCCCATCACGTGACAATGATACCTAATTTGATTTGAGATTTTACAAGGAATCTAACAAAGAAATGGCAACTCACAGCCAATATATATGAAGTTGGAGCCAATGGCAGGGACAACAAAAGTACCCACTAAAGCCATAAAATTATACATACTATTTCTAAATAAAATCATTTTGATGAAAATTTTTTAAATATTTTTTACAGGATTTGAATTTATGTGATCTATTCCCGTCGGTGCTAAATCTACGATTCCAAATAAAAAAGTTAATCGTAATCACTAATTCGTGATGGACTTGTAAGAAAATAATTATATGTTGCCAACTATAAGATAATTTAAATCCAAACAAAAATTTTGCCAAAATTTAAGAAATTTATTTTTATTGTTTTTAATATAATGTGAGCCTTTTATGTGCATACAATATAAGAAATATTTTTCAATTTTAAAGCGGGGTGAAGTAAAAAATAATCAACAAGGCAGTCAAATGGTGGCTAAATTTTCCTAAAGTTTGGGGTATGAAACACAACTCATAGTGAATACATAAAAGAAGAATTCACAAACTTTTATTTGCATCAAGTTAGTCTTTAAATTAAAAAATAAATAAATAAAGTTGACCCTTTACCTTCTCCGAAAAAACTCAAATTGTTTTTTAAAATTTAAATTATATCAAATAAGTATTTGAAATTTTAAAAAAGACTGAAAAAATTATATGATTGCTTACTATTACCTTTAGAAAAAATATTAGTCAATAGTATTTTCATAACCCAATATGCACATATATATAAAAAGCATACCTTTCAACTTCTAGACAATCTGAATATTAATTGTAATTAATGCAACAGAGATCATCAACTTTAGACCAATGAAAATTTCAAAGGTTTTGAAAATTCTTTAAAATATTGAATGAACGCTAGACATGCAATTAATTCCATCATCATTCTTCTGCATTATTATGTTTGTAACTTTTTATGT
The DNA here is from genome assembly GCA_037678475.1 of x Bolboschoenoplectus mariqueter. Taxonomy (NCBI): domain Eukaryota; kingdom Viridiplantae; phylum Streptophyta; class Magnoliopsida; order Poales; family Cyperaceae; genus x Bolboschoenoplectus; species x Bolboschoenoplectus mariqueter. Next base: position 1,530,326 of record CM075266.1, on the reverse strand, counting down.
CATATATTATATAAAGTATATTAAAAAAAACCTAAATTTTGTATTAAAAGCTTGTTAACACTATTAACAAGAATTACAAAAATTGCTTGCATTATTTGGGTTATCATTTTCCGACCCAATAGTTAAATAGATGGAATAGAGATTTATAATTTTTTATTTATTTTTGGTCGGATTAGATCGAACCCTTCTAACAAATAATAAATTAATATTGATACTTGTTGGTTTGATCCGATCCGATCCGATCCGATCCGTTAACAATTTAAATAAAAATAGACAAAAAGTTAAATAAAATAGACAGGGTTAGTAAGCAGCATACGACAAAAAAAAGTAAAAAATGACCATGCATGCCTTGCTAAAAAATATTTAAAGACTCTTTTTAATACCTGTTTTGCCCTCAATAATTATCTTTGCTCGTGCTATTAATGAGGAAACCTAATTAACGCGGTAATGAAAAAAAATAGACCCGTGTATTCTTCATTTGTTTCCAAATCTCATATCCACATCTATCTTTTTTTTAGGATATATATTTTTTTTAACTAAAATATAGAATTTCCTCAAGGCATAGGCATTCAATGAATTTTTGGAACTAAAATTTAAAGAGTGTTAACTGTACCTCGGAGAAAATCCTCTAAAATTATCCTCAACTATTTTTACTATAAGAATAGTAAATAATGAATTAGTACGTCAAAAATGAAAAAAAAAATGTATTAAAAAACGTTATAGTATAGAGGTGTTTATATCTGATTACAGGATGTGTTTATACTTTATCACATGTGCGTTAATACTATTGATCAAAAGGAGTTTGAATCTGATCAGAGGATGTGTTTATATCTGATTAAGATGGTGTTTGTATCTAATCGGAAAGATGTTTATACTAGTCATATGAGGTGTTTAAACCTGATAAGTATTTATATCTGATTACTGCGACCACATTATTACAGATCATAACACATTACTGCGGGCTGTAGTACACTGCTAAGGGCCGTAACACTAATCCCTGAGATCAAATGTAAAATACCTCGGTGTTTATATTAACACACATAGGTGTTTATATCTGATCATATAAAATATTTTTATCTAATTATTGAAATGCTTATACCTAATCATGAAATGAAAAAATTTATCAAAAATAGAAATATAATTAAAAAAGAAAAGTGCTGAGATAAAATAGTTGAGGGAAGATTTCAGGGGATGGATTTTGGGGAACAAAAAATTTTCTCAAATTTAAATTATGTTTTAAGGATATAATTACTGAATCATGATTATTTTATTGTCATCATAATTTTATATATTGTAGAAGGTAGATGTTATGTTAATTAAGATATATTTTCAAACTATGCAATGTCATTTCCTGATAAAAAATTGTTCAGCGCCTATTTTTAGGAAGAAGAAAACATATTGACTGATGAGAACAAAATGTATATATCTTGTGAATATTTTAGCTGCCACAATAAAATTGTATTAATTGTTGATGCTAATATGAGTTATGTTTGTCATTCTATGGATAGTTTGCTTTAAATTGGCGTTGTCCATTTTGATGATAAGTGCTTTCTAATTTTTTTTCACTTATGAATAGAAAAAAAAATGCATTGTCTCTTGCATTTGTATCTGAGAGAAAAATTTAAACATGTGATTTTACATTTTAATCTCGATATATATTATATCGGTAAGTCACAAAAAACCACATCCGTTTTTCACAAATTAAGCAAATCAGTCAATTAATTAACTTCCTTTATTAACAACATGAAGCGAAAAATAGAAGATAAAGAAAGATATTATTGAGGACAAAATTGGTATTTTAAAAAAAGAAGATATCTCGGCGCTCAATATAACGTTTTCATCTCTGAAAATGGCATCTCCTTTTTTGCAATATGGTTGGGTTAGAATCTTTCCTAATTAACTCTAATATTGTCCTTTTATTTTTTCCATTAACATTGCAGCGGACCCCACACGCTGATATTTTTAGAAGGTTTTTTTGTCTGTGATAGTTGGAGAAATGAGAAGTATTGTGCATCAACATTACATATTTTTTTATTAGAAAATATTATGGAGATATTATTATTGATATCATTTACGATACATACTTTATTATACACGTTAAATGAGTTATTGTACACGATAACAATTTTATTATATATAATATTTTTATTATTCAACTTAAATATCACTAATATGTATAATAATTCATTTAAGTTGAATAATAATAATACTATATTAAATAAATTTATATAATAAATCAATAATATATATAATAATTTATTTAATATATATAATAAAACCAGTCGTATTTCTCAAAAATCAAGTGTATTGAATAGTCAAAAATTTGAACCAATTAGAAATCGACGCGTCACCAATTAGCAGCGGGGCCCGGAATAAATATTCCTCCGCACGCCAGATTTTAACGGTTCGAATGGGATCCCGTAAAAATCATAACAAAGAAAAGAAAAAAAAAGAGCAAAAGAATCTCTCTCCTGCGACCAAAAATGTAATAGTCTGATATAAATAAAAAGGATATAAATGGCTTAAATTCCCTTTATTCTCTCTCCCTTTCACTTTTTCCGACATATATACATACACACAGACACAGAGAGAGAGAGAGAGAGAGAGAGACTACTATTCCTTCCTCTCTTTGACGCTTCGAATTCTGGAGAGATTCTACTCCAGATCCAAAATCAAAGAAGAAATCTGAAGAACGCGCGAGAAAAAAGAAAGGGTCTTTGTTGTTGTTGAAGAGAGAGTTTCATTGCAGATGGATAACGATGATGAATATGCAAAGCTTTTTAGGAGGATGAATCCACCTAGGTAAAATTTTCAAACTATTTGTGCTTTTCGGGGAATCTTCTGGAAGATATCTATGGATTTTACTATTATTCTCTTTGATAATTTTTGTTAATTGGAAAATTTATGGTATATGTTATTCATCCTTTTAAGCTCTTCCATACTAGAATTTAATTTATTTTTCTGTATCCGTTGACTATGAATTTTCCAAGTTCCGTACGGTTTTAATTAAGGATATTTAGAAACTTGGATATTTTAGGACCATAATTTTGAGTTACTTTCTGAATTTTTTGTCTTATGCTAAGGTAATCCCAGAATAAAGTTTTCATTTTTTTTAATTCAATAAAGCCTGCTTGAGCAACAAATACTTTTTTTCGATCTGAATTGTCGTTCTTTTGCAGAACTCTTCCTTGGATTTGTTTTTTTAATAAAATTAGAGATTTGTTTTTTTAATAAAATTAGAATCGCAGGTCTAACACAATGATGATAGATCTCATTTTTCTACGAAGAAATACGAGTTCAAGTTCAAATCTTATAAGAGACATTTAAAAAAAATACTGGAGTTAACGAGAACTCTTATATCAAGAAAAAAGATTGGAACAATTTTTCTTTTTTTTTCCCTGAACATACGAAATTTAGTTTAGAAAAAGTAATCTATGTTTTTCTTTGATACTATATTTTAGCACATGCCCTATTCCTTTTTATTCACTTCCATTATTCCAAGAATCCTTTTTTTATTTTTTATTTCCCTCGTAAGTATCTCTTTCCACATAGTTGGATTTTTAAGATTCTTGTCACATTATTCATGGAGCTTTTTTCACAACCAATATATATATTCCTTGGATATTTCTATTTGTTCCCATTGTATGTATCTTAATTAATATTTATTTCTCTTTTGTATTGCTACAGAGTTGTGATAGATAATGAAGCTTGTGATAACGCAACCGTAATTCGGGTAATTTTCTGACATGCTGAAAAACAAAAAAAAAGAAAACTAAGATTTTATTGAAAATTATCTCACATTCCACCTTCAATAAATTCTATCAAATTTTTTTGTGTAGGTGGATAGTGTAAATAGACAGGGTAGTCTCCTTCTGGTGGTTCAAGTAATTGCGGATTTAAATCTTGTAATAAAAAAGGCGTACATCTCTTCCGATGGAAGTTGGTTCATGGACGGTATGCGCTTTAAATTGTGACAAATAAAAGAAAATTCTGAGGAATTTTTTTTAATTACTGATGGTAATGAGCGCATAATTGGTGCGAAAATTTTTATGTTTGTAATGCTCTGATGCAGTGTTCAACGTGACCGATTGTGCCGGGAAGAAAGTTACAGACAAGAAAATAACCTCTTATATTCAATCGGTAAATTTATATATTTTTAGAGCTATTTTAAATTAAGATATCAACATGGGTTGAAATTATACAAAAAATATATATATAAGGATAATATAATATATCAAAATGTGTGTTGGATACTGTATGAAACTTATGTACAATCAATCTTAACATTGTAATTGACTTTCTCGGTTTATTTTTTCGACATAGACACTTGAATCAGACGAGTGCTTCTACCCTACAACTAGTAATTCAATTGGTATTGTACCGACAACCAACCACACCTCAATCGAGCTAACTGGTACGGACCGCCCAGGGCTCATGTCCGACGTATGTGCAGTGCTAGCCAATCTCAATTGCAACGTGACCAGTGCAGAGTTGTGGACCCACAATACTCGTATTGCAGCAGTGGTGAACATCACTGATGGGCCCACTGGTGTACCTATCAGGGATGAGAAACGTATATCTGACATTAAGAGACTCCTTTGCAATGTCCTTACCAGTGGTGGTACGGACAACATCAGGTCAGCTCATACTGGTATCTCAGTTGGGATGACCCATAGAGAAAGGCGATTGCATCAGATGATGTACGGTGATAGAGATTTTGATTATGGAGAGGGCGGAGAGGATGCTTGTGGGCCCCACGTGACGGTATTGGATTGCCCCGAAAGAGGTTATACAGTGGTGATTGTGAGGTCGAAGGATCGAGACAAGCTTCTTTTTGATACAGTTTGCACGCTCACGGATATGCAATATGTGGTTTACCACGGGATGGTCAGCACAGGAAACAAGGAGGCCTATCAGGTAAACGAGGGGCATTTTTGTCTATCAAACTTAAACATGCTAGGAGCAGTCAAAACTAGAGTTGTTGATGAGGTTTTTATTTGAAAGAAAATAGAAGAGTGATAAAAAAAAATTCCAAGATAGCAGGCGCAGCTTGCAAAGTTTCCAGTTGCTTCGAAATACATGCAGAATATATCTTGCATTGTAAGGTCAAGAAAATTGCTCTTGTATGGTTTTTCTATGAGAATTATTGTATCTAAAGTTTCTATTTTCTAATTTCTTGATTTGTAGGAGTATTACATAAGACATGTTGATGGAAACCCCATAAATCTGGAGGCCGAGAAAGAACGCCTGATTTAATGCCTCGAGGCAGCTATCCAGCGCCGTACATCTGAGGTATTTGAAGATCTTTAACAAGCTAATTTGTACCAGTGGCAATTTTTATTACCACTTAATGCTTTTTCTGGTTTTTTAAAAAAAATTAAATCCTTATTTATTTGGGATTTAAAATTTCAGGGATTGGAACTTGAGTTACGGACAGAAGATAGAGTCGGGTTACTGTCTGACATAACAAGGATATTTCAGGAGCATGGATTGACAATCAAGCGGGCCAAGATTTCCACTGATAAACGTGAGGTGGTTGATACCTTTTACCTCTCTGAAGTTTCTGGAAGCCCAGTCGATGCCAAAACAATCGAAACAATTCGATCACAAATCGGACAACAGATGTTGCAGGTGAAGCACAATCCACTTGCAGAAAGTAGTGATAAGCTATCTGATACGAACGGTGCTGGCATCTTCCTTTTAGGGAATATTTTCAAGCACTACCATTTCCCGGGCATTCGGCTGATTAGATCATGCTCATGAGAAAAAGAATCTCTTGGAATACATGAATTTAAAGAGCAGATAAGTGCTATACTGAGCAGTTGTCAGAAATGCCAGATTTGCATCCCAATTATCTCTCTTAATAGAAATATAATTTCCCATATAAATGTGGCACCAAGATCTTTCTTGTAAATAGTTCATGTACATAAACACAGGTTATTATAGGTTAGGCACTTCTGTTAGTTAGGAAAAAAAAAATGCATTTCATCCCAGGGATGTTCTTGTATATATTAAAAGTGTACGTAGACTTATTTTTCCACAGCATGAAAGAAAGATATACATGTAAATACATATCTTGCTTCATTGTATGCACATTATTTCATTAATTGCAATTGTTTTAATTATTATTAATTCTTGCTGTATACTACAAAAAAGTTAACCATCAAAGTGGAACAAATTGATGGTTCTATTTTTGTATTTGTGTTGTGTTATAGTTTTCCACAAACTATGAAAGTGGTATAACCGATTTGCCTGATACTTGAAAACAGTATCAAATATAACCTTATTCATAGTTTCGAAATTAAGTACACCCATGATTCTATGACTCTTTTTTTTTCCCCTTAATATTGCTGTCTAGTTAACCAAAGGGTATTTTTATCTATCGGTGTAATAAAACTTCTAACAATGTCCACTTATGCATAGTTTAGACGTATTTATTTTTTTTTTTAAATTAAGAGGCAAAACACCTAAACAAAGAAGAAATGAAATCTTCTTTCATTTTATTTTCTTGAACCAAGTTTGATCACTAGCCTTTAGTTCCAAGTCCTGAAATTCTTCTTCTTCTTCTTTTTTGATGATGCAAAGACTTAGATTCCAAGTTTTGCTAAAATAAACAAAAATAAAGATGTTTGATACATGTGAAGGAATGAACATATGCAATTAAAATATTGTCGTGATAGCATAAATTTATAAAGTAGGCATAAAATTGTGAAATTTTTTAAAAATAAAGATTATCAAATATCTAAGAACCCACAACTGACATAAAAAATTAAAAATTTAAACTTAGAGTTGAATTTAAAGGTATGATTGGAAAATAGTAATATATTACAAAAGATCAATGGATCCGGTCCTGATGAAAAAAAACGTAGGGGATGATGTTATTGTAAGTAGTTGGAAGCGCTGTTTAATGGAGCCTGTGAGTGTGTGGTGTCTAAGCATAGTGTCGCAAACAAATACTGTGTGCTACGACCAAATTGAGACGGAACCGGTTACGATCCAATTGGGAAGTTGCGTAACACATATGAAATAGCATGTCACCATCAAGACTACTCTATAGTAAATAATAACTGAAATGAAATTATCTGTTTTTCCGAAATGAAAAAATAGTACTCTATTAAAATAAACAGTTAAAGAATAAAATAAATGGATCAAATCTGTTTAAAAGATATCCCTTAAAATTACAAATTGAGCCAATATGATCTGTCTATTTTGATCCAACAGTCCAAATTAAAATAATAAAATCCTACTTTCTCATTTGAAATAATAGAGGATACAGATCCGTAGTTAACTTTATCAACTTGTTCATTTATTAATGATTTTTCATAACAGATTAACGATCGGAGATGTTCTTCTTTTGTTATTTTTCCAGTGGTTAAGAGGTCATTAAGTTAAAGCTCCTAATTTCCTTGAATTTTGTCTTAGTGATTCAAGACAAGTCTTTGCTGCAGAAGCAAGCACTGGTGTCACTTCACGTACCATTGTGAAGAATCAAGATTGTCAAAATAACCATTTACTTACAAAGTTATCTTTTTTTCTTTATGAGCAACAGTAGGGGAAAGTTCTCCAATATATATATATTTTTTTCACTTGTTTGATAAACTAGCTAAACTCCCATCAAATGAAAAAGATGACATGGATGTGAATTCTGGTGTTGCGCAAAATAATGGCTGCAAAGAGATGTTAGAATGAAGAAATAGCACAAAACCTCGCTCGCCTTTTGCATCATAACCTGCACAACTCAAAAACAGAGGTGATTTGGGAGTGTGAAATTAAATCCATACTGTAACTCCTGTTCTTTACCAAGAAAGCTAAATTCAGCAACAACAAACCTCCCATTTGGGTATCAATATCACCTCACCCAGCATATGAGAATGTCTCCACGTTGCATCAGAATTCAAATTCCAAACCCCCTCTTACAAATTAAGTACAGTTGTGTACAGAGGACAGAGGATGAGGACTCACCTCTCAGATGCCATTGTGCCAATCATGCACATCAAGACAGCTCAAGTGAGGTGGTTATTGCTTGTAAGGAATAGGAGGTCACTTCCCTTTGGTTATAGATATGAAGGATTGTGTTGTAAAACTGATGCCAGATGGCTCCAATTTTTCTTGGGAATTAAAAGAAATTTTGGAGATATATTTTTTTGTAAACCTACTAGGATTTTTATAAACCAGAAAAAGAATTACAAAGTATTTACAACATAAGAGAGCATGTATTGAAAACCGACGCAAAACACTCCCCTGCACTCCCCCCCCCCCCCCCCCCCCAACAAAAAAAAACAAAAAAAATTTCTGTGGCATAAGATACACCCCTTATTTACAACAATCAAAGTTCGTCTTAATATTTCTGTTTCCCAAGCTAAAGGACCTTTGTAGATGAAACAGTTAAAAAAAAAAAACTACAAATCCAAATCAGTGACAGACTTGAAATCAAGAGAAACTTGAAAAACTTCAGAAAATTCTCTGATTAAAGATTCATGAGCCATATCGATCAGCCTAGAATCAATTACTTCGCTAATATCAGTTTTAGTACCAAGTAATAACTGCTTAAGGCTGGTGACTTTTTTGTCTTTTATGCCACATGGTACAATGTGCTTAAATGGGGTTAAATCGGCAGTAACATTCACTGCTAAACCATGATAAGTGACCCATCTAGAGGCACGAATTCCGATGGCAGCAATTTTCTCATTTCCTGAAAAGAGAGATTATAACAGAAAGCAACTTAAGGTTCTCCTTTCTCATTGGAAATACAAAATGTCATATTTTATTAATACATCAAACTAGACGCATAGGATATCACGACTAGTAATAATTGTAACAAACTTTCTTAAAGAAATTAAACACATCAGGAATGTGTGATGGAAAGCAAATAATTTCCAAGAACCTTTCACACAAAAGCAACACCACACAGCAACAAACTGTAGCAGCTTAACTATTCATTTTATTTTCTTTTTATATTCTCATAAGTATGTCCTGTGTGGAGACATTGTACTAGACTACAGAAAATATAAGACAATTGGAAGGAGATCATTGACTCCAGCTAATACCGACACTGTCACATGCTTGGTGGTATAACTGGTACACCAATGACCCAAACTACCAGCCAAAATGCCCAAACCTGAACAATAACTCACTAAACTGTTTTTCTTTTTCATTGGAAGGGCAACCCACAGCCAACCCAAATCAACCATATAGCCGGCTGACTGAAAATCTAACCTGATTGGAACCAGAATCAACCTTATTCAAGGTGTCTGGGCTTTACTGAAACACAACTGCTTTAAGTCAGGAGTTCTGGCTATGCTCTTGGCCACTAGTCTAATAATTTAGAATGAAAAATTTTAGCAGTTCTAAGCTTCTAAATTCTGAAATCCAAACTCCAGCTCCTAACTCAGACCTCCAAAAAGCGCAAAAAGGCTGCAACCCAAGCAACCCATAACCTGACATCTTGAAACCCAAACTCCGCATGACACACAGACAAATAGCAAAGGTCTTATGTGGAGGGGGAGAGGAATCAATAACAACTAGGGATCGATTTTAAAAGATTATTGACCTGATATTTAAAACTGAATTTGAAGCAAGCATGAACAAACGGAAACACACAATCAGGGCATAGACTTACCAATCCAAACCCCAGTCAAGCCTTTAATCCTTGATGCACTGATCGAAAATGTAGAGGAAAGGGCACGGATAACAACTTCTTCAAGGCACCTTAAGTACCAATGCAAATCCATCTGGTAGTGCCTTAGATTCAGTATTGGATAAATTACAATCTGCAAAAATTGATAAAAAAGCAGATTGGTGCAAAGGACCTGATAATAAGAAAACACAAAATGAATTATGGACATAAATCCTGATTAGTGAAATTTGACAATTGCCCTAATAAAAAGAAAAACAATCAGCAAGCCAACTAAACATCACTTCATCCTCATTTCCCAATCAAATTCGGGGTCTCCATTTCTCCAAGCTGGTTATAGAAAGCATGCATTCGACCCATGTTTCCAAAATCAAGTTTTATCCAAGCCTATCTAGCCTCCAATTTACACAAAACAATGCAATGGAATACCACAGAGAACCTAAAATATAACAAAATGATGCTGTACTAGTAGCAAAGCACAATTTTATGCAATTCCTATTTTCTAGGCATAACCATTATCGTAGTTGAAACCCATGATAACAATCTTTGACCTGTATCAAACAATAAAATTTTAGAATTCTAAATCTATGGATGACATTCTAGCCAATATGAAGGCATTTCTTCAAACAAAGTGAAAAATAAATTACCTGTCCTGGGCCATGATATGTGACCTCACCGCCACGCTCGGTACGGTACACCTCAAAAGGAGCATTATTCATATCAAAATTTATATGCTCCTCTAAGCTTCCTGTACCCAGTGTGTACACAGATGGATGCTGAAGAACTATCACGGTGTCTGAACTATCTTCCTCTTTTTCAATTAAAGAATATCTTCTTCGCACAAGTGAATTTTGCCATTCCCATGCTTGTTTGTATGGTATGAGCTCTTTGTACAAATTGAGGCATTCACACCTGCAATGCCAAACAGAGATACTTGATTCAGTTGAGATAAAGGATTGCCATCACCAATTTTGGTATAACAGCAGCTTGATATTTTATATTCTTAAATGGACCTTATTTTGGAGATACAAATGCATCACTATGGGTATGACATATGATACTGAAATACTGTGATACCAATCAGCTCTCTACTGGTCCAACTCTGTACGATTTTTTTTTCATACCAGATAAATTAATAATTCTTTTAGAGTACTTAGGATGCATCTTTTAACAACCAAGTGTGTCTTCTGTTATGCACATCAACTGTTTGAGGAAATTAAGATAAACACACTTACCTTATTTTTGACAAACATTTAGTTTTTCTACCAAAAAATGTTTACCTAATTCAGGCAGTGTAAACAAGAGAAACATGAGATTAGGATGTATAATGTGTGTTATCGGCTGGACTGGATACGATCCATATCATGTGTTTGATGTAAGCTAAATGCAACATGGTGGTCATTGGCACATTCAAAAGTAAGAGGTAATTAATAAAGAAACCCTATAATGATGCACAGAATCTTTCTTCAAATTAATAAAATGCTACTATCTACAAAGGAGAGAAATTAACACCAAAGCTCTACAGGCAAAAGAGAATGAAGTACTAAATGCAGAGCTAAAACAAAACAACACCTTCAAACAAACTAAATCAGGGCAACAAATCTACTAACACCAAATCAGTCCCAAAACAAAAATTCATTAAATCAAACAAAAACCTGACCTCCTTTTAGTGGCATCATTCACATGGACGATCGTTCTAAAATCGTCAAAAGGAACAGTCTCAGTCTCAGAACAGACGGCGCGAGAAACCATCAGAGAACTCCGCGAAGCGTAGTTGCTTTTGATCTTATAAGAAGAAGAGGGTGTGAGCAGAGAACATGAGCCACTCGAGATCATCCCTTCAAGCGGAGATCGAAGATTTCTTAGGCGAAGGAACCGAGATTTGAACTTGGGGGAATTCTGGCACAAGATTCGGAAATTGATCGACTATCAGTATGAAGGGGCTGCATACGAGCCGAGTTCGAGCTCAAACTCAGCTCACGAACAAGACGAGACAAGCCGAGCGAGTTGCATGAGGCACTAACGAGCTAAAAATCCAGCTCGAACTCAGCTCTCCACAGTTCGAGCTGGCTCGTGTCTCGTGAATTTAGCTCGTGGCCAGAGAGGCAGGTGCTTGGTCGGTTGGACTGGAGAAAGAGAAAGGGAGCTCAGGTAGGCGGGTTGCGGTGGGGGGAGGGGGGCGACACCGCGATGGAAGAGAGCGGGTGGCGGCGAGGCCGCGATCGGAGAATGGAGAGAGAGGGCGACACCGCGATCTGAGAGATCTGTTGTTGGCGCCGACGCCGCGATCGGAGGAGACCGGTAAGAGGTTAGGGTTTGAATGCGACGGGCCGAGCCGCCGACGCCGCGACCGAGTGCGAGTGGGACGGGAGAGAGAGTAGAGAACGAGAGAGGAGGAAGCGAGGAGAGGAGACAGAGAGGTTAGGGTTTGGATTTTGGAATTTCGGATGAGAACGAAGGGAGAGCGCGCGGGAGGGGCATAGGGTGGGGACCGTGGGGTACTGGGTTGGGTAGGGCTCCGAAAATTATTAAATTCGGGTTACGAGCTGATCCGAGCGGCCTATACACGGCTCTTACTCGGGTCGTGAATTTGACGAGCTGGATCAGCTCGAGTTAAATTAGCTCGAGTTCTTAGCGAGTTTTTTTTCGAGCCTGATTACGAGCGAGCTGCGATTTTTTTGTACAGCTTTATCAGTAAGGAATTCAATACGTGCATGCGGCGCGGCACAGATTTTTTTTTTAGCATGTGTATCATTTCATATCAAAACAAAGCACGTATAGTTAAGGTACGGCGTGTTATATGTATCATGTCGATTTGATATGTCGTGTTAAATGTAATGTATTTTAATTGTATCGTGTTGAGTTAACACGCTATATTATACATATCTTAACCGTGCTAAACGTGTTTGGTTGAAAAAAAATTCGAAAAAATTATAAAAAATTCGGAAAAAATCTTAAAAAAATTTAAAAATTTTAAATTTATTTGCTGCTAAAAAAAATTAAACAAACCATTGGAAAAAAAATAGAAAAAATTAGAAAAAAATTGTAAAAAATGAGAAAAAAAACTCCGAAAATTATTTTTTTAGCAGCAAATAAATTTGAATTTGAATTTTAAATTAAATTGTGTTTATCGGGGTATATTATTTTGGGGATGTTTAACATTGCTAAGGAGGTGGGGGTGCTGCGGGGTATGCAAACTGGAGATAAATATCATATTAGACTATTTTTTAATCTCCATTACAAAATCCCGCCAGTAAATTACAAAATCAACCGTACGATCAACATCTAACGACCTACAATTCGTACATATTATGCCTATCTGTGTTAACCATGCTAAACGTGTCTATCCGTACCGTGCATATCTATGCCTATACATACCCACTCGTGCCTATCCGTACATATCCATACCTATCTGTGCCAAACGTGTCTACGCGTATTCTCGTGCCGTGCCTATGTATATTCTGTGCCGTGTCGTATCGTATCGACCCCCTTACTTGTGTGTGCTGTGCCGTGCCTCCGGCGATAAAAATCCAACACGACACGTATAACACGGCACATTTTGGCACGCACGTGCCGTGCCATGTCTTGACACGACGTGATTTTTAGAGAACTCTATCTATCAGTATCAGGTGAGAATGTGAGATCCAAGAGCTAATGGGCTGGTGGAGTCCACATGTAATAGGCCTGCTAATGGACGGGCTTAGGCTTAGCTTAAAACTATCTAAAGCTCGAGAAAAACACAATCAAGTTGTGCTGATGCCGCCTTCTGAATTCTGAAATACAAGTCGAGCTTCTAAACAAGACACGAAATGTACATTTCTTCTGAACATGTAGGAGAAATAATTAAATAAAGATATACAATGGCTCACATTGAGACTATGTTGTGTTGAATAGATGGAAAGATCCGCAGATATATGATGCTAGATGATGAATTGATGATTGATGAGCAACAAGTGATGATTTGCAAATGGGAGGGGATCTTTAACAACAAATTTTTAAATAATTTTTTAAAAATTCTCAAAAATAATAAAAAAAATTGATAAATATATTATTTAATTTATAGATGGATAGCGTTTCAAATTTTATGTAATTTAAAGGTCATTCAATATTCTATCAAAGACAGTTAAATATATATCGTTGTAAATATTATGTAATTTTGATGGTGTATCAAATAATATTTAAATTATATGAAATTTGAAACTCAATCGATTTATAAGTTAAATAATATATATATATATAAATATTTTAAGATTTTAAGATTTTTTTTAATTATTTAAAAATTTATTATTAAGATTGTCAAAATAATAATTATCAAAATAATAATTGTCAACGGATTCACCCTTTGCAAATTGGTGCCAGCGGCATAAAAGCATGGAATCAGATCTTAGACAGAAAAAAGAAATATTTTCCGAGTCAGTTTTGGCGAGATTTTTGGGGGCGGAAGATCAGCAAAATATATAGACAAAATTCAAAATTAAGATAATAATGTAGAGATTTACTGCCTCAGCCTTGCCCAATTAAGCTCTCTTTTCAAGTGTATATATTAACGCATAGATTATCTTTAGACCCCATACAATAGCTGAAAAGTATTAGAAGAGAGAAAGAACAAAAGACATGGCAGATTCTCTCAAGCTCCTAGCTGTTTTTCTTGTCGTTGCTTGTTTTATTTATTCAGGTTTTTTCTGCCGTCAAATTTACATTTTGGCTGTCATTCTTTTTGAAGCCTCTTTTTTTTTTCTATTACTTAACAAACATTAGGAAGATCTGTATATTTTTCTTTATCTTTTTGAAAAAAAAAGGAGGCAGAATCAAAGTATCGCCCCTAAAAATATATTAATTAAAAAAAATTTCTTTACAAGTGAAAAGAACAATGAGAACTATATAACTGAAAATGATATGAAATCAGCTATTTGCCAACATAATTTAAACTACAAATGTGCAAAATTCAGAAAGTAATTATTCTGGTATATAATTTGGAAAATTTGGAATCATAATTTGTAATACAAACTTCTTTTTTTTTTGGTTCACAGGTCATGCACAATGCTCTCTGTCTAATATAATGGTAATTCAGACGCCGATGAGGAAATTTGTCGGCGGCAAGCCGGAATTCGAGGTGACGATCAAAAGTATGTGTCCTTGCATACAAAGCAATGTCAAATTGAACATCAATGGCTTCCGGACAACAGAGCCAGTAAACCCCAGTATTCTAGATAAAGATGGCTTCGTCAATGACAAGTTGCCGTTGCCGATGGAAGGTGTCAAGTTCAAGTACGCAGCCGATAATATGTTCCCGTTCAGGCCGATCAGCTCGCAAGTTTCTTGCTCTTGAGCAATCCATGGAATAAATTTGGGGTTTATTTAGGGAAATTGTTTCAGATTGGCGGCCTTTTGTCTCTGTTTTGCCTACGAGTCAGAATAATAATGTAGTAGATGAGATGAGGAATAGTTTGTTTTTCTTTTCGTTATGAATAACACAATAGAAAGCCCTTATCAAACTTTTTCATTAGATGTCAAATTTAAAAAAAAAAAATTGTTAACTACTTGATAGCGCACAGTGAATAAAAGAGAGAGATTTGTGGAAATTAAAGAAGAACAATTTTATTAATCAAGTACTCACTAACAACAAGAAAATTTTTGGGGACTCATTCACCCTGCCTAGCACAAACATGCCCTCAACTCTAACCTATGAGCTTATTATATTAAAACAAAACAGAAAAGAAAATAAAACTAACCATTATTGCAAATTTGGAAATACAATCAATTATAATCATTTTGTCCAATCTGATATCCTTCCGATTAATGAAAATTCGGACTGTTGTTTTGTTGCCATGGTTGCTCTGTATTCAATTTTGCTCTAGCCAGCTGCACCACTAGTGAGATTAATAATGTTAATATTTCAAGTTTAAACATAAAAATTCAATTTGAACACCAACATCGCCTATCTAATTTTGCAATACCTAGATTCAAACTTGTAATTTTTTTATTTTTCTTGGTTAATTTGCATAGAACCAACCAACAAAAATTGCATTTTTTTTCATCAACGTCCTTTTTTAAATTGAAGTCAAAGTCTTCTGACATTGAAGATTTATAAGGATTTTTATGTTATGTAATCTCTCATATATACAAAATATTATTTTAGTCCCTAAATTAAAATTATTATCTAAAATATTATTTTAGTCTCTAGACTAAAACTATTGTCTATTGGAACTCATATATTTTTTTTATAACTTTATTATTTTTTTATATATTATATGAAGTGGCTTTCCTGAAAAATTAAAGATTTAGATTAATGTTAATGTTTTATTGGAGAGAATCTTTTTTAAGGAGTACATCATATATAGGCACCGAAGAACATCACCTAGGTTACAGTATTACTTAGTACCTTCACAAGTTCCAAGAGGTGGATTCTCTGAAATCAATTTTTGGAATGGTAAATATCAAATTATTAATTTCAGTAGGTATATATGTGAGCAAAAGTTCATGCGTTGCAATCTCATTTATTACATAATATATGCAAATGTGCTTCATGATTTAAAAATTAGAAGTTAAAACAAATACCAGAATTTTTTTTGTGGTCGACCTTTATTAATTAACCATTTTTTACCCCAAAAAAGAAACAAGAAAAGAAAACATGAAGGTAATTTCCATAATTTCTTATACGGGTAAAACAGCAATTTGTTTTTTTTTTGTTTTGTTATGACAAATGAATTGTTGATACGGTGACAATATTCCCAAAAAATATTCACAATTATTAATTAATTTAATTTCCATTAATAAGTTAAAAAGGCAACAAAAGGCAAGATTTGGTCATTAATTTCCCAATTTAACCATTGCCAAATATTCATGCAACAACCCGGCAGTGCAATCATCAAAATGTTTCCTTTTTCTTTTACCAATATTATTCGGAAATTAATTAATGAGGAACTCAATTGCTCCATAATTCCGTTCAATACTTCCTTTACAGACTTTTGGGCTTTTTGCCTCCAACAGGTCTAATTAATAATCTATAATAACGGGTCTAATTAATAAATTATTGTATAAGCTGTCCATAATTGAATGCAGCAAGAACGTTAACAAAATCTTATAGCTTAGAATCTGTTACAAAATAATAGATTATAAAGTTTTTTTTTAATAAAAACTCTCGTTAGTCCGATATTTATTTATTTTTAAATATTTTATATTTGCATTTCTCCGTAGAAAAATGAAATCTATTACTATTTATATTAAATTTGAGGTTCAATATATTACATAAGTTAATGGAATTAAAGTTCGAATGTTAGTATATCTCATTATCATTTTTCTGTTACAGAGAAGAGGTCAAAAAAAAAAAACAGATTCCAGTGATAAAATTCTGGCAAAAAAAAAAACATTGAAGATCTAGTCATTAATTAAACCATTAATGTCGCATTAATTACCCTTTAACTTTCCGGAAAATTGCAAAAAGAATAGAAACTTCCAGGGTAGAAAGTTGAAACTAAAGATGTTAATGAGTTATTTAAAAAAAAATTAAAAAACTACAAAATAAACTTACTAAACTTTATTCGTCTCCAATTCCATACTATCCACCAACTTGTAACAGAACATAGTTTTTTAAGAATAACCACAAGAGAAAACATCTCTATGTATATCTCTATGTAAATGACCAAAAGGGAATTTATACATTGGGAAGGCCAAGAGCCCAAAACCGAGTTACCCAAGTAGAAACAATGGCTACTCCTCTCAAGCTCGTTCAAGCCATCGCTCTCATGTACTTCCTAATCGGAGGTTTCTCTCTCCTCCTACCCCCCCCCCCCCCCTCCTCCTCCTCCTCTCCTCTTCCTCTCTGTGTTCTCTCTCTACAACAAAAGATTCGTGAATAATTGATCATCTTACCCTTCTGTGTAGTCAATTGATTCATAACGGTGACTAGCTATAAATAACTAAAGGGGGATGGAGTTGAGATCCTCAATTACTTCTGATCAGATATTTTAGCTTTTCAATACAAAAATTAGTACATGAAATTTTGCAATTTTCATGGTACTGGTTCGGATATCACTGGAAAAAAAGGAATTACTTGATTGTATATGTCACGTGTACTTTTTACTGACAATACAGTACTAATAGTGCAGTGTTTGTGTGGGAGTATTTTAAGAAATACAAACAATATACCATATATAGGATAAAATTTTATATAGCAAATGGATTACAAACCGATAATTAACTTGTGACATGTGACAGGGTATGCACAATCACAGTGCAGCTACAGAGACATCCTTGTGACACAATCAAGGACAGGAAACTTTGTTCAAGGCAAACCCCAATATCAAGTAGTGTTAAGGAACAACTGCGTGTGCGCGCAGTCGGGTATCCAACTCGACTGCACCGGATTCATGAGTGTCGAGGAGATCAAGCCGGGCATTCTACGGCGTGCTGGGAATGTGTGCGTCCTGATCCGAGGAAGGACCTTGAACAAAGGTGATTGGGCTCAGTTCAAGTATGCAGCTGATAGGCAGTTTGGGTTCAATCCCATCAGCTCTGATCCAAGTTGTTGATGAAAAAGCCCTCTCTGCTCTTACTTCTGTGTTTTGTTTTTTTTTTTTAACCTTTTCTTCTTTTGTATTGTCTGAATGTTCAGTAAGTTCTAAAATAATTTAATAAAAGGTCGTCCATGTGTGTCTGATATTACTGGCGTGGATATGACAATTAGTACCGTCAGACCATCTGTGTTATCTCAAATAGTGCGGAAAAGTACTTGAATCCATAATCACTAGAGTGCCCACCAGAGGCGTAAATAATTGTAACCATATGCATATAAAATGACAGCAATGCAGTCCCAATCCTCGGCCTTTATTTGTAAGGTTTCTATTCCTCGAGAATCAAAGCCTAAAGATCTATGAACCAGTTCATGATGGACTAGCCAATCAGATAAATAATTTTGCAAATGATCCTCCTCCGTTCTATTGATCTCTCTCACATTTGCATATATAAAAAAGTATTTCACCAAAAAATTAGAAAATAAAAGTAAAGGTTGACTTGCTCTTTCTTAATTCTGCAAAAAAACAACCTTATCTAATAAATTAATTCATAAGAGACTACGTTTATTTATTATTTTTATATTTTTTTTATGTTAAAATGATGAATTATAATTTATATTTTAACTCAAATTATAATAAAATATATTTAAAACGCATTAGCACATTCTT
This sequence comes from x Bolboschoenoplectus mariqueter, assembly GCA_037678475.1. Taxonomy (NCBI): domain Eukaryota; kingdom Viridiplantae; phylum Streptophyta; class Magnoliopsida; order Poales; family Cyperaceae; genus x Bolboschoenoplectus; species x Bolboschoenoplectus mariqueter. Next base: position 1,511,510 of record CM075266.1, on the reverse strand, counting down.
TTACACGTTTTTAATTAATTTCGACTCATTTCTAATTCAAATATCATCAAAATTCACAAGAAAGCTGCTGAATATGTTTATTTATCGTTTATATATATTTTTGGAGCTAAATTGATGAGTTGTGACTTATATTTCACATCAAATTGTAATAAAAATATTTATACATATTTTTAATCAATTTGGTCTCATTTCTGATTCAAACATTATCAAAATTTTCAAGAAAATTTCTGAATATGTTTATTTATTGTTTAAATTTGTTTTTGAAGCTAAATTGATGAGTCATGACTTATATTTCATCTCAAATTGCAATAAAATACATTTAAAACGCATTTGAACATGTTTATATAAATTTTTAATCAATTTGGCTTCATTTCTGATTCAAATTGTTTACCATTAAAAAGTTAACAGAAAATATGCAAATTAAATTATATGAAATTAACGATGTAATTTCATGTAATTTTCATGTCAAAAATTAAAAATATGAAATTATGCCCAATTTCATAATTTACCACGTATGAAATTCATTTCTTAAAATTAAGGAATGATTTCATGAAATAATCATGTCAAATATTTAAATCATGAAATTATGCTCAATTTCATGATTTATTACATTTGAAACTTATTTTTTGGAATTAAGAAACAATTCTATGAAATAATCATGCCAGGTATTAAAATTGTGAAATTATGCCCAATTTCATAATTTACCACATATGAAATTTATTTCTTGAAATTAAGGAATAATTTCATGAAATAATCATGTCAAATATCAAAATTATGAAATTATGTTCAATTTCATGATTTTGCCACATGTCAAATTTATTTCTTGAAATTAAGAAATAATTTCATGAAATAATCATACCATATACAATGATCATGTGAGATTAAATGCTTAATCTCATATAATATGCAATAATAAAATGAAATTAATGCCTAATTTCATTCAAAAAATATATATTAAAAAAATCATAGAAAAGCATACTATGATTTTACAATAATTTTTATGCTTTTATTACAAATAATTACATGAAAAATGAAAATAAAATGCCAAAAACCGAAATAAATGTCTAAAATTCTCTGTTGGAGAATATTCTGTGTGCAACTTGGGGAATTGATAACGTTCTAGGTGCAATTTGGGGCTCTCAAACGACCATACAAGCCTCTGGACCCACATGTCATACACACAATGCAAAAAGAAGAACTTCGGGTGAACATGGTGTACATGGGCCGAGTCACCGACATTGCGTTTTGGCGCATGAGAACCGAGCTCACAGTCGAAGCCTTAGTTTTTCACTCATCTCTCTCTCTCTCATTAAACCCGACAGGTGGGGCCCTCGCTCTTTGCCTCGCTGCCAATGGGCCCCAGTGCCCAGGCGCTCTTCGGCCAGCGAAAGAAAAGAAAGAGAGAGGAAGATGAATTCGGTGCAAACGCTCTTTCCCTCTGACAATTTCAAAACCAAAGAACGGTGAATGTGAACCGAGTTCAAACAAGAGAAAATCTTTGAATATAACTCTCTCTCCCTCTTCTTCTTCTTCCCCGAGCTTTAAAGCTCGTCCAAGAGCAAAAAACAGAGTATTGATGTACAAATAGAATTAAGTTAAACCGTTTTAGGGATTTAATTTAACCCTAAAGAGAGTTTAATGTCACAAATAGAAGTAAAAATAGTAAAGCAATTAGAGAGAAAATCAAAGTAGAAATTATTTCGACTTCGAGGTGGAATGAGCAATTGGGAGTTTGAGAGGCCGAATCAACACTTGGAGAAGTTTTAAGACACCTCCACTATGTTGTTTGATGTGTCAATTCGACGTGAGAGGTGCTCAATTGACGAGTTCATCACTTGATGCTCGGATCTGACTCGGGTGGGGTCAATTGGCACGACCCGATGCTCAAAGGGCTAAAATAATACCTTGAACACGCTTGGTGATGTCCTAATAGCATGTTAGACGCTAGGAAGGCAAGAGAATATTCAAGAAATACCTCACCCGAATGGCATGGTGAACCAACCCCAAGAAGAGACAAAACCAACGTTTTTCTTCTCTCTCTCTCAGCCTGCGCACAAGGACACGTGTGGGCATCCTATGGGATGACCTGAGCGCCAATTAGCTGGAATAATCTTGCAAGTACAAGCCAGTTGTTGCCTGTCGGGTTCCATCTTGGCCCTTTGATCAAACCAAAGGCTAGGATGCTATCACCTTAGCTCTCAAGCTCAAACTATACTCTCTGGTTTATAAATAGACCCTCAGAGAAGAAAATTAGAGAGAGGAGACTCCCCATAAGCTCAAACTTTGCCAAACCGAAACCAAGCTCTAACTCATTCTCCTCAAACAAAGATCTGTTAAATTAAAAAGGAGAAACTTCTGTGATTAGGTAAGGCATAAAGGGGGCTAAGCCTTGAGCTTGGTTTAGTCCCATTTGAGTTGTGATGTTAGTCTCACCTTGACGGGTGAGATAGCCAAAACTTTCGGGTTTGGAAGGTCCACATGTGCCTCCTTCCCTACAGAGCTCAAGTGGTGTCTAAATTGAGTCTCAAGTTCTTAATGAAATTCAAACATTCCATCACATGTCCGATGCGCGCCTTTGATCCAATGACCCAGTTTAAAAGTTGATTTAAAAACCAAACTAAAGTCTAGATCTTGATACATGGGCTCAAATCCAACGGCCCATATTAATCTGTTTTGAAAATAAACTTTAAACATTAAATAAAAATGTTTCCTTAAGCCCAAAAATCATGAAAAATATATAAAAAAATCATGGTTTCGTTTGAAGATATTTTTGAAATAATAAAGTGTCTATTTTGATTTTATTTTCATTTTTAGAAAAATTCAAAGCATATATTATACATATTATTTTGTATAAATAAATAAAATTGTCACAAGAACAAAATTGTATTTTTGTTCATGATATGATTTTGTCAAATAAAAACATGTTAAATATGCAAATATGTCCAAATCTTTGATCAGACATGTCAAATATGTAAATATGTCCAAATCTTTGACCAAACATGTCAAATGTCCAAATATGTCCAAATCTTTGACTAAACATGTTAAATATGGAAATATATCCAAATATTTGACAAAACATGTCAAATGTGTAAATATGTCCAAATCTTTGATCAAACATATCAAATATGCAAATATGTCCAAATCTTTGACTACACATGTCAAATGTGCAAATATACCCAAATCTTTGACGAAGCATGTTAAATAGGCAAATGTGTCCAAATCCTTGGCAAGTATGTCAAAAATACAAATGTGCCCTTATTATGATAAAATATGCTAAATCATGTTATATTTTTGATAAAACAAAATAAAACATTCATATTATATTTTGATAAAATAAATCAAAATATTCAAAATGATCAAATTATGTTATATTTTGATAAAATAAATTAAAAATGTTCAAAATGACAAAATTATGTTGTATTTTGATAAAACAAATTAAAAATGTTCAAAATAACAAAATCATGTCAAAAATGTCAAAATATTGAAATCATACTTAAATTGACTAAATATGTCCAAATCTTGACCAAACATGTCAGTATGGGTAAATATGCAAAATCCACTTAAAATTTGGCCAAACACATCATTATATTCAAATATGCAAAACACGTTCAAAATGTCGATCAAATATGTCATTATGACAAAAAATGATCAATATGTCCCTGAATGACACATGATGGTCAAATGTCAATCAAAATTCCTAGAATGCCACTTGGAAAGTCGAACACTGACTAAAATCATGTCTAAATCTTGATAAATATACCAACATGTCAAACCGGACCAAATCGTATTTTGAGAATATTAAATTGGTAGTGCGCTTCAGATTTAATGTTCCTCCTTTTGAAAATCGATAAAGAATTATATGTTCTCGATTCCTCAATTTTTCTAAGTTTCGAATTGACGTATCGTTTCAGATTCAGGATAAATAGAGAAATGAGCAGAAAATGAGAGAGCTCAGAAAACAAAACAAAGAAGCCTTAAGTCAGGAAGCAACTTCTTAACCAAAAAAGGGATTACAAATGAAAGGACGGAAGAAGGACCCTCAAAATTTGTAAAGCCTCAACCGTTACAACATCTAAACTTTAGAGACCCTGAAACTCATAAAGAAGATCTCCCATATGGAGGGGAAAGTTCTCGAGCCAATATCGCTCGGGGTTCCAACGTCCCTACTTATACCAATGAGAATCAGGGGTTGATTAAGAAAAAAATTCAACAGATAATTAGTCAACAACTCTAAATAGTGGGCGTAGGGTTTACCGTCTCACCTTTGAAACAAACAGGAAGGTCGTATCCAGTCGATTATGACGCTATACCTTACCCGAAGGGGTATATAGTCCTGAAATTTAAGTATTTTTCGGGAGAAGGTGTGAAAGACACTAACCCAGAGCAACACTTTCTGCGGCCCTTTTCAGCGGCCCACGCGCGTGGCCTCGGCGTCCTCGCTCACGGGGGAAGAAGGTACAGGTATATCCCTGCGCGTGTTTGTGCGCTCAAGGACTTATTGTTTAGGTGATTGTGGGAACTTTTATTTTCCGACGGGCGCAAGCCCCCGCCGTTAATTACCCCGGCTCTCGCCTCGGGAACCTCTGATTAATGGGCTAAACTAATCAAAATATATGGATCAGATTTGTGGCTTTATTTCTTCCTTCCAATTTATTATAATACATGCTTGAAATAACCCAAAGGTAGAACTTTGGATAATAAGGCTAAAGACGTATAATCTAAAGTCAGAGAAACGTATAATTTCTCATAAATCAAAGATCGAGGACGTATAATCCTATTGATCTCACGGAGTTCGAATATGAAGCGCACTGCCAACTCGATGCTCAAGGAACCAGAGATGTTTGATCTCTAGAAAGGTTCATGTCAAAGACAAGGACGTATAGTCCTAAACAGTCTATTGACCTTCCAAATCCCGAATCTGAAGCGCTATGCCAATTCGAAACCTGGGAAAATTGGAGAATCGGGAACATATAATTCTTCATCGATTTCCAAAATGAGGTACATTAAACCTGAAGCGCACTGCCAGTTTTAATGTTCTCGAAACATGATTTGATATGGTTTGATATGTTGGTATGTTTTTACCAAGTTTTAGACTTATCTGCATATTTGGCATATTTGACCAGAGATTTGGACATATTTGCATATTTGACATATTTTATCAAGAGTTTGGACATATTTGTATATTTGGCATGTTTGGCCAGAAATTTGGGTTTATTTGCATATTTGACATGTTTGGTCAAATGTTTGGGTTTATTTGCATATTTAACATGTTTGGTCAAAAGTTTGGTCATATTTGCATATTTGACATGTTTGGTCAAATATTTGGGTTTATCTGCATGTTTGACATATTTGGTCAAATATTTGGACATATTTGTATTTTTGACATATTTGGTCAAATATTTGGGTATATTTGCATATTTGACATGTTTGGTCAAAGATTGGACATTTTGACATATTTAAATATTTTGATTTGTTTTATCAAAATATAACAAAGTTTGATTATTTTGAACATTTTGATTTGTTTTATCAAAATGTAACATGATTTGATCATTTTTGAATATTTTGATTTGTTTTATCAAAATATAACAAAGTTTGATTATTTTGAACATTTTGATTTGTTTTATCAAAATGTAACATGATTTGATCATTTTTGAATATTTTGATTTGTTTTATCAAGATATAACATAATTTGATTATTTTGAATATTTTGATTTGTTTTATCAAAATATAACTTAATTTGATTATTTTGAATATTTTGATTTGTTTTATAACATAATTTAATAATTTTTGAATATTTTGATTTTGTTTTATCAAAACATAACTTGATCATTTTGAATATTTTGATTTGTTTTATCAACATATGACATAGTTTCACTATTTTGATTATTTTGATTTGTTTTATCAAAATATAACATAATTTGATTATTTTGAATATTTTTTTATTTGTTTTATTAAAATATAACATAAATTGATTATTTTGAATATTTTGATTTGTTTTATCAAAATATAACATAATTTGATTATTTTGAATATTTTGATTTGTTTTATCATAATTCGATTATTTTGAATATTTTGATTTGCTTTATTAAAGTTTAACATATTTAATCATTTTTGAATATTTTGATTTGTTTTATCAAAATATAATATAATTTGATTATTTCTAATGTTTTGATTTGTTTTATCAAAACATGACATAATTTAATTATTTTTTAATATTTTGATTTGTTTTATCATGATTTGATTATTTTGAATATTTTTTTATTTGTTTTATTAAAATATAACATAAATTGATTATTTTGAATATTTTGATTTGTTTTATCAAAATATAACATAATTTGATTATTTTGAATATTTTGATTTGTTTTATCATAATTCGATTATTTTGAATATTTTGATTTGCTTTATTAAAGTTTAACATATTTAATCATTTTTGAATATTTTGATTTGTTTTATCAAAATATAATATAATTTGATTATTTCTAATGTTTTGATTTGTTTTATCAAAACATGACATAATGTAATTATTTTTGAATATTTTGATTGGTTTTATCATGATTTGATTATTTTGAATATTTTGATTTGCTTTATTAAAGTTTAACATATTCAATCATTTTTTGAATATTTTGATTTGTTTTATCAAAATATAATATAATTTGATTATTTCTAATGTTTTGATTTGTTTTATCAAAATATAACATGATTTGATTATTTTTGAATATTTTGATTGGTTTTATCATTATTTTATTATTTTGAATATTTTGATTTGCTTTATTAAAGTTTAACATATTTAATCATTTTTGAATATTTTGATTTGTTTTATCAAAATATAATATAATTTGATTATTTCTAATGTTTTGATTTGTTTTATCAAAATATAACATGATTTGATTATTTAAAATATTTTTTTGATTTGTTTATGACATATTTTAATTATCCTTGAATATTTTGATTTGTTTTATCAAAATATACATAATTTGATTATTTTGAAAATTGTTGATTTGTTTTATCATAATTTTCACTTATTTTTAAATATCCTATTTGGTATTTTGAATTTATTTTGTACATATATCATATATTTTTAATTTTCTTTCATTTATAATAATAATAATAAAAAAAAGGAAAATAAAATCAAAATTGACATTTTATAGTTTTAAAAATATTCATAAATGAAATCATGATTTTTGATATATTTTTCATAATTTATGGGCTTGAGAAATCATTTTTATTTGGTGTTTAAAGTTTATTTTCAAAACAGATTAATATGGACCGTCAGATTTGTTTCAAAACAGATTTATTTTTCATAACTTAAGTTCAGTTTTTAAATCATCTTTTAAACAGGGCCGTTGGATCTCTGGCGCGCATCAAGCCTTCTCTGGGCTGTTTGAATTTTATCAAGATTCACACTTTGAGATGCATCAATATTCGTGCTCATCCTCTCCAACACTGATCGAGGCCCTGCCGGCGTCGGATCTCCGATCAGAAGTCATGGCTGGCATCGCCAGAGCGTGGGGAGTCCATCGGTGGTGGTCTCGGCGGCGACGGCGGCCCGGATCGCCGGAGATGGGGGTAGCCACTTGGTTTCGGTTGAAAAATTGGCTGGGATGAAATTTTGAGGAATTTAAGCTGATTTTTGACAAGTTAACTTGATTTCTTTGTCATATGGCATCGCCAGAGCATGTTTGACCAGTTTTTGAGGTTTAATTTGGGTTTAATCCATCAATTTTGCAACTTTGGCCATTTGGTACCAAACTGGTTTCGGGGCTTTGGTACCAAATGGTATTTCATGGCCTTCCTTTGCAATTTTCTTCCAATTAACCTCCCAAACATTGTCGTTTAGCATGTTTGGACATGTTAGTATGATTAATTTCATCAATTTAGATGTGCATTGTCCTTTATGCATATTGGGTCATTTCTGGTTTTATTTCCAATTTATTTTTCTTTTGATTTCTGTACATTTTTCTCAAATTGCATGTTTAAGTATGTTTATTTAGGTCAATTATATGTTTTAGAAAGGTTTTATATCAATTTTACACATGAATTTCGCTTGTACACAAGTTAATTTCCTTTTTTGCAATTTCTCGTATTGACCCAGAATTGACTCAGTTCTAATTTCTTACAGATCCAATTTCAGAAATTCATAGAAAATCACAGAAAATATCAAAAATGGTAAAATTTGGTGAATGAATGCATTAAGACTTATTTTATATGCCTATGAAATTTCAAGCTAATTGAATAATCAAAAAGCATGTTTTTTGCATTTTTACCAGACTGGACAAAAATGCCCTTTTAGATTTATTAAAAATCAAATTTGGCTTAACCTATGAATTAAAGCCTGGTTTAATTATTCTAAACCCTTTAAAACATCACATGAGGTGTCATAAAGGTGAATTAATCAAGAAATTCTGGATTTTTGAGTCAAAAGAAGAATGAACTTCTCAGTTTGACTCAAAGTTGACTTTTTTTGAGTTTTTGACAGATGAGATTGTAAAATTCATAACAATTCACAGAAAATTCCAAAAATTATAAAATTTATGTGGTAAGTTAGTATAAACCTAATATACATGACTGTGAAATTTCATAAGAAATTAACAACCAGGCTGAGTGATATGGATTGATCTCTCAGCTGGACAGAAACTGGAATACACTGGATTCAAACCAGTATTGATGTATATTGCTTTTCCATTGCTCAATTATGATTTTGAGCTATCAAGCACATCAGAGAACATGAAAGAAGGAACTAAAGAGGGAAATAAACCAATATGCACCAAAATATCATATATTATAACAAATTGAAATAAAATATACATGAAAAACATGGAATTTTGTTTCTTCATGGAATTTTGACAGCATAACAGCTTGTATAAAGCCATTGTTGAGCTTTACACAGCCACTGCACATGTGCACAGGGCTTGAGAGAGAAAGGGGATGAACATGTGCCCATCCCCATGAAACCAGATTGGAATGTGCCAATTGGTTGGAGTATACTGCCAAAATCCACGGTGAACTCACAATGTGAGCTCCTGAGACTCAAGCTCAGCCACCAATTGAGCTCTGGAAGGAGGGAGGCACATGTGCACCTCCCCAGCCATGGGGCTAGCCATCTCACCCAGCAAGGTGAGACTGGCTCCTTGAGCTCAATTGAGACTGAGCCAAGCTCAAGGCTTGACTCTTATGGCTCTTACCTAGCTATTCAAGACTTGGTTTCTTCTCAGCTAGCTTTTTTTTGTGGAATTTGGTGGAGTTGAGATTTTGGCAGAGTTTTGGCTATGTTGCTCTCTCTCTTTTCTTCTTCTTCACTGGGGGTCTATTTATAGCCCAGAGGGCATGGTTTAAGCCCCAGGGCTGAGCTGGCATCATCCCAGCCCTTGGTTTGATCAAATGGCCAGAATTGAGCCAGCCAGGCCTGTGCTGGCCTGTGGCCTGTCCTTGGAAGATTCCTCCAGCTAACTAGCGCTCAGAGCTCTCCATTGAGGTGCCTACACGTGTCCATGTGCACAGGCCTGGAGAGAGAGAAGGAATCTGCTGATTTTGTCTTCTTCTTAGGCTGGAGCATCATGCCTTTCAAGTGAGGGTATATCCAGAACCTTCCTTGGCCTTGCTGGCGCTTGACATGTCAGCAAGGTGCCACTGAGTGTGCCCAACGTGTCAATTTAGCTGCTTGAGTGCTGAGTTGTGCCAACTGACCACATCCAGCTCAGACCGAGGTGCCAAGTGGTGCACCTGCCAATTGAGTGTTTTTCACCCCAAATTGGCACTTCAGGTAGCGTCGTGGAGGTGTCTTGAAGCTTCTCCAGGTGTTGACTTGGCCTCTCGAGCTCCCAATTGCTCTGTCACCTTCAAGGTCGAGGTACTTTCTCCTTCGATTTTCTCTTTGTTTACTTTACTATTTTCAATGCTGTTTGTGGCATTGAACTCCCCTTAGGATGTAGATTAAGTCCCTAGAATGGTTTAAGCCAAATCGAACCAAACATCCGAACTCCATTTTCGAAGCTCCAGTTGAGCTCTGGAGCTCGAGGAGGAAGAAAGGAGGGAGAGAGAGAGAAATTCAAAGGGTTTCTGTTGCTTGGGTTGGGTGCACGTGAACCGTGCTTTGATTTCAAACCTGTCAGAGGAAGAGAGCGCTTGCACCGCGCTTATCTCTCTTTTCCTTCTTTTCTTTCGCTGGCTGAAGCGTCGCCTGGGCGCTGGGGCCCATTGGCAGCGAAACGAAGGGACTGGGGTCCGCTTGTCGGATTTAATGAGACTCATCCCTCAGCGAAAAACTGAGGGTGAGTTCATGAGCGCGGTTCACATGAGCCAAAGCACAAGGTCAGTGAGTTGGTTCATGTGTGCTGCGTCCATTCAAACCCCAACAGATACTTTGTGTGTATGACAGGTGGGTCCAGAGGCTTGTTTAATTGTCTGAAACCCCCAACTTGTACCCAGAGTATTGTGTTTCCCCCAAATTGTACTCAGAACTGTCTCCAGTTCTGATTTTTTTATTTTCTTTATTTCTTTTTCCATTTTATTTTATTTTTCATACAAAAATCCATGAAAAATTACTGAAAAATCACAGAAAATGTATTCCATGATTCAGTTATTTTAGGTAATATTTTTGGTATTTTTGGGTGTGAAATTAGATATTAATTTCACTTAAATCATTAATTGTATATGATTAGGCATATTAATCTTATACAATTAATGTTTTGGCATGATTATTCCAAAGAATCATTTTTTAATTCCAAGGGATAATATTTGGGGCATTCTTCATGAATGAAATTCATGATTTTTTTTTTGGATTTGGCATGTTTAATTATATGAAATTGTTTCTTGATTTCATATAATTAGGGTTTTGTGCATAGATTTTTTTTTGCACACATGTGTATATATTTTTTGAAGGGGGTTTGGTATGATTATTTCATGAAATAATTTTGGGATTTAGTAAATCATGAGATTGAACATAATTTCATGATTTAATATTTGACATGGCTATTTCCTGAAATTGTTTCTTTAATTTCAAGAAATAATTTTATGAAATTGAACATAATTTCATAATTTCAAATCTTTGGTATGAAAATCACATGAAATTTTATCATTAATTTCATGCAATTTAATTTGTGTATTTCTCTGACAACTTTTAAACAGCAAACACACTTGACCCATTTCATGGCCTTGTGTGGGAACACAGGAAGCAACGACGCATTATTGTTGCGTCAATTTCCACAAAGTCTGACGAGTCCCGCCTTTGAATGATACTACTCATTATAAAATGAGAGTGTTTAAACATGAGATGACATGACCGATGCTTTCAGGGCAAAGTTTGCAGTAATGATTGACAAAATCAGCATTGCGGACTTGGCCAATACTAGGCCCTAGAAAAACGAAAGGATTTTGGAACACATCAATCGCTGGCGAAACCTTAGCATAAAGTGCAATCGCCCAATAACTCAAAGGGAGGCAGTCGAATTGATACTCAGGAACGTCGACAACTGGATGACACCGTTCTTGGGGATAGCCAAAATAATGACATATCAGGATTTGATAAACTGTGTGTCGAGGCTAGAAAATGCACCTCCCAATTCATGGCCTAGCTATTAGGGTCGTAGATTCCAAAGAGAAGGAAAAGTCGAAGCTAAAGTAGCCAGTACAAGCAAGCCCAATGACAAAAGCATGCCGCTAATGTTAACATCGTGAATAATGGTGGTTCGTCAAATAAAAATGACGGCACCAGTAACGCCAAACCCATATATGAAAGTGAGCAGCCTCCTAAAAGTCTGGAGGAGTTGAAGGACAAACCTTATTCATTTAACATGGATAAAGTCGTGCGACTTTTCAAGGATGCCTTGAAGGACGGGCTCCAATTACCCAAGTGTAAAAGGCCCGCTGATATGAAGAAATCCAGTGACCCGAACTATTGTCCATACCATAGAGTACTCGGACACCCTATATAAGATTGTTGGGTGTTCAAAGACTAGGTAGAAATGAGGTACAAGAATGACGAGATAACTCTGGTTGATAGTATCCTCCAAACGCTAGCCCCGCATGAGCAAGTAAATACGGTCTCTCATATAGAGATTAATGTTGAGGATTCCTCGACAGAACCGTGGAGCATTCACTTGTCCAGAAAAGCGGAAAAACTCCTCAAAACCATCCAAAAGGAACCATGTGTTTTATGGAAAAATGATGTAACTCTTATTATCCCCAAAGTGCCAAGGAAATCGGTCGCTTCCTACAAAAAGGCGAACAAAAATGACAACCGTAAACGGGACAAGAGGCCAGTAAAGCCAAAGGAGTTCTCAGAAAAATCAGAACTCCAGAAATACATCGAAACACTTGAAGAATACGAGCAAGGTCAACTAATACCGCCCGTATTTCAGGAATTCATCCTTAAGCGGATTCTCAATAAATTGCTGGGTATAGTTGATGAAGATAAAACGGTAGATGAAGAAAACGAGTTCTGGGAAGAAGAGTGTTGTGTCATCACCCACACAAAAATCTATGAAGCTAGCGAATCGGAAGACTCTGATACTCTCCCTCGTGAGGAAGAGCTTTATCTTAATGAGCTTCTCAGGCGAGTTCACCACCTTAGGGACAACCACAAAAAGACACTCAGCTTAGACTCAAGTTTGATAATACGAAAATTTGAATTTGAAGGCAGGAAAGGGCTAGTAGAAAAGATGTTTGTCGAAAGAGAAAAGAATATGAGAAAGGATCTGAAATGAAGGGGTTCCTTGGAGTCGGATTTACTCGAGACGGGGAAGATCCATCCTCGGGATGCCCAAAAGAGGACATGGTGATTATTATTTCTCATGGACATCAATTCAGAAGTAAGGCATTTCGATCGGGTCAAGCCAGAAGAAAACCTCCCAATGCCTTTTTGGTAAATATAGAAGACAAAAAAACACTAGAGAGCGTGGCATGACAAGATTATTGTCATAAAGAAAGGCTGGTGATTGAAACCGCAGATGTAGAAGGGGTTGACGAATCCCAGACTACTTCTACCCGAGATGAAAACTTCTCCATGATAAATCCAGAAAGAGAATCAACAAACCCAACGTCCATGAAAAAAGGTGGGCTTGTTGATAGCCACAAGCGTCTTTGAAAATAGAAAATGGGGATGAGGGGCGGTCAAACCCTCGCAAGTATACCCATTCCATACCTGATCAAGAAGAGTCGTGCCATACAGTCCATCACGGCAGCGACTTTGAAGAAGACATAGGCCTTCCCGGAGGTCTATTTTACCCTGAAGAAAGTGATGAGGCTAGCACCTCTGAAAAGAAAAAGACAGAGTGTCAGGTTGTTTTACGTTCGGGCACATATATTCCTGAACGTCAACATTCAAAAGAGTCTGATCGAAATATAGCGAAGGGTAAAAACATGGGCAAAGAACCAGAAAATGGTCTAGTGACCCGTGAAAAGTCAAAACTCACGGTCGGAAATTATAATGTGACGGCACACCTCCGTTAGATTCCGGCCTTACTTAGCATTTTTAATGCATTGATTATGTCGAAAGATATGCGCGATATACTAATATACGCGCTCCAAAATTCTGAACAATTTCAGGCCTATTTCGCCGAAAGGAAACCACATGAGACGGCATATGTCAACATTTTTTCAACATGCATCGACTTCACTGATGAAGACTTGTTAGCTGGCATCGCAGACCACAACCGGCCGCTATACGTGACTGGTGAATGTGAATGGCAGAGATTGAATCACATTTTGGTTGATTCAGGGTCATAAATAAACATTATGCCCCTGAGAAATCTCAAAAGCCTAATGCTCGATACCAAGCTACTATCAAATGAGAAGGTGACCATTAATGGGTTCAACCCGCATTCTTAGAAAGCCAGGGGGGCAATAACCCTGACACTTCATTTCGGGGGCCTGATAACCTCAATCAAATTTTATGTCATCGACGCTGATACATCGTACAAGGCCTTGGTCGCCCTTGGGTGCACGAAAATCGAATAGTGCCATCAACCCTTCACCAATGCATGCAATATGTAAAAGACATGCATCCTTGGGTGAAAGAGATGATACTGAAGCAAAAGCTATATCAGACAAATAAGACAACAGAACCCGTACCTCTTGGGAGAAGACCAGGATATAAAGACCCATCCAGTGTGCGTGAAGTCAGCCGTTGATGAAATGAAAGGGAATGACCTCCCCACTGAAAGACGGGTCGCGAGAAGAGACTAATCCGCGAAACGATCGGCAAATGTTGGCCAATGCCGGGATAGCCAAGGAAATCCTATGTCCCCGAGTTAAGATGCGGCCATGACAAAAGAAGAAGGCCTAATCCTACCAACATGAGAGCTAGGCAAGACGAAATAACACAGCCACCATTATAGGAAGGCGGTCAATAATGTATCTTCATCAATACCCTTGGTCGTAATAAACTCCAAACATGGTCTAGACCCTTTGTATACAATACCAGTCGATAACCCTACTCCCAAAGGATCACGAGGATCGACAAAAGAAGTACGGGACTGCTTCGGGGCATCGGGAAAATAAAAAACCCACTGGCCTAGTGACATACCTTCTTTGTTCCCTAAAATCTCATAATAAATCTCATATACTCGACAGAGAGACACTGGATACATCGGAGTCCCGTCAGGTCTCGAACTACGAAGATCCGTCCCGCTAAGGCAGTGCTCATCATACGGGAGGTCATATCGACAAGCATGACAACCGAGAGAGGTCCCATAAACTCAGAGTCATCTCACGATCCTTCGTGAATAAGGTGTTCATAACATAGTTCCAACGCTCCGCAAAAGCCCGGAACAAGGATATGTCTTGATTGTACCCGAATAATGAAAGGTACACTGCCTCATAAATCCCTGCTTGCTTAAGCATGTTTTCCTCTATGAGTAGGGTAAATTGAATCCATTCTACCTGACGGGGATGCTTGTCCAAAGCCCCACGAAGCACGCGCTTGTCATCCCAAGGATAAGCCTGATACGAATTCATTTTCATACCTAGTAAATGCAAATGGGGCGGGTTGGTTGTCTCGACACTTGGTCTCAACACCCTCATGGTACACGGGGTGTACTCCCTCATGACAAGATTGTTTCCTATCATGTTATACATGCCGGTGTAGTCAGGGCCCTGAGGTGTCCAATCAGCTGGATCCTCTATGAGGGAAGAAAAATGACCTGATGGAAATAAAGGCATGGGGTCACGAAGGAAAGTCATGATGTCCTATGAAAAACAGAAAACAAAGGGCAGTAAGTACATGAGTTTAATAAAAAAGAACTCTACGATAGGAGATAAGAAAAATCCGACAACATTTATCCTGTACCGAGGGTAGTCCTAATTGTGCAAAGAAGCAGCAGGGCATGTGCCTAGCACTTTAACAAGAGAAAGAGCATATGCCCAATCTCATCTTTCAAAAAAAAAACAAGAGACAGGGAGGCGCATGTGCACCAATCCCTAACTTGAAGAACGCGGACACACTCTTGTTTTCTCAAGGCTCTTCAAAAAAAAAACAGATTGACACCAGAACAGGCCTTTCGCCCGGCAAATCCTCATGGCCAGTTCTGATGGATGACTATTTGTTTGCAATTAAAAAATTGCCAGAAAATACACACAAATTAAATTATATGATTAACAATGTAATTTCGTGTGATTTTCATGTCAAAATATTAAAATTATGAAATTATGCCCAATTTCATAATTCACCACATGTGAAACTTATTTCTTGAAATAAAAAAAATAATTTCATGAAATAACCATACCAAATATTAAATCATAAAATTATGTTCAATTTCATGATTTATCACACATCAAATTTATTTCTTGAAATTAAAAAAAATAATTTCATGAAATAGTCATGTCAAAACCTCTTTCAAATGTGTGCAAAAAATATATGCACAAAACCCTAATTATATAAAATCAAAAAACATTTTCATATAATTAACCATGTCAAATCCAAAATTAGTATTTTATTAAACAAGTTTCAAGTGTATTTAAGCATGTTTAAGCATTATTTTCATGTTACTATACTCTATTTCAATTATATTTATTAATTAAGCACTGTGAGTCAACACAGTCAACTCAGAAATGAGTTTGAACTGTTTCAACTTTGAAAATTCATATGAAATAAAAAAAAAGCAGAACAAACTTTGATCAAAAGATGTGTTTTTGAATGCTCTATGCATATTCAATCTCTACCAGATGACTTGTGTTCAAAAATAAAGAGAAATGGACTGAAAACAACACAGTATCAGTGTTGTCTCAGTTCAAAAAAGGCCGAAGTTAAGAAATTCATTTTTAATTCAAAATCAAGCTCCAAAAATCACATTATCAGTGGTGTCTCCTTCTCTTCTTTTGCTGGCCGAAGCACGCCTGAGCATTGGGGCCTACATGTAGAGAGAGAGCCAAAACACAAGGTCTTGGCTCGTGGTCTTAGGTCATATGCACCGAACAGTGAGTTGGCTCATGTGTGTTGGGTCTATTCAAATCTCACTGAATGCATGGTGAGTATGACAAGTGGGTCTCGAAGCTTATCTAATTATTTGAGAGCCCCAAATTGCACCCAAAGCTTCATGAATTCCCCAAATTACACACAGAAAAGTCTCCAACCGGTATTTTTTTTCTTTATTCTTTTGTCTTTTTTAATTTATTTTTCATGCAAAAATTTATGAAAATTTCATTGAAAATCATAGTAAATTTCTTCTATAATTCTATTATTTTTGGATAATATTTTTTTTATATTTTTAGGTTATGAAACTAGGCATTAATTTTACTAAATTCATTAATTGTACAAGATTAAGCATATTAATCTTATATAATGAATATTTGACATAATTATTTCAATGAATTGTTTCTTGATTCTAATAAATAATATTTGGGATATTTTTCATGAATTAAATTCATGATTTTGAATTTGGCAAGATTAATTATATGAAATTATGAAATAATTTCATATAATCAGAGATTTGTGCATACATTTTTTTTTCACACAATTTGAAGAGATTTTGGCATGATCAATTTATGAAATTATATCTTAATTTCATAAAATTGAGATTTGTGTATGTTTGTTTGCACATTTGTAAGATTTTGACATGTTTATTCAAAAAATTGGGACAACTTTCAAGGTCGAGATCTAACCGTTTAAGAATAGTTTCAGGTTTAATTTGAAGGGGTTGAGACTTAGAAGAATTTAATCAGCTTTCAAGGTTTGGGTCTAACTGTTTAAGCATAATTTTAGATTTAATTTCAAGGGGTTGGGACTTACAAGAATTTAATCAGCTTTCAAGACACGGATCTAACTGTTTAAGCTTTGTTTTAGGTTTTACTGGGTTTTGACAGAACATTTTCTGAGGGTTTTCTTAGGGTTTTCTGAGGTTTAATTTCTTAAAGTTGAGACTTACAATGCTTTCATCTGGCCAAACCCCAAAAAATGATAAAGTTGGTGAACACTCCAGCAGTATGAGTCCACTTCTGAAGCACAACTGCTGGAATATTACCGGGCTGGGATCAAACTGAAGATGTTTGTATTTATACCTTTTACTCCGATTTAATCCCTGATTGTGGGACTAATATGACGCTGAACACTTTTATTTTTATTTAGATTTAAAGCTTTATGTGTATATTTTCTTATAACTTTTTAAGGATAAACAATAGGAACCCATGTCTATGGGATAACTATGGACATGTACAATAAGGGCCTGTTTGGTCCTTTCCCAACCACTGGGAAATAATGGGGATTATGATACAATCACTAAAACTTTCCCGTATGTATTCGGTAACACTTTTGTCAATTCAGGGAAAAAGAAGAAATACCCATCTTTCATCCCAATTATTCACAAAAATATGGGAAAAAAATCATGCATTCAAACCAAATTACTTTTTCCCCATATACATTTGCTAGATCTCACATCTATTAAATATATACATGGACTATTTTAATTATAGTTTTTTTTAGTTCATTATATTTTCTAATTGTATTTTATTTTATGAAGTATTTCAATCATGATTTTATTTTTGAAATTTCATGTTTCATTATATGTAAATTATTTAATAATTTTCATTTAATTTGCTATTTGGTGAAATATATTATACACTAATTATTAGCCAAAAAAATAGTATTAATATCATGTCTTTTATATGAAAAATAGAATTTCTCACGATAATTTCCATAATACAACTAAACGATTTTTATTGAGGGACGGATTTTCAAAATCCGTCCCTCAACCCGAAGTTTTCAAAATCTTTTCCCTATGGGACGGGATTTCAAAATCCGTCCATCAATAAAAAAATATTTTTTATTGGGGGACGAATTTTAAAATCCCGTCCCATATTAAAATATTATTTTTTATAAAGAATTATTAAAAATACATTTGTATATTTGTGATTTCTCATCCAATTTTCTTATTTATTTAATTTTAAATATTAATTTTCTTAAATAAAAAAAATCGGCTCAGAGGTGGAATATTTTTGAACATTAAAAATTTCTTTATAATTTCAGGTTCATGATTACAAAACTTTAGTTACGTATCATCTCTATCGAAATAATATCCATTGGAATCCAAGCGGTTGTTTAATCCAGGAACGGATTCAAACCGTTTCACTAAATCGGATGGTCAGCAGATGGATCGATTGCACATCCTGCATCTAGGAAAGGTTGTAGAAGTTCTCCTCAATTTTCGCGTAATAAGAGAGATCTGCAAAAGAGCGGGAAACGAATCCTCCTATCCCGCCAGTGGCACTCTCTCTCTCTCTCTCCCCCTTCGTCGCCCCCACAACCCGCCTCCCCAGACCTAGATCGCCATCGCCCCAGCCAGCTGCTTCCTATCCCGCCACACTAAACCCTCCACCTCCAGTTCTCAGTCGAAAAGTCGGATCTAGGATCCCTTTGCTCTCTATCATCCTTTTTCTCAATCGGTCTAGTAATCAGCCATGAACGTAGATAATAAGCGAAGAAGGGAAAGAACAAGCTCCTACCGCAGCGAATCGAGGTCCAAATCGAAGCAGAAGCTTCGACTAGGAGCAGAAGAACAGTTGGAGAGTAAATTAGGGTTTTCTCTCTTCACAGAGGGAGATAAACGACTCGGATGGCTCCTCACCTTCTCTCCGGTACCAATTTCATCTCTCCTCTCTTTGATTCTACCTTTAGATGCGAATGGGACTAACTTGAACTGTAGATTCACGTACCTTCTAAATTTATTTTTCTTTAACCGAGGTTTTAACCAATATCTCATGTCACACCTTGAATTGATACCAAGTTTGCACTAGCGGTCAGCACAAATCGAACAAAAAGTATTTAATCTTCATTACAACGTTTTCATAAGAAATAAACTTTGATATAACATTTTCTTCTGTACAAATTTTCTTTCCATTTCATCTCCTCAAATTGTTTCATAAATTGTAATTAGTTAGCGGCATTAGCTGTGATAAACTTTTTCTCACGCGTAGCTATTCCTTCATCCGAAATTTGGCCAAAATTTCATATCAAATCGCGAACTAATATATTTCCACACCAGGTAAGCACAAGTCAAACTAATTGCTGAGAAGTATTCTTCGTTCATCTGAATGCGATTCATATTATTAACTCGTATCGACCTCTTTTTGTGACCTTGATTTCAATGAACAGTCTTCATGGGAGGATGAGGATACAGGAAAGATTCACAGCTGTGTTGATCTATACTTTATCTCTCAGGTGATTTACTAGATCTAATAATTTAATGCTTATTAATAATTGCATTATTTTTTGTGATTTGGTTTTTTAGTTGTGTTATAGAGTATCTAAGTTATTGAGTTAGGATTAATTCATTGAAGGGTTTGAATGTTGCTTGTTTGCTTATTTGGACAATTGGGTTCTAGACCACTCTGGTGCCAGAGTCAGGCCCCCCACCAGTATGTAGTGGACTGCTAATTGAGGGTCAATTGGGTTAGATAGAGGTTTAATTAATCAAGATGTTCAAATTTCACTTGCTCGTTTGAAGAACCAATTACAGATTCTCTGGCACCATTTGGGTGAGGCATCAGACTAGTATACAATGGGTGACCTAGTTAGGTGCCTGCAAGAGATAATTTTCTATTAAGCTCCTTATTATTAGAAAATGAATACAAATATGGTTTTGCTTTCCTTATTTTTACAGGATGGTTCTACCTTTAAGGTTAAGTACAAGTTCAAGCCGTACTTTTATGCTGCTACAAAGGTACGTATAAGAGCACATGAAAGCTTTCATGTTGGCAATAGCCTTGATGGCTGGTGTAGTGCACAATCCTTGGTAGGCAACTGATCTTTTTTTAAACATGCAAATTATAGGAAGAGATGGAACTAGAGGTGGATGGCTATCTTAGAAGAAAGTATGAAGGCCAAATTGCAGATATTGAGATTGTAGAGAAAGAGGATCTCGATCTTGTAAGTTAGCTGCTTTTCTATTTCTCCATCTTCTTAAGGAAAAATAACAGACAGCACTCCAACTACTTGTTCCATCTGGTGCTATTTGTTGTTGTAATTGTTTCAGCTGGAGCATTAAGAGCTTATTGTTGCTTGTTTGCTTTTCCTTAGTTTTTTGGTGCGTTTAATTGCATGATTACTTGTAGTACAACACTTTAAAATGCAAACTGCAGTGTTGTACCATAATTCTTTATCTTCTGAACATTATTTTGGTTGACTTGATAGAAAAATCATTTGTCTGGCCTTCAAAGAAAGTACCTGAAACTTTGTTTTGACACGGTTCAACAACTGATGCGAGTCAGAAATGACCTTCTTCATGTTGTTGAAAGAAACAAGGCAAAACTAGATGCAGCTGAAGCATTTGAGTCCATCTACACCACTAGAAGGTACTTGTATCAAATTATTGTTCAGCATGGGTGCTTAAGCACTAAGATTTACTCAAATAATATTTTAACCGGATTATAATTCTGTTTTCAGGAATGAGAGGACTTTAGATTACACAAATAATATTATTGAGTTACGTGAATATGATGTGCCATACCATGTTCGTTTTGCTGTTGATCTCGGTATGCAATTTTATTGTTTCATTAAATCGTTTTCTCTTCTTTCTTTACTTCTTTTTTTCCTGGATTTGTTTTGATATTCAAGCTATACTTTTGGTGGGGCCTTTTGCACCATTTGGACAAATGTAACCACCAAAATAAATCAACTGTAGGAATGTATTGGAACATGATAATGCCCTGTTTTTTTTTCTGAACTTTTAATTGACACATTCTCTCTAGCTACTCTAGCTAACATGTACACTTGTATGGTCACAGATGTGAGATGCGGGCAATGGTATGACGTGAGTATCTCTAGTTCCGGTCCTTTACTGGAGAAGAGGAGTGATCTTTTACAGCGTGCTGAAGTGCATGTCTGTGCATTTGATATTGAAACAACTAAACTGCCCCTCAAGTTTCCTGACCCCACTAGTGATCAAATAATGATGATTTCTTACATGATAGACGGCCAAGGCTATCTCATTATCAACCGTGAGGTTTGATCATCGATTTATACACTTCCATCAACTTTTGTTCAAAGTTAATTACTTAATTATATATTCAATGAGGATTTAAAATGACAAAGCTAACCTTCAGGAGGGAAAGTGTCTTAAAAGCTTTGAGATGTATCTCCTTTCATAATCTGAATTGATTCTGATAGTTAGTCCTTTAATTTTTCTAATTTACTTGTCTACTTTTATTGCTAGTTCGTTGGGGAGGACATTGAAGACTTGGAGTATACACCAAAAACTGAATTCCAGGGTTACTTTAAAGTTGAGAATGTGAAGAATGAGGTAATAAATTGATATGTAATTTTAGTATTGCGCGTCCTTCATCTAAAGGCATTGTGACTAAATTCTATTGTTCAAATAAAGTTGGAGTTGCTGAGAGCTTGGTTCAGACACATGCAAGAGGTGAAGCCAGGGATTTATGTTACTTATAATGGAGATTTCTTTGATTGGCCATTTGTAGAGAAAAGGGCTTCTCACCATGGTATCGACATGGGTCAGGTACACCTCTCACCTTTTTTATTCGATACTGTTTGTTTAATATTTTCAAGGAACCCCGCAGAAGGATAGTTCACGAATTATGCTGGTCGACAGGTTCTCATGGGTTGTGAGAGAGAAAGACAGAGAGAGGGGACATGGAGTAAGAGAGAGAGGGAGTAAAAAAAATCCTCCTCTGCCAAGTTTAAAAAAAGAGAGAGGGAGTAAAAAAAGATAATATTTAAATCATTTATTTTCTTTTTATGTCACTTTGTAGGAGATTGGTTTTAAATGTGACAGTGAGCAAGGGGAATGTGGTGCAAAATTTTCATGCCATTTGGATTGTTTTGCATGGGTCAAAAGAGACAGTTACCTTCCTCAAGGCAGTCAAGGTCTCAAGGTACTTGACTATTATATATATTTGGCCATTTGCAGTTCTATAATTTCATACACCATATTAAATTGCTATAGGAAAGGTTTGGCTCTCCGAGCTCCTGGATTTTAACCATGTGGGTTATCATAGATGTTATTTCAATCAAGGAACGATCCAGGATCTGGTTACAGTTTTGGTCCTGTTGGTACCAGTATGTAATTTAAAAGTCAGTGTGGCAAATGAATTTATGGTTGATCCATTTAACTATACAATCAGTTAGCCAATAATTATTATTGTTCTGAATATTACAGGTTGACATTAATATTGATGATTTCTTTCAACTCTGTATACTCTTTTTGGTTTGCTGATGAAAATCACAAGCTTTAACTGTTAAGTTCTCAATACAAGTATAATAATTATTAACAATTTTAATCCTTTGCTTGAATGGCCAGGCTGTAACTAAAGCAAAACTAGGCTATGATCCATTGGAGGTCGATCCTGAAGAAATGGTTCACTTTGCCAAGAGAGAGCCCCAGGTATACTTCTCTGTTTGTACCATTCGTTGTTAGTACCTGTAACCACTGCACTGAGTTCCTTATGTTTGATTTGTTTGTCTTGATTATATTCTAATTACTGTCCTTGTTCTGGAGTTTTGGCTTTAGACACAAGAAGGTTAACCAGGGTTAAAATTAAAAGGTTTTCGGGTAAACTTTTTATTTTTTGAGATTAATCTTTTCAATTCCATTCATAATTACAGAGAATGGCTTCTTACTCAGTGTCAGATGCAGTGGCGACATATTATCTATACATGACCTATGTACATCCTTTCATTTTCTCTCTTGCAACTATAATTCCTATGTCACCTGACGAAGTGTTAAGGAAAGGAAGTGGGACCCTTTGTGAAATGCTTCTCATGGTCCAGGTTGGCATCCTCAAACTTATCCTTTAATTTAATCTCTTAGGTAAGCTTCCATCCTCATCCTAAAAACCTCAAAATATCATGGACACATTCAAAATATAAATGTCATCCATGCCTCTATACAACTCGGGAAATACCATATTTGTCCCTTGTATAAAACATGCTTGATGCTTTGATGAATCATACATAATAGTACCCATATTTTCAGGTGCTGGTGGTTGTGGCTTGGCGGGGGTGGGGGGGTTATAGGGTGATTTTATGAGGTTTTGACATGATAGAGATGAAATTATCTACATAAGGAGTTTAAATATAGTATTCTTTTTTTTTCAATTACAGGCGTACAAGGCAAATGTAATATGCCCGAACAAGCATCAAGATGAACCAGAGAAATTTTACAACAATCGTCTCTTAGAAAGTGAGACATATATAGGAGGCCATGTTGAGTGCCTTGAAACTGGTGTATTTCGATCTGATCTTCCTACCAAGTTTCATCTTGAACCCTCTGCTTATGAGGTTTAAAAATTATACACATGCCTTGTAAAGTTTTTTACTTTTTTGATTATAGAAAAAAATAATATATATTTTTTTGCAGCAATTAATTGTCAACCTTGATCGAGACCTTCAATATGCCATAACAGTAGAAGGAAAAATGGAGATGGATTCCATCTCAAACTATGAAGATGTGAAGAATGCCATACTGCAAAAGGTGTGTCCTTGTTTTTGTCCTGGAGGCTGTATTACTGCCTTAGTCATCCCTGAACGAGCAATTAAATGCCAATGATAGCTTGGGTAACATTGAACTGTGCTATTAAGCTTCATTTAACCAAAGCCAATATTGCTGGACCTTCCATTGTGAACTAATATGGCTCTTGTTCAGTTTTTGCACAATATTATAATCTATTTGTGGTCCAATGATAAAAATGCAGCTTATATTTTTGAGGGATCACCCAATTGTTGAAGAGCGTCCCCTTATTTATCATCTCGATGTAGCTGCCATGTATCCTAACATTATTTTAACGAACAGGCTTCAGGTCCGCATCTAGCTTTTTTCCATATCTTACTTTCTTTTTTCCTCTTTTTTTAACTTACTGAAAAGAAGAAGACGAAATAGTGAATGTGGTGACCTGGTTTGGTCATATTACCTCCAAAAACCAAAAAAGGAGTAAAAGGAAATGAAATGTTACAGTATACCGAGTATGAGACAAATCATTGTTTGCTAAAGGATCCAACAAATTATATGAGATAAATGATCTGACATACTTGATAACTTTAGCACTCTTCAACTTGCACACATTTTAGTTGCCTAGTTTCTCAAGTGAGACAAGAAGTATTGCAATACTGTACACATGGAGAGAAAATTACCAAGTACTTGGTGCCATACTGCTGTATCACAAACTTGGGTTAAAAGTTGGAACTATAATGCTTTGGGTTTCTTTTCTTTTAGTACAGCCACCATCAATAGTAACAGATGTAGTGTGCACGGCATGCGATTTCAATCGGCCTGGGAAAAACTGCCTCAGAAAGCTCGAATGGGTCTGGCGAGGGGAGACCTACATGGCCAAAAAGAGGTCTTCAGTTATTTTACTTTATGTTTGCTACGAAGTGCTATGATAATCCACCATCCCAAATCTATCATTTGAGGGAAAATAGCATTCATCTAGAGTCAATTATTAAAAATCAACATTGATTTAGAATACTTCTGATATTCTTTCTTAAACTATCAGCGACTACTATCATATAAAAAGACAAATTGAGTCAGAGATTATTGAGGGCGGTGATGGACAGCCATCAAAGTCATACCTCGACCTTCCAAAATCGGAACAACAATCAAGACTAAAGGATCGTTTGAAGAAGTATTGTCAAAAGGTACAAACAAACATATGACATTTCTTTTCCTTTTCTTTTGCACCTAGCATCTTTTGCGCTATCTCAAGTAACAACAACATGTTAGAAACCATAATTAAGCTGTGCAGAGAAGTATTATAGCGTTCCTATCTTTTTGACATCCAATAAACTTATTGGCTGTGCAACAAGCTTGTATTGACTAAAGAATATGGGTGAAATCTCCTTGGCTTGGTCTAGTTATTTTCAGGCAGAAGCAAGGGCAAGCTGACCATGTTAAGCATGCTTGTCTTATCCACAAGCCGATCTAATGTTCTTAAAAACTGTATTCTTATTAATATATGACAAATTGTTGGGCGTAATTTGCATAAGAACTAAATAAAAGATAATAGTCTTCTTTTTGATATGTGTTTGCTTTCTTATAGGCATATAAAAGGGTATTGGATAAACCAACAACTGAGCTTAGAGAAGCTGGAATATGTATGCGTGAAAATCCTTTCTACGTGGACACAGTCCGAAGGTAGAAACCCTTTTAGTTGAATTATATCATTTCAGTCACTCCAATTCTGCTCCATAAGATAAGATACCACAGTTGAGTAGTAACAGAATCTCTCTATGCACAATTTAGACTTGATAAATTTGAGTGCTGCAACTAACATTCAATCTCACCTATGAAGCATCAATTGATCTTGAGGTGTGCAACTTGACATCAATGAAGCTTGAATTTAAGAGCAACACTAATAATTGTCAGGGGCTGCATGCATCTGGTTCTCTCACTGCTGATGGTGTGCTGTCCCATTTCTCCCCAGTGCCAACCTTGCTTTTGTTTAGTGCTAACCATGGTTAAGTGTAGATAACACTTAACTTGTGCAATTAATCTTTGATTTGACCTACAATTGTATATTGGCATTAATTGTGCAGTTAGACCTTAAGAAACTTACAAACCAAATTACTCTCAAGTCTCAACTTATAGAACTTTGTTGGAGTTAAGCACCTGACTAGGTACAAAAACAAGAAACATAATAAGAGAAGGGGGTGGGCAAACTGAACACTTGTATCATTTATATACTTGAGTTTTTTTTTTCCATTTTCTTTCAAGTAACTTCTTTGTACTATTGGTGCTTCAGTTTTCGAGACAGGAGATATGAGTACAAAGGGCTTAACAAGTTGTGGAAAGGAAAATTAGCAGAGGCAAACAAAGCCGGAGACAAAAATCCTATGGAAATTCAAGAAGCGCAGGTACTTTAATTTTTTCTGCTTTGTTTTTACCATCATTGTCATCATCATGAATGTATACTTACGTACTAGTACTGGACAGGTCATTCTGGTACTGGTATACGTACTAGTACAACATGCCTGTTTATATGCCTAAATCAGTCTATTGGTTGCATTGCTGCCTTTTAGAAGTTGTGATATCTAGTCTTGTCCTAAAATTAAATTAACTATTCTATATGCTGCCTTTTACAAGTAAATTCAATTTCTCAAAAAAAAAATTGAATGTAGTTGTACATTCCTAATTGCTTGATATTAGCGGCATTACAATGGATTATACTCGCACCATATAAAATAGTTAAAATTTGATGAATATTTATGCCCTTTGACTTTTTGTACTTATTTCAGGATATGGTCGTTCTCTATGATTCTTTGCAACTGGCACATAAATGCATATTGAATTCCTTTTATGGCTACGTCATGCGCAAGTAAGTTCTTTGCTTTTTTCTCTGCACATGGTTCTTGGTTCCAAGAGCTTTCTCCCATTTTTGATTAAATGGAGGGCTCTCAAGTTCAACATCTATAATTTTGCTTTGACCCACTATTCCACTAGTTGGGGTTTATACAATTGGTTTCTTAGTTTTCATGCACATCTTTTCCCTGCATTCTCGTTGGTTACAAAATGACAAAATCCCTGGCACATGGAGTACAATTCTTCTGTTTGGTAATTATAATGCTTAATTTGGTTGTTCTTCTATATTGTAGGGGGGCAAGGTGGTATTCAATGGAAATGGCTGGAGTGGTAACCTATACTGGTGCAAAAATAATACAGAATGCACGGTTGCTTGTAGAGAAAATAGGCCGGCCACTTGAGCTTGATACTGATGGTATTTGGTGTGCTCTTCCTGGCTCTTTTCCTGAGAACTTCACCTTCAAATCCATGTGGGTTCATGATACCTCTCTCTCTCTCTCTCTATCACACATTCATGCATTGATTTTACACATGTATACAATGTGTATGCATGTGTCCTGGATGATAGTGATTAAGAGCCAGAGTAAATGATCATGGTTCTGTACTAGGCATTATGGGTAGGTCTTTGCACTTGTCTATTAACATGAGGGTCCATTATTTTGGGTTTAGATCTGGCCTTGACTACTAAGTGCCTTATACTTATGCCAACCTGGCTAGGCTAAATAACAGCACAAATTGGCTGTAATTGAGTCCCTGTAATATTTCTTACAATGACCAATATCTTTTCTTTTCAGAGATGAAAAGAAAAAGCTTTCAGTCTCATACCCCTGCGTGATGTTGAATGTTGATGTTGCAAGGAACAATACAAATGATCAATACCAGGTGAGAAAGAAACAAAAATCAACCCATGGGAAGATCATTATCATATCTGTTCTTACCTTTTTTTAAATTCTAATATCCTTTCAGACACTGAAAGATCCTGTGAACAAGATATACACCGCACATAGCGAATGCTCCATTGAGTTTGAAGTAGATGGACCATACAAGGTACTTATTCTTTATGCTTTGTGAGCTTTCTTTTTTTAGTAGCAAAACAAAAAAAATACAAGGGTAGGGATCCTTTAACAACTATTAACTTGACAATCTTGACAACGGATTTTTAAACAATTTCGGAACAATTTTTAAAAATTCTTTAAAATAGAAAAAAGTTTATATAGACATATATTTTAACTTATAGAACGATCATGTTTCAATTTTCATGCAATTTAAGGATCATTTGATATTCTATAGGAGACCATTAAGTTTAGACCGTTGCAAATTTCATGTAATTTTGGTTGTTTTGGACGGAATATCAAATGACACTTAAATTGCGTGAAAATCAAGAATATGTCTATGAAACACTTTTTTATTTAATTTTTTTTAATTTAAATTAAAAAAATTGTTGTCAAGATTTGAAGTTAATAGTTGTCAATGGATACCCAAAATACAAATTATATCAAAATTGATCAAAGTTGTTGCAAGCACAAATTGTAAAAACATTTCTTTTTAGATTACAAATCCAAAAGATAGACAATATCCAAATGTAGCATAAAGCAGATTTTGCGGGTCTGTCTACTGTAATTATTTGGAAAAAAAAAGAGAAAAAAACAGAGTTATGTAAAGGAATGCAAGGTGCTTTTAATTGGAGAAGACCTATTCCAGATGGAGCATGTAATACATTTCAGAACGAGAGTCCACATGGCAACCACAAAAATAAGAATAAATTTCATTAAAAGATTAATGAATTTAGAATGAAAAAAAGTCAAGTAGCAAAAATGGTTTTGATCTCGTTTTTCGCTATGCTGGTAAAGCTAATTTCACCTTTTACTGACAAAATAATAAAAAAAGGCAATGATTCTACCCGCGTCAAAAGAAGAAGGGGTCTTGCTAAAGAAGAGGTATGCTGTTTTTAATGAAGATGGAACACTTGCAGAGCTCAAGGGCTTCGAGATTAAACGAAGAGGCGAGCTCAAGCTCATCAAAGTTTTCCAAGTATGTCTCTTCTAATTTAATCATTACTCCATTGTACATGGTTGGACAAGTAATGGCACATTTATGTTTAATCGATCATCAAATTTAGGTCCCGACGATAGGTAGAAATATTGATCTAAGAAAGTATTATACATCGCCATTTTCTCTGTAATATTTGAAGTTTAGGTCCTGATACCTAGAAGCATAGTAATCTGAGCAAGTATTTTATATTGTTGCTTCTGTTGTAAGTTTCATGTTAAATGTTGGCTTTGATCGTATAAAACCAGAATGGGAAAAAGTTACGATTTGACTTGTAATTGGTTTCTGTCATAGATATTTGATTGTTTATTTGTTGCTTAATAGGCAGAGGTGTTTGACAAGTTTCTACATGGATCGACTCTAGAGGAGTGCTATGCTGCTGTTGCATCAGTTGCAAACCGATGGTTAGATATGCTTGATGTAAGTTGCCTTAGTAGATATTGCCATAAAAATGTCCGCAATGTTGGGGGCTTGAAAATTTGTGGTTGCAATTGTAGCCTGACCCAGCTAAGCGTCCTAGCCTAACCTGACTGGCTGGATGCTTGTCAGGTTGGGACCTGGTGCATTTAGTATTTCACACTTAATGTACAATGTTCAATTCTTGAAGACATAAAATATGAGATTTGGTGGCTAAGTCGTGCTTCATCTCTTTGGGAAGTCACTAGTTTGATTCCTGGTATTAAACTTGTGTGTTTTTTTTCCTCATATTTGAAGACTCCTGTTCTCTGTCAGGCATAGACTGGTTGGTAACCATTTTGTCCACGCCAGGTTGGTACATGGTGTATAGTTGATTTCTGTTCTTTTCTTCACTGTTTGTTTTTCAGAATCAGGGAATTGATTTAGCTGATAGTGAGTTGCTAGGCTACATATCAGAATCAAATACAATGAGCAAATCATTGGTAGATTACGGTGAACAGAAATCATGTGCTGTAACTACCGCCAAACGCCTAGCCGACTTCCTTGGTCCTGCCATGGTCCGAGACAAGGGCCTCCGTTGCACCTATATTATTGCGCAACAGCCCCAGGTAAAACATGATTTCCAGCTATTCCTTTCCATGCTTGACCAAAATCTCGTCTGTAAGAGGTTATTGACCAGAACTTGATGTTTTATCTCGTAATTTGGAGTCTCTATGCATATAACCTCAAATATATGGATTTGGTATGACCCAGTCCAGTATATTCAGGAACTATCTATATTAAGAGTAAATGGAACTATATGTTGTCTCCTATAGTTAGATGTCCTGTGCAGAAGTAGATTCTTTATTCAACAACTTGTGTGTTTGGTACAATCCTGGCTGCTACATACAAGTACTAGACTCGACCGTTATGGTACTTGAACCAAGTATGGTAGTACCTTCTTTATTATTGTTCCACATTGCATGTATATTATTGTACAACAGCAGTATATATTCTTGTTTAGTTGGGTAATATAAGAAATTTCAATCACAGTTCTTTTGATGAGAACTAAATAAAAAAAAGAAGATAGAAAATAGAAGTTTCAACAAGGACACAACTTTTTTTTATTTAAATCATGCAGGGAACACCAGTAAGCGAGCGTGCTGTACCAGTCGCATTATTTGGCAAGGAAGTCGGTATAGTACATTTCTTCTCATTTATTCATGACAAGGTTTTGAATTTCGGCTGGTAAACTGGAAAATTGGATGGTAAAATTGTAGCAGGTTTGCCAGGGACAACATATTTCCCTAGTACAACAATATGCTTCATTGTGACCCAATTAGTCCCTCAAAATGGCAATCCTGCACATAGCCTCTGAAAGTGCTATTTGAACTAAACAAGTAAATGAAAAAGATATAAGCAAAATATGGTTGCACTGCTGCATACTGGTTAATAATCTTAATGAAAACTTTCACGAAAATCTAAAAGAAGAACAATTTTGCTAATTTAACTGCTGTTATCAGAGTTAGGAGAATTCTGTCCATGGATATTTCATAAAATGGAAAAACTATATAAAAAGGGTGGTGGTGGGAATGCCATGTATTGCTGCCTTATGATCCTTTGTTCTTTTATGTTTCTGCAGGAGAAGCCACAAGGGGTGTTTATCTCCGTAAGTGGTGCAAAATCATGTCCGGTAATGGCATCCGGTCAATCATAGATTGGTCATATTACAAGCAACGGCTTTGCTCAGCTATTCAAAAAATTATTACCATCCCTGCTGCTATGCAGAAGGTAGTACTTGGCCCCCCCTTTGTATGTGCACATGCCCTAATAGTTCCCAGTTTTTGCATAGTCATGAAAGCATGTGGTCCAATTATGAAAAAATTGACCTGACCAGAGAGAAATCTAAGTCTCATTTGTGAAAATTTATCAGAATTTGAAAGAATTTTGATTGAAATAAATGGTTTTCTCCAGGAAAATAAAGCTGGGATTAAGGCGCATTAAGTCTTTGCATTAGTTCAAGCTCTAATACATTCATAATTCCAACAAGGGACAGCAAATAATAAATGAAAGAACTTGACCACCACAATTAGTAGTTCTGGCTAGTTCCATGTCAAAATTCAAGACTATCATAATCCTTGTTAATTAACAAAATATATCAATGTTGTTTTTCTTTGCCAAAAATTATAAGGTGTCTAACCCTGTACCAAGAGTGGCCCACCCTGATTGGTTGCATAAAAAGGTGCGAGAGAAGGAAGACCGGTTCCGTCAACGCAAGCTAAAGGACATCTTCACAGCAAAAGAACTAGACAAGAACACGGAAGAAATAGAAGATATAGAAGACATGGAAGACTTGGGCACATCAAAGGTCAAATCTAGGGCATTGCATAACCCGATTGTGTGTAGTTTTGAGGCTAACAAGGAAAATTACCCAAACAAACGAGTATTGGCTCCTCGGCAGAAGATTGATGATAATTCCCCCAGTGTAGAGGTGGATAGAGAGAAGGATTATTATGGGTGGCTTGATGGCAAGAAGAGGAAATGGAAGGAGGTTCTTGAAAAAAAGAAAAGACGAAGGTACTTTTCGTGTTTTTGAGTAGTATGATTTGGAGATTCGTCAAGTTTTGACATTTCATTTACTCCAGGGATAATGCATTAATTGGTTTCTTACCAATTAAAAGCAAATGCTCACTAGCTTGAACCGAAAAACAGGCTCCAGCAGTAGTAGATGTTTTAGTCAGGTTGTGACGCTAAAAACTTAATTTGGATCAGATGCATAATTAATATACAATGCAAGTAGAAAATATCATAAAAGAACATGCTTGTTCCCAACTGGTGTATTCAAACTTATTTGGGTTTGGTTGTCATTATGGTAATCATTTTTGTGTCTTTTATTTCTTTTTTCAGGTTCTGCAATGCTAATATATCATCCACAGTTATTAGCCAATCAAAACTTGCCACGTCCACTCTTGGTAAACAGCTTGGCAAGGGCGGAACCCACACTACAGTTTTCAGGAAACAGGAACTGGCTCTTGTCAAGTCTCACTGGCAAGTAAGTTTCGTACACGTTGTGCCATATATTGGTGCTTTAGCATCAATGCAACTTCATGGTGTCCTCATAGGCTCATATGCCATAGATAGATTTATATATAAAAAAAGAGAAAAATATGTCTTAAATTTGTTGAATTAGTCAGCTCTGTTGTATTATGAGTCACAACTGGACACCAATTCTGACTTGCTAATTATTAAACCACAGATATCCAGAATTATATTGTCTGATGAATTAAACTATTTATGAATCAGATTATTCAATTGGTTCCTAGTGGTCACCTCGGGTGTTTGTCAGCATGGGTAATTGCTAATGGAGTAATGTTTAAGGTCCCTATAAATGTGCCAAGACTGTTCTACATCAACTCCAGAGGCTGTGTCCCAGAAGAGTTCCCTGGTAGAAGGGTGAAGAAGATTCTTCCTCACAGCCGACCTAAGTATAACCTCCTTGAGGTATCCATCAGATGTTTGAGTTTAATATCTATCACTTTTTTACATTTGAGGACCACTAAAATACTATTTTTGAAAATCTTGAATTTCAGATTTTGTAGGTACAGCTATAATATTTTGATTTATAGACTCTGATCAAGCCCCAACAAGTTCGATAGCATTTTTTTAACTTTGATTTATCTTGTGCAAAATTTGTGCATCTTACTTAAAATACTATTTTTGAAAATCTTGAATTTCAGATTTTGTAGGTACAGCTATAATATTTTGATTTATAGACTGATCAAGCCCCAACAAGTTCGATAGCATTTTTTTAACTTTGATTTATCTTGTGCAAAATTTGTGCATCTTACTTAAAATACTATTTTTGAAAATCTTGAATTTCAGATTTTGTAGGTACAACTATAATTTGTGCATCTTTGTACTAATTATACTACTGCTAATATATCTACAGTATTATAATTTTGTGTGTTTTATATATTATTTTTGCATAATTTGAATCAATTTTGAATACATAATAGACTGGGCTATGGTGCTGTGGTACTGTAGATGATTGTTATTTGTATATTTGTTTTTTAGTCTGGTATGATAGATATAACATGAAGATGAGAAGAAACTTCTGTTGTCATTTTTAAATTGGTATATATGCCTATCCCATGTGTTACAGTCCTTGGGAGGGGTGTAGCTGCTATTTTTTTGAAGACTATGTTACCCAGAGAACCATAAGACAAATTCTTTATTAACAGAACTGGCTGATTTATACTCTGTTGGGAACAACAATTTTATTTCTATATTTGTGACTTTACTATAGGTTGTAATGAGTGAAGACAAGTTCAAGTCTGAGAGCAAGAAGCTCGAGGCCTACCTTGCAGAACCTGAAGTTGAGGTATGGTCTAGTAGAGGAATTTTCACTTGCTACAACACACATTTATGGGACTGACTGGTCTAATATCAGATGGGTGTCACACTGGTTCTCCAAATTTGCAATAAATTTATCTATGATGCATAAATCAAGCTAAATTTACTATCACTTCTCAACACCAAAAGGGCCAAAGAGACTAAAATTAGCTCTGAGTTTGCACTAGCAGTATGAGAAATATGACAACTTTCAACTACAGTATAACATGACCTTGTTCGGGTTGATGAGCAAATAAGCTAACAGCGAAAACCAACCAGAAAATACCAGTGTTCCTGGTTGTGCAATCTATCAATTGAACTCCATTGACTGCTCAATTGTTCAATTAGGCTTGAAGGTTAACCAGTATGACCTCTATTAAACTTTCAGTGGTGCAATTAAAGAGGTTCTATTGTCATTGACTGAATCCAACTGAACTTCAGTTCTTTTTTCAGTTGTGCAATTGAGCACCATGAGATCTGTTATTGTTACTAATTACTGGTCATTTGTAGGGAATATATGAGACAAAGGTAACAGTAGATTTCAGTGCAATCCTCAAATTAGGATGTGTGTGCGAAGTGAACAAGAATGCAATCAACAGGAGCATACAACAAGGATGGAATCTCTCTGAGCTCAGCATGAAGACCACAGCCGAGTGTGCTTACTTGGAACAATCAATTTCCTTTTTCTATCTCTACCACAGGTTAGTTTAACAGATGCTACACATCGATGTCATGTTGATACTGTTAAAATGTAAAAGGACCAGGAATTTGATGACAATGAAACTTTTCCCAATTTATTGTTTCAAAGTTGCATGTTTGTGTGTAGCAGATTTCATTGTGACACTTATTAGGAAAATTCACAGGGCTGAAAATAGAGTTCTATAAAGATGTGAACATACAAATTGTTGTCGGCATCTGGCCCATCATGGGAAAGACTTCTTTCAAATTTGAGCCCTAATAATCTCTATTTGATATCTGTGAACTCTCATAGAAGCAATACTGAATCCCTATGTTTGTTTTACAGCTTATCCGAGGGACGAGGTGTATATGTCATATATTTTCCTGTCTCCTGTGCAATAAATGCTATTGTAGTAAACCCAGTCAGAAATAGAGAGCTGACTTCTGGCCTTCTTGAGAAGAACTTTCGTGAAGCTTGCCAGACTATACCTAATACATCTTCTTTATTAGTCCCTGCATTTATGGTAATTATTTTAAATTTTTGTAAGGTAAATCTTTTGGGTATGCCTTAAAGTCATAGTCAGTTGTGATATTTAAGGCTTACTTAAGCAACACGGTATAGTCTGACAAATGAGTATATTACAGTTTTTGAATGAAATAATAATGAAATATGCTTATATGCCAATAAGCACAGTCTAAGTTCAAAACTGCTGCCTTAAGATTTTAGTGTTAAATTACTGGTTAGGTCAGATTCTGGTCCAATATCATACTTCATACTGTTTTGTAGGGTTCCATCTTTTGCTTTTAAACTTGTTTGGTTTCTTGAATTTGGACCAAATGAGTCAAAAATTGCAGAAGTGTTGGCTTGATCTGGTATAGCAGTTCTACATACTGCCTGTTGAGATCCAACAAGGACAACTAGCCAGAATGACAATCCTTATTGCACAATATATTTTTCTTTTCCATGATGTTAATGTCCTTTCTTGTTTACATAAGGTGGATTACTTCCAAACATGGGATGCTGCTTGCAAGTTCCTGCAAACAATACTGACTGACTATAGGTCTTTGCTCTTCTTCTTTTTCATCTCATCATGCTACTTGAAAACATTAAACCTTATCTGATTTACACCTGTAATTGAGAGAGAAAAATCATACACCCCTTGAAACTTTTAACTGAATAAAAGATACTGCTTAGAAAAATACATGCTTGCCAGGACAGCTAACAACTATGTATATAGAACATGTTCTTTATTTTGGCTCCATTTGTATAATTTTAACTATATTCTTTTAGCTGGTATAAATTCCCTTGATGTGCTAATACACAGCAAGAATTAATAGTAACTACAAATTTTAGATCTCATCCTCTTTCCATGCATAATTTATGTAGATATTTAATTTATTATTTTGTTAGGCGTCAGCACCTGGAACCCATTATTGGTTTGATAGAATGCCCGAGTATACATGCAGTAAAAACAAATATACGGGCTTTAGATGACTTCCCTTGTGTTGCTGTCCCTTGCAATGCACGAGACAGTGACTATCAGGTAGAACTATATACTTCTGTTAGTTCCCTAGGATTATTTTAATTTATAGGCTGTTCATTACTGTATGTACTGGATAGTGTAATACTGGTTCACCAATTGTGAAATGAGCCTTCAACTAGCCTTAATTTAGTATTATTTTGAATTAGTCCTTTACTCAGTTATGGTTCTGGCGTCCTTACATTAACATTTGACTCAGCATTTATTATTTTTAATTAGGCCTGAAGCTCTTTACTCTTAGTTGGGTGCAATTGAGCACCACAAAAGTCAAATAAAGAGAATTGAGAAAAACATTTCTGTCCCGCCACTTGTTACTGTGGTTGTAAAGTACTGAATGAAGAGAAAACTTGACCCATCTAAGCTACTTTAATACCAATTCCTAACTGAGACTCAATTAAGTTCAAGCCCATCTCACTTAAAAAATCTGCCTTAATTTACCCTCTTTTTTGCAACTAGAACACCTAGTGAAGCAAGAAAGGGTACCAAAATCTGCGGTTGTAATACAAGATTGTGTGTTAACATAGATATTTGTTACATGGGTTGGTTAGTGCTAACTGATCTTATCTATTCTATTTAATGACTATTATAATAGGCTCTTCTGTGGCAAGTAACAGCTGGGAAAATAAGTATGCAAAGATGTGTGGCATCCTCGCAGTGGTTCAGTGAAAGAGTTCTTCTTTCTAGATATGCTCATGTATTTTTCTTTCCCATCATTATTTTTCAAATAATATTGTACTTTGTTATGAAATTTGCAGGTTTTACAAATTGAAATTTGGTTCTGAGAAACTTGTCCCTGGATACCCCTGAATTAGTTTTATTTGAACGTTATCAAATTAGCCTGCACATAAGGTCTGTTTGCAAATATTGCAGTTTAGCATATTAGCCAATAGCAACTTGATTTTTGTTTTGTTTTTAAAATAGCACCTAATCCATGATATCCAGATTGAAATCTATGGATACTACTTATAATCCGAAACAAAAATGGATGTCAAGATAGAAAAATCAGAAATGTTGGTTGATTATTACTGATTAGGTAAAAGGATTGCAGTTTGCCGCGAGAAATATTAAATAATTTGTTAGAATGCAAGTTCAAAAATAACAGACCAAATGATGGAGAAATTGACATGATTTTTTCTCATTAATCTTTATGTAATAATCTATTTTTAACTTGGCATTATTATATGGCTTACGTTGTAAAACACAAATTATGTTTACTAGATTAAAGGATTGTTATTTTGAAGTATGATGTTCAGGGAGGCATTACTTCATAATTATTTGAACAGGTACCTTTGGGAAATTTTGAATTGGATTGGCTTCTTTTCACGTCAGATATTTTCTTCTCAAGGGCTTTAAGAGATCAGCAGCAGGTTAGTAGTTAAGCATGATGCACCAGCATGCTCCATTTGGTGTGAAGTGAATTTTATGTGCTTAGTTCTTTCTTATTTTTGTTTTTTTCTCGGCCTATGGAGGAACTGGTGCCTATGTAAGCTTGTGATATTTAGTTTTACCCATGAAAAACATGAGAGAAGTGATAGCAATTATATGGATGCATGTCTACAAGAGATGGATTGATTAACTGTTCGCACAGATCTTGGAATGCTTTCAATGCTCTGTTGAAATGCTTAAATGATGATAGATGGATAGGCACAAGCAGATAGAAGCAATCTCTTTTACTTTTGATCTTTAAAATGCTCTCTGTCTCTCTCTCTCTCCAGGTGCTTTGGATTTCAGATGATGGTATTCCAGATTTAGGAGGCACATATGAGGGTGACTCGTGCTTTGCTGATGAGGTACTTATTTCTTCTTTCACTTACCACAAAGAAAAAGAAAAGCTGTAAACAATTGGTGCATGAGTGAGTTGTTCTGAGGATTTCCAGATTGTTGTTTTGCATCTTTGGCTGGCTTGTTGTATTTAATTAAGGTCTATTTTAGGCATTAAGGTTAGGGATAATTCATAGTTAATTTCGCCAGATGAAACTTCAAATATAAACCCAAAGTCAGTCTATATCATGTGGATACTTGATTTGATTGTAATCTGAAATCTATAGGTCAGTCAGCCAGATCTTAATAATCCTGGAGCGTACAGAAGAATATCTGTCGAACTTAAGGTAAGTTCAAGTTTCTGCCTTCTTCCTAATAAAAAACAACATTATGTGTGTTTGTGTGTGTGTGCGTGTGATCCATTGTTAGGTTTGTGATTCATACATAAAAGTTGGGGATTCTAAGAGCTAACAGACAATAAATAAATTAAATGTTCACATGCAGGGTTCAGGTTTGACATCCCTGAAAGTTTTTGAAAACCAGCAAAAGAAAATTAAAACCAAGGATGGCATTAAATAAAAGTATCCCAAAATTTACCCAGAGTCCTACACTAATCTCTTGCTGATGCTGTCGACTTGGTGTAGGTTCATCATCTGGCAGTTAATTCTCTCCTCAAAAGTAACCAGCTGGATGAGATGGAAGGAGGGCCAGTGTACTGTTTTGACCAGGAGGCACCACCTAGCGAAGATGATTTTGATGAGTTGGTCTCATGCCGGCCTGCGTTTCAGGTCCTGAAGCAACTAGTACAGAGATGTGTTTCTGATGTCGTCTCATCAGGAAATGTATTTGCTGATGCAATACTCCAGCATGTGTACCGTTGGATCTGTAGGCAAGTATATGATATTAAAATTACTATGTTATGTGATGATGTCATAGATCACCTTACCAGGTTATCTTAGGGCTTTCATCAGGTTTGTTTATTGCTCCCAAACAGTTTCCAGGAACTGCCATGGGCACTGATACTGCTTGGATCAATTTAAGCCTTTCTTTATTCCTGTGTAATTTTTTTTGTGGTCCTTATTGGTTTCTGTTGCACAATTGAGTTAAAATTTATAAAAATGCAGTTCGAATCAGGTTTAATTGAGGGTTGATTGCAGATTAGCTGGGTTAAATCAGGCTTTGATGAGTGGATGAAACTCTATTGAACCAATCAGTTCTGATTTATACATACAGCCAGAGATTTTCTATGATGGTCAAAATTGCATTGTAACTCATCCTATGTTTTGTTTTTTCAGTCCTTCATCAAGACTTCATGATCCTTCTCTTCATCGTGCCCTTCACAATGTAAGTTCAGATAACAGTGCTTTCGAATATAATACCGTTTAGGCTCAGTAATGGTCCATAGCAAGTCGTACTTAATCTGATACAGATGTCTACCAGTTATTTAGAAAGTGAACTTAAGCAAAACCAGAAAATGACAACCAGCAATACCTGTCCGGTCAGACATTGGCTATGGGAGAAGCCAACTTAGAAAGCCTCGTTTTTGTGTCAAAAGCTAAGAATTAAGATGATAAACATTCTCTCTCTTGAGGATCAAGATAGAATGGGTCTCTCTGTCTCTCATTTTTCAGAAACCTCTCTCTCTCTATCTATATATCTCTGTCTGATTGTCCATAAATGACAGGTAATGAGAAAGGTATTTGCATTGCTGATCGCTGAATTGAAGAAATTGGGGGCAACTGTTATATTTGCTAGTTTCTCTAGAATAATTATTGACACTGGGAAGATCAGTTTGGCATCAGCCCATGCCTACTGTGATTGCATGCTCAATACACTTCAAAAAAGGTACTGTTTTCTTTGTTTTTTTCCAAGATTCAGAACAAAAAAGAGGAACAGAAATTTCTGTGGGAATATTATTTTTCTACCTATCCTGCTTTTGATAGAAAACTGAAAACAAGATCCCTGTTTTTTGGAAAAATATCAAAGCTGTGCTTGAAATCTCAATGCCGGGTCCTGATCTTCTGCTGCACAGCACTGCACTGTACGGTGTACGGACGGATATATTATAGGGTTTTTTTTAGATTTGCTTTGCACAAATTTTGATGCAATTGGACGGATGAAGTGCTGCGCTGCACGGTTCAGTGCGGCAGAGGATATGAACTCTGTCAATGCCTGCATGCGTTCAAGTGTTTGATGAACACAGGCATTCATAAGCAATCTCAAGGAACATAAGATCTGAATATCTGCATCTGAAGCTTTTAATGATGCATCTGGACAACACTTCTGAGCACATTTAAATAGTCTTATTTTATAATAAATCCTATATGATTAATGATACAGTTCCCCGTGCTTTTCCCACACATTTCACTTACCACCTATGACTGGGCCCCCATCCAACAATGGGCCCCACCCATCATAGATGGTAGGTGAAATGAGGGGAAAAGGAAGGGGCACAATATACTTTTTCCTAAATTTCGCTAAGAGTGTAACTGAACCATAGCTTTCAATTGAAAAAGATGACTAAATCAATTTGTAAAGCAAATTCTGTTTCTGTTCTTTAGGGATCTTTTTGAGTGGATCGAGCTTGAGCCAGTTAACTACTGGCACTCCTTACTGTTTATGGATCAGGTTTCTTTTCTATCTTTTTTTTTTCTTTTTCATTTTGAGTTCTTGTATGTGCCTTGTGCATGCATGATGATTTAATCCATGTTAGTTGGAAGGTCTAAGAAAACTTGTGTAAGGATGTTCCGAACTATTTAAATATAAATTATTAAAAGATCTCTTAATCTTGCAGCATCACCAATAGTCACTGAACTTTGATCGGTTCACCTGGAGTCACTTAACTTTTGATTTGTCTATTTAGATCATTCTATCATACCTCCATCCAAATAAATCGAGTGACCTAATTGAGACAATTAAAATCTTACTACTTGAGGACTGATTGTAGTTCACCAACCAACTTGGGATATAGGGTAAAATCTACTGAGCTCTGGAGAAGTTTATCCATTATATAATCAAAAGGAAATGAAAAAAACTGTACTCACTGCTCTTTTCCAAGTCATATAAAGGTAGAAGAAAATCTAGGCAGGTTACATTATAAAAGTTGCTCATTTATTTCTGTGTCATATGTTATAGTATAACTATGGAGGAGTCCGAGCTAAATCTGAAAGAGGGCCATCTCCTGACGAGCCTCAAGTTGATATTATCTTGAGCTGGAACATAGCACAATCACTACCAAAAGAAATTCAGGTACTTTGCATTGTAACAATGCCGTAGCAACACGTCCTGAAGAGCACCAGCCAGTAAATAAGTCGCCCAAGCCAAAAATTACCCTGTGTCTTGCCTATTATTTTCCGATTTTTGGTTTGTTGGCTATAATGGCACCATTATACAAGTGAGGATATATTGGACCATTACTGTGTTTGGATATGCCAATCAGCCAATACCTACTAAGAACTATACTGAATTTGCAACTATTGTTTGGTGGTAATCTTTGTAGCATTTGCATGCGGTGAACATGTATTAACTTGTCAAATATACAATTCAGGATCATTTTGAATTGATTGTATCTGAGTTCATGTACTTACCATGGAAGTATTTGGAGACACAAATAGCTAAACGTACAAATACTTTAGATCAGACATCTTCTACTCCATCTATTACAATCATAGCTGCAGAGAACATTGAGACTTCAGTTGTAGATTTTCTCAGAAATAAGGTAGCACTTCTTATTTTCATAATAAGCTTTCTTTATGCACTTGCAAAACAGGAAATTACTTCAATACCACTTCTTACTCAAAGAAAGGGAGTAACATAATAAGCTTTCTTTATGCATTTACAGAACTTAAAAAAAATCATATATGTGAGTTATTTTCCTTGTTTTTGGGGGGCATTGGGTAGATAAAATACTTCATCTTTTAGTGATATACAGGAGAGGGTGCTGCTGCATCACCGCAAAATGTGAAAGCCCCAAATAAGCATGCCACTATTATAGTTTGTTCTGCCCAGGATGGGCGCACAGTATAGAAAATACTTATTGAAATTTGAGCCTCAACCTTTTGTTGTTTGTTTGTGCATGAAGATACGCAGCCATTTCTCGTTGAAGCTTCACAAAATAGTTGATGACATAATGACCCACAAATTGGTCCTTGAGAAAGAGAGAGATCCCACATTGGAGTTTGTAAAACATGTTTTTGCCGTTCTTTGTCTTGACCAGAGTGTACAACATGATATTCTTGTAAGTTATGTTATTCCATTTTTTTTTTCTTTTCTCCATGGAGCTCTGAGTTATATCCAGATTTTATATTCAATAATAAAACAAAATTTCTTGTAATCCTTTGCAAATTCTGAATATTGTGATCTGCAGTCAGATATCTTCTTGTTTGATTTTGTCATCATGCTTGTGTTGCATTTGCACAACTGAGGGTAACTTGAGTCTAAATTAAACTAAATGGATGAAAACTGAGGGTTAATCACATGATTGAATGATTGAAGGTTAATGGAGTCTGAATTATACATGCTTAAGTGCAAAAGTTGAGAAGCTGAGAGATCTTCCCAATTTATTTAGTTTAAATTGGAAATACCTTCACATTTGTGTTTCTTTTCCTATGATGCTCTGATCCATTGG
Organism: x Bolboschoenoplectus mariqueter; assembly: GCA_037678475.1. Lineage (NCBI taxonomy): Eukaryota > Viridiplantae > Streptophyta > Magnoliopsida > Poales > Cyperaceae > x Bolboschoenoplectus > x Bolboschoenoplectus mariqueter. The sequence continues at coordinate 1,469,331 of CM075266.1, read as the reverse complement.
GCCTTGCAAATTTCTAGCCTTTGAATCATTTTTCAGTTTTTGCAGTTATAACAATTTTCAGAACTTGCATGAGTAGCATCATGATGTAATTTGTCTTTTGTTATAACTTGGCTATAATTTTGGCAGACAACAAGAAAAAACTTGTTGAGGTTGGTTGGTGTTAAAGATTTCGACCGAAAAGTGCAGTTCGAGGATGTTTGCGCCTCCTTTTGCCTTCCAAATGTTATCTGCAGGTAACCTACAATATTTGTACCATATGAACTGCTATTGCATCAGACTTGCCAATGAGCTGTGTAACCCCATCAAACCGACCGATTCCTTGCACATTTCCTGCCAAACATGTCTGCCCTTTTGTTGGACGAAAAAAAAAATCTCATGTGCCTCTGAAAAAGCATGGTCATGCGTTCAGGCCGGGAAAGGTGGTACTGAAATATTTCAGTGCCTTGTTTATTTGCATGCAAATTTAAACTTTGTAGGATTAAAAATAAGGGTATAATTTCACATTTAATTGCTTTATCATGATTTCTCAACCGGAGACCTCATTTCTTTTATTCAGTTATTGCAATGACTGTCGAGACCTGGACTTATGTCGAGACTCATCGCTGCTCGACCAGGAGTGGCGCTGTGGCATCCCGGAGTGTGGCCAACCATACAACAGGGAGAAAATGGAGAACTCACTTCTACAAATAGTGCGTCAGAGAGAGAGGTTGTACCACCTACAGGATTTGCTGTGTACGAGATGCCGGCATGTCAAGGCCGCACATCTGGGTGATCAGTGTTCCTGTGGTGGCTCTTTTAAGTGCAGAGAGGGGTGTTCAGAGTATTTACAAAAGATGAGAATATTTTTGCATATTGCACAAATGCAGAAGTTTAGGCTGCTTGAGGATTGCGCTTCAAGAATTTTGGAGAACTTTTGATTTGCATGGAGTAGGCGTTGAGATTGTACATAAACACTCTGGAAGCATGATTTATTGGAATTGCTCCATATACAGCTCAATTCAATACTTGAAGTTTTCTCCAGAACTTTTATAGGAGCTGCAAGGTTAACTGTACAGTAGCTTAGAACCGGTCAATATCAAGCAACGTTTATCAGGGCTTCATGACCAAGTGGCTCGAGTCCAATGCACCGGTTACAAAATGTTCTTCCAAATACCGGTTTTCTGGATAATTCACGGAAGTCAGGCAGTAGTAGACCCTTCTACATTTTTGTAGTTGTGGGCTCCTCCGCCAGGGAAATTAAGTAGGTAGAACATTAGTACATTCCGCACGTACTGTTCGGACGATTCCTATACAATTTATTTAATTAAGTGTAGCATATACACATTTAAATTTGTATAGAATTAATATGTCATCATTGTTATGACACTATTTAGTTTATTGGCAGAGACAATTTTATCTGAAGTTTTCATTTTTTGGAGCTTCATTATCTTGTATAATGAATTGTTTGTTAATTTTTTTTTAATATAGGTGTTGCGTTAGTCACTAAAGTAAATGGTGATTCTTGTGTTATAAGATTAAACTTCTGACAAACATCTATAAATGTTCCATTGGAGAATTGTTTTTTTTTAGATATAAAAATGAGAGTTAAGGTGATTTAATTTTTAAATGTTCATAAAAGATTATCATTTAGGTTTTGAATTTGTAACCTTTTACATAAGCATTATTTTTGTTATTAGATTAAAATCTGATTTCTGCCTTGGAGAAATTTTCAAAAAGGAACAAAGAAATAGAAGAGCTTTAAGTTCATTGTTATAATACATCAAAAGCCTAGGTTCAGCATACAGAAAGGGCAGATATTTCACAAGAGGTTCACGTACTGTTTGATCTAATCAAACGGTTCAAAACATTTAAAACAAAAAAATAGACGCCCAACAAGTGAGCGGTTGCCTGTTGGGTTCGATCCACAGAAAAACCGGATAAGACTCTCAACGATGTAGTGCCACACTGTTTTCCACCGAGTCCTCAAGACAGAATTTGTTCGTCTAAAATGAATCAAAATCTGATTTGTCGGATCGGACGATCGAGCGGTTTAAAATGCCTTCAATTATACCAGTCGCACGGAGTTCCAGTGGACCCCGCCACGTATAACCCCAAGTAGATTGGATGATTACCTGTTGTACTAATCACTAATTCGTCTTCTGAAAAGTTGTCGCTTCAATAAAAGCATTAATATATCACATTTAATTAGTCACTCACATGTATAAAGACAATACTGATCATAAATCTACCAAAAAATTTTACTGAAAGGTTGCAGGTATACGACAACACCATTATATTTTGCACAAAATAACCATTAATTAAATCATGGTTCCGCTGCATGCAATGAAGCTTAGTCCGAGATAGAAAGCCACAGCGAATAGATGGTCTATAATTTTTTAGATCAATGCATTTTCACTCTACCTCAGAAAATAGGAGAGAAAAAAACATGTATAACTTTCTATTGAAGATCTTCTTTTTTATCATGTTCCTTTTTTTAAATATTTAAAAACTTTGGAATTAAAAAAATTACAAATTCTCTTTTCAAAAAAAAAAAAATCAAATGTATATCTCATTGAGTGGCTTAAATCTGTTGTCATAATTAAAAAATTAATTGCGAAACACCAGCACAGTTTTTATTATGCGAAGTATGATAGCACAACTCTCTCTTTATATACAATCATACACATATCTTTTGCATTCAAATATGCCTATATATTACGTACTACTTCACAATATTTATTCCATGGAGGCTTTAAATAGTTGGTGCTTTGTATATACAAGTTTTATCCATTAGATTTCATTTTCCATTTGTTCGCTTAATTAAAAAATTTTGTGAGCATAAAATAGGATCAAAACTCATTTAAACAGCAGAACTTTTTTTTTTTTTTTGCAAATAAACGTAGCACAAAACTCTCTTTCTATACACACACTTTTGCTTTAAATTCACTTTTTGCATTTAAGTTTGTCTATACGTACTTCACAAGTTATCAATATTCATTCAAACTAAAAAAGTTGTACGTTTCTGTTTTTGAAAAAAAAAATGCAAGTTTTGTTCATATACATGCGCGTGATTCAATTTTCATTTTCAATCAGTGGGCTTGTTATGACAAATGAGAAGAAAAAATAATTCCCATCGCTTCATTTAGAAGAAGTATTTTTAGCATGGAATGGAGATCAAAATTCATAGTTCTTAGCTATCAAATTAGATGTGATTCTCCTTTTAAGTAACATTAAATATAAATATATTAAGGTAAAAAACAAATTTGCATAACCACTTAAGTAATTAATTTTCTAAAATACACTGAAATGTTAATCATTAATTAATCAAATAAAATTGTCTAAGTGGGCAGAGAAATGGTTCACATGCAACTGTCAAATTAACTAAAGACGCCTTCCAATTTTTACAAAATAAAAAAAATAACCTAACTAGGTCTTCATGGCCATGAACAAAAGCTCCCCTTTGTGATCTTTCACACATCAGTTCAGTCAAATGTGAACATCAGAAAAAAAAAAGAAGAAGGACAAAAAGAAAAAAAAAAAACAATAACAATTTATATACATGATTCATAGGCCCGGCAACTATGAATGTCGATACAGATTTATACGGCCATATCTGTAAGGAGATCTAGAGAAGTTACATCCCGGCAAGTTGTCGGGACTGCTTTGTTGCTCCATCTCCAACATTACCTCTCGAAATATTTCGATATCGCAAGGGAGCATTAACGGGCCATTGGATGTGAAACCGAGCTCATTTTCGGCTTGCTGGAGAAGAGCTTGAAAGAAGGGATGGTTCAAGCACGCCATCTTAACCACGAACCGTTCCTTCTTTGGTCCCACACAAACCGTGAAGCAACCACCCGGCACAACCTGGAAGCTGCTGGCACGGCCGACTGATTTTAACCGGTGTGCAAAGCTCGGCACAGGTGATGTTAGATTGAATTTGGATTGGATTCTCATGTCGTGGTACCAGCTACTGAGGGACCGACTTCTCTGTAATGTCTTGAAGAACAGTTTCTTCTTCTCCGTTTGCTTGGTGGAACCATGACAGCTGATTGATTTCGATCGGTTCGGAAAGGCAGGCCTGGGTGATGATAGATTGGATTTTGGTTGATAGATTTTTGTCTCGCTTGACGTCCAGCCAGTACCGAAGGATCTACATCTCTCTACCGCCTTCGTGAGTAAACCTTTCTTCTCTTTCTTCTTTGAAGAATCACTCGCGTTCTCCATTAAAGCTCTAATAGAAGAACACTTGCATATATTAATTATTTCTACTGGTACAGATATAAACATAAATATACTCAGTCAGATATAATCTCTGTACGTCAAGAAATTAAAGACCCTGTTGTGGATTTGGTTGATGAGGTTGACTTTGGCTTTTTAGAAAAAGAAGCTATATATTGATCAGAAATTATTATTATCCTCACATCCTATATTTTTTTATCTATACATCAAAAATATTTATAATAAATAAATAATTTATTTATATTTAAATTTATAAGTGTTTATAATTAATATAGAAAGCGTTTATCAATTTTTCTTTTCTAAATTATTATAGAAAAATTTAAGTTAAAAATTTTGTTACACAAATTCAAATAAAACTTATATAATATTTACTTCTAATAATATAAGATATAAATACTTTTATTATTATATATAAATATTTTTTGAAAAAAATATAAACAAACACATCTAGAATCTAGAATGTAAATTAATGATATATTTAAAGAATATAATTATTCATGTCCTTTTGGTTTAAAAAGGGCAAATCTTTGAAAACACCTGTTGCAACTCGGAAGGAGAAATTATGGTCTCAAGCAGGAAAAAGGTACCATTTTGTTAGAGCTTTTCAAATTTCAAAGGCCGATATATAGGGGCATGTACTTGTATGAGGGACAAAAGAAAGCATAGCTAGACGACATGTTTACTTCTAAAACAAAATTAAAATTCAAAGACTAGACTAGATCCCTAATTGGTTAGTTTACTATTTTCCTAGATTGGAAATTAGTCTGATTGCATGTACTTAAATGAACACGGTTTGCTTTATTCCTTCCTATCCGGTAGACATCAATTTTATTATTGAAAAATTATTCTTATGTTTTAACTTCTGTATTTTTTATCTGCATGTAATGTTAAATATAAATATTTTTTAAATTTAAAGTTAGAAATTATGTTGAATAGTATGTTTTAAATATTTGAGATGTAGATAAAAAGTGAAGATAAAAATATAATTATCACTTCTCTTTATTATTTTATAAATTTAATGTTTCGATAATCTCTGTTCAAATACTAGCATGCACCTAATTAAATTGACACTTTAATATCTATAAGCTAAAAATTAAGTATCATCGAGTGAAATAGAGTACTTCACAGGCACCTTTTTGTGCAGTTAAGGACTAATTGTTGTCACTGTTGACAAACAAACACACAGAATCTATCTCTATCCAAATTATTTGATTAATATTTTGTTATGCTCCGGGCTTTGCCCTTTGTCGACTTATTTGTGCATCTTTTATCTATTAAGAATAATTTTATATTTATTAAATGAATAAACATAATTGTTAAGAATTAAACTTGTACAAATAAATAATGTATTTTCTTTTTTGAGTTAAAAAAATATTTTCAAGAACCAACATTTGATCTAGTAACAAAGATAATATTTTTCGTATAATAAGTTGTAGGTTTGAAACTCAGATAAGGATTTTTTATGGATATTTAAAGCTGTGTGTAATTTAGACTCTCATTTTTATCTCAAATAATGTATTTTCACTTAGTAAATAAGTGATTGTTTTTAACAGATAAATTACCATATATAATCTTTGTTCTTTTTATTTTCTTTTATGTTCATATTATCATACTAAATAAGAAGTGTCATAAAGAGGGACAATATTGTGTACAGGCTACTCAAAAGCTGTACTGATTTCCATGTGGAACAGTACTTATCTTTTCTAATTGTTGTTGTACAGATTCATCCCACTAAATTAATTATGTTCATGGACAATTAATAACGAGGTATAGAAATAATTTTTGAGTTGGAATCTCTTGAAATCCTTATTATTACCTGGCTATAGATAATACACGAAGAATTAAGAATCTTGGAGTATGCCTTCATATATTTTTTTTGAGATAGATAAAATTTGAAATCATTCAACTTTTTAACCTTTCATTAAAAATCCCTTATTAGATTTTGAACTTGTGACATCTCACACATAGAGCAGCCTTTATATTAATGAGTTATTTATTATTTAATAGTAGGCTAACAACTTTGCTCCAATAGAAATAGGAATTAATAGTGTTCTCATTTTTTTCTATTCCTTAATTAGTTAGTATTTAGTAACTTATATCAATGAGGGTACAAAATTTTTTTATTGAATATTCCCCTCAAATTTCTGCACATCATTCTTACACCTCATCAAATTCAGCATTGATTCTCTCTCTCTCTCTCTCATTCTCTTCGATGATCTCGCCTCCCTCTTCTCTGACGATCTCGTCGCTCTCCTCCAACGATTTGGCCTCTCTCCTCCGATGTCGCCTCCCTCTCCTCTGACGATCTCGTCTCCCTCTTCTCCTCCAATGTCTCCTCCCTTCTTCGATCTCACATCCCTCCCCTACTCTAATCCCGTCTTCCTCTCATCTTCTGATTCATTTTTCCTCCTTCTCCGATCTCTCATTCTTCTTTCCAAATCCATCTTCTCTTTCTCTATTAACACTTCTTGAATATTTTGCACTGTGAAATATCCTTTTGTGATTTTACGATTTGCATAAACATTTTTTTTACATATATGAGTATAAATACATTGAATGTTAATATAATCATTTTTATTCTATATATAAACACATTTATATATTAATATAAATATTTTTATTTTGTGTATAAACACATTTGAATATTAGTATAAATATATTAGAACAATAGTTTAAATACATTAGAATATTATTAGAATATTAGTATAAATATATTTATCCAGTACATACACAAGTGAAAATTTAAACACTTTTTAATTTTATGTTTAAACACTTTTCAAATTTTGTATAAACACTATCAAACTTTTGTATAAATATTTTTTTTCCAGTTTGAGTGCAAAGCATTCAAGACGCTTACGCACGGTAGGACACTTCACACGTGAGAGATTCGGACGCTTCGTGTCATAAGGTGGAATTATGACTTGAAATCTATTAGATACAATTATCACCCATCTATATTTATCCATCTAAATTTCGGAAACTTTCACATTTACAATGCTATATCTTTCCCATCAAAAACAATTCTATGGTTATATATCTCCATTTTACTCTTTATTAAAACATAGAAAATTGTATAATAATTAAGAGGGAAGTCTTATTTGCTACATAATTCAAGTTTGTTTCAGAAGGCACCTGCACTAAAGTGTGTTGATCTTCGAACTATATTTAAGCTGGATTTGGTCAATATTTTGAAAATAGATAAGCTATGCTGACAAATAATTTCTTCCAACACATGAATGAAAAATTTCTTATAAATATTAAAATTCGCATTGATGCATCAATATTCATATAAGCAGACAAATTCATGCGAATTAGTCTTAGACGATGGAATGTTGACAATAAGAATTGTTTTTTTATATTATATTATATCATATAATAAGACAAACAAATATTAAATTTCGGAACAAAACTTTGAAAGCCTTTTTATCAGTGTCGTAACATGTTTTTGTAGAATTCGACATGCTCGATCTTTCCTTCGCAACTACTACTTTTCATGCCGGTCCAATAGAAGTTTCAGCTATTCATAAATAAATCACATCGATTAATTTTAAACGAATGGCCAATACAAACCATTTATATTGAGGGGTTTTTTAATCTGTGTAGTTTATGATTCGTAAAGTTGAAAACAATATGAGCAGGGTGGAGCCACGTACAATCAGATAGAGGTGGCGAAACCCGCTTAATCCGTCTGACATCCGATCCGATTCAATCTGATTTTTTAAAAAAAATCAAAGTAATTCGAACCCGATCTGATCTGATCCGAGATGATTTGAGATCCAAAAAAACTGATGTTAAACGATCCGAAATCCGATCCGACTTGAATTGGTTTGACTCGACCCGGCCCACCTAATTGTCATCTATAGATGTGACAAAACGCCAAAACTTGATCCAACTTGATTTTTTTCAAAAAATCAAAATAACCCAAATATAAGCTGAGATGATCCGAGATCCAGCAAAAAGCCAACACAAGACCATCCAAAATTTAATCCAACCCGACTTATAATCCGATAATTTTTTTCGATCAAACTAACTTGATCTGATCCAACCCGTCCGATTACTACTTCTACCATCAGTGGTAGGATAACTGTCTAGCCTTTGTTTTTTAGAAGTATGTGTTACTATTGGAAAGTGATACAAGTTATCAACACTCAAGTACTATTTTGCGTTTATTGTCTTATCGTATCTCCAACATTATCTATATGCTATATTATCAACTTAATTTCATTTTTTTAAAAACTGCACCGCTAGTTGACTGAACTTTGTACTTCTCAGACCTAGAATATTAACCCAATATTTAAATACAATCATACAAAAGTAGAAGAAAATATATGCCTCTCTTCTCTCTGTTCTCCTCATCTCTTCTCTTTCATTTAAAAAATACATGCTAAAACAAAGCTATTGATTTATGACTCCATCTCCCTGTCTCAATTAAAGAGGATAAAAAATAAAACTTTAATATTTAAGTAAGAAGTCATAAGGTGTTTGACAGGACAACTTGAACTTTGCTCTCTAACATTGCATCTAAAGTGTTTGACTTTTTTATCGTATGGTTTTTTCTATTTGTTATGTTCTTTTAGTTTAGCCAATTATTATTCATTCAATAATTTGAATTGGATATTTGTTTCTTTTGTGCTAGAAGCTTAGAGCATTTAGTTGGATTAAGAATTACTGATTTTTAGCTTGCGTTTTTTTTTTCTCGGTTCACTTATCTAGACCAACAAACTAGATAGCTAACATCTCATGTTTCTTTAAAATATAATTTGTGCATGTGTGTATCGGGTTTTGCTTGTCCCAACTGATGGTGTACTGATATTATTCAAGTAACTTGACATGTTTCTTAATATTTGAATTGATTATTGGAAGTTAGAATAGAATCTTAATATCCCAATTGATGAAGTACAGGTATTTAAGAAGTGTGTTTGTTTTGCAAAAAATATGAAATTGTAGTTCCAAAAAGAAGCATATATGGATATCTCATAATAAGTCAAAGCGTCAAGCAATAAAGCTAACGAATTTGCATTGTTATCATGTTGAAATACTTTACACGGTTATTGATATGTGATTACAAAAGCTTAATATCGCTTTATAGAGATGATTACAAAACTTCTTATTTGTATGGCATGTTTAAATCCAGATAAATCTTACTTAACATTTAACAAAGATAAGCTAATTCAACTAGCTCAATATTATCCATCTGATTTCAATCGATGAGAGCTTGCTATGTTAGAAAGCCAATTAAAAAATTACTACATGGATTTATAAGTAATGGAGAATTCTTTGAGTTAAATGGTTTAGCTGAATTATCTCAAAAAATGGTTGAAAAGAATAAACATATTATCTATCCCTTAGTTTACAATTTGTTGAATTGGCATTGATTTGTCTGGTGACCATTGCTAGTGTTGAAAATACTCATTGTCAATAATGAATGTGATGAAAAATCACTTAAGGAACAAAATAAGAGATCAATGGATGAATGATTGTTCGATTACTTATATTGAGAAAGATTTATTTAATTGTGTTGATAATGAAAAAATTATGCAAAGTTTCAAAGTTTGAAGACTCATAGAGGAAGGTTAGCACCCTTGACTGCTTAGTAATTTTATGTATATTGATATTTTGTGCGAACTTCTGGTTGGATTGTATTTTAATTTCAACAAAAGGAATTTTCTTATGTAGAAATGATTTGTTGTACTTCTTTGAAAGAACATTAGAATGTTATATGTAAAATTTTAGCAAAATTTTGAATTATTGAATTACGTATATTTGCATTTATAAAATATATATATTTAAAAAAAATCAGTTTATGTTTTTGCCTTCTTCCACATAATAATTTTATAATGGTCAGTTAATGTTCCATGTTAATTATTAATATTGAGGACTAGTTAGAGTTTTTATTATTTTAATTATAGAGTTCTACAATTCAAATCTTAATGATCCATAATAAAAAAAAATTAAGAAATATAATGATTTATTAATTACCCTATTCATGAATAAAACTTAGAATAAACACATCAAATGATTGGTTTCTAAATCATAACACTAGAAATTTAATTCTCCTTCTCTTTGTGATTTCTTTTACAATTTAGCAACCTTCCTCCAACAATGCACTCACTAAAAGTGAAATTGCAAAAGCCTACAAAAAATCAATAGTATAAACACTGAAATTAATAGCATAAATTATATGTGTTTAGTGTATAGATATTTTAGGACTTATTTGTAGACACTTTTGAAATTTGTAATTATCCTATATTGTACTTGTGGAAATCGCAAATGCACAACTTACTATTATAATATTCAGAGTGTTGATCCATAAGGACAATGTTGAAGTATCAATTCTTGCAAATTTGATAATTTAGACTAACAATTTTTTACAAGGGTTTTGGTTAAATAAACTAAATGAACAATACTAAGAAGATAACTTGGGAAAAATTCAATAGGATAAAAATGGAAAAACTCTTTTTTAGTGTTATATGGAAAAACGTCTTTCCATTACCAACCATTCTATACAGTCGATATGGCTATAGACTGGTTTCGCGACAACTTTGAGTCTTATATTGATAAGAAACTGTGCGATCCTGTAGCTTTCATTCAGCAAATTTTAAGATTTCTCACTTTCTCATTTACTAGCAATTTAATTTTAAACAAATTCACACACACTTTTTAGTTATTTTTGGGTTTGAGAAGATTTTTAATTCTAATTTGCTATTAACTTACACTTTTATGATCTCATATCGCATCTAAACTATTCAAGTTTCTTCCTTCGGCACATCACCCTACAAATCTAGACCGTGAGGTTCTGACATAGTCGTAATTTCAATTAAACATTCATATTTCTTCTTTTAATGATTGATACAAATATCTAAGTTCAATTATGATATTCTCTTAAATTCTAGATTTCATTGTTCATAACTTGACCTAAAATCTAAGTGTTACTTTCTTAATTTTTGAGATTTATGCATTTCCTTATGATACCTAGACTAAATTCATGAGAATTGTGCACTTCAAAGGTTCTACTTCGATGTCTTTGTAATTCATCGAAGTAGGTTTCTAATAGAAAAAATTTAAATCAAACAATCATATAATAAATTAAACAAATAAGAAGCAAATCTCAATTCAGAAATTAAAAAACAACAAAGTGAGTAAAATTATAATAATCATATTTCAAGTACATGTCATAAAAAGAAATCTAATCTCTCATTAGTACATAAAACTATCATGAATAAACTAAATAAAATAATAGAAAACAAAATAAGAGAAAGGGAAGAAGTACATCAATCTAATATGTCTATTCTTTGCGTCTACTATAGAAAATTCATTACGCCTTATTGCTTCTCCCCATTCTTTGCTAATTCTTCTTCTCCAAGTCGGCTGCTGTAGAGTTGAAGTCTTTTATCCTCTTTATAGAGTCTTGATGAAGTTGGAAAGAAATCTCCTTGATTTCCCTTCAAAATTCATCAGACCTAGAGATCCTTCCCAGACTTTGTGATCTGCAAAGTTGGGTTGAGGCTAGGATTTAGATAGATGGATATGACCAGAAAATCTTTGCGGATTGCAATGTGAGCAATTTTCATGCTTTTCGCTTATGGATTGATTTTGTAACTTTTTTCTAAGACTTCACAACCTATGAAGTTACTCTTGGTCCTACGTTTTTTGCCCCGTTTTGTGCTCAATTTTAGTCCGAATTACTTCTTTCTCTAATTATCTACATTCAAACACAAATTACAACGGTGTTTTGTACTAGATATAAAAGTTAACTTAAATTATTCTAAAATCAAAGATATGATATAATTTCAGATATGAAACTCTATATAAATATATATATAATTGAAATTTATCAATAAACACATATTATTATAATATAAATATATGATACGAAAATATAAATATCAAAATTACAAAGACATTGTACATAAAATGCGAATTGAGGATATAATTTTCCACATAAAAAATAATGTATTTTTCATTTTTAATTAAAATCATAAAAACTATAAATAATAAAAAAATAATAATAATTAAAATGCTATTGATTATTTTAAAAAAAAATAATATTAATACATTTCTTTCAATATTTTAACAAACAACAAGCTAAGCTTTCCAAACCAAAAAAAAAGCCCAAACAAAAAACCACTTTTTCACCTTTGCAAAATACCCCCTTGATTCCCCACAAATCTCCTTCACCTTTGTCACCACCTCCAATGGCCTCAAAACCACCAACTATCAAACAAGAAGAGATTCCCCCCTCCCCTCTACCTCCACCACCTCCTCCCGCCCCCTCGAATAACGCTCCGATCGTGATCGACCTTAGCAGCAGTGATAGCGATGTTTCGGACCAAGAAACCCACCCGAAACTATCCGACAAGAGATCTAGGGTTCTTACTGGAGAAGAAAGTGCTTATGCAACAACAAAGAGTAAAAAACCTAGGATCGACTCGGTTGCACTTCCAATCGGGTTTCTTGCCCCTTTGCCCCGTAATAATGATCCGAACCCGCTTCCTCTCCCACCGCCAGAAAACATTGTGCAGAAACAGGCTCCTAACACGAATCTTATAGCGCCTGTGTCAGGGTCTAAGCAATTTTGGAAGGCTGGGGACTATTTTGATGAAAGCCCCGACATCGGTTCTTCGGCTCAGTCATCCGGTATAGAAACTTGATTGATATCTATTGTTAGGATATTGGATTGGATTAGCATTTTAAATTTGGAGGAGATGCATGCCATTTAACCACAAACTCGCAATGAAGCTAATGATATTTATCATTTCTAGGATAACTTGACTAGGTTTTCATTGCAAAAGTTGGATCCTCTTGTAGATTTGGTAATATTGGTCATAAAGATCTTCAAGAAATGTGTAACTTATAAGAGGGGACATACAAAGTTATTTTCCTGCATTTTTTGGGAAAAACAAAAGAACTTACTTGGAAGTTTATTTCTTATGTTCTTTTGAGTAAAATATACCCAAAATTGTTTTCAATAATTTTTAACTTAATTATATGTATAAAATTATTTAATTAGTTGATTTGAAACATGCTAGTTTCAAGGCAGATAAAAAGTGAAGTAAATGTTATCTTCACTATATTGTAGAATGGATTATAAATAAATATTATGAGATGGTTATGGCTACTTCTTTTACTTCCAGTAATAAATAATCTTTTCCTTTAAAATTCTTTATCCTAAAAACAATATTTTGATGTTTTCTCTCCTCATTACATTACTCTACTGTGTAAAATGACTTCTAGAATTCTCTGACAAATTAACAAACCCCTATTTAACTTCAGAATTAGTTTCTGATCATTGTTAATGAGGTTCTTTGCCTTACTCTTCTTCTGACCAGATTCCACGAGGAAACTTTCATGTCATGTATATTCTGCTTTGTACCTTAAACCCTTCTATTGGTGCTTTTATTATCATATTCATTTGATCTATCAGGTCTGGGGGGCTTGTTTGCTTATCCGTCCAATGTTTGATGCAAGTAACAAAACCAGCTTTTATTTCTTTTCCCAATTGAAGTACTTGAAAAGCAAGAGTTTTGAAAAGTCAAACTAAAAATTATTCATTCAAATTGAATTAGGTTGAATTTCCTGGATCTTGTCATTGTGGGACCAGGTCTCTCTCTCTCTCTCTTTCTCTCTCTCTCTCTCTGTGAAAAGTATGAAAATGTATTATTTTTCTTATTTCACTTTTACAGGAATGGACCATGTCAGAGTGCATCCAAAGTTTCTTCACTCCAATGCAACTAGTCACAAGTGGGCCCTTGGAGGTTAAGTTCTTTTTACTGTTTAATAGCAGTAATAACATTCTAGAATATCTTTTGCTATTTAGTTATCTCTTGCAATCAGGCATACTATTCTATGTAGGAGTCTTCATCTGTTCAGTTAAATGAGAAAAACTGAATTTTTTGTGGCCATATACTGCCCAATTTAGTTAAAAAGTGTGATATTTTGGTTTCTGGCTTTTATTGTGTTTTGATGATTGAAACAAAAATAATCTGAAGTATTAACAAACAGTCAATCATAGTTGCATTATATACATGATGATATACTTTATTGCCCAGTTAATGATGCTTTATGGTTTAATATGATTCTTTTAGAGCTCATCCAGTTAAACTGAATGAACCTGGTTATACTAGTATTGTTTTGCTCAGTTTCAGGTTTCAGTAATCATGTTTCTCTTATCTGTTTTTCTCTTTCACAAAATAGAAAAATCCATTGCCTAGTTGTGTTTTGGTTTGACCTTAAAACCATCAGCTGAACTAATGAAGCTTCAATACCCAACTGAAATATTTAGTTTGTTCTTCAAAAAATTTTCCCATCATAATTTACTTATTTGAACTTTTTATTTATTTTATTCAGCTTTGGCTGAATTGCTGGATAATTCTCTTGACGAGGTACCAGCTTTGTCCTTCCTTGAATTATATATTTCTTTAGAATTTCAGCATTGATGTTCTTGAATTATATATTTCTTTACAATTTCAGCATTGATGTTCTTACCACGCTTTCTATTAGTTGCTATCTTTTCTTATAAATATTGAATGTGTTAAGGTTGCCAATGGAGCCACTTTTGTGAACATTGATATGCTGTTGAATAAGAAGGACAATTCGAGAATTTTGCTGGTTGAAGGTAAACAGCAATCTTTTTCTTTAAATTTTGCATGTTGAAAAGAGGATTCAAATGCCTCCTTTTTTAAAGTTGCATGAGAAATCTATAAAACTCAAATAGCAGAATAGACTGTGAGATATGATCTATATAATATTTCTTTCTCTACATAAACATAAAAGCAGTGCTGCAAGTTTGTTTTCAAGGTGAGAAGAAGGATTGTAAAATACTTGTGTACACAATTTCTATATGTTGTGGTTTTGCTGCTGTCGGTGCCCACTGTAATCTGTCTTTTACATGCATGTAAAAAAAGATGATCTAGATCATATCTAGTGGTCCTATTTTATTATGTGAAAATTTAGACACGTTTACTAAACTTCGACCTGAACCTGACCCAACCTGAGAATTTTTAGAAGTCAAGCAATTTGAACCTGATGGAACTCAAGCCAGCTAGCCTGTTTGAGAGTGTCAATTAACTCAAACCTGTACTGTCCCAAAACTTTTGATAAGCCCATTGACCCAGCTGTAAATAATCAACTTGAAACATCCTGATCAAGCCTGTTTCCTCCTTTTTGGAAAAAAAAATAGACTACATATACCATTGTAACCGAAGACATACTTGGATTAGTGACTGGTAATAAATATCATTGATGGTAATGTTGTATTTCTGTATTTAAGATAATGGTGGTGGGATGGATCCAGACAAGATGCGACAATGCATGTCTTTGGGCTATTCGGCCAAATGCAAAATGGCGAACACCATTGGACAATGTAAGTTATGATGAAATAAATTAATTTTCCTTAAAATAAAATACCTTCTAGAAGATGCATTCTTTTTAAAAAAAATATTCTTTTTCTTTATCTTATGTGATTAGATGGTAATGGCTTCAAAACTAGCACCATGAGACTTGGAGCTGATGTCATTGTGTTTTCCCGTAGTTCTGGAAAGGATGGAAAGAGGTGATCTTTCTTGTTTCTTGTGAATTTTGCGAACAAGCTATATATTTGCATGAGTACCTTTCTGTTTAACTTTAGAACCCCCCCACAATTAGCTCACTTTTGCACCTTAATTTGCATTTGTTAACACCATAATTACATGTGAGAATATGTCAATGGTTTAATCGTAATAATAAGTTTTTCCTTGTTTGAAGATTAATTGATACAATGTTTGTTTATAAGAAAAGATTCTTTATCTAGTTTTCTCAAGGTTTCATCTCTTCATTTAACATCGTGGGAGGAATAACCCCCTGATCGGAATGAATATCAAATGAGAATTTAATAGAATAGAATGGAATGGAAAAGAATTGATTTAGAATTGAATTTGATGATCAAAATGAATAGCTCAACGGTGAGAATTCATTTCATATATTTGAAAAAAGGGTCATAGTGTTCTTCAAATTTACAATGGAATGCCATTCTATCTCAGTTAGGGTTTAATATAAACATATTGAATAAAATTCAGAGAAATAGAAAAAAAATAGAAATACAATATGAAGAGAGTACAATCCGAGGAGTACTTGGTCGGAGCTGAAGGAGATCACCAATGTCTTCTTTCTCTTCAACAACTGAATGAAAGAAGGAAGGGCAAGTGAGTCTTTGTAGCCGTCGGAAGCTAATTCTCGTCAAATACCTACGTTTTAGCAGGGAAATCCATAAGGGCATTTGAGGCCTCAAAATCACATCGTTGTTTCCTTTCATTTCGATCAGCGAAAACGAGAAATTTCCGTTTCCATTTCTTGTTTTTCACCTTGTGACTCTATTCCGATAACGGGGTAAATCATAGAATCAGTGTTTGTTGTTTGACAATCATGTGCTTGTTACTTTATGATGCATATTACTCCCCTCTGTTGTCCTTTTTTATTTATTTCTTTCTTTGTATATCTTTTATAGGCCTACACAGAGTATAGGAATGCTTTCTTATACCTTTCTCAGATGCACAGGAAAAGAAGACATTGTTGTTCCTATGGTAAATTACTCATGGCAATTTGTCTGCTGTCTTTTGTTGTGTTGAGGACCAAAGTGTTTGTAAAATGAACCATTATTTACTTGTATTAGCTCATTACCGTATCAGGTTACAAGAGCAGTTACCTCAATAACAAAATTGAGCCTACCTGGTTAGGCCATCAAGTATTTAATTAAGATCATTTTAGCTCAATTAGACCTTTGATTTTGTCTAACCAGGCGTTTTAAAAATATATAATCATGATGGAGATATGTTTTGCCCAAAATTATGTAAAAGAACAAAATACAGAACCAACTAAACAGTCTATTTTCTCTCATAGAGTATTAACTTATTTATGAATTGGAACAAACTTGCAGCTTGATTATGAGAAGAATGATGGTTGGGAAAGGCTTGAAAGAACAAATTTGACAGATTGGTATACAAACTTGGAGACCATAGTGAAATGGTCCCCATATTCGAGTGAAGCAGATCTCCTCAACCAGGTGTATATTCTTTGAATTCTTCAGTATTATGTGTTAATTGATGTATTTCAAATCATCTTTTTGGTCATGTTAACCTTCTACATGTTCTCCCTGCCTAAACAAATGAGATGTACCAATTCTAAATTAAGGACAATGCAATTTTTACTTTGACTTCACTTAAGAAGGGATATTTTAGCAACACTTGCTTACAGTAGGTCATTTTGGTTTTATATGACGGACTTTGACCGAGGCTTTTAAAAACATGCACCTCAAATGCACATCAGCTCAAGCCTTCACTATCTCTATTTTATTTCTTATATTATGAGTGCCAGTCATCAACTAGATTGAAACTTAAATTGTTTGATACACAAATGCATAAAAGGGTATGATAACAAACATATTTTCTATGGCGTGTTGCAGTTTAGTTCAATAGATGACCATGGCACTCGAATCATTATATACAATCTTTGGGAGGATGATCATGGCCTGCTCGAACTTGACTTTGATAGTGACCCTCATGTAGGTCTCTCTTAACTGATCAATTAATTAGTATTTGTAAAATCTCAAACCCGTTTAAGTTCTTGACAAAGAAATATCTACATATGGGAATGACGCAATGTGGTTATTGGAGCACAATTTTATAATGGGAGTAACTTATTTGTTTGTTGAGGTCTGTGGTTGTGTATTTCAAAATGGGCTAATGTCAGAAGAAACTATAAAAAAGTCTCTAGTTTGACCTGAAATTTCTCTCTGTATGATTGGGAAAGCTTTATTCTAGCCTCATGCTGCTCCCCATTAGTTATTTTTAACCTTTTTTTTTGTAATCAAATGACAGGATATACTTTTGCGAGGGGTTAACAGAGATGAGAAAAATATTCAAATGGCCAAACAATTTCCAAATTCGAGACACTTCCTAACCTATCGGCATTCCCTGCGGGTAAATACATATCTTAGTCTCTTGAGAATGCAAATGTAAAGAAAACATAAACACAAATCAAGTACAAAATCGCAGAAGTTCAGAATATATAAAACCTCAAAGAGTCACTTCTTTTTTTCCTCTTAACTTTTTGAATGTATACCAAGACTTGTGAGACATGTCATCATCTAATACAAATAGGTTTCCGTGTAATATTACTGCAGAGTTATGCATCCATTCTCTACCTCAGACTTCCACATGTTTTTCAAATGATCTTGCGTGGCAAGGAGATAGAGCATCATAATATAGTGAATGACATGATGCTCAAGCAAAATGTCACATATCGCCCCCAATCGGCTGATGGTACCCCGAAAGACCCAAATGTAATCAACACTTCCACATTTTCCCTAAGAGTACTTGGGCATCATCTATTGTTTGCTCATTACTTCTTATTCCTTGGTTGTGTTATCAGATGGTTGCAGTAGTGACCATTGGCTTTGTGAAGGATGCAAAACATCACATTGATGTTCAGGGGTTCAATGTTTACCACAAGAACCGGCTGATCAAGGTAAAATCATTCTGGTTAATCTATTAATTTCATACGATTGTCTAAAAAAGAATCATCTCCAAAAGATAATTATAAGAAAGTACTTATGTTGGAGCTATGTTTGTAGCCTTTTTGGAGAGTTTGGACCGCTGCTGGTAGTGGTGGTCGTGGTGTTATAGGTATGCTCTCTCTAAGCTTATTATGTCATACATTTAAAAACAGGGAATTTGTTGAGACCCTTGCGGATCATAAATTGGCCAAATCTGTATTTCCCTGAGAGGCTTACTAAATGTGATCTCTTTGCTCTTGTTTCTTCTCTATAATTGGTTTTTTTTTTTTTTTTTTTGGGGGGGGGGGGGGGGGGAGTTAACTTTCTATGCTGAAATTATGAGATAAACTTCGAAGGTTCGATATTTCAATGGATTGTAGGGTGTGAATGATTTTTTTTTTTTCCTTTAATGAAGCAGTAGGCAATTTTGTGAGGTTTATAGGGAATTTGCAGAGCATGCATTACTTTATTGTGCTTTTAAAAAAGGAGAGTATGTGTTTGCATTTTTTCCCCTATTTAGATGGATGAAAACATCTCTGTGCTATAAATTAGGTGTATTGGAGGCAAATTTCATAGAACCAGCGCATGACAAGCAAGACTTTGAACGTACTACAATTCTCGCTAGGCTGGAGACACGTCTGGTGCAGATGCAGAAGTCCTACTGGTTGGTATCAGTTGATAGTCCCGGAAGGACAAATAGCTTCTTTCCATTTAAAAATATGAGAAGTATCTGCTGTATTCCTCACTTTTTTCCTTAAAAGCTGCCATACTTTCCATTTATGAGGGAAAAAAAGGAATACTTTTTGGCATTTTTTTCATTCAGAAAAAGGAGTCAAAAGGTATCTGATACTTCTGATATTGCTTTGCCATTCATTAGATTGCAACGTTTATGAGGCTAACTTTACCATGAGAAAGGGACAAAAATAAATATCAAAAGATTTAATTGTATTGAAGTTGGTGTTACTTATGTTTAGGCATACAAATGCTCATCAAATTGGATATGTTGGAAATAATCCGCCCCGTAAGAAGGACACAGAGAACTCTGATTTTCATGGTA
Organism: x Bolboschoenoplectus mariqueter; assembly: GCA_037678475.1. NCBI lineage: Eukaryota > Viridiplantae > Streptophyta > Magnoliopsida > Poales > Cyperaceae > x Bolboschoenoplectus > x Bolboschoenoplectus mariqueter. The sequence continues at coordinate 1,449,526 of CM075266.1, read as the reverse complement.
CATAATCCTTTTCTTTCTGTTTACCAAATTCCGCCTGTTTTAATCATGTCTAAATCAAAACTTTACATTTACATGACAAATGAATACTTCTCCAGTGATTTTTGGAATGTATTAAGAAATATTTAGATTGGTAGTCTGGGTTTGTTTGTGGGGTCTTTTTATTGTTAAATAATTGAACTTCTTGAACTTACCTTACGCATCTAATGTCTAACTCCAAAAGTGAGAAGGATGTTATAGTCTTCAAACTGGTCAGGTTCATTACCTGAACATACTGAAACTAGCAAATTCTATTCATGTTCTAATGCTTGTTCAGTTCGGCCTCCAAAAAAAAAAAAGCACTCTTCATCTCGGTTTCTTTTTTGCAGAAGATGCTTCAGCTGAAGTAACCCCGCAACAAAATGGGGAGTCATCTTATGGGAGACAACTTCCCAGGAGACCGAGTGGTTCTCCTGTCACATCTGGGGAACCGAGTAATACATCGAGGTCACATAAAACTCTCTCAAGGTCATCTAAATACCCCAGAAGAGCAACTAACAGAGATCGTAGTGCTGAATCAGATGATGACAGTGACTCAGAGTATAAGGCTGGTCTGCTGAGCCGTACTCGGGCCAATTTATCGGCAGTAAGGCCTACACCTTCCCCAATTCAGAGGATCTTTTTGAAAAGACATGGTGGCTCTGCTGCAAGCTCAGCTTCTCAAATGAGGTCAGAAGAGAGAGCTGGAGGAAATGGGGTGCTGGGAGGAACGCCCAGATCCCACTACAAGGTAAGTACCAAGTATTTTTTTTTTTCTGGGATATAGTGTTACCCTATTTTGATTGACACCAAAGACGTGAGTAGATTTCAATTTTTCTGGTTGAAAATAATCTCAGCGACTAGGAATGATTTTGTATTACAAGTTCTGCAATAATATTTTGTTTATTTGGCTACTTTGCTTTAATTAATAAATTATTTATGTCTTGTTTGCCTGTTTATTTATTTTGTAGGATTCAAATGAGAAAGGGAAGCAAAGAGGATCAACAGACGATGATCCTGAGTCTATTATCATGCAATTGAGAGAGGAAAATGAAGCATTGCAAGAGAAGTAAGAGCTTAGTGAGCTTTATGTGAATTTATATATATGTATATCACCCCAGTGGGGTCTTCTACCAGTTCGGTCTTCATGTTTTTGCAATTGTATCTTGACAATTGGCATTCTTTCTGTTTGAAGGATATCTGAGTTGGAGTTGAAAATGACACAAGAGTTGCAGATTGAGCGAGATAAGAATAGAGTTCTAACTGAACAAGTAGGTGTATTTGCTTTCATTCTTCTTTCTCTATTTCTCCAAATCTTCGATGTTTAAAACTTTGAAGTGCTGTGTCAAGTCGGAATCTAACTTTGTAGGGTTTGGTGTTCGTGTGCACCACTTTGGCAAGTATTAAAAGGAAATAAATCAATGTTTGAATGAATCTGTTTAGACTAATGAAAAAAGAAAGAATAAATAAATCTACAACCAGATAGGGAATAAATAAAAATGCTGAAATGTACATGCATCTTACAACATCTGTTGTGTTTGAAATTTAGTTGGAAGAAGTTCAGAGGAAGCTGGAAGAGACACAGAAAGAGCAGGAAGCACTGATAGATATCTTTGCTGAAGAGAGGACCCGCCGCGACAAAGATGAGGAGAAATTGCGTAAGAAATTGAAGGTATTCAAATTGATATACCAGTTCTGTCATCCTGAATATATACATACCCAATCAACTAAATGAATAAAGTATATCATAAAACTTGACCCACTTTATTTTTTCCAAATTACTTTACAGGAATCCTCTGCAACTATACAAGAATTGCTGGAGGAGCGAAATGCTAGGAGCAATAGAAAGTTTGCGAGCCACTAGAGAATTGCATGCTGTAAGATGTCAGATGAGAATAATTAGTTTTTTCCAATGAGCTTATGTTGATTTAATTGGTTCTTTCTTAGGAATGTAGGTGGTTAAGCTAATATCTTCTAGTCTTATTATTTTTCTTGTTCCCTGGTTGTACAGGGAGAATGCTTCGTGTTGTTTTGTAAATATCCATCCTCTAGTAGTCGCATTATGATCTTCTGCTGCGCTGCATTGTTTGCATCGCATTCCATACAAGTTCCTTATGTTAATGGTAGGTGATAGGTGTAGTAAAAGTGATTTAAGATATTAAATCATCTTACTCTTTTCACACATCTAAACATGTGTGAATTGAAGTGATGTAACCTGATTTTAAAGATAATTTTATGCCATGAAGTCAAAAGCGCTTAAAGAGATCATTTGAGTTAAAAACATCATTTTATTGATAATTTTATCCGTTCAAATTAAAGATCTTTGACAACTATATTAATGGTAAAAGTATAGATTAGTATGAAATGGACAGCGATTTTTATTCTATTTTCTAATGATTTTCTACTAGTATAGGGTTTTTCTTTTTAGATTAATCTTTCTATTAATAAATTAATTTTCTGGAACAAAAAATTCTATCTAATTTCAAATTTAGCATCTTGAAGTGTTCTTGTTATTTTTCTGGAAGAAAGTAAAAATCAATCCTCTAATTTATTTGTTTATAAAATACTATTTGCATATAAGATTTGTGATTATTTTGTTGGTTAAGAAAAATTAAATTATAAACATAAATTTAGTTGGTTTGTTAATACACCATTACTGCACGAAACAAATCATTGAGAGTAAAGCAGTATTTAGCGATTATATTCTTAATTAGATCTTAATTGAATCTTTTTTTTACTACTTGGCATTATTATTCTAAATTAGATTCTAATTGGTTGTTATGTATTATTGTTGTTGTTGTTGTTGTTGTCATTTTTATTATGTTATTATCTAGACATCATTTTATATGTTATGTTAATAATTTTAATATTTACATTAACACACTAATAATCCGTTTCTCATTCTAACATAACACATCAGCATATTTTAATCTTCTCAAATAGTTCTAATATTTAATATCACATAATAATTTTCTGTATTACATACTATTTTATTAATTACTACACCTTTATAATACTATTAAACATCAACGTTTTAAAATTACATTAAATAATTTTACTTTTATTTTATTTTAATTTTAGTTCACTTCAAATGGAGGGATTAGATTTCAAGAAGACATTTTGGAAAATCCTAACAAAAAAGTCCAAATCTTGGATTCTTAGTAGAAGGCATGGCATTGTCCATTGGATTTGGATATGCGCGATACAATTTGCCAAAGTTTCTGCCTTTCTAGTTTGGTTCATGCACAATTTGAAAGGAACATTAAAGTTTCTTTTTTTTTATCTTGGTCATTAAAATTTAAAAACTTTTAAAATATAAGTACATCCGTTCAAGTATTCAAATGTCCCATATTTTATAACTGAGAAATATATCGAGGTATGGCTCCGTTTTATAAAATATTGTCTATGGATGTAAGTATAGTTCAATTAATCCAATCGATGACTGACATGATGAATTAATTTGATTCGAACAATAATGGATGTAAAATTCACTTGGTTATGTATGGAATAATCTTTGTTTAACTCGATAAAAATATTGTTGGATATGAATTTATGAAAAAAAAAAGTTGGATAGATTTTGATCCGACCATTGTTAAGAAAATTATACGTCAATAGTGATGATATTATTATTGAAATATATGTCTATTATAATACCTTATTTTTTTTAATTATAAAAATAAAATACCTCATTATGTTACTGTCATTAGAATATGTAATATTTTTTATGTGTATTTTTTTCTATTATAATATCATTGTTTTTTGTATGTTCTTATAATTATTTTTTGGGTAAAGTCATGGAAGTCTTCAAATTTTTGTTTGCATTAAGTTGTTCCGAGAACTTTTATTACCTTTTTGAACTATGTAAGCAGTGATAACGATCTCCCCACAATTAGTAATACTCAATTTTAAGTACAAAATAAATAAAATATTCTTGTATGTTGATAGTATAACAATATGAATATTTAAAATTATATTGAATAACTTAAAATACCCGGCCGGCGTACAAATAAAAAGTACATTTATTACTTTTTTATTTAAATATGAAAAATAGAAAACATTTGACGTAAGAAAATTTTTATTAATCTAAAATTGATATTGAACAAAGTACTTTACAATTCATATAAAATTGTTGAAATAATGATAAATTTATTTAGGATAATAAATTAATTGCATAGTTCAAAAAAAATTAATATTTTGTCAATGCGAAATCTTCATAAAAAAGTTCAAATCGGATGTCTTTTATTTTATAACCAAGGAATGACAAACATTGACCATCCTATAAAAATAATAATTTGAATTGGCGGTCTAGACCAAACCGTGACAAATCCAAACCGTTACGGACCAAACCAAACCGGTCCGTCAATAACACCAAGCGTCACACAACCACGATTTCTCTGCCTCGAGATTGTCGCGCTAAGGAAGATCGCGCGTGCGCTTGCGCTCAGAGGAAACGCTCAGGCGAGGAGACAGAGCTGCGCTTGTTGGAGCGCCTCGCTCTCTTTCATTCGCTCGCCTGACAAGCTTGTCTCCCCACGCCGAAAAATTAAGCGACCGTACCAATGGGGAAGCGCGAAAGCTCGTTGAATGGTCGTTGTTGATGTCATATTATCTATCGCGTGACGTCGTGCCAAACCTGACAGATTTGCGCAACGAAATCTCTCTTCTTACGTGTAACGTGTGACATGCCTTCTGACTCTGACTGGAGAAAGGATAAATAAAATAAAATACATAATATAAGTATTATATTATTTTTTCTTTTTCTTTTTTGCCTTTTTCGTTTTGATACTTTTGAGGTTGTCGTTGCAAAATTCGATGTGATTTCTTTTATTTTCAGAAGGATTTTTATTTGAGCTTATAATATCTGACACGAAAAAATTTCAAGTAACATTGTTACGATTGCCAAAAAAAATGAAAGAGAATATAGCAATATTATATAGTATCAAGTATCAACTCGATTTCTATAATATAATCTAAAAATAACCAAACAATCTGTTACTAATTCTCAATATTATTACTATATAAAGATTGTCGAATTTCAATGCCTATGAGACATGTCAAGTTATGAAGCATTATTTTGTCAATAGATCAATTATTAATCATTAACAAATTTAATGGTATGACCGAAAATTATATAAATTTAACAAATGTTCGTCCATTTGTAGGATATTATATCTAATCCAATCCACAAAATTAATTACTTTATCATGCAATCATCTACTTAATTTGTTAAAAAGTTAATGAACTAATATAATTCATTTTTAATTTTTTTGGTTTAACATGAAGCGACCTAGGAAAAAATAAATTTGTGGTGTTAAATGAGATTAACAGTTTAGATTCATTATTTAAAATTGATTCGATAAATTTCAATAATAAAATCACTTTGTCTTGGTGAGTTTAAATTCATATTATTTCGTGTGGAACATGCAATGACCAATTTCTACAAAGTCAGTTGAATATTTTTTTTAATTTACCATTTCAAAAATTATTTCATCAATTAAGTTTAGAATTAGAAACTATAAATCATGGGAAAAAGAAGCTATCACTTAACTATAATGAACACAATAATTTTTTTATTTTAATACTCACAAAAAAAATTCAACAAAAATTTAAACCTAGAATTGATTGGCATAATATATATATATATATATATATATATATATATATATATATTATTTTCATCATTAAACTAAACTAAGATATTTTACGCTCATATCGTTTGGCAAGTTGAATTACTTTTTATGTCGCAATTTTACCAAGATGATTTATAAAATTTTGTTCTTAATTACCATGTCCCACTTTTAGAAATATAGAGTAAAGCTAGAGTGAACTTAACTCAAAAATCTATGAAATAGATTTCAAACAATAAATTCGAATTGCTCAATAAATTCTTCATATGAAAATCTTGTAGAATATATAAAAAATTTCTATTTTTAGAGTTTTTTAAGTATTTGTTTGAGATTTTTTTTTAAATGATTAGTTCTAATATATAAGTATTCATTATTTTATTATTATTTTAAAATCATCTTAAAAAATCCGAAAAAAATAGTTAAAAAACTCTAAAAATGAAAATTTTCAATATTCTATAAGATTTTGATATGAATAATTTATTGAGCTACTCAGATTTATCGTTTGAAACTATTTTGATAGTTTTTTTAGTTAAATTCACAACTCTCTTAACGAATTTAAGCTCACATTAGCTTTGCTATGTATTTTTGTCTGTTGAGTAATTCCGGCCTAAAATTAAATCCATTGGCTCTTAATTTCTTGAATCTCAAAATCACCACATCTGACAATTAATTAATATCAAATTGTAAGGTGACAAGTTGAGCGGGGTTCATATTGGACAATGCAGGATTTGTATAATTCTTGTGTCTCGTGTCACTCTGGTTGGAATTAATAATAATTTTGGTGGCTTGACTTTGAATTGTTTTCTGTTTTATAGCTCATTCGAATTCAAGTTGTCTCGGATCTAGAATCCTTTGATCAGATTTGGAATGTCATATTCATATATTTCAAATCATTGGTGTTTTGAAATGAATGGATTAATTTGGTATCTGGTCAACCAGGTCTGATATACTATGTGCTTTAATTTATTCAATTTTCAGGTTGTGAATTAATATTTATAACACTTTAGTTAATTTGCATATAAATTCAAAAAATATATTCAAAAGTTTATTGAATCGGAATATAAATTACAAAAAAACAAGACATTCGTTTTCTTATCAAATTAATTCGTATGTGAATTTTATATGATTTGAATTCAAAATTTGTTAAAGAATTGATAAAATAATGTCACCGTAATATACGAGTTAAATACAATTTGAAATGTTTCAAAATTATATATATCATGTATGTTTAAAAAATATTAAGTCAAAATTAGTCAAATTAATTAGTTTAATTAGAATCATTGCTTTTATAATATAAAAATATGAGCAATTTGCTATGGATCAAAAAAACTTAATGGTCAATGAATTATCATCATTAATTTTAGTCTGATTTCTTTGTCTATAATACAAATTCTAATTCATAACAAAATTAGTCTAAAAATAATTATATCAACTTATGTTATGCTTGTATTTTGTCATTTTGGACATTAATTTTAACTAAAATATCTATTAGAATCCGAATTCAATTTGAAATTTTGCCACTATAATTGATTTGGATCTGCATTTAATCATGATATTTCCATAATTGAATTTACATAAGGATCATGTAAAATCTTAATGCATACACATATGCATAACAATGTTTAATAAAAATGACTAGAAGAAAAATGAGGAATTAGTCAGTAAATGACACCCAACAAATTACAGGAGTGCTCTAACGAGCAAATTAATCAGATTAATTGAACAGTAATTGCGTGATGAGCGCAATGACAAACATGCACGGTTAAACTAATTATATAAACCCTTTGTTTGACAAATGAAGTAAAATTAAAGCGGAATAAATGCTAAATCACTCTAAATTATTAACGTTTAATAGCGGTGAAATAAATAGAAAAAATAATAATAATAAAATATATTAAAAACTATAAAATTTAGTGAACTAATTTTATTTCACTCCATCTCCATAGATGCTTTAACTTACTCCACCTTAAATCACTTTTATTTTATGGATTTAAAGAGTGTATACCTCAATCTGTTATATGCTTTCTTATTATTGATCGCGGTTGTCAACTCCAAATACTTATAATTAATTATGAGCTAATGCTTGATCATGCACAATGTGTGCTGTATGTGCAGCCATAAAAATTATAAATTGAATTGTTGGAGTGTATATATATAACATCATACATTGTTGGATCCAGGAGTGATGCAGAAAATTTTTAAATGAAAATTGGTAATGTGGGTATCCACATTAATTACACATTTAAATTATAATTTAAATTTGTTGTAATTTAATTTTGTTACCGTAATTTTACAAGTGTTGGGGGTTTTGAATGACAAATTTTCTTCCGTAAAAATAGAAGTCAATCTGGAATTTCTCTAAAAAAAATAAGTATGCAAACTATATAAAAAGACATTAATAATTGAGAAAAAGTAGATATCAATTAATCCATACTAAACACGTCTACTCATAGTTGGACCGAAAAGACAAAAATTATTGCTCTAGTTGTGACCAAAATAAAGACGAACAGAAAGCTGTAAAGCATAACAGATGATGCATATTATAACTTTATTAAACATATTAATTCTATCGCCAAAAACGGCGCATGTGAGTAAATGTGAAATAGCTGTTATGACTAATTTGTCAGGTAATTAATTAAATTAACTAATTACCTATTCAGCTGTAGAAATGAAATAAATTATTCTGAGATACTTAAACAGAGAAACCTAAAATTATATATTGATGCCAACATAGAATAGCTCATGCATCATCAAAATTAGAGGATGTATATATAGAACCTGAACATTAAAACAGCATGAGATCTCATGACCAAGCATATAGAATGCATGCACACAAGCACTTAGCATGTAAACCAACTTTCTTTTGATAAAAACCTTTCTATACAGATACATCTTTGAGCCTTAATTCTACTAATTAAAAAAGCACCACAACTGAAACAACCAAATTTCCTCTCGGCACACCTCCATCTTCAAACACTCCTGCCATGCACGACTCAAACCCACACAACTAAGTAAGAACACTAAAATAAGCAAAATAAACCCATCAAAGAAATGACAAAAACAAAAAAGGAAAAAAAAAGGATCAAAGAGGGAAACCTTCCACACAATTTAAACCCAAAACGGAGGTACCATTAGCAATTAAAAAAGAACCAACGTTCCTCCCAACCTCACCCTCAAGCTATATTAAATTTTGTCACTAATCAATTAAGACGACAAAACTCTAATTAAATTCAGAGCCAGAGCGCACCGGCCTCTTTCAACAGCGGCACCAGAGACCCGTTGATATGCGAAGCCATCACACGATCCATCGCACCTATCAGCTTCCCTCCTATGAACACCACAGGTACAACCGGTGGCACCACGCCGAGAAGCCGTGCCAGAGCTCTCTCGATGTCTCTTCCCAGGGGCTCCATGTCTAGCTCGTACACGGTCGGGTGCACTCCCATGCCGCAGAAGAGCCGCTTCACCGCATGACACATGCAACAAGTGCTGACACTGAAGATTACCACCGCATTCTCTGAGGCGAGGCGCTCGACCCGTTCGAGTGGGTCCATGGCATGGGTTGCCGCGGCAACGTACCAGGATTCAGTCGTCGCGCCGTACTGCATTCTGATTCTGGTAAACTTGGTGTTGTGCTGCGTGTTATTATTAGCTAAGCTTTTTTGTTTGGTTTCTGATTGATGGATTGGTGAATGGTGTGGCGGAGAAGGGAGTATATATATAGAGAAAAGAGGAACAAGGTCAGTGGCAGTGCTGTAATAAATGGAAACTAAAGGGGTACAGTGGGAAACATATCAGGTGTCGTCAGCGCATGTAAAACGACCAGCATCTTCCTGCTTATGTATGAAAAAAGTAGTTAAAATGTGGAATTTAATATCATTTTTTTACCTGCCAAGAAAGGTGCAAAGGAAATATTATTGGTGTAGACAAAATTAACTACTTAACTGCTCACATCCTCTGATTGGATGCACAATGCAATCTATTGCAACAATTGAATTTCGTCAGATGTAAATCATGCAATTCTTAAGATAAAACCCAACGTACTTACGTTTTAGCGATTGAATACTCCCCTCATTATTATTAATTTTTTTTGTGAATTAATCCACATTTTGTTTTGGAATTAATTTACCTATAGCTAATTTAAATTCAACTACATTAATTATGTTTTTTTTTCGTTTGACGAATATAGTATGATTTAAACACTTTAATTATCAAACAAAAATTATTTAAGATAAAATTAATTAAAAATGTCTGCGGAGTTTTTTTAATTTTTAATATTTTGTATTCTCATTACTTCATATATTTATCTTACTATTATCAAACATCAATGTAATAAAATAACTAACATTTATTATGTTTTAATTTTACTTCACTTATAAAAAAAATATCATTTCTCAATCAAACATCAATGCATTAAAATAACTACCATTTACTTCATTTTAATTTCACTTCCCTTATCAAAAAAAAAGACCATTTATTATTTATTAATTCAACCATACGAATGGGCTTATAAAATAGTGGGACATTTTTGCTGGGTACGCATGAAAAATGGCCGAATTTAATACAAGTAAACGCATTCATTTTTCTTTTAAATTCTGATACATAACAAATGCATGGAGTTTTGGATTTGAATGGGGTCGGTCGGGGACAATGCGTACATGCTTTTACATGTTACGTGGGGTACCATCGGCTGTCTCTTGTACGTTTGTCGGATTAGCGTAGTGTACCGTACTACTACTGCTGCTACTATTACTACTCTAAGAATGTACATAGTACGTAAATGCGTGAGATGAAGTACAGTATACAATTAATGACATAGCAATATGGTAATGTACTAATTAATGTGCCGTAAGAGTACGTCGTTTGATTCGTCATATGGTAGTGTGCACTTTTTACGGTATTGTACGTATCATTTTTCTTTTTTTTTTCTTTTTTTTTTCTTTTTTTTTTTGGAGATGATATATAGATGTTATTATTGATGTTTTGATATGGGTTTTGTTATTCAGGGTAAATGTTTTGTTATTTATGTTAATTATTTTATTATGCATACAGTATTTTTATTATACAATTTAAGTGAGTTATTATATAGATTAATAGTATTTGAGTTGAATAATAAAAATACTGTATGTAATAAGTTACATAATAAAATTATCAACGTAAATAATAATTCATTTTATATAAATTATAAAATCGATATTGATGATAATATCAACTATGGTATTTTCGGAACATTTTTCTTTTCTTAATTTCTATACTTAATTAATTTGCTCTTATTGTGAACTATAATTAGATCTAGGTGCCAACTTGTGATTTGATCCAACATGATCCGTGATAAAAATGAATTGATTACTTACCTAGAAATTTGATTTGTTTCGGACCGGAATAGATCGGAACAATTCATTTAATTATATTTTTTTTTGAAATTAGTTCGAAACTTAACATTAAGTAAAATTTATTTATACACTAACTAAGATTGATTATACATTAATTGAGATCAAGTTGTGTAAATGAATAAAAAAATAATTATTTAGTACGTAGTCAAGTTACCCAGATTGAATTATGTCGTAAAAAATAATAAAAGAATGTTGACTCAATCCATTGACATCTTTAATTAAATCGATCTCTCTATGAAGAAATATAAATTTAATTCTCTCAAGAAGTACATAAAGATTAAATATAAAGAGATACAATTTGATTCCCACGAGAAACATATTTCTTGTAAAAGAAATAAATATCGACATTAACAAAACGATGTCCTTACTTCGAAAAAGAAAAATTGCTTGAATTGCTTTCATAACTAAGAGATAATTTGTCTGAAATCCTAAATTCTATCCATCTCAAAATGCAAATTTTTATATAAATCAAAAAAGGTAATTGTTTATTTCAGTTTAAAATAATTATTGACAACTACAATATATATTTTTCAACTCTTAATTTTATCTAGAAGGCGTACTTCATCTAGACTCATTATTCAAAATCCCTTGATATGTTATTCTTTCATCAAATTAAAATGAGAATTTATATAGGAGCATCACTTGATGATTATCTATTTTAATAAGTTTAACCATTTTTTAAAAATGAAGTTGAAATTTGAGATTCAATATTATTGCATGATTTATATGATGCACAACTTATTTTTCATGATGATGTCTAAAAAAATTAATGAACAACTTATTTTTCTTGAAGTTGACACTAATGAAGTTGAAATTTAATATTCAATATTATATCATGCACAACTTATTTTTCTTTTCAATAAGATGAATAAGAAAAGAAATCTTAGAGCATATGCATTGAAATATTTTATTTGAAGATGAGAATATTTTCTTTAATTTTTCTTTTTAAAAAAAGGACAATTTATTATTAAAGTTTTCCTTTCTATCAAAATGAACTGAAAAATGAAAACAGGAACCGCACGGACGAAGCACGTGACATTGGGGAAGGCACGTGGGAGGCATGAAATGATGCATGTCGGTTTGGTTTGCGGCACGTGCAACGCACACTTCTACTTTCATGCGCAATCCATTTATAAACAAAGAAGAAAAACAATAAAAAAATAAATAAATCACTTCCAAAAAGAGAGAAAAGAAAAAAAAAATTACAAACCAAATGGCCCACAAAGGCCCAACAAACTACAAAAACAAAAAATAATCTCGTGAGTGAGATTTCATTTGACCAACTTTCTTTTCTGGTTCTCTCTAATCTTTGGGCTTTAGCTTTTGGTCAGAAATGGGAGGCTTCGCATCACGAGGTGTGATGGTGCAATCTGGACCGTTGATGGGATTGATGAAAAGGATAAAGGCAGAAATGTAAGAGACACGGTGAGAAAGGTTGTAGCACGGGAGTAAAGCACAGCAGGTAGAATAAGAGCCAATTTGTACTAACTGGATACTTTTACTTCTTTTTTATTATTATTATTATTATTATTATTATTATTATTATTATTATTATTATTATTATTATTATTATTATATTCAGTGATGAGGTCGTTTCCCAATAAAGAAGCCAAGCAAGGGGCGGCGATACGTATCCGATTTGCTGTCTCCTTCTTTATTTAGTATCTTCTATTAAAAAAAGTATATATATTATATATATTTATGTGTGTGTATGTATGTATGTTATTGTAAATTATTCATTGAGGAGAATATCGAGAGGCCTACGGAAAAAAAAATAATAATAAATACGGAGAAAGTGTTGGCGTTGGTCATGGGTTATGTGATTCCCCAAATTGTTGTGGGTGTTTATGAAATAAGGATGAATTGTGATGTCAAAAGAGTTTTCATTGCGCATGGAAGGATATTAATTGCTGTATTAAAAGATAAAGATGAGGAAATTGGATATATTTTTTTCAGAGAATATAATAAATTTATGAAAAAAAAAGTTTTAGTATTTATTGATTACACATTGCAGGAAATGGCGGCTTCAACATTTTATCAATAAAAAAAATAATTGATAAGTGCTAAAATATAGTTAAAGATAATGATCATGATTGTGGGATATCAATTACATTAACTGTAATATAATCATTAATTTTAAACTATTATTATAATTTTTTTATTATTATGAATAATTATTATTTTTCAATATGATTAATTTTTTTGTTACTATCATTGATATAATAATAATAATAATAATAATAATAATAATAATAATAATAATAATAATAATAAACAAACAAACAAACAAATAATAATGTAATTACTATTATTATTTTTTCATCATAATAAATCTTATGATTGACCGTAATACTATTATTTATATACTTTAATGTGATAATATCAACGTTATGATCTTCTTATTCTCTCATTTGCTCATCCAAGTAAGAATAATTTATGATGATATAAATTTATAAAGGAAATTATATTTACAAAACTTTATATTCCAACCAAACATGAAGTTAATCTTTAAATAGCATCAAGATAACAACACCAAAGAAGTGTTCCTACTTCAGCAAAAAAAAAAAAAAAGTAAAACATAATAAAATTCTCTGTAGAAACAATTTCATCTATACAATTTAATTAGCATACTTGGACTGTATATTAAGGATGCATCTGTACTAAAGTTACCCATGTTACCATTATATTTTCTTGATATGTGACTTCACAAAACTAGTTAATTAATTAACCTAAGACAGCCAGAAGCAAACTAGTAGTTTCCTACTTTTTAATTAGTCACTTGACATTAGAAAAGAAACAACCTAATTAATCAATTAATTAACTATATTATAAGCATGTACACAGTGACGGAGAGAGTACCAGCCACTGGCAAGATTTTTGGAAAAAGCAAGATAAGAGGAGGGGTGCACTAACAAAAGTTGAAGAACTAACTAACTAAGCTACCTTTTAATAATCATACTAATTAATAATAATATGCAAAACAAACATCAGCAAATCCAGAGGGATGGAGATGGAAGTTAAAGCGAGAAATGTCAGAGGTTATTGTCTTCTGGTCGCCTCATGGATAGTTACATGAGAAATTGAGAAGAGAGCATGAAAAGCAATTAAAAAGACAAAACCCTCCATTATTTAACCATCATCACTAACCACACATATTATATATTAATGTATAAGAAGCGCCTATAGTTTGTATATGAAAAGATTTGCTAAAAGCCCACAGTAAAGCCTATACTTGCAAATATGCCCTGATTTTTTTTTTTTATATTTTCGAAGTAGTTGTATATTTTAATTCTTAGTTTAGAATTTTTTTTTAACCTATTCTAAATGTTACGTGTATGGATTTATCCACTGTTATGTTTTTTTTTCTATGACACATTGGTGTCATAGGTTTTTTGAGATTATGATATATGAATCATACTAAAATATAAATAAAAAAATATCCTCTATAGCTAAATCTACACTATTTAAATCAAATCGGGTCTTTTAAATTAATGTGTCATAGTCTTTTTGAGTTTATGATATATGAGTCACACTAAAATATAAATAAAAAAACATCCTCTATAGCTAAATTTGGACTATTTAAATCAAATCGGATCATTCAAATTCAATAATAACAAATGTACTATTAAAAATTATGACAGCTGATGCTCAACTTTACATGTATAGCTAATAATGCATATGAATAATGTAGGTAAGATTTACATTTCTGTCATTTTATGAATGTCGTGATAAGATGATATAAAAAAATATATATCATTATCGTTGCGCTGATCAAATTTGAAACAACATAGTTGGCATGGTGATAAATGACAAGATTTTGCAATAACAAATATATAGTTTATTTTCAACCCTTCTTTGATCTAATGGATGAACGATTGTTCATGAATAATTCATCAAATAGTCATATAATTCAACAAATTTTATGAACTTTTATATAGTTTTTTGTTTTTCCCACTTGTTTCTAAATGCGAATTCTACATTTTTCTTCTTTCATTTCATATCATATACTAGGTAACGATACAAGGAACTTCCTTGAATCCATTGGAGAATGTTGGGTTCATTCTTAAGATTTAAGTCCATACAAACTGTTTTGCAATTTCTTGGAAATATAGGGAGTACATTGTAAAATCTTAGAAAGATTAAAAAAAGAAAGAAAGGAGAAAGATAAGAGGAGAGAATGGGGCTAGAGAGAAAAGAGGAGAAAAGAGATCCATCAAATGGGGACTAGAGAGAGCACGCTGGTTCCAATAGGCAGCGACTTTTATGTTTTGGCATGAAAAATGAAAAATATAAATAAATAAACAGCCATGAGTATGGACCTTGTGGCTTTAATTTAATTTCTCTCTATATTATATTATTTCTAGGGCTGACGACATGCTTCCTACTTTGACAGTTGACTGCTCTTGTACCCTTTTTAATTTTTGTTTTTTTTGTTTTTTTCTCTCTCTTTCATGCATCTACGTATGCATTTGTCCATTCCTTTGAGACTGTATATATGACCTCAAGAAGTGCCACTTTTTATTAAAACAAGAATATAAAAATAAAAACATAGAATATTGAAAATTCAAATTAATGTTTTGTAAAATTAGGAAGTTGATTACAATGTTTGCAAACTATTTTTTATGGTTTGCGAACTTTGTATATGTTAACTACGTAATATTATTATATATAATGAATATGTAGATTTATAAAATTGATTTGCAGATAATGAACATAAACACTTTCTAATTTTAAAACTTATAATTTTGGATTTTATTTTTTTTTTACTTTTTATTTTTGAATTATCATATTAAACAAAAGTGAAGAAGTGTTGTGTTAATTGAAAACTTTTTTTTGTCTATCCTGTTGTAAGTGAGACCTTTTATTTTAAAACTAAAAAACCAAATAATAAATAATAAATAATAAATATAAATAGAGATATTATTCGTGCACCCTATATTTTTCACCTCTTATCTACACACTAAAAATATTTATACTAAATAGATATTTTATTTATACCTGAAGTTGTAAATATTTATAGTTAGTATAGAAGATATTTATTATTTTTTCATTTCTAAATGATTATGAAAAAATTGAAGTTAAAAATTTTATTGCATAAGTAAAATACAACTTGTATAATTATTAATTTTTAATTCTAATAATATAAGATATAAATATTTTTATCATTAAATATAAATATATTTTTAAAAAATATAAATATATTTGAGGTACATAAAAAAATACAGTTAAGAGATAAATTATGACTCTAATAAATCATTGTGGTCTTGTGGACCACGGATCCATGATAGTACTTGTCTTCATTAAGGATAACATTAAACTATTAATCCTTTCAAAAAAAAATCTGCACTTGCACTTAAATTTTAGAGAGAAGAAGATGTTGAAAAATTAATGTTATGGGTCTTGAGTAAGCAACCTAAAAATTAATTAAAGAAAGCAGAGAAAAGCTGCTAAGCATGAGTTCCCACCTGTCTTTCAAGACATATTTATGATTCGTTGTCTCTTGGCCTTGTAACCCTTTTGTCATCTCTCAACGCATATTAAAATGCTTCTGAAACCATTGAATAAACAACTAGAAAGATATACATGTATATATATAAAATATATGTAACAAAGATTGAACAAATCCAGTTAATTTCAAAGCATTTGTCTGACGCGTTCCCCCCACTGTTGATCACAACCCGTTTCCCTAGATGTATATATAATTAGAACTAAATTAATTTCTTCATCTAATTAATTAAGTACTAATTATACTGGTATAATTAAGTGACTGTGGTGGCCTTTTAAAAAAAATTAAAATTAGGCCCCCAATTAAAGATCTTACTCAGTTCATTTCTTTAAAAATATAGGCCCCAAAATCTGTAAATCATGAATGTGTAATGTGTCACTGTTAAGGAGAAATGTTTTGACAAAACCCTGATTTTATGGACAATAATGCCATTCCATTTTTTCTTTAATTTTGGGTCAAACATCCAAGTGGTCTGACCTAATTTCTTGCAAATTTGTTCCTGAGGACAATTAATTAATTAATTACTAGGCCTCTCCTAACAAAAATCCATGCATGAGCATGATGTATGAAGGATCAGGCTTCCCCTGCTACATGTTTCCTTGATAATCATGGGATCATGATTAGGTTACAGTGCACCTTAATCAAACGGTTGCCAGAATGGTAGGCAAATATGACCCCATTTTTCCAGCTTATATGATTATCATACAACCATGCATGCATGCATGGATTACCCAACATTGATAACATTTCCTATTTTGGTTCCCTTTGTTATTGAGGCCAAGCATTCTAAGTGTTTTTTTTTTTTTTTTTGTTTTGCATGTGGGATGATATATATTTCAATTAAAGTCTTGAAGTACTGTGTTTGGCAGTTTAATAACCTTATAAGAAGAAGCAAGACTGAAACTAAAGTTTATGCTGTCCTCTGTTTGGCAATTAATTTAGGATATGGGGTAAAACCGTTTAGAAGTTTCGCCTAAATAACAATATTGTATGATTGTATTTGTTGAATTAATATAAAAATAAGGGAGCTGATATACACAGATTATCATTGATATTGACTTTATTTTTCTGATTAAATTAGTTATTAATATTAATAATTTTATTATGTAACTTATTTTATATAATATTTTTATTATTCAACTTAAGTGAGTTATTGTTCAGATTAAGGTGAATAATAAAAATGTTGTACAAAATAAGTTGTATAATAAAGTCATTAATATGAATAATAAATTATTTAACTTGAATAATAAAATCGGTATTGGTGACAGTACTAATGATGATATCTCCCTAACATTTTCCTACAAAAATATAAGATAAAAAAAAACAATGTAAGTTCATATAAATCTCAGGTATGACTAAATCGAATTATTTTTTAGTTTGAAAAGGCTTAAAATATTTTTAGCTTGAATTCACACAACTAATGAATAAACAAATTAAACTAGAGCTAGAGTTGACTCAGCTTAAATTCAACTTGTCTGCACCCAATTTATTATACAGTTACAAGCATGGTACAACCATATATTTCCAGTTATAGGAAATATTATAACATAAATTCCCCAAAATTATATAAAAAAAAAATGGGCTCCATAGGTGGACCCTCTCAAACTTCAAAGTTTTGCAAGAGAAGCAAGAGGACAAGCATGCCTTAGTTCATGGGTTAAAAAGGTAACTGTTACATGTATTGGGCGACAAAAGATGAAAAATTGAGCATCAAAAGGGTTGCATGTCTTGTTAGGTATTTTATTACCAGTGCCCACAAGGTAGCACCATCATAAGAGATGAATAAATATATATGTGAAAAAAGCAACATCTAAGCATGACAAAGAAAGATTAGAAGTACAAACATACAAGAAATCTGCACATGCACCCAGTTGATCACAAATCTTTTCTTGGTCTTTAGACTCTAAAGCCACCTCTGGTACTTCCCTGATATTGTTTATGTATTGCCATGAAAACTGACTGGGATATATGATATGTTATATAAGTTTTTAAATAGCAACAAGAAAATATGAATTGAGGCATATTAAACACAATAGTGAAACTTTAGTTTCCAGTTGAGGGTCAATTTAAGGATTTCTTATAAGTCTTATGAGGTATATATATGGTTTAATGCCATAAATAAATAAATAATCTTAGCCACCAAAAAAGGTGTACTGGGCTTGTATCAAGATCAAACATTGGGCCTCTTATAATTTTGGGTCAGGTCAAACTAAATCCACCATGAAATTGTACCAGTAAAAGTCTAAATAATTTCATACTGTTAACTGAAAATAAACACAGCATATGCAACAGCCTCTCTCATTCACTTCAAACAGCAATCAATTGCAAGTCGAACAATTTGACTTCAGTCCTATTTTGTTGACTTTTGACACATGAATTTTAACAAGTAAAACCCTTTTTTTTTTTCTAATTCTATGTTAAGGTGGCCCAGCTCGGGTAGGGGCATTCATAGCTCCAATCAGGTCCCGTGTAACGTACACAATGGAGCCACATACCCTCTTCATCTTCATCATAACTGCAATAACACGATAAAAAAAATATAGAATGATAATCCTAACAAATTTACAAAATCATTTAGATTTTAGGATTTATGTGGTGTATGAAGCAGTGAAAAATGTTACCCATTGGGTGCCAAATTCGGGCAGTTTGTGCACATAGGATCAATTGCAAACTCAAACTCCTCTTCAGTTCGAATATCATCACCTCCATTCCTTGGAATATCCGACAGTGGAGATTCATCAGGACTAGGGGCATCCATTTCCTTAGCTTTCCTTTTGCTTGAGTGAAGTGGTACATCTTTTGTAAGATAGAGTGCATCGTTGGCTATTGGATGGCCCGTGTATTGTAGGTGTACACGTATCTAAATTTCAAATTGAGATGTTAAGCATTTCTCAAGGCCACTTTTTTTCATATATAATTTCAGCGTGCCTCCATAAAAACATGAAAAGTTTCATGAATAAATACTGCAGAAAAAATATATATCTCATGTGGTGTTGTAAGGATTAGTAAATGTCAACTGAGACTAACCCCTCTAAAACATCTCAAATCTCCAAAATAAATATATTATGCTTCTCTTATCTTATGTGATGATATATAGGAAGCAATAATCAGAAATATGCAAAGACATAAAAATAGCATTTTGCAGGTGATTTGTAAGAAACAGTGAAATAAAATCTACAGCACAAAGGTATCCCTGCTATTAAATAATTAAAATACTGATGAAGACTATACCTGATGAGTGCGTCCTGTTACTGGTTTGCACACAACAATACTGTGCTCCCCATTGGTGGCAATTCTTTCAAACTTTGTGCATGCTGTCTTTCCATCTACAGATTTACTGGTCCCATCACAAACCTACCCAAGATATATTTGGAAATTCATACCGACGTGTTGCCATAAGATGTGCCTGTGTGCGCATGCACATGGTTTTGAGGTCTTATGCCATTACAAAAAGTACTACAAGACATTCTAGTTACTGGTAGTTCAGTAGTGGTATTGTCTCAGTGGAGACAGGTACACATACCGGCATGCCAGCCAAACTATGCTATATCAACAGTTTACATTCAATTTATTTCTCTATAATCCAGTGTAAACAGATTGGTACAGCCTGTTCCAAATCCAAATGGACACCCTCAAACAGGTTCAACATGTTCTGCATATGCTTCGGTTGGAGCAAAGATAACTTTGACTACTTAGGAGAGCTTATGAAAACGCTGTACTGTAGTATGAAACAAACAGCATAGTACGGGCAATACCTCAACAGTGCTCCTCCCTTCTCTTGCATTGTAGTTTACATTGGCATCAACAATTTGCTGAAAACAGAGGCGAAAGATTCAAAACATAACTAACAACGTCGTTTTAAAACCCTGCCAGTAGACCCTTCTACAGAGAACTACCCGATGTTTAGCTCTGCATTGGTATCTTTTATAAAATCACTGGAATTCTTCAAAATCAACAAAAAACCCCCAAAGAAGTGCATGCATAAGAACACTTATAGACTCATCACCGATGCCATAATCCCAAGGCCCATATTTTCAAATGCTATAGTCAAACTTCAATATTTAAATTACCTCTTCCTCAGGAAATGTTCCAACAACTTTGGCAATATACTCTTTCTTTATCAAGCCGGCTTCAATCTGATAGAAATTAACATCAAATTATCAGGGGAAGAGAAGATAAGCTAGTATTAAAATACAATCTCTGCTGTAGAGAAATAAAAGGTTAGATAAATTTGGCTAATTACGTCAGAAGGTCAGGGAGAAGTTTCAGAGGGTTGAGGGACTTTGTGTTAGGAGATGAGACATCAGATAGGGGTGGACTTTCACCTAATTTCATTTTGCAGATGTAGTTTCTTTTCTTTATTTTAGTAGCATAAGCTAAATTTCTTAGGTTTTGTTTTGTTTATTTAATGCAATTTCCTACGGGAGTAATTTAAAAAAAAAAAAAAAGGTTAGATAAAGGAGCAATATATAAACACCTTTTAGATAGAGATATTATATCATTAATGTGTATGAATCCATAAAAATATTCCTTAAAGGGAGTTTGGAAATCCATATGGGCATTGTAGGACATTTCCTTTTGCAAGGCATCAGGAATATTTTCATTTTTGAAACAGTCTACAGTGTACACATTGTTCATCAAAATTTTGAAGGACTAAGCAATAAAAAGAATCAATATAAGTGCAGTAGTACAAACCAATAATTTAATTGTTACAAAATACAATAAGAAAAGAAACTAGCATGATACCTGTTGCCTAAACTTCTCTGCTCTCTCAGCATTTTTAGCAAATATGAGAAGGCCAGAAACAAGCCTATCTAACCGATGCACCGCTAACACCATAAAATTGGCTAGTCAAGGAGATGAATCCAATCACAAGGCAAATCTAGAACCTCATTTCTTACTTTGTTAATTCAATTTCAAAAAAGTATGGTTCACAAAATTTCTCAAAATGCCCTTTTATCTTATCTTTTGGATGTCAAAAAACAACTTGGTACCATAAAAAAACAACTATTTTTCCAAGCATGACCCTGTTAACAGAAGGCTAGTTCATGAATATTGAAAGAAAGAATTTTGTTCAATTAGGATACGAAAAAGCGGGGCAAGCCCATGTTCAGCTTGAAGAATGCCTACGACTGTGTTTTTACGATATTGACCACACGGATGTACCTAACAGGTCGAATAGAAATAATCTGCATATAATCAATTTCTAACCAGAAAGAACATCAACCAAGTAGGACATTTTGTCTTGTAGGATGAAATAGAATAAAGTTCAATGCACACGTCAGAGATCTTTACTAATGAATCAAACAACCCAAAAATTTGGCTTTCCAAGGCTATATCTACCATTGAGCAAATTAAAAGCCTGGCAAAAGTGGCCGCAATCTTCTTAGATTCTCCATATCAACTCAACAAAACTACATTAAAAAGTCGACTCACAATAGCTTGATTCTAGCTCAATTTTGAACTTACACCTATGGTTAGAAAAAAGAGAGCTCATTAAGGAGGAGCAAATTTTGTTTCAATTTAGGCTTGCACATACGAGCTGGGTGTTATGCAGATTGAAAATGAGAAATATTACATGCTATATGCAAGTAATGCCTATTAGTAATTCCCTGATACTAGTCATAATATCTGTTATATTGAAGCCTTGGTTGCTTACAGGTACAGATGCTGGTTTGCATACAGTTAATACATCAGTATCATCCTGAAGGATTTCCACAGTCTCTGCCAATACTGGTGGCTCATGCCTGAAAACAGTTGATTAAAATGTTGAAGGAAAAACATTACTTTGTGAGTAGTTTAATTACCTTTTTCAAATAATGTACTTAAAATTTAAAAAGCACCTGTGCAAGAAATGACTAATTTTTTGAGACCGTTGAAGCACATAACCCGCATGAACCATTTCTCCATCCACTTGAAGCCTTCCACGCTTCACTGCACTAACCTATCAGTTAAAAGAATATATTTCATTCACTTGAAAGTACCATTTCAATCATTTTTCAAAGGATATATGGTAATTTGTCAAACCAATTATAAAAAAATAGTCGAAAGCTAGGATGACAACTTTGTTTAGGACATACTGATCCCAGACGATCAGTAGTTACAGGACTTGTAAAGTACCAATTAACAATGTTATATACTTGCCATGTATAGTACCTAATTTGAGCTATGGATGCTGAAACTAATAGGAAATAAAGTTGTTTGATCACACCAATCAGGCATCAACCAATCCCTATTAACCCCAATTAGCTTCAATGTACTTACTGTATTCACAACCAAATTTACAACAACACAGTAAATGGAAACAATTTTGGTCAAGTATCTATTATTCTGTAATGAAACGAAACCTTACTTTTTACATAAACTAAAGATTTAAAAGCACCTAACAAAAAAAAAATGTAGCATATCTGGTAATTGGAAAGATAGAAGGAAAACAAATTACATAGTAATCGTAAGGCCGTCCCTTGAACTCTTCTGAAAAGAAATCGACTATGGTCTTTCCAGCCCACCTATTCTTAACCTAATTATCAAATGAAATAACATAGAAATGTAATAGTTAAAAAATTTCAATGCCAATATTTTAGTTATGTTCAGCAACAGTCCATGATATTTACTGGTGTCTCTTAACTTTAAAATACCTGGTTTCAATTTAATTTGTTGGTAAACTAATCACCTCCCTTGGATCCCAAATCGAGGAATAACAACCGTACTTCTTCGTTTCTGGATTGTATCACTTTTCATGATTCTCAGTATATGCTTCTGTTATTTTGCATAATTTGAGATGTATTGACATGCAACAAAACAGCTCAAGAAAGTGACTTTTTTTTTTTTTGCACTTAAGCAAATCGTGTAACAGTAACATCCACCGAAGAAATTATCTCATCCCAGCAGAAATATAATTGAATTCTCTATTGTCTGTTCTAAAAGAACAAGGAACTTACATGAGAGATGAACTCAAAGTAATAAGGCCTCACATATCTCTTCCCTGCAGATAATAGTTTACATTGTTATGCATACATCAAAAATAGATAAATAAATGGAAGTTTCAAAGATAGAGACACCACGAATGGTCTGATTTCAAGAGGAATTCACACAAACCATTGCGAAAGATGTAGTCTTTGGCCTCAGGCGGGTTCGCTGGCGTTTGCCACACGATCTCCATCTCTCTCTAGTGGAGGAGGGAACTCAAACGCAAGTGAGGGTTTTGTGACGCGGAGAGGCGGGAAGAGAGAGGCGAAGCTCCGGGCGCTGCGACAGAGACAGTTAAGAGGATGGATTTCGGGTTCTCGGTAGCGACTTCTGTGTGGCGCTTTGTGTTGCGAATCGAGGCAAGCAATGAACAGAGCTCTATACCATCTGCATGTTTATGCTTGGGATGCAAAATATAATCTAATTTATTTTGTACAATTCATTTCGATGTTTATTTTCTTTTAATTTTTATAAGACTAGTTCGGTATTATATTTATTCGAAGCTGATAAACATCTGATGGAGAAAGAATCGTGATGGTAATGGCATTTATAATATGGAGTTTTATGAAATCTGAGTAGAAACTCAGTGGAAACTAGAATCATGTTGATTTTCTTCTGGTTGAAATGAATTGCTAATTTGGACCATTTTTAAATTAGGGTTTTTTGAAGAGCCTACATTTTTTTGGACTTTGAGTACTTTGATTCCTAAAATCAATAAAATAAACATGACTGAAGTATTATTTATTTCAGAAATTTTACGGAAAAGAAAAGGAAATGTGGACTCATAAACCGCACTAAAGTTACCTTATACAAAGATTGCAATTAATTGAGAGTCATGCTTTATCATTTTATGTGTAAACAGTCTATCCGACTTGAATCGCTAAATATTATTTACAAAGTAAATTTAATAAAATAGATGGTATTAAAATTTATATTAAACTATTTAGATTTTATATTACTACGGAGGAGAAAGAGGATGTGAAATTTAGGATGATTTGTGGCATAAAAGACATGGATTCGACCCGTTGTTTCAAAACTTTAGCCCAAAAAGTATATGCGACCTATCTTTTTTGGGCCTAAAAAATTCACATTCTATCAAATTCAAACCAAAACAGTTCAATTTATTAAGCTTCATCCGACCTATTCGCACTCTGGCATCACGTAATCATTGATCTGTGAATTCATCCTATGAGAATGTTCACAAATTTAGATTCAAAGTTCTCACTTAACGCGTTAGCTTACCAATTGCCATGCTTAGTATTTGATGATGTAGACATGTTTTAGATTCAAGTTGCCAAATGGTATCAAACGAATATATAATATATGATCTCAAATCTCATCACATTTGCAAAAGGTATATAATTTAATGGATTCCATTTGTCAACCATTAATTTGGCAAGAGGTACATCTAGTAATTCTAATGCCTAACACCACCATGCCAAATTTAATTATTGCAATTTATTTTTATTTGTTAGTATAAGTTAGTGTTTTATGTGATTTAACAAGCTAGACATATTAATGGAAAATTGGATCTTTATTTATCTCATAGTCTTTAAAATGTATATCTTAAAATTAGAAAAATTAAGATGATCAATGATATTTTTGAGCAATATCAGACCAAGCCAGAGGGTTGAATTTGACATAATTATTTTGGACCATGTTGAATTTTAATTTGTAAGTCTGATCGATAACTACAAATCAACGTAATTAATCAAATTAAAGATAATATTCTTTACGTAAAAGATTACATATTCAAAATATAGATAATTAATTTTTTATGAATATTTAAAAATTTGATCTCATTTTTATTTTTAAAAAAATTGACCGAATTGTTAAAACAACACATCGAGTTTTGGTTGATCCATTAATTAACATCCCTATCGTATATGAAAAATAATATTTAAATGTACATAATCGTCAAAATTGACCTGATCAACCATATTTTATTTTCTAGCTTCTAGAAAAGAGAATTCTAGACAAATTAACTTGTAATTTCTAATGAAGACCTTGAATCAATGGTCTAAACTGAAGCAAAAAAAAAGAAACTATTATTTGAATTTATTATCATTTTTTGCTATTTAATTAATGCAGAAAAAGAACTCAAATCAAATCAAAATTTCATAAACATTATCGAAACTCTCAACGGAGGTTTAAATGTTCTTTCTTTCACACGTGAGATTTTTCATAAAGTCAAAACTATAATCATTTTTATATATAATTGTAGATGTATGTATGGTTATTGGTTTCGTATAATAATAAAAAAAAAAGGAAATTCAGGTCAATATCGCATGTTTTTGGCATTTTATTTTGAGGGAAATGCTTGTAGACCACCAATAGTAGTCAAATTTACAATTACGCTTTAATTGACTTTGAATGTGTATTAATTAGTTTATGACAATAAATTATAATTAATTAATTTTACCCACGATTAAATTAAACTCAATGGAATTTTGATTGATTGTGCTGCTACGTTTGGGATCAATTAATTAATGGAGGAATTAAATCGTAGGTACATAATTATAATTCAATAATATATATTTAAGAGGTTTGTTATGGATCAAAAATTTCAATGGTTAATAAATCACAGCCGTTAATTTCAATCGATCTATTTATCTACAATGCAAATTTTGATGCATAATAGAATTATCCCGTATTATTTTATTGGATAATTCTGTTATAAATCAAAATCTGCATTATAGATAAAAAGATCAGATTGTGATTAACAATCGTAATTCATTTAAATACAATAGTTGTAAAAAAAAATTTTGATCCATAAAAGAATTACTTTATTTGACAGACTGAAACCTAAGAATTTTTGTCTCATAAAATGTGCGCATATATTATTTCGCAATTTGCACCTTAATTATTCTGCACTATCCATAATTAATTCGTTAAATATTTTTGGAGAATATGTACTTGTAGTTGTTGGTCTATTAGCCTCAAAATTAAAATATCTACAAGCAATAGGAGGCAGTTGGTAAGGGTATATCTGGAATTTATCAATAAGTGTGATAATGATATGATTTCTTCTTAGACTGGGTATACTTATAAAATTTAGGTCAAACCAAATTTATTATTTTTTTAAGAAAATTCCATTAGGTCAAGCCAACTTAAAAAGAGAGGAATAACTATGAGATGAGATGTTGTGTAATTAATTACCTCTCCTTTTGGATCAAACTGGAGATGTCCAATACTTGATCTTGGGGTCCTTATCATCTATATAATAAATTTAGCTTTTAATTTTTTTGTAAACAATGTCTAGGTATTTCATACTAAAAATCTTCATTTATATTTGAATTTTGTGAAAAAAAAAAATTAAAAGCATATAGCTAATTTTGGATTTAAGTCTAAGCTTACCCATGTCTAGATCTACCCCTATATATTAGCGACTTTTGAAATTGTAAATGTATGTTCTAAAGATAATAAAATATTCTGATAAAACAAGTGCATAAAAAAGCAAACAATAAATATTTTATGAGATTTTATAGTATATAGTATAAGAAAAGAAAATTTGGTATAAATTTCATCTCTTGACGATATTCTTAATGATGTAGAGATTTTACAAAAAAGTCTACGATTGTACAGATGTTAAAGAAAAATATAAATTAGTTTAAAATGAAATTTTATCGTATTTTTGACAGTATCATATTGATATTACGACCGTATATATATATCATAAAAAGACCCTAAATTTTCAATTTGAATGCATAAAATATATCACACAAAATAATAGACAACACATAATAAAAAAATTAATTAACATTACATACAAAGAAGTTGTTTAGACACTATAAAAAGAAAGATGAGGCCAAACCCCTTCTTAAAAAAATCCTCTCTATTCAATTTATAAGGAAAATATTTTGTAAAAGATTATATAATACAAAAAATTAAAAAGAAAATCACCCCTCTCTAGCTCTTGGAGCAAAACATATCATGAGGTATGAATGATATATTTATTATCATTAAATTTAAACCGTCTAAATTTAATTATAAATAATATTTTTTTATTTATATTTTAATAATCTCATATATTAAAAAAATTATAATATATTAATATCATAAAAAATATATATATGTGGCAGGGGATCTGAATTGCATGAGGTATGTAAATACCGGAGAAGAGGCAGTGGATTTGGTTGTAGCAGTTGCATATTTGCATAGTTGCATATTTGCATAGTTGCATACTTGCATTGCATGGATGGGGGTAGTTAGCGGTCTGATTTGGATTAGACGTGTCAAGACTTCCTAGGTAACACTAACAAATTTGTGCCAAGTCCTTGGCTTGTCAAGGACGAATTTGCGTGGACCCACAACCACCTGACAAGGCACTAGATTATTATAATAATAATATACAAACATATCACATACATACATACATACATATATACATACATACATACATACATATAAGTAGTAGATAAAGCATTGTTGGTTTAGAATTCGTCTATTTCAAAATTTGATAAAGAAAATGCTAAAAGTAACTTCTTCAATGATATGGAAAAGAAACTTTCATGAACTAAATTTATATATAAAAAAAGATTATGTCTCTTTTGGTCAAGTAAATAAGACCAATGCTTTTTGAGTGAAGAACACAGGTTCAAAATACAGCTGAAAGATATTTTTTTTATAAATATTTAAATTTGAAAGACGTGATTTTCATTTTATTTATAAAAATAAAGAGAAAATTTATTCTAACTCTACTGTCTAATTTTTTTTTTTTGTGAAAGTTGCATGTTTAAACTCCAGCTAAATAGTTCAAGCTAAATAATAGTAACGAAAAAAAATATATTTTGATCTAGCAAAAAATTAAGGGTTGAGATTTGAGAAAGCTATGATGATTGATACATTGATTAACTTTTTTTTTTATTTTCGATCTGATGTTCCAAATATTGTTTCAATTAGCTTGGAAATTAACAATTCTTCTTAAGGTTAAAATATTTTTTTTCATTGGCACTAAGGGAAAAAAAATTTAACAATGTGCAAGAGGTTGGAGATAATTTCTTGATTGTGTTTTTCTGTGACCAATTGAAATCTATAGATCATATTTAATTTTAAATCCTGATTAAATGGTTTCTGCACAAATCATTATCCTTGTTTGTTGTTAAGACTGTCTAAAATTACATGAACAAAATAATTTTCAAGGATAATGGTTTTTCTTTGGATTCAGATCCGTTGTCATATTTTTTTCTATGATACAAATATGTTATATTTTTTTTATGACATATAGGGTCTATTAAAATATAAATAAAAAAATATCTTTATAGTTAAATTTAGATCATTTAAAATCTATCATAACGCATGTCCCATAAATTTTAATGACAATAAATACGGACCCGTCTTTTTTTCAGTTATAGTGTATTCTAACAAGAACAAAATATATTTTTCTCATTGTAGACATGTGTAAGAAAAATGAATAAAACATTTTCTATTTTAATCGATTTAGGAGACGTCCCAAATGTGACCATATCAACCAATTTGGGATCAAATTGATGTGATGTTTGTTTGTGTTCTTTTGTTTGATGTAATGTTATGTTTTGTTTTGGTGCATTTATTGAATCATGGTATTTTGATGTTCTGTTCTGAGGGATAAGGGATTGGATATTTTGGGGGTATTTTAGTGGTTTGGGATTTAAGGGGATTTTATGAATTTAACTTTTGTTTTCTGTTGAAAACTTTTATTTTTTTTGTATCATATTTAAAAAAAATGAAAACCAACAAGTTTTTTTTCGGCTTTATAAAAAAAATTTGAAAATTAATGCTTGTTAGAAAAAAAAATAATTTGAAACGATTAAACTAAATAATAAATATTTTAATATCATGAATAATATCATATTATCATTGCATACATAAATTCGTTGGTCAAAATATCATTATTAAAAAACTTTTTTCAAAGAAATCACAAGTACAAAACGTGCATCACATTTTTATACCATGACCTTTCTAATCAAGAAAAATAAACAACTAAATAAAAAAAACGCAGGAAAAATAAATCATGGGAGAAAAAGAAGGAAAATTCCTCATGATTAGTACTTTTCCAGCCACACCCCAGTAATGTAAGATCTTCTACTGCTCCATCTCTAAATACATCCGTGTTGTTACGCGCATGACCGAAGCAACAGTATAATGCAGCACCGTGTCATGCACAGAAGATCCGAGCTCCTATCATTCCCAACATAATAACGTGTGGAGTCACATGGCTGGAAACCCACTTGTGGTTTTTATCAACTTGGTTTTTTTTTGCTTTCTGCCATCCCAATCTTTGATTTATTGCATGATATTTTTCTTCTTCTTTATCCCTTCTTTAAGAAAGGTATTTATTGCAAAAGTCATTGACAAAGTAAAAATAAAAGAGAATAGTGTGTGGGATGGATAGTATTTATTTGGTGATTGAACAAAATGAGCGCATTGTTTTGGTCTTTGATTAGGTATATATTTGTTCAAGGAAGGTTTGAAATTTGAAATAAAAGTCTCAAATTAGGGGATTTATAATTTTATGTGGTCTAAGTTTTTTATGTTTTATTGTGAATTGTGATCATGTTTTTATTTTTTTTATTTTCATTGTTAATTTAGGATTTAAATTACAAATGAAAAACGTGAAGCATTGGTATTGTTTTGTCTAGTAAGTTATGCTTGTTAATAATATTTATTATAAATTACTTTTAATATTGGTTGTTAATTAATAATTTTCTTTTCAATTTTTCCTTAACTTAATTTGACTTGGTAAAAATATGTGACTGGTCAAATAAATTTAATCTAATTAATAATTTTAATATTCTCACTGCTTTTGATATCTTTGAATGTGTCAATGGCCGTTATAATTTTTGGAGAAAAAAATAATTAGTTCAAAATTTGTTTAAACCCCCTAAAGGCCTAGTTTTATACATTTCTTCACCTATTATGTAGGTGATAATGATATGAAATTGAACCGGAGAGGGGAAAAAAAGAGAATGATTCTATTTTTTTTATAAGAAACATTCCTCTTATTTTATATCAATAAATGAATGTTAGACATTATAGTATTTTTTTTATCATCTTAGTGTCTTTGATATTTGAAAAAAAAATAGCTGTCTAAACTTTTCTTGGTACAAGACAATTTTTTTTATAAATATTATCTTATTTTAAATATTTCAATAAATGTTTTTTTCCTTGAGCAAAAAATAATAACAATACAGTAAACAACTAAGAGGAATTGAAAAATATATATATATATATATATATATATATATATATATATATATATATATATTTGTGCTCCTGTAATTTTAATCTGATCACAACCTACATCTAATTTTAAACAATACAAAACATTTGCATTTTAACCCTTGTGAAATTGCAGATATCACAACATTGTCCCATCCTTCAAATTTGGGCAGTGGGATCCCATCTTAGCATATACCCCCTAAAATAGGGCAATTTTACAAAATAGTCCTCGTATGTTACGTGTTTTAATTAATTGACGACATTAATTGGCAATGAATTTTTTCTTTTTTTATGATTTTTTTGTGAAACCCATAGGCATTGAAATTGATTGTTCTGTTTCTATATAAATGCTAGGAGTTATATTAGCAAATAAAGTAAAAAGTTAGGTCAGATATTATGCATCATGTACCGGCTTGTTGCGATACGGGTTGTGTGAATATGTTTGATGAATTATACATATACGGTGCATGATCCGTATATGTGACGTATAACTGTACATTAGATGTCACTGATGTAAATGTTGTAATAAATAGTTACATGTACATGTACACGCTAATGTTATGAATTTATAAACATCGTAAGATTTTATAAAATTTTAAATAGCAAATGTTCATCATACGAGCATACGTATATGCATTTTGCTGTTTTGCACTGATTAGAACCGTCGATCAAAGATATTAATTTGAGCAATATCAACAGTCCATCCGAATATCCGATGATCCGAATATATATTTATTTTGGGTATAGAAGTAAAAAGACAACACTAGTAAAAAGTTCAATGCATAGAATCAAATCTGATAATACCAATGTTGAAATATTATAGTTTCTCATAATACTTTTAATTATCTTTGCAAAGAAAAAAAAGACCAAATAAGCGTCCATCAAAGTTTAAAAAAAGGTTCGTTTAATTAGGTTAAAATGAGTTCTAATTTGAACTACGAATTGAGATGTTGACGAGTTCAAGACAATGAATATTTATTTATTTTGGTTCAAGTGAGTGTGCATTTCTATTAGTCAAGTCTATGTTTAGAAAAATGCTGTTGATGAATTTGAAACTCAAAAACATTGATAATTGTTAAGACATATGCATATTTGACGGAATTACAGATCTAATACAGATGGTAATAGATTTTTTTTTATGAAAAACTGCAGATTCAAATTTTGTAAAAAATATTTTTAAAAAAATAAACGTTGAAGCTAACAGAAACCTTTATTTAGAAAAAAAATGCATATTTGATGAAAACATGCAACAAATTGTCACTACCGCGTTAAATTGAAATAGTGGTCTATGAGACCTCCATTTTGTCACGAATTTTGTTATATTTACTTACTTATAATAATATCATCACATATTTATTATATAGTAAGTAAATACTTAATGTAAATAAGTTATGAATGCTTATACATACTAATATTAATAAGACTTCAAATTATTTGTAAAAATTTAGAGAAAATATCTGCTTCCCCAAATATTATCCCCGAAATTTATCCTCCGCGCTTTTTTAATTTCAATGGGTCCATGTAATTTTTGTCTTTTTCCTTTTTGAAAATTTCTGTCTTCAAATTAATTTTCTTATTCAATTATATAAATACTTAAGTCAGATATATAAACACCTGAATCGTTTATATAAATATCTGAGTATTATATGTGACTTGTCATTCATATGTTTTATTTTCTGAGATTATTTTTCTCTCTTCTCCTACATATTTTTGTTTCTTCAAGACTTTTTTTTTCTCTCCCCCCTCTTTTATCACTATCATTTTCTCTAATGTGATTTTATTTTTCGAAACTCTCTCTCTCGTCTCTCTTCTCTCTCTTATTATTTATTTTTTTAACGATTTATTTAAACACCCGAGTCCCATATATAAACACATGAATCTAAAATATAAATATATAAATATAAAATAAAATACAAATACATGTTTAAAATATATACATATTTGAGTACATAATACAAATACTTCGACTCGTTTATACTTACGTGAGAGCACATAAACGTACTTTCTTTTATCAAAAATGAAAAATTAGTACACGTGAATGTATTTTTTTTTGTCAAAAATGAAAAATTAATTAAGAAGATTTTTTGAGAGATTTGACTTGGAGCACTATTAGTCTCTTTCAAAAATTTAATTGATCGATCACATAATAATTAATTAATTTGGGATGCTTTGTTCATTCACTAAACACGGTTGGGTAGTTTACGATGCTGTTGTTATCTGAATCCATATCAAAAATTAAAAGACTTGAACAAAAAATGTCAATTTTTATAAAATACGATTGGTTGAACTAATTTTCTAGCTTGCTCTCTAAAAAAATAATTTCATATTTTTTCCTCCAAATTTTTTTATTAAAAATTAATTTTTTTATCGTTTGCGTTGGAAAAAATAGTTAGGGTCCGTACATTTTATTATGATCTTCCTAAATATAATTTTTTTAATATTTTTTAGACAATTTTTATGTAGATTTTTAAATATCTCAAATATTTCAGTTTCCTCTTATTGTACATTACAAATACTTTTTGTGTACGCCACAAACAACAAAAATATTTCTAAATCTCACAACCTTATTTCTTAGTGTTGTTTTCACTTATATCCTTTCTTTCTGTCTCTCTTTTTCTTCAACAATGAATACGGAAAATACGTGACAAGGTACTTTATAAACATAAAAAAAATGAGAAAATCAAGGATGCATGAGATATTAGTTTTTTTTTTTCCCCTAACTGCTCTAGAAGTACTTGTAATTATTATTTTGTTGGGGACCTTTGGAGTGTGGGGATAACTCTAGGTCCCATTTTTGTGAAATTTTCTCAACTCATAATTAGTTTCCTGATTGCAAGGTCAAGACTCAAGACAACCTCTTTGAATGAATTTTAGCACATCATTCTTTGACAATACATGCTAGATATTGAGCTTTCTTGGATTATAGTTGAAAAAGATTATTTTTTTCTAACTTAATTAAAGACTAATGATCATATCAAATAAAAGGACCCTCTTGAATATTTCCGCGGCAATGACATGATAAATTGTACTTTTCGGATTTTGTACGAGTATACTTGAAAATCTCCAATTAATAGCTAAGGTTAATTCCGTACGGATCAAAGCTTGTATTATAGATAAAGAAATCAAACTAAAATTACCAACTATGATCATTAATTCCTAAATTTTTTTATCCATAGCAAACTGTTCGTTAATTAAATAAGAAAAAGAACGGATGGAATTAAAAAAAAAACTATTCTGAGCAATAATAATTTTCTGTAGCCATTGGCGTGATAAAGTTTTTTTTTCAGATTTTACGAGGGTGCAAATGAAAAATATCCCAATCAATTAGCTAATTAAAGGGTATACAAACCCTTTAATTAATTTTCCGTAGCCAACGGCATAATAAAACACTTTTCAGATTTTACGAGGGTGGATACGAAAAATATCCTAATTGTTAATTAATTCGCTAATTAATTAAAAGGGTAAAGAAACGCCAAGGAATGAATAAAAATCTCAAGCATTTACTCTCCATCGCGTGCATGTGTGAGAAAGAAAAGAAGAAGCCGACACATTGAACGGCTCAACTAAGTCCACTGTATCCCCCTCTCAGTTTTCACACCACGATTTCATCTAATTGGAACGGGAGGAGGTTCAGTTCCCATTGGACCGAATTTGGTCCGATGGGATGTTATAACCGTCCGATCGTTAAATCTGATATTTTACACGATTATTAAAGCGACTGAGAAACTTCAATGCGAATCTTAAAGTCATCCAACGGTTATTTTTCTTAGGAAAAAAAAATGTCCAATGGGCATTGGACCTCACCCAATTCCAATCTAATTCCTTTTAACTCGACCAAATGTATACCAACAAGGAACAAATAAAAAACAATAATAAATAATAAAAAGGAAACGCACTGTTCTTCCTTTCCCTTCCCTTCCCTTCCCTTCCCCTCCCCTCCCCTCCCCTTCCAGTTTCCATTTCTATCTCTTTCCATTCCATAATTACCAAGCCCCGTGAGGTCGTCATACAGTGCTATCGCTCCAAATCCATTCGAATCCAGCTGGGGAATTTATGGATGGATGAATTCAATTTAGAGATTCAGTGAAACTCGATTTGGAGTGATCCGATCGATTTCATCCGAGTATTTAATTACTTGTTCCTCGTTTACTGTCGTTGGAAATCGAGTCGAGTGTGAGAAGTTTTGAGTGCGATAGAGAAGAATTGTTGCCTTTTACGAGCTTTATCCATTGATTAAGGTAAGAATCTGATAGGAGAGATAAAGGGAGAGAGAGAAAAGACAGAGAGAGAGAGATGACGATGGGGTTAGAAGAGGTACTTTATCGGGGAATCAGTGAGGTACAAATTTTGTAAAGAGAGAGAGAAAACAAAAGAAAATACTAAGTTAGATTGGCATATAGTGAGAGATGGGTTGTTTACCTTGTTTTGATACAAAAGAGGAAGGAGATCAGCTTAATCCAAAGATTTCCAGTAGCCATGAGCAGCCGATGCAGCCGCCTCGCGTTGAGAAGCTACCGTCTGGTAACATATATTTGTTTTTCCTTCAATTTGCTGGATTTGTTATTTCTTATTTTAGGTTATATTCTTTAGGACTGTAGCTGGAAAATTTGGTTATAAGGAGAAACATAAGTTATGCTATTACTAAGATTAGTTAAATCCTCTGTGCTCCGATTTAGCAAGTCTTTCTTGATCTGAATTTGATTGTTGTAGGGGAATCGGTACTTGAAATGGGATCTGAAGTTAGGTCCAAAATTATGTGCTATTAAATTGTTTTAGGTGTGCTTGTGGGTTGTTGATTTGGATCTAGCACCTTACTGATGACATTTTGTTATTATTTATTATTCTTTTTTTTTTTGAAGGCTGAGTGGTGAATTTTCATTTAAGAGAAATAAAAATGTTTCAACAATGGATTATTTACACATTTGTTATTAAGTTTAATGCTATTAAATGATTCAGTTTGCACTGAAGCTCTTTCGGCAATGTGGTTGTTTTGATCGCCACTGATTAATAAGCTTCAGCGAATTTACTATGAAAATAATAACCAAAATATTTAGTTGTGAATCATGGATCATCACTTAGAAAACGTATTATTGGTTCTGAGTATTGTGAAACTATGCAATTACATCAAATTTTCCTTCACGCCATCTGGAAATTATCATATTTTGACATAAGGCCCCTGCTAAAATGAAAAAGTGTCGTATGTTTGCAGTTTGCACCCACATAATTTGTGCAATATACTATCCAATCTTCTCTCATTCTAATATCTCCTATCCAAACTACCCTAAAGTATTTTCTATATTTCTTGTTTTATTAGTACATAAATGGTACTATTAAAAAAGTATTGTAGGGGATGTATGAAATATACTCGTATAGTCATATTGTGTTTTGAATTTGCTGACATTACAATTTTCATCACGACTATGTACTAGGTTTGGATAAGCAAAGGATGAAGAGCTCGTTGGCGTTGAAAAAGGAGCACTCTTCCATGGAGAAGGAGAAAGAGAGAGAGGAGAGAGAGAAGGAGAAGGTTATTGTGCCTGCAGGGGTAAGCATATCGGCACAGACCTTCACATTTCGTGAGCTGGCGGCTGCTACTAGAAACTTCCGGCCGGAGTGCTTTTTAGGAGAAGGCGGCTTTGGCCGTGTCTATAAGGGCCGCCTTGAGAGCACTGGCCAGGTTATTTTTTGACACCTTTTCATTTTTCTTTTTCATTGCTCCTAAATAATTATTCACTCATGCCAATGTATCTGCATAGATGCCATAAAAAGATGACCTAAAATTGAACTGCAGTATAAAAAAGATCTGGCTTGAATTATTCCCATTCATGCATTAAACCTCAGCTGAGTACAAATCTTTCTTTACTATAATTTAAGGTGGTGGCGATAAAGCAGCTAAACAGGGATGGATTGCAAGGCAACAGAGAGTTCCTAGTGGAGGTGTTAATGCTGAGTTTATTGCACCATCAAAATCTTGTGAATCTGATTGGTTACTGTGCTGATGGTGAGCAGCGCCTCCTTGTCTATGAATACATGCCTTTTGGTTCCCTCGAAGATCATTTGCACGGTACTTAGCACCTCTCTCTCTCTCTCTACTATTATCTGGTAAGAGACTAAGAGTACTACTTTTGTGACAGTAAAGTTAAATAGTATTGTAGGTAGGAGGAATGCAATTTTAACAGGTAGATAGTGGTACTGGCTCTGATTGGTACATAACCAGACTGGGCATCATACCGGGAATTTGTGACTGACCCACTCTTTTTGGCTTCAATTGAACCCTTATTACCATTTCATTCAATTAATTTCCTGACCAGCAGACACAGTATCTAGGAGGAAACGGAATTGCTTAGCAGCTTTATTATAAGTATGTTGTACTGACCAATTCTTGGTGCATGTTGCTCTGAAATATCGAAGAATCTTTCTGTAAAACACAAACACTAGTAACTTCACTATTTTTTTTCCTGCCCGAATATGCCCATAAAAGGTAGCATAACCATGCATCATACTATGCATGTCTAGTTTATCTGATAGATGCCTTATAATTTCTGTGCATAAGATCCTGTCTGCAAGAATTAGTCCTAAAGAAAATCTGTGCATACTTGGATAAGAACACTATAAAGTTACACTAATTACTTTTATTTATTAGATCTGCCACCCGACAAGGAACCATTGGATTGGAACACACGTATGAAAATTGCTGCTGGGGCTGCGAAGGGTCTGGAATACCTTCACGACAAGGCGAGCCCCCCTGTCATTTACCGAGATTTCAAATCATCAAACATATTACTAGATGAGACATTTCATCCGAAATTGTCTGATTTTGGTCTTGCGAAATTGGGTCCAGTTGGAGATAAATCGCATGTGTCGACCAGGGTCATGGGTACATATGGTTATTGTGCCCCCGAGTACGCCATGACAGGTCAGTTGACGGTCAAGTCAGATGTCTATAGTTTTGGTGTCGTCTTGTTGGAGGTAATCACTGGCCGCAAGGCAATTGACAGCACCAGGCCCCATGGGGAACAAAATCTCGTTTCATGGGTAAGTATAATTTTTGTTGTCATTATCATTCTTGCAGGGTACACTTGGAATTGTCATTCTAATTTTTTCTTATTATTATTCATTTTTTAATCTTTTTGGAACATTATTTTTGCATGCCAGTTGTCTAATCATTTGAGAAATATTTGGTTCATTAATGATGAACATTAGCTAAGCATCAACACGGTTTCTATGAAATTTTGAAGGTAAATGTCATCTTTAACAAGTCAAAAGTATACATAAACAAATATTCTTTGACAATTCTGCTGGCATATGGAAACTTCAGGAAGTATCTTAAAAGTGGCAATCAACTTGAGCATTGTTTATTGTCATATTTAGAATAACTTCAGCTTTCTTTATTCCAAAATTTGGAATATATAAATCCAGGATGTTGATGTCATGCGAACTTTGCTACTAATATCAAACTTGAAAATTTCAACCAAAATATTTTTCTTGAGAATAAGCATTGCTTGTTCTCCTGGTTATTTTCAGTTCTTCAGAATTGTTGTTTTGGTCCTTTTACTGACTTCTCAGCTGAAATTGAATTGAATTAATGAAGAGGAGGAAAAGAAATACATCTTAATAGCTCCAATTCTTTTTCTTATCCTTTTGTTTTGGTAGCACTAAATTCACTTATGTAATAGCATTACTAAAGAATAATGAATCTACTTGAAAGAAATCCATACAACCATATATTGTTCTTTGCATACCGGCTTTTTCTTTGTTAACTCTCTCAAATTATTCAAGCAGATTATGATATATTTGATGAATAATGAAGTTGGGTGCTTATTGACAAGTTATTATGGAAATTTATTGGAACTAACATTAATGCACTATGAAAGTCTCTTCAAATGTTTTTGTGATTACTATAGAGAATATAGCTATTAATGGACTGATAAAGATCTGTGATTTCCCAACAGGCAAGGCCACTATTCAATGACAGGAGAAAGCTTCCAAAAATGGCAGACCCAAGACTAGAAGGCCGGTATCCAATGCGTGGCTTGTACCAAGCTCTTGCAGTGGCATCAATGTGCATCCAATCTGAGGCTGCATCCCGTCCGCTCATAGCCGATGTCGTCACCGCATTGTCTTACCTGGCTTCTCAGACGTATGACCCTGCTACAGCCCATACTGGTCCCGGCAACAGCAGACCAGATAGGCGAGGCCAACCAGGGAGTACTACTAATAATAATACTAGTGGAAACAATGGTAATAATAGCAACACCAAGGAGAGGGATGACTCGCCAAGGGATTTGGTCGCTGGGATATTGAATAAGGATTTTGATCGGGAGCGTGCAGTTGCTGAGGCAAAGATGTGGGGTGAGAATTGGAGAGAGAAAAGGAAAGCTATGGCCAACAATGGAAATGCGAATGGGGTGCAAGGTAATGTGGAATCTTCTCCTAGCATGAGCGGCTAAGGAGGTGATTTTTTGTTACTGCTCTCTTTCATTGTTTGCATTATTATTACTGTTATCATCATCATCATCTCTCTTTCCTTTTAGAGTGGAAAGGTAGAGTTTTAGATGTACATTATCTAGAAAACCTTGGGGCGAGCCCCCCCATAAGAAAAAAAACAAAGGAAAAAGAATTGTGGGGACGGACCATCCATGGAGTGTCTTTTATTGTGCATGTAAATTTCCAAAATTTTGTGGTAATAGAGGACATTGTGTCACTCTCTCTCTCTCTCCTATTTCCTTGTTTTTTTTTCTATTTATTATATCCTCCGACTTTTATACATAATCGATGGTGTCCCAATTTTCTGGGGCATAGAAATAGTTTTCAGTGGTTACATGCATGTGCAGTTTAAAGTCAAAGGTGCCATTTTGTGAAAATGGCATGTATTGAGATTTGTCAATATTTGTACCAGCATGATCCATGATTTTTGGTACCGGTATGAGATATCTGTTTCTGACTGCTGCCGTCTGTACAACTTAGGCTGACTAAAAATTAAGCAAGGCAAAAGATGCAATTGTTGTGCTGTACTTTTATTTTGGTGTCTATAGCTAGTAAATCTCATTTCGGTTCTTGGTCTTGTATCACATTTTTCTTTTCTTTTTAACTTGACGTATATTTGGGTAAACAACACAGTGATTCTTTTTTGAGGAAGTTCATTGAAAATCAAATCCACTGTTATTAGTTTAACTGATAGTGTTAGGTGCTAGTTCCAATTTTACCCCATGCAATTAAAAAAATATCAATGATACCTCCAGACAATACAGGAAATTTTGTACTGCAATGTCCATTTGTGAAGATGCTCAAGTTATCATCTCCTTTTTTTTTTTCCTTTCTTTTTATGGATGCTTGAGAAAAGGACAATTTTAGCATTTTTCATTAAAGAAATGATGTATTGGAGTATAAGATTTTCCCCCTAATGCACTAGGGGGTTATATGAGTGAGAAAGCAGAAGGAAATTTTTTTTAGGTTTTGGTAGGTACATGGGAGCTTCCTATATACAATTAACAACCCAAAAGGCAAATCAACCTTTTGGTGTCTATTTGGCTTAGTATATATAGTAATATATCTCGAAGAAATATAGATTCAAGTCATATAAAAATATTTAAAAAATAATAAATGTTGTATTTAACGGGATCTTTATTTCAAAAAAAGAGATGATTTTATCATAAAGTTTCCTTAAGCAAACCAACAGTCTTAATTTTCACAAAGTAGGGAATATTTTTGAGAAGAAAATTTGAATTTAAGCATCCTAAGGTGATTTGTGAATTTAAATAATTGTTATATTGGCTTTAAATGATAAATTTAGTATAAACTTAAGTGATTAAAAAAAAAGAAGGTTTTAAGTTTTTGTTGATGTGTTTTGTATTATTATTTTTGACAGTTTGGCTTTTTACTAAATAATCTTGAAGATTTATAAATTTAGAACATAAACATGTCACTCATGAATCAACTTAAATGAATTTGATTATAAAAGAAAAATATCTTCTGAAGGTTCACTATTGTAAGCTAGAGACTTGTAATTCATGTGTCAAGCGTTAATTCAATAATCTCTATCGGAAAAATTCTGAGTTCACACAACTAATTTTGTTATTCCAGATTCCACAAGCAATCATCACAAAGTAAGTTGTCCCAACCTCAACCATAAATCCTTATATCTCAGTTAATATAGGTGGTACAATTTTCTTTCTTTTTTTAAAATGAAAATTAAGGATTAAAATCATTCAATTTTAAATATCTCTAAAGAAATTTTTATCCGAATTTCGAATCTACAAGAAAAAATCCATAGTAAATAACGAGACTTTCCAATGAATGATATATAATAATCCATGTTATTTACTCAAAGCCACAGAAATCCAAACTTTGAGAAAGCAAGAAACCATACCCCTCCAAAGTTCACGAGCTCTTCTTCCTTCTTTTTATATTTCCAAGATGGACAGTTGTGGAATTCCTCTACATTTTTGCTTTTTATCGTTTCCACCTTTTCCACTATCGTTTTCTCTGAGAAACTCCAGAGAAAACATTGAGTTGCAAATTGGCGTTTCGGAAATGGACAAAGGAAATGGGCCAAGATCCCAGAATTTTAGGAGGCGGTTCTTGGAATTTTGGTACTCTTTTAGCCATCTCAATTTTTTTTTTGGACCTTTTTTGTACTACTAAGCGGTCAGATTGCTTTTTCTTTTTCCAATTTATTATGCTAATTTTCAGACAAAAATTGAAGCGGAACCAAGAAAAAGGCAAATTAGATTTTGATATAGGGAGTTGATATATAGATATCGGTATTGATATTGTTATAGATATTGACTTTATTATTCATGTTAAACGAGTTGTTATTTATGTTAATGATTTTATTATATAATTTATTTTATATAATATTTTTATTATTCAATTTAAGTGAATTATTATTCAGATTAGCTGTATTTAAGTCGAATAATAAATATACTATACAAAATAAGTTGTATAATAAAATCATTAAGATGAATAATAATTCATTTAAATAATAAAGTCAGTATAATAATAATATTAATGATGGTATCTTTCATATTTTCCAATTAGATACTGATATATTCAGTGAAGTTGCAAATTTTGAAGTGCTAAATTATTGCAAACATGTTGGTTTATTAAACGGTTAGCTAAAATAGAGTTGTGCTATGTGTTTATACTATATATTATTGCAAATATATATAGAGATAGGGATCCATCTCCTGCAACGATTTTTAAAATAAGAAATAGTTCTCTTTGAAATTGTTTAATTGAAAATTATATAAAATATGCCAAAAAGACTAACAAACTCCTCAGTTGTATTTTAGCTTTATATTTCCGTAGCACCTTTTTTATTTTTTGAACAAATTTTTTTTGGACGAAGCATTAATAGAATTTTTTTCTCTCCTCAGTTGTATTTTTTTTGAACAATTTTCCACTAACTTTTGATAGTATCTATGGTTGTACTTGCAGTTTGTTATTATTGCTTTGTCAATCTAACAAATAAACTATTAGTAGTGATAAATAGAATAAAGTTAGGATGATCTTAACTAAAAAAATCAATTGAATCGACTACAAATGATAAATCTAAATTGTTAAAACTGATCAACTTCAGAGGTAATATATTTATATTATAAATTTATAAATTTTAGAATTAATTTAATATAAAGTCAAGTGGTAAAAAAATAGCAAAAAAATGAATGCATGAAATTAACTTATAAACCTTTAATATTTTGATCGCTTGACTTCATATTAATTGAATTAAAAAATCTATAAATTTTTTATGTAAATTTAGTATTCATCTGTAGATAGATTTCAACGATTTGCATCTACGAGCTAAATAAAAAAATTAATTTCAAAAGTTAATTATCTGCTTCTACTAGCTTCTACTAAAAAAAACAAAAATAATAACATTTTATATCGCCGCCAGGCGCCACCTGGAAAATAACTACACAAAAACTAACTATATTCTGACAGATCAATGAGGCCCAAAAAATATCCTGATTCTGGCCTCAAAGAAATGACCTAAGCATGTGTAAACCACTTTTGTCAATCTTGTATCTTTATTATTAAATCATGCCAAAACACACAAATGTACAAAATGGCCGTCATATATTATGGACAAGGCAAGCTAGTAATTAGCTTCCCTTTCCATTTCTCAAACTCCATACATTTAAATGTTATATATTAAATAACTACAAAGTGCTCTATATGTTCTAGCAAATTTATGCAATGTACCAAAACATGCTAGATAGGCGGCTTCAAGAGCAAAAGAGCCTCAATGTGAAGAATATATTGTTGTTACTACATATCAATGGTAGTATATTCGTCTTTCGTTTGTTCCTTGTCGCGCTCGTTTTGATCGGAGTTACGTTTGTGTTCTACGATAGGATGTACTCCGAAGGTTTTCTCGGCGGGTCCCAGCTTCGCAATATCAATTCTGTGTTCTTCAGGCAGCTTGATCTCCATTATTGCCGGAGCCAGTTGTTTCGATTTCTTGTACAAAGTATATAGCACCATTTGAATGATGCCGAAAACAAATCCGACTATATTTGGGAGCTGTTTGGAATGAAAAGGAAAGCAGAAAGTAAAGGTTTAGAGATAGAGAGAAATAATTATGGGTATTAATTAATCTAATAAAAAATGGTGGAAAAATTAATAATTAACAGCCTATTTTGTAATGAGATTACTTTCATTAACAACAGCAACACAATCAGTTATTCATAATACATAAATGAGAGTCAGAATACCATGATAAATGTAAAGTAATTTCATTACAATATGATTATTATTGATATGTTCTGTAAACTGGATGAATAAATTAGAAAT
Source organism: x Bolboschoenoplectus mariqueter (assembly GCA_037678475.1). Lineage (NCBI taxonomy): Eukaryota > Viridiplantae > Streptophyta > Magnoliopsida > Poales > Cyperaceae > x Bolboschoenoplectus > x Bolboschoenoplectus mariqueter. The sequence goes on along the minus strand of CM075266.1, from coordinate 1,406,021 downwards.
ATACAAGAATGTATTTTTTTATAATTTAATAAAATATCTAAAATTACCGCAATGTATTTGTCCTTGGTGAGAAGGCCATAGGAGAACCAAATTACAGCACTTAATGTGAGAAAAAAAGAAAGCGAGAAAGGCATGAACTCCACACTCTTTGTGCGTATTACCAACCTCTGCCAGATAAAAAAAAAATATAACCAATAATTAATCATTTCAAGTTACTTGTGCTAGCATTTAATTAAATCAGAATCCTTAATTACAAAAGTAATTTACAAGAGTAATTTTTAGTAATAAAGTTTTGACTGTACTAATTAATTAATAATTCAATTGCTGGAAATTAATAGTGAATGAACTTAATTTCCTTTAGAAAATTAAATCAAATGTACCCTCTATTAATCTGATTTTATACAAAAACTTACATATGCAAAAAGAACAGTGCTATTAGTTAATTTGTACTTACAATTATGCTCAGTGGTGCAACAAACACACTAACAGAAAATCCAACACAAACCCATCCGAGAATGCGGATCCGATCCGTGCCCCTCGATAGCAGGAGAGTAAGAACAAGGATCAGGCTGAACAACCCCACATTCAAAACTAGCAGCAATTTCGCCGTGCATATCTGTAAATTAATCGGTCGAAAGAGCAAGCATTTAATGAATTTTTTGTTTTGAAACTGTAAAATATGATAATTTATGCCAAATTATTTTTGGAATTTCTTCCTATAGTATAATTATGACACGGTGGTAGCTCTTACTTAAAGGGATAAATTACAATAAATAATTAATGTATAAATGGATCTTGAATAAAATTAAAGAAACAGCCTTTTCAAGTTTTTACTTCAACAAATCAATTAGACAAAAAAACGGTACTTAGGCAGATTATCTTATATGCATATAGAAATTTTACCTTCTCCTTCTTCGGCGCATAAATGAGATACACAATTATATACCCGGTCTCAATGACGCAACCGATTGTGTTGATGGTGATGAGGAGGCATGAATTCGGTTTCAGAAGTGCATAATATATCCACAACATAGCGCTGAATAAAGCAACGATGTACGGTACGCACTGAAAACCCTCGGTCGATTTCTTTCTGTACACTCTATAAAATGTTGGCCTGGAAATGGTATGATATCAAGACAAAACTGTCAATATATATATATATCTCAAATGTGTATGTATTTAGTTACTCAGAATTAGTAAAAAAGAAAATATCAGAAAAGGTTAAGAAACCTTACAGTGGGGACAGATATACCATGAATGAAATTATGTTACCTGCAAATATATCCAATGAAAATATAATTAGCGGACTATCTAATATTTTGATGTGATAAGAAATAAAAACATCATTAGTTCGTAAAAGTATATTTTACTGACTTTTTAATCTTCTAATACAAGCACAAATGTAACAAATTATTTACTGCCTTATGTCTACGTACGTATCTGACAGAATCAGATCTGTTGGTTTAATTAGATCTGGTGCAACTGACTCGTTACTAATTTTGAAGTATCAGTAAGTTTTAGAAATCATAAAGACATGAAAAATTCAATTATATGCTGTCTTAAGAGAGATATATATAGATAATCAATCGAACTCTTGAAACATAATTATACCTAGGATACCAAAAGTAAAGGCCCAAGGATGGTCCAAAGATAGCAGTGCCATCTCTCCTCTCTCTCTATAATATCTCTCAATAGAGATAAATTAATAATATATCACAGCCGCTCCTCCTAGTGTCCAATTTGGATGCAGCAAGGAGGCTCCAAATTAACCAGTAATTACCAAATCATGCAATGATGCAAAAGAGAAGACTGCTATATATATATATATATATGGAGCTAATAGAGAGAGATATGTAATATATATAGAGAGAGAAGGGGGAAGATAGTACAAAAATGGTAGAATTAATTCTGATCTCGAGGCCTTGAGAGGTTGCCACAGCATGCTCATTTTATAGGTGAGGTGGTGGTGTGTTGTGAGCGCTCTTGCACCTTTGGGTTCATGTGCTTGACATGCATGGTGTATTTCTGTGAGCATATATCATGCCCCACAACTAATTAATCATGTCTGTAGTAATTAACTAGCCTTCATTTTTTTTTCTTTGGAACAAACCTAACATTATTATTCAATTAGCTAGATCTCCCGGGTATATATAATCATACATTGGTAAATTAATTTCCTCCCAGACAAATTAATTATAGATTAATTATATTTGTAATATTTATGGATCACATTTTAGTTATTCAAAGTTTTGAGAAATGGAATTAATTTCACCGGTATAATCATGTTTCACAATTAATGATAAAATTACGTCCCGGACAAAATTAATTACAAATTATGTAATATTAATAAATCTCGTTTTCTATATTACTTAGCTAAGTTAATTTCCCCTTAGAGATAGCATGTTATTTTTTTTATAAACAAAAAATCATGAGCCTTATAATCAGCATCCTACGGAACCTTAAAATTTCATATAAAATTAAAGCACGTTATAATTTACACTAGAAAAATATAAGAGATCTATTAGCTAGCACGCTGAGATATTAATTTTAGATTTTTAGCATTTACCATTGTACTTTAAGACGCCTCATATCATCCCAAACCGAACTAATCATATTATAATCCGATCTCTTCAAAAGGAAGGGCTGGTATATCAAAATCCGACTCTGAGTTTGGGCTGAAAAAATTCTCATCAAAGGCCAATTTTTAGAAATTCGACTCTAATAAAATATAATTTTACATAAAAAATATTAATACAGTGCTCCATATGGTTTAGGACTGAATTTTTAAATTCGGACCCTTCTATATTTTTTCACGCGGTTTCTTATTTATTTAATTTCGAATAGTAGTTTTTTTAAATAAAAAAATCGGATATTCAATGATAGACATTTAATCAGTTTAATCTTTTTTATTCACTATTTAATTGCAATGTGTCTACAGAGAATTTCAATATAATACTAGGTTTTCAAAAACAATCTTATTGGTTTATTTACAGGTTTAATTTAATCGTGTCTTTTAATGCATGAATTCATTAGAGAATCAACTTTTGATCAAGTGATAAAGATAATACTCTTCGTATAGAAGATCGTAACTTTGGAATCTGAATAAGAATTATTTTATGAACATTTAAATTTAGATGGCTTCGACTCCATCTTTATATTAAAAAAAAAGCCTAAATCCACTGAAAATATATATTTTTTTAAAAAAGGACTTCCGAATATATATTTACTCATGCATTATACTCTGCGTTACAAAATTTTCTTCTTTTTCACTTTTTTTTTATAAGAATTAAATAAACAAAAGTTACACGTCCTGGAAACTATTTTGTGCCCCTAAGAGAAAGTTTATTCTAATTCATATATACACACAAAGAGAAAGCCAAAAAAAAAAAAGCAAAAGAAAAAAAAGAAGAGAAAAACCAAAGTCCAACCGCAAGATATGGGAGGAGGTTATGCTTTACTAGTGTGCAAGCTATATTTGCTGAGGTGGACTCAATCACTCAAAGCTGTTATTTCAAGAGCTTTGAGCAAGACACTGAAATGAAATAAAAGAAGAAATAAGAGAAGAAAAAAGAGAAGAAAAAAGAGAAGAAAAAAGAGAAGAAAAGAAGTAAAAGACACTGAGATGTATAGCCAGCTGTATGTATGTATGTATAGCTAAAGTTGGTTTCTTCCCAGCAACACCTGTGCACTGGTTATCTGTGTTTCATGAATTTTGTCAAAAATTTCCAGTCCGTGTTTACATTAAATTTGCATTTTAGACGAGTTAGATGGGTTGTAATTTTAAAGTGAATTAGAGTTATGGGTAATTTTAACGTATATTTAACTTTTAAGATGAATTTTTTTTTGAGAAATATTATTTAAATTTAAAAAAATTTAAATTATAAATATGTTCATAATTATTTAAATATAATGTGTATCAATTATAAGTTAATTTAGAATTTGATTGATCATTCATCACAAAGTCATTAAAACTCCGGCCTCACCGTTAAAATTTTTAAATTATTTGGTGGAAAGTAAAATCTCCTTTAAAATATTTATCCAAATTTATACATATTCTATTTATATAATTAGAAACACATCTACAATTTTAGTTCATTAATTTGAGTAATATTTCTTAAAAATATGCGTCATAAGAGTTGAATATAGTATAAGAGTTTGATGTATGTTAAAATTATCAGTGACTTATAATTCGCAATTTGTGGCAGATTTTTATGAGATCTGAACTCGCATGCACATGATTTACTGTAACAAGCAAAACAATTCATAGTCAAGCACTATGATTCAATAATAAAGGTATTAACTTGTTACATATCAAATATGAGATAATAGAAAATTTTGTTGAATATAAAGTGATTTTATGTTATTATTAGATGGTAAACCATAACTAGTTCTGCTTTTGAAAATGGACGAGCAGTAAAAACTAAAAGATACTTGAATTTATTGTTTCAGTATTTTGGATTCAGTAAACTTATTTTTTGATTGGTTAGATGGCCGGGGCATAAAAAATAAATATATTAAACTATTTTACAATTGAGGAATGTAATAAATATTGCACACAATTTCTTTAACGTTCTTTAAAATATTCAAAAAGCAGGGAGCACATTTTTTTCCTCATAATTTTAAATCTGTAAAAATATATATATATATTTTGTTGTGCTACAATTGGGAAAATTCTACAAGTGCAAATATGCGCAAAGTTTTAATAGCTTTTTTTTTTTGTATAAAAAGAACTTTTAAGTAATGCAGTTCTGATATAAAAATTATAAAAAAATTCTACAACTTTTTAACTACAAGATGGGTTTTTAAATTCATAATTTGGTCAAAGAGACAAAACAAAATAACAAAATGATTTCTTTTCACATGGGGTAGAGTTGTTACAATGTAAAAGAAAAATCAATTTCAAAAAATTGTAAAAAAAAAACCGCGATGTCTAAGTAAAAAACATTACGTTGCATTGCATTCAACAATCTTTATAAAAACATAACCGGTAGTATTTCAATAATTTTTGTTACGCAATTTGTATAACGATAATTATTATTTGCATAACATGTATACATGGATTACTGTCACTATATCTTAGGTTCATAAAACGGATAGTATTTAGCAACCCACTTTTATAAAATATCATTATACATTTATATCTTTAATTAAGAAGCATACAAGTCGCACACAAGTTCCTAGTGTAGATAATTATATACAGATACCACAAAAGCGGGAACAACTATTAAAAAAAAAAATCCAAATACAACCTAACCGGTCCCCATTTGCATTCTTACTTTTTGAAGGGGGTAGCCCATAAAGATTCATATTAAAAAAAGGCTCTCTTTTGCATTCTTACTTTTTGAAGGGGGTAACCCATAAAGATTCATATTAAAAAAAGGTTCCCTTTTGCATTCTTACTTTTTGAAGGGGGTAGCCCATAAAGATCCATATCTAACCCTAAATTACAAGGAACATTTTTGCATCAGCCCCAAAAAGCTTGCTCATCACAGTGTGTCTGAGACAATAAGAGGAGCATTGAATCAGTCGGAGTATCAGCTTACAACTGATGCTGTTGACACTGCACCGTCCCCGGCGGTCTGCTTTCTATGCCGCCGAGACTGCACCTTACGGTTATGCGGCTGGTAGTCCATCATCTGCATCGCATAGCCTTTACTCTTCTGAGATTGCAGATTACACGGCGCTTACAATTAGGATGCCGATGCCGCGTCTTCCCTAATGCTTGCGTTTTTAGGTCACGATACTCCCGCTTACTCGGCGCTTACAATTTTTGTTCGGGGGTGGAGCCTGATTGAGGGTTAGGATGGGACAAAATTTTACGTAAGATATAGTTTTATAATTATTTGAAAAATTAAGTATATTTTTGTTATTTTGTGTTAAAAGTGTCATTTTGTAGACATATTGTGCAAAAATATTTTGCAGATTGAGACATATTATTGCTATTATGTTGAAACTGAAATATATATTCATAATTTTTTCTGTTTAGAAGTATAATTTTAAAGATACAGCACCTTTCCTGGCACTTGCATTTTATATACTCTGATACTGCACTTAACTTTTCTTCATGGACTCAAAACTGGCATTTTTTCATCGCTTATTGATTGATTTATTTATTTATTATCATGTATTATGCTTTGTTTAGGTGGATGATCAGTAATACGGACCTACAACTGATTTTGTTGGGACCTATGGATTCTTTCTCACAAATTAAAAAAGGGTGCGTTTTATAGTGATTCAATTTTGTATGTTTTGTTATTTATTGAAAATGAGTGGTTTTATACCACCTTTTCAGAAAAAAAAATAGAGAGTGAATTGTATACTCCTGAAGGTTCATATTTACCTTTTCTAAATTTTAGGGGAGATAATTTTTGTCTATTTTATCAAAAACAATTTTTTGTTATCTTTCTTTTTCATTAAAAAACGACATTTTAACTTTTAACGTGTCGCTAATTAACAAGGTCTTAATTTTCTTTTTTAAGATAAAGTTATAAAGATAGAGTCAACCGATCAACTCTTTCAATTTCAAATATTTATAGAAAATTTCTAATCAAATAATTTCAAACTCGTGTCCTGCACTCATAAAATGTTACACCTAAATCAGGGGCATGCAGATCCACTCTCATTTTTATTTTTATTAAAAAGTTCCGTGTTGGTGTATTAAATTTTGGGTAAAATTGTTACAAATAAGCTTATTTGACCCCTATATTTTCCTAAATATTTTTAAAATGACCCCCATACTTTTCTAAAAAATGAACGTCAATAATTATATATATACATTGATCCCATAGTTCAAATTTCTACTCCTGCCTCTGGCGTAAATATTATATATATATATACCACAAATTGTTACCAATTAAATCTCGTTGTACCTTCTAATAGTTTGTAAGAACTTTGTTTCTCTCACTGTTCAAGATTCATGCGCCAAATCTCATTGGGCATTATACTTGTAATATCAGATAATGCACTCGCACAAATTAAGCACTAATTTAATTTCCAATTCCGACAATGGATCTTGTTACATCACAGTGTTCTTCAACGGACGAATGGGAACAAGTTACAAAGCAACAGCTCTATCACATGTTAAATGGCTGTCCATCATGCATGATGCATGTATTATTGTATGCACTTTATTAAAAAGTTTTCAACTTGCTCAAAACTATACTTCTCAAGTGATAGTGCTCCACTATTCCAATTATGAGATGTGTTTCGTACTGATTTCTGGTTCAATGTTTGATAATGACAGTCGGATGCTCAAACTGACAAAGCAGGCATTTTTGATATATTTTTTTTAATATTTATCAACATCATTTTTTATATATTACCAAAATGTTCTAGGTAGGTTCTACTTGTCATCTGAAGGTACAATGCATAATTATCTTATGAATTAAAACATGTTATTTGATGCATTAACAATTGTTAATAGATACCTAACAATTTCAACAATATTTCTTAAATTGGTTACAAATTAAAATATAATATGTAGTTAAATTGATAACTTGCTCATTCATCAAATTAATATGTAGTTAAATATCTGTAAATGGCTTATTTATCAAATTCTAATATGGGACTTATTATTTCACATTATTTGATGTTAGGCTAGACACTTTTCAAATTTATCAAATTTGATACATGTTTATCCAAGTAATTGAAAACCTATCTACAATTAATTTTTTTTAATTTGAATTACATTTTTAAATATATGTATTATAAGAGTTGAATGTATCATAAAAATTAATTTAAATTTTAAAACGTAATTACAAGAATTAAGATAACTATCAAATTAATTTATTCCAAAAACTCGAACTCAATTATAAATTTTATGTCCATCCAAAGTGCCAAGTTAAGGATTCGTTTGAAATAACCATGAAAATATGAGGAAGACAAGCCAATAAGACTGTCAATGGATCTGATCCGGATTCGATCTAACATAATTTACATACGAGTTCATTAAAAATTTGTAAGATCCATATGCAGATCCATATCCAATTATAATTTGAGAATTCAAATGTGAATTCATATTCATTTTTTTAGCAAATATTGGACTGAATTTGGATCATATTTCGAATTTTTCATTCAAATTGTTAAAAATAAAATACATGTTTAACACGAATAAATATGTATAATTTTATATTATAAAAATATAAATTAAGATAATAACTCTAATTTAATTAATTTGTATGACTTACAAAAATAAACTTCTGTGAAACTAATATGATATAATTATCACAATGAAAATATTTTAATATAACATGCAATTATAAATGAATTTTATTTTACAAAAATTATATATAATAAAAATTAGAGTAAAGTTAGAGTGCTCTTAAAAGCACTTAGAAGCACAGAGTCTTTTGGTGCTCTTAACTCAAAACCCTATCAAATCGACTTCAAACGAAAAATTTAAGTTGCTCAATAAATTCTTTATATCAAAATATTATAAGATACAGAAAATTTTCTATTTTTAGGATTTCCTAACTATTTTTTCGGATTTTTTAAAATGACTATAATAAAATAATAAAATTTTGCATATAAATATAGGTCATTTTCAAAAATATGAAACAAATAGTTAAAAAATGTTAAAAATAGAAAATTTTAGTATCCTACAAGATTTTAATATAAAGAATTTATTGAGCAATTTAGATTTGTCATTTGAAATCGATTCGATGAATTTTGAGCTAAGAGTAACAAGGAACGCTAGCTTTACTCTAAAAATTATGATAATCATCGAGACTAATTTAACTATTTTATAATTATATTTATAAATAGTTACAATAATTTAAAATAAATTATTATTATATATTTATTATTATTAAAAACTTAAAATAAAATTATTTTATCGGATTTATAGTGGATTTAGATTCGGAGCACGTATGATTCAAATACAGATCTATAAAGTAAATATAAAATAAAGTGAATTATTTTTTTAGAATCCATTTTCCCAGAAAGAGAGAGTTGTTTATGCAAACCACCCCATTATTAGATGCGATATTAATTTAAACAATTCGGATTCTTGCTTAATTGTTATCTGATCAACAGCTATATTCATCTGACAGCGAGCTGACTCAGACGGCCCCATCATTTAATGTCATTTAATGTGGGGAGGTTGTTAATGTTTCTTTTTATTTTCCTCTTCGATTTTCAAATGAGTGACAATAATGTCCTATTTTTAAGTTTTTTTTTCTGAAAGCAAGTAGTTGCAAATTATACCTGAAATTCCGAATACATGTTTTCTGCTGCTGAAAATGTTACATTTTATTTGAGACATAAATCATATATTTAAAGACAATTCGTGAATGCACAAAACGTGTTTGTTATGCTCAAAATAATATTTGAATGCGTGCGTTTGAGAAATTGTAATTTTAAATTTAAATAAAGTAGGGATATTTTTAGGAGACAATATCACATATGCTTATAAAATGATAAATATTGTTGAATTAATTTATATTTCTCGATTAGTATATTATTGGTATCCATTAAAAATACTTCTTCATCCGTCCTAGAGCAGAAGGTATAAACTATAAACACAAGAATCCAAATATACTTGTGAATTTATGCATTCAATAAAATAAACATAAACTAGTTAAACATTAAAAAATATGGGTGCAGTAAAACCAATATAAATTCGAGGTGGTTTTGTTATCTAGTAAGTTGTAATACTTTCGTATATGCTACGTGTGTTATAAACATAGCAACACATATGTAGTTATTTTCTATTTCGGATTATTAATAGGACCTTTGTTTCTTATCCGAGCCATCCCATCTAATATAATGTGTTAGATTGATTGATAGATGTATAGCATCATCATCATCATCATCATCATCATCATAGACAGATCTTCGATGATGCCCACAAATCGTTCCAATCCATTTATCTTTTTAGTTATCCCTCGATTATATTCCTCCAAAACACGTGTTATATATAATTTATATGAATGCTTTAGCTACAATTTGAGATCAATTACTCGTATCCGAGTCATCGACCACTTCTTAAACAAAGATAAGATACAAGAGACAAAATTCAAATCATCAGAAATTCGTTTCCTTTTGAGGTGGCACCAAACGAAAAGACCAAAGCTGAAGTTGCAAGTTGTGGGGCCTTGACATTGCTATTGACGGTAGTTGCTCCAAACATCAATCCATAGTTTTCTCGTCGCTTCTCGTTTAAGATTAGCTGATTCCAAACAAAGACCGGACAGAATATCCCCTGGTTTAAACCTTCCCTTTCTTAACCCCAGATCAGATCATCTCCGGTTGTACTAAAATGGAGAGAGGATGATCCTTATAAGGTCGACTTTTATGGACATAATCTGCCATAATTAAATGTATGAAAGTTTCTAGAGAGAACGTATCGGACCAAACAAGTAGAAGTTTCCTGGTTAAAAAAAGGAACGCAGCTTTTCTCTTAAATACTGGACGTCTCCGTTTAAGTATAAATGGAGAAGACGCGTACTGCGTAATAATATGCTATCCGGATATTCCATTGTTCGCATTCATATTTCCGATCATTTCTCTCCCTCGTGCCTGATTCCTTCGACGCAGAATCATTATTTCTCTCTGCGCGTGTACGGATAAAAACGGGTCACTGTAACTCGGCCCCACTTTTAAATTAGGCTTCTTTTTTTTAGAAGAAATCAAACCGCCACAACAAATAGCTATGAAATCACAGCCGCAATGGATCAAGATTCCCCACCATCGCCCTACATTTTTAAATAAAAGCCTCCTCCCTCCTGTCAACCGAAACAGAGCAATTACCATTTTTACACCTCCAAGCTCCTGCCACCACCTTCCTGGTATCGTTTCATCAATGGCTTTGAAAGCAGCGCATGTCTCAGGCGTACCGTGCCTTGACCATGTACCTGAGGCTCCTGCGCTCTCCCTTTCCTCGCCTCACCTTCCATCAGGTACTTCCTCCTCCCCTGTTTTATCTCTCCCCCCTTTCTCTCTTGTGTGCATCGATGCTAAATCTTGAAGGTTTGTCCTGACCTTTGGATTCTGTACCCGTCAATTGGATAGGTGTGGTGAAGGCGGGGCAAAAGCCAACGAAATTTTTGGTGGTAGGGCACAGAGGGAAGGGGATGAACGCTCTGGCGTCTCCCGATCGTCGGATGAAGGAGATAAAAGAAAATTCGATCGCCTCTTTCAACGCCGCTGGTCGATTCCCGATCGATCTCGTCGAATTCGACGTCCAGGTAGAAAATTACCGTTGCAATTCTTTTTAGCTTTTTTCCCCAAAAAGACCCTCTACTTTCTGAATTATCACTTCGTAGTCGGCTGCTCTGTTTCCTTAATTAATTAATTTCCTTGATGTATGTAAGTAAACACTGTAACATAATTATTGAGAATCACGAGGGGTAAAGTGAATAAGTGTTTTTCTGTTAGAGAGCGCCAGTGCGGCGATTGTCCGCGTCGAAACTTTCCAACAAGTCGCCGCGGCACCTTTCTGTAAAATCTCGGTGATCATCTGCTCCGAAACTGCATGTGGCGTTTCGTGCGTCATATCAATTCTTGTGTTTCAATTGGTTAATATCTTGGGACCCAGTATACAGTGGTAGAAAATAGAAAACCATACAAAGAGAACCAAATGCTTGTAGAAGTGGTAGAAAGGTTTGGGAATAGATAAGGTCACAAGGTGACAGCGTATGCGAACGTAGACTAAGTCTGTCTTTTTGCAATTATGCCACGTTGAACACCGTCAGGAAACACCGAGATAGGAGCAAAGGAAATGTTTTTATATCTTTCTAGATATTATAACTGGGTCCCAAGTTACTAGGGGCCTCTTTTGGGAAGCATTTAATTTTAGAATATGTCAGGTTGATTTACAGCTCAATTTTGTCTTAGCTCAGATCCAATCCAACAACCATGATCCAAGTTGCCCATATGTCTGTACCGTCCCTTTTTTTTTATATTTTAAATTATGATTTTTTTTTTTTTTGGGGGGGGGGGGGGGGGGGGGGGTATCGATGTTAAGCGATATTTTGAGAGCTATATTGTAAACTAAAAAAAGTTACTAACAATAAAAAAATAAAATTATGCATATAGGTGGAAATAAGTTGTGTATGAAATTTGATGTACTTTGAAAAATAATTAGGATATTTTGTTCTTTTGCACGCTAATCTTTTCTTTTTATTTTTATGTAGTGTCTACTGTTAAAATTGTTGCAACAATGAAAACTAAATAAATTTTTTTCTTTTCTTTTTGTAGGTGACGAAGGACAACTGCCCAATTATTTTTCATGACGATTTAATTCGTACCGAAGAAGATGTAAGAAAATTTTCATGTTGTCTCATATTAAGCAATGAAAAAGGTATATTACAACTATATTTATTTGTCAACCATGGGAATTAACAAAACAAAATGATTTTTTCATGTGTTTCATATATGTTCTCTATTGTTCAGATAAGTTATATATTAAATTAAATTATATCAAATTTGATATATAAATAATCTAAATTACGATGCACATATCTGTAATTTTATTCTTTTTATTTTGATATTAATTTATTTTGTATAATCATTTATTTTTCATCTGTTTTGCCCCCTGACAAATTTCAAAAATCGCATCTTGTTCAAACAGGGAAAGATTGTAGAGAAGCGTACAACTGACCTTACCCTTGAGGAATTCCTCTCCTATGGGCCTCAAAAGGATGGTTCTAAGGTACCAATTTTCTTCTTTAAAAGAATTATGCATGTTGTTTTTATTGAAATCACATTATTTCATATTAATTTATCGAGGGTAGTATGTGATTTTAGAGATTTCATGGATTACTATGTGATTTCGCAAAGATAACAGCAGAGAAACAAAATATGTCTTTTTCGCAAAACCTCCAAATCACACAAGTTTAGCAAAGTTTGAAGCCAATTTTGAAAAGTTTGTTTTCTTTTTGTTTCTGAAAATGCTTCTTTTTCGATCTTTGTTAATTAGGTGGGGAAGCCACTAATTAGAAAAACAAAAGATGGAAGATTTCTAAAATGGAATGTTGAATCGGACTACCCATTTTGCACGTTGGAGGAAGCATTTGAATTGGTCGGTTCACACATGGGTTTCAACATCGAACTCAAATTTGATGACAATTACCAGTACCGGGATGAAGATCTCACCCATACTCTTCAAGCTGTCTTGCAAGTATGCCCTCTTAACTTATTTTCTTTCTTTCTCCTTGTATTTTGTTTACAATAAGCAAAATTAAAGGAAAATTAATGAAGATTTAATTCTAATTTCTTATAGGTGGTCTTCAAGTATGCAAAAGACAGGCCTATCGTCTTTTCCAGTTTCCAACCTGACGCAGCACGAATCATGGCAAAATTACAGGGCTCATATCCTGTAAGTATATCATAAATAAAAAAAAAACTTCAAAAACTTTTTGTACCCCTGCTGCTAATCTTGCAAATTCATGAAACATAATTGTTTCTACTGAATGATGTATCATGATTTGTATTTTACTGGTGAGTATTAATTAGAAACAAAAACTGAATTTGGCCTTTGAACAGGTATATTTCCTGACGAATGGTGGAACAGAAAGATATACTGATGAGAGGAGAAATTCTCTGGAGGAGGCAGTTAAGCATTGCATAGAAAATGGGCTGCAAGGAATTGTATCAGAAGTCAAGGCCATATTTAGAAATCCTTCTGCTATTCACAAAATCAAAGAGGCGAACCTCGCACTTCTAACATATGGTGTTCTTAAGTAAGTAAAAAACCAAATCCATTTTTGTGATACTATTGTCTCAAATCTTCCTTCTTTTGGAATTTAAATGGGTGAGGAAGGGGTACTTTGGGCAACTTTTTAAGAAATAGGAGAGGAGGTGCAATTTATCGCGGTATGTTTGATCATAACGTGATGTAAAATTGGAATATCACTGAGAAATGTTGTTTATTTTCATTCTCAGCAATGTGCCAGAAGCGGTGTACATGCAACACATAATGGGAATCAACGGTGTTATAGTCGATTTGGTACAGGAGATAACAGAATCTTTAGCTGAATTTGTTACTCAGAAAACTGACGAGGAAAACGGAGAAGAAGGACATGCCAAGGCCGAAGAGGATTTAAAAAATCGACCAAACTTTTCTCAAAGGGAGATCTCATTTTTGCTCAGGCTCATTCCTGAACTTGTACAATAGATGTCGTTGCATCATTAACACTTTGATGCAACATCACATCACCTCAACTGCTCTTTCTTTTAATTTTATGGGAGTCTTGTTGTGAGATAGGGGCTTTTTTTTCTTCTTCTTTTTTCTTTCCTTGTATTTTTTTTCCCCCTACTTCCTTTGCTCCCTCTCCTAGTAATTAGGGTCTGATGAGTATGTAAAAAGATGTGGAAATGACTATTTGCATTAGCAATAATGCAAATCTTCAAATAATTTATGTTCCAGGTCTTGTTATTTGAAGCAATATTCCTAATAGATATCTTGCCAGATAGATAGGAATTGCTTGACAATAGTTTTTTTTCACAATTTTGATAATGAGATTTTAAATTCTTAAAAAAGTTTGTATTGTTGAACTTACAAATTAACTGCGTTTTAAATTTCATACAATTTAAGTATTATTAGTATTATTTGACAGTCCAACAAAATCCATTAAGATTTATGCATTTTGCAAACATGCTTGATTTAATGGTTTAACAAAGGCCATTAGATAATATTTACATTATATGAAATTTAAAACACAATCAATCTATAAATTTAAGAATATGTTTATAAATATTTTTCTATTTTTTATTTGAGAAATTATTCTTATATTTTAAGTTCTGCACCTCTTATCTGCATCTAATGTTTAGTATAAACACTTTTAAAAAAAATATATGTTTCAAAATTTAAATTCTATATTCCAAGTTATACCTCCTTAGTTTCAAATATTTGGAGTGCAAATAAAGAGTTCTTGTAATTAGTGTATTAATCACTCCTCTTTTTAATTTTATTTTTTTTAATTTATTTGAAATTTCACTGTTTGTATTGTCAAAATAACTATTGCAAAGAGATCTCTCCCCTTTACAAAATCCATTAAGTTTATTATAAATATTATAAAAATAAAAATTAATAATGTATCTAAACAAGATGATAATAACATAAGTTTTTAATAGTAAATATTGATTATAAATTATATATCTCACTGTACATATATGAATAATTTAAATTCAAAATTATATTCACATCTACAATCGGCATGGAAATGCAAATATTCCTATCAAAGTTTGCGGATATGAATTAAATAATATCTTATTCTTCTTTATTCCTAATTACTACACAATATTCTTCACAACAAAAATATAATGAAAAACCATTGCTCTTAGGCCTACTTTGCTAATTGCCAATTAAAGGTCTCTGGTGGCCCAAATTACAAAATGCTCTTTTATGATCATAAAATCGTCTTTAGTGTATGTACCGAATCATTTTATTTTGTTGGGCTTGAAGACCATTTTATTTATCATTCCTTTTCTCCCTATCCAATGTACCAACTTGACACTTAGAGCCAGAGCCCATCTTAATTTAAGAAAATAAATTAGAAATTCCACATATCCCCCACCCCCCCTCTCCTCTCTCCGGATTCTAATCTTCTACTGCGCAATACTGTACTACACATCATACAGACGGATAAATTATAAAGAGATTTTTTATAGATTTACTTTACATAAATCTCAACGTAATCGGATGGATGATACGTTACGCTGCACAGTACAGTATAATAAAATATACGAACCCCCAAAAGAAAAAGAAAAAAAGAAAACACAAACTGAAGGAAGACAGGAAGAGAGAGTGATCATAAGTCTAGTCAAATATGGAACCTTTCAACTCATTTTTTAGTGTGTGTTTCTTCCATAGAGGGGGGATAAGAACAGAGCTTAACTAAGCCTCAAGTAAATTTCAACAATTGTTACTTGTACTTCAACATAGGAAACAAATTAAAGCCACTATTTTATTCGTTAATATATAGGTTATCTAACTGGAAATTTTGAGAACTTTTCAGCTTTTGACATATAAACATAACAAGTTGTTTCTTTCTTTCTGGGTAAGAACATGAAATCTATCCCTCTAGAAGGATTGACTATATATTTGGTTCACCTCTCTAGAAGAGAAAATAAATTGTGGATATGTTTTTCTTTTTTTTGCGGCTTTGGAAGAAAAAGAATCTGTAAATATGTTGTTTGTCAAGCAATTATTGTTTGATATGATTAATTTTTTTTGGTTGAAAATTATTGTTGGTACAAAATTAGTTAATCAACACCCAATTAAAATCGGTTGCTTATATCAATTTTTATTTTCTATTTTTTTTATGAAACATAGAATTTAAGTAACTTAAATTAAATATTTATAAAAGACTTTCATACGAGTTTTAAACATACAATTTCTACATAAAAAATATTATCTTTTATTATTAAATCAAAGATTATTTTTTTTATATCAATTTTTTATTTATGAAAAAGAAAAATGGTTTTAATTTATTTTATTTTATTTTAATTTCTCGAATAATTCCAGCAGAGTATGGAGCAAAAGCAAAGCAAAACAAAACAAATAAATTACAAAAAATTTAATAAACTAACAAAAGAAAGGTCTAATTAATTGACGTCCCTCATGCTGTCCTACAAGTACAAACCTCAACCCCTACACGCAAACCTCCTTTGACCAAATTGGAAAAGTATACATTAAATAAATAAACATATAAATTATTTAATAGAAGAGAAGACAAAGGAAGTTTCAATAAAACTTGGTCCATGGAATCCACCTATTCACCTCTCCCCCAAGAAAAGTTTAAAGTTCTTTTTCTTTTGTTGATGATTTATTTAAGTGATTCATTCATTCATTCATGCCATTGGTTGACTTAATTAGGTTAGAATCTACATCTATTTTCAAAATTGTGTAAGTCACAGTTGCAAAAGGAGAATTAATTGAGCGAACAAGATCATTTTTTTTCTTCATAAAGCTGCCAAGTTCAATGGAAACAAGCAACAACTAGAGGAGATATTTCTTTGATTTGGACACACAGTGGAAACTAATACACCTAAATATTTATATGTATATATTTCTATTTAATTAACTCGGATAAGTTATCTTGTATCGAACTAAATTTATGGTGTACTCAGAAGTAGGTACATACTAGATATAGTATAGCTCTAATGCAAATACAATAAAAGGCCTTGAAAATTAAAATAGGGGAATTTAATTTACTGTTCCCTCCAGTTTCCTTTTGCACCAGAACCAACTAAAGAGGCACCAGATCTTTATCCCATTTGTGTTTTTTTTTCCTTTTTTTTGTGGAATGGTCAATTTGTAATTGTTGGCTGGAGAAACTGTGATTGAAGGGCATTTGATTGTAGGATTAGAATTTTTTGAGAATAAAATTGTTTGATAATTTTTGTGATTATTTTGGGTTAATTTAATAGTATTTTTAAAATTATAAAAAATAAGGATATATATATATGGATAATGCGTCTATCAAGTAGTCAAGTAGAGACCAATCTAGATATTATTTCATAATGCATCAGTAGCCAATTGATACAAACTATCAAAAGGTTACATCATCAATTTGAATTTTTTTTATTTTTATAAACCTATTTTTTAAAATCAATTTTTGATTTGGTGAAAAAATAATGTTTCTTGTATTGAAAATTACAAATTTAAAATTTGAATAAAAAATCTCTTGTGAAAAATATAAATTTAAGCAATGGCTTAATTTCATTTTTATCTGAAAAAATAAAATTTTTCTTAAATTTATTTTTAACAATTGTCAAATTCTTTGAATTAATATATTAGTTGTTAGTAAATTCTAACCCTTTAATTTTTAAATCGGGAAATACATAAAATACTAGTAGCGTCGATTAGATGGGTCGAGTTGCAAGTTAGGTTAGATTAGTTTGTCTTTGAAAAATTGTTGAATCATGAGTTGGATTAGGCCGGATTTTAAGTTGTCCATCTTTGGATTGTGTTTGAGTTTCGGACGAATCGGATCTAAACAAGTCAGATTCAGGTTAGTTTGACCTTTTTAAAAATTTGGATTAGATTGAGTTTGGATTGAGCAAGTTACTTGAGTTTGAGTTAGTTATTGTTATTTCTAAAATGATATCAAATGGAACGGATCAATTTAACTTCAAAAAAGTATCGGGTCAAAAGTCGAAGTGGAACGAATTTCGAATCATCTGATTTTATATCATGCTCGATTCTTAGATCATCTCGAATCTAATAGTATCGGATTTAAATTAAATTGTCTTTTCAAAGAAATCAAATCGAATCAAATTTGAATTGAGTTTGAATTAAAATCGGACGAATCCTTCTTCTTTTTTTGAATTAGATCAAATTTTATCACCTCTATACGCAGGTTCGAAATTCGAATGAAAATTTATTTATGAATATTTAAAATTAAATAATTTAACTTTTTATCTTCATCAAAAAAAAAAAAAGATTTATCACCTCTATAAAATACCGCAAAGGCGCAAAGAGGTAAATTAAAAAAAAAAAAAAGTAACCGTGCTTCATTCGTTGCAACTTGCCATGTCCCAAAAACAAATGCACTCACTCTTCTCCTCTTTTTTCCTTTGGTGGTGGTGCCTCATCTAACTTTAACAAATGCAGCTCACTTGTTCTAACAAATGAATGAAAGGTGAAGTGGTTTCCCTTCTCCCTACGGAAGGCAAAGCGGTTTGCATGTCAATGCCTACTTCAAACTCCACTCGCCTTCACGGTATTATGGAGGGCTGCATGTGAAATTACCTTTTTACCCATGATTACTTTCTCTTCCTCAAGTTATTTTCACAACTTTGATGACATATTTTTTTAAATAAATTCGAAATAAAATTTAGAGTAAAATTATCTTATAAAAATATTCTTATACTTATAAATTAATTGTATTTTAAATCTTCTATAATTTTAATTTAAATGATATTTGATATTTAATTAAATATCACTTTTACCGTTCGTTACGAAACTCAGGAGGGGCAAATTTGTCAAGTTTTATCGTTCGGCCTTTTTCCAAATCCCAACCCTCTTTAAATCTTTTGCTTGACCGAATGAAATTCCTTTTTTTCACAGAGAATTTAGTATTCGGAAAATATCTCCTCGCCTCTTCCGTTCGTGTGTGTGTGTGGCGCTCGTATTTTGGCATCCTCTGTTTGTCTCCCTCGTTCGGGGCATCTGGGCCCCACCTGAACGCTACCCCTTCCGTAGAAATCTCGTAGATTAAGGAGGCAAAATAATTTGTATACATCTCTATTTCAATACAGCGAAGTTTATTTGTTTAATCCCTCTACGCAATAAAAACAAACTTGGGTTAGTTTCTTTCACGTGCTTTTATATTTTCGGATAGAAATACATACTTATTTATTTATATATGGGAAATGACAAGACTAATATGTATGATTGCTTGTATATGTTAACCCACGCATGAGAAACATGAGTAGTTTATCGTCTGTTGTTTTGTTCTTATATTTAGTAAATATAAGTATTTATTTATTAAATAGAAATATATATTTGTTAATTACTGAAGTTTAATTATTTTATTTATATAAAAAATATGGACTTGGTATTTAGTGTGTATAAAATATATGTCTTCTAAATAAGACCTTTTCTGACTTTAGTGTCCACAAATAGCAAATAAAAATAGGAAACGTTTGAAGATATCATTATCGATACCGATTTTATTATTCATATAAAATAAGTTATTATTTATGTTGATAACGTTATTATATAACTTATTTTAATAAGATAGGGGATATCTTGACGATTAATATTTTGACAACTATTTTTCAAATAATTTCAAAATAAATCTTAAAAATTCTTAAAAATAGGAAAAAAAATTACAAACATATTTTATAATTTATAGATTGATTATTTTTCATATGAGAAGTTATATGTTTGAAATTGAAAATAGTTTAAATGCTCATATTCTCAGTTCATACACACACAAAAAAAAACATGATGTTATCAAACAGAGGAAAAAAAATATTTTAGTTCATGTTTTGATATACTTTTTCTTTTGGGTCAAAACGTTAGTATTAAGGTTTTTAAAGTATGTCTCAAACACTTTGATCTTGTTCAAGATAATTTTGCAAGATCAAAATGTAAAAAAAAATGCACAAAATTAACTAAATTATATTAACTTTGGCACAATCAAATCATATTTGACCTTTTAATTTTGTACATAATAACCATGGAAATCTATTATTACATTTGTGCATCACTTGACGACCTAGAATGAGATCACGAATTTAGAACTATTTATTTGAGATTTAAAAATTTTTACATGGTGTTGGAGAGGAATCATAGCATGATAACGCGCAACATATATATTTTTTAAATAAAAAGTTTCATTAATTTCGATATTTATTTATTTTTGAATATTTTTTGGAGGATATATAAGGGAGCGTTAAATTTAATAATTCCAACAGTCTTTTCTTTAATGAGAGTCTAAATTGTTTAATTTTAAATATTTATATATAATTCTTTATTTAAATTTTAAGTTTACAACCTCTTATATATATAGAACATTATTTTTATCATTAAATGATAGTTCTCTAATTAACAACCTTTCTATCATGCATGCTAGAAATGGATTATATGGTCGATAAGGCCTTCAATTCATCGACTCACTGACAACATCACATTCATACAAAATGAAAACACAAAAGGCAATTTGTATTTTGAATCTTGATCAAAGAAAGATATGATCAGAGATAAGAAGGCAGCTCTATATAAAATAGATGATTCAAGCATGACGAAATTGTTTTTGGAAGATAAATAACCTAAGTACCTAACTTGTCCTATAGGAAAGCGATTGGCGTACTTCATTGAACTTAAATTAATTGAAAATGAATCCTGATTTCGAGGGCTTTTTTGTCATTTACCACCATTCCTTTTTCTCTACAATACTTGTATTTGTTATTATCATTTTTTCACTACAACAAGTCAATACCCTTGTTTAAGTGAGAAGGCAATACTGTATTTTTTTATCATTTTCTCACAGCATTAATTCAAGGCTGATATAAAACAGGTTCATATGAAAAAAAATAACATGATCAATTAATGTGGCATTAATTGTTGGATACAATTTCTTGGTTGAAAACTATTTCTTGCAATATATGACAATGTCAATTATCCAAATTAGGAGATTAACCTACCTAGCTTATCTTTTACATCATCCAATTCAGTCAAATTATTTCTTTTTTTTTTTGAGGTTTTAAAATAATAGTTGTTTTCGACAAATTCAACCGTTTTGCATCATGACAATGTCATAAACTATGTCGTCAAGTTACTACATTATTATTTAATTTTATTGAGGGAAAACTTCGTTGGATAAAAATCACATACGTACGTACAATTCAAATCCAAATTCTTAATACATAAAGAGGAATAAATTTTCAATTTTTTAAGGATATCAACATCATCATTTTTATTGTCTGATCGATTTGTTTTTCTTTCTTATTTATATTGATCGAACAACTCAAGTGTTAAAATAATCGATATAACAAAAGATTACCATCTTTTATAATTTCAGGACCGCATGTGTTCTTGATAGACCTCACAAACTCGTATTAGAAAGGATACGAGTTTATGAGGTCTATCAAGAACCCATTCGATCTTAAAATTATAAAAATAGTAATCTTTTGTCATGTCAATAATTTAACAATTATTTTTGGACAAATTTCATACTATCTTCATCCTTATTAGTTCTAATATTGCAAAATTTAAAATTCAAATGACAAATTCTAACATTGATCTTTTGTATTTTCATAAGAATTGTGTCAATGTAAAACTTTATAATTTTGGAGTTTATTTTATGTCAACAATAAATACAGTTAGCTAGGTTCATTAATTTTTTGACTACTTAATTATTTTGATGAATATAAATAAAATCAACGGTTTAAATTTGATATTTTGAAATTTAACTGATTCGTGGCATCAAATATTATTAATTTTGAAACTTGAACGAACGCAATTCTTATCGTTCCAAGTCTTTGACACAGAGAATCCGAATCCAAAGCAGCCG
Source organism: x Bolboschoenoplectus mariqueter (assembly GCA_037678475.1). Taxonomy (NCBI): domain Eukaryota; kingdom Viridiplantae; phylum Streptophyta; class Magnoliopsida; order Poales; family Cyperaceae; genus x Bolboschoenoplectus; species x Bolboschoenoplectus mariqueter. The sequence goes on along the minus strand of CM075266.1, from coordinate 1,384,053 downwards.
AATTAAAATTTACACATCTTTTTTCTTTTTGACATGCAAGTTTTACATTTTTTTTTAAATAGAAAAGTATCCTACGGCAAAGAAAGAAAATCGCAGAAAATTTCCAGGTTCTATTGTAACAGATATCTCGCAAAAAGAATCTGTCACGAGTATCCGACATACGGGTCCCACTGACTCTGCTCAACCGAACAATGGTACTGTGGGTCCTTCCAGTCAGCGACTTGCCACAGGATTTGTTACAGAGAAGATGTATCATTGGATTTACGAGAAACAAAACTGTAATCCCAGATCGGAGACCATTTCGCAAAAAGGCAACCACTTTCGTTTCCCCGTACACAAATTTTCCTTTTCCTTTTGGGGAGGGATAACCACACAAAATAAATAAGATCACAACGACCGCTCACCACTTGTGTTGTTAAAATGCGTCAAAGACCGAGGCAAGGCAAGAGGCACACACAAAGCTTGAGTCTCTCTCAAGAAAACCTGTCATCTCCGCAACCTCTCCAGCTATAAAATCCATCGTGTAGACATGCCCCTCTCCCACCACCACTCTCTCTCCCTCATGCAAAGATCCATTTCATGGCTTATCTCTTGCCACCCCATCTACAACCATAAATAATCAGAGAGAATTTCGCCTTCAGTTTGCTCTGTTTCCGCTGCCTGTGTGCTTTATGCGAATGGAGAGGTCCAGTTCAAGTGTTATACGGTTGCCTCCTGGATTCAGATTTCACCCAACGGATGAGGAATTGGTTTCTCAGTATCTAAAGAGAAAGGTTTTGTCCTACCCTGTACCGGCCGGTATTATACCAGAGATCGATTTTCTTAGGCATAACCCTGCAGATTTGCCTGGTAATTACATCTCTCATTTGCCGTACAACCGTTTTGTTGGATTATTGTACTTCACCATAGCTCAAATTATCATGACTCAAAAACAAATTCATGTGTCATTTTACTAACTTGTAAATTGAATTGTTTTAACCAACTCTTAGGTGCAAGTGAGGGGGAGAGATATTTCTTCAACCAAAGAGAGGCCAAGTACAATAACGGGTCTCGTTCAAACCGAGCAACAAGGTCCGGATCCGGTTACTGGAAAGCGTCCGGCAAAGATAAGACTATAATTAGTTCGAGAAGTAACCAAATAATAGGGTTTAAGAAAACCCTAGTTTTCTATCAAGGGAAGCCTCCTAGGGGAACCCGTACCGACTGGATCATGCACGAGTATCGGCTTGCAAATGTATGATTAATTCCACATTTTCTACCTTTTCTTAGGTCACTGTACCAATGGTATTTAGTTAGGTGCATTTGGTTTAGGATTGAGGTTAGCAAGGTTACCAATCCGGTTATTCAAATATGAAATTCCGAATAGTTCGCTAATCCAAGTTAGCGATATTCCTCGCACATCCAAACATATCCAGTAGGCTATAATGTACCGGTACGTAGGCTATATATAAGTGCGATATTCATATCCACATCGATATTGGTACAACTAATATCTGTATATGTATACTTATTTGACTGGTCCGGTACCGTGGTCAGACATCCGTTATTGGTTTATACAAGTTGTTACTGTACCTTATAGCATATTTCCATGAATGCTTACAAAATTACGAACTTCTAATTCGTTCAGGACTCTATGGTTACGTCGACAAATTGGGTTCTTTGCCGAATTTTCAAAAAGAAAAGAAATAGCCAGGCGGACATGGAGTTCATGGACCGTGCCGAAGTGGAAAGGCCCGGGACGCCGCCGCCCTTGTCAGATTCGAGTTGTGTAACAGATAGTTCTGATGAAAACGCAGAGGAAGTTAGTAGCAAGTAAGATATGAATCTAGTAGAGCAAAACCATGGACAGAGACTGAGAAGGGAAAGATAATGGCTGTATGTATAGGCTGAAGAGAGGTTAGAGTTTTAGTAGGACCTTTTGCTGGCTTTTTGTATGTTGTTTTCATGCAAATGCAAATGCAAGTTAATGTAAGTATGCAAGAGGATATTGTGCATGTAGAAGCTCAAGCATGTTAAATGATAATTTTTGATGTAGAAAAGAACTGTTCTTTTTTTAAATTTAATTGGTTTTTTTACTGAATCATAAGTCTAACACAATAATAATATATTTTTTTAATAGAAAAATACAAGTTTAAATTTCGAAAAAAATATTTAAAAAAAATAAATATTGAAATTAACCTGAACTCATATTAAAAAAAAGGTTTTTCGTTGATTCTTGGTATTTTTGTTATAAGGAATTGTAATTCTGAGATTTACAAATATGGTGAGAAATCCTGTGATTAGTTAGGGATTACGGGAAATCCTTATATATATATATATATATATATATATAAAAGTGCGTGCTTAATTGTGCACAACAACTTCGTTTTACCCCTGCTAGGGTGACAGTAATTTTGCTATGGTAATTTTGAGCCGACAAAATTGGATAAACAAGCACAAGTCACATCAAGTTTTAAGTCGAGGGACCCAATTTTGTGATCATAATTTTCGAAAAAGGAGCAATGCCTATCAATTTTAAGTTGAGGGACCCAATCTTATGATCATATATTTGGAAAAAAGGAAAAAAAGGGGCATCCGTGCTGTTTGTGAATTGTGTTGCAAATTGGATAAATGAGCTTTCATAGTTAGCCACAGAAATAGAATACAGGGTCTTATAAGAAACAGAGAGCTAGGTCAAAGGCACAAGGGTCCCTCTTATTTATATCACCTCTCTCTTTCAAGGATCTTTGCAAAGATCTTGCGTTGAAATTGTGAGGAGAGAGCGATCAGACGAAGGTGGGGGCTGATTGAGGTCTCCACCATCTTGCCTCCACTTATTTCCGTGCATTTCGTACTTCTTTTTTTTAGTTATTCATGCATAAATTATCTTATTTTCTTTCTTGGAACTGTATATTCTGATTTGTATTCTTATACAGTTTTACCGTTGCAGAGGCTCTCACACAACATGTTAATGAATTTTTTTTAAGATAAAGATAAGAGTTAAATGGACTCAATTTTAAATGTCTGAAAAAGATTTTTCATTCGAATTTCGAACCTGTGACCTCTCATACGGAAAATATTATCTTTGTCATTAAATTAAAAGCCGGTTGTCACATATTAAGTATTCTTTGTTGTTGTGTTATTCAGATTCAAAGCTCTTTTCTTTCACTTATTTAATATTACCCTTTTTCGTTGATGTTCTGATACTTCAACTTTCCTCGGATATTTTCTTTGTACACAATATTTTCATGTTTTCTTTTCTTTTCCCTTGACACTTCTGTCACTTTTCTTGAAATACATTTTTCATTTGGCCATGAACTATATGTTTTCAGATGCAAGGTGGGAGGCAAGAAGTGTGTAGTGATTAAACAATTCCAATCAAAGAAGAAGACCTTTCGAGTAACATAGTGCCCAAACTGCTAGGCTAGAGGTAGACATGTCATGCCAACAAAGAATTTAAGTAAGAAAAGCCTTGTGGCTAACTCTTACATGGCTTTCTTTCTATCAATTCAAAATGCCTTGTCATGTACGTTTGAATAGTTATACCCCCTACATTTGACTGCAATCTGGTACCAGTTAGATCACTTGTACCCTTCATACTGGTAACGGTACCAGCAAAGCGCCTCCTCCAATGTTCTTGCTGAATTAGTAGGTCATGTTGGTTTTGGGTCTTCTCAGGTCAACAATCATATATATTTTGGGTACTGATATACTGATGGGACACATGTTTTCTTCTTTTTTTTTTTAAACAAAGGGGATCTAGGTTCTGTGACTTATCCTACATTCTTTTTGGATCACAGAATAATAGCTCTAACTGCCCCAAATAGGAGATCAAAACCCAATGCAATGTTTAGAGAAGTACAAAACAGAGAGGCATTTATACATTTACCAGTATTGTGCTGGCTCTACCAGTAACATACCCAATGGCTCCATGACACACTATATCTATATTTATATTACATATCTTACAAGTGGTACATAATGGTTTCGGTGGTGGCTTTGGATTGTTGCAAAATTTTTAATTGAGTTAGTTAATGGTGATTAGGAAGGCACCAGAGTTGTTGTGGCCGCCTGTTGATTAAACTATATGAAAATTAACATGCATTTTTATCAAACATCAAAAACTAAGTTATAATTGACGCGGTATAAAGTTGAAAATTGTATGACTTAATCAAAGTTTATGGTTATCTAAACAAATTCTTTGAGGGGATACAACAAAAATTTTCACACAGATTTGTAAAGTTGTCAGTACAAAAAACTTGATGGGGTCATTAGTAATTTCATCTAATTAATTACTACTTTGGTGAATAGAATTTGAGTGCTTATTATCAAATTTTGATAGTGTCTAGAGTGTGAAAGGATTGACTTTCAAAACTGGAAGGATGAAAATCCAAAAGTTGGGGATGGTGATTCTATTACCAATACTAGAAGTAGGTTATATATTATATGCAAGGTTTCCCTATTAGGTTGATTGATATTACATAGAAATAGATGTTTGACATGTCATATATACTATGCATATATGACTTAACCTTCCACCATTTTATAAGGGCATGTAGAAGTCAACAAAATAGTCAAGTTAAATTGGATGAAACATCAAGCTCCTGTGGATATTGGAAACAAATACATGCTCCAATAATTGGAGTTTGGATGAAGTGACCTGGTGAAAGGAACCAACTGTGGTTTGGCTATTTCTTTACTCAAAGCATTGAATCAGAAAATTAATTAATGTGTGGGGTAGCAATTAATGAAAATGAAAATTAATTCAGAAGGCCATAGCCACAATCTAATTAGAGGATCAATTAATGTACCCCATGAAAGTTGGAAGACAAGAAAGAATTAAGCTGTTACTGTGCATTTTTGGCATCTCCAACAACCAAACTTGCTCTTGTTATTAATAGCATCACCTTTTTATTTATTTATTTATTTATTTATTTTTAAAATAAGGAGGTAATGCAAGTAATCACGCCAGTTTAAGCAACAAGCAATTATGCAAAATAAAAAGCTCCAAAAAAATCCGGATACTTAGGACATACTTCCAAGAAATGATACAAAAGTACTATATGGAAGATATTTTTTTGGTGTCGTTTTCTCACGCCGAAATTTTGAATTGTTTAAAATATGGAAGTAAACTCAGAGCAGTTATTGTGAAATAAATAATCAATTTCTTATCATCCAGAAAAAAAAATGTAAATTATGTGGAAAAATATCATGTACACAAAAAATATGTATATAGATAATCTCAAAAGTTTCAGACACAAACTTTAGTATTAATTAAGATGGTTCTTTTTTGGAAGCTGATATACAAATACCGTTATTAATATCAAATTTATTATTAATATTAAATTAGTTATTATTTATGTTAGTGATTTTATCATACAACTTATTTGTATAATATTTTTATTATTCAATTTAAGTAGTATTTGAGTTGAATAATAAAATATTATATAAATAAGTTACATAATAAAATTATTAATATAAATAATAACTCATATTGATGACGGCATCAAAACAATGGTATCTCCCAAATATTTTCCTTTTTTTTTGTGCTGACAAGAAATTTCTTCTTTTGTAAATGAAGAGAAAGAAAAAAAGAAGAAAATTTTCTAAAATCAATTTCTTCTGTAATACAGAATTAATCAAGCATCGCTTGCATCTCTGTTTTCCGTGAAAAAGAAGAAGAAGAAAAAATCAAACATAAAAAATAGAATTAATGTTCCTTGTGGGTATGGTTTTGGGGCTCACTTGTAATAACTGATGAAGGTAACAGCATCCAAACAAAAACCAAAGCTTGAGGAGTTTGTTCACGACACCAAAACCAAAACCAAACCACATGCATCACATGCATCATGCATCTAGACTTACTTGCTTTTGGAGTTTGGAGTTTATTTCTCTCTCTTTCAATTTTAAATTGAGTAGAAAGCTCCCTTGTCCCCCCTTCTCCACCACTCCTCAAAGCTTTGACTATTCCTCCTTCAATTTCTTCTCTCTCATGTAATAATCTAATCTAATTTAATTTAATTTTGGGGTACCCGGAACTATTAAAAGAATACTAAATTTAATCTAATTCAATTTCTATGGCAGCACCGTTTAGTCTCCGACTGCAATAGAATTATGGAGCATTCTCCTCTAACAAACATTTTCAAGATTCAATGAAACTGCTGGATAGCTCATTTTTATCAAAAAAAAAAATTATAGAGCATTGATAATGAAAGATCACAATTATTGAAGTGGGTTTTAATTTTAAAACTTAACAGTAAAAAAATGATCTATACTATATATCATACACATAAAAATGAGGAAATTTTGAATATGAAATTTACCATTCTCGAATAATTTAAAAAATTATATTCATTTATATTTAATAATCTTTGATGAGATATAAATAACATTTAATATCTGTGAAATTTGATATATTGTCAATATATGAGATAAGTAACGTATATATAAATTTATTGCTTTATGAAATGAGGATTAAAATCTTTAAACTTGACTGTAACATTCAGTTTCGACTAACCTACAATCAAATGCATAAAAAGCAATCAAAACTTCTTCTTTTTTTAAATAAGAGCTCATATTAGATTCGATATTTATTTTTTTAATATCTTCTACATAATTTAAATATACATCTTTCCACAAAAAAAATAAAATCTATTATCATATATATTAAATTTACAGTTCAAAAAGCAATCAATGTCTTATAACAACTACGATGGGATTTTCTTAAAATATCTTAGATTACCCAACATCAATCATTCAACTCAACTTCGTTTTTGATAATTTGACCATATCAATCTAATAATTTATCGCTGATCACCAGATCCATGCATTAGACCCAATAAGTGGTACAAAAAATCAGTTTTCTCCGGCTCATTAAATCATAATGAATCATATTTATTGATGTATTGATAATTTGACACTGTTATGAATAGTTTAAATTTAAAGGTCCCTAGATCTAATAACATACCGCTGGCCACCAGATCCATGCATCAGACCGAATAAGTGGTACACAAAATCAGTTTTTTCCGGCTCATTAAATCAAAATGAATCATATGATAATTTTTGATACTGTTATGAATAGTTTAAATTTAAAGGTCCCTAGATCTAATTGGTCATAAGGTTGACAGTTCTCCATCAACAGTATTAGCTTCTATATTTCCTTAAAAAATAACTATGTTTTAACTTATATCATGAAGCTCTGTTCTCCTCAATAATTGGTCATGCATGGCTTAATTTTCCTTAAAATTATGTAACATCAATCTAACACTTTTGACAAGCCATAAGACTTCTGAAAAAAAGCAAATATGGTCACGATAACTCCGGTATGTTCTAACCCGTATTATATGTGATGTCTACCGACAACGACGACGATAATAAAGTCATAGACGACAATAATGGTAATGACGATGATAATCATGATAATAGTAACAATAATATTAGTAATAGTGATAATAATACGTACGAATTGAATAGTTTGTGCATGTCACAATAAAATGAACTTCAAATATAATTATAAAACAGAAGAAAAGTATTACCATCACAGTCTAACATGCTTTTTATTTAGTTCAATTACCACTATTGTTGCTTCCATCATCAACCATCGTATATGGATCCTATAATAGTATAATATATTTTCCTTATATAATTTCTGAAAAAGTGTGGTCTTGACTGAGCCCAAAACTGACAAATTAAGCTTCCATTAAGATCTGATAATAATAATTTCATGGTACGGCCCAATTTGCTTAATTTAATTCGCTTCCAACGAGATGGCCCAAAAATGGTGCTATTTTACCAAACTAAAGATGCATCCATTAGCATTGTTTGAGAGAGAGAATTCAAATCGAACTAGAATTCTGATCCATTAAATTAAATGTGGTTAATTGGTTATTGAGTTTTTTTTTTGATATAAAATTCTTATTAAATTTGATATTTATTTTTTTTAAATATTTTTATAAAATTTAAATTTACGTTTTTTTATAAAAAGATAAGATTTATCATTATTTAACAGAACTGCAATTCTTATTGAGGTTCTACTACCTCGTTGAGTTCCTGTAACTTCCTAATCAGTACTCTAGTTGTGCAATTCAGCTCTTAATTATATTGGTTATTCTTTTCATTTTCTTACAGCACAAAACAAAAATACGAGACCAATACTCTTCTTCCATTAATTATCATAAAAACTGGATTTGTCCATTAGTTTTCATTTTCTTCAAATTTTTATATATCCCAAATGTCCTTTATCAGACGGATGTGATCAATACCCGTTTAGTTTCCGACTCTAATAAAGCATTGATAATAAAAAAACATTTATTTATTTATCACAATTATTGAAATGGGTTTTAATTTTAAATCTTTACAGTAAAAAAATAATATATACTATATATATCACACACATAAACAGAGGAAACTTGAAATAAAATTTATTGTTCTCGAACAATTTAAAATTTACATTTATTCAGATTTAATAATTTTCGATGAAATATAAATAACACTTAATATTCATGAAAATTGGAGTAAAACTAGCGTGTTCTTAGGAGCATCAGACTCTTCGATGTTCCTAACTCAAAATTCGTCGAATCGATTTCAAACGATAAATCAAAGTTGTTCAAAAAAATTATTTATATTAAAATCTTGTAGGATACTAAAACTTTCTATAAATAGAAGAAAACCATTAAGTTAAGAATGAAAAATTAAGTGATGGCTCTCAGACTATGAATTGAGAGAAATTAGATATTATATCGAGAAATAGGGCTTAGGAAAAAGAAGACGTCGATGGAGAGATATTTGCGTGCTGAAGCGATTAAGGTTTTGATCGCTCGATCATTGGTCTCTTCCGCTGTCGGAGAACTATTAGAGAGGAGGAACTAGGGAAAGAAGAGATGGTTAATCGAGAGAGATTTCAGTCGGGAGGGTTGCGAGGTAGTCTCGATTTAGATTTGAAACTTCAAGCGATAAAATGAAAGAGCGAAAAATGACTACGATGATATAATTATTACATAATCATTTTAATTAATTTTAAGATTTTATTTATTTATACTACTATTTAGAGTAGCTAAAAACTGGATGCTTTCAGTTTTCGTCATTTTTTTTCAAAATTTTATAAATATCGAAACTACCTTTCAAAGAGTGTAATCGTGTCAAACCACGGTTGAAGAGACCAGCAACCGATTCAAAGAGTGTAATCGTGTTAATTTTTATATGTTATTGTCTATTTCTTTTTCAACGCATGCTCTCTCAACTAATTTTTTCTCTCTCCCACTCTGTCGCCCTCAAACCTAAATCGAGCCTGCCAAAACCCTCCCGACTGAAATCTCTCTCGATCAACCATCTCTCCTTCTCCCAGTTCCTCCTCTCTAATTGTTCTTTGACAATGGAAGAGACCAACAACTGAGCGATTAAAATTTTAATTGTGTCAGCACGTAAATATTTCTCCATTGACAATCTCTTCTTTTTCTTAAACTCTATTTCTCGATTTAATATTTTTTATCTCTCGAATCCTCACCTAAGAGCTGTCACTTAATTTTCTATCATTGATTTAATGACTCTCTTCTATTTATAACCTGACCCTATCATAATAGATTTTTGCTTCCATCTTTATGTAGTTATGTGATTTTTCTAAGTACAAATTATCATCATGGGAGTCGTGACAGAGGATTGAGAGGAGGTGAGAACTGCCTTCCTTATCAATTAATACTACCAAAATCTCTCTTTTTTTTCCTCTCTCCTCATTTGATATAATTTGTTTTCATATTTTATTTTGTTTAGTTTTCAAGTTTAAATAAATAACTCATTAAACCCTTAACCCTTCACCCTCAACCATTATGATTTACTCAAATGTTGGTTACCTTTCTTTTCTCAATTTTTCCTTCCTTTGTTAGTATCAATTTTGCTGAATTTTCCGATTTTCTTTAAGCCTTTGATATTATTATATCAATACAAATTTATTCTTCAGTAAAAGTTGATACACAAAATGTTGGCACAAGCTTCTAACTTGCCACATACTTTGACAATCTATAATTATATAAATCTTAAGTGTGATTTGAAATCTTAAATTTTTTATATGAGTGTTCTTTCATATCTTTTATATCTTGTAATAATTTGGGTAAAAATCAACTAACTGAATTATATCTGGTGCTTGGACTTTTTTGGTACATAATCATCAAGGGCTATCAAAAGTGTCTTCATTTGCTTAATTTTCAATAATACAATCCATCTTGTTTGACTTGTTGTGACTGTTGATGGTGTTTGTATTTGTTATAAATGTTTGGATTTTATATAGTTATAGAGAGCTGATATATATATATATATATATATATATATATCTATCGTTATAGATATTAATTTTATTATTCATGTTAAATGAATTATTATTTATGTCAATATTTTTATTATGCAATTTATTTTGTATAATATACTTATATTATTCAACTTAAGTGAATATTATTCAAATTAGTGATATTTAAATTAAATTATAAAAATATTAATAAAGTCGTCTAGGGCTTAAATGTTGAAAAAAGGGTTAATTTCTTTTTTACCCTTCAAAACTCTTCTCATTTCTTGTTTCTCTCTGTATAGTTGAATTTATTCTATTTACCTCTTTACTTTGACAACTCTTTCTTATGTATCCATTAAATAAAATTTAGACAATCAGAATTTGACATTCTCATTAATACCCTTTGACTCAACCTCTTTCTTTGTTTTCAGGATTTACTAGTTTGACTTTCTATATAAAAGTATATATTTCAAATCTCTTTACTCCATGACCGTTCGATTGTGTTGGAATAGAGAAATTAATTGGAATAGATTTTCTATTTTAACCGAATATGATTGAAATTGATAAAATTGTATAAAATTGAAAAAAATAGAATTGGAATGTAAATTTGTAGTCAACCCCTCTTTTTTTACATTTTAATCTCTCTTTATTTTATAGAACACTTTTTTCAATTTCATAGGAGGATATGAAATATAGGAAGAGTGTATTTTTCATGGGTTGAAATAAATTTAATTTCACTTTTTTTTTTCTATTCCACTCTTATCGAACACAAACAAAATAAATTGAAAAAGTAATCAACCGTCAATTTACAAGTCCTCAATTCTCTTCCTATTCAATGAGATGTCGAACAGGCCCCACAAGAAAAAAGTAACTAAACAATAAATCCATTCAAGGGTTAATTTTCTATATCAACCTCAACTCTTACCGACTGTCTTATTTCTTCTAACAAACTTTAATTTATCTTAAATACCTCTTAATTTTTGAAGCGTTTCTTATTGGCCCATCTTACTTATTTCAAATTATTTATTTCTTGATTTCCCATTATACTCTTATATTCCTTCTTTTAATTTTTGTTGTCCAATTTCCTGATCTTCATTCTCCTTTGTGGAATCCAACCCTTTCTTTCTTATGCAGTAATTTCAAGTAATTTCAGATGTCTTGTTCCTTCTCTCGATGCATCTCTTAGACCCACCATTAGTTCCAATCTCTCTCCTCTTTTTGATATCTAGTACTCTCGTCACATAGCTCCATACTTTTCAATATTCATGCTCTTGAAGTTGAGAGATCGAATGGACATAAAGAGAGAGATAGAGCAACATAGTAAGAGAGAGAACTACTCTTGAAGTTCCAATTCTAATAGATGATCTTCACGAATTAGGATTAGAAAAGCTCTTCAAGATGGGATAAAGAGAGCATAACCAGAGATTAGAGAAAAAAAAGGTCGCTAGTTTTGCTCTAGGAAAGAAAGAAAAGAAAAAGACAATTTTGTCATTTATTTTCTTAATTAGAGGTAAATCAAGCATTTTATATAATTTAACCAAAGTTCATTTACAATTGGTTAATTGAGGGGTAAATAAGAAATGATTATAAGAGTTGAGTGATAAATAAGATAAATTTAAATCTTGAGGGGTAAATAAGAAATTGAAGATATTTTTAAGGATATATAAAAAATTAATCCATAATTGAAAATTTGATTCCTCTAACATTATTTAGATCGCGTCTCTTTCTCTCCGACTTTTACTCCTGGACTTACGACTGCATTAGAACACTTATATCAGCGACATCCATGCTTGATGAAGTTAGAATTAATGGTTACATTAAGAAAATTTATAACATAGTCTTAATTACAAATAAAGGAAGCATTCTAAACCAAGACTAATAGGTGCGAACTGGAGCAACAAAGGAGTTGACAGTGTTCTTAAAAAACGCAAGATGAATGGACGAAACAATCTCCTTCTAAAGAAGAGGAGAGGAAGGAGAGAGAGTATTTTAGTCTTTTTCTTGTCTTAACCAAGGATAAATGTGGGGTTTTATATTTTAACTAAAGTTAATTTATAAATTATGAATTGATCGGTAAATAAAAAAAAATTGTCACCATCAAAGAATAGATAAGATAAATTTAAATATTAAGGGAGAAATAAGAAATAAAGGAAGAGTGAAGGGTACATAAAAAAAATGGCGAAATTAGATATATCCCTATTAATTTTATTGTATTTAGATTTTTATCCATTAAATTGTAAAAATTAGATACTTATTCATCAATTGATAATTTTTTTTATATTTGTCCATAATTTTGTTTGAGACTAAGTTATCTCAATTAACTTCAGATTAAATTTTGGATTGGATTATTTTACCCTTCTCACAAAGAAAAGACATTACCAGTTTGAATTATTATAACTTTAATAGATGATCAAGTCAATTCAATTTTTTATATCAACGTGATTCTATCTTTGAAAAAACCATTATGTCATAAAAAATAAAACAAATATGATGCAACATAGGTCAATCAGTTTTAAAATCTCTTTTACTAGAAACTGCATTCAAATAAAGTAATGAGCATCATTTATTAATATTAAATTAAATATCAACATTCAGGTTATTTGAAAAAAAAAGCGTAATTAATCTTTTGATTTTTTTTATCATGATGCTTTGACTTTGATATTAAAGAGCAGAAATTTGATCTATCTACAAAGGCTATGAAGATAGAGCATTACTGTCAATTTTGAAGGAAAGAATAAAATTGTCTTTTTAAGAAAATTCTGAACTTAATTAAAAGATCATGGTGTAAATTAATATTATAAGTAAATATCAAAGAGAAATATCTAATTTCTATGACTTAATGGATAAATATTTCTATAACTTCAGATTCGCAGTGCGCCGCTTACGCGGGAAGGAGACGAAACCCTATCTCGCTCTTTAATCGTTTCCACGTCCAACTTAAAAGACATTGCTGGGCTGCAATCCGACCACCGATAGCCGGCGTGAGCTCCGAGGAGGTATGTAACTGCTTCTCCTCCATAGTTCCTTTTTCTTCAATCTTCCTATTGTGTTGTCTCTTTTGCTTACCGAGTCCCTAGTTTCGAGGTTTTTGGTCACAATATACGTGAATCTGAAGCAATTCTTCTCTTGCTTGCTCTCAGATTTTGTGCATGTTTTTTTCCCAAATCCAATGAGAACAAGCCATACTTGATTTATTTCCATTTTTAGTCGCATTTGTCCTATCAATCGGTTTTCGGTGCTTTAGGCTCTTATTGTATAATACATGCTAAAATTGACGGTACATTGGTGGGAATTTGGATCAAATTGGATAAACTGGAGCTTATTCTAAAAGTTCATAATATAGGGTTTATTGAGAAAACTCTGTTAAGTGTAAGAATCGCTTGGCAAAACCAGTAGTTAGTTGCGTAATTTTGCTGTTTTTATCACCTTAACCAAATTAGAAATTGTTATTCATATTTTATATTTTCCAATTCCAAGTACAAAGTTCAGCTTTGAGAGCAAATATCTACTTCTAAAAGCAGAATCTAAAACTCAAATCAGGGATCATATGAAAACAGAGAAAAACGTACTACAGTTGGTCGGGTTCAGTAATCATGTCATGTCTATATGTAACATCGATTTTGATTTTTTTTTAATACCCAGTTCAGTCATTGACCAAATTTTTTGCATTTTTTAATCTGACATTACAATGCCTTGTAGTTAGATAATATTTGCTGTTAATTTTGCTTCATCTTTTCTATTGTAGTTTTGCTTTTAACTTATTCATTACTTTTCATGAGATAATTTGATTTTGGTGATTTCAATTATCAAGAATGTCAACACAAGTACTTGATAGTGCAAAGATAAGAAAAGAGCTGTATGAGAAGGTGGTTGGTACTGTGTGGCTAATAAGGGTGGAGACCAAACTGAGTGACGGGGAAGTGGAGGCATTTAGTGATGTGGCTATTTGCGTAGATGAAGAGGGTACTTTGTTAGCTCCTTGGAATGTTATCTTGTGTGAGGGCACTTTGATTGGGTCTTCAAGAAATGGAGTATTGCAGAATTTAGTTGTAGTTGCTGTTTGTGCTAACTTTGGTCTAGTGATGCTCAAACCAACAAGGAAAGAGGGTATTGAGTGTGCTAAATTTGCAAAAGAAGCATCAATTGAGCCGGGTATCAAAATTTATGGGATTCATCATGAACCTGATATGTGTTATTTTAGTTTACTAGTGGGAGAGGTGGCATATGAGTGCCCTTTTGATATAAATTGGGACAATTCCAATTCAGGTTCTAAGATTTATGATAGAAATGTTGGACAATTAACTTCTAGCAAACGACATGACATGGATCCTAGGCTGCCCCTAATTCAAATATCTTACTTCCGAAAGGAATTTACACGTCAAAAGGATTTGTTTAGTGCGGTAGTTTTTGACTTCACCGGGCGTATCTTGGGTCTTACATTTTGTGAGATGGATGGTTATGATTATGCATTACCATTCTATGTGCTTGAGCGTTTTTGTTTTGCTGTAAAGATCAAAGGAGTAGATTCGGGGCCTTTTAAAATAGAATGGGACAAAAGAATGGAAGAAAAATGGAAGAAAACACAAGATAGTGAAGATGAAAAACAAGCGATTATCAGCAAAGTTGGAAACTAGACCATAGTTTATGGAGGGTTTATTGTAGTTTCTTCTTTTCCTTTTTGTATTGATGTCTGGATTATGTTTTGCAATGCAATGGAAACCCGTACTTGTACTTTGAACTACTTTGTCACATAAAAAGAAGAGAAAATTCATGTTTTGATCCTCAAACATCTTTAAAAAAATTTAGTTAGTTTCTGAACTTTTGTGTACACCAATTTAGTCCTTGAATTTTTAAAAATAAATTAAATCGATCCCTTAATTTTCTAAAAAAAAATCAAACTACTCATTGTCTTATATTTTTTGCTAACATGGATTATTTTGTTTGTCACATAGATTTTTTATTTGATGACATGGACAACTCTCTCTCTTTTTGTTTTAAAAAAAATAGCAAAAGCTGTGTGTTTTATTTAACAATGCTTAATGTTTTGTAATGGTGATTTGGATGGAATTTTTTATTTAGCATGAAATCTGTTGTATGGTAAATTAGACAATTTAAATTTATTTTTATTATAGAAGTGGAATAAATTTGATATAAATGTCAATTTAAATATGGTTTAAAATCTAGGTGGCAAATAAAAAATTTAGGTGGCAAACAAAATAGTTCACGTTAGCAAAAGATATATTAAAAAGAGTAGTTTGATTATTTTTAGAAAGTTAAGGGACCAATTTAGTCTATTTTTTAAAGTATAAGGATCAACTTGGTGTTTTTGAAAAAATTTGAGGATTAAAAACGTGAATTTTCCCTAAAAAGAATGCCAATTGTTTGAAATGCACTATCATCTCATTAGGCTTCATAATTTATATATACAAAATCCCACCAAACTTTTGCTGCTGTTGAAATTAGAAAATAGACAAAAAAAAAAGTCCGTGTGTCTAACCACAGGCCTGAAAAGAACTTTGAACAACTTAAATTCTGACTACTAGGCTGGATTTCTATTGGGACTGTAACGGAGAATTACTTACATTCCCTAATTTAATAATGGAGGATAAGAAAATATTAAATTAAATCTCACAGACTGTATGTACCTTCCTGCTGGTAGTCCCCTAAATAAGCAGTTGCAGAATTTGTACTACCTAGGCATCAAGCCTTGCCTCATGTTGCTTCGGTTTGAGGTGATGTTCTTTATTTTTTGAGAAAAATCTGATTTTGCTCCTTGAATTATTGATTTTAGTTCATATGAGCCCTCAAACTTTTTTCGATTCAAATGCCCCCTCTAAACTCTTCAATTTGATTCAATCCAGTCCTTTCATTGAGTCACTGTTAACGTTAAATTCCAATGAAACAATTACTTCTTTCTCCTCCCGTCTTCTTTATTGTTCTTTCTTCTCGTTTGAGCATCTCTCTCTATTTTGTTCCTGTTGACACCTCATGCTATCTGGAACTCAAGGGAGGGATAATTCTCACCCATCTATGGATTCTTTTTTCTTCTCCTTGTCTCATCTCTGTTGGGTCTTTCTTTTCCCTCTCCATTTTCTTACTTGGTGGCTACTTTATTGATGAGAGGAGGAAACTCAACTTCAACAGTAGGTTAATATGACCATATTGATTTTACTGATTCAACGAAAGTCTTGTTTTTTTTCCCCCTCTCCAGTTCGCTTCTTCAGCACTGAGATTCTTACGTGAAAATGAGAAAAAAAAGGAATGAGAACCGCATCCCCTTTGTGTCGCGTCGTCTCTCTCTCTCTCAACCTTGGCAATGGCTGCTAAATATAATTTTTATTAATAAAAATAAATTACATCTATCAGTTTATATCAACAATGATCTAAACTCACATCATCAACATCTAACAACACAACAACACCAAACAACAACAACACAAAAGATCAACAAACTGTGACCCACATCAACATCTATACCTGAAAACCCGCAAATCTCTCTGCCTTCCTTTCGTCGCATTGAACTGTCAAGCCAAGAAATATGATGACCCATCCCATTGCAGACCTTGGCAGCGGCTGCCAAGTGCCAAGTATTGGGAAGACCAATGTGGATGACATCGATAGCGCGGTGATCAATCTTCTGTGTGGTTGGCTTAATACAATGCTGATGTCATAAAGGTTTCTCGGTTCGGCCCTTCGGCTCTCTTGGCAGTCATGTGAAGAGCCTAGATAGTAGATGATTGTATTATGTTACGATTGTAGGTACCAAAAGGCTATGATTGTGCTATAATTATCTTTTGCCAATAGTTTGGTTAATTCAAATTTTATTTTACAATTTTTGGAGGCATCAGTCCTTGGTTATAATATGGATATCTTGTAAGTTCTGATACCTTTATGGGTTTACCTTAAATTCTAGGGCTTTGATTCATTTACTCAAATGACATATTCAGGGTTCAATCATGGTCTTATTTGTAATCTCTCTCTAGTTACAATGGTGTCTTTTGCTGAGTTGCATAATTATTTCGTATCTTTGCTAAGTTACACGCAAAAAGTAAAAGAATGCAGAGGACTCTCTAATATTTTTTGTTAGCTAATTGTTTCAATAATTGGACTGATGAGATATCTCTATAGCAGGTCAAAGGTATGCTTAGTGATCATGGTTTCAGTTTCCCATTCATTCGTTTTTAGTATATTTCTTATTTTACTTGTGCAAATGTAGAAAACTTGGGACCTCAAGTAGCTTTGGATTACCTGCTAAGCTGCTAATGATGGGTGCAAATCTCTGGTGACGGACCAACATTCCCCATTATCAGATATTGAGCACTCAATTAGGTAATATTGTTTATTAAATGAAGCTTCATTCACACTAAACTGCATAATACGAGTTCAGTTTCTTACTTGCAAAACTGTAGATTTATCAAAAGTATATTGAGGTAAATTGGGTCAAACTAAGTCTCATATTCTGTCTAAATCACAAAGCTAAGATTTCCTGAGCTTTAGTTGCAAAATTGAGTTTAACCTGTCAATTATACAAGGACTGATGCCTAAAAACATGTGAAATAATTATCATCTATGTGGTTCGCTTAATTATCTAAAGAATTATCATCTATTCAGTAAGTTTTTTTTCCCTTGAAGAATAAAAAATTTCCCAACGCCTGGACCATATTGTACGTCGCACAGATTTTGTTGCCTATGTTGTATACTATTTTATTCTCCCTATTTTGGTGTAGGCTCTTTTTAGGAGATTATTAGTGGGTTCAAGTCATTGTCAAATACCTAGGCCGTTGGTGTAGAGTTTGGTGCTTGTCTCTGCTTTCAGACTTTTTTTTGTTATATTTCTATTTTGTCAGCAAAAAAGAATGAAAATCTTATTACTAAGAGGGTAAATAAATGAAGAAAAGAGGGTAAAAGAAAAAAAATTTCTGCTTTAATGGGAAAATTGGCTATTTTGATATTTTGACGGGCAAATTAATTAATTTAAAAGTTTGGATGAATACGTGAGCAATTAACCCTTTCTTTTATTTCCCCACCAGGAGATGGTGCAAGACGGAAGGGATGAGCCATGAGCAATGTAGTAATAAAAACACATGGCATGTGAGTACGATACGGATGGTACGTGTTCAGGAACGGTCAAAACACAATATGTGTGTTTAGACATGTCGTATTTGACATGTCACGTGCCGGGCTCTTATAAGTGTCATGTTAGGCGATAAGTGTATTGGACACGGCACGACACGTTTAAGTGCCTAACTAGTACGTGACACGTCTAGGCATGTCTAGACACTTCTATGGAATTTTAAAAAATAGTTGTTATAATGTATTTTTAATAGTTGTTACAAGCACATTTAAAAAATATATTATTATAAAAAAATTTCTCCATTTTATGAAAAATTTCCTATTTTTTTTATTTTTTTCTGAAATTTTTAATATTTTTTAACAATTAAAAACATAAATTTAATTAAAAAGATTAAAATACGTCTAAATACACGTGTAGGCATGGCGTATCAAGACGTGTCGTATTGTTAGAAGTGCTGTTCTTAACATTATTGTAAAAAAATACGACACGGCACATCATGATACGTCCGACTGACACGTGTATATTTGACACGTATAGGCACGGCACAGCACGATACGTCCGACTGACATGTGTATGTTTGACACGTATAGGTACGGCACGGCATGTTTATAGTTCTCTAGCCATGAGAATAGGCGGGTCCCTATGACTAATTCTTTGATTTTTTTCCTTTTTGCGGATTTGATAACTACTTCGTAATTTTGTTAATTTAAAGTAAATGCAACATTATAGAAAAAAGTTGAATCTATGAAACCAAACTTAAAATCTAGGGTCTCGGGGCACATGTCCAGAAAAAAAAAATTTGGAGAAAAAAATCCTAATCAGGTCACAGAGAAAGTAAGAAAGAGAAAACATACTCCATAACAGGATTCAACTTACTATGGATGATAGTTTATAGATCTTGGTGCGAAGAGGGCCACAGTCCAGAGAAATAAATCACAAAAAATGAAGAAGGCAACGGAGGTAATGCAGAGCAGAAAAGATGAGAACAGAAGGATGTATAGCAAAGAGACATCTTCTCGTGGTGGGAGAGTCATGCAGAGCAGAAGTTCGGAGACGAATTTTTCTTTATTTTTTTGCACCGTTGTGCTATTAAATCACACCCATTCGAACGGTTTGATTGAACGATTGATGTTTATAGTTGATGTGGCAGCATAAAATTGCAGTGTTTTATTCTTCTATTCTTTATAGTAAAAGATTATAAAGTACACAACCCAGGTAAATACGGCGCAACTTAAGTAGGATGCAAGCTTTTTTCATGGGGCGGATACATCGGTGAAACATGAACATGCTTCCACGAGCTGCAGATTCCAATTTTGTTCAGAGTTATCACTAATCTACACAGCTGAAAGAAAGCAGGTTATGCCCACTTACTAGCAGCAGATAGAAGGGAAAATAATTCTCAAATTTGGTCTTGAAAACACTCCTAGCCCTTCAAAATTGCAAATCATCAAAAGCTTCAGGAGTATGCCTAAAAACGCAAGAAATATTACAAACAAAATCACATCCATACATCCTCTGTTTTACATGATTCTCAAGCTTTTTACTGTACAAATACCTAAAAAGAGGATGGGCGGTATACTATCTTATATGTTTTGCAAGAAAAAAACATGATATTTCTTGCTATGTAGTAACAAATAAAGTTACTCATTGACGAAAGGGATACTGCTATCATTAAAACTAGCTAGTTATCCCATGATCGCACTTGGGCTGTCTCAATCTTCTCCGCCTTAGGCAGTGGCCACCTAGTAAAAAAGAAATAGTGTATTAAAAAAATAATTAAGCATATGTACTACAAGTTGTCAACAAATCAAGGATGGGAAAGTAGTTATCAAATCTGAAAAGATAAGATCCTCTTTGGTTATCAGCTGTTATTTTCTGTTATGTACCAATCAATGCCCCACTTAAAGACTGGCATGTTTGAGAGGTCTGACCATAAAGCACGGATCCCATGCCCACTACGACCTGTTCTTGGAGGACAAATACTGAGAACAAAGATGAAAGGTGAGATTCAAGAAAATGTTTACCGGTTAAACTGTTCTTCATTGATCTCGCCAACTTTGACCCTTATATAAGATGTTGATGAAGGATCATTGACTTTTATAACAGCCAAGTCCAGAGCACTCCCCACCTTGTCCAAAATTGCCTCGAACAACTAATCCAACAAAAGAATGATACGACTCTAGTGAAATAATAATCTTCATTGAAATAAAGGACAATTCAAAACAAATAATTAATGAAATATCCAGTAATGAAACCAGTTGGTATTCATAAATATAGATCTGTTTGTATCATCACAAACTCACAGTTCAGGTATTATTATTTCTCTAATTATACAAATTTTATAAATAATTCCCAAATTATTCGCACAATGTGTTTTCCTTTCATAGAAATTCAGAATTTTGATATAGATATATGTATGGGGAGGGGTTCACTTGACAATGGTTATTTTGATAATCTTGACAATGGAATTTCAAATAAATTCGAAAAAATCTTAAAAATAGAAAAACATTTACAGTCATATTCTTGAACTTATAGATTAATTGTGTTTTAATTTTCATGCAATTGAAGTGTCATTTGATAGTCCATTAAAGACCATTAAAATTTTTGCAATTTCTAATGGTCCCAATGTAATGATCTTTGAAGGACAATCAGATAACACTTAAATTACATGAATTTGAAACACAATCAATTTATAAGTTTAAGAATATGTCTATAAACTTTTTTTTAAGAATTTTTTCGAATTTATCTGAAATCTCATTGTCAAGATTGTCAAAATAACCATTGTCAAGTGATCCGTCCCCTATATGCATTATATGTTAACAAATTATTCTTGAATTATATCCAAATCACAAATAATAGACTTCACTGAACTGTTCCTGATTTATTCACTTGTCACTATGCTAGTCCCTGTCTTGGTCCTACTCTAATTTTGAAATAAAGGACAATTCAAAACAAACAAATAATGGAATATCCAATAATGAAACCTGTTGGCATTCTCAAGTATAACTAATGTCAGTTAACTAAACTTTAGTGACTTTCAAGTTTCATTACTGTAACAAAGCCCAAGAAACTAGCTTGTTGCGTCTTTCATTAGATGCAAAAGAAAAAAAAAAGGGGAAGGGGAAGGGAAAAAAATGACCTTAAGTGAGCTTGAAATAACATTATCCCCACTTTTTGTTATGACATCTCCAGGAAATATTCCAACTTGCTCAGCTGGAGAGTGAGGCATAACCTATGCACATGAGAAATGAACTAACGAATTATGAAAAATTATCACTTTAAATGCCAACCTCACATGTATCACAGATACGGTCCAGAACAGCACAATTTGATAATACATGGATGATTCATACAAATAGAGTACACGAAAATAATTGACAAAAGCTGCAATAGTATGGTGCCACTTGATCATTTTCTATGAGCTGTTCAAGTTGACCATTGTATGACTTTTATATAATTTTGAAGACTTCTTTACTGCAAAAGCAAAAAAAAAAAATAAATAAATAAAAGAATTCTTGATATCTTTGTATCATAGCAAACACATGCCTCCAGGTCTTGCCCCCCAAATGAAAATTACGCTGCCTCTTGCTCAGGCCCTTGGTTTACCCTTGCTTCCTCTCTCACCCCAACCAACCCATCGTTCACCCTCAGTTCCAGTTGATGTTTCCCCTTTTCAGCTCAACATATTGGATGGACTACCTTTCTAGTCTTCTCACAGATGCCTTCTCACACAGGCATTCAGAGGTTCAAACTCCCTCAATCTATCATTGCACCAACTACTTCACAAGTCATTGCACCATGGCGCTTTGTCGTTGTTTCTCTTAACCCAATTTTAGCTCAAAGTTTGGAATTTAAATTATTTTCCTCCCTTTATTTTCAAAATTTGTTTATATTGCAACGATAGTTGATTGTCTGACAGTCTAAGCAATGATTCTTGAATACATGATATCTTATTATTTGTCATCCATGACATCTTGTTATTTGTCTATTATGCTAGTTTTGATTGTACTTTGATAAATACATAGTGAAGCAAATACAAGCAATTACTTAGTGAGCCTAGGATTCGTGAATCTGATGAGGGAGACTTACTAAAACAATTATTACATTTTATTCTTATAGATAATTACTTTGGATTAATACGTAGTGGAGCAGATTTTATGTTCTTATTTTCTGTATCTCCTAGACCTATATTTCAAATTTCAAGAAACCTCAATTTAGAACAGATCACTGTCAATTTCCTCAAAATGAATTTGAAACAAAAAAAGGTATTCTCATAATTATGAAAAAAAGTAATAAGAAAAATAAAACAAAAGACGTGCATGCCAATTAATATGAATAAACATACCTTTGTAACAATAACACCATTGATAACATGCAGAGAACGCCGAAAAATCTTACGAGCTACATCTAAATCAACCAAAGTTAACCTCACAACTTCCACACCAAGCCATGGACGAATTGACCTCCTACATTGAAGTCTTAAGCAACTTATAACTTGTGCAAATGCTATTACCAAAATTGAACTTCAAAAAAATAGCAGTTTAGTAAATACGATACGGGAGCTCAGCACAAAGGTTGTAACTCAGCAAATACTAGACTTTCTAGCCTGCTGTCTTATAAACTTAACCACATATCTATTGGTAAATTGAAGTGACAGAAAACAAGAGTAGACTCATGTAGCCATTGTGATGTGGACCAAAATGTTAGATGTAAGCATACTTGTTTTCCTTGAAATACTCCCACCAACTGATTGCCACATTTGTAGGGAGAAATGGTGTTCTTTCTTCATCATAAAAAGAGATACCAATCACGTCCCCATAGCAGTTGATGACAGGCCCACCAATTCCACACTAATGTAAAGAATAAAACAAAAGGTATGAGTTAAGTCATGCAGCCATACTCCCAAATGATTGAAAACTAAAGAAAAAGAACATTACCTTTGTAATTCTACATGTGGAAACACAGAGCTCCTTGCAGTCAAAATTTACTGTATCAATTCTGCAAGATAGTAAAAAATATGAGTGAGAACATTCGAAAAAGAAATTGGTATTTAGAATATATGAAAAATCTTGTCTGTACCTAAATATGCCAGGAGCAGCCATAATTTCACAATCATTCTGGTGAAATCGTCCTAGAGCAATGACCTTATCCCCTGGAGAAATCTTAAATGAACAAGACTGTGAATGATATTCAGGCAGCGAAGCCTCTCCAGATTCTTTGTGAAACAGGATGGAATCCTCCAGCCGGCTAATAGTAGCTGCTGGGAGTCTTTTATACGATATAGTTTTTATTGTGGCTACATTATAATGGACGTCCTCCCCCAGCAATTCAGCGTTAAGTACTTCCCCACCAGAAGTTCGGACCAAAATCTATAACATGAAATTCAGTGAATTATGTAATCAGATATATAATAGTGTCAAATAAATTGGTACGAAAATAAGCAGCAGCGCAACCAATAATAACTATATACTTAGTGATCCAGCAGTTAATAGAATACAAAAGCTTGGAAACTGAAGTCAATTAACAAACCTTGAAACCATCTTCAACGTTGCTGAGGTGATGAACAACACTAGCTGATGTCAATATGGTAAGTGCAAAATAGCCGCCTGCATCATTACACTCTATAACTGTACCAGAACCACAAAATATCTGCTGGTCACCTGTTGAAATAACAAATAAAAGAAAGACAAAAGGTGAAATGCAACTATCTAGTGCTCAACAATTGCAAATTTTGTATGGCATGCGTCCAAAACAACAGTTGGTAGTGTTGAAAATAATCCAAGTCAGCAGCAAAGTGCATAAGAGATGCAGTTTCTAGAAGTTGTGGTTTAGTTGTAGGTTTATTTTTGTTAAGAGTTAATTATAAACTGTTTGTTAAATTTAGGAAGTACGTTTTCAGTTTAGATGTGTGCAGGGAGCAGTCTAGAAAGGATAGTTTCTATATTTAGTTTGTCATGTAGTGAGTTGGTTATAGGCTAGTTATAGCAGCGTTAGTGGGTTGGTTATTAGGGGTTAGTGGGTGCTAAATTCAGAATATGCTCCATTTTAAATACTGCATCTGTTTCTGTTGATGAATTAATTAAGTTGAGTTAGAAAAATCCAGATTCTGTATTTTCTGTTTTTCTATTTCCAAAACTTCCAACAATTTTTGGTATCAGATCCGAAGGTGAGAGATCAGGGCAGATCCGAAGGTGAGAGATCAGGGCAGATCCGACCATGACAGAGAACATGAGCATGTCGAATCCATCGATTCCGCTGTTCAAGGGAGACAACTACGAGTTCTGGAGCATCAAGATACGAACTTTGCTCAAGTCGCAAGGTCTATGGGAATTGGTGGAGAACGGAGCACCGACCACAGATCCCACACCAACAGAAACAACAAAGCGAGATGCGAAGGCGTTGTTCTTAATTAAACAAGCCGTTGTTGACACGGTGTTCACAAAAATTGCAGCAGCGGCATCGGCAAGGGAGGCATGGACAACCCTGAAAACCGCATTCCAGGGAAATTCGAAAGTTCTCGAGATAAGGCTACAAGGCTTGAGAAGAGATTTTGAGACGTTGAACATGAATCAAGGTGAATCTGTTCAAGCATTTCTCACAAGAGTCACATCCACCGTCAACCAAATCAAGAGTTGTGGCGAAAATCTTGCTGATAAGACCGTGGTTATGAAGGTGCTCCGCAGCCTTACCTCAAAATTCGACCATGTCGTGGCAGCAATCGAAGAGTCCAAGGACCTGTCCACATACTCTTTCGACGAGTTGATGGGTTCGCTGCAAGTCCATGAAGTACGACTTCTCAGATCTGAAGAGAAGGACGATTCTAAGGCTTTCCTCACCAGAGGCAACTCAAGTAGAGGAAGAGGTCGCAGCGGTAGAGGTCGCGGAAGAGGCACGAGCAGTGGAGACAACCGTCAACATCAACAAACAACAAAGAAGGATATCGAGTGCTATTATTGTCACAAGTTCGGTCATGTCAAGGCATATTGCTACAAGAAGAAGAGGGAAGACGGACAAGGCAAGCAAGGCGTTGAATGCCACTATTGTCACAGAATCGGCCATGTGTAGGCTGATTGCTTCAAGAAGAAGCGTGAAGAAGAGCAAGCCAATGTTGCAGAGGAGAAAGGCAATGAGAAAGGCACCGAAACCATGCTCTTCATGACAAAAACTGACGAGAAATCAGACGTGAGTCAAGTTTGGTTCTTGGACAGCGGATGTTCTAACCACATGTCCGGTTACAAATATCTCTTCGAAGAATTGGACGAGTCATACAAGAAGCCTGTGAAACTCGGTAATGACAAACAAATACAAGTTGAAGGTATCGGCAAGGTGGCTGTCCAAACTGTAAACAATACAAGGTATCTACACAATGTATACTACATCCCGCAACTTTCACAAAATCTCCTAAGCATCGGGCAAATGATGGACAGCGGGTATGAGATCAAATTTGAAGGCAACACTTGTAAAATTGAGGAATCATCAACAAAGCATGTGATGGCAACCATTCGGAAGACACAAAATAACTTGTTTCCATTGGAAATAACAGAGGTTGATGATAGTGCACTTGCAATTATGGAACCTAATCAAAGCAGATTATGGCATTTAAGGTACGGGCATTTAAATATTAATGGTCTGAAATTACTAAACCAGAAAAATATGGTGATAGGACTACCAAAGATAGAGGTAGTCGGGTTATGCGAAGGGTGTGTACTTGGCAAACAATCAAAATTGCCATTTCCGAAGGATCAATCTCTCCGTGCAACCCGAGCACTTGAAGTGGTGCATACCGACCTATGTGGGCCCATGGAAACGACTTCAATGGGTGGGAGTAAATATTTCATGTTGTTCATTGATGATTTTAGTAGAATGACATGGGTATTCTTCATTACCTATAAGAGCGAAGCATTTAAGATGTTCAAGAAGTTCAAAGCCATGATGGAAATGCAAACCGGCATGAAACTGAAAACATTAAGATCAGATCGGGGTGGTGAGTATCAATCAACTGAATTCAAGAAATTTTGTGAACAAGAAGGCATCTTGCAGCAACTAACCACACCCTACACCCCTGAGCAAAACGGTGTAGCCGAGCGAAAGAACCGAACCGTTGTTGAGTTGGCAAGAAGCATGTTGAAATCAAGAGGCATACCGAATTTCTTTTGGGCAGAAGCCGTAGCCACAGCAGTCTACATCCTCAACCTTTCACCGACAAAGGCAATCATGAACAAAACTCCATATGAGGCGTGGTTCAGAAGGAAACCAACCGTGAGTCACTTACGAGTCTTTGGATGCGTTGCATACACTCTTATCAACTCGCACAACCAAAAGAAGTTGGATGCCAAATCTGAAAAGTGCATATTCATAGGGTACTGTATTCAATCGAAAGGATATCGACTCTACAACCCTGAAACAAAGAAGACAATTGTCAGCCGCAATGTGATGTTCGACGAGAATACAAGTTGGAGATGGAATTCGGAAGGTGTTGAAGTACCGACTACTTTACAATATGAGGAGGATGAGGACAGCGAGCAGCCTCAATTCAAAACAAACCTAAACGAAGACATACCAACACCAACACGAGTTTATACAAGAAGAAGCAACCTACCGCCACAACAAAAGACCAAAACCTTGCAAGAATTATATGCAACAACACAAGCGCTTTTGGTGGCTGATCCCGAGTGTTTTGAAGAAGCCGCTGGAAAGGAAGAATGGGTTACAGCTATGAAAGAAGAAATGTGAGCAATTGAGGAAAATAACACGTGGGATTTAGTAGAACTGCCAAAGGATCACAAGGAAATAGGGGTCAAATGGGTCTACAAGACCAAGCTCGGTTCTGATGGGAAGGTGCTTAAATATAAGGCAAGATTAGTTGTGAAAGGATATGTACAAAGGCAGGGAATTGATTACAATGAGACGTTCTCCCCTGTTGCGAGGTTTGAAACCGTTCGACTCTTGCTAGCACTAGCTGTCCAATTAAAGCAACCGATCTTTCAACTCGATGTTAAGTCTGCCTTCTTGAACGGAGAACTAATGGAAGAGGTGTATGTCGAGCAACCTGAAGGATTCAAAATCGAAGGCAAAGAAAACTGGGTGTATCGGCTCTATAAAGCACTTTATGGCTTGAAACAAGCCCCACATGCGTGGTATAGCAAGGTAGATGCATGCTTTCAGACCTTGGGGTTCACGAAAAGCAAGAACGAGCCGAATCTCTACATCAAACATAACATAGGTCTGCTGGTCGTTTGTTTATATGTTGATGATATGATATACTTCGGTACAGATCAAGGGATGGTTCAAACATTTAAAGAACAAATGATGCATATGTTCAAGATGACAGACTTGGGTGAGATGCATTACTTTCTAGGGCTAGAGATTGAGCAAGAAGAAGGTAATATGTTTATTTCTCAGAGGAAGTATGTCAAAGATCTAGTTGAGAAGTTCGGAATGAAAGGATGCAATCTCGTGCAAACACCATCTAATGTCAACGAAAAGCTCACAGCAGAGGATGGCACATAACATATTGATGCAACACGATTCCGAAGTTTGGTTGGAGGCTTGATGTATTTAACACACACACGGCCCGACATCTCACACTCAGTTGGGGTCATTTCAAGGTTCATGCAAACACCGACCAAACAACACATGGGTGCAGCAAAAAGGATATTAAGGTATGTTGCAGGCACAACGAGCTATGGCCTGTGGTACAAATCTGTGGAGAATCCAAGTTTAATTGGGTATAGTGATAGCGATTGGGCAGGGAGCCTAGATGATAGAAGGAGCACATCCGGGCAAGTGTTTTTCTATAGTGATAATGCAATCTGTTGGAATTCAAAGAAGCAATCAACTGTTGCACTTTCCACAGCTGAAGCGGAGTACAATGTTGTGACTTCAGCTGCACGTCAAGGGGTCTGGCTTAGGCGCATGCTAGAAGAGTTAAATTGCAAGCAAAAAGGAGCAACCATAATATTATGCGACAACCAGTCAACGATAGCAATGAGCAAAAATCCAGTATTTCATAGTCGTACTAAGCATATTGATACAAAGCAACACTTCATCCGAGAGTTGGTTGAGCAAAAGGAAATCGAATTGCAGTATGTTAATACTAATGAATAAGTTGCAGATATCATGACCAAGTCTCTTGCAAGAGAGAAGTTTATTTGGTGTCGAAGAACGATGGATGTAGATGACTTTGGATTAAGGGGGAGTGTTGAAAATAATCCAAGTCAGCAGCAAAGTGCATAAGAGATGCAGTTTCTAGAAGTTGTGGTTTAGTTGTAGGTTTATTTTTGTTAAGAGTTAATTATAAACTGTTTGTTAAATTTAGGCAGTACGTTTTCAGTTTAGATGTGTGCAGGGAGCAGTCTAGAAAGGATAGTTTCTATATTTAGTTTGTCATGTAGTGAGTTGGTTATAGGCTAGTTATAGCAGCGTTAATGGGTTGGTTATTAGGGGTTAGTGGGTGCTAAATTCAGAATATGCTCCATTTTAAATACTGCATCTGTTTCTGTTAATGAATTAATTAAGTTGAGTTAGAAAAATTCAGATTCTGTATTTTCTGTTTTTCTATTTCCAAAACTTTCAACAGGTAGATGCATCTGTATCTTATTACTCACAACAAAATGTATCACAAGGGAGCTTATGAGAAGCATGAGAACTAACCTAAACGACATTCTATGCTAACAACTGATTTGGAAACTTTCATGGTGACGCGTTTAGTATAGATATCAAGATCAATATTTTCGTCAATAATAAAGTCAAAAGGCTCATCGAAATCGTGCCTCACATATTCCCATGTCCCTATAAAAAAAAACAAGGTTTGTAAATTCACGTGATGAAAAAATATCAATACTTACACGAATAATTTTATAATTAATCCCCACTTTTTAACCCCAATTGAGCACTCCATGCAAATTATGAAGGAAAACTCAGTCACACCTCAAGGGAACCACCTTGAGAATTTAGATGCAACAACAATCCCTTAATTCAACCAAATCTGAACAGAAAGGGGAGACACTTGGGTTGATGAAACCAAAGAAGAGCCAACTTAACAGTCAGCACAGTAAGTTTAATATATAGTTAAAAAATAATGGCAGTGAAAGACCACAAAGAATTGTAGAGACATACGCCCTACTTCCACATCATAGCCTCGTTGCCATGGACTGAACCTCTTTCCCAGTTGTTCCAAAGCGGAGTCATCCATTGATTACCTACGAAATTGAAATTGAAACAAATAATTAATTGCTCCAACATTTAAGTTCCTCTGCAGTAAAAGACTAAGCAGATCAAATAAATCCACAATCAGTGAAACGCAGAACCTTTTTTGAGAATCTTGGTAAAATAAAAATATTGATCTGTCTGAAAACAGGCACTTGGACAAAAAGTTTTATACAACGTAAGTTCAGAAAAAGTTATACGAAGGCATGACATGCCATACATAATTTTTAAATCATGGTATGCACATTGACATGCCATACTTTTCATGATCAGCAATACATTTTTTAAAAAGGATTTTATTCTCAGTAAATCTATAATTATCCACAAATTACTTCCATTTACACACATGGCCACCGAAATCCTACAAACTAAGGCTTCGGTAAGCAAGAGAAACAACACAATCGGGAAAAGAAAACTGGAGGACGAAGAAGGAATTGCGCAAGAGCAGTTACATGCCTCGTCGGAGCTCACGCCGACTAACAGTCGTCGGATTCAAGCGC
Organism: x Bolboschoenoplectus mariqueter; assembly: GCA_037678475.1. Classification (NCBI taxonomy): domain Eukaryota; kingdom Viridiplantae; phylum Streptophyta; class Magnoliopsida; order Poales; family Cyperaceae; genus x Bolboschoenoplectus; species x Bolboschoenoplectus mariqueter. The sequence continues at coordinate 1,354,019 of CM075266.1, read as the reverse complement.
CAGCAATCCCTCTGTGCTTCAAGAGACCGAAAGCCAGGCAACAGGTAACGAGTCCGTACCGCTTGTCTCCTCAATCCTCACGGATAGCGCCATGCTTGGGATTCGGGTTCCGAGTTGAGAACATCTCGCACCGGGTACTGCGGGTGGAATGCAACGGAGCCGAGTTTAAGGTTCAGGGTTTAACAATTTTTTCATATGAAAATTTTCATATTAATTATTTCAGAATACTTTTTAACTCTATATTTTTAATTTAATTTACTGATAATTTTTAATTAGTGAAAAAAAATCTCTTATAATAGTAGAGACAGAGATATTCATATCATCTGTAAAGAACTTGTAAATGTTTATACCATATTTAACGAAGTTTGTTAATTTAGCAAAATTAATAAGTTAGCAAATATTTCATGTCTTTTAAATTGTGGCACGTCAGTACCCATGTTCTGCGAACAACAACATTAGGGAACCGACTTAGTATCACTGCCTCTAAATTCAACAGTTCTAAGTTTGACACTTCCCAAAATAACCAATTTGTTGGAGTTCGCAGTAGTGTATTATGACCTGTAGAGACTCCCACATGTTACCCACAACACGGATATCACCCGCGGCCCACTACACTAGTATTGCTGCGACCCATGATACATCCACTATGACCCATAGCACACCTATTGCGATTCATAGAGGATCATTCCAATGCTCAATTTAAGAAATCCGTTTATCAAATAAACAGAGTTAAAATTTGTCATTCTATGATATATGCTCTGAAAAGATTGTGTATTTTGAAAGTTAATTAAATTCATATATTTTGTTTATGAGTATGTAATTTAAATATATTATTATTCTATGAGTTTTAATATATTATATCTTACGAAGTATTTAAGAAGATGCTTTTGATCTTGAATAATAAAACTCATGAGATGATAATGTATAGCTTTAAATATGTTTACAAGTCGAGGTGATTAAAGAGAATACTAATCACAAAAATAAGATTGTCATGTTATTAAAAGTACACTGAAGTTCTATAAGTGTTGAATAAGAGTTATCATTTAATAACATGAGTATGTAGAAATAGACTTCTATATATTGAACAATCACCAAACAGAATAAAATATTATAAGGAATGTGTTATGTGTCATTAATATCTTATTGTGTCTTTAGAGTTTAAAATATGAGATATGTGAATTTTTCACATGAGAATTACATATCGTGATTATCATCTTAAGCTAAATAAATTTAGTGAATAATTAATAATTTATGTGTATGACTTGTGTGGGAGAAGTTTATATATCAATATTATCATTGTCCCTCAGAAGAATTATGATACTACTGGATGCCTTTGGTAAAGTGGGATTATATAATACACAATATAATTGAGGTAGTTATATATATAATTCACTTGAGAGACTAAGAAATGAATATAATATAAAAATGACACAGTCTTATTTCACATAATATTCATAATATCATGAGACAAGGACAGACACAAATATTGTGGATCGACGTAGTCATCTATTGTCATTTAGTGATTGTAATATAGTAATAGAACATCTTACAGTCTATAATATGAAATTTATATCATAAGAAAATCAAAATAATGTAGATCTTTCATAAAGGTCACACCAATTGAACAGGAAACAATAAGTATTTTGATATTTCATAAGATATATATTATGGAAATACATGAGATAAAATATCAAAATAAAATGTCATTCTATGACATAGTTTAGATACATAATTAATTTTATGTAGATTTATAATTATTATAATGATTAGCATCATTATAAAAATAATATTATCACATAATAATATTGTATAACATAATATTATTATACCATAAATTAATTAATAATGCAAGAGGATTTGTTTTAGAAATAAGAGAGAGAGAATGACTAATTGCAATTGTGCAAATTACTATTTAATTTCATCATATATTATAAATATGAAAAAGAATGAAAAGTCATGAATTTAATACCTAGTATCTCTCTCTCTCCTCGAGGCTAGCCAAACATAGCTCTTCTTCTTCTTCTTCTTCTAATTTCTCATATAATTTTGTAATTTTACATCACCAATATCAAAAGGAACAAGTTTTGATTGAAGCTAGATAGTTGTATCTAAGCCTCAAACTTTACAACTGTTCTATCAAGAGTTCTTAGTTTGTTTTTTAGGTTCAAGGTAAATCAAGAGGCGACACGTAAGAGAAGAAGGCTCAGTAAATGACAAGGATGCGATAAGGGTTTTGAGAGAATAAGATTGATATCTTACAACTTATATAAAGTTAGTAATATATATATGACATATATTATAGGACAAGTATATACATAAGATTTCATATTTATCATAAAACCAAATATTTATATTATTGTCAATTAAAAAAAAATTACTTCCACTGCAGAACACGTAAAATAAAACCAACATGCTCAAGCATCATATATTCGGTCTAACAACTTTCTTTTGATGTGACCCAATGAGATCTATGTTTTTTGACAATAGAGTCAGAAATTGTTCATAAGTCTATAAGATAAAAAGCAGCACCTAGCAATATGCATAACATCTATACATATGACACAAATGATATATACCATATACTATCACGATTCTCAGTAACATTTGCATTGTATTAATTCATGGTCACATGATATCGTGAATAAATCCAAGATAAAAGTGTGTCAACCTTACAGATTTATTTTTTTTTCTTGATTTCTAAAATAATATTAGTAATAATAATTAACTCTTTAATCATATCTGCGTAGTTATTAAATTATTTCATCAAAGTAGCCAATAAATATAATCACTCATATAATGAATATATGAAGGATGCTAGTATTCTTGTTAAATACTTTCCTCCCGTACAAGAGATATATATTAAGATAAAATCTATATAGATGTCAGTTAAGGACAACATTGAATAATATCCACGAATACATATCACTCATGTAGAAAAAATACATCTCATACTTTAAAATTAAGATATGCATAAAACATCAATGACACTAACACAATTTTTATGATATTTTATTTTAGGATCAAATATAATATCATGCTCTTCAATATATATATTTGTGTGATTAAGCTGATAACATTTATCACATGATTTATAAAATATAACCATCACTTAATTCATAGACACTAACTTTTACCGGACAAGTAGTGTTCATTTCTAATTGTCAAGTCATGGACATTTTAGAGTACTCATTATATTCTATTATAGAGTTTCACATTCGAAATCCTCAATCCAAAAGATCCATCAATAAAGGATGATAGTACATTGACAACTATTACTTTGACAAAGAATTTTCAAATAATTTCAAAAAAAATTTTAAAAAATAGAAAAAATATAAACATATTCTTTAACTTATAGATCGATTGTGTTTCAAATTTCATATAATTTTAGTGTTATTTGATACTCCATTAAAGACTATTAAAATTACATGATATTTATAACGGTTTTTGATAGAATATCAAATGACCCTTAAATTACATGATATTTGAAACATAATCAATCTATAAGTTAAAAAACATATTTGTCAATTTTTTTTCTACTTTTGAGGATTTCTAAAAATTATTTCAAAACTAATTGTCAAAGTTATCAAGATAGTAGTTATTAAGAGATCCCCTTCCATAATAATAACTCAATGAACAAAATAAATAAATATATTATATATATAAATAATTCAGATTATTATGAACTAAATTTTTTGACTCCTAAATCACTATACTAATAAAATTTAGTCTCTAAACCAAAATTTAGAGACTTGAGATTGAGATCAATGATCAATGGCTTGCTCCACAGCCAACCTTCTTCTTCCTTTGCACCAAAGGAGGTGCACTCCAAATTTTTCACCTAGAAATTGAATTAGAAACCAAAATTTCCAAAGCTAGATGGAACTAAATGGTTTAAACTTCAATCCTAAGGTTTTCCCTAAATTGAACAATTCAATTTTCTGGAAATTAATTGTTCAAACACATAAGCTTAAATGGAAAATTCAACTTGTGCACCTTTAAAGGCAAACATACACAAATAGATGGCGGCTCTAGGGGGCAAAAAAGTTTCTGTGGGAGAGAGGAAGTTTTCTCAAAATTTTGCATCTATATATAGAGGAAATTAGGGTGATAGTGTAATTTAAATTAACCCAATTACTCTTGTGTAATTCAAATTGCAAATGGATAAGCAATGGATAATTAGTCACTCCAATTGCATGACACCTAAAATGCTCATCCAAATGGACACCTCATGGAATACCACACCACGGGATCGATTCTCTCCCTAGGGGCCGAACTCTATGTAGGCTTCTGCCAAATTATCACTTTGCAATTTTGGTTTATCTCATGCTTTAATTAAGTAATTAAATATTAAGCCTAATAATCAAATAATTATAATAAGTAAAACTAGCGCGCTTCTAAGAGCACCAAACTCTCTTTGGTATTTCTAACTCAAAATCCCTTGAATTCATTTCAAACAATAAATTCAAATTACTCGATAAATTATTTGTATTAAAATCTTGTAGCATACTAAAATTCTCTATTTTTAGTATTTTTTAACTATTTATTTCATATTTTTGAAAATAGCATATTTTTATATGCAAATTTTCATTATTTTATTATTATTAGAATTATCTTAAAAAATCCTAAAAAAATAGTTAAAAATCCTAAAAATAAAAAATTTCGGTATTTTATAGGATTTTGATATGAAAAATTTATTGAGTAGCTTGAATTTTTTTGTTTGAAACCGACTTGATAGGTTTGAGTTAAAAACATCTAGAAGCTTTATGTTCCTAGGAGCACGCTAGCTTTACTCTAATTATACTGTATAATTATATGTTTTAATTTTGTTGAAAAATAAATTTACGCGATATGTCAAACATATCAAATATATTTTCTAAAGGTTAAATTTGATAGCAATATGCATTATAATTACATAAATGACATATATGATATGTACCAATATCAGTCTTTTTTCGGATTTCAGGTCATTCAACTTCAGGCCATTTCGGGGGTCTCGAGTCATTTGGGTCACAGGTTGGGTCAGAACGGGTTTAGTATTATTAAGTCTCAAGTCGAATCAATTTTCGGATCATCAAACATTAGATTATTTTTGTTTTCAAGTTGTTCAGATTAAGTCCAATCTTGTTCTAGTCAATTTGTTCAAGTATGTTCAGGTATTGAACAAGTCAGGTCTCATTTTCTAAAATCTAAAATAGTAGATAATTTAAATATTGACAAATCATGACTCTATATCTTATAGTCCTCACTAATTTAAAGAAACTTGACTACTTTTTTCATCCATCAAATTTGATTAGTGAACAAATAATGTTCAAATTGCCTTAATTCAATACATGACCAATTTTTGTGAAATTTGACATAAAACTTATCGATATTCTTATTATATGAATTTGAAAAATATAACCATCATTTAATTGGGAAATTTTACAAAATAGCCTATTTTTGAAAATTGCAAACTACCGTTGCATCTAAATTTTTTAACAAAATATCCTTATGAGTCCCATTAGTATGATCATTACCCTTTCCTCACTTTTTTTTCATCCCTCACTTCCTTCCAAATTTATTTTCCATATTTTAATTTTAATCTTCATAAAAAAAAATATTCATAATGTATCAAAAGTTCATAATTTAAAAAATTTAGTGTCATATTTTAAAATAACATGTATGAAGTATTTATTTAAATAAAATATAATGTTTACAAGATGACGCTTAAAAAATTTCTGCAAAAGATTAAATTTGCACATCTTAAATTTTGAATATTTGGTAATTTCTTCAATTTTCAATTTAACGTACTAATCGTATTGTTTTGAATTATTAAAATATAAAAGTCTTTAAATTTAGTTTTATCAGATAAATAATTACAAAACTAAACTTTTTTCATTTGAAAATGTAGAACTTATAAATAAAAAAATACATATATTAAGAACTTAAATTTATTAAATATCACACACTAGATCTATATTTAAACATAATAATATTTCAATATTCATATTTATTCATTCTATATTACATAGAAAATTAATTATTAGTTTCACAACTCCACATAACTTCCTAAGCATTTTCAAAAATATGAATTCATTATTTTCATAAATTAAAAATATCAAATTATTTGTCTTTAAATTTTTAAATTTTCATCAAAAGTTAAAATTTGTTAGTGTAGTAATTTAGAAGTCAAACACATTTAGTTCATGTAATCTGAATTAGTTACTTATGTGATATATATATATATATATTGATTTTGTTCCTTAAGTTATCTTTATTTATTGATCTTTTAGGTTGAGGATCTAAAATATGAAACTTAATAATAAAATATAAAAATTATTCTGAAATATCCCTAACTTATCAATTAGAATACTAATTAGATAATATAACTTAGTATGTGGATTAATATGATAGTTATGTTTCACAAGCCATGTGATAATTGTTATCAGCTTAATTACACAAATACATATTGAAGAACATGATATTAGACTTGACCCCAAAATGAGACATCATAATTGTATTAGTTTCATTGATGTTTCATGTATGCTTTAATTTTAAAGTATGAGATAATATATTTCCTACATTAAGAATATGTGTTTGTGGGTATTATTCAATGTTGTCCTAACTGACAGCCATACAGATTCTACCTCAGTACGTATCTCTTGTGCGGAGGGAATGTATTAATCAAAAATATCGGTATCCCTCATATATGTCAATATGTGAGTAATGATACTCATTAATCACTTGATGAAATGATTTAGTGACTGCACATATATGATTAAGTATTAATCATTATTACTAATGTTATTTCGAAAATCAAGAGTATGATGAATTTACAATGACAGAAATTTATCTTGAATTCATTAAGGATATTATGTGATATGAAATTGACACAAGATAAATGTTGCTTGAGGATCATGATAGTGTATGGCACATATCATATATATCATCTGAGTAAGTGTGATGCACATTACTAGATGTCACTCACATCTTATAGGTTGAAATGGTTCTGACACTATTGCCAAATGATATAGATCTCAGAAAGTCACACCAAAAGAAAGTGAGCTAGACCAAACATGTGATGCTTGAGCAATGTCATGGGATGACAAACTTAACCCAATGTTTATTGGATAAACATCATTCTCTAAATTGGACTTCAGACGGAGCTGTTGCGGGTCGCAACAACGTGTGTTGCAGGCCTCAGCAAGGTGTCATGTGTTGCAACATTGGGTGCCGCGGGTCGTAAGGCGTGCTGCTATCACAGGGTAACATGGAGTGTTGTTACGGTGTGTAACACAGTACTACGTGCCGTAATAGGAGGTGTTACGGGTCATAGCAGGTTGGTTACGGGAGTAGTTGCATGTTAGATCAGTTCCATGTTCTAAAAGTAAAAATTGACCCGCACCCACACTCACCCACGTTCTAGGTAGGGTAGGAGTGCCCAGCCCCTCTCTGAGCACCCTATAAAAGGGGATGCGCACCTAGAGTTTCATACATCATTTTTCCCATGTCGAAACTCTGTTACTCCACCGTATGAAGTAGTTACGAGCATTAAGTGTGTCGACTCAACCTCCGCTAGCAAGGAGTTCGTTGAGGCTAGCAGCTTTCGGATGGATACTGATGGAGGGCTTCTATTTTGAAGTCTCGGCAATGTTTTCTGTCAACCGCTTTAGTGTATACCACTTGACTCTAGCGAAATAAAGGTATAAACTAGTTTGTATTATGTGTTCAGTTTGATTTTAATTGTATGGGTAGACTCTTTGGTGCGTTAGAGAATTTTTGAAATTTTTGTTCCGTCCTTGCACCATAAAATCCTAAGTTAAGAGTTCGATTGATATTATATGATGTTTTAAAAATCTAAAGTTCATATATTGAAAAAAATTGGCTTTTCTAATAATCCTTTTCCATAAAACTAAATTTAAAATTGTATTTGTTTATATTTCAAAGTGATGCAATTTTATGCCTCCAATTGAAAATTGAAGCAATTACAAACTATTCAAAATTTAAGAAAGACAAATTTAATCTTTTGCACTTGAAGTTTTTTAAGCGTCATCTTTTAAACATTTCATTTTATTTAAATAAACACTTCATTCATATTATTTAAAAATATAAAACTAAAATTTTTAAATTATGAATTATTGGAGATTCTATTTTTATTATGAAAATTGAAAATTAAAATCTTAAAATATGAAAAGTAAATTTGGAAGGAAGTGAGGGGAAAGAAAAGAGAAGGAAGGGAAGAGTAATGATCAAGCTAATGGGACCCACAAGGATATTTTGTTGAAAAATTTATATGCAAGGATTGTTTGTTTCATTTTTCCAAGAAGAAGGACAATTTGTAGAATTTCCCTTTATTAACCATCAAATTCATGAACAAAATTTAAAATACAATCATCAAAATGATTAACTTCTAGATCACAACACTAACAAGAAGACGGCAAAAAGAAAATTCAGTCGGATTAATTTTTATTAATCCCATTAAATAATTTAAAATTTTAAAAATATTGAAAATATTTAAGTCCACCAATGTTTTTAATTTATTAGTAAACCCTTTAAAAAATTGTCAAAGTGTTTTTGCAATTTGAGATTGGATGACTATATATATATATAATTTCATGAAATAATCATGTCAAATATTAAAATCATAAAATTATGCTCAATTTCATGACTTATCACATATGAAATTTATTTCTTGAAATTAAAAAATAATTTTATGAAATAATCATGTCAAGTATTAAAATCATGAAATTTTGCTCAATTTCATGATTTATCACATATGAAATTTATTTCTTGAAATTAAGGAATAATTTCATGAAATAATCATGCCAAATATTAATTGTATGAGATTAACATGCCTAATCTTGTGCAATTAATGAATTAAGTGAAATTAATGCCTAATTTCACACCCAAAAATACCAAAAATATTACCTAAAAAATAATATAATTATAGAATACATTTTCTATGATTTTTTTAGTGAATTTTCATGAATCTTTACATGAAAGATAAAATAAAAAAGGTAAAAGAATAAAGAAAATACAAAAAATCACAACTAAAGATAATTTTGTGTACAACTTGGGAGCATAGAACACACTTGGGTGCAAATTGGAGCTCCCATGCAAAGAGCAGAGGAGAAAATGCTCTCTATCAACGAAAAAAATGGGGAAAATAAGGTGCTCCAGGTGTATATGCTCCCTATTTATTTTTACTTGATAAGTTACATTGGTTCATGTACACCGGATCCATGTGAAACATTGGAATAGATTGTGTCTCATTTAATATGACATATGGGACCCCTACTTTCTCTCTCACTTACATCTGGGTCCCATCCGAAATTTAAACAAAAGAAAAAGAAAAAAAAAGAGGGAGAGAGGGAGAAAATACACCCGGTGCATCATCTCTCTCTCTCATTGCAAATGACATGTGGGAGCGATTTATATGAACCAAGACCATACAAAAAGGGAAAAAAACTTTGTCTCATTAAATATGACAAATGGGACCCACACTATTTCTCCCACTTACAGTCTGGCCCCACCGATTTTAAAAAAAAAGGAAAGAAAGAAAGAACAGAGAATAATCTGCCACTACCACTGGACCCCACATGACAAACTCTTCTCCTTCATCTCTTCTTCCTTGCGCAAATCAGGCCCTGGTCGGGGCTAGCCGACGGCGAGGTGATTCCTCTTAGCCTCGGGTAGAGCTTGAACAAGAAAGAAATCGGGTATGAAAGGTACCTCGGTGAAAAGACCAAATGAGCAAATTGACGACTAAGAACTCAAATTAAATGGTTGGAGAGCATCACAATAGTGTCACAATGGTGTTCAAAGTTTCAATTTGATGTTTGGAGTGGTACAATGACGGGGTCACGAAAGGAGGTTCGGGTGTGTGCGAGCTTGGCTTCAATTGAGCAAACTAGGGTTACAAAGGACAATTTCAGGCTATGAACGCTCTATGGGGGCGTCAAATAAGCTCATAATGATGTAAAATAAGTATTAAATGCATTTAAAATGTGCAAGCTGTCTCAAACCCGAAATTGGAAAAAGACAAAGGAGTTTTAGATGCCTCTGACAACCCTCAACCTCCTAAAGACACTTAGCACGCCTTGATAGACTCCAAGAATACGAAAAAAAATTAGAAGAATAGTGAAGGACAAATTTCATGCCATGTTGAACAATGTTTGTCCCTAGCCAATTTTCAATCTTCACCATTTGATCAAATTGACAGTGGAGATGATATCAATGCATGATGCTTCATGTTAGAAACCTATAAATAACCCCAGCCCCAGAAAAAAGAGGGAGAGAGATTTAGGGCTTAGCCAATTTCAAAAATTTTTAGTTTAATTGCAAATCGAAATCTCCATTAATATGTTTTAAATCTATTTTCTTTATTTCTCAAGCTATGAAAAGGTATGGTATGTATGCAATTAATAATAAAATTCGTTTTATAGCTTTTGATGGATGAAACATGGTTTTAGAGTTTTTTTTCTCTTAAACGAAAATTAAAAAAAAAAGAAAGCAAAGATTAGTGTTGTAGTGAATTCTACCTCTATATTTTTATTTTTCTCAATCTAAAATTAGTTTATATTCAATTATTAAGCTATTGTTAATACAATTTTTATAAATTTTTAGCAAATATACATGTTTAAGAGAGTTATGGTCAATGTCATCTCTCAAGATTTGAAAATAAAGTATTGTAGTGGATTCTACCCCTTATTTCAGATATAATACAGTGCTAAACATCAAGCAAAGCACAGTATCAAGCTTGAGATCATAAAAATCAAATCGAAATGCTGCCAAAAATTTGTAAAAATAAGAAAAGTTTGTGATTTTGACACAAGTTCATGCTTTTAAATAAAAGAATTGTTGAAATCTTGACTTTCTATGTTTTCTTATATTTATTCAACAAAATAATATTGTTTGTGAGCGTGTACCAGTGCTTTGAAGCCCATTGAGCCTTCTGATGCTCAACTGGTACCAAACTGGGGTGTTTTTTGTTAATTTTCTTTGGAATTTCATATCTTTTTATTTCTTAAGTCAATTGGCCTCAAATTTGTACAGGACTTAGAATAAGCCTAAAAAAATATTCTTATTATTATTATTATTATTATTATTATTATTATTATTATTATTATTATTATTATTATTATTATTATTATTATTATTATTATTATTATTATTATTATTATGCTTTGTAAATAATGAGGAATCAACCTTACTACTTTTAAAGCCACAAGAGAGAAAATAAAAGCTAAATTCGTCATATAATGCTATTGAAGATTGCTTAAGACCATAAATTGATTTTTTTAAAGTCTTATATATTTCTTTCTCTAGAGTTTCTTAAAGGAAGACACTTTTAATATCCATTTGGTGAAGGGTGCAACCATTGTTTACTGCAATGGAAAACAAAGTTTTAAAGGTATTCATTTTTACTACAGAAACAAAAGTTTCATGATAATGATCAATTTCATAGGTTTAAGTATATGCTTTGATCATTAACCTTATTTTATATCATTCTATGAGACCATTACTATGGTATGTAATTTCGTAAACATCCAACGGATTTCTTATTTTTTAATAATTATACAATAACCCGAGTGTTATTTCTTTTCTAAGGCTTTTAAATTCTTCTTTCATGGGCTTATATATACTATACCAGCCGGTTAGTTCATGGCCTATTGAAAACTTCTTTGTTCTTCTTCTTTTGAGAGAGAGAGAGTTCAAAAACAAATCATAATTAATTGAACTTTTATTTGACAATGAGATTTCAAATAAGTTCGAAAAAATTTTAAAAATAGAAAAAAAAATTATAGATATATTTGTGAACTTATAGATTGATTGTCTTTCAAATTTCATATAATTTAAATATTATTTTCATAGTGCATCAAACAACATTAAATTAGAACCGTTATAAATTGCATAAATTTTAGTGATTTTTGATAATTTATCAAATTATATTTAAAATGCATGAATTTATCAAAATAACCATTGTGAAGTGATTCCACCCACAAAAGAAAACCCCAAGAATGCTATGTTTCCCAAATACCAAAAAATGTATTCATATCAAGCTTGCTAAGTGTGCCTTCTTATGAGTGCTTGACTTTCTTCCTAATTATATATACTGGCCACTGATCTCTTCAAACAATTCATCAATATACTCGTTTTTGGTCCCATTCTTGATTTATCAAACTCCAAAAGTGCAAATACAATGTGCAGTTATTCATATAATTGTATACATATGTAAAACTGGTAATTAACTTAAAAGGTTTCATGATGAAATCACATAAAGCCATTAATACTTTAACAAGACTACATCAGACAATTTGATAGTAATATGTGTACTTGATTAACAAACAGATGGTGATCTTATATAAGAAAAGAAAGAAAAACAACCACAATGGATAATATTCCTAAAATATAGATTTGCCTAAAAATAAACGACAGAGACAGTATATGTAGCATGCATGCATTGTGATACATCTTGACCTGTCATCAGAGAATAAGTTAGTTTTGCGCTCTCAGATAATTTTCACACCTTTAAAATATGATTAGAGGATGACGTACTTTCTTTCTCTTCTTTCTTTCTAAATTTATTTTCACATATGGAATGAGAGAAACATGCATGTTGGAATAATCGGGTAGGTTTACTCGAAAAATTCAAGCAATGTTAATTATAGTACCTCAATAATTAATCGTCAACGTAATTCTCATCCTCATCATCACTGTCCTCACTATCACTTTCATCCTCGTCTTCTCCCTCTTCATCATCAGGTTGCTGATCAATCACATCAATATATTCCCTTATTTGCTTATGGTGGATTAGAAGATCCGAATGGCCATAGGACTGACATAAAATTCCAACAATTCGCCCAAGTGCATTGAAAATAGGACCACCTGAACTACCATGATCGCCATGCAGCCAATCGGCTTGTATCACGGGCACATCTGGATGCATATAATTAGTACTGTAGCGGTTTAGTGTATCTTTTATTCTTCTGTATTGGACCATTGCGCTAATCATGTTTCGGCTATGCAAGAGGTTTGATGTAATGTCAAGACGGTGGTGTCTCTCTGTCCCCAAGTGCTTTGGAAGATTAGAACTGGGATATGATGCATATCCTTTAGTTGCAATGTTAGTTAAACCGGCAGGATTAGATATCATGTACAGCGACTCCCCTACAAAAGGACAATCCACATCTTCTTCGAGTATTGCATAGTCGATATCTTCAATGGAATTGTCTAATAACTCTAGCACAGCTAGATCTAAGTTGAATCTGATCCTTTTTACTCTCATTTGGACTTGAATTTGCGTTCCATCAACTCGATAATTATGCACCCAGAAGTTCTCGCCCTTTCTCTTGACTACATGAGCAACTGTGAGAAGATCTCTTGGACTCAAGAAAACACCACTTCCTCGAAATACCATTTCCATGTTAAAAATTTTCGCTACCACAGTTTTCATACGTGGAACAAATTCTTGTTCCTGATTCGTAGAAAGACCAAACTCCCGGCTAACACCTTGCATGATGAAATTCTTCTCAGGCATTTTCTGTTAAAAACATTGAAAATTAATATAACAAAATAACTAGTAGTAGAAAAGAGCCAAGGATTCATTTATTTTTATTGTTTTTCTGACACATTCTAGTTTTTGTCTACTCTTTAAATATGTGGCTGTACGGAATCATCTTTTCTTTTCCTCTATATAATCCCCTCCCCCTTATTTAAGGGGCATGCCTCACAAAAACTATAGCAAAATATCCTTCTTTTCAATTTTACAAATGACCTTCTAGACCCCTCATTTATTCTACCCTCTCTTTCTTTATGTTAATTCTAACACCCCCTCTCTCTCTTTATTAAGCAGATTTTTTTACAAATTTAGTATTTTTTTTATTTGCATTTTATTTAATAATTTTATCAGAAAATTAATTAAAAAATATTTTGTTCATTCTGAAAGAGGTGCAAAGATAACAAATTAATGATAGTTATTAATGTTATCATAATAAAAAAGTCAACATAATATATCATAATTTCCAAAAGATAGAAAATAAATGATATAAAAAATATTAAAAAAAAAGTTATCATGATATTTAGATACACAAAATGTCATTGTAGTCATCAATTTTCTAAAAAGACCCTACATGAAAAAAACCCTGAATTTCAAAAAAAAAATGTTCAAAATATATGTAAGTGTTAATTGTATAACTATATATGCAACTTAGTTACAAAATATTACCGAATTAACAAACTATATATGCAACTTTAGTTACAAAATATTACCGAACAAACTATATATGCAACTTTAGTTATAAAGTATTACCGAACAAACTATACATGTAAGTATTAAATTTGATTCTTATATACTTCTTTTTCAGATAGAAATTGATGATGTTATGCTAGATAATTATCATGATTGTTTATATTTTGTGAATTTTTAAATATTGTTACATCATTTATTTGCTATCTTTTGAAATTCAGACATTATATTGCTATAAAGAAAAATAGAATACAAAGCTGTATTCTCAGACAGCCATATCATCTTTTAATTTCGTCCATATGAAGTTGTAATATCGTCAACTGAGATTCAATCATCGAGTTTACTCCCAGCGCCATTTTCCTTCTTTGCTTTTGCACCTCTTTATTTTTTTGGGAAAATTGAGTATGTACTCATCAAAACTTTGTAAATTGGAAATTTCCCCATGTAAATTTGATATTTAGATATTTACCCATCAAAACCGTAAATTATTTGTTATATACCCATGACATGATTTTTCTTAAATAATTCAGAACTAAAGATTTATTACAAAATATTTAAACCAAAATACCCTTGTGATCTTCTCTTCTCTTTTCATAAATCATTCAAGCCCAACCTAACAACCCTCTTCACGCCTAATCCCTCTGCATTTTTTTTTTAAGTCTATAACACTCAAAAACTTGTATCCAAAAGATTTGCATAACTTCTGCATGTGCTCTATGGCAACTTCGTTAGCACTAGTTAAAGTAGATGGTAATCTCTCTCTCTATTATCTAAAGAAATATTAGACCAACATAAGGACATGATTTAACATTGTAATTCAGTGTACCTACAAACTCAAACAATTAATAGAATTTGAGTTGCTCATTACTTAATTTATCTTTTTTTTGTCTATACCTTTCTTTTTATAGTTTCTTTAAGTATCTCTTCCATTTTTTTCCTCTGGACTGGTAATATCAGACCAGCATCGATCTTAATTTAGCACAATTAGAACCAATTATTTAGTCCTAGCATGAGCTTGATATTAAGCTATTGTATATGGTCTGCACATCCGTTGATAAGAGAAGTGTAGATTTTATTTGCAAGGCAATACTGATTGGGATGTTGCCAATCGCATTTTACTGATTCCAAGGCAATACTGATTGGGTTTTCGATTTTGATTAGGCAAAAAATCGACATCTTCCGTTCAATCAAATAAAAGACCAAAGTCACTATTAGGAAACCCTTGTTCAACACATTTGGAAGGGCATCCCCTTCATCGGACATTTCCCGAGGTTTCTTATTATCTAACTTCACTTTAGGTCTGTCTAAAGAATGCTTTAGCTTGAGAGAATGGATGGGAGGGTGCTTCAGTCTTTGGCAAGGGACCTATACTGGCTAAGATTATGACAGACAAGGTGCAAGGAATGGCTTTTACATTGGACACCCAGGATGGGAGGATGTTCTGGTATGCTAGAATTTTGTAACCTACGAGCTTGGATGGTTCATGACGATTTTTTGTTGTTTCCTCTCTACAAGATGCATGAAGGCTACGATGCAACACCACAGCCTGATGTGTATACTTCATAACAGTGTTGTAGCAAATCTGAAAGAAAAGGAACTCGTGTGCATTTACTGGCAAGGATATCCCTGTTCATTCTTTAATACAACAAGCATCATACGTGCAAAACTCTGCCTTCTATTATGTGTTGGCTTATATCTCTGAGTTGTGTGCAGATTGGTGATTTTCATTGTTGTACGAAATATTATTTGTTTATCTTTAGCCTTGCCAATGGCTGGCAAGTTCTCAAAGAGAGAGAGAGAGGAGATGCAATGCATGCAATACCAACGGGCAGCCTCTGCCCATCGTTTTCGAAAAAAAAAATAGAGGAGATGAAATGCCTTGAAATAATAAAGAATACATGGGAAGAGAAGAGTGGACTAAAGGACATTTTCGTCCAAATATCTTTTAATCAAATTTTTTAACTTTTGATTATTTAAGAAAAAGAACGCCATGCGCAAAAAAACAGATGATTTGGATTTTTGATGGGTAAATATTCAAATATCAAGTTTATACGGGGAAATATCTGATTTCCAAAGTTTTTATGGGTACACACCCAACTTTCCCTTATTTTTTTAATATATTCAACCATCAATTAACCCTTCTACCAGCGCCTCCAAATTACGTGCGCTTTCTCATTATGTCGCCTCTCTCTCACTCGCCCAGGCGCCCCACATCTTTCTTTCACCAGGTTGATCCGTCTCCATCACCTCTTGACGCTACTGTTAACAAATAGAACTGGCGCCTCTTCACTTTGTCTCTCGCTCTCTCAGCCTCTCTTCCAAGCCGATTCACTGCCTCTTTCCAATTGTTGCCCTCCGTCAATGTATGCAAAGGTATTCGGATAAAGTGAGGATAATTAAAAAATAAAATTATTCTCTGTGAGGGATAGTAATAATTTTATCTCTTAATTATCCTCTCTCAAATGAAGCCAAGGGTATAGTCAACACAACTGATTGTTTTTGCCTTTCGTTTCAGAAAGTTTTTAAATCAACAAAAAAAATCTAGATTATGAAGCCTGTCACCGATATTCTATTTACCACCAATCCAGCCCAAAAGGACCTCTCTACTAAGAAGGGTTTTATTTTTTTAAATTTCAGTTTCTATTTGTTTGTTCAATGCTGTTAGCATATATGGCTTTTATTATTTATGTTTTTTTTAAAAAAAAATTATTTACTTTCTCATCATGCCTCTTGAAATTCTAGGTTTCAATAATGAAAGCAATTTCCTTTTTTTTTAAACGGAGCAGCAATTAGAGCTTCCAGAGATGGTGGTACGTACGTCCACTTTAATTAATTTATTGATGATTATTTGTCTATTTTATCATTTTAAACAATTTTATCTGTTTTCTTTCTTAATTTCTTAATTTTAATCATTTTAATCATTTTAATAAATTAACGTGCATGTCCTTAGTGAAATTAATGGTTTCAGTAATTGTTACCATTTTCAAAATTAAAGTTTCATTAACCTAGTTGTCACAGCTCAAATGTTTATTTAAGTATCATGATCGATATCATCCCATCATGAAATTTAATTATATTGTAGAAGAACGAGTAATATTGACACCTTGTTCTCTGCTTGAAGCTTTCCCTCAGATTCTATTGATTTTTTTCCTTCAATATTATTTCTTAAATTCTCATTTCATCCTGAGTAGAACGTTCTTTAGATAAAAGTTTTTGTACGGATATTCCTACAAAATAAGCTAATAAATCAAAAATTAGTTTAGAAAAAAGACATGCATATATACTGTGTTAATTAACGGGCGATGTTAATCATTCAATTATTTTGTACGCCGTCGTCTAGTATAATACTTCAACTTTTAATTTGTTAATTTGTATTTTTATTTTTATTTTCTCTTTTTTTTTCTGCCCAGATTTGTATTATTAATTTCAAAGGTATTCATTTAAATATATATAATAGTTGGTAGATAAGTTTAAAGAAAAAAGATTACAGTAGAATCTATCATATGGCCGTTGGATGATAATGACAACTAATATAGCCTCATATATGTTGTTTAGATATTATAATGGCTCGATCTACCACAAGTACCAGCTAGTCCATGGATCGAAAAGAATTTTCCTTTTCCTTTTCCTTTTTTCCTGTTTTATTTTTATATATTTGGTATATATGGTCTATGTAGTCATTCATTCAGCACCAGTTTCAACTACAAATCAGGAAAAGCATCAAGCTTTTCTTTTTGATCAACTGGGATGATAATCCTTGTAAAGTATGTCTAACATAACTTTAACCCTAATAGCTGCTTAATAGACATAATAAAAGAAGATTAATCCGTCGTTCTAAAAAAAAAAAAAGAAAATTCTGACTCATTGAAGAGGACTTGTGCTCTTTAACTTGTGAAATACAGCTTAAATTATTCACAAACTAGAAATTCAGAAAAATAGACCGAAAGTGTAAAAGGATTCTAGAAAATTATTTTTTTCTTCACTCCAGCATAAAGCGTCGACTAGTGCCACTTACCGATGCTGCAAATAACCCCAAAAGAACTCAGAATTCTCATTTCCTCGGTAAAGCCTATTATACCCTAATTAAAATCGCATCTCCATAAGCAACAAGCAATCTTTTTAATTAGAGGATGCCTCGCCTAAACATTCTAATACGTACTATTCAGTTCGTAACTGTATTCACAAATAAGTAAGAAACATAGTAATTTGCGTACACTCGAAAATTTCTACAGCATGACTAAAAGGATAAAATATAAACTTATAGTTAAATAAATAAATAAAAAGATAGCCACTACAATGAAGGAGATTTGAAAGAAAATCTAACCGTGAGTGCGTAGTCCTAAAATTTAGTTTCAGCAAGCTAGGAGAGACGTAGGCTGAGAGAGTGAGGAGTTTCAAAGTTGAGATTCCGCAAAGGAAGTAGGCAGAGAGATTGAGGAGTTCCAAAGTTGAGATTCCGCAAAGGAGGTAGGCAGAGAGATTGAGGAGTTCCAAAGTTTAGATTCAGCAAGAGAGAGGCAGAGAGATTGAGGAGTTGCAAAGTTGAGATTCTGCAAAGAAGGTAGGCTGAGAGAGAGAGAGACGTTGCAAAGAAAATAAAGGGCTACAAACTCGATTACGTGAGTGGGTGGGTTCTCCATAATTATTATTTGACGAAATATGGAAACTACTGGCTATGTGGAGTCTGAACATCTCCAAGTCCAGAAAAAGAAATAGAAAAAAGACAATACAACTTTAGTTACATTAATAAATGAGTAAACTGCAGGATGGGCTGCCATTTATTATTTATTTATTTATTGTACTAGATGACCAATCGTTTTTCTATCCAGTAAAACTATATATATATATAAAGAGAAATTAAACTAGCGTGCTCCTAAAAAGATCATTCAGTATTTTTAATTCAAAATCCGTCGAATTAGTTTCAAACAATAAATCTAAATTGTTCAATAATTTTTTTTATATTAAAATCTTTTAGGATATCAAAATTTTCTATTTTTAGAGTTTTTTAACTATTTATTTTATATTTTTAAAAATAGTCTATTTTTATATGCAAAAAATTTATTGTTTTATTATTATTATTGTTAGAGACATCTTAAAAAAATCTGAAAAAGATAGTTGAAAAATAATAAGGAAAAATGCATGTCTTGGTCCATGAACTTTCTTAAAAAACTTAAGTTGGTTTCTAAACTTTCATTTGTACCAAATTGGTCCTTCAACTTTTAAAAAAAAACAAGTTAATCAAAAAAATCAAATCAGTCCTTAAACTTTAAATTATACTAAATAAGTCCTTGAACTTTTGAAGAAATGTAAATTTTAGTCCCTAGATTTTTCCAAAAAGATTAAATTGGTCCCTGAACTTTCATTTGTACTTAGGAATATCAGTGTTTGGTCCGACCTAATAGATGGACTTTATCAAACCTGGACGGGCCTTCGGGTAATTATTTTTAATAATAATAATAATAAATGACGTAAATAAGGTTGTGAATAGGTCGGGTCAGATTAGGCTAGTATTATTTTATTATTTCTTTTAAATGGGCGCAAAAAATTCAAGGACCAATTTAAGTTTTTTGAAAAAGTTCAATGAATAAAATTTATATTCCTTCAAAAGTTCAAAGACTTATTTGGTTGAATTTAAAGTTGTAGGACCAACTTAATTTTCTAAATGAGTTCAAGGAACAACTTTTTTTTTTGAAACTTGATGATTGTCCCTCAAATAAAATCCCCTAATCAAATCCCCCAATTTGATCAGGAGTATTAAGACTTTCACATTATTAATAATCTAAGAGTCTTAATACTTGGTCTGCCTTTTACAACATATTGTTGCTTCGGCTATCACAAAGTATTAATATCTTATATAGACAAGTCTATATATTATCTATTCAAAGGCTTAATACTTCTTATAAAAGATCGTCGCTTAATATAATAAACAGATAATCTTAATACTTAAGTTAAAAAGTACAAATAGTTACTTCACTATTTATTTTTAAATAGTGAAAAATGAAAATTTCCAATTTTTCAATATTTATAAATTGCACAAGCATTAATACTTCATATAAATAACTCTATATATTATCTATTCAAAGACTTAATAGTTCCTGTAAAAAATCATCGCTCAATATAATAAATATATATAGTCTTAATATTTAAGTAAAAAAATACAAATACATTAAACATATAGCCTTAATACTTAAGTATAAAAATATAAATAGTTATTTTGCTGTGTATTTTTAAAGTCTTACCATATTTTATCTTTCATCAATATATTAATATTTCATAAATTTTTCACCATCAATAGCATATTGCTGATCCACCAATATAAAGTATTAATACTAGATATATGAAAATCACTATATTAAATATTAAAAATCTTAATACTTAATATCAAAGAACATAAATTTAAACAATACAAAAATAGTCTTAATACCTAATTACGAAAGTAAAAATAATTACTTATTTATATGCTTCTAAATGGTGAAAAATATAATTTCTAGTTATTTTTAACATATTTCATAAATTTTTCGTCTTGAACAGAAAATATTAATACTTTAAACATAAAAGACACTATATTAAATATTTTAGACCTTAATATTGAATAATATAAATTTAGATAATTGATCATAAGTCATAGAACTTGTTAAAACAACTAAATAATACAAAAAATGTGAAAGCATTAATGTTTACAAAACATGCACTTTAACCAATTTATAGCATGCTATATATTCAAATGAAAAATTTTGGCCGCCAACACAAAATATTAATAATAAATATATGCAAAGTACTATATTAAGTATTAAAAGTCTTAATACTTATTTAGTGTTTCAAATATGTAAACTCCACAAAGTATTAATACCTATAGAATAAATTATTAATATCGAAAGTGCAAAGTCATAATATGGTCTTAATACATATTTTCAACATAATTGTTATGTCATCAGATCTTACATATAAAAAAAGATGATTTTGTTTTGATTAAGAATTCTTGATCCTAGGCTTTTGAAGAAAGCATTTCGTCAAACAGGTTGAGAGCATTGTCAGACAACACACAATTTTGTCAATCTTTATAGAACTAAATTGAACCGAGTTTAGACTGATATCTCTGATTTACACAAGTTAAGAGCATGCTTCTCCAGTCATTTATTTCTAATGAGCTTACTTTTTAAAATCCTTCAATGGTTAATCTAACCATAACTGGAGAATTAAACTAGGTGATAGAGAATTATAGATACATCACTTATTAATGATTGTTAGAATAGAGGATTGCATATCTCTATCACCAAAATCACTGCTTCTTGAAGGTTTTTTGAACACTTTCTTCTTCTCTTCGAATTAATGGATTGGATGATTCACGTTGAAGAAAAACAGAGGCAATTTGTGCCGGAGAAGATCAGAGAAAAAAAATACAATTGGGGAGAGAGGATGGGGAGAGGGAAGAAGAGATTGAAAAGAAAAATAACAAATATTAATCTATTAGAAAAGAAAGGTAATTGTTCGGGGACAGAATCGGGGGATTATGATTTGGAGGAAATTATTTTTTACTTTATTTTTAAAATTTAAGGATTAATTTAATATAAATAAAAATTTAGAGATCAATTTAGTTAAAACATGATTTTTCCCAAATAATAATCTCGTTGCTCTCCCATCGCGACGAGGCCCTCAGATAGCGAGTCCCTCTTCACTGTAGGGATTTAAGTTTCGTTTTTCATTAAATAGTTTTGAAATTTATCTAATCGCAAGGTCTGAGACTTCCATTTTGACTGCTCGATTTCAAATTTTGATAACTTTATGGTAATTGTTATTCTATCAGAGGCCATGCACCATCTGTTATGCTCATTGTGACATTATTAATTCTTTCTCCTTTTTCCTTTTTCTCTTTTTTCATTTTTCATGAATCCTGACGAATACTAGCACACTTAATTAATGAAGAATATTTTGGTGGTCTGTGGCAGCAAAATTGATCTGATTCTTCTTGATAATTTGTAGGTGTTCGAATTCTCTCAATGCTTGTACCTAGCTAATTGATTTTTTAGCAGTGTAGTTTTTCTTCACTCCAAAAGCTACTGGTTATTGTACATTCATTGTACCATAGTAACACTGAATAACAAGGCATTCTAGTCGCTTTTCAGTTTTAAAGTTCATAATGCTTGCTTGCTTTCGTTGTTAGTTTGTAGTGTTATTGGAGTTGGTTTGTATGATAACACTTTGCATGAATTTATTGTTGGTTTTTGTTTGTTGTTTTCAAAATTGTTTGCATGTTGTATGTACCAAGTTAGGCATGATATTTACTGTGTCATCAATTATCAATTTAATCAAAGTAAAAAGTTCCTTACCCGTTAATGGTGTCATATTTTGCCAGAACCAAACACCGAGCAATTAAGCAGAATAAACACATTCATATTTTCAGAACTTTTTATCTGCTCAAAAAAGTCTGAAACTAATCACATCTTAGTCCACTCGTACCGGCATGTTACAAAACAACTAGAAAAGATTTCTGATAAAACAGAAAGAAATGAAGAGCATTAACAAACAAACAGATCATCAGAATTAGCCGAAAGTTGCCCAATATCCTATATACTATAGTTCATCAATGCCCTATATAGTGCATTCAAAACAAGTTGCACAATCAAATTGTAATCGGCATGCACCTTGCGATTTGCTGGATTTTCCGAGTTTGTATTAGATGGTGAAATGACATACCATAAATGTAACATTTTGTTATCATTATCTATATTAAAAAGATAACTCTACAAAAGAGAAAAGCAACAAGTCTCTAAATTTGAAGTTAAAACTATTCTGTGAATAAACGTTCTGAAGAGGTCTTGATTGACGATCTTTAAATTTAGTCATAACTGTTACATAAAACTCCCAATAGACACCCCCAAACATGCCTTAGTGTAACAATTACATGCCAAAACTTATATAAATAAAACCTGAAAATCCGGCACATATTATTCTCTATTACCTAACAAACACTAGACAAAAATTAATTGACAATGTTAATTAAGAAGTGAACCGCAAGTCTAATACAGTGGTGATAAGTCTCGTCTCTCTACAGAGAGATGCAGGTTCAAGTCCCGCAAGCAGTATTTGAAAATGAATAAATGCTGGGGTTAAGAAGTAGACCCACATGACAACTAATAAAATATATCATGAAGTCTGATGCTTGGTCCAAAATATTGAGCATTCCCTACATTCGATAGCCACGCACCTTTACCATACGCTCTTCTGGAAGTGGCCAGCTGAAGCATTTAAGAGATAGCATAAGCATAAAGCACACACATGTACATGTACAGCTAGGAAAATACAGTAACTCTTCTATACAAACTCTGATTAAAGTATATATGTGCTTGAATTGGAGCTTTTAGGGACTTAGTGCAAACGTGGACTTTACCTCCCGTCTTATCTGGAATGCTTCAAGTCTAAAAAGTTGTACTTTATGCATGATGGACACAAGCATTGAGCAATTTAACAGAAAATATACAAAGATACACATAAAAGAACATAAAGGTAAAAGTAAGATAACATCACCGATTATAATTAGTGTGCAGAGTTTCCTCAGGTACAATGCTAAGAGACAGAGAAGAATCATCACTCGCTCTGAGCACAGTCAGCTCAACTTTTGAGCCAACTTTGTCACGGATCATCTCAAAGAACTGATTTAGAGAAGCAAAATGAAAGATTGTGAAATTATTAAAGATACTCCAGCAACATTAACTCTTTGGAAAAAAACTGAGGCCTACGCTTTAGTGCCTAGCTTCAACAAACTTTTCAGCCAGGGAACAATATAGATAGTAAATTTAGGGCATAACAAAACCTTAGTGACTATCATGGGTTCCTCAAACAGAAAGTATTCCCCTGAATAAACTACATACATACCTGAAGATTACCCTGGACAATTTCCCCATCACATTTTACTATAACATCACGGTACCGGAGCCCTGCCACATCCGCTGATGAATTTGGAGTAACCTGATTGGTTAGATGAAGCACATTATCAGATTAAAAAGAGAATAAGGAGTTCATATTACAAGGGAAAAGGAAAACAAAAACATACCTTCTTAACAACAATGCCTTTAAAGATATCAGGAAAACTTTCAGAAAATTTCTCAATCCAACCAAGTCGCGCTGTGTACAAATTTGCGAACTCCATTCCAAGAAATGGCCGTTTAAATGGTCTATTTAAATAGATTCTACAAGTTAATGCATTTCTAAATGTACTTTCTATGTCAGTTTGTACTTTGTACCACCAACCCAGACAACATCAAGTTGGTACTGGATCGATTCCATAAAAGTATGAAAATTAAATACTCGATCAGAATATAAATTTAGGTGGAATGCAATAAAAGAATTTTTCTCCAATAACTTTATTTGAAAGATGGCCTCCTAAAGGATTTGAACAGCTTTCTCAGCCTTTGCCCTCATTGGGTTCGAACCTATGACATCACCTTGCAAAAATCCAGCCCAATCACCCGAGTTACCAGTGGTTAGTATGCATGGGAAAAGATAAAAGCTAACATACATGTGGTTCTTGTATTGCTCCAACAATCTCAATGCTACATTAATTGAGAGAAATGGAGTAAATAGTTCAGCATAAAACAATATTCCAACGACTTCTCCAGCAGTGTTGATCAGAGGACCCCCAATCCCAACCTATGACAAAAGGATCAACTCTTCATTTACACAGATACAGAAAAATGTATAATCCATCCACAATAGTAATGCAATAAGAACAATCTTGTTTATCCCAAAAATATCTCATACCTTCTTGTTTCTGCAATCAGCTCTTAGGAGCTCCTTACAATCTAAAGAACCACACATGTTGGCACTGAAAGAAAAATATCACAAAAGTTCTGTTATCCAGCAGTTTCAATATGAGAAACCTGAAAGGTCTCAGTTAAAGGCTATTTTTGCAAATCAACCAAAACCTTTCCACACTTGCAACTAAGAAGCTTTAGTTAAAAAAAAAAAAAAGCAAGCTTTAAATAAGCAGCCATACAGCAGCAACATAGCAGATGTACCAGCTTTTTGTGCCCAGGTGCAAGAAATATCCTAAACAGTCTAATATAAAGGTTTTTGTTAATATAGCGGAAATAGCACTAATAATTTTTTTTCTTGTGTCAACATTCTACAATTTTTATGTTAAATATATTCAACGATCATAACCCAAGCACTCACACCAGAGGAAACCAGCTTAATTGCACTAACCTTTGCTGGTCTGAAAATCACCAGGAACCAGGAACCAGGAACAAAGAACTGATTCGACTCATATGCCTTTGTTTTTTAATGATTATTGTATGTCCAAATTGAGCTAGGACATTATGGATTCAGACACTGGCAAGTGACAACTGTGGTAATTGAACAATTAGTTGCGCCAGATTTAGCAAATGAATCCAATCCTCAGTCTTTCTACCTTGAATCTGGCTTCTATTCGACACTGGGACATCTTCAAAATGGCGTGAAGTTTATGTACGTGGCTTGAAGCCGGATAACAGATGGGTGGCTCCGTATATAATATTAAGTGAGTAAGTAATGTATTAAACACACTTTGCATTTTTAGAATTGATATTGTGTTATATTATTAAGTATAGAGATGTATTATTCATAATTTTGACTAAAAGTTTTGGAAATATTGAAGAGGCTAGTATAGTGGTTAATCATCCGCTTTATCGTGCTAAAATGCTAAATCACCTCCCTCCTGCTAAACCATGCAAACCGCTATTTAAAAGCTTGCCAGAAAGATTAAATTGTCCCATCATTCTCTACATCAACTTAACCAAATAGATTCACTCAAACTTTGGGACAAACTTAACTACACAGACTTCATTTTTCATTTTATTTGAGCTAAAAAACTTGAGGGTTAAGATGTATAGGAATAGTTGTTGTCTTCTAGCAGTACAGACAATCTCCATTCCAAAAATCAAGAGTGTTGTCGAGTACAAATAACCACAAAATTCATCTTCTGTGCAAACGTAAAGGAACAATGTTGGGTGATAACTGATAAGCTCACCATAATACTGAGTTTGATCTGAAGATACTTTTTATGATAAAATATACAAAGATGCATAATTTGAACCAACCTGAAAACTCCAGGAGCAGCCATTATCTCATAACAATTTTTGAAATAGCGTCCTACAGCAATAACTTTATCCCCAGGATAAATATTGAAAACCTCTTTGCTGATACGGGCCTTCAGTGTTTCCTCAAAAGAACAGGGAAGTGCATTCAGATCTAGTGACATGGAGTCATCTAATGCTTTCAAGTGTGCAGCTTTTAGCCTTGTTTCTGATTTTATTCTGACCAATGCAATATTATAGTGGAGGTCCCAATCAATCAAATCACCATCACATTGCAGACCTTTTGAGAGAAGCACCTTTAGCTGGAAAGAAGATCAATGAGAAGCCACATAAGTTCAGGTCTGTGCAGGTCACCAAGAGAGTACCACTGGATATTCAGTGCACTCAGATTCAGCCATGTTGGTTGGCAAGCAGCTATTTTTTTAGATTTTCCACCGTCATTTTAATTGTGGCGGATGGCAGTTTGACCTGGAAGAAAACATCAATTTGCACAGCATTTGCTATTCTTAATGCTTGTTAGTTTCATTATCATAACTTGCACATTACATGCAGAGACATGGACTTACTTTTATGTCCTGTGCCACAACATGATCATTAGGAGATTGCCTGATGAGGCTTGCTGATGTTAAAATCAGACCCCAATAGATACCATCAATTACATCAACTTCAACTATAGTTCCAGAACCAAAAAAGCTTTCATTTTCACCTATAAAATATAAGACACAAACAATCTGAATAGAAATAACCAAGAACTGACCAAAATATTTACAGTCTATGAAGGAAATGTAACCAAACAAACTAACCTGAGCAACATATGATACTGACAACGGAGTTACTTACTCCTTGAACAGCCCTTTTTGTAATGAAATCTAGGTCGATGTTTGCACTAACGTTCAAGTAAAAACTTTCTGTTGATGAATGCTTCATGATTCTGTAAATACCTGCACCATCCCTACCTGTAAATCACAGAATAAAGGGGATTCAACTTGATTCTTCTTAGTTTTGTTTTTTATTCCTTTTCTTTTGTTATTCAATATCTTCTTATGTTGTATTGCCTTACTTAGGCATACCACAGTATGTTTGGGTCAGGCTTGGAATTTTCGGAGCTAAGCCAATTTGTTAGATTCAACTTTAGGACAAAACTTACCGTATGAAATCAAAACATTTCTAAAATTTTTCTATATCACTTTTCTTTTTTAAAGAAGCGAGGTAAGATTAAGCAAAATAAAACAAAGGATGGTTTAGATTGATAATTTAATTATGTTTGGTCCAGTTTTGGGTTTAGTCTGAATTTTTATCCAAATTTGGAGGAAGCTAATCCACTTTCACAACCTTAAACTCATGAAGATGGGTCTAAATTGATTTCAAGATCAACCAACAGTGACCATTCCTTGGGTCTAGGTTCACACTACCTCTGAAGAATACCAGTCTGGTCCAATGCCAGGAGACAAATGTAATCATAAGAAATCATTAAATCTAACAGGAAAGGCTAGTAGAAAGAAGATGGCATTGTTTATAATAGTAATAAAAGACCAAGAAAGAAAGGGAGAATAGAATCTACAAACTAACCTATGACATCATGCTTTCGCTTCCAGGAGCTGAGTTTTGAAGAACCCATGCTTTTCTCTTTCTTGCAAGGAAAACAATCCATAATTAACCTATAAGTTGTCATTTTAAGGGGAAAAAAAATTAAAAAGCAAAAGTTGCAACTAAAAAGCAGCATCATTTCTAGTGTTTTCTTAACAAAAAGGAAAGAAAAAAATAGAATTTTGGTACAACAGTTAACTCTTATTTAAAAATACAACTACATGTTCATTTCCCAATTTAGAAGTTGGATCTTGATCTGAAGGTCTGGATTTTTGGCAAGATTCTACCATCTTTGTTGGAGGAAAGGTGAATGAAAAATTTTACTCTTTCGCAAGGATCATAGTTTGTATGGCTCGTGCGCATACAACTGTACACCACTTACAAGAAGGCCCGCAACAATCAACAGATATGGTGCAATTAAGCAGCTGCTTGGATGTATTGACCGTGCATGAGAGTTTTCTCATCCAACAGCGTTGTTATTTAGTTATCTAATTTACATGGCAGACTGTTGGAATGAAAATAGATATAGCCAGTCCAAAAAAACCAAAATAAATCATAAATTTTGAAACATATAAATAGGTAAAGAGAGAGAGAGAGAGTCCTTGACAGCTTCTGTCAAGTTTTTCAAAAAAGAGAGAGAGTGTCATGTCCATGAAGAAACAGGGCGAGGAGAACCAGCACTAGGAAATATACTAAAATTAACATTTAGTCCTGATTGATACCACAATACTATGCATGCTACTAGAATTTGATAACAGAAAGTGGGAGCTCTTACCCAAGATAGTCAGGTCTCATAGTAAGATCAAGGATGAGAGAATTTGCCAATTCAATTCAACTGAATTATTTCATATTTTGGTAATTAGAAGTATCATTAACAATTTAATTGAGGCTTCAAGATTGTCAAGCTTTGGCATATTTTAAAATTTTAAAAAGAGCAATTAGAGCGTTAGAAATTTACCGGTTCAATTTCTCATGTTTTGTCTCTTGAGGATTTAGGGTTAAAACTAAAGAGCGACTCTCAGCTGCTCGTAAAACAGTAAGCTCCACAGATCTACCAACCTTCTCCAGTATCAACTCGTGAAACTAATATAGAAATAACAAATAAGTAATATCATGAGTTGAACAACTTCAAAAATATTACTCGTGCACATTACAGGTAGCAACATTCTGCACTACATATAGCCACATAGATACAATTTTTATGTCAATCTCAATTCAAATTTTTATTTTTACTTTTCTTCTCATGAAATCCTTTTTTTTTATCTTTATTACGAAAGGAAAAGAAAAAACAAATACAAAGAAAAACCACTGCCAAAAGCAAAAACCTGTATAGTTCCACAGACATCCTTTCCATCACATCTAACTATTAAATCATTAGGTCGTAATTGGGCTGAATGAGCAGGTGAAGCCTCCTCAACCTGATGAATTGAACTTCCAAATTATCAAATGTAAATTGTTACATTTCATCGCAACTAATAGGATGGATAGTTGTAGGAGAAAAATGATCTCATTTCATGTATGTATGTATTTTCAGGATAACTGAAGGAATTATCAAATTTACAAATAAACATTAGTAATCACCTTTTTAGAATTATCATATTATATTCAAAGCTGCATAATTACTCAGAGGCATTAACTTCAATCCCAGCAAGTGCTGAGACTACCCATACCAGTATTGCCACATTCCCAGAATAAACAAGATTAGTCAAAATTTAACCCACATAAATAGATATATCCTTGAATTTAATCCTTTTCTGTCCTTTTTTTCCAAAATCAAACCTCAATCCTGAACCCTAAAAACTTTACGAGTGAGAAAACTAGGAATAAGTATCCTTCATTGGATGTCACACATACCTCCTCAACGAGAACACCATAGTTTATATCAGGAAACTCGCTGACAATTTCTGTATAAGTATTCAGTTCAGATGCATAGAGATTTACAACCACCAAGCCAGTGCATGGCTTACAAAACACCCTATACAAGCACGCAAAGGTACTATTATTATAAACCAATATAAGTTGCGGATATACATGATATCATAGAAAAATATCACGAAAGGTGTACATTGTGGTTTCCTTATTTTAGAAAATATCAACTGCTAATTAAATGATGCTACATGAAACAATGTATAGACAAAATGTTACATCAATTCCATCATTGATAGAAATACTACTATAATAATTAAAACAAATGATTAGAAAAATCTATATAATTTTACATTCAACAATTATCCTATGGGATAATAGTATAAAATAGCTCTCATCTACCCTTGTCCGATAAGCTAACAAAAATTTTGTCACAGGCTCACAGTCATGCCTATACCAGATAAGATTATAACAAAAAAAAAAATCACTCATACCCACCTTATTGAATGTTATGGGCTGGGTAATCAGGTAAGCTGGTTTCATTGACACCCCTATGCAACATTATTGTCTCTAAATGAACAGGAGATACATGCATGCAATTTCTCTTTCTTTTATTTTTCTTTTTCTTAAAAAGCCATGACAAAGTGGGTATCATGATATTCATACTTTTGTAGGGCAGGTGCAAAGGTATTAGGGGTTTATCTAACATTGCAGTTACCTCTGAACCTTGTAGTAGTCGAAGAGCTTGGAGATAATATTGATAGGCAAAAAAGGGGTGTAATTATCATGATGATGCACCATCCCAATAAGTTCACCTTGCAAATTAATAACAGGTCCCCCAACACTACACTGCATTAAACAAAATCCTCAATTCTAACAATAAAGTTAGATACAATATTCTGACACTGCTAGTCAATTCTGGCAGGTGTGCATAACTATAACTAATTTTCTAATGATTTAGCACTTTTCCACTTAAAAAGACAGAAACATTGAAAAATATATCATTAGCATTTAATGAATGCTTAAAGTAAAGGCAAAAAAAAGTAAGAAAAGAATGAAAGAGATTTTACCTCTGTAACTCTGCAATTTACTCTCAATAGCTCATGGCAATCAGAGTAACAGCAATCAATACTGAAAGAGAGGAAAAAGGAAAAGTGAGCTCATTTCAAAGCAATAATTGACAAATTTACGTATATGAATTTAGGGTGCTAAGGCAATTTCTTATTCTATGTATAATATCTACAAGATAACTCCCAACTGCGGTATCCTCTTATTTTTCTTTAGGCTTGCTCAGTAGGGGAGAATAGAGTAATAATGGTGGAATTGTGTTGAAACAGATGTCATACAATGTTGGAATTGAATAGAATTGTGGAAAAGTGAAATTGAGATGAAAATTTGCAGTGAAACCCCTCTATTTTGCACTTCCCCTACTATTCCATGAAATAGACTCTTTCCAATTCTATGGAGGGGATGGAATAGAGAGAAAAGTGCCTTTTTCATGGGTGGAATAGGCCCAATTCCACTCTACCATTATTCAATATTTGACAAACATGATTGGAATAGTGTGGACATGGCTCAACTTCTGATGCTCTTCTATTCTGTATTCCCCCTCTATTCCATCATGTGCCGAACAGGCCCTTTGAAAGTTCCCCTTTGTGCTGAAGCAAGCCACAAGCAAACATAAAAGAATTTCAGACAACAACACATATGTGCACCCACCCATTCACCAGCCCTCTCTCCAGCGCACACAGAAAAAAGGCTAAGCCATAATGTGAAAATCAGAAAATATTAAAACAAAAAAGAGATGAAAAGCACATGCATTCCAGTCTTACCAGAATTCCCCAAAGAATGCAATCGTCTCATAAGGTCGCTTGAACATCCGTCCAAGGATTACAACAGTATCCCCAGGAAATATGCTGTTGTGTGGTTCTGTATGCGCACGCAGTTGAAAAGACTGTGCACGACTACCTGGAGGGTTATCTATTGAATCGATGCTTTGAGAATCATCTAAAAGTTTCAAGTGAGCAGCCCACAGCATGCTGTTTGATTTAACCTTCAGGATTGCTATATTGTACTGGAAATCATATAACTCCAATTCCCCATTAACAACCTCGCCGTGTGGAAGAAACACATCTACCTGCACAAATAGCACTCATGCTGAGCTTTCTTTTTTTTCCCTTTTTGTTTCAACTCTCACAAAGCTAACTACAAATAAAATAAAAAATATACAGTCCCAATAGTGGCAGTGTTACTAGTATGGTGGCAGTGATAGTCTGGTCATCATTGTAGTATTTACAACATATCAAAATGATCCTAATGACTGTTGCAGTTTTATCAATCAATGAAAGTCAACTAGATTGCCTTGCAAATTGCAATGTATTTTCAGGTGCCAATACTGAAAAGCCTAAGTGGGTGTGAAAAAGGAAAGGAAAAAAAGAAAAAGGGGTATTATGATAATGACTTATTACCAAGAAACTTGTTCCTGTTTCAATCCTTCCTATTATAAAGAAATTCCAGCTGGATCAAATCACTAAGAACCCATTTGATATCACAGTGGTTTCTATTTTTCCATTTTATTTTAGAAAAAAAACAGAAACGTGTTGGATAGCCAGCACAATTCCCTCTTTTTTTCTGTCTGAACAGAGAAAAAAGAATGAATTAATCATCACTAGATCGTTTTCCCTTTTCTCCATTTCTCTCTTTCTGCCTTAATCCTCTACTAATTCTATTTAGTGTTCCTCCAATTCCTCATCTCAGAGACTCGGACGAATCTTCTTGGCCACAGGAGGACAAGTCTCTCTTTTTTCGAAAACTTGGCAGAGGCTGCCAAGGATAGGAGGACAAGGTCTCTCTCTCTCTGATCTTGAACCACTACACTATTCTGATGCTAACTAGTAACTAATCTCATAATTCAAGTATGTATGCCAACAACACTCCAGTGGCTCCTATCAATTTGGTTTATATATACATGTAGAAGTCTACTTATAGTTATGATTGGGTTAATTTGTGTCAAAAATAAAGATTTTCTTAGGTACCAATGAATATGAATAGGCTGGTGCTTATAGAAAAGAAAGACTGATGCTCATGGTTACGGGGTATGGAACCTCAAACAATTTTATCTTTTGCTACCGTTCTAATAGAAGTACTTGTAGACTTTTCTAACAGTGTATGTTTCATTTTTCTTAAGTTGCAGAAATGGAGGCTGCACAAAGGGCAGTTTCTGCACCCATTTAATTTGAAGTTCCAAATAATCAGATAATTTGCAGAATATTCCGTACAAGAACTGGAATAAAAGAGACAAATTTCCTATTAGGGAAGGGCAATATGTGCTAAATGTGCATTATTTATTGAAACTTCTCAGTTAGTCTAGTTCATGCAAAACTAACCTGGTCCAGGTCATGCAAAACCAGCTTGTTGATTATGCATTTTATAAGAAAGCTGGTTCTAGAACCAGTTCTTAATGGTGAAATGTTCTGTCTATTAAGTTGTGTATCAAAGTGAATATTAATGGTATTGATCATCATGTCACAGCTCTTCCTCCTTGTACTATTGCCTCAATTTAGGTAGATGGCAGAACCACTACTTGATGGTGCAATGTATGATGACAATGTCGTTGAAATTGACAGTGGTATATGGGCTCGTCAATTTGAGGAAATTTTTATCAACCCGTTCGACGGGATAGACGGTGGCATATTGTGTATGATCTCCATTGCATGAATTATTTTCAAGATAGATTAGTACAGCATATTTGGAATAGACATGTCAGTCAACAGGAATGAGTTGAAGAATTCTCCACAAGAACACTTCTATTTTTTATTTTCTCATTTATTTGGTGAGTTATTGTGATTTTATGTATTTTGAATTTCTGAATACAGTATTATATCATTTGCTTCTGTGTGATATAATTTGGTAGTTCACTATTTGTGGTTTTTTCTTGCTTTCTGTTTTGAAAATGAAAACAGACACTTCAAAAAGGAAAAAGAAAAAAGAACACAGTTTTCTGTTTCTAAAAAAAATGAAATGGTGCCAACACACCCTAAATTATCACTTTTGTCAATGCAGTAGAAGTAAAATTGAAAGAGGGAATGTAAACCTTCAACTCATTTATGACAGCATTTTCTTTGGGTGAAGTTTTAATTAGGCTCGCAGATGTTAAAATAACACCACTATAGACATTGTCAGCAAAAGTTGTGTCAATTATCGTTCCAGATGCTCTGCGCTTCTTCTTTTTACCTAGAGCTGCATCAGATGGCTTCAATAAGTTAACAGAATAATTATTAGATGATTTAGGCTTGCCAACCCCCCAGGCTAAACATAAGGAACATCACAGAAACCCCTACAGAACATAAATAGAATTACATTGCTCTCTAAAATCTCTGAAATATGCAAAATTGTGATTGTTTGCTTATCCCATTTTAACCTCTATAAAAATTACAATAAAAAGAGGCCTCAATGATTTAGGGTATTTAGAGAAAGTACCAGAAGGAGCCATGTGTTTTCTTTTTCCTTTTTGTATTTCGCAGGGTTTGTATGAAAGTATGTAGTACTTGGATGTTTTGTTGGGGCAATATACAACTCTTCTAAAAAGACTTAACCATTCAACTTTTTTTTTTTTTGCTATAAGAAGCAGAAGTTAATATATCTTCCCAAAATAATTAAAAAAAAGGAAAAAGAGAGAAGAAATCACAAAATGCTGCATCCATGCGTACCAGAGTATACAGTAAGGCTAACAACACAGTCAGAAGCTTCAATAGCGGCCATTCTTTTAAGAGTATCTAAGTTAGATTTTGCAGAATACACCTTTATTTGTCCAGCTTTTGACGACACAGGGGGGTCCATAGTTTCCTAAGAAAGAAGGTTAAGATAGTTCAATTATCATAAAGGACACATGTTTAGAAATTCTCAATATCATTTTCGTGGTAAGTAATATTACAAAATGATGAACAGAAAATTTAAGTAATATTTCTCAGATACTGAAAACTAAAACCATAACACGCAGCTTAGAGAGAAACCATTTTAAACAAGCACAAAGAGAAAGGAGGTACTAGAGAACCACGCTAACTCGCTGAGATAGCCCGGATATAAAGAAAAATGGCTGTGGCAGCACCGCTGATTAAAATTAGGCAACTTTTTTTTTATCATCCTTCTCTATTTCCGGCAGTTGTAATAATTGTTAGTTAGTATCGTGCGATTCATGTGATTCCGAAGCCCAGCGATGATACGTATCGTATCGCACGATACGTAAACGATTCACGATAACGGGTTCAGACCCGCTAGCAGATTAAAAGAAAACCCAGCGACTCGCCTTTTCTGCGCAGCGATAGAAAGGCGTTCTCCGCACCCTTCTGCGACGAACCTAGCTGACGGCGACAAAAAAGAACGAAGAGTAGACAGCCAGACGCGATAAGGGAAGGGACGAAGGGAAAGAGCGTTTCTGGGATCAAATTCATATCGTGCAAATTCAGAACGAATAATGTTAATATCAAATTCAAATCCGTATTTTTAATGTCCGGATACAAATATAAATAGTGACCAGATGTTAAAATTTAAAATCAAATCTATTTTAAATGAATACAGATATAGAGCGGACACTTTAAGGATATGAATTTAAATACGAATCTGTCTTAATTGGAGTTTGTACATAGAAATATGACTCTAGCTCAAATAAGAGATTGTTAGTGTGGTAATTTGAGATCAAATATTTAGTTTAATATAATCTAAATAATTTATATACGTGTGATATATATTTATTTTGTTTTTTGAGTTATCATTATTTATACATCTTTTCAATTGAAAATTTAAAATGTGACTCTATAATTGAAAATAAAAATTACTCTAAATGTCTCTAACTTTGACAATTAGAGAGGAATATTTGAAATATTTCCGTTAAATAATGATTATATTTTATAAATCATACGATAAGTGTTATCAGTTTGATTATACAAATACACATTGAATAATATAATATTGGATTTGACCCTAAGATATATTTGTGTTATCAAATCCAAATATCATACTCCTCAATGTATATTTGTGTGATCAAATTAATAATATTTATCACATAGTTTGTTAAATATAATAATCATTTAATCCACATACTAATTTTTAGTGTTCAATTAGTGTTTTTTTTATTGTCAAAGTCGGTTAACATTTTAGAGTAATTTTTATTTTCAATTATAGAATTTCATATTTAAAGTTTTTAATCTAAAATTCATAAATAATAATAATTTAAGAAATAAAATAAATATATATCACATATATATAAATTATATGGTGCCACTTTTGTATATGTGTGTTCCAACAAAGAGTCAAGGGAGGGAGAAAAGAGGAAATTTTTTTTTTCATTATTATTAAAATTTATTTGGTTGAATATTTAATAGGAAGCTATTCATTTAACTTTCGTTAACATCTAACAGTGTAAAGAAAGTTAATAAAATGAATCAAATACCCAAAAATATAGAATATAATAATTTTTCTTTTCATTTCTTTTTTCTCCTTCTCTTTCATATCATGTGAATCAAACAATATTTAAGAGAGAAAACACAACGAAGTAAAATTAGAAGACAAAAGGCCGACAAAATCTGACAATTTGAAATTTTTAGCAAATCAAACGCTACAAATATCAAATATTTAAGTCCCTGGAAATTAAGGAAAAATTCATATAAATGTTCTGAAAGTTAAAAAATTACATAGAAGCCCCTCAAAATTCAGAAAATTCATATAATTTATCTGAACATTCAGAAATTACATATAAATTCCTAAAATTCAGGAAATTCATAAATTTTACCTAAATATCCACAAAAAGGCAAACGAGACCCTGAAAATTCAAAAGATTCATACAATTTATCTGGAAATTCAGAAAAGTTCATACAAAATATGCAGGAACTTGGAAATTTATAGAAATTATCTGAATGCCTGAAAAATGCCTAAAATACCCCAAATATCAGGAAAATCTTCAAATATTCATGAAAATTCACAACCAATACCTACAAGCCTCAGAAATACACCAGAAAGGTCTTGAAGTTGAACAAATCCAAAAATCCCCAGAACACCTCTGATGGTCAGGAATCCATATTTTTGTATTCTAAAAATTTCCAAAATGCACCTGATCGTTGAGAATCCATATTTTTCATACTAAAATACCCCTAATGGCTGGGAACCTATATTTTTCAAACTCGAATAATCCCAAAATGCCCCTAATGGGCGGAAATTCATGTTTTTAAAACCCAAAACTTCCTGAAATGCCTTGCAAAGCCCAGGAAACTTCAGAAACACACCACAAAATGTCCTGAATGATCCAGAAAACTCTTTGAAACAAGTTCAAATATCAGGAAATTCATGCTAACTTCAAAAACCTCAGAAACACACTCCAAAGGTCCTGAGTAACCTTGAAACTTCCCAAAAACACCCTTTCGAGATCAGGAAATCACACAAAATCACTCGAAAGAATTGCCATATTATAGGGGAGAGGATCGAACGCATGAAGAAAGATGGGTATATGCTCTGCATCATGGAGTGTTCAGCCAAGTCTAGTAATAAATAACTATCTTTTGAGAAAAGTGGCTAGGATGGAGTCAGAACCATGATAGGTGATCCATAGCCATTTCATCATTAGAGTCTGATTATGAGTTTGTGCGTCTAGTAGTTCTAGTCCTCCATTTTTTAGGTAAACAAACCCTATTCCATTTGATCTTAACAGAATATTAATCAAGGATAATATACGTATAACATGAAATAAGGAGAATGCTATCTTCAGTGTAACATTTTCATTGTTGATAGATGAGAGAACTTTTTTCTTCTTAATACTAGTTTTATCCTTAATTAACACTCTCTTCTCTTTGCTTCAAATTAAATTCTACTATTTATTAAGCAACAGAATTAAACGACGGGATTAACTATTTCTACACAATTTAGCTTAAAAGGAGACTATTATGGCTTCACTTCTCTCCAACTCAATCTAGTACGAGATCATGTACTGTGTATGGTAATAAATCCATGATACTTACATCTCAACAGCTAAGCGAATTCTACTAAAAATCAATTCTTTTGCTTATCGTAGGATCTGCAAGATTTATAATCCTCATATAGGTAAAAGATAAGGGCGTAGTAAGAGGAAAGAAAATGAAAGAAAAATAAAAAACATGTGAATTATATATTATATATACAAAGAAATTAGTTATCTAAATGAACCGATAAGGTTCTACTAACTCCCAATAGTCAAGATAACCAGTATTACTTGAGGCTTTAAAATTTCAACTCAAATAGGATACACAAAACATCTGAACATTATACTTTGTAAAACCCTAAACCCCATCTCTCTCCCCCACCTTCCTTTTCTTTCCTCCTTTCCCATCATTTTCACTTTTATACTTTGTAAAACCCTTATCACAAAAAACTTTCAAGTCATTTACATGTAAAGCCCAATCAAGATTAGCAAAGTTAAATATAATAAATCCGATTACTCTCCCAGAAGAGTCGAATACAGCACCATTGATTGCTGTGCCGTCTTTTTTTCTCCTAAATCCACCCAAAGGGAGTAAACAAATGCCTCCAAAAAAGCCCCTAGTAACACATTCCAACTCTAGAAACTCCTCAAACATCTCCACTTGGAAACACTTTCCATCTATTCTGTTATGGAAGTCAAATTCACTAGCACTATAACCACTTGTAAAGCTATAATTAGCATTACCTTTTTCATGAGAAATCTTGTACAACTTTGTCCATGGTGCTAGGAGATCTATCCTCTCAAGTTGCGCTGCTTGGAAATTACAGTGGGTTGTTTTTGCCTTAAAAAGTGCAAGCCCTATGAGGGAATCACAATGTACTAAATCAAGATGAAATTTATTTCCTTCAAATGAACATGCAGAAATCTTGCAATTTTTTTGGAGACAATCAGCTGACACCATAATGAGACCATCTCGGTGCACACAAAGACCCAAATAAGTAATGGATATGGATTTGTGAACCATTGGAGAACTCTTCTCACACTTAACTATATCCAAACAACCTTCATTATGTTAATCCTTGCATCCCGAGAGAGTGGTGGTATGGTTGTGAAGTTAAAAATCTCCTGCGGGTTTGAATAATAGAAGTGGTAAACACGGTCTATAGTAAAAACAAAAGAAACAAAAAGACACCACTGGTAAGACATTTTAACAAACACCTAATATGCAACAAACCATTTTTCCAAATAAATGACATATGCAACATGCTATACATAATCAATATTATAATCTTCTAAAATTTTCTAATTGGAAACTTATTCATTTTTTTATCAATCTTTCTCTTTATTATTTCAGATTAATCAATATTAATATGTCAGAAATAGCTTACCACATAATTTTCATACAAAATTTTCCAACATTTTCAAATTTCAGATAGTAACATCGATCAGGATCGTATTTGGAAATAACTGAAGGAAGAATTGAGGGAATTAAATTAAAGGAGGAAGAAGAAAGGTGCTTGGGCAGAAGGGTCAGCAATTCGAGAACGGGCAGTGCTATTAAGGAGAGACTGAAGAACGGGACCCCAGCGAACCGTTCAATTAAATTAGTAAACGACCAACAGATGGACGCAAGACTCAGAACTGGAGGAAAGGAATTAAAAGCAACTGGAGAAGAATATACAGTGGCAATTAGGATGTTAGTTGGCTGATTAATCACCAATAGCTGACAAAGCATCTGACGTGTCATCACAGTATTCATTCTAGCATTAGGATTAGTGGATTTAGATAAATCTTATTATAAATTGATCGCTATATAAAGGCGAATCATTGTATGGAACTGATTATGAGAATAATAAAGTCAATTTGTTCAGTTTTAACTTCTTCGTCTTCCTTGAGCTTCACCATTAGTGAAAGCTTAAGTTTATTGTTCTTTTAATTCTTTGCTTGTTAATCCCTAACAACTTGATCTTTATCAAGTGTGCTACAGAGATGGAGATTACAAAGTTCCTTTTATCTTGTTTGGATGGGGTGTAGAGAAAAGTAGGGAAGGGGAAGGAAAGAGAAGGAAAGTTATTATTATTATTATTATTATTATTTGTAATCATCTTCTTTTCTTTTTTTCCTTAGGTAAAATTATTTTTTCTAAAATTATATTATTTATCTTCTTAAAAATATAATTTTATTCCCACTTAATTGCTCACTTGTTGAAGGGTTAATATCATACAATTGAATCAACATAATTGTTCTTCTACTTTCAAATAAAATTTAATTTTTCTAACTATTATTAATTTCTCCGTGGAAATCTTTTTTAAAATGAACAATTAGATGAGAATAGAAATATTTTCTAAAAGATAAAATAAAAAACTTTCCAAAAAGATTAATTATGTTTAGAGAAAGAAGAGTAATAATGTCGATTTATTTTAAATCACGTATAAGTTATACATTATTAAAGGACCCTTTATCTGCAATTAAATGGGGTGAATGCTATTTACAATAATGGAATTGCAAATTTCACAATCATGGGGTACCCATCACAGATGTTCCAGAAATATATAGGATTCAGTAAAGAAATACTGGAACTTAAACCCAGCTCACTTCTTGGTGTCGAATTTACAGCTCAACCAGAACTTGTCTCCTGACCTATCTCACTTTCTGCATGAACCACAACTTGCTGACATTTAAAATAAATGGCATGAATATATGAATGGCATAACTACAGGTTGCTGAATAAATTGTACTGGGATTAAAATTTTACCTGAGAAACTAAAGGGATATATATAAAATTCTTGGCCAGGCTGATATCCACAATTTGATCTACAATTGTAGCTCCCTGCATGTGCAAATTAAGATACGAGTTATGGAGTCATTGAATCAATATATTTACAACTAACAGAATCCTTTTTACGGATTCCACACAGTGTTTGAGCAAATTCAATACTTCTCATGTGATGTGAATCTCTAACCCTCAGACACCTTCCGAGCAGAGCAGAGGTTCTACCAAAGGTTTTTTCTCCAAATGATATCTTCTCGGTTCAATTAGTAGGCGAGGGAACTTGTGATCTTAATTGCAAAAATAAAGCAAAATTTACCAAAATAACGGAGAATGAAGGAATTTCTTGTACCGATAGACGAAGGGCAATCTCAAGTGCTGCTGGATCTTTAAAAGTAACAAATGCAACTCTCCGTATACCTGATTCGTCACTGCTAAAAGAAAAAATATATATATTCATGTACCAATTCCCAGAATTACAATAAAGTAGAGAGAAAATCGCTTAAAAGTTACTAAAAGGAAAAATATGCCTGCCTTTTGAGGTCAACATGTTCGATTTCACCAGAGGGGGAGAGAACTCGCGAATCTCCCTCTCTCTGGCCAGATCTGATACGTTCTTCACCAAAACCGTTCGTGTCTACCAAATAAACAACAAAGTTAATTGAAATCCCCAACAAAACTAAACAAAAAAGAGAGGAAAGAGATTCCTAATTACCTCCATCAATTTTGAGAAACAAATATGAATAAATGAAAAAGGATTCTGTTCTTCTTTTTTATTCTGAGAGGGGTTTCGATTTTGGTCGGATTCGATCGATCGCCGTCATTTTCCAGCTGCTGCGTGAAGTGTTTTATTTCGTGGATAACTAGAAGCTTTAGTTTAGTTTAGTTTACTAGCTTGTGGGAATTATCAAATACCGAAAGTGCCCTTCATGTTTTTGTATGGTCAGGAGTCGAGACAAAAACAAAGAAAAAAATAATACAGCAAAGAAAACAAAATAAAGAAGCAACATAAACAGATTGTGAGAAATAGGAAAGAAGAGGGGGTGAAAAAGGACAAAAATAAGCAAACGAGGTGGCAACTGCAACATCGCCAAAATCCAAAATTCAGAAGGGAGCCCCCATCGCTCTCTGGAGAAACCCTAGGAGGAGAAAAGAAGACGCATTTCCTTCTCCTCTGATAGAAAGTTTAGGAAAGAAGATCACTAGAGAAGAAAACCAATGGCTTCTAGACTCGCTCGCCTCTCTCGCCGCCCAGTCGCAGTATTCTTCCTCCTCCTCCTACTTCTCGCTCTTTTTCTAGGTTCGAGTTGGTAACATATATCTTAGTGCTTGATTTTGAGGTCTCTGGTTCCAAAAGGTATGACGGAT
Source organism: x Bolboschoenoplectus mariqueter (assembly GCA_037678475.1). NCBI lineage: Eukaryota > Viridiplantae > Streptophyta > Magnoliopsida > Poales > Cyperaceae > x Bolboschoenoplectus > x Bolboschoenoplectus mariqueter. Next base: position 1,312,185 of record CM075266.1, on the reverse strand, counting down.
AAGTAATTCCGAATGTATAGATCTAAAATCAGCTCCTTTTGTTGCTATCAGCTCCGATTATACTATCGGTTTTGCTTTTTGTCGATATGATATCTTTTCTGTGGTATTAGTGAGTTTTCCAGCTCGAATTTTGGGAAAATAAGAATTCTCTTTTACAAGTCACGCAATTTTTGTGACATTTAGGAGACTAGGAAGCTGGCATTTGAACTTATATATTTTACCTACCTTATAATCCAAGTTGATGAAGCGTGTATCCGTGCAGCATGGACTCCTCATGATCAACACTGGAAATTTATTACACGACATATTTTCTTGGTTATAATTCTATAAATTCTACACAAGAAGATAATTGAATGTTTTACTTTTGCTAAACAGAATTGATGTATATTTGTAAACCAGCTCACTTTTTTTTTCCTGTTGGTTCTAGCTCTGGTTAAACCCTTGTGCAAAAGGATTAGGCTTGCACATTTTCCATTCAATTTTTAATCATAATTAAATGGCTATATATTGTTTTTAAATAACCTAAGCTGTTGATCAGGATGCTAATGTGAAAAAACTGGGTGTGAGGTACAGAAATGCCATGCTTGAGAAGTTTACCTAATTGCTTTAGATAGAAGAACTTTTACGAGGTATCCTTGTATAAGACTGTAACAACTATGAAAAGCTTATTTGTTGATATTATCTGTTTATGTGTATATAGGCATTGTTCCTCGTCAGAAGCTCCAGACCCATTAGACAATTCAGCCATCAAATTTTCCCAGGTTTTGTACTTCCATGCTTTTTATTTATTTAGTCCAATTCATGTCTGCTCCTGCAAGCCTAAAAAAAGTTGCATATACATGTTAATTATAAGATATGTGTAAGGTTTGCCTGGAACAAGTGTTTGCTATACCCCTCTCTCCTTGTTTAGTCAAATGTGGAAACATCTAATTCCTCAGTGCATCTTTTGCATGAACTTTTTGATGCCACTATACGATGTACTTCTTGTTTGCAGAGGCACATAAGCTTTTGAATTTTATAGTGAGTTTTTCCTTTTTTTGGGGGGGGGGGGGGGGAATTTTTATATGTTTGCTAATGATGGATTATCTGCATCGCAGTTGGCTGCTCTGATCATGTGAAGCCCACAAGGTACATTCTTCCTTTTATCTTCTTGTTACCAGTAGCTGAACTTCCACAATCATGTGAAAACAAATATTGGTGCAAATTGCTTGTTAGACAAACAAAATTAAAATGTCATTAAGGGTTCCTTGAATATGATGAGGTTATGTGTTTGGTCTACCTTGTCCAGTAGCGGTTCTATTTTTGTCTCTAATTCTTTTTTTTTGGGAAAAAATTACAGGTCTCTTGATAATTTACTTCCCAATGCATCTCCCTACCAGTTTTGGAGTAGATTGTTTTCTTCCGATGCTGGTACGATGATGCTAAGTACATGTCAATTTTATGGTTATCTCCTACAATGTTAAAATTTTCTGCTTGGTTTCATCTTTGTTATATTATCTTAATTAAAAGGTGAATCTGTGGACGCTGTTGTACCATTCATGGGTGAATCCATCACTGATGGAACACTTGCAACATTCTTGAAGAGTATGTAACCTCTCTCTCTCTCTCTCTCTCTCTCTCTCTCTCTCTCTCTCTCTCTATTTCCATCCACCATGTTATTTCTCTACCTATTTCCCTCTCCCATTCTATCCTGTAATATGCTGAGATGTGCAAGTCTTTTGAAAACAGAACCAGGGGATAGGGTTGAGCAAGATGAGCCAATAGCACAAATTGAAACCGACAAGGTATTTTAGCATCTGTTAGGTAAATTAATGAGAAGTGAATATTTCTCTTTGGAAAATCTACTGACATCTCTGTTTGTTTTCTGATTATGTTTAATTTGCTTTTAGGTTACTATTGATGTCAATAGCCCCCTTTCTGGTGTCATCGAGAAGGTTAGCAGTATATTATTTTTTTTCTTTTGAATGGGTCCTTATTATCAGAAAATATGTTACATCTGATTTCACCTAATTTATTATTCCCTTATGTGTCCCAAATATGAAACAGTTGACCGCAAGTGAAGGAGACACAGTTACACCTGGAACTAAGATTGCAGTAATTTCAAAGTCAGATGCCCTGGCAAGTGACACACATGTTGCCCCATCAGAGGAGAAGTCTGAAAAAGAAAGTACACCCAAAGTGCCATTGGAGGAAAAACCTGTCAAAGTTGAACCACCAAAAGTTGAGAAACCAAAGCCTGTCGCAACACCCCCTCCTAAGACTTCTCCGACCGAGCCCCAACTGCCACCTAAGGACAGGGAAAGACGGGTAAGGATTTCAAAATTAGTTATAATACACACTGACTGTAGAAATAAGTTTTAACTTTTGGCCTTGTTGGCTTGTTTCTTTTTTGAATGCTTTGTTTACGTTATTTCTTTTAAATAATTGTATCATATGCAGACAAAGCTTCATATTGAAACTTAGAATTAAAGTTTTTGTAAATTTATATGATAGAGGGAATAGGTGGAAGTTTTGACAACCAAATTGTATTCTCACTTGTGAAAATGAAATTGTGTTGATTTACTTTTGTTGGAAGTACTCACTGGAACAAGTGCATATTTGTGGCTTGTGAAACTTTTTAGTAAACTGAAATTTTGTTGATGAACTTTTACTTGTTTGAAAATTCATAAGGTACCAATGCCAAGGCTGAGGAAACGTGTTGCAACTCGCTTGAAGGATTCTCAGAACACCTTTGCTATGCTCACCACCTTCAATGAAGTTGATATGTAAGTGTTCATGTTCTGTACTAGTGGCAGTCATTTTTTCTATGTACTTAACTTTTTTCTTAACTTATTGTCTTGATATAAAAGGACGAACTTGATGAACCTACGTTCTGACTACAAGGATGAGTTCCAAAAGAAACACGGCGTGAAATTGGGTCTCATGTCCGGCTTTGTTAAGGTAAATTCAACCACGCATACAATCTTTATAAATTGGTTACATGTATTTGTTTGAACTATTGTTTTATTTCCAAATGGTTTAATTAGTGCATTGGAAAGCTTTGCTGTCCTTTTCATAAGAAAAAAAAAGGACACATATACAAGGTTTATCATCTATTGACATTAGACAGTGCAAATTATAATCAACAAACTGAAAGTCAGTGTTCTTAGTTAAGATGATTTTTCATCAGAAAGCCTAATTTTGTTTCTGAATTTGCTTTCAGGGGGCTGTTACTGCTCTCCAAAACCAACCAGTGGTCAATGCTGTTATAGATGGAGATGACATCATTTATCGTGACTATGTCGATATCAGCATTGCTGTTGGCACTCCAAAGGTTTGCATAATATGTTACTTTAATTCATAGACATGTACCTGTTCAGACAAATACTATGAATTACTGCATTTTGTGGTTGTTTATTGTTTTAATTGGTATTATTTTAATTTTTAACAATTTTTGGAGAGAACCATTGCAATTGGCTGATGTTAGGTGTGCTCTTTCTAAATTAACTTTTAGAGACTAATCATCTGAGTTGGGATTTTTTTTCTTTGTGGTAATATAGGGATTGGTGGTGCCAGTGTTGAGGAATGTAGATAAGATGGGATTTGCGGATATAGAGAAGAAGATAAATGACCTGGCAAAGAAGGCAAATGAAGGTACCATATCTATTGATGAGATGGCTGGTGGTACTTTCACCATTTCCAATGGTGGTGTCTATGGCAGCCTTATCAGCACACCCATTATTAACCCGCCTCAGGTAAACCAAAAACTTTTTTTTTGTTTTTGGAAATAAACCAAAAATCTTTTAACTCTTCTAGTGGTTTGAAAGAAGAATGTAAATAGAAGAGGGGGTATTTGAGATCCTTTTCTCATCTCAACTCTCTTAGGCTCTTTTTTTTCTTATAGGAGATATTACTATACTTCTAATGTTTTTGTGATGTCAAGCATAAAAAAGGTCCCTGTCACAATTAAACTTCTATTTTTTTCTTTGCCAATGTGTCACAACTAAATTCCCATGATGATTTGGTTACACATGTGAACAAAACATTATTTTTGTTTGGTAAATTATATAATAACAAAACCTAAAGCACCTAATAAAACAAAGGTAGTTATTTCTTTTATGTATGCATTGATTAATTTCTCTATTGTGCAGTCCGCAATTCTAGGGATGCACTCGATAGTGCCCCGGCCAATGGTTGTTGATGGGAGTATTGTATCGCGTCCAATGATGTATCTGGCACTGACGTATGACCACAGGCTCATAGATGGTAGAGAAGCCGTGTTCTTTTTGAGGCGGATTAAGGATGTTGTAGAGGATCCCCGCCGCCTACTCCTTGACATATAAATTTTCCAAGTGAAGTAAAAAATTACAGCACCATTGCAGTTACCTTTCCTTACTTTTTTGAATCGCTTTCTTTCTTTTTTTTTTTGGGTGAATAATATCCCGAACAGAAATTTTGACTGATGTGCTCATGGGTCTTTTTTCTCAGTCCGAGACATTTAAAGATAGTTGAGGTGCTTTTGTGGGAAGTCAAATTCCCACAAAATCCGTCTCTTTCTCATTGCAAGGTGATCTATGTGAGTTGAATAATGAAATTATTTGTAAGATTGTGCTGATTTGTTTCTTTGATTGTTTATTTTGCTGAACTGTTTGATTTGTTTGTCTGTTGAATCGTTGATATTTCTCTTAACCGCCATTGGATGAGCTATCCCGCAATTGCAAATGTTGGTTGTGTACATGTTAATTTATTCAAAAATGTTGATTACGCTACCAATTAAATTATATTGGTCCTCTAGCTAGTTCAACTGTGACATCTATCTATCTAGTTCTTAATTCGCATGAAGGGTTGACCTGTGAGCAGTGGAAAGGGTCAACATAACCCTTTGCTATTGTGGTACGTTGCATTTTTTATGATCATGCCTTAATAATTATCCTTGTAAGTTGTTGTGCGTATAATGAAGTTTACGTTTAACTGTTCTTGATAACATAATAAATGATATTTAAATTATATGAAATTTGATATACAAAACCAATCTATGATACTAATAATATGCAATAAATATTGTTTTACTTTTAATTTTTTTTACTTAATTTGAAAATATTATTAAAATTGTGAGGTTTACTTACTTTTATTTACTAACAGTATGTAATGAATATTATCTATATCTGATTTTTTTTATATACAAAGGTTTCCGTTAATTTTGGTATTTATTTATTTTTTAATATTTTTTGTGAGATTTAAATCTGTATTTTTTTATAGAGAGATGAAACTTATCACCATTGTACTATATCTATCATATCGTATTATTCACATCTCATAATATGATTTGTTGAATCTGTTGAAATTGCTTCCTGTAGTGCCAGTATGGTTTGCTTCCACCAGCAGCATGAGGCCGTATTGGATAAATAAAAGCACAATATGCATATTATCATACTTAAATCCAATCTGTTACATCCAACTTAATCTTAAGTTGACAAAACAAGTGCCACTCCATTAAAATAAATATATAAGCGTGCATGTGTATTTAACCATGTGCACGTGCGTCCTTGAAACACTCGAGTTTTAAAATAAGTGTAAGGTTGGCATTACAATAATTCAAAATCATGTGAAAATTGTTAGAAAGAAAGAAATCCAATGTTAATAGTCAAATAAGAGTGTAGAAAGTAAAATCATTCAAAATCGATATTATTGATATTTTTTAACTTGCTTTCTGAAGGGATTCCTAAATGCAACCTTTATTAACAAAGGCAAAACTTTCGCGTTTCATTTTAATAAGTGTATTTCATTATTTTCTAGAGAGCGTTCCGTTAGTGCCACGAGTTTTTTGTCATCAAATATATTAATTTTTATTATTATTTGTATTTTAAAATTTTAAAATTCAAATGTCAAATAATTGTAAATTTTATTTCTGTTTTCATGAGAGATGCGTCTATATAAACATTTCATAATTTTTGAAGTTCGTCTAAAAAAATAAAAAAATTAGATATCAAATGATTGTTGATTTTTTTTTCACAAAAGATGCATGTAAATAATACTTTATTTTGAACTTGATCAATAGTTCATAAAGAATCAAAGAATAGCTCTCTAGAACAGTGCAATTATAATAGAAAAAAAAAAGAATAGTGATAGAAGAGTACAATTCGAATAGTATTAAAGAATAATGTTATACTTTCATTATTGAGAAGAGTGAAATGTCATTTGACAAAATATTAGTTGAAATATTGAATGAATATATTACATAAAAATTCATAGTACAAGACATGTGTTATTACATTTGCTAATTTTCAACACTATTTCACTAGCAGAATAAATTATTCAGTTTGTTACTCTACATTTTTGTTTTATATTTGATAACTTTATTTCACCGGAATAATGCGTTATTCCGTTATTCGGCGTTAAAAATGAGTTGTCAAACGGACTCAAAAAGAAAAATCTAGTTACTTGTGCTAGAATAATACTGATCGGTTTATTTATTTATTTGTGTTTTGTCCCTTGATGTTGTATAAACAAACTACAAAATTATAAATTTGATGTGGGTGCACTAAATAGTAGGAAAAAAAAAAAGAAGAAGATTAACGGTTTGCATTTGATGTGGTTTTCAAATTTCAAAATATAAATACAAAAGAAAAATGTGAGAAATTGTATTAAAAAATCAACAGTTTGAATTGGAATGTAAATAGCAAAGAGTATTAGGAACAAAATCCTTCTCTATTTCCTAATAAATCTTTCCACCATCTGCATTCAATCATCAGGAGTCAGCAATGAAAAAAATAAAATTATAAAAGTGCAACAGTGAATAAAAACAAACTTGGCATTAGAAAAATAATTCAAAAATAAAATAAATTTGGGATTTGAAACTCATCAACAAGATTGAAAATTGGTGGTTCGATTATAATACGTATCCTCGAAATTTAAAAAAAAATCCATTTTTCAATAATGCAAATAACATTTAGAATTAATGGCCAGTATTACTATTTTTTATTTTCTTACTGTGACTGATGGAATTAGTCTATACATTTTATAATTTCTATAAGTAATAATTGTTTTATCTGAAACATCTAGTTAATCCAATGTATAAACTAGAAATAAAGGAAGAAATAAACGGGCATTCCATGTTTCAGTAATGAAATGGGCATTCAGTGCTTTTTTTTTTTAAAAAAAAAAGATATAAACGAAGAATTTGTTCTCTAAAGTAAAGGGGAATAATTCGGATTTAATATGAGAAACATCAGAACGAATTCCGATATAAAGCGAATGAATCTGCGAACAACTGATTTACATTTAGTCACTGTAATCTAATTATATGGATACAATATTTGCATTTTTTTTAATTCTATGATGCGCAGCGCAGGCCATAAAATGAACAATCAAATTTCATAGATAGTACTTTTCGATATCTTATAATAGAAATGTTGTAAAAAAGATAATCTAAAAACAGCAAATAATGAATCTTAGGCTTCTCAGCACTGGAAGATAATGACAATGGGACTTCAAAGTGTTAACAAATTCATACTCCTCTCTTTCATTCTCTTTCCTCCCAATATATTAAACCCCTTTTTGTCTCCCAACACCCCCCCCCCCCCCCTATTTTTTTTTTCCAGATATTCTTCAGACTTTTTTCCTTCTTTTTCTTTTCATTTCTAACTGTTACTTTCCAAAACTGAACTTACACTTCCCATCTTTCCAAATTCGTCTTCTTTTTTTTCTCCTCTTTTCCAAAACTTTTTTCCAGTGTCTTTTTTTTTTCTTTCTTTTTTCCTGACCTTCTTTTTTTCTCATTTTTCTTCTTTTTCTCCTTTTTTTTTTGCTTTTCTTTTTGCTTTTTTTCATTTTGCCAATAATATCTTGCAAGCTAACATAAAAGCTAAATTCACGAGATGTCAGAAACATCCCTAAAATAACAATTGCAATGAACTTAAAAAAAAAACTACTTTTTAAGTTGCTCAACGATATTTGTTAATTAACACAGGGGGTTATATGTATACAATGTACCAACTAAAATGCCAAAGACCTTACAATATTTTCTAAAGGAATTACACTTTCAGAAAAAAGAAGAGAACATTTCTAAAAACAAAAAACAAAAAGGTCACAAGTGGTGGTAACCAGACAAGCTCGGTAATTACCTGTTTCTCACCATCTCTCATGCCTTTTGTACTTTGGACTAACTCAGAAAATTAAATAATATCTTCTAAATGAGAATCAAGTCCGATGCTGCCGCCATTAAATTTTAGTAGCACCAAATTTAGTCTTGGACAGTACCTGAAAAAAGACATCACAAGATTATATGAGAAATAACATTATAGATAAATTGCTAATAATACAAGCAATAACAGAGAACTACTTGTGTGGTATTCTGGTTCATAATGGGCCCACCAACAGTTACAGGTACTACATTGCTACAAGTACTGTTCTTCTTATATAAATATTAGTTTATTGCTTTGTTGAGGCCACTCAACCTTAAAACTCTGGCCACAGGTACCCAATAATTCCACAAAAAGTAAGAGTTGTCTTGGTAAAATTTCAGTACAGCGCCAGCCCATCCAGGGTGGAACCTGGATAGAAGATCAGGCGGAGCATAATTTGGTAATTATTTCGGAAACAAAGCATATCTACAATAATTTCTTTTATGGCAGATAATTTCTACTAGTATATTTTTACAATTACTTTGGGCTGAGGGGTGAGGTGAGTACCCCAAGTGGCCTCGCTGTGACAACATGGCTCTTCCCCTGAGCTCAACCGTAACCAATAATGCTAAGCAAACGGGCATAACATAACGGCCCAAATTGTAATATTTTCAAGAAGAGAAAAACAAAAAAGAAAACCCAGCTCTACTTTCAACCATTTTAAGATTCTAAAATATATATGAGACTGTACCTGAGTTTACCGCATCAGCATCACCCATTCTGTCATTTGTGCTACCATCCTGAAGTTTAGCAGTATTATCTTTTCTCTCGAAAGGTTCCGTGGGACCACCAGAAGGAGACACAGATCTCTCCACTTCAGTCTGGACAGGATAAGTTGGACTAGACAAGACGGATGTAGCTGGCTTCAGGTTTTCATGAGGCACAACACCAGCACTGTTGCCATTCATCTTGGTATTGGTACCGATAGCTGGGACCCACTTAAAGGTGAGATTGTGGCCTCTAAGAGATGTGCCAGAAAAATACGCCTTCTCAGCTGCCTCATGTGTGGTATAGGTCACACGTGCTTCTGATTCTGTCTCATTTTCTGTTTCCTTTTCATCGACCTCTAGAGAAGCGACTTCGCCAAAAGATGAGAAATGTTCTTTCAATAATGATACCTGACAGAGTTTGAAAGTAAAAAAAAATCAATAAAATACTGTTACAAGGTAAAAATTATTACAGTACAGACCAACTGCAGTGTGTTTTCCGAGTCTTCATATGGTCAATGATCACTCTGAGTTCTAGATTTGGCTTTTACAAGTACATACTTGCCTTCGGCTGTTTTCCAATTGACAACTGGTTTAACCCCATCTTGTTAAACAAAGCTTATGCTTAATGGAGTTTTCTCAATTAAGCCCATATTATGAACTTATGGTGCGGTTTGCCATATTCACACAATTTATCCTCAATATTCCTGTATATTAAGCAAAAAGAGCTCAAAGCACAGGAAAAGAATTGATAGATAGGACAACAAATGCTCAGTATTGATGTAACTGAAATGATAATAAATCAAGCAACCATATTTCATTCTCATCAGATCTTGATCTGGGAATCTGCTTAAAACCTGATAGAGAGAGAGTGGGGAACAGGCTTACATCAGATATGTCCTCAGGCAAAGGAGGGAGGATGCGAAACTGCACTGGACGGTTGTCTATCTTGAATCTATTCACTCTAAAGTTAGGAGGACCAACAATTAGATCTTTCGAGATTCTCTTATCTGCTACTGTGTGCATGGCTTCATGCCGCATCATGTTCCCATTTTTCGGTGTAATTGCAGCAGGTTTTGGCGACTCACTAGCTGTCTCAGTTTTGTTCATTGTCGGGCCATTCTCTACTCTTTTCCCACCACTTGCCTAATAATGTATTCAGTCATAGAAAATTTGTATTTAGATGGTTATGATATGTAAACTAATTTAGGTTTTCAGTCATATGTTACAGAGCAAGTACTTGTCTTTTCAGGTTTCTACATTTAAAGATTTCAAGAAGGTAGATGATTATTAATGTGTTGAGCTCGTAGAAGTTGGTAATGACCTAGCATAATCCTTATTAGCTGCTAGTTAGTCTTAGCACTTGTCAATAGATATATCAATAAAAAGCACCCATCGAAGCATTAAGGCCTACAGAAAGAGCCTACATATTTCATGTCATACGGCTGATTAAAATTAAAATAAACTTATAAAGTTTTAATACCTGTTTTTCAAGCATTTGGAGCTGTCGCCTGAAGTCATCCCGTTTACGTGCCAAAATCTCCTGTTTCTTTCGAAGCTCCTCCAGCAGCTCCATGCTCTCCTGCTTCTTTTGCACTGCATGTTCCAATTCGCCCTCAGACTTCTGCACCCCCACTTTTGGTCCATTTACTGGTGGTGCTTTTGGGGCTGTACCCACTGCCTCAGCTGAAGAAGACCCAATTTTCCCTTTTGCACCTAAATCTGTTAAGTTTACTAAATTACCCCCCCTGCCCTTGTCAGAAATTGGGGTCTGAGACATATGAGGCAATGGTTTTGGATGATACCCCATTGGGCCTGCCTCATCAGAGAACCTGTCACGATTGGCCCACAAAACCTTTATGAAACGGTTTCCCATGACTGCATCAGGAGCAACTAGTGCTGCTTCAGCTTCCTCTCTCTTAGAGAATTGGACAAAAGCCTTCTCGCTATTCGATGGAATGTATATATCGATCACACGGCCGAATTTCTTGAAGTGAGAGAACAGCGCATCAGGCCGGTTATCCTTCTGAGGAATCCCACATATGTACAGGGTACGCGAAGCTCTCTGACGGCCTGTAGCAGTACTGCCGGTACCTGCTAAATCCTCATGCATGTTGTCTGGCTTAGTTTTGTATTCCTTCTGAGCATGACCCTTGTGAGTCTTTCCAATACGACCCCACACAGACGGGCCTGGGTCAGGGTGATAAGAGAGGTCATTGGTACCTGCACCAGTGGTGGTACCAGCACTGATACGGTTTGGAGAAGCCATAGGCTGGCCATTTGTCCATAAAGGTTGATCTGGGTCATATACGTCAGCATCTGGAGCAGCGATGACAGATGTGAGCACACCATTCGGCCTCGAAGGGTCTTTCAAGGTAACTGGTTTAGGTACTGGATCAGGCTGAACTCCCAGTAGTTTTAGTTGGGAAAGACTCTGAAAAGATAATGGCAAGCTAAAAGGTCAGTTTCAGTTATGTCTAAACGTAAATAGTACAACTCAGTTTCAACCACCACTTACCAAATATTGGGCCTTATTGGCACAACTAGGATTACCTCAACTTGCAATTATATAAATCGGACTCCTTTTTTCTCCAAAAGAAAAAAATGATAATAACACAATATTCCAAATGACTTAACACAAATCAGCCTCAGCATACTCTATGTTCACCCAAGCATGAAAGACGCCAATAGGGAACACAAATACAGGAGCCAAAAGTAGGTCAAACTAAGTAACTTGTGGTGCCCATACTATGTGCTACAAAGTGTCCCCGGTTCTATATGCTTTCTATCTATGACAAATATTTATGGCACATAAATCAAATTTCAAAATCAAACCTGAACGTCTTCTACCACAATACGATTGACGCCATGCTCCATGGGGCACATATCTCCTCTAAGACAATATCCTAACTCCTCAAAATCTGGGCAACGTTGACGAGTAAGTCCCAATTCCATCATTGCAGGTCCCACTATCCCAGGCCCCATTGGATGTGGGTGGTGCATTGCGTCCATCATCCCATTTCCAATGCCAGGTACAAAACCATACCCTCCCCATGATCCATTCACACCCCGTGAAGACGCCATCAGTGCAAGGTCATGCATCTCGAGAGGTGGTGGGCCCCACTTTCCTGAGTGGCTGTGGTTATTGTTATTATTTCTACCTCTCCCTCGGCCATGAAATGGATTGTTTGACCGGAATCGCCTCTTATCGAATTTAGAAGAGTGCTCAAAGGGCCTGACCCGTTTCTTGCTTGGCTGTACGGTGGAAGGTTCTTCAGCAGGGGTATTGTTCTCATTCGACACAGGAAGACGGGAAGGCTCACGTCTCCGGTGCTTATGGTTACGATCATCATCATCTTCATCACTAACCTCATTCTCCTCAGAATCCATAGCAGAGTCATCAGAGATGTTGTTGGTGGAGATATACTCTTCCTTTGAGGGGGATACGGGTTGGTTTATCATTTGTATGATCTTATATATTTTTTGGGTTTTTCTATAAGATGGGTATTCAGTCAGGTCAGTCACAAAGGAACTGACGGCTTCCAACAGATAAGCTACTGCCTACAACAATAAATACTGTAGTGAGTTACAAAGTTAAAGTGGATTCCAAGGAAAGCTCAGAATGAGAAAAGGAATTGAGAGGTTAAAATGAAATAAACAATATATTAATTAGAAAATGACCTCTGATTAAATGATATGCTATTCATAAACTTCTATCTAATTTAAAGTACCCTAATTAATAAAATAACTTAATGAAATAGATGAAGCCCAAAATATGACGATTCAAGCGTGTACCTAGGTCGGTAGTAATTTGTTATCATACTTATTTATTTTTGGTACTTTTTATATCTAGCTCCAACAAAAGACTAGATTTTCCTCCTTTTTTTGTGCTTAACTGATGCTCAAATGGGACCAAAATATTGACTAGGTGAAATTTTACCCCATAAAGGTACATCTCATATAATACATTATCATGCAATTTTGCAGTGTAGTGATAAATAAAAAAATTCATAAACTTTATATTCTTTTAGTGTCATGATAATGCACTAGAAATGGCATGATGATTTTGCAGTGTAGTGATAAAAAAAAAAATCATAAACTTCATATTCTTGTAGTGTCAATAGAGCCCCTAAAACAGCAATTAACTCTTCAAAACCAAATAGGAGCATTCTGCTGCAAAGTAACAGACGTGCTTCTCTACTTGGATTTGCCATTAATTCGATACTTAAAATACTATGGAAATAATTAAACCAATAACAGAAGTAATTAAAATACAATATATATCTGATTTGGTACCTTCTTCCTTCCCATTTTAACCCCAGATCAAAACTCGATGGCAATTGTTTTTGTATTGCAATTATCTGTATCGCCATTAGACCACCAAAAAAAATAATCCGACAAAACTTAACGATAAACACAGAAACTTAAACATAATAGTTTATTGATCAACATTACTAACTCTACTTTTCTTTTTATTAATAAAGACGTAGATCCGAAATTAGCTCTATTTTCTCAATCTTAAGGTTAATACAACACTTTAATACCTATTTGCTATCCGTAATGTTTGTCTAAACAAAGATAGGAGAGATATCTTGAACTTGAAATAAAGTCAATCTAAACTATACATGTTAACTTAACATAAGACCGTAAATTTCAAATATATTTAACAAAATCAATTTCTCAATTCACAGAACGGAATCTACTCGAGTGGATATCGGATTCTTTCCTATTCGTACAATCAAATACAATATCGCAAGATCGCTTCCTACGCAAAGCACCTAAAAGAAGTATCGCCAGAAATTCAAGAAACACCAATCGTATGCGAAGAGAAGATATCAACTAGATGAAAAAGGAGAAGGAATTGATCGAAAGTACCTGAGAAATAATCGAATTTCCGTATCGAATAGCCTAGGAGAGAGCTCTCTACAAAAGCCCTAGCTCAATTTTTACCTCTCTCTCTCTCTTCTCTCTTTTCTCCTCCCCGTTCATCCAACCAAACAGACGATCTTTTCTTCCGATACCCAAATCGTCCCCAGTTGGCGCAAGCGCAAGCGCAAGAAAGCATTGAAGAAACAATTGGGCTCTTTGGGCTTGGTTGGGCTTTAATTAGACCGGGTTCATTGATTATTCCTGCTTTAAAATGTTGTAGGTGTGACTTGTACTAAGTGCATCTTTTAGGAAAATAAGTATGGACAAGTGGCTATAGTGTACGACCGAATCTGATGTAAGCATTTTTATCGCCTTCTTTTTAATCTTATATTTAATTGTTTTTAAAACATGCTTGGCACATAGGGTTAATGCATTATTACCCAAAACCAATAGCAAGTACTGGGAATTGTAGGCTAGTTCAGAGAGGCCAAAATATAAAAAAAGAAAAAAGAAAAAAAAACTAGCGTTTGTTTGGCATATAAATTATTATGATAACTATTACTTTGATAACTTGATAATAAATTTTCAAATAATTTCAAAAAAAATAAAAAATAGAAAAAATTTATAAACATATTCTTTAATTTATAGGTCGATTGTGTTTCAAATTTCATATAATTTAAGTATTATTTGATGCTTTATTAAAATTACATAATATTTACAATAATTCATATTTAATAGTCTTTGACGGAAATGATCCTTAAATTATATGAAATTTGAAATACAATCATAATCTATAAGTTAAAAAATACGTTAGTCAACTTTTTTCTATTTTTGAAAATTTCTAAAAAATTATTTGAAAATTAATTGTCAAGATTATCAAAATAATAATTATCAAGAGATTCCCTCTCTTATTATAAATAATAAACAGACTTTTATTGGACATGTTGGGTTAGATTATTGCATTTATTTCATTGATACTTATCAGCACAAGTAAAGTAATGACAGAGTTTCTATTTCATCGGTACAAGGAAGGATATAAAATCACATGTTATATATCTCTGTGCATGACTTTATAGAAGCTTTTGCATTTCCTTTATAAACTAATTATTTAATAAATGAAAATTCCAAAGAAAAAAAAGGAACAAAAAGATTACAAAGTTCAAACAAAAAGGGAAAGATTTCATTTATCAAACTGAACATAGTGCTTAGATAGTACAAATGTACAATGCCTTTCAATAGCTTTCCAATAAATGTAAATAAAATAACTGTCTGTGACACCACTTGGAAAGAAAACAAAATAAATAAATAGAAAGGGAAGGGGACTAGAAAAGACTTGAAAGAAACATTTTTGTACCAGAGGAGTGTACAGAAACTTCCAATTAAAGAAAGCAAGAAGTAGCAATCTCTTGCTATAAACTAACAAACAAACTTCATAATATTGACAAACACTCATTCAAATAAAATAAATCAATAATCTATGATAGTTAAGGGCAGAAATTTTTTATGACTATAGTGAGTCGTGACCTCTCTTAAAATTTGAAAATATATGTTGATTTATTTGTTTTCTAAGTCAATTTTTATTCGTGCAACAGAAATGATTTCATCTCATTCAGACTTAACTCTCTCTTAATTTCACCTCAAACTTCGCTATTGTACGTAGCACTTCTTAAGTTGGAAAAATTAAAACAATAATTATTTCTATGCGGCTACAATTTTGATTCCTCCTTGAGATGAATGTGACGCTCCGATTGACAATTCATAGGGTTTATATATACCACACAATTTCACCAACATTTACTTTATAATAAATAAAAATCCATCAACTTGATGAAATATAGATTAAACTGAAAAAAAAGAATTATGTCAAATAGATAGATTAAAAAAAGTATATACAGAAAAATCCTATAGGCTCATTTTAAAAATTCATTCTAAATAACAAATTTGATCAATATTAAGTTTTCCTCAGCTCATACCAAATTGGATTATGTGTTTTATTAGATGTATATAGAGGTGGAGTTTCTTTATAATCACACTGTGATCTCTCCTTGAAATTTATTTTTTTTTATCTAACTCATATTTTAGTCACAAAAATAACCCCTCTCGTCCAAACATAACCTCTTTTTTTTATTTCACCTCAAACTCCGCTATTGAATATATGAAAATGGAAGAGGTGGGATCAACAAATCATGCTCTGATATATACTCCTCTGTCGCACACTGTATGACGAACAAGATCAATACAATTTTAAAAGAAATTAAGAGACTAGCATTGCACATACCTAGAAAACGATTTGAATTGTTGAAATATATATACGCACAGGGAATTTGAGCGCGTGATCAATTGACTGCACCAAACTCTCGAACTTCATGTATAATAATTGCATAACACATTAACATAATTTGATATCTTCTATCAGTGCAGTTTTTCCTTTTCCTTTCAATCGTTAAAGGGGGTGAAATTCCAAGTCTAAATATTAAATATATATCACCTGAAGAAAGACTAAAATATCTAATCTGATCAGAAACGGAGTTCAGTGGAGATTAGAAAAAGGCTTCAGCCCTCTCTTTTTCTAAAAAAATAATTTTGAAAACTAATTATATATATTAAGGATTTATTTTAAAATATTTTACTGTAATTATAATACAGCTAGTGGCTAAAAAAATGAAATATATAATTATACTGAAAATAATATTTTTGTTCTCTTCTCTATTAATTAATTTTGATCAAACTCTATTATTGAAATTGACTACCTAATTCTAAAATGCAAATATCAAACCTAATAAAAAGAGATAAAATGTATCACTCTCTTATATGGACTAGGGATAATATGGGAAATTAAAGTCGCCTCTCTTTAAAGTAAACGGAGAAAATCTAAAACAATTAAAGTGAAAAGGATATCACAAGTCAGCATTTTGATTAGTTTGATAACTGACTAAGCATCTATGGGTCAAAATTTGAACCATTTTTTTACGTTTAGCATGACCGACCTGTAGAAAAGCTTAAAATTGATGTTCCAATTCAGATCCTTTTGATAAAATTGCATGAAAAATTTCTGAGGCTAGAAAAGGATGGTAGATGGAGATAGTGGATTGCTTTATTCAAAATGAAATTAATGGGGATTCAATGGTCCAGAGGAAATGCGATTTAATTGAGCAAGAAAGTATATGTTCACACATTGCATTGAAGAAGGTCAATTTTTATCTGATTTGGGGGTTGACCAGTTAGATATATATATATGCGCATGCACATGCATCATGCATCATGCATGATTTTATGATGGAAATGAAATATTTGTCACGTTATAATCATTATGACATGAAAATAATGCTACAGTGTGTTCTGAAGAGAGGACCAATAAGAAACTGCCACGACATGAATGTCACGAAAAAAAAAAGCAAAAGGACATTTTATAAAACATGTCACACTCAAAACCGTACCTGTGTTCCGATTTTTTTATTTAAAAAATTTATTATTTAAAATAAAATAAATAGAAAAATATGATATGTATTTTGAAAAATATGAGAGACGGATTTTAAACCCACGTTTACAACATTTATGTCCCAACTCTTTATAATTTTTTAATGAGAACGGTATTTTGTTCTCCGTCTCAAAAACTAGGTTTATCCAAACCACATGTAGGATAAAGAAATAAAATCGCAGTCTATAATTTTTCTTGGATCAACTACAGAAACATGTCCCTCTTCAATTTAATATTTTTTTTAAGTTCAGACGGATAATTGCTCTTCGTCTCGTATTATGCATTTTCTTAATGAATGTTTTCGGATGGAATTCTTTTCAGTGCAATTTTTGCAGTTCCTTCTAACTTGATGTTTTTTTTTTAATAAAATCATAAATCTAGCATAAATGATAAAAGATATCTTGCTATGAAAAGACGCAACCATGTAAATTCAATTTTCGTAAGAAATATTTTGAAAAATAGATGTCAGTGTTAATAAGTTTTTTATCTTGAACAAAAATTAATCATTTCAAATGATTATATATTGAGTTTTGCTAATGTATAATCGTTAGCGTTTTCGCTGAAACTCTAATAATTCAAATTTTTAGTTTTCATATTTGAAGTTTTGATTTAAGTAGCTCAATAAATTTTTCATATCAAAATTTACCATTTGTAGAGTATTTTAATTACTTTTTCGAATTTTCAAATATGATCTTAATTGACAAACAAATATTTTTTATTTTTATTCATTTTTGAGCCAAATAAAGCTATTTTTAAAAATTCGAAAAAAATAGTTAAAACTCTAAAAATGGTAAATTTTGATATTCTATAAGATTTTGATATAAAAAATTTATCAAGCTACTTAAATTGAAATTCCGATCATGAAAATTGAAAATTTGAACCGTTAGCATTTTCGGCTGAAATGTTAACGATAACACATTAACAAAACTCATTATATATTTACATATTATATGGTTTTTATTTGGAATTTTTTAAAGATCGAAATACTGATGTAAATATTTGCACTTATCAAAGTTGATCAGAAATGATTTGAGAAATCAGAATTCTCAGTACGAATTGAACAAGTCCTAAAAATAGAGGGACTTTTTGCAAAATTTCTTAACACAGTATTGTGCAATTTGTCTAATCATCAGAAAATTTACAAAACCTCCCTATTTTCAGGACGAATTTGCTTAATTCATATTGGAGAATTTGATTCCTCAAATTATTTACAGCCAGTTTTGATACCGATTTTTTTATTTAAAAAAATAATATTTAAAATTAAATAAATAAAAAATAGGATGAAAATTTTCAAATATGGAAGGGACGGATTTTGAAAATCCACCCAAATCGTATTTTTAGAATTTTTTAGTAAAAAATAATATTTTATTATGAGACGGATTTTTAAAAATTTTAGAAAATTAAAATCTAAATTTTTAGAAAAAAAAATTCTCAAAATTTTAGAAAATTAAAATTTACAAAAGTATTTTCAATTTTTAAATTTTTTTTATCATCCTTCCCTTTTCCTTTATGTAACCTATCCTCTCTTTTCTTCATTATATTATATTAATTCTATTTGGCCGACCATCTTGTACGATTATTCAATTCAAATAGGTCAACGGTCACCACCCAATCTCCAAGAGCAGCCAAAAATAGTTGTGCAATTCAAGCTTTATTGGAGCTCACAAAATTAATCTTTTTATTTACTTGGAATACGAGACTATTAATTCTTTTATTTTAGTTGAGTTTGCTCACATATTATTTCGTGGTTATCACGTTGCGCTTGAACTGATGCTGAGCTAATTAATTGCATGGTATAGAAAGACTTGAATTTTTTCACATTTTATGCAAAATATATATCTCAAAACTATTCACAATTTTTTTTTTGTGTTACAATTTACAAATGATCCAAATCATCATAGAGTGCAACAACTCAATATTCCATTTTAGGATGTCCAGACGATTAATTTAAACCGTTCATTATGATCTACATATTAAAATCTTTTAAAAAACTAAATTTTATATTTTAAGAAAATACTATTTTTCCGGATAGAAATAAAATCAATTGATAATCATTAATTAATTCCTCTCTATACTGTAGTAGCTATTTTTACAACTTCCATCCATATTAAGAAAATATTTTATACGGTGATCATTCCACAATACATAGCAATTATTACTATCAAACTATTTAATCAAATAATTGGAGAGATCTTCCGGATAGTGGGGTTAAGCATAGGTTATTATTGATTTTAAACGATAAAAAATTGATTTAAACAGTCTAAATTTAATTATAAAAAATATTTTTTTGTTTATATTTTACTGAACCCATTTGCATAGATACAAAAAAAATTATAAAATATATGTGCCATAAAATAATTGGAGAGATCTTCCGAGTAGTGCGGTTAAGCATACGTTATCATTGATTTTAAACGATAAAAAATTAATTTAAACCGTCTAAATTTAATTATAAACAAAAATTATTTATATTTACCTGGACCTATTTGCATAGATACCAAAAAATTATAAAATATATGTGCCATAAAATCAAAAGGTATAACAAATTGCAACGAGTGTGAATACTAAACTGTGGGGTTATTCATTGAGTACAAGCCACCACAACAAATCAGTCAACTGTTATGATCAAACAGAAGACCACTTCAATAAATTGAAGGATGTCACAAACATAAGACGAAGTACAATTTTTTGTCATGGAAATTAATTTTCAGTCAACATTTGAGGCTAATTTTACAAGAGATAAAAGCAAAAAAAAAAAAACAAAAAAATGCATCCTTTGTCAATTATGTTATTATATCTCATCTCTAAGGCAGCTGAAACTTTTCATTTTGATCTAAATTGGATCATTTCATTCCTTTATAAATACAAACTAAATGGATGGTAACCAAATTTTGTGAAACAATCAATCTAGCAACAGAAAGCTAAAATATGTTCAATATAAAATAATTGTAATATAGATGAGCGATGACTTTATTTTTTTATTACATCTTTTTACATGTACTTTATATATATATTTATATTTTTTTCAAAAAATATTTATACGTAATGACAAAATCATTTATACTTTATTTTTATTTGTACAATAAAGTTTTTAACTTAAAATTTTTCATATCATCGAGAAATGAAAAAATGATAAATATTTTCTATACTAAATATAAATACTTACAAACCTAAATATAATTTATTTATTTAGTATAAACATTTATGATGTACAGATAAAGAATATAAAATATGAGTGCAAGAATATTTTCCCTATATGTTCATGGCAGGATAAGAAAGAGAAAAAAAAACAAAGGCAAAATGCCAGCAATGAAGATTAAATTTTATCTAAAACTGCGGAGTTTCAAGCATTGATTTCAATTCCGGATAGCTGGCTTAATTATAAACAAATATTTTATTTTTCAATTAGTCGTGCTTTGTGGGGCTAATGACATTTTATTTTCCAATAATTAGAATAATAATAAGATAACAGTGGTACTAAATCCCTAGTATATTACTAATTAAGGCCATATCAAACGTAAGAATAGAAAATTGGAAGTACTACGAACTTAATTAGATTTATTTAACGAATGACCCATTGGCCATTGACCGATAGAGGAGTTAATTAATACTTTATAATTTTTGAGTTATACCCAAAAACTTTTTTAGAATTAACCGCCAGTCCCTTTGATTAATTCGACGCATTAAGAAAAGTAAAAACTGAGAAGAAAAGCATCCGACTTTTGAGAGTAGGTTTACATAAATTTATTGTTGGGTCTTTTTCATGAAAGTTACCCTCATGGTTTAAAATAATTTTTTGAGGAAGGACCTCGTTGTAAAGATAAATCTTTTTCTAGTTTTTATTTTTTGTCGGTCAAGCTGGTTTTTCTTCGGTCAAACCTCGAAAACCCATTTTTAGAGAGAGAAAGAAGGCGCGCAAGTCGTGATGCACTTGCAACCGAAATATCTCATTCTATTTTAAGTATAATAACTATGTAGCAAGTCGTTCTTCAACATTTAAGTTAACTCGCTACACAAAAAAAACAAAATATTGACCATACAGAATCCATAAGTCCGAATGGCTCTATTGATCATGTTCTCTGTCAAATATTTGCCCTTTCAATCGAGTCTTTTCTCTCTCTATTCCCCATTCAACACTTCCCTTTACAATAATATATTATCGTTCAAACTTTGAAGATCCTACCTTCGTCTCGCTTTTGCGCAAAATTATAATCTCCTTTCTCATAATTGCATTGATCTAGCTTGCTAAGTCTCGAGTTTTCTCACTGAAATCTCCGTTTGCGATTGAATCGGAAAGATGAAATCGCCATTGAGGAAGTTTAGAGGTTTTGGTCGCCATGAAGCAAGGGAAGTGGCTAGTAAGAAGACTCGACCGCCTCCTTCTCAGCTCGACGAGCTCGTTCATGCCTCAGAGGTACTTATCTGATTCAATTTAGCAAAATTCGGGGTTTGAAGTTCTTAGTGGCCGTCTTTTCTTTTTTACTTCGGTAAATTTTTTCTATAAGCTTTGTTTCAATCCAAATTCATCTTCGCACTTGGGGTGCAGCATCCAAACATCACATAGCTGACCTCAGAGATTACAGGAGGGGGGGGGGGGGGGGGGTTGGAGCTGTGCAACTCAAAAGAAAAGATAGGGTTTAAAGATCATTTGTTAAGCCTCCAAATTTCAATCCGCAGCCTAGATTTATCTATTACAAAAATTGTATTTGCCTGGACATATGTCAGGTGGTAGTTATGAACTAAATGAGCTGATATGCAAATCTCCGCATTCAATTCTTTAGCCTTGGATGTATGAAGGTAAAATAAAACATATGACAAAAAGGGAAATTTTAGTATATTAAAGAAAAAAGTCATTGGCAGTAGCATAGATAGTTCAGTCCTGGATTCTATCCAAGAGTAGGCATTAAATAATGGAAGCGGTGAGTTCTGAGCCTTTCCATTTCATCAAAAAGAGGAAATATATGATGATAGTGAGTAATGTAACTAATGTTGATGATAAAACATACAAACAAATAAAGATATAAGCAATTGAGTAAAGTCACTTCTATTGCAACCCTTTTTTATTTTCTTTTATTTTACTTAAAGCATAGCTCATGGTGGCATTTTACGCGTCTTTTTTCCTCTTATAGTTTTTCAGACTCAGCGTATTAACTGAAATTGCTGTAAATCATTAAACCTCACACTGAGCAAAAAGAATAACATATAGAAGTTCATAATTAGAGAAAGTTCCTTTAATTACAGTTAAATTAATGAGAAACTTTTTGGATAATGCAGGAGGTGCAAGAAATGAGGAATTGCTATGATAGCTTGCTTTCGGCTGCCGCTGCTACAGTTAATAGCGTCTATGGTAGTTCTATTACTTTTCTATTTTTTTTAATTTACATGTATCACTGTTTAGGGTTATGCTACATTCAGTTACTTATAGTTTATCAATGCAAATAGTCAATTAACAGGGTTTTATAATTGACAGAATTCTCAGAGGCTCTGGAGGAAATGGGCACTTGTTTACTCGAAAAAACTGCAATGAACGATGACGAGGAAAGTGGTATGCGGTTATGTACCTATCTGACTGTTTCAGCAGTTCAGTTTGTTCAGGTTCTGTATCAGTTGGACTGAGATGACTATTGTAATTTTTCAGGCAGGGTTTTGATGCAAATTGGAAAAACACAGTTCGAGCTACAGGAAATCGTCGACACCTATGTGAGTTGCTGTTGTTTTTTTTTTGAGCTTATAGGTCAGGTCCTGTACAAATGTACTTCCTCTTTTTGTTTCCTTTTTGGCCTGTAATCCTGTACAATGCTTAACTGAATAACTGAACACAAATTGAGTCCGACCTAAATTAAAACAGACAATTTTAGGGAGCCTCTACTTTACCAATTTGGTGCTGGCTGGGCCAGTTTGTTTGTACCACATTTTATTGGTCAAAATTAAGGTCCTTATTTAATCAAACATGAGGTTACAAGCCTCATGTGAATTGTAGTTTATATCTTGCTTTGATAAAATAACTTTCGACTAATTTTTTTTTCTCATTTTATCATTTGTTCGATTTTGTGATGTCAGCGTAGCAATATAATTCACACAATCACAAGACCATCAGAGTCTCTTCTAAAGGAACTTCAGACTGTTGAGGTTTGCTTCTTTTTATTTGTGTTCTTTGATAATAGTAAAATCTGAACTAAAATAAGCGCCTACAATTATAGTTCATAGCAATACAGTCTGCTAAGTTAAAAGGTTTGATAAAAAGGGCCTGTATAATACGAACTTAAAAAAAAGTATGTGGAAAAGAAGAATCTATTAAATGTTAATGCTTAATGTTCTGGAAAATGGATGAACCTGCCATGAGAAGCTTTATATCAATATGTTAAGTATTCTTGCTTATATATCTGACTACAGAAAGGCTTTTCCATGTCTTAACAGGAAATGAAGAGTCTATGTGATGAAAAAAGGTACAGAATTATGACTACTACTGTGAGAAACATATAGGCCACATTCCCATGATTTACTGGGCATATATCTGAATTTTTCGCTATTGATGTTTTGTGGGGCATAGAAGTAAACCATATTTAAGTTCACCCAGGTTTTCCTTGCATAAGTCTAATTCCAAAAGTAATTGAGAAGAATGATATGGTTGTATCAAGCAAGTGCTTTGGCTTCACCATAGTACCCTCTAGTATATTCACAGAATTTACCCAAAATAAAAAAGAAAGCAAGGTTTAATTCCAAAAACTCACCTCATACTCCCCGCATATGGAAATTATAATGGTGACAATAACCTTGTGATATGACACGTGTTTTGGCATGCAGAGAGTACTACAACTATGTATTGACGTCATACAGGGAAAGGGGGAGGTTGAGACACGTTTCTCGAGGCTCAACTGAAAATTTCTCATCTGAGGATGTGCAGGTGGCTCTACAAGACTACCAGGATGAGGCCGCCTTGTTTGTTTTTCGCCTCAAATCCCTTCAACAAGGCCAATTTCGAAGCCTCCTCACTCAGGCTGCCCGCCACTATGCTGCTCAGGTATGGATAGAATTTCCTCATGGTACCAGTGCATGAAAATGCAACATTTTCCTAGCATAACAGGGAGTTATTTGAGTGTAGATTGAGGCTTAATTGCATAATTCTGGATTGATTTCTGCATAACTTGGTTAAACTGAGTTTTTTTTATTGATTGAGGATTACCTGTGTAAATGATGGCTAGATGAGGTAAAATTGGGTTAAATTGACTCAGTGTTGGATTAATAATGAAGCTTAATTGCACAGTTGTGTTTTGATTGAGGCAAACTTGCAAACTTAGCTTTTGTTGTATAATGATGCATGGGTATTCTGTTGATGTTAATTTTTAGGTTGATTGTCTTTTATTAGGTAGAATGCGTTTAAATTGAGGATCTGTCAGTGTTGAGAGCTGGCACAAAACTGTGGCCATCATTAAGCAATTTAAGGAGAACAGCATCCATCAGATCCTATAATGGCTAGAAAATAGACCGGCATGCAATTTGGGTGAACTAAACAATCAAGTAGAAAAACTACAAAGAAACAATTCACAAATAACATTGCTAACAGTATTTGTTAAATACTCAAATTTGTTATTTCTTATTATAATCTTAGTTGACAATTGGTTTTGTTATCATTTCTTATTCCAGTTAAGCTTTTTCAGAAAAGGTTTGAAGCATCTAGAAGCAGTAGAACCTCATGTAAAAGCTGTTGCAGAGCAACAGCACATTGACTACCATTTTGCCAAGCTTGATGACGACGATGATGAGAATAATAGCGAAATCTATAACGATGATGGTGGTGAGAATGATGAGGATGATGATGGCTTTTCAACGGGTGGTGATAGTGATCGTCATAGCCATGATGGTCAGCTAAATTTCGAGTATAGATCTAGAGAACCTCCCACTTCCGCAAACTCCATGGAGGTTATATTCTTGTTCAGATACCTTTTTAAGTTTTGTTTCATTTGTATTTTTTATGATCTATAGAAATGTTAATTTTGTTAGTGTTTAATTTGCTTTTTTCTTAACTTCTTATTTGAAGCAGATAGATAGAGTAAATCGCTTAACAGATCCGCAGCCACCCAAGGAGTATAGACAGGTAAGCTTTTTATATTATACTTATTTTCTCTAGCACCCTCGTCCAGCATTTCACTTTATTTGCATGAAAAACCAAAAAATTTCCCTTGCAAGTACCCAGTTTTTGGTCATTAGTGGATAACGTGGTCACTATTTTAAGACCAGATTCAGTCTTCCAAAACAATAACTAAATTGTCCCAAATTTTGATTTACTTGAACCATGGGACATTTAAATTTTGCTTGGCTTGGTTTTTATTAGTGTGAACTTTGGGAATAGAAGTAGCTTAGGGGCAAAATTGTGAATGTTTAACTCTTGGGTGTTATTTGCAATAACTTACATCATTTGGTGTATTTTGCAAAATTATAATTGAGCAGCATTTGATTCCCTATTTTCTTGATAAGTGGCTGTTCTTGAAATCATATCCACATTTTCTTTCTTTTAAATATAGGAGAACATCAGCCAATTTTCGGAAATGAGAAGCATGCAACCAAAACCAAATCCATTAAGCCAATCAGCCCCATTATTTGCTATCGATCTGACACAAACCCAATCTGTTGACCCATATGAGCGCTTCCGAAACATGCGGCCATCGTCAACCCGTAAATGCTTCTCGTATGCTCTCCCTGTACCAGCCGAAAATCTCTCCTCCAAAGCCAATACTACTGTACCAGATGAAAATCTCTCCTCCAAAGCTAATACTAATGTGAGCACAAGCACCAACACAATTACCAGTACTGGTACTGACACTAACCCCCCTAGCACCAACAATCAGCCAAAACCCAGTACCAGTCCTGTGGCTGGGCCTGCCAAACCAGCCAGCCTCGACCATTCATCTCCTCTTCCAAAGCAGTATAGATTCAGCCCTGCAAGCTTTAGCAAGAGTGGGCCGCTCAGGATGCCGCCTCAGAAGATTCGGCGAGAGGCCTATTCAGGCCCGATCCGCCCTGGATATACCACCAACACCACATCAGCACAGCTCCCTCGATCGACGTCTCCTAAATTGTTTGCACGACCGACACAACCGCCCCCTCGCACCGCTTCATCCCCAATGATCAGTGAGCTACATGAGTTGCCACGACCTCCTATGGCTGGTAGGACAGCACCTGTACGGTCATCTCAACTGGTCGGGTACTCTGGCCCGCTGATGCCTAGGCGGCCATCAGTAGCAGCCACCAGGGCCTCGCCATTGCCAACTCCACCAGAGCCAACTCTGACGAGGGCTTACTCAATACCTTCCTCGACTGATAGTCAGAGAATGTCGGCTGGTATAATTGAAAGGTTGGATGGTAAAAAGGGAATTTCAATTGCCTGTGAACCAATTGTTTCAGAACCTGATGATGACATAAGGGAAAAGGGTAAGTGTTTCAGGTGATACCTATCCAGTGTTTATACTTGTAGAAAGTTTTGTACATACTCCTGCGGAATTTTAAAATGTCATGAAAACCTTTGCTCAATGAGAAAATCCCTTGCGGAGAATTGCAATCATTCTTGTCATTATTTGCTTTTCTTGTAGCAAATTAACTGTTAATAATTGTATTTCCTTTCTATTTTCTGTTGCAGGAAATTAACTGGAGGTCAAGTCTTTTAATAGATTATGATGCAATTTTGGATTAGTTAAAACTCTCTATAGACGCCACAACCTGACCACAAAATAAGATACCTTTTTTTTTTTTTTGTTTATCTCCTTTTATGATGAGATGGAAGTGTGCATATTGTTTAGTAAAAAACTTAAAAGTCATGAAAAGAAAAAAAAAAGGTTTTGAAATGGTTGAAATATAAATCTAAAGAGCATTTTTTTTTCTAATCTTCTAACTGGCATTACAATTCAGAATTCAGATATATATGCTTATGCTTATGCGTTAGCATTTTCTTTTGAGGGGTGGATGGCCATATTCAGTTGAATTTATGACTTTTTTACATTATCGGAAATTGGGATAGATGCTTTTTTTTTGTATTCTATGGAATTTGACCTGATCTCAATCTTGTTTCATTTTCATGTATATATTTTGTAAATAAAGTTGCATTGTGATATATTTCATTAGAAGAGAACCATGCTAAGTAAAACTTCAAACCGAATTAAGCCTTCTTAACATTTTGTTCCAAAAATGTTCCCAGATTTTGTACATCTCATAGCAAAAGGTTTTTAATGTTTGTTTGGTATCCAGTTTCTCTCTTTTATTTCAGTGAGCTCCTAAAAAGGGCCAAAAAGTGTGCCTTTTGAGTGCGTTCTATTCACATTATCTTCTCTGTTTTTATTTATTTCCAAAATAGTATCTACTCTTTTAGTTTCTTTTTCCTAAGATTATAGTTAACCCCTGAGAAGTCTTTCTACTGCCATCCAGACGAAATCATCTAGAACAAGAAATTGGAGGTACATGAATACGAGGGTTTCCGAATCGTTGCCAAACATTTCTGAATCATTCGGAGACATTCCGAATTTTGTGAGAAGCAATTTTTCGATTATTTTTACTAGAGAATCCAATAAACATGATTATTAATATTCATAATATCTATTTTATCATTTATATTTTAATTAATATATATATAAATTTTTAGATATAGTTTAATTCATCTCAATAACGTATAAATAAAAAAATATTAAATTTTAATTCTATTTCAGTAGTTATTAAAAGAGTAAATTAAATCACAAAAGTTGATCTATTGATTTTTGTTAGTGCTTGATTTATATTAAAATAAAGTTAAAATGATGTAATTTTTTATATGTCTATATAACATGATATATACAAAATGTCTAATTAATTAGTTTTATTATCTAAAAATTTAACAAATAGTCATTTAAAATTTAATTTTATGATCATTGATGTAACCTTAAGGAACATTAAATCCCTCTTTTTTTTTTACTATTACACTGTTGTTGTCAGAAAAAGAATTTAGTGCTGATTTATTATAAACACGAGCACATATCTAAACTGGTCGAGCTAAAAATTCCGTTCCAATCATGATGAACATGATTAACACTTTATATAAATTTGGCTAGAACTCAATTATACATAGTTGACAATATATATGGGTTGATATTTGTTAAGACAAGTCTGTTTGTAGAGTTATATTTAAATAACTTGAAAAGAAATGATATTTAATCAGTTAAGAATTGACAAATAAACAAGGTACGTCATGATACATTTGCTCGATCATATCGCCGTGTGAGGTAAAAAAAAAAAGAACTTTTCTCTATTTATAGTATTTATAGCGTACATATAATTTTTATTTTATATTCAATTCTTATGGTATATATTTTTAGAAATATCATTCAAACTAAAGATTAAAATTATTAATATATTTCTAATTATTTAGATAGGACATGTATTAAATTTGAATCAATTTAAAATTTAATTAGTCATTTATCATAAAGTAAAAAACTCCAATGTTAAAATTTTTAAATCATTTGATGGAAGACTACATTTTTTTTTCAAATTTGTCCAAATTTAATACATGTCTTATCCAATAATTGAAAACATAACTATAATTTTAACTTTTAACTTAAATAATATTTTTCAAAAATATATACCGTAAAAGTTCGATGCACGCTAGAAAATATCCATAAAAAAAACTGTTCGTGTTTTTACTAATGCGGCCCATGCAACATACTATCGAGGCGTAATTTGGATTTATTTTTCAATTTATAAATACTTGTTGTTATATTTATTTATCTTTCATAGTCTGTATAATAAAATCCAGACAATATTTTTTTATTAGGTTTTTTAGAACCATTTTTATCACAGTTGATCTTGGAAATTGTTCTCCGTGAAAGATATAAATTCGAAATTTAACTTAATTTGAATTCATTAAAAAAAGAAAAGAGCCTCAACACTTTTTTCACTAAAATACTGGAAAAACATCCTAAAAATTAAAAAGCAATTAATGATATATTTAACACCCAACATATATCATCTATTGCAGAGAAGGCTTATATGATAATTAATTAATTAATTAATTAATCTACCATAATTACGATAAGTCATGTACATGCGCTGCACGAGCAAAAACTATTTTCTCATTGTATAATTTTTTTCCTTTTTTTCTCTTTATCCATGACCTGTAGGAATTAATTCCTAAAATCTCAAGGCAGCATGACATGCACACTTGGTCAATGCTTGGAAGGAGAAATATTTTAAGAACAAAAATAACCTATCCTTTAATTGATCATATAATCATATTGCCTCTTTTGCTCTCCTCTCTGTCCTGCCTTTCACCTAAGCTAAACTAAACCATAGAAAGAGAGTAAAAGAGAAGAGTGGTAGCACAAATGGGAAAAAATAGGATGAGATATGGAATGATCTGTTGCTCAGGATTTCCATTTGAAGCAGAGAAAACCTCTGATCCTATTCCTCTGCTTGGCTTTATCGTCGCATTCCTCATCGCCGTAATTTTTCTCCTCCTCTGCCAGGCTCCCCCCAGATCCCGGAGGCGCATTGTTGTCTTGAACAACAGGTGTGTTGAGAAATTGAGACATTTTTTTTTCTGTAGTGAAACAATAGGAGAAATGTAGTAGTACATATCGCTCAAATTAAGTCTGCCTTTCTTCTTCTTTCTTTGTACTCTTTTATGACATGAAATAAGTATAATTTTTTTTTTGTTAATTTTTAGCCAACTACTTTTTATTTTAAATGAAATGAGAATGAATGTTGTTTAATTTCTTTGATAACAACAATTAATAGAATCTCCTCCGAGCAGTCCAGCATTTAGTTGAGTGTGTTAAATCTGGGGCGATGATCCTCTCTTGTGCTATGCGACGTATGAATAGTTGGATTTATATGGAGATTTTTTAAGATTTGTTCTAAATAATTTTTGAAGTAATCGAACGGATCAGATTCTGTACTGCAAGATACTATGCAACAGAGGATCATAAACTAGCATGAGCTCCAATTGTCTTTTGTTTATGTGATTTTCAAAACAGAAATTCAAACAAAGAACGGTAAAGTTTGAGCTCTTTTGTGTCCATTTTATGTCATAGATTTAACTGCGCTTGCGTCTGTGTGAATAGTCCGCAGAAGTCCGACCAGCTATTCCAAATCTTATTCACTACTAACAACAGTACTACAAAAATGTTTCTCACATTTTGAAGTAGCAGTTCTTACTTCCTCAAAAAAAAAGCAGCAGTTCTTACAGGCAATAACACAGTAAGAGCAAAATCAATGCAATGGAAGATTCCAAAAAGAAAGAAAGAATTGTATTACCAACAACATTGTATTGGAAAAAAAAAATGGCAATAGGAAAAAACAAGCAGCTACTATTTAACTCCAGCCTTTTTTTTCCTTTTTTATCTCCAACCAAGGGCTTGTCGGATGCCAGAAAATATAAGACCCAAGGACCGCCCAATTATATATGTCAGGAAGTATGATATAGCATTGCTAATATTTGTAAAGGCACCTCTTATCAAAGGCATTGATATGTCAGACAATTCTAGAAACAAGCTGAAGTAATACCTCCTGCAACCAAAAAATATCGACCATAATTATACCAAAGTAAAACATACAACATTAATTCAAAGCCTCACAATAGTTGTTTACTGTTAATAGTCTGAACAAAATCCCCCCTGAAATATAATGAATTGGTATAAATATAGGCCTTTTAATTCATTTTAGCTCTCTTCTTTATTAATGATGCTTCATAAGAACTCAATAAATTAAAAAGTAATTGTCACTATTCTTTTTCAGATTATGATAACAGCACGAGTGTATGATAGTGGCTAAATTTTTGCCATTGGGTGAGAAAAGCTCCGTAGATTGTAATTTGCACTTGGATAAAAGAAAAGTAAAATGAAAAAGAAACTCTGAGAGAGAGAGCGAGAGGGTATACCATCCAGCCAAGGCTCTAAGCTCCTTGGTGCGTTTCACTGACAAGGAAAAAGGGACTAGTTGTATATACTTTCCTGAAGAATGTGAGGCAGGTTTTGCAAAACCAGCACTCCACCAATTTATATTCTTAGTTAAGTTGCTATTTGGCTTCTCTTGCTCTTTCTGGCGCATGACATACAGCTCGAATCGATCTTCATACATTGACACAACTGATTCAAAGTACTGGGTCAACCACCAATTTAGCGCAACCTATCGAAATCAACAATTGCACATAAAATAACTAATTTCAATGCTAAACCAACTTCATTATCATCAAGCAGAAAATGCAAATGGAGATGAAAATTTTGAGCTTGATGATAAAATGAAAAAAAGAAAAAAAATCCATTAGACCCTAAAAGACAATAGAAATGTTTCCCATAGCCCTGCATCTCCTCTTCAAGGCAGAGCAGAACACCACAGATGGTCTGTGGTTATTTTGGGTATTTTCAAAGAATATGGGTGACGAGAGGAAATAGATGAGTGATATAGATATTCGGTATCATAAGGGCACACCATAATTCCAGATAAAACTACATTATATATTGCAAGTCTATAAGAAAAGGTAATAATTAAGATTTACCTCATTTCGCAGCTTTTGGAGAGCTCTGGTTGAAAGAGAACACAAAACTAAGCTACAGCTGTCATCCATCTCCTCGCTGTACCAGTCACCATCTACAGAGATAAGCTCTAGATAAACACTTGCTATTCCATCTGCCAAGAATATTAGCATATCTTCCAATATCTTTATGCCATGCTCCGTGAAAAATCTAGCATCATAATAGCTAGGATACCTGAACTTTACAACAACACCAACAGTAAGCATGTTACAAGTTTATACATATTCAATAGGCATCTACAATTACTTGAAATATATTTAACCTTCCAACAGTGACTATACATTTTACAGTAGTACTTGACTAACCAGATTACTACTACAAGGGAAAAAGAGTATTACCTAACATAACCAAATCTTAGGAGGAATATCAGATTGGAGTAGAGCTCAGCTTTCCCTGATGAATTCAATTTCCTTATTACTCTATCATCTTCTTTCAATTTCCTTGTTACCACTTCAGACAGCTTCTGCAAAGACAAAGGGATGTGAGATAAAAAAACAAATACAAAGAAGCAAAATAGGTATGATACACATAGCTCTACTCCATACAAAATAAATTGAACACTGAAGGATTACATAGAAAATTATAGCACAAGGACCAAACTATATACATACCACCTTGCTGAGCTGGTTTTTCTCTAGGGCTTGTTCCTCTTCAATCCATTTCATAAACACTGGTCGAACCAAACCCTTCATCAAATCAGCTGACCCCACAAGCCATCTCTCCCAAGCCAAATTCTCTCCATCTTGCAAGATACAATTTACCTGAGTAGATAAAAAGGATGATGGAGTGAGCTACAGTATGCTTGTATTGTTTGATTGCAGTCATATTTGCTCTCTCTCGTCAGTGTTTCCCCTTCATGAATATTCTTTATATTTGTGTGTGCATATTATTTTTTCTCACTCTCACTGCAGAGAGGTGAAAGATGGTTGGGTTCATTGCATGAAAGTTACAACTAGGAGAATCTACAATAATGTAATTACTAGATGAACTTAAAATCCTAGGAAAAATGCATGACCACTGAAAGCTTACAAGAATTATTAGAAAGAAAGAAATATATAATGTTAAATGCAAATAATAAAATCATGGAAGTAAATCTTGCCTTGTCTTCTAGTTTTTGCAATGTGATTACAAGGAGTCTGAGCCTGGGATCCATGTCAAGGGCAAGCAAGTTAAGAGGGGCGTGTTTGGTCCATTTCTCAAATTTAATTTCTCCAGTTTGAGTTTTTTCTTCCAATGCCTCTGAAAGTTTATTCTGAGCTTCACACCATAAATCCTTGCTCCTAAACTTGTCAGGCCTAAAATCAACTGAAAACTTCATATCTGCCTTCAAAATATCAAAATATGATATGCAAACCTTGCACACAAATAAAAATGGAAGGGAAGAAAGAAAGAAAGGGAGAAAAGCATCATGCTCATTCCCATAAAAAAAGTATCAGCCATTGTTACCCTTCCTTGATTGCTTTCTCTAGAAACAAAGAGAAACAGATTTGAGGTAACTTAGAAAGAAGTTTAAAAGGGATGTTAGATAATGCTTCAGACCATTCATAGGTGTACCAAAACCTTGATCCTTCATTGAGGGATGGTTGTTTGAATAAATAAAAAGAAGTGCTAAAGGAATGTAGGTTGTTTTCGTATAGTTTATTCCCCCATTCACAGTATTCTGAGTTTCTAGGGTCACAAGAAAAAATGTCTGGTTCTTTTTTGAAATAGCCATTGACCCAACATAAGGATTCAAATATGACAAGATTTCCAAAATTCTTTTGCAAAGAGGAGAAGTCTTACCTACCATAAACAGTGTTATTGAAAGATGTACTTTGGCCAGATATGCCATCATCACTTGTAGTATTCAAAAAGCTTCTCTGGTTTGGTCCAGCCCCAGCCAGATATGCAAGTAGAATACTGACAGTTAGAAGCGCTTGATCGGCTGACGCAACCCAGCTGAGTGCAAATGGACTTTCTGAGCTTATAAAAGACTGGACACAAAAGCACTCCATTGGACGAGATTTCAAAGGCTGGAGTTTTGGAGGTGTAGAATGGAAAATAACTTGGTTTCTCTTAATGTAACTCCTGCACACGAAACTGTAATTTTAACCTCGAGGCCCTTCGTCTATTTTCTTTCTCTGAAGGTCAATTGAGGCTAAATTGGGATAACCCTGACACAATTTCGTACTAACAGTAAATTTTCACCGGGTCAGTTTAGTTAAGGTAGATTTAGCATCTAGTTATTAAACTAAAAGATTAATTGGACTGAGTTTGGGCTTGACTAACAAATTAAAGAACACACACTTATAGTTTACTGACATGATACTAGTCACAACAAGAAAATGACATGAAAAGAAGCAGCACTTGCATTTTCATGTGATAAAGAGTAGGCGTCACAGAATCAGGTATTGAAGCCAGTATCATAAGTGAGAAAACATATAGATACTTTTCAATCTGACGAAATCTCAAGGAAATATCGAAACATACCTCTGGTAAATTCTCACATGTGGATTTCTCAATTGAACCAGATTGCATTGTGTCCAAGCTCTTCTCAGATAATATTGAGACGGCGCTGTGGCCATGGCACATTCAGCCATTGTATAACTAAAATCACCTCCTCTGAGCGAAATCAACAAAAACATCGATCGAATGGGAACAACGAATAACATCAAATGAAGACATTATCAGGACAGACCATGTGACAAGAGAGTAGTCAATCACTCAGTGATGCGACGAAGGTTTAAGAGATATTGACGCAAAGAAAGGGGGACGACGCATCCATTATAGATTATAGAAATTAGGGTTAGTCGGAATTACCTCAAAAAAATGGAGAGCTCTAAGCTTCTGCTACCTCATCTGAGATTCTGAACCAAAAAACGCTTAATGTCAATTTTTCGCGGAGGTATCTTATTGTTTTGTTATTACTGGTGTTTCCTTCCTTTCGCTTCCTTTTCTTAGTACTTTTTCCTCGCTATGCTTCAATTTGCTGCCTGGACCCGGTCTTCAGGCCCTTGTAGACTAACCTGCGGTTTTCCTTTTTTTTTTTTTTGAAAGGATACCACAACTAATATTTGATAATCTTAATAATTATTTTTTAAATAAATTTTAAAAATAGAATAAAATTTATAGATATATTTTTAAAGTTATAGATTGATTGTGTTTCAAATTTCATTCAATTTAAGTATCATTTGATGCTCTATAAAAAACAATCAAAATTAAATGAAACTTTCAATAGTCTAAAATTTAATTTTTTTTATGAAATATCAAATGATTCTTAAATTATATGAAAATTAAAATACAATCAATCTATAAGTTACAAAATATATTTATAATTTTTTTTATTTTTAAGAATTTTTAAGATTTATGTTGAAATTATTTGAAAAATAGTTGTGAATGTTATCAAAATATTAGTTGTCAAGAGATCCCCTCCCTTTTTTTTGAGATAATTGCTCTTATATCTATCAAAACTTTCAAAATAGTTAATATTTTCATTAAAAGATCAAAATAGTTTATTTTTTCATCAAAATAATACATTTTTTCTTCTATCATCTTTTTCTCATTTTATTTATGATAAACTTTTATAAAGAATATAGTTGACCAACATATCCTTGCTACTCATTTAATTTCTAATCTATATATAAAAAGAAATTTTTGTCTCATAAAATTAAAATATGGTAAAGTGGAAATATAGATTTCAGTTGCAAACGATACTCATCCATATGAAAATAAAATAAGTTAAATTAAAATAATGAAACAACAATATCAAATATAATAATTTTATAGTGTATCTAAATCATATAATGTTAAGATGAGTACAAAGGGTAATTTGGTCAATTTCTTTTTTATTAAAGTGGTTAATTACGATTTCTTTTTTATTATTATTAAGATTAAGTTGCATAAATAAATAAAAAAGAATTATTATATATTTAATAAAATTATATAAATTGAATCAAGCCAACCTGTGACTTTTTGAGTCAGATTTGAATCAAAGAATTTTGACTCGACTTGAATTGAATCCGTCTTAAAGAATAATAAAATAATATTCATCCAATCCAAACCCGATCCTAGATGATCCATTAGCACCGCTAATTGATCTAATCATGTAGTGGTCTGGCAAACATGAAGATTTAAGGAGAGAATCCTATGTAATATTGATATGTCAAAAAAAATGAATAAATTAAATATAAATTTGAATTCATACATGATCCCCCCCCCCCCCCCCCCAACACATCAAAATTCATTCTAGCGAATTGAATTGTACCGGGCGATTTTACAAAAATATTATTGCAACATTAAAAAAAAATCGTAGTACAGATAGAGGTATATTTTTTTTAAATTTGTTTTGAGCCAAAGGGACATGTATTTCTCCTCCTACCCATGCCCTTCACCTCCCAAAGGAAAATATAACAAGAAAATCCCAAAAATAATGTGAACTTTTAGAGAGCAAAGACAAATTAAATATTTTTACCAGATGTCCCGGAAAAGAAGAAGAATAATGAAAGAATCTCAGTAAATAGGAAAACAAATCTCAGTAAAATAGTAACTGAAGGAAGACTGTATGGTGAGGTTTAAAGGACTCAATATAAAGAGTTGATGTGCCGGATCAAACTAGGTGAAATATATATACATATAAGTACCCCTCTATATATCTCCTTGTACAAGTACCCCTCTATATATCTCCTTGTACCAGCCAAAATTAACCCCAATAACTGAAAGAACCTAACGAAATGGTACCCTCTTTTAATTTGTTCCTTTGAGCCTCATCATCCTCTTTGCACTGTTCCGGTGCAGTGCCACTGCCGCAACTCTAAATGAAACACGTATGTATGAACGTTGTCGGCTTCGTCCCCAACGACTTTTGCATGGTAACTCTTCGATCGAACCCATGCAGTATGCATGCCAACACCTCAACATTAGCCTTTGTTTTGCTCAACTTGGCAATCATCAATGCCACCTCAACAAAAGCCAAAATCGACACCTTGCTGAACAATATGTGAGAGCCTGAGCTGAAAAATGGGCTCCAAGTGTGCAATATTGTTTACTCGAACGCCGTTGTTGATTTGTTATCGACTGTATGTAGATTTCCTGCAGAAAGCAAAATTTGATACTGCAAAGGCGCTCGTGTCAGCTTCTAGTATGGCTGGCAACGAGTGTGGAGATGCATTAAGGCATGCTAAGCTGGCAAACGTGCAAAGAAGGAGATTATTGACAAAGGAAAATGGGGATTTCGGGTTGCTTGCTCACGCGTCCTTTTCTCGGTGTTATTAATCCTCTGTTGTGATTAGTCTCTATCCTCTTGTTTTTAGGATTTAGGCTTGAAATGTTTAATCACTAGATGGTATGGATCGTGATACTGAGATTTTTCTGTTAATCGCTCTTTCTTATCTTCATATTTGTCCACTTGTTCCTGAGCTTGAACAATGTTTTTTCTTTGTCACTGCATGATGGAAATGTTACCTAACCTTCAAATGTCTACTATCTACCATAGGTATTAAACATTTAAACTCATGTTTTCTAAAAAGCAGGAAAATACAAGTAGGAAAATACAGTTCAGTAATTTTGAGTGAGATTTAATTAAGATTTCTCCGGTCATGAGCACTGCATCTACTTTAGTTTCCGTCTTTCTTTCTGAGGTTAACCTGATGAGAGAGAGCGACCATACAGGTAAGCCTTTCTTTCATGTATGCAGGGTCCACTGTCAGTCTGTCATACCATCTTTTATACTCGGGACCTTTATCTACCCTGTGCCAGTGTGATCCCAGCATTACCAGTATTAACTTATTCAAAACGGATTGCTGCTAGGTGCTCATGTAACATGAATTTTGCTAGAGACTGGAACTCGAAGAATGGTAAAGGAACAGGAAGAGCAGATTTGCATTATACTGACAGTCTGACACATACAGAGAAGATCAAGCACACAATTTTGCTTCAACGGCCTAGGGAATAGTAATACAGAATGCTGTGAGAATGATATGAAAATTTAACAGTATTCAGATAGTAGATCTCTTGGTAGTAAATTATCATTCAAGAGACATCATATTCTCTAGCGCCAAAATTATACAATAATGTTTCTTGTACTAATACAAACGAAAAGAAAGAAAGAAAGAAAGAAAAATTTCCCGGTAGGTGAACCATTATTTTTCTTGGCTTTCACAAAATTAGATGACAAATTTAGATATGTTGATAAGAAATTCATTTGACCATATAAAACAAAAAAGGCCAATTAACAAACTCATACAATAGCATTCCTTGGTAAGATTCATACAATTCATAGACATAGACTATATTGATATCAGTGTGCCATATACCAAGGACAATTAAGTGTACCAAATAATCTTAATATTTATCGAACCTTTCTTCATTCCCACTTCTGTTGTTCTAAGTGAATATCATGAAATTTCATCTGCAAATACTAAATCTAGTATGGATTGAACTGCACGAGAAACAGGAAAAGCAAGTTGTAAGGAATCCCCATTATGCTTGTACCACTGAATTCAAGAAAAATAAAAAAAGCACCTTAATTAATACCTTCATCTTTTGGGATATTAGGCTGGTCTATCAAAAGTCTTCTAAGATCTGCAATTTCAGCTGAACTGCAACAGTACATTCAATAAAATAAAATGATTGACAAGTCTAAGAATCAAATTTAATTTTACAAACATTCAATCAAAATAAAAGTTGTAAAGTTTTGCAACTTGCCTACACTTCCATGTCAAAGAGGAAACTATCGCTGATTTAAGGGTAAATCTGGAAAAAGAAAGTCAATTATGTGATCGTGCAATATTTATTCTATTAAATTGATGCACAGAGACAGAAAGAGTAATACTCAGCCTGATGCATCTCACTTATTGATTTGAGGCCATCCAAGCAATCCTTCAGACTTGACCAAGTACCAACCCGCAATTGCATTTGCTTATAAGTTGGTGAAGATCCTGACTTTACTAACTGATTAGCATCTCTTGCAATCTTATCAAGGGATTTTGCAATTCCTTGAAATTCTTTCCTGAAGATGCACATAGAAGACAATAGTATATTTTAGTACTAAATTGACACAAAATAGGGTAAATGACAGGCTTAATTTTAACATTATTAATTGTTGAATTGCACTAGCAAAATTTGGTGAAATGCTTAACTAGATTGGGACGGTAATAAATACAAGCATTCTTAACTAAAAAGAAGAACGAAATTAGCAAAGTGGAACGATAAAAAATGTACAATATGTGTGACTTACAGAGTATGTCTCATCAGACAGAAGTAGGTTTCTAAGCTCTCCAATTGTTTCGCCAGTATCGCCTCCTTAATTCCAGTAACATTTTGAAGTGACCCATAATTGTTAGACTCTCCAAGGACCTAATCAAATGATAAAAGCTTACACCTTTTTGTAAAGTCAAGTGAACATCAAATAAAATTTAAAACAAGAGAAGGATTAGTCTGGGGTGGAAGGAAAGCCTGAAGTCGATCGATGATTGAAGAAGCGTTGGTGAATGAAGAGACAAGGCGTGATTGCTGCTCATCCCAATTCTCCATCTCCTCTATGGCTCGCCTATATCTCTGCTGAAGTTTTCTCATCGTACTCTCCATTTTTTTTATTGAACAGTAGTAGTGCCAGAAATGGAACTTGGGTGGGGACAAAAGGGGTAATATTGCACTGTTGGTGCTGCAACTAAGAGATCGTTACATTCTGATAAATGATATTTTATGTATTCAGACGCAAGTACATAAATAGCAATCTCTAAAGGAAATCAGATGAAACCAAAAAGAAACTCAATAGCAATCTCAAAGTCGAAGCGTTCGTCATTGTGTAACAGGGATGGCAATGGGCCGGGTTTATGCCAAACACGTTCTGCCCGGGCAGCATTCTGACCCGGCCCGTGCCTGCCCTACACCTACCCGGCCCTGCCAATTAAATTTTCTGTTTTATTACCTCAAGAAGTTACTGGCGGCGACGCAAGGTGCGAGGCGGCGACGGCGGCGAGATCGGCAGATCGCTCTCCTCTCTCTTTTTCTTTAATGAATGGAGGCTGCGGCGGTGGCAGTGCTAGGTCGGACAGTTGAGAGTTAATACCATACCCGATTGATTGAATGGCTGAGATTATTGGAGTTTAAATTAAGGGCTATGATGATAGGAAGTATATTTTTCAATTTCTTTTATATTCTTTTTATTATTTCTTTTCTTCTTTATTACAAATTAGGAAGGTGCTGGACGTTTTTGGTAAGCTCTTTCTTTATAAAATATCTTCTTCTCTACTGAGAGCACTACTTCATTAGAGCCCTTATCTCTAAGCTTGAATAGCAAAAGCTTTTAGCCTCAAATCCACTTCACCAATTAATAAAATTAATTGTGTTAAAATGCTAGATTGAGTGTAATCTTTATATTTGAACTTTTGAGAGATTTTCTCTCCTTTATTAAGGTCGGAGACCGCCCGTTTGTTGTGCAAGGGATTGTCAGTTCAAAGTTATAATCATTTCTTATTGAGCAAAGAATGATGCATTATCTTATTGGTAGCGATGCCTCGGAGATATAGAATCAAAATTTGTCCAAACTCTGTTCACAACTCTCATGTTTTTTTCTCTCTTTATTTTATTTACTTTTATTTTACTATTATTTAAATTCAAGAAGTTATTTTAGTTGAATTTTAA
This sequence comes from x Bolboschoenoplectus mariqueter, assembly GCA_037678475.1. Classification (NCBI taxonomy): domain Eukaryota; kingdom Viridiplantae; phylum Streptophyta; class Magnoliopsida; order Poales; family Cyperaceae; genus x Bolboschoenoplectus; species x Bolboschoenoplectus mariqueter. The sequence goes on along the minus strand of CM075266.1, from coordinate 1,271,801 downwards.
TTAAGCCAAAAATCGATATAAACCCCTATTCATCCCCTCTAGGTGCAATTTAGGGATAACAATTTATTGTTTGATCTATTTTTATTGACTTATTTCATTATGCATTTATGCGGTTATGTCACCCCAAGCTGAAAACATATAACCAAAGTATTAAAAAAAAATATTCAAGTATTTTGAGATTAAGATCTAATTATAATGTATTTGAATTATGCATAAATTTGGACGTAATTTCAATTTTATAAATTAACCTTATAATTTAATTGTCACGATTAGCTATTAATTGTTTGACCAATTCTTGCTGTTACTATCTATGAATATTGTATAATCAATTGCAGTTTTGAGCAAAATATTTTCTCATTTTTGTACTTAAAGAATGATTATTGTATTTTGATTAATAACGTTATTAATTTGAGTTAATTTGATGAGCTTATTATATATGAATAGAAAGAATAAACACAACTGAAGAATTCATTCGAGTCCATAAATTATTGCTTCATTCCAATCTAATTACCTAAACTACAAATTAACATTAAAATTTGGTTTCTATGACTAATTATTGTTGTCATTTCAAATTTTACAAATTAAACTTTGTTGTTGTTTCAAATTTTACAAATTAAACTTTGTTGTTGTTTCAAATTTTACAAATTAAATTTTGTTGTCACTTCAAAATTTGCATATTAACATTACAATTTGGTTGCCATGAGTACTTATTTATTGTTCGATCAGCTCTAAACATATAACAAATATCTATTTATATTTATATTGTATGATAAATTCTTAGCACAATAGCATTAATCCTGTCAAGTGATCCCTCTAAATAAAAACCTAGACACTCCGTTGACAATATAGCCCAAGTGCAGCATATCATGACAAGAGATGCACGGAACAGAAACAGTAGTTATATTTGATATTTTTAGTATGATAAAGAATTGTTTAATTCTTGAATTTTATTTTGACAATATCCACCGACTCCAATTGGAAATCTTGGAGGCTCCACCATTAGATTCGTTCATGGTCCTAAATAACATCTGCTTAGAAAAGTCAGATCAGTTCATGGTTTGCAGAGTGCCTACGATGTAAGAAAACAGAATGTTAGAATATATCATCCTAAAAATATTCATTGATGGGATCTACAACTTTAGCATCAGCCGAAAAAAAAAACACTTTTGTGTCTGTTTCGTATTTATCATGTTTACCAGTAGCTAGGTCCACGATTTGAAGAGGATGACGTTGACGTTTACATTATCTATTATTTATATATTCTCTCCGAGTTATGAAATTTGCAAAACAATTACCAAATGAAAATATAACAAGAATTCAATAGAATAGATTTGGAATTGAATTTTATTGATCAGAATGAAAGTTGGATGAAATAGAATTAAATTTAACGAATTTGTAAAATATCCAAAAATTTTGTTCTATTTACTATTATTGCAATTGAAACTCTAAAAATCTAAAGAGGAAGAAGAGGACAGAAGAGACTAATCACTGCTACAGAGTGATTACTGTTTAACACAGAAAACTTCAATTTATGACCTCTTATTTAACGGCCGTCCAAGTAGCTCATGACTTGAACGACTAGACCGTTTGCATTACATCTCATAATGGTCTGACAATACCTGTTGATGATGAGTATAATGGTTCAATAATTTCAGGCTTTGAACAAAATACCTGTTGACAATACCTGTTGATGATGAGTATTATAATTCCGCCAGCAGTATGGTACCTGAAGCATGATATTGGATAGTACCTGTTCCCAGTTTGCATAAATAAGCTACAACTTAATTAAGCTCACAACTATAAACACAACTTTGAGTCATTAATTTTATCAGCACATCCAGAATTAAGTTTAATTTCTTTTCCAAAACAACATAATAATACCAGCTTCATTGTTACACTGAAATTGTCACTGACAACTTCTTTCAAACCTTAGAACAAAGTAACTAACAAGTGGTAAATGAATAAACAAAAAAGAATTACAAATTGAATCGAGCATTGTTTTTTTCTTTACGCTTTTAGTCTAGCAAAGAAAATAACAGTTGGAAGTCAAACATCTCCTAGGGACATGTTTGAAAAGTGCTAAGAAGAATATTTATCAAATGCAACCTTTTATGGTAAACAAAAGTCACACTTTTTACCTTTTTCAAAGCAATTCGTGGAATCAAGAAAGAAAATTTTAAAAGGTTGCCAAAAAAAAAAAGTGACGACGATATGCTATAAGCTGAGATCAATAATAAAATTTAAATGATATTAGGACTACTCTCCGGGCTTCGCCCCAGAAATAAAAATGTGCATTGGTGAAAATTTAATTTTATAAAATCAAAAGATATCAAATGAAACAAAATACTATCAATTACATCAAAATATATATAGAAAATCAAAAGGTCATGATAGATGCTCATGCAAATTTAATATTGTGACTCATTATATTCTTCATATATTTTTGCTAATGAAAAATTTTAAAAACTGATAATTGTTGGATCAATATAAATTAATAATTACTACAAAATCAAATGGTCAATAACATAGATGATGTGACATGCTCGAGAGGTTTGTAGACTCAACCCTCTTTCTTGTTTATAATTTGGGAATTTTAGAAGGTTACAGATGTTATCTAACAATAATGCTGAGAAAATACACTGAATCACGAATAGTAAATGACGAAAAATAATGTGAGAGAATGGTCAATGCAAGCTGAATAATATGCTCAGTTAGTGAATTAGCATCTGATTACACATCTCGACCGATCAACTATGTAGAGGATTAATAATCAAATGATGCACTGTCAAAACAAGATGCAAGTAGCCCTATATATTTTCAATTTGATTTCAAAACCATCTTCATCTTCCTGAACGCTAAGATGCACTTTTCAAGAAAGGAGGAAAATAAATATAAAAAATATAATACAACAAAAGAGAGTGCTATGTGTGGCCAGAGAACAATAGCAGAACCAAAATAATCATAGTAATAAAGAACATTAAGTAGAAATAGACAAGAGAAGAACTGGTTACTAAGCAGACACATAGTAGTTATTCTCACCAACATATTGATTATTTTTCTTGACAAAAGAAAAGGAATGACTATGAACTAGCAGTTAAAGAAATACAAATTGTGCTTTTAGCCTGGAGATGCACTTTACATTGTCTTTTGTTTCTGCTTGTTTTCTTTGTTTTATTTATAATACACTTCATATGCAATGCTCAACAGCTAAGCTTTACCAGAAAAGGAAGTATTGAATTTTTCAAAGTTGTCCTCTGTCAAAACAAGGAGCGAAAAGCACATAACATGGACCTCGAATTTTAACAAAAGTTGTATTTGCATATCAAGATTATACAAAAGACTTAAATGCTATCACAGCATTAGATAAGAAATAGAGAAACAAAAGGAGAAACAAATATAAACTTCGAAATTCTCCAGATTACAATGATAATTTGTAAAATTATATTATCTTCTTGAACAATCCGTGAGAATAATATAGTGCGTTACAAAACAAATCCAGACCCTTTATCCCCTTTTTATGAAAAATGCTGAATCAATATGCGTCAACCTTAAAAAATGACACATTTATCTCCTTTTGATAGAAAAACTTTATTATAGAAGAAGCCTCGCATAGTCTCACCAATTTTACACACCATTAGTGGGAAAGCTTTGACTTGAAAAAAAAAAAAGAAGTATGGACAAAATCAAATTGAAGGGGGGACAAAAAAACATAACAATAATTAGTACTGTAGGATATTGACTTTCTATCTTGGTATAATAGTGGTATAGGAAAAATATATTTATGATCTAGAGATTCTTCCACTACAAGGCTCTTATCAACAAAGAATATGTAGATTTCTCAGGATTATGGGAATATCTTCAACTTGGCAAGCAAAAACTGCACCCTGGTAGCTCAGTAAAAATGCTGATTTTCAAGTCAAGCAATTTGGAGCTTTTAAATTTCTTCCAGGACATGCTGCTTGCTAGGTATGACCTTGGTTAATCCCACATACTTGAAGAATTAACATGTCATCAAATTAACTACGTGTTTAGAATTCAACTCTAGGATAATAAGGTGGTTGTAGATCTGACTCAAATCTGATATAGTGCAGAAAAAATGGAAGGCATAATTTGTATCCATTCTTTCCCTAACTTTCGCAAATAACACTTTTTTCAGCTTGTCAGTGGCTTTCCTCATAGATATTCATAAGAACTATTCAGCATATGCAGGTGTCTCTATACTTTGATCAGAACAATGTTGCTCTAGGAGGAGGTTCATTTTCATAATAGATTGCTGGATAGTCTTGATTCTTAGCACAAACCGAAATACATAACCATATGACTTTTCAAAATAAAGCAAAAGAGAAACTAAAAAGGTGTATTCTCATTATATGATAAAAACACTCTCTCTCAGAGAAAGGCTACCTCCATCGCACATGTCCACAATTTCATGAATATATTCTTATGCTAAAAAGTTATCTCAATTACAAGCATTTTGTGGAAAAGGTCATGGATGTGGCAGTTTGTCCGGACTAGGGTAAATTTCACCCATGCATCTATCCGTAACCTTCTATAAATAGCATGAAATAAACCAAATCTCACAACAAACAAGAGGAAAATCCAGAAGAGGAAGAAGAACAACAAAAGGAGAAGAAGACAATGAAGAAGAAGAGGGGTCTCACATGGTGGTAAGAACCTAACTTGGTTAGCCAAGGATGACTTGCCTATGTTCTCAATGTAACATTCATGAAAGCATGATGTTAGTCAAGTGGTTATAGGCAGTCTCCTTGGCTATTCTAAGAGGCTCTTATTCTTCATGTCAGACCTCCTTTTCTTATTTCAGATAATGTCTAAGATGCATGTTTCCATGCTGGCTATCATATTGATAATTGGGTTCCTACAATTAATAGAAGGTTACAAAAAGGTACACGAAAATATCTCTTTTACACTCCATCATCTCTGAGATGTTACTTCATTCCCATAAAATAAAAATAGAAATTTATTTAGATTCTGAAATTAATTATTTGGATTAGAAATCAGCTTCTTGGAAATAATAAAAACGGAGATTTATAAATTTGTATTCTGAAGCGCTCGCAATTACTACATGTAAAGCATCATCATATACTTTATGCACATTGCCACAAAATCAAGTAACATAACATATCAAAACAAACTTTGGAAAGAAAAGAAAGAACAATTAAAATTAAAATTAGAAAATTTAAACCTAGGCTGGTAAAGCAAAGCTGGCCTCTGTCCAGTTAGACGGGTCCGCAACGAGACATGGGTCTGATTTCTTAAACTCTGCCACCTACACATAAAATTGAAATATATAAATTTAAACTAAAATGCATACATATTTTGGTACATCACAGTGAACCATTTCAGTCATAACTACTACTAAACAATACAATGAAATATGCATCTTCTGGTACATATTGTACCACAACATACATTATCTGCCAATACCAGTACGGAATAATTTTGCATTTTGGAAATGAAAAAGTTACCTGTTGACCACAACTAGGGCAGTAGTGGTATTTATGCCAAAGACAATCCATTGAGGGGCAAAGGAAACAAATTCCCATAAATAATGGCATTGTGCATGCTACAAATGCAGCCAGACTTGGCTTTGACCTGAATGAACCATTTAAATTAAAATGTTATTTATGTTACTTAATGCCAGATTTTGTCTATAAGAAAGAAAATTGTTATTAAGAGAATTTGAATTGTGCATCCATCTCAAACTATGGATCACATTAGATGATTAAAGGAAACAAGTGAGAGGTGAGTTGGAACTCTCCATAGTTAACCCTAGTTAGTATTAACAAAATAAAACGCTAAAATTAAAGTTATAATTCTTTTACATGAGAGCGAGAGTCATATTACTTGTATGATCAATCGTAGTAATGATCAAACAGATCATAAAGTGAGGAACCAATCCACTTCGTTACAGTTACATTCCTTATATTCTTACAAAGGTTAAATTAAATCTCGGATCAAGGAAAAATCAAATCGAGTCTAACCTGACGGTAGAGAGGCCAGAGGATCCGCAATAGACACAGGAGAAAGGCGCTGGTGTGTCGCGAAACATCGTCTGTTGCAAAGGGATCCCCTTCGGATCGCCATAGATCGCGTTCGGAGGGACCATACCGGACTGGTACGGGTTCGTACGGACGTAGTACGATTGCGCCACGTGTCCACCTGCTCCGGCGCTGCCCGATGCGTACGCGTAAGGGATCCCCATTGCTGGCTCCTCCGACTTGGCTCCTTTCATCTCCATTAGTAGTAACTCAAACCGGAAAGAGTCGAGGGGTGACAATGAGATTTGATTGAGAATTTGAGACAGAGAGAGGAGAGGTGTTGTCGTGTTTATGAGCGGTTTATGATTTGTGTGCCATTTATGTAATGGACATTGAAAATTTGATCAAGTTCTGAGAAAACGCGTTGAAGAAAAAGTTCAAAGAAACGAGTTTGCGATTTAGAAAATATTGTTTAGTTTTTTTTTTCTCTTTTATCCAATGAGAAGGATTGAGTGCTTGACTGGGCAATTGGAAAAAGAATTTCAAATGTGTACTATTTTGATGTTCTTCTTAAAAGTTGAAATATATTAAGCAGCACAGTTTCTTATTTAGAAGATTCCAACTGATGAAAAAGAAATGCAATTAAAGAGTATTCATTATTCAATGTTCATCCAGAAAATGGAGAAAGTCAAGATTGGTTTGTTGGATGAGTTTTTCTCCAAGACAAGTAAACAAATGCGCATGGCCTTTGCTACGAGGCTATGAATTGTTTAAAATTTATGGTGATAAATGTATCAGAAATTTTAATTACAGATAAAGATGTGATAATTGGATTAATTTGTTACACATGGAACCACGCCGCTGTACAATGAAATTTTCATCTATGTCCATGCTCAGGTTTCTGATTCAGTGTTAGATTTTATAATCTAAAATTGAATTTAAGCATAAAATGTAATAAATTTGTTACCGTCTTGCAAATGTCTTCCCCAAAATAATAAATCATGTGTCGTTCAGTAACCGCAATTGACAAAATTTCCATCTTGTCCGAGAATTCTAGATCATAGTGTCATAGGAATATATAGGATAGGATCCTTCTATCGTACAATTCGTATGTTCGGTTGTGTTATATCGTATAATATGACTTATTATTCGTTCAATTATATTGAGGTTTATATATTATAAATCTAAAAAAAATTTATAAAATATTATCTGATCGCGTTGAGATCCGTCAAATTATTGTGCAATACAATAAAAGATAGGATCCTTCTATCGTAGATCAAGGACAACCACATTCAAAATGAACATATCATAGCTAATCCGAATTTTTTTTTATTTACAAGGAAAGAGATATAAAATAAGGGAGAGGATCCCATAATAATTATTATTTTGATAATTTGATAATTAATTTTTAAGTAATTTTGATAAATTCTCAAAAATAAAAAAGTTGATAAACTTATTTTTAACTTATAGATTAATTATGTTTCAAATTTCATATAATTTAAGGTTTATTTGATTTGCGAGGGAAGAGATATAAAATAAGGGAAGGGATCCCTTAATAACTATTATTTTAATAACTGATTTTTAAATCATTTTGAGAAATTTTCAAAAATAAAAAGTTGACAAACTTATTTTTTAACTTATAGATTGATTGTATTTTGAATTTTATGTAATGTAAGAATCATTTGATATTTCATCAAAGATCGTTAAATATCATATAATTTTGATAATTTTTGATAGAGTATCAAATAGTATTATATGAAATTTGAAATACAATCGATCTATAAGTTAAAGAATATGTTTATAAACTTTTTTTTTCTGTTTTTAAGATTTTTTTTTAATTATTTGAAAATATATTATTAAGATTGTCAAAATAATAGCTGTCAAATGATTCCCATATGTAAAATAAACTTACATGACTTGTACAGCTAATGAAACATTTATCAAATTAAAAAATAATTAAAATAATTAATATGTTCTCAATAATTAAAAAACATAAGTCTATTTCACAAAAAATAAAATAAATAAGTGCCTAATTTATTGCGATCTGATTCTTAATTAATTTTAATAATTGTTTGTCGAGTAAAATATCTACAAAAATAAATGACGAAAGCCCATATGTAGTTTCTAGATTGTGCGTGTACCTGTTTAAAAATTGGCAACCTGAATGTGTTTATTCGTATATAAATCAACGGATCGAGTTATATTTACTATGTAATATTCTTTGAAATAGTAGATTTATCATTGACATTTGACAACCACCTTTTTGTGCACAATAATATTGCTGTATGAAAATAGTGTTAGCGAGGAGTTGTCAAAAAAATAAAAAATGTTGGATCGCTTTCCAACAAGTCAACGTTAAAATGCGTAAATTCGAGCAGGATTGGATTGGAGGCTTTTAGATTTTTGTGGCTAATAAGAGCTCGTACCATGGAAAAGAAATTTAGTGAAAAAAAAAATTTGAAAGGCTTATCTACAGGCCCAATTTGACACAGAAACAAATTCAAGCTTTGTAAAGAATTAAATCTCTTAAGGCCCAAAATTAAATCAAAATAGAAAGAGCCGGAGCGCTATCCTTCGAGAAATCGTAGTAGTAGAGAAGTGCAAGTAAAACTGATAGGTGCTTTTTTTTGTTGCTAGTATTAAATTACAATTCAGCTCTTTTACGAGGGCCTGATTGCAAAACATCTCCTCCAGTCTCCAGTCCAGCCCACAGGCGAAACACGAAACCATCTCCTCCCTGTCAAGCGTAAACACCAAACCCTAATCCCAATCTCTCTCTCGGAAACTCAACAATGCCGGAGGGAATCGGGGTAACGCAACCCCTAGAGGTGAATCCTGACACCGTACAACAGACATCAAAGCGCAAACAGGACTCTCCGCCACTCGACGGTTCCGACGACCCAAGGAGGGTCTCCAAGATCCCTCGCTTCGATCAAGATCAAAACCCTGACCCCGGCCGTGATCATCCATCAGCTGAAAATGGCGAAAAGGAGAAAGTAGTTGACAAAGGCGAAGCAAAGATGATCGTGCAAGAAGAGGAGAAAGAACCAGATCAAAACCCTGACCATAGTAAGGATGTTTTGGCGGATAAGGGTAAAGGTAAGATGATTGTGCAAGAGGAGGAGGCTGAACTAGACCAGAATCCTAAACCTAGTTCAAGGGCTTATGTGGATAAGGGGAAAGGGAAGATGATTGTGGAGGAGGAAGAAGAAGATAGCAGTGATGACAGTGATGAGGCCTGTGTTGCCAGCGGGTCTGACAGTGACTACTCTGATGATCCGTTAATGGAGGTAGATTTGAATAATATCTTGCCAAGTAGGACCAGACGTTGGGCCCCATCTGTTCCTGGGGCTTACCTTGTTCCACTAGATCAGGATGATGATGAGGACGATGACGATGACGATGTGAGTGATGATGGTGTTGATGACGATGACGATGATGAGGTCAATGATAGTGAGAGCGAGTAGGAGAGATAGCAAAGCAGGGGTAGAAAGCCCTCGTAATTGAGGTAATAGTCTTTGTTCTGATTACTTAGTATTGTACCAGTCTCACTGTTTGGTGCAATTAAGCCTTAGTTTGATTGGATTCAACATTACTAGCACTAGGTATGCAATTAAGCTTCTAATTTATTATTTAGCCTCTACTGATCCTTAATTTTGCAATTAAGCACCAAATTATAGCCTAGATAATCTTCCGTATAAGAACATTCTGCTGCTTTATCTAAATGTCAAAGTTTTGTACATATTATATGGTGTTATTTGCAGACTTTAGGTTCAGGCATCAATTTCAGTTATTAGTTGACTTCAACTTAGTATTTTGCATCAAGGTGCACAGAATGGTATAGATACTGGTACCAATTTGTGTTTTTTTATGGTGTTATTTGCCAGATTTCATGTTTGGGCATCAGCTTTCACATTTTAGTTCCACTCAAGTGAGCACAATGTGCTGAAAATAATTAAATCAAATGATATTAAAATGAGCTGTGATCAGTTTGGTTACTGATGCGTGTTAGGGTAAAACCATACTAAAAGTAGGTTCCTTTTCATGCTTATCAGTTACAACGGTTTGTCTTCCACACTCTATCAATTCAAGAACTTTGAGAACCAACAAACTGAAATCTTGTTTATGTTCCAAGTATTCGGAGAAATATCATAAATTCAATGTTTTCTTATTCCTGGGCCACTGTTTTCCTATAAAAAGAGGAGAATAAATATGGAGGAAATCAATGAACTGAAATCTTGCTTATGTTCATTATATTTTTTGCAGTTTGTTCAAGTTTCTTGAAATAAAAGATAAATAGATTATTAAACAAAAGATCAAGTTTCTTATATGCTTCGCTATATGGAATTGTAACGTCATATTATTGGGAAACAATATGAAGATGGAAATGCTAGAGTCTTTGCAGAGAGCTGTGATTAAAACTCTGAAAGTACCAGGCGCATCAAAACCTCCCTATATTACGAAATGGGGTTTATTAGAACCACATGGTTTTGATTGGATGGTGGTATAATGTTGCAGTTGTTCTTCCCAACATCTATCACTTTTTTCTGTTATTATGTTTCTCCTATTTAGATTTTCATTTAAGAAAAAAAGGTTCCATCTCAAGTAGTTTTTTGCATCTTCAAGATGCTGGAATTTGTTAGCTGGTAATTGAAAGCTGTATTTCTTTTGATAATGTCTTTTTTAATATATATATATATATATATATATATATAAGCGAATTGACAAATGGTTGTGACTTCTGAGCTGGACCTGAGTTTAGGTTAAGCTTTAACATAAAGTACTTGCTGTAGGCTGTAGCCTTGTAGGTGCTGTTTGCAGATAATAGATATAATATAAGTGAGAACAAGAAAACCTTAGTTTGACTATGGAACTAATTTTCTCTTTATCCTTTGTGTAGGAAAGCGGCGATAGAACCCTTTTTTCTTCCTAGAAGCTTGGAGATAATAGTGCCTTCTCACAAAATTTTCCTCCTAGTTGTAAAGAAAACAGCTAGGCTTCTACTGAGTTTTCTGTTTTTAGCCTTGTAAAAATTTTTATGCGGGATGCTTAATTGAAGTTCTATTGTAATTTTGGTATGAATTGGTCGTGAATTTTATCAATATTTTAATTTTTCTTTATCCATTTTTCATTGACTGAACGATAGCTTAGAAAATTTAATGATCTGAAGCCATTGATGTTGCAAAATTGTATTTCTTTTGTAGTTTAACATCTTTAGTCTTGCTCTACATTTGATTTTGCTGGAGTGTGAAGATATCCCTTTTCCTAGTAATCGATCGAGTAACTCTGCTGTCTACTTGGCTAGTAATATGAGGTTATACTACTATACTAAATTGCTAGTTCGTATTTGGATGGAGTGAGAATAGTATTTAGTCGGATTAGTAATTATTTTAAATTATTATTCCATGTTTAGATAGATAGATATATAGCTATTTCAAATCATTGAAACAGTGAGCTAATTTTGCTATTTTACTATTCCAACTAAAATTGAGTTAGTTACTATTCCAAATCATTGGAATAGCCCCTAATCTCACTAATGATTAAAAAACTTTATATAAGATGAGATTTGATGAGAAAATTATAAGAAAGGTGTCCAGAATTATCACGAACCAAACTCATCCCGGATAGATATATATTTACCTGATCCTAGTTATTAGACCGGAAAGATTGATTATTGACGCAGTATCTAGATCTAATCCTCCTCAGCCCTCTCAGTTCTGAAATAAAAGATATAGCTAATCACTAGTATACTCATTAAACTTTTTTTTGAAATAAAAATAAGGATTAAATCATCTAATTTTTTATATTTATAAAGAATTTTTCATTCGGATTCTAAACCTGTAATTTTTCATACGAAAAATATTTGTCTTTATCATTAAATCGAAAGTTGATTTTTTTCATTGAACTTCTTAAATTATCAATATTCTTATCAAAACATTATAATATCTTAATTTCGCATCAAAACCAAATGTTCTTTCTTTCATCTCCTTTTTTTATTTAATATATACTGTAGAATTATTAAAACAAATATTGACGAAATTATCCTTCTTCTATAATGGATTTCTCTCTTTTATGAGCTCCAATTCACTTCTTCTCTGAACAATGGCAGACTTGCATAGTTCTCATGGATAAAAAAGAAAACAAACTTTGGACTACAATAATACAGATAATTGAAATATAGAAAAAAAATATATATCTAAAAATCAAAATGTTGCCAATTGTCCACTCTAAGTTAATATTTTGGAAACCCATAACCAAGCTTTCATTACTTACTGAAATCAAGTATAACGTTACACCGTTTCATATTACAACAAATGAAAAAGTTAAGTGAAGGGAACAATAGATATGATGATATGTGCAACAATATAATATCTGAAGGCCTACAAGTATTATCATGCATATATTTATAGTTGTACTAACAGAGATAATTGATAATCCTCTACAACGGAGTAGAGGAACTGATTCGTGTCGTATTATCTTCCTTTTACTTTAACTTTTTGCGCTTCCCGTTGAAATTTGTAACATGAGAAAATCCATTTAGTTCTTATTCTGTTTTCACTTGAACAACATGAACTGGGTTAGCTACAGAATGGGAAGAAAGCAAAATAAAGTAGAGGAAGATTATTAACAATTATCACTGAAAATATACCACAAGTCTAGCACAGTAGTGATAGAATTTGTTTTTTTACAGAAAGACGCAAGTTTAAATTCCGTAAAAGACATTTAAAAGAAATAAATACCGGAATTAACAGTAACCTTATATCAAAAAAAAATTATCACTAAAAGATGTCTGATTTTAATGGGAAAATAGAATATTCCGATGTTTATATGGAGAATTTGGAAATTTTGAGTGTTTTGATGGGTATACCAAGAATTCTCTCTAAAAGATAAAAGGTATATGACTCAAAATGAGGCAAGTAGAAGAGCTGTCTTCGTTATAAAAGAAGGATAAATGGGTCAATTCACCTCTTGAGAAAAAAAGACAATAATGAATTAAACAAATGGATCAACAATTATCACTAAAAGATGTCTGAATTTAGTGGGGAACTAAAATATTTTAATTAATTATATGGCGAATTTGAGAAAAAAAATTGAAAGTTTTGATGGGTATGTCAACAATTATTCCTAAAAGATATATGACTCAAAAAGTTCAAAAATCAAACACTTTTTAGATAATGATCTCAAAATATAATAATATCTAGACAGTACTCTCCTGATATCACCTCCAAATACCATGTACGGTGCGGTGCATTGTTTTAATTTGGCTGGCACTTGACACTTTATAAATCAGACCTTGTAAATTGTGTTAATTATTTTAACCTTGTTTTTTTCCTCTGACATTTTACAGGGATGAAACATGATACCACGCTTGGTGAATTACTATAACTTTTTCTATAATCTTCTAACGTAATTTTTTTTTTTAATTTTCTGGTTCGTTGACTTTAAATTGATTTCAAATACCATGGCGCAGTTCCAATAGTGCTACTAATTACTAATTAGAAACATCTCAGCATTAATTAATAATAATTAGCTTATATAGTGTGCATCTATTAAATGGGAGAATGATATATGCTACGTTTCGAGATGTGGTTGAATGAATCATGGAATATATGAAGAGTCCCTAACTTAAAAAAAAAAGTCCAATCAAATGCTGCCACGTGTCTTTGGATATATATAATTTTTGCAAGATATGAAGGTTGGTAGGAGAAAAAAACTTATTTGGGCCAAATAAACGGATTCATATTCTCTGGCAGCTATTTCATTCTGTAAAATAAGCAGTTATTTTATTTTATATAATGGACAAAAATATTACATGAACATTATAGTGATTACTGTAGCGGACAACATTGAGATTCGTATAGAAGACTTTTTAGAGGAGGATTTTTGCTCACTTCAAATAAAGTACTTCACGTAGATGTAAACTCCAAATAGACAATCAGGCGGTAAAGCATTATTTTCTCCTTGAGGCCTTTAATTAAAGAGAATCTTCTTGACTTCTGAAAGATTGAGAATCCAATACATAATTATAAAGTTAAGCATATGACTTGATCCAAGAAAAAAAATTTCATATGTGGTGATGGCTTCATTGCATATTCTTTCTTTTGGAACCCTACAACAGTAGTATCTCACCTCAGGTTAGTTGCTAAATGCTAATACACACACACACACACATAATTAAGCTTTAATTAATTGATTGATTGATTAATACCAACAAAAGCTTTAATGCATGGTGGCTCTCCACCAAGTCCCTCATAACATTAATTTAATTTCTCTCTTCACTTTTTCCATCCTCACATGTTCAATCAATCCTTGGATGCCTATCAATTAATCAATGATTAATACTTCATTAGTAATAACATCATGTCTTTAATATATAATATAACGATTGTTTTTTAGTTGTCTAACAATCCCGATCGTCGATCGAACGGTCTCAATCAAACACGCAATTGTACAAAAGGGTAGGACGCTGCTCGACGGACCGAACCCGTCGGATGGGCGATCGACGGTGGTACCGCCTTACCGGCGCAAAGATAGAAAAATAAAGATAGAAAAATTGAAGGATAGGCTATGAAATGAAATGAAATGAAATAAATATATGTACCCTTTTAAGTCCTTCAAAAGGCAACAAGGCCTACCAACTAAAAGATGCTTTTCTTCTATCATTGCTGATTGTTTATTCCTCTAAGCACATGCTTTCTCTTCTCCTCTGGTGTTTTTTCAGAATAAAATTTTAACAAGTGGTTCTTAATTTATTCACTTTTTTTCCGGTCCTTGGGGATTTTAAAGTTTTTGTCCTAGGTTCTAGGCAATTTATCTTTTCGGCCCCTGGAATATTGATTAATTAGTTTAATTCCAAGTAACAAGTATGGCTCCTAAGACCTAAGCACAAGTTAATGACAGCACCGTACAAGTAATTAATTTCATGGAGTTTTAATGAATACTAATAATAATTAAAAATTGACTCGTTTGGCATCAGCCCAGCTAAGGTTTTTGTCTAGTGGGAGAATTTTAAGGATATGGTGAAATAACTTGAAACTTCAAGGACTAACATGATGTGTGATTTTGTGAAGGATCATTTTTGAATTTTACACTCCTTTAACCTCTTCCCAAACGAATTGGAGCATCATGTAAAATCAAGCTATGGCGTATTATGATAGCTTTGCTGGTTTTGCTAACCCACTTCGCAATAAATAAACAAATAACTTGGGGTTATTTATTAAATTAATTTTTGAAATTAAATTAAATTAAATTAAATACATAGGTTTGATATAATAATAATGAGGAGGAGGAGGAGGAGGAGGAGGATAACTCTAGCATATATGTAATTGTTATGATGTATATTTTTTGAGAAATATTATTTAAATTAAAAAATTAAAATTGTAGATATATTTCTAACAATTTAGATATAATATATTTCAAATTTGGATCAATTTAAAAGAAATTTTTTATCTTCTATCAAATGATTTTAAAATTTTAACAGTAGAGTTTTAATGAATTTGTGATGAATTACCAATTAAATTTTAAATTGACTAAAAATTGATATATGTTCTATCTAAGTAATTAGGAACACGTCAACAAGTTTAATTCTTTAATTTGAACAATATTTTTTAAAAAGATATACTGTAAGAGTTGGATGTACTATAAAAGTTAGATTTATGTTAGAATTATCCTAATAATAATGATATGGCTAAGGTGCAATTGTCACCTTAAGATGTGTTCGATAAGTGGAGTAAGTACCTTAAGACGCTTTAATGTATTGAATGAAGATAATTTAAGGTGGAGTAAAGTTAATTATCAAATTTCATGACTTTTAATATTTTTACTGTCATTACTTCGTCTATTTACTTCACTGTTATCAAATATCAATGTTTTAAAATAATTTAATATTTATTTTACTTTAATTTTATTTTACTTGTGAAACGAAAGGTTAGGTTTTTAGTTAATTGGGCTTCTCATGGAATTCACCGTTCATAGCAACACAAAATGGTATCAAAATATCAATGTTTTAAATATCTAGGAACTTCCTTTTTGTGTTTTTACCTTTTTATTTTTTATTTTTAGTCTGTCACTGCTATAAATTTGGAGGTCTAATTAATTCTTCACATAGGCGTTTTAGATGTCCAAAAAAAAAAATTTTAAGAAGAAGAACGTATTTTTGGCATAAAAAATCATCCTACTATTAATATATACTTATCATATGATAATTTTTTTAAAACAAAGGCTCTCGTTATCTTGATATTTATTATTATTTTTAAATAAGAATTTTTGTTAGCATATGTATTTATTTCTTTTTAAATATCTTTTATAGGATTTGAATGTACGTCTCTCTGTAAAGAGATAAAACCTATAACCACTGTACTAAACTTACAGTTCGATATTTATTACTTTTAAAATTCATTTTACAAAAATTAAACCTGTATTTTTTTATAAAAAGATAAATTTTATCATCATCGTTTGTATTAAATTTATGATTCTGTTGTATTATATGATTATCTTGTGAGGAAGAAAAACTTTCAACATCTGTATTAAATTTACGATTCTGTTGTATTATATGATTATCTTGTGAGGAAGAAAAACTTTCAACATCTGTATTAAATTTACGATTCTGTTACATTATATGATTATCTTGTGAGGAAGAAAAACTTTCAACATCTGTATTAAATTTACGATTCTGTTGTATTATATGATTATCTTGTGAGGAAGAAAAACTTTCAACATCTGTATTAAATTTACGATTCTGTTGTATTATATGATTATCTTGTGAGGAAGAAAAATTTTTAATATCTGTATTAAATTTACGATTATGTTGTATTATATGATTATCTTGAGAAGAAAAACTTCCAACTCACTATGGCAACAAGCCAACGCAACAGCACGCGCGTAGAAAAAAATGGCAATTTACTAATCAAAGAAAGAAATTTTAATCAAGTAGCTAGCTAGTGATAGCTTCTTTTTCAACTTTCAAGTAAGTAATGCAAAAACGTGAAGCCATGAAACACTGTTATGACTTAGGAGGAAGACGAAGTCGTTATTCACACATGCGCTGTGTTGATGTGATTAAAGCACTTGAAGTAACATTTATTTTACTTAGGCGATTTAATTAATTAATCAATATTGAATTATCCTCTCAAAATATGTGATAATAGTTTAGATGGTAGGAGGAAATTTAAAATGCAATATGCATATTGTACGAAGGGACTAATATAACAGCTTAATATTTTCAATTTGAAAACAAAAATGATCGATCCGAACCGTTCGATGCAATTTCTGTATTAAAATCTTATGGAAAATACCAAATTTTACATTTTTTTTCAAAAAAAATTTGCGATTTTTTCGGAAGGGAAGAAAATCAATTGATTTAAGGGTTTTGGAGCATCAAATAAGAACGATTTTCTTTTCATCTAAAAAAATTCTAAAAAAATTAAAATTTCATATTCCACAAGATTTTGATATGGATATTATATTGGACGGTTCGGATCAATCATTTTAACTTAAAATTTGATATTTTGATGTATTATATGGATCAACTTATACAATATACAATATGTTAGTATTTTAACCTTCCTCTAAATAATTTTTATATATACGTGTCGGTTTATTTTTGATCTGGCATTTACGAAGAGAATAAAGTGTCTTGAAGTTGCGAATTTTAAGAGTAAAGGAGGAAGTAACATGATATATATAACTGGAATACATTACATGAACCAAATTAATAATGTAGATAATCATGAAAGTATTTTATCGTCTCCAATGATAAATTTTGCTGCTTATAAAAAAATAATCTTTCATCTAATGATAATATGAATAAAAATAATTAATATCATCTACGTAACGTAAGAGATCGTAAATTTAAAATCTAAATAGAAATTGTCTCTAAACATTTAAAATTAAATGTGTGTGACCTCATTTTTGTAAAAAAAAAAAAATTCTGCTCCTCAAAATTAGATTAGGACCATTACGTACAGTGATTAATTTTGTCCATATTTTCATTCGTTGAATATAATCAGATCATGCAATCATTGAGATAGATTGAGATAGATATTGGTGGCAAGAAATTCGAGATTAATCGTACCAGAAAGGAGAAGAAAAATCAATAATACAAAATTATTGGGGTCCTTGTTGGAGACCACCACACAGTATCCCCAGTAGCAGCCGAAAGAACAACTCTTCATTAATTACGAATTAATTACAAATTAATGAAGGAAAGAAATATATTTATATGTATATAATCTGCTTTAATAAATTTTGTTCATCTAACACTGGCTGCCTAAAATTTTAGGTGCAACATTATGTTATGACATTTTTTTTTTCTTTTTTGCGACTATGTCTTAAAATGTTTGAAATCTATTATGAATTCAACCAAAAGCAAAACTCTTCATCAATAATGAATCGTCAATTAAAAGAAAAAGAAATAACAAAATACCATAATATTTCTGGATTATATATACATATATTGCTTGATCAGTTCTGTACATATATGACACTGAGAATACAAACTAAAGTAACGTTATCAAACCTCATATTTGTGATATATTATTTGATCATAAAAAATATAATTTTGATTGTATATGCCTAGACTTGATCATGTATAATTTTGACTAATTGTAATGGTCACAAAGATTGTAAAATTGATCAAATGTCCATGAGCACAAAGATTATATGTTTACTACATAATTTTTGTTGAAACATTTAAGCAAAAAAATTAATGGAAACAAATCAGCAAATAGAGAATTCTTGGTTGTACTAGTAGCATAACAGAATTTTAGAAATTATAAAAAATATAAAATATTATAGTAATTAATACTTCGCTCAACACAATACAACACGACAATTTAATTAAGTTCCTCATTATTTATAAATCATAACACTAGATTTAATTAATTTTTTTTATTAAAATCTATGTCAAAAATAATATTTTGAGAACAATTCGTTTTGGAAATTTGATAAGAAAACACAAGTGTTTTAGTTATGCAAAATTGAACATAAGGGTTAGAGTTTTGAAGAATAAAATTAAAAATTCATTATTTTAAAGTTCTCATCAAATTTTGCAGAGATCAATTACATTATTTAAAGTAAAAAAATGATTTTACGACATTAAATATATGTACTGTATCACTAAGTTTTTAAATTAATACTGAATCTACATAGAAGCAAAATTTTTACTTTCTAAATTTTGAAAAAAAACGAATTTTAAATAGAATAATACAATAAAATCACTGCTTATGATCGTAAAACATACATACAATTTGTTTTAGATGCGCACAAGACTAAATTTAAACACTCGAGTGTTTTATAAAAATAATAATATTGTTGAAAATTGTACTATCATCAACTTGAGATTATTCATAAATAGTATTACAAAATACCAAAAAGAATAACACACATAGGAATATTTGCATGAGAACTAATTACATGATCAATGAATGGTCCAATAAACTTGCTTGTGTGATAAGCTTAGAACTCAGATTTAAACACTTTAAGCTGGAGATTCTTCAGCGGGCACCAAACAGGTAGATGCGAATCAATTTCCGAAAAGACGCAGAAAGAAAAAGAAATAAATGCAAAAGCTGAGATATCTATCCATCCAATCCATCCATACAATACAATACAATACAATACAATACAATCTCTTACTCACCGAAGCTACGCGACAAAACAGGGGTCCACTTATCCTCGAATCACTCATTCAAATCTCACGCCGTCCGTTCCGAGTTATGACGTCATCGGTGCCACGTGTCAGTAAATGGTCGCGTTAATCGTTTCGGATCGCTGCTAGGGCTGGTACACCTGTGACGTCATCATCAAATCACTGCAGCCGTCCGTTTGGAAAATTCATCACACCGTCAATCTAATCATGACCGTTGATCACATACTTATAGCGACGGTTTTTGAACTTCTCCGTTTCGGACGACACTGGTGGTGTCCAGTGGTGTGTTATTTTTTTTTTTCCTCAGACAAATTTACCCAATATATATGTTTTTCGTTCTGAAGATAATTGTGTAAAAACAGTCAAAATTGAGAAAAATTTTCTTTGAGGTCGCTATTTTTTTTTGTCTCGTATAAAAATTTGAGCACTCAATTTTAAATTTGTTTTTAGTTATATTATTTTTTAAGAATTTTTTTTTACTAACATAAACATGAATTTATTTTGTTGAAGTGTAAAAAAAATTTACTGCCTCGTATGCTCTCTCTCTCTTTCTTTTTGTTGATGTAGACAAAATTGTTTGCTAACATAAATAAACATTTTGCTTCTGTACCAATGTTATTAACACTTCGCTTTTTCTTTAAATGTTACTGCATTTAGTGGCTTGAAAATAGATAAAAAAAAATTAACAAATTGAGAAAATTGGATTTAGTGACCAATTTTTTTATTGCAGATAAAGTTGAGTTTCCTCATAAGAAATTTATCCTAAAAATTGCTATTCATTTCTATTTTTTGTAGTGTTGAAGTAATAATTTTGCATAAATACAAAGATTTTGTCCTCCGTAGTCAAAATTGTAGAGGTGAAGAATTGAAATGATGATTTCATTTCAATTATTTTATTTTTTTTTATCACATGTTAAAGCCTCGTCAAAGAATTATTTTTCCATTTTTCCGTACGTAAATGATATATATATATTGCGTAATTTTGTACAAATTAAAGTGTAGTTATATCATTTCTCATCTCTGTGTCACTGAGTGTCAGATATGGACACGTGGAAAGCGCATCAAGCAGAGGTAAGCATCGGATGGTTCAAACATGCAATTGACTGTCATACAAACGAAGGAATATTTTCCAACATAACCTCGGAAAAGTTGAAAAATTCATTTTCAATTATCAAGGATGATCTCATATATAATATCTACCTCTGTACTTTTCAATTTAGGATAAATTATTATAATCAACAGCTAAGTATATAGTTTAGTATAATTGGTCAGTGCAAAGTCATATCCTTGTTCATTATAAAGTCATATTCACTATAATATCATTGTTTAAAGAATAATCTTGATCTTGTATGAATAAAAATAAAAATTCTTTAGTCATTGTAAAAATTATTTCGTATACAATAAGAATTATTCATCTTATATGTCTATTAATAATTAATATTTTATGATAATAAAACTAAACATAATATTTGATAATATAAAAAAATATAACAGTTTATAATATCAAAATCAACATGTAGCTTTTAATCTCATTTTACATATGAAGAGAATGTCAAAAAAGCATGCATGCGTAAGCCAACTTTACTCCGTACTAAAAGCTAATTAGCAATATCCTCTGGGTCCAAGCGCAAAATTTCCAATAAATGTCAGAGGCAGGATAGAGAAAAGAAAACTGGTTAAGCAATGGAGGGTTGAAGAGACCACACACAGAAAGAAAGAGTGGGGAGAGAGAGAGAGAAGAAATTGGCGACTATTTGTGCTCAAACTCTACATACTCTACTTTCGCCATTTTTCCTTGCTCCGTCGAGGTGATCTCTACCATAGCCTGAGCTAGATCTGTATTCCCTCGCGATTGAAGTTTTCCTTCCACATATTTTCTTGTTCCTTCTGCGATGTGATTTTGTATATTATTTTACTTATTTTCACTAGGTTTGAGTTCGGATGGAGCTTTTTTCTTTCAGCCGTTGCCCTCTAAAACGATGAGATTTCTTCTCTTTGCTATTTAGAGTAGTTAGGCGGGTACAGATCTGGTTTGTTTGCTCAGATCTGCTGAAATGAGCTGAGTGTTAGTTCAAAGATCTGATTTTTGTTTTTATTTATAGTAGATTTGGGACTAATTTAGCTTTGCGCCACATTTCCCTTTCCCTTTCCCTTTCTCTCTATTTAGCACTCGAAATTTACCTTTGGACCAGTTCCATTCAAACCCTAACTCCACCCTAAGTCAAGATCTAAAGAATGAGCTCTCTGACAGCTCAAGTACTCAATCTTCACCTTCACTGAGCACTTCTCCAAAACCCTAGCATTAATTCCTATGAGAGAACCACATCTACCCCTAAATCAGAAACCCTAACTGTGACAATCTCAGCATGAAAGTCCAATCAGCCATGTTCTACTTCCCTGAGGAAGTTATCGAACACATTTTCAGCTTCCTCACCTCTCACCACGACCGCAACACTGTGGCGACAGTATGCAAGGCGTGGTACAAGATTGAGCGGCTGAGCCGCCGCGAGGTGTTTGTTGGAAATTGTTATGCCGTCAGGCCAGATCGGGCTGCAGCCCGTTTCCCTGGGCTCCGGTCCCTGTCACTGAAGGGGAAGCCACATTTTGCTGATTTTGACCTTGTCCCAGCTGATTGGGGTGGGTTAGCTGGTCCCTGGATTGAAGCCATGGCCCGCAGCTGCCCCAATTTGGAGGAGCTGCGAATGAAGAGGATGGTGGTTTCTGATGAAAGCTTGGATCTTTTGGCGCATGCCTTCACAAATTTTAAAGCGCTTGTTTTGGTTAGTTGTGATGGATTCAGCACTGATGGGCTGGCTGCGGTTGCACGCAATTGCAAGTGAGTGAGATCTCATGTTTTCTACTCTTTTTTTCAATTATTTTGTTGCTATATGATAAATATGTGCATACTAGTAATGGTTACTATTTGCAGTGCATATTAATATATATTGTATGAGATAGAATATATCAGTTGGATAATGTTGGACTCACATTGCCTTTGACTTGCTTATGTTGTCATTATGCATATAATCTACAATCTATGAATATAGATACTTCTTTTTTCTGCATACAATAACTTCTTATTTGTGCCAAAAAAGAATAAAAATTATATTTTCTAAACTGGATAGAAAGTAAAATATTTCTCACTTAGGTAATTTACTTTAGTAGGTACCTTTAACACTTGCGCTCTCTCTCTCTCTCCCAGGTCCCTCAGGGAGCTAGATTTACAGGAAAATGAGATAGAGGACCGCGGGCCTCGCTGGCTGAATAGCTTCGTTGACTCATGCACTTCCCTTGTCTCTCTTAATTTTGCATGTTTAAAAGGGGAGATCAATTTAAAATCCCTTGAGCGTCTTGTTTCCCGATCTCCTAATTTGAAGTCTCTCAGACTGAACCGTACTGTACCGGTTGAAACCCTAGCAAAGATTATAAGCCAGTGCCCCAATTTGGAGGACTTGGGCACAGGTGCACTCAATGCAGATCACTTTTCGGAGGCTTATCTCTCGCTCACAGGTGCGTTGCAGAAGTGTAAGAAGCTGAGGAGATTGTCGGGATTCTGGGATGTCTCTCCTTTGTGTCTCCTGGCTGTTTACCCAGTTTGCGCCAATTTGACAGGCTTGAATCTGAGCTATGCACCAACTGTGCAGGGACAAGATTTTGTCAACCTGATTCAGCATTGCGTGAAGCTCCAGCGCCTCTGGGTTCTTTTCTTTGCCTTTGACATGATTTTGTTTTCTTTGGTTTTTTTTAAAAATTATTGGTATGAACTGATTGTTATGTGTGGCCTGTTCAAGCTGTTGTTTCTTTTCGTGGGTGCAATGGTTATTCTATTCCATGATTAGTGTAATTTTTGAAACATTTGCGCTGACCTGCATTCTGGATGACTGAAAAACCCCATAAGTGAAAAATAAGTTGTGTATGAGTAAACCACTGGAGTCAGAACTAAAGTTTTGAAATTTGTGCAGGTACTGGACTCAGTCGGTGACAAAGGCCTAGCTGTGGTGGCTTCAGCATGTAAAGAGTTACAAGAATTACGGGTATTTCCTTCTGACCCGTTTGCAGGGGGTCCTGCCATAGTTACTGAAGAGGGGCTGGTAGCCATCTCCTCTGGCTGCCCTAAACTAAACTCACTTCTCTACTTCTGCCACAGCATGACCAATTCTGCCCTGATAACTGTATCCGAAAACTGCCCGAACTTCACCCGATTCCGCCTTTGTATCCTTGAGCCCCGCAAACCTGACCCAGCAACCAACAAACCTTTGGATGAGGGTTTTGGTGCTGTTGTAAAAACTTGCAAAAACCTAAAGCGCTTCTCCATCTCTGGCCTTCTAACCGATAAAGTGTTTTACTACATTGGCAAATATGCGAAAGCCCTGGAGATGTTGTCAATTGCCTTTGCGGGAGATAGTGATCAAGGAATGGTGTATGTCCTAGATGGGTGTAAGAATCTGAGAAAATTAGAAATTAGGGATTGCCCCTTCGGTGATTCGGCGCTACTGGCTGACATGACTAAGTATGAAACAATGCGATCCCTTTGGATGTCATCCTGTGATGTTTCCTTTTGGGGTTGTAAGGAACTTGCGGCCAAAATGCCAAGGTTGAATGTGGAGTTAATTAACGAGAGGGATGCTGAGATGGAAGAGAGTCTCAATAATGGTGTTGCCGATATTATTACCAATGGTAACAATAAGAATATAAATAATGGCAATGATGAGAGGAAGGTCGAGAAGTTGTATGTGTACCGTACTGTTGGGGGCCCCAGGAGTGATGCGCCTGATTTTGTATGGACGCTGTAAAAGAAAGAGGTACGGATATTATTTGTGCCTTTCATTCTGTATTATTTCTTCTCATTGTCCTACAACATTGACAGTATTTGATTAGAGTTGCTTTGTAGATCGGTGGTGTTAGAGGATGCGGCTGCCGGTGAATTGGGACCCACCAGGAGATGTAGTTTCTCTTTGTTATATTATTACTTCTTTTTTCTTTCTCTCTTTTTTTTTGGGAATTTTCTAGCTCTGTTGTTGTATTTGTAATTGAAATCTGGATGGTATTTGGAGGTACCTATGGTTTAAATGGATTATTTATTATGTCACCAATCATTTGTAGTTTAAACCAATGTATGATGTTATGCTCAGTAGCAATTTTTTTTAGCGGCTGTTGGCAACTTGCTGCTTTTTAATTTCTTTTTTTTCTTTGGTCTCTTGACTAAATTGAACAGAAAAAAAAATTACAAGCTTTGTTGTTTGCGCATTAAACTTTAGATATGTTAAATAATGTTATTATTTCCTGTCACAGTTAAATACACGCCTAGGTCTTGTACTGGTAAATTTTGCCATTTTGCTGAGTAATTCATCGCACCCTTCTCGTGTATGATTTGAGCTAAAATGCGATATTTTTTATCTGATAAATGATGTTTAGTTGCTCTGAGAGAATATTCACAGTAGTCATATCCCGTACCCGTAATTTTGAGACTTCTCGGAAACTGCTATGAAATCACTCTTTGTATTGGATCACCTTTTGCGTACTTTACACCATGTAATATCCACTGAAAATCTTTGCTTATCCTAAAATTGCGTAGGATCGTACAAATCAAGCAAAACATGGATGGAAGCATCATTGAACGGGGAAGTAACTCTTGATGACGTAAGTGACCGCTCTGATCTTGAAAGTTGTGGATTAAATCTTTTTATTTTTGGATACAGATTTATAAAGGAGGAAGAAATATTGAAATTCCGATTTCTTTAACAAATTTGTTTAGAGAAATTAATTTTGCATCTTTTATCTACAGTATATATAATTTTTGAAAATATATATTTTAAAATTGAAGTTAAAAATTATGTTGAACAGCTTAATATATATTTTTAATTTTTAATTATAATAATGTAAGGTGTAAACACTCTTATCAGTTATCATTAAGTATAAATATTTTTTTAAAAACAATATAAATACACCTTGGGTGTAAATAAAAAATGCAGTTATCACTTCCCCTTGTTGTAATTAGTTGTGCTACGGAGCTTTGCAGAGATGGTGTCGGCACCTCGCATTAAATTCTCAATGATCATAATTTAAATAGTTGATCTGAATTGTTTAATTTTATCTACATGAAATCTTACTTGAAACTAAAATTTATTTTTTCCTTAAATTCTTTTTATTGTTTTTTAAGAAAGGAAGAAAAGTATTAGTTACTAAATGGTTCAGAACTTTTCAAGTCAATGGATTTTCTCTTGTTCTGAAGAAAGGAAAAGAATTTAAAAAATATAATTTTTTTGTTTTCTACAATATTTATATATGTAAATTATGTTGAGAAGGCCGCATTGATTATTTGAATTTTGAAAAAAACAATATTTGAGCTTAAAGTGCCAACACTTATTACTATACAAAACACCAAAGAAGAACCGTAATTATAACAATACTGTTTATAGTAGAAATACTGTTTTATCTTGTTAAATTTCAATTCTTTAAAAGAAAAAAATATATATACCATCAAAGAAACATGTTTAAAAATAGGAAAAAACAGTAGGTCCTTAGATGGTCCAGAGGCCCCAATTTGTGCCCCTTTGCTTGAAGCATTCCCTTCTGATAACCCATCATTTCTCCTTCCCTCTAAATAAAAATTAAAATAGATGTGAAATTGAAAAGCCTCATGATTTCTTGAGTTTGGTCACATATTCCCCACTTATCCCCTTTTTTCATTTTTGTAATTAGCTTTTGTATCCTGTAGATTTCTCAGCCTTCGTCAGCTTTTACTGCCAGAATACCCCTTTATTTCTTTTTTGACACTGCCAATGTGCAAGGACTCTAGATTTCATACCACTCCTTGTGTAGTCACTTGTGTGGCGGGTTGTACAGAAAAAAAAACTTTCTCAATTATTTGTTGTTGTTGTGGGGACTTGGCCCCACTGATCCTGTGACTCGTTACTTGGTTCGCCACAATGTGGGTGGCATGAAATTTTTTATTCCCGTTGGTGAGTCAATATTCCTTAATTATTGATGATTCATTCAAGTAACTAAAGAGCATCTCTGATTATTTTTTTCCCTTTTTTCTTTTTGACTTTGAAGAGTTAGATCTATCTCATGCGTAAGCAAATTTTAAAGACTACTCTTGATTTGATGAGTAAAGAATGTACCGTCATCTTCTCTTTTTGCCAAAGCAATATTGAAATTAAAACAGAAAAAAATAATATTCTTTAATTTAAGCCAAACTAGGATGTCAAAATTTTCCTTTAAATGTACAAACTGTTGATTTTGATGAGTAAAGAAGTATCCTCATCTTTTTTTTTCTTTTTTTTGTTAAAGCAAATTGAAACTAAAACAGAAAAAAATATAATATTCTTTTATTAAGCCAAACCAGGATGACAAATTTTTGGATATAAATGATGTTGGTTTTTTTGCCTTTAAATGTACACTCTACATGAAATAAAACAATACTGCATTAATATCTATTCTTTATGATTTTCAAACGGTGTTTTAGCAACCTGAGAATTTCTTAAAAGACGGATCCATACTCCTGTTAACAATGACTTCACAAAAGGAAAAAAAAAGGGGGAATATAAAGAGGGTTAATTAATTAATTTACTGGTTTAATTTCTCTAGGCACAATAGTCAGGAAATTATTTACTGCCAAAGGAAACAAACCCAACAATTTTTTTACTGGCTGAGGCAAAGATATGGTTTAAATTCTGTTAAGCAACATGCCTGATTGTGCACAGAGAGAGAAGTAGGAATACTGTTGTGTTTAGTTGAGGTTAAAAAGTTTTCGGAAGGGATGGATGTATTTGGGTTTAGTTTCTTTTATTTTTGGTCTCATGTTGACATCCCCTGACAACTATTTCAAACAAAAAAAAGAAGAAAAAGATGTAGACAGGATATTATTGAATGTTTTTGTTGTTGTTCAAATTATTTTCCCCTAGGTGATTCTAATGTAATTAAAGGGAATATTGATTTTAATGCAAAAGGTCTAGGTAATTACAAAAAAAGAGGGAGGGGGGGGGGGGGGGGGGGGGGGGCAGTAAGTTATATTTTATTTTATCATGGATGAGAATCTGAATTGTATCTATATTGTTTACTTGTCTTAGAAGTCTTAGGAAAAATAAAGAAAGCAAAATGTGCATTGTTCGGCTATTATTCAATATAAATTCTCATTGTAGTTATCCATGTAATGCTTTTATATTTTCTAATATTCATTTACAAAAAAAACAAAGAAAATCATTCTCAAACCAAATTAAAAACCTAGTGTTTAGTGTGGCTTAAGCAAGATATGATATATTTTTTTTGCTAACATCAACAACAATCATTAATAAATAAATAAATAAATAAATAAATAAATAAAATATTAAAAAAAACAAAATAGGATTTGATCTTTCCAAGCTAATACAATGAAACCAAAGGTGCATTAGATTTAGTATAAATATCATATAAATATCACACTTAATTATAATTACATGAACATTTAAACACTTGTAAAGTGTAAACTGGAGTGCAATGCACATGCATAATTAAATAGATCTCACACTTACAAAACTAGAATTCATCTCCAAAAGCATTATTAAATTTGTTCTAGGCAAAGCACCTTCAAAATGGTAGAAAGAAAAGAAAGCATATATATATATATCACACACACACACACACACACACACACACACATATGCATGCCTTGGCTTTGAATGTGAACCCTAACAAGTTAGAACCTACTAGGTTGAACCTAGGGTCCACCATGTACGGCCATGGACCACACACTGAAAAAAGGCATGGTTTGTAAGAAAGGCAATCTCAGAAACAGCACTCCTCCAAAAAACAGCAGCAGCAAAGCCCTGCCAAGCTGCATTTTGACCTCACAGTTTCAATAATCTAATTAGAGACCAAGTAAAACCAGACAAAAGAATTAATTGCCTAATTTGTCATTTCATTCCGTGAAGTAGAAAGAATTATATTTTAATTACATTTTCTGGAACCATATGCTGCACCTTCCTTAATTTCCTTTTGGCTTTTCTTCATCATATCTCCGTTGAAAGTATATTGTGATGATTTTTATGGTGGGAAATTAAAGTCAGAGACATTGCAATATTTCTGATAGAGAATTATATTGTAATTATTTTTTCTGGTGTGAATTATCTTATAATATAAATTCCATACAATATCATTTCACTCTTTTCTAGAGCAAAGATCCACTTTCATTTTTCACGTTTCTGTTTCAAGAGAAAATTCACATCATTTTTGTAATTTGCGTATAAATTATTTACCAAAAAAAATAGCGAACAAAATGCTTCCCAATAATGGTTTATACTGCATTTAATTTCATCAGCGTTGTCAATTGCATTTACGGCCCAAATTTAGCTGGTGGATGGTTTCTAATTTAAATTAGTTTCTAATATCCTTCACTAAATATATCTGGAGAGAAAAAAATGTAAAACAGGCTCATGGGGCCCAAAATTTTTTATAAGCATCAGGCTATTATCTATCAGATTGAAAAGCCTTAAAAGAATTTACCTTTTAGATATATAGGCCTTCATAATTTCCAAAAACTTATATATGAGCCTCATACAAAAAAATGATATATGGGCCTACATGTGAGGCTTATACTGATAACAGGAAGAAAATTGTCAAAACACTGACAGATCCAATAGAGAAGGTTCAGGAGAAATGATATAATATATATACTATTAGTAGACCAAAATTGAATATTATACTGTATCAAATATTGCTTATACTTCAGATTAAAATAATCATGTTATATAATTGGTTGATTTACCAAGAGAATTATGAAATATTATTGGGTTAAACAAAAAAAGTACTGCATCAAATCAGTGTTCCAAAATAACTAAAGATGGGAAATCTCAGTAAAATACAACAATTTACAATAATACTAAAAGTTGGTCTCTGAACCGCAAGGCTAATACAGTGGTGATAGATTTCGTATTGAAGTGACGTTTAAAAAGAAATAAATGCCGGTGCTAACGGGAGCTCTTATTTCAAAAAAAAAAAAGAATTCTTCTTGGCCACAAACAATTCTTAATGTACAGTGAATTAATTACTAAATTTGTTTAATTAGTATGTGATAGAAACTAGTTAAATAAACATACCATCCTTTGAGAAAAGAGAGAAAAGAATTCTCTGAAGATTGGTACTGATAAGAAGGGGGATTATTGAAGAGATCTGGAGAGGTGTATGCTTGATAGCTATCATGCCTTGTTTGAATTGGTGGGGGTGGATAAATCCCTACTGATGATGATGCTTCCCTTCTCTGGGGATAAAGGTACTCATATCCTACAATTAAATGATTAATTAGTGATGATCAAATGTTATGTCAGAAATTAATTTAATTGAATATATATATATATATATATATATGTATATATAGGGAAAAAAAAAGAAATATCATGAGAACTTTTTTAGAATGTATACACTGTCATGTATTGAGATAAGCATGGGGAAATTGGTTGGTGTATAACTATACAAGTCATCACCATAGTAGGATGTATAATTCAAATAAAAAAAAAATTCAATCCAGTTCTTCATCATGGTCTCATCTCTTTCATTCAAAAAAGAAAAAAAGAAAAAAGAAAAAAAGAAAAGAGTATGATCTCATCTCCTTCTCATGGTGCATGCATGCAAGAGAGAATTATAAACTTTTCATGCTTTTCTTCAATGAAGAAGAAATGTAAACTGGTCTGAATTGATTATACCTGGAGGAGGATACACATCTCTTGTGGGCTCAGAGTAGCTCATCTCTCTCTCTCTCTCTCTCTCTCTCCCCCCTCTTTCTGTCTCTACTCTCCTTTCTCTCTCTACCATGCTGCAAGCATGAAACCATACTCAGTCAATACTTACTCGGTTCGTTTTGTTTGCTACTGTGCTCGATCGTCTCCAGTACTTCAAGTACTGGAGATGTGCGGTCTCTACAAGAGCATTATTGTTTTTTTTCTTTACTAACTCACTAAGTTATTTTAAGTTATTTTTTTAAATAAGAGCTCCCATTATTTATTTATTTTTTAAATATTTGTATAAAATTTGAATTTGTATCTCTTCGTAAAAAAAATAAAGCCCATCATCACTATATTAGACATGCGATTTTTAGTATGATACTCAATAAAATGAATTTCGAAGAAGCTTGTTTGATTATATATGTGTGTATATATATATATATATATACCTCTCAATGTGGTCATGCTGGGGGATATTATTCTGGTAGCAGTTTTTACCTCTGAAATTTTAGTTCCTGTTTCAAATGAGCTGGAAAAGAACTAAAAATTTACTGATATTGATACATTATAAAATACTATTTATATTTAAATTGTATGAAATTTGATTGTTAGACTATCTATACGTTGAATAACGGTACTAATAAATTTATCTTTAATTATCAAAAAATTCATTGTCAACATTGACAAAGTGACAAATTGTCAGGTGATCACTCGTTTATATTATCAATATTAAAAGAGTTTTCAGTCAGATTTTCTTAAAGAGAAGTACATGCAGTTGGTCATTGATGGAATCAGAAATTTATCATTAATTAGATGTCTAACAAAAAAATAATAATGTAATTTTTTAACTGAAATAAAGGTTTAAGAACATATAGTTATTGCTAAAAATTAATTGAATATATTGGGTTAAAAGAATAAGTTTAATAGAAATGTCATCTAAGCACAGTCTTATTGCTAAATAATCGAAAATAAAAGTAAATATCTAGCCAAGAAATGTAATATAATTTTTGTTTATCATCTTAGCAAAATCGTTTATTATTTGCAAGAATTCATCATTATATCTTTATTAGAAAGTGACAAAAAATCATAAATTGCATTTTATTTTCAATTTTGTATTCATTTTTGGAAGTTCTATTTTTTTAATAGCAAAAATACTTATATTTATATTTGAGAATTAATGTGTATCAGGGATATTTCATAGAAAACACGTAGTTCTTCAACTAAATTCAAAACTGATAAACAAATTTGTGTTATCATGAAATATATTTATGAAAATAGATGAAGAGGTAATGCTTGATAAATGACTAAGGAGAATATGTTTTTAAACAAATCATAATAACAAGGTTTTTAAATTATATTCGTATTATATCAGTATCGTTCTTTTTGAACATCTCAAACTTTTATTGAATTTGATGAATCATGAGAACAAACACACTACTTATCCTATATTAGTAGGGAAAATTATGCAATATTTTATCTTTTAAAAATAACAATAATAATTTTTATGTAATATTTATATTATAAATATAATAAATTATTTTAAATTATATCCGTATTATATTCAAATCATAAATTTTAGACCTTATGGAACTTTTTTTGAATTACAAACATGCAATTACACATCTTTTGGTTGGGGGGGGGGGGGGGGGGGGGTTCCTTGGTCCCCATTGTCTCTGTGCTACAGCTGGTATCTTCAAATTCCACATGCCTTACGTATGAAGAAAATATATTTTTATGACAAGTTCATTCTCCCGGATAAACACATTTCAATTCTTGTATTTTCTGTTATAAACATTCTCATTTCAATAATTTACTATGAATTCAAATCTCAATATATACCAACGCACAAAAAGTATGCGTATATATATTCGGATGTTTTCCTGACTATTTCTTGAGTATGATTGAAATCTTTTTAATCCCTAGGCCGCAACTTCTCTTTCTCTCTCATTTTTTTTTGAGATAAAAGATAAGGGTTTCTCTCATTTAAATTTCAAAACCCTCATTTTTAAATATTTATAAAAAATCACTCATGCAGATTTCAAACATGTGATCACTCATATGGAAAATATTACTTTTATCATTGAATAAAAACTTGATTAATTATTTTCTTTTAGAACTCTAATTCTCAAAATTTTCTTCCGCTCATGCATTTTTTATCCAGAAAAAAAAAAAAAAATTGCAAACCCAACTTTAAAAAAAAAGAAAAAAGATTGAAAAAAGAAAAAGAAAAAACAATGCTTGAACTTGATTAAAAAGTATAAAAAAAAAGGTGTCTGATTCTGACGTAGGCATGCATCCTACAATAACCCAAACAGTGAACATTATGGAACAGTGGCCCCTGCAATAACTCACCATTCTGGCATCATCCCATCCTGCTACATGCCATCAGAAACCACAGTACACTTTTCTGATTTGCCCCTTGCTTTTGCATTTTTATCTCGGCCAATCTTTTTGCAAACTGGTACGAAAGAGACTAGATACCAGAGACCCTACAACCGGTACGATGTTACTGTAGAGAGGCCTTTCTTTCTTTCTTTCTTTCTTTCTTTGTTCCAACATGGGCCACACAGCACTGGGCCGGATTTCTATTGTTTCTGTTTAAGTTGTTTTGTTGAAATGACAAATTTGTAAAAAAAAGGGCTCCGTAGTAAAAAGTTGTTTGATACTTTTTTTGTCTACAGTTTTTATGAACTTTTTTACTTATTCATGTGGTGTTTTTTGTTTATCTTGTTTATCATAGGTGCAATAAGCACAAAAGATTAATATACAACAACACACTGCACTGGTACATTCTTTTGCTCTTCCAATTCCATACAACCATCAATTAACACTAATACAATCTTAATTTGTTTGACAAAGGAAAAAGTGATCTTTCAGATATTAATTATGCACACATGAATTTGTTTGACAAAGAAAAGAAAGGGGAAGGTATTGAAGGGAAGAGAGGATTGGCTTGTCCAAAATTTAGTTGCTTACTTCACAAATTACAAACTTAAATTTTGGAAAGGAGACGAGAGAGAAAGAAGGAAGGGAAAGAAGGAAACAAAAGTTTTTTTTTTTTTTATGAAACATTTCCCTCCAACTTTGCACTTACAATTTGGGGATTTTTCATCCATTTTTTTTTGCAGCCCAACATAAATTGGGTAGTAATTGCCATTAAAAAAAATTGCAAATATGTTTTTGATAATTTTGAGTCAATCTATGTTAATTTTGATTTAACTTGAATATTTTTTAACCATCTATCATAAATGCATTATATAGTCATTTATTATATGAATAACAATGCGTTAATTTACAATTAATTTTATATTTTAACAATAATATATCACGAGACATTCCTCGAAAAAGGAAAAAAGAAAAAGAAGGAATTGAAAATTTTGGGGACTTGAGGAGGACTGGAAAAAAATATTTGTCATTCTATATTTGTCGTCTTGTTACTTAGCATACTTTGTTTTCAGAATTTACATACAGCCAGGGCACAGTTTCTTACGGTATTATTCTCTCTCCAAAATAAAATAGCCAAACATTCCCTGATGATGTGTATTAAAATAACAGAAAACCAATTTTAAACATGAAATAGCTATAAGAATAGAGGAGGATGCTTGTTTTGATAATTTTAACAATGAGTTTTTAAATAAAATTGAATTTTTTCTAAAGAAAATAGAATGATGGTGTTTCAAGTTTCATGCAATAGCTATAATTATAGATTGATCGTGTGTTAAGTTTCATGTAATTTAAATTTCATTCAATAGTAATCAAAGGCCATTAAAATTTATATAATTTCTAATGATTTATATTTAACAGTATTTGATTAAAATATCAAACGCAGCTTAAATTACACGACAATTAAAACACAATCAATTTTTTAATGTTTCATTTTTTCGAATTTATTTGAAAACGAGATTATCAAAATAATATTAATCAATTATCCATCAAATTGAAGCAAGAAATTAAAAGAGGGAGAGAGAAAAAAGCTTAGCATTTTGTAAGTAGGTGAGTGAGATTACAGTTTGGGCACTGAGCCTCTCTGCCTAGACTCTGCTTCCTATCACAAGCTCTGTTTCTCTCTCTCTCTCATATCTCTCTCTCATATCTCTCTCATATATGCAAGCAAGCAAGAGCAAAAAGCAAAAATTGAAAAAAGGTGACAGAGGCTATCGGTTTGCATGGTTGTTTTCTCTGCAGAGATTCTTTGTAATTTTGCTCCTCCTCTCTCTTTATCGCCTCATCACTGGACGCTGGAGGAGGTAGCTAGCTAGGACATGTATATTCTCTTTTTCATTTTCGGAATGAGACATGCCTCCTCCACCTTCACCATTGCCTAGCTTGATGGTAAGGTATTTGGTAATTAACAACATATCTCAAGAATAATTCACATGTTAAGCTCTTTTTTTTAATAATTCAATATTTGTTTTTTTTTAAATACTTTTGTAAAATTTGAATTAACGTCTCTCCGTAAAAAAATAGAATCTATCGTCATCTCGGATGATAAACTATAGCTCAGAAAAAGGTTTTGGAATCACTTTCACTTTTCCTTTGTAAGAGGACTCATATTTTGGACCCATCTCGATCAAGTCAGCCCATTTTAATTATATTTTATTAGATTTAATTTGAAATTTAACATTAATTAAGAGTTATTATATCTTAATTATAAATAATTAAGAAATAATTATTAAATATTTAATCAAGTTATATAAATCGGAATAAGTTCAACTCTAAAATTTATTAGCTATTTCAACCTACGTCAAATCAAATCAGATCGGATCCATCTATAAAAAAATAATAAAAATTCCAATCCGATCAAAATTCGACCCGATCCATTAACACACCCATAAGACCATAATATATTGAGTCAAGACAGTGAACTTGTTTTGATTTTCTCTAATTTAAAACTTTTAATCATGATGACCTTTTGCAAATATTGTGTACTTAAAAAGAAGAGTTTGATTGCACGTATAATACAGGTCTCTTTTTTTTTTTTCTGAAAAAAACAACCTGCAAAAAGAAAAAAAAAAGAAGCAAAAAAAATAGAAAAAAAAATGAGTAGGTCAGAAGAGATTCCTTCTGCCAAAACGAGGAAAGGTTCGTTTGTCTGATGCTGTGACCTCTCTTTCTACCTTTATTCTCCTCTCCCTTCCCTAGACATACACACCATATACATCTCTCTATTCCTTCTATTGATTAATTAACTATTATACAACATAACATAACATAACATAACATAACATAACATAACATAACATTTTCTATTTGTTTTGCGTTCCATTCCATACCATACCATACCATTACCATTACCATCTCTGTTTGTTTATCTGTTTGTTTGTTGGTTTGTTTGTTTGTTTGTTTGTTTATTCATATTTTATAAAATTGGTTATTGCTTGATTTTTGTATCTCTTTCTTCAGGTTTCTGAAATGTTTGCCACCTGCATGCCACTAGGAAATATATATTAGTTATGTCAAATTAAGATCCTAACGGATATGCTTTTTGCATAAAGTGTTTTTACATGTTACCTACCAAATTGAGTAAAATTAAATATTTTTTTTTTGGATTAAGTAGGAACCTTTTTATATGCCCATCTTTTACATTTTTTTTAAAAATAAGGGACATGTTAGTATGATATTTATTTATTTTTAAATATGTTTTGCGAAATTTAAATTTATATTTTTTCTATAAAAATATGAGACTTATCACTATTGCACTAAATTTATAGTTCAACTTATCATCCTTTACATTTTTAACAAATAAAAATATGATTAAGTAGGAACTTTTTTATATGTCCATCCTTTACAATTTTTTTTTTGAAATAAGAGTTAGTGTTAACCCAACATTTATTATTTTTAATATTTTTTATGAGATTTAAAAATATATTTTTTTGTAAAAAAACGATATTTATCATCATTGCAGTTCAACTTGTCATCCTTTACATTTTTAACAAATAATAATATGTTTACTGTTATTCATTCTGTACCAAGTTTAATTGCTACAGTGGTTTAAAAAAAAAAAACCAAACCAAACCAAAGAAAGTGGGGGAGGGGCATGAGTTGTAATTTTGTCTTTTTGTTTGTATTTTTTTTTTTGAACTTTTACACGTCGTAGGAGATGAGTTGTAATATGGTGACAAAAAGGGGAATCGGAATCGCACGTACAGAGATAGCATTTGTTCTTTGAAATTTATTTTATATTTTATATTTTTAGCCTTATTTTTGTCTGTTTGGTTGCATGTGAAAGGAACAAATACCAGGGAATACCGTACAGCTCCTCTCCGCTATAATACAAACAATTCAAGTACTGCTACTATACGAATAAATCAGAAGTTCAGATCGGATAGATAAAATTCACCATAAGTTTCCCATATTCAGAGGCAATTAATTAAAAGTTACAGGGCATAATTGCAAATAGAGTACCTTCTTTCTAATGTAGTTGGATTTTGAACTCTTACAAATCCAACTTTTTTGTTATAATTGGTTTTATACTTTTCTTCAGTTCAGTGTTGTAAAAAACAAAAAAGTTTCCTAAAATAAATTTTTGAAAAAAAAAACTCATTAGAGGAATATTTTTTTATTGGTTTCTTCTTTATTTTATATTGTATTTTCCGGACAGATTGCAAATTAAAACAATTAAACAACTACTAAAAATGATTATTGTTCATTCAAACAATAATTTTGGTG
Organism: x Bolboschoenoplectus mariqueter; assembly: GCA_037678475.1. Classification (NCBI taxonomy): domain Eukaryota; kingdom Viridiplantae; phylum Streptophyta; class Magnoliopsida; order Poales; family Cyperaceae; genus x Bolboschoenoplectus; species x Bolboschoenoplectus mariqueter. The sequence goes on along the minus strand of CM075266.1, from coordinate 1,234,788 downwards.
TGATCTCACATTTTATATAAAATAGACTTCACAATCTTTTTCTAGTATTAATTTTTGCGCATTTGGCATTTCAAAGAAATTTCTATGGTTTTCAAAATTGATTATTTTTTCACTGTAATTACTTCATAAAACATATTAAAAGAGAGTAATCATTTTGTTATTTTTTTGTCCTGCTAACAGATAATGGATTTTGAAAGTTTCTAATTTTATGAATAACTATAATACCTATCATTTGAAAGTGCAATTTCTTAACTCAATGTTCAGAAATTTTTCTATAATTAATTGAGATTGTTTGATTTTAAATTGCAAAGAGCAGCAATTTTATAAATTTTTGTTCTCTCTAACCTGACAATAATTTTTGAAAACCCATTGTCTACTTAAAGGGTATCAAAACCAGTGCTATTCGGAACATGCCAAAATTGCTCATTCAGATAATAAAAATGGTACATATTTTAATATTTTATTCTCAAATAGATAACTTACCTTTTTTTTTAATCATGCATATTTGTATAAATACTTTATATAAATATCAAGTTAACCGCAAAAGTTCAATCAATGAACTGCATAATAAATTAATAATTAATCCAATGTTTGATGATTATTCCATATTATTCCACCAAAACACATATAGCATTTTCTATAACACTGCTCAAAACATAATTTATGCAAGTACAACAATTAATGAAACTTTAGAGGTTGATTTTGCCTCCAAGGCATCTATCTATCCATGGAGTCATGCCACATTTCACAATTATTCCTCTTAATTTATTTCAATTATTGACACAAGGATAATTCTAGTGAGCATCTTATTTTTTGTGTACATTATATCTTATCCTAAATTCAGAATAATAGTTTTGAGGGGAATTTTTCTATAATAATATTAAAATGGGTTTTTTTCACATAAGAAATTTTTTTATATGCAAACTATTTTCTTAATGTACTAATATAGGAAACTGACGGATTATACTTTTTCAATAAAAAAATAAGCTACTAGATTTCTCAAGTTTAAATTTTAACCATATAATATAAATTAAGAAGGAAGGTACCTAAATACTTGAATGCAAGCTAAAACTATTATATGAGAAAAATTATCCACTAGAGAAAAGTAAAGTAAACTAAATAATTGTTGTGGCTATTTACATTGTTCAAATCCAAAATTGGCTACATATATTACCTCAGTTTTCAAATTAATACAAACATTTTTATAGGTGATACATAATGCATTAGATTTAGAAAAAAAAAACCCTAAAATCATGTGGACTTCTCTAAAATGATTTTTAACAAATCAATAATGAAATTGTAAAAAGGAGGTCACAGGCAGCAAACAATTACAGGCATATCAAAACCATATTTGTAACAGCAAAGCCACAGAAAGTGGACATTTTTCAAGAAAAAAAATACAAAAAATTTAAAACTGATAAGAGAGAAAAAGAACCAGAATACGTTTTTTTTTAATAACAAGAAAGACATACTTTTGTCAAGCAAGCCAATTTTAGCTACTTGAAAAGGCACCTCATTAGTTCTGTTTTGCACCCTATATTTTTGTAAAAAAAAGAAACGACTTAAATGGTTTTACCATATATTTTTTAAAAGGTTTTCTAAACTGACATAACCTTTCATTTTAGCATGAACACAGCCAAGAACTAGCATTGTCTCTCTCTTTTAACCCTCATTAATTGTAAATATATATCAACGAAACATAAATTCAATTACTTCTCTCCAAGCAGAGAAAAAGCCAATGCCATCTCCTAACCGTGCGCATCAATCGATCCATTAATGCTCCGATCATCACCCCTCAAGCTAGCATGCAAGCATTGCGAATTTGCAACGGTGATTAATGCTGACCCGACCCGTCGACCTAGCTACATCCATCATTACATGGTTAGTTAAACACAATCCAAAAATCAGGCTCGGCCTAGGTGTAGAAGTCCCGTGCCTCCGCATTTGGGGCAAACATTGACATGCTTTGGCACCATGAAGTACATGAAACACGCCTTACATCCCGCCGCTACAAGCACCTCACCTCTATTGCCAGCACCGCCATTAGTAGCACCTGAAAATGTGCCAAACCCTCCCGAAGAGGAGGATTCGGTCGGTGAGAAGGAAGAGGAAGCCGAGATGTTCGAAGTGTAGCTCGACTCCGTGTTGATGCCGGAGCAACTGTCGGTGTCGGATGACGAGTCGTAGTTGTATATTTCTTGTGCTTCTAGTGCTGCTTCTTCTTCCGGGTCTGTTTCGGGACCTTCACCATCGGACGAGGACTCATACAAGTGGATGGAGCGGTTGCGGGTTCGTGGGTCGACCGTGGTGCGGGTACCGTCCTCCCAATTGATGTAGTACACTTGACCACTCTGAAAAGTTAAGATTTGGAGGTGTTGGGTTTTGTAAATATATATATATCAGATCGAAGTTTTAATAAAGAGAAATTAATTTTATTCTTGTGGTTGCGAATATATATATATATATAATATATTGTTAACCAAATATGCTAAGAGAATATATATATATATATAAGGGAGAAATGGTACATTATCTGTGGAATTGTTCCTATGATTAGACAAGAGAGAAAGGGTAAAAAAAAATGAGAGAAAAAGGTTTGTGCTTGGAAAGAGAAAAAAAAGCAAGTATTAATTGTCAGAAGAAAAATGTTAAAGAGAAGTAAAAATGGTGCTTTTAACTTTCACAAATAGTATTTGGAATATGGAGAACCTCTGGATAATATCTCCTTTATATTCTCCTCTGTTACTTCCTTTTTTCATTTCATTTTTCTTGGATCGATGCCAAACTTTTGATGTGAATCAAGAGGAAAAGCTGGTTTTGGAAAGAACGATTTTAACGATGCTTCATTAATGATCAAATGATTGGATCAAAATGAGAGAGGGAGAAGGGGGGGGGGGGGAGAGAGAGATGCATTTATGAACTTCTTCTTTTTCTTTTCTTTGTTTTTTTTTTTTGAAATAAGTGGTATTGACCACCTGTTTGAAATGCATTTATGAATTAATTAAAGACTTTTTGCTTATTGTTAATTTCTCCCCTTACAAAGTTTCCCTCTTTCCATTATCTCTTGAAAGAAAAGAAGAAACAAAGAAAACCAAACCAAACAAATAGTTGTAAAATAACCAAAGTTTCCTTAACTTTAATCAAAAGGAAATTAATGACAAGAAATTAAACAAGACATACTCTGATATCAAGACACTGTTCCCAATGGAAAGGAAGAGCGACGTCGGAGTTGAGCTCCACCGTGAGGTCTCCGGTCATCGACGGCGTGGGAGGGAGCTGCGAGGCGGGTGCATAGTTCGGCGTCTGGTAGGAGGAGGAGGAGGTGGAGGAAGAGGAGGAAGAAGGAGAGGAAGGGGTATTTTGGTAATTTAGAGAGCAGTTGCGCAGTGAGCTGGCGATCATCTCTATGTTTGGCGCTGTCATTGCATGAACAGCACTGTTCGTGTGTGTGTGTGTGTGTTGGTGCGTTTGTGGGAGAGAGAGAGAGAGAGAGAGAGAGAGGAGATATAAGAGAGAGAGAGAGAGAGAGAGAGGAGATATAAGAGAGAGAGGTGGAATTAGAAAAGTAAGAGGGGAAGGAGGAGGAGGTGGGGGTGTGAACGAGAGAGAGAGAGATCTTACCAAATACCAACTTAGGATGGTTGCCATCTTTCAGGGGGGGTATTTTGCAGATGTAACCTCAAAAAAACATTGAATTATTTCTTGTAAAGTGTTCTTTATACTTGTATGGGAAAATTAAAGAAAGAATGGAAAAAAAATAGTTACAGAGATCATCAAACTTTGTCCCTAGACATATTTACTGGTCACAGAACTTTCTGTTGTTTTTCCGTCTTAGTAAATATTTATGTTGATCTTTATTGTTATTATTATTATTCCATTCAAAGAATTAAAAATGGAATAATGTGTTATTTTTTTTTACTAATGCAGCCATTTTTTTGTTCATATGAATATACTTTTTTTATATTCATATCAAAAAGTAGTTTTGTACAATAAATTTTGTCAACAAATTTTTTTTGTATAATAATATTTGCCTATTTTTAAAAATGATTTAAAAATGTTCGAGGGAAGAAAAAAACTAATGTTTTACCAACAAATATTTTTTGTATAATAAATTTATCTATTTTTAAAAAAATATCCCAACACAAAAGGACTCACCATTTTGGGAAAACAATTTTTTCTTAAGCCTTTTAAAACCATAATATCTTTTTTTTTTAATGACACCAAAAAGTCTTAAAATAGACGAGTGAAAATATAGAAAATGAAAAAAAAAAAAACAATAGCTTCAAGCAAGATTTGAATGCTTTGACTCACCCACTTTCTTTAACAAAAAAGTAGGATCATTTGTCGTATTGCACTGCGCTGTATGTAAATCAATCAGAAAAAATAATTTTAAAGTTTTTGTAATTGATACTTGTTAAAAAAAAAAAGAACTTTTATAAACATCCAACGCTATAAAATTTCATGGCATCTTGACCCAAGTCAAGAATAAAATTAAGCTCAAAAAAAATAAAGAGAACTATAATTCAAAATATAGACTTGATATACACAGCATAAAAAAGGTACATTTTTTGATAAAAAAAAAGGTACATTAGATGACCTTGCAAGCAAGATCTCAAAGCTTTGGCTCATTCCACCTTTCTTTAAAAAAAACAAAATATAATTAATTATTACAAAATTGAATAAAAAATACAAAGAATAACAATGTATATTAACCGTATAAACAAAAAATGACCTTATGTTATAAAAAAAAAATACACAACCAACACCTCTATAAGAAGCAAATTGCAATTGTGAAAAAGATCAAGCCCCTAGAAGTAGAATATTCACACAATATTAAAAATTTGACAAGGATTGGAGTTGGTTAAGAAATGATGCTCGTTTTGCGCGTAAAATACCCGTGAGCAGCATGTTCTCCTCTTCCAAGTTTGACCAGAATGTCTGCTTAGTGCATATACACTAGAATTTTATATACCAATCTAATTTTCTAGGTTTAAATTTTGATTGAGACTCTGAGAGAAAGGGGGGAGAAAGAGAGAGAGAGAGATTTGGTTACACCAAGAATTAAAACAGTTGACCATTGATTATTAATTTATATTTAGGGAGATTACTTTGAGTGTGATGTCATTTTTAATCAGATGAGAAACTTGCGCTTGCAAAAGGAAGGTATTTGAATTTCATAAAGGAAAATGTTGGGGAGATAGTATCAATTTTATTATTTATATTATATAAGTTATTATTTAAAAAAATTATTTTATTTATATAATTTATTTTAATAGTATTTTTATTATGTAACTCAAATATTATTAATATGAATATTAACTCACTTAAGTTGAATAATAAAAGTACTATATAAATAAGTTGCATAATAAAATCGTTAATATAAATAACAACTCATTTCAATCTGAATAACAATTTATTTAAACTGAATAACAAATTTGATGTTGATTTTGATATACATATATCAACTCCCTTTCATAAAATATCAGGTCAAAAAAACAAAATACTAAATATGAGTGAGTTTCTAACTAAAATAGTTGTTAGAAACATTAAATCTAAATCTAGTTATGTCACTAATCTTCAGAAATGTATTTATATTTTCTTTCGAAAAATATATATTTTTGAGATAAAAATAAAAGTCAAAACCATTCAATTTGAGAACTTACTGCCATTCTAACAAAAAAAAAATTATTTTTATTACGAGACCAAAGATTAGTTTCATATACTTAATATAAAATTATTTGTACTTTACCAAAAATAAAATCTCCAAAATTATATTTTTACTTATTCGACGAAGCATTTATTAATTAAAATATAAAATAATATCATGTTTTGCTAAATTTTTTGGACCACCACAATCTAAATTTTCAAAAAGCAATAAATAACCTCCAAAAGAAGAACTAAAAGTCAAATTAACACGAGCTTTTTTCTTCGATACAAGTCTATACACATGTACATTTTAGTCACACGAATCTTCAAAACCAAGTTTCAATCAATGATAACTATATTTTAATTTAATAACAAAGACAATATTTTTCATATAAAAAATCGTGTGTTTGAATTCAGTATGAATATCTTTTTTAAATGTTTAAAGTTGAATAACTTAATTTTAATTTTTATCTAAAAAACTTCCAATTTATCTATGCTGTTTTTTTTATTCAGTCTCCACAAAAGAAGACTTTGTTGTTGTCATGACACCTTAATTAAGCTTGATATCAAAATTTGAATCACTTTACTAATCTTGCTAAATATTTGGAACCGAAGGATGAAAAATGGAAACTAGGCAGTCATAATTAGTCGAGTTTTATTGTTTCTTTTCTAAAATTGACATGAAACATAAATAGCTGATATTGATAGATAGGATGCATGCACATCCTTCACATTATTCACATGTTCAATTTATTATATATTTCATTATCCTTGTTGGTAACCATTAAATACTTGTTCTTATAAACGGAAATTAAAAAAGTTTGGTCGTTATGTTACTTCTTTATAATATATTTTCCTTGTTTGTATTACCATGAAGAACTTGTTCTTTCAAATGGATGTTAAGAATGATTTGTATCATTTGTTACATTATATCGTGCAATACAATGTATTGTTCGTTCAATCGCATTAAGATTTATGTAAAGTGAATTTAAAAAAAAATCCTCTTATAATTTATTCATTCGTAAATTATACATTACAGCAACAGAAGATCAGAATCCAATAAAAAAATGGGGGACAAAGAATCAAATTGGAGAAGCAGAAAAGTAGAAGGTCATAATTATCGTTTTACTTACGCGGCACAATTTTTGAACAGTCGCTTTCTAGCATGTAATGATGTGATAAGAGAATTTGTAAATAATTAAAGATGGAATCAAGGTTTATGAATTAAAATAACAAAAGTAAAATTCTTAGATATGACGTGTATCACATTTTTGACGCACAAGAAAAAAATTGCAACAATTTAATTCCTATCAGGAATTAAGAGCATAAAAAAACATGCAAAATGTATTTATTCATATATGTGAATTTTTTTTTAAATCCTTTGATTCCTATCAAACAGTTATTGCTTTTGTTTTATGTTACTTGAAAAATAGCTGCTTCAGCTTCTGAAATGTAGATGACACATTTTTTTATGTGTGCACAGAGACATTCACATAAAGATCACTTGTAAAATAGTACTAATTTATTTGAACATTATAAATTAGTTATTAAATATTTAAAAATAATAATAACTTTTGAAATATTTGAACACTTTTCTTAAAACTTTGATTCAAATAACTCGCTTCGTTAATAAGTAAAAGTATAACTTTAAAATTTGTATTCTCTACAACGTACTATATAAATATTTTTTATATTAAATATAAATACTTTTAGAAGAAGGTATGAATATATTTGAGATATAAATAAAGACATATAAACTGTGCAGTTATCAACTCTTTTTAGTGTGCTTGCTTTAGTTTGTGAGCCCTTCAAAAACAAAAATAACCGTACATATAACTATATAAGTAACAGTTAGAACTTTAATTTATTAAGTTGTCAATTGCGTGAAAGCTATTCAAAGAATCTCCTGTCTACCTCTCATAATCTGAAGTTCAAACAATATTTTTTTTCTGGCACATCTGAGAACAGTGCTCAAGCAAAGGATGACAACAAAGAAAATCTATCTGGCAAATTCCTTTAGATCTTTGAGTGCCACAATCTTCACACAACTTGTCTTGCAATAATTATTAAAGATTTTGGAAGTGCCATACAAATGTTAGAATGCTAAAAAGGCAAGAAAAGATAAAATTGATTTAATACCTCATAGTAAAGTAATGTTTAAAAAGTATCATGAACAAGAAATTGTTGATTTAACACCTCATAGTAAAGTAATGTTTAAAAAGTATCATAAACAAGAAATTGTTGATTTAGCACCTCATAGTAAAAATATTGCCTCCTGATGCGCATGGAAGTGGGAGAGTTTCAATGCCCATTGAACCAAAATTTGATTTGATAAACAAAACAACCGTTCGATGGTATTAAAATTCGCACAAAAATTTCACTCTCACATTTTAATAATAATGCGAATTATCAGATTTAATGATCTAACGATGATTTTATCCATCGCATCAAACTTTGATTCGATGGGCGTTGAAAAACAGCCGGTTCTGATGCACACGGATAAATCATAAATACACCAAATCTTATTTGGGCTGAGAAGCGCAAAATTATTTAACAATACCAGCCCAAAACCAACAATTTGACCTCGAACTTAGATTAGTACTGGGCCTAAATTCCAAGACGAGAGAATTGGGCCTTATCCTCCCCTGACTACATTTTAGAAATTGAAACCGAAAAGGGAAAGAAAGAACTAAGAAGGTCCGAAATTCAACAGATTGACTGGAGTCAGTATTCAAAGTTTCAAACCACATCTTTCCTCTCTTTCTCTAAACAAACATTTGACAAGCGAGTTTTAATTAATGTTGAAGAAGAAGTGAAAAAGACTTGAGAATTATGCAGCTTCCCACGAGGAAGGCATGGTTGTTTGTCGCATTTCATTAATTTGCGCCCGCGCGAGGGAACGAAGGGATCGACCTCATCTGCTCCCTTCCCACCTACCTACCTACCTACCTACACTTTTTTAACACGACATGATCTCTCTCGTGAGTCTTGTGGGTCCCACTCCCCAGACCTTCCCACCTCTTTCCTCCTCTCCTCTCCTCTCCTCTCCTCTCCTCTCCTCTCCCCTCCTCTCCTCTCCTCTCCTCTCCAACAAAAGGTGGAGAGATGCGTTGTTGCGGATGTCCATGTGGTATTGCTGTAGCGGGTCACTGCCTGGCCAAGAGAGATCCGTTATCTTCAGAGTTGAGAGCAGAGAGAGAGAGGGAGAGAGAGAGATCACTTCAAGGCACATTATTACATCGGACCGACGATACAACACAAAAGCAACACCTGTTACCAGAACACCGACCGCAGATAAAAAAAAGAAAAATAATATATGTGATGATGTGCTGGCATGAGATGATATCAGCACCGGTCGCTGGTGAGACTACTCATGACGTCATTAGTTAGTCTACCTGCTCTCTTGTAGAAGCCATATCATCATCATCATCATCATCATCATCACCATCATCATCATCATCATCATCATCATCATCATCATCATCATCATCATCATCATTATCGGCACATATAGCATTAATATAGCTCAATTATAAGAACTCAACGATTTTGAATACAGAGCCACATTAAATATAAAAAAAATTCTCAAATACTAAAAGTAAAAACTACACTTAAAGACTAGAAGGTCATTCAAAATTTCATTTTAGAAATGCAAAGCGCTAAACAAGTCTTTAATAAAGTGCTATAGTAATTAGTACAACTAGATCATTAAAATCGTATTTTAAACAGGACGTGATAGGCAACTAATTAATAAAATTCATGTTAAGATAAAAAAAAATACACTATTTTATCTACAGATAATTGACTTATTTTAATCAATCTAAAGAAAAATTCTTCTTATTTCTAATAAGCACCATCTTCTCTAGCTAAGAGGTAATAGCTACACCTTCAAATTAATATAGATTCTTTTTTTTTTCATCGCTATCATAATCGCACTTATTCTTACAATTCAACTTAATAATGTTATTATTCGGTTTATTGATTTTATGAGAAACTAAATTTTATATACTTCCAAATTTTTTCTCTATTCATTGGAAAAAGAACATTGATTTTAAAAATTCTGACCGTCCAATAGGAAAAAGAATCTAAAAAAAAACATAAATTTTAGTTTCTGATAAGATTTTAATATGTAAATTATATTGAGTATTTTAGATGGAAAAAAGAAAACTTCAAACTTGAAACAACTTCCGTCGAAAAGAAAACATAAAATTAAAATAAAAGATAGAATTTTCAAAGAAAAAAAGAAGGTCAATTAGATAGGAAAAAAGAAAAATCAATGTCTATCTAACACGATAACATAAAAATTGACGCGAGAAAAAGCATGATCTCTCCGTTCTCATCTCATGAAATGCGTGCATTCCACACACACACTTTTAATGCACACACTCTTTGAAAAGTCTCTCTCATTTACCAACATTAATTCTCTCCAAATTAAAACTCAAAAACTACAGATTATAGACTACAGTGACCGAGTCTTCTTTCTCCATTTGTTAATTTAATTCTCTTTGTCGGAACAACATCGTTTTCTTAATTTGAAACATGATTTCTCATTGCTTCTTCTTGCCTAGACATATATAAATCGAGGCTCTCTCTCTCCCTCTCTCTAGATCTCATCCCTCCATCGAAATATATCGTGATATAGGTAAAGACCTAGAGAGAAAGAGAGAGAGAGAGAAGGAAGGAGAGAGATGATGATGAGTAGAGAAGTAGTAGAGCTAGATTTCTTTAGCATAGAGAAAGAGAAGAGACAGATGAACACCATTAAAGGTTCTTAATTCTTTCATCTTCCTACTCATCATGTTTCCTTCTTCATATTTCTTGTGCTTCTTTCTTTCTTGAGTGTTAGTTTAAAAGTGTTAATTACTTGTTTAATTATCAATGAATTTTCAGAAATTCAGAGTGTCATTTCAAAAATAAACCCTCAGCTTATTCGCCACGTCATCACATCGGCCAGCATACCGGGGCCATCTCTACCGGTTCTTGTCCATGGATCCAGGTTTTCATTAATTCTTTCTGTTAAACAAGATTGGTAATATATGCTACATAATTCAATCTTTGAACAGATGCATATATGTAAATTATTATCATATTGATTAATTGTTGTTATATTATTAATTCCTCAGATCTGATTCCAAGAGTTCTCCGGTGCCGGAAACAGCTCCCTTAACGATGTTTTATAATGGCAAGGTCATGGTTTTTAACCTCTCAAATGATAAGGTTGGTACCAACATTAATTAACATCAGTAATTTATGATCTAATCTTTTACATCTATGATAAATTACAACAGTTTAGCTATGGATCCAAATTTTTAACGATTATTGTATTTGAATTTTGAATGAATCTCGTTCGTTAATTTCAGTTCAAATTTTAACGATCATCTATAATACAATTTTTTACCCATAACAGAATTAGCTGATAAATTGTATTTTTGGATCTTCACTTGTTTTTAGTTGTTCCTCATTAGATCATGTTTCATGTTAATTATACATAAATGATATATATTTAGGCAGAGAGAATTATGAGAATGGCTGGAGAGGCAGCAGCTCCAAAATGTGTTACTGACACCACCAATACTATGCTTGGAAGTTTAACTGGAGGTGATTAATTAATTAATTAATTAATTAAAATTCTCTTTTTTCTTTTTGAAATTTGATTGTCTTTTAATTATACTGCACATGTATCAAGAATAATGAACAGAGCTAGGATTTAATTTCAAGTTTCAACTATTTGAATTTTGAATCAATATATACTATATACAAAACGTAACAGATTTTGGGTTTTTAAAATTATATGAGGCCAATCTTACAAAATTATAGAACAAGAATGAGAATAAAAAAACTTATTTGTAATATAAAGCACATTACTCCAAATTTTTTAAAAGAAATAAAATTGACCCTTCAAAATGTAAAAAAAAAAAACAAAAAGGAAAAGGAAAAGAGCTCGCTTCTTGTATCCTTTTTGAATTACCAATTCCGTTGGAGTTTAATTGATATCTCAATTTCTTTGTTGCTTGGCACATTTTTTTATTTTTTTATACGGTCACAGAATACTGCACTAGGCACTGCAACTACTTAGCCAGTTAATTAAATTCAATAAAAACATCAGAGATGATAAACTAAATTTGCAAGAAATTAGATCACATATTTTTTTTATTACTGTTGTCGTACCTTTTTTGGTTTATATATAGACTTGTACGTACGGAGTACCACCTAATCCATTCCATAAAACTCATTAGAGTACGAGATCTATGATCACCGTATTAGATTTATAGTTCATCACCTTGCTTATTTATTTATTTATTTATTTATTATTTCAGAAATTACCAAATTAAAAAAATACTTGTATTTTTTTTTCATTTCCCCCCTCTAATTTTATGTATTTTTTTTCTTTCTGTGGTTTTTAGAACTTCCAATGGCCAGAAAGAAATCACTGCAGCGTTTCCTCGCTAAGAGAAAAGCAAGGTAATTAATTCGCTTTTATTCCTGTTCCCATAATTTATATCTGGAAGGCTGTAGCTATTCTCTAATCGGATGGAATCTAATATTAAAGTAATTAAAAAATAAAAGTAGGGATAATTGTACCTCTTAATTGTGTTATCTGCATTCTAAATGTGTTTATATTTTTTTGAAAAAAATATTTTTATTTTATATTACTACAATTAAAAGTTATACAATCTATAATTTTACTTGTGCAATAAAGTTTTTAATTTGAATTTTTCTATAATCATTTAGGAAAGAAAAAATGAAAAATATCTTTCATATTAACTATAAACACTTATAAATTCAGATATAAGTAGACTGCATATTTCGTATAAATGTTTTTTATGTACAAATAAAAGCATCTTCATCCTACTTATAAATATACTTGCTAATTTTTATGTGGCAATTGCAATTGTAATTTTAAGATTGGAAAACATTTGCTAATTTAACAAAATTACTAAATTAGAAAGTCTTTCTAAAAGACCACATCATCATTTACAATTCCTTTGCAAACATCTCCATTCCTAAAATTACTTAAAATTATTTTTTTTTACCACTTAAAAATTATCACATCAGTAAATTAGCAATTACATGGATGAAAATAATTTGAAATTAAATTGTTAAATTGATGATGTAGCAACTAGCAATTGAATTAGGAATTGCGGAGATGGAGATGCTCAGGCAAGAATAATTTTTCAAAAAAAAATTTGGCATTATATTGTATTACCTGTTGTTCATTAATTAAGAAAAAGCTACTATGAAGTATGAACATATTAGTTTTTTCATAACCTAATTTTTGACTAACATGAAAAAGAATCAGCGTGGGAAACTTTTTCTCCATTTTATAATAGACAATTATATTTTTTTGACTTACTAAGACAAATATTTTAAGCATGTTTAGCACATGAAAATTGAAGCATGATGAAATGTCGCTTGTCTTTTAATTACTTGTTGAATTGGTCTTAGAAAAGATAAAGAAAGTATTGCCCAACCACTAAGCATAGATTTTTCTTTTGACTTGTAAATCTCAGCACTTTTATTTATTTATTTATACCTTTTGTTGTGTAAATAGTTTATATGTAATTAAACCATTTAATTTGTGTAGGTTGACGGGTTCAGATCCGTACAAGAGGGAACTTGAGATCTATTCTATTACGAGAGAATAAACATATTTAATTTGTTGGGGTTATATATATTCATTTTCTATGACCATGTTCTTTTTCGACATTTGTAGTAGCTATGGAATATAGGCTGTACTAGCCATTTTAATTTATTTTATTTTTAGATATTTGCTTACTTTCATATATATAGAACTCGATGCATATAATTAATTAAGTTGATGCACGTTCATAGAATAGGATTTTTTTTTTCTGATGGTCCTGATTATATAAACCCTAAACCTTAAACCCTAAAAACATGTTATTATATTATGTTGTATAATTTATTTGAAAATTATCGTTAACATTTTATTGGTGAAATTTGTTCTCTTTCACGTCCTGTTTAGAAAAGATATGAGCTATAGAAAAGCAACACACTTTTTTTTTTCTTTTGAAATTCCAGCAAACAATGTTTATATTTTTAATATATACTTTGTAAACAGCCAGCACTCATGTCATCTTTGATAATCTGCATTGCCTTTAATTACCAAAACTCAAATGAGATAGCTTGAATATAAAATTTCCATGAAAACTTTCTAAAGAAAGTGCACATATATATATATATATAGTCTTGAGTGGCTCTTTAGTTAGAGAGTTCCTTCAAAAATATCTGGTGGAAGATAAACATCCCATATAAAGTAAATTTTTTTGATTGACATTTACTCTTAAAATTGAATCCTCAATTTCACACAAGGTTGAACTTACCCTCCAAAGGCACCTAATTTGACAATGTTTGCCAATAAATATTTTATGTTGTAAAGGACACATCTTTAAGACTGGCCAGTCAGTTTCGTTGATTTAATAATTTTACATGTGATATATATTTATTAAAAGTAAGAAGAAACACATAAATGCACTTTAAATACATTCTAAACGAAATTTTAATGCATTCATAGAAAATGAAGGTACATCAAAAAAAAAAAGAGAGAAACAATAACAATCAGTCTACACCCTTAACAGTCCAAAGGACCAGCCATCCTGATTCAATAGCGAATAAATGTTGCAAAAATAAAAAAAAAAAAAAGCATCTAATGCTTACTGAAAATGAACATCTATATTTTAGCAACAAGATCCCCAACAACTTATTTTACAGTTAATGGACAGAATCGGTTGAAGAAATTAAATGTACTTTTTATTTATTTTCGAATTAGGAAATAGAATTGAATGTGTAATGTTTGAATTACTTGTATCTCTTACAATAAATAACTTTATTACATAGGTGATGGCTTATTATGTGGAAAGATTGTTCATTCACAATACCATCATTCTAAAATGATACATAGAGACTGATCTTTTTTTTTTTTATCCTGTTAGATCATACAACAATTCTAAAGAAAATAAAGAATAGAAAGTACATACAGAACTTCAAATTGTCATTTTTTTCATCTTCTAACTGGAATGGTCATGATATATCATTGACTTGTAGGATATTCTTGACCACACCATAGTGCAACTTGGTAATATCACCAAAAATGTCTTTTTACTCTTTTACTTCTCGCAGCTGTCAGATTTTTGAAATGCAGCAATATCCAAAAAATCCATGTATTAATTCCAGAACTGCTGTTGATCTTTTGCACATGACTCAAAAAAACTCGTCTCCTCAAAATTCCGAGTTATTTCCATTTTTCAAAAGAATTCATGGGAACTTTGTATGATATATTGCATGTTAAGATCAATCTTCAGGCACAGTATCCTGGTCATTATTTTCCAAGTTTGGAGGGAAGACCGTATCAAAGACGACACGTGCAAATACATATCTGACTTCAGAAAGAGTCCCGTTGAGTAGATTGTAGTAATTTATCTTTTTGCCAGATTTGGGAACAAAATTCCTTTCCCTTTCTTTGCGGATTATGCAATTAAACATATCACACACCTCTCGGTAAGCTTGCAATGTTATAAATACCTGAAATACAGAAGTCTTATGATTACATTTAGTCCTCTACTAGGAAAGGCATCAGAGCAAGCATATTAATGATATAAAAGTACCTGGTAAGAACTGCCTGGTATGGAAAAATAATAAACAAAACAGTTCTTGCAAGATAGACCCACTATTATTATTAGTATTGCAATAAATAACCATTATATATCAGTAGCATGTCCAAGTATGGTGTTAGGAAAAACTAAATAAAATTCTGTGATAATTTCAGTAAATTCAACATACTAGATCTTGTATTGGGTGTGAGTAAAAACTAGTTTTCTGTCATAATGTCTTCCTTTTAGCTAAAATGGTTCTGTCTAAATGAAATTCTGGCACCAGTTTCTTCCTTTTCTCTTAATTCTTTTTCTTTTCTCTGTAACACACTAAAACCACCGATTAACAGGGAAAAAAGTTGTAATATTCTAATATGGAGTTTCCTTTAGCAAATAACAAGCATCACAAATAACAAAAATCAAGGGTAGCTCCAAGCAAACAAAGATAACTATTGAGGTACTTCTGCAGACAACAATGTTGATACCGGACCACTAACAATCAAAGGCACCTTGTTTGTCAGCATGTATTTACAATTTACAAACGGTACTTACAAGATTGGAGGAAGGGGCTTGAGGGTACATAGACATAACACGAGAGACGAAGTACGTGTCAGTCATAGAACTTAAGGAAGACTCCACGGAAAATGCCAGGTCGCGCACTTCCCTTTCCAGATCTTCGTCCGAATCCAGATCCATAGGCCTTCCAGAAAGTTCTGGAAAGGTGCGATCATGGGCGTGAGTTATCTTCCTTAATATCTGAAAGGCTTCCACCATGTTGCCACCATTGTAGAGAGCCAATGTGAATGCGGCCACAATCATTGGGTCACGTGCCTGACGTGCCAGTGCTTCATGGAATGCGAGCAGCGCTATCCTGTTGTATACATGTGAATCCTTTTTACTTGTTGATTGGTTTGGTTTCATTTTTGTTCCACACTTGGAGTCATGATGCATTCATGTGGGCTGAACTAGTGTATGCAAGTATATACATATACATTACTGTGCAAAACTTGCTATTGTATGCAAGATTTAGGATGTATGTACAAGCTTTAGAATGTGCGAGGGAGGTTTGTGCATATAAAAGCCTGTGTGCACAACATATATATAAGTATGACAAAAAGCTGAAAAAATGATAATAGAAACAAATCTCACCATAAGCTGCGGTGACAAGGCCGATCAGGTGCAAGAAGCCCATCCAAGTTAGCAAATAATGCCTACACAAATTAAGCTTGAGATATATAAACGGGATGTATGCAAGTTGTTGTGGATACTGAAGAACTATATGCAATGACAATTATTTCTGAAGCCAAAAATAACAATATTATATTATTTTTAAAACGGTCTGGATCAAGAGTTTCTAGATCTCCCCAAACCTGGTTAAATTTGAAAATATAATTAATATATAATAAATGTTCCTTTTTAGACAAATAAATTGTTTGGCCTAGGGGTTAGAACCATGACATCGAAAACCTTGGACCTGTACCCAACCCATTTTATTTGCGGGTCATTCCTGGGTCGGGATGGTTCAAGAATTGACACCCCCTAATCACCGCCAAAGGTGATAACAACAATACACTGACCAGATTTTTTTACTGGTCAGTAAGAACTGGACTGGCTTGGGTAAGAAGTTTGACCCAACTAGATTTTTTGACTAGTATTTTTTCTATTAATACCTCTTTCCTTTTCCCAATTTGCCTGTAAATTTGATGGAAAACATGCGTATAATACCAAAACAAAGAGAAATACAATAATGCCAAACTTACCAGCATCATGTTGGTTCTTTTATCCTTTCTTCTAAAACCATGTGAGACAAAATATGCAGCCTGCTCACAGAATATAGTGACCAACATTTTATTAAATTATTATTAAATAATTAAATAGAAATAAATAAAATTTGGGGCTACCTGAATGGGAAGAAGAAATTCCAAAAGGCCAAATTTCCAGAGTAGCCTTAGCGAAGCTTCAGCTGATCCATAAGCAAGCATGTAATTCATTTCCATTAGTATTCGTCCCTGCATATAGAGAGATAAATGGCCTAGATTAACCACCATGATACATTTAAAAATGTGTTCTAATGGCAAATGAATGTTAAAGTAAGAGTTGATTATAGCACTCCACAATTCAGCATTTCAGTCGGGTTTGCCTAAGGTTTAGAGTTTGCCTTTCAGTTTACGCCACTTAAGGTGGAGCCTAGTCAAGTTCTAGATCAACCACTTTTGTGTTGGTTCCGCTTTAGTTCTCTTCAATATGGAGTAATTGTTCATGTAGCAGGTCAGCTCAGGTATCTTTGTAGAAATATATTTGAGGCTTCAAGCAAGTTATTTCTGGGTTAGACGAGTAACTACATTGTTAGTGTTTAAAACCATTTCAGGTTTCAGGTAGTTTCAGATATTTACTTGACTGCAAGCCCGGTATGCTCAGATTTTTGCAGTTTTACTTGTAAGGAATATAAAAGTAAAGAATAATAGCATAAAATATAAACAATACATGGTCGAGCCTTAAGAGAGAGCTGGCGAGATCCTTCACAGAATATGCTGTCTCTCTTGAAAAGCTGAAACCCAATCGAGCTGCTATTCGGATGGCACGTAGAATCCTAGCTGTTAATGATCACACCATTATTACTGGTAAATATATTACTGCACTATAGAAATAATTTTTTGGTAGCATTCTTTTATCTGACCAGAAATTCTAATGGGATTTTCTGTTTTGACCCTTAAATAAAGCCCATTCACATGAACATCAATTCACTTTGGCTTGGAACAATACTGATGTTTATGGTCTTTCTAAAAGGGTCCATCTTCCCAGACCATCCATTCCTGATACAACATGTGAGAACTCGACAGATTGCATTTGTAATATGTTCAGGCACTTCTAATTTGAATTTTTAACGGATATAACGCGCTTTGATGATGGGCACTGGATAAAGCCCAGTCGTGTTGAGAATTATCTATGTAGTGCCAAGGATAGTAAGCCAGGCCATGAAGCCAACTGAAGTGCCTGGTATAGTCAAAGGAAATCATGTGCTTCTTACCCTCCTAAATGAATCTCCAAAATAGCCTGCTTATAAGGGGGAAGGTTCAGATGCCCCAGAATAGCCTAGGGGTTTGGATAGGGACAGGAGACCCAAACCGGGGTAGTTTGTTTTTTTTTTCTTTTTGAAAAAAATAGCTTGTTAATGTTTAACTCCATTTTTTCATCTTCGCCAAGATAGCATATTGAGAGAGAGAACCACGGTCAGACTAATTGCTTAGATACATTAGTCAAACACCATTTTGCAAATAGTGTATTTCCATATCAATCTCAGGGTCGAAGTTACACCTCTCCTATAATAACTTTTCTATAATTTTTTTTCTATAAGATGGAATTATGTTTGCATTTTGTTTTATCCATATTGGATTACAATGCTTGCTTATTTACTAAATATCCAATTGTAAAAAAATATTCAAACGTTACTATTTGCATGCGCAAGAGTACCATCGAGCATACAGTTATGTTTTAAACTGTATTTGGTTCAAGTCAGATGAGCTGAACATTCATTGAGCGTATTTAATTTAGTTCAAAACATTCTTTAGATCAGTTCAGTCCCCTGTATTTGTTTGCAAGTCAGATGAGCTGAACATTCTTTTAGCTTATATGATTCAGTTCATAACCTCATTTGGCTTATTCCAGTTCCCCTTCGTGAAATGAACAGACTTATGTCAGTTTAATTTGAACAAAGAAGACTCAATGCTCACTAATAATGGTGCAAACGCTCTGTATAAAAAGAATTAGAACTTAAAGAAGAAAGGATGTGATCTTACCACAATCTTCTTGGAATGAACTTCTGGCAGGAATCACCGTCCGAACCTATTTTAAAGAAAATTCTCAACCAAATAAAAATTAAAAATGTAAACATACAGGTAAAGAGGTTAGAAAATTAAGGAAACATAACAAAAGAAGATAAAGAAACACCAACAAACCTTGCCTTTTCTTATGTCATCAATGCCACCCAAGTAGTCATACACTTTCTTTGAAAATGGATTAAGCATCAATCTACCCACAACAATCCAAGAGAGGTATAAGTAGCTACAACTATTTCAAAAGCTAAGCTGAGTAAAAGTGTTAACAAAATATTTTACCCGTTTATGGTGAAGTCCCGAGAGATGCAATTTTTCCACCTGAAGATATCTTGTTCATCACAATTGGGCAACTCTGTGAGGTATCTCATTTTGCTTTCTGATCTTTTTACATGAGTGTTGAAACTCGAAACCTGAGAGGGAGAGAAAATTATTTGATCCGAAATTTTTTTTTACCTTTTAGAAGGAAGAGAACGTACATTTACATAGTAAAATGAATTCCCAACATCAACCAAGCAATCCCTCAATTGAGCAATTAAATGCACCTCATGCTTATTTAACAAATTGTTACACAATCATGTCTGAACTATGCTAAAATTATGCTATGTTCTCCCCTGTTTGATGCTAATTATCCTGAAATTAACCTCAATTGCACATTAACAGCATACAAGACAAAGGAACAGAAATAACCGAAAAAAATAGACATTGGGGTCTTTTTTTCCTTTGGTTGGGGGAGGAGGGGGGTGGCAGGAGCTGCAGGTGCAAACCTCTATAATAGATTGGTTGATATGAACATGGCATATTGGAAACCGCCTCCCTACTATCTGACAGTCTTTAAAAGCCCTTTTTACCTGAATACAGAAAAAACATAAGAAAAAGCATCTTAACAGGAAAACACTATTACAATGACGTCAATTGAATATTTATAAGAAATTTGATTGGAAATAGCAATAGCAATTACTTGGCCAAAAACAATTGATAAATCTGTTTTATCCAATGCAGGTTGTTCAAACAATTGGCTAGCTTAATACTAGAAAGGCCTATACAAATAAAGAAGTAAAAAGAGTAAAATAAAAACCTGTATAAGATCAGCAGTTGTTATAATATCAAAATCCTTCGGAGTTCTCTTCATTATGAGATCTCTTACGCACCCCCCGACTAAGTATACATCATAACCTAATTCGTCAATTTTGAGTTAAGATGAAAAAGATAATTTAGCAAATAATAGGAAAACAAAATGGAATGGAGATACCAAAAACCACCAACCTTTCTTCTTCAGCTGCTTAAGAACGGACTGAGTAGGTTTAGAGATCATAGACGTGCAAATCCCTAGTTCAGCTGTACTCATCAATTTCCAATTTGAAACCTCAAGCCCTTCATGACCTTCAAAAAATATGGGAATGGCAATTGCAATTACTACTTTTCACTAATCCTGTTATTCTTATTAGAGGGGTGCTAAATATCATCCCGGAAAGTTTCACCCAAATTTCACTGGGTGCAGGGTTCACTCTTCAAATGTACAGGGTTTATCCTTTTTCGAGCCACAAGTTGTTAATTTTATACCGTACAAATCTGAACAAAATTTCCTAGACAATCGAAATCATTACCATTATTATTATATTAGTATTATTATTATCATTGGTGCAAATGCTTGACTCACAAATTTTAGCAACCAAGCATTTACAAAGGGAGGAGGAATTTTGAGAGTGTAAATGCAGATATCTGACAATTGAAATGTAACTTGGGGATGCCGAATAAGTTCTGAAAAATAAAACAAAAGAAAAAAATACAAGTGCACCGCACTCACTCTCTCCATTAATGGAAGGAGGTGGTGCAGAGGAGGAGGGTGCATCGGCTGGAGGCTCCAACAAAGCGGCACCTCCCGAGCTCCGGCGGCGGCGCCGTGTGGCGGAGCAAATGGCGAGGGGGGGACGGAAAGAGACAGAGGGATTCCTAGATATAGCTCCAAGTCTCGCCACAGCGGTGCTGAGCTCGGGTGGCCGTATCACCATTGGCGGAGCTCCAAAACCCTAGCTTACTGTTCTCACGGGCTGATTTTTTTTTAACAATGGATAGAGAGAGAGCACAGGATAATACAAGATTTTTTGGGTAGAGGTTTTAGTCTTCTTTTTAAATTTCCGAATTTCCTTTTTTTTGGGGGGGTATAACGGATAATACGCAGGAACATTTTGTTTAAGAAGATATAAGTTGAACAGATCGAATGTAATTTCGTAATTTAATTTGGACGGACTTGATGTAGTAAGGATTAACGATCAATTTTTTTTAATAGTCAAAATAAAATACGGAATCATGAAAAGTTTATACAATGTTTTATTTTATGTACAATATTATGAAATTGATTTACATATAAATATTTGAATTTTGCTAATGTGTCATCGTTAGTATTTTTGGCTGAAATACTAATGGTCCAGAATTTAAATTTTTATGTTCGAAATTTTGATTTAAATAACTCAATATGTTATTCATATCAAAATCTTATAAAATATTAAAATTTACCATTTTTATATTTTTTTAACTTTTTTTTAATTTTCAAAGATGACGTTAGCATACAAATATTTTTTATTTTTATTTATTTTTGAGTCAAATAAAGTCATCTTTGAAAATTCTAAAAAAATAGTTAAAAAAATTCTAAAAATGGTAAATTTTGATGTTTTATAAGATTTTGATATGAAAAATTTATTGAGCTACTTAAATCGAAATTTTGAACATAAAAACTTAAAATTTAAACCATTAGTATTTCGGCCGAAATGTTAATGATAGCATATTAGCCAAACTCTAAATATTTTCTATAATTTTATTTAATTAATAATTTATAATGATATTGATTTATATAATCTTAATTAGTTAGAATTTATATTTTTTTAAAGATAAATAATAAATGATAATAATAATTATAATTTTTATATTCTATTATATTATATACATGATGTGCTCAAAATAACATATTTATTTGTTTGCTATGTTTTTAGTTAAATTATATAAATTATCAATGTATGAGGTAATTTTTGTTATCCGATAATGAAATTATTTGACATTTATGGTATGTCAAAAATTAGTTGACGAAATTTTCACTTTCGTGATTTTTATTTTTGCATGATCATTATCATGATTTTATATTTATTTTGATTATTAACAAAAATTTCAGTATTAATAAGGTAGATATTTGCTATGAATTTAATTTCAAACACCTACGAAAATTTAAACAATAATTTTTTTTTAACGATGTATGTACTTGGCGTCCAATATGTTTAACGAACATCAAATTAGAGGATATGATATTTAATTGGCGTCTATTCTAAATTTCAAAAATCTACCGCACATAAAATCTCCTTTTTTTTTCTTACCAATTTGGGTGTTGTTTTGTTTTTAATTTTTATCTTTTAATAAAAAAATGCTTCCCTCAAAATAATTAAATAATAACTAAACAAAAGAAAATTAAAAAAAAATAAAACTGCTAGATTTTATGCTCTCTAGGCTTCTATTTAATTTCTGACCAACCATCATCTCAACTCTCTTAAAATTTATTGGGCCAAGCCCAAATTTAGATACTTATCTCATTTGGTAATTGACATTTGATTAATTAGGCCCATCAGAATAATTATCTGGTAATATTGGTCAGGTACCAACAAGTAATTTTTGAGTTCTTATTTTTTTTTATTTGGAAAAACATGGAGTTAGAATTCTTGGTATGATTTGTTATGATGAATCATTATTGATTGACCAACTAATATAAAATACACTTGTCATGCTTGGTGAAAAAAAATATATGAAACAGCAAGGTGTATGTATCACGTTCAGTTAGGCCAACCATATATATTCCTTC
Organism: x Bolboschoenoplectus mariqueter; assembly: GCA_037678475.1. Classification (NCBI taxonomy): domain Eukaryota; kingdom Viridiplantae; phylum Streptophyta; class Magnoliopsida; order Poales; family Cyperaceae; genus x Bolboschoenoplectus; species x Bolboschoenoplectus mariqueter. The sequence goes on along the minus strand of CM075266.1, from coordinate 1,211,857 downwards.
ATTATAAAACAACTCATGTTAGGTTGTAAATTAATTTAACTTTATAATAATTCACATGCCCAAGTTAATTAATTAAACAACCAATGAATGTCAAATGCTGTGCTCACCATGTTATAGTCAGCATAAATTGCGTTCAAGCTTCTACAACAACATTATATACCAAATATATGATATAGATATATATCATATCTTTTCATGTTTATATTGTTCTTTTTTTTTTCCAATTGTCAAGAGGTGGGTGAGTGGCGTATATCATCTTAAAAATATTTGGATATAATTAAGTATAATTAAAACGCATCTTATTATATATTAATTGAGCTGATTAATTCAAAAACTCTATGATCGGCTCCAAATTAAAAATTAAAAAAATGTGCATTGCAACCTTTGACTTTTCAAAAGCCATGTCCCTCTCCTATATAATATATACACCATATATATTGGTGCTTGGTCTTATTTGGATGATGTTGCAACCATCCAACGGATGCTATGTCATGTTTTCATATATTTGTCATGTTCCCTTTGTGAAATGACCCATTACTGGTAACACATTCATTCCAAAATTGTGCAAGAATTTAATAATAATAATCTGTGTACAAATTGTTCTGGTAATGGATTCGTCGGTTCGGATCGGATTGGTGTTTAAGTATATATATTAATTAATTTAGATAAAATTAATTGTGTCATGGTCCATGTCATGTCAGGTCCTTCCGAGTTGGTAGTAGCGAGTCTTGTCAGATGGAATTGATGGGTTGGAATAAATAAAACATTATCAAATTAAATAAACGGTTGTTAAATTTCTCAGTGCATGAATCTTGATGATGCAGTTTTTCTTCACCTTTAATTTACACACACATACTGTATAACAATATGACGAAATTTGTACTTCTAAGTAAACAAAATATTCGATCTGATTTATATTGGAGCTTCTCAATCAAGGATATACATACATACATACATACATACATACATACATACATATATATACATATATATATATATATATGTATGTATGTATGATTGAAAAGGGTATTGTGGTTAATTAACCACAAAAATAAAAAGGAACCGGGTATAATTAATGGACATGTTTAAGTAAAAAAAATTAATCGTGCTCTTACTACCAATTAGATTTTTCAGGTCGGGTTCTATTAATTAATTCAATGATTGGAGCCTGTACTTTTTGAATAATGTGGCTTAAGGCGTATAATTAAAATTTCACAAATAAAATGAAGGAAAAGATCCTGAAATATACGTGTTCAGTCAGATGTCACTTTTTTATTTCACTAAAAAACAGACTTGTTGATGCTATCAGAAAGAACTTAATTGTGTGGCTACACAACTCAAATTAAATATTATCCTAAACTTGGAATACATGTTGAATATAGAAAAGAGTTCACCAATAATTATCACATTAACTTAAATTATTAATAATAGACATTTGCTGAGAACTAAATTAAAGAATGGTTGGAAGTACAGTTTCATTGATTGCATCATTTGTTTGGTACAATTTCTTCCTTGCTGACCTCAAGAGACATTAACAAAATGAAACAAAAAGAAAAAAAAAACAATTTGGGGGGATTGACGCACTAATTACGCAAGGACGTCATTCCATGATTAGTAAATTTACCGAGCACAAGCACATAAAGTTGTCATCCCACCGGCTTCGTTACAAAATGCCGAGGATGTAAAGAATGCGCTTCACCGAGTGATGATGATTAGCTAGGTACGTACGTGTTGTGAGAAATCTAGACTTTCCTGCTGTACTGCAGCGTCATTATGTGGTCAGTTGCCGTCGAGAAGTTGCTGTCGACCAACGGCATTGCCTCTCTTGAGCACCATATGTTGTCTCGGACTTGTTGAAGAGTCAATATCGGAGGAAGAATATGTCCTCGGCACGAGATCTCTACCTGTATATATATAGGCCGAACACAAGTAATTAAATAAGTCGAGCAATGTAGATAATTTTCATGCATTTACTGGAACATAACTAAATATATATATAAATGTCATTGGCAAAGAGTAAAACTTCTTCACTTATATAGATGATATTCACAATTATTGTGTAATACATTTAGATGAAATAAAGCTTTGGTTAACATCATGCACATGTAAAACATATAAGTAACGATTGCTATTCATGTAGAAAACCATATACAGCAATACAGGGATGTTACTTCTTGTACATATTGTGTTATTTTCAAATGCAACTTTGTATCTCCACAACTAGTTTATTTGGCCTATGTTATTATTACAAATATTTTCCATTAACTACTCAAGTTTACAAACCCATGTTGATAATAGTATAAAGATGAACAGAATCCAGAGATAATCAATTGCTTATACAGGAGCATAGATACACATCTAAACCTGCCTCATTGATTTTGACTACATAGTGGAACTGCGAGTAGATTACAAGCCAAGCAACAAATTAATTTTATTCAGAAAGCAAGCATGGTTTTTGGGTCCAATTCCTTTGCAACTTGGAGTGCATATATGATGTGCTGCATCACCTCTAATGGGAAAATGATTGCACAGAATTTAGCCCTTTAGATAATGTAGCCTAAGGAATAATAATGCATTCAGGTCCAATTAATTTTTAGTGATTTTGGATAGAGATGTTTGATCTTTCTGTTTGTAGGTGAAGTGTTTTTTCTTTATTGAGATGATGTTTAAATTTTTTCTGTTCATGTTTGTTCTTTTAAATATTACCACTTGAAAATTGAAGGAAAAACAATGTATCACCTAACCTCTATCAAGTGTACCATCTGTACCTGATATGTACTAATTTAACGCTAAGTGTTCTATTTTGTTTTGCCATTTTGTAATGATATTGTTATCATTGTGCTCAATTTATGCAAACACAATAGCAAAATGGGGACCTAGTTAAGGGGGGATGTATGTTATGATATTTTTTTAATTAAGAATTGAGCATCAATTGAACAACCTAACTTGCCAAAGGGTTTGCTAGTTAAACAACAACATAACAAAAAAGAAATTAGCTCATCATTGAGCTATAATTTTAATAAACATGAAAGCCCCCCACAAATTAATTAAACAATTGCTCCATGTCTGGGCATCAATGTTTATTTAATTGTTAGAAAATTCAATAATTGAGTTGCCCATTGTTGATTAAATTTTAATGACGAATTAGCTATAATGAAGAGCGAGTAGTGATGTGGGAATCTTAAGAGGATTTCTTTGCGACATTATAAGACATGTCTCCCACTTATAACATAATAACACCTAATAGTAGAACTAATGCCTATAATTAATTTCTTTCAAAGCAATATGTTCCACCCTATATATATATTACCCAATGATTGGTTCTTGTTTTAGATATTTTTTTCTCACATTTATTCATTCATATAACTTTTTTAATTTTATGGTATGTGGATGCACATGTAGTGCTAGATTGATTCCCACTAGACGCTTAATTATCCTATGGAAATGCTAATTCCTCCATACTATATAATTCTTGGTTTTATTCCTTATCTAAACCAAATAGGCCTTATGTTAAGCATTTTAATTAAACCCACTTCATCACACCTTTACTTGATAAAAATAAATTTCAATCATGACTTATTCCAGAGCACCAAATTAGTGCTATTAGATCAAATGCAAATTCTTTCCAATCGTACTTGGACTCTTCAATTATTCTATTGCATATCTAAATGCAATGACTTTATCAAATAATTAAGCTTGGGATGGACCAGATTCAAAGCAGAATTTTTCATTATAATGCGGATCAGTGATGTTATTATTGGATTATAGAGCATAACCATAAATTTTTGTTCACTATTTTTTAGAAAAATACTAATTCAGTAATGGAAAAGTACTTTAAATAAATATTTTGATAATAAAATTGAAAAAAAAAGAACATATATCCTTCCCACTTAAAATCCATGAACTGAAAAATAGCTATACCTTGAAAACATTGAAATTCATATATATGAAAAGAAAGGTAGGGCTATAAGTTCCATCATCACCATTGACCCATATATCCTTTCCACTTAAATCTATCACTATTTCCAACAGTTATACTTTATGTTCTTTATGAAAAATTGAAGTCCTGATGAAAGCATGTGATCATAGACATAGATATTTGATGCATTTTCCAAATAAAATTTGGGTTATTCTTTCTTTGCTTTTTTTTGGAACACCGACAACAACAAAAAAAAAATTAAATAATAGAACTTTTGCAATAGTTAAGAGTACTACTAGTTTCTTTTTACAACAAATATAAATATATCGCACCGACAGAGACAATAAGATAATTCTGTGTTGATGCTATAAAAATTAATCATAAAGAGTATAAAAGAATAGAAAATTGGCTTATAGGTGCGTCCAAGTGATGTCTCAATTAGTAGAGGAAAAGGAAATTTCCACTAAATGCCACTATGCTTATACGAAATGGACCCACCAACAACCATCATACTTTCAATATGACATAATCCATAGTCAATTAGAAGCTTTATTTTAATTTTTACTAGACACCTATTCCACTCCAAATCGTGCCAAAGTAATTCAGTTTATTGGAAATTTATGATGGAATTATGCGTAAAAGCACAGATAATACCGCATTTTACTTTAGAACAGATTCATGCAAATGCATGTAGCGGGAGAAAAAAGATACAAACATGTACCTATAATTAATGTGGATTTATTTTAAGATAAATCTTATTGAAGCATGCTTTTATTTCATTATGCATGCACCTAAATGATCATGAGTACAGGGTGCTTAACTAATTGGTAGTTGGTACAATGAACTAATACAAAATGTATAGTAATTAAAGCAAATGATAGTGACATATATGTTGGGGGTGCTTTCAAGCATGCATGATATCTAATAGGGAACGGTCTTGAATTGTAGTGCTTTAATTGAAATCAGGGCTCTACATGGACACTGATATTGAAATTCAGTATAATTTCCCCGTGATATTTCGGTTATGTACGCCGATCAGAACCGTCCAATTATGATTGGATATATAGTTTCTGAATAGATAGTATAATGCTCCTCTATGGATATTGTACGTAGCAGCGGAAACAAACAATTCAATCTTATGCTATCTATCTTTAAATTTGTTTAAGCGAGGATACACTGAAAAAACATATGAAGCAGAAATGCCACCAAAATTACGAAGCAAGTCCCGCGCTACAGAACTGCACCACCAAACTATCAGCACAATTGCTTCATTCTCTCCCTCTCATTTAGCTGTCAACTTTTATATGCTCTACCATCCTATTTTTTTCTTAAAAAAGATATATATCTGTTCATAATTATAATTATCTGTGTGGTCATGCTGGCTGAGAACAGAGAAAAAATGCACACAAACTGTGGTCCTAGAGCAGCTCCATAAAAGAATTAATATTGCAACTAATGGGAATAGATGATTCTAAAGCAAGCATAAAAAGAAATGGCAGCTAGCCGTGCCCACAACTCCTTGTTTTTAGGACCTGAAGAGCATCTTTCATAATATACCCCACTATGTCCATAAATATATATAGCCATGGTTAAATGACATGCCAATTAAGTATTACATTTGCAACATAACATGCCATGCATGCATGAGGGAAGGGTATAATAAAAAGTGATCTTGGAGTTTGTTGTGTTGTGCTGTTTAATATTTCTCTCCTCTGCACCAACTTAGTTAGGGATGATATATTTTGCCTCATATAAATGCATATGCATGCATTAAGATTGTCCCACATCCATGCATTAGTTTTTTTCTTTATATTTCTTCTTCCAAAGCCAATCATATGCACATAGAGTTATTGTCTCATGCATCTAGACTACTTGGGTATTATGGGCCCATAAATATTCTCTCAAAGTGCACAACTAAAAGGCCTAAAGCCACATATTGACATAGCTCCTCGATATAACCACAGTTAAATTTAACCTAGACTTAGTTTTTAAAGGGTGAAATTTTTATGAGTGGAACCCACAAATGCATGACCAACAAACAAATTCTTTTGTAAATATTCTACAATTTTTGTTGTTTTACTTTGTTTGTTAGTAGAAAATATTATATGTGCTATTATTTCAGTAGCTGTTACATATGAAATTTAGCAAATGGACATAAGATATATTCACTAATGTATATGCAAATTATTATTTGATCGTGCATACCATTACTCAATAAACTTTACGTGCATATATTTTATATATATTATACCCTAGTTCTCAATAACAAATCACCAATGTTTTTCATAATAAACAATAGAACGAAGTTTTGAGCATGATGATGACATTCCACTAAAATTATCCTCTCATTTATTTTTATAATATGATGCTGCATGTATCTAATAATCTAATAGTAGCACATCATCAGTATATAAAGAAGAGGTGGGGAAGAAAAGATTAAGTTATTATTAGAACACTTGTCCAATTGGAAACATCATAATACAATACTACACAAGGATGGAATCTTTGATTACTGAAGCACTAATGACTTTTAAAATATATATGGATGGAATCTTTGATTAGTTCACAAGAAAAGCATACTGCACTCTATCTTATAATATAAGCCCTAATCATGAGGAACTTAAATTAAATACATACATGTGTCAAGGGAAAAAAGATAATTGTCAGATCAGAGAGATAATATAATGAGGCATCACCAGCTATGTATTGAGGACTCTAATATTAGTATATATGACTGTACAAGAATTCGACAGTTGTCGACATATTCTTGTATTCATAGGTGGCTTTGGAGATATCTATGTTTCTTAATAAAGCCTATAATGGTCCCCCATATGTCCCCAAAGAAAGACCAACTAAAGTACCAGTCAAGTAAAAAAACAAACAAATTGCTATTTTAAGTAAAACTTCACCCTCAATTAACAAAATTGTTGAACTTAATTACCGGAACAACTAATCTGCATAAATATTGATATTGTATAAATGCATTCTAGCATGAAATCATTGAAAAAGAAAGAAACATGCACTCTTCGTTAGTACTAAAATTATAAAGCTAAACCTTGCAAGCAGAAAATTAAAGTCGATTCAAATTTAACTACAGTCAACGGTGTGTTTGTTTCTAGCTGCAGGACAATTTTGGAAGGAAGTATTAATGACAATAAAAAATATAAACTCAATACTAAAGTAGGAGGAATTTAACTAGAGAAACAAAATACACAGTCGGATACATTAAACTATCCTCTAGTAGCACCGGCTTCACGAATATGACATATTGTACATCTCTTTTTCTTTTGAAAAAACAAAAGAATGATGAATGAAAGGTTACGCGCGCTTTGAGAAAGGTGAAAATGGTTCCTACTGCCCTAAAGCACTTGTCGATCTGTGAAGTCTTTTAATTTGCATCTCTTTCTCTCACTCAGATTCTACCATTCTTTATAGCTTGTACTCTTATAGGAAATTAAAAAGGTATTTAATTCTTCATATTATTAACTCAAACATGATAATATAGGATATAACATTTGAGAAGATTCTTCATATTTTAAGCACCGACAATGGTTAAATTATATATAGCAATTTGGCTCTCTCTTTAATCCATGTCATGCACTAATTATAAACTTTTTTTTCTAAGCTAATCGAAAAAACACAGTATTAATATTGATAATTAACTTATTGCAATTAAGCTTAGTGACCAAAGTAACATGGGTATGTATTTTGCACATCGAATATATCTTCTTGATATATATAGGCATGCGAATCTAGCCGGCCTATGTATGTGATACTTGATATGGAGAAGAAGATAGAAGTGAAAGGAGAAGAAAAAAAACATTATTGATGCCGCCTTAACTTAGATACCAAGCTACACTATATAACCTATAAAATTGCAGGTATTTTTATTATATCCTCTATCAAATTCTGGGAATAATGATGATCTGTCAAAACAAAAGATGATCACTTTTTGCATCAGCCAAATCAAAATTTCTAATCGTTAATTTCATGATAGTAATATATATAATTAGTGACCATGTATAATACTGCCAATTTAACGACATATTAAATGAACTATCAGATGGCTTTTTCCTGCATTTCATGATATACAATTTTTCAGTTTTCCATACTGTACTGCTTTAAATAATGTTTAAACTTTATAAAAGCTAAGCATAATATATCAGTTACTGATCCATGACTTTCTACATTAATATAGAAAAATTTACTGTTAACTATCCTTTTTTATATGATCTAACAATCATATATTAAAGAATAGACAATTACATAATATCAGTTACTCATACATGTCTGTCCTCTCTAGTTAACAATAATGTATGTCTTAGCAACAGACACCAATTTGTTCAAAATCAAGTTTCTAAGAATAAGAAATCTCACAATAAATTTAACATCTGAAAAATTATGGGTGACATTAAATCTATTAGCACACTGTTAGTAGGAAGAAGTCCCTAGATAGTATTCTAATGTACAAAATTCATGCAACAAAATGGAACATGGGCACGATGGATTCCTATATATGATCTCAACCTATACACGTTTATTAACTTGTACATACAAATATCTTTGATGTTGATGTATATATGTAGGTTTGTTTGTGTGTATTTCTTTTTGAACCCACACACAGGCACAAACAAAGATCGTTTTAGTAGCATCCTAGATCAATTATTGCATTGTACTAAGTAAAATTGTTGAGACACAAAAAATTGATTTTGAATATCTTTCCACTCTCATTATAGCAGTTAAATATTTTACCTATACATCCAAGTAAAAGTGACTTTATATATTATATTATATATATTCTGTATATGTAGAAAAACCACCTAGTTTTGATTTGTAAAAATAAATAATGCATTCATTTCAGAAAAGGAAAGAGTTCCCTATCATTACAGTTGCAGCAAGGGCACTTGCATGCAGCCAAAATCAGACCTAGCAATTGAGTGGAAATAGAAGCAAAATCCGAAGTCATAATGAAGAAGATCCATTTGACTGATGGAGATGGATGGGGAGAGAGAGCGAGAGAGAGAGAGAGAGAGAGAAGTGAAGAGGGAAAGAAAGGGGCAAATCCTCTCCCTACAAATCCATTCCTGAGAAACTGCTGGTGCATTACTTTCAGTCATGGTAGGTGACATATACCCTTTTTTAGGGTTCTTGTCACAGATATAGCTAAAAGAAAACATAATAAAAAGGTCTATAGCCTAAGCAGCAATGCAGCATGGGAGGAGAGGAGTACACATAATGATTATATCATATTAATAGAGCCAGGTACACATATATGAATTATAGTCCAGCCTCTTTCAAGGAGCTTACGAATTAGTATGGATATGAAGTTCTTTTCAAAAACAAATAAAAAACAAACAAACTAGTCCGTCTATGAACTTTTTATCGGAACTATTAAATAAACGTACTTAGTGATATAAAAATGCTAGGTATAAATATGTTATATATGGTTTCCTTTTTGTTGAGTACTTAGATATACAATGATCCATAAAGTTCTTTTTTTTTAACTTCCTATGACAGACTATTATTAGAAAATTTTGCTCTCCTGATATAGATTTATCCTAAGTCAATTTTTTTAACTCGCATGGTTAAGAAAAAATCACACTTTTTTTTTTCAATTTTAACAGAGTAGGAAACCTAGATATAAGAACATAATCATCAGGTGAAAAGAGGAAAAGAGAATAGTAATGATGGTACATTAAAGGCACTAATTACTACCTAAGAAACCACATGTCACCACTGATAACTAACATCCTAACCAACAAAGCAAAGCTCAAAAATTAAACCCACTAAATTAATTAGCTTCTTCGTTCTCTAGCTCTGAAGGGCATATATGCCCACTTGGATGCAAACACCATACCTTAAATAAGTTACTAGAAAAAAAAAAGGGTCCAGTAGTCCCAAGAACAAACCTCTTTTTGTTTTTGGCCTTTCACCAAACATGAGAGAGAGAGAGAGAGAGAGAGAGAGATGGAAGGAGGGATATAGTGAACAAACAAACTATACAGCTCCGAAACTAAATCTATGTGAAATCTCCCTATTGACTGTACTTGTTAGTATATATTGGTCCCCTAAGGCTTCTGATCTAGCTGGCTTAGCTATATCGCTATATAGGACATCTCGTCTAAACTACGTGTCTTTGCTTACAAGTTGCAAACGAAACGATCTCTCTCGTCTAGTTTGTATTTCTGTATTATATATTATCTAAGTTCTTTGTTTTTATTCCTCGCCGTTAATAATAAGAAAAGAAAGATTAAAAGTTCAAAACACCTTACAAAAAGTATATATAACAGGGGTATTAACAAAGTGTTTACCTCTGATTCATCGACGAGTCCAAGCTTGTTAACGAGGTACTTCATCAACAATCTAACTGTGACCCTTCCATCCCTACCAAACAAACAAAAAAGAAAGGAACAAACAAATAAGTTTAAAAGAAAAGGAAAGGCTTGATTGATCATAGAAGGAAAAATAGAGAAATGAGCGAAAGTAAGTTAGACCTACTTTATTCGCAAGTAGCTCTTGGGTATCTGAGGCAAAAATGGCTCTGTCCTTCTGCACCCAAAAATAATAAGAGAAAAATAATTAATATTCAATAAAAACCAAAACAAGTTTCGTCATGTACTAAATTTACGACAATACTAATAATTTAGTCAGCAAAAGAACACAACTTTGATAATCCTCGCTCTAATTAAAACACTGATCAATTAATGTCTTTTGAGTCATTATTTAAGACAAACAAAAAAGCAAAAAAAAATAAAAAATACCATTGATTGTAAACTCACTGGGCTTGTGAAGCTTGAAGTTTGAACCAGATGCCGGTAAGGGGCCGCACCGGCGGTGGAAACATCACGTGCATCTCCCCGCGGTAGATGTGGTTTACCGGACCAATACCGGCTCCTCTCCCAATACTTGGATCCATACTCCACATCGACCGGGCCCAAGGAAGCGGCGGTCTAACCATCAGCATTGGTGTACCTGCTTGCATGATCGGATGGCCTAAACTGCCCGAACCTCGATTCGACGGTTGATTTTGCGCCAGCATTTGATTGAACCTAGGTACTTGATTTGATGAAGAGATGTCTGGCGCTGGACCGAGGCCTAATTGTAACCAGTCTTTGGTATGAGTACTAGTGCCTTCACCTTCCCCTTCTTCTTCCCCTTCCCCGTTACTGGTACCGGTAGTGGTACCGGGTTCACCGGCCATAGGTATGGGTCTCATGAGCATGTGTTTCGCCGCGGCATGGCGGCGCCCGGGGAACTTCCACGCCGTCAGATGGCCCCCAAGGTAACACACAGGCTGAGATGACACGTGGCACGGATGGTGTAATCTCTGTCCTGGTGTCTTTGGGTGGCTGTTGGATGAGAGCGAAATCTAAGAAGGCTGTACTTTCATGGATTGAAGTCCGGTATAAGGGGTGAGATATCGAGTCAAATTGTATGTATTGGATGAGGAGGAGATGGAAATATGTTTCTTTCGCGCGAGAGAGAGAAAGGAGAGGAGAGGAGAGGAGAGGAGAAGAAGGGGGCTTGCTGTTGACTCTTTAAATAGAGTGTAGTGAAATGGAAGACGCGAGAAGAAAGATATTTGTGTAACTTGGACTCTTTGAGTTATTGGTTAATTTGGAAGGTTAATTATATGTATTTTCCTTGTAAACCCGCGAAAAAAGTGTATTTGTATATACCATATTTCATATAGTAAGTAAAAAATTAAATATTTCTAGTAAAGTATTGTACAATTTTAAAATAAAAAAATATTAACTCATCCAGGGGAGTTCAAATGCTTTCAATTTTATTGCTTCCATCGTATTTCTATTTTAAGAATTTAATAACTAAAATTTAAAAATATAATGATTACATTTTATTTATATCACTTTTCTATGCAAAGGGAAAAAAACATGATATTTGAATATCAAGAACTTGCACAAAATGTATTGAATTATTGATGTAAATAATTTTTGAACTTTGATCTTTTAAGTTATTATATAAAATGAAAGTCAAAAGATCAATATTTTTTTATATTCATGAAAAATATATAATATAGATCATATCTAACAATTTTATTTTGATATTTTAGTTTTAAAATTTTTATTATTAAAAAATTAAAATAATTTATGAGGACGGATTCACTTGCAATGACTTTTATAATACAACATGATAACACCTTTTATTATATCAATAATTTAATTTTACAGTTCTTGATTATAAAAGTAAATCATTGATCTTGTTCAATATTATAAACAAAACACACACACGAAAATTTGTTGCATAAGAGTTTTATGTTATAAACGAAACACATACTTGCAATGACTTTCATGACACGTCTTATTTTTCTGATTTTTTTGTTATTTTTTCGAATTTTTAAATATTTTCAACAATTAAAATCAGATATTTAAAATAAAAAAAATTAAAATACATTCAAATACATATAAATAAGTACATACACGATATGTCATATCATTAAAATTATCGTACTTAACATTATTGTAAAAAAAATTACGATAAAATATGACTCCACAAAACATATCCAATTAATATGTGTATATCAAATATGTACAATCAACGTACAACACGTTTATAAATTAACTAGAAGGGATACAAGACTAAACAATTAATGTCTCCATCCATAAGAATTTAATAGAAAAAAGTTTCGCATTAATAAGGAAAGTTATTGCCAATATATCACTCAACAATAAATCCGTCGCTATGATATTCGACAACAAATGCCCAACTCAAAGTCTCAAACTTTATTTGACCTGAGAATTATATACGACTTGGGATTCGCGAAAACATGAGCACGTCTACCAGATATTTCGGTTGAAAACTTGAAACAAAGGAACATAAAAATGCTATGAGAACTCGCAACTTTGACCTCAAAACTTTTCCTAGCTCCTTTTATTTTATTTTGTGTTTGAAAACGAGGAAACTTTTTGTTGTGGAAGGAGAGATGCAAAGCTCTCTCATTTGACATTGACATCCCTTGACAACTCAAAGATTTCAGTCTAATACTATGCAATCATTCTTCTAAATTTTGTTACATCGAAAAGGTATGTTATTGGCGTCTTAAACCTTATTGTTGATTACATTTCATTCATTTATAAATTGGGGTTTTTTTTTTTGGAAATGACTTCCTATCCGATGTTATTTGATCCACAAAAAAAAGTTAATTTTATTGGCTTAGATAGTGTAGTTTAAAATTGAAATTCACATAATTAAAAAGATTCTACATAAATAAATAACGTTAGTAAGTCGATCAAATTTCATAAATTTTAAATCCGACGGTCTGAATTAAAAATCGTTTTTTTTTTCATATGAAGTAGTGACCGATATGCCCCGAAAAACACCAAAAAGATCTAATATATCTTTTGCAAAAGAAAAAAATATTGGATGTCTCTTTTTTCCACCTATGTCGTGTAGAGTCCCCTAATGTATTAGACTCATGGTGACTAAACATATTCCAATTTATAGGATTTAATTATTAAAAAAAAGAACATAAACTTTTAATTAATTATTAAAAAATTAGATTAAGAATACATATTCTAAATAACATTACTCTCCTCATAAAGAACACATTTTATAACATGGCAAGTTCTAAATTTCCGTAGAAGGAAAACAAATAGAGAAAAATTAGTTCTTACCTTACATTCTCATGTTTTTAAATTTTTCATGAAATTTTACATGTCTAAATTGAATAAATATCAAAACTTGAATAAATATGAGAACTGAATAATTGAAAATAAATAAATAAAAGTTCAGTAAAAATGAATTTGACTGTAAAATTTAATAGCTTCCAAAGAATTTACCTCACTACATAATTTCACCTGCATATATATATCTGGTACATGTAGATAGATGCAAGAGAGATGCACTTACTTTGAATTGTAGAAGACTACAAGTTAGAAAAAGAAGCATGGTAAGTAGAATTGCAAGCATGATGTCATGTAACCTGGAGAAGGAGAAGCGTTAGGAATTGCAAGCATGTTCTGATTCAACCCCAATTTTACTGTCATGTCACACAGTGATTTTCATGCAACTGCTCCCATCACCTGACATAAATAAATTATAGAATGAAACCCACAATGTACTGTGTATGCATTTATTATCTACATACATTCATCCTTGTTCCTACGGAGTTATTGCAAATTATAAGTTGCTTTCAGGTGAAAGGAGATCAGACAGAGTATAGTCAAAATTTCGTACATCCTTTCTTTTTTATTCTTTCTATAAATAACCTCTTCAAATTGTAAGCTAGAAGTTTATATCTGCTGCGATTAAAATTCATAACACATTTATTATCATAAATTTTAAAATATTTAATTTAATTTAAATAATTCAGATTTAGTTAATATAAAATATTTTTTATTTATATTTAGTGGGTCTCATATAATATAAATCTTAAGAGGATTTAGGTATAAGGATAATTTTTCTAATAATAAATCTTAAGAGGATTAGGGTGATAATGAGACTGAAAAAGGAGATTGGAAAGTATACTATTTGTGAGCAATAGCAGAGACGATGTAGATGTGATACATGGTGCCAATTTTTCAACATGACCTCCTGCCATTTGACGCTCCTTGTATTGTGACTTCACATCCGAGAGTTACGTCTCCATTGCATTCTGTTATATTCTAGCTACAATCCTGTTTCACAAGAAATGTTATCAGCTGCAATTATGCTACTATTCAACTTGAAGTTGACAAATTATAATTTAACGGCTCAAACCAACACCACGAGTATCAATCAAAATTAAAAAAAAAAGGAGCGCCTATACGGATATCATAATGACTATAGACTTTATTATTTATATCAAATAAATTATTATTTATATTAAGGACTAACTCATTTGTATAGTATTTTGAGTTGAATAATAAAAATACTATCAAAAATAAATTGTATAATAAAATAGTTAACATTAATAATAAAATAGATATCGATTATAGTATTTCCCCAATATTTTTCACATTTAGCGACATTTAACAGCTGAATGTTATTTTTAACTAATGATTGAGGAGAATCGTTTTGTCTAGTAGTAAAGACGATGTTTTTCGTATTGAAAATCGTAAGTTCGAAACTTGAATCTTCATCTTTTATGTACATTTCAAATTCAGTGACTTTGACTCTCATTTTTTATCTCAAAAAAAAGACCGATTGAGTGAGATAAAATCCGAATTAGATCATGCACATTCCGAATTCTAACTCCATTGAGAATTTAAAAAGTAATGTTAAATTTATGTATCATATTCAAAAATATTAATAATTATCACAATCGATCCTATAAATCAAATTGTTGTTCTGAATTATCTTTGATATTTTAATTAATATAATATAAAAGAAACATTTTCACTCATTTTATGCATAACACGTGTATTAAATTATTTTTTATATTTTAATTAAAATATATAATATAATTCTAATTCAATTCAAAATCCGCTATAATAAATATATGAGTATGCATTTGCATTCTCAAATACTTATTGCATATGGACATGCTTTAATATACTAAAATTTTTCATTCGAATTCCATCCATTTACAATCTTCAAATTTTCCTGTAGCGGATGCCAATGAGAGACAGATTTATATGGACATAATGGGGGTTAATTGACCTCCAAATTGTTTTCAAAATTTAATAATATGCATTAATTTTCTATTATAATTTGAAAATATTTTACAATATATGTTCAATTTGACCCCCATATTATGCAAAATTTCTACTTTAACTTCATACTTTTAAAACCACGAATAAAATTAAATCAATTCCTATAAAATCTTCAATTAATAAATATCTGTTATAATATTTTCTGCATTGGCCTGACGCTAATCCTCCAGAAAGAACGGAACAGTTAGCATTCCTTTTTTCTGTTCAAATACAATCTCTGTGTTGTCTTTGGATTGATCAGTTTTTGATATTTATTCATGCGTGTCATTCTCAGAATGAATCAGTACTAAATTACCAATTAAAACAGTAATTAAAGCGACCCAATTTCAATTCTCCTTCTCCGTTACTATAAGTTTGCTATAAAAGTGTGCGAAATGGACTGATGAAATATTGACCTGGTGCATACATCACTTTTTATTTTCATAATTTCTACATCACCACCGTATTACATGTCAATATTATGCACTAAACGATTGATTGCTTTTAAGGCATATACACACCAAAGCACTGATAGTAACTACTCTAAAAACAAAAACATCAAGCTTTTGCCATGCGCTGCAGATTGCGGTGTATTTGCTTTTGAATTAAAATTCCAAAACAGTGAAAAATCAAGTGAAAGGGACAGCTCCGGATTTATTTCTACAATGCTTTCACGCTTATATTTTTTTTTTCTTATGTCTCCTTTTGTACGAATTTTTAGATAGCTCTATTTAAATGAAGAGGACGGATCATTTGACAATGTTTATTGTGATAATTTTGACATTGAGATTTAAAAAAATAAAAAATTGAAACTAATTTATATATATGTTATTGAACTTATAGATTGATTGTGTTTCAAATTTTATATTATATAAGTGTCATTTTATAGTTCCTCAAAAATCATTAAATCGGAACAATTATAAATTATATATATTATAATTGACGATACTTAAAAATTTGTTTCATGAAAAAACCGTGCAGGACTATAATTTTTTTAAGAAAGAAAAACTTCTTTGGGCCATTTGACAGCATCAAACGTGTGTGGCCTGTGGGAACAAAATAAAAAGTTTATTGAGCAGCACTATCTCATAGTTATGTAGCAATGCAAAAATAAATATTTTTGCACTAGAAAGTTAGATGAAAGAAGGTTAGACCCCCCCCCCCCCCCCCCCCCCCTTCTCAAAAGACACACACACTTTTAATTTTAAACAGTTTGTTCGAAAATTAAAATTTCTTGTAGGAAATTTGTAAACCATATATCGTTGATGATATCCGAGGAAAAACTTGCCACACTTTGACAACACACGTGGCACCACGGTAAAACGCACAGAAAAAAATGATGCACGGATCACGAGTCAGTGCCTCATTTGCGCACGCGTGAAACAGAGGCTCCCACCACATGCTCTTCTGCGGTGCTTCAGTAACGAGAGTATGTAGCAACTCACTGTTTCAGTCTATATTTTGTCCATAATCTATAACAAACGCACTCGCTGTACGTTTAGTTACACGGTGAGCGCAAAGACAACCTCACTAACAAAATAGATACATCTTGCAATAGCACAATAGCCCAAATCGAACGGTGTACAACTCCTCCGATTCTCTAGTGACATCGATCGAACGGTTCAGATATCGTCTGACCGTCCAATGCGTATCACGTGCTGCTTGCTGCCTAAAACTGAAGAGATCGCCTGATCGAGTCGGCTTTCTCCTCTGATCCGCTGTTACTTTCTTCAAAGAAAAAGCAGTGATGCTTGCCTAGTATACACTACACAGCCCCATTTTGTTTGTGTTGACGACCCGCTACATATTTGACCGCACAGATTACTTTGGTTCAGATTTTCGGAAGAGAAACTGAAACCATTTGAATTGGCTTGATCGGAACGAAAGCGTGAATCACGTACGATGGAATCTGAACTTGAAAATAGAGTGGAGCTTGTGGCAGCTCATAACCTTTCGCAGATCACAACAACAGGTACCATCCGCACATTAATTTCCAATTGTTTTCATACTATCTCCACACACACTAGTTTTTTTTTTTTTTTTTTTTGAAATAAGGGTTCTGATTAATTGTAATATTTATTTATTTTTAAATATTTTTTACGAAATTTGAATTTATATTTCTCCGTAGAGAGTCGGTACATATTACTACTATATTAGGCCTGCGATTTTTAATAGCAAGAAAAGATGATTAAATGCTTAAATTGAATATAAAGTAAAACGTATAGGGTGGGTATTCATTGAAAATTATTAACTCGATAATTTTGACATCAAATTTTCAAATAATTTCAAAAAAAATCTTAAAAATGAAAAAATATATATATATTTATATATAGAGTAAAGCTAGCGTGAGATTAACTCAAAAATCTATGGAATCAGCTCAAATAAATTCAAACTGCTCAATAAATTATTCATATTAAAATCTCATAGGATACCGGAATTTTTTTATTTTAGAGTTTTATAACTACTTATTTAAGATTTTTTAACATGGTTCTAAAATAATAATAAAATAATGAATACTTGAATATTAGAATAGGTCATTTCAAAAAAAAATTCAAAATAAATACTTAAAAAACTCTAAAAATAGAAAAATTTTATATCCTATAAGATTTTGATATAAATAATTAATTGAGCAAATTAGATTTATTATTTAAAGTCGATTTGATAGGTTTTTGTGTTAAGCTCACCAAGGGTGTTGGTGAACTTAAGCTCATACTAGCTTTACTCTATATATACATATTTCATCAAAAAATATTGATATTTACAACTATTTTTATTTAACGGTTTTTGATTAAGTATCAGTTGACACTTTCATTGTGTGAAATTAAAAACATAATCAATTAATTTATAAATTAAAAAATATATTTACAAATTTTTTTCTATTTTTTAAAAAAATTAAAATGTATTTTCAAAATTATTCAATTGTCTAAGTTTTCAAATTATCAAGTTTATAGTCGTCAGTCCCATCCAAGAACATACATGCACGATGCACCGCCGCTGGAGTTTGGTAGCAAGTTATTGTTATACTTATACAAAAGGTTTGAATTAAAGAACAGGGCATATTGCTAAAAAGATAGGGATTTTTTTATAACTATTATTTTAATAACTTTGATAATTATTTTTTAAATAATTTTAAAAATTTGAAAATGGAAAAAAATGTATAAACATAATTTTTAATTTATAGATCGATTGTGTTTTAAATTTCATATAATTTAAGCATAATTTGATATTCTATTAAAAACCATCAAAATTATATGACATTTATAACGGTCAATATTTAATGGTTTTTGATTGAATATCAAATAAATCTTAAATTATATAAAATTTGATACACAATCAATCTATAAGTTAAAAAAATAAGTTTGCCAATTTTTTTATTTTTGAAAATTTTAAAAATTATTTGAAAATCAATTATTAAAATCTTCGAAATAATAATTATCAAATATCCCATACCCTTACTTAAATCCCTGCACCTTTAAAATTCATTAATGTTAATTATAATTCCAGCACAAAACTACAAATGACGAATTGATCAGACATGCAACACGCTCTCAAGAGAGAGTCAACTAATAGTATTACCTGCATGCAACGTTAAATTCTGTGAACATCCATGACACGGAGACAAGTCAATTCATCACACGTCCCCTCTCTATCAACAATTAATATTACCCCCTTTATTTAATATTGATATCTACTTTTCGTATTACTGTTCATCCCTCGTCGATATCGTCACATTCACGGTCATCATCAAATCAACCACGTCCATATTTTCTAAATAATGAATCCATTTATTATAATGCATGATTTCATATACTTGCATATATGCTCTGAATTATGTAAATGCAGCAGTCATCATTTACTCATTTAGAACGTGTGTTTTTAGTATGAGAGGAGAAGAAAAGTTCTCAGCTAGATCTGGTGAGGGATGCATTTTGAATTAATGGTGAATATAAGGGTCAATTTGGCTCCCTTTTTCTTAATGAAATTTTTTAAAAAAAATAGGAGTTTATTTTTTGACCTACACATTATTCACAAAAAAAGTACTTACCACATCTAGCAAACTTTAAAATTATTAAGGGAGAATTTATCATTTGATCCTTAAATTATTTTATAAAAACCAAATTGAATTCTGGACTTTTATTTACACTAAGTTGGTCATCGAACTTTTTAAAAAAAATCAACTCGGCCCTTGAATTTTAAAAAATAAAATAAAATCGGTCCTTAAATTTTAAATTATATCAAATAAATTATTGAATTTTGAAAGAACATAAGTTTTGATCCCTTAACTCTTTTAAAAAAATTAAATTGGTCCCTGAGCTTTTATTTACATCTAGAGGCATCGATTCTTGATCTCACTTAATGGGTCAATCTTATCCCACCTAATCTGATCTAATATGACTTCTTTAAATTGAATCAGATATAAATATAAAAAATTTTGTTGTCTTGAGTTGATTAAGTCAAGTTAAATCAGACATGATCTGATCTAATCTGAATTGAACTCGACTCACTTAAAAAATAATAAAATAATACCAACCCACCCAACCTTACTCATTTATACCCTAATTATTTTTTGCACTATTTATTATTATTATCATAAAAATGATTACATGAAGGTTGGATCAAATAAAAAACTAATATCTCTAGATGCAAATGAAAGTTGAGAGACCAATTTAATTTTTTTGAAAAATTCAAGGACTAAAACTTACATTTTTTTTAAAAAATCGAATGACTTATTTATTGTAATTTAAAATTATTTAATTTTTTTGAAAAAATTCAAGGACCAACTTGATTTTTTTTTTAAGTTTAAGGTTCAACTTGGTGCAAATGAAAGTTTAGGGATCAATTTGATTTTTTAACAAAGTTCAAGGACTAAAATGTGAATTTTTCCAATTATTAAATTGTTGTTGTAGTTGGATATAAAATTTATAAATTATTAATTGAAATCCCATTTACAAATATTCTTCATTCACCCTGTAGTGATATGAATAATTTTAATGTACATCTAACTTCTATGATGCATTCAATTTTTATGATATACAATTTTAAAAAACACTATATATTTGAATTAAAAAAAATTGTGTATGTATTTTTAATTATTTAGACGGGACATGTTCAATTTGACCCAATTTATAAATTAATTGTGTTATTCATCATAAAACTTTTAAAGAAACATCTTTAAAATTTTAAATTGATAGATGCTACGTTGAATATTCTTTAAATTGATTCGAATTTGATACACTTTTTTATCTAAATAATGTACAATATATCTATAATTTTATTAATTTAATTTAAATAATATTTTTTGAATATAAATATCATATGAGTTGAACGGACTTAGATTTACTAACATATAAAATGAATAAATTGACACTATACATGATTTTTTGAATAAAATGCAATCTCCAACACGTACTGTTTTTTGACACTATACATGATTTTTCTTATAAAATGAAACAAACACCCTGTCTCTTTAGTTTTGAATAAATTTACAACTATTACACGCATTTTGATCAGAGAATAAATTATTTTGACAGTTGCAAATATATCCGGCCTCTCAAAGTCCCAACTAAACAAATTGTTTTGATTATGTATAAACAATACATTTGTGGACATATTTCAGACAAAAATATTATTTTTTAAAATATGATAGGTACCTTTTTAAGAGAGCATCACTGGGGGGCTGTTCTTAAGAGTGGACTTTTCAATATATCATGATACTTTTCAGTTTTCAATATATTTTTCAATATTTGTTAATATACTATTTGAAGGGATAATTTTTTTTCTAATATACTGATAACACATATCGGATATTAAACAAATATATATACAGATACGAATATATTTTATGTATTAAAATAAAAACATCACACATTTCATTAAAAAAATAACTCTACAATATTATTATTTCCGTAATAAAATTATTAGTCACAAAAGCTAAGTATTAATTAACAAATTAATTGTAATTATGATATATTATTAGTTATGTTGTACGAAGAAATTATGAATCTTAATCAAAAAAATAAACATGAGTCGTAATTAAATTTAATATTAATAAGATTTATTATAAAATTTCATATCATATTTTAAAGTCTAAATCAAAATGATATATGAACCTATCAAAATTTCCAGTACTTAATAAATGATAACCGTTAATTTCACTTTGATCTCTTTATCTATAATATAATTGTTAATCTACATTAAAATTTACCAAACGAATATCCCAATTTTAAAAAAATCTTATTCCAAATAATCACTTGAATTCGGATTTCCGGTTCCAAATCAAAATCCATTAAAAAAATATTCAAATCTGTATTCGTATCTAGCTATCAAACATCCGGGTACTACCCGGATCAAAGATGCTATCCATTAGGCCCCTATATAAATACTTGCAATAACATAGTTGGTTCTTACATGCCACAGAAAACATCGATCCAATGATGACAAAACTTTGGCATCTTATTGTTGTTCTCATGCATGCTGCCAATTAAGTGATGTGACCAGACCAATAATAAATCTCGCCTTTTCTTTCTTTCTGAGATCGATGGATGGTTCATGCATTCATGCATTCATGCATTCATAAAATTAACGAATCTCTACTCTCTCCCCTCGCTTATTATTGTTAGAAAAAGAAAACCAAAACCCACATCGGAAAAGAAAACCTCTCTTCTCTCTTGCTCGAGGTGTTAGCCAGCCAGCAGACCAGCAGGCCATGACAGAGAAGAGAACATCATTGCTAAAGCACCAAAAACATAATACACGCTCGCAGAAAGGCAAAGCTGTTTAACATAACAGCTAGCCTATACACATGACATGCGTAGATAGATAGATAGATACATAGCTATCTATATAGCTAGCGCTGCCAATCTCTAACATCATTGCCTAGAATTCATAAATCACTACCATTTTCTATGCACTTGTTGCTTTAAAGAAGCAACTACAATAGAGAGGCCCTTTTTTTTTTCTTTTTTTTTTGCATGTCTCTATACTCTATAGGACAAGTATGTTTTAAAGCTCAAATTAATTAAGTAATAAATAATCCCTTCCAGTCAAGTGTCAACACTTGTAGCAATGTAATCTTGGTTACCACTTACCATACCATATAATTTAATTTATTTTCTACTTTGTCTTTATTTTTCCTTTGTTTTCTTATGTTGTACTCTTTTATTTTATTAAAGAAAATTAGCTGCTTTCTTATCTACTACTTAAAAAAAATGGAATTATAGGTCAAAAACTTTTTGAGTAAAAAACCAATAAATTGATTTCCGGTGAAAAACATGAACCATTGGTCATAATTCACTTAAGGAGTAAAGTATTTTCAAATTCATCCAATATTTGATGAGCCAACAAACTTATCATGAAAACGAATGAAAAACTTTTAACGTAAATCAACACTCCGTTTAAAATTAATTAAATGCTTTTCTATTTTTTAAAGTTGAATTCTTAAATTTTCTGTACAATCGAATTTTAAACTCAAACTAACTTTATTTGATTTCAAATTAGTATACATAAGATCGATTAAAATAACTGTTTTATACATCTAGGCTACTTTAATTAAGCCTCTATATAATAAACAAAATCTTCTTCTATGCCTTAGAGAAAATGGAACATTTGCATTTGTTTCCTTCCCTTTTTTTCCTTTTCTCTGATACAATTAATAGTAAGGAATACTTTTCAATTAACCAAGCATGAACCTGATGTTACATGTAGAATTAAAAACGAATTTTAAAAGACGAATAGGATGGTCTGTTTGGATTATTTGTAGATTGTATCAAAGCTATTCTAGACTGACATAGTGACATGCATCCACATATGTAGGTAGGTATTGTTGAGTACCACCTGGGACCTAGCTACGTACGTACCGCCATGCCATGCATTATGTGTGCGTACGTACTTACTGTACATTCCTTCATTCATTCATTTTTTCAACTCAGTACTATTTACTTATTAATATCTCTCCATTCATTATCTGAACCTCTGCATTTCTTGGAGGACGAATCCAACCGGAAATGTTTTTGTTTGAGAGTTGATATATATAGATATTATATTTTGTTTATGATTTAGATATTTTATTATTTAGATTAATGAATTATTATTTATGGTTGTGATTATATTATATGTATGTAATTTATTTATATAATTATTTATTATTTAATTTAAGTAAATTATTATTAATATTAATATATTTGAATTGAATAATAAAATATTATATAAAATAAGTTGTATGATAAAATTATTAACATTAATGATAATACGCTTTACATAAATAATAAAATCGATAACAATATCAATGATGATATCTCTTAAATATTTTTCTTTTTCATGACCATAACTAGACGAATCTCAATCGTCAATTTTCTCTTCTGTTACAGAAATAAAACTATGCAATGCATATTACCAGTTGGTGCGACGACATCTTTGAAACAGGAATTAGCTGAAAAAGGAACAGAATTAGAGGAGCAATTAAACTTGTTTGGTCAAATTTCCATGACTTACATGGGGCACATGGCAAGTCCCCCTATGTTGCTGCAGCATGGAGGTATGGGGAATTCAGATCAATGGATTTTCTGCTTCTACTATTATGTTGATATTCGTATTTTTTTTATGAATGGTTTTAACTTTTTTAAGTTCATCATTCAAAAAAAAAATTAAGTTCGATTTTTGCCTTTGTACTGTTCAAACATTAAAAAGAAAACTCAAAGTTTTATTTTCAAGTATGATGTATTTGTATATCTCAAATAATGAAAGTCATGAATTGAACCTACGAGTGAAAGAAAAAAAATAAAAAAGAAAAGAGTAAATATTCGCCCACGGAATACCTAATTTATTTACGAAAAAGAATTCTAACATTATTCAATAGAATTGCATATTAATTTCGATTGTCGGATTAACTATAAAAAAAATTAAATATAAAACGGCTTTCAATAAATGAAGCATGAACCTTTTCTTCTATAGAACTATTTTGTTCTTGATCCCAATTCAATACTAAACAAGTTTGAACTACATGAATACTTTTTAGACAAATTATTCAAATTGACTTGCTATCTCTATAAAGGAAATAATTCACAACTCTAAGTTGGAGATTGTTTTTTTCTTGCATTGTATACGTCATTAGTCCGATTCTTTATAGGAACTACCCCTAATAATGAACTTGCAAAAATGATCTGTTTATCATAAAGAATTTTTTTCCTGACCCTGCTTCACCTTAATTGATATGTGAACAAAAAGACTACAATTTGCAACGAGAGCTCAAAGAAAGTTCATTAATTTGTGAATCCCTCTCTTCCCACTCGAATTCTGAAAATGGGAGTGAATATGATGGGTCCAACTTCTCTGATGGATAAAGATCATAGATTGACCATTTGAAGTACGACATTTCAAACCACTTATAATCCTAAAATTTGAGGAAGTACAATGTATCAGAGGAGACAATTTATTAGAATTGAGAAGATTTTTCTACTATTGCAACAAACATACGACTCCATTATTTTTTTTTAATATAGAAATTGAAGAATGGGAAGGAAAACAAGAATTGTGGTTGGGAAGGTTATAGTAGCAAAAGTCATTGAAATCGATATTTCATATAAGAATCATCGATTGACCATTTGAAGTACTGCATTTCAAACCACTTGTAATCCCAAAATTTGAGGACTATTTCAATAAAAAAAATCTCATTATCAAATTAGTATGGGTAAAAAATCTTTCTATGTTATACTATTCAATTATCAAGGATAAATGGATTTGATAGATCAGATATCCTTTATTAAAAAATGATTAGAGCACGTGGCTACGAACCACTATGTCAAGGGTTCGAGTCCCTCCTCGGCCAAAGCCTTAAAATGAAAGGCCATTTCCCTCTAATGGTAGGAAAGTTATGATTGGGATAGCGAATGTAGAGTTCTGTTAGTTTTAACTATAAGAGGAGAACATATGAAAAATATAACTGATTCTTTCATTTTCTTGGGTCACTGGCCATTCGCAGGGAGTTTTGGGTTTAACACATATATTTTAGCAACAAATCTAATAAATCTAATTCTAGCGATTGGTGTGTTGGTTTTTTTTGAAAGGGAGTGTGTGCGAGTTGTTTATTTCGTCAACGGTTGCTGACTTATTTGTCAAAGAAAAATCGAGTACATTATAATAAATTAATTGATCAGTTGAATATTCGAGAGCCACAAACTCGTTAATTTGATCGTTTGAATTTTTTTTAGTAGTATTCGATGATGTGTATTAATCTCTAACCATAAAAAAATCTTTGACCGGTCAATGCATTTATCTATTTTCTGAGTTGTATCTTATATAGTTATTATAATGCATATGTAACATATAGCTGTGATCTTCTTCTGTTATTTCCATCAATTTGATTAAATCTTTTAGTTATAGTTAATTTATTGACCTACTTTGTTGATTAGCCGTTACTATGATCAAATCCATGATGCTATATATATTTGATCAAATCGCTCGTCCGTAAAGATATACAAAGAAAAAACATTATACCAATATATATCTCTTGACATCTCTATTCCAATCAATAGAAAAAAAAACTCCGCATTATACTTCCTTAATTTCATTTTTATATATTATTCTAATGTATTATGTTAAATGTTGTAAAGCTATTATCAATCGCTTTCATAATTGACTACTCATGTTATAATTAAGAAGCGATATTTTTGAATTATTTTGATGGCAGGTTTCAAAATTTTACATGTAGAAAATATGATTAGCACAATAACATTACGATTTGAATGACAAAAAATTTAATTATTTTATTTTATAATTATCCGAATTTCACTCAAAATAAATAAGATTCTGATACGTATTTGAATCTTGTATTAATTGTTCGAGTTCGAAATAAATGAGATTCTGATAAGTAATATTATTATGATATATGTAATATGATTGAGTTGTTCTACAACTATATTAGTCATGTACAATCAATGTAATTAAATTATAATAAGTCCTATAAATTAGTTCAATTAAAATCACTAATAACAGGAACTTCATTGGCTGACAAATTCAATCTGACTTGGATCTCACTATAATAATGTATTTTAATTCCAAATTTTTTTGATATAAGAATTTCCGTTTGTTCCAACATATATAATTTTTAGATGTCTCATATAGAAATTTAATATCTATTTCTTTATTAAAAAAACAAATTCATCTCTATTTATATTAGATCTCTTATTATAAGTTACTTATTATTATGATATGATCGAGTATTTATTTATTTTTAAGATAAAAATAAGTATTATAATCACTCAACTTTGAAAATTCATAAAAGAATTTCAATTAAATTTCAAACTTATAACTTTTCACACAAAGAGTATAGTTTTTACACTAAATCAAATATGAGTTCTCCATCAAATATATATTTTAATTCTAAGTTTCTAACAAAGAGACAAGAAACAATACCAACACAAATTAAAACTCACAAACCCATCCCTTCCAAATTCCCATTAGGTCCATGAATTGCTCTCAATTTACACATTTAGCAGCCTCTCTCTCTCTCTCACTCTCTCTCTCTCACTCTCTCTCTCTCTCTCTCTCTCTCTCTCTCTATTTCACAAGCTATCTATCTATCTTAATTGTTGTACTCTTTTTCAATCGTATATGCTAGATATACTCCATGATTTAAGCCTTACGATCGGCAGCTTTTCTGAGGCGATGCAACCCCACCAATTTGCGAACTATAGAGAAAATTAAAAGTCATGCCCCCCAATCCCCACCTCACCTTTCTTAATTTCCCCATACAAAATGCATATTTTGTTATTGTCAGCATGTTGTCTCCCACATGATAACATATCATGTAGGCGAGGAAATTTGATTTAGTGCTCCTGGTTTCGGTCCCCAGAAATAAATAAAAAGTTCAGTTCTCATTGTTTAGTTTTTTGTTATTTTCATGAATCTTCAATGATAACCTAGTACTACAAATTAATGAATAAGTTTTACAACTGTGAAGCACTTGACTTGATCCACTGTATACGCAGTACGAACTCCTGCATGCTTGTAATTGACGATTCAAGAGCTATATTTGAGTAATTTATTAGAAGAAAAATTGAGATTATTCAAAATTAAGAACAATGGTATATAAATCGGAAGAGATATTTGAAAATAAATAAATCTCGAGATTAATGGAGTTTTTAGATAAAAAAATAACAATGGTATTTGAGATGGATATTTGTCTATTTG
The DNA here is from genome assembly GCA_037678475.1 of x Bolboschoenoplectus mariqueter. NCBI lineage: Eukaryota > Viridiplantae > Streptophyta > Magnoliopsida > Poales > Cyperaceae > x Bolboschoenoplectus > x Bolboschoenoplectus mariqueter. The sequence goes on along the minus strand of CM075266.1, from coordinate 1,184,122 downwards.
ATACGTTTGACAATATTTTTTTCAAATAAAAAAATAAAACTAGAATATTTTTTTTCAAATACTTAAATGTTATTTGCATCAAATTTCACTTCGCTAAGAAATTATTTGACTATCATAAAGAAATTTAAAATTTAAATAGTTTATTTTTGGAAACTATTTTTTTACAAATGATCGAATACGCAAAATGCTACATTTCATGTTGCTTTGATGCACTACGTGATTAAAATATTATTAAAATTGTAATTTAAAAATGATTGCAAAATATATGAACACCAACCTCTAGTCTAATGGTTAAGAAAAAAACACTCTTTGAGAGGAAGAGGAGGTTAGGAGTGCATTGTGGATTTAAAATCTCATTAAAATATCTCTTATGAATATTTAAAGTATGGTGACTCGACTCTCATTCTACAAAAAAAATAAAAAATATCATATTTATTCCTCTAAAACACAAAAGCTCTCAAATTATGTTTCCAACATTTCAAAATTGAATATTTCTTTTAAAATTATATATATCATATTTGCCATTCTAAATTTAAAATTCTCATGGTTAATATCCTAAAATCTCAAAATTATATGTTTTTTCCTCTAAAATTGTGACTATTACTGAAATGAAGAAACTACCCAATGTATTAATATGTTATGTTTCATCCATTTAAACTAACTACATTCAAATAAATTATTTTCTATCCTTATTTTAGATAAAAGAAAAATATTCCTCTCCTCATCCTCTCTCTCTCATCTTACAATATTAGACACTTGAGAGATGTGCAATGACAAAACAGTTTGTCATTTGTTGTCATGCAATATAATTATTGTAAAACAGTAAATTCTGAATCATATTTTAACTTATATTATGATTTTTCCTTTTGTTTTACTTGTCCATCATCGTTAAAAAAACGTTATAAAAGGGCCAAAAAAAAGAGGGAGAGAAGGAAAGAGGCAAGTAAAAAAGTTTTATGTTTCAAATGGATAAAATTGGCAATTGGGTCATTGATGAAAAACCATGAATATTTGAGGTTTTAAAATTAGATAAATGTTGTTTTTTAAGAGACAAAAAAAGGAATTTTAATGTTGAAGAATAATAAATGTAAGAGTTTTTTATATTTTAAAATATAATTATGATATTTAAAAAGTCGAAGAGAAAGAGAAAAGTCAAAGCATGGTAACAATAAAAATTCATAAAATAATTTGGATTTCATCCTTGCGATTATCAAATGGAGAATATTAAACCATCCGTTTGGTAAGTGGAGTAGAAATGATTTAAGTATTTTAAGATGTTTTAATGTATCAAACAAAAGTGATTTAAGGTGAAATTAGTTAAAAAATTCATAGAGATGAAGTGAAATTAAATAATTAAATTTCATAATTTTTAATATTTTTTACTCTTATTACTTTGTCTACTTACTTTACTACTATTAAAATCAATGTTTTAAAGTGATTTAATACTTACTTCATTTTAATTTTATTTCGGTTGTCAAACGAAGAGTTTGTTACTAAATCAAAGATTGATTTTAAAAAATATATGGCTTTGAAATATATGTTAGAGATTATAGAAATATATTTGTAAGTATCAGTAATAATCTTATAGATGGTTCTGGTCATAAATAAAAATTAATCGGATTCAAAACAGAATACTTTGAAATTATTTTGTCATATATTCCAATTTCATGCGATGAACTGCAACGGAAAGAGACCTTACCAAAATCTATTAGTTTCGCATAGGATTAACATCGGATGTCATAGTTTTTATAGATTTATAACATATAGAGTATATTAAAATATAAATAAAAAATATCTTATGTAATTTAATTTGAATTATTTAAATTAAATCAAATCATTTAATTAAATTTAATGACACATTCACTGTCGTTAAAAATAATAAAAGCGGATGCTGACCCGTTTCACATAATTAATCAGTGATCTGAAAGAGAACAAAATATCGGTGGATGCGAGATCTTTAACATAACAGGTTCAATGTCGGCATGCATGAACATGTCAATATACCATTTATTCAAATATTTACCATACTAAAAAATTACCATATATTGGAATTTTGGTGCAGAGTCCAGACTATGATTAGAGGATCTTGTCTGTACCAGACTTCCCCAAAACCCAAATCCACCCCACCATTCCCAGCAGTCAAACCTTGCATGCCTGCTGTGGTTCCGCTTCTGCCCTCTGTGGCACACCTCCCTGTGGGGAATCGTGTGCGACCTAGCTCACGTCCTATTAACGATTAATCACCCCATCCTAGCCCCAGCGCGAGTACGCAATAGAGCGCTGCCAAGTCTGCAATCCACGTTGGCATCTATTGAACTTATTAGCAACTTGCTCAAATAGATGATAGTGCTTCAACAGGGATTCTTTATCTGCCGTTGCTGTGCAATACTGTGGTGCAACGCGATCATTGGGTAATATTTTATCGGAGTTCGTTTTTTAAGATTTACAGTGCATGAATCTCAATTCGATTGAATGAATAATATGTTGTGTTGTACGATATTGTGTAGTAAATGATACAAATTCTTCAATAGAGGAGTGAGTACTATTCAAATTTGCATGCTCCGGAAAAACAACTTTTTTGAATCTAGTGGACATTTGATGTCATAAAAAATTATAATAGCCGACTCTTATTGAATTCATAACATATAAGGTTTACAAAATAATCACTACAAAAGTTTTTTATAGTTAAAATTTAAGTTATTGTGATTTAATCGGACCATTGTGATTATATGATAACGAACTGTCATAGAAAATTATATATGACAGCTCCAGTGTACATCGGACTCATCCGTTCCCCATTATTCTTTTTAAAAACCTATAAAAATTTTATTAATTATCATTTATGTTGTTCTTGACAAGAAAAAAAGTAATTTTTTTAATTTTTTTCAAGCTAAAAGATAAACAAAGCAAAATAAAAATACACACACATGTAAATAAATAATCAAGATTTTGTTATTATTACCTGATTAATTAAATTTGAGAGATCAGTACAAAAATGGCAGTCAGTTTGACGTGGTCATTCACAGGGGGGGGGGGGGGGGGGGGGGGGGGGGGGCTGGCGTAGCCCAAACAAAGAAGTTCAAAAAGAAAGAAAGTACTTCCTATTTTTTACTATTTTATATATAGCTTCAACCACTAATCATTCTCACTTAGACTTGTAAAAACCAGAGCAGCTCTCACCTCTGGGGACTGAGAGCATGCATGTGAGAGAGAAGCATGAGCAGTGATAAGACATGTCAGAGGTGCATTCAACCTGTGAAGCAATGGCAAAATTAAGTACTGTCCACTCAGCTATCTTGCTGGTCACATATTTTTTGAAAATCTCCTATGGTTTTATGTATAAATTATAAGTTGTAACTTAATTATAACTCTCATTTTGCTTCGACGCTTTCCTCTTTTTCAGAGAACAATCAGGGTTTTTGCTGACACAACACTGTGACACCAAGTTGGGACTTTTTTTTCTCCCTTTTTTTTGCTCTCCTCTTCCTGCTCTTGTAATAGAGTTGTAGTGATATAATGTGATATTGTGTTTCACTCGTTTGAAATAAACAAAACAAAAAGGGAAAGATTTTGTGTCCGGTGCTGTCGATGCAAAAATTTTCAGGAGTTTTCAAAAGATTTGACAGTTCTTAAATATGACGGCATGATGAAATTATTGTCAAACTTGTACTATTTTGAAATAATTTTCAGTGGAGGAGAGGTGATTTTGACCACTTCAAATTTTGGAATTTTCAGTCAACCTTGCCTCTTGGACTATTTTTTCAAGTTTTCTTCCGAAAAATAAATTATTGAAATAATTAAAATTCTAAAATAAAATAATTTCTGTTCACAAAATTACAAACGACAAACTTAAAAATAAAATTTTGTTTTAAAAAAATGTTATGTATAATTGAAAAATATATAATTATTTATATGAAAAATTTATACATAGAAATACAAAAAATAGTCGTATCATTTCAAAAAATTATATACATATATGTTTTTAAATGAAAAGAAAAAAGAAAAATAATATATGAACAATTTGATAAAGATAAATAAACAAATCAAAAAAATAATATTGGATGTGACGTGGGATAGATAAGAAAATTTGAAACTTTTTGCACAAAAAAAATACATATAGATATAAAAAATTATATCATTTAAAAAAATTATATAACACCTTAGACCACTATGAAAGAGCTACGTATTCTTGAGTGTTGAATGGGGCCCATTGACCCAACTAAAATTACAAAAAAAAAAATCCTTTGTATTTTTGTAAAATGTGATTTAATTGTGACAAAATCTCTTCTAAAATTAATGAACTAACATCATTAGTCAAGAAATCTTTGCTCTGCCACAACCTCAAATAAAGGAGCAATAAACATACCAATTGGTACTCTTTTTAAATATAGAAATCTCTACAATCAAACATGCACTAATTACAATTTTTTTTGTTTCAAACCAATCTAGAAAACCATCTCAATAATGATATTAATTAGCTAATTATCTTTAAGTTGATTTTCAACAAAATTTAGAATCCGAAAGCATCACATCTATCAAGCAATTGGAAACAATTTAAGGAGCACTTAATATTTTTCTTTTTATTTGTTCATAATATATATACACTTAATATTTTTCTTTGTATTATAGATGCATTATGAATTTTAGATCTCACTGAATTATTTGTAAATTCCAAATTTTATGAATATGAGAAATTAGATTCTTTCGTCTGTTTAATCAATAGAAAGAAATTGAAAGATGACCCATTAATGGGCTTTGATAATGTCCTAAAATTTTAAATGTATATTGTTTGAATAAATTCTAACTTATATCATTAACACCGGAATGCAAAATAAATATAGTATTCAAATCGTTTTATAAATATTAAAGGTTGTTTAATTTTCATAGACTTAAATACTATATTGTTCATGTCTTTTTCAACTTCTACACGGATAATAATTAAATACATATCTAATTCCATTATCGTTTTCATAAAAAGGGAGAGTTTCAATATCATAAAATTTAAAGTATTTAAAAGTATTTTATTTGATATGTAAATAAATCAGGTTGGTTGAATTTCGTTTTAAGTATCTCTATCACCATATATAGTTGGAAAACAACCTATTTAATTGAATACGAAAGTACACAGAGATATATATATATATCTTTTTTTTAATGAAGATTTTTATTAGTTCTGTCATTTATTATTTTTTAAATATTTTATGAAAATATAAACTTATATTTTTTCATATATAAAAAAATAAGATCTACCGCAATCTAACATTAATTTAGGCTTATTGATGAAAAATATAAAATTAATTTATACTTAATTGATGATAAATTATTTTCAAGATACACCATACAGATATATATGGAAGTATGCATAAGCAAGTGTTATGTTAATTATTTTAATATAATGGTCGGAAAAAATTAATAAATTTACCCCCACTACCTTCCAAGTTTCCAAAGCATTTGTTTTTCAGCATACTTTTTATTCACACATTCTAATGCAATCAGCTTTTTTTCTATTTTAATCTTTTAGTGATTTGATAGCGACATCAAAAAGATAAATTAATAAACAATCAATCGATAACAGCCCAGATTATGAATTTTAGGGGGGTTTGAGTCCATATTCACTCAAATATTTGATGTAAAGTGATCAGCATATCAATTCGAACGATTCAATTTAGACCACGGATAAATTTATAAGAGACCGATGATTTTAAAATTTGTAACGAATAATTAGAATTTTGAGTTTTTTTGTAGTTATTTTATAGGGTTTGAAATCGAGAAGAGGGTATTTACCCCCAACGGACATTTTTTTTTAACCAATGTATCATCCATGATTCCAAAAATTTTATGTAATGACATGATGATTATATATATTGGTTCCGAAATTGTTATATTTGAGCAGTTATAAATGTCATAAAAGAAAAAAAAAAGAAGTTTTATTTCGTCTGATCATAAATAAATAACTTTTCCAATATAAAAAAAAACACTTTCACCAGTCATTTTGATCCTTATATACATCAAAAAGTTAGTAATTGGAATCGAACTTGTTTGCAATAAAATACTTTATTTTGTTGCTTCATAAGGTAACATCATTTTTCTTATTTAAATAAATTAAAATTTCATTAACTGGTAAATAAAACAAAGAAAAAAAATAATATATTACTAATATATAATACATAATTATATCGAGTAAAGTTAGGGTGAGCTGAAACTTATCAAACTATTTGGTGAGGTTAATTTAAAAAATATTCGAAACGATTTCAAATGATAAATCCGAGTAGCTCAATAAATTCTTCATATCAAAATCTCATAGGATACTAAAATTTTCTACTTTTATAGTTTTCTAACTTATTTTTTCAAATTTTTAAAAATAATTCTAAAATAATAATAAAATAATGAACGTTTTTATAATGACAATATATCATTTTCAAAAAAATCTGAAAAAAATACTTAGAAAATTTCGGTATTATACAAAATTTTTCATATGAAGAATTTATTAAACAACTTAAATTCATCATTTAAAATCAATTCAATAAATTTTTAAATTAAACTCACTAAAATTTTTAATAAACGTAAACTCACCTCAACTTTACTCTCAAACTAGGTCATTTTTCCCTCTGACAAAAATTCTCAGTTCTACATCTGGTGTTAAAACTCCATTGACATTTAACAAGTGGTCGGATTATTCATTTATTTCTCAAAAAAGAAAAAAAAAAAAACAAGAGAGGAGAGAAAATAAGCTTGTGGTTAGATGGGCCCGAGAGGGCCCACAGAAGCACGCGCCCTCTGTTCCAGGTGGGTGGAAGTGGGTCCCAGACGAGGCCTCTTTTAAGCCATCAAACCATGCAGAGCGTGGACGTCTGTGGGCCCCACATTGTTCCTGGAAAAATTGTTATCAGTTTATCACTTATCACCCACTTATTTTTTTCCTTTGCTTTTTTTTTTTAATTTGCCATCACAATACAATACACAACAATACAATACACAGACACAGAAATTAATGGAGGAGCTTGTGTTTTGTAGTGGGCCGCCACCAATTTATTTTTGAGAGCCCAAAAATAAAAAAGCCCATGAAATTCTTGATGGATAACCAATAGATTTTTATATGGTGCAAAATGACAAAAAGAAAATAGAAAATAGGACCAAAAAAGTTAGACCTTTGGAAGGTAAATATATGTTACCTATATCTTATGTAACTACACTATTTTTTAAATGCTGAGTTATTCCTGATTAGGAGGCAAACATACATCATCAAAAAGGAAAAAAAAAAAGAATAATTTATTTTCCTAGTCTGGTACAAACTCATAACTGTAATAAGTGGCGTTGATGGAGTCATCATTGAAATTTGGGCTCTGAATAATAATAATATATACGTTAAGCATTGCTTCTTAATCATATTATGTGTATATTACTTGTATATATATATGTGTGTGTGTTGCCATGTGTGTCCTTATTAGGTTAATTAAAAGTTTGCTTTGGCCATGTCATGATGAGGTGTGGTGATGGCTAATCCACAAGCATGGAATATTTGGGGGAAAGTGGCATGCAGAGGTGACTCATGCATGGCTTTTACATGTTCTTTTTTCATGTACTAGTGGGCAAATTAATTAAACTGTATATATTTTTTTTAACAACATGAGACAAAGTCTTTCAGAAAAGTGTCATCTTTTCATGATGTTATTCTTTTCATGGGAATGTTGGTGTATGTCTAGTGCTAGCTTTTTGGTTGGATCTTGTTGCTGCAAATATTATATAATGTATGCTTGACTTGGTGATGATTTCTTTTTTATTTTTTTATTTTTTTTATTTTCTTTTATTTTTTGTCTTCTGGTTTTCATTTTTTAGCACATGAAGCACTTATAGAGAGGGAAATTCCAAACCAGTACACAATCATGAGAGGCTTTTCATCCATTTCACTTTTTTTTTTTGCAATATATGCCCTTAAAAGTGAGAACAAATTATATAAAATTTAATCGTACATACAGCATATATACTTCACATATACTGTTTTAGCGCCCCTTGTTTTCAAGGGATTAGACTCAGTAGCTAATGCACATCTTCAAGCCAGCATGAATATTCAATTAATGAACAAGTTTATTCTCAAATTAAGCACGTATATGTGACCTATACAATAAAAATATTGAGTTTCAATAATGTAATAATCATGATTTTGAAAAAAATAACTCATAATATAATTTCAAGAACTTAAAATAATATATTCAATTGAAACTATGTGGTCCACATCTATCATTAATAGTCTTTTATTGAATATACTTTTTATAAAGCCTTTAATTAGTGTGCTATGAAGATTGTAGGTATGCAATGCCACAAACGTGCAACGGTGCATGTATGTGCCTCATAAGAAATAATTAAAACACATATAGAGCCAGTAATTAGGGTTTCAATATATGACTAAAAAGACCCAAACTTTTCTTAGTAAAGCCGCCTATAAAAGATCAAGTCATGATGATTCCATAAAATTTTACCTTTTTCTTGCTTAGTTCTTTCTGATGCTAATTCAGTTTTGTTTAATAAATGCACATGCGATGCAAAGCTAGCTGTGGACATCCCAAGGTGATGAAGGATATAATTAATAGACAACTAACTTTTTCTTAAAAGGTTGATATTATTAAAATTCAGAATTGTGCTAACCTGGTTTTCTGACCTTGTTTAATTACTTAAGCATAGGAAACATTCAATTACCATACATGAGAAATTTGGTGAAGTTTTCTACCTTAAGTTGGATATATGTATGTTGGTGTCAAAAAAAAAATGAAAAATGATGTACACTCTTTAATTGATTCCATAATCCATTGCAAGTTCAATGACCCACCAAAAATGAGGTCTCAGAATCTGATTTTTTTTTTGTGCATACATTTTTTTCTTTAAAAAAGAAAAAAAAAGAAAATTCATCATTTTTTTTTGTACATAAAATGTACTGCCTTTTTGCCACCGCCCATGCACTATATAGTTACAGTCAGAAGCAGTATTTAATAATAATGCCTTAGATGCTCATCACAATATATAAAATATAAATGCTCGTACATACCGTACTCCACTATAGGACTATCCCCATAATTATATTATGAGCTTTTTGGTGGTATTAATTAATTAAAAATAATAATAAAGACTAGTCACTTCAGCATCAATGGATATTTACGTAAACAATTTAACTAATTACATATATAGTAGATCCACTACGTGCATGTTGTGTATTAAATTTTGTTAATATATGGTAGGTAGGTTTTAAAAATTTAAATAGATCCAAAAGAAAAGACAAAACATAAGCACATATATATCTATCAATGTATAAGACAAACTAGCTAAAGAAAGAATTATGATGAAAAATCACATTTTTCCTCCATAAGGAATGTTTATATATAATATGCTCAGATATTACCCAACTTAATAAATTAATAAACTGTTGTAAGCAATAAAATATTTTGAGTTGCACAATATATTTTTATTTCTTTTGTAGAGTGACCAGAAATTTTTTTAGGTTTCATTTTGCAGTTGTACAAGCCTATAACTAAGGCCCATTTCATACCCACATTGTGAGCCCATCAATGAAGGTGTTTGTACAATAGTTGTTTTACTCTGTGGATCAATCATTTCCCTTACAGAAACCTTGAATCTATTCACACTGTACCAATCAGGCCAACACTGTACCAATGAAGACAGGTGTTGACAGTATACAGTATATGTACCAGTCCAGCCCTAAAAAAAAAAGGTAAAAAGGAACTCTTATAAATGCAAAGAGGAGTGATAATTATATTTTTTTTATTTTAAGTATTTTAAATTAAGAGATGTAGAATTTAAGATACAAAACTTCAATTTTAAAATATGTATTTTTAAAAAAAATATTTATACTTAATATTGTGTACAGATAAGAAATACAGAATTTGTTAGAAAAAAAACTCAAAATATAATTAACTAATTAATTTTATGAATATGAGCTGATTGTGTTTATATAAATTAATGGTGCGAAAATGGTGTATACAACATTGAAAATGACAATTAGCATGGAGACGTTAATAGAAGCATATAACGGTCCATTCCTTCAATTGATTTAATGGCCTTTTATTTTCATTAATTAATAATAGAGAAACGTTATATGCTTTGATAAACATCTATAAAAGTATGATACACCTGAAGCATCAAGATGAGTGTGAGAGAAATCAAATACTCAGAAAAAGAAAACTGCTCTTTTCTTTTTTTCAATATTACAAATAGCTCATGTTCATATAATTAACCTCTAATTATATAAGTATATATTATTTTATTATCATTGTTGAAAGAGCCTATATCAACCTCTACCACAGACACACTCGCAGGCAGAGGAATCCCGGCGTAACTTGGAGCCGGTCTCGCCCGATTATTCTTGTGCATGAGGATGGAGAGTCGCGTTAAGTCTGCTAATGCAACTTCGGATAATTTCGTTTTATTATTTTAATTTTACTAATTTAATTTGTTTGATTAAATTTCAGATTTCAAGACCAATTGTTTTCCTACAGAATTTGAAGTCTAAAAATGATTTCTCAAACGAAAAATGACAATCATTCACCTTAAGATTTCACCAATTATCACTACAAGAACCAAATGTGGCCTTGATAAAGGTAAACCTGATGTGTATCTCTAACTATCATAGCTTTTAACTGAGAAACCAGCCTTGGTATAGTAGTCCAAACATTGTGTATGCGGGAAGTTGTAAGTTCGAAATTGGAATAAATGATTTTTTTATAAAATTTAAAGTTGCATAACTTGATTTCATCTTTATCTCAAAAAAGATTTATTGCTTTAACCACAATTTTAGATGCAATTGTAGCCTCATGACAAAACAAGCATCACTGAGAATTCTCTATTGTTCAAATCAGACTTCCAGCTGCACCTGCGTTTACCTCGAATGCAAGTGCATTAGTGCAAGTCTATCATAAAATTAAGATCACAACAATTGCTTCTTTTCAATGCCTTTTTTTATTGACAGAACCATATGAAACAACTGGTCAGCAGTTGGATAAAATTTGGATGAGAAATATAAGCCATTTCATTGTGTAATCTAAGCAATATGATCTCATTGCACAGTCCTGTATAGTTGTAATCTTTGCTTTTTCTTATTTTAAATCGCATTCAATTCATTCCTTCATTCGCATATATAGAGCTCTTTAAGTAAGATGATCGATAAAGGAAACCTTCTTTCTCAGAGGCAATTCATCGAACAGCTTACGGGCATCAGTTGAGGAACCATATTTGAATGCTTTTGTCGTCTCGATTCAAAACTGAATCATGTAAAGCTCCTAAACAATTGTTCCTCGGGAAATTGAAATTGATCTTTGAAGGTTCTCTGTCTGGTTGAGAAAGTAAAACCTTCTATTCTACATTCTCTCTTTGTGTGATTTGTGTTCTCAATTAATTAAGGGGAGAAGGTCAAATGGGCCAATTTGTAGTCAAAAAAGGATCCTGACCCGGTACTAGATGGACCCGATCCAATAATTTGAAAAGTTGAAACCCACATAAATCCGACCCACAAACAGAATTTAAAAGTTCCCAACCATTTAAAACTTGTACTCTTAAATTCAATTGGAACTGTTAAGTTAATTAAACCAGAAATGGAGTTTAAAAATATGAGCCGACTTAAATTCCATGCTAGCTTATATTCAACTTAAATTTAATCGGAACCTTGGACTCTGTTCATATTTTTTTTTAAGAGAAATTTTGGTGAGATATATCATCATTGATGTTGTTATCAATATCGATTTTATTATTCATGTTAAATGAATTTTGTTTCAAATTAATGATTTTATTATTCAACTTATTTTATACGATACTTTATTCAGCTTAAATATCATTAATCTAAATAATATTTGTTTAAGTACAAATAAGTTAAATAATAAAAATATTAATGTGAAACAAAACTTATTTAACTTAAATTATAAAATCGATATTAATGACAATGACAAAAATGTATATGGACACCCTTTTTTTAATGTATGCCCCAAGCTTATATTTAAAAGTCACGTAGTTGATTGTAAATAGTTCCAAGGAACATGGTAATAAATCTTCCAAAACAAAATATGAATTATATCTATATTATCCTAATAAAAAATCTCTTTGAATTATTTCCGAATTTATTAAATTCTACGGACTATATTATTCATCCGATATTATTAATAAAATTTACAATTTTGTTGTTATTTTACAAAAAGATTATCAATATTTGATATATTATTTGCATTATAAAATAACTATTATAATTTATATTTATATTATATTCGAGTTGCGAATTTCATAACATTTCTTTATAAGGTTGCACCGGTAGGAAATCACTGATAAATTGTATGATTGTTTCGAAAACAATATTTAATTAGGAGATTAAAATTTGTGGCATTATCATGGTTTGTCATACACCCCAGGTGTCCATTACATTAATTAGAAAAACAGAAAAAAAAAACATAGAAGTACCAAAACACAAAACTTCCATTTTTTTAATGTATTATTATAGGAATATATCTTCTCCCAATTATATTAATTAAAAAGTAAAAATCAGACCCCTGATTGATCATGTCTAAAGTCTTTATTCTCAATTCTCCAAAATTGAAGCCAGAAGCTTGATTTCTTTGCAAATTGCTTTGGAGATCCTTTCCTGTCTCACCAATTAATTGCTTGGATAGATTGGGAACAAAAATCTCAAAATTTTCTTTGTGATGATTATCCAAGGTATTTTGAATCTTTCCTTTTTCTTTTGTACCTTTCTTCTAGCTAAAGTTAAATAATTATAATTATGAAATCTTTGATATTTTTTAACAAGATTCTTATTCTTTCCTTCTTCTTCTTCTTTCTTTGGTACATCCACAGAACAATCAAAGCTCACAGAAATTTGATATAGACAAAAAAAAATGCGTGATAGAGCAACGCCGGCGATCCGACGAAGATTCAACAAATCATTTATAAAATTTCTCGCAGGCATGTTACATTGCACCTCTATTTCATCAGTGCAAGATGATTATGAAAAAGTGGGAAACAGTCAGGAATTTGACTTACATGCAAGTCACAGTGGTTCTTCAAGAATAATGCCAATAGAAGAAGAGATGTTATCTCTTGATCAAAAGATTTTATGGATGGAGAGGTTAACTCACATGGCAGAGGTCAACCACTTGCATGTAAAATCACTTGCAAGAAAGCTTGAAGAGAAGAGAGATGCAAATAGAGAATTGAGGGATCAAATTGAGGTGCTTTTGAAGGAGAATATGGAATTGAAAGACCGGAATAACGAGCTTTTAAACGAGAATAAGTCACTCCGCGACATTATCCGGGATGGAACGATTGAATCCCCGATCAATGTTTCGGATTCCATGAATGAACATGGGAAAGGGAAGTTGTGTAGATTGAAATCTCAAATGTTAAATGCATTTTGCATGAGAGGAGAAAGAACTATAAACATATAAGGTAAGAGAAACAGTAGCATAGCATTTTATGATTGCTTTTTTTTTTTTACTTTTTTAATTTTTTTTGCACTTAATAGTAATGATATGATCTATTGAGATTTGTGGAAAGGATCTTATTTAGTGCAATTGTAAATGAGGAAATTTTTTTTTGGTAGGTAATATAATTTTGAATTCTGTCTAAACTTCAAAATCTGTTTAAAACACACTATTAAAATTGCTTTAAATAAATGTACATGTTATGATGTAATTAAGGATGCCAAATATAAGATGGTTAATTTATTTTGACGCATTTTTTGCATTTTGATCCATCAGGCACCTGGATTTTGTTTTGTTCAACCTCAAATAGGACTTCCTGTTGTTATTTAACCAGGTCATCCTGTCATTTTTTTTTAGTTAAAGGCCATTTTTTTCATGAAAAAAAGATAATATTACATGATCTGTTTAGAGTAAATATTTGTAAAAAAAAAAACTCGTACCTTTTAAAACAAACCTGTTTAATCAGATCAAATGGTTCAGGTTCCATTTGGGAAATTTTTTTTTCATTTTTTTCTATTTCTCTCAAATTGCGTTGAATTGTTCTTGCCAGTGGTGCAATCCCATTTTCAAGCAACTAGACCAAATCGGATAATAAAATAGTACAATATAGTCTGGTTCAATAGCTTCAATCTGATAAAGGGTGTTAATTATAAATATAATAAATATAGAATTAGGTTGGATACTACGCGTAGTTTGTAGAAAGGGAGCTGATATACAGATACGTTTATTGATACCATCATCGATACGAGCTTAATTATACACATTAAATGAGTTATTATATATATTAATGGTATTTAAGTTAAATAATAGAAATATTATATATAATAAAGTCATTAACATGTATAATAACTCATTTAATGTATATAAATAATAGTATCTCCACAACATTTTCCTTATAGAAAAATCATGCTATGAGTTTCAAATCTGTCTGATTTGCTTTTAAGATTTATACACAGAATTTAAAACTCGTAGCACATTTTTTTACTATCTAGGCGCAACACCTTAACCTAATTCATAAATATAACAAAACATAATTTTTTTTATGTAAATATATAGCGAAAAAAATATAAAACATGGTTATGGTATACCAGCAGATAAACATATATAAGCGCTCCATATTAATTTGTCAAAATGCTTGCGGTTTATAAAAACAAAAAGTAGGATATTCAAATAAAAATAATAACTTACATCTGCAATATTTTTTTAGGTTAGTCGGCTAAACCACATTTGTATTATTGTATATATGAAAATGGTCAAAATAATATAACAAGAAGTCGTTTCTATATTCCACCTTATATTCAACTTCTATATATATATATATATTGCATATCTCATGATTTCTTCTCCTTGTGAAATTTTGCTCTTTGATTTTAAAATTCTCATGCAATATATACTAATTCCACGAGTGAATAAAGTTGGGTTTTGCTTCTCCTTTATTAACTTGTTTATTTTTTTCTGACAAGCATATAATGCAATAAAATATACCGAGGATGCAGAGAACATGTTATCAGGCCGCTTGTAAATGTCAATTCATGTTAAAGGCCTTCCTAGATAACATTGGGCTTTCTAGATCTCCATCAAACTATTTCAATTATTTTGCACACAATTTTTGAAGAGCAGCAGAAGCTGAATTGCTCAAAGCCTCTTCAGTTAAACATTTTTTCAAAAGTCTTATTTTATGGGTGCGGATCCATTAACAACTGGTAATGTGATAATTTTGATGATTAATTTTTAATTTATAAGTTCAAAAATAAATCCGTTGTGAAGGTTTTATTTTCCACCTATAAAGTTTTAATTTGACAACAAAATGTACTTCAGTTAAATATTTAAATTGCATAAAATTTGTAACACAATCAGCATATAAATTCAGAAATTTTCTATAATTTTTTTCTATTTCTAAAAATTATTTTGAAATTATTTAAAAATTTATTGCGAAAGTTATTAAATTAATAGTTGGTAAAGGATCTCATCCTTAATTTATTTCTCGTATTTAACAAAAAATGAGTGACAACATTTTATGCAACAGTTGCCAAAAATAAAAAGAAAGGAAGATAAATTGAAAATTCTCCGGTTCTGTCTAAAACTCCAAATACATATTAAATCAAGACTAATACAATATAGATTATAATTTACATTATACTAAAAAAATCAAAATAAAATTAACAATTAAAAAACATTAATCATTACAAAATTTAATTCAAATCTACGCCTACCACTCTATCAGGGGAATTCAAGTTCTCTTCAGAGCATGTTAGTTTCCAAAAAGAATTCTTTTCCCAGGCTCGTTCGGCAAATATTTTTATAGCAGGAGGATAAATCTCAGCAGCACCTCTCTTTCTTCACATTTAGTTGGGAAAACAATTATTTGATCAGACCTAATTTTTTTTTCTCATGAGAGAGGGATGTTGTGAGAATCGCCTCTTTCTCTGATTAATTCGGCAAGAAGGTAAAAATTGAGCGAGAAAATAGAAATGATCGAATATAAATGAAACAACTGTTGTAAGTTATGTTTGAAGTGAGGAAAATAACAGCACAAGCTTTCTCCCAATTTTCACTTAAATTATGACGGGAGAGGAGGAGTTGGTTAATCAAGCTGATGAAACAGGATCTCGTCTTTACTAAATTTCTCTCTAATTTGAAACTTTTTCTGTTGCTTGCTTAGTAATTCATAAATCAAGGCAAAATTGTTAGTGCTCAACTTAGTGGAAGAAAAAACTGAAAGCAAATTTGTGATGCGATAATTAATGGCCTTTGAGATTTTTATAGGTTTAATTAATTAGAAAAGATAAACTGGAATACCAAGCACTAACAAATGACCTTGAGATGTGAGGAGTATATAAGTTATTTTATATTCTAAGCACAAATTGAAACCAAGCAAGCTCTAACTAATGAAACCAAAGATTTGTTTCACATTCTAAGTTTCAGATTTGTAATGCGTCATTTGAGGCTCAATTTTTTGTAGTAATTTGATATTAGAATTTACAAATTGTAACGTATAAATTCTAAAATGAATCTAAGGGGTACACAGTTAAAATGCATTTAAGAATAATGATTGATTTGTGCGAAGATACAAGAATCAGATTTCCAATTTCCTGATATGTTGTCTCTATGGTTATACGATATGTTTTTGTTAGATTTAATTTTTAGCTTACTATCCAAAAAAAATATCTAAGATCTATGAGATAATCCTTTAATATGTGCTTAATTTTCAGTTTAGCGTGTTTAAGTTTCTAATTTAGATTTCTCCTTAAATTCAACTGGGCACAGCTATATCAAACTACACATACTTTCACATTTAACAAATATGTATACATGCAGTTCATTTTCAAATAATGAAGCTAATAATAGAATTGTTTGGAATGAGTTGCAACGAGCATTTCTTGGAGAAATGTTGGTTGAATTTGATAGACCTGATACACAACTACAAAATGCATGGAGTAGTATTGCATTGAATGAAATGGCCCGACGATTCAAAGCAAGGTTTCCAAATGCAAATTTCTTAGTGAAGCAACTTAAAAAGCAATAACAGACTCTTAAAAAATAACACAAAATCATATTTTGTAACTGAACTTTATTTGCTATTTATACCTATTAATTTAGTTGAACTTTACTTTTTTTATATTTTGTATATTTTATAAGATTGAAAACTATTATTTGATGAGTATTGTTACCTCTATCCTATAATAACATGCAAAGCTAAAATTGAACAAAATAATAAAAAGTTAGATACAAAAAAGAGAGAGAATTATCATTATATAATTGACCATTTAGAAATAAATTATACATCTTATTTTAGAAGTAAACTAAACTAATATAATTATAGTTTTTGCTTCTCACATATTTAATATAATCATTCCAGATGGCTATGGAAATTTATTCTCTCTTGTGATGCCTAGCAATACATCGATTATTGAATGACTTTACATCTTTCTTGTACTTAGTATCTCCATCCGATACATCTATAATTTCACTTGGATATATCTAAATTTGCATTGTTAGCCCAATTCATATCTCCATTATGATTTGCAATAAAATTATGGAGAATACATGATGCATGAGCTATGTCAGTCTATACATCAATAGTGTGGTACGCGCAACTTTTAGAATGGGAAATCACATCTTTAATATGCCAATGAGACGTTTAATATGGTTCCTAAGTTTTGCATACATGTAATTAAAAAGCTCTTTGTAGTTTTGTGGCCTTTGTTTTGCTTGACCTTGCTCTCGAATATGGTACCTCATGACCCGATATGGCGCAAGAAATTACGAGGTGTTTGCATAACCTGCATCAACTAAATAATATTTACCTTGTGGTACTGTAAATCCATCATCTATTGCACTTTGTAATACGATTGCATCAGAGGTTAATCTTTTCCACTCATCCATTACATAAGTGAATCAATGATCAAAATCACATACGATCATAACATTTTGTGATAATGATTGCTTTATATTATGATATGCATTTTGTTTACTCTTATTGATAGCTATTGGAATATGAGTGCCACCGATGGCACCAATGCAATCCAACATTTAATAATTGAACTTGTAAGTTTATAATAAGTTTATTTTTTCTAAAATAATTAAATAAGAAGTTGTTTAGAAATATCTTAAAACAAGATTAAAATTTTGGGTGTGATATAATATATTGAGGCGTACAAAGAAATGGAGGAAGAATGATCTCGGAAGAGAGTTGAATTATAGCATACAATACAATGTCAAAATGATGACTTACGGTATCACCTAAACTTTGAAATCGTTCTTGCACAGTGTGATTGCTTGCATTTTCGGCAAGGATATAAAAGAACATGGTCATTTGCTCCTTTACCCGAACTAATCCATCTATACGAAATTTTTTTTTCTCTTAATAGCTTGACTAAAGCGCGAAAAACATAAGATTTCATATGAAATTCTCGTCTACAACGACAATTGTGATCATCTAGCATTTCATTAACATATAAGTCCTATTAAAATCGAAGTATGATAAGAAGTTAGTTGGAAAAAATTTCTCTCTATGTAAGATATGATTGCATTGACATACTCATTATAATTATTTTCAATTCTCTTTTAAGTGAAAATGATCCATTTTTGTTAAGAGATATGTAGAGAAGGGATAATTAAGCTATGTGATAAAGGTGTACTTTATAAGAGCTTTCTTCAGTAGTTCACATGTTGCTAATATCACATCACTAGTGTACAAGTCACATGTAGTAATTATATGTAAAATAATTCACATGCCATTATAATTGTACATGATTACTGACTAGTAATTGATATGCTGCTAGAATTATACATTTTTATTTTTTTCATTTTTATTTTAAATTTGAAGTCTTTTATTTTTTTAATTTATATGAAAATTTATTGTTATAATTCTCAAAACAAGTATATTATGATCTATCCTCTTAAATTAATATATATCTCTTAAGATTATTTATTTTATAATGAATTCTAAAATTTATAAATTTGTAATATAATGCAACATTATCAATGTTAATAGAAATATTCTCACGATATAAACAAACACTCATTTATATATATTCTCATTTTTATTCTCATACTTCTTATGAATATAGATTCTCGCGAATTAAAAAAATGGAATTCCATTATCATAGAATCTCATCTCATAAATTTTCATGACAAACGAACGAGCCCACATAAAAAATTCCATTACAAAATTACTAACGCATGAATCCTCTTATTATTAATTTATTAACTAATCCGATGCTATACATGACAATTCGAACGCACACCTAGCCGCACATAGATTTCACATAAGATCAGACCGGGCCCCATCATGTCTTCTGCTTCTGTCCAGTGGGACCCACTAAAGCGTGCGTGGTCTCCTCTGCGATGTGGCAAAGTGACAGGTCCCACCGACCATTTCTATCCGCCACGTCAGCATCCTCGTTTCGTGTGTGCTCTCAGCTTAAAATTTTAAATTATCGTTGCGGAGCATTCGTACACTGTTTCTGGCTGAAATCATTACTGCCCCTGACAATGTTATCACGGGCAGCAACGGTTCAGAAAATATAATTTTGGAGAATATTTTATTACTATATAATGGAGAGAAAAAAGAACAATGCACTAATTATAAAATGATATATTACAAAAATACGATGTTTTAATATATTTTTCGTACATCAGACTTGGGTGCAAAGCCTTCTGTTGATGAGCTGAGAATAAGAAATATCTAATTCTGTGTTATTAATGAAAAAAATGAATTTGAGATATTGGTCAATTTTAATCTTTTTTTCTTGTTTCCGATAGTTCCTTTATTATGTTGTAATTTTTATTTTGAGTTCTAACATGTAAACAATATCAAAAGTTAATGAGTAATTTTAATTCGTATTGAAGGTTACGAATTTGAAATTTAATGAGTAATTATTTATAAATATTTAAAGTTGAGTGATTTTAATTTTAATTTTTATTTTTATCTTAAAAAAATCATCAAATGCAAATAAGCATAACACAGGTTGTGATCAATGAGCCAAAAATAAGAATTACAATGAAATATATAAATTTAACTTGCTAGATTATATGAGTCATGCACCTTGTAAAAATATAATTATAAATCCTTGCATATTTTCTTCTCGATTTCTCTGAATCCACTGTTTCCTACCAAATTAGCACAGCACCACATGTCGAATATAATTCTATAGTTAGTCAAACTTAAAAAAAATAAAAGATGTAATTACATGAAATAAAGATTTGATGTAGCAAGTGCTCTCTTTGTATTTTCCAAATGATAAATATTTGGGGTGTGCTCCAGGCAGAAGGGAGATGAAGGCATGAAATTAATCTAACGGCTACAAATTTAAATCACCATTGATCTAACGGTTTACATTTAACTCTTTTGATGGATGGAGCTTTCCAATCAATTTTCTCAGTTTCTTTTTATTAGAAGTAAGGGGTTGATAATTTTAAAACTTAAAACCCCAAAAAGATAAAAAATTTAAGAACCAAATCAATACTTTTTAAAATTTTAAAGCTGTGAAAGATAAATGAATAATTTTTTAATTAAGGATACTATTTATGTACTTTATTCTTGTTGAAATGATATTTCATATTTTTTTTATCGTACTAAAGTATAACCCAACTTGTCAGGATCTTTAATTTTTTTTATCCTTGATCTTTAATTTTTTTTTTTTGCGGTGTATAAATTATACAAACATTAGTTTTTGATGCAAATTTAAGGATGAAGATTTTTGCCTGACTCAGGGACCGAGACAAAAAAATTTAAAATGGGGGTGAATAATCCATATTTATAAATTACATACAACAATTTCATATTTTATCTGTTTGTTTTAAAAAAAAAATGGGGGTCATAGTGTATAATTTTTTATCAAAAGTACGTATGTCAAAAATAACTTTTCCTTACATTTTGTAACAAAATATGAAAAAAAAAAATCATAGTGTATAATTTTGAACCCCATTTTAATAAATCTGACATTGTTGAAGATTGCTGCTACTCAGATGAAGACGATTAAAAAAGGAAATTTATGGAAATGGATTTGTTCTGAAGCAAATTTCAATATAAATTGATGTAATACAATTAGTTAGTTATAAATCACAATCTACATAATATTATCATTGGAGCAAATAAAATAAGAAATGGCACGGATTGCGAGATGAGACTTCAAAGACACGTCGATTCAGTCATTCAACACTGTCACAATAATTTAGTTGCTTTTAACTGCTGGTTCCTTTATTTTTGTTTTTATTTTCTTCAAAACTGCACCTCAATTCTCCTCAGCGCCTGTTGCTTTTCTTCTGCTTCTTTTTTTTTATTTTCTCATCTTTTACGTACTTTATGAAAAACATGGTATTTTGATTACGTTATATGATATAATTAAAATACTTTTATGACGTGATATGAAGTGATGTATTAAATATAATAAAATAAAGATACGTTATATTTAAATATATCGTATTATATCGCGATGTGTTAATACGTAATACGATGTGATATGTATATAGCATGTCATATTTAGTTTTTATTTTTTCATTGAAAAAAATATTAAAAAATATTTAAATTTGTAGGAAAATTTGTAAAATTTATTGTAAAGTGAAGAAAAATATTAGAATTTTTTTATGATAAAAATATATTTCATTATTAAAAATTAAAAAAAATTTGAAATAATGAACGTATAATTTCACATGATTACATAACGTATCACGTGATCACGTAACATTCTAATTGAAACAAGACACATCACACAAAAAGACACATAAAATATATTTTCTGTCATGTTTTCAAGATTTCTTTGTTGCTAAATCGATGATCTGACGAATAATTTAATTTTTGCACTTTTAAAGATGAAGATGCTCTTAACATTTTTACAAAACAAATTGTGACAATATAGTGGTTCCTTCAAATATCTCTATATATCATGTAATTATGTGTGAATTGGAGGTGTGACAAAGATAAACAATCAAATCAATTATCATAAAATAAAATATTTCCGCTGCTTTAACGAAGTCACAAAAAAGTACTTGCATTAGGCATTCATTTTTTTTTATTACATTCATAACATAAATTTTAAAATTCAAATAACAAGACAAAATCCTCAATGCTAATATGTGATATATGTATCACTAATTTCTTTTCTTTTTTTTTTTCTAAAATAGGAGTAGACCCTTCATATCCCTCAATAAATAGTGATATTTTAGATTTATTTTGTCGACAACCAAAATCACGATAAACCAACTTTAAAAAATTGTCTACCTCAATACATTTTTAATTAATTAACTTGTGATGCTCGTTAAAATATCGTCTTCTTTTACATACATGCATAAAGATAAAGATAAAGTAAATTAAAATACCTTCTATTATTTAAGCAACATGACATTTGCAAAAAAATATTACTTCTTTTCTTATAAAGGTCAATTTTGAGAGTATTGCCCAAAATGTAAGACATCATGAATCCCTACTTAGATGTCGATTATATTTTCTCGTATGTTCGTTCAAATTGTGACAACTCAGAATATAGAATAATTCAATTGATATATAGTTATGCTTATTTTTTGTCAGGTGAATTAGAGTAAAATAAAAATGGTAGTTCATTCATATACTTTATTTTTCATTCATTAATGTGTTTGGATGGCTGAGAAATAGTGCTAATTCAGGTTGGTGGATTAATTTTGAGTCCAATTTCGTATTCAAAATAGTCAGTATTTTTTATTTCTTTTTTGCTATTAGAATCAAAGATTAGATTAATAGCCATTTCAAACATCTGACTGAATTATTAGTCACTGAACTTACTAACTTCTTTTCCAATGCATGTATTTAATGATGAAGGTAAAAAAAATATGAAGCTAATATCAAAGTAGGAACTAGTGTAAAAAAATAAAAAGTTTTCAAGCATTTTTATTGTGAATTTTAATATTTTTAATTAAAATTATTTGAACTCAATGCATTGGTATTTAATACAATAGAAGTTTATATTATTTTTTTTTTCATTTTGCATTGTTGCTTTATGTAATATTTTTACATTCATTTACATATTATTACTAAAAATACACTAATTTAATTTAATTTAATTGTCTAGACGGATAAAAAAACCCCGAATTAAGTAAATTCAAATCTAAATAAGTAATAAATAATAAAAACTCTATCTCTATCCTACTAAGTTGGAATAAATTTATTTCACAAATTACAGATACTGTAGTTCTTTTTTTTTAAAAAAAAAGGAGAAAGAATGTAGCTTTTTTTTCTTAAATAAAAAAGAAGAAGAATGATAGCGACAAAAGATAAGTTGCAAAAATATTCTCCAGAGAGCACTTCCTTACAACTAATTATTACTATTAAAGTGTTAACTGTGAAGTGTCTTGTGCTTTGCTTTATTTAGAAAGTTATTCTTCTTTTTCTTTTTAAATAAGGCAGTCGCTTTTAGCACGTTCAATTCATAAAATCGAATTGAATTCATGTATATGGAATCACTAAAAATGGATCCTGCCAAAATTATATATTTTGAGAACTTGAGCAGCCAGAAAATAAACATAATAAACCCATAATCTATATGTGCTTTTTAATTTACTACATTTATTGATTAATACAATAATTTAGGATAATTTGATTTTTTGTATTTCATACTATTTCATCTATTTTTTTTTAACATTGTCAATCACTAATATTTTAAAGCGATTTAATATCTATTTTTATGTTAATGTACTTTCTCAACAACAGCAGCAGCGTCAAAACGCTAATTTTCATGAAACTTTCATACAAATTAAAATTAAATGAGGCATGAATCAGTATATGCATGATTTCGTATAATTACGCGAGGCAATGTTGGCTTAATTAATTAATGCTCTTGCACTTAATTTCGTATAATTAATGCTCTTGCACTTAATTAATACATGCATGAGTTCCAAATTTTGAGAGCATTTGGGAATTTGGATGTAAGTGATCAAAAAAAGGGGACAAACTTCTCTTGAAAAGCAGCTCTAAAAAGAGAAAAAAAAGGCATTGGATAATTATTTGACAGTGGAGAAAAGAGCAAGGCTAAAAAGCCTATTTCACATGTCAAAGATTTTTGTTGATGTTCATGGAAAGTTTAATGCTTTTTTGTTTGTCGCCTCTATTTAAAGAATATCAATACATTGATCTTTTTAGAAAATTATACAAATTTTTGAAATCCAAACATTCTAAAGTGTTGTCGGAATACATATTTTTAGATGCCAAGATGCAATGCAAGCATTACATTTTTAATGTTTTCTTAGAATTTATTATCATAAGTTGAACAAAGACTTTCAAATTTCTGTTTTCTTCTTACCAAGAAAATGTTGTATTATAGCAAATTTTGTAATTTTAATATGCTTAAATAACATAAGTGTTATTTAAAAGAAAATTATGAAATTAAAAAGTTTTTCTACCTTTAGATTTGAGAAAGACGTTCACACGAGCCACTCGATTAACTACCAGAAACCTATTTAATATTAATATTTTTCAAGTTAAAATAGAAATTATTTTTGAGGGGTGACGGTTGCACTCCTTAAATGCACCAATTACATGCAGTCTAGATATATTTATACTTCTTTCAAAACATATTTATATTTAATGATAAAAGTATTTATATTTTATATTATTAGAATTGAAAGTTATGTAAATTGTAATTTTACTTGTGTAATAAATTTTTAATTTGAAATTTTTTATAATCATTTAGAAAAAAGTAATAAAACACCTTATATACTAATTATAAATACTTATAGATCCAGATATAAATAAATTATCTATTTAATATAAATATTTTTGATATATAAATAAAGAGTACAAAATATAAGGTATAAGAATAATAACAATTGATTTTGAAATTAGATCTTCCAAAAAGTTTGAAACCCAAGTTTTTGCAAATGAAAAATAAGGAAGATTTTATTCTTGCCTTATCTAATTTTTCTAACATAAATAACGTAATGAAAATTGTTAGACATTACTTACAAACTCTAACTTTTAGAAATATAATAAGAATTTTCTTAAGAAAAAAGAGAGAAAATTTGAAACGATTGGCAACCTAAAATGACTTGACTCAAAATAATTTAGTCCAATCCAATCTTGACTCGCGCTAATTCATTTAATTGACGATAACTTAATCAAACTCAACCTGTACGAAACTTCCAATCAAACAAATAAATTGAAAAGTGGTAATTACACCTCTTAATATATTTTTTATTTATATTTTAAATATATTTATATTGAGTAAAGCTAGTGTGAGGTTAAACTCATCAATATTTTTGATAAGTTTAACTAAAAAATCTATCGAAGTGGCTCTAAACACAAATCTAAATTCCTTGTAAATTCTTCATATCAAAATCAAAATCTTCTATTTTTAGAATTTTCTAACTATTTTTTTAAAAAAATTTAAAATTTTTTAAGATGATTCTAGAATAATAATAAAATAATAAATATTTGAATATTATGATAGGTCATTTTAAAAAAAATCTATAATAAATACTTAAAAAACTTTAAAAATAAATTTTTTTGTATCCTACGAGATTTTGATATAAAAAATTTATTGAGTGAATTAGATTTATCGTTTGAGATCGATTTGATAAGTTTTGAGTTAAACTCACGCTAACTTTACTTATTTATATTTTATATTATTGAAATTATATTTATATTTTATGTTATTAAAATTAAGTTTTGCAAGTTATATTTTAATTTGTAGAGTACAACTAGCATATTCCTAAGAACATCATATCTCTCGGTAGTCTTAACTCAAAATTCATCGAATCTGTTTCAAACGATAAATCCCAGTTATTCAATAATTTTTCATATCAAAATCTTGTAGGATACAAAAATTTTCTATTTTTAGAGTTTTTTTAACTATTTTTTTCAAATCTTTGAAAATTGCCTATTCTTATATGCAAAATTTTATTAATTTATTATTATTTTATAGTCATCTTTAAAAATCTAAAAAAAATAGTTAAAAAACTTCAAAAATAGAAAATTTTTGTATCCTACAAGATTTTGATATGAAAAATTTATTAACCAACTTAAATTTATCATTTGAAACCGATTTTGACTGATTTTTTAGTTAAGAATACTGAGAGATTTGGTGCTTTTAAGTATACGCTAGATTTACTCTAATTTATATAACGAAACTTTTAATTTAAAATTTTTTAAAATCATTTAAGAATTAAAAAAATAATAAATATTTTTTATACTAACCATAAACACTTATAAATGTAAATATAAATAAATTATTTATTTAATATAAATATTTTAATATGTAAATAAAGAACGCAGATTATAGAAAGCCAGAATAATTTTTCATTCGACTCAACATGAACACTGTGATCCATAACAAAATCCAAACTCAAATCGACTCATACAACCGAGTTAACCAGACCTGACTCATCCATAAACAAACAAACCCAAACTCGATTGACTGGAATTCAACGCTCACAGCTTAATTAGTTGAATAAATTTTGGAATTCGAACACTCAACTTGTCATTGGATGGCCTCGGAAAAGAAAAAAAAGGCACACCTTTTTTATACTGTATATATACATACATACATATCTAAACGAAACTAAATTAAATGCACAGTTGCACACTATTTATTGCTCTCCTCTCCTCGACGACATCACTACTCATTATTAGTTCCTTTTCTGTCTCTCTTTCCTCAACTCAACCATGGCCACACTCTCTCTCTGTCTCTGTCTACCACTCCACTCGATGGCCATGACCATGGCCATGGTGATGGCTACATCTCTCTTCAATCTTGGTCTCTCTCAACCGGACAAGATAACATCTCTCCCTGGCCAACCAAATGTAACTTTTAACCAATTTTCAGGATACATTTCGGTAGATGATGTGAAACAAAGATCTTTGTTTTATTACTTTGCTGAGTGTGAGATTGACCCTGTTTCAAAACCACTTGTTCTTTGGTTAAATGGAGGTAAAGAAGGGAAACAAATAGAAAAGAAAATTGCTATCTTAATTTGTTATATATGACTATAACATTTCAAGTTCTTACCTTTCCTTTGTCTCTCTCATTTTTTTCTTTTTCTATGACAATAAAAGGTCCAGGTTGCTCTTCGGTTGGTGTAGGAGCATTCTCTGAAAATGGGCCTTTTAGACCAAGTGGGAATAAATTGGTCATAAACCAGTATAGTTGGAACAAAGGTACTTTCAAATTTCCTTTGTTTGATTCAATTCAAAACAAAAAGAACATATAACAATTGAAAACGATTCCTTTTTATCTTTTTTTTCCTTTTCTTTCTGGGTTTCCTTTTAGATTTGTGCTCTTTTTTGGGCTACGTTCAGAGATATATATGATGCTTACCTGAAATCAAATGAGAACTGGAAATCTATTTGTTTATTTATCCTTATGCTTTGAATTTATTTTTCAGAAGCAAATATGTTGTACCTAGAGAGCCCAGCTGGGGTTGGATTCTCATATTCAAGCAATTCTTCAGACTATGAGGGTGTTAATGATAAAATGACAGGTGCATGCTTAATTACTCTTTCAAATGCATTGAAGAATTCATTGGTTGGTTTTTTATAATGGTGTGGGTTGTTGCTTTATTGATTCTGATGAGTCTGATTATGTTTGAGTTGTGAACACAACTTTTAGAAAAGGTCATAAGAAATATTCAATTTATTTATATATGTATTAGTTTGGGATCAGTATCATCACAACATCCAAAAACATCCTTCTTTTTCTCTGTTTCTTTTGCAAAGGTGTGCAAAAAAAAAATCCATTTTCTTTTTTCTTTCTTTTTTTTCGGGTTTTTTTTTTTTTTTGGGGGGGGGGGGGGTTGTAAGAAGACCAATTATCTTGGCACTACTATCCCAATATTTGCAATTAAGAAATTGTAAAGAAGTCATGATAATGGCACTCTTGAGTCTTGATGCAATTAATGATGACTAAAAATGTTGCATTCTGTGTTCCTTTTTTTAAAAAAAAAATTAAAGCTAGGGATAATTTGATGTTCTTGCAAAGGTGGTTTACTAAGTTCCCACAATACAAGGATAGAGATCTCTACATCACCGGAGAGAGCTACGCAGGTGTGTCTGTCATATATTGCTGTTTTTAGATATTTCTATCGAAATTCTAGTACTTATTTTTCATTTGGGGAAGTAAATATTGGCAATCACGATAATCTAGTCATAATTCTTTGAAATTAAAACACTAAAAGTATTGGTGTGTTCTTTGTAATTGAAATTGACCATGTATTAAATTTAATATAATTTAGGAATCTTTTGGTCACTAATTAAATGCTGATTAAACCAAACTATTAGTCTTTCAAATTGATCGATTGATGCTTAATCACTTCTCAAATTGTACCAAGTTTAATATAGTGTTTATCTACATTATAGAAAATGTCTTAGCATTGTCCTTTTGCCACGGTTTTTAAATAAGTTTGTTGTCAATATAACATATGACAGTTTGAAAATCTTTGGAGTTAATAAAATATAGAACCCAGAAAAAATCTCACCTCTTGATGACGGAGAGGAATGGTATACTTTCTTATTTCCATGTAATCATATTCATGCTTATTCTGTGGGGGTGATACAATGTACTTTGAATTTCAAGGGTATATGATGTGAATTTTAAATTTGTGTTTTCAAACTTATGTAGTATATTTTTCAATTGGAATCAGGGCATTATGTTCCGCAACTTGCACAACTTATCGTTGATTTCAACAGGAAAGGAAAGCTTTTCAATCTCAAGGGCATTGCTGTAAGTCACATTAAAGCTAAACTTTCTCAGGAATATTATGTTTCCTGATATTGAACTTGGTGTATATTTCTGAAAATTCTTATAAATGCTTAGCTATTCCATGTTGGATCATAAAAATCAGAAAAATAGTTTCAATTGCTGAAAACTCTCTAAACCTTCCAATATATTAACATAAATGCTGTATTCTGAAGAGAAGTAACATTTTTATACTAACCACTTTAACCAACATTTATGATATCCTAGGTCAACTGATTTCAATTTTTCTCAATTATGTAACTGGCCATTAATTTTATCTGTACTTCTTATTTTTGTTTTTTTTTCTTTATGTCTGGAAATAAAAAGTTGGGCAACCCAGTGCTTGAATTCGCAACAGACTTCAACTCAAGAGCGGAATTCTTTTGGTCCCACGGGCTTATATCAGACTCAACTTACAGGATTTTCACTTCTGTGTGCAACTACTCGCGATATGTGAGCGAGTATTACAGAGGCTCCCTAAGCCCCATTTGTGATCGTGTAATGAACCAAGTGACGAAAGAAACAAGCCGTTTTGTAGATAAATATGATGTTACCCTTGATGTGTGCCTCTCTTCAGTTCTTTCGCAATCCAAAATCCTTAGCCCTCAAGTGAGTGTTGCGAATTTGCTTGGTACTGCTTTCACAAAAAGAATTGCAAACTGGGCTTATTTTTAAGAATTCAAAATTTTTAGATGAATTCTCCTCAAGTTAATATATTAACTATCAAATTAATAAAAAAACAATCAATTTTTATGATTATGTGCAGCTTCTATTAAACGACTCAAGAGAAAGAGAGAAACTAAAAAAAATAAGTAATATTAACCAGGAATTGCACCCCCATTCGGTCATATTTTGGAGTACAAATAAGTTCTAAAGTAAAAATAGGGAAGGTGTGCGGAAACTCAAAATAAGCCAAGTTCTTGCTATGTTTTGATGTAGCATGTAGGTGAGCGGATTGATGTGTGCATAGAGGATGAAACTGTGATGTATCTCAACCGAAAGGACGTACAGGATGCCATGCATGCACAGCTGAACGGGGTAACAAAATGGGATGTTTGTAGCAGGTACTTGTAGCCAATTTTTTATTTATTTATGTACCTGTAGGTACAGCTGTTACTAACATCGCTCTTCATTTCAGTGTTCTAGATTATGAGGTTCTTAACTTGCAAATACCAACAATCTCAGTTGTGGGCTCGCTTGTCAAATCTGGCATCTCTGTTTTAATATACAGGTAATGATACGGAGTTAGTTTATATATTAAAAAAAAGGAAACAAAATTCTATGAAGATTCTCTTTGAGAGAGGAAAATTTAATAAAACTGCAGGCCTCTATCAGAGTAATTGCCCAATTGGTTCCCTTATTATATTTTTTTTCTCTTTCATTTACATGTATAATATTTTTCGCATGCAGTGGCGATCAAGACTCGGTAATACCTTTGACAGGGAGCAGATCCCTAGTGCACAATCTAGCCAAACAAATGGGCCTGAAAACTACAGTTCCTTACAGGGTTTGGTTTGCTGGTACACAGGTATTTTCTATTCAAAGAAGGATTCTTTGCATCAATCATGAAGAGTTTGAATTTAAAAAGATACATAAACCCTCTCTCTATGGATTTGTTGAATGTGTAAAACCAATTTGATACCTGAATTCTAAATTATCTGTTGGAGGCACAAGTGGCAGGAGGATGAACTCAAGTGTATGGAAACATACTATATAGAAACAAGTAGCATCAGAAAGCATCTTGGATAATATATATCAAATATGGCTTTTGGTTTTCAAAACTTATTAACAAAGCCATAGATTGTGTAATTACATTCTGAGACCTCAAATAGCTCTTGCTTTTGCCACATAATAACAGTTGAGAAAAAGATTTGTCTAATTGGTTGGTCTCTTTATGAAATTATATAGGTTGGAGGATGGACTCAAGTGTATGGAGATAGGCTCACCTTCGCAACGGTACGAGGAGCATCACACGAAGCTCCATTCTCACAACCGCAGAGGTCCCTTGTGCTCTTTACTTCCTTTTTAATAGGAAAACCTCTACCCCATACCTTTGAATGATAGTTAGTAGTCCTTTTATGTTGGGTATATTAGCACATGTTGCATAGTGTCATTTTGTTAATATGACTAGTGTCAGAGTTGTTTGAGGAGAGATTTTTGAATCAGATCAAAAGATCTTTCGTGAGTGTGAGAAGAAATTATGTTTTTGTAGTTTGTTTTGTTCTAATAATTAAGTAGAATCGTGTGCAAATAAATCCCTTCATTGAATGAAATTTGCCCGAGCAAAGCAATTTTATTGAATTGAACTTTTTGCTATAATGTTACTGATCCACCTCAACCCAACGATCCCCTTCCATTTGTTTGGGAAAAACAACTGCGCACATGACGCTGGGCTTTTAACAGGCTAGCCCAAGAGAAAGGACCCCAAGCTAAAAGAAATCATTTCCCCAGCCATAACTTAAAAAAAGAAAGTATAAGAAAAGTTACAATACTACAATCTTAAAAATGAAATAATTAGATGTGATCAAAATCCCTCCGACAATGTGTATGTGAAAGATAGCGACAATAGCCTTGTTTTGACGATGCATGAAGACACAAAAATTGTCATTTATAAGCGCTTCTTACTAGCTTCCGCATTGATAATTTTCGATCAAGCAATGCAAACTTCAGAAAATAGAAAAGGGAGAATTGGTACCAGATCATATTGCCAAGCACTTTGTTTACAGAAAGACAATACTGTTTATTTTCATAACCAAGAAATCTTCCAATTTAATCAAAGCACAAATGAAACTACACTGAACACAGATAATAATACAATCTGATACAGTGCTATCAAGAGCTAATTTCCAGTTATATATTCGGCATGCCTTGCACCGAAATGTTAGTCCAAGCACCGCCAAGACCAGATGACAACAAAAGAAAAGGATAAACAAAAATAATATAAAAGAAGAAAAATATAACTAGCTACTGAAAAACATGTAATGAAAATGCAATCACACAGGCACAGCCGGTGGAGTAGCAGCAGCACCACCAGCCAAGACAACGACTTTCCCATCCAAGTCTACATCGACAATTGCTGAGTCCCCTTCCTTGACCTCACCAGCAAGCATCTTTTCAGCAAGGCTGTCCTCGAGCAGCCGCATGATGGCACGCCTGAGTGGCCTGGCACCGTAGCTCGGGTTGTATCCTTCATCCACCACCCGATCCCTAAACCGCTCTGTCACTTGCAAGTCTATATCCTTCTTCTTCAACCGATCAAACACCTCCTTCAACATTATGTCCGCAATCTCCTTCACTTCAAGCTTGGTGAGTTGCCTGAATACAATCATCTCATCGAGCCTGTTCAGGAACTCGGGTCTGAAGTATTGTTTTAGTTCCTCAGTGACGAGGCTCTTGATGCGATTGTAGCTGCTGTCTTTCTCATCGGACTCCTGGTCAAATCCAATTTTGCGGCCGCCTTTCTCAATAACACTGCTACCTACATTGGATGTCATGATGAGCAGGGTATTTTTGAAATCGACAGTTCTACCCTTGCTGTCAGTTAACCTCCCATCTTCAAGGATTTGGAGCATCATGTTGAACACATCAGGGTGTGCCTTCTCGATCTCATCGAACAGTACCACGGTGTATGGTCTGCGTCGGACCGCCTCAGTAAGCTGGCCACCCTCGGTGTACCCGACATAACCAGGTGGGGACCCAATAAGCTTGGATACAGTGTGGCGCTCCATGAACTCACTCATGTCAAGACGAATCATGGCCTCCTCAGAGCCAAAGTAGTAGGTGGCAAGAGCCTTGGCAAGCTCAGACTTACCTACACCAGTGGGACCTGAGAAGATGAAGCTAGCAATGGGCCGGTTTGGGTTCTTGAGGCCAACCCTGGCACGACGGATTGCACGGCTGATGGCCTTGACAGCCTCATCCTGGCCAATGATGCGGGTGTGGAGGGTCTCCTCCATTTTCAAGAGACGGTTTGATTCGTCAGATGAAACCTTCTCGACTGGGATGCCAGTCCAGGATGAAACAATGTGTTGGATGTCAGCCTCAGTGACAAGCGGACCAGCTTCACCAGATTCAGTTTCAGCCTTGCTCTCCTCCTTTCCCTTGTCGATTAAGGCTGTGATTTGGGCCCTCAGTTCCACCTCACGATCTCTGAGATTTCCAGCCTAATAGCATAGCAAATAGAAATGAAACGTCAGAATTCAGAAACTGTAATGAAAAATGATTGAAATAGTGATTATGATGATAAGAAGTGTATGAAATCATACTTTCTCAAAATCTTGGCCTCGGACTGCTTCATTTTTCTCCTTGGTGATCTGGCGTAGTTCCTTGTCAAGTTCCCTGGCCTCCTCTGGAAGCTGTCAAAACAAGAGTATTCACAAATACTATTTTAATCTGTGTCCTAAGGTGTGAAGGGTCTCATGTGCCTTAAAACTCCATGGCACTTGATTGTATGTTAATATTTCGAAACATCATTGATAATTATAAAGAGAGTAATAGTAAGATAGCATATATACAGTATACCTGAGCATAGCGAAGCCTGACACGAGAACCAGCTTCATCAATCAAGTCAATAGCTTTATCGGGGAGGAAACGATCACTGCACATACAGAAGCATTCAGGTTAAATTATCTAGAGTAAAAGAAAGCTAAATTTACTGACAAAATTGAATCAAAGAAAAAGTTGCAAATATTGCTTGCTACGTGTACGTAGTATGTTCTTAGTTGTATTCACATTTTAACTTGCTAGAAATGCAATAGCAAGAAATAAGCCTTTTCGGAATAGATTAGAAAAATGACCAATTCTCAATTCTCTCGCTATTCTATCATGAGCCGAACAGGCCCCATAAGAATAGAGAAATTACCATTAACAAAACAAAAGGAAAGGCACATTATTGAGCTTACCTGATATACTGGTATGACAGCTGTGCAGCAGCAACTAAAGCCTCATCAGTGTAGCGGAGTTTGTGATGAATCTCATACCTCTCACGAAGACCATTAAGTATTTGTATTGTTTCATCAACAGTTGGTTCAGGTACTTTAACAGGCTGGAACCTTCTCTCAAGTGCTGGGTCCTTTTCTATGTGCTTTCTGTACTCATCTAGTGTTGTTGCACCAATGCACTACAATATTCATTTAAAAGAAAGCAGTAAATAAGAAGATGATTAATAAACAGACAAAATTTTAACTCTACACATTATTGGATATACCTCTAGCTCAGTATAATTTGCTTATCACACCAAAAATCTGACAAGAGAACTTTGTATTACAAATTGTAGGTTCGAACAGGAACAACTTACGACTATGACTACAATGGAGGAACCGTATTAATCTTAAGAGTAATGGCATGCACCAGTTATAGCTCAAAGCCTTGCATACTGAGAAGGATAACAACACAACTTCAAAGCATGACAAACCCTATTGCAAACCTAGCTTCTCGTTTCTTCAAAAGACATCTAAACTACCCTCAAGGGAGAATTATTAGCAGTTTAGCTACTTAAAAATGGGCAGTGGCCAGTGGGTATACTGCTATTTATAGTTTAGAGGAAGTGGGAAAAAATTATTCCTTCAAAAGGATAAGAAGTATAGAAATATTCAATACCTGAAGTTCACCTCTGGCAAGAGCAGGCTTCAAGATATTGGCAGCATCAATGGCACCCTCAGCAGCACCTGCTCCAATAAGTGTGTGAACCTCATCAATGAAGAGGATGATGTCATCACTCTGTTTAATTTCCTCCATGAGCTTCTTAAGCCTCTCCTCGAACTCTCCCCTGTATTTTGTCCCGGCCACAAGCAGTCCCATGTCGAGTGTTATTACCTAAGTACATTGCACAAAATGAGACTTAAGTAGTTGATGAATAAAAAGTCATAAGCTACTCAGAAAATACTTTCCGAACATATGGTGCATGTAAATAGGTTGAGAAATAAGTACAGAAGCATAAGCCATTGCACATATGCTTGGTGATCTATACTATGCAGAAAAACAAATAGAAAGTAAACCAGCACAAATTGATGAGGTCTAATATACAACTTGACAGTACTTGCGACGTCTGACATTAGAAAAGAGAACTAACCTTCTTTCCTTCAATAGTTTCAGGAACGTCTCCGTTAGCAATACGCTGGGCAAGACCTTCTGCAATGGCAGTTTTGCCTACACCAGGCTCGCCAATTAGGCATGGGTTGTTCTTTGTTCTCCTCCCCAAAATTTGTGTGACGCGCTCTATCTGCTCTTGCCTCCCAACGACGGGGTCTAGCTTTCCCTGTTTACACAACAAAAAACTATTTTGAAAAAAAAATGAAGATAAGAGTAGCATACTATTCAAAAATATAATTTGAGCAACCTAACTATCTCACCATCGCATAAACTACCATTGAATAAATTACTTTACTATTTCAGAAGAAAAACCTAACCGATTACAAGAACATATAGCATAAAGAAATTACTATGCTTTGAGGATAAGGATCAGTTTTTTCCTAATGAAAAATAATTATCTCCCTAGAAAAAATCCTTACAGGAGAGGGGCCAAAAAAAAAGCATCCATCAAGGAAAAAGAAATATCACAATTAAAGCCAAACCAAAGAATATGAAATATCATACTGAATACTTAAAAAACTAATAATACTATTCCATATTGTTACAAAGAAAGCAATTTCATATAAAACTCTGGAAAAGGAGAACACGAAATTCAGCCAGAAAGTACTTAATATAGCCTACAAAACACGAAAACATTCTATGTACTCCACACTTCAAATATGCCATAAGTACCCATTTCTCAATATTTATATCCGTGAAACGAGGACAACAAAATGAGCTACCTGGGCATCTCAAAGAAATCAAAAGGAAACTCTTGGTAATTCACTTTATAGATGCACACATGAAATATACTTCTTTCGTTTGCATGGGTATAGAAGGCACTACTAAGCTTCATAAAAGCATAAACAAGACTATTGAGAATAAAAGGCACTCCTTACAGTGGATGCAACATTCACATGGTTTAAATAACTGTGACACAAATTATAACAAAATTTGAGAAAAATATATTTATACCTCCTCAGCTAGTTTAGTGAGATTAGTTCCATATTCCTCAAGAGTTGGCATTTTCTGCCCACTGCTCCCACCCCCAACACCTGCACCCACCGCCTCCGTGCTTTCTCCAACCATCCTTATAACCTACATGCAGAAATAGAAAAGATAAAATTATAGTTCGGTAATTCAGTTATCATCCTTAACTAAGAAGGGAAGATGATGTTTGGCTCTAGGTAAAAGCTGCTACTGTCATTTCAGGGCAAATGTTCTCAACAATACATTGGACCAGTTGAAAAAATACAAATGACATTAGGCATTATTTGAAAATTTCTTGGAAAGTGACAAATTTTGCTCGAGAAAAATAGCAGGAACCACTGAAAATATCTAAGAACTATATTGAATTTTAGTTGAGAATTTGAGAAAGCATTGTCAGGGTAATCTTTACACATTCAAAAAAGATAACCAGGCTTTCAAAGCTCCAATGTGTTTTGCAGATATCACAAAAGAAGTTAAAAATACATTGTAACCAAGAAGACGAAGACGTAATAGAAAATTTCCAGAAGTTTTACCTGAGTACGGATATTGCTGGGGTCAGCACCAAGGCTCTCAAGCACACGTGCAGCCACACCTTCTCCTTCTCGCAACAAACCAAGAAGCAAGTGCTCTGATCCTATGTAGTTGTGGCCTGAAATTATACAAGCACACCTTCAGTAGATGTAAAACACAAAGTTTAACATAAGAGTAGCATTTTTATTTCAGCACAATGAGCACTACACAAATAGTTCATGGAGTACAACAAAAAATAAAACAACTATCATTTTTTATCAGGTCAAATTTCGTCATATCTTCATCTCAAATCATAACAATGGGAAAAAAGATTACATGAAATTTAAGAAAGAAAGCATAACAAGATTCAAACAGATTGTTTTTCTATGACTTAACCTCAATTTACAACAGCAAAATGACACAAAAAGGATATGTTAAAGTACCAAAATGGGAATTTACAAAATTCAGGAGCAAGAGAAGGAAAACAACAATAACCCCATTGGACCATTTTTATAATTTACTTCAAAATACTTATTAGATGAAGCAACGCAAACTGCTGAATAAGTAGCTTTCATGTCAGTACACATGAAAAAGCCATAACTCCAAGATTTTATGGTTTCCACTTCAGATTTTATCAGAGTAAATACACAATTAACTCTTGACAAAATCAGTCAAAAGAACAGACTAAAAATCTAATAAGAATAACAGTACTAACATAAAGTAGTAAATAATAAAACGAAAACAATCACTAGAATTGCAACAGCAATCCATTTTTCAACTATGATTAGATAAATTTGGAGAATAGAATAATCAAAATAATAAATGCAGAAAGAAAAATACCAAGTTGACGTGCTTCTTCCAAAGAGAGCTCCAAAACCCGCTTAGCACGTGGAGTGAATGGGATCTCAACAGCCACAAACCCACTGCCTCTGCCAATAATCTTCTCTACCTCCACACGAGCATCTTTTAGGTTTATACCCATAGACTTTAGCACTTTAGCAGCTATGCCTGTCCCCTCGCCTATCAGCCCCAATAGAAGCTGCTCTGTCCCCACAAAGTTGTGTCCCAACCGTCTCGCCTCTTCTTGTGCCAACATGATAACCTTTAAGAGATAAAAGACTACTTGAGAAATTTGCTTTAATGATCCCACAAAATTACTATGAGAAATTTATTTTGTACAGTTAAATAGCAATATTCAGACATCAGAATAAATATAATTAATACATAATAGGAAAGCAAATTGCAAAAAAAAGAGAGGTCTATTTCAGGAATTAGGAGTTACTCCTGGAAATAAAGTTTTTCTTATCAAATAATTACTTCTAGTTACCATAATCAATTAGCATCCTTACAAATGAAAGCATTCTACACTCCAGCCTTCCAATGTACTCCTTTTTTAATCAGAAAACTATTCTCGCAAATGGAAGTAGTATCTTTTATAATGAAAAGCTATCATGTCAAGAAAGTTATGATGATCAATTTTCAATTAAAAAATAGTGCAACTTTCACATTGCTAAGCAATTTGCAGCAGGACGGTTGTTACAAAACAAAGGGGTTATAATATTCAAATAAAAACAACAGTGAATTACCTTGATAGCCTTCTCAGTGAACCGCTCAAACATAGCCTTGACAGCAAAACGTCTGGCCTGCTTACGGACTGGACGCATTGCCTGACCCATTAGAATGGACCCAGAACCAAGGAAGAAAGTATGTGGGGCATGGGTTCCAGAAAATCTTAGAGAAGGAGCGCGGACTTGTAATTTGCTCATTGTAACTCTGGCAATAGCACGGGTCTTGGCCGACCTGCGAAACTGGGCTCGGCTCCCATGGAGAGCAGGTAACACTGCTGACTGTACCAGTGAACCCGTCATAGTTTATTTTTTTTTATAGACCTGCTATTTCAGAGAGAGGAGGAGGTCAAGCAATATCATCATAATGGTTCTAGTATCCTTGTAATAATTTTGTAGTAAGCTGTACTAGATCTCAATAGTGCGCCAGTTTATCTACTTTAAAAATGAAAAATTAAAACAGTACTGCTGTTGCAATTTCTTCTATATTTCAAGACAAGTTCAAAAAGAAACAAATATACTAGGACTGTAAGAATAAAACAAGTAATTTGAAAAATCAGAGTTAAATGGGCAACCAGTTTCTACAGACCTAATAATACCGCTTTACAAGATACATACAAATTACTGTATCTAGTTAAATTAGGCATTTTCTAATACTCTCATAAGGTAAAAGTAACTCAAATAGAGGATATAACCCTTAAATCAAACTATCCAAAAAAACGTAACAGGGGAAAACAAATACTCTTAAGTTGTTGCAACCAGTTTTACCAATATTTACAAGATTCCTTTGCTTACATCACAGACCAAATCACCCAAATTTTAGAGTTATTCTCATAAGTGCTGGTTATTAATCAGTAAAAATTAAAAATCGATCGCCTCCCAATCAACGACTAGGAAAGCTCCACAAGTACATTACTCAGGTTCAAACACTGACACTCGTAACAGTGCGCCCTCTATATTTATCAATTGTTCCAAAAAAACACCGAAAAGGCACTAAACCTAGATACAAACTAAACAGCTACAAAATCAAGAGAGGAGATCGATCGAGTACCTCCAAAGAGGAGCTAAACGAAGAACAAACCCTAGAGGGAACGAGCAGGCTCGGTTGAGGCGAGAGAGTGAGGGAACAGTGGGGAAGAGAGGGGGGGAGGAGGGGGGGGGGTCGCAACAACGAGGGAGGCGTGGGGAAGAGGTTAAGTAGGTATATAAAAGGGAAGGAAGGAAGGAGAAAAGGATAAGATGAGTCGGAGACGGTACGCAAACTGGGCCGATTTATAATAATAATGTATTGCAAATGCATCAAGTCTTAGACTTGGTGTTAAAAGCGACCTCGATATTTTGTTTTACTTGTTTCCGACTTAATTGTTAGGCTGTCGCCTGGCCACGCTTGCACTGTTCGCACTTCGTATGCGATTTGTATCAGCTGACAGTAACAATTTATGGCTTGGACCGAGGCCCGTTAGGTGTCCGTTTCTTGAGCCTCATGATAGCTCTGCTAAGGAAGTAGGAACCTCGCCGCCTCCTCTCTTGTTTCTTCTATATGCTGCCGCGCTCGTAACTTATTGCCACGTTATTCACGAGGAAAATAACCCAACATATTTAGGGGGGTAATGTACTAATTTTGGGGTTACTTGTAGCGCGATACTGATAAGTGATGAGTGCACGCTAAGCAGCTTTGTTATCTTGCATGCGTTGTTGCGTACAATATCCCCCAATTTATCGGAGAAAAGCGGTGTAAATGTCATTGTAGACTAAGACGTTATTTACTCGGACCATTATGATATCATTTTGATTATGCGTTTATGCTTTAAGAAAATGCCTGGGTTGCATTTCAAACTACGGCGTCTGGAGATGTTAACACCTCGAGTTTAGTTACGTAAATATGTATCGACCAACGTTTTAGCAAGTAGGAGGTGAGAGCATAATAAATTTTGCCTTATTCAGTACGACAGGAAAACAAATTCTTTTTCTTTACAATTTTGTTGAAGGGTTGACAATTACATATACTTATTTTAGACAGATCACATGATTTTTTTA
The DNA here is from genome assembly GCA_037678475.1 of x Bolboschoenoplectus mariqueter. Classification (NCBI taxonomy): domain Eukaryota; kingdom Viridiplantae; phylum Streptophyta; class Magnoliopsida; order Poales; family Cyperaceae; genus x Bolboschoenoplectus; species x Bolboschoenoplectus mariqueter. The sequence continues at coordinate 1,144,279 of CM075266.1, read as the reverse complement.
TTGTATATCAAGTGATCTAAAACTTTGATAATTCAACATTAACAATTCTTGATACATCATCAAACCAAATTTAAATTGTATAAAATTTAGTTGCTCAATTATCTATACGCTCGAAAACACACCTACAAATTTGTTTGCCAATTTTCAATTTTATTTGAGTTCTTTAAAAAGATTATTGTCAACAATTGTTAAAAAAAAAATAATCAGTCCTCTTCATGTTAACCCGTCACATGCTATTAGTTAGCACTTTCGTCCCATGAAAACATATCAGCATACTTCTTAAATCTTAAGGGCACAACAAGAGCCAGTAATGACAAACCAATTTATATATGAACAAAAACTCAATGGCTGGAAAGAGCAATCTACATTGAGACGAGCAGCACAGGCTCAAACAGCAGTATCATCCGGTTCCATCACTTGCCCAAAGAGCAATCCGGAATGAAACAAAAGCAAAAGAGAGCAACGAACATACAAAAAGCAGAATCATGATTTATTTTCTACACATAAACAGAAGATCTGCAAGCACATAAAAATATCTTGAACTGGGATTAATAGCGGCGTCCACCCGAGGTAGAGAGGAGAACTTTGCTGGGCTTCTTCCCTTTCTTCCCAGTTCCGATTCCATTTCCATCTGTGTTTGTTCTGTTTGTCTCATGCCTTTCAGGTGCTCTTGTAGTACCTATTATGTTTGCAAAGGAAAGTGTGTTTGCTGCTGTTGGACCTAAGAAAGCACAAATAAAATACCATTATTTATTTATATAATAAAAACAACTCAAATTTAATTTTACAACACATCCTTCGAATAAGTAAGGATCAGCTGTGCAACAAAGACAAATAAGAGTGAACCCTGATAATTGTTGAAACAAAAGAATTGCATGTAATCTTGAAGAAATTAGGTAGTCTCCGCAAATTATAGAATTGTTCTCCAAGTTACTTTCATTCTGGCAAAAGATCCATCAACCAAAATCAAATCATGAATATGCAAAAACAAGACTCAAAGAGCCAAGTAGAACAAACAAAAAAGTAAGAGAGGACCTTGAAGGGTAGAAGGGGCAGTTGCTGTGCTGTTGCTATTTCTTGATAAAGCAACACCTGATTCAGGTTTCAGAGAAGGAGAATCATGTCCTGATGCAAAACCAAGTCTGGCGACATCCGAAAAGAGCTTTCTCTCTCCATTAGTTGGTGGGCTAGATGATGTGGCAGAACTGTTCCCCAAAGCTTTAAGCAAATGTAAAATAAAATTACCTCAGTTGTAATAAGAATTAAACACCCAGTATTGGATGGTAATATTCATTCTTCCAATGTATAGAGAGTAAAATACAGAGGCTGTAAGCATTCACCTACTTCCCCATTGATTGGTATGTAAAGTTTTAAATTTCTTGTGGCACCAAACCAATGCTATGTATATCACTTCGGGCACCCGCCATCATCCATTAGATACTAGACAAAAACATTAACTACTGACAGTGCCTAAAAAAAAAAATTCTTCTGGCAACATATACAACTTGTTCTATGCCAGCTGTCCATTATTTTGACTACACATGACAGTTGGGGCCTAAGTGGCAAAATTAAAACATGTCCAGGGATCAAATGAAAGCTGGGTTACACATCAAGGACCATCTGTATAATAGGCTCTTATAATGGCAGACACTAAAAAAAAATGTACCTTCAAAGTCATCCAAAGAGAACGCGACATCCTTGAGAGAATAAGAATAATGCCTTGGATCAGGTGCAAGCCCACGTCCAGTTGCAGCTGCAACTGCGGCAGCAGCTTCTGCTTTTGCTCTCTCTTTTTCTTCCTTCACATTTGAAAATTGAAAACTATAGGTTACTTGAGGCGAACATACACAAACTTTGTTCGAAATTCAATGGAAACCCCACAAAATTAGAGTTAGCCTTTGGCTCAGACTAACAGATATGTTAGAAACATACCTTCTTAGCAAGTCGCTTCCTTTGTTTCTCGCGGTTCTTGATTTCTTCCCTGAATGGTGATAGTGAACTAGGTGGTACTAAACTCCCCAAATCAATTTCACATAACTGCAAAGTTCAAGAAAAGTATATGAACATATAAATATAAAGTAAAGTAGAAAAATAAAAACATATAAACCTTAAACAAGAAAGGCACCTGGAATGTAGTAGTTAGTGAGAAGTGGCTCAAGAACCGATAACGCTTTCTCATTTCTTGGGACTGGGTCACTGTCTCCAGCTCCAATATCTTCCCACTTATCCTACATGAGCCAAAGTAAAAAATACAAAAAAAATGTTTGCATCAAAATTATTTTAACATAGAATGCCTAGACAATTTGAAAGGATCTTTTTAGTAAAGCGACCTCAGGGGAAGCATATCACAGCTCCCATAGTGGTGAAGAAGACACTTCATGTTGACAGAATGGAGAATTAGAAGCTGACCATCAGCAGACTGCAACAAAACAAAAAAAAGAAGTTAAGAAACAAACTTTGGTGTAATTAACGCCGGCCATATAGTCTTACTGTTATGTAAGGGTTAGGACTGTAGGGGATATAGACAGGCACACAACTGTTTTGAGGATGTAATGGTTGTATACAATCGAGAAAACTGCCTCACACTTCCATAATGTTTAGTCATTAACATACCAGCATATATGAACAATTGCCAATGGAACCTCAAAATCAGGTCAAGCTCCAAAGCACTATGGATCAGGTCATATCAAACACACTATATTTTTAATTTGATTTTAATGTAGGACTGTTTACTTGCATCATAGTTATACTAATAGCATGATACTTGTACAAAAGAGAAAAAGAAACCTGGTAGAATGTATATGAATTGCCTTCTTTCTCATCCAAACTTTTCTCAGAGCTTTCCGTTACAGTACTATCTATCTTGGGTCCGCTTTTGGGAGGGGAGAAACTATTTTTTAAAGGAGAGCTGGTACCAGTCCTTGAACTGGTAGCACAATTCCTGTACTCCGTCCAATACTTCCTTCTCTCCTCCAAATGCTCAAGTGCTGCACAAACATAGGGCAACTTCTCCAAGTCATCCACCATTCCAGAATCTGCCCTTTGTAACCAATCTGTCAGATCATTCTCTGCCTCTTGTACTGAAAAATCTACATCACTTGTCAACACAAACTTAGCGAAAGTGTCGCTTGCCACATCCTCCTTTAGATCAGCAGGGTTATTTTCAAATTTTCCACTCTTTAGGTTTGGAAAGAGAGATGTCTTTGTCCGGGTCAATAGAGCGAACGTCACCCTGTCGCCAACAGAAAGCTGCTTGACATTGTCAATTACAAGGGTATACAGATCTTTTGTAGATATCATCATGAAGCATAACGGGCACCTCTTGTATATTTCTCCTTTATGGTTTTCTGTCCCAATTAGTAAGTATTGTAAAATGCATGGGAAACAGTAAATGTGGCCACAAGAGGTAATTTGGGGACATAGAGGTGCCTCTAAACAAATTGGGCACTGTACTGGCACAGCAGAACGGTACCTCACACAGATTATATCTTCCCACTGGAGCATTTTATCAGGGTCCATTGATGCAATTTCATAATTTCCTGTGTCTAAAACAGTAAATCTGTAATTCGCCTGAAGGAAGAGGTCCTTGTTGTAAGGTTTTATCTTTCTTGGCTTTCTCTGAGGAGGGGGTGCACGTGGACCCCTTGTAGCAGAACGGTTTATAGGGTCATAGGAGAAATTCAGCAGGTAATTTGCATTTATGCCCTGATTTCTCCTGGAATTAGGTTGGATCCCATTGGTTTGGTTCTGGGAGTTCTCTGAAACAGTAGGAGAACTTCCTGTGGGTACTGAAAATCCAACTACCTGAAAAAAGGATTTGATTTTAAATTATAATAAAAAAGGATAGGATATGACTGGATAGCTAAATAGGGAATAAAAAGAATCAAACTTGTACCGAACTAAACACATTAGCAGTAGAAAAAGAATAAGAGATTACCCTTTGGGAAGGATCGGGAGAATCTCCAGTCGATGCAGTTGCTGATTCTACAAATAAAAAGCAACCAAGGGAGAATTATAAGAAAAAGAAATGGAGAGGTATAGAAATTAGCACTTCTAATCAAAGTTGTTGCTCATATGACAGGCTAATTAAAAGTTAAATTGCTATTATTTAATTCATGACAGCACCCGTGTTACCTTATTTCCTTTTAATTTAAGCTAATAAACAAATATTATGAAATTCAGCTTTTAAGAATGGAAAAAAAAAATGTTACACTGAGGCATCAAAATTAAGTCTCTAATTAGCCAATATAAGCTAATTTAAGTCTTTAAGAAAGAATGTAGAAACAATAGCAGTGCAAAAAAGTTTCCAACCCTAGAACCTATCATTCGATCAATAACGAATTTAACCCTAATAACTACGCTACTTGAAAAGTACATCAAACCCTAATCCTAAAACCTGATCAATTACTGACAACAGAGTCGGAAGAAACACGAAATAAGCACCTGGTGTTGACGACTGAGCGACTTCGCCCCCGTTCTGCGGCGGAGAACCGCCGCCGCAGCGGGGTGGGGAAAGCTGGCAAACGCCATGATCGCAGCTAGGGTTTTCTTTCTCAACGATACGATTTGATAACGGGTCGGATCCTTGCGACTCGATGGGCGAGATGGACATGAACCTTCGCGACGGAGAGAGAGGAGTTTGTGTGTTCGCTTCGCAGCTGAAAGGCCCCCGCCGTGGGGAGGTGGATCTTTTATATGCTTCTGTTGGTAATGGACCTGGTTCATTGACGTACAGAATGGAAGGATGAGTGTTTCAAAGGGTTTCATCCTTTTTCGAACCCCACATGCAATTCAGACGGTCTTTCGATGTGCGACGTGTGTTGGGCGCATGTAAGTTGGTTTTCACGTTGAAAGGAAACTAGTCGAAGATTTGGAGAATAAACATTTGGTCCCGGTGCACGGGTTCAAGATGAGATCGAACGATTTATGAGCCCATTCGGTTAGAAAAATCAAGCGGTTTGGATTACATGTATGAGAGATCCAACGGTCTCAGTCTCTCCGTTATTCACACTGGAAATTCATATCTTTTTCAGTGCTAGAAATTTTTTTGATATAGATCGAAAGAAATTGTATTTTGTCTATCGATATTTATATTTATATCAAAATTTGTATTATTAAAAAGTTTTTATGATGCCAGAAACTTAAGGGAACATAAAGATTTCAATGCAATCAAAGATAAAACTCCTTCACATATCAGCATATGGATATCATTAATGATTTTTTTTTATAATGTCAAGGACGTAAGGGAATATTGAAATATTTAAAAAATTTAATGTTACTAACAAAATACCCGCAATAAAACACAAGATACTATTTAAAAATGCTAAACCACCCTTTATTGAAATCCAAATAACTATTCATTGACAAAAAAAAAATCAGTGCAATAGAAGAATAAACACTCAAAATCAGAATCCTACTATATACTACTACTACTGACCTTATTGGTAATAATGCACATTGGAAATATGCAATCAGAGATTTGTTTGTCATGAGCACATACCTAAGTGCTAAATCAACAACTTGTTGAAAGAAAAAGAAAGAATAAGGTATAAATTCAATAAATTATTCTTTAATTGAGAAACTTAGAAAATAATTTCCCTTTCAATGTCACCATGAAAGAGATTGTTACATTTTCTTCTTCTTTTTAGTAATTTCCCTTTCATAGTGACATAAGGGAAATTTTTTTGTAAGTTTCTTAATTAAAGAATAATTTATTGAATTTATACCTTATTCTTTCTTTCCAATATAAGTAGTTGGTTTAACCCTTATGTTATGTATACGCTCATGACAAACAAAACTCTGATTACATATTTACATAGTGCATCATTAAACGTAGCAAGCTCTGATTGCATATTTACATGGAAATCAATACACAATTATATGAAAATAACTTTTGAACTAATGAATGTTCGCATCTTTAAATTTTATATTTTTTTCAGTAATGCATGATTCTATTTTTTTTTTAATCCTATATGATCTACATTTCAATGTCCAAATTAGTTGATTTTTCTATCAATAAATTGCGTCTTGACGAGTGGGCTACATTCATTATTTTTTTCTGGTTATAATATGCAATTATAGAATGATTTCATAAATTAGGTTGAAGCAGTACATGATACGAAGAGTATAATATTAAGTGTTTTTTTATTCGATCTTAATTGAATCCAGAAAAATAGGTATGTATGAACTATCTCTTTAGGTTGGTATATTCTAAAACAAATAAGTTGACTCCGAATATAAAATTTCATAATTTAATAAAATTTTGTTATGATGTATCTTTTGAAACAAAATAAATTAAAATATTTATAAAAATAAAATAAAATAAAATCGTCAAATTTCATAATTTTCAATATATTTTTATTTTTACTATTTCGTTTACTTACTTCACTACTATCAAATATCAATATTTAAAAATAATTTAATAATTATCCTATTTTAATTTTGTCTCACCGAACGCAGAGGGAAAACTCATAACTCACAACTCACAAGTAGGTCGGTTGTGCGACTAAGTCGGTTTGCGAGGCTACGATAAATTGATAGTATATAAGGCGGTGTACTCATTTCTCCGTCCAAATGCAAGGAAAACCCTGTGGGACCCGCCTCTCAGTATCATCTACATATATACGCAGGCGCTCCTGGCGCAAACAAAATAAATGCCTTTATATTTCCGTACAAATAAAAATCCTTCGGTGTATCAGGTCGGGTCTGTCTAACCTGAAAATTGGCAATCAGATAATAATAACCTAATTCAAAATTTCAAGTTCTCGCCTACTCCATTTCGCATCACTGGTTTAAGTTTTTTCAATAATCGCCATTAATGGAAGAGAGCTTTGAGTTGCGCGTGAAGAGACTTTTCGGGTCCCACCTCTTCGACAAAGTCCCTTCTAGTTCCTTCTCCGACAAAGCTTGGTCGGTCGCATCGGGAGATGTCGAGCGCCACCAGTGGAACCGTTCCTCCGCCGAGGAAGAAGAAGACGGAGAGGAGTCCGCGTCTGCTTTCGCCGTAAATCGAGGTGACATACCGTGTTCTTCCGCTTTCTACGATCCGGATGGCTGTTTAGCGGATATGAAGAGCAAGAAGAAGAAAAGGGAGGAGGAGAACCCTAGAAACGAAAAGGATCAAATTGATGCTGATATCGACGAGATAGATGATGAAGAGGAGGAAGGAAAGGGCAAAGGTGGGGGGGAAGAAGGGGATGAGGATGAAAGGGACGTTAGGTCTTCAATAGGCCTCGATCCAACACTGGATCATGAGGTATGTATCCTCTGGAATCCCAATCAACTGATGATGTCAGTATCTGTTTAGTTTGTGTTTGCTTATATATAACATCCCTCTTTGCTCTGAGCAGTTGCAAGCTATTAGTGAAGCTTTATTGCAAGGAAAATGTTTGGGAGATACTATTATTGATACCGTATTCGATACCGACTCTATTATTCATATAAAATGAGTTATTATTCATATTAATGACTTTATTATGCACCTATTTTTTACAGGATTTTTATTATTCAACTCAAATACCACTAATATGAATAATAACTCACTTAAGTTGAATAACAAAAGTATTGTACAAATAAGCTGCACAATAAAGTCGTTAATATGAATAATAACTCATTTAATTTGAATAACAAAGTCGGTATCAATTATGGTATCAATGACAGTATATTTATATCAGCTCCCTTATTGTAATCAAATTGGACCCCTTGAAAATTGAGATGTTGTGATGTTGATATTGTATATGCAGCATAAGATACAAAATAAAACCCTCTATAGCTTAAGTTTCATTGCTAATCATCGTCATTTATTCCAACAAATATAATTCAATTGTTAGTTGGAACTAGGAACTTGGGTCTGACCCAACGAGCAACTCACAAGTTCAATTTAAGCATACCTTTGTTACTTTTTACTGGTGCTTCGTAATAGTAGGTGTCAATGTGGTATATGTCAATCTTTCCTTGATACGTTGGTTTTGAAAACAATTGTACTTCTTGTTTTTCCAATTATGGCAATAATACTGTCCTTTTAGCAAATTTCTTTTGATATATTCTCAAACTCCTAATAATAATCACTCTCAAAATTATTAATTTATTGTAGGAGGAAGAAGATGAGTTTGATAGAGCAGCATTCGGCCAAGACAAGGCCACAGACAGGGTCTACATGAACCAGGTCATGGTTCATGGGCCTGACATCAGCATCTACAGTGTTGTCCCTGAGGTATATGACAACTATGCCCACAACTTCGACCGGGACCCACGAGCAGACCGCCCAGCTGCCTGTAAAAGAATCAAGGAAGACCATGTTGATATTCCCGGAAGACCCCGTAATTCTCCCAAAATTACTGAATTGGATTCCAATTTGAAACCAATATTAAAAAGAAGAGATACTGGAGATGATCCAAAACCAAAGAAGCGAGTCAGGTTTGATCCCGAGTTTAAAGAAGAAGAAAAGTCTATTTCTGAAGCAGCGCCACCACCAACAGGGATGGATGATAAAAGTACTGGTGTTCCCGACTATATAAGAAACCCTTCTAAGTATACAAAGTACACATTCAGCAGCACAGATGGCAATGATGAAGAAATGAACAGGAAGGCATTTCAGGAATTTCAGAGTTTGATCAATCAATCCAATAGAACCAGAGCTGAGTTGGATCCATCATTTGAGCTTCCAACTTCTGTTGCATTCACCCCTCGAAAGAAATTAACTGAGGATGCCATGTCAATCGATGTAAGCCCCACTGCCACAAATGAGGTCGCAGCAGTCTCATCTTCATGCCTCGTGGGTGTGGCTGTTGGAGTTGGGAATGAAACCTGTGAAATGGAAGAGGATTTTGTGGAAGAGAAACCAACTATTACTTCAAAACCAGCTACTAGGAGGTATCGGTCGAAGGTGGCTGATGAAGAGTAATATTTGAGTGTTTTTAGGTCAATTACATGCTTGTCTGAAGCATACTCCTATTGTTAGGTTTCACTATAGCTGGTCTGAATCATATGCTATAATGTGATTTACTTTTTGTTTCATTTAAGAACTTGAAGCTGATTTTTCATGTTTTGTAATGCTTTAAACAATAGAATTTCACGCGTCTCTGGCTGGGAGTGAAGGTGCTTTTGCCGACCATGCCAGTATTTGATAGAGTTATCGATGCATGGTTATAATTATCTCATAAACGTGCAATTCCATAGTTTGATGCCATGCTGCTCTGGGTTTTAATCTGGTTTGTATCTCTGCTGCTTTTGTCACCTTAAAAGTGAGATTCTTCTATTGTGATCTGGCCACCTGATCCAAAAGAAATGGGTGAGATCATTCCATTGTTTATCAGGTGTAAATTTTGATCAGAATGTCCCAGTAACAGCAGATTCTGCTTTAAAGGTGAAAAGAAAGCGTGGATATGCACCCTTCGTCAATCTGGTGAAAATAAAATGACTAGACTGCAATAGCAGGTTCTGTTTGTAATGAGAAGAAAGCAGCAGATATAAAACGTGTTGTTTCATATTGCTGTATGGATTAACTGTTGGGGATGTAAAATTGTGACCATGACTAAAGCATATATCCATACTGCGTGATCACAAAAATGGAGTCTGAAGAAGATTTGGACCATCCATTTCTCATGCCTAACCTCTCTTTTTTGTCATGTGATTGTGCGCACTAATTATGCCTACCACTCTACCAGCAAAAATGGTGTTCAGGTAGCTGACTTCAGCTGTTAATGTTGCATGTACAATTGTTCTGATCTTCTTTCTGTACTTAAAAAATTTAAATAATTTCGTGTGTCGAATCTCGCCTGGACATTTTCAATGTGTTTGTACAATAAATAGAGAATGTGTATTTTAGTCTGGTTTTTCTAAGCTTGTCCGGCTTGATCAGTTCCGGTGGCTCAGTCGTGGCCTGATGACAAACAGGTTTGATCGGACCAAAGTTTTTAAGCATTCAAAGCATCAGAAGTTGCTCTAATTTTTGCTGCTTTCAAATGAAAAGAAATCATGTCACACCTCTAACTAAAAATATTTACAAAAGTATCTCAAATCCATGTCAATTCAATGAAAGTTAAACACAGCACCACCCATCACTACCACCAACTCAAAAACCTAGTTTAACAATTTCATTGCCTTTAACTATCTATGTAGGTGATATACCGCCCATAATCGCTCAAAGATGGAAAATAAAGGTACCTGAAGTTGTCTTAATGAAGTTAGGAAAAAAAACTACTACAATTTATCTACGATTTTACTAAGAGTATGAGCAATCTTGTTTAAAACACCGAACAAGTTGTTTGTCTGCTCTTCTCTCTGTTCTCTATCCAATTGTAAATTCATATTCTGAGCCTCCAGTTGTGTGGCCAACATTCGGCTGCTCTCCTGCAGTTGTCGCAGTTGCATGTAAAGATCCATTTCATCGCTCTCATCTTCAGCCGTGTGCCTCTTCCTATTCCCTTCTGCAAGGCTATCTGCGGTGGCAGTCTCGCCTACACCAGGCTCACCAAAGGATGGCTTCTTCTTTGTTCTCCTCTGCAGAATTTGTGTCACGCGTTCTATCAGCTAATTCTTCACACCAAAAGACTATTTTGAGAGAATCAGGATAACAGTAACATACTAATATACTATCAACGGCAAAAGATAATTTACATTACCCATCTCACCTTCACCAATCTACCATTAAATAAATGATTTTGATACTTTATTGGCCAAAAAAAAAGCTAACCAACTAAAAAAAGAAGAAGAAAGAATAAATATGTTTTAAGGGCAAGGATTATGCTTTCCTAGCGGAAAAAAAAATAATATCCCTGGCAAAAATCTTCCCAGAAACAACAAACAGAGGGTCCATCATGGAAAAGAAATAAGAATAGGTAACAGTACCTAGAATTGTTAAGATCCTAAGTAAAGCAAAATCAAATATTTAATATCATACTGAATTATAAAGAAACTACTAACACTATTCCGCATTGTTACCAAAGAAAGCAACTTCATATATAACTCTTGAAAAAGGAGAACAGCAAAGCTCGGCCTGAAAGGAAGTAATGGATATAGCCTATAAAACAGAGAAACTATGCATCCACCACTTGAAAATGCTCAATATTTATGTCCATGCAATACAGAAGATGCAACATTCACCACGCCATGGTCTAAAACGAGTTAAAGAAATTGTGTCACAAATGACTAATATAAATTAAGAAAAATCAATACCTCCTCAGCTCGTTTATTGGTTCTAAATTCCTCAAGAATCGGCACTTTCCTCCCACTGCTTCCATCATCTGTGCTTACCACCACCATCCTTATAACCTACATGTGGAAACTGAAGAGATCAGATATTTTAATTCAGCTAAAATCCTTCACTAAGGGGGATGAATTTATTTGACTCCATTGACAGGCTGCTAGTATCATTTCAAAGCAAATGTTCTGGAAAAGTGGAAAATATTTTGTTTCAATTGTAAAAAATAGAAAATGACATGTTCAGTGCTATTTGCAAATTTCTCAGGAAGTGACAACTTATCAGGAACCAGTGAAAATATCCAAAATCTATTTTGAACTATGCTGAAAATTTGAGAAAGCATAGTCACAGTTATCTTTACACATCCAAAAAAGATGACCAAGCTTTCAAGCACATTGCTGGGGTCAGCACCAAAGCTCTCAAGCACACGACAGCCACACCTTCTCCCTCTGCCAACAAACCAAGGACCAAATGGTCATGTCCTATATAGTTGTGGCCTGAAATTATATAATTACACTTTCAGTAGATGTCCTATATAGTTGTGGCCTGAAATTATATAATTGTACTTTCAGTAGATGTCCTTTATAGCTGTGGCCTGAAATTATATAATTATACTTTCAATAGATGCAAAACACAACTTTCAGCGTATGAGTAGCATTTTCTTTCTTCTTTCTTTTTGTGAGAAAAAGGAGCATTACAAATTTCATCAAATTCACAAAACTAACATATAAGAAAGAATGCCTAAACGATTACATCAAAATTATTACGTATGAGGTGGATTTTCTTTCGTCATATCTTCGTCTCAAATCAGACAAAAGGGGGAATAATGTTTCATCAAAAAGATCACATGAAATATGAGAAAGAAAGCCTATAAAGAAATTTCAAATGGTTTATTTTTGTATAATTTTACCTCAGTTAACCATAGCAAAATGACACAAAGGATATGTTGAAGGACCAAAATGGGAATATAAAGTTCAAGAACAAGAGAGGGAAAACTACAATAATCCTATCATAGCATATTTTACAATTTACTCCATATAACATTTATTAGATTAAGTAACACAAATTCCTGAACAAATAAGTTTTCAAGTCAGTAGACATTTGAAAATGCCACAGCTCTAAAACTTTGATGTACACACTTCAGCATTCATTAGATTAAAAATACACAATTATTACCTTAATCTAATACACATTTATTAGATTAAGTAAAGTCTAATTAGTAGTACTTATAAAACAAAAATACAAATATCACAATGGCAGGAAGAATACATTTTTCAACAAAGATAAATTTGAAAAATAAATAATAATCAATATAAAAGTTGCAGGGAAAAAAATACCAAGTTCAGGGGCTTCATTCAAAGAGAGATCCAAAACCCGCTTAGCACGTGGGGTGAAGGGGATCTCAACAGCCACAGATCCACTACCCCTGCCAATAATCTTCTCTACTGCATCATGTGCATCTTTTAGCTGTATACCCATAGACTTTAGCACTTCTGCAGCTGTGCTAGTCCCCTCTCTTATCAGCCCCAACAGAACCTGTTCTGTCCCCATAGTTATGTCCCATTTGTCTCACCTCTTCTTGTGCCAACATGATAACCTTTAAAAAGACACAGGATGCAAATTGCAAACATAAGAGGTTTATTTCATAAATTAGGAGTTATTCTTAGAAATGAAAAATTCCTTATCAGGTAGTAACTTCTAGCTACCACAATCAAGTAGCATCCTTGAAAATGAAAGCATTTTTCCATTCCAACCTTCCAATGTACTCCTTTTTTAAATCGGAAAACTGTTCCCACAACTAAAGATAAGTTGGGGCCTTTATAAATTAATAAGGTTCTCAGATTAAAAAATGCTTCATGTCAAGAAAGATTAGATGAGCAATATTCGATTAAAAAATAATGTGATTTTCACACGGTTAAGCAATTAGCGGCAGGACATTAGTTACGAAACAAAGAAGTTCTAATAGTGAAACAAAAAGAATAATAAATTACCTTGATAGCCTTCTCACTGAACCGCCTGAACATAGCCTTGACAGCAGCTCTTCTGGTCTGCTTACTTACTGGGCGCATTGTCTGACATGTCAGAATGGATCTAGCAGAAAGGAAGAAAGTATGTGGGACATCGGTTCCAGAAAATCTCAGAGAAGGAGAGCAAACTTGTAATTTACTATTCGTAACTCTGACAATAGAACTGGTCTTCGCCGACCGGCGAAACTGGGGGCTCAGTTCCCGTGTAAAGCGGGTAACACTGCTGGCTGTACCACTGAACCCGCCATAGTCTGAAATGTTTTTATAAGCCTGTAATTTCAGAAAGAGGAGGAGGTTACGCAATATCATTATAATGTCCCTAGTATCAATGCAAAAAATTTGCAGTAATAGCTCTAAATAGTGTATCAGTTTATCTGCTTTGGAAAAAAAAATGAATCCAGTATTGCCGTTGCAATTTCACCAATATTTTGAGGAAAGTTCAAAAGGGAAAAAAAAAATAGGAACGTAAGAACAACACAAGTATTTGAAAATCACAGCGTTAAATGGGCAACCAGTTTGACATGTTAATCTTCACTATACAGGATGCATACAAATTACCATATCTAGTTAAATTAGGCGTGCATTAGATATCCAGGAGTTAAAAAGTAAATAAATAGAGGATATAACCCTTACATCAAACTATGTACAAAATAAAGAAAGTACCAGGGGAAAACAAATACTCAAAAGTTGTTGCAATCAGTTTAACCAATATCTACGAGATGCCTATACTCACGTCATGAAAGCTTAAATCACCCAAATTTGAGAGTAATTCTCAGAAGTGTTGGCAACTAACGAGTACAAATTGAAAATGGATCGCCCCCTAGTGCTTTCTATATAATCAACGACTATATGAAGGCTCCACAATGTTTAGTTCACAATGTTTATGTAATGACTCATGTTTCAGGAATCAAAAGGGCATTTTGATGCCATTTTCCAAGAAAATAAAAAGAATGAAGGCTCCATAAGTAATTATACTCATGTTCACAGACTGATACTGTCCTCTTTATCAATCCTCTTGAAAAAGAAAGAGATCGAGAGATCAGTAAACCTGAATAGTAACTGAACAGCTTTAAATTCGAGAGAGGAGATCAATCGCCAGGGTATTCGCGTACCTCCGAACAGGAGCTAAAAAAAATTTTGGACAAACTTACCCGCTAGCTAAACCCTAAACCCCTAAAAAAAGGCGAAATTAGGTACGTCCCATCAAATTCTATATTTTTAGAAATTTATCCATTAAATTGTTCAAATTAAATATTTGCTCATATTTAATTATTTTTCTTTCATGTTTGTTCATAATTTAATTTGGATTAATTTTTTTTAAATAAATTCATCTTAAATTTAATGATGGACCATTTTACCCTTCTAAAAAAATAATCGCTTCATCTTTCATACCAACCCCCCATATCTCCCTCTCTAATATTGCATTCTAAACAAAAAAAAATTCATCTCTTCTCTCTTGAGATATTGATCTTTTTCTCTTATTTTTATTATTTTAATATTAGCAAACATTGAATGTTGGTATATTATAATTGTGTAAATATCTCTCTTATTTATATTACAAAAGTAATGTCACAAGTATTAGTTTTGATCTTCATTGTATTTTTAAGATATTGAGTAATCTTTAGTTTTTAAGAGATAAACACCTCTACAAAAATGTAATAGAGATTAGTATCTCAACGAAAAAATATTAGAAGGGACTACAACGTTACAGAAATGAACAATCTTTTCTCTTATATTAATATTAGAAAGGACAAAATGGTCCATTATTAGAATAAATATGAATTTATTTAAGAAATTTTAATCCAAATTGAGTTATGGGTAAATATCAAAGTAAACAATTAAATGATGGATAAATATCTATGATTCATCTGCTTCTCGCAGTAAAATTAAGAGACTAATTATGAAAGTACATGTTCTTACTGTTGAGTATTGAGAAAAAAAAAAAGAAAATCAATAGTAAAGTTATTGCAACTTCTGGTAAATCCGTCCATCATCAATTGTACTTGGGAGCTTTTGTTTGATGGTGATGCGGCTGATGCCTGCTAGGCCAATTTTAATGTAAAAATCAGTTACAATTTACAAGATTATCTTCCATGAATATCTGCCATAGCTTTTGAGAAGAAAGCTAAAAGATGTTGCATGAGGACAAGTGACAGATTCAACATTTTATTTCCATTGTCATACTAGACTGAATAAATTGATTTTCATGGGTCATGACTTTTTTCTTTGCTTTGAACCCATGTTTTTTTTTTTAATTGCCGGTTATCCTGGGTTAACATATATAATTTAAATGACCTTCTTATTATGTCATTCATGACTAATGAATACATCAAAGAGTCCATAGTCAAAATAATAAAACTAGTAGTAGGTAGTAGTGGGTGACTTCAGTGAATGGAAAAAGAACAATTAACATGTACCTGTTCAGCGATTGCTAACATTTATAATGTTCTTCAATTCAAAAAACTTGGCCTCTTTTGTTCCTTAGTTTCAATCATAGAATAAAATGTTCCATATTTTTCCGCATTCAAATCATCTAAATTTATCTAGCTTTCGCTGCTTTCAAATTAAAAGAAACCATGTTACACCTTCATTGACAAAAAACAGGAAAATATGTACAAAAGTACCACAAATCCATGTCAGTTCAACAAAAACCAAGAACCTAGTTTAGTGGTTCTATCGACTTCAACTATCTGTGTAGGCGATATACCACCCCTACTCCCTCAAAATGGAAAATAAAGGTACCATGAGATGTCTCTACGAAGTTAGAAATATAAACAACTACAATTTATCTGCGATTTTACTGAGAGAATCAGCAATCTTGTTTAAAGCACCTAACAGGCTGTTTGTCTGCTCTTTGCTCTGATCTCTCTCCAATTGTAAATCCAGATTTTGAACCTCAAGTTGCGTGATCACCATTTGGCAGCTTTCCAGCACTTGTAGCAGTTGCATTTTTTCATCTCCCTCGACTTCAGCCGTGTGTGTGACTTCTGCAATGGCAGTCTTGACTAGACTGGGCTCACCAATCTCTTTCTTTGTTCTCCTCTGCAGAATTTGTGTCACGGGCTCTATCAGCTCTGTCTCCCCACCAGTAACCTATTTTGAGAAAATGAAGAAAGATCAACATACTATTCAAAGGCAAACTATAATTTGCATAACCTATCTCACCTTAGCATGAGCTACCATTAAATAAATGACTTTACTACTTTATCGGCAGGGCAAAAAAAACTAACCAACTAAAAGAATATACAAAACAAAGAATTAATATCTGTTGAGGGTGAGAATCATGCTTTCCTAATGAGAAGTCTCCCAGGCACAAATCTTCCCGAAAAAAAAAAGCATCCATCGAGGAAAAGAAATAAGATTATATGACACCAAGTAAAGCCAAATCAAAGAATATTTAATATCATACTGAATTCTAAAGAAACTACTAACACTATTCCACATTGTTACCCGGAAAAATATCAGGAATCTCTGAAAATATCTAAAATCTACATCGAATATTAGTTAAGAATTTGAGAAAGCATAGTCCCAGTTATCTTTACATATCCAAAAAAAGATGACCGATAACCAAGAAGAGGAAAAACATAATACTAAATTGCCAGAGCTTTACCTGAGTACGGATATTGCTTGGGTCAGCACTAAAGCTCTCAAGCACACGTGCAGCAACACCACCTACTTGCAACAAACCAAGGAGCAGGTGCTCTGGTCGTACATGGTCATGGCCTGAAATTATATAATATCAGTAGATGTAAAACACAAACCTAGTAGCATACAATTAGCATTTTATTTTCTTTTCTTTTTTTTTGAGAAAAAGGAGTACTAAAAAATAATTCATCAAGTACCACAAAATTGAATCATTTTTTACCTGTTCAAATTTCATCATATCTTCATCTCAAATCAGAAAAGGAGCAGCTAATGTTTCATCAAAAAGATTACATGAAATAGGAGAAGGAAAGCCTAAAAAGATATTTCAAAATAGTTTGTTTTTTTTTTCTAACTTTACCTCAATTTACCGTAGCAAAATGACACACGGGACATGTTGAAGGGCCTAAATGGAATTAAAGTTCAGGAACAAGAGTGGGAAAAACTACAATAACCCCACCATTTTTATAATTTGCACCATAGAACGCATATTAGATGAGGTAACACAAATTCTTGAATAAGTAGCTTTCAAGTCAGTAGACATTTGAAAATGCCACAACTCCAAAGTTCTCATGTGCACACCTCAGCTTTAATTAGACTAAAAATACACAACTATTACCTCAAGACCAAACAAGCCAAATGAACTGAGTAAAATATAATTAGTAGTACATATAAAACACAAACAATAATATCACAATGGCAACAACAATCCATTTTTTCAACTAAGATAAATTTTAAAACTAAAGAATAGTCAAATTACAAAGTGCAGTAAAAGAAATACCAAGTTGATTTGCTTCTTCCAAAGCAAGCGCCAAAACTTGTTTAGCACGGTTGGTGAAAGGGACCGCAACCTCCACAAACCCATTGCGTCTGCCAATGACCTTCTCTACCTCCACACGTGCGTCTCTTAGGTTCATACCCATAGATTTTAGCACTTTTGCAGATGTGCCCGTCCCCTCTCCTATCAGCCCCAATAGAAGCTGCTCCGTTCCCACAAAGTTATGTCCCAACCGTCTAGACTCTTCTTGCGCCAACATGATAACCTTAAAAAGATATAAAGGGCTACTTCAGAAGATTTGCTTTAATGATCACATAAAATTACTATAAGAATTTATTTTTATGATTAAATAGCAATTTTCAGATAAATATAATTTGTACATAATAGGATAGCAAATTGCAAAAATAAGAGGTTTATTTCAGAAATTAGGAATTACTCTTAGAAATAAAATATTTTGTATCAAATAATAACTTCTAGCTACCATAATCAATTAGCATCCTTGCAAATGAAAGCATTCTCCACTCTAGCCTTCCAATAAACTCCTTTTTTCAATCAGAAAACAATACTTGCAGACTAAATATAAATAGTATCTTTTTATAATAAATAAGATTTTCAGATTGAAAAGATATCATGACAAGAAAGATCTTATGAGCAACTTTCAATTAAGAAATAATGGACTTTCACATTGCTAAGAAATTTGTTGCAAAACAAAGGAGTTAGCAATATTCAAATAAAAACAACAGTGAATTACCTTTATAGACTTCTCAGTGAACCGCTCAAACATTGCCTTGACAGCAATACGTCTGGCCTGCTTATGGACTGGGCGCATGGCTTTACCTGTTAGAATGGACTCAGTACCGAGGAAGACAGTATGTGGGACACTGGTTCCAGAAAATCTCAGAGAAGGAGAGCTGACTTGTAATTTGCTCATTGTAACTCTGGCAATAGCACAGGTCTTGGCTGACCAGCAAAACTGGGACTGGCTACTGTGTAAAGCAGGTAACACTGCTGTCTGCACCAATAATGAACCCGCCATAGTCTAAATTGTTCTTATAGACCTGTTATTCCAGAGTGGGAGAGAGGTTAAGCAATATCATCATAATGGTTCTAGTATCAGTGCAAGAATATTGTACACTTTGAGTAAGACATACTAAATCTAAACAGTGCACCAGTTTATCTTCTTTAAAAAGAAAACTAAAACAGTACTGTCATTGCAATTTCTTTTATATTTTGCAGAAAGTTCAAAAGAAACAAATACATAGGAATGCAAGGACAATATAAGTATTTGAAAAATCTCGGTGTTAAATGGGCAACCAGTCTACAGACCTCTTAATCTTCAGCTCTTTGCTCTACAGGATGTATACAAATTACCGTATCTAGTTAATTAAATTAGGCATTTTGTAAGATTCAAGAGGTAAAAAGTAAATCAAATAGAAGATGTAACCTTTTACATAAGTACCAGGGGTAAACAAATATTAAGTTGTTGCAACCAGTTTAGACCAATATCTACATTCTACAAGATGTCTATGCTCACATCACAGCCTAAATCATCCAAATTTTATCCTCAGATTTGGTAACTAATCAGTAAACATTGAAAATGGATCTCCCCCAATGCTTTTCTCTAAAATCAACGACTATGAAATCTCCACAAGTAACTACTTTACTGAGGTTCACACACTGACAATCCCAATGTCGTTTCTCTATATTTATCAATCGCTTAAAAGAAAACGCTACTAAACTTAGATTGTTACCGAACAAGCTAGCTATACATTCAAGAGAGATAGAGAGAGAGAGATCGGTTGAGTACCTCCAGAGAGGAGCTAAACGAAGAGCAAAACCCTAGAAACGAATGAAAAACACGAACAGGTTTGAAGGAGAGAGTAACGAAGCTAACTAAGTTGGTATAGAATAGAAGTGAGAAAAATGGAGAAAAAAAGGATAGAGAGAGATTTGAGTCGGGGAATGGATGATGCGCTGCAAATGGGCCCCACTTACAACATAGTTTCTTCACATGTTTCATTTCTTGGGCTCTCTATGCATTTTGCCAACGAACAATCTGTAATTTCTTAATGACATTCAATTCCTCTTCCTTTTTGGAAAGATTGAGACTATTATTATGCAAATATCATTTTTCCTTTATTATGAACTATATAGTCCAACATTTGCATGTACTTCTTTGTATATTTATATTATAGGTAATCATTAAGAAAATCATTAACAACATATTATTGGGCCGGAGTGTGATTTTATATATGGGCTAGATATTTCAGCTTGCGTTATAATTATAAAGCATCTATTTCGGATTCGGACTTTTTGCATTTGCCAACAATATAAATTGCAAAAGATCAGAGAAGCAATAGAAAGAGGAGAGAACCGTGTCATTGAAAAGCCATTAAGTGCTTTTTGAGAAGAAAGCTAAAAGATGTTTGTTTGTTGCATGAGGAGGTCAAGAGACAGATTTAACTTTTTTGACAATAGTAATTAAAGAAACGCCGACATATCCTTTCCCACTTTACCCTTGAATGATCCTCATGTCGCCTCATCAACATTTTTATTTTTCCATCACACAAGAAAGCGGAGTTTCTATTGGATTAAGTTTTAATTTGATGGACAAAATAACCATTCGATTATATTAAAATTCACATAAAAATTCCACTCTCACGCTTCAATAGTCGTGCGAAATATCAGATTTGATGATCCAATAGTTATTTTACCCATTTGACCGAAATTTAGTCCAATAAGCGTGGGAACTCCTCTCATTATATCATACAAACATTGAATAAACACTTCACATCTAATTGATTTTTTGTTTCATGGCTTTTCTTTTCTTTTCTTTTGCTTTGAGATCATCATGATTTCTTTTTTAAAATGGGGATCCCTTAACAACTAAAAATTTTGACAACTTTGACAAAAAAAATTGAAATAATTTCAAAAAAATCTTAAAAATAGAAAAATATTTATAAGTATATTCATTAACCTATAAATCGATTGTGTTTCAGATTTTATATGATTTAAGTATCATTTGATACTCCGTCAAAGATCATTAAAATTATATAATATTTACAACGGTTCATATTTAAGAGTTTTTGATGGAATATCAAATGACTTTAAATTATATACAATTTGAAATGCAATCCATTTATAAGTTAAAAAATATGTTTGTCAAATTTTTTTCTATTTTTGAAAATTTCTAAAAATGATTTTAAATCATTTAAAAATTAATTGTCAAGATAATAATTGTTAAGAAAACCCTCCCTTTTTTATTGCTTATCCAGGTTCAACATAAAAGATATAATTTAATTCCATGACCTACTATAGTTAATAATTAGGTCATTGCATGACTAATTAAATATGAGGACACCAAGGAGGAGCCATAGCCAAAATAATAGAATATAGTAGCAGATGATTTAATGAATGAAGAAACAACTAATATGCAGTTGTTCAGATGTTGCTAACATTATAATTCAAATGTTCTTTAATTTGAAAAGTTGGTTTCTTTGAGTCTTCTGTGTCAACTATCAATTATAGAATAAAAAAGTTCCAATCTTTTTCCGCATCCAAAGCATCTTAATTTGCTCTAGCTTTGCCTGTTTTTAAAATGAAAAGAAAATAAATCATGTTACACGTTCGCTAACTAAAACAAGAAAATATGTACAGAAGTACAACAAATATTCATGTCAATTCAACAAAATCTTCTTTCAAAAATTCAAACCACGCCATCAACCACTAAATTCAACTCAGATAATTAACCTAGTTTAACAATTCTATCGCCTTTTAACTATTCTATGTAAGCGATATACCCCCCTCAAAACAAAAAACCCACAAAAATGGGAAACAAAGATACCTGAAATTATGTCTTTATGAAGTTAAAAAAAACAAAATAACTACAATTTATCTGCAATTTTACTGAGAGAATCAGCAAGCTTGTTTAAAACACCTAGCAAGCTGTCTGTTTGCTCTCTTCTCTGATCTCTATCCAATTGTAGGTTCCTATTCTGAGCCTCCAGTTGCGCGGCCACCATCCGGCTGTTTCTCTCCAGCACTTGTAGTAGTTGCGTGTGATGGTCGTCCGTTTCGTCTCTCTCATCTTCATCGGCTGTGCGCCTCCTCTTGTGACCTTCTTGCGAGGGCAAATCCGTCTCTTCGTCATCAGCCGGTTGTTTCTCTTTAGATGTGCCTGCATGCATTTTAGTATAGATTAAGAGTGGAGTTTATTTTAATTTGTAATGCTTCTAGCTAGACTTAATCTAGTCCTCACATGCAATATGAAATATATTTCTGATAATATAATAGCAATCTGTATCATACAACTGGGTATTCTTTAAGCTTTGAAAAGGAAGCAAAAATAATAAAAAAAGACTAAACTAAAAAAAATTAAATAGGATATTGCCAAGTTGGCAAGATTTTTAATTTACTCATACCTTATAAACACACTTAATTCCTTGACCAAATTTTCGATTCTATTTATGGAAACAAATGAGTTCAAATTTTTGATATATTCCATCTTTATTCTAATTTAGAATCAAAGTAACTTCACCATGAAAGCTAGCTATTACATATGGTGCTTAATTTTGATTAATCTTAAATAGAGATATCTTAGGTATAGGGTTAAATATAATATTTCTAAAATTACAAAACTTGATCTTTTTACCTGGTTCGGAGCTTCCGGCCGGCTGTGATGGTTCATACCTCCTCTCTATAACAACAACCCAAAAAAAAATAAGCAAGAAGAACAATCATTTAGCACTTAGATAATTGAACTAGTTGGATTACCTAAATCCACCTATTAGCTAGTACTAAAATATAAAATAAAATTAGGAAATACAATTATTGCCTCAAATCACTAGTATCATTAATGTTGTCTGAGATGGACATGTTGTTTTTCTATATGCATATATAAATTGGCATGTAAAGCTCTCATCATCACCAAAACCATAATAGAAGACACACACAAGCAATAATACATACATATGAAAACAACATTTTTTATTTTACTACAGGAAACATTTTATTCCCTAATCCACTTCAAAACAACGGTATGTTCTCTGTATCATCTATGTCAAATTATGATTGTAACAGTGTTTGAAACACTGATCCATCAACTAATGCAACCTATATAGATATGCCTCATGAGTCATGATGATCTAGTATATTAAGATAGTGGTGCAACTATATATGTCATAAGAAATAAGTCTAGTCCTCAAGAGATGCATATATATACATATTTTTTGTATTGGAGCTAGATCGATCGATACTTTTTAGTTTTTACAGAGATATGCAAAGTACTGATCTCTCTACCTGAAATCGGCACTGCACATGTTACCAGTGCGGGCACTGGTACATCGTCCTTCTCTCCTTCTCTCTCCTCGGCTTCTTCCTCTTCATCCTCAAATAAACCATCCTTTTTACCACTATCGGAAACCTTCTGATCTTCTCCTTCCCCTTTTCCCCCTCTTTCCTCTTCGATATCTCTGTCCTTTGCTTTCTCCTCCTCCTCCTCCTCTTCCTCTTCCACCTCCATCGATATCCTACCACCAGCGCCGAGCCCACCACCACCATCGAGTATGTCATACACCTCTCTGTCGAAGAACCCCGGCAACCTCTTCTCTCTCCTCAGATCATTCCGCATCCCCCAGAAAGACTCATTCTTATCACCTCTCTCCCATTCTTTGATCTTCTTGTAGTCTCCCGCGAGATTACTCCATCGCTTCCGGCACTGAACTGGGCCCCGGTTCACTCCATGTCTCTTGCAATAGGCTGAGACTGCTGCCCATTTAGGTTCGAGCGGTCCAGGCTGTGTAAGGCCCGGACCGACCCGGCCTCGGCCTCTCCTCTCGACCATGCGCTTTCCTTCGATGAGAACGAGTATCTCTTGACGGGTCCATCTGGGGAGGCGCGGCGGTCGACCAGTGGAGGTGGTGGGACCACTGGTGGGGTCCACAGGGGCATTGGCCATCTGCAATGGCCAAAAGGCCCAGAGGAAAAGGATGGGGGCGTTGAAACAAGGTATGAAAGGATCAGTAATAATAAGGGAAAGTTTTGGGGGTTGGGTATAATGAAGGGCATTAGGAGGGGATTTGGTTTTGATTAGGAGAGGTCTACTTTGGCTAAGCTTAGGTTATAGACTTTTAGTTTCAGAGAGGATTTCTCTTTGGGTACATCTGTAAGGCTCTCCATAAAAGGGCTACACTGTTTTGTGGCTGTAGAAACTTCTCAGTTGTAATTTAAGTTTAATTTATTCACAACATGTATGCCCTGAAGTGATATTTTGGTTGACATACTTGTGCAGTTTAATAATTTAATTGATTATATTTACATGCCTTTATGGCACTATATAGTACATACTACTTGTTATCAACTAATGTTGGAATAATTTTATTTTAATGTTGTTGTTCGTTTAAATGAATTCATTTGCAAAAGTATTTTGGTGCAAGATTAAATTTATAATTTAAATATAATCATGCTCATTTTTCATGCCTGGATGACTTAAATATTATGTAGAACTAGGATTATCCATTGGGCTTTACTTCGAAAAAATAACTATTGAATAAACTATTAGATATTTAAATTGAGAAAATATTTTCTATAAAAAGTTTTGAACACAAATATTTTTAAATGTTAAAGGCGTATATAGTAATAACAATATGATTTGTCACATGATAATTTATATAAAAAAATATGAAATAGTTGCATTGTACTTTAGATACATCATACTCATCTTTTTTAAATGATAAGAGAGAAGATTGAAATATGAACCATTGGATTAAAATAATTGAGGAGAAATAAACGAAATCAAAGGTAGAGAATAATTGATGATGTGACATTTTTAGAAAGCTTAGAAATTTATTTTTTTATCTATTATGAATTATGAAATAATTATTTTTAATATCATTATATTGTGTTATCTATACCCAATTTTTCATAGATGTTTCTCATTATTTATCTTATCTTTTATTTATGGTTGTGAATTAAATAATAGCTCATCGATGATTGGATAATCTCTCTCATAGAAAAATATCAGAAAGTTATTTTCTTCAACAATTTAGTTGCATTTTTAGATGTATTAATATTACATGCAGCTCCAACGCATCGATGATAATTTGTGTGCATTTAATGAGGTGATGTAGCAATGCAATTTCGGAAAGGGATTAGTCATGGAATGGCGATTGGAGGAGGATATAATAGTAGGAGCGCATGAGGGGTATTAGTAGACTAGTAGTAGATTTTAATAGGTCCCCCACCCTTTAATTAACCAAGACATTAAATCTCTATCTCTATGATATCAGGAGGGGCATTACAATTATTCGGCACCATAAGCACATAAATTGGCATTAAAATAAAGGGATTATGATCAGTAGGAGATCTTAGAAGGGGGGGTCTATACATAATAATTGCATCTTTTCTTTTTGGTGTTATTAAACTGGGAGTTGATATGCAGATACCGTTATTGATACCGTTGTCGATACTAATTTTATTATTTAAATTAAATGAGTTATTATTTATGTGTAATTTATTTATACGATATTTTTATTATTCAAGTTAAATAAATCATTATTCAGATTAATGATATTTGAGTCAAGTAATAAAATATTATACAAAATAAATTATATCATAAAATCATTAACATAAATAATAATTCATTTTATATAAATAAAATCGGTATCGATTACGATATCAACGATAGTATCTCCCAAACATTTTCCTATTAAATTATAGGAAAGGGGAAGGGATATCCTTTTCCCTCTTTGGGTCCTGATAAGCCACCTCCACCCTCCATCCATCTCCTATTCTTATCTTTGCGAAAAGGCCCTTTCCTCCCACCTGTCACTCTTCCATTTGTTGCCTTTATTTCATTTCTAATTAATTCGTGGCGAATTTCTCTTCTTTTTTTCAAGCTCAACTCCACTATCGGATTCATGACCCCAATTCTCGACCCGAATCCAATATCAATATATTATTATTGCGCCATGTAGTGTGCATATATACACTGAACTCGGATCATATGTTTTCGCATGTATGAGATTTGTTTGCATTCGGATGTAAATATCGGGTATGGGTTGACCCGAGAAGGAAAAGAACCCGAATTGAGATGGAGTGCTTAAGGTGCGGTTTGTGTGCTGTTTGTGGGACAACCACTCTTTTTAGGATGTCATAACCCTCAAGAAAGGGTTTTCCTTCAAGTCGTGGGGTCTGAGAAGGATTGATTGATTTTCTCCGAATCAAATCGAGAAATTGCTAGACGTCCCATGATTAACAACGGTGCTTTTTCACTCGTGGGGCAAAATCCATGACCATGAGGTGAAAATTGCTAGGTGTACCCTCTAAATAGCAACGTTAGGGGCAGTGACTTAGAATAATTTGAGCAGGAGGGGGGAGGGGAGTTTCAATATCCGTTGAACTAAAATTTAGTTTGATGTACAAAAAAATCTTTCGATGACATCAAATTTGATGATTCAATAGTGATTTTTTCGGCGTTGGAACCCCTCTGATTCCTTCGAGAAGATGTGCCCATGTTAGTTTAACTAATTAGTTTACGTTAAATAATATTATAATAATAATAATAAATATCGATTTTAACAACAGTCATGCCCTAATAGTACATTAATTACTCTACTTATACATGATTTGTTATTTTTTAGATTCAAAATTATTTGTCGTTTCTATTGCAAATAAACCTTAGGAATTATTCCTATATAAGATTTATTACTAAGATTTTTATTGTGGGAACCAATTTATGATGAACCATAGAATGCAAATAATATAAATTGATAACTGCAGATGTAAGTGACATGATTGTAAAATCCAACAATATCTTATTTACGATACCTATATTTGAACAATGTGCCAATATCCATTTTATATTAATTTAACTCATAACTGATATACACGGAGGGTACTTTATAATGGTAGAATTGTTCTTTGTAAAACATGGATGATAGATCATAACAATTATAGCCATTTCTAACATAATAATGGAAAAACATAAAAAAATTTCATTCAAAACTTATTATACATAATGATCTTATTTCGTTATGTGTCCTTATATATAACATATTGAAAAAGTCACATGCAATACAAGAAACAATATATGGTAATATTTGCATGTTTAACTTTGCCAAGATGTTAATAGTACAAGTGTTAAAATAAAGATCCTGAATATTTAATGATGAATACAATGACACCATCATACACTGATTGTTATCGTTATATGTATGATATTTTTTTTTTACATTTTTTTAGTATGAGATGAAAGTCAAAGTTTAGAAATAATTTCTAAAAACATAAATTGAATTTCTAACCTACGATTATATACCTAATATCCTTGTTCAAATTCATCATATTATGTCCCAAAATATTATAAATCATAATTGTGTCAAAAATAAAAGAAAATTGTGGATCTCATATTAAATCTTGGTCGACATACAATAATCATCATTCATTAATTATACAACAAAACAACAACAACAAATGTTCTAACTCATATAATTTTATATAAATAAAACTATACTTGATAAACCATACACACAACAATGTCATAAGGTAACATCGATACAACTTTGTAAGGAATCTTGAACATGAAATTAATGATCTTGATCGATCAAAGGGGACGGTGCCAATTAGAAAAGAAAAGAAAAAAAAGATCTTGTCAGTGTAATTTTCATGTCAATTTCAAGGGGACCCCTATCAATTCTCTGTGCATCAATTAGGAGCTCTTGCGTCTTGCCCCTTCGCTTGTGGGGGAGGTGAGACAAGTTACCAGGGAAATTAAGCCCCAAAAGACCTGATTTCTATGTGCCAATTTTATTTTTTTTTTAAAATAAGAGTTCTCATTAATATCGACATTTATCATCATTGTATTAAATTTATATTTATAGTTTAATTTTTATTTTTTTAAATAAAAATTCTCATTAATTTTAATATTTTTTATTTTTAAAATATTTTTTTAGAAAATTTAAATTTATATGATAAAATATATTATTATTTATACTAAATGGATTCAATGTAAATCAAACTTTGAGCAGAATTTTTTTATACAATTGTACTAGGCTCATGAATCATGATATTGAGGTAAAAGTTTCTTGGTTCCTATAGATCCGTTCGTTTTGCTCGGATTATTATTTTATGCAATTGCACTGGAATCGTGAGATTGAAGTAAAATTAATGTCTGGAGCGTCTGACCATAATATTTTTATTTTTGCCCCTGATTGGTACTGTTCGAATTTCCAACGATAAATATATTTAGGAAATTAATATGAGCTTTAATTTTAGACTTTAATTTAGTGAGTAAGGTAATACTTTTTTTATGAAAGATTATAAATTGAAATTTGATTGAGGGTTCTTTATAGATATACAAAATTAGAAGACATGATTCTCATCTTTAACTCAAAAAAAATAGTAAATAAACTCTAGTTATTGTAAGAGTGTAAATTTTAAATTCTAAAAATTATTAGACGGCTTCAATAACAAATTCAAATTATTGTTGTTGATTAATTATGAAACAAACGTATATTCTAAGCTTTAAATTTTTTAAGTTATTTTACGCATGGTCAGGAAATAAAAAAAAGGGGTATTCTGGCGAATTTAATTTGTAATTTAGTTTTTTTAGATAACTATGTGGGGTCAACTCTTTTAACTTTAAATATATATTCAAACAAAAAATTCATAATTAGATTTCAAATATGCGACCTTCATATTTTAATAATTTTTAGCATTATACAAAGGGAACTCAAGCAATAAAATATTATTATTATAAATACTTGACCGGTGAAAAGTAGATTAAGATAAATTATTCAAATTGATCATTTAAAGTGGGTCTTGTGATATTCAAAGATTATGCTCATGAATTCTATTGGAGAAGTCTTTTTTTCCCCAAAAATAAAATATTATTTAGGAGAACTCATCACTTCATGGAGAATTTAATTACCTTAGCAGATATTGCAATTAGAGTTCTCAAAAAAATAACGTGTGTCAGAATACAGCACGGTACGGCATGTCAAAACGTACTGTATTATATATATCGTGTGCCGTGTTGAGTTTTTGTTACTGGAGACACGGCACGGCACGCATGGGTAAGGGGAGCGACACGGCATGGAACACGCATAGGTACAACACGGGAACACACGTAGGTACGTATAGGCACGTATAGGCACATTTTGCACGGATAGGCACGGTTAGGCACGTATAGGCACGGGTAGATAGGTTTAGCACGGTTAGCACGGATAGGCATAATATGCACGGATTGTAGACCGTTGGATATTGATCGGACGGTTGATTTTGTAATTTATTGGTCGGATTTTTTTAATTTTTTTGCATTTTTTACAAAAATTTTTAATTTTTTTCAATTGTTTGTTTATTTTTTTTAGCGGCAAATAAATTTAAAATTTTTGAATTTTTTTATATTTTTTTAAGATTTTTTACAATTTTTTTCTCACCAAACACGTTTAGCACGGTTAAGACACGTGTAGCATAATGTGTCAACTCGACACGGTACGGTTAAGACACATCATATTTAGCACGACGTATCGAATCGATACGACATGTATAGCACGCCGTGCCTTATCCGTGCATTACCGCTCTCCCCTCATTTTTAATACGGTACGATACGCATGCCAAAAAAAAAAAAAACCCATATCATACCGTGACACATCGTATTTTGATACGATATAGTACGGCCCGTATTTAATTCACTAATTGCAATGCATGATGCAGTAGTGAAAAGTATTATTTTCATAGACAACAATGGGGTTAGGATGTTTGGTCAAGGGGTTCAAAAATAAAATGGGACCCTTGAAAAAATATAATGAGATTTTTTTTGTTATCATCAACTCATAGATATCCATCCACTAGTGTTTTTATTAATTAATGATAAACACATAAAAGTGTTGATAATGTTATCTAAATGATATGATGGGACGTAACATGTCCAAGGGGTAACCCCCAAATTACATGGCTAATTATAAGGTCTTTAATATAATCTTGCTAAACTTAGGATCTATGTATAGATCTTTGAGCAAACAATACATAAATCTCTCAATTTTTAGAACAGCATTAAATAATGATTAAGACATAACAGAGCATAAAAGGAGATTTTTTTTGCTCTAATCATTCATTGAAGTGGAGAAAGGTTCAGTGCCAATTTTTTTTTTTATTTCTCTTCTTACACTATGGTTTCATTTTTATTTTATTTTTAGAAAAGAAAGACTTGACTATAAAGTTCTTTTGAGTGATGGAGAAGGCTCACATAAACTAAGTACTCATCATATTATTTATATCCATTAGTAGTAGCTCAAGGGACAAGCTAGTAGCTTTTATTTTTAAAAAAAATAAAATAATGAGATAGAAAAAAAATAAATCATAAATATGGTCTATAATACTTTTTTCTATATGCAAATTAAATATGATCTATAATATAGCTTTATTTTGGTAGACTTAAAAGAATGAATACATATTTCAGCAATGCGGATGATTATTATACATTATTTTTCTTCATATTATTGTTCACATCAAAAGGAAGCAAAAAGGTCAAAATATTTAGACATATAGAAAAATAATATTTTTCATTAATTTTTAAGATTTTTTTATATATGCTAAATGCATGATGCAAGAAAATTAAAGGTATTTGTGCACTTTTTATTAGCATATGAGAAATTATGCCAGGGCTTAGACAAATAACAAAATGTCATGGGAGGCTCTTCAGAATATCCAATAATTTTTTGGTTGTTAACTGTTTTTATGAATTATAATACTTTTCAATTTTTAATATCAAATTTAAATTAATAAAAAAATTTCATGCTTCATAATATTTGCTTTTTTCATATATAAATAAAATAATTTTATCAACTTAGCTATTTATCTAAATATATTTTTTATGAATTTAAAATAAAGCGTACAAAACCACAATAAAAATGAAACAACAAACATCTTATGTATTATAAAATATTATGGTTATTTAATACTTAAAATTGAGCATTATGTTGTTGTAAAAATAATAATAATATATTTGTATTCTTGTTATTCGACTCTTTAGTTTCAATTTTTTTTTTGCTTCATCCCTAAAATAAATACGGACCTACGTGACAATTGTTTCTTATAAGCATACACTAAAGAGAAAGTGACAAATACCAATTTTTGGATTTCTTCCAAGGAACCGGTGGATTTTATAAAGAAAAATATCTTGCAACCTTTATATTTTATTTTTTTAAATAAGAGTTTATGTTAGTCTTGGCAATTATTTTTTTAAATATTTTTTATAAAACTTAAACCTACATTTCTATATAAAGAGATGAGATATATGATAATAACATGCCTACGGTTCATTTTGTAACCTTATTTATGTATACAAAATTTAGCAATTGAGTAAAGGAGAATTTATTTTTGGGTGAAATCAATGTGATGACCCATGATATTTTAACTTTTCAAGGAAAATACAGTATTATTTAGATTTTATTTGGGGGCAAAAAAATAAAATAATATCAAATTAGAATAAATAACAATAACATAGAGTATACATAACAGGAATTCAAATCCGCTACAATATTTTTTTCTATGACAAAAATATATCATAATTTTTTTTAATCTATAACAAATAAAGGCCTATTAAAATATAAATAATAAAACATGCCCATTAAAATACAAATAATAAAGCATGCCTATTAAAATATAAATAATAAAACATTCCCATAAATTAACTCTAAATCATTTAAATCAAATCAAATCATTTAAAATTAATGATAACAAAAATGACATAAATTTTCATAACAGGGAAGATGGACCCTTTAAAACAGCAAACAGCTAGCTTATTGGACCACCATGGTAAATAGTCTAATAGGTTTCGGTCAAAGTGGCACATATAATCTACTAGTGATCCTCTTCTCCATTTTGAGAATGCAAAAGGATGCTCCAAATTATTCCATGCACACATTAATTTTGGGCATGTATGTTGTGTGTATAGTTTTGGAGTCACAGATTTGCTTGTCCAAGATGGCAATATCAAGACATGAGAGATCTTATGCTTTACTTTTTGGGATTGGTGTGTGGGTCTAGTTAAACGGAAAAAAATTAGAAATAAAAAAACAGAGGGACCAACTATGCTATTTATCATGGTGGCCATAGTTAGTTGCTTTTGAATTTTGATGAATGGATTAGAGACAACCGTCCCACCATTGACCAAATTATGATGCTCCATTTAGCAACAAAAAAAATAAAAGGAAAAGGAGAAGAAGAAGGAAAGAAATGGCTTTGATTGGTTGGAAAATCATGCAGTAAGTGGTCATGCATTTAGGGACTTGACATCAAAATAAGATATAATATAACCAAAGTTATTATATATATATACACGTAGAGATAGGTTAAAATATAATATGTTGGGTTGATGAATTTATATAATGGTTTAAAATTTCTAATTTGAAAATAAAAATGTTCGATCTGAATCGTTTAATATAATTTCTATATCAAAATATTAAAGAATACCAAATTTTATATTTTTTAGAATGTTTTTGCTATTTTTTCGGATAGAAACAAAATCAATTGATTTGATGATTTTGGAACATTCAATAAAAAAAATTATTTCCATCCAAAAAAATAGCAAAAAAATTCTAAAAGAATGTAAAATTTGATATTCTACAAGATTTTAATATAGAGATCAAATTGAACGGTTTGGATCAATCATTTTTATTTTCAAATTAGAGATTTTGAACCGTTGTATTTTAGTCTTTCTCTCTCTATATATATATATACTGAAGATCACTAATATCACTATTTTGTTTTCCCTTTTACACAGTCAAATTTTTCATAATTATGTTTTTTTTAAATTGACCCCATTATTAAGTCCATTATTACAGATTAAAAAAAACATTCAACTCAACCTCTATTGTTTAATTTGGGTTAGAAAAATTAAAGATTTCCGAATTTTTTTATTTTCTGTAAAAAAAGTATCTCCTCTTTCCCCTGATTGTGAGATCATGCATGGTAATAATAGTGTTATATGTTCACAAAAATGTAAGTTAATGAGTGCAATTTTAATTTTTTTTATTGAATAGAGAAGCATAACATATTCCTAAATATATGTCCATAAAATTTTTAATCCATAATTACTTAGGAGACTAGAATCACAGGTTTAGCACTATGATTATAGGTCTTATCTCTTTATAGAGGAACGCAGATTTCAATATCGTAAAAGATATTCAAAAAAATAAATGATGAGGTTAACGGATCTTATTTGAAAAAAAAAATCACTCGAGACCAGATTAATGCCTTGTCGCTTGAACCAAAGGCCATATTTTACAACTTTTTTGGGTACCTATTTTTTATTCTCAATCACTTCATGCAACTAATAATGCTTCTTAAGGTGTGTATATATGCATAATTATAAACCTTTTCAAAATTTTATAGTAGGATTTTGACAGAGTGAGGTGTTGTTTACTTTGCTAACTTTGATAGGATTATGATTAATCCACCAGAGGTCAATAGCAAAAGTGGAGACATAGAAAAAACAAAAAGAATATATGAGAAAAGCGAGGGGGCTTTTAGAAATTAAAGATTGTGCCATCTAACATGCATTGGAGATTATTTCTTCGTTGAGCGCAATATTACACTCTAACCCCTATAATTTATCCAATTTGGAATAAGCCCCCAATTTTCCATGTCTTCACTTAATTGTATCACAAAAAGAAAGAAAGAACGAATCTTTGGTCATTTGCAATTTGCTGATAAGATTTGACTAACAAACAAAGGTGTCCCAAAAAAGCCAAAAACTGAGCAAATGATTTTGACTTTATATCTGTACTGACTTATTCGAGTCAACGAGTGCCTTTTAATTAGTTAGCTGATGTAAAAAGGGAACTAACATAAATTCACCTAAACTAATTTTAGTTTAATTCAACTTAGAAGGAAGCTAATCATACTACCAAATAAGGTAAGATAAACAATATTTAACCGAAATATTGAATCAATTGAAAAAAGAGTAACATTTTATCTAGACTAAATTATGTGGAAGCAAATTTGTATAAAGATTACTATACCATATCACAAAAATTATTGCTAAAATAAAATTTTAATTTATTTCCAGCATGAAAGACGCAAAATATAAAATTTATTCAAAAGTTAATGGAGGGTTAAAAGTTGTCTCCCACTTAATACAAAATACGTTCCTGTCAGTCAAAGAGTGCTTCCACGTCAGCAAAAAAAAATATTCCTTACCGAAATTAAAATGTACATGCTAGTAAAATATACTCACTTTTAAAATTATTTACATAAATAATATAATTGCAGTAAATTTTAAAAAAAATAATGATTTTATAGAGAGGATAAATAAAGATTCAGTGGCTACTTTTATAACACGGAGCAATATTTATTTGATTTAATTATCAAAAAGAATAATTTTGTGATTTCCATAATGTATTAGATGGGCTCTAATATCGGTCCATAGAAATATTTACGACTAATTACGAGAAGGCCTGGTCTGTGAAGTGAACCGCCAGACTAAAGGGTAGAAAAAAGTAGAAAAAAAAGAAAGAAGAATTCTTTCGATTTTACGCGCCAAGAGGGAAACAAATCGAATCTCTCAATGGAAACCCTAGGAGATGGAATCGGAAGCGGGGGGGAATCGGAGAAGGAACGAGACGAGGAGGCCGAGGAAGCGGCGGCGCTCCTCCGAGATCGTCTTCGTCTCTCCGTTATCTCTATCGCCTCTTCCCACGGTCTCTTTTCCTTTTTAGTAAACAAGATTTTTCTTATTTTTCACATTTTACGATCTATTACCTGAACCTTTATGTTCTTTTACATTGAAATGATGTGCTGAGAATCGTTAGATAGTGAAAGAGTTGTGAATTTCGGTGCCTATGTGCAAAGATCGCTTCTTTGCGCTTGATTGAAGAAAACTGTGAAAAATTCAATTAGGCCATTTGAGATTTAGTTGGACTGGAAGATGATTTCTTTTTTTCTTTCTTTTCTTTGTTGTTCAGCTAAGACATTAGGAATGACAATTTCTGAGCCAGTAGTAGCGTGCATTGCGGATCTTGCTTTCAAGCAAACAGGTTTTGTTCTTTATATTTGATTTAATTCCATTACCTGTCTATAACCACACATTTAGTCATGTAATAAACTTCAAGTATGAAGTATCTTAGTAAAAATTTGGTAAAAGCTTCATATCTTGAATCCGATGTAGTTAATTTCATACCTGCTTTCCTACATTACAATCAGAAAATAGTTCTAATTAAAGTTAGCTGCATTCAATTACTTCATAAAATTTAATTTGCATTAGACATTTTCTTTTTGTTCAATACAAATTAAGTGACTTAAAAGTGGAAAAAAAATGAAAAAACTTTTCTGTTTATCATGGCTTTTGAAAGTGGTCTCATGTGAGGCAAATCAAAGGCTAGTGAAAATTTTGAAACATGGATTTTAGTCAAGTGATGTTGGTTAGAACATTATCTTTAAACCTAGGAACAGTTTCTTGCCTGGCCAAGCAAAATATCAAACTGTTATACCCCTGGAAAATAAGAAAATAGTGTCCCTCATCCATTTCTTGTTAAAGTTGTAAGGATAAGAAGTTTGGGGCTTCGTGCAAACTCTGAGTAAATTTTGGAAAAGGTGGAATGTTGATATTATGTCTTTCATGCATGCGTTTGAGGTTTTGAAGAGCTATGTGAAATTAAACCTTGAAAATAACACTTCTTGATTAGTGTCAGTTATTGCCTTCAGTGCTATTTCTAGCAAATAACACTTTGTGAAAACTTTGAGTAAAGAATTTCTTGTGTAACTATGTTATTTTTGGAGGTGCGCAGAGCAAATGGGCAGAGATGTAGAGATGTTTGCACAGCATGCTGGCCGGAAATCTGTTAATATGGAAGATGTTATCCTCTCTGGTAATTTCAAAAACCTAATGAACATAATTATTGCTATTCTTTTTGTCCGAGTTGCTTAGTAGAAAAACGGTTGGCTTAACTGAAGTAAAGATCAACTTCTCTGTTCCACCCAACTAAATTTTTCCACATTGCCGGAAAATCTGACCTGGCCCTAGCCCCTAGGCAGATCCCAGACTTGGTAAAAGTGTTCAAAAAGTTTTGATAATCACAAAGCTACATAGATGCCTAAACTTTGATGAACTCAAGACCCCACAAAGACCACAATGAGACGACCCAAACCTGACTGTGATCGAAACTGAGAACGACCCAAAAACAACTGGTTCATCACCCGAAATGGGCCAACTCAGACCTAATAGGAATCAATCTAAATCTAAAATGCTTTCATGTGGCCCCTAACAATAACCCAGTTCTATCATACATCGTAACTATCTGTTCTGTACTAGAATCAGTATGAGACAAAGCGGCAGATCCTTTTGAGAAAATACAAATACTGATTTGACCAGTCCAAATGGACAGCAGAAGTTACTGGTTATATGAAGGTCAACTGTTACCAAATTGGACAGAGATTCAAAATAGGTCGTGTTTTAGAAGTACTCTATAGGGCTATCATTGGTTAGGCTACAGGCATTTTCATTCCAATGCCCACTAAACATTTGTTAGTACCAGGTCCCACACCTCGTACAATTGACAGGTACTGGATAAAATATCTGGTGGCTGTTAGCTAACAGTATATTGAAAGACTTTTGTATTATGTGCGAAAACTTTTGTGTGTTTTATCTATATGTAAGAACAACTGAAATTGGCCACTTAAAATGATAATTTGGTTGGATAAAATTAAATTTTGAGTGAAGTATTAGTTGTAATTATTCCACTTAGGTAATGAATAAATTCTACAATCATTCAGTACCATTACCCATTTGTACGAGTGTATCATATGAAATAACCACAGCTGAAATGGAATATCCAGTAAACTGAATTTAGAAAAACCTTTTGGTTATCAATATTCAATAAATTATGCAGTATGGTTCCGTCTGGAACCCTTTGTTTCCATACCTGATTGATAAGATTCTTACAACTTTTAAAAAAAATTTAATTAAGCAATAAGAATAGAAAATTGTCTGATTAACAATTCAATAAGTTTAATTATCCTTTTTGAAAATCCATGCCTTCTAGGTTATTGCATTAAGAACTTCTCTACTGGTATTTTGGTTAATATTCTAAGGCTGTACTTGTAGCACATAGAAACGAGCACTTGATGGGTCTATTAAGGGATTTTGCTCAAGAGCTTAAAGGAAAGGAGCCATGTACGGAGAGAAAAAGAAAGAAAAAAGCTTCAAAAAATGAAAATAAGGTTTCTGGCAAGTTCAGATCACGATTTTTTCTTTCTTTTTTTTTCCCAATTTTATAGCAGATAAAAGTAAACCAATCAGTAATAATACCTTGAATGGTTTAATTATGCAGGTACAGGAACCTATTGAGATGCTAGATTGAAAAATCGAGAGTGAATTTTGTACTAGACATGTTGGTTTGAATATCTGTCTCCTGAAATTGTGATTTCCTCAGATACATTTTCCTTCCAAGATGTGGTGATTTGGTGACTTAATAAATAGCACGCGACATCATCTAATAGCCTCACACACCAACTGCCAAAAAATACCCTCAATTTCAGCATATGTAGTTCAGAAGTCATCTGGATTTTGGAAAGTTAATGCATGCATTAGTCTTTTGTTTCATCAATTTGGTGACTAATTATGTGTTGCATGTTACTTTTGCATATTAATTTGGTGCCTGGTCTGGGTTCCTGTCACATGTCAAAGAGTAAAATACCAACCATAGCTGCCTCCCCCTTTCTTGAACCAATTCAATCATCAAATTTTGAACTAATGTTAAGATACATGTACAAGCTACATGAGGATTGGCCACAGAAAAGACCAAGTCCTAATTGGTTGGATTTGAGAAGTGATGCTGTCGACTAATCAAGAAAATGGAAAGAATGCTTTTGGTTGGTGGATGCCAAAACTTGTAGATGGAGAGAGAGAGAGGGATAGAGTTTTGATTTGGTGATGTGGCTTTGTAAGAGAGGTTGGCTTGTAAGCTGTGATGTGACCAACTCTAGATTATTTGTGGCATATGACCTCTCTCTCTTATAAAAAATATCCATGAGAAAGGTGCGTGATGTCTATGTCTCTATTGTCTTCTTTTTAAGTCAAACCAAAGCAAAAGGGGAGACTAAAATTACTTTTTCATCAATTCAATTATCCGGTTGGTTTATTTGGTTGTTAAAAAGTCCAACACTAAAAATAGTTTTCCTTTCTTATTCTATCACTATATACTTATGTTTTAAATTTGGAGTTTTCTGACAACTGTAGGAAGGATAAAGTTTCTCTTGATCCTTTTCTTTAGTTGGAGGTTTTCAAATACTTGCACTAGCTGGATGAGGAATCCAGCTTTAGAGCATTATTATAAATTTATACAACCAGTCAACAACAAATGCTTGCTATGTTTCTCTCTCTAATTGGTGGATTAAATTACAATTCCTTGAAGTGGAATCTGTCTCTTGTGTTGATGAGAGGGAATAGAATAAGATGTGCTGCCATTATATTATTATTATAGCCCAACTATTCTCAGGTAAAACTCTAGAACCAAAGGTTGAGAATCCCAAATTTCATATATCAAGGTTTTAACTTTGGTTTTCATTTTTTTCAATTTGCAATTCGTTCTCCTCAAGTGGTAGGTATCTGTGCTTTTGTCTCTTTTGAGTTGAAAAGAAGATTTTGAATTTAATATAATAATTTTATAAGGAATTTGCAGGATCTGTTACATTATCAAGAAATTGTACAATGGCTTACGTTTCTAACTTGGGAAATTTGAGAACAATTTATTATAAAATAATTAAACCCTCTTTGTAAATTAGTTGGTACATCTTTGAAGTACTTTAAACAACATCAATTTTCTTGAGAAGACAAAATTATTACTGACATATGAAGGATGTACTCAAATGCTTTATTGCAATTTCACTGGATAAGACCGGAGCAATTTGAAAACCAATCTTAATTCAAGCTTCCTACTATGTTTCTAGCATGCAGCACAAACAAATTCATGTTTGAATTGCTCATATAATTTGTCTTGAAGAATAAAAACATGAGTCCCAATAATATTCAACATAAAATGCTCCATAATAATTGGACAAAAATGACCTTCCCAGAAGGGCCTTTAACTTGTGCTCCCTTTTTATTTTTTAAAAACAATGAACCGCCTCAATTATCAATCCAATGGAATTATTATTCCATTCATTCTTTTTTTTTTTTGTTTACTTTATTCAAGAAGAGGTTGTGATTAAACAAAGATTATTTATGACAACCCAAAAAGAAATGATTGAAGTCGTCACTCATCATCATATATATCTTGCATTAATCACATGCATCAACAAAACAAAAAAACATGATTGTAAGTAATCTTTAAATCTCATCTCCTTTTTAATGTACCTTGCATACAGTAAGTTTTACTGTTGGCATCTGCATCATCACTGAAATTGTAAACCTTCTTCAACATGATTGTATTTTGTGGGGTCCAGAGTCCAGACACATAATATTACATATACCAGCTTTTGACATAAAATCAGCCCATAATCAATAATGGTACAGGGATATCTAACTCTTTAATTAACACAATCATTGTTCATTGTCTTATCTTGTTTTCTCCGTCGGCACATGCCATACCTTATTCTTGTTTTTTACACTATTTTTTAGTTTTTCAAAGCATTATCCATCGTCTCTTCGTTTGACAAGTGAAGTAAAAATTAAAACAGAATAAATGTTAAATAACTCTATATTATTGATGTTTGATAGTAGAGAAATAAATAGATAAAATAATAACAGTAAAATATATTATAAGTTATAAAATTTAATGATTTAATTTTACTCTATCTCTATAGATATTTTAAATTATTTCACCTTAAATTATTTTCATTTAATATATTAAAACGTCTTAAAGCACTTACTTTATCCTTACTCCACTTCACTTGTCAAATACCGGACATGTAAATACCTATTAACAAGGGAAGAATAACAACTTTTTATGAGCACATACTCAAAATAATTGTGGGCAGGCTAGTTTTGTCGCGTATAAGGTGTCAATGTATCAAATTCAGATTGGATTTTAGTATAATTCAGATGTTAATTAATTAATTTTTTATAAAATTTATATGTGAATTCATATCTAATAAAAAATTAATTGTATAAATATGGATCTATAAACATTATTGTAGTGGATTTCAGATCGATTTTGGATCATATTGGTTGTTTTAGTTCAAATATTTCAAATTGTAAATTAAATAGTATAATTCAAGCAAATGTTTATTCTGAATATGTACAATTTGTACATATTCAGAATAATGAATTTAATTAAATTTCGATTTTTTAGGATCCGTATGCAAATTCAATAAACTAACAAATATATTTTAACATATATATATTAATTCATCAATGGGGATTCAAATCGAATTATGGGATATTAGATATCCATCCACATCTCTAATCATATGACATCATGCTGCTGATGCTCCTACATCAATGAGACATGGTTTGGAGTACATACATTAATAAATTTTAATAATACACAATGAGGAGATATATGATATCAAAAAAACAGACAACAAGCTTAACATATTAAAAAAAAGAAAGAAAAAAAAAAAAGATACCATGACATGATATTGATATAGAAATTGGGGTGTCGCCGTGTCACCGTGTCACCGTGTCGGAGGAGAGAGAATTGAAGAGACTTCTGATATAATGATATTCCAATGCATTATAGCGACTGGTGGTCTGAAATAATTCGAATTAATTAATTTCTTAATACCCGTTCAATCATTGTTGTGTGTGAGTTGGATGCTTGATGCTTTCATTATCTTAATGAAGCTACATTAAAAAAATTTAAAACTGGATTAAGACTTTGTTGGGTGTTATGACTGAGGCTACAGCTTGATGTATACTGTTTTCTTTTTTTTTAATTTATTTCTACCTTTTCCAATTTAATATTTTTATGCAAACTCTCTTTTAAATAATTGAAAATGGGAACTCAGAGACTCACCTTCATTCCGAACAAATATATTAAAAAGAATTGAATTGGAACTTTAATTTAAGAAGAGGGATCTATATTTTTTTTTATATTTTATTGCAACAGGCGCCTTTACAAAATAAATAGTACCTTTCTAATTTAACCCTTTATATTGCCAATATAATGAACGGGGTCAAAATATATATCAAATGATTTTTATCCAATAGGGATAAGTAAATCAAAAAAATAAACATTCACTAATCGAACATAGATAATAAACAAATATATTGAAATGTTAATTTTGAGTTTTCCAAATTAATTTTCAACATGTATGTCTATGAACTTACTAAATAATTAATTTTAAATTATCCATAATAAAAAAAATAATTTTCCTCCGCGTATGAATCTCTTACTATTTTTTTCCATTGCAGTTTTGAATGATTTTTATGTACTTAAGGGGAAATTTGTCACTATCTAAACGAAATAGGGAAAAAGAAAAGGACCTATATGTAAATCTTCTGTCCTGTGTAAAGTTATCCATATCTAAATCTATTACCTTATCTTCCTTTTTTTTCTTATCTTATAAAATGTTGAATAACTTTTTGTTTCAAAAAATATATATCTACATAAATAAAAGCAAACATTGGACACTACATTAACCAAAAAAAAATTTTATTTTTGCCTTTTTGGGGTAAAAGATACCTTGAGATATTTTTGTCCTTTCCTCAAAGGTGAGAAAAAAAATTAAGAAAACAAAAGAAAGAAAAATAAAAGGATGACCTACGCCTTTTTAAATGCAAGTTGCCAAATAGGTCTCTTTCATTCATTTATCCAATACAATATCTTCTTAAGATATTGTATGATAATAATTTTAATAGCTGAAGTTGTAGTTGAATATTTATACCTAGAACTATTTATAAGTAAACTAGCTTCATTAACAAAGTACAAGCGGTTTAAATTTATTTGAAAGCGGTTTCCATGTGGGAACTAGTTTTCAATTGCCAAAATTTTATTTGAGGATAAAGCTAAATTTTACTAAAAGTTAAATTTTAATGAATTTCTAGTTGAACAAGAATTTATTGTGGATGAAGATATTTCGGTTCGATGAAACAAAATCTCTAAATCTCCGTTGTATATTTCTTTTTGAGGATGAGCGTGATAAACAAATTTTCATTAGGCGATATTTTTTATGTGAGAGGTCACAGGTTAAAATTCTGAATAGATGTCTTTTATAAATATTTAAAGTTAGATAATTTAGAATTTAATTTTTATCTGAAAAAAATATTTACTAGTTGAAAATTGTGATGAAACAAAAATATAGCAAAACAACATTAAAATGATTCAAAATATTTTGTACTAGAACTAAAATTTGGCCTGATGAAATGAGTTAATTGCCCATTAATGAATTTAGACAGCAGATTAATAATGTATTGACTATTATCAACATGTTGATTTAATTAAAAGAGGGGATCATTTGACAATTTTAAAAAATAAAGCTTAATTTTGAAATTCAACATTAATTATCAAACATGATCTATATTATGTACTTGTCATGATTATAAAAAAAAATGAGATTTGACGTATGCTGAATACAATGATTAAATAGTATGAAATTTAATTGTCAGATTATTTATTTGTACAATAACATATTCATAATTTTACTTTTTAAGTTTTAATTTTATTTCAATTTTCAAAAACCATTACTAAAATAATAAAAATATTTATTTCTTAGAGAAAACAAAAATACTAATATATCCGCTGTCAAAAATCCTTTATTCCTTTCTCTTTAAATCAACCCGTTTAATTACAACTGTAGCATCAACCAACCAGCTTTTTTCTGATGGCAACAGACAGACCTTGCATCCTTTAAAACAATCATATAAAAAACAAAATCCATATAGACATATTATTATACAATATAATTTACTTCCCAAACTACTAATTATATAGAAAATGTCATGTCACACATAACAATGCTTAAAGATTAAATCTGAGAGACTTCCAGTTATGAAAAGAGACAAATTGGTGATGAAAATTGAATGAAAATTGAAAAGAAATAACAGCTTCACTTCCTTAGCCTCAGTTTTGTTACTGTCTCGTTCTCCAATTGTGGGCCCACTCAACATATATATGACACATTATACACTTTACAAGTCACATGATCAATCTTTTTCCATGGGCCCACCTGTCTCTCTCTCTCTCTCTC
This sequence comes from x Bolboschoenoplectus mariqueter, assembly GCA_037678475.1. Lineage (NCBI taxonomy): Eukaryota > Viridiplantae > Streptophyta > Magnoliopsida > Poales > Cyperaceae > x Bolboschoenoplectus > x Bolboschoenoplectus mariqueter. The sequence continues at coordinate 1,101,507 of CM075266.1, read as the reverse complement.
TTACATCTTCTCTCTCGTGTATCATGATAATGGTTAGAATATCAATCAGAAAGAGCATTTCTGACTTTTGTCGTTTACATTTTGCCCCCTGAACTATTTGATAATTGTAAGAGGATTGCTTGCATTGAATAAGGTTGAGTGTGATGTGTGCAAAGAGTTTATATCAAAAGTATTTTGTGCAAGTGTATTATAATATACGGAATGAATTTAAAAAAATAAAATTACTCATCTTTGCTTGCTCCGAAAATATATATATATATATATATATCAACATGCATTTGTAATGTATGTTATTATCATTTTATAAAACAATTTGATGGATTGCTGATAGAGTTTGTCTGTTTTGACGAAATTTTAAAAGATGAACATTATATACGTAAAAAAAGTTATCGGGATATGAAGTTAGCCGCTAGGTCTATACTTTTTTATTTAGCAATGTGGAAACATAAAATATTGTTATCAAAATTAAAAATCAAAAGATTTACAATTAGAAATATCACAATCATCAATTTGAAATTTGAAATATAACACAATATTGTTTAAAGATAATCATGGATATTATCCATGCCCGTTGATTGCTATCTTACAAGTTTGTCAACAAAATAATTTCAATTTCACTACCTCTCATGCATTTCATGTTTTTCAGTCATCATATAAAAAATAGGTTATCTTAGGTATCTAATTTTTTATAAAAAAAAAAAAAGAAAGAAAGAAAGAAAAGGGGCCTAGGGGCACTACACAAATTTAAATTTTTTTAAGGTCTAAAATGTAGGTATTTGATAGCAGTAGCGGCGGGACACATATTTTATAGCAATCAATAAATAATTGCTTAGTGCTAAGTTCAAGATAGGATGAGGTTTATTTATGTACCCCGCAAAATAGGGACCCATTTATAATTTATCCACTCAATAAATAACAGAATTTTTTATGCTCTCACTACCAAATATGATTTCATTGCAGAACTATAATATAAAAGCTGAACCCGCCAGGGAACCAATTTTGGATAGTATATTTTTTTTTTGGTGATATAATATGAGGCAAAAGTCATTTAATTTTTAAATATTTATAAATAATTTTTTATTTGAATTTTGAACTTATAATATTTTGTACGAAGAGTATTATTTTTGTCACTAGATTAAAGCTTGGTTCTCAAATTTTGGATAGTATATTATAAGCTAATTCTGTCGTGAATGACAATTTGTATTATGGACAAAAAAAAATAGATTGAAATTAACTGTTGTGGTTTATTAATCGCTAAAAATTCGGATCCATAACAGAATTGCTCAATTGTATGTTGTATAATATAAATCTATTTTTACTATTAATGAGGTTCTATTTATTTTTAGCTTTGTTTTTTTAAACAAAATTGTAATGTTGATTTTGAATTTTGAATAGTTACAAAATTATTGAGGTTGTTATAATCTAAATCCTTTTTCCCATGAATATGACGTGTCTCACACCACTAGCTCCTTCCCAAAAAAAAAAAAAAAAAGAACTCGTAGCGCAGTAGCAGAGAGAGTCAATTCCATTGTGGTGTGTAGGGATGTTGGCTACACATATCATATACGTATGTATCAGCCGAATGTATCTTGTCGTATAAATATTTTATATGTGTAAAAATTATCATGTAGTATGCCGTGTTGTATTTTTTTATACTAGTGTTAAGAATGATATTGTAACGTACGTCTTGGCACGTCGTGCCTACATATGTTTGAAGGATTTTAATTTTTTTAATTAAATTTCTGTTTTTAATTGTTAAAAAATATTTAAAATTTCAGAAAAAAAATAAAAAGTTCAGAAAAAATATGGAAAATAGAGGAAATTTTTTTATAATAATATATTTTTTAAAATCTACTTGCAACGGCTATTAAAAATACATTATAATAATTATTTTTAAAAATTTCATAAATATGTTTAGACATACCTAGATGTGTCACATGCCAACTAGACACTTGAACGCGTCGTGCCGTACTCAGCGCGCTTATCGTCTAATACGACACTTAATAAGGACACAGCACGTCTAAGCACGTGTGCCGGGTTTTGATCGTGTCCGAACACCTTCTTTTGTTAATACACTAGTGGTGTGCAATCGCTCGGTTCTGTCCAAATCAAATTAAATATATACAGCTGAAGTTTTGTTTGATTTGTTAAATCACCGACCGAATCAAACCTACAAAAATATCAACCAAACAAACTGAAATATTATTCGGTTTATTTGGTTAAACCGAATTCACATCAGTTAAGCGGTGACGAAAAATAGCGGTGATTCCAAATTAATAATAGAAGATATAAATAATTCAAAGAACAAAATAACAAGCAAATAAAACTTATAAAAAGTAAAAATATTCGAATTATCCTTGATATGATTCTTATTCATATCAAATAAAATGAATTTGCTTAGTAAATTTCAATTTGTTTGATTTATTCGGTTTATCCAATTTAAGAAAACATAAACCGAACAAAAAAAAGGAACCGAATAAATAAAAAATTTCAACCGAACGAAACTTTTTGAACTGAAAAACCAATCAAAATAGTCCAAAATTTAACGGTTCGGTTAAAATTCAAATAAACCGATCCATTTACACACCCCTATTTGTGTAGATTTTATTTTGAGCAACCTCTTGAGTAGAGCAGATTAATTTGCTCAAGCAGCAAAATTGAACTTTTCATTTCTTAAGCTTTAAATTTCTCTCAACATTTTTTTGGGCTATGTAGCATAAAATTTCCAGAGAAAAAATAGGCAGAGAAATAACAGGAGACTTTCTTTTTAAAAAATAAAATGCATGAGATAATGGCAGAATATCAACACAGAGATTCATGCTGATTTTATCCGGGAGAAATATGTTGGCCCCATAACTAATAAATTCAATTCTTTCATTCAATAATATAAAAACAGAAATTCAGGAATCACAATTTATTTTGGCAAATTTTTATCACCAGAAACTGTGTCCTTGGGTTCACGGATAACATATGTTGTTGTTGTTGTTATTTTTGTTTATTTTAGTTCAGGTTGAAGTCAGAAATAAATATGGAGTGAAATATATTTTTTTTTACAATTAATTTTTTTGTCAAATATAAACTTGTAATTTATTTTTAAAAATCGTAAAAGTAATATGAAATATTTTGTAACTCTGATTGTTCGCTTTAAAATATGCTTCGGAAAGTCGAAAAAGGGGAAAAAAAGGAAGATTTATCCAACTTCTATTTACTTAAAAAATATAATGTTTTAATTGAATGAAAGACAAAAGAAATTAAAAGGAAGAATAATAAAGACGCATAAAGTTAAAAACTGTAGAATAAATTTATAAAATAATAAACTCATAAAATTAAAAAATATATTTCAGCATTTTAATCACTTATTGTAAAAAAAAATTGTTGTTCACGCATCTTCAAAATAACACTCCAAATTGTCTTAAAAATTTGTATATTATAAAAATCGAAACACATTCATAATATATGCATGAATGCTATCTTAATAATATTTGTTCCATGTGATGTAGTAATTTTTCAATAGTTTCTTATATATTTTGATGCTTCCTTTTTTTTTTCTAATGATGCATTTTAATTGATAGAGCAAAATTTAATTTGATTGCAACAATAATTCGATGAACTTGTAATAGAAAATAAATGTTATATAATTCTCTCGTGAATAAATAAATCTATTTATTTTTTACATTACTTCTCTCTCAAAATTGCTACAGATAATATGTCATGAGATTGAACCGCATGTCTAGCACAGTAAAAATAGATTTTATCTCTTTATAGATAGATGTAAATTAAAATCCTTAAAAGATATTTGAAAAGAAATAAATATCAGGATTAACGGGAATCCTTATATAAAAAAAATTGTCATAAGATTGGTATATTAACCAACATATAATATGATATATTTGTGTGATTTAAATTTAAATCGGAAATAATGATCAAATATAGATAAAATGGAAACCAAGATCGAATCTGGACAGAAAGTTTAAGTGTGGGGACCAAAATTAAATTAGGGAATATACTTTAAAATTATGTGCATGTTATTTTAAAAATATATATATTATTTATTTATTTAGACTGGATCATACGAATATAATATTTGTATGATTATTATTTGTTATGTTTGTTGTTCATTGTCTTAATTCAACATTACAACACCTACTTCTAAATTCTACGACTTATTACTATATTTTTCACTAAAAAGAAATTTAGTATCCACACAGAATTCGACTGAAAAAGCCAGAAAAAGCAAACCTTATCAAAAAAGTTGACCTCCTAATTCATGAACTAAAATAAATCAATTTTAATCAAATAATTATGTCATAATTTTTTTATTTTCTTAAAAAAATAGCGTCACCTGTACCGAAAATGAAATGTAAGATAAGGACAGGTCGGCATATAATAAATAATTTGGGCTATATATTATTTAACATATATCAATCACGAGCTAGATATATTTATGTTTTTAGTAGTTCTTAAAAAAAAAATTATCCCCTTTTGGGTCTCAATCAACCAAACTGCATCCCTACTCTGCTTGAAATCATCAAAATATAAAAACAGTCATAACTATATCGCTTATTCATATATTTTTTTAAATATGTATACTTAATAATAAAAATAAAAATATTTTACTTTATTAAAATTAAAATTAAAAAAAATATATATATGTTAGACTATTTAACATAAAGTTTAACTTCATTTGTAAAATATATATTTTTTAAAAAAAATATTTATACCTAATATTAAAATATAAATAAAAATACATAATTTGAAATGTAAATATAATTTCTCAATAAATAATTATTGGCCAAACAAAGCAAGCAACTAGGGATAATTTAATTTGAGAGGAAGGATGGGGCATTGCTAAGCGTACAAAAAAAAAAAAAAACTAACCAAAATTATGGCCATGTCAAAATTCATTATAAATTCTTTGTTTTGTTGCGCATATATTTCCGTTTTGATTTTCTCGTCATCGGAAAAAATTGCACGAACTAGAAATTTGTTAGCAACATTTATATATTCACGTCAGCATTTTTAATTGTAAAAATTCACTGTTTATCTACAAATGCTAAAAATAGAGAACTTATTTTTAATTGTATAAAAAAATATGTTCTTATATTTATCATTGATTTTTATGACAAAATTGCCCCCCCCCCCCCCCCCTTTCATTTATTGAACAGTAACAAAAAAGTATGAAATTATTGGAATTTTAGAAACAACACAAATACTCAATGACAAATCTGATCTGATCATCTACAATACAATTTATACAAATTTGAATACATACCAGAATAAATATTAGAATCTTATCCGACAGATAAAAACTTAAATAAATGACAATTTTCTTTCTGGAACTGATTTATTTTTCACAGAAAGAATCACAGGTAGCATTAGCAAACCTCCGATTGAAAAAAAGCACAAAAACAGATTCCAGTTACCAGTACTTTAACAACTGGCTTGCGCTCAACCAGGACCACTGGTTTTCTGATATGCAATAATACTGTGCCACAGATAAATAAAACCAGAAACACACTCACACACTTGTGCTTTATTTTATGAGAGGGGATACTTTGACAATTATTAATTTGATTATCTTAACAATGAATTTTTAAATAGTTTCAAAATATATTTTTTTTGAAAATATTTATAAGCGTATTAGTGAAGTCATAGATTGAGTGCGATTCAAACTTCAGACAATTTAAGTGTTTATTGATGTCCTATCGTTAAATACGAACCGTTGAAATCTTCATTCAATTTTGGTGGTCTTTGATGGAATATCAAATAACACTTAAATTGTATGAAATTTGGAACACGGTCAATATATAAATTCAAAAAAATATACCTATAGTTTTTTTTTAAGAATTATTTAAAAATCCGTTGATAAAATTATCAAATAAATAATTATCAATAAATAGATAATTATCAATAAATCTCCTCCCTTCTTTTATTATGATATTGCTCTCCAACCTATTTATATTTAATAATTACTCAACATAGCTACTTAGCTCCTAAAATAAATTAGCACAAAAAGAGTAAGGTAAGGAAAGTATAAAGAACTGTTTCAAAAGCGCGTAGGGATTGGATAGTTTGAATAAAAATGGAATCATTTTTCTTTTTCTTTTTCTTGGTTATTGGAGGTTGTGATCGAGGATAAATAAAGTTTCAAAAGTACGCCGTATAATTTGTTTTATTATTGTATACTAGTTATTAGTTCCTTTGACGGTTTCAGAATTTATTTTTTATCTCGTCGTGTTTAGTTTTTTAAATCTTGTTTTTATTTTAAATAAAGATGAGGATAAATTATTTAAATTTCAATATTCATAAATAAAATTTTCATTTGAGTTTCGAATCTGTAACCTTTCATATATAAAATATTATATTTATTACTGGATCAAAAACTAGTTCTTTTTAAATCTTAATCTTTGAAATTTATTCTTCATCTTTCAAACTGCCCACGATATTTACCCCTTTTATAGCCGGTAATTGGATGAGTCGGGTTAGATCGAATTAGTTTAATCAGAAAAAAAATGTTGAGTCGCAGGTCGAATTGGGTCAGGTCTGATTGAGATCAAGTTATTTAGTGTCGGATTTTTTTCCAAATCTCCGATCAATTTGATCGGAATGGCCCGAATTGGATTGGATTTCGAATCATTAAGCTTCAGAATACGAGTCAAATCAGATCAGGTCAGATCTCAGATCTCGGATCGGTTTGATTCATAACCCCCCCCCCCCCCCAATCTTTTCATCTTTAAAAAATAAAAATAGGGTTTTGAAATTTATATGTTGGCAGGATGAGAGAACCTCTAACCAAAAACATTCAATAAAATATACTATATTTTTGTTCCTCTCTAGGTCTCGTTGCGTATACATTTTTCTTCTTTTTTTCTTTCTTTATTTTTGCTCTTTACTTTTTCTCTACGAGTATCATTTTTTTGATAATGATGAGAAGCGTGGAGGCTTTTGATTCTCCCCTTATTAGTGCTAGTACTTCAACTCCCACGTGAAGCAAAGCACTATATATGCGCAAATTACTTTTTAGACCTTCCTCTTTATTATTATTATCATTATCATTATCATTATTATTGCTTCTTCTTTTTCTATCCTTTATCCAACAACCACTACACACATGAATGCGTGATATATTAGTTCAGGTCTCTAACGACTTTATTCTTTCGTATTTTATTTTGTTGTTTGCAATGAAAAAAAATGGTCCATTGCTGAGAATATAAAATGTCGTGTTTATGTTATTTGTTAAGAAGGAATGTTTCACATGTAATTTTGAGATAAAGATGAAGATAAAATTATTTAATTTTAAAAAATATATAAAGAATTTTTTTTCGAATTTTGAATTTATAACCTTGCAAACAAAAAACATTGTTTTTAAGGACGGAGCCATTTTGTGGTAAAGGGAGACAGTTGTCCACCCATGAAAAATAAAATTATACTTTTAAGAAAAAAATAGAATTTTGCTAATGTGTTATCGTTAGTATTTCAGCAGAAATACTAATGATCTAAATTTTAAATTTTCGAATTCGAAAGTTCGATTTAAGTAGCTCAATAATTTTTCATATCAAAATCTGGTAGAATACCAAATTTTACCAATCTTGGAATTTTTTTACTATTTTTTTTTCATTATTCAAAAATGGCTTTATTCGGCTCAAATATAAATAAAAATAAGAAATATTTGTTTGTCAATTAAGATCATTTTTAAAAATTTGAAAAAAATAATTAAAAAAACTCTAAAAATAGTAAATTTTGGTATTCTACAAGATTTTGATATGAAAAATTATTAAGTTATGTAAATCGAAATTTCGAACACAAAAACTTAAAATTCAGATCATTAGTATTTTCTGTCGAGATGCTAATGATAACACATTATCAATACTCCAAAAAATATATATAATTTTAATATAATTATAAAAAATATGTCTCAATTCACAAAATATTTTATAAAATATGTCTTTGAAATTATACTTCTAACATAAAAAAATACAAGCACTATATTTAATTTTATAAATATTATAAAATTATACTTTACCCTAAAATTTTATTCCATTCTAATCCTGACTCTGACTCCATCACTAATTGTCTTTGTCATTAAATTAAATACTAATCCTCTAATATATACACGCAATTATATTTAGAAATATGGTTTTTTTTTTTACCAACATGGTACTAAGATAAGGACCTATTTTGAACCGTTGCAATGTCACTAGTGTTAGTGTTTCAAGCGCTCTCTTGGTCTCTATGACTCTGTGCAAAGTAGAAACGTTTTTTCTTTCAAAAAGTAAAAAAAAAAAAAAAAATTGTGACAAAGAAGGAAAGAAAATTGTGACGTTTTGGCGTTGTGCCTAAGCTAATTTGTTTATGACTTGATGGTGACGTAAGACTCGCATTTGGCAGAGAAAAAGACCATTTTATTAATTTTTTATAATATATTTTTTGTTGATAAATTAGGTAATGTATATAAAATTGATTTTGATGTGGAGATTATATTGAACGGTTCGGATCGGTCAATTTTAACTCTAACTCAAAATATAGAGCCGTGCATATTGCATTTCAGACTTCATATATATTTATTTATTTATTTATCGAGCAATAGGAAAAAAAAAATAAAGTATGTGTTGTGTAATTGATAAAAATGATTTTTTTCTAACAATCTAAAGCGGATATATATAGACTTTTGTTTAGATTTATTCGGATCCGAAATTCATATTTTATGTCCGAATTTAGGCAGGATATTTGAGGTAATACAATATGCCTTTTGCACAGTCAGACCGTTTTTTTTAAGCATTTCTCTGACTATTTAATCCAAAAAAATAAATGCACTCGTAAGTTTACAAACAAAATATATTTGAGTTATTTTATTTAAAAAAAAAAGCTGGAAAGCAACCCTCAATTTAAAAAAAAATATATATATATATATATATATTTTTGAGAGAAAAGCGAGGTTAGTATTATGACGAGGAGAAAAGTCAGGGTGCTTTTTGTCAATTTTTCTCTGTAAGAATAAGAAAGTGACTAAAGGGAATTTTCTTTCTTACAGTTTTCAGGCAAAATGCATAGATTTCAACAAAATTTCAGAGGGGAAATTTTGCCCATGAATGGATTATTTGCAGAATATTTGAAAACCCTTGGGCTAAGAAGCAAATTGTCAAGATTTTGGAATGGGAAGGATGACATGAAATTACCAAAATGGGTCCCTTTAGGCAAAGTTTTCAATATCCGTTGCATCATTATACAACGGGTCATATATTACATGGTCAATTTTGATTTTGATTTTTTACTTTTTATTCACGAGATATCTCCTTAACACCCCTATTTAATGAGTAAAATAAAAGTAATTTGAGTATTTTAAGTTATTTTAATATATTTAACGAAAGCGATTTAAGATGGAGTAAAGTTAAAATATCTATAGAGATGAAATAAAATTAAATCACAAAAATTTATAATTTTTAACACTTTTTACTCTCACTATTTTATTTACTTACGTCGTTATTATCAAATATTAATGTTTTAAAATGATTTAATATTTATTCTGTTTTGATTTTATTTCAATTATCAAATGGGGATAAGAGACTTAACAGACAACCTCCTTTTTATTCTATTAAAGTATCTTTGGAATTATGGATATTTATGAGTTGATTCAGTTTAAATTTAACTAAAATTTATCCACTACTCGAATTAAAAATTTTCAAAAGTAAATAAAATAAAACGGACATCTTTTTCAAGAATATTTTTATCTGGTTTAAATCAAATAAGACAAAATCATTTTCACGCTCTAAATTAATCTCAGTAATTGCCTACTAGACCAATGTTTGAGGAGTAATTATTGATAAATCATATTCCATGTAAATCTGAATCATATATTAACAATCCAAATGTATCATATTTCAAAAAAAAATACGAAATGATCAGTGTATATTGTTTAAATTGCTCCAAGATGCTGGGGGCCATTGCTAATATACAGAAACATCAGGGGCCTATTTGAACTTTTCTCTCTACACTCCGTACTGTCTCTATAATAGTTCATCTTTTTTTTTTTTTTTTTCCTTTTTGGTGAAATTATGTTGTAACAGAAGATAAGTAGAGGTCCTTTTCTCTCTGCCACGACTACACAGATGAGAAATGTGAAAGGAGAAATTATTAGTACGACGACACAATAATTCATCTCTGACAAGGCACCGCCAGCTATAGTGATACACATTTGCACATGGACCCCCTAAGAAAACTGAAATTATTTCAGCGTGTAATTGTTATATGGGTAGTCTAGTTTTTGTTTATCCAATATTTTATGTGATATTCTGTTTTGTAAAATTATACATGTGGATATACGAAGAGCGACTTTCAAGAAATGTTATTATTCTCTTTTTCACGAACACAATATTTCTTCAAAAAAAATAAAAATAAGATATAGCAAACATTTCATGCGTTATGAATATTTCTTCAGTTGTTTGTGTTTTGAATAATAATGATTTCTACAAGTCAAAAATCATTAAAATTTCACGTATTACAATACAAATAAGCAAGGGTTTTATTTATAACTTTAGAGATAGCCTAGAGAAATATCTTTTTTAGGTCATTGTCAATTTTTCAGAAGATAGTCTAATTAAGTGCTACTTTTTTGTTGAGAAATATTGAAATACGAAACACAAATAATTGCTTTGTTTGGAGAATAATCAAAGTAATCCAATTTTATTATTTCAGATCACTCGCTAGAGCGTTGAATTCCATGATGCAATTAATTAGTGTAGATTTGGTGAATTTAGTCACATTCAAGTCATCCATATTTAATACTATATATATATATATATATATATATATATATATATATATATATATACACACAAATACGCTGCGGATATGCGATTGATAGCATCCAAATTCTAAACTTTCCAAATTTCAATCCCAAAATATTAGAGTTTGTGTTGGATAATTTGCCGATTTTTTTATTTAAGCAAATTAATATTAAAAATTAAATAAATAAGAAAAATCGTATGAGAAATCACAAATATAGGAGGGATGGATTTTCAAAATCCATCTACAAATGTACTTTTAACCTTTTTTTTATAAAAAATAATATTTTAATATGAAACCAGATTTTAAAATCTGTCTCCCAATAAAAAATATTTTATTATTGAGTGATGCATTTTAAAATTCCGTTCAATAAGGAACGGATTTTGAAAACCTCGGGTTGAGAGACGAATTTTGAAAATCCGTCTCTCAGTAAAAAAAAATTTATTGAGAGAGGGATTTTAAAAATCCGTTCCCCCTGTAAAATATTAATTTTTATAAAATCCTGTCTCTCAATAATTTTTCAAAATACGTCCCTCAACTCGAGATTTTCAAATTTTTTTCCGTATGAGACGGGGTTTCAAAATTCGTCACTTAATAAAAAAATATTTTTTATTAGGGAACAAATTTTAAAATCCCGTCCTATATTAAAATATTATTTTTTATAAAAAAAAAAGTTGAAAGTACTGTGGACGGATCTCTTCTATATTTGTGATTTTTATATCCGATTTTCTTATTTATTTAATTTTGAATATTAATTTTCTTAAATAAAAAAATTGGGATAATTAATGTCTGATTTTCAAATAATATCCGATTTCAAACATGTCAACATTGGTCGATCACTGTTATCAATGAAAAAGGACAAAAGACGCACATAAAAAGCAATGAAAACGATAACAAAAAGTTTATATATATGTTATTATAAATTCATGATACCGTGTTGCAGATGTCATCATTCTTCTTTCAAGAATGATTTTATTCCTTAAAAAAAAACGTTCATGTTTCATCTAATACAAAGTTCGTTATTTTAAAAAAAATGAATTATATAAAATTCTAAATAAAAAATTAAACATATAATAAATGATGGACACACAAAAAAATTTGTGTCATAATTGAAAATCCCTTTTACACAAATTTATTTTCACTAGTCTTTATGTAACAATATAATTAATTGTGGTGAAGTATAAACTTTTGTACCTAATTACTAAAAATAAGATAATTTAGGGTGTGTAAGTCATGGATATAATAAAAATAATATGTTTTATTTGATTGGCGCAACGTAATAACAAAAAATGTATATTTTTATTAACTCGTTGAATAAATAATAGTTGTGGATTTAAAAAGTAAATAACGTTGTTAAAAATGACACAACATGCGTAATATAATTGAATTTGTATTTCTTTGTTATTTTGGAAAGAAATCATCAAATTATTACCTTTTTTTGTTTTAACAAATTGCTTATCTATTATTATATTAACAATGTTATGACATGAATAAATTTGTCGTTTTTAAGTCGCGTTACGTCGTGTTGGATTATACGATTGATGCTATTGCAGAAATAAATATTTTTCTTATTTAATTTTTTTTTTGAAGTTTATATTGTAGTTTATATCCATGCTTTTTAATCACTCAAAATAGTTGTTTCTTTTTTATATACATTTTTCTCATGAAACACCTAAAATTGGACTGATTGAAAAAAATATATAAATTGAATAATTTTCGCATTGTAATAAGCAGTTATGGCTTTGTATTTTTTTCTTTTCTTTTTTTAGTAAATTAAACTACTAACTCACAATCTTTACATTGAATTAGTGATTATATTTAACCTTAATAATTGTCCTCCATTAAATTATATCTATTTTTGGATTGTAAACAGTTGATAAATACCCATCATCTGAATTTAAATGCACGCTTGCATAATCAATTTCAAATAATACACATTTACTAGATTATATTTGACCTTAAAAATGTCATATATATTCGTCAATTTTTGATGTATTTTTTAATTAGCTTTTGTACGAATTAAAATACATGTTTCTTTCAAAATGAGTTTTTGTTAATTTCTGAAAAAAAATTATAAGATGCATTTTGTCAAATTTAATATAAAAAAATTGGCACTGCTATGATGAGTTTATTTAATATAAATTTAGCACAAAATCGAGTGTCTACGTTATTTTATTTAATATCTGTATTCTTTTTTTTTAAATAAATAAGATGATCCACTTGAAATCTCGCCATGTGTTGTCATGGTGATGGAATGCGTTGTATTCAATATAAACCCTCAATCATTAATATAAGAGGATCTGATATAGAGATATTATTATTATTATTATTATGGATACTATTATTAATATCGATTTTATTATTAAGATTAAATGAGTTATTATTCATATTAATACTTTTATTATTCAACTTAATAGAATTATTATTCAGATTCGTAGTGTTTTAGCTGAATAATAAAAATAACGCATAAAATGAGTTATATAACACAATCGTTAACATGAATAATAACTCATTTTATATGAACGACAAAATTAGTATTGATGATAATATCAACAATCGCATCTCCCAAATATTTTACTTGAATCGACTCAATGGTGAGATATATTTTGAAAATATGAGGGTCAATTGTGAAACAATGTTAGTTTTCTCTTGATAAATTTGTAATATCTATTTAAAAATACATAAATATATAACAAAAATAAAAAATTCCTTGAAAAAATATTAGGTCAATTTTGTCCCTTGACCCCATTCATGCATCATAAATCCGCCTCTGGATCAACCAATCAGAACCGTTAGATTTTATCATATATTACATGTGACATGTGACCATCCAACAAATTATATTGCTATATAGTATATATCACCAAAAGTTAGTAAAAAAACAAAAAGGCACATGATCTTCTGTGGTCATACATAGATAAATTAAACATGTTGTATGGAAAATATTATGGAAATAGTCAATGAAAATCTCAACATGAGATACATCACCGGCCTCCTTTTTCTAATCCCTTGCTTTGGGAATTTGTTGATGATTGTGAAATGTGTCGTTTTTCATGTTAAATTTAGGTATATGTTATAGTTATTCTGATTTCTGAGTGATTTCACTTTATTTATATATCTCGTGTAAATTGTTGAAGAAAATCAATTTGGAAAACTCAAAATTAGTATTTCAACATATTCGTTTATTACCTCTATTTGATTAGTGAATGTTTATTTGGATTTACTTATCCCCATTTGGTTAAAATCTTTTGATTTATATTGTTGGACCGAATTCAGATTGTAAAATGATATAATAGAAAAAAAGAGAGATTATTACTAATTAATCTATTGAAATCTCTGGCAAAATTACTTGCTTTGGTTACCTGCTTATCTCTTTCTCCACTGGAGAAAACAAATTCCTTTGTGATTTGCTTCTCTGAGATTGAGTCCCAGATTATTTTCTACTTCTTCTATTCGTCACGATCCGATTGAATCAATAATTCTACTGCTGAATATTAAGGAGTCATCGTCAGTTGCTTTCATAATTGTATTTTAAGAAGCGACAACTCGGAATAATTTTGATTGAGATTTTTGTCTGCACGGTATAAACGGAATATGTTTAAGGACAGCGTTTCGCGATCCGGGTAATTCAATTTTAATTTGATTTATTTTGATTACTATCCGAATTTCGGAAAAAATATTCCAATATAGATCTTGCATAATCATTTTTTAAGATGAAAAATAGAAACTAGCAAATAGCCACGCTTCGCCGCGTCGTGAAAAACTTATCATTAATTTTTATCACGTACTAAATATGTTCATCAATTAATTACATACAAAATATAAACACTATTGTAAATGAACAATATTCTTCTCAGAGCACTTTTCTTCGGTGCTATATATAAACAGTAATCAAATGCGAAAGAAACAATTAATCTCATTGGAACATTGTTCATCAATATTGTAGATGAAAGAAACAATTAATCTCATTAGTATCCATCAATTTTAAATATTTATATAAAATTATTTAATCTGAGTTTGAACATGTGGATTTATATCATCGTGCAACGTGAAATACGATCCATATATAATATTAAAATTCATATAAAATAAATATAAAAAAAAACTCATCTATAAATTTACACGTTTGTGGGCCTCACAACAAAGAATGAGGAACCTAAACATGTTACTTTTACATGAATCGCTATATCAAAAATTTTGTCCAACTATTAAAAACAAGTAAAAAGTATTTGTTTTGATTAAAAAAATACATAATAGTCCAAACTAGTATTTTATTTGAACGGAAATAAGTGTATATTTTGATTTGACATGTGATTGCTATTTGTGAAGACATGTTTTTTTTTTTAAACTAATTAATGTGCATTCTAGACTTCTAGTTCAAACGATTGTTCGTTCTAACTGAATTAATTGTGCAATTGGTTAATTAGGTTGAATTATGTATCTCTTAATTATAAACTATTAATAGTTTCTAAAATATGTTTTTAATTTAACTTTGTTCGAAATATATGACAGTTTTCAATGTTTGTTTTACACTAAAATAGATGATAGTTCATTTTGGTTCAAATAATTATGCATCGATGATAATTGTCAATGGATCCCTTCTTTTATAACGAGGTGCAGATTTTAACAGAAGCGAGTATATTCCTAATCAAATAATATCATGAAAAATAAAAATAACATCATTATATCATCAATTCGAACGATAATAATGTTTCCCACATAAAAGGTCTAGAGTTTGAAATTTATGTGTAATATTATACATAGATATTTAAACTTAAAATAGGTAAATCCATTCTAATCTCAAAATTAAAAAAGAAAAAATGTATTGTCGTTGATATTTAAACTTAAAAGAGGTAAATTATATATAGATACTACTATACCTTTTCATGCACTAGTTGATTGTTAAGTGGGAAACTTTTTTGAATGAAAAAAAAAATGTTACTATTTCTGCACAGGCGATCTTATCTCATAGATATGCATTATTTTTATTTCATTCCCAAAACTAGTTACTTGTTTCATATATCTTATCTTATTTCTAAAATTGGAAGAACACCATACACTCTTAATGTAGATGATAACTAACACATTTCGGAAACAAATCTAAAAGATGCAAAGGATACATTGAATGTGAATATAATTTAATAATCCAAACGTAAATGGATCATACTAATATAGTGATGGAATTTGATCAAAATTAATAAGAGAGTTACAAACATATGATTATTGTAAATTTATATCTCAAATTTTTACGAAATAAGGACTAACTGCAGTATACTTATATTAAAATATTTAAAATTTTTAATATATGTAAATAAACCACCAAAATAAAAAAAATTCTTACTAAACTTGACAAAAGAAAGGAAAAAAAAAAAAATCTCTGCCTCCCACACAGAAACAGGTAAAAATAAAAAATAAAAAGTATTCACTATTGAGCTGAGAACTCGAGATTAATTCGCCTGAAACCAAAAAGAGAGTCAGAAAACAACAAAAGAGAAACCTTAAACCCAAAAAAAAATACAGAGAGGCGCTGAGGTGGGGTCCGGTACGAAGTGTGGGGCCCACAGTCGGTCCCCTACGTACCGGTACCACTCTCGCTTTAATCGCTTCACAGTCCCCCCCCCCCCCCCCGCCCCCCCCCCCCTCGTCTCTCTTTCTCAGTTAAGTCGCCTCTCACCCCATTGGCTCAATTCCATCAACCAAACCCACTTCAAAAAAATCGAAATCAACTCAGATAAAGTTAAATTCATTCACAGCCGTCTGATCTTGATCTGACTGCTCTCAATAAAAGTGGATGCACCTTTCCTTTTCCTATTTTGTTGCAGCGCTCTTGGAATGGAATGGTACTCTTGTAGACCCCCATGAGGCCATGACCATCTCTTTATTTATTTTTGTTTTGAATTCAATTTATTTGCACTGGCAGGAAAGATCTCAACTGCTTGATTGCAACCTCTCTAATGGTTCAAATTTTCAAATCTCGTGCTATGGGGTCGGAATGGTGATAATTTCATAAGGGATGAAGATCATTGATGATAAATTAGTTTGATGATTTTGGAAATAGATCGAAATAATTTATATTTTTAAAATTTGATGAAATATAAATTATATGTTTTATACATATCATATATGCATCAAGAGTAAAACTGGCGTGTTCTTGAGAGCGCTGCAACAAAATAACAAAATATCGAATCGATTTCAAATAATAAATTTTATACATCAAAATCTTGTAGGATATCAAAATTTTATACTTTCAGTTTTTTTTAACTATTCTTTTAGATTTTTAAAAATTATTTGTTCTTATATGCAAAAATTCATTATTTTATTATTATTATAGAGTCGTTTTTAAAAATCTGAAAAAAAATAACTATGATACTCTAAAAATTGAAAAATTTAGTATCCTATAAGATTTTGATATGAAAAATTTATCGAGCAATTTAAATTTATTGTTTGAAATCGATCCGATATATTTTGACTTAATAACACCGAGAAATTTGGTACTCCTAAGAGTACCCTAGCTCTACTTATATATCAAAATGATTAAATTTTATATAAGTTTCATCGCCCGTTGAGTGACGTGAATTTTACAATAATTTATATTTAATAATAATTACTGGAATAATGAATGATTTTTAAATTGCATAAACCACTCTAACATCTATGGCTGAAACAACAACTCTATAATTTCTTTTTTAATATTTTTTTGGCATAATTTGAGAAAATATTGTAAAAATTATCAAGATAAATCCTTATCAAATTCTATCCTTTTTTTATAGAAAAAAAAACCATTCCTTCTTCTTCTTCTTTTTTCTTTATTTCTCCATTTCTTAAAAAATATGGAAATATCCACAGTGCGAGTTTTATAAACACACAACTAAAAATGAGATTACGAGAAGGTTAATCCTTGTCATAATAAATAAATATCCGTACATTGTCAAGCTTGCGTAATATCTTTCTTTGCCAAACAGGATTTATATATCTTTCACGAAAGCAATGCATGACAACAAATATCTCAACATTGACCTTTTAGCAATGATGGAATCAGAAATAAGCATATCCTGAGAAACATGCACGAATAAAATTTGGCCGAAATATCATCCCTCCAGTTCCACGTGGAGAGTAGTTATAATAAATTAATAACATAACTATTTACGAAGCTGTTCTTCAATTAAAGAATAACTGGAGAAGTCCAGTTAAAACACAACGGAGGTTATCAACGAACAATGCCAATCCGTGGATCGCGCGCCTACGCAACCCGTTTGGGATCCGCTATTTCAGGAGACACCGATACATGACAATTCGGCAACGCGTCGCTTCTTTATTCGTTGATTCCGGTGTCGCGCGTAGTCGCCGCACAGGGGATCCGAAGGAAAGTTTGATGTTGCGTGTGAAAAAAGGAGAGAGGCGCTTATAAGTTATAACCCAAATTACAAGTACTAATTTCAGTGTTTGAATACTTTGATTTTCAGCATCCTTGGAATTATTATAATATTATATTCCGAGGAATCTTCGATTTAAACCCGTGACCAACCCGTAAAGATAAAGAAAGAATATTTTGCAGATATATCCCTACAGAGTTACCTATTTATGTTAAAAATAATTTCCAGGGACCTGCTTTCTGGCTTGCTTCATTTGCTCCCTGATAAACTTTTTATTTTGGTGTTAGATCACAAAAAAAAAAAAATGGACCCTCTCAAGTATTTTAATAAAGCGAGAAAGATAAGTATAAAAAATCTTCATCCGAATTTCGAATTTACGACTTTTCACACATAGAGGACATTGTATTTATCACTTGATCAAAGATTGATTATTGATTCTCATTTCTTATATAAATCTTGTGATTTCTAATTTTCTATTTTGATATTGAATATAAATCATTTATTCAAAATTCTCGAATTGATTGGATTCAGTCCATTTAGATTAGACTATTTAAACAGAGAAAATGTGTGATACTACTTCAACAATAGATAATTTTGAAAGATAGGTGACTGGAAAAAATGTGGTCCTTGAAATAATTTTTTTTTATAAAGGCCCTCTTTTAGAAAAAATATCACTAGTCCCTAAAGATATAAACATTTTTCAACTTTATTTCTTCAAAAAATCAAATCCACTTGTAACATCGTAGAAAAAGATTCCGGTACAAGCTTCACACTTTGAAATGATAAATTGTTTGAAATCTGATTTGAATTATTTTTTTGGTGATAATTAAGGCAGTATTCTTTACGTGAGAAATCATATGTTAAAACTCAATTAATATAAATAATAAATTTGAATGACTCAATTCTTTTTTAATATGAAAATACAAGAAACAAAAAGATCAAAACGTCTTATCAGTAAACACGTAAAACAAAAAAAAAATATTTGCCAACAATAATTGCGTGATGAAATGTACTTATCAATTCAAATCATAAATTATTCAATAATGTCTAAAAAGTGCGTCATAAATATTATTCGGGAATAATTTACTTTTAATAACGTGAATAATATAATATACTAAAAGTGCATTTAGAAAGTAAACAAACAAAAATTGTACCACAAATAATTCATATATAAAAATCATGCACTATTTATTATAATTGCTCGCCCAAACATTTGGTCGTTTAATTCGTCTATTTATTCAAAACAATGATGGGAAAATAATATACAAATTATAGAAAATAAAATTTTTACCACTAACCAAAGAAATAACATTGTTTTTCTTCGGAAAAATCTTGGCACCTGGTTTTGTACCATCCTATATTATCTCTTTTTTCTTCTTATTCTTATTTTATAATTCTATTGTTGAAGCGCACATTTTCTCTCCGTTCGACAAGTAAAGTAAAATTAAAGTAAAATACAGATTAAATCACTCTAAAATATTAATATTTGACAGTAATTAAATAAATAGATGAAATAATGAAAGCAAAATACATTAAAAATTATAAATTTTAATAATTTAATTTTTACTCCATTTTAAATTATATTAATTTAATACATTAAAGCGTCTCAAAACAATTTCACCAATTACAAAACACACCTTTTGTATTTATCTCATATTGTCCGCACACAAAAATGAAATTTGCTCAATTTGTCAGTCACAACAGTGAATCAGCACAGTAACTGCCGTAGAAAATCCAGCGAACGAAAAAGTTTCTCTTTTGTCGTTTTCCAGGGGAAACTATGATTCTGAAAACCCAGCAGTATATAATATATTTATATTTATCTATATATATATATTTATATAGGCAATATAGCATCTAATTTAATACGCGAAATTGACGCAGTATAGCTAGGTGCATGCCTAGGTGATTATCAACTTCATCACATCATGGGGATTTGATTTAATTAAATAAATTAACACTACGTAATAGAACATGAGTGAACCAATTACTGTTTTTTGCATGCAAGTATTTTTTTTTTTTGAAATAAGTGTTCTCTTGGTTTCGATATTTATTTATTTTTTAAATATTTTTTTTGTAAAATTTAAATTTATAATTTTTTTATAGAGGGGCGAGATTTATGAGTTATCTCTGTATGTGTTAAGTTTGCGATTTTACGTGCAAATATGTTAATAGAGAAAAATGCGGAGGTGGAATTTTAATTTATTGATCCAATTCGATATAATGCACATAGGTTTATAATGTTTTAATTATTTTTCTTGAGAAGCATATGAAAGTTAGCTATTAAAAATTCGTAAAACAAATCGAGGAAGAATTAATGTCTGTATAATTATAATTTTATCTAAAGACTATAATATATAAAGTACATTACAATTATAAAAAATGTAGAAAAAATAATGATTAATTGATCTTTATCTTTTTTTTAAGTAAATAAGAGTTTTTCATCATTCAATTTTTTAAATAATTTTTTATGAAATTTGAATCAGAGATCTATCGGTAAAAAAAACGAAACTATCATTATTTGTGTTAAGTTTATAATTCTAATTGATCTCAATTTAGTTCATACACATATTTGATATTTTTTTTCTCAATATCAAAACTGTGTTCTCAACCTTCAAACCCAGCATCTGTTAGCAAAAAAAAAAAAGAAAAAAGAAAGAAAAATCAATTTTAACCTGATGTTAAATACTTGGTCAAGGGGTAAAAGATAAAATCAACGCAGTAAAATTTTTGCATTCGGAAACATATATAGCAGCTAATCAGAGAGCGACACGTCTTCGTACGAGAAAAACTTATGGCAGGTTAAGGACTTATTTTGTTGGTAAAAGAACACAAAAAAAGGACTTATCTATTGGAATGAGGTGGGCCCATGGGTATTATCCATGTCATGTAGTCTAGAGAGAGAGAGAGGAGAGAGAGAGAGAGGGATGTTTTTTTTAGTTGGTTAAAAATTTCATGTGGCAAAAAAGAAAAAAAAAGAGGAGGAGGAGGAGGAGAAAAGGATTTTCATCAGCAATATTGTAAATTTATTTGAAATATCTTTTGAGAAATAACATGATAATATGTTTTTTTTTTTGGTATTTTTAGGTTGGTGATTTTGAGAAATTATCCGAGGAGTAGCAAAAATTTGTACTGATTTGGAGATGTCGTGGAGGTTTACGTAATTTGATATTTATTTATTTTGTAAAATGCAATGTACATCGGATATCGAAGGCGAAAAAGTTTTTCAAACAACATTTTGTTGGTTTTTATCGCGTGATGAATAGTAAATTATCGGAGACAAATTACTAACGATAATTCGATTACGGGTACATGTAATTTCAAGAAATAATTCTGGTCCCAATTTTTATTTTTCGAAAACAAGTTTCTTATTTAGTATTTCTACTGGATATAAAATTCCGGTCTTAGATTGATATTAACTGATTTTGATTTAATCCGAGTCATGTAATTAAATGCTTTAGAAAATTATCAAATAATTTGAATGCTTGCATTGTTAATTACCTTTTTTTTATTCATAAGATTTTAATTAAATAAATCATTTTCCAATTTATATGGATAAGATCGGATCATAAATTTGCGATTTTTGTTTAATTTATAATTTTTGTGTTAAATCTGCGATTATTACTTAATTTGTAATTTTGTACCATAATGTTTTCTATTGAAGATTTTGGATTCAGTTGCTCGTTTCACAATGAGAAATTAATTAATATAAAAAATTAACAAAAAATTTGGAAAAAAAGATGTTTTCGTATCAGCAAATTAGTATCCAAAATGAATAAATTTTAAAGATAGAGAAAGACTGGACTTTCAGAATCCGGCCACAGACTTAGAATTTTTATATGATTTTCAAAATCTAACAACACGACGATATTACATCAAATATGAATGGATTTTGAAAATCCAATCAATAATACAAAGTTAAACTTCCAACATTATTTTCAAAATCACTTTATTGTAGTTTTTCTTCACTGTTCAGATAAAAAATTTTCACGAAAAAGATTTTCGCCGCGTAATAACGAATAACATCAATTTCTTAAAAAAATTTTATAGCAAAAAAATGCATGTATAAAACAAACAATCAAAATTATAATATTATCAAATAACATCGACATGTATTTATGTGATTAAAATCATCGTTGCATGTATCAGAGATTGTGTGATTTATGACGTAGATCTAGAAATATTTTATTTATTTAATTTCAATGGTCATACTCATTTCTTAATGGTATTAGCATCAGCTAATGTTGCCTTATGTTATCAACAGTGACAAAATAATTATAATGGAATACAATTGTTAAATTGAAGAGAGATATTGATATTCTTATTCCCTTATATGACTAATTATTAAATTCAATCTTTTCTTGTGTTGTAATATGAGGTGTAAAAAAAAGGTCACGTACTTTGGAAAACAAAGAGTTTTATGAGTAAATTCAGAAAATATTGATTCCACTTTAAATGTACAATCTAACAAATAAATTGATTCTTTTTTTTCAATTCATTTCAATTATTTAATTTTTTGGAATCAAACTAATTGTCAATATATAATTGTCTAACAAAATATGCACCAACACGTTGAATAAACACTTGATATGTTATTTTAGGAAAAGAAAAAATGACGCTCATGTCCGGATAAATAAACAAGAACGATTATTTTTAGAACATTCCATACTTTATAATAGCAACACAAAAAACAACAAGACATATTTTAGGAACGACAAACATTACTAAAAAAATAACAATATATTACCGAACATTATCAAACCATTTAGTCGATATATCGAGATGATTAAATGTAATGATACAACAACTAAATTTAATTGAAAATGACGAAATACTCAATTTCTCCACACGTTTAATACACTCCTGCTGCCAAAAATTGTAACACATTATCCATATATGATTCCTCCACAATGAAATAAAAATCAGTCGACATTTTTCACATGTTTCATGCATTTCACCTTGTCATAGATTACAACAAATCATCCGTACCTTTTCTATAATCACTAAATATATATACATGATTAATGGCCCCCATGCATTTTTTGTATTCGACCCATCACAAAATTGCAGTGCATCATATATTCATATCTATATCATCTCTTATCACTTAAATAATGATTCTAAACCACATGCAAAATTTCATCGGAGACACGTTAACTAAAGAAAAAAAAAATCAAAATCATTATCCTTTTTTAAAAAGATTCCTGAAGTCTGCTGGAGATGGATAAGAGCCGCACGCAGTTAGGTAAATTTTTGGAGATGGATATCAATTCACTGGAAAGGTACCTAACGCATCCTAACTCAAGTCCGGACCAAACCTTAATTTTTAACGCGCGCAAAACGAGTCCGAACCGAACCGACTCGGTGCTGGTGACTGCCCCGGTCTGGTCGGGCTCCGATTCGTTGCCCGAGATAACGCCTTTGTCTTATCCATTTCTCCAATTCTCCTCCTCCTCGCGACCTCACAATTTACAGCATTTCCATTATAGTTTTCCGATATCCGAACTAAACCGTTGAAACGTTAGCTGTCCGAGCTATAAATTTCTTCCCATAAGGTCCCCAACAGTTAACAAAATTGCAAAACGGCACAACGGGCAACGATTTAGTCGTGCGAAATTTAACAACTGAAAGTCTTATATCTATATAGACAAAATTACTGGTTTGATACCTGCGTTGTGAAACTAACGTGGAAATAATTCAGGCAAACAAGTGTTAGGTCGTGGTTGACACGTGGCAGAGAAGAGAAGAGGGGTTAGAACGGAAATAGTCAAATAGCTGAGGAATCTTGTAATTTCTGAAATATCGGAGGGTAGATTAGAAAAAAGGCGTGAAGAATAGGCCAGGTGGATACGATGCTCCGCTCACCGGATCACCGCTAAGACTTTAAACATCAATTTCCAAATATAAACTGGTACCAGAGCGAACCCACACCTCTCTTTTCTATTATTCCCCCCACCGCATCTCATTTCATTTCTAGTTTTCGTTTTTTCCCGTTTCTGTTTGTTTGTTTTTTCCGGTTTCGTTTTTTCCGGTTTTGCCCTCGCCGGAGAAGAGAGACCTCTCCATCCATTTATTCCGACTAGAGGGTTTCGGAAAAGGTCCAAGGAGTAAAATTATATTTTAATCGGTGAAATGGAGGGCTTTTCCGGTGGTTGCGTGCACTGGAGAGGAGGGCGGACTGGAGAGGACCGTGCGGTTGGACGCTAGCGCACGGCACGGATTTTAAAGCTTGCTTTCTTCGATCTCCCTCTCTCTCTCTCTCTCTCGTCTACTCTTCTCTTCTCTTCTCTTCTCTCTTCTCTCTCTCCCTCCGTTGTTGTCTATTCTCTCCTGAACTCGTGGTGGTGGGATTTCGTATGAGCTAATCCATCCGCAAGTCGTGGTTTCTCTTCCTTCGAAGAAATTCTTTGTGTGTTTGTTTGTACGCGTGTTGTGTTTGTTAAATTTTTCTAATATCGTGGCCGGAAGGTATAAGAGGAAGTGCGATCTCTTTGGTGAAACAAGATAAACGTTCGATCTGGTGAGGATTTCTCTAATTTCGGTCGAGTTTTGGTAGAATTTTGGTTTGATTTTTCAAATGTTCCATTTTTCTCTAGTTTATGATCACACACTCTTTGTGCTTTCAAAGCAAAAAATTGCCCTATTTTCACACAATAAAGATTGGTTCTCTGTGCTTCAGCTGACGAAATTTTGGAAATTTGTTACCCGATCAAACGAAATTTCTCTACTTTTACTGAACTTTAATGCAGTTCAAACCTTTGTTTTGCCACAGAAAGCGACAAATTTGATCTGATCAGATCGAATTTTGTGTAGTTTGGGAACTTGACTAGCGTCTATGCTGTGGGCAATTGAGGATGCCATCTAAAATCATGGATCAGAGACATATTTCTCCTTCTTTCTTCACTGAGGAGATGCGCTTCCCTGCTGAGGTAGCTTTTCTGAGATTAATCAAAGGAAGAATTTTATTTTACCCTCCTTATATATGTCCAGAATATTCTGAAAAAGTAACCATACATTTTTTGTTGGAAGATCAACAAAGGAAATATCAATTAAGGAATATACTTCTTTTCTAATGTTGCAAAAATTGGTGGTTCCAAGTTAAATAAATTTCCTCTTTTATCAAATGTGTTCTCTGTCCCTCCTTCATTTCTCTTCCTCATGAACCTTGCATGTAGGTGCATTTTGGTGCTTTGTAATAATTCTTCATTGTGGGTTGCTTTCGATATTATTGCTGGTATAGATGATGAACAGTTCTGGCTTCAACCAAGAGCTAACTAGACAATCATATAATGTTACCATTGGTCTTATATTTTTTCCTGGGACCTTGCATGGTTTATTTGAACTCTTTTTAACAGTAAATGATGCTATATATGCTTTCTATAGTTTGTACATCAAATTAATTTTCTCTTCTTTTCAGAGACAAGTTGGATTTTGGAAGCCTGAATCTCTGCCGGATCAAAGGGGTAAAGCTCTTTCTTTCTTTATTCTTTAAATTAAGAGTTTTTTTTTGCTTCACTCGAACTTGAAACTGTCACTTCATGTTAGTTTGTAATCTTTCTTCAACTTATTTAAATTTCTCTTGCCAGAAATGTGTTGTTGATGCAACACATTGAAATTTACAGGATTAGAATCTCGTTGGACTTTTTTCTTTAATTTTGGACAGCCAAATATTAGTTAATATTGTGTTGCCTAACATTGTTTTAATGGACATAAATTTCAAGATTCATTCTCACTGCGAGCTTACCGCAACTTACGTGCAACTCAAATAATGTAGGAGCTGATGGATTTGCTTATCTCCTTGGTGGCAAGTCTGTTTCGTCATCTCCCCCTGACAAATTCCAACATATTGGTGTAAACAGTGCAAATATGAGGGACCGACAGACAAAATTTTCAGTTGAAGACAGTTTCATGTCCCGAGAAAGAGCTGCAAGCTTGTCGTCTGCTTCCTCATGGAGGGCTGCTGATATGGACTCTGGGTCCCATCCGAAGCTGTCGGCTTCTACTGTTTCTCTTTTTGCCTCAGACGTGGGCCGACCTGATATCAATGGGAACCGTTATGAGAACGGGTTGTTTTCTAGCTCCTTTTCTGACATCCTTGACAAGAAAAGTGAGCGCCCTTATTTTTCTAATGATGTTAAATATCTATTATGATATATTTAGGTTTTTAAGGAATTAATTTGCTTGCTTACATAAGATTTTGCATATACTATGTATTCTTTGCCCTTGCTAATTTTCTTATGAAAATGTCTATGCTATGTCGAGCAATTTAATTTGAGTTTGGCGATAATTTGTGTTTTTAATTGATATCGATCAAGGTAGGAGAGGTTTATATGTGCATTAGTAGATTTTTTGTCTGCTGTGGTTTCTCCTTTTGAATGTGAACGAATATGGTTATTTTGTAGGGATAGAGATGAAACTTTCCTGTTTGGGACTTGGTTAGCCTGAATTCATTTATTTATGAATCTAAATAAAATAGTCGGTGCTGCATCATTAGTTAGTTTTGAGAAATACCTTGCGGTGTGGTTAGCTAACAATAAATGCGGATTTTTGAGGTGGTATATTTTGACACCTATTCCATCTTTTGGAATTCCGAAATCTTTAATTTCGATACTCAGAGAAAGAAAACTCTATGGATGCAGTGAGAATGGGATCACGTAGCATGCTCCTTGGTAGGCCTGTGCCTAACATGGCAACTCGTGGTGTTGACCACCATACACAAGGTCATGCAGAAGAAGAGCCATTTGAGCTGACAGAGGAGATTGAGGAACGAACAATTGGCAACCTCTTACCTGATGACGAGGACTTGTTATCTGGTGTTATAGATGAGATCGCATGCATGAGCCTCCCCAATGGCAACACTAATGGAGATGACATCGATGATGATATCTTCTTCACCGGAGGTGGTATGGAGCTTGAGGGGGACGAGCTGGAGCTCGCTAATGGCAACAAGGCTGCTTTGGGGGGCTCACTGCTTAATGGGGCTGGTCCGTTTGTCGGGGAGCACCCGTTTGGGGAACACCCTTCCAGGACTCTTTTTGTCAGGAACATTAATAGTAATGTTGAGGATTCCGAGCTACGCCTACTCTTTGAGGTACTTTACTCTTAGCTTTACGCCTACTCTTAGCTTTTCGTGTTGAGGAATATTTTATGTGAATATTTTAATGGGGATTGCTTTCATCTCCTAACATGGTATTTGTTTGACAAAAACATGAGTGCACCCTTTTTTTTTCATTGATTCTGTTGTTTCAGCAATATGGGGATATACGTACGCTATACACAGCATGCAAACATCGTGGTTTTGTGATGATTTCATACTATGATATACGCTCTTCACGTAATGCAATGCGCTCCCTCCAGAACAAGCCTCTCAGGCGACGCAAGCTCGACATACACTACTCTATCCCTAAGGTACCTGCTTTTATCTCCAGCTTTCGAGATTTAGCTGAACTGCTTTTTTGCATGTACAAACCCATTTGTAACTCTCATGATTTGTACATCAACTAAGCACGAGTAAACTGTCTCTGACAGGATAATCCTTCTGACAAGGATGTTAATCAGGGCACCCTTGTTGTTTTCAACCTTGACTCATCTATTTCAAATGATGACCTCCATCAGATATTTGGTGTCTATGGTGAAATCAAAGAGGTAACCTTTGAATTTCTTATAGAAAGGGAAAGAGTTCTTTAGTGGGTGGTTTTGGCCTAATTGTTCTTTTTCTTTACATTTATCTTTGGTCACAAAAGATAAGGGAGACGCCACACAAGTGTAACCACAAGTTCATAGAGTACTATGATATCAGAGCAGCGGAGGCTGCACTACGTGCATTAAATAGGAGTGACATTGCAGGGAAAAAGATTAAACTCGAACCTAGTCGTCCTGGTGGTACTAGAAGGTATCTTTTATCTTTTATTTTTTCCTTTGTTTTAGCAGTTCATGTGTGTGAACTAGTGGGATGCATTGATTGTTTTCCTTTTTTCTTTTTTTCTGGTTTCATGAATGTATTTGTTTAACTATTTTGTCCAAATATCTAATATTGTATTTCTGCAGATTGTTGCCTCAGCTGGGCTCAGATATTGACCAAGAGGAAATTACAGGATGCAAGCATGGTAGTCCTGGCAATTCCCCCTCAACTGTCTTTGGTACAATGATTCGCATTTTAACCGTACACTGACTGTATAGCTCACATTACTCGAGTTCTTTTAACCTCTCTGTTATTTATTTATTTTTTATCAGGATCAATCTCTATAGAAAATGGTGGATCTATTCAGGGCCTACCCTGTTCTGCGCGAGCCCAATCTGTGAACCCCTTTGTGGACTCCCAGTTCCCAAGCCTATCATCAAGCCTATCTCAGACACTATCTTCTCCCATTGGGATTTCATCTGTGGGACCACACAGTGTTGCTACAAACACATCTAATGGTACAGGCAACCAATCAGAGATGAGCAATTCGCTGGGCCAAATGAATTTTGGATTCCAAGGTGCTGTACCTATACCAGCCGGGTTCCACCCACACTCATTGCCGGAGTACCCCCATAACAATGGGGTGGCCACTAATGGATTACCATATAACATGAACTCTATGTCGGCCTTGGGCATTAATATAAATTCGCGATCTGGGGAGGGGATCGATGGGAGGCACCTCCAGAAGGTGGGGTCTACTGCCATCAATGGGCATTCCTTTGACCGTAACGAAAGTGGTGGGTGCAATATACTTAAGCTTAGCTAGCTACTGTTATTTTAGAATAACTATGTTGTCTTTTAACTTTTATCTGGTGTCCATCTCTTTTTTTTATGATAAGGTGTCTATCCCCAGAGCCAGTTACCAAATGTGAGAATAAGGATTATATATATAAGAAATCCCTGCATGAATGCATTTTTCAGCGGTTGCAATTTTGGAAATTTTTTCACACCAGAAAACTTGATGAATGGATTAACCCAGGAGGGCTGTACTGGATTTTTCAGTCACTAATCCATCTTACAACTGGCAAGAGACTTTCCTCTATTTACGGATCTCTGATTTTTTGTTTTTGAGTTGTAGGATTTGGGTTTTCAGGAAGTGGCAGTTGCCCGCTGCATGGGAACCAGCAACTGGTTTGGAACAACTCCCCGGGCTCGTTTGGGCACCCACATCCGCACCACCAACCATCTGGCCCTGCACCTAATGTTCTTTGGTCAAACCCGGCCACATCTTTGCTAGCTAATTTGCCTCCAACCCACCACCATCATCCCATCCCCCGGGGTCCCTCCCACCTCCTTGACTCGCTTCCTCTTCCCCACCACCACCATGTGGGCTCGGCACCCTCCATCTGGGACCGGCGCCACCAATTCGTGGGCTCGACGCCTGACCTCTCCGATCCTGTGCCTACGGCTCAATCCTTCCATCCAGGTTCTCTTGGTAGCTCCCAGCTACATGCATTTGAGCTTGCTGGGGCCCATGGCATGGGTTTCTCTGCCATTGACCCTGCACTGCAGGTAGGGATGCCGTCACCTCAGCAGAGAGGGGCCCATATGTTTCATGCTGGGAGGAATCCATCTATGGTGCCGGTAGGTCCTGGTTCTTTTGATGGAACTGCCAATGAGCGTGGAATGAGAGCCCGACGGAGTGACTCCAGTGCTAGCCAGGGTGATAATAAGAAGCAGTATGAGCTTGATATTGACAAGATTATGCGTGGGGATGATTCTCGTACCACCCTCATGATAAAAAATATCCCCAATAAGTATGTTGGCTATACCTTAGTAATGACATTCTGGTTGTTGTTTATACGTATTCTCCATGGTGCTTATTTTTCTTTTTATGGTGGTTGGTTTTACAGGTATACATCGAAGATGCTCTTGGCTGCAATTGACGAGAATCATCGGGGGACTTATGATTTTATATATTTGCCGATTGATTTTAAGGCAAGTGCAAATATTGATTAATGTTCTAAAATTATTCCTAGTGTCAGAGAGTTCATCATTTAAGAATATTTTTCACTCGTCCTTTGGGTTCTTTTTTTCTTTTCTTTTTTTCCAGAACAAATGCAACGTCGGATATGCATTCATTAACATGATAAATCCCCAGCACATCATTCCATTCTATCAGGTATATTATCTTTGTACCATCACTAGTTCTAATGATATTAGATTACATGCTCTATGGTTGTTGGTAACGTTGGATGGTTGTGCTGAGGTGCAGACATTTAATGGAAAGAAGTGGGAGAAGTTTAACAGCGAGAAGGTTGCATCACTTGCATATGCTCGTATACAGGGTAAAGCGGCACTGATAGCACATTTCCAAAACTCGAGCCTCATGAATGAGGATAAGCGTTGTCGCCCCATCCTCTTCCACTCTGAGGGCCCAAATGCTGGTGATCAGGTTCTTTTCTTAACCTATTACTCTCCTGAAAGGACATCTTGGATATTATATAATATATTATTTAGGGTACTTACGCAAAAAGAAGTAAGAAGATTTTCATGAGTTGATAAATTATTTTTCCTTGTATAGCTATGGGCTTCATGTCCCGTTTTTGTCAACAAACATACAATTTAATTAGAAACAAAGTAGCTTACAAGCTTCTATTTCTTTTGTTTTTGTTTCTTAATGCAGGAGCCATTCCCCATGGGAACTAACATCCGGTCAAGGTCAGGCAGAAACCGATCATCTATGAGCGAAGATAACGCCCAGGAAGCTCCACCAACAATTCCCATTAATACCCCTGAGACCTTTTCCACCGAACCCACCTCCAGTCCTGCCAAGGACTCCTCTGAGTGACCCCTGTGGGTTACGGGAAAAAGGGGGGAGGAGGGGAGGGGGGGATTGCTAACCATAAAAGAGTGACCACCAAAACCATGCTGTAAACATAAAATGTTCTAAGACCCATCTCATTTTCCCTAAGTTTTTGTTCCATTCCTTTTTCTTCCCTAAGTTAGCGAGGTGCTCAAGAAGAAAGAAATTTTAACATGGGGGCAAAGAACAGGGCCGAAAGGCGTGAGGGGAGCCATCCGGAGAAATTTTGGACTGTTTGCTAAGAGTAATATATGTTTCTGTACAGGAGCTTCGAAGAGCGAGCGTAAGGCAAATGGAGAGAGAAATAGCGAGTGTTTTCTCTCAATGTAGTAGGTGTTTTGTTTCTTTGTTATGGCAAATGTATGAGAGCGAGGAAGGGCTCCCCTTGCATTTTTCTTTCTGACCTTTTAATTTCTCTTGTCTCCGCCTGCCGACTGTTTTGGTTAATTTGAGTTTGAACCCCGCCACTTGTGTCGGAGGGGTTCGATTTTGGTTTGTCTGGACAGGTGTTGCTGTTGTTAATTAGTCACTGTCCTGGCTGTGTTATGATGTTTAGTCTTTGTGTCTTGCTTGACCATATCTACTCTTATATACCGTCTATATATATCCATATGAATTGTGTTGTTGTGTGCTTGCTTTAACTCTTTGCTTCGTAAAGTTCTATGCATATGGTTTTATCATCGTTATTAAATGCAATAGTCTGTCAAAAAGACAGAAAGTACAAAACAAAAAACTGACTATTATTATTTGGTTGAAGGCTAGACATGTGGACATGGTAGTTCTGAGCTCTGCCATAAAAGTGTTCGTACCTTAATTTATTAAAGCGTGGCCTCGTGGACAATACTTTTCATCGTATCAAAAATAAGATTAACAATTAATAAAAACATGGGCGAATATGCCTTTGACATTCACTTACGATATAGCAAGTTCCAAAATTGTGGCAAATACATGTTGGAACAGTTGCATACATCTTTTCCTCCAATATATATGTGACGAGATCCACGTGCAAAAGTAACCAAACTCTACAGTACCGGTGAGCATGATGCCAAAGTTTTCTTTTGTCGTAGTTGTCACAAAACAGAAAGACCAATATTTTGAAACTTGAGAAAACTTTGGGATAAGAATGTAAACATAATATAAGCACTCATTGTTTGCTAGATCAATTAGACTAATACTTGGGATAAGAATGTAAACATAATATAAGCACTCATTGTTTGCTAGATCAATTAGACTAATACTTGGGATAAGAATGTAAACATAATATAAGCACTCATTGTTTGCTAGATCAATTAGACTAATACTTGAGAAATCCACATCCCTTGCCATAGTTTCCTACCATAAAAATTATGACAGGCGATTTGAATCGTCCATCATAAATTTATATGAAGTTTAAAAAAATCCTCCTTATAAGTCACAATGATCCATGAGTGTTGGATTCAAATCAGATGGTTGAAATTACGTGTTATAAAATTCCTGCCATCACAATTATGTATACAGATTGGAACCCAATATTTCAAATATCACATCTGACTACCTTTGGCACAATCATTTTGTATTATATAAAAGAAATAATATAGAATTACTTTATTCCCATAGTTGCAATGGTATCATAATTACGACATATCATCTAAACATATCAATTGGAATCTAATATAAAATTTGAAACATTATTTTAAAAAAATTCACATCAAAATCATGCGTGCAAGCACGTTTAATCCGAATCAAACCAATAAGATCGCATGTCATAATCATAATTATGATACGATAGCAACCATATATGACAGCAGTATTAGCAAACGCGAAACTCATGCATGAATGTTGAAGTCTTAAATCTCCCTCTCACATGTCAAAATCAGCATGGTTGAGAGGAAAATGAAATTATTATTAAGAGTGTATGGTCCATTGTTTGTCCGAAGCATAAAGGTCATCTTACCCATACTCAATTCTACATGCATGAGAGTAGAATTATTTATTAGCTTCCATCTTCCCATTTTAGTTACCATGGTGTGCGTGCATATTTTCTCTTCCTATTAAATTAGCAAATAACCAAACAAGAGCTATTCTATATAGGCGTGGTTTCTTTCCTTTTGCTGGTTTTAGACTTTTAGGAGTATGGGATAATAAGTTAGGCAGGTTATGTTTGTGTGAGCAGTGAGCACTTGTGGCCTAGTTATAATACCAGTACCACATAAATGCTGCATTTTTTTCTCATTTAGGCAAGATAAACTAACTTTAATAGGATTAGAATAGCTTCTTTTTTTAATAAATATTTGGTAGCTAAAATAGTGGCTATGTTATATTCGTAAATGATAAAAAATTCATTTGTCATGCTAAGATCGTAAATTTGAAATTCGATATCTACAAAGTGAGCTGAAGAATTTTGATCCTCATCCCAAGAAAAAAAGAGAAAAATGTTATGGAGATACTATTATTGATACCGTCGTTGACACGAGCCTTATTATACACATGAAATAAGTTATTATGCATGTTAACGATTTTATATTATACAATACTTCTATTATTGAATTTAAATATCACTAATATACATAATAACTCATTTAAGTTGACTAATAACAGTATTGTACAAAATTAATTTGCATAATAAAATCATTAATATGTATAATAACTCATTTAATGTATATAATAAAGCTCATATCACGATGATACCAATAATCATATTTGTATATTAGCTCCCAAAAAAAAAATCTTATTGCAACAGTTTTTCCTTTGTGGGAAAGAGGGGGTGTCATGAGAGAAATAATTAATATATATATTTCAATTTTTGTGAAGAGGGAAAAAAAATATTTGTATATAAAAAAGTAGAAGGTCTAAAAAAAGAAGCGTAATTTTATAATTTTCCAATTTATTGTGGAGGCCTGACCCCACTATGCCCCTCTTTTCCTCCGCTTCTATTTTTTTTTAAAAAAAGTAAGAAACCTTACCAGTGTCAATTTTCCAATTTAAATGTGAATCAAAGAAGGGGCACAAGCTAAAAAAAATAATTTATTTAATGATGAGAAGATTGATAGTGAGTGATTCTAGAGGAAAATAACAAGATATATAGAATGCCATAGTTACAACAAAAGGAGAAAAAAAAAACAAATTGGGGAATGCTATTTTGAGCATTTAACTTACAAATTGAATGTTGAGAGGATATTTTTTTTGTATTATATCATTTCTGCCCTCCTTTAATACAATCCTTTTTTTACTTTACTAAAACATACTTATCTGCAATGCACTTTGAAGGAAACATTTAATGCATTTCATAGAAAACTACTATCCTTGTTTATTTCTATAGAGATCATAATTTATAAAATGCAAAATTTGTGGTTTTGAGCTATGTGATTATGCAACTTTTACAATAGTTTCTTCATGAAATTCATACTTGGCTAAGCTATAGCTATATGAAAAGAAAGGTTTAATAACAAGCAAAAGTCTATTTCTAGTTCATGTAGCTTGATTTGAAATAAAATTGAAGTCTTTTTTTATTTTTTAGATTCAGTACATTAACCTTGTAAACGGTCCATTATAACACATTAGTATTTTGGTTGTGTTGCATATATATGGACCAATTTTTGTTTTGCAAATGAGTCGAAATTCGGTTGGTTATTTGGCAAATTGAAAAATAGGGAAGTTGTATTACTACAAGTATAACCTTTAGAAATCGACAACATGAGGAGAATTAAAAGACAACATATATTTAGTGTCATTTTATCTTTAATTATTTGTTGAATGGTGAGATACATCATCATATTATATGCGTTTTTGCTTCCTTTCTCTATAAAGTGGTGTGTGTGTGCAGAGTTACTGATCCCATTGCCACTATATAATTATGAGTACATATTCGTATACCTTGAGAAAGTAAACATAGATCTGTTTTATATTAAAAACATAAATATTCTTATTATTTAAATAAAAATTTCCCACATTAAAATCAACTTAAAATAATATTGGCCAATGCCTTAAAAATACCAAAGTCCTCATGGAAACACTTGACACAAGCACACTACATGCTACAGCATGCATAGAATGCCATCATGCCAACCATAACCAGTGCATAGCATGATAAGTCTCTTCACCAACCTATCAGAGAGGTCTAAAATATTCTGGATTGAATTACTGATAGACGGAAGTGCGAGAATTCTAACGCTTATTGAATCAAAATTTAATCCAATGAATAAAATAATTACTCGATAACATCAAAATTGATATAAAAATTTTGCTCTCATCCTCCAACAATCATATAAATAATCAAATTTGATAATTCAATGATAATTTTACTCATTAAATCAAAATGTGATTCGAAGGACGTTAAAACGCCCCTTCCGATTGATAGATATAACCATCGCAAGCTCCTAAGACACCAGGGTGTACTAACCCGGCCGTCCGATTCCTTCTCTCTCTCTCAGGATTTTGATCCTCTCCGGCGCCGGGAGAACGAGTCAAAGAAAACCGCTGATTCAGCAGGAAAACCCGGGTCGGGCCTAACGGTCAGTCGTTGTTTAGTCACGTCCTTGCCCGAAATGGCCTTTTTCCTTCATGTCTTTGACCGTACGCACCCCAGTATCAGTAAGTCTATATGGACTCGGAAGTGTAAGAGCACGGCCCGGTGCTGTCTCTGCTTTTCCATTTCTGCCCCCCTCCCCCTGCAGCAGTGTACCTATTACTGTATTGCGCAATGATTGTAGCTAGCACGCGGTAATGAGCGCTTGGAGGAATATATATATAGAGAGAGAGATGCATTTTGCAACTTTTTATTATTTGAGTTGTGAATGTTTTTTGTTATTACTTAAAAAAAGTGAGCATGAAACTTAAAGTGTTTGAAGTCTTGTTAATTTTTTGCTTTTCTTTGGGGCCGGTATTACAGAGTGAGGGGCGATTTAATTTAATAATTTTAATATTAAATTGGTGATATTATAATTAAATTATATATTTTTTAATTTTAAAAAAAATAAAATTATCGATGAAATATATTATATATATATATATATATTTATATTTATATTGTTTCAACTTTATATGAGCATATACAAAGAGATAATATAAATCAGCAGTTTAAATTTTGATAATTTAACCCTATTTTTTGATGACTATCAAAATGAAGATCAAATTTTATGATTTTTTTAATATATACATTAATTATAATAATATAAAATATATCTAACAGTTTAAATTTATAAATTTAAATATAAATAATAAAATTTACACATTAAATCCATTCTTACGATATATATGATATATTTAAATCATAAATTCACAAGCTTAACATTTATTAAGTAGATCTATCTGATATTCTGATTAGACCTTTTAGAGACTCTGACCACTGAATTTATATCTGCCGTATAAAAATTTATAACACATTTACTGTCATATATTTTAAATGTCCAATTTTAATATATAAAAAATATTTTTTTATTTATATTTTAATGAATTTTATATATTAAATAAAAAATATCATGATAGAAATAGTACGGCGGCCGATGTGAAGCCCCATTGACACTTACCATTGACAACCCATACTGTAGTCAGACGGGCAAATACGTCAATTCGATCGAGCATGTAAATCCATCTCCAGTTATCTGAAACCGGAAACATCCCATGCATGGATGGATCTACATTCTACGGCGATTTATAGGACGAAGCAGGGGACTGGATTCCACATTTTTTTACCTTACCGGAGAAGCTTTAAACTCGTTAATTGTACCTTCTAACCCAGTTGATTTGCTTCTAATTATTTTTCTTCTTCAATTTGCTCACCCCGTGGGTGGGACATATACGCGCTTTCACTCTGTCTTCTCTTTCTCTCTTCTGTTCGTCTTCATGTGCTGTTAGCCTGTTCCACTATAGCTATAGGCTAGCTCTCTTCTACTCTCTAGTTTTCGCAATCACACGATAATATTGTGAGATCGGGTTGATCAGGGGATGGGGAACTGTTTCTCGGAGGAGTCTCCTGGTGGAGCGCAGGCTGTGGGGGCTGGTGGAATCGCCGGGGAAGGTGGCGGAGCCGCCGATGCTGTCAACCTCTTTCTCAAGTCTCGCGGCGCGCCTTTCTCTCAGATCGAGGTTTGATTTCGTCTTTCTTTGTTCAAGGTTAATGGAATTCAAGTTTTAAACGGTTTTTTAGAATGAATGGAGTTAGTCGAGTGAGGAGTAAGCGCGAGTCGCTTGGATAGTACTATACTAGTTGACGAATTTGACATCAGAGGACCTCAATTTTGGAAAATTGCATTAGTAGCATCATAATGACCTTAAGTATATCTGTTTATGTCATATATCTCTCCCCACTGTCATGATTTGTAAAATGCCGAAGCCGCAAGTCATTTTTCACTTGTTAACCGAGAAAAAAAGCCGGTGGAAGAGGGTAGATAGGCTGTTTTATAGCTTGAAGTTATTATGATTAGATAAATGCAACCATGTGAAATGCCCTGATGTTTGCTTTAACTAATGCAAATGATACAGTTGTCGCTTTCTGCTTCAGATTTGCGAGATCGTGACATGCTTTCAAAGGTAAATTCTCTTTTCCTGCTATAGATGTCATATTTGCCAAATTTGCTGTACTTGCCTTTTATTAAAATTAGTTTAGTAACAATAAGAATAGAGAGAGCTGTGGTTTGAAAATTAGGCAACAGTGCGTGCACGAAAGAATAACGTCTCTTTTCTTCTACCAATTGTCTTATCACACATCGAGAGTGCCGTAATGAGATTCTTTTGGAAAGAGAGTGTGAAATGCATGGGAGGCCACTGTCTTATCAATTGGGCAACAATTTGCACCTCAAAAGAAAATGGCAGGATGGGAATCTTTAACCTCCAAATGCAAAACAAAGCACTACTGACTTATTGGCTTTGGGCGCTATACTCTAAATCAGAATAAATCCTAGCATCCATGATCCATGGTACTTATACGTTTCCTAACTGATTCCTCCCAACTAGTGCATGCCAATTTTCATTCATTCTTCTTCCTTAGGAATATATTCTCTCTGCTATAATCCTTTAGGGTCTCCACCTCACAATTCCAATAGGGGTCCATAATGCAGCACTGGAACACCAATAGCAGGTTCTCAACCACAAGCACATACCAAATACTTGCTGATAGAGGGATTTGTTCACTGTTATCCTCCCCCGTATGGAAAGCCAAAGTCCCACTCAAAGTAAAGATCTTCTTCTGGATCTTACTAGCAACAGGCAACTGACAGGTGACAAACACAAGAGAGAATGGCCTCTGATGGAGCTGCACACTTGGTGGGAATTCAATGCTTGAAACGGTGAATCACATCTTCCTAACCTGCTGTTTCACTCTGTGTATCTGGAAGGCCGCATCAAACCACACTTCTACTTCACTCTTGGCCTCGCAAATGGGATATCACAATTCTGAACCCGCTCTAGCTCCAAAATCCACCCTTTGAAAGCATATGCTATATGTGGTCTATATTGAAGGAGAGAAACAGGCAAATATTGTCAGGGTGAGAGGAGACATTCAGATATCAAGTGTGGGTCAATTTGCATTAAGGCATGATGCCTTGGTTAGCTTATGTCGACATTCAGATACCAAATGTGGGTCAATTTGCATTAAGGCATGATGCCTTGGTTAG
Organism: x Bolboschoenoplectus mariqueter; assembly: GCA_037678475.1. Lineage (NCBI taxonomy): Eukaryota > Viridiplantae > Streptophyta > Magnoliopsida > Poales > Cyperaceae > x Bolboschoenoplectus > x Bolboschoenoplectus mariqueter. Next base: position 1,062,996 of record CM075266.1, on the reverse strand, counting down.
CTTATGTTGATACACTGCCTTTTTTTCAGCATGTATACAGTTAATAGGCTTTTCGCCTACTACTTCGAATAGATAGCTATCAATTTTTATGTGTACACCTTGAAAACCTAAAAAATATCACAAAGACCCATGCAAAGCATATGAAATGTCACATTCCCTGTAGCAAGCACAAATAAAAGCATCCAATACACCTTCCTTCTCATTTCTTTTCTAATTCATAATGTTATTAGCCTTCTTTGTCAAATTTCTCTTCATAAAATGGAAGATATGGAAGATAGTTGGGTATTTTCTTTTCTAGGCAGGGGAAGATACTGGTGCTGTTTCTAAAGATTTCAGTTAAGATGCTTTCGATTTCACCAGCTAGATATGTTAATTATAAGTTCTGTAGTCCAAGGGAAAAGTTTAGTTAAGAATGGTTACTTAAACTTGTGAACTCTCCTGGTTTAAGGTGGGGCATGGGTTTGGGAAGGTTCAGCCTCCGGACTTTCCGTTGACATACTTTGGCACAGTATTAGTAAATGTGCTAACGATATTTGAAGAGGAGAGATTAATGTGTTTACTAGTTTTTGTTGCAGAGTGACCCAATGGCAGTTGTCTATTTGAAGAAGCGAGATGGTACACTTGAAGAAATCGGTCGTACTGAAGTAATTTTGAATTCTCTTAGCCCGTCATGGGTTGCTAAGATTAATGTCAATTACCAGTTTGAGGTTGTTCAGCCATTGGTGTAAGCTTCACTTTTATAATTGTTTTTATTGCCTTTTAAATTACTTGTGCAATTATTTTCCTCTTAAAATATCTCTTTGCAAACTGATCTTTCAAAATAGGTATTCTATTTGCTCACAGGTTTCGGATATATGACATTGATTCACAGTTTCATAACATACCTGAAAAGGTAACTTCTTAATTTTTATCATTTTCTTTCTGTTTTACTCTGATAGACTTTCTTTATTCCAAAAGAAGAAAAAGACATGGATTTGTGTCTGCATATAGCATTTTTAGTTCCAAATTTGTCAATTTCACACTTATTATTATAATAAATCAAATAATTATATTTGATGCTACTTAGGTTCTTAAATGTTCTGACGGAGAAGATAAATAGGCATGTGTAGAACAATTAGTTACATGTTTGAGTATCTCAACTGATTGGGAGATACCAAAGAGGCCCAAATTGTACTCTCCATACTTTGTATTTTCATCTGAAATTGGGTTTAGATAGATTTTCTTTCTAATTTTCCCCAGGAGACCACACCTATAATTTTAAATTGGATTACGTCAAACATAACTTTTATTTAGTTTTATCAAATAGAACAAACTTTTCCTTTAAATGTCAGCTATTTGTTTTCATGAATTTTCAAACTTTCTTTGTTGACCCTAATCAGATTATGGCAGTTAACTATTTAGTCTATATAGTTTCAATATTTAAATAGTTTTGACCCTAATCAGATGCTCAGGCTAGAAGAGCAGCAGTTGGTTGGGGAGGCTACATGTCTATTGTCTGAGGTACAGTCTTCTTTCTTCATATTTTCTCCAGAATTAAAATAAATAATGGATTATGTACCATGTTGGCAAGGTCAAATACTGGTAAATGCTGGCAATGATTTTGCTACCTGCTTGGTACCTTCTTCTTGTTTTTTTTTTTTGATTGGATTTCTTTTGCTGACGGTAGTACTGTCAAGGTTAAATCAAGTCAAATTTTGCCTTTGTCCCCTATAACTTTAGAAATGTAGTTCTATACCGTCACTCTTTCACAGTCATATAACAACAAATGAGGGGTTTTTTTGGGCTTATGGAGCAATTTGTCAGAAACAATGCAATTTGTTTGTCTTATACGGACCCAGTAATATATATTGTAATCATGCCAATATATATTGTAACCACGCCGATTCATTGCCTTTTGGTGTAGGTGGTGACAAAAACCACAGAGACATTGGCTCTAAGTGTTGGAACCTTAACTGTACATGCAGAAGAGACGTTTGGTTCAAAGATACTAATGGAGATTGTATTTCGGGGCTGTGATCTTGAAAACAAGGATCTTTTCTCTAAAAGTGTAAGGTTTCCACTCTCTCTGTTTTATTTCAGGTGCTTTTGCAAATTGCATTTGCACCAATTTTTTACTACATGTATGTACCTGAAATTCCTCATCTTTGCAAAAGTACATTCGTCGTTGGCCATTTGATCATGTACAAAGCTGTTTGGAAATTTGTAAATTTTATGTTTTGCATCATTTATGATGTACAAAACTGTTTGATATTTGTTATTTAAGTTTTGGATTTTGTAATATTAGTGCAGATGACTTGGGACAACTTGACCAAAAACTTATGGGAAGAAACCATTCCCATTTGCAAACATCTCTTAAATTTTAGTTTTTATTTGGAATTTCAATAATACCACTGCTGTTATCTACAAATACAATTAAAGATTTGTCGTTGCACAAATCTATATATTTTGAAATTGAAGGATTTCGTGCGTGCACCCAGAAAACATGGGCATTCTTTTTTATCTATTTACTTATTCTAAGGCCATTTATACTGTCTGGTGTTAAGAAGGGGTAAACAACTAATCTCTGGTACAATTCTGGTAAGGGCCAGATACACCTGAATCTGAGGTTGACATTCTTTGCTTCTCAGAAGAAAGATAATGAGAAATTTTGTAGGGGTATTCTAGAAATACTCCAGATGCTTGTTGCAATACTGATTACTCCTTTTTCTTTTATTGTTGAAGGACCCATTCTTGTTAATATCTAGAGTGTCAGAGAGTGGTACACCTATCCCAATTTGTAAGACTGAAGTAAGAAAAAATGACCTAAATCCTACGTGGAAGCCAGTTGTATTAAATCTCCAGCAAATTGGTAGCAAGGTGAGGTTATATCTCTGATAAAACACTAATCAGGTCTGCTGTGTACAAAAACTGAAAGATCTATACAAAAACTGTGTTGATTGAAATACTCTTCAGTGTGCATTTTCATTATCTTTGATGGACTCTGGTAATGATTTCAAATTTGAATATTTTGGTTGTAGGAGAGCCCTTTAAACATTGAGTGCTTCAACTTCAATAGCAGTGGGAAGCACGAGTTGATTGGGTAACTTCTATTGAACATGCCAAAACAAAAATCAGCTCATAATCTGTGATTCTCTGAGGTGCTAGAGTTATGATATCTTTCTTGTTTTGGTTTCCAATAGGAAGGTGGTTAAATCAATGGCAGAATTGGAAGGTCTCCATCATAGGCGTCAGGGTGACTATTTCTATATTCCAACTGGGGTTGGCCACGAGCATCATAACAAGGTTGCCATATTTATGATAGTAAATAAGGATACCAAATGTCTTATCCTCATGCCAGCCCTTAACCAAATTGGTTCTCATTCACTATAGGTTCTCTTACATATCAGAACCAATTTACTGTATGTTTGAACAATCCCGATTATGTGTACTGCAAGAAACCTAATATACAGATCTTTTGCTGAGATCTCTTCGTGTATTATAAAAACAAAACATATAACCCACTTCCTACAGTCTTGCCCTGAGACAACAGCAAAAGGGCGAATTCATCATATAAAAAGGTTGCAATTTTGTTTATTGCTGGTTCGCAGCGCTGTGCTGTATAAAAACAGTTTATATTAGGATTTTACACCCAAATGATTACTATTATTGTACCATTTTTAGTTTTAAGTGTTTATTACTAAGTCCACTACAAAGTATAATTTGGTTGTAGTAAATGTTATCCTTTTTTTGTTTTTTTGCTTTTGTAGGTTATAAAGAGCCAGATATTTGTAGACAAGTATTCTGAGAGCCGGCAAAAGACTTTCCTTGATTACATCTCTGGGGGATGTGAATTGAATTTCATGGTTGCTATTGATTTCACAGGTTCCTTAAATCTACATTCGCACAAATTGTTATATGCAGCATGACTAACCTTGTTTTCCCTTTTAAGTTGCTGTTTGTTAGATTGTTAGGTTTTTGATGGTGCCAGGTTAAATTACAACTACCTTGTATAATTTATTAGGGTAATGAACTCAGTTACACAATGACAGCTAACTGGGGCATAATTCTGCTTAGTTTAAGGAAAAGAAATGGCTTGATAGAATCTCTTAGTATTTGTACTGACTAATTTTGCACTGACATGAAGAAAATTTTAATGCAGCTTCAAATGGAAATCCTCGCCTTCCTGATTCATTGCACTATATTGACCCCTCAGGCCGGCCAAATGCATATCAAAGAGTAAGAACTGACTTTCTTGGTTAACTCAAAAGTTTACTGAGATGTCATGAAATATTGGTAATACATTTTTGTTTCTCTGATAGGCAATAATAGAAGTAGGAGAGGTGCTTCAGTTCTATGACACGGATAAAAGGTTCTCTGCTTGGGGCTTTGGTGCAAGGCCAATTGATGGCCCAGTCTCTCACTGCTTTAACTTGAATGGGAGCACATACCAGCCTGAGGTAGGCACGATTCTCATAATGAACTTCACATGTATACTGTTTGAGATTTTTTTTTCCTAGTACCTTTTCAACCTCCCATTTGTGCATTCATTTACTTGGATTAACTTGTTATGATAGGTGGATGGAATACAAGGCATCATGTCAGCTTACATTAGTGCCCTGCAGAATGTTTCACTAGCAGGACCCACTCTATTTGGTCATGTGATTAACACCGCTGCTACAATAGCTGGCCAGTCTGTTACCAGTGGTCCCCAAAAGTACTTTGTTTTGCTAATCATCACGGTAAATTAAATCTCAAAATCTCTGTTATTGCAACTAAAATGCCTTTTCCTTCTTCCATTTTTCAATTGAAAAGTAAGCTTAATTATAGGATGGAGTGGTGACAGATTTGCAAGAAACAATAGAGGCTATTGTGAAGGCATCCGATTTGCCGCTGTCAATCCTAATAGTTGGAGTAGGTGGAGCTGATTTCAAGGAAATGGAGGTTCAGTATTCATACCTAATTTCCTTGCTTTTTTGACTTATTTACACTGGTCTCATGTACTTGCTTGTTCTGTGGGCATGCCTATTTATCATTTCTATTTTGCCTTTTCAAGAAGTCTTGATAAGGATTTTCTGCATAGTACTTGTTATATGCAGTCTTACTGGTGAGTACCCTTTCGGCAAATCAAACGAGTAAAGTAATAGAAAGTAAAATAGTGCAAAGGAATATTCAAAATTAACAGAAAACATGTATCACAAAGAAATAAGAAGAAAACAGAATGAAATCACATGAACTACTAGCTGTATAATCTTTTGCGTGTCTGCTTATGCAGTTTCTTGATGCTGACAAAGGAGACAGACTTGAAAGTTCGAATGGTCGTGTTGCAACAAGAGATATTGTTCAGTTTGTTCCTTTCAGGGATGTACAGAGTATGCCTCCCATCCTCCTCCCCTCCTTTCTCTCTCTCTCTCTCTCTCTCTCACACACACACACAGAAATGAATTTAGTTATTAATTCTACCATTTTTCACTACTTCGCCTTGAGTTCATATTTGTACACAGAAGAATCATTACTTTGCCTCGGAAATAATTAATACTAAACTGCATTAACTATATTGTTAATATTATCATTTAATTTGAAGTAACAAAGATTTTTTTCATCTTGAGTTGTAGATAATGAGATATCGGTGATTCAGTCGCTTCTAGCTGAGTTGCCAGGGCAGTTCTTGAGTTACATGAGGAGCCGGGATTGTTAGAACCTCTTAGCTAGCCGTAAGAAATTAATTTTTGAATTTTATATTTTCTTGAGATGATTGTGGTATTTAAGGGCTGTCTTGTTTTATTCATTCTCGATCTATTCTTAAACATTTACTTGGCAATTCTTTCAAGTAAAATATACATGCATGCTCTGCAAAACTTACCATGCTAGTCCCTGTAAACTTGGAAAATGTCACCCTTTAGCTCCTTTCCTACTTTTTCCAATGAGTACGCATATGAGGTCTTTGTCTGAGGGTGATGGTGATGAAGGATAGAATAGATTTGACATATTTTTGAAGAAAGTGACAGTGATAGACTGACTGGTAGTGTTTTTTTTTTCCTTTAAAAACTACTTTCTTCCGGTATTAAATATACACTTTTACTGTCCATGATAGATGAAGTCGTGCATGATATATTTATCATCTTGTAATTATATTAAAAAAAATATGGACTTTGTAGTTTCCTTGATTAATTTGTAAAGTGAAGCAAAAAGTTGAGAGTGAAGTTGTTTTATTTTGCAGTCGCTCTTTCTTGTTTGTGCTTTCCCCCCATTTCATATATAGTGGAGAGTATATTCCCCATTCTTTATCTGACGTTCCATGTCTCAGTGTCCTTTCCGGCTATATTTTTTTCACTTGAAAAATTTTCTTTTCGTTGGCACTGATAAACAGCAATTAATATTTTTTCCAACCTAGTAATCAGAGGAATAGATGCATTGTGTCCTCCAACCCATTCACCATGAGAAATGATCCACAGGTAAGTTAATTGATTGCTCAATTTTACATAATCTTAAGTGTGGTTAGCAATTGAAAATAACAATCTACAAGTGCATGAAGATTAAGTTATCAAACTCTTTAGTTATGCTGCATCATTTATATTTTCATCCATCTGATCTTGCTTCTCTTTCTATTTATTTTAGTTGAATGATTTTTATAAGTGGATGTGTTTGATGTGTCTAAGGTGCTATTAAAGTAATATAATTTTTTTTGTATTAAAAAACTTTCACACGACTAATCTTGTAACTTTTGTTCCACAGATTTTTAGCATATTAAAAAGATATTTATTTGTGCTTAGAATTTGCTAAATACAAGATTTTTTTGCAGAAGAAATTTTTTTAAAGTTATTCTTTAGTATATTTTTTTGGAACAAAGCTCGGAAAAGTTCTTGTCAATTAAAAAGAGAAACTAATGAAAACTCTTACGATACCGATGAATACAAAAGGGGGCGCCATTATTCGAGAAATTCAAATTAGTCTCTGTGATTAATAAATATGTTAGCATTCCTTGGAATTTTTTCATCTATAACAATTGTTTTTAAAGTAACACTTAACTTTTTTGTTTAAAAAAAGATAACTAGACTATGCTCGTTTTTTTTTTATGTTTATTAGTTTCTGACTAAATGCATGCTTTCATAGATGCATTGACCCATTCGTTTATGTCCGCTCTGTACATATTTGTCTGTTAAAATTTTCATCATACCATTTGGATATAGTTTAGTAAATTTATTTTTTGAAAATCCTCCAGTTTTGGGGCTAATCAACATGCATTTTTTGAGGAAAGTTGTTTACAAAATTAAAGCTCATGCACCTTACTACTTGCGCAATGAAATTCATTGTTTGAGTGCATGAGTTTCTTTTTGCAATTACAGGGAAAGCTGAGGCCTCTTTGCAAATTTCATAAAATGGAGGATATCAGTGATCACAACTTCGTAGTTCCAAGGACCTATTACTTGAAAAAACAAAAAGTGCATAGCTCATGTTAAGGAGCGGCATGAAAACAAATTCTTTACTTGATATGATCTCAGACCAACCGAGTTAGCGTTGTTTGAGACATGCCGAATTTAGTTTGGTTGTGTGTTCAATCCTTCGACCTTTTATTAGATGCGAGATAGATAGCGACCAAACGAACCCACTAAGTTGTTGTTTGCCCCATGGGAACATTCTTTGCATCTTTTGCAAAATATTCAAACTCCATAACTATCAAACAGTACTAAACAAATTTATCACCTCCATACGAGGATAAAAACGTGGTTAATTATTGGTTAATTGAAGCTTTTGCTAAGCAACCTTTGTTTTAACAAACAAAGGAACATTGCCGAAAGGGGCATTTCTCTGACTAATTTCTGTTTAGTGGTGGAATTCTCCCCTCTAATTGAGTAATTGCTCTTGGTTTCATCGGGACCCACCCGAGGTTATTATGTTATGTATGGAACTAGTAGTATAACATGTGTAAAAGGAATATCAGTCAATTTAAAGGTTGAAAACATCACCTATCATCATGATAGTAATAATGAGTCACTACTACAAGCTAATAAGAACCTCTCCATCCATTCCTACAATCACAGAATTTAAATTTATTTGTCACATCATTAATTTAATAATTTTTTGCATTCTAATTTTAGAATATTTTTATTTATGTAATTGCTAATTCTAAAAAAAAAATAATCTTATGTAATTTTAGAAATGAAAATGCTATGATATCATTTGTAAATGTTGATGTAGTATTTTAAAAAGATTATTAAATCAGAAAAAAAGCTAAATTAGCAAACACTTCACATATTTGAAATTACAATTGTAAGTATCACATTAGTAAAATTAATAAATTTTTTTGCAAGTGAGATGAAAATGCTCTATGAGTTGTTGTTACTTTGGATGGAGCTTAGTACTGACTAATATAAGCAACGATTATATCTTTCATTTTAGCAAAGTATATATAGGTGTGCATAAAGAATAAAAAACCTAAACACTTGTAGGACATAAAATATATTATTTAAAATGAATATAGTGCTTGTCATGGAGGACGAGATCATGTTTAGATTCATCAATTATATTTCAGATTTTAAAGGTAATTTTAGTGTACATAACTTTTGTAGATTATATATGAAAAATATTATTAAAATTTTAAAAAATAAAATTATAGATTGTTTAATTATTTAAATATAACATGCATTAAAGATGATTCAATTTCATTTATTATAAAGTTGTTAAAATTTTATCGTTATAAATTTTAAATTGTTGATAAAAAATTAAATGTTTTTTAAATAACACACATCCTATCTAAATAAAAACATATACAATTTTAATTTTTTTAATTTAAATAATATTTTATACATTATTTAAATTAGTATGTTGGAGGAATACGTATTATATTAATTAATACAAAGAGAAAAAATAACCAAAAAAAAGAAACAAAAAAAAGGATAACAATAACATACATCGTGCATGTACCTACGAACAGCATATAATGCATGAACGCGTGAACCTTCGAACATTATATAATATATATATATAGTGCATGAACCTGCCAAAAAAGAATATAGTGCAATATAATAGTGCATGGAGCATTGAACCTGAGAACATTCTATCCAAAAAAAAAAGGAAGAAAAAACCAGATGCAACAGCAGCAGCAGCAGGTGCACTGAATCATTGCACTGTCAGTCTGTGTATTTTCTTTTCGTGCATTGGCATTATCGATCTCGCATGTTATTGTGTCCGTTCCATACTTCCATTCGACTAATTAAGAGCCGAATGGATCCTTGTTAGTGTTACCAGTTGCCTCTTCAACTGTGTAAAGCGTCGTACGGTACGCACTAGCGCTGTATACACGGTATCCGACCTTCGAGGAGATGGATGGATAGGAGGATATGGAAGAGGACAATAATTGAACGCACGCAAGCGCACAGTTATCTGCTCGGAGAAGGCGCAAAACATTGTTTCCAACCTTTTTGTTCTTTTTTGAGGGGGTGCATGAATGGTAACGAGGTGTGGAAAGGGAAGGGGAGAAGGAAAGGAAAGGAAAGGAGCCGAAAAGTTGATTGGATTAATGGGCCGAAAAGGTTGACGCCGCAAAGCCGAAAGCACCTCCTCCAAAAAGAGAGAGATGACAGCCTCTGTCAAGCTTTTGAAAAGAGAGACAGAGAGACAGAGAGACAGAGAGAGAGAGAGGAGAAGAGACGAATCTAGCCACGCGCAAACAGAGAGAAAAAGGAAAACAATATGCAAAATGAGATGAAATATATAACTAATAAGCGTTGGTACTTGGTACTGGTAACAAAAACCAAAAAGCTAAGTTTTCTTAGCGTGACAAGAGGATTCAGAATGGCAGCATCTAATTCTAATCCCCCTCGGGATGCCTGCCACGTGTCCTTTCAAGTCTCGGTGAGGCCTTCAGGTGGGGCCCACATCCCGCCGAGGCTATGATTTGACCCCGTTTAGTGTGTTTCTGTCACCGCCACGCAATCTGTCGGTTTTTGTTTGTAGTTTTTGAAACTCTTTATTTTAGAAAATCAGTTTCAAAAAGTATTTGCTTTAGTTAATGACAAATTTTGAGATTTTTAAGAGGGGCCACGACTTGCTAATTTTAGTGTGTATGGATTACAGATGCACTTAGAGAAACTTTGTAATACATAATATATTATTAAAAAGAGAAATGTTTCGGAGATGTAATATATTATTAATATCGTAATCGATATCGATTTTATTATTCGTATAAATAAATTATTATTTACGTTAACGACTTTATTATATAATTTACTTTATATAGTACTTTTATCATTCGACTCAAATATTACTAATCTAAATAATAACTCTTTTAAGTTGAATAATAAAAGTATTATATAAATAAACTATATAACAAAATTATTAATATAAATAATATTTTATTTAATCTGAATAATAAAATCGGTATAGATGACGGTATTTATAATGATATATGCATATCAACTTTCTATTAAAAATTTTGGAGGTGTTACAATTCTTCCGTCTTACTTTAAACTCCTCCTTTGAAAGCATGATGGAGAAGTTTTAATTATTGACAATATGGGTGAATTTAATTAATTCTTAGACGATGTAATTATATTATTTTTTTTCTTTCTTTGTACGCTAGGAAGGAGATTCCCAACAAAAATGTGAAAACAAAAAGACAAATGCAATGAAAAATAATGATCATAAATATTATATGGAAACAAAAAATAGTCTAAATAAAATAAATATTACTCATTTTAGATCAGATAATGTTCTAAATTTTCTCATAATTAAGTAGAATTTGAAATCAAACTATTGTTAGATAGGGTCAATTTTTCAAACCGAGGGTATTTTGTCTCATGCCAACTAATAAAATATTACCATATTTACAAACTCTATAAAACATTTAAAAAGTTTGAATTTTATTCTACATTTTTAAAATACTTTTTACATGAAGTAGGTTACATCAAATTTTTGGGTCAAGCCGACAATAAGAAGAAAGATAATAGGCTAAAGAAATCTAACAAAAAAATACAAAAAACTTTTTGAATTTTAAACATACATAACTTTTTGATGGATAATTTTGACCGACTTTTAAAAAGCTTGAAAGGAGATTTACAATTGTCATTCAGTGAAACTCATGTCCATTTTTTAGTTAAAAAAAGTCATTTGAAGTCTGAAAACGGTCCGCTAAAAATTCCTATTTTTCTTAATTCTAAAACTATTTCATTTAATTTCTATAATTAAAATTTTCTTTCAATTCGAACTGAGACAATCTTTAAAATGAAATGCCAATTATATATTTTTTTTTCATAGCTTAGAAATAAAAATTTAATTCCTTTTACTTATATATATTTTTGAAAAATAAATTAACATTAATTACTCGTTACATCAATTTTATATAGAATATACACATGTAACATCGCCCATAGATCAATCAATTCATGTCAAGGAGATATATAAAATCCCGAAAGTGCAAGTGTTATTTTCAAATGACTTTTGATATCTTTTTGAGGGGAGGCTGATTTCCGATTTTTTTTTATTTCAGAAAATTAATATTTAAAATTAAATATATAAGAATATCGGTTGAGAAATCACAAATATAGGAGAAACGGATTTTGGAAATCCGTATCCAAATGTACTTTTATTTTTTTTATAAAAAATAATATTTTAATATGAGACAGGATTTTAAAATTCATCGCCCAATAAAAAATATTTTTTTATTGATGGACGAATTTTAAAACCCCGTCCCATAGGGAACAAATTTTGAAAACCTCAGGTTGAGGTGCGAATTTTGAAAATCCGTCCCTCAATAAAAAATATATTTTATTGAGGAACGGGGTTTTAAAATCCTTCCCCCAATAAAATATTAATTTTTATAAAAAAAAAATGCTAAAATCGCATATCGAGTTTTAAACAGACATGACTTTTGATACGAAAGTCTGTAGAAAACATTTAATATCAATTCGGATAGATTATTTTCCGAGTTTTCCGAATTGATATTAAATGTTTTGTACGGACTTTCCTATCAAAAGTTATGTTTGTTTGAAACTCGATACGCGACTTTAGGATTTTTTTATTAAAATTAATATTTTATTGGGGGACGGATTTTGAAAATTTATCCCTCATTAAAATATTTTTTTATTGAGGGGCGGATTTTCAAAATCCGTCCCTCAATAAAATATATATTTTTATTTAGGAACAAATTTTCAAAAAATAAAATATTAATTTTTATAAAAAATGCTAAAATCGCGTATCGAGCTTCAAACAGACATAAATTTTGATAGGAAAGTATGTAGAAAATGTTTAATATCAATTCGGAAAGCTCATAAAATAATCTATCCGAATTGATATTAAACGTTTTCTACGGACTTTCTATTAAAAGTTATGTCTATTTGAAGCTCAATACTCGATTTTAGTATTTTTTTATAAAATATATTTTTTTTATTGATGGACGAATTTTAAAAACTCGTCTCTCAACCCGAGATTTTCAAAATATGTTCTTTATGGAATGAGGTTTCAAAATCCGTCCATCAATAAAAAAATATTTTTTATTGATGGACGAATTTTAAAATCTTATTCTACATTAAAATATTATTTTTTATAAAAAGAAATTAAAAGTACATTTGAGCACGGATTTGAAAATTAATCCCTCCTATATTTGTGATTTGCTATCCGATTTTCTTATTTATTTAATTCTAAATATCAATTTTCTTAAATAAAAAAAATCGGGGCTGATTTGATATATATATATATATATATATATTTTCCTGCTTGGGACCATTCATTGAACTTGGTACTAATAGAGACAAGTCGAACCCAGAAAATGAAGAAAAGCTACCATGCATGCATCATGCATCTCTTTTAATTCATATTCTTTATTTCTTTTTTCCCTTTTCTGGAATCACTTTGCATATATTTGCTACTTCATGCTTCATAGGGATCGCTCTCTCACGAATCACAAAAAAACTTTAGCATCTCTTTTTTAGTTCCTCTCTGTGTTAGTTAGCACTCAGCAGCAATGGCCAATAAAATTTGTCATGATTTTCATTACAAAAGAAACAATAATTTTCATCATTT